>CM062817.1:1441221408-1443918788 GCA_031772625.1 Pinus tabuliformis | reverse complement strand
CTTGAGGACAAGTTGAGGATAAATGTCATGCATCAGCAGATTATGTGGGAGGAGTATCTTCCACTGGTAGAGTTTTCTTATAATAATGGGCATCAAGTGTCCTTGAGGATGATTCCATTTGAGGCTCTTTATGAACGGAGTTCTAATACTCCTATCAGCTAGCGTGATCCAGTGAACAGGGTACTAATTGGATTAGACATGTTGGCAGAGATGAAATAGGAAATGTAGGTTATTAAGAGTAATTCGAAGGCAACACAATACAAGTAGAAGAGTTATGCAAATAAACATAGGGAATTTAAGGAGTTTCAGGTTGGGAAGCATGTGTACTTCAACATCAAGCCCAAGAGGAGCTCCTTGAGGATTGGATCATGTGCCAAGCTGACACCTCGGTATTGCAGGCCTTTTCAAATCCTTGAGAGGATTGGACTAGTGGTCTACAGACTTGCACTATGCCAAAAATGAAAATCCATGATGTTTTACCTATTTCATCGCTTAAGAGATATGTCCAGGATGTTGATCATGTGAATGATTGGTTTGTATTGCAGGTGGAACTAGAGGGAGAATTCTAGCGAGACCCTCAATGCATATTGCAACAGAAACAACTCATGCTCTAGAATAGAGCAATCGAGCAAGTTAAAGTGCAGTGGAAGCATTTTGGGCCCGATGAAGCTACATGGGAGATGGTTGATTAGATGTGGGATTTGTATCCTTCATTATTTGTTGGTTCAAGAAAATGAGTTTTTGGTGTATATATATGTAGAGAGAGAGAGAGAGAGATGGTTGTAAATACTGTAATGAGTTGTGCTATAAAGCTCCAATAAGCGGTATGTTTGTTTTTCTATCAGTAGGATGCCATTATAAATATTATATCGAGTTATGTTATAAAGCTCCATGGACAATATGTTTTATTTTCAGTGGTTTTTTGGTCATAGGTTTCATAGAACATCGAGAATGGTGTTCCCCTGAGGAGGAGGGATTTGTAACAGCCCCATGTTAAAGTTCATGTTGTTTTCCTCTTACTATTCATCTAGGAGGTCTGCAAGAATTGAAGAGACTAATTCAAGAGTTATACACCATCACACAGACATTTCAAGCCTACCCATTTGATCATTTTTTCCAGAGGATGTGTGCAAACATACAGAGCATGGATGACAACTTGGACTTGTTACGAATTTGCTGCAAAATTGATTATTTTTTCCATCATGTTCAAAATATATTTATGACCGAATGTAGCTGAATTTTGGAAAACTGAAAGAGGTTTTTTTCCAAGAAGGAACCAAAGAACAAAAAAATCCTTCAGTTTCTGTACAAGTGCCATATATTGGAAGATTAAAAATGCATCTTTACAGTCTAGTTTTTAGGTTTAGGCATTTCTTGTTTTAGTTATGATGTTTTGGTGTCTATTGTGAAAATATGGAGATGAATTTTTTGAAACTGAGAGAGGTTTCTCTCAAGGACACTCTCATATACAAAAACCTCCCTCAGTTTTACAAAATATGTCCGGATTCAGGATATATGAGTTATTTTTGGACCCCTATTTTTCCATAAATCTAGTCCCTATTTCATAGTAGACTTGTTGCGCAAACATATCGATCAATGTTTTCTTATGTTGAAACTTCTAGAAGTCATTTAGTTGTTGGATAAGTGTCGATAAGTTGAAAATAATGTATATAGGCTTAAAATTATGTAGTTTGAGTTGTTAAACAAAGATGCATTATTTGAGTTGATGTTTCTAAATTGTAATAGCAGTTTCTATTTTTTTCTACATAGCAAGTGAAGATGCATTGCATCTAGATCATTCAACTTTTATGGAGTGAATTCGACCGCCTAGAGTTGTAATTCAATTTCTCATTGTATATAATGATGTAAATACATGGAAAATAGTTCAGGGTTGGTCAGATTGGAGAGAAAAGAACATTGTGCATATTGTAATTTTTCTGAGTTTTAATGAAATTGGTGGATCAAAAGTACCTGGTTAATTTTTTTAGAGATTCATTCAATTCAACTCTCTTATGTGAGTGTTTCCTATTTTTTGTGTGTTATATTTCTTCCTATGATGTTTAAATGAAAAACTTGTTTCAGAATTCATCTAGTTAATGGTGCTCTGTTGCAGTCATTTAGACATTCTATATGTCTTTTCTGCCATAATCATTTTAAGATTCATCCATTGTTTGATGCCTTGAGATGGTTATCTACTTTCTTTATTCTTCTCACATCTGCAACTATTAATTGGCATAAGGAAGTGTTTCTATCTTTCCTTTGAACAACTTTTCCCAATTCATCGAGCATCCACCACATCATTGATCTCAATTTTTTACTAACTCCATGCCAAATGGATTTCTCTCTGCCCTGCCACCACACCTATAAACTTTGTTATTTTCCAAAGATCTAGCCATTGTTCTTCATTGAAACCAGTCTTTAGTGACTGAGTTGAAAGAGAGAGCCCTCTCTGGGGTTGGAAGGGCTAGTTTCCAATTCCACAAGTGGTTTGTGGTTACCTCTGGGTTTCCTTCCTACAGCCAAAGGAAATTACGAAGTGCTAACGTATTGGCGCCATTTCCAGGGAGAAAAAACTCTATCTTCCCCACGAAAGAATGACAACGATATAGATCTGATTACTGATGGTTAACAATGTTTGTACATCAAAAGATTGTATATTTTTTCATCAGGCGATTCCATTGTCAGAGAATCTAGATTGCAGAACACTCATGGTGACTACACTGTCCGAAGCTTTTAGAGCTTAAACTGCTGATATGACTGCTTGTCAAACAAGATGACATGGTATGTTACAAACCCTATTTCTATTGAAGTTTTCAAAGAATACTGGGATAATTTTGATGATGATCAAATTGTTGATGCTTTCTCAATTTTTTCAACTATTTATTTAAAGTCATGCAAATGTAGCTCTAAAGCCAAGACCAGCTTTTTAGAAGAGTTTGCTGAAAAACATGAGAAAGATCTTCAAGCCTTAGTAGTTCAAATTCAGTCCCATAATTTCCAATGTAAAAATCAACCCTTTGAGAATATTTATCAGCCAAAATGAGATGTGGTAGTGTTGCCTTTTGATATTGAGATTGAGGAGTTTTTTGAGAATCAGTTTGATAACTCACAACTAAAACTTTATGATGGCAACTGAAGCATATATGAATTGTCCAAGCATGATGATCAATTTGCAAAATAGTTTGAAGATCAACCAATAAGTCATGTCTTTCATGATCCATAGCTGTATATATGGAGGAATTATTCACTACAGAGTTTCGATCATGTTTCAACTATGAATATCTAACCTACAATCAGTTTCCATTGCCCTTACATGTTCCAGTTTTGATTCCGCTGAACCACAGTCAAGAAGCCACAATTGAGCAACTACTGGATTGGTTGCATTGGAATTTTAGTATCACCTAATTCATATTTTCATAGATCAACTTAGAGTAGGTTTCTCTATATATAAATAAGCTCCTAGGAATGAGCACGCTTCAGTTTTCAGTTGCAGTAGTGTCTTTCTAGTGTGGATTTTATTTTCAGTCTATATATTGGTTACATTGCAACAATTTGGCTTCAATTGGAGAAGGTCGCAGGTTAGAGAAGATTGCAGTTATACATAGTTTCCCAATGGATTAGGCTACTAGTATATGGTGTTCTTGGCACCTCACAAGGAGGATGCCATCCCCATTGGAGCCAATGTTAGGAACCTATAATCTAGGAATCAAAGTGTGTTTTCCTCTTACTATTCATCTAGGAGGTCTGCAAGCGTTGGAGAGACTACTTTAAGAATTCTACACCATCACACAGAAATTCAAAGTCTGCCCATTTAATCCATTATTCCAGAGGAGGTGTGCAAACATAAAGAGCATGGAGGGCTACTTGGACTTGCTACGAATTTGCAGCAAAATTGACTGTTTTTGTCATCATTTTCAAAAGCCATTTCCGACCGAATGGAGTTGAATTTTGGAAAAACGAAAGAGGCTTTTTCCAAGAACAGATCAAAGAACAAAAACGTCCTTCTGTTTCTGCACATGTTTCATATATTGGAATATTAAAATGAGTCTTTACAATCTATGTTTTAGGTTTTGATATTTCTTGTTTTAATTATGATGTTTGGGTGCCAATTGTGAGGATATGGAAAGGAAATTATAGAAAATCAGAGATGCTTCTCTCAAGGACACTCTCATATACAAAAACCTCCCTTGGTTTTATAAAATCTGTCCGGATTCAGGATATATGAGCTAGTTTTGGACCCCTATTTTTCCAAAAATTCAGTCCCTTTTTCGTAGTAGACCTATTGAGAAAACATATCAGTCAATTTTATTTTGGAAAATTTTGAATGTTGAACTTCTAGAAGTCATTTTAGTTGTTGGATAAGTGTCGATAAGTTTAAAATCATGTAGATATGTATGTAGTTTGAGTTGTTAAACAAAGATGCATTGTTTGTGTTGATGTTTCTAAATTGTAATAGCAATTTCTATTTTTTCTACATAGCAAGTGAAGATGCATTACATCTAGACCATTCGACTTTTATGAAGTGAATTTGACCACCTAGAGTGGTAATTTGAATTCTTCATTGTATATAATGATGTAAATACATGGAAAATAGTTTGGGGTTGGTCAGATTGGAGAGGAAAGAACATTGTGCATATTGTAGTTTTTTCTGAGTTTTAATGAAATTGGAGGATTAGAAGTACTTGGTTAAATATTTTCAGAGATTCATGTGATTCAACTCTCTTATGTGAGTTTTTCCTATTTTGTGTGTGTTATATTTCTTCCTATGATGTTTAGATGAAAAACTTGTTTCATAATTCATCTAGTTAATGGTGCTCCGTTGAAGTCATTTAGACATTCTATATGCATTTTCTGCCATAATAATTTTAAGGTTCATCCATTGTTTGATGCCTTGAGATGGTTATCTACTCTCTTTATTCTTCTCACATATGCAACTATTAATTGACATAAGGAATTGTTTCTATCTTTCCTTTGAACAATTTTCCCCAATTCACCGAGCATCCACCACATCATTAATCTCAATTTTTTACCAACTCCATGCCCAATGGATTCTCTCTGCCTTGCCACCACACCTATAAACTTTGTTATTTTCCAAATATCTAGCCATTGTTCTTAATAGAAACCAATCTTTAGTGACTAAGTTGAAAGAGAGAGCCCTCTCTGGGGTTGGAGGGGTTAGTTTCCAATTCTGAAAGTGGTTTGTGGTTACCTCTGGGTTTCCTTACTACAACCAAAGGAAATTACGGAGTGCTAACACATGTAATAAAGGATAATAAATGAAAAATAAGACCAAGGTCATGAGACACATATTCCAATTTGAATGTTGGGAAAAGCACTATAGTGGGCATTACGTTTGGTTTATTTAAGGATATGGAAATTGGCAAAGGCATTAGCAAAGGCAAAGAGGAAATAATTGGCATTTATTTTTGATAAATAAAGGAAAATAAGAGAAAAGGGAGGTGAAGAGACACAAATTTGCATGCTAAGGAAATTAGAGGAAAAAATGAAGGAAAATGAATGAAAAGGAGACATCAATAATAAAAAGGCATCAAAGAACTAGTTCATAGCTTCTGTCAGTTTTGGCTTGAGAACAGTGTTAGAGAGAGAAAGAGCTCCAATAAGAGAAAGCAAGCAAGCAAGAAAACAAGCAAGTAAAGGAATGAAAAGGACAAGCAAAAGAGAGAAAAGAGAAGGTTGGATAAGCAACTTCTATAGGAGGATTTCGCAGGTAACAGGTTGCATGTGTGATTTACTAGCTGAGGTGTGAATGAATCATTCATGCATTTGTTTATTTGGTTAATTTGCTTTCATTGGCATAGTTTTTTCCTAATTTGACAATGGTTTCAACCTTGCCTTTCCATTTCTGGATAGCCATGGTGTGATGGGATTTATTCCCGATTGAGCTTTCGATTGTCAGAAGGTTTTGGAATCGGATGAAGTGGTCTCAGGAAAATTCCCAACGATTGGGGGTGGAGATGGTTTTGTCCGGAAATCCCTCGATAGATGGGTGGATACAAGAAATTTCCTTAAGGTATGGTGAAGAAATTCTGAGGCATCCAATATTGGTTTGGCTTTGTGATCTCGGGACCATTTTAGTTGAGATCACGGTAGTTTGAGGGTGGATGTGGTTTAACCTCTAGAGTCCCTAGTGGATTATGTTTTGGCTTATCCCACGAGGTCCCACATTCATGCTTGGAATATGGCATGGGGATGATTGGCTAAAAGAAATATTTGGTTCAACGCAATCTATGGTCAGGTGGTACGTGGAAGTCCCTAACTTGGTTGGTGTTTGCATATGTTAATAAGAGTTATTTTACTATTGTTATCTATAAGAACTTGTACTTGTTGTTATGTTGATTTGATGGTTTTTTTTTCATCGTTAATATTATGGTTATATGTTGGTTATAAGCATGGTTCTATTATGTGCTCTAGCTATGGATCTTGTTCATGATTTAATAAGTAATTGAATGGTTGATGAATGCATGGGATAACAAGTGTTGTTGTAGCTACTTGAGAGGGCATTAGACCTTATCAGTGCTTTTTAGATGAAGTTTAGAGATTTATTATCAGATATGCATTCATGCCATGTAGCTTACATGTTTATCATATGTTTAACGAAATTTCTATCATTCTCTAGGAAATCTAGGTCAAATTGTTACTTAAAGTTTGAATGTTTGGCATTGTTTTCATGTAAATTATGGTCCTGGAAAGTTACAGGAAGTTCTAGGCAGAGGTCTAGAGGCTAGCTTGGAAAAGTGGCTCATATCTCGGGACTGTATGCACTAAACTAGGGAAATTAGGTCATAACTGCATGGAAGCAAGCCTATGTGTGTTGTTTGAGGCCAATAACCACACTATTGCCTTGTTTTGTTTGTAGTTGGTGTGTTAGGTAATTGAAAATGTGTTTCAGCTCAGGGATTGACTACCTAGGGTAATTTGTAGCCTTCTGAGTGGTTTGTGGTCTCTGAGGGATGTCAGTAAAGTTGTTTGTTCTTCAGAACCACTTCCATAAATGTAACTTGGAGGTCAAGTCATGTCATAATAGCACTCAGCTTCACATTAACTTGGAGGGCTTGTAAAAGTGGGGAAATGTGGGGAGGGGTGTGTTACACCAACAATTATATTTGAAAGGTCATAAGTTTTACTATCTTCCTTTTCAATCAGTAAGTATATTTGAAGAGGTTCAAAAGATGCACCTTTCCTAGCTAGGATTTATTATTTCAAATTTTCAAGTATATTTTTTTTCCACCATGAACCTATCCAACCTTTTAGAAATCCCTTCCTTTCACCTTCTAAAACTCCTCCAATTTGGAACCATTTTTATAATTTCTAAATCACATAACCCTAATTCTTAAATCATATGAGAAAAACATTTTCCAAATGGTCCTATATACCATTTAGTTAGTCATCTGATTATACCTGCACGTGAGTTTTCCAACCTGTAAATCATGAGATGGAGCCTAATAGCGTTGAATTATGTATGACTTGGATAACATAAATCCATGTCAACATCCCTAGGGACAAAATCCATTTTCTAGAATTTATCTTGGAGCTGCATAAGTGTGTTAACCTTGGAGTTTGTTACTGTTACTACATAGGAACCACTGCAACAGCAATGGGAAAACCATCATCAACAAACCAACAATAATCCTTTCTAATTCGTCAAAAATAAAGGAAAATAAAGATAATTAACTACTTTAATATTGTAAGAATAATGTGGCACATTCATGAAGAAACATAATAAAATGGGTAATAGGTGGGCAAAGAAGTGTGGTAAAATGGCTGAAAATGGGTGTTTGGAATGGTGAAAATGTGACAATTTCGCAGCCCAATAATTAGATTTGAAGGGTCATAAGTTTTACTATTTTCCTTTTCAATCAGTAAAAATATTGGAAGAGGATCAAAATATGCACCTTTCCTAGCTAGGATTTATTATTTTATATTTTTCAAGTATATCTTTTGCCACCATGAACCTATCCAACCTTTTAGAAATCTCTTCCTCTCACCTTCTAAAACTCCTCCAAGTTGGAACCATTTTTATAAGTTCGAAATCTTATAGCCATAATTCTTAAAATATGTGAGAATTTTTTTTTTCCAATGGTCCTATCTACCATTCCCCCGATACTTATCCTACCTTGATAATCAAGTTTATATCTTCCCTCATAATAAAATTATATATTTTAGTAAAATCCTTCGGACTAAAGTTATCCCAAAATACTTTCCTATATCTATATGTGCCATAGGTATTAATAAAATAATGGGCTTTCCCTAATTCCTTTCACCCAAACTATGTTTGGATATCTATTTTTTTTTGTGAATTATTTTTTTTCATTTATGCCAAAGTTTTACATTGATGCTTATAGCTTACCAAAATCCTACTAGCCTCGCTCTTACCAGATTTATTGGCCAGTAGATAATTACCAAGAAAGATTACAAACTACCATATGAACTTGGTTGACCATAAACAAAAGCACACATATAACCAAAAGACTTGTAGTATCATAATACAACCCAAAACCATTATGACTCTAAAGAAGTTACGAGAGCAGGATTCTTCAGACTTGAACCAGGTGATGGAGGAGGCCTGAACTCACAAAGCATATGTTTCTCCATGTAGTCCATTATGCCTTCAAAGTAATCTATTTTTCCCTGAATGTGTTAGTTCCCCCTTTTCAAGCTAGCTAATTTTTCTTGCATATGCCATTGGTTTCTTTGAAGGTCGTTCATGAAGGATATTAACACATTCCTATCATCATGTCAATATCCACTAAGGTGTTCCAAAAGCATAGTGAGATGATCTAGCTGGTTGCCAAATTTTTCCTAATTAAGAGCATGCTTGTGAGTGCCTAAAGCATTGGCTAGGTTGGGGTCTACAACCTCTCCCTAACATGAATCCTCTGAGTTGTGCCTATCATATTGTCCTCGCTCACCGACCCCCCACCTTACTCTGACAAGTCGACATGACATTGTAAATTGCACTGAGGAGAAATAGACTCTGAGCATGACAAGACTATAGGTGGGTCGAAGAGATTGAACTCACCAAACCGTCTAACACACAAAACCACACCCAAAGAGAAACAAACACCAAACAACATTGACCCAATAGGAGCTAGGTAGTTGAGAGCGCTCAACCCACCAGAGGTAGAACACATAACCCTCCAGACAATGACGTTAATGAGGAGGGTGACCTGGAAAGAAGACGACATGTTTCTTCCTACTGAGGTAACAATCTGAGAGCCACCACCAAAATCAAGAAACACCAGTGACAAAAATAATACTAGAAGAAACAAAATATCTAGATTTACCAATGAAGAGCCCTAATCCCCAATTGAACTAACTCTAATCAATTCCACCCAAATTCAAAGAAAAAACTGCTAATGGTTGATTACTAGAGTTGTGAGGGTTTCTTGGAGAGAAGGGAGCTTGTCTCCTTTCTCTTAGGTCACACCCCCAAGAATAATATAGAAAGACCCCACCTTCCAAGAAAATACTTAGAAGTGCAACTTTTACAGAAAAGGGTCAGGAAACCAAGGTACATTGTTTGAATACATGAACAATAGTAGAATGAAACCAAGCCATGCGAGGGCTCTACAATACCTCATTTTTAGCCTTGAACACTAGACAAGAGCTCAGTTGACTAATATTCCCACAAGAGAACAATGCCGACGTTGAATAACCAACGTTTAGTTGCAGTTGTAAGCATAGAGGAACCCTTATGCTAGGATCCCAAAAGGTTTGCATCTAACAGGACTTGATATCGCCTCTCCCTCTCCAAATACTTAGAAATGACCCTCGAACACCCACACTCCAACTATTTAGGTACACATCATCCACTTGATTCACCCCCTATTTTGTAAAATCCCACCAAAGATGAAAATAACATCAATTGCATGAACATGGAGTCGAGGACCCTACTGCCATGAAAGACACAAACTCACACTCCACTCCATCACCTCCTTAAACTAGTTGTGATACTTAATCATTATGGAATTAAGTTTATTTACGCCACACATGAAACTATATGGTGGAGGTGTACCATGTCACCCTTCTTTAATGACCAAAGGAATCGAGGGGGTGGTGGGCACCCTCCTCAAGAACTTCATCCTACCATTCATTCACCCCTATTAGAGAATATTTGGATGCCTACATTTATAAATGATGAAAAAAAAAAAAAAAAAAGTTTTATTCCTTCTTGTTAATATTCCTCTTAAACTTCCATCTAAATCTAGAAATCAAAAAGTCCACTCTTTTAAATAACAGGTTACCAAATATACCACTTTAGCGTCCAAGTACATTGTCTCATAAATCATAATTACATTTAAATTGAAAATAGAAAATAATATTTTAAGAGCTATCTTCTTGTGTGCAATGCCTACCCCTCTCACATTTAAAGATAAAACAAGCATTTCTTCACTCTATTTAAACATTCTTTAATTTGAGAGACCCTCCATAATTATTTGTTTCCTTTCCTTTATTTCTTTTTTAACCTTCTATTTTACAATTAACATGAATGAATTTCTACTCTATGCAAAAAAAAATTCTTCTATTTAGACAAATTTCTCCGTCTACTTATGTTTCGAGGTTCTCTACCTCCTTAATTAAATCCGCAAAAACATGAATCTTTTAAATCATTTTAAATGTGAAGAATAAATTATTTAATAAAAAGATCCTAAGTTATTTGGAAATAAAGAAAACCTTTAAAGCTCCTTCAAAACACTTATAATTACTTAGCTTACCTTTACCCTACACCAATTTGGTATTGTGTCATATCAATCCTACTACTCAGATTGGATAGCTTTGTCTCCGCACTATCCTTCAACAATCCATTCTTAAGGGAGTCTCTCTGCCTTCTACCCTTACACTTTATTTAACAATCTATCTTCATCTTTTAACTATCATTTTTTAAACTTTATGATCTTCCAATTATCTTCTAGAACTATATGTTTTTCATATATATATATATTAAAGATTTCTCTATTTTATTTTTCTCCTTACGCACCTTACACTGGATCTTCAACCTTCAATATATATAACTTAACTAACGCCATGTTAAATGGATGAATACAATTTTAATAAGCAAAAAAAACTACCTTCTAACGTGTATTAGCCCACCAAAAATAAAAATAAAAGGTGTAAAAAATTATATATATATATATATATATATATATATATATATATATAATAATCACATTTTATCTAATAAAATATTATATTGATAATAAAAATAATAAAATATTATATTGATAAAATATTTAAGTTGGATGATTGAGTAGAAAGATCAAATTATCTCATCTTTATTCGTATTTTCTCAAACAAAAAGATTCGAAACTATCATAGGAAATATTTATTGTGATGTATAGAAATTGAATATAAGTGGAAAGGATAAGAAATATCTCTCAATTACTCTAGCTCAATTAAATGATTAAGAAAGATCAAATTTATTATAGAGTAATATATTGATAATAAAAATAATAAAATATTATATTGATAAAATATTTAAGTTGGATGATTGAGTAGAAAGATCAAATTATCTCATCTTTATTCGTATTTTCTCAAACAAAAATATTCGAAACTATAATAGGAAATATTTATTGTGATGTATAGAAATTGAATATAAGTGGAAAGGATAAGAAATATCTCTCAATTACTCTAGCTCAATTAAATGATTAAGAAAGATCAAATTTATTATAGAGTAATTTTTTAGCATTTAATAGGAAAGAATTAATATATAATATGGAATTAAATGATTAAAATAATTATTCTTTAAGAAATTTGATTTTTTTAACTATTTGATAGATGGTAAAAAAAAAACAATAAACAGTAAAATATTCTGAGATATTTGTATGAAAGAAATATGTGCATTATCTAGACTATTTGGTTTAAATGATATTTGGTTTTCATATAAATTATTAATTGATATTTTCCCATGGGGCATAGAATAGACGATGACAGGGTGTAGGGTGTTATGTTATGGCACTCCTTGGTGAAAAGGCCACTAGTTTGAAATTGTGGGAAAAAATACAGCCATGCTAAGGGTTCGTGTGGCCCAGGGTGAGTGCGATCTCCACATGATTTTGACAATTTAGATGCCCCTGGGTCGCGTTTACTCAAACCATCGGTTAGTCTTGTCACTCATCTTAGGACTCACATTATCTAACAAAAAAAAAAATTATTGATTGATATTTAAATTTGTGTTTTTTTTTCCTTTTTCTCTTTTCTAATTAAAGATATTAAGATTGAAAAAAAAAAGATTATTAATAATATTTTAATTTTATTATCAATGAAAAATAATTAATAAATAATTCTATTTTTATTTTCAATTGATTTTATAATTTTTTATTATTATTAAAGTATAATTTAATTTATTAGTATTTTTTATTTGAAATTTTTATTCTTTTCAAAATAAAAATATTTAAAAGTATTCCCAGATGGGGGTGACAATCAAAGTTAATGAAGGGAAACGCAGGTCGTTAACACCCTTGTACATGCAACATTCAAATTAATGAGGCATGTCATGGACGCTTCATGTGGCATGTGAGAGTCAATGGCTCTAGAGAGGTTAAAAGGTATGGCATGCAAGAGTCGATGGCTCTAGAGAGGTTAAAAAGGTACATCTGATAGTGGTGATCCTCCAGAACATTGTTGGTTGTGCGAGGTAATGGAAGGTAAGGAGGTGGACGAAACTGGTTCTTTGGGCCCATAGGATGGCATTCTTACATCACCATCCTTGTCCCCTCAAGTTGCGACACTAGGGGAAGGAGGTTCATTGGGTTCGAGAGGTGTTGTTTATTCCACTATGACAGTTCAACGTAAGAGGATTTGGGATCCAGGGTCATGGTGACCTTCTTAGTCATTGGTCTAGGTCTTCACGGTTGGGGTGGAGCGATAGAGATTGGGCCTGGAAGATAAGGTGACATCATTGGGGCTCACACCATACTTTAATCCTCTTGTAATTTTCTCATTCCAAATTTCACTTTTGCCTCAGATTTTGTCCTCTTGTTAGTATGTTTGGTTATATGTTGGGCTACCTTTGAAGGGCTCTCTTAGATATCTTCAACCCTTGTCTATATGGTGTCTTCCTCATTCATTTGGTTAAAATTCTAGTGGAAAATTAGGTGGTTGGGTCGTTGTTCTCTGGGGTTATCCTCCCCTCATTGGGTATTCGAGTACTTTGGAGCTCAGGGGGGTGGCGTGTAGACCTTATCTCGTGGTGTACTATGTGCTTGATGTGTGTGGAAGCTTTTTTTTTATCTGGAACGTTGGAAGAGGGAGAGGAAGTCATAGACAACGAGCTTCTATGGGGCTCTCACTGCTCTATTTGCATTAGAATTGAGACTGTCGCCAAAACTTGGGGAATTCAGAGGAACTGGCACATTACCACATTAGGCTCTAGTAAGTTGGTGTAAGTTTGATAATGCAGGGCCCATGCAGTGCCAACATGGTCATGCATGTACGGGTTTAGGGCCATGGGGTCAAACATCGCGTGGAAAATCATGATATAGAGGAAGAATTGGACCAATAACTTGTTCATTCTCCTAGAAGAATAAAATTGCATCCTATGCTTGACTCTCTGGATAATCGGCTTCAACATGTCACCCTCCTTCTGGAGCAGCTTACACGCGACTAGAACGAGAACAAGAATGAAGTCATTGGTTTTATGAATGACCTTCAACATAATCAATGTCACATGATAGACCAATTGACATCTTTGCGTCGTGGTTAGAAAATTATTCATTAGCAACTGGAGCACTTGGAAGGCAGGCTAGAACATATGGAAGGACACATTCATGAGGCATGTCATCCTCCTCCATCACCAGGGAACAGGCCAGACAATCCAGCTCCAAGGAATTTTTTAGATCAATGATGAGCATCAGATGTATTATGGTTCTTGGGATCTTTTGGTATCTTTGAGCTATCTATTTGTAGTCTTTTAGTATGCTTCTATTGATGACAAAATGGTTTTGTTGTTATCTTTTGACTAATAAATCGAATAGGAATGAAGTCGAAAAACGCTTATTTCCTAATTACTTATGATATATCTTCAACATAAATATATATACATATATATATATAATATCTTTAAAAAAAATACGTACACATTTAAAAAATAATATTTATTTCCACTCACACTAAAAAGTTAAATATATTATATATCACTCAAATATTATGTCAATCTAAAATTTCATCCCTAAGAAAAATACATATTTACCTTAAAAACTCAAATTTTCCAATCTAAATTTTCATTTTGATGGAAAATGCATACTTCTAAAATCTTAAATTTTCTACATAATGGGTGAAGTCATAAACAGTGTAACAAACTTTGTAGTTGGTACAGTATATTATGGAGGGCTATCTCAATCTAAAATTTCATCCGAAGGAAAAATATATATTTACGTTAAAAACTCAAATTTTCCAATCTAAATTTTCATTTTGATGAAAAATACATGCTTCTAAAAACTTTTTAAATTTTCTACCCTGGTGGGTGAAGTCATAAGCAGTGTGAACAAACTTTCTAGTTGCTAGCGGATTTTATGTTATGTGGATTTTGGAAATATTTTGAAATAGAAATTTGTTGAAAAACAGTGAGATTAGAAAATGAAGTTGTATAATTATGATATTATTTTGGAATTTTTTACCAGATTTTAATGAAATAATTTTTAGAATTTTTTACTAAATTTTAATGGAGTAATTTTTAGTAAAATAATTTTTATTATTTAAAATTATATATATATATACTATTTTCAAAAATCTATTAATCATTTAAATTATAAAAAATTCACAACTCAAATTTATAATTACATCCATATCTCTACCATAAAATTTATAATTACATCCATATCTCTACCATAAATAAATAATTACATCCATATCTCTGCCATAAATAAATAATTTTAACCAGAAAATACAGTACACCCCTCTGAAACTTACATATAACAAATAGACCACGGTTCTCTGACCTACCGTGCAATTTCGGAATAATCTCAAAATCAAACACGAAGATAATGACCACGGTATTGAGGCCATACACGTCAGGATAATGATCACGGTATTGAGGCCATACGGGTCGGGTAAACGGGCTGTGTCATTTTGCTATAAAAGTTGGAAAGTTTGCAGAGAGAAGCAATATGGAGCGTGGATAGACGAACCAGAGGATTTTTTGATCACTGATTTTAATTAAAATTTCCATTAATGGATACTGACCGATACAAGTTGCATTTGATGACTAGGAAGATGGTTTGGTGTTTCGGATGGCTATGCGGTATGGCTTCTGGACAGCTCGAGATAAGTGAACCAGTAACGGGCTCCGCTAATTTTCCTGATTTAGGAATTACTTGCTTAGGCAATCTAGCAGCTTTTGTTGGAATTTGCATGAAAGGAATGCTTACTCTGGAAATGGGTGCAAGGGATGTTCTGGCTGCCACAAGAGGACCCACATTACAGAAAATAAATGGATTTGGAGTCAGCACATGTAGGGAATATAAGAATGCCTCTGTTGTTATGTTGTCGACCCAAATGCCCAATTCTTCCATCACACAATTCATGAAGTATATGTCCAATGCCCATGATGTGGATTCCATCCTATTGCAATGTGTTCCTTTAAAATCTGCAGCTATCACTGTAGAAGTGTGTGAATGCAGTGGGTGTGAAGGCACATGTCAATGCATTGTGTTCAGGACAGTGCAAGAGATCACAATGATGCTTGTTTGTCAAATACCTGGAACACTAAAAGGTCTGTCTGATTCCCTGTTGTTACTCCCATCTCTGAAATGCCTCAGAAATGGCTGCCACGGTTGCAACCAGGGCTTGTTGCATGTGGAAGGGGAGAGTTTGACAGAGGGTGATTCCATGGTCGAATTCCCGGCTGCAGTCTGTCAAACCCTTGATTACACTTCACGGGTATCCATTGTAGAGGAATGGATTTGCATCTGCGTTCCAGTGCATCCACCAGGCAATGATCACTGGACAAAGCTGCTGATGAGATCCTTCACGTCTAAAGATAAGGAAGAGAGGGGAGCCATAGTCATGGCTTCGGATGCCCTGCGAAAATACTTGGCTGAAAGCAGAGAAGAGAGGGTGGAAACAGTAGAATTCAATACTATTTCTTTCATAATGCCAAGGTTCGTAGAAGTATTCGTGAATCTTCTACTAACCGGGTGGTTCAGAGTGGATGGTTTCTCTAGCGCTCTGGTGGCCAGAAAGGCTGTAAGAAGTTATGTGGTGGACAGTAAAGGAAATGGGTTTGCTGCCAATGCATTTCTGACTAAAGCTCTTGTAAATTGTAATGCAGATAACACAAATATTTGCCAAATGCTGACCTTTAGAGGTAATCTCGTAAACCTCAGAACCTTATCACTTATGGTGGCTTGTGGAAACCTGGTTTGCTGTATTGCTTGGATGGTGCTTATTGCACTTGAAGGTGGCCCTGGCAAATGGTTTGATATGCACTCCATTCCACCCTCTAAGCCTAGAGTTGCGTTGATAATGGCAGGAATGGGATATTGTTTGCTCGTGAGCTGCGTGGATTTGCATTTAAGCAAGTTTGATCGTGTGGCAAAGCCTCTGTCTGAACGGAGAAAGCCACCAGCAATTACAGGTTGGGCAGTAATGATAGCTTTGGAGATCGTATGCATTGTATATTGCAGCGCAGTGGTCGGAGCCGAGGGGATTAAGGGTTTTGGAACGTGGCTATATAGTGTTGTACAAGGTATAGTTTGGGTGAAATGGGGAATTAGCAGTTATCTTTTGGGGGAGTATTTGGATGAGGGGGATATTCCACGAAAGGGTCTCCATGGAATTGTGGAGTGTGGAATTTCGGAAGAGGTCAGTGCGGTGAGGATGCGCTATGGCATTATAATGAACTGTACTGCATTCTTACTCAATGCTCTGTTGGCAGGTGTTCGGGGCAAGTGGGATTACTCATGGAAGGGCTTTACTATGTAATTGATGTAAAACTTTTATTCATGGGATTCTGTGCTTATCTTCCTATTCAATGACCAGTCTGCTTGATCCCTAGTGCAGTGCCGAGGTCTATTATCAGAGATAACTAAAAGTGAGGTGGATCGTGGAGTCAAAGAAAATCGTATATTTATATGACTTTCAAGGTGACCGCAGATTTCTGTTTATCTGAGAAACTGAGGGCATGAATCAGGTGAAACAATTGTTTCCCTGTTGTATTTCAGCTTTGAGAAACTGAGGGCATGAATCAGGTGAAACAATTGTTTCCCTGTTGTATTTCAGCTTTTAGAATTTTTTGGGGATCCGAAATCTGGTTCAATAGGTAATATTGTCAAATCTAGAACTTCAAGGCCCGTTGGTTTCAAACTTAGGTAAAGTACAAAGGATTTAAAATCATGCTGTTACTTTTAATGTGAACTTAATATTTGGTGACGGAGATTAAATGGAGGACCATGATTAAATGTATCTCACACTGTAATCCGAAAGCTCCCTGATAATTTCAAAATATGCATGTTTATTGCGTTAGTTATATATATATGAAAACAGAATGGAAGAGGAAAACACCCGAGAGTCACTTTGTGAATAGGTTTCTGACATCCAAAAATATGAGGATTTGGCGCATAAGTTTAATACACAGGGTGGTTTGATGCATGGGAAGATGGAATAGGGTTCTTTCAAAACTCTTCGAATGATTTGGTCACAAGAGATGTGATAAGAGGAAGGTTGTTTGTGATTTCCCGAAGGTCTCTATTGGAGGTTGAACACTAGAATATTTGATGCAAATCTAAACCCAATATCAAAATGTTGAAGTTTTAGGCCAGACATTTTCATTTCTTCTTGAAGTTTTGTTCATAGATAAGGAGCATCCCTTAAAGTTGTCAACGGATCAATGTCCACCACTCAATGTTTCTAAGGAGGATTTTTTATGTTTTTTTTTTTATGAATGGACATAAAGGAAATTCTAGCAAAGGTAATGATGGAATAGACCACGATGAAGACAAGAAGGAAAATGATCCTTTTCAAGTCCCTTTAGCTCCTCAATTTTTAATGGGGTTCAAAAGAATAGGGTTAGACTTAATGCTTTATCCTCTACAAACTATGGTTATTAATGATATCACTTAGGTCCAGGAAGGAGGAAAAGGAGGGGGCTGTTGTATGCGTTGAGGAAGGGATAGTTAGTGATAGTTAGGAAAGGATCAAAAACTCCCTTAGAATGGTCAATTGACATGTCTCATGCTCAAGATAGAGATTTAAGGGAAATTAAAGTAGTTAATCAAAATATTATAGTAGTGGGATCTTAGGGCAAGACAAACCTTAGGTAAGGTTAAAATATGATAATCCTCTCCTTAAATATTGAAGGAAAAGACATCCCTCAAAGAAGAATTATGGATATACTTATTATTCAAGAAAACATGGCAGAGGGTAGGGAACTTATAATAGATAAGCACTTTCCTCTTATCTTAAAAAAATGGATTTTTTTGGCAGTTGACGTTGAACGAGGCCTAGGGGTTTTCTTAGTGTTTAACTCGCTACATTGTCTCATGACACGTTTCAATAATGTGTCAGCCATTTTGATTTGTAGGGATTATTGCCTAGAAAGGGTAAAAGAGCAGAGCTCATGTCAATAATATAACCTGCCACTACGATCAATCTATAGTGCATGCATTCTGGGAGAATCAGATTCGGTCGCGTCTGGTCGATGCTGAATCAAGTAGTGTGCGCTAGAGTACCCACCCCCCACAATGAGACGTTTGTTTTCACGGTCTTCTTACTATTACCCATCCTCTTCCTATTGATTGATAAATTTTATAATTGTTTTCAAGCATAAGAGTGAAGCTCTTACCTTTGGAACTAAAGAGAGCCTACTATATGGTTAACATTCAAACACCCTATGACAAGAGGGCCCTTTTTGGAAGCCCTTATTTTCTCAGAGCTTCTTGAAAAATGATAATGTAATTTTGGGAAGAAAATTAACTTTTACAACAAATAGGTCATATATATGTGGGCGAATTACGCAAGAATTAATTCATTAGCAATTATTTTCCTACACAAAATTGACTCAAATTGGCTTGGTGGGTTTAGAACCATTAAAAAAAAAATGGTTCCTACATGAAGGAATTATAGAACTAGGATACATAAGGATTCATAAAGGTTGAATATATTCCTTTTCTTGCAGTATATTCCTAAGAGAATAAGGATGTAGGTAGAGTCTTAGAAGACTTTGATCATCTCCCATTGTTGCCTTAAATTGAAAAGGAGGACTATAAACATTTAGGCCCCTTTAAGTTCAATTTTGATTCGTTAGATGATGGGGACATTATTAAGTTGGTGAAATCAAAATGGATAAAGTATTATGAGTCCTCTAGGGATTCAACTAGTTTTCATTCTGTTGCAAATTCAAAGAAATTTATGAAAACAAACCTTCAATTTCGTGTGTTGTCTATGTGGTCTCTCCTCCATCAAGTTGTTTGAGTTGGGGAAGACTTTGATTAGTACTAAAATAATAAAAATTTGTATGCATGAATGGAAATGTGGAGTGGTAGGACTATCAAGACCAAAGTGTCACATAGAAAATGAGGAAGGCTGGCTCATGGAAACATAATACCTAGTTGCATATATTTTCCATGCTTCCGTTGTTCATGCATTTATGTTATTGTTTCACTTTGTTGACATACACTTTCATTAAATAAGAGGAGGCATGGAAATGGGAAAGACTAATGAAGACAACAATTGAAAATAATTGAGATCTCTTACTTATTTAATTACAACACAATGAAGCTCCATTAAAATTCATTTATGAGCCTCATTGAAATGTATTTCTATTGGTTTTCATTATCTACACTACTACAACCTATGTTTCCTATTATCTTCAACTACACCTTATCTTCCTTCAATGAAACCCATATACAACAACTAGACCTCCTCGATGTTATGTTATTTCACTGCATTCTAAGCAACTCTCATTGTAGGCAACCCCAAAATGTAATTCTCTCATGAATCAAAGAGGGAAGCATTTTTTAAACAAAGTTTCAAGCTATGGAAAGAGATTTTAGGAGAAACTATTCTCACATTTTTCAATTATTCCTTTGATATGAATATAATATCGAATAACAGATGGAAAATGCCAAACATTTATTATAAGAATGAAGGAAAAAATAATATGATTGGTGTTCGTTATACCAAATGAAGAAAAAATAACGTCACTGAAAAATAGTTATGAGTAGTATCTTGCAATGCTCAACACAAAAATCATGAATATTGTCCTCAACTCAAAATTTCAAGAACATTACACAATGTTGAACATGGAACAATCTATATGGTACCCATAAACTTTTGTAACAACCCCTGGTTGATTTTCCATGTAAAAATATATATATAAAACCAAGGTCATGGGACATGTATTCCAAGATGAATGTTGGGCAAAACATAGTGATGAGGATCATCAGTGATTAATTAATTGCTATGGAAATTGGCAAAGGCATTGGCAAAGCCAAAGTGGCAATATTTGGCATTTTATTTATGAAATAATGGAAAATAGGAGAAAGGAAGGTGAAAGGTCACAGAATCGCATGTGAGGAAAATTGAAAGAAAAATGAAGGAAAATGAAGAAAATAGAGGCCTCAATGATAAAAAGGCTTCTAAGGATCAGTTCATGGCTTTTTCCAGTGTGTAAGACTTTTTTTTTAGTTTTAGCTTGGAGCTCTATTCTATTCTCTCATTCTCTCATACTCTTGCACAATTAGAGAAATCTAGGAGCATTGTTGGAGCGGTTGAAGAAAGTGTAACTAGGTTCGGTCTTCATAATGACATGATCTTTGTATTTGATGTAATAAAAGAGAATAAATTATTTTTGTAATCTTGTTGCATGGGTTTCATGAGCAAGAAGTGTCACTAGATAAAAGACTTCTTCTTGATGTCTTTAGGATTTATTTTATATGTCAAAGAGTCATGTCATGTGTATAGAAACTCTTCATGAGTTTGTGTAAATGTATACAAGTCTTCAACAAGTGTAACAACCCTCCATGACCAAGATCTATGCCTCAAAACAAGCCTTCCAAAGTCTGCAAGCAAAGTGATAAGGAAATACATCACGTCAGCTTTAATGAATAAATTAAATATATATTTAAATGACATGTCGTCTCAACACAAGGTCACGTCAGTTCAAGAGGTTCACGTCAGCTTGCATCTATGACACAACCACTATAAATACTCCGTTGGGGTATCCGCAAAAGGGCAGGACAAAACTTGCATGAGGGGGAGCCGCAATAGAATAAGGTAACCGCAGTGGAGCCGCAGTAAAGCAAGGAAGCCATAGTCAAGTGAGATAGTTGCAGTCAAGGCATAAAACAGAGAGCCGCAGTAAAGCAAGGTAGCCATAGTCAAGTGAGATAGCCGCAGTCAAGGCATAAAACAGAGAGCCACAGAAGGGTATTGACTGCACCAATGTCTTGGGTTTAGGTGCAGTCATGACCATGTGTAAGGACACAGCAACAAGTGGATATTCTCGGCATATCTATCTCAGTATAACAATGATCTGGCAGCAGTCATGGCATACATAGATCTTGGTGATACTCCTATAGAAGACTAAACAGTGAATATCAGTGACAAAACTACTCTCTCGTCCCAATAACGATTATGTTAGATGTTGTCTTAATCATATATATATTACAGTCTTGCCATAACTTTGAAATGTAATGGGTTTCGGTGATGATCAAGAGATCCTCGGCATACTTGTGATGGGATACATATAGTCTCACTAGTTATTACAGTATGAAAATTTAACGTAATGAAGGCTTAATGAGCTACAAGGTGCAACAACAAAGATCATAGTCTAGATCCTGACAGAACTGTAATAATAATAATAATATATGTGGATCATGACTTTGTATCTCTCTGGTTTCATGATGTCAAGGTACAACAATGATCTCAGATAAAGTGCAGCAGTAGTAAAACTATGATGTAACATGGATGAAGATCATGGTGTTGCAGTAGTGATGAAGATCACGATGGTGATGACCTCCGTGGTGCAGCGACGATAGTGATCTCAACAGTGACACAAAGAAGATTGATGGCTTGGTCTTGGAGAGGCAGATTGTGTCAAGGGTCATGGTCCTGGTATTCGTCAATGGAATCTCTATAAGAAGAATTTATGCATGGGTTTTCCTCTCCAAGAGGGAGAGGTTTTGGCCTTGGAAGAAAGCCAAAACATTTGTGTTCTTGTCTCTATTTTGTTTTTTATAGCAATTTGATGAAGTTAATAAACACATGTTAATAATGAAGTAATCATCAAGCTAATATAAATTGTTTAAATGCTTCACAAATTGTTATCATGTAACAAAGAATCATCTTAAGTATGCATGCCCTAGATTCTTCAACATGGTATCAGAGAGATTGGTTCAATAGTCAAAGGTAGGGCAAAAAAGAGACTTTCAAGAATTAAGTATCTAAAAGATATCAAAACAGTTGAAGATCTAAATGGAAGAATCAAACCCTAGATCAGAAACCAGTCTACATCAGCAAGGGCTTCAGATATCAACAGTCTTCAGATCTCGGGATATGTAACAACAATTTTAACAAATCCATCCACAACTTAGTTTGGATCCTTCTTTATAAATATCAAGGTCCAATAAGCAGTTCACAAATTCAGTGATCTTCAACAAGGGTTTTGAAGGTCTGAAGCCAAAGTATGATCTATATCAACATCCTTGGTGTCTCTCGCATGCCACACCATGGCATGATTTCTACATTACAGTGATGGATCTCTTCAAAGAACAGATCGGATTCCATTCAAAGAAGTAGATCATCTACAACATGATTGGCATGGATAGGACTCAAATCAGATGCTACACTATCCTATCACATCATGGCAAGCAACCTCTAGTTGATACTGCAAGGACCAGATGTTCAAGTCAATTACTCTTGAAGGACTTGAAGATAAGCTTCAACAAGGATCCTATCAAGTATCAATGCATCTACCTCAACTGCCAACATGATCAAGGTGAAGATCTAATCTTCACATATCAAGTAAGTATCTTTTATTTTATAATTGAGTTTGATTTAATGACTTCATCATTGCAAGAAGATCTGTGGGTTAGACAGATCATCAAAAGGTCTTGTAGTAAGATTGATAGAATATGTATGAGGAAATGAAGTCAGCACATCAAGGTCTCCTTTAAAGTCATAAGAACTCTTAGGGTTCTATACAGTAAGAAAGGAGACACAAGAAGGGTACATGAAATGCTAGAGGATATACTCCTTGAAATGAATTACAAAAAGGTGCCAAAGAATGAAGAAATATCTTCATGAGATTTCAACTGAGAGATCTGGGAAAATGATGAATAAAGAATCATCATCGATAAGTAAAGTGGAAAATGTCTATGAACAAGAAGGTCACTTCGATCATCAGCTTTGTGGTCTCTATGTCAGAGAGAGAAAGACAAGTTGACAGGACTTAAATAAGTGCAGGAAGGTTAACAAGACAAAATAGTACTACGGAACACATATCGCCGAAGGTAGCTAAAGAGAACGAGGGAATAATGGATCTCCATTATGAATGAAATGGTGCCCCTCTCAAAAAATTTCTATTAGAAGTCCCTATGAATATGAACATAGTAAGAAGATACATCATGGCATTATGGAAGTAAGAGCTCGTATAAAATCATGAAGAACATAACTCTTGGGAATCTCATTGTACATTGCAGGAGAGGAAGATTTCATCCAGGTCAAAGGAAACATTTGCAAGATGGGGATATACTAGATCATGAAGAATCTCTGATAGAGATTTCAGCGAAGGATCTCCGAGTCCCAAAAGGCAGCAAATGTTTCAGCATAAATTCCAACTCTTGGATCTCATGAGATGGTGGTTCAATGACATGGAGAATGAAGCAGATCAAAGGATTGAAGAACCATTCAATCAAGGAAGTTGCTGAAAGATACCTAAAGAAAAATAAGGTATGTATGATTATAATCGTATTTGTATTTGATATTGTGATGTCATGTTCTGTGGTTGCAGATAAAATGGATCAAGCATGATCAAGAAGAAAAAGATCCCCCCCTGAAAGGAGACAAAAAGTTAGGCTAGATGAAATCAACATAATATGTCCTCATAATGTAATATGAGGTAGTTGATGACCATTGAGGAACTATGATAGTTCCTGGGAATAAAAGACATGAGGATGAAAGAGATTGTGAGACATGCAACCATGACGAAGGCAGTCAACATCCAGAGGATCAGACTTGATCCAGGAAACCTCCCAAAATGATGAGTATACTTTGATGGAATTCATTGGGAGATGTGTCAACATAGATGTAGGATGATTGATGCCTACAAGAAGATCTCATTGAAAGAAGGCCATCACCAAAAGGTAATATGTGATTTTTTTTTGGTGTCTGACCTCTTGGAAAAGTCTGGGTATGTGTGCAGGATCAAGGAAAGGAGAGTTGTGAAGGATGTCATACCATTGTACCTTGTGATCCAGAGCAATCACTGTTGAAGAATAGTGAAGACATATGAGCTTATGAAGGAAGCCCCAGATGTAAAGCCAAGGAGGATACTTTCTAGGAAAGAAGGAATGACATGACAATGGAAATTGATGGATGGTTGAGCCCTACACATGAAGAAATTGATGACATCAAGATCATGGATCGTCCGTCAACTAAAAGACCCTATAAAGTACTGATGATAGAGTCCCTGTGTAAGAGGGAGCTTTGAGAGGTTCCTACGAGTAAAGGAACTCGAGCAAGTTTCTGAGTAAAGAGAAACTTGGAACTCATCCTTGGTTAAGAGGGAGAGTTAGACACGACATTATTGTCTTCAGTTTGGAAGAAAGAATGAAGGATTGTGCAATCATCTGGAATCTGACACTCTTTGAG
Organism: Pinus tabuliformis; assembly: GCA_031772625.1. Lineage (NCBI taxonomy): Eukaryota > Viridiplantae > Streptophyta > Pinopsida > Pinales > Pinaceae > Pinus > Pinus tabuliformis. Next base: position 1,443,893,960 of record CM062817.1, on the reverse strand, counting down.
GATGTGGTAGGGCATCCAAAACAAGAGTGGGCAAGAGGACCGATATTCTTGAGGGCTGGGAACCCAAGGTGAGAATAGTCCTAGTAGGGAATACACGAGAACACCCGAGTGGGTATGATCCTAAGAGAGACAATGATGATGTGTGGCTATTAGTCATTGGTCTCGCCAACATTGTGTGTTATGATCTAAGTGAGAGATAGAGTTGTTAGTTAAGGCCTTGCTAAATGGAAACAATGTTGGTTGAAATGATGCTATAACAAATGGATTGCAAATCCGATTCTTCTTATGAGAAATTCTTCAGATTGAGAATGACCAAGTACCATTATGAATACCTCCCTAGTTAAGAGGGAGTGTTGAAGAAAGTGTAACTAGGTTTAGTCTTCATAATGACATGATCTTTGTATTTGATGTAATAAAAGAGAATAAATTGTTTTTGTAATCTTGCTGCATGTCTTTCATGAGCAAGAAGTGACACTAGATAAAAGACTTCTTCTTGATGTCTTTAGGATTTATGTTATATGTAAAAGAGTCATGTCATGTGTATAGAAACTCTTCATGATTTAGTTTAAATGTATACAAGTCTTCAACAAGTGTAACAACCCTCCAAGACCAAGATATATGCCTTGAAACAAGCCTTCTGAAGTCTGAAAGCAAAGCGATAAGGAAATACATCACGTCAGCTTCAATGAATAAATTAAATATATATTTAAATGACGTTTCGGCTCAACACAAGGTCATAGCGGTTCAAGAGGTTCACGTCAGCTTGCATCTATGATACAACCACTATAAATACCCCATTGGGGTACCTGCAAAAGGGCAGGACATAACTCGCATGAGGGGGAGCCGCAGTAGAATAAGGTAGCTGCAGTGGAGCCACAGTGGAGCTGAAGTAAAGCAAGGTAATCGCAGTCAAGTGAGATAGCCACAATCAAGTGAGATAGCCACAGTGAAGGCATAAAACAGAGAGCCACAAAAGGGTATTGACAGCACCAATGTCTTGAGTTTAGGTGCAGTCGTGACCATGTGTAAGGACACAACAACAAGTTGATATTCTCGGCATATCTATCTCAGTATAACAATGATCTAGCAACAGTCATGGCATACATAGATCTTGGTGATACTCCAGTAGAAGACTAGACAGTGAACAACAATGACAAAACTACTCTCTCGGCCCAATTATGATTATGTTAGTTGACGTCTCAATCATATATATATTACAATATTTCCATAACTATGAAGATGTAATGGGTTTCAGTGATGATCAAGAGATCCTCGGCATACCTGTGATGGGAGACATACAGCCTCACTAATTATTACAGTATTGAGATCTAACGTAATGAAAACTTGATGAGCTACAAGGTGTGGCAATGAATATCATAGTCTATATCCTAACAAAAATGTAATAATAATAATAGATATGGATCATGACTTTGTATCTCTATGGTCTCATGATGTCAAGGTACAACAATGATCTCAGATAAAGTTCAGCAGTAGTAAAACTATGATGCAACAGAGATGAAGATCATGGTGTTGCAATAGTGATGAAGATCACGATGGTGATGACCTCTGTGGTGCAGCGAAGATAGTGATCTCAAGAGTGACACAAAGAAGATTGATGGCTTGGTCTTGGAGAGGCAGATTGTGTAAAGGGTCATGGTCTTGGTATTCATCAATGGAAACTCTATAAGAATAATTTACACTTGGGTTTTCCTCTCCAAGAGGGAGAGGTTTTGGCCCTGGCAGAAAGCCAAAACATTTTTGTTCTTGTCTCTATTTTGTTTTTTATAGCAGTTTGATGAAGTTAAAAAACACATGCTAATAAGAAGTAATCATCAAGCTAATATAAATTGTTTAAAATCTTCACAAATTGTTATCATGTAACGAAGAATAATCTTAAGTATGCATGCCCTATATTCTTCAACAGGAGCATGCTTGGAGCACTCTAGTTTTCATTGGATTTGGAGAAAGAGGGCAAAGTAAAAATAAGAAAGTGCAAGGGGACAATGGGATCAGTAGCGACAATGGAATCCCTTTGCAGGTATCGAGTTGCATGTATGATTTCCTTTCTAGTTTTGGTATGCATGGTATATGCATTTGGTTATTTGGTTATGATCTTTCATTGGTATGTAGGATTTCCTGGATTGGCAATGGTTTTTCCTAGTCTTGCATTTCCTAGATAGCCATGGTGTTGTGGGTTTTCCACTTATTGTTTCTTATTGGTGGTCAAGTTCTTTATGGTTGTGGGATGAGTTATTAGTTCCTAGAGTCGTTGGTTGGAACAAACTCTCTAGAGCCATGGAACAACTTAGGTTTAGTTACTAGTCTTCGATCCTTGGTTGGAAAAACGCTTTGGAACCCTTGGCGGGTTGAGTTACTAGTCCTGGAGCCTTGGTTAGACAAACGCTCTGAAGCCTTGGAAGGCTGTCGGTTGAGTTATTAGTTCCTAGAGCCACGATTGGGACAAACGATCTGGAGCCCTGCACAGCTTGGGTAGAGACTGATCTAGTTGGTGTTAATGATGTCCGACCATGAGGTGGAATCATTGGTTGAGGGTTGAAGGTGGTTAGCCTCTAGAATCTCTGGTTTTGTTTTGTTTGGTTTTGTAACAGTCTAGCTGAAATGTTCATGTAATAAAAGTTAATAAACGCAAAATAAGAGCACGGTTAAGGGACATGTATTCCAAGTTGAATGTTGGGCAAAGATATCCTAGTGGGCATCACTAGATGTGTTTATGGCTAAGGAAATTGGCAAAGGCATTAAAAATAAAAAATGTATTTTTGACACATTTATTTATGAAAATAAAGGAAAATAGGAGAAAATTAAGGTGAAAGGTCATAGGTTGCATGTGAGGAGGAAATTGAAGGAAAATAATGGATCAGTTGGTAACCTTTTGTCAGTTCAAGTTTTGGAGCTCCCTCATTATTCTCTCTCTCTCTTACTCTTGGTCACTTAGAGTTTTTCTTGGAGCACTCTAGCTTTGGATCAAGGAAGGAAAAGAAAGAAAAGGGAAAGGAAGGAAAGCAAGGGTCGAGCAAGGAGGAGATGGATCAAGCATCTTTAGTAGGAATACATTGCAGGTAACATATTGCATGTGTGATTTCCTAGTTGGTTTTGACATGCATGGATTTACATGTTGGTGTATGGTTCTCTTGTTGTCAGTGGCATGGTTTTGACAGTTTATAACAGTGCTTTTCAGCCTAGCCTTGCCTTTTTCAGATGCCACGGTGTGTTGGGATTTTTATATTGGTTTTGAGCTTTGGATTTTCCAGATGGATTTCAAAATCTGGGGTGGAGGTGGTCTCAAGGTTCATTCCCAAAGGCCTAGGAATCCCTTGACCGGTTTTGGTGAGATACACGGTAAATCCTGAAGGAGGAGTCTCGATTTAGGGCCTAGCGATCTGGATTTGGATTGCGGTAAATCCTGAGACACTGGTCTCAGTTTAGGGCCTAGTGATTCGGGATTGGATTGCAGTAAAGCCTAAGAGACAAGGAGACGGACAATTCCTCAAGGATAATGATGGATTCCGGATGGCATTCCAAGCTCGGTTCAGTTTTGTGATCGGAGCACCGGTTTTGGTGTGATCACGGTTTGGTGAGGGTGGAGGTGGTTTAACCTTTGGATTCCCTTGGTAATTTTTGGATTGGTTTATCCATGAGATCCCACATTCATGTTTGGGATATGGCATGGGGGTGACTTGCTGAAAGAAAGATTTGGTTCAACCATGTCTACGATCGAGTGGTACACGGAAGTCTCGAACCTGGTCGGATTTGCCTATGATTAATGAAAGCTAAGTTCTCTTGATTTTTAAATTGTTTATATGTGGATTTAATGGTTTTTATATCTATTTTATTTACATGGTTTTATGTTGGTTGTAAGCATGGTTAATTGACCGGTTTATGTCATGGTTATTTCATGTATCTACTTGTAATTGTTGAAATGATGGATGCAATACCTAATTGATGTTATAACAGTTCAAGGGAGAAGGTGGTGATCCTTCTTGTCATGTTTCATAAGACTTTGTAGTCATTCATGCTTTGTCTTGTATCCTAGACCTATAGATTGCATTGATGTCAAGTGTTTGAGAGAATGTCAGTCCCAGTTGGGGATGGTCAGGCCAAGTCCTGAGGTTGATTTTTGGTTTATTAGTATTTTCATCATGTCTTTGATGGATTCTGAAAGTTACAACAAGTTTTGGGCAGTGGCCCGAATTTTGGTCTAGAAAAGTTCCTTAAATTCCGTGGACACTAGCACATGTTTGCTAGGAAAAGTCCCTAGATGATGGCTTACAGGCCTATGAGAGCATCTAGAGTTCCCTAGATGTTGGCATACCCATAGTGTGAGAGCATCTAGAGGTCAAGAGGTCTAAAAGATTAGTGGGACCCAGGGGTAGGATGTCTGAGTGGTTGGGATGCCTCCTGGGGTTGTTGTTGTTGATGTGGAAGGTATGGTTGATGTGTTCCATCGATTCCATTTCCTTAAGGTCACCAAGGAGGTTGAATACCTTAATAGTGGCATCTCTCATTACATGTTTACCCCAGTTGGCCGATTACTTGGGTAGATGTGGGAGCAGGGTGGTTACAGATTGGTACTAGAGTGTGGTTTCACTCTCCTTGGGTGAATTTGTTTGTCATGCATTCATGTCGGATGCACATGTCTCAGTCATCCTTGAATGCTTGTTGCATATGCATGGTGGTGGTCATGGTCGTAGTGATGTCGCCATGGGAATAAGGATGTCATTGTGTGAAGTGTGTTGTCATGGGTGTATGACAACACTCTAGCTAGACTCTAGCTAGACTGATGGTTACATGGTTATATGCTTATATGCTTATGTATCATATGTCTATATGTTGTTATTATTATGTTATACATGTATCACGTTGATTTGATGATATTGAATATGAGATATCCTCCTTAGAACTATGCTAAGATACGTTAGTTTATTGTGATTTGGTTTAGCTAACATAGTATGCCTTGCAGGAGAAAGATCAAGATGGCTAGCAAGATGGTAGACTACAAAGACTCTCTCTATGAATCGGATGAGTAGTGTGGTGTTGGGCTCTATTCTGATTTGGAAGATACATTGAGAAGCTTGAAGGAAGAAATAAGGAGTTGTAAGGCGGACAATGACAAAATCATGCAGGCATAAGAGAAACAAGCAGAGGTTAATGCAATACTACTTCAGAGTTTGTCAAAATTGCAGTGACAGGTACCACTTCGGATCATCCATGAGCAGGAAGACAGAACTAATGTGGCATATGGTAGTAGGTCTTATGGTGGTCATAGGTCAGACAGAGACAACACAATCCAAGATGGCAGGTTGTTGGACACTTCGAATAGGAGAGGTGATGAACACATGTATTATTCTAGTTCTAGTTGTAACAGGCATCATGATCATCATCGTTATCATCCTTACAGGAGGAGTGATAAGGGATACTCTCCGGATGAGTTTAAGAAAGAAAATCCACCTACCTATGATGGAGAGATGAAGAAATCACGGGATGCAGAGGCATGGTTGTTTGGTATGAGGAAGTTCTTCAGATTGCATGATTATTCAGAAAACATGAAAGCAAAGATAACCACTTTCAGTCTCAACAATAAAGCAGATATTTGGTGGGAAGATGTGAAGAATGTTAAAGGTATACATGAGGATGATTTGACTTGGCATGAGTTTGAAAGGCTCTTCAAGAAAAAGTATTTGTCAGAGAGATACTTTGTTGATAGAGCTAAGGATTTTTATGAGTTGTGGATGGGTTCCACGACAAATGATGAGTATACTAGCAGGTTCTTAGATTTGTTGAGATATGTGCCTTACCTCAAGGAGGAGAAGGTTAAGTTTCAGATATTCATCAGTGGACTTCCAGTAATATACAGAGACCAGATTGAGTTCAATGAGCCTAGATTGTTGGAGGAGGCCATCCGAAAGTTGAAACATTGTTATGAGCAATCGAAGCACAAAGTTGAACCTAAGCATGACTTGAAAGGAAATGAGAAAGATAAAGGGAAATGGCCACCAAAGTGAGGAATACCTCAAGATGCAAGTGAGAAAGAAAATGTAGTCCCTTACAAGAAGTTCAATACAACTGAGAGGGGACATGGAGAGCCACAGACTAGAGGCAGTGATAGAGAACCATTGTAGTGTTGAATATGTGGTAAGGATCATCATAAGAGGGCTTGTCTACAATATCAGAGTGGTGTTAGACCCCAGATCTATAATGCTCAGGAGGCACATACAATTGGTTATGTTGGTCATAGCATTCCTCGGATCTATGCAGTTGTGGACAATAGGCAAGCAGATCATCAGGTATCTATCATTGAGATGGATAGTAAGCTTTGTGATCAAGTTGTTTCTATTTTGATTGATCGTGGATCTAACTATAGTTATATTAATCCTGACCTTGTGGATAAGTGTGGTTTGATAAAATAAGTGCATGCAAAATCTTGTTTGGTACAGTTGGCTACATGTACAAAGAAGAGAGTTCACCATTGGGTAAGAGCTTGTGCATTTGAGTTAAATGGTATGCCTACAACAACACATTTGAATGTACTACCATTGGGATCGTATAGTATGATTTTGGGTATGGATTGGTTATACCTTCACAAGACCAAAGTGGATTGCTTTGACAAGGTCATTGAGTGTGTGGATGATAGTGGGGAAAAGAGAAATTTGCAGGGAAAGAATAAGCCTACATCAGTGAGGATTGTTACCGCTATGCAGGCTAATCGTAGTTGCTGAAAAGGTTGTGTGATGTTTGCAGTGCATATATCCAGTGACAATGGAAAAGATATTGAGGATGCATAAATATTCAAGAGGTACCCTATATTGCAACAATATCAGGATGTGTTTCCAGAAAAGATTCCAGAGTTACCTCCTCACAATGAAGTGGATTTCTCTATTGAGTTGGTTCCAGGGACAACACTAGCATCGAAAGAACCTTACAGGATGAGCACTCTAGAGCTAGTAGAGTTGAAATTGCAGTTAAAGGAGATGCTTGACAAGGGATACATTAGGCCAAGTGTATTGCCTTGGGGTGAACTAGTGTTGTTTGTAAAGAATAAGGATGGTACTCTCAGATTGTGCATTGATTACAAGAAGCTGAACAAGGTAACAATCAAGAACATGTACCCATTGCCGAGGATTGATGACTTGTTTGATCCGTTGAAGGGAGCAACAATGTTCTCTAAGATGGACTTGAGACCAGGATACCATTAGATACAGATTAAGGAAGAAGATATCTTCAAGACTGCGCTCAGGACCCAGTATGGGCATTATGAGTTTGTTGTAGTTCCATTCATTTTGACTAATGCTCCATCTACATTTATGTGTTTGATGAATAATGTGTTGCGTCCTTATCTTGAAAAGTTTTTTATTGTATTCATTGATGACATATCGGTATATTCTAAAAAAGAGGAAGAACATGCCAAGAATTTAGTAGCATTGTTGAGATTTATAAGAGTATGTTAAGCTTAGCAAGTGCAACTTCTTTTAGACAGAGGTGCATTACTTGGAACATGTCGTTTCCAAGGAAGGCATAGTGGTAGATCAAGAAAAGATAAGGGCCATCATGAGGTGGGAAGCTCCTAACAATGTGGATGAGGTGAGATCACTCATGGGATTGGCAAGTTACTATAGGAGGTTCATCAGAAACTTCTCACACATCGCATATCCTATCAATTCATTGCAGAGGAAAGGTAAGAAGTTTGAATGTATGAAAGAATGTGCAACTAGTTTTGAGTAGCTCAAGCAGTTGTTGACACATGCACCAGTGCTAAAGATTGTAGATATGGAAAAGGAGTTTGTAGTGTGTACAAATGCTTGCAAGATAGGACTTGGTGGAGTTCTTGATCCAGGTGGCTCCAGAGACACACACAGGATAAAGAGGGCTTATGGAAGCTCAAAAATCAAAGTGATCGGAATGCTTTTGAACCAAGACCAAAGCGTAGATCTTGTTGTCCTAATCACAACAGTGTGAACGGTTCTTGAATCTGAGCTCGTATGAGGGAGAATGAGCCAGTCAAAGTTTTGGTCAAAGTTGGGCTCTGGGCTAGGTTTAAGTGTCCTACAATTTGACCGACCGTGGGGCATGAAATCTAGCTCCCGAAAGCGGGTGAAATTATGGCCTTATTAAATTGCCTAATAACCCTTAATTTTGAAATATTTAAAAATGACTATTAATGTTATAAAATCAAAAATATATATAAAAGTGAGGTGGCGGGCCACCACCCTTGCCACCCCAAACCATATTATGTTAAAATCAATTTTTTAGGGGTCGATGGGCCATAACCCCTGCCGACCCTCCCTCCCTCAACCACAATGCATAAACTTAAATATGGGCAGTGGGCGGGCCACCTCCAGTGGACCTTGCCCACGCCCCACCAAAACATATCACATGCTATTTGGGTCGATGGGAATTGAACCCGCCCAGCCACGTTGCTGGCCCATTCCACGGGCGGCCCAACCAATAAACCAAACAACGGAACTCCACCCAATAAATATGCCAACCACAATGCGACATCAAACCTTAAATGTGCCCCCCATTTAATACATGCTATAGAGGTTATAGAGCGGGCCAACCAATGCAAACCCGACCCCCAAAATGACTATATGCAATTGTTTAAAAACTATAATGTATTAAAATGGGATGGGAGGGGATTGACCACCCGACCCCTCCTTAAGTAATTTTGATTTTTACCACAATGCCAAATGGTCCTCATTGGATAATCTGCTCGAAATTTATATAAAAACCTCATTTGTCAGTGTGCCCAACAGGAGGAGGAACCAGGAGTGCACACGGAAATCAAGGCACAAATTTTTTTAATTAATTTATTGCAGGTGGAACCATGAGCCCAGAGAAGAGGTAGGTGGAACCATGATTGGGCGAAATTCTCAGGATGGTGAAATTTTTGCAAGTGTCCAAATTGGACAACTTTTATGTCGATCTTACACCTATCAGTGACATGAACCTGATGGCGCAGTCAGTTTCCTAATCTGAGCAGCAGATCTTTAGGGGACCCGGAGGAAGGAATCTTTAAAGAATTTGGGGGGAATATAAAAGATTCCTAAAGCCTCATATTTTCACTTTCTCATAATTCAGAAATTTGACAGTCGATTTTTCACTTTTTGACGCCACAAATATGATGGTGCATTCAGATTTCCAATTTTCTCATTTCATTTTTCGGCCACCTTTCAAAGTGGATTGCAGGTATCAACATTCAACGTGCGAGCAGTCATTCCATGAGATTTGACGCCGCGAGATTGATGGTACAGCCAAGTTCAGTAGTTTGACATCCTTTTCTTCAGATGGCCTCCAGATGTGAGGTATATGTTGTATGTTCATGTACTTATTTTTTCTATGAGATGCATTGTGCTATACAGATCCTTGTTTGATGTTTGATGTGGGATCTTGTTTTCTTACTTGTTTTATGATTCCTGATGTGATGTGGAATCATCTGTGGGATGTACTTGTTGTCATGATTCATCATGTTTTATTTGAGATCCCTTTGTTGTTATGTTGATGGGATACTCATGTGTCACCATGTATGTTTACATTGAGATCCCTTTTATGCCATGTTGGCGGGATGCTCATTATCATCATGCATGAGTTTAGGCCATACTGATAGGAGTCCTTTTTGAATGAGATTCCCTATAGCGGAACATCTCTTGGAGCCACTCCTACATGAGGGCGTTTTCCTTGTATGATAGCGATGACATCTCTTATGTACATCATCACTATTGACATCACTTAATGCAACGGCCTACACCATCTTGACACTGGAGCCCAGAGACTTAGTCCCTCCTGGACGAACTCCATTATCAATGTCTTGTGTTTTATGTTGTTGATGATTGTCATGTTACTTCTTCTTTATAGCATGAAGATATGTTCAATTATGCTATTTTAAATGCAATTCTAATCACATCACGAAAGCAAAAGATCCTGGTTAAATCCAGGAGGTGAGTCAACTAGGATCAAGTTTGGTGTTAGAGCGGTCTTTGCGTGGATGTGAATTACAAGCGTGAACAATGGAACATGCAACGACAGAGGATGAAAAAGTGATGTACGAGGCCATGCTCAAAATTTCCCAAAGGGTGGAAATAATGTATGAAACTCTACAGAAAGAGACAAAGGAAAAGGAGTGAGTGCAGCTTTAGTTGCGAGCCACAAAAGAGGCCCTGGAAGAACTGAAGCACAACAAACAAAATATTCAAACAAAGAATGCTAAATTGAAGATGCTTCTACAAGATGAGAAAGATGAGAAACATAGTTTGATACAACAACTGCAAGCTAAGGACGAGGCCTTGGAAAAGCTGTAGCGTGACCCATGTGAGGTAAAAAGTAATTCTCTAAATTCATGTATGAGTCCTAATGATGATTTCGTTGTTTTTGAAAATCATACCACAGGGGTTGGCTCCAAACTGTTGAAGAAAATGGGTTATGAAGGAAAAGGCTTGAGCATTAATGGCCAAGGCATTGTCAACCCCATCAAAGAAGAAGAATTACCCCGTCAGGCAGGACTTGGGTATGTCAGAAAGGAAGTTGGGGAATATGTCACGAAAACCAATGAACCACCAACAATAGATGATGAGAAGCCCTCATCAGTTCTTTCCAACTCAACATAGGAGGTAAAAGATGTTGATTTCCTTTCGGTTATGCCTTCACCTAGTATGATTTCTATTGGAGATGTGGAGATACCAATTACAGGGACAAACATGAGGCTCCTTACAAGGGTGACGTGCAAGGAGGAAAAAGAACTTGGTGTTAATAACCAAGGCATAACTCAACCATTGGAGGTTGAGTAGAGACCTTGATTTGGAGGCTTGGGATACACCGAAGGAGAATGCTCGAAGGTGTCAGATTCTTCAGAGGCATCGTCGAAATCATCAAGGAAAGAGAATGATGGGAACACATCACCATCATCTCATGGCAGTGCCCATTGCAGCGAAAGAGCTGAGGCAAGCTCTTATCACCATAATGACACCAGAGGTAGCAAGGAAGGGTATAACTAGTCTCGACATTTGAATGTTCATTTCGATTATAATCATGTTGTTAATGATGGACATAAATCATGGAATCGAAAGACATGTACCTTTTGTGGATTACATAACCATACATTTTCTAAGTGTTGGAAAAGAATAGCATCACACAAAAGGAGGAGGCATGAAAGACCTTCTCAACAGTAGGGAAAGAAACATGTTAAGCAAATCTAGAGGAAGAAGATGTATTGCAGTCATTGCGATAAAAGTGACCATCAAAGAGCCACATGTTGGGGGCTCCATCTAGAGCAGCGCTTTAAAGACAAAGTGTCGGTGCATGAACCAGGTGAAACAATTGTTCAACAAGCAAAACCACCATAGGGGGATGACCCATTCACATTGATAAGTGAGAAATGGTTTCTAGATATGTTATCTGTCATGGTCGTGCTTTTGTAAATTATTTGTTGCATTTTAAGATGTAAAAGTGATGATGTGTCTTCCATCACTTGTTTAGCAACAATGATGTCTGGTCTTATTATGTGTTGCATTTTACACTCTGAAAGTGATGTTGTGTTTCCATCACTCGTAGAAGCAAAATAGTGTTTGGCCTTATCTTTGTAAATCATGTGTTGCAGTGATGATGTGTTTTCCATCACTTGTTGGAGCAACAATGATATGTTGGCCTTGTTTCATAGCTGGGGTATTGTTTCCATTTCGATGTAAACTTGACCACCGAGTATGTGTTATAAACTCGTGGCAAGTGTGGGATGCTTGGGTGATTAGTTGGTCATGAAAGTAAAGAAAGCATGTAATTTGCAAAACAATGTACTACAGGTTACAAAGGTTGTAGGTGTCAGCTCATCACTTAAGGCTCCGAAGAACAAAGGTGAAGGAGATGGAAGCGAGACCTTTCAGGACGCTTGTGATGCAGACAAGGTAAAAAGAAGTTGCAGATTATTTTTCATGCTTTTGGAGGACCAAAAGCTCCTCACTAGGGAGGATTGATCCAGGTGGCTCCAGAGACGCACACAAGACAAAGAGGGCTTATGGAAGCTCAAAAATAAAATTGATCGAAATGCTTTCGAACCAAGACCAAAGCGTAGATCTTATTGTCTTGATTTCAACAGTGTGAACGATTCGTCAATCCCAGCTCGTATGAGGGAGAACGAGCCAGTCAAATTTTTGGTCAAAGTTGGGTTGTGGACCAGGTTTAAGTGTCCTACAATTTGACCGACCCCGGGGCATGAAATCTAGCTCCCGAAAGCGGGCGAAATTGTGGCCTCGTTAAATTGCCCAATAACCCTTAATTTCAAAATATTTAAAAATGACTATTAATGTTATAAAATCGAAAAATATATATATATAAGTGAGGTGGCGGGCCACCACCCCCGCCACCCCAAACCATATTACGTTAAAATCAAATTTTTATGGGCCAATGGGCCATGCCCCTCGCCGGCCCTCCCTCCCTCAACCACAACGCATAAACTTAAATTTGGGCGGTGGGCGGCCACCTCCAGTGGACCCGGCCCACGCCCCACCAAAAAATATCACATGCTATTTGGGCCAGTGGTAATCTAACCCGCCTGGCCACGTGGCCGGCCCGCTCCACGGGCAGCCCAACTAAAAAACCAAACAACGGAACTTCGCCCAATAAATGCGCCAACTACAACGCGCCATCAAACCTTAAATGCGCCCCCCATTTAATACATGCTATGGAGGTTATGGGGTGGGCCGCCCAATGCGGACCCGAACCCCAAAACGACTATATGCAGTTGTTTAAAAACTGTAATGTATTAAAATGGGAGGGGTGGGGATTGACCACCCAACCCCTCCTCAACTAATTTCGATTTTTACCACAACGCCAAACGGTCCTTATTGGATAATCCACTTGAAATTTATATAAAAACCTCATTTGTCAGTGTGCCCAGCAGGAGGAGGAACCAGGAGAGCACACGGAAATTGAGGCTTGAATTTTTTTAATTAATTTATTGCAGGGGGAACCATAAGCACAAAGAAGAGGTAGGTGGAACCATGATTGGGCAAAATTCTCAAGAGGGTGAAATTTTTGCAAGTGTCCAAATTGGACAAATTTTCTGTCGATCTTACACCTCTCAGTGACACGAACCTTATGGCGCAGTTAGTTTCCTGATATGAGCAACAGATATTCAAAGGACCCAGAGAAAGGAATCTAAAAGATTCCTTAAGCCCCAAATTTTCACATTCTCATAATTCAGAAATTTGGCAGACGATTTTACACTATTCGACGCCACAAATCTGATGGTGCATTCAGATTTCCCATTTGCTCATTTCATTTTTCAGCCACTTTTCAAAGTGGATTGTAGGTGTCAACATTCAACGTGCGAGCAATCATTCCATGAGATTCGACACTGCGAGATTGATGGTACGGCCAGCTTCAGCAGTTTGACATCATTTTCTTCAGATGGCCTCCAGAAGTGAGGTATATGTCGTATGTTCATGTACTTCTTTTTGCTATGAGATGCATTGTGTTGTACAGATCCCTGTTTGATGTTTGATGTGGGATCTTGTTTTCTTATTTGTTTCATGATTCCTGATGTGATGCAGAATCATCTGTGGGATGTACTTGTTGTCATGATTCGTCATGTTTTATTTGAGATCCCTTTGTTGTTATGTTGATGGGATACTCATGTGTCGCCATGTATGTTTACATTGAGATCCCTTTTATGCCATGTTGGCAGGATGCTCATTATCATCATGCATGAGTTTAGGTCATACTGATAGGAGTCCTTTTTGAATGAGAGTTCCTGCAACGGAACATCTCTTGGAGCCACTCCTGCATGAGGGCATTTTCCTTGTATGATAGTGACGACACCTCTTATGTACATCATCACTATTGACAACACTTAATGTAGCGGCCTACACCATCTTGACACCGGGGCCTGGAGATGTAGTCCCTCCTGGACGAACTCCGTTATCAACGTCTTGTGTTTTATGTTGTTGATGATTATCATGTTCCTTCTTCTTGACAGCATGCAGATATGTTCAATTATGCTATTTTAAATGCAATTCTAATCACATCATGAAAGAAAAAGATCTTGGTTAAATCTGGGAGGTGAGTCAGCTGAGATCAGTTCTCATGCAAGAAGGATAGGTAGTGTGCTATGAATCGCAAAAACTAAATGAGCACAAGAAGAACTATTCGATGCATGATCTTTAGCCAGTAGCGGTCATACATGCGTTGAAGATGTGGAGGCACTATCTTCTTGGCAATAGTTTTGTATTGATGAGTGATCACAGTGGGTTGAGGTATTTGTTTGACCAGCCAAATCTAAATGGTAGGAAAGCTAGATGGTTGGCCACCCTTAGTGAACTTTGAGATCATATACATCAAAGGAAAGGAGAACCGGGTTGCGGATGCTCTTAGCAGGAAGGTACATGTAAATCATATAGCAGCTATGAGCTCTTATGGGACAGAGTTACAGGATAGGATCTTGCAGGCAGGACAACGGGATGACAAGTACATGGAGATCATGCACATGTTACAACAGAGTACAGGTGTAGGTGTAGGTACAAGTAAAGGTGAGCAGGATGTAGACTATCATCTCACGATAGATGGTTTGGTGAGATTCAGGGACAGGATCTATGCGCCGAATTCCATTGAACTCAAGAAGCTTGTCTTGAGGGACTTTCATGTGAAGCCATACTCGGTTCACCCAGGATATCAAAAGACATTGACAGCGGTGAAGAAGTTATACTATTGGCTGAATTTGAAGAAGGAAGTGGCAGAGTTCATGGCTAAATGTTTATATTGTCAACAGGTAAAGGCAAAATGTAAGCATCCAAGTGGTCTACTACAAGCTATTGCGATTCCAGAATGGAAATGAGAGGTCATTTCCATGGATTTCATTATCGGTCTTGCGAGGAAACTGAGACAACATGATTCTATTATGGTCGTGGTTGACAGGTTGAGCAACGTATCTCACTTCATTCCAGTGAAGACTACATATTTATCCAGTGAGGTGGAATAGGTCATCAGAGAGATAGTGAGATTACAGGGTGTTCCGAAGAAGATTGTGTCGGACAGAGATGCAGAGTTCACTTCCAAGTTCTAAAAGGAGCTATTTGTAGGTTTGGGTATAGAGTTGGCCTTCACTACAAATCATCATCCACAAACATATGGAAAAATAGAGAGGGTCAAAAAAATCTTGGAGGATATGCTGAGGATGTACGTGATGCACCAGGAGAGGATATGGGAGGAGTATCTTCCACTGTTTGAGTTCGCATACAATAATGGTTATAAAGAGTCATTAAGGATGAGTCCTTTCAAGGCATTGTATGGACGAAGTTGTAATACTCCCATTAGCTAGAGTGATCGAGTGAACAGGGTACTTATTGCACTGGATATGTTAGCAGACATGGAACAAGAAATGCAGGTTATAAAGAAGAATTTAGAGGAAACACATGATAGACAAAAGAGTTATGCGGACCAACACAAGGTATTCAAGGAGTTTCAGGTTGGAGAGCATGTGTATTTGTGCATCAAGCCCAAGAAGATCTCTTTGAGGATTGGATCATGTGCCAAGTTGGCACCACGGTATTGCGGGATTTTTGATGTCCTTGAGAGGATTGGATCGTGGCCTATCAACTTACACTACCTCCAATAGTGAAATTCCATGATGTTTTCCATATTTTATTGCATAAGAGATATATAAAGGGTGTTATTGATTGGTCTGTATTGCAGGTGGAGCAAGAAGGAGAGTTCCAGTCGGAGCCTCAGTGCATATTGAAGAGGAAGCATCTCATGCTCAGAAACAGAGCCATAGAGCAAGTTAAAGTGCAATGGAAACACTTTGGGCTCGAAGAAGCTACATGGGAGACTGCAGATCAGATGCGGGTCATGTATCCTTCATTGTTTGTCGGTTGAAGCAAAGAAATTTTGGCTTGATGTTTGGTATATGTTTTGCATATGTTTTGCTGATCTTTTGGTATATGTATATATATATGGATGTAAATATTGCCATGAGATAGTTTATAAAGCTCCAATAAGCAATATGATTCTTATCTTGTCATTTTGTCATGATGTTTTTCTTTTGAGCAGGTCTTTCATTGTAAATACTGCAACGAGCTAAGTTATAGAGCTCCATGGGCATTATGTTTGATTTTCAGTGGTTTTGCTGAGGTCTTGGTGTGGTTTAACACCAAGGACGGTGTTCCCCAAGGGGGAGGGTTATGTAATAGCCCTGGGGAAAAGTTCATGTAATAAAAGTTAATAAAGGAAAAATAAGACAATGGTTAAGGGACACGTATTCCAAGCTAAATGTTGGGAAAAAATATCCTAGTGGGCATCACTGGATGTGTTTATGGATAAGGAAATTGGAAAAGACATTAAAAGGAAAAAAGGCATTTTTGACACATTTATTTACGAAAATAAAGGAAATTAGGATAAAAGTAAAGTGAAAGGTCACGGGTTGCATGTGAGGAGGAAATTGAAGGAAAATAATGGAAAATGAAGGAAATAGAGGCCTCATTAATAAAAAGGCTTCTGAGGATCAGTTGGTAACCTTTTGTCAGTTCAAGTTTTGGAGCTGTCTCATTATTCTCTCTCTCTCTCACTCTTAGTCACTTAGAGTTTTTCTTGGAGCACTCTAGCTTTGGATCAAGGAAGGAAAAGCAAGCAAAGGGAAAAGAAGGAATGCAAGGATCAAGTAAGGAAGAGAGGGATTAAGCAGCTTCAACAGGAATACTTGTAGGCAACATATTGCATGTGTGATTTCCTAGTTGGTTTTGACATGCATGGCTTTACATGTTGGTGTATGGTTCTCTTGTTGTCGATGGCATGGTTTTGTTGGGATATGATAGTGGTTTTCAGCCTAGCCTTGCCTTTTACGGATGCTATGGTGTGTTGGGATTTTTGTCTTGGTTTTCAGCTTTGGATTTGCCGGATAGATTTAAAAATTTGGGGTGGAGGTGGTCTCAAGGTTCATCCCCAAAGGCCTAGGAATCCCTTGACTGGTTTTGGCGGGATACACGGTAAAGCCTGAGGGACGAGTCTCGATTTAGGGCCTAGTGATCCAGGTTTGGATTGCGGTAAAGCCTAAGAGACTGGTCTTGGTTTAGGGCCTAGTGATCCAGGATTGGATTGTGGTAAATCCTGAGAGACAAGGAGACGGAAAATTCCTCAAGGATAGTGATGGATTCTGGATGGCATTCCAAGCTCAGTTCGGTTTTGTGATCGGAGCACCAGTTTTGGTGTGATCACGGTTTGGTGAGGGTGGAGGTGGTTTAACCTCTGGATTCCCTTGGTTTTTTTTGGATTGGTTTATCCATGAGATCCCACATTTATTCTTGGAATATGGCATGGGGGTGACTGCCTAAAAGAAATATTTGGTTCAACCATGTCTACAGTCGAGTGGTACATGGAAGTCCCAAACCTAGTCGGATTTGCCTATGATTAATGAAAGCTAAGTTCTCTTGCTTTTGCACTTGTTTATATGTGGATTTAATGGATGTTATATCTTTGTTACTTACATTGTTTTATGATGGTTATAAGCATGGTCAATTGACTGGTTTATGTCATGGTTATTTCATGTATTTACTTGTAATTGTTGAAATGATGGATGCAAGACCTAATTTATGTTATAACAGTTCAAGGGAGAATTTGGTGATCCTTCTTGTCATGTTTCATAAGAGTTTTAAGTCATTCATGCTCTGTCTTGTATCTTAGACCTGTAGATTGCATTGATGCCTAGTGATTGACAGAATGTCAGTCCCGGTTGGGGATGGTCAGGCCTACTGTTGAGGTTTATTTTTGGTTTATTAGTCTTTCCATCATGTCTTTAATGGATTCTGAAAGTTACAACAAGTTCTGGAAAGTGGCCGAAATTCTGGGCTAGAAAAGTGCCTTAAATTTCGTGGATGCTGGCACAGGTCCGCTGGGAAAATTCGATGAATGCTGGCTTGCAGGCTCATGAGAGTGTCCAAAGGACCCTGGATGTTGTCATGCCCATAGCATGAGAGTGTATAGAAGTCAAGAGGTCTAAAATATTAGTGGGACCCAAGGGAAAGATCTCTAAGTGGATGGGATGTCTCCTGGGGGTGTTGTTGCTAATGTGGAAGGTATGGTTGATGTGTTCCATCGATTTTGTTTCCTTAAGGTCATCAAGGAGGTTGAATCCATTTTTAGTGGCCTCTCTCATCACATGTTTACCTTGGTTGCCCGGTTATTTGGGTAGATGTGGGAGGAGGGTGGTTACAGGTTTATTCCATGAGATCCCACATTCATGCTTGGAATATGGCATGGGGATGATTGGATGAAAGAAATATTTGGTTCAACCCAATCTATGGTTAGGTGCTACGTGGACGTCCCTGACTTAGTTGGCTTTTGCATATGTTAATAAGAGATCTTTCACCATTTTATTCTATTATTATTTGTACTTGTTATTATGTGGCTTTGATGGTTGTTCTATCATGGCTATTATTCAGGTTAAATGTTGGTTATAAGTATGGTTCCATAATAGGTTCTAACTGTGGCTCTTGATATGATTTGATTAGTTGATAAATGGTTATTTAATGCATGAGCTAACAAATGTTATTGCAGCTATTTTGAGAGGGAATTATACCTTCTTAATGAATCTCAGATAAGTTTTAAACCCCTATGTTCAGATATGCATTCATGACTTGTAGAGTACATGTTCACCATATGTTTGACAAAATGAATGTCATGGTTAGGACTGGTTAGGTCAATTCCTTGATCAAGTTTGTATGAATGACTATGTTTTGATGTTATTTATCATTTTGGAAAGTCTCATTAAGTTTTGGGCAGTGGTCTAGAGACAGGCCCTGAAAAGGTGGCATTGATTCCAGGGCCGCAGACTCAAAACATAGAATTCACATGGATGCAGTGTTATGCCTATGAATGGAGTCCTACAGTCACATGATGTAGTGTTACGTTTGTGGCTAATAGTTTAGGTAAGTAAAATAACTATTCAGCTAAGGATTTAGGCACTAGGGAGGGTTGTTTAGATTCTGAGTGTCATGTAAGCCTTGTAGGATGTTAGTTTGTGGTTGATAGGTCCAGTTGTCGGCCCCACTTCCATAAGTGAATCTTGGAGGTTGGGTCATGTCATATTATCCCTCAGCTCATGTTTACCTTAGCAGCCAAGTGAAATTGGGTAAATGTGGGAGGGGTGGTTACATAATGGTATTAGAGCTCCTGGGTTCAACATTTGGACTCGACGGGTGAAATGTGTTTGTCATGCATGCATGTTAGTTGTCTATGTGATTGTTATGAATGCATTGTGATAGTCATTGTTGTAGTTTGTGTCATCATGATGTTGATATGTTGGTTGAGATAGAGCAGGAGAAGCAGATTGTTATAGCAAGGTTGCAGCACTGGACCTCAGGGTAATATTAGATCGTCATACAGGTTTGTATGTTGGGCATGCAGGTATGATGGTTAATGGTTGTTATATACATCATGGGTATGTATATGCATGTAATTTTATTGTTATTATGGTTACATGCATGATAGATGATAGTTGATCAGTGTGGTCATATGTATACGCGTCCATTAGTCATGCATGATAGTAAATTTTTGTTGTATGCACTGTGATTGTACACATGATGATTATGGTCATTGTATTTATGTCTTGATGTTATATGTATTGTGCTAATTTGGATTGGCCTGTGCAGATGGTCATGGTTATGATATTTAGGTATGGGATGATATATTTGTGATATTATGTCGTACTAATTGAATTGACTTGTGCAAATGTGATAGCCTCCCCTGAGATACATTAAGGTATGAATTTGATTATGTCATCTATTTGGTTTATCGAACATGGTATGTCTACAGGTTGTTAGAATGCTGATTAATTGCATGATATGAGTAGGTGTCTATAAGATTGCACGAAGGAATGTTCTTGTTTTAAGAGGTTGTACTAACACAATATGTGTTGAGACAATTGATATCTACTTGAGTGCAAATGGGTGCTAGTTGTAGTATTATTATTAATAATTGTGAGTTGATTATGACATGGTTGTTAGTCTTGGTAAAGGTTGATTTCAGATTAATAGACATGATGTCTTGATATTTTAAACATGTGGTTGAAATGTGTGAAAAGTTGCAAGGCAACATGCTTGGTATTAGCGTGATGAGGTAGAAAATTGATTTGTTTATATAACTAATAGTTGGGTGATGTGACAGTACATAATAAGACTCAATTGTAGTAAGGAAAAAGGTAAAAGAAAGGAATTGAGCGAGAATTCTTTTGTCTATGTTTGGAAATTATGATTCCAAACAAATGAGTGCTTTACATGAATACAGGAAGTCTTCTTAACCTTTATTTTGTCTAACATTATGTGGATATATGCTATATTCCTGAACATGTATTTGATAGGTATAATAGTCGGTTTCAAGTTATGGTTGGATTCGTCAAGGAATTAGAATCCCTTGAGAGATGATATATGTACTTGTTCAATTAATGGTTGTTATATACATCATGGGTATGTATATGTTTGTCATTTTATTGTTGTTATGGTTACATACATGATAGATGCTAGTTGATCAATGTGGTCATATGTATACGCGTCCGTTAGTCATGCCTGATAGTAAATTGTTGTTGTATGCACTGTGGTCATACACATGATTATTATGGTCATTGTATTTATGTCTTGATTTTATATGTATTGTGCTAATTTGGATTGGCCTGTGTAGATGGCCATGGTTATGATATTCAGGTATGATTTGATATGTTTGTGGTATCATGTCATATTAATTGGATTGACTTGTGCAAATGTGATAGCCTCCCTTGAGATACATTGAGGTATGAATTTGATTATGTCATCTATTTGGTTTATCGAACATGGTATGTCTATAGGTTATTTGAATGTTGATTAATTGCATGATATAATTAGGTGTCTATAAGATTGCATGAAGGAATGTTCTTGTTTTAAGAGGTTGTACGAATACAATATGCGTTGAGACAATTGATATAGCCAGATTTGCAAAATTCTCGTATAGCCACCTGTAGCAGATCAGTTGGACTCTCCAAAGAAACTTGACTTCATCATGAGGTTGTTGAAGGTTGTATTTAATGAAGCCATATGGTCATTCAGTAGTCAAGACCATAAAGAGAAAAATCAACAACAAAAGGGGAAGCTAGTTAGTTTTTTTAGCAGAAAAGTGTCATTTTTCCTTTTCTTCTCATCTACACCTATACTTTCTATTGCAATTCGATGGAAGATGATCTTAATATCTAAAAGACACCTATGTAACAAGGAAATAGTGGAACCACCAATTTAGGAGAGTTGGAGTTGGTGCCTCTCTCTCTATATATATCTTTTGTAAATATCATTTCAGGGTTGGATTTTGGTTCACCTGAAGACTCATCTTAATAAAATAGTTTTTTCTACACCTCATGCTGGAGGATTTTTTGATTTAAGTCATATCTAATGTGTGGTTTGTCTATCTCCTATTTTCAACTTTCTGAATTATAAATTTGCAGTAGCTAGTATAGTATGAGTGATAATCATTAAGAGGATCTGATGATGACTTATCTACTTTCCAGTTTTCTGTAAATTATAATATGTGTTCAAGTAGAACTTGCTAGTGAAGGTTTCACAAAGGATTTGTGAGATACTTTATACCTGTTTTTACTTCCTAATTATTGTTTTCCTTATCAAGCCTGTTTTAATCTTTTAGATGATAAATTGCAGCAACTAGTATAGTATGAGTGAGAATCATTAACAGGATCTAATGATGACTTATCTACTATCCAGTTTGTTGTAAATCATAATATCAGTTTAAGTAGAAATTGTTAGTGAAGATTTCAAAAAAGATTTGTGAAATACTTTATATTTTTTCCTACTTACTATCTGTTATTCTCCTTATCAAAAAATAGAGTTTGCTATAAGGCTTTATGTAGTTGAGATGTGATCCGGATTTAAACAAGAACGCAACAAATTATAGAGATAACCATAAATACAGAGATGCAACAAAAATAATACTTCATTTAATTACTGTAAAAGACTAAGATATGCTGACAAATAGAAAATGGAAATAAACTAGCTAGGGCGATGGTAGCTTATCGGGTGGGTTCAGCAATGACGGGATCTTCGCGTAAGCCAACAGTGTCACCTTCCATACAAAATCATTCCCTTCATGGATGAGGTATTGTATGACGTTGCTCCCCTTGATGTTTGTGATGTATTATTAGGACAACCATACTTGTGGAAGCAACATGCTGTGTATGAATCAAGGCCCCATGCTGTTATTGTTACTTTGGGAAATAAGTTGTACAGGATACAAGAGGTAGCACTGCCTACCGCCATCTCTTTGGTTACTGCAAAACAATGCAGTAAGCTCATTTCCAAAATCAGGAAATTTGTTTTGTTGATGATATGCCCTCAAGGAAAGAAGAAGACGGTGGCCACGACCTCTAGACTAGGTCCCTCCACACGACAACTACAAATGGACAAGGTTCTGGAGGAGTATGGGGACATCTTCACCTCCCCCGTAGGGGTTCCTTTGCACTGTCAGGTCAAGCACTCCATCGATCTGACCCCAGGTGCATCATTGCCCAATGGACCAATCTATCTGTTAGGGTCCCACCCTAACCCCCTTATTTATGTCATGGGATCACGTCATAGTCAAGAGTCAATAAAGCCCATATTAATATTTGTAAGTGGTTAACCCGCAATTAATGACGGGACCACAGTTAGTTGCAAATGGGCGGTAGTATTAGTTAGATGGTAAATGGGCGGTAGTATTAGATAGATGGTATTAATAAAATCCACGATATTGGCTCGTGGTATTGCATGTATGAGTCATATATAAAGGATAGAGACTCCTTGCGAGGAGCATTGTGTCTTGTTTTGTAATCGAGCTCTGCTCTATTGGAGGTTGCCCCCTCGAAGAGGCCTGTGAACATTTCTCTCTGATAATAAAATCATTGCTATTCTGTGCTCTGGGTATATTTTCTTCGCATATTTTGTGTTCTCGGTATCATTTCTTCACACATTCTATGTTTGGGTATCGCTTTGCAGGTTAAGAGCATAACAAGTGGTATCAGAGCACTTTCCAGGGCTTGGTGGGATCTCCAAATTTTAGCAAAAATTTTTTTAGGCTAGAGACGTGTTCCGGCGTCTTTAAACCACGGGATCTGTTGTTAAGCGCATAAACCTGTGGATTTGGGGAGGCATGCACGCAGGAAATACAAGAGGTGGTCACGTCTGTTGGACTCCCTTGTAACCCCTGTGGGTACCCCTTCGAGTAGTAGCGCATTAGACAGAACCGCGCACGGACTGTCTTCCACGTACCCTCTGGGTATATAGGAAGCCCCCTAGCTCCCTTGAAACCTCGCCATAGATAAAACTTCGGCTGTCTTGTGGTTACAGTACACCGAGAACAGCACTCGGAGAGATTACTCGCCCGTACGATAGGGTAGTCGGGTTGTACGGCTAAGGGTACGGTCGATCCTCCTTAGTTAGAGCCCTGAAACATTGGGCCGAGTACTACTGTCAGACCCTTATGTATATTGCGATCTGTAGCACCTGACACTCCCCAAGACCATAGTGCCCTTTCTATCGGGGGATCACACATCATCTATTCCAGATCAGCAGCAGCAGTTGTTCCACCATTCAGATCTCTCAGATCCACCAGATCGGATATTCCAGTTCAGCAGCAGCAGTTGTCCACCGTTCAGATCTCTCAGATCCACCAGATCAGATATTCCAGATCAGCAGCAACAATTGTTCCACCATTCAGATCTGTTAGATTCACCAGATCGGAGTAGTTGGGAAGGGTTCCTGTAACTGGATATAATTTTCGCAGGACTTTTGGCGGCATTGACATTTTGAGGATTTGGCAACTGCAGTATTGATCAAGAAGGAGTAAAACTCCGTTAGGAGTTTTCAAAAAAAAAAAAGAGTCTGAGATCTTCCAGGGCGCTTATTGGTGACCTAGCCCATCAGAATCAGGACGACGAGCTGAGCAAGGTGGTACCATTCAATTCTTAGTAAAAATTTTCAGGCGGTCCCAAATTTTCGTCAGACGGGTGTATGGTAGAAACTCGCGCTCAAGCGATGGCCAATGAAAGGATAGAAAAAATTGAAGAACATGTGCACTCCCTCCACTCTGCGGTGGAAAGGATCGAAAATCATCTTAAAGGATTAGATCTCCTACTACAGGACAAGGGCAAGGAGCCAGCCCACGAGGAGGCGTATAAGGGTCATGAATACCATGAGGGGGAGTCTAGCCACTCTCCTCACGTCTGGCACACCCATCCACCACCCAATCAGAGACCTCCCAAGTTGGATATGCATAAATTTGACGGTTCTCACACGTCCGCATGGCTAGCACAAATGGAGCAGTATTTTCAACTGAATCATATCATAGATGAGGGGACTAAGCTTATGGTGGGCACCATGTACTTGGACAGTGAACGATGGCAATGGAAGGAATGGTATCAGCGTTGCAATGGACAATTTCAGAATTGGGGCCAATTTACCAAAGCTCTTCGAAATCGCTTTGAACAGGAAGACTCTTTTTTGGGGCGTCTCACTAAGCTCCGACAGACGGATGAATATATTACCGCTTTTGAAGCCTTAGCCTTCCGCACTAAGGGTCTCACAGATGAATTCTACATGGAATGCTTTATCAGCGGTCTTAAAGAAGCCATCAAAGCTCAGGTTCTACTCCACCACCCCCCCACATGGAACGAGGCTTGCCAGGTAGCCCGTAAGGTGGAACGGGCATTAACAGCTCAATCCAGCCGCCCCAACTTTCCCGCTAAAGGTCGTCCCTCACAGGCTCCCAATATGACCCAAACACTTAAGATTCAAAAGGTGTCACCTGCAGAAATGGCCGAAAGAAGGAAGCAAGGACTATGTTACTACTGTGATGAAAAATATTCCCCGGGTCATAAATGCAAAGAGCACAAGTTTTTTCAAATAGATGCCACTGACTACAGCTCCACCGAGGAAGATCCACCACTTGAGGAACCAGAGGTGATCGAAGAAGATAACCAACAGGGGATGGTATCTGATGAACCAATGATTTCGCTACATGCATTGGCAGGAATTTCTTCACCTCAAACTCTCAAAATCAGGGGTTTTCTTAAACATCGGCCAGTAATAGTCTTGATTGATAGTGGAAGTACCCATAATTTCATCCACCAAAAGATCGTTGAAGCAGCACATTGTTATGTCTGAGCAGTTTCTAACTTCCAAGTCCAGATTGCAGATGGGGGCACAATGAAATGTGAAGGTCGCTGTGAAAATGTCAAAATTCAAATGGGGGATTATCAATTGAAAACCCACATGTTTGCAATACACATGGGGGGTTGCGACATTGTCCTAGGTGCGGAATGGCTCCGCACTCTTGGGCCAATCACAATGGATTTCCAGGAGTTATATATGAGTTTCAAGTAGAACGACTACACTCATACCCTCCGTGGACTACAAGCGGGAGCCCCCTCTATCATAAGCTCGCATCGTATGGAAAAATTGTTAAAAAAGGGCCATCATGGAGTAGTAGCTCAACTTAATGCCATCCAGGTAGTAGATACCATGTCTTCGCCAATTCATCCTGAGATGCAACAGATTTTGAATAAACATCGGACGGTCTTTGACAAACCTCATGAACTGCCACCCTCGCGAGGGGAACATGATCATAGCATCACATTAGTTCCAGGTGCCCAACCCCCAAATGTGTGGCCATACAGACATCCGTTCACCCAAAACAATGAAATAGAAAAAATCATCAAGGAATTGTTGGAAGTAGGTGTCATTCGTCCTAGCATTAGCCCTTACTCATCTCCAGTCATCATGGTCCTCAAGAAAGATGGGGAGTGGCGGATGTGTCCAGATTTCCGGGCCCTCAATAAGTTAACAGTCAAAGATAAATTTCCCATCCCAGTGGTTGACGATTTGCTGGACGAACTCAATGGGGCTCAATTCTTCACTAAATTGGATCTTCACTCAGGCTACCACCAAATTCGCATGAAGGAAGTCGACATTCCCAAGACAGCTTTCAGAACTCATGAAGGCCATTATGAGTTCTTGGTCATGCCATTTGGTCTCTGTAATGCCCCCTCTACTTTTCAGAGCCTTATGAATCACCTCCTCAAACCATATCTCAGAAAATTTGTCCTGGTCTTCTTCGATGACATCCTCATCTATAGTGGCACTTGGGCAGCACATCTTCAGCATGTAGATATCGTCTTGCAACTGCTCCGCAAGCATAAACTATTTGTTAAAATGTCTAAGTGTGCGTTTGGCATGGAAGAAGTTGAGTATTTAGGCCACATTGTGGGCCGTGAAGGTGTCAAGGTGGATCCCAAAAAGATCCAGGCAATGCAAGAATGGCCTCAACCTAAGACCTTGAAAAGCTTGAGAGGATTTTTGGGTCTCACAGGCTATTATCGTAAATTTGTCCGCAACTATGGCCGCATAGCGAAGCCCCTGACGCAACTACTAAAGAAAAATTCCTTCGTCTGGAACAAAGAAGCACAACTGGCATTTACCGCTCTCAAAACCGCCATGTGTTCCACTCCGGTTTTAGCACTACCGGACTTCACCAAAACATTTATCATTGAATCTGATGCTTCGGGAACAGGTATTGGAGCTGTCTTAATGCAGGAAGGGCGACCATTGGCCTTCACCAGCCAACAACTAAGTGGGAAGAACTTGGACCAATCCACCTATGAGAAGGAAATGATGGCCATCTTACATGCAGTTGAGACCTGGCGACCTTACTTGTTGGGGCGACGTTTCCAGATCCACACAGATCATCACAGTCTTAAATATTTTTTGGAGCAACGCCTATCTTCCCCACAACAAAATAAATGGTTAGCCAAAATGCTGGGTTATGATTATGAGATCATTTACAAGAAAGGGAAAGACAACAGGGTAGCAGATGCATTATCACGCCAATTTGAGGAGGAAAGTACGCTGCTTGCAATATCCCTCCCCATTCCAGACTGGATTGAAGAGGCTCGCGGGGAATGGTTCTCACATTCTGGGCTCTCCCAACTCATTTCTCAATTACAGGCAGATCCTAATTCCAGCAAGGGCTACTCATGGCAGAATGATATTCTTCGCTACAAGGACAGAGTCGTCATATCCCAAACATCCACCCTCAAAAATCGCATTTTGGCAGAATTGCATTCCTCTCCCATTGCAGGACATTCGGGGCTTTCAGAAGACATACGCTCGCACCAGAAGATCATTTTTTTGGACCGGCATGAAACAAGACATCCTTACTTTTGTAGCAGAATGTGACATCTGTCAATGCCACAAGGGGGAAACCGTCAACACACCAGGCACATTACAACCATTGCCCATTCCGGCGTCAATTTGGATGGAGGTCTCCATGGATTTCATTACAGGTCTTCCAAAGTCTGGGAACAAATCAATCATCATGGTGGTTGTAGACCGACTATCGAATTATGCTCATTTCTGCGCTCTACCCCAACCATTCACACCTACTTTGGTTGCTCAAACTTTCATGGATCAAATCTTCAAATTACATGGCATGCCCACTTCTATTGTGTCCGACCGCGACCCAATCTTCACCAGTAATTTTTGGCAAGAGCTCTTCAGAATACAAGGCACTCAACTCAAACTCAGTACTTCATATCATCCGCAAACAGATGGTCAAACCGAAGCCATCAACAAATGTCTAGAAACCTACCTTAGGTGTTTCACTTCAGAAAAACAACACCTTTGGGTACAGTGGTTACCTCTGGCGGAATGGTGGTATAACACCAACTATCATGCCACCACCAAGATGACTCCCTATGAAGCAGTCTATGGACAACTTCCGCCGTCCCCTACTTCTTATCTCAAGGGGTGCTCCAAAGTACAAGCAGTGGATCAACTCTTACAACAACGTGCAACCATGCTTGCCCACCTGCGCGAGAATCTTCATCAAGCTCAGAACCGTATGAAGCAACAGGCTGACCAACATCGCTCAGAGCGCCAATTTCAAGAAGGGGATCAGGTCTTTTTGAAGCTGCAACCATATAAGCAAACATCACTCAAAGACAAGGGATGTCAAAAGCTCTCTCCAAAATTCTACGGACCATATCAAGTACTTCAGCGCATTGGAGAAGTGGCTTACAAGCTGGCTTTGCCACCTACAGCAAAAATCCACCCCGTTTTCCATGTATCGTGCCTCAAGAAAGTGATTGGGAACAATTGCCGAGTTCAAACCAGTCTACCTGAATTGGATGAAGAAGGATCAATCTGGCTTCAACCGGAACAGGTTCTAGACACACGAGACAAGCACCTGCGCGGCCGCATGATTAAGGAGGTCCTCGTCAAATGGAAAGACACCTCGCCGGAAGATGCAACTTGGGAACCAGCCGCTATTCTTCAGCAGTTTCCGCAGCTTCAGCCTTGAGGACAAGGCTAGTCTTAAGGGGGAGGGCATGTTAGGGTCCCACCCTAACCCCCTTATTTATGTCATGGGATCACGTCATAGTCAAGAGTCAATAAAGCCCATATTAATATTTGTAAGTGGTTAACCCGCAATTAATGACGGGACCACAGTTAGTTGCAAATGGGCGGTAGTATTAGTTAGATGGTAAATGGGCGGTAGTATTAGATAGATGGTATTAATAAAATCCACGATATTGGCTCGTGGTATTGCATGTATGAGTCATATATAAAGGATAGAGACTCCCTGCGAGGAGCATTGTGTCTTGTTTTGTAATCTAGCTCTGCTCTATTGGAGGTTGCCCCCTCGAAGAGGCCTGTGAACATTTCTCTCTGATAATAAAATCATTGCTATTCTGTGCTCTGGGTATATTTTCTTCGCATATTTTGTGTTCTCGGTATCATTTCTTCGCACATTCTATGTTTGGGTATCGCTTTGCAGGTTAAGAGCATAACACTATCGGCACTCAGTTCTAGAGAACAATGAAATCAAGAGGCAGATTCAGGAGCTGTTGCAGAAAGGTCACATCCATCCGAGTTCATCGCCTTATGGGAGCCTGATCGTGTTGGTACAGAAGAAGGATGGGACTTGGAGACTTTGTATTGACTATCGGACGCTAAACAAGATCATTGTCCGTAGTAGGTACTCGATCCCACGAATTGATGACCTCTTGGATCAACTGAATGGGGTAAAATATTTCAGTAAGATTGATTTGAAGTTAGGATATCACCAGGTACCAATCGAACCCTTCGATGTGTGGAAGATTGCCTTCAAAGCTAAGGAGGGCCTTTTCAAATGGTTGGTCATGCCTTTTGGATTGATGAATGCTCTTGCAACCTTCATGAGGCTAATGGATGACATCTTGCAGCCATTCACCAACTCATTTGTAGTGGTATACTTGGATGACATCCTAATCTTCAGCGAGAGTTGGGGAGAGCACCTCCACCACATCCGACAGGTTCTCCAAACACTTGCGGCAACACAAGTTATGTGCCAATTTGGAGAAATGCACTTTTGGCATGACCCATGTTCAGTATCTAGGATACATTATTGATGAACGGGGGTTGCATGTGGATCTAGCCAAGATCCAAGTCATTCAAGATTGGCCATCTCTAACCACTCTGACAGAGCTCCGTAGCTTTCTAGGTCTTGCCAACTTCTACCGTAAGTTTGTGTTGGGATTTTCTCATATCACTTGGTCTTTGAGTCAAGTCACTGAGGGAGGAGCGAAAGAAAAATCCTTTTGGTATGAGTCTCAATAGAAAGCATTCACAAAGTTGAAAGATTTCCTTTGCTCGGCACCAATGCTCACATTACCAGACTTGCAACAACCATTTGAGGTCAAGGCAGATGCCTCTGACTATGCTATTGGGGTAGTCCTTACTCAACATGATCATCCTGTGGCATATCACAGTGAGACACTTTCAAACACAGTCTAGAAGTATCCCACATATGACAAAGAGATGTATTGCATTGTGTAGGCCTGCCAACAATGGAAGCATTATATTTTGGGGAAGGAAACAGCCATCCACATAGACCACCGACCCCTGCAGTTCATACAAACCCAAGGGAATTTGCAGAATGATTTCCATCAGAATTGGTTCACATACCGGTAATAGTTCCATTTAAATATCAAGTATAAGAAGGGCAACAACAATAATGTTGCATATTGCTTCAGTTGACCACCGATCATGGCGTTAACCACTGTGCTCAACTCTTGTGGGCACGAGACTTCTGATTGGCCACTTCTCTACAAAAGCAACCCAGAATTTGGCCACACATACCAGACACTCTTGGAGGGTCAGCATGTTCTAGATTTTCACCTCCAAGATGCCCTGTTATGCCACCTGGGTCACCTTTGTGTTCCTTCAAGCAAGCATGCCAAGATGATTTGGGAAGCACACTACAGTCGGGCTACTGGGCATTTCAGGGTCGAGAAAATGGTGGCAGTACTACAGAAGTATTTCTATTGGCCAAATCTTCGACAAGATGTCGGGAAGTACATCAGATCATGCACTACCTGAGTCATTTCCAAACAAACCATCAAGAATCAAGGAATCTATACCTCGTTGCCTACCCCTCGTCGACCTTGGGAATCCATCTCCATGGATTGCATGTCAGGCCTTCCTTCTACTAAGCATGGAAACGACTGTGCTTTCGTGGTCGTCGACAGGTTCTCGAAGATGCCATTGTGGTGGCCTGCAAGAAGAATATCATAGCAGAAGCCACTGCTAAATTCTTCTTTGAATGAGTGTGAGTGGGATCCCATAGTCTATCATCTCAGATTAGGGAAAAATGTTCCTTAGTACATTTTGGTCCAGCCTCTAGTTGATGCTGGACACCAAACTCACTAAGTCCACAACCTTCCATCCTCAAACTGATGGCCAAACAAAGGTTGTGAACAAGATGATCGTACACATTCTGCGCATGTACAACTCAAAGCATCCACTCACATGGGATAAGAGCCTCCCCTATGTTAAGCATAGCTAAAACTAGGCTCTCCATAGCTCGACTGGCCACAACCCTTTTCAGGTGGGCTTGGGATTCCAGTCATTATGTCCCATTTATGTGGCCATGCCATTTGCAGCTACTCATGCAGATTCAACTCATGTCCAGTCCGAAATAGATAAGGAAAACAACTTCATTGAGCACATCCAACATATTGGCCAGCAGGTCCACAACATTCTGGAGAAATCAAATGCCAAGTACAAGCAGCGACATGATCAACATCGGGTGCCACACAAGTTTCAGGTGGGCGATAAAGTTTGGTTGCCTTTGTAAAGGAACACCTTACCAGATCCTATCAGAAACTTAGACCACTCTGATATGGTCCTTACACCATTACCAAGGCCATGGGAGACAATGCATTTGAGCTCAGAATTCCCCCATTCCTTGGCCTGCACCCAATGTCCAATGTGGACCACCTTTGGCCATACTTTCCACCATTACTAGACATCTGACATTGCAGAACAACTCACACCTACAGATTTAAATCCATATTGCATGGAACAAGCTGCAACTGATCGGATCATGGACACACAGATCAAGCACACTTGCCAGCAGAATATCCATCTATATCGAATTGTCAAAGCAGGCCAACTCCTTCACCAGGGCAAGTGGCTCACCAGGGACCAAGTTCAATAGAAGTTTCCTCATCTCATGGAGGAACTCAATGCAATGGGGAACATTGCTTCCTAAGGGGGGAGGAATGATCCAGGTGGATATTGGTGGCCACCCGCCAAGTCCACTTGGACCCCCACCATTGTTTCTTTCAGATTTTTAGTTTCCTTAATTGTAGCACAATTTACTATTTTTAGCAGTTTTTCGGGTCCTGAACGTCTGGAGCCGTTTTGAGGCCCTAAACGACGTTTTTTGGGAAAACTGGGAGCAACATGGGTCCAAAATTAAACAAGAATGCAAAAAATTATAGATATAACCATAAATACAAAGATGCAGTAGAAATAACACTTCATTTCATTAATATCAAATACTGAAATATGCTTACAAACCAAATGGAAATAAGACTAGCTCAGGTGATGGTAGCTTATCTCTAAGAAGAGATGTGGTGGCTACATGCCTCTAAAGTGTGTTAGGTTTAGGCTCAAAGGCTTATTTATTATTGAGAAACAATGGAAAACCCTAAACATCCAAAAACCTAACCCTAGGAGATGAAGCGCCAAACTATGGGCCCCGTTTGGGTAAATTGGTACATCAACTTCCTGGGGTCGTAACTTTGGCATACGATCTCCATTTGACTTGCACCATAACTCGTTAGAAATATCTATCCGAGGAATACAACTTGTGAATGACCAACATGGGTCTATGTACCATGTTGGTCCCACTTTTCCCAAAAAACATTGTTTAGGGCCTCAAAACAGCTCCAGAAGTTTAGGGCCCGAAAAACTGCCAAAATTAGTAAATTGTGCTACAAATAAGGAAATTGAAAAAATGAAAGAAACAATGGTGGGGGTCCAAGTGGAATAGGTGGGCGGCCACCAATATCCACCTGGATCAAATATTTTGTTATGTGTGATCCAAGTGCTTTTGGTTACATAGGAGAGTTTTGTGTGGTGTAACAATATAATTCTGGAGGATTTACTAGGCCAATCTATAGGGGAATAATCAAGGGTTTATTGGTAAGAATTAAAATTTGTGGAACTTGTCATCCATGGAAAGGACTCAAGAAAATAAAGTATTTTAATGGTAGAGATGTCAAAATTGAAGCATGTGAAAATAAATTCTAGTGTGTTATGCTTAAGAATACAATGTAATTACTTTTGGGGGAGGATATCCTCATGGAGTAGGTCTTGGAATTATAGAGTTTAACTTTAGCATGTTATTTACCTGGGAGAAAGAGTTTGAGAAATCTTTTAGACAATGGATGTCTAGGGTTTGGAAACCCTTCCTTGGATACTTGTTAGAGTTTCACTTTTTTTGTCAAAAAGTGGTTGGCATTCATATTCAAATATGGAGATGACATAGAAAAGGCTTGAATTTTGTGACATTTCAAAACCTTTACCTTTGTATTTGAAAAATGAACGCCTTATTTTGACCCAATATTAAAGGTTTCCTTCTCTCAACCAATATGGGTGAAATTTGTTTCCTAAGCTTGAGTCCCTGAAATTTGTAAGGGAGATAGTTGACAACATTGGGTCCTTTTTGAATTGATCACTACTACAAAAGGACCTCACTAAGGGTGATGAGCCATATCTTAGAGGAGGTTGTTTTATGGGAGGGCGTCACAAAGGCCATTGAAATTAAAGTCATCAAATTGAAATATTCCTAGACATTGGACAATGTGAATATCCCATTCCACAATTCTTGTTGGCATATATATGGCCATTTAGTTGAAGAATGCAAATCAAACTTCTCTAAAATTAAATGGAAGAGGAAGTCACCCCCAAAGTCACTTCGTGAATAGGTTTCTAAAATCCAGAAATATGAGGATTTGCGGCATAAGTTTAATACACATGGTTGTTTGATGCATGGAAAGATGGAATGGGGGTTCTTTCAAATCTCTTGAATGATTAGGTCACAAGAGATGTGATAAGAGGAAGGTATTTTAAGGTCAATGTGCTTCAATGTTTGTGATTCCCCAAAGGCCTCTATTGGAGGTCAAACACTAGAAGATTTGATGCAAATACAAACCCAAGATCAAAATGTTGAAGTTTTAGGCAAGACATTTTCACCTCTCCTTGAGGTTTTGTCCATAAATAGGGAGCATCACTTAAACTTGTCAACAACTCAATGCCTGCCACTAGGTGTTCTTAAGGAGGATTTTTTTTTTTAATTCTAGGAATGGACATAAAGGAAATTATAACAAAGGTAATGATGAAATAGAGAAGGATGAAGACAAGAAGGAAAAGTATCCTTTTCAAGTTCCTTTAGCTCCTCAATTTTCAATGGGGGTTCAGAAGAATAGGGTTAGACTTAATTCTTTATCCTCTACAAACTATGGTTATTCATGTTATCACTTTAGGTCTAGGAAAGAGGAAAAGGAGTGGGTTGTTCTATGTGTTGAGGAAGAGATAGCTAGCGATAGTTAGGGAAGGATCAAACACTACCATAACGTGGAAAATTGGCTTTTCTCATGCTCAAGATAGAAATTTAAGGGAAATTAAAGTAGGTAATCAAGATATTATAGTAGGGGGGGACTTAGGGCAAGACAAGCCTTAGGCAAGGTTAAAATATGATACTCTTATCCTTAAATATTAAAGGAAATGACACCCCTCAAATAAGAATTCCATGGGTAGTGTAGCAAATCTTCCAAACTAGATATACTTCTAAATCAAGAAAACATGGCATAAGGTAGGAAACTTATAATAGACACACTTTCCTCTTATCTTAAAAAATGGAATTTTTTAGTAGTTGACATCGAAGGAGGCCTCAGTGTTCTCTTACTTGGTGGAACAAGATATCTTTAAGAAAGATAAATTCTATATTATTTTCAAGCATGTGAGTGAAATTATTATCTTTGGAACTAAAGAGAGCATATTATATGGTTAACACTCAAGGGCATTATCACAAGAGGGCCCTTTTTGGAAGCCCTTATTTTCTCAAATCTTTTTGAAAAATGATAATGTAATTTTGGGAAGGAAATTAAATTTTGCAATAAATAGGTCATATATATATGGGGTAATTAGGAAAGAATTAATTCATTATAAAAAATTCCTTATACAAAATTGACTCAAATTGGCTTGGTGGGTTTAGAACCATTAAAAAACGATTGGTTCCTATATGAAGGAATTAGAGAACTAGGATACATAAGGATTCATATAGGTTGAATATATTCATTTTCTTGTCATCTATTCCTAAGAGAATAAGGATGTAGGTAGAGTCTTAGAAGACTTTGATCATCTCCCAATGTTGTTTTAAATTGAAAAGGAGGACTATAAACATTTAGGCCCCTTTTAAGTTCAATGTTGATTGGTTAGATGATGAAGGATTTATTAAGTTGTTGAAATAAAAAAGAGTAAGGTATAATGAGTCCTATAGGGATTCAACTAGTTTTCATTCTGTTGAAAATTTAAAGAAAGTTATGAAAATAAACCTTCCATATCGTTTGTTATCTATTTGGTCTCTCTATCAAGTTGTTTGAGTTGGGGAAGACTTCGATTAGTATTAAAACACTAAAAATTTGTATGCATGAATGGAAATGGGGAGTGGTGGGACTATCAAGACCAAAGTGTCACATAGAAAATGAGGAAGATTAGCACATGGCAACACAATATCTAGTTACATATATTTACCATGTTTCTGTTGTTCATGCATTTATGTTATTGTTCAAATTTGTTGGCATACACTTGCATTAAATAAGATGAGGCATGGAAATGAGGAAGAATAAGAAGACAATGACTAGAGATAATCGAAAGTTATTAAGTATTTAAATACAACACAATGGAGCTCTATTACAATCCATTTATGCGCCTCATTAGAACTGTGTTTCTATTGGTTCTCATAACTACACTACTAAAACCTATGTTTCATATGATCTTTAAGTACACCTTATCTTCCTTCAATGAAACCCACAAACTACAACTATATTTCCTCTATGTTTTATTATTTCATTGCATTGTAAGCAACTCCCAATCTAGGCATACCCAAAATGTAATTCTATCATGAATCAAAGTGGGCGAATTTTTTTGAAACAATGCTTGAAGCTATGGAAGAAGTTATTAGGAGAAACTATTCTTGCCTTTTTAAATTCTTCCTTTTATTTTAATATAGTACCCAATAATAGATTGTGAAGCCAAACATTTATTATAAGAATGAATAAAAAAATAATATAATGGAATTCATTATAACAAATGAAGAAAAAACAATGTCATTGAAAATAGTTATGAGTAGTATCTTACAACGCTCAACACACAATTCATGAACATTGTCCTCAACTCACAATTTCATGAACATTATGAAAAGTTGAAGATGGAACAATCCATACAGTCTCGTAAATTTTGAAAATTGATGAGTGTCTTACATCAATCATTATTCATGGATATAAATATCATAATAGATCATATTTTTCCTTGTGTCTTTGTTTTGGCACATGGTTTTTTCAAATTAATGAAACATTTTGTAGAAATCCAATTTTTTTTTAGCTAAGTGATCATACAATTTTAAAGTAGACTGTTTCTTTTTAAATTGTTATAACATTCCCCAAAATAGTTTCAAAAATATCACCTCATAAGACAATTTTTATTTTAAGAGGGGGGTCTGGTGCAAATGAGATGGTTGTAGGTTGAAGCTCAAACTTACTAAAGCAAGTCTGGCAAGTATAGTCACACCATCGATGTAGGATTGTGATACATAGAAGCTAAATAAATCTTAGAAATACCTCTCACCAATTTTATGAATTACTTAACGGTCCATAACATTCAAATTTAAATGTGACTTACAAGTGCATTGTTTTTGTTCTATTTTAGTTTTTTTCAAAGGAATCCTTCACATCCTCATGATGGGTAGATAATCTAGGTCATATTAATTTATATATTGGATGGGAAAATGAGCTACCCAATTGAAATATGTTGTCACCAGGCTCATACGAGGAAGAAGAGGATCATATGTAGGCGGCCATTGGGTCAGTGTAACCTCTCTAGTGGCTTCCACCCTCAATGCCTAACCTGCAAGAATTGAATCGATGACCTATGAGATAGTTACAACCATAAATACTAATTAAACTATCCCTACGTGCTATGATGGACATGTTATACCCTATTCTGAATTGAAATTGCAACATGTAAATTGAGAAACATCTAATAATACAACCAATTCATAGAAAGTTATACATGTAAAGGCATCACAATTATGATCACACTATTAACAATTTCAAAAGAGGGCAATTAACATATGTTGTTCAATAAATGTACATTTTTGGAATGCATGCAAAGGAAATTAAATATGGTTGTTAGAAAATGCATTGGTACTCATGTTGCATGCATGCGTTGCACATCTCTTGAATTGTACTCACCCTAACAAATAGTTAAACAATGCTCTCATCTTTGAACAAGCTTTTGCAATCATGGTTGTCCATGAACTCTAGAGAAAGGAAAGATTCTTCACTTATGGTTGTTGGATTGAATTTCTCAAGTTATCCATAAAATTTAGTTAAATGATGTAGTTGCATTGACTAGGGGAGCATAGATCAATTCATTTCTTTATGAACTGTGAACCAGTGTCTTTCATTTATCCTACAACACAAGCTAGAGAAACATTATGCACACAAATAGTTACACTTATCCACCTATTAATAAGTCAAGTGGCTCCTTTTCCGCAAAGTCAACTTTAAAAAAGTCATTCACATTAGCTTTATACTACTACAAACCATAGTGATCATGATATAGGTATGTCCCAAAGTGTGTATGACGATTACTATTAATGCATAATATTCTCAAATAATTAATTGACCCACTACACTTAGAGATGAAATTGCTGAAGAAAAAAAACATGAAAATAGTTCTTTATCAAAACCAAATTTGTAAATATAAATCTCACTAACAATATTTTTATCTCTTTTTGTGTTTCTCCATAAATTTGTTGTAGTTTAGATATCAAGCACTAGATAAATATATCACAATACACAATTTCATTGGAAATAATAAATTAGCAATATATCTTTAGGTAAGTTTGAAAATTTGGTAACATCATTGACTATTATCTAAAATTCATTTGTTGGTCTCTTAGATTAATTAGACCTCTTATGTTGCACTTTTATGAAATCTATGTGTAAACATGAAGCATGATAAGACATTCATCATGGAGAAAATTTGTGAGGGATGTGAAAATTCCTAAACCAGGAATTCATATTGCAAAAAGTAATGTTACTTCTCCAACTTGTTAATGCATACAAGTTATTTAATGTGTTCTACAATAAATATTGAAGTAAATACAACTACAACATTCACTATTTAAAATTATATGCTGAAACAAGAAACTAAACAAGAAAAAAGATACAACACAATGACACCGTTATTTTTGGCCAAATGTCCCTAGAAAAACCCAATGTGGAAAAATGGGTGCAACAGATTTGGGGGTTTTATTATTATGCAATAGTAATTTCTGAATACAAACTCTGGATGCCTTGTTGGCTATCTAGTACAAAGAATATCACTCGGCAAAAAAAATTAGTGAGATTACCTCACTCTACAATGCAAGTCTCAGCTGATTCGACGACTGAACTAATGAGTCCCTGACTACCTCTACGTTGCTCCTACGCAGTCACTGCGTGGGCCTGCATCACTACCTTTGAGGCATTGCCTCACCTCTCTGCTGGATCGATTTTATCTCAGGAGATTCAACTTCAGCCCTCCCATCTCAGAACATCAAACCCCCAACAAAATCTCGGACTTCTGCTTGGAAGGCACTTGTTGTTCCACATGAGCCTTTCCTGTCTCTGCATCACCTTCATTGGGCACAACATTGCCTCCTCTGCATCTTTTGCTGCCTCTTTTCTGTGTATTCTTGGCTCTAGAGAAGATTCTCCAGCCAAAACTATCTTTTCCCCTCTCTACGTGATCACCACGAAATCACTGCGCTACTCTCTGGCTCAACAATTCGATCTCACTAATCAACTCTCGGTGTGTTTTCCAAATGACCCTCATGCCTCCTTAAATAATCTTCTTGTTGACATTTAATGACCTATATTAGAAGCTAATCAATGGCTAAGATCATTTTTTCTTGATCCTTGTCTTCTTCTAGAAGTTACACCCACAATTAGATTAATAACCATTAATTATTTTAATTTCCTAAGTTTAGACTTAGGGACCCATTAAAAATAATTAATTATTTTATTAAAATTGTCTCTTGGTGGAATTTCCTGAAACACTTTCTGGGTTCTTTAGAATAAATGTGCCCAAGTCTCTTGCAAAATTTCAGGCTTAGAGCACATCTAATGCTACCCAAAATCAACACTCCCTCTTAGAAAGGAATGTGCTCTAGCAATGCCTCCCACTGAAGCACCACCATGACTTCACAACATTGTCCTTTGCGTTGTTGATGTCTAACATGCTGTCCACCAACCACTATGTTGCTACTGCAATTTTACTGCTACTGCAATTGTACTGCTACTGACACTGCAACTGTCAACACTACATATGTACTACATCTCCCTCTGAATTTTTACATCTGTGTTGCTGCTGGAACTACCACTACCAACTACACCTGCACTGAAAACTGTTGTTTCTACTGCATCAACAATGAAAAGCATCCCAAATTAATGAACTGGTGTTCAGTATGATGCATCTCGATGTTGAAGATCTGATTGCTGTTAATCCCATGTTATCCCTTTGAAGCCACTGCGATGCTACTGCTATTGCACTGTGCCTCCGTGCACTGTTGCAACTCTGCACTACGCTACTTAGACTTGGAGTTCTAGCCACTGCATTTGTTGCTTCAACACTCCTATGCACCAACTAACATTGGTCCATCCTGTAACTTTTGATTTGGGCTCCCGTAGCAAGGAAGTGATCCGAGAGGTGGGATCCTCAAGAATCCTACCCATCTGTAGATATTTTGAACTACAACTCTAAATCATCCCACCTTCCTCCTGGAGGTATCTCGGTTGTCATGGAAAACTCCTCCTCCTCGATCTTTGTAGGTGCAGCCTTCAGATTGTGCTTCTCAACTTTGTCCTTCTTCCTGAGAGGACACTGTGTTGCGTAGTGACCCATTTCACCACACCTGAAGCATTTGATCTATGAGACAACCTTCTTTCATCTCTGCTACTCATGCT
The DNA here is from genome assembly GCA_031772625.1 of Pinus tabuliformis. Lineage (NCBI taxonomy): Eukaryota > Viridiplantae > Streptophyta > Pinopsida > Pinales > Pinaceae > Pinus > Pinus tabuliformis. The sequence goes on along the minus strand of CM062817.1, from coordinate 1,443,854,344 downwards.
ACCCCTTGGATGCAAGGGTTGAATTCTCTTCCTCCTCCTTGGGCTTCGACCCACTACTGCTACTTCCATCAAGATTAAACTTGAATAGATCTCTCCTTAGCTCTTCCTGCTTGAGAGCTACCCACATACTATCCCAGTCTAGCAAAGATGCCTTGCGCAGGATGCTCTGGACAAAGACTTACCACTCTTTTGAGACTGAGTTTAGGGCCAGTCTCACCATCTCGGAACCTTGAGGTGTAGACCCCATAACTGCTAACTCGCCATGGGTCTCGTAAAGCTTCATGAGGAATGGATCAATGTGCTCCCCCTTCTGCATCTGTGTAGATCTCAGTTTTCGCGCTAAGTACATCTTACACTGCTCGAAAGATCCTTGATACAATGTTACCAAGGCATCCCACATCTCCTTAGAAATCCCTCTACTAGTGATGTGACATACTATGTGATCCTTTACTCCATCAAGGATCCTTTACTCCACCATTTCTCCCATGTACTTCTTCAACAGATCTAAATTTGTAGGTTTAGCCACCATGTTGTCGACATAGGCCTTGAGAAAATTCTCATCTAGAAGGCACAACATCCTTGCCTTCCATATCACATAGTTTGATGCCCCATCCAACCTATTCTCATCTCTCAACAAACTGGCTTCCATCTCTGCCAAATAGAAAGTGGAATGGCCTCCTCTCTCCTCTTCGCAGCACTAGACTGGCGTACACACTCCCTTTTTGGGCTTGTAGATTTGCCTCTCTTCGCTGCTGCTCAGCTAGTGAGAATTCAGACTCCTTAGTTAGAAGTCCTCTGAGGAATAATTCCCTCATTGTGCTTCTTATCTCTCTTCATATTATTTTCTTCCCAGCAAATTGCTTGCAAAAAAACTGTGTCCCACCATCTCTTTCCTCATCATTGAAGCTTTGCGTTTCTCCCTTTGGCATGACAAAATTTTGGTCTGGAAGCCCTTCCTCTTTTTCGACTCACTCAGAGAGAGACTTTCCTCGAAGATTCAGCCCTCCTGGCTTGGACTGTGCAATCCCTCTCGGGATTCGAATTGAGCCTCCTACAACTATTTGATCTCCTTCTCTGCGTAGTGCTAGGTTCTCTGGCATTGCTCTTCGTGTTTCACCTACACCTCTAATACCATGTGAAAATTCCTAAACCCATAATTCCTACTGCAGTAAACTGATGTTACTTCTCTTACTTGTTAATCCATAAAAGTTATTTACTATGTTCTACAATAAATATCGAAGTAAATGGAGCTGCAATATTCACTATTTAAAATTATATGCCAAAACAAGAAACTAAACAAGAAAAAAATACAACACAATGACATCGTTATTTTTGGACATATGTCACTCGAAAAACCCAATGCAGGAAAATCGGTGTAGCAGTCTGATGGTTCTATTATTATGTAGTAGTAATTTCTGAATACAAACTCTATATGCCTTCCTGGTTATCCAGTACAAAGAATATCACTCGGTAGAAAAAATTAGTGAGATTACCTCACTCTGCACTACAAGTCCTAGTTGATCCGGCAGTTGAACCAACGAGTTCCTGACTACCTTTACGCTAACCCTACGCAGTCATTGCGTGGGCTTACATCACTACCTTTGAGGCACTGCAACACCTCTCTGCTGGATCGATTTGTTCTTAGTAACTTCGAATTCATCCCTCTTGGCTCAGAATGTCAAACCCCTAGCAAAATCTAGGACTTTTTCTTGGAAGGCACTGCACTGCTCTACATGAGCCCTTCCTGGCTCTGTGTCACCCTTAATGGGCACTGTGTTGCCTCCTCTACATCTTTATTTGCCTCTCTGTTGCGTATTCTTGGCTCCAGAGAATACTCTCCAACGAAAACTATCTATGCCCCTCTATGCATGATCACCACGAAATCACTGCGCTGCTCTCTGGCTCAACAATTTGCTTTGATTGATCAACTCTTGGTGTGTTTTCCAAATGACCCTCAAGCCTCCTTAAATAATTTTCTCATTGACATTCAACATCCCCGATTAGAAGTTGATCAATGACTAAGATCATTTTTTCTTGATCCTCATCTTCTTCTAGAAGTTACACCCAATGTTAGATTAATACCCATTAATTATTTTAATTTCCTAAATTTAGACTTAGGGACCAATTAAAAATAATTAATTATTTTAATACAACTTTCTTTGGGTATAATTTCCTTAAACACTTTCTGGGTTCTTTAGAATACATGTGCCCAAGCCTCCCTGCAAAATTTTAGGCTTAGAGAACATCCTATGCTACTATAAATCAACAAGGGAGGTGAAAAATACACTAAAGAGACTTATAAAGAAAATGCATGATTATTACTACACTTTAGCAATCATGGATCATCTTATTGAGATTAATCACATTTATGTTCAATCCTTGCAAATTCCATCATAAATTTTACCTAAATCAAATAACCAACATGCACAAATTACATCAAGTATACATGAATTTAACTATGATTTTAAGCCTTCTTCATTTTTCCTTCCACTAGTTTGTTAGAAGCTTGTAAGTCATTTATGTACCTTTTGTTTGAAATGTGCTCACTACTGTGGGGGGGGGGGGCCGAGGTAACTGTAGTGACAATGTATACTTCAAAATTCTTCTTCGATCATTGATTCACAATCACACATTACACCATTAGTGGATTAAGTCATATAATGCATTAACCAGCAAAGCAAATCTAGTGTTGGTTCTTAGTGATTTCCTTTCTAATTCTTTGGTTTGGTGTTGGTATGATTCAATGATTTTCCTACTTATCTTTGGTTTCTGGGGGGGGGGCGAGGTAACTGTAGTGACAATGTATACTTCAAAATTCTTCTTCGATCATTGATTCACAATCACACATTACACCATTAGTGGATTAAGTCATATAATGCATTAACCAGCAAAGCAAATCCAGTGTTGGTTCTTAGTGATTTCCTTTCTAATTCTTTGTTTGGTGTTGGTATGATTAAATGATTTTCCTACTTATCTTTGGTTTCTATCATCTATAAATTTATATGTAATTTCTCACTCGATTAATAAAGAATGATTTTTTTTTTGAAAAGAAGAAGAAGAAGAAGAACAAAGAAAATAACATGATCATCACTTGAAAGCCATAATACAATATGTAACAACCCTGGTTAAAAATGCATGTAAAAATATATAAGACCATGGTCATGGGATACATATTCCAAGATGAATGGTGGGAAAAGCATCCTAGTGGGTGTTCATTCGGTTTATTATGGCTAAAGGAAATTGGCAAAGACAATGGCTCAAGCATTAAAGAGGCAAAAGGAATTTTTGACACAATTATTTATGAAAATAATGGAAAAATGGAAATTAGGAGAAAAGGAAGGTGAAAGGTCACAGGTTACATATGAGGAGGAAAATGAAGAAAATAAAGGTCTCATTGATAAAAAGGCTTATGAGGATCAGTTGGCAAGCTTGACAGTTCAGTTTTGGAGCTTTCTCTCTATTTTCTCTCTCTCTAACAATGTAAACTTTGAAATGGGAACTGATACTGTTACCCATTTCGTGGAGATAGCAAAAAAGTGACCCGATTTTGAAAAGGGGTGATGCAGAACACACATGTTTTTTTAAGAGCATAGTTTTTGGCACTTTAATTTTTTTTACGTACATTACGTTTTAGAATGGTAGTGATTTTTATGTTGATTGTAAAAAGTGGTACTTATGTATCAGGCCTTTTTTTAAAAGACCTATTTTTTTACTTTAAATTTTCTAATGTATGAAATGTAAATAATTATTTTATAAATTTAATCATTTTTGAAGTGGTCTTCTTCTTCATATTTTTTTTTTTTTTGGTAGTGAGGTTTTTATTGTTTTGCATATTTAAAGAAGAAGGTCGATATTTTGAATTTTTGCTATTTTACATATTTATATATCGTTAATTAATTTTTCAATTCACATGAAATAATTTTCTCTAAAAAACAATAATTTTTAAGAATTGATATAAAAATAACCATTTTTAACATAAATATAACTAAAAGACTACACATTTTGATAGTTTTTTATAATTTTTTGCTAGAGATGACATGTCAAAATCACAATTTTTATAGGAAAATTTTAACTAAAAATGGTTAAATAATAATTTTTTTTAATGAATTTCATGTCAAAAAAATAATAATAATTACTGTTTTTTTCAAAAAATAATAATTGACATAAAAATTAATACGAAAATCACATAATACAAATATTGAACGCATAACAACCTTAATTGAGTGTGTATTCTTCTCACAAAATGTCAAAGTCAAAACATTACAAGTATAACTAACTAATAGTTACAAAAAATAAGCTTGATCCAAGCATAACTTAAATTTAATCAACAATGTCACATAATCCAAACTCTTCGTCCTCTAGAGTTTCATTATTGTCTTCTTCCACAATATTTTCTGCTTCATTTTGCTCATTTTCCTCTTCTAATGGATGTTTGATGTCTGCGAATCTCCCAATGTATGCCTTTCCAATCATTCTGTGTAATGGTGGTTGGGGTTCCTTTGCCTTTTTTGTCACACGTGATTCACTAAAGTCCCTTTCTTCAACCCAATTTCTTGCATTGCATCTGGAAGAAATTGAAGAGCATTAATTTTTCGCTGAATAAAATTGCACTGTATTGGATCTTTTTCAATGGCAATGCAATTTATTCCTTTTTGAAGGCAACATGCTAGTGTTGTACCTAATTATCAAGCACAAAAGAAATAATGAAGTAAATTAATACGGTGACATATAAATTAAGAAATAACATATTGAAATTCAATTCCATATAATAAAACTTATCTGAGCTAGAAAAAAAATCTAGAACTCAATCTCCTTCATTTGAACATATGTTTATAAGATAGTTAATAATCAATAACTGTGGTTTTTGATAAATGTTAAGTATCTCTCCTTTTGCTTCTTTGTCTTCATATGTTATTTTTCTCACAACAACATCATAATTCAGTATTTGGCTATGAATCTTTCCATCTACCCAATTAAAAATCATAGACATATAGCTATCATCTTTTGCCCAACTATCAATATGGATGAACTCACAATCATTTATAAATGGTTGATCTTCACGGTTAAGAAGATTTGACTTTTTCTCGTAGCATGAAATAGTAAAAGTTCAATTAATTTGTACATAAATGAATTTTTTAACATTAATCAAATATATATTTTCAACGTCTTACCATGTAAGTTGCATCCTTGAATTTGTTTTCCCCTTAAAGCTTGACAACAATATTGCTAATTGTCTATCTGAATAAAATGTCACAAATCTCTATAATGGTGATGACGTGACTTCTAGAAATCCCGCAACAACTTTACTAAGAGCTTGATAAGTATAAGGGTCACTATCATAGTCAATGTTTGGAATATTGAAACCATGGGGAATATTTGCAATAATTAGGGCATAATCCCTTTTAGGTATGAGTTTAGCAATGTCTTCATAGTTGCCTTGTATTACTTGATATTGAATAGTGTCAAGCCCATTCCAAATGAAATGAGTAAGAGTTGGATCAAGTTCAACATTCTTAAGACGTTGCTTCTTCAGTCTTTTGATCTTTATTTTTTCAATAAAAGTTCTGACACTATCTAGTGCTCCATTTTCATTCTTCTTCATCTTTTATAAAATAAATAAATATATATGTAAATTAAAAATTAAAAATAGTTTATAGATGAATAAAAATGAATGTATAAATCTACATACCTTTTTAAATGCAAGATAAAATGTTTTTAATGTTGATGCAGAACTTGAATTTGGATAGTTGCGTACAACATCATCCCAACTATCTTCATTCAACAATTTAACCATTTGTTCTTGAATTTTCATGTAAACTTTGTGAATGCATAGATAAAGTAAAAAATTTAATATAATGATATGTATAATAAATACTACCAAGAACAATATGTTATATTTAAAAGAAAATTATAATCTAGAAATAAATAAAAATAATTCAACAAACTTAATTTTGAAATTCCTCAGACGTTTCCTCCAATGATAATTCCCCTGAACTCACACGAGATAATATTGTTTTGGCAAGTTTTTCATCCTTCACTCCTTGCAATGCTCTCTAAGGTGTGATAGTCATATCTTTTGGAAGCTGCTTCATTTCAGGACCTGATTTACTGTTGCTACACATAAATGGCTTAGACTTTTTGACCTTTTGGTTTCTAATGCCAATGTTCTCCCACATGATAAAAAACTCATTAATCAAATCCCATATCTCTCCAGTTCTAAATGCCAACTGGAAAATGTTATCAACACCTCTAAATAAATCACTAACTTTACCGCCTTTGTCGCCTTTTGAATTGATTTTCTCTTCAATTTGATAGTCTATTTCGATACAACATTCCTTTCAGAAATCTACAGTAACATTTATCCTATCCCCACCACATTTTTCTTCAAATTCACTATGAATAAATCTAACCATTTGGATGAAAGTCATAGACATCCTATATCCATTATCTGAATTATAATCCCATGCCACTAACTTTGTTTTTGTATCTGATAAACCAGCATAAATGATACATTTCATTGTTTCAAAATGTGGGTTATTGGGATATTCCTCCATCAATTGTCTTTGAGCTTCTACAGAATGGCACCCCCCAAGCACATAATAATTGTATTCAAAACATTTTGACTTATCAAATGATTTTTTGTTGGGAACTTGAACTAGATTAACAAGAAGCACATAATTAACCACATGAGCATATGGATTGTACCTCATCAATGTCTTCAAGTTGTGAACATGCAGATGGTGTGGCTTTCTGATTTGATATTGACATTGTCCTCCACTTGCCTTATAGATTTGTTTGACATTAAGATGAAATGTATGACCACCCTCAATTAAGTTTCTCTTTGTCAAGTTCTATCAAATGGAATTTTGTTTTGTTTTGATAATTCCATCCTCTAAATCAGTTCCTAGTGTAATGATTTATCTGCTTTTTTTTAAAGTTTCATTAGGTTCTTGACTATTGGTAATGACTACTTCAAAATGTTCAACTTTAATTTTCTTCTTCATAACATTCTCATCATTAACTGTAACAAATTTATTCTTGGGCATTGTTACTTTTGGTCTTTTACATCTCTTCTCAGTTATAATGTCATCCTCAATAACGACGACATATTCTTCACTGCTAGTTTCAACTTCCTCGTCTTCAAAAGTAACTTGTCTACCCTTGTTAGATTTATCCACTAGAGGATTTTTTTTCTTTTTTTTCCTTTTTTTCTTCTCCAATCCATTGGATGTAGTTTTGTAGCATGATGAATTACTACATTTTGCTTGTTTTCCATAGCTTCTTTTGACACTGGGTAGAAACAGCTGACAACTTTCATAATATCATGCTCTATGAAATGAATGCCTCCCAACCTAATTGAACAACTTTCAACAAAATTCCGCCAAACAAAATATCATATGTCAATAAAAACAAAGTTATAAAAATATAGTGAGACAGTTACAAGAATGAAAAACACAAATATAAATAACAATACTTATGATATTTTTTGTCATCTCATTTATGATTTGTTTACACAACTTTGTAGATACCTCTCTCGTGTCATACAATGAATATGATAATTGATATTTAATCCTTTCATGTGTCTTGGGCGGTTTTGTAAGTATGTAAACAAATTTAGTTTCCGGTACCGAACACGTGTCTATGACTTTTCCCATCACCTCATAAATTCCATTATCATTAGGTATATCAACATATAGATATATATACACATTTTGGGTTTTTCTTTCATTCACATACCAGACATTTGATGGAATTTTCACTTCTTTTGATTTCTTCCAGTATGAAATCATCTTCTTATCATTTGAGGCACTTGAAAGATTTGTAGCCATCAACTCAAATGGGGTTTGTTCACCAATGCTTTTTGAAGATCCACCTTTAAGAGTCTTAGGTCCAAAAAGATTCATAGAAATCTTCTTTGATGCCATTTTCTTGAAAAAAAGACATATAAATCAATAAATCACAAAAATATAATAACTTAAATTAACAACGAAAACGATAAATGATAATTAATTTTATAAACCATAAAAATTTAAAAGAATAAGAAATTTAAAAAATACATTGCCCTGTCACTGCACCCTAAAAATTGGCTGGCCCCCTAGCCCATCCTGACGGCCCAACAACTTCCCCCCACCCCACCTCGGCAGCCTGACGGCCCGCGGGGTGGCGGGGCGATTCAACTTCATGGGCTATCAGGTCGCCAAGGTGAGGTGGGGGGTTGCCGCCAGCCCCCTGCCCCACCCTGGCGGCCTGACAGTCGGCGGGGTGGCAGGGCGATTCTTGAAATTGCCCCACCACCCCACAAGTCGTCGTGCCACCGAGGTGGGGCAGGGGAGCTCGCAGAAGCTCTCCCACCCCACCACGGCGGCCTGACCGCCCACGGGGTGGTGGGGGCCTTTGGGCAGTCGGGGTGGGGTGCGGGAGTTGACAAGAATCGCCTCACCACCTCGCGGGCCATTGGTCCGCCGGGGTGGGGCAGGGGAGTTGGTGGGAATCGCCCCACTACCTCGCGGGTCGTCAGGGTGAGGCGGGGGAGCTGGAGGGAACCGCCCCACCACCTCGTGGGCCGTCAGGGTGGGGTGGGGGAGCTGCTGCCAGCCCCACACCCCACCCCGCGGGCTGTCGGGGTGCGTCGGAGGGCCAAGTAGCCATCCCCACCGCCCCTAACCTACGGGCCCATTTGGCCGTCGTGAGCATTACCGAGCCCACCATGCCCACTGCAGATGTAGTGGGTAAATTTGGTCTGCAAAATTTTTTTATTTAAAAAAAAATTTAAACTTCATTAAAATTATTTAATTTTAAAATTTGCAAAGCAGGAAAATTAACTAACTTTTCAAATGCGAGAATCCTTCGTTGAATATGTTGTTGATAGCAATTTAGCTACTCCACAAATTCGCTTCAAGTCTTTTAACGAACCTCGGAAAACCTTGATGTGATGTGAGTAATAGTGATAATGAAATTTATTATATAGGTGAAATTATGGAAATGTTTTACTGTGTGGTTAATATGGGATTAATTTGTTTTTTAAAAAGTTTAACATGTTAATTTTGTTATGGCGATATAGGAAACTATGATCAAGTGAATATTATGGAAATTTTTTACAGCACGGTGAATGTGGAATTAATTTGTTTTAGAAGGTATTATAAAAATTAAAAAAAACATTCAATTGTTTAGTAAATATTATATAGTTTAACTATTAAAATAATTTAGGTAAAAAGTTTTAGTTTACAAGTTTAAATTTAAAGATTTATTTCATAAAAAAAATTAGTTAAAATTTTTCAATAAATTGTAGAATAAAATAATGAAGGGAAATACATGAAACGAAATTTTTGGAGGGAAAATTTCATTCTCTAAGCTATATAATATTTTTAGAAGAGTCTACATTTGTATCATTCAACCTCTTCTATTTGAAAGGGATGGATTCTTTTGATATTGAAGTTTCGCTTTGTGAAGCATCAACATCTCCGTCACATAACAACTCTATTCATATTGATGAATATAACGGAAATTATTCCATTATGAATAGAAAGTCAATTCTTCCACTTACTCTTAATCCTAAGGACTATGACAGCAACACTGATGAAAGAGGGGATGAAGAATTTCAAATAAATAAAGAGTCGTGATTTCCACTTAGTCCTAATCCTAAGGATTATGAGAGCAACAATGATGAGGAGCATGATGAATAATTTCAAACGAATGGAGTGTCATGATGTCCACTTAGTCCTAATTCTATGGACTATGAGAGCAGCAATGATGAAAATCATGATGAAGAATTTCAAAAGAATGGAGTGTCACGGTGTCCACTTAGTTGCAATCCTATGGACTATGAGAGCAGCAGCGATGAAAAGCATGATGACGATTTTCAAAAGAATGGAGTGTCACGGTGTCCACTTAGTCGTAATCCTAAGGACTATGAGAGAAACAGTGATGAACAGCATGATGAAAAATTTCAAAAGAATGGAGAGTCATGGTGTCCACTTACTCCTAATCCTATGGACTATGAGAGCAGCAATGATGAAGAGCATGATGACGAATTTCAAAAGAATGGTGTGTCACGATGTCCACTTAGTCCTAATCCTAAGAACTATGAGAGCAACAAGGATGAAGAGCATATGAAAAATTTCAAAAGAATGGATTGTCACGGTGTCCTCTTAGTCCTAATCCTATGGACTATGAGAGCATCAATGATGAAGAGCATGATGACGAATTTCAAAAGAATGAAGTGTCACAGTGTCCACTTAGTCCTAGTCCTATGGACTATGAGAGCAACAGTGATGAAGAACATGATGAAAATTTTCAAAAGAACAGAGTGTCATGGTGTCCTCTTAGTCCTAATCCAATGGACTATGAGAGTAGCAATGATGAATAATTTCAACTGAACAGAGTGTCACAATGTCCACTTAGTCCTAATCCTATGGACTATGAAAGAAGTATTGATGAAGAACATGATGAAGAATTTCAAAAGAATGAAGTGTCACGATGTCCACTTAGTCCTAATCCTATGGACTATGAGAGTAGCAGTGATGAAAAGCATGATGAAAAATTTCAAAAGAATGGAGTGTCACGGTGTCCTCTTAATCCTAATCCATTGGATTATGAGAGCAGCAGTGATGAAGAGCATGATGATGAATTTCAAAAGAATGGAGTGTCAGGGTGTCCACTTAGTCCTAATCCTATGGACTATGAGAGCAGTAGTGATGAAGAGCATGATGAAAAATTTCAAAAGAATGGACTGCCACGATGTCCTCTTAGTCCTAATCCTATGGACTATGAGAGCTGTAGTGATGAAGGATAGGATGAAGCACTTAGTCCTAATCCTAAGAACTATAAGAGTAGCAGTGACAAAGGATAGGATGTAGCATTTTCAGTAAGTAAACAATCACATTTTCGACGTAGTCCTAATTCTATGGACTATGAGAGCAGCACTGACAATGCACATGAGGAAGAATATCTAATAAACATCGAGTGAAATTTTCCATTTAGTCCCAATTCTGAGGACTATGATAGTATCACTGAAGAAGGGGAAGATGAAGAATATCCTCCAAGTCAGTATTTGAAAAGCACAACTGATCATAGTGTGGATAACATTCTTCATAATGATGATGAAAATGCTTATACAAATGATGATCCAATGATGGATATGTTGCTAAGAAATATTGTATCGAGGAGTAGGAGCAGACCTTTTCGTATCAAAGCAAGATGTTCTAGTTATACAAGGGGTAGAGCAGAATATTTGATGAGAAGAAGTTTTATCAACACTCTCATTTCAAGTGAATGTTGTCAAAAACATTGTTTGAAACATATGGATTTCAAATTTTCATTAGAGAAAAGGAAGAGATATTTGTCAATGAATAAAAGAATGCAAAATTCATATTTAGTTGGGTGCATGCAATCTACATTGTCAGGTTATGATTATCATATTGGGTCTTTATTTATCTGTAGAATGATTTCAAAATGTTTCATTCAATGGGGAATTTTCGTCTCTCGAGAATTCAAGAAAATTTGGAAAAGGATCCCACATTTTATTCAAATGTATGTCATAAATGACAGTTTGGGCCATTATCAAATACTGCAATGTCATGGATGAAAGATTTATTTTCAAAGCATGCAGAGTGTATGCCAAATAGAGAGATAATACATATTCCAGAAAATTTTTCAAGACAAGAAATCTACAACTTATACAAAGAATATGCAGAAGGTGCTGAGGGACATGGTCGGTTTATTACATATCAATATTTTGTGAATGTATGGAAGAAAGAATTCAACAATGTTTGTATTCCTAAGAAGACAAGGATGGGGATTTTCAGTACATGTGCTTCTCTTAAATAAAAAAGGGACAAATGTGAAGGGTCAAAAAGAGGTAAGCATTCATAACTTTAACTTTTAAAATTGTATAGTCATCAACTTTGAAAACATATTTCTTAATGGCTTTCCTTTAAGTTGTGTAGATTCAATTGTCAGAGAACTTCAGGAGCATCGCAAACAACAAACAAGTGAAAGGAAAAAGTTGTAAAAGCATTGAAAGAAGTGTTATGATAATCCGAATAAATATTTGGGTTTGATAATTGATGGTATGGACCAGAAGAAAACACTTTTACCACATTTTTTTCGCACACCCAAAAATTTACAGGAGGAAAATTTTGTTCAGTATCACTTGGTCGGTTGTATGGTCTTCAATGGGAAAATGTTGTAAAGGGTGTACTTCACAGCTCCAAATATTCATAATGATGCAAATCTGACAATAACCATAATTCATGATGTGCTTTCTCATTGGTCTGGTAATCTTCTTGAAGTTTTGTATCTACAATTGGACAACACTTGCGGTGAAAACAAAAATCAGGTTGTTTTTGGATATCTACACATGCTTGTTGAATTGAGAATTTTTCAGAAGGTAAAGGTTGGTTTCCTTCTTGTTTGGCACACTCATGACCATATTGATCAGAGGTTCAGTCGTTTTTCATTCACATTGAGGAGGAAGGAAGTTTGGAGCTTGCCATCATTAATTGAATGTATTAAGAAATCATACATGTCGAAGCCTACTTTTAATGTGTTGGAAGAAACTGTTGACATGCGAAGGTTTATTATGGGATCACATGGTGAGGAGAAATGCATGAACAACTTAATGACATTAGCTTCTAACATCAATTTCGTATCAAAAAAATTGATGGGAAAACACTAATATGGGCCAAGAAGTATTCAACTACTGTAGAATGGGCACCATCATTAGGTTTGGAATTTTTGAAGTTCATTCCAGATCATCCAATATTTGCATCAAAAATATTGTTATTACAATCAATTGGTGAAGTTCATAATGCATGCAGGCAGAATAGAGATATAAATTATTCTAATTGCCTAAAATAAATTACAAAATGTAATAGATATACATATGAGTACTTTGACATTGCTGATTCAGTTTGGTGGGAGTCATTTTTCAATAATCAAAGTGATATCATTTCAACAACAACAAATGAAGGTATACCTTTGAAAAATCCATTTATTTGGCCACAAAATGTGTCAAATGAACATGAGGAAATAAACATTGTTGAACAACAAAAATCTCAAGATATTATTAATTCTTCATAGGAAGAGGAAAGATATATGTATATTGGTTCCAGAAGATCTCGTGCACAACGTGAAGCCATGGAAGATCTTTATAGGGGTTCAATACAGGATATTAAGGAGGGTTGCATGATCGCAGTGCTAGCAGATGGAGATCCCAATAGCTATCCATTCTGAGTTGCTAAGGTTATAAAGGTCTTTACAGAAAAGAAGGATGTTACAGGTGTTGAAGTACATTGGTATGCCACAAATACACACCCATTCAATGGTGTGTATAAGCCAAAGATGGTAGTTGACAAAAAAAATGGTGGAAAGAGAAAAATAAAGGGTACAAATATAAATCGCTGCCACACAAACCTCTTAAAATTGGAGGATGTTGACATACTTGTTTATGACTTCAATTTAACAAAGAGAGGAACTCTTCGCTTCAAGACGATAGAGATTCTGAAAAGGTTGTTACCAGAAAGAATGTGTTGAGATGGGAGTCTGCTGAAATCAGTCGTAGAGCTAGAATAATTTTGAAACCTGAAATGGTGGGTATGCATGTGGACTCAGATGGGGAACTAATTGATGAAAGAGAAGAATGTGGAACATCTTCGTCAACATCTAGTCATTCATCTGAAGATGTGAATTTTGATGGCGTGCAAGAAAATATGAGTGATTTTGAATAATTTTCTAAGACAATTTATATAACTGATGTTTGCATTGTATCTTGAAATAAAAATTTTGATTTCCATATGGTGTTAAATCAGAAGTTATGAGTCATTTTTCTGTTGTTGGATTATATGTCTTAATTATGATAATTTTTATTGTTTAGAATATCTACAATGCAACATTATATTAGAGATATAATGTATGTTTCATTCAATATACAAATAATGACATTTTGATTAATTTAGTCATGTAATTTGTTCATAATGTCATGGTTTTTTAATTTTATGGTTGAAAAAATTCCAATTTTTTTGTATCTAGAATGTTATGGTTGAAAAAACGTTGAATTTATACTTAGGAAAGAAAAATGTTATTCTACCAAAAACATTAGTATGTTTTTTTCCTCATAAACAGTTGTTTTTTTGCACATAAAAATTCAGTTTACTAGCATTTTTTAAAAATGTTGAAAATTGACCCTAAAAAAAAAGCATCGTTCAAGTATCAACACTTTTTCGTTTTAAGGGTGTTTTTTGCACAAAAATTTTGTTTTCACTGCCATTTTTAAAATATGTTCAAAATTGACCCTAAAAAAACAAACCATCATTCCAGTATAAACACTTTTCGTTTTTAGCACTGTTTTTGATGTTTTATCGGATTTTTTTGGCCAAAGTTCCCGTTTTGAGTTTATAGTTCTTGTTTCAAAGTTTACATTGTTCTCTCATACTCTTCGACACTTAGAGTTTTCATGGTGCATTCTTGGAGGGTGTGACATACTTAGAATTTTCGAGCAAGAAGGCAAAGGAAGAGTAGGAAAGCACAAGAGGACATCAAGTTCAGTAGCTACAACAAATTTGGCTTGCAGGTACCGAGTTGCATGTATGTTTTCCTCACTAGTTTTGGCATGCATGGCATATGCATGTGCTTTATTGGTCATGATATGTCATTGGCATGGTGGATTTCTTAGATTAACAATGGATTTTCCTAGTCTTTCCATTTCCAGGATAGCCATGGAGATTGTGGGTTTATTTATTTGTTTTGTTTTGGTTGGTTCGCATGTTTCCTTTAGCTTGGGTTGAGTTACTAGTTCCTGGAAGTCCTGGTTGGACAAAAGCTCTGGAAACCCTATAATAACTTGGGTTTAGTTACTAGTCCTAGAAGCCTTGGTTGGACATGCTCTGGAAGCCTGTACAAGCTGTAAGTTGAGTTACTAGTCCTGGAAGCCTTGGTTGGAACAAATTCTCTAGAGCCCTAGAAGGCTTGGATAGAGACCAATCTGATGATGGTTTTGTGATGTCCGATCATGAGGTGGAATCACTGTTTGATGGGTTGAGGTGGTTGGCCTCTTGAAGCCCTGAATGGTTTGGGTTGATGTATTCTATGAGATCCCACATTCATGCTTGGAATATGGCACGGGGGTGAATGGATGAAGAGAGATTTGGTTCAGCCATTCTACGGTCCAATGGAACATCATATTCCCATCTCGGGTTTAGATTTTGCATTATCAATATGAGGTTATTTATCCTTGTATTTCTATGAGTATTATACTTGTTTATATGTGGATCATATGGTTGTGATTTCCTTGGTATTTATGTTGCTATTATGCTGGTTATGTATATGTTTTATGACAGTAGCTATGTATGGCTTTCATCATGTTTTTACTTGTGAATGGATGAACAATGTATCTATGACCTAATGGATGAAACTAAAGCTAATGTATTGAGGAACCAATCATTCTTAGTGATTCTCGGCTGAGTATGAGACCCCTATGCTTAGATCTATTATTTACACATGTAAATTACATATTTGTGATATGTTTGACGAAATGGCTATCATGACTAGTAGGGGTCCGATTAAGGGCTTGTTCAAGTATTTCATTTGCATCATTGTTTCCTTTCTATCTTTATGTTCTGAAGGTGGCATTCAATTCTGGGCAATGACCTAGGTTATGGGACTAAAAAAGTGGCTCAAATCCCAGGGATGTTGGCACAACACTGAGCAAAATAGTCCCTAGACGTTGGCATGGCTTGTCATGAGAGCATCTAGAGCCTCCTAGGCATTATCATGCCCATATCATGGGAGCATTTGGGTTAAGTGGTCTAAAATCTCAGTCGAACCCAGGGGTTATTTTGCAGGAAGTTTGGGATGGTTCTTAGGAGTCTCGTTGCTGATGTTGAAGGTCTCTATGGTGTGTTTATGTCAGTTCCACTTCCTTAACATGACTTAGGAGTTCAAATCATATCATAGTAACTTCTCGTCACATGTTTACTCTGGTTGGCTGGTTACTTGGGTAGATGTGGGAGGAGGGTGTTACAGAGTGATATTAGAGCATGGTTCACCCTTCAGACTGGATGGGTAGTGTGTTGACCATGCATTCATGTCAGTTGCATATGTGTTCCTTATGCTTTTAGTCCATGTTCTTGTTTCATTTGCATGGTGTTGATCATGGTTGTATTGATGTTTCCATGTGAAGTTTGATGGTGTTGTCGTGAGATGTGTCATCATGAGTGTATGGTTGTCTATGCATTTGTTATGCATGTTAGTGTCAATATGTTGTTATGCATGCATTCTCATGGTTATGGTTATGCATGTATGGTAGGTTAGACATGCATTTTGAGTTCATTGTATGCAATTAGGTCATCATGATGATATTGGTATGTTATGATGCTAATGTGTTGGCTGAGATAGAGCAAGACATGCAGATCATCAGAATGAGGTTGCGACATTGGACCTCGAGGAAAGAACATGTCGTCATATAAGTTTGTATGTTGGGCATGTAGGTATGTAGGTTAAGGATTGTTATATGCATTATGGTTATGTGTATGCCTTTCATTCTATTGATGTTATGGTTATGTTATCACTCAGGTTGTCCCTTGGCTCCTAAGGGATACGGCCGAGGTAACCACAAACCAATCTTTGGATTGCAGGTCCTAGCCTACCTGCAATCAGAGAGGGCTCTCTCTTTATAATTTAGCTTTGTTTTGGGTTTATTTTAGGCTAGTTATGATATACATGGGTTTTGTTTTAAGTTTGGTGGGATGGATAATGTCTCAAATAGAGTTGGCATGCAGAATGTGAGAAGTTCAGACCATTGGGCATGGAGTCAAGGATTAAGGGCTGTTGGATGTGTTTTCTTTGGTAAAGAGGGACTACAAAGCATGATAGCTAAACATGGAACAATCTCAAGCTGGAATAAGGATGAAATGGAGGTCAGGGAATGAAAGGCAACTAAGTAGCTTTCATTATGGTAACAGAGGGAAAATGAGAGAATATCATCTAGGAGCAATCAAGGATTCCTAAACAACATTCACATATGAAGGAACTAGTGAAAATGTGAGCAATAAAGTATTCATATTCATAACTAATTCAGAAGAAAACATAGGGAAATCACAAAAATTGAGCACAGAGTAAAGCTAAGTAACATCTGAGCTATTCTTCTTTCCTGCAATCTAGATCATGACACATAGATGATATACTAAACATAGAAACTGAAAGACAAGTGAAAAAGACTTATTGGTCCATGAAGAAGCAATAGAATTCTGTAATCTACTCTTCAGCCATCAAATCCACACCAGACAGTTCAAAAGCAAAGCATTCCAGCTATCTTTGTTCATGAAAGTTCTCAAAATATACAGCGCAAGTCTAGAATGAGTTTATCAACCAACCAACCCTTATTACATAGCTCAGGGCGGTATATATAAGCAAAATATCTACAAAACAGATCTGATAAAAGATTTGAGGAAATAACTGCGATTAACCTAACTTCTACTGCAAGTAATGTAACAAATATCTATTTTGAGCTGCGCTGGAGGCAGCTCCATCAAAACATGAGTTAATATGCGTCCTTTTGGCTCTGTGTTGTTAATTCTGCAATAACTACTTCTTGATTTCTGTAGCGCTGCTCTTAGGTGGATTTAATGTGCATTAATCTGATCTGAATAGCTTTTAAAAACTCTCCACTGATACTCTTTGACTTGTTGCGATCTTCTTTAATGCTCATCTGCTTTGGCATTAAGTCTTCCACTGATACTCTTTAACTGATACACTTTACAGATGTTCTGATGCACTTTTTCTTCACTGATACACTTTAACTCTGCAAAATCGCCCTTGCCTACCACTTTATGGTAAAAAAGAACTGCTGTGGTTCTTTCTGTTGCTTTCTGCGGGCTTTTAGAGGTGTTTCGGCACTGCCGATCAAAATATCATCAAAAAAGGAGGAAAACTCATAATGGCAGAGGATTTTCTCACTGGTAGCTGTGTTGAGGCCGAGCTCGCCGTCTGGAGCTAATTTGGGTCGAGGCGATCGAAAATGGCTAAGGAATGACCTGCTTCCTTTGGAGTGGAAGCACGCGCGGGCGCAGACTGAATAATACATGAAAATAGCCTTTTTTCCCTTATAAGGCAAAAAATGCTTTATACGGGAAATTTGATGAAAAACATGGCGGGAGTGATCAATATAGTAGGGAATATATGTGGGCCGTTAGATCTAGCGAGGGCAGATCCAACAGCTGTGATTAACTCGCAATATCGCAGTGGCAATGGAGCAAGTGGTCACACATATATGAAATATGCGTTATATGCGTTGGGCGATAGCAATATCGCTTCGGCAGGGGCCTTGCGATATCGCATCGGGAGAGGAATGGCGGAGGGCTTTGAACAATAGCAGAAAGCGATGCGATATGATATGTAATGGGGCGAT
This sequence comes from Pinus tabuliformis, assembly GCA_031772625.1. Taxonomy (NCBI): domain Eukaryota; kingdom Viridiplantae; phylum Streptophyta; class Pinopsida; order Pinales; family Pinaceae; genus Pinus; species Pinus tabuliformis. The sequence goes on along the minus strand of CM062817.1, from coordinate 1,443,835,941 downwards.
GCGATATAATATGGAGCGTTGGATGTGGGGGCAGATCGGACGGTGGTCGCGCGATCGGCATATCACGTTGGCGGGGAACCAAGGGACATGGACCATTATATGCGCAACAGCGATAGTGAATAGCAATAAAGGCTTGCGATGAATTTTGCGATATAATAGAAAAATTGCGGAAACATGGAGTTTTGCGGAAAAATGCGGTTTTGCGACAAAATAGGGATTTAGCAATAAACATGGATTAACTATAAAAGCGGAGATATGCGGGATAAAGGGATAATGGGATAGAAAGGACTCGCGATAGCGATATCGCTTCGGGTGCGATAGCGATATCGCATCGGAGGATGGATCGGAGATGTGAAAAGGGGCATATAAATGTTACGACATGTGATTTGCGAAAATCGCATTGACGGGATTGATATCGGGGAGAACACGTAAGGGGGCCAACACTGCCACTGCTACCTCCGACCATGATATCGCGTCGAAGAGGGGGGGGATTGAATCGGAGGAGGGTTTTATGCCTTGGAAAAGGGTTTTATGCCTTGGAAAAGGTTAAAACAAGGTCAATAGAGGGATTTTATACATCGGAGGAGGGATTTTAATGCATCGGAAGGGGTCCAATGCATTGGAAGAGGGTTTTAGAAGCAAAACTAAGGGTTCTTACTAAATTTCAAGTAAACTTAGTAATTCCCAAGGCAATATTTATGGTTATATTTCAACCAAAGGAGGGAATATGTAAATATGGGGCTTTTTATCATATTTTTAGTAAGGGGAGGGGGAAATCAGGAGGGATTTATATAATAGAGTTAGAAATTAGTATGGATTTTGATCAGAAAGCGCTAAGGATAGAAATATTAGGCTTTAAAGGGAAAATGGACTTTATACAAGGAATATGAGCACCCCTAAGTAAATCAGATCTTTACTTAGGCAAATGTTATGGAATATGATGAACTTTAGTGATATTAAGCAGATCTTAACATCTCTAGGAGAAATTAGCAAATGATTTGGGGAAAGGGTGAAGGGGAAGTTAGTCATGCCTCGCTTGAGCTGCTCCAAGGGAAAACTGCTTTGCACTTGTGATCTGAAGTAAATTAACACTTTGAAACACAAAATTTATCACAATTCTTCATTCTGCAACCTCAAAACTGCCTACCCAGCCTACTTACCTAACAATTTTTCTTCTTTTTGTTTGGGTGCACTTAGACTAGCAAACCCTGATTTCTTCTTTTCTTTTAGGCTGTCCTCCTATCTAAATCTATCCTTATTTCTACCAGGGGCTCAGATTAAGCTGTTGAGCACCCTAGCTTCTCTACCTATCTAATAATCTGCCAAGATTAAATAGTTTGGACAGATCTTTATTCTCTATCTCTAAAACAAGCAATTTAAACCTAGGGAGGCCAAGATTAAGCTGTTTGGCCTTCCCTTAACTATGGAACTCTTCAAAAATGGAATAGTTCTTCAAAAATGGAATGTAGTAGTGGCATTTGAGCTAGCACACTTTCTTGGCCTTTTGCTTGGGGTTCATTTCATTTATTTTTCTCTTTGGCCCATTCTTTCTTCCTTTTGCCCTTTGATTATTCTTTTAGGGCATACCCTCTTTACATTTTTTAAATTTTCTGAGTTTTCTAGGAAATATGGAACCTTTGCAGCATGAAAAAGATGACATATTTGGCATTTACACAGTCAATCATGAAATATGAAACCTATTGGAATAGGAGGCTAACAGTGGCTCCACTTGGGGATGGCTTTTCCTTGTGAAAAGTCAAGAACAACAGGTCAGATTGCCTTGTTTTCTTCAAATGTTGCTGTAAAACTGAAAATCTCCTTTGCTTTGGATGCTATTGACTGAATCTTTGAAACATGTGCGCAGTAGCCTTTTGGAGCTGAATTGCAGTTAAATTATAGCTATGTTTCTTTCCTTCCTCTGCGTGCTTACTATTGTCTTCATTTTTTATCAAGCACTTTCTTTTGAGATAAGTTCAAAAAAGATCAAAATGGTGCCTTTCTTTGATTCTGTCTTCAAAACTTTGCTGTGCTGATTCCTTTATCGGACTACTTTAAATGAAATGCTGTAAATACAAGTATTAATGTACAAATATAGGGCTGAGTTATATACATCAACAGGGATCAAAGTAATGTTTGAGCATTCGCCCATTGACAGGGCCTTCCTCAACTTCTGTGCCATCCAAATTTTTCAGAAAATACGTATTACTGCCTTACACAGCTTGAATGACAAACGGTCCTTTCCAAAGGAAATCAAACTTGCCATGTTTTCCTTTATCTTCCCTCCTTGAATCCCATCTAAGCACTTTGTTTCCAATGTAGAAATCTTCAGCCTTTATTCTTTTGTCAAACATTTTCTTCAGCTTTTCTTGTAAAATCTGCGCTCTGTGATATACTTCCTCCCTTGTCTGTTGTAAATGAATGGTTTGATTGATCCTTCTTTGGATATCATTAGGCTCAGCTTGAATCTCTTGTAGCAGCTTGATCACAGGGATCCCCAAAGATGAAGGAAATCTTGCCTCCATGCCATAGACTAACTCATATGGGCTTGTTCCAATGGATCTCTTAGTTGTCAATCTATCAGCCCATAGTGCATTCACAAGCTTTTTGTGCCAATTCTTTTTGTTCTCCTCTAAGATTTTCTTGATGATATTGATGAGGCTTTTGTTGGATGATTCAGCCAGGCCATTACCTTGTGGGTAGTAGGCTGTGGAGTGACCTAAGGTAATGTGGTATTTATGGCAAAAACTGATTATTCTCTTGGATTTAAAGGCAATAGCGTTGTCTGTGATAATATTTTCAGGACAGCCAAATCTGGACAAGATGTTGGTTTCAAGGAACTGCATGATGGTTGAGTCATTGGCTTGCCTACAAGGGATGGCTTCTATCCATTTGGTAAAGTAATCTGTGGTTGTCAAAATCCACTTGTGCTGGCCAGAAGATGATGGGTGGATTTCCCCAATGAAGTCCAAACCCCATTGTTGAAATGGTTTCTCAGTTGAAATGGGCTTAAGGGGTAAGGGCAGCAACTTTCTTTTGCCTTCAAAGATCTGGCACTTATGGCATGAAACAACAAATTTCTTGACATCGGCAAAGAGGGAGGGCCAATAGTAACCAGCCCTTAATATCTTGTCAGCAGTAGACTTCCAATACAAATGCCCTCCACATTCCCCTGCATGAAACTCCTTCATAACATTGTCAGTTTCATTCAATGTTAGACAATTAAGCAATATTCCTTCATGATTTTTCCAAAACAGGGCACTATCTAAGACACAAAACTTTGAAGCCTTCATTTTTAAAAATCTCTTTTTAGTTCTGGACAACCCTGGAGGAGCATGCAGGTTTAACAATATAAAGCAAATATCAGCATACCAAGGTGATAGCAAGAAGGCCTGATTGATCTGTGGAGTCGCCAGCTCTTGTTCGTTGTCTAGTTCATTAATGTCAAGGGCCTGAAAATTGGTTTTGGTCATCAATTTGGCTAAACCTTGTCCTTTTATCAGTTTAGTGGGCTTTATCTCAATGTCATATTCTAGGATATTGGCAATCCATTTGCCCCTTTTGCCTTCAATTCCCTCTTGAGTTAGAATGTCTTTTACAACAGCATTTGGAACATATGCTATTACATGTGAATGCAAGATATAAACTCTGAAATCTTTGATGGCCTTAACAAGGGCATATGCCTGCTTTTCCACAATTTGATACTTTAAGGGCGCATCTCTAAGGGCTTGGCTAAAGAAAGCGATAGGCTTTTCAGATCCCTGGTCATCTTTTTGTAACAGGACAACAACAATGGTGCGTTGAGAAGCAAAGGAAAAAATGATAAAATCTCTATCAAATTGCGGACTTGTGAGGACTGGTGTTTCTGTTAAGGCTGTTTTTATGCCCTCAAAGGCTTGCTTGGCCTCTAATGTCCATTTGACTTTGGAATCCTTCTTGAGCATGTTGTTTAACAATCTTATCAGCTCGGCCAAGTTAGGAATGAATCTTCTTAGGAAATTGATCTTTCCTAGAAAAGCTTGCAGTTCTTTGATGTTTCTTGGATAAGGGATTTGAAGTATGGCTTGAATCCTGTCGGGATCAATTCTAATACCATCATTTGAGATTATGTGATCTACAAGTTTACCTTCTTCTAGACTGAACAGGGATTTCTTAGGATTTAAGGAAATGCCATATTTCCTACAAGTCAGGAACACTTGCCTTAGATGTTTTAAATGCTCTTGATCTGATTTTGAGAATGGAGTTATATCATCAAGGTAAACTACTAAGAAATCATGGATTTCTTTGGCAAAGGCAATGTCCATTGCCCTTTGAAAAGTAGCACCTGCGTTCTTAAGTCCGAAAGGCATTTTTACATATTTAAAGGTTCCCCATGGTGTTGTAAATGTTGTTTTATCCTGATCATCCGGGTGAACTAATATCTGATTGAAACCTGAGAAGCCATCAAGCACTGAAATCCTAGAAGACCCCACTACCCTTTGTATAATATGGTCCATCTTTGGCAATGGGTAGTGGTCTTTAAGAGAGACTTGGTTCAAATTTCTCAAATCAACACAGTCTAATCTCCCATGTTTTCTTCCTTGTGGGCACTAAGTTAGATACCCATTCTGAAAATCTAATGAGTGCAATAATACCAGCCTCAAACATTCTTTTTACTTCTTTCTCAATCAAATGGAGAAGCACAGGATTGATTCTCCTTAGTTTCTGTTTGAAAGGCTTTTGATTTGGTTTCAAAGGAATAGTATGCTGAATGACTGAAGTATCATAGGACTTGAGGTCCTCATAACTCCAGGAAAAAACATCTTGGAACTCTTTAAACAAGTCAACATATTTTGGCTTTTGATCAGCAAGCAAAGATTTGGATAGTTTTATCATTTTGGGGTTTTTTGCGGTCCCAATATTGCAGTCTTCAATTGCAGTGTTTAAGGGTTGCATCTTTGGTTTTTTGGGGATATCGTTTGAATCAAAAATATCTTCTAAGGGGCTCAGGCCCGTGGGCAGAAAGTTGTCTTTCAGTTCAATAGCTTCAGTCTCTACCTCAGCTATTTCATCCAAGTTCATTTGTTTCAACTCTTGTATGTTTTTGACATCAAAGGTGGTTGGGTGCAATATTTGATTTGCTGCTTCAGCTGATATGGTCTGCTGATCTTTGCTTTCCATTTGCTGTTGGTCATCCATGGCATCGGTATCAATATTTAAACTTGAAAATTCTTGCTGTAAAGTGAGGAAATTATTGATCTGTGCATCATTTTCAAAGACTTGCCAGTCTTTGACATTGTTAGGGACTGCAGGCCTGTGCTTTATTTCGGCAGTGAAGTGGTGATTGGGCTCGAATGGCAGCTTGCAAGTGCTAGCAAAAGTTGCTAGGCTATGCGCATGTAGATTATGGCTTCTTGATATTTTAGTAAGTTGGGATTCTGTGAAGGTATTGAGTATTTCAGTGGCTGCCTTTCTATAAGCCCTCAACCTATTATCACTAGTGACAAAGTTTCCTTTCATTTGCTGTATAATCAGATCTGAATCTCCTATAATTGAGACTTTTGTAGCCCCTGGAGTTTTGATCAGTTTGAGGCCTAATAGGAGGGCTTCATACTCTGCCATATTGTTGGTACATCTGAAATTTAATCTATAGGCATGACCCTTGATCCAGGTGGATATTGGTGGCCACCTGCCAAGTCCACCTGGACCCCCACCATTGTCTTTCTCAGCATTTTCAGTTTCCTTAATTGTAGCACAACTTACTATTTTTAGCAGTTTTTCGGGTCCTGAACTTCCGGAGCCGTTTTGAGGCCCTAAACGACGTTTTTTGGGGAATCCGGGGGCAACATGGGTCCATGGAATGGACCGATGTTGCCCGTTCCAACAATGATAGGTCTCGGATAGATCTTTCTAATGAGCTATTGTACGCGTCAAACGGAGATCATATGCCAAAGTTACGACCCCGGGAAGTTGATGTACCAACTTACCCCCAAACGGGGCCCACAGTTTGGCGTTTCATCTCCTAGGGTTAGGTTTTGGAATGTTAAGGGTTTTCCATTGTTTCTCAACAATAAATAGGCCTTCGAGCCTCATTGTAACACAGTTCAGAGGCATGTAGCCATCACATCTCTTCTCAGAGATAAGCTACCATCGCCCTAGCTAGTTTATTTCCATTTCTGGTTGTAAGCATATTTCAGTGTTTTCCATTAATGAAATGAAGTATTATTTCCGCTGCATCTTTTTGTATATGGTTATCTTTGTAATTTGTTGCGTTCCTGTTTAAATCCGGATCAACCCTCAGCATGGTTGGTTTGCCTATTGTGGATCCACACCCCTGCCCCTGCTCCTAGTTTATTTACTGAGCCATCAAACTCTAAATACCATAAGATTTCATGGTCCCGACTAACATTGGGAGTTGTAATCATTTTTGGAGTGGGCAGACTTGATTTTTCTGTTTCATGTAGTTTGCCTTGTATGCTGGTTGCATCAATTGTTTCAATAGTTTCTATGCTTTGGGCAACCGATTCTTCGTTTATGCAGGTCTCTTGCTCTAAAGCCAAAGGTTTATCATCACTCGGAGGACAGCTATCAGCATTAAACAAGATGAATGAATCCATATCAGAATGGATTGAATAGATAGGAAAGTTTTGGGGCTTTTCCTCACTGCTTACCACATATTTCATTAATGTTTCCCTATATAATCTCTTTGGTTGCCCAAAGACTGAAATAGTGGCATAGGAGAGGTCTAATTGCAAAGATCCTTGGAGTTTGGCTCCCCAAGAATTTAGTTTGAAATTGATTAATATCATGATCATCTTGGTCTTCCTGGGTTAGAAAAACTTGTTGCTTGCTCTTCAAACTCATCAAGTTGATATGAGTGTCCTCTTTCGACTCACTAGATGTTGATGCTTCGGCATAGACTTCTTGAAAAGGAGGTCTTATATCATGGTCGGGACTAGCCCTTCCAACATTTGGGTTTTGGTTTTTTCTAAAGTTTGGGTTTCTGATAGTATTGTTTTGTTGTCCTTCCCATGATGATTTTCTTTCAACAGTTCCCACTCTATCTCCAAGACTGTGCATGGTATTGATGATTGCATCCAGTTTTTGTTCAATTGCTGAAGGCTCTTCTTTAAAAGTAGTTCTTCTCTCAGCTCTTGCTCTGTTTCTCTTAGCAATCAAATTTGCCTCCACACTAACAGCTATATTATGCATGTCTGCTAGGCTTTGAGGGGCTCTTTTCCTCATTTGATATGCCATGTCGGAATCAAATCCATCAGGGAATTTGTATAAAGCTAGATCAGGTGGAGGTCTAAGGTTTTGTGGAATAGCATTGTAAACGTTATTAAATCTTGCGCAATAGTCTAAGACAGCTTCTTGAGGGCCTCTTTTGATAGTGTCATATTTGGATAATATGTGCAGAGGATCTTTCTTTTTCTCCCATCTGTTAAGAAATGTTTGGTAAAGGGCATCTGGGTCAGCTATGGAATTTGCAGGAAGGGCTCTAAACCATGACATCACCTGTTAGACTTTGGACGAAAATCTTCTTTCTTACGCCATCATCATCTATTTCATAGTTCTCAAAATAGTCTTGCATTTTCTTGGCATGTTGCAGGGCTGTGTAAGAACCAGTAGCATCAAAATATGTGATTTTAGTCTGATAATCCTGAGGCATAGCCCCTGGATTTGCAGGTAACTGTAAAGGTGCATAACGATTCGCCATATTTACAGGTATAAGTGGAATAGCAGGAGAAATGGAACGGCTGGAACAGTAGTAACAACAGTGGTAATAGTAGGATTATGTGCAGTGAATGGAGGAGTGGAAAAAGTGCTTTGAGAGGTGGATGAAGAACTAGGAGAAGTAGGAACAGCGTGGAGTGAAACTTTAATAGGTGTTGGAATATAGCCTCGGGGAATTCCTTCAGGACTCGAATCAGCAATATCCTCTTTTCCTTCTTGTTTCCTAAGGATTTTAGGGATTAAATTGGGATTTTCAAAAATAGCTGGGGGATTTGGGTCTGGGTTTGACCTGGTATAGCGAGATTTCTTCTTTGGAGCCAGCTTCTAGCTTGTTTTTTGGAATTTTCTGATGATTTTCCCCAGTGGAGTCGGCAATGATGTTATCAATCAGGTTGTCCCTTGGCTCCTAAGGGATACGGCCGAGGTAACCACAAACCAATCTTTGGATTGCAAGTCCTAGCCTACTTGCAATCAGAGAGGGCTCTCTCTTTATAATTTAGCTTTGTTTTGGGTTGATTTTAGGCTAGTTATGATATACATGGGTTTTGTTTTAAGTTTGGTGGGATGGGCGATGTCTCAAACAGAGTTGGCATGCAGAATGTGAGAAGTTTAGACCATTGGGCATGGAGTCAAGGATTAAGGGCTGTTGGATGTGTTTTCTTTGGTAAAGAGGGACTACAGAGCATGATAGCTAAACATGGAACAATCTCAAGCTGGAATAAGGATGAAATGGAGGTCAGGGAATGAAAGGCAACTAAGTAGCTTTCATTATGGTAACAGAGGGAAAATGAGAGAATATCATCTAGGAGCAATCAAGGATTCCTAAACAACATTCACATATGAAGGAACTAGTGCAAATGTGAGCAATAAAGTATTCATATTCATAACTAATTCAGAAGAAAACATAGGGAAATCACAGAAATTGAGCACAGAGTACAGCTAAGTAACATCTGAGCTATTCTTCTTTCCTGCAATCTAGATCATGACACATAGATGATATACTAAACATAGAAACTGAAAGACAAGTGAGAAAGACTTATTGATCCATGAAGAAGCACTAGAATTCTGTAATCTGCTCTTCAGCCATCAAATCCACACCAGACAGTTCAAAAGCAAAGCATTCCAGCTATCTTTGTTCATAAAAGTTCTCAAAATATACAGCGCAAGTCTAGAATGAGTTTATCAACCAACCAACCCTTATTACATAGCTCAGGGCGGTATATATATATCAAAATATCTACAAAACAGATCTGATAAAAGATCTGAGGAAATAACTGTGATTAACCTAATTTCTACTGCAAGTAATGTAACAAATATCTATTTTGAGCTGCGCTGGAGGCAGCTCCATCAAAACATGAGTTAATATGTGTCCTTTTGGCTCTGTGCTGTTCATTCTGCAATAACTACTTCTTGATTTCTGCAGCGCTGCTCTTAGGTGGCTTTAATGTGCATTAATTTGATCTGAATAGCTTTTAATGGCTTTTAAACTCTCCACTGATACTCTTTGACTTGATGCGATCTTCTTTAATGCTCATCTACTTTTGCATTAAGTCTTCCACTGATACTCTTTAACTGATACACTTTACGGCTGTTCTGATGCGCTTTTTCTTCACTGATACACTTTAACTCTGCAAAATCACCCTTGCCTACCACTTTGTGGTAAAAAAGAACTACTATGGTGCTTTCTGTTGCTTTCTATGGGCTTTTAGAGGTGTTTCGGCGCTGGCCGATCAAAATATCATCATAAAAGGAGGAAAACTCATAATGGCGGAGGATTTGCTCACTGGTAGCTGTGCTGAGGCCGAGCTCGCCGTCCGGAGCTAATTTGGGCTGAGGCGATCGAAAATGGCTGAGGAATGACCTGCTTCCTTTGGAGTGGAAGCGCACAAGGGCACAGACTGAATAATACGTGAAAATAGTCTTTTTTCCCTTTATAAGGCAAAAAACACTTTATACAGGAAATTTGATGAAAAACAGGGCGGGAGCGATCACTGTAGCAGGGAATATATATGGGCCATTGGATCTAGCGAGGGCAGATCCAATGGCTGCGATTAACTTGCAATATCACATCGGCAATGGAGCAAGGGGTCACACATATATGAAATATGCGTTATATGCGATGGGCGATAGCGATATCGCTTCGGCAGGGGCCTTGCGATATCGCATCGGGAGAGGAATGGCGAAGGGCTTTGAACAATAGCGGAAAGCGATGCGATATGATATGTAATGGGGCAATGCGATATAATATGGAGCGTTGGATGTGGGGGCAGATCGGACGGTGGTCGCGCGATCGGCATATCGCGTCGGCGGGGAACCAAGGGACATGGACCATTATATGTGCGACAGCGATAGCGAATAGCGATAAAGGCTTGCGATGAATTTTGCGATATAATAGAAAAATTGCGGAAATATGGAGTTTTGCGGAAAAATGCGGTTTTGCAACAAAACAGGGATTTAGCAATAAACATGGATTAATGATAAAAGCGGAGATATGCGGGATAAAGGGATAATGCGATAGAAAGGCCTCACGATAGCGATATCGCTTCGTGTGCGATAGCGATATCGCATCGGAGGATGGATCGGAGATGTGAAAAGGGGCATATAAATGTTGCGACATGCGATTTGCGAAAATCGCATCGGCGGGATTGATATCGGGGAGAACACGTAAGGGGACCAACACTGCCACTGCTACCTCTGACCGCGATATCGTGTCGGGGGGGGATTGAATCGGAGGAGGGTTTTATGCCTTGGAAAAGGTTAAAACAAGGTCAATAGAGGGCTTTTATACATCGGAGGAGGGATTTTAATGCATCGGAAGGGGTCCAATGCATTGGAAGAGGGTTTTAGAAGCAAAACTAAGGGTTCTTACTAAGTTTCAAGTAAACTTAGTAATTCACAAGGCAATATTTATGGTTATATTTCAACCAAAGGAGGGAATATGTAAATATGGGGCTTTTTATCATATTTTTAGTAAGGGGAGGGGGAAATCAGGAGGGATTTATATAATAGAGTTAGAAATTAGTATGGATTTTGATCAGAAAGCGCTAAGGATAGAAACCTTAGGCTTTAAAGGGAAAATGGACTTTATACAAGGAATATGAGCACCCCTAAGTAAATCAAATCTTTACTTAGGCAAATGTTATGGAATATGATGAACTTTAGTGATATTAAGCAAATCTTAACATCTCTAGGGGAAATTAGCAAATGATTTGGGGAAAAGGGTGAAGGGGAAGTTAGTCATGCCTCGCTTGAGCTGCTCCAAGGGAAAACTGCTTTGCACTTGTGATCTGAAGTAAATTAACACTTTGAAACACAAAATTGATCACAATTCTTCATTCTACAACCTCAAAACTGCCTACCCAGCCTACTTACCTAACATTTTTTCTTCTTTTTGTTTGGGTTCACTTAGACTAGCAAACCCTGATTTCTTCTTTTCTTTTAGGCTGTCCTCCTATCTAAATCTATCCTTATTTCTAACAGGGGCTCAGATTAAGCTGTTAAGCACCCTAGATTCTCTCCCTATCTAATAATCTGCCAAGATTAAATAGTTTGGACAGATCTTTATTCTCTATCTCTAAAGCAAGCAATTTAAACCTAGGGAGGCCAAGATTACGTTGTTTGGCCTTCCATTAACTGTGAAACTCTTCAAAAATGGAATAATTCTTCAAAAACGGAATGTAGTAGTGGAATTTGAGCTAGCACACTTTCCTGGCCTTTTGCTTGGGGTTCATTTCATTTATTTTTCTCTTTGGCCCATTCTTTCTTCCTTTTGCCCTTTGATTATTCTTTTAGGGCATACCCTCTTTACATTTTTTAAATTTTCTGAGTTTTCTAGGAAATATGAAACCTTTGCAGCATGAAAAAGATGACATATTTGGCATTTACACAGTCAATCATGAAATATGAAACCTATTGGAATAGGAGGCTAACAGGTTACATACATGATAGATGCTAGCCGATTAGTATAATCATATGCACATGTGTCAGATAGTCATGAATGATAGTAACCTGGGGTTATATGCATTGCTATTATTGTTTTGTGTTAGACAACTTGATGATTAGGGTTATTACATTAATATCTTGATGGTATGTGTATCATATTAAGTTGGATTGGTCTATCAAAATGGTTAGGGTTATGACCTTCATATATGAGTTAATATGTTGTGATATTATGTCATACGTACATACGTGATTTTTATGCATGGATGAAAAATGTTTATGATCTTATGATGTGAACATGTTAGTTAGTTATAGTTATGGATATCATGATATTATTTGTGCTTGAGATGATGTGTTGTAAATCTATATCATGCTAACTAGATTAATTGTGCAGATAAGAGAGCCTCCCCTGAGATACATTAAGTCATGAGTTTTCTTATGTTGTACATTGGTGCTTGAATGTTTGATTATGTCGTCTAGTTGATTAATTTAACATGGTATATTTGCAAGTTGGTTGGATGTTTAATGAATTTCATAATATGAGTATGTGTTCAAATGATCTTGTTTTAGGATGATTGTACTAGCACATATGTGTTGAGACAACTGATATATACCTGAGTGTAAGAGGTGATAGTTGTAGGATTATGTCTAATGACCATGAGTTGACTATGGAATATGACATAATTGTTAGTATTAGTAAAGGTTGACTTCAAATTGATAGATATGATTGTCCTGATATTTGGAACATGTGGTTGACATCTGTGAATAGTTGCAGGAAAACTTGCTTGGTATTAGATTGACAAGGTAACAGTTGATGTTTTATATAACTAACAGTTGGGTGATGTGACAATGCATAGTAAGACTTTATTACAACTAATTAAAGGGGTAAAAGAAAGGAGTTGGGCAAGAATTCCTTTGGCTATGCTTGGAAACCCTGATTCCAAATGAATGAGTGTTTTGCATACAGGAAGCCTTATTAACCCTAATTTGTTTAAAATTATGTGGATATGTGCTATATTCAAGGACATGTATTTGATAGGTATAACAACTGGTGTCTAGTTCTAGCTAGATCTGTTAAGGGAATGAGATTCCCTTGAGACATGGCATAGATGTGCTTGGTTACAAGGAAACCTACTTGGCACAACAAGATAAGGTAATGGGTGTATTGATATTCTTATTTATGCACTGATAGTTATGAGTTGATGGCAGTATGATGCAAGGGATTACATGGAAAAGGAGACTTCCATGAAGTCATGAAGAAGGCTCAACTTGGGATTTCCCTTGGAGGCTTTGGAAACCATGGGGATTGAGTCATGGTGTTTGTTTCTAGTCATGTTCTTTCAGTATTTTGTGATTTTTTGTGCTTGACTGTGACTTTGTTTACGTTTGGTGTATGGCCATATCACTTTTTTTGTGGTGTTGTATTGTTATTAGTTTTCTCTTGCTTTCTTCTTGGTATTTCCTTTTATGTTTTGAGAGTCTTGGGAATTGGTTGTGAAAAGAGGAAAGTTAGTGGAGCTCGGGGAGAGCTGAATGAAATCTAGTAGGCAATGTAAGACTCAGATGAAGCTGGTGCATGTATAAGGGAAGTTGAAGGTAAGAGTGTGAAAACGAGTTGGATTGGTTATATCCATTGGTGTAAATGGACGATGGCATGATATGCATGGGAAATGTAATCTAGAAAGGTAAGGTGAGTGGATTTGAGGCATCATATGCCTTGGCTATGTTGGGAACTATCAATCTTGAAGTTGAGCATGTGTTGCATGCATAAAGAGACTTCTCTCAACCTTGACCTTATGATATCTCATAATTATGTTATGATTATGATTATGTTGATGTTTATATATGTATACATTATGTATGTGTGTCATGTATGACATGGTCATCATGGATCATGATTATTAATGCTAATATTTATATCTATATATATGTATTTATGTATGTTGTTGTCTAACAGGGTTGTTAGGAGACATTCTTGTGGAGGAATGATTTCTTACGTAGGTGAATGACATGAAGAGGTTCCTAGTTTGTGAGGAATCAAGTGGAAGAGTAGTCATGACAAATATATGAGGTTAGTATCATTTGGTCATGAGTTGATATTATGTGATTATTTTATGTCTATTTTATGGACAGGCTATACTGAGGGATACATCAGTGAAATGAAATCAGTGTGGTTTGTGGCATGCTCAGATGAGCATGGATAAGACACTGGAAGTAAGGTTTTTTGGTAGAGACAGTGTGGTTTTGGATGTGTGGTACTACTGTTGTGCATTGTTGTACATGTTTCATTTGTGATTTTGCACGCATGTAGTGTTTTGTATATATAGTGTGTGTACATGTTGTTTATGCAATGTTATGTACAAGGTGGTACATATAGTGTTGTGTGAATGTTGCATATGCAGTGTTGGGTATAGATGGTGCTATGTACATGTTGGATATGTGGTGTTGTGTACATATTGTACTGTGTGCATGTTGGACATGCAATGTTGTGTGCATATGGTGCTATTCACATGTTGGATATGTGGTGTTGTGTACATATGAGGTTATGTACATGTTGTATATGAAGTTATATGTACATATGGTATTGTGTGCATGTTATACATGTGGTGCTATGTACATATGGTGTCGTGTTCATGATTGTACAAGTGGTGTTGTGAGCATGTGGTGTTGTGTGCAGGTGTTGTTGTGTACATGTCGTGCATATGGTGTTGTGTACATGTGGTGTCATGTACATGTCGTGCATGTGGTGTTGTGTACGTCTGGCATTTTGTACATGTTGTACAAGTGGTATGATGTACATGTGGCATTGTGTACATGTTGTGCAAGTGGCACCATGTACATGTGATGTTGTGTACACGTTTTGTAGGTGGTGCTATGTATAGGTGGTATTGTGTACATGTTGTACATGAGGTAGTAGTGTACATGTGGCATTGTGTGCATGTCGTACACATTGTGTTGCAGGGATGTGGTATTATGTATGTGCATTGTGTAGTTGTGGCATAGTGACATGTGTATTCATTGTGTTGTACTCTGTGTATGTATATGTATTGTGTTGTACACCGGGTGTAGGCATATGTGTCGTGATGTATACCTGGTGTAGGCATATGTATTTTGTTTTGTTGTACATTGGGTGTAGGTTTATGTGTGCTATGTCAGGTGTAGGTACATGTATTGTGTGATGTTGCACATTGTGTGTGGTTGCATGTGTTTTGATGTACATTGTGTATGTGTACGTGATTGTAGAAAGGAAAAAGGAATTGGGCATTTTTCAGGTGTGGAAACTGATATTGTGTGGGTATGGAACAAGGATAAAGGATAAAGGTAGAAGCTAAGGATTGATTAAAGGATAAGTATCAATATTTTATTTCAGTTTTATTATGCATGTGATTTATGATTATGGTCTATGATGATGACATGTAATCTATGATTTTGGTTTATGATGGTTACATGTGATTTATGATTTTAATCTATGATGGTTTTGTTTTGAGCTAACCTGATGTGATATGTTTATACATGATGATTTGGTAAAAGATTTTAGTTTGACTTGTTGTGACAGGAAGTAAACAAGATTGCAAGTATACCTTATTGATGAGCTACCAATGAGGTATGATGTGAATTTATTTCAATTTATTTTAAATCTAATGGAAGTTATGTGCTTGGTACATGAAGCACAAAAATTCCTGGTTGGGTGGTTGAAACTCATTACAAAAATTTGCAGCAACAAAAAAGGAATTAGAACAGGAAACAGTATGTTGGTAAAGCATTTACGAGCAAGGCCATTATGGGACGTTGGTACCCAATAGTGTCCATTGATTGCCATGAGCACACTAAGACTAGTATGATGGTTTTAAGGTAGGTATATGCCTTGGTTTTTTGTATCTTCTGATGTGAGAAAGCCTTGCCAAGGGATCCACTGCCCAAGATGGGGGTGTTAGTGGAACTTGGAAGGTGTGTGACTGCACGGAAAGTGGTGACCAAATTTCACGTGGGACCTTCAATAGTAGAGAAGGGAAGGTTGGGGATATATTTGTTTTGGTCATTATAATTTACAGATGGAATCAAATGCACATTAGGAGTGTGCCTTGGAACAATGAGTTAGTAATTGTTCACTAAGAGGACAAGTGGCACCAGATTATAACACTAGACATTGGGTCCAAATTTGATCTTACATTGGATTCTGGACTTCCTGGGAAGGAAGCGAATCTTGGTATTACTTTGAGGATGGAGGTATGAACCTCTAGATTCCCTTGTTGTGGATGCAGGCATCGTATCCTTTTATTTTCTAGTTGAGAAAATGTGCATATGTGTATATGTGAGTATTATTGTAAATATTGTATCAAGATGGATTTATAAATCTCCATAGACAATATGATTATTTGTTGGGTGAATAAAATGTGTATGTGTGTATATGTGGTTATTATTGTAAACACTGTAATGAGCTGTGCTATAAAGCTCTAGTAAATGATATGAAACATATAATCATTGTAAATACTACAACGAGCTATGTTATGAATCTTAATGGGAAGTATGTTTTGTTTTCAACAGTCTTGTTGGTTATAAGTGTCATTGAACACCAAGGACGTTGTTCCCCCAAGGGGGAGGTTTCCGTAACAACACTAATTAAAAATTCATGTAAAAATATATAAGACCACGGTCATGGGACACGTATTCTAAGTTGAATGGTGGCAAAAACATCCTAGTGGGTTCTCATTTGGTTTATTATGGCTAAAGGAAATTGGGAAAGGCAATGGCTAAGGCATTAAAGAGGCACAAGGGATTTTTGGCACATTTATTTATGAAAATAATGGAAATTAGGAGAAAAGGAAGGTGAAAGGTCACATGTTAGATGTGAGGAGGAAAATCAAGGAAAATAATGGAAAATGAAGAAAATAAAGGCCTCATTGATAAAAAGGCTTATGAGGATCAGTTGGCAAGCTTGGTCAATTCAGTTTTGGAGCTCTCTCTCTCTCATACTCTTCGACACTTAGAGTTTTCTTGGAGCACTCTTGGAGGGTGTGACATACTTGGAATTTTGGAGCAACAAGGCAAAGGAAGAGAAGGAAAGCACAAGAGGACATCAGGATCAACAACTACAATGGATTTGGCTTGTAAGTATCGAGTTGCATGTATGATTTCCTCACTAGTTTTTGCATGCATGGCATATGCATGTGGTTTACTGGTCATGATCTGTCACTGGCATGGAGGATTTTCTAGCTTAACAGTGGATTTGCCTAGCCTTTCCATTTCTTGGATAACCATGGAGATTTTGGGTTTATTTCTTTGTTTTGTTTTGGTTGGTTCTCATGTTTCCTTTAGCTTGGGTTGAGTTACTAGTTCCTTGAAGCCTTGGTTGGACAAACGCTCTAGAATCCTGTAACAACTTGGGTTGAGTTACTAGTCCTAGAAGCCTTTGGTGGGTTGAGTTACTAGTACTGGAAGCCTTTGTTGGACAAATGCTCTGGAAGCTTGGATAAGTTGTGGGTTGAGTTACTAGTTCTGGAAGCCTTTGTTGGAACAAGCGCTCTAGAGCCCTGGAAGGCTTGGGTAGAGACCAATCTGATGATGGTTTTGTGATGTCCAATTGGGAGGTGGAATCACTGTTTGATGGGTTGAGGTGGTTGGCCTCTGTAAGCCCTGGATGGTTTTGGATTGATGTGTTCTATGAGATCCCGCATTCATGCTTAGAATATGACACGGGGGTGAATGGATGAAGAGAGATTTGGCTCAACCATTCTACGATTGGATGGAACGTGGTAGTCCCATCCTGGGTTTGGATTTCACATTATCAATATGTGGTTATTTCTCCTTTTATTTCAATGAGTATTATATTTGTTTATATGTGGATCATATGGTTATGATTTCCCTGGTATTTATGTTGTTGTTATACTGGTTATGTATATGTTTTGTGACTGTATATATGTATGTCTCTCATCATGTTTTTACTTATAAATGGATGAACAATGTATTTATGACTTAATGGATGAAAGTGTTGTTAGAAAATTATATATTACGGAGCAATGGAACACATAAAATATTGTAGAAATATAAACACAGAAAACGCACAAAACAAGAGAGACACAGATATACGTGGTTCACCTAGTTTGGGCTACGTCCACCCCGAATAGCCAGTCCTTCCTTTCTATTATCCAGCAAAATGAAGAGACACAACCTACAACAAATCCGCTGTAATATCCTCTGTTTTCTCTCACAGTCTCACCTCTCTGTTTCTCGCTCACAGAATACACATCTATTTTTACAGCCTCAAATACAATACCCTCATACAAAGAGAGGGGTTTCCTTCTAGGGCAAAAAACCCTAAACTAAACATAAGTTCTACCGTCAGATCATCCGCCTAATGAATGACCTAGATTGACTAGAAATTACTATACTTTTACAAGGCAATTTTACATTTGTTTTTAGCTTCGAGGGCGCTGCCCCCAAGCCCCCGCCGGGGGACCACTAGCCCCTGGACCCCCCAGCCGAGGGGGATCGGCCCCCCCGGACCCTCGCGGGGGGGACAAGTCCCCCCCCGCACCCCCCCGCGTGGAGGGGTGTACAAACTTCCTTGGGTATACATCCAGCTGAAACAAAGACCTCTGAACAATCATGCTCCACACACAACAAGTGCAGCTAATGTGTTGAGGCATCAATGATTCTTAGCGATTATTAGCTGAGTATGAGACCCCTATGCTTAGATATGTTATTTACACCTGTAGATTACATATTTGTGATATGTTTGACGAAATGGCTGTCATGGCTAGTAGGGGTTTCGTTAAGGGCTTGTTCAAGTATTTTGATTTTCACCATTGTTTCCTTGTTATCTTTCTATTCTAAAGGTGTCATTCAATTATGGGAAGTGACCTGGGCTCTCGGCCTGAACAATCAACATGCTCGAACATATCAATGACAATAACAATCAACATGATCCAACAACAACATATCAATGGAAACAACAATCAACATGCTCCAACACCAACATCATCATCATCCTCTAATGTAATGAATAGAAGCATCTTCTCCCCAATACATATTATCTTCTCCAAAATCATAGTGGAAACACATGAAGATAAGGAAAAAGGAATAACACAACCACCATCCATACTCCCTCAACCAACAATACATCATCAATGAATATAATATCAATGAATAAGCATGATCCCCCTATGAATATCAACATGTGAAAGAAGCCAACATATCAATGAAAGAATCACTCTCCCTTTCAACCACAACATCATGCCAATACTAAACTGATGCAAGCCAATGGACAACTTCCAATCCAAGATCCCCATGAACATATAAACGAGCTACAAAAGCATCTCTTGGACTGTTGAACGTGCAATCTCTTCTACTGCTAGTGCCTATTTTTCATAATCAAGAAGCTACTCCTCATATATCAATGTTTGACCAACTTGGGCCCAATGATGAATAATGAGATACAAGGCATCATACAACGTTGAAGGAATGATAATAAAAGGATTTACAAAGCCTCTACCTAGATGAACTAAGACTCCTCTCTCATGTATGAAAGACACACGCATGACCTAACCATGACTCAAGGCTCTCTCTCTTGACACTTTCTCAAATACAACTCCATAAGAATTATTACATTGTGACGGTATTGAGAGTACACAATTGTTATGAAACATTATGGATAAATACAACTCTCATCAATGCCTTCTAGACATCAAGACCACCAATGTATAATGTGAGACATGAGGAACTAAAATGAATCTTCATTTCAATCTTTCGCCAAAACTTCTAATGGAGAGCAATCAAATCATCCACGTGTCATGAATGAATGATATCAATAACCCCGAAAATATTCAACATTTTAGCCATATGTCAAGGGAGCAACAACAAAAGAAAAATATACCATGGAATATCTTGGTAGCGGCAATTAACATGTAAAACATTCTCCCCCTGCAAAGCATCTGATCATCATATAGGAAATATACTCCATGACAAAGCAATAATGAGATGATAAGCAACATATGTTTGATCTTCCATCACTTATGCCATGATATAAAATTTCAACAACAACAACAATATGTGTTATCATAGAAATATAAGACAATAAGAAACAATATATCCTCACTTCAGCAACAACATATGTAACTCATGATCTCCTTGACCAAACCATCAATAGAAGCTAGTAGTAATATGTGAACAAGCATGAAGAGAAATCAGTGACATAACATCATAAAGTAACAAAATAACAACCTCCATAGCTGAACTTTAATGTAGCTTGAGATCAATTTTTAGCAGCAACATAATATGAGAATGCCTTAAGCAACAAATGAAGCATATTATATTAGTAGGAAACTTAGCAACAACATCACTCTCAACCAAAGAAAACATCATCATTCATATCATGGCAATAGTAGCATCAATATAGAATATATCATTCTCAAATCAAAACATCAACATAAGTATGAACAACAATACTCTTTCCATCTACATCCCTAGGTAGCATAGCAACATCAGTAACTACAACAACAGACTCAACAATTAGCTCTATCATACCATCAACACTCTCCAATCAAGTGAATAATATGTATTCTATGAAGCTCAATCATCACCAAAAATAGATGGCTCACTACAAGAACAACTTCTTCAACAAAGTTGAAAACCCCAATCCATGCAATAAAATATATATCAATATGTTCAAAGCAACCTCTTTTCAACCATAATCCATCATGGAAGAACCAATGTAAATTTGATCTAATATGAACACCTATGAACCAAGGCAAGTATGAGGTAATAGGCATGTAACATTCTAACCATATAGACCATGAAATGCAGAAAATCAACAGATCGGCATCAAAATATAAACTTGTGGAAATATTCTTATGCACATCCTATTTGACAATTGTCACCAAGGAAATATCCACTGCATAACTATGACGTCTACCTCCTCATCATGGAAACATTTGCATAAGAGAGAAATATGCATGATAATACCATCTATCTCTTGAGCATGCATCTATGCTTCCATGTTTCAACAAACTGCTGCAACCAACTAATTCAGACAATACCAAACATAAGCAAATTTCAAACCTCAATATACCAACTATGCATGCATTAACAATGATCCTATTTCAAAATCATAAGGCTTCCATATGCTCCCCTTGAGACCATGTCGACCTTAGTTTTTTATGGGAGTCACTTGTTGCTCCTTTTTCTTCCAGATTTTGTTGGTTTTATTCTTGACATGCACTTCATTGTTTGATCTCTTGTCTGGTCTATTTTGAGTAGCCTTTTCCTTTTGAGTGAATCCCCTGTAAATGTAGGAAATTTACATTCTTTTGCCTTATGGGCAATGTTGTCACGCATGTAACACCTTATATGTCCAGGAAACAAAGGAAAATCTTTGAAACTCCTCTTCTGCACATAGTTCTTGCATCAAAAGCCTTATGCCCAAAATTATTACTTGAAAAAAATAGCCATAAAATGAACTGTTATACCTTGCCATGGATGATTTTGCTTGATATGTTCTTTTATCTAACTCCTTATTCTACTGCATGCTTCTACATTTTACAGTAATATGTCCATGCTCTTGACAATTGAAGCACCTTATCAATCTTGAGGAAGTGTTTGATCTATCTAGCACAACTGTTTCCTTCTTTGGATTCTGGCTTTGTTGATATGCTTCTCCCTTATCATTCTCACTGCTAGAACTTTTGCTGCCGGTTTTTTAAAACTTGTTGCTGAACGCTTTTCCTTTTTGTGCAGGCTAGTATTCGGAAGCTTTTGATTAGTCATTAGTTTAATGGATTTTTATTTCAAATTATTTCCTGATTTTGATATTGCTTTCTCATTCCTTCTTCAATTTTCCTTGCTTCATCCAATTGAGTTTTTAATTTGACGATCACTTCTTTATAAATTCATTGCTTCTCATCAAGTATTTGCAACAATTTCTACTATTTTTTATTTTCAGCCTTGAGCTTTCTAATTTATGCTTCTAGGGTTTCAATCTTGCAAGGATATTCATCTTCTAAATCAATTTTTTTTGCAAAAGGGTTATTACTACTTTTATCCAAAGCATCAAACTGAATGAATGATGATCATCACTACATGAAAATTCACTACTAGATATAAAATGATCGCAACATTTACCTTCACCATTTTTTATCAGCAAGAAGAGGGGTTCTTCATAATTTGAAATTTTACTTGTTTACTGCTCTTGTTTTTTTGGGACTACTTCTTCTTATTCTTCACCATATCCCCACGATCTTCTCTCAAGTGATCAACTTCACCAAGAGAACCATGCTCTGATACCAATTATTCGAAATGTGCTCACTACTGGGGGGGGAGGGTGTGAATCAATATGGACAATGTATATTTTAAAATTATTCTTCAATCACTGATTCACAGTCACACATTACACCATTATTATATTAGCTCATATAATGCATTAACCGGCAAAGAAAATACCATGATCATCACATGAAAGCCATAATATTATCAAACAATAAATAACATAAAAGACACAAGGATCTCTAGTGCAAAACCCCCCTCAGGGGAAAAACCAGCCTTTGCTGTTGTTGTTTCTCTACTTCAAATTTTATCAATAAAGGAAATTAAATTTACATCATCATAGCTGGCTGTGTCCAACAAGGAAGTTTCTGATATGACATCAACTAAGTGAACACCCATCCACTGGAGACTCCTATCCCCTAAAATCCTTGCCCAACAACCATTGGACTATGAGAATGCTACTTCCTCTACTGGATCTACCTACACCCATAGGCGAGGAAAACCCATCCTTCTTAACCAAACTATCTTGATATACTAATCACTAGGGCCAAATTTCACAATGTTTCAAACTGGACCCCTCCACAAGACAACAACAACTTTCTCTCTTTAATAAGATCAATACATAATCTCAATCAAACAAACCGAATACATCAGCATATGCACTCTCAACAACATAGAAAAATATATATCTCTAACTCGGATACACAAGGATATATATCAATGACAACATGTTCAAATGGCTCTCAACAACAACCAACAATAATCAATCATCTCAACAAACAAGTCCTCTCTTATGCAAATCAGTTCATAATGTAACTAGAAACATATAAAAATCCTTCTCTACAATCACACATATAAAACACATATGAATCTCAATAATACACCATTGATCCCTACAGTCATAAGCATGTTAGTTGAAAAATAGAGGAGACTATCACTTCTAACTATAAACTGAAAATTTTGCTTCATCAACACAATCAAATGTAGAATCTCCCTTTGAGTATCCTCTACTGCAAGCTTCTGCAAACTCCATCACATTAAAAAAAAAAAAAAATTTCGCTTCTCTGAAATCATGGTTAATCTCTCCATCAATCTCCTCACTCTCTAATCTCAGAATAGTATATCTTTGTGTGCTCCTATTTAGAAATTCGACCTCTGCATCATTGTGTCCTATGGGAGGTTGCCCTCTGCTATCTACACAAAGCTCTGCTCCATTTCCTCGCTCACAATGGTCAATCTACTCCTATTTTAAACAAATTTTTCCACTAACTCCACTCCTCACTTCATTAAGGAATTCAAGCTTCAAAACAGATTAGGACATGTTGATTTAGTCAATTGGAATCTTCCATGAAAATTCTTGAAGAAGATTCATCAATAAAATCAATTAAATCATCCAAGGAGCACGAGAAATATAGAGAACTTCATCTACAAGCAGTCACTTGCACAATATAGTATTCCATGCTACTGGGACCATAATCTCTTGCACAGGCCTGCTCTCCATGCTGTTGGAGCCTAAACTCTCTCCCTTGACCCATCATCCATGTAACTCAGCATAGGATAAAGGAAAACCACTAGGTATTCAACTCATAACTCCTTCAAACTTGTTGCTCAACATCTCTAGCATCTGTAAAGCTTTTATAAGCCATGACAAGTCTTAAAACCATATATGAAACCTCATGATGAGCTTATACATGATGTAGTCACCATAAGTGCAATACCAATTCATGAGAGTAGAAACTATTTCAAGTTGCATCAAACATGAAGTTCAATTGTAGATGGGATCATGACAGCCTCTTCAATACCTTTAGACATCATCAGAATTTCAATCCATAACTCTAGAGAATCAATAACATCTCAAAGGAAAAACTACAAGAATCATCCAATAATCAATGGTCATCTCAACAAAAGCATCATCTACATGGAAACCTATTTGACCAACCAACCAAAAAATCTATCCAAGTACCTGCAACATCCATCAAATCATCTCCAACATAAACATTTGCAATAGTAACCATAAAGACCAAACAACAAGAAATCAAGCATATGCATATTTTTGGGCACGGGATCCCCCAAGAGAAGTTTTGGGGCTTAAAGCCCATATTTTGGTCCAAGTTTTGTAATCCAAATGTAAAGACTCTGCATTTTGTGGTTGCAGAGCACGTCAATGTTAAAGAGTCATAGGGTTTTCCACCCTTATATTGATAATGTAATGTCATTTGTAAAAGATTTACCCTAGGGCTAAGCTCTAAGTAGATAGATAGATCAATCAACAAAGGAATCAATGATGAAATGATGTATGAGAGATAGCTCTGAGTATAAGTCTAAGTTTTCGGTCGTAGCATAGGTAGAGGCTTTGTAACTGAGTGCGCAGAGGCCTAGAAGTCCGCAGCTGAGTGCGAGATCCCTACAGTTGAGTGCGCAGGGCGAGTCGAGTCTGTAATCATCTGGAATTATCAATAAAGAGAAGTATTCTATAATTTCTACGTCTTTATTTCCTGCTTATGCATCTGTTATATTGGGTATGAATTTCACTTCTAATGCTTATAGGATGCGCGAATGTGTATAACTGTATTGATTAAGTAAACGCAAGTAAGAACATTTGTTTACGTGAAGCAACCTAAGATCTGGTAATAAGATAAGTAAGATACTCAGCTTAGTTTGGGAGATATCGCAGTTTGCTGCCCTAGCAGTGCGAAAGCATATCATCCCCTGGAAGGGTAGAGGAGAGGGATAAGCAACCTGTACAAAGGCAGGTATAGTTGGAATAAACCGACATCACACCCATCTCAAGGGTGCGGAAACTTGGTTCCAGCGTCCCCCCATACTGCTTCGGATGGGACTCCATTCTGTGCTCAGCGGGTTGATGCCGAAAGGGCCAGTAGTGTAGGGATTTGTTTGGCTAACTAACACTAAACCTGGATCAGACCCCCATAAGCCAACAAATGGTTTTGTTGCCAGGACCGGAATCTACATGAGAGATGTGTGATGTTGTATCACTGGAATCCAACTAAGAAATAAATCAAAGGCTGGTTGAACAAAAGAATTCATAAGTTCGCAGTGCAGGAGAACAGAAACTCGCGAATGTCAAAGAAGAGTGGCTAGAAAGCTGCCTATATACGGAGATCCACAAAATATTTTTCACCTCTTTCCCTACTGAGATATACGAGTGGATCGCGAAGCTAGCAGATAGCCAAGGAAGGTGGATAATTAACGGTCCTATTGTGTGGACCCCAAAGCTAGTGTGAAGGTTGGAAGCATCGGAGGATAAGATTGTGCGCGTCGTCGATCATTGGCTCGATCACATTATAGGAGGATTTATTATTGAGTTCGCGGTCTACACCTTAATTAGCTATAGCGAGGCAGAGTGACGCTTTTTCAAGGGACCACGAGGTAAGTATGTTAAATCTCTGAATACTTGGATTAAAATGTTGTTGTGCGAAAAACGGGTTATGCAGTTACCTTGATGTTTGGGACTACAAGAAGCGGAAAAAGTTACAGAAACAAAGGAAATAAGGGTCCGGTGTATAGCCCCTTGATTTCACCTCTATGAGGAGACGAAGAAGGGATAGCGAAGGTCTCTCTGCGAAGTGTTGTTCAATTGATAAGACAGGGATTTCTACAAATACCACCTCCACCCACACCAACTCCATCTTCATTGCCATCACCTCCAACTTCACTCGTACCACCTCAACCTCCACCGCGATTCAGTATGGAAAACATAGTAAAGTTGCCTTTGTTCAAAGGATCTAGAAATGAGGACCCGGACCAATTCTGGTTCGTTGTGAGGGTTGTATGGGAAGCTCAAGGTGTTACAGACGATAACATAAAGAAGGAAACACTGGTTAGTGCTCTGCAAGATCGCGCGCTAACTTGGTATATTAAGTACTCTAGAGATAACCCGAATGCTAGAGTAGAAAACATCTAAGCATCACTGAATAAGGAATTTAGCAGGCCTAAATCTGAAGTGCAGTTGATTGTGGGATTCAAAGAGATCACGATGCTACCAGGCGAGATGCCTTGGGAACTAGATCAAAGGTTGAAATGTATGATCCATTAAGGAAACATGAATTTGACAGATTGACAACATCACGAGTGGTTTGTGGCTTCACTACTACCACAGTTAAGGAGTGCGCTATCGCAACAAAAGATAAAAGATCAGTCAGACACCCCGGAGATTTCCATGAGACTACATGAGACCCCGATGCAGGATCCTAATCTAGGAATTCAGTAGATCCACGCGCAGCTAAAGAATCTGTGCCTTGAGATTCAAAGCTTGAAGCAGGATAGGACGGTTCAGCCAGAGGTACACGAAGAAGTATGGTGCGTGAAATGCAAGAGTCAGGGTCATGAAAAATACCACGGCCTGGTCTTTACAAATTACCTTGCAGGAGGAGGACCGATGCCTTTAAGGCCGGAGGCTCAAGCAGGACCTAGCGCGGTGCCTGCTTTGTGGTGCGATATCTGTCAAATAGCTGGAAAACATGCCACAGATAATTTCCATCTGTTACAGAAGTACACACAAACCCCGCAATAGTTGTTATGCAACTTTTGTAGATCGGTCGGACATGATGAGTGTACTTTCAGGAGCTATGAATTGATGATGGATAGAACTACCACCTACAGGGTTTAGGCCGAAATGTGGCCCCTTGACCAGAATGTAGGGATGGCGTGGATAGGATTTCAGGGGTGCGAACAAGGCTGAGGTGGAGGAGGACCTAGTAGAGGTCACGTACAGTTGATTTACTACAATTGCAAAGGGTCAGGACACTAAGCTCGTGATTTCCCTAATACAACGCGCCCGTCGTGCAAGTATTGCACATTATTTGATCATGAAACAAAAGATTGTCCTACACTGATAGCTAGGATATGTGACAAAGGAGTGCTACCGCCTCCCCTGACTCAAAACCTGCAGATGATGAGGTCTGAGTTGCACAAGGAAGATCCGAACGTAAATATAGTGCTCCAAAGTGGAATTGCAATAGGGGAGGACAAAGGGAAACAACTAGAAGACATTACATGGGTTCGCCAAGCCTTGAAGAAGGAGTCTGAGTTCAATTTGGAGCGTGCATAGGAAACCTTCATGGAAGCTAATAAGAGCTTCACTGAGGCCTCCACTTCAGGAAGCAAAGATAAGCAGAAGCCGGAGGTGGACCCCTCTATGCTGACAACTTTCCTCGAAACCTGTATGAAGTTACTGCGTGACAGTAAGGTTGTGAAAGGGTTACAGGAACTTAGAAATAGATGTGTTGGGACCACGCCAGGTGAATTGCGCATAATCTACAAGATCGGAAAGCATAAGATAAGGACAGGACGTGAAATGAGACTTACCGCGCAAATCGGAGAATACGAGATGGATCAAGTCATTCTAGACTTGGGATTAGATGAGAATGTTCTACTGAAGTAGACATGGGAACGAATGGGGAGACCTACGCTGCAATGGTCCCCAATTCAGCTACGAATGGCGAACCAATAGAAAGCATACCCATGGGGCGGCTACAGGAAATAACTGTGGATATTGAGGGAGTGAGCACACTGGTATATTTTGAAGTAATAGAGATTGTTGATGACAACAATCCTTACCCCACGCTCGTGGGAATCAACTGGGCTACTGATATGAACGGCGTAATCAATCTGAAGAAGCAAAAGATGATCCTTGAGAAGAAATGACTGCGCGTAATAATACCCTTGGACCCCGGTAAGGGATCGTGCTATACGAAACCAGTTCGCAACTATGAGAGTGATTATGACATGGATTGCATCTATAAGATAACAGCGCGAGACCAAGACTCGATAAATCCCACCATGGATGAGTGGATTACATGGGAGCGCGAGAGCTCCTGCACTTTGGATTCTGATGAGGAGATAGAATGCTGGTAGAATCGGTTACATGAAGTAACTACGTTGAATTGCAACATGATGACCTGGTCGTTGTGCTGCGTATCATCAGAGGTAAGAAATTTGCCTACTTATGATGAACTAAATGAGGTAGATATATTTTTGGATGCATTCGAAAGGGAAGTGCCAGAAAAACAACGATTCCAGGCCTTAGACAGGGAACTGCGTGCTACGCCCGCAAGATGGTGGGGTACGCACAAGGGGAGTTTTGATGATTACCGCGAATATAGGAAAATGATGTGACTAACATACAAGTACGATGGGTATAATGATCCACGCATGCATCTGGCCAAGTGGACGTAGGCTTATGGAGAAAAGCCACAACCTGAGTGGGTTCACCTATTCTGTCATACCCTAGATATTATCCCAATGAATTGGTATGTAGAAACAGAGCTTCGCCATGGGACAGGTGAATAGGATATCCTGCGCGAAGGGTTCATGATGAAATTTAGTTTTGAGGATGGGTTTGATGGTATTGAGGAAGCGCTACAGGAGGTGAAAGCAGCCACCTTTAGGATCCCATAGGATCCTTTAGACTTAACGTAGCGTGAATGGGCTACTCAGCTGAGTTGCGTGCTGGAATGTTATAATGTAACTGCTGAAGAAGAGGATGAGGATCCACAAAATATTAACATTCCAGAGATAGAAGGCCACCGTGAGGTTTAGGGACCACAGATTGAGAACCCTGATATAATGCACCAGTGAAAAATAAACAAGTGAACATTGGTACAGAGGCAAAACCCAAGTTCGCAAAGATCGGAGACTACTGGGATGACGCAGTGGTGGATAAGGTCACTGATTACTCTGCGAATATCAAGACTTATTCCCTACCAAGTTTACGGATTTGAAAGGAATAATCGGAGACTTGGGAGTGATGAAGATCACGCTAAAGCCCAATGCGAAGCAGTTAAGTAGAGGCCTTACTACCTAAATCTGAAATACAAGGAGAAGGTCTGCTTAGAGCTAGACAAAATTCTAGCAGCAAGCATCATTGAGTTTGTGGAAGAGTCTGATTGGGTAAGCCCAATGGTGGTGCAAGAGAAGAAGCAAAAGGATGAGATAAGAATATGTGTGGATCTCAAAAAACTGAATGACGCTTGTGTGCATGATCCTTTCCCAACTCCATTCACAGATGAAGTGTTGGACAATGTAGGTGGCCAAGAAGCATACTCCGTCATTGATGGGTTCTCTGGGTACCACCAAATCAAAATCACAATGGAGGATAGGAGCAAGACAACCTTCGCAATTGAGGGGTTGTTTTCAATACACTGTAATTTTGTTTGGGATGAAGAATGTGCCGACTATCATTTCGCGTGTGGTTGTCGCGACATTCAAGGAATTCATTCATAAGTTCCTGGAGGTCTATTTTGATGATTGGACTGCATTTGGACTGGTTAAGCGCCACGTAGCGAGCTTGCGTTTGATGTTGGATACCTGTTGAAGATACTAGATCACGCTCAACCTAAAGAAGTGTCTATTTTTTGTTCCTTTTGGGAACCTATTGGGGCATGTGGTTTGCAGACAAGGGTTGATGGTAGACCCCGCGAAGATCACGGTAATTATGAACTTCGAAGACTGCGGAGTGTGAAACAGTTGCATGCTACCCTAGGACATACGAGATATTACAAAAATTTTATCGAAGGCTATGCCCAAATCACCGTGCCAATAAAAAAATTGTTGAAAAAGGATGTCTCATTCTGCTGGAACGATGACTGTAAGAAAATCCTGGATCTATTGAAGGAAAAGATGGTTACTGCACTAATTCTAGTCTTCCCGGACTGGAAGAAAGAATTTCATGTACATGTTGATGCGTCATGTATAGCACTGGGGGCAGTACTAACACAGGATGGTGGAGAAGGCTTGGACCACCCTATCGTGTTCGCAAGTCGTAGATTATCCAAAGCAGAGAAGAACTATTCCACCACTGAATGCGAGGGACTAGCTATGGTGTATACACTCCAGAAGTATCGACACTGCTTGCTAGGAGGTCACTTTAAGATGTATATGGATCACTCTGCGCTGAAGTACTTGGTTAATAACCCTGTGTTGGGGGGGTGCATCTGTAGATGGCTCTTATTATTCCAGGAATATGATTTTGAAGTTGTTGTGTTATGAAACAGTTGTGTGCTACCCCTAGGACATAAGAGATATTACAAAAAGTTTATCGAAGGCTATGCCCAAATCATCGTGCCGATAAAAAAATTGTTGAAAAAGGATGTCTCATTCTGCTGGAACGATGACTGTAAGAAAAGCCTGGATCTATTGAAGGAAAAGATGGTTACCACACTAATTCTAGTCTTCCCGGACTGGAAGAAAGAATTTCATGTACATGTTGATGCGTCATGTATAGCACTGGGGGCAGTACTAACACAGGATGGTGGAGAAGGCTTGGACCACCCTATCGTGTTCGCAAGTCGTAGATTATCCAAAGCAGAGAAGAACTATTCCAGCACTGAATGCGAGGGACTAGCTATGGTGTATACACTCCAGAAGTATCGACACTGCTTGCTAGGAGGTCACTTTAAGATGTATATGGATCACTCTGCGCTGAAGTACTTGGTTAATAAGCCTGTGTTGGGGGGGTTCATCTGTAGATGGCTCTTATTATTCTAGGAATATGATTTTGAAGTTGTTGTGTTCCTCCATTTTGCAATCATCACTTGACACTCTGGTGCTGGATATAGGAAGCAATTCAATTCTTTTGCTACCCTACAATGAATAAAATTGTGGGTGCTTCCTGAATCAATCAACACTATTACCTTTTTCTTCTTGATTTGTCCTTCTATCTTGATGGTTTGAGGAGTGGTAATACCCGCCAATGCATTACAAGATATGGTCGGATTTATTTGCTCTTCATCTAGACTTTGTTCCTAGAGTATATCTTCTTCTTTTGACCTTTCTTGCTCCTTTTCTTCTTCCTCTTCACAATCTATGTAGAATAATTTCTTCTCAGCACACTTATGACCTTTAGTGTATTTTCTATCACAACTGTAACAAAGCCCTTTTGCTCTTTTTTCTTCCAATTGTTGTGGTGTCAACCTTATAGGTTGTGGAAGACTAGGGGCAACAACACTTCCGTCTTTATAGTTGTGAGTGGTATGCTTCCTGGTTGCCATAATTTTGCTTTCCATTTTTCTTGCTAACCTGAATGCCTTCTCTAATGAATTAGGTTCCCAAAGGCGAACATCATGTTGGATATTATCCTTTAAAGACCCTATGAACACATCAATCCTATTCTCCTCTAGAATATCTTTTACCCTTATGTTCAATTTTTGGAACTCCTCAATGTGCTCCATTACTGAACCCTTTTGTTTGAGACTTATCAATTGGCTAAAAAAAGTGTTTCTTTTTGTATCTTCATAATGTGCTATCAATTTTTCCGTAAAAATTGCCCAAGTGATAAATTGTTTACGAGAGCAAAGCCATTGATACCATACAAACTGATTTGGTTCCAAATATGCAGTTGCCATACGTACCTTTTGTGCGTTTTGCACATTATTGAGATCGAAGAATTGCTCCATCTGTAATATCCATGTGGCGGGATCCTTGCCATCAAACTTCCTCATATCGATTTTTGGAATATGGTGATTCTTCGATCCAACATTAGCGTCTATGGAATCATGATTAACATTTCTTTTGTTCTCATCATGAGTTTCCTTTACTACCTTTTCACCATTAGTGACCCTTTCTTGTAGCAACTTCTTCAATTCTTCCATGTCTGTCTTCAAATCTATCTTCAAATCGGCCATGTCTCTCTTCAAATCTGTCTTCGAATCATCCATCTTAGCTTCCATGCCCTTTATCTTAGATTCCACGCCACTTATCTTAGCTTCTGTTAACTTTTGTGAGCGTGACATTTGTTGCACTTATTCTTGTAATTTTGATATATCATGTAGCATTTCTTCCTCTTCTTCATGAGTCATGCTAGAGCTTTCAGGTTCCTTACTAGGTGTTTGCATTTTCTTTCCTCGGGGCATCAGTTACCGATAATAATGCTTTACTATGCCCTTTGAATTCCGTTAAACCAAGCTTACACAAAAATTAAAAAAAAAAAACTACACACCCTTTTTCACTTTATAGAAGCCTGATATTGAATCTGATGTATCTCTGTAATTTCGGATCATCCAATTTTGAAATTGCTACCTGTAGTAGCCTTCTATGTCCTCTTTCCAATGCCACAATTCTGAGCCAAATTGGATTTTCCAAGGAAGAGTTATGTGAAATCTCCCACAGTGACTTGCTTTTAGACTGGTTCAGTAGAGCGAACTTGTACGACGTGCCACGAGTCACTGTTTCAACCTTTGAATCTGAAACACACAAACAAGAAACTACAATCCGTCCTCTTTTTTTACCTTCTTACGAAATTTCAATCCGATCCCCAGAGAGAAAGTTATGACGCTTTTCCCCAGGTCACCTGTTTTGAATGTAATTCAGGAGTCTGCAAAAAGACCAACTTCCTCAGATCATATCTCCGCAAATATCACGCGAAAAGCTCTGAAATTCGGACCCAAGGTTCAGCGCGATTTCTTCTAAAATGGGGTTTTTTTGTGACTTTTGAAACGTCACAGAAAAAAAGTTATAGCGAAAATGCCACGATGACCTGTTTGGAGCAGCGAAACCCTAGAATCCAAAGCTCTGATACCAAATGTTATGAAACCAGCTCAAGAAAAGATAGAAAAGATAGATCAACGCCTTAGAATTCAGCCTCTTCGAGGGGGCAACCTCCTTTACATTACATAAATTAACAATTCTTGGATGATACAAATGACAAAACCTCCTTTCTATATATAGGAGTCTAAGGAGTCACAATATAATCCAGCCGACCTAACAATAATAATATAAAGCCACAAAAATAACAATAGAGGGATTCTATGGGGCACAGAAATAACAATATGGGGGTAATAGGGGCACAACAATATAAATAAGGGGTATAACTACAATAGTAATGGGGTAATCACTAGTATTATAGGGACCCAACATGTTGTGAATCCTGGACGATTGAACGCGGGACCAGACCACCTATTGCGCATCGAGACAGGAGAAGAGCCTACTAATTTGGAGAAGGATTACTTGACACACAGCTCTTTGCTATGCGTGTCGCGGATGGAGATTTCAAGGATATAATACACTTCCTAACAGCTGGAACTGCGCTGGAAGGATACTGTGTCCAGCAAAAGAAGGAATTAGTGGTGCGTGCGATAGATTTCTCTGTCATTGCTGGGCATCTATACTGGGGAATGATGAAATATTGCAAAGGTATGTACCTGAGCTTGAATGAAGCAGCATCCACGTGGACGCTCATGGGGGCACCGCGGGAGGAAATTATGCAGGGAGAGCAACCGCGCAGAATATTCTACGCACAAGGTTGTGGTGGCCAACCCTTCATCATGATTCAAAAGCATATTGCAAGGCATGCGACGTATGTCAAAGAATAGGTAGGCCATCGTGAAGGGATGAGATGCCTTTTAATCCACAAATGACATTGAAACCTTTCGAAAAATGGGAAATAGATTTTGTAGGACCTATCCAGCCTAAAGGAAGGAAAGGTGCAAGGTACATTATCACTGCGACGAAGTACTTGACTTGTTGGGTAGAAGTGCAGCCGGTGAAGGATTGCACGGGCGTGACCACCACAAATTTTCTATTTGAGTATGTACTGACGCGATTTGGCTGTCCAAAGATCTTGATGAGTGATCATGGTACGCACTTTTTGAAAGAAACAATCAACGCACTGACGAAAGAATTTCAGGTGTATCATCAAAAGAGCACACATTATCACTCGCACGCTAACGGGACAATGGAGGCATTTAACAAAGTGCTTGAAACTGTGCTGACCAAGGTATGAAATTCTTAGCGAAATGATTGGGACCTACGCATACCTGCAGTATTGTGGGCTTATTGGACAACATGCAAAAAGCTAACAGGACAGACACCCTTTAGGTTAGTATATGGGGTTACAGTTGTGATGCCTATGGAATACATCATGCCTAGTCTGCGCATAGCAGCGCTCACAGGTATGATGGATCGTAGAGCTCTGGAAGAGAGGCTTGCGTAGTTGGATGAGTCAGAAGAAGAAAGATTCTTAGTTGGATTTCATCAACGGGTCCAAAAGCAGCACAAAATGGCTTGGCACAATCAACATATTAAGTTGCGCACCTTTAAGGTGAATGACTTGGTGTTGTTGTATGATAGTAATTTTGATAAATTTCTAGGGAAACTTAGAATGCATTGGTTGGGGCTGTATGTTATTAAGGAGATTATTGACGATGGGATGGTCCAGTTGGTGAAGCTGAATGGAGATCCCTTCCCAGGAAAAGTGAATGGCAGTCATTTGAAGAAATACACAGGTGGCCTGGCCATCTGACTAGCCGACAGAAGCATAGTCTTAGCGCTCTAGGCAGTTGAAAGGAGGCACGGGACTATAAACTACACTGCCTGTGAGCTGCGCGATGTCAGGACTGCGCGAAGCAGCGAAGTGTCACAAGGTTCATGACAATGCAAAGACAACTGCACTGGTGCACAGGTCTGCCAGAAAGTGACCTTTAAAGTCACTATTCACGATTTGATGGTTGGTTTGAGGCCAAACGGAGTGAGCGATGGGCATTTAAGGTGAACATTATGGGCTAGATTCTTGAAAATATGCTGCCAATCTAGCATTAATGGATTGAATGTGGGGGGAACAATCAAATTCAAATTCAAAAGGCCCTATAAATTACAAGTGGCTGTCTAGCGAAAAACACTTGGAATTTTGAGAACTGAGTTGTTGCGCTATCAAGTATGTATGGACCTTTCGAACTTTGAGGCTTTGAGATCAAGTTTAGTGTTTGGAACATTGCTGAAGGAGATGCGAGACCTACTGACTAGAATGATGTTGACACCCGAGGAATTCGCACAGGAAATTGCGGAGGTTGAAGCCCCAGAGAACGCCGGAATAATCGTTGAGGTCCCTAAATCACCCCGAACACCGCGACCTAAGAAGGATAAGAAATCCATGATCTCGGTATGCGTCTCACCCAGAAATCCACTAAGGAACAAGCTCACCTTGCAGCAAAATTGGAAAGCCATTAATCTGGAGGCCGATGAGGGGGAGTCTGAAGAAATCCTGGTGGAGGATGAGGATGTAGAGATGGAAGTTGAAACCCAGGGTGCAGACCCTATTATGCGGTTACCTGAATATGTTCCTCCGCGCAAGGGTAAAGCCAAGGTACCGAAGGACATAAATGAGAGAAATAGCTCTATGCAAACTCCGCTGCTCCAGGACAATATTGTGTTTGAGGGACTGCACTTAGGGTAGGTTCCTATGTTGAAGTTTAAAGATTAGGACCTCGCAACCATGAGAAGTTCTTGCATTTAGCGATTGTGAAGCTAATGTGCCAGAGGATTGATGAGACTGCTGGAACAATTCATTTGGAGCCGCAGACATGGGTCAGAGGTGTAGAGAAAGTCGGGTTGCTAAACCTGCTCTGGGTACCGCATTACCACTGTGCTCGAGTGACTGTCTTCATCATTAGGCAGCTACTCTGCTTGGTGTATGATAGGTGTTTGTGGCTAGAGGAGCCCATTCCCATCACAGACCATTTGATTCATAAAATTACACGGCTGCCTTACTCAGGGGAGGATCCAGCTAATATTTCTGAAGGAAAAGGTGGCGAGCTGGCCCTCATGGAATCAATGAAGAAGAGTTTCAAGTTGGAGAAGAAGAAGCGAGGATACACCATCTCCAACATTAACAACCATGCGGTCAAGGTCACGACACAAATACTAGCAGGGAAGGTAATGCAGAAGTGCCGCATGGATGAGGTACCCGCCTCCATGGTTGCATTAGCAGCCCAATGTGTGGAAGGAGTCCAGTTCAATTGGGTGAACTATCTATGTGGTGAGTTCCTTGTGAACTATCGCGAGGCACATGAGAAGGTCAAAACGTTTCACTACGTGTGGCTCCTATTGTCAATAGTACAGTTGGCATGCGAGCTGCCTAAAGACAGCCAGTTCCCTTTGGTCACACCAGACCTTCCAAAGGCAGTGAAGTACACTTCATTGTGGGTGACCAAGTGTTATGAAACCAGCTCAAGAAAAGATAGAAAAGATAGATCAACGCCTTAGAATTCAGCCTCTTCGAGGGGGCAACCTCCTTTACATTACATAAATGAACAATTCTTGGATGATTCAAATGACAAAACCTCCTTTCTATATATAGGAGTATAAGGAGTCACAATATAATCCAGCCGACCTAATAATAATAATATAAAGCCACAAAAATAACAATAGAGGGATTCTATGGGGCACAGTAATAACAATATGGGGGCAATAGGGGCACAACAATATTAATAAGGGGTATAACTACAATAGTAATGGGGTAATCACTAGTATTATAGGGACCCAACATGCCCCTCTCCTTCAAAAAAGTGTTGTCCTCAACGCTAGAGTAGTTCTAGATACTTCTGAATAAAATTCTCATCCTCCCATGTGGAATCTTCAGTGGATAAGTTCTTCCACTTGATAAGATACTCTGAAATTGATCGATTTCGTAGCTGCCGAGTTCTTGTGTTTGTGATTGCTTCCTGTTCCAATATAATTCTTCCTTCCTCGTCAAGTTCTGGCAATATTGTTTGAACTAGGAGCCTGTCACCTATAACCTTCTTTAAACATGAAACATGGAAAACTGGGTGCAATCGAGAAGCTGCAGGAAGCTCCAATTTGTATGCCATAGTACCAATCTTTTGCAATGCCTTGTACGGACCATAATACTTTGGTGATAATTTATTATCCTTCTTAGCTTGCTTGAGGGACATTTGCTTATATGGTTGTAGCCGTAGGAATACCCAATCACCTACATCAAAACTTCTTTCACTGCGATGTTGATCTGCCTGTTGTTTCATTCTATTCTGTGCCAACACGAGGTTATCCTTTAAGAGTTGGAGGACTTGTTGTTGATGTTCGATGTGATGTTCCACTGCCTGAACCTTAGAATTTTCTCTTAAATATGATGTGATGGATGGTGGTTGATACCCATAAAGTGCCATAAATGGGGTCATTTTTGTTGCTGTATGGAAGGAAGTGTTATACCACCATTCAGCCAGAGGCAACCATTTGACCCATTGTGTCTGTTTATCAGATACAAAGCAACGAAGATATCCTTCCAAACATTTGTTTACTATCTCAGTTTTCCCATCAGATTGAGGATGATAAGATGAGCTATGAGCTAACTGAGTACCAAGACAAGAAAATAATTCTGTCCAAAAATTTCCAGTGAAAATGGGATCTCTGTCACTTACAATAATCTTTGGGTTTCCATGTAGCTTTTGAATTGTTTCCATAAATGCAGTAGAAACTGTACTGGCTTTAAATGGATGTGATAATGCACAAAAGTGTGCATACTTGGTAAGTCTGTCAACTACCACCATGATGACACTCTTTCCTTCAGACTTGGGTAAACCTGTGATAAAATCCATTGAAACCTCCTCCCAACGTTGGCTTGGAATGGATAAAGGTTGTAATAGACCCGATGTCTTAATTGTTTCAACTTTATTTTGTTGGCAAACCAAACATTCCGCCACAAACTTTTGAATATCTGATTTAAGGCCATCCCAAAAAAATTCCTTCTTAACCCTGTGGTAAGTTTTTAAAAATCCTGAGTGCCCTCCTAAGGGAGAAGTGTGCAATTCCATAAGAATCTTTTGTTTTAGCTGGGAATTCTTACAGAGGTATAAGCGATCTTTGTACCATAACGAATCATTTTTCCAGCTAAATGTATCAGACGTACTAGAATCTTGTTGTAACTTTCGAATAAGTGCCCACACTTTTTCGTCATTCTTCCATTCCTCCCTTGCTTCGTTTATCCAATCTGGTTGGATAATAGAAATGGCGCACAACAATGCTTCCATATCCTCATCCTTTCTTGAGAGTGCATCTGCCACCACATTTTGCTTCCCTTTTTTGTAGATGATTTCAAAGTCATAACCCAACATCTTTGTGACCCACTTTTGTTGCTCTTCAGAGGATAATCTTTGTTCTAAAAAGTATTTAAGGCTATCATGATCCGTTTTTACCTTGAAGTGTCTTCCCATTAGGTAGGGTCGCCATTTCTTAAGTGCATGGAGTATTGCCAACATTTCTTTCTCATAAATAGCTTTGCTTAAAAACTTTCCCTTGATTGGACGACTTTCAAAAGCAATGGGTCTTTCATCTTGCATTAGAACAGCACCAATTCCATTTCCTGAAGCATCACATTCCACAATAAAGGTTTTTGTGAAGTCCGGTGTAGCTAAGACCGGTGCTTGGCACATTGCCTCTTTAAGATGTTCAAAGGCCTTTGTTGCTTCCAGAGTCCATGAAAATGCATCTTTCTTCAATAATGTTGTTAGAGGTGCTGCTATTCTCCCATAATTCTTAACAAACTTGCGATAATACCCTGTCAACCCGAGAAATCCTCGCAGATGCTTTATGGATGTGGGGATTTTCCATTCCTTAATGGCTTTAATTTTGCTAGGGTCTACCTTAACTCCTTCATGAGATACAATATGACCCAAATATTCCACCCCCTGGACTCCAAAGAAACATTTGGATCTTTTTGCATATAATTGTTTCTCCTCCAATAGTTGTAGCACCCTGTCAACATGTTCAACATGATCCTTCCAAGACTTGCTGTAGATTAGTATATCATCAAAAAATACTAACACAAATTTTCTAAGGAATGGTTTGAAAATTGAATTCATCAAACCTTGAAATGTTGAAGGTGCATTGGTAAGGCCAAAAGGCATGACCAAAAATTCATAATGACCCTCATGAGTTCTAAATGTTGTTTTCGGAATGTCTTCAGTCTTCATTCTGATTTGATGATATCCTGAACGAAGATCCAACTTGGTGAAGTAAATTGATCCATGCAATTCATCCAGTAATTCATCAATGACAGGAATGGGGAACTTATCTTTAATAGTGAGCTTGTTGAGCTCCCTATAATCTGGACACATGCGCCATGATCCATCCTTCTTGTGCACCAATACTACTGGAGCAGAGAAAGAACTTTGACTCGGTTGAATTATACCAGCCTCTAGCATTTCTGCAACCATACGTTCAATTTCACTCTTTTGGACATAGGGATATCTGTACGGCCTGATGTTTGGAGGAACACTTCCTGGAATCAGATGAATAGCATGATCATGATCACGCATAGGTGGGAGACCTTTGGGAGTCTCAAATACCTTGGAATGATTGTCCAGGAATTTTTGGAGATCTGGAGAAATAGATGATTCCGATGTGGAAACATCTAGCGAGCATAATTGTGCAATTACACCTCTTTGCTCCTTTTTTAGAAGCTTTGTCATACCATTAGAGCTGATTATCTTTCCTGGTTTCCCTGCAATACCCCTTAATTCAACTTCCTTTCCTTCCGTAGAAAATTTGATGAAAAGTTCTTGAAAATTAAAAGCTATTGTACCCAAGGATTGTAGCCATTGGACTCCTAGTACAACATCAGCACCTCCCATTGGAATGGAAAGCATTGGGCTAGTCAATACATATTCTCCCATGGATAGCTTGATATTATGGCACTTTCCAGAGCAATTTATTGTTCCTCCATTTGCAATCATCACTTGACACTCTGGTGCTGGATATAGGAAGCAATTCAATTCTTTTGCTACCTTACAATGAATAAAATTGTGGGTGCTTCCTGAATCAATCAACACTATTACCTTTTTCTTCTTGATTTGTCCTTCTATCTTGATGGTTTGAGGAGTGGTAATTCCCGCCAATGCATTACAAGATATGGTCGGATTTATTTTTTCTTCATCTAGGCTTTGTTCCTGGAGTATATCCTCTTCTTTTGACCTTTCTTGCTCCTTTTCTTTTTCCTCTTCACAATCTATGTAGAATAATTTCTTCTCAGCACACTTATGACCTTTAGTGTATTTGCTATCACAACTATAACAAAGCCCTTTTGCTCTTTTTTCTTCCAATTGTGTGTTGTCAACCTTATAGGTTGTGGAAGACTAGGGGCAACAACACTTCCGTCTTTATAGTTGTGAGTGGTATGCTTCCTGGTTGCCATAATTTTGCTTTCCATTTTTCTTGCTAACCTGAATGCCTTCTCTAATGAATCAGGTTCCCAAAGGCAAACATCATGTTGGATATTATCCTTTAAAGACCCTATGAACACATCAATCCTATGCTCCTCTGGAATATCTTTTACCTTTATGTTCAATTTTTGGAACTCCTCAATGTGCTCCATTATTGAACCCTTTTGTTTGAGACTTATCAATTGGCTAAAAAAAGTGTTGCTTTTTGTATCCTCATAATGTGCTATCAATTCTTCCGTAAAAATTGCCCAAGTGATAAATTGTTTACGAGAGCAAAGCCATTGATACCATACAAATTGATTTGGTTCCAAATATAAAGTTTCCATACGTACCTTTTGTGTGTTTTGCACATTATTGAGATCGAAGAATTGCTCCATCTGTAATATCCATGTGGTGGGATCCTTGCCATCAAACTTCCTCATATCTATTTTTGGAATATGGTGAGTCTTCGATCCAACATTAGCATCTATGGAATCATGATTAACATTTCTTTTGTTCTCATCATGAGTTTCCTTTACTACCTTTTCACCATTAGTAAGTATTTCTTGTAGAAAATTTGTCAAATTTGTCTTCAAATCTGCCATGCCTGTCTTCAAATTTGTGTTCAAATCTATCTTCAAATTGTCCATCCTAGCTTCCATGCCATTCATCTTAGCTTCCACGCCACTTATCTTTGCTTCTGTTAACTTTTGTGAGCGTGACATTTGTTGCACTTGTTCTTGTAATTTTGATATATCATGTAGCATTTCTTCCTCTTCCTCATGAGTCATGCTAGAGCTTTCAGGTTCCTTACTAGGTGTTTGCATTTTCTTTCCTTGGGGCATCAGTTACTGATAATAATTCTCTACTATGCCCTTTGAATTCCTTCAAAATAAATTTTCAAACCAAGCTTAGGCAAAAATTTAAAAAAATCTACACACCTTTTTTCACTTTGTAAGAGCTCGATATTTCCTCTAATGTATCTCTGTACTTTCCAATCATCTAGTTCTGAATTTGTGACCTGTAGTAGCTCTATGTGTCCACTTTCCAATGCCACAAGTCTGACCCAAATTGGATTCTCCAAGGAAGAGTTATGCGAAATCTCCCACAGTGACTTGATTATAGACTAGTTCAGTAGAGCGAACTTGTACGATGTGCCACAAGTCACTGTTTCGACCTTTGTATCTGAAAAATGCATTCAAGAAACTAAAATCCATCCTCTTTTTGTACCGTCTTACAAAATTTCAATCCAATCCCCAAAGAGAAAGTTATGACGATTTTCCCCAGGTCACCTGTTTGGAATGTAATTCAGGAGTCTGCAAAAAGACCAAATTTCTCAGATCATATCTCCACAAATATAGTGCGAAAAGCTCTGAAATTTGGACCCGAGGTTCAGAGAGATTTCTTCTCAAATGGGTTTTTTTTGCAACTTCTGAAACGTCACAGAAAAAAAAGTTATAGCGAAAATGCCACGATGACCTGTTTGGAGCAGCAAAACCCTAGAATCAAAGCTCTGATACCAAATGTTATGAAACCATCTCAAGAAAAGATAGAAAAGATAGATCAACGCCTTAGAATTCAGCCTCTTCGAGGGGGTAACCTCCTTTACATTACATAAATGAACAATTCTTAGATGATTCAAATGACAAAACCTCCTTTCTATATATAGGAGTCTAAGGAGTCACAATATAATCCAGCCGACCTAACAATAATAATATAAAGCCACAAAAATAACAATAGATGGATTCTATGGGGCACAGTAATAACAATATGGGGGAAATAGGGGCACAACAATATTAATAAGGGGTATAACTATAATAGTAATGGGGTAATCACTAGTATTATAGGGACCCAACACCAAGGATGCGTAGCGGATAAAGGAGAGTAAGATATTTTGGATATTAGTGGAGATGAATATCCGGATGAGGATCAATTTCAAGCCACGATTGTCGCCCACAGTTTATGCCAGTTTACAGAGCTTTGAAGAGTTAAAAGCAGATTTCCACAATGTTTTTATCAGGGCGTGGAAGGACCCTGGGAAGACATGGCACAACTTACCATATATGGCAACTGACGATGTGATATTTTCAGTCCTTGAGTCTTGGCCATCGGAGTGGCACGCTCTAGCTGGCTCCACGGTGGAAACAGACAATTCTACCACGTAGCGCAAGAAGGAAGAGACAAAGCTTCAAATGGCACAGCTGGAAGATAAGTGTAGGAAAGAAGAAGTAGAGGCTAAGGCCTAGGCAGCGTGTGACGCCGCGAAAGTGGCGGAACAACAAAAAACAAGGGAAGAAGAGTGCGAAGGACAGAAGTCACCTTTGCCTGGCACTGAGGCAGAAACAGAGAGAGAACAAGGTGGCGTGGACCTGCAGACGACATCAACCCAACTCAAGCGTCCGCGATAGTGAGAGAAGATAGTGCCGCAAAAGAAAACCAACGCATCCAAGATGTCCTTCATGCCAATCACCCTCAGTGAGGGGGATTTACATGACATCGAACAAACGGATAGGGATGTCACCGCGGAGGCCCTCCAACAATTTGAAGAACAACAACAGCTGGTATTGGGGGCTCTTCAAACAAAACTACATGAATTGATGGTTCGCATTCCATAGGCTGGCAAAGTGTCCACCAACCTCACGATCGACACTTCAGCTGTCAAGGAGATGTTGCGCATAAGGGTGACGAACATGGTACTGCTACCTGATGGGGTGCTCACTATAGAAAATGAGGCCGACAGGCCTATGATTAGCAATAAAAAAGGGGTAGGATTGAACATGGCCATGCTCCCTCAGGAGACGCTCTACCTCTTATAGGATGGAGTCACCGCGAAACTTCGGGCTAGGGAAATTTGCACTCTGTAGGTGATGAGCGAGTAGCACATCAACATCAAGCAGTTGGGCCTGCAATGCAACGAAGCAGTAGAGCAAAACAGACAGATAATGTATGTTGTGAAGGAAGCCTGCCGAATGGTCCTGGAGTTGGACATTCAGGCAGAAGAATCGGTGGAGGCGTGCATCTATAAGTTGGCCATAGGGGTGTGCGATGCTCGAGAAGAGATGGCCAGGGTTCAGCTGGAGCTAAACATGCAGATCGTAGAATTGCAGTTGAAGGCTCAGCCTTCAACTCTACCAGAGATCAGGGAACAACACAGCACCGTTGTTACGGCATCAATAGCGGCAGTTAACAGTGCAGTGGACGACTGCATGCAGCTGTTCGAACAGTCATTCGAGGTCCTAATCACCCTGCAGGAGGACCTGAATGTAGAGCACCTAGAGACAGACGTGCACGAGCTACAACAAAAGTATGATGAGGTAAAAGGGACTGCGCAAATGGTTTTCCTTGCACAAAGGCTTACACAGATGCAACAGGAAAAGGTGCTCAAGGAACAGGTGGATGCTGATCGACACAAAGAAACGGTCTTAAAAGCGCACCTACAACTATGGATTGATGAGGCTTATGTGATCACAGCCTCCATTAAAGGGAAGCTCACGAAACTACAGGCAGATCAGCAGAATATTCAGAGCAGTAGTTCAGCAATAGTCACAGAACAACGCTTGGAAGAAGTCCAGCAGGTGGCCAGTTAGTGCGCTGCTGACATTGTAGTGATCCAAACAGAGCTAGGAGGTCTTTGCACTAAGATGTTCGCACCTGCAGAGTGACTCGAGGGCGAGTCACGATGTTTGTGTTGGGGCCATGTTGGGCGCGGGATCCCCCAAGAGCAGTTTTGGGACTTAAAGCCCATATTTTGGTCCAACTTTTGTAATCCAAATGTAAAGACTCTACATTTTGTGGTCGCGGAGCACGTATTTGTTAAAGAGTCATAGGGTTGTCCACCCTTATATTGATAATGTAATGTCAGTTGTAAGAGATCTACCCATGGTCTGTGAACCATGGGATTGTATAAATAGAGCTAAGCTCTAAGTAGATAGATAGATCAATCAACAAAGGAATCAATGATGGAATTATGTATGAGAGATAGCTCTGAGTAAAAGTCTAAGTTTTAGGTCATAGCGTAGGTATAGGTTCTGTAGCTGAGTGCGTAGAGGCCTAGAAGTCCACAGCTAAGTGCGTAGGGCGAGTCGAGTCTGTAATCATCTGGAATTATCAATAAAGAGAAGTATTGTATAATTTATGTGTCTTTATTTCTTGCTTATGCATCTGTTATATTGGGTATGAATTTCACTTCTAATTCTTATAGGATGCATGAATGTGTATAATTGTATTGGTTAAGTAAACGCAAGTAAGAACATTTGTTTACGTGAAGCGAACTAAGATTTGGTAATAAGATAAGTAAGATAATCAGCTTAGTTTGGGAGATATCGCAGTTCATTGCCCTAGCAGCGCGAAAGCATATCAGCCCCTGGTTAGGGCTGCACGGAAGCCGATTGTAACATTTCATGAAGGTATTGAAGGGTAGAGTAGAGGGATAAGAAACTTGCGTGAAGGCAGGTATAGTTGGAATAAAATGACATCACACCCATCTCAAGGGTGTGGAAACTTGGTTCCAACATCCCCCCATACTGCTTCGGGTGAGACTTCAATCCACGTTTTGCGGGTTGATGCCAAAAGGGCCCATAGTGTAGGGATTTGTTTGGCTAACTAATGCTGAACCTAGGTCAGGCCCCCATAAGCCAACACATACCATCTCCAAACCGAGTCCAACTTGACATCAATTCCAACCATCACTCATTACAACACTCATCAACTATCACCTCATCACAACATCAATGTAGCCTCAAACACCATGCTACTAGGTTGACATCAACACCAACCAAACAACTCATCACAACATCAATGCCAACACCTTTGAGGTTCCTTGAGATTCTATACAGAATCTGCTAAGATCAATGCCTTATCCATTTATGCTAATCTCATGTCCATGCATACGGAAATGAAATTTCGATTGAATCATGTGTCTTACATCCATGTGTAAAATAGTGAACTAACATCAAACACATAGATAGTGAGGGAAAAGAGTAATTGTTGATAAAGGTGTTGTACTTGATTTTAACACTAATCTAATATGTTGAAACCAATAGTTTTTTAA
Source organism: Pinus tabuliformis (assembly GCA_031772625.1). Lineage (NCBI taxonomy): Eukaryota > Viridiplantae > Streptophyta > Pinopsida > Pinales > Pinaceae > Pinus > Pinus tabuliformis. The sequence goes on along the minus strand of CM062817.1, from coordinate 1,443,791,034 downwards.
TGTACATCAATCATTAGTGCTAGAGCTTGACCTAGATACAATGACACAAAAGGTTGGGGAACAAATAGGTTGGTGGTTGATTAAAAGGATTACTTCATACAAAAGTTTAGCATAAAAATAAAATAAAACATCTACTCAAGAGGAAAAGACTTGGATTTTTTAACTTGGATTTTTTAACACTAGAAATCAAGTTAAATCCATTAACATTTTAACATGACAATCCTTTTTTTATTGGCATGGATATATTTTATATGATAATATGCACTTGGACCGTGTCATATATTTTCCATTTCTTATGTAAAAATTCTAAAACAATCTATTGTTTCAATTTTTTATTACACAACCCTCTAATTAATTACATCAAGACTCAATTAGTGATGGGAATGAATGAGTATGTATTAATGTGTTTCAAAGATGTTGTTGCATGCATATGTCCATGTCAAACATATGACCCAAACACTTCAATTGTTGTGAAAATTAGAAATGTTCAAAACCATGGACAAATGATGATATGGAATCTTGTACAATATTGAAACATTTGATAACACCTATTTTAAAATGGACAATATATCATGTGTACGAGTTAAAATGATTTCAATTTTGTAAGGGCTTTATTTTCATGTTCCTAGTAAATATAAACTACAAGTAGGATGGTCTTAGATTATAAACATACTTAAAACACCTAGGATGACCTTAGATGACCTTGGCTTATATAACTAAACACACTTTTTGTGAATAGAAAGGAAGCCACTTATCTTAATCTAAACAAATTTTATTTTCAAAGAAATCTTACATAATCTAGTGGTTAACAATCATATTAAAACCCTTGATATTGTACCATCCCAACAAGGAAAAATCCCCAAATATTTAAACAACATTAATGCTCTAGGTCAACTAAACCTTTTGTTTCCCCACTTCTAAGTATACTAGTTTGTTTGTTTATATATATATCCAAAACTAATTATGTGTATGATTTGCACCATATCTATTTAAAGCTCCATCAAAATCCTTTTCTCTAACTTCTCATAAGTGATATTTTTGTGTCAGCCTCACCCATGGTTCACTCATAAAAATGGATTGTAAATACTTTCACAAAACAAATAAAACTTTAAAGGGGGCTAAGTCTAAGGGACATAGATTCTAGATTTGAAAAGGAGGATTGCTTGCATGGGATGTCAATGGGTTTCTTGTGAAAAAATCTGAGTAGTTCTCAACAACCATTATGGTTGATTGGTGCATGTTCTTAGTGAACTGAATCCTAAAGTAAATGGGTTGCAAAAAAAGGTACAAAGCCCATGTTTCTTGAAAAATAGTAACAAGAAAAGAGGACAAAATATCAAGAAAATACTGCACATTACAGCTAGCAAGGATGAGGCAGTAAATGTGAGATAGGAAAAGGAGTCAAGGCAGGTGTAGGAAAATAAGAAAGAGGAGGAAGGAGAGAGGGCACTCGAATTCATGGGGAGGAGCAAGAGAGAAGACATGGATTTGATCAACAAACATCACATAACAGAGAGAACAAAAGAGAAGGGGAATGGTCCTCAGGTTCTCAGAAGCTTGTGTGTTTAGTTGTTGGTCTCTGGAACCCTATAATAGCTTGGGTTACGTACAGGTTTTGGGTTGAGATAGAATCCTTGGAGCCCTGTAACAACTTGGGTACCTAGAGGTTGTGGGTTGAGACAGAGTCTCTGGAGCCCTGTAACAACTTGGGGCCCTGGAGGTTGTGGGTTGGGAATATCTTGAGGCATGTAACAACTTGGATCCCCTAGAGGCTATGGGTTGAGATAGAAGACTTTGGAGCCCCGGACAATTTGGTAGGGGGAAATCCTAAAACAGAATAAAAGGAAGACTTGATTGAAGACCTTTCGTCATTTCATTACTGTTACAGTGGCTTATGGACTATATATAAGGGAGTGAATCACTATGTGTGCACTTGGGGTGAGGCGGAGAGCCTCTAGACTCCCTGTGTTGAGGAAGATGGAAACAAAAAACTAGTGGGATTGAGGAAGGAGGTCCTTTGGTTTCCTTGCTCCAATTGGCAGTTGATGATTTGGTCCCATAAGCAAGCCCCTCAGTCTTTGGAATCTGTCTTGGGGGTGACAACAACATGTGAGTTTGCTATAGTTGTGAATGGTTAGGTGGAGAGCCCTTCTCCGAAACACAATTTCCCTAAAAATTTAAAGATAATTATCGCTTTGTACTTGCTACATGCTAGTGAATTTGTGATGCATTTCTAGTTGGAATGGTGTTTGAAATTTTGACTGCAACAATGTTGTTAATGTAATGAGGATGTGGTTACTCTTTTGTGTGGAAACAAAACTTATAGTCATGATTGAATAACCATTTGTTGATATGTGTGTCATATCTCTAAAATGAATGATTTTGGTAAACAGGTTGAGAAAGTATGTGCTTCTGGATTGGAATGGGGCACTGTATTAGATGCTTGTTGGTGTTGTTCATGACATATACTGTGCAACAGAATGAATATTATTTTATATGATAGCTAACTATAGTTGTAACTCTGTACTGGAATAATAATCTATATGAAAATCTTATTTACGATTTTCAACAGCACACACATAAATAACACAAATATATCATGAAAGGTTATAGACAATGGAAGGATCCATAAGGATCTAGAATGAAAACTTAGAAATGTTGGGCATAGAGACCCTTTTATTAATATGAAATGACTACATAGGAGACCGCCTGCATAACAGGGTCTATGTTTAGATACATATCCTTATTACATTGAGCTACCACCCTATGACTCTACACAGGATGCATTGCTTCAACATTGGAAGAGTCATTCCCTCTCTTCAAGTACTAGGAGGGAAAAATCAATTACATTAGGGCTTAGTCAGGTTTTCATTATTAGCAGCCTTGATTTCCTCCACTACCTTCCTAGCATGGCGGGTTAGTACCTAAATAGTTATGCATAGTGTCATAAAGTTTCTTGCAGTATTGATTTGGAGCCTGGAACCCTTAACGATTGGAAAAAGAAGTGGAGCTCTTCGGGGGTACATGGCATGTCCATGATAGATATGGATACATGAGCACCTATGCTTGCATGCCTAGAAATTCCCTATTCCGATATCAAAAATGTCTGAGGGCAGAGAACTCTTAGGAGTGGCCTTCACCCAAGGTTATGAATTTTAGCACCATAGGGCACCTTAATAATCCATCGACGTCAACAATAAGCAGTGGTGTTGATCTAGAGGTCTATAGGACCTCTAAGGTAGAGCCGTGGTTGAAATGGAAAATGAGAAGTGATTAATGAAGAGTTGAAGCAAGCTCTTGTAATGCACATCGTAATCCATATCGGGTTTGTCGAACAAGGCTTGGAAAAGGGTTCCCTGTTTGAGCCATGGCAGAGCTCAATTGTAAGCTTGATGTGATGCAGGAAGGGTTGACCCTTAACCATATAAGACAAAATTTGGTGAACCCTATCTGCTGCCTAAAAAACCCTAGTCGTGGAGGCTATTCATTGGAACGGTCTAATTCCCCATCATGCGATTGCTTGAAGATGTGTCAACGTGGACCGGAGGTAGAAACCCAGAAGATTATGTTTAGCGGTAGAGGACTATATGACGTCAACCAAGATGAGTTGGCTGCCATACATGCCTGGTGATCCTGTCATTGGTTGGATGTGGCACCCATAAGCCACATAGGACCAGAAGATTTAGCCTGGAAGAAAAGAAGGTAGCGCATAGGGAAGTGTCAGGAAAGGCCTCGTGGGATGATGTTTGGCAGGGATCACACTGTTGTAATGGTGTTGTTGGTTAGGAATTGGCCACTTGACAGGACAACCTGATGGGATCACACTAGAACATTCACATGCAATGGCCTAGTGGAATAGTGGGGTTGATGGAGAATCAAGTGAGCTAGGCCTACAACTCGGAAGTGGAGGGGCGATCCCATTGGCTATGAGTGGAGCCACTTGGGCCAATTGGAAGTAGCAATTCATGGAGGTGAGACCCACCAGTCCACATAGGCCTAGAGGTTTCACCCAAGAATCTTAAAGGGAGAAGTCAAATGTAAGTATTGGGAGGCTACTTGTGGGATGACGTAAGTCATACCACACCAATAGAGTGTGTACCTGATTGGTGGAGAGGGGATCCCACCAGCTAGGTCATCCCGATGCTATGACCTCAGAAACAATAAAGAGGTGCAACAAAGGAGGCACCCGGATCAAGGAATCAGGGTGACGTGGGATAGGTTGCGTAACAACCAAATGATATGGTAGGGCATAATCCTTGGGAGGTAATATTTCCTCATCCAGAGGTCGAACTAAGGTAAAATTTATATCACCAGGTTCGTCTCAATGAAGCAAACACAATGTGAAGTTTATTTGAGAGATAGTGGAGTGGAAAGAGATTGAAATTTTTACACCCCATTTTCATAATGACACTTTAAAGGTTGGGTATGTATAGTAACCACGTCCTACCCTATGCATTGGATGAAGGGTGATGTTACAATTTTACATTTGGTATTTTTGTAAATTTAAAACTATCCATGCAACAAATTTAAAAAGACAAAAGCTTTGTCATTTCTCTTTTTAATTATATACCAGTTGTAGTAGCTACAACCACCCTCCAAAATTTTTCCTTCGATTCGTTTTCAAGCCTCCCTCCTTGAAATCATAGTAGTTATCTTGCAATGATCAGGTACTTGTGTTTATTTGATTTCATCTGTTGCTTAACAACTTCTCTTCACTCACTTATCCCGTCGGTCAACCACATGCTGACTCAGCACTTGGTTCACATCTGGTTATTGGGTTGTCGAGAAAAACTATATAATCCTGGATGACAGTCTCTCTTCCCCTCAGGAATTGCACATAGCATCCTAGCAACTGCCCTGCACTCAAAAATTGCATAGAGCAGATCAACAGCTTCCCTGTACTCAAAAATTGCGTAGAGTAGCCCAACAACTTCACTGCACTCAAAAATTTCACAGAGCAGGCCAACTAACACTTCTCTCTAGAAATGTGTAGAGCAGGCCAGCTAACACCGCTCTCTAGAAATCTGCAGAGTAGGCCAACAAAACTGCTCTAGAAAATTGCATAGAATTGGATAGCCAGCCAGGGCCACTCAGCCCAGAAACAATGCAAAATCATTTCCCCACTTTTTATCCATTGCATGTAATAGTAGGTTTCCCAGTTCCCTCTAGAATTACGCAATCCTTCCTTGCATGCTGGGAATATTTTCTCGAAAAAAGAAGAAGAAAAAAGTGAAAAAACATCCCTAGATTTTAGGGATCAATTTTTAGCAGCGAGAATTACATGCAAAGTCGATTTTAGAAACTTCTTGCCGGGTTTTTCCTAGATTTGTGGCATGCGCGTCATAAACCCTAAGTTCACTAAATATATTTAAATGACACCTCAAAGTTCATTCTTCACATTCAATCTTGGAACTCTCACATTCCCGAGGCATCTAGGAACCTCTAGCATAGTCAACGCAACTTTTCTGGGTAAGTTTTGTTTTTCATGTCTTCTACCGCTTTTTCTATCGCTTTTTATTTCTCGGCTTGTATGAGTGCTTTTTTCATTGTTTTATTGAATGGTTGCCAGCGTTTTAATGTGTTTTAACTTATAGAAGTGATTTTTCGAGTTTTTCATTTCCTTTCCTTAGTGTCGCATGCATAACACTATTTTTGCACTCATAGTCATCGTTGTGGCGACTCTCTTCATGAGCTTCATGGTTCTACTGTTTGACTAATTTCCGCACTTAACTTAATTGCATGCATGTCTATTCATTCATATCTACCCCAAATTTTCACACACATTCAGTCCTTCGTGTTTTCAGGTTTCCATTGGGTAGATCCGGGATGTCTTGGCCCAAATCTTGTTTCTCCCAGCATGCATTACGCATTCGTGTCAATCAAGGCTCTACCTTGCTTCCAGGAATTGCGCAGAGCCTGCCCACACTGGTTCTCAGCTGTGCTCTGCTCAATATTAGGAGGCAGTGCCCAGTCCTACCCACTGGAACTGCGCAATGCGTAGTTCCTGCTAGCAACCCAGCTTGACTGATCTGCGCATTGTGCAGTTTCAGTCAGCATTCAGCCTCTCTCGACTGCGCATTGTGTAGTTCCAGTCAACAATGAGCCTCATTGGCAGCTGAGACTATGCAATGTGTAGTTCCAACTAACAGTCTCCCAACCTCCCAGAGTCAATGCTACACAATCTTGCCCAACAGTCACCAATTTATTGCCCGATTGATTCTCGAGTTGCTTTATATGTTTTAGTTGACATTGTCTTGCCGTGAGTGTTTTCTTTGTCTCCAGGTACCATAGGTTTTTGAGAAACTTCTCAACAGTACAAGTATCATGGCCTCTAAGAGAGCTAGATCAAAAGAAATAGTTCAAATAAGTACTAGATATGTGGTTTAGAAGGGGTCTATGAGTTTTCTCATGTACACAGACACACACTTGTTCATTGAGAAAGACATCAAGATCACATGGCAAGACATCAACACTATTTTTGCGGGCAACTTTAAGGAGAATCTCGAAGACCGACAAGTCTATGTCAATATTCATAAGTCAGGATTGTACAAGGTTTCATGCAAGTATCCCACCTTACTATGCGTAGATGTGATCCACTGGATCGTCTCACACACTCATCCTGAGATGATGATATTGAGTAGCGTTAGTGGAGTAGAGCTTTCTTCCTTCAGGACGAAATATTATCAACAAATGTACCATTTTCCACAGTCGATGAACAGGATGAATGCACCATTCTACACTCCAAAAAGTAGCGCGAGCACAAGAGACATCTTGAAGTGTTGGGTAAGGGAGCGATCAAAGTTCAGGACAACACCCAACCAAATATACAAGATGAAGACACTCAAGAAGGCATACCAATTCTTGGTCATCTTCGCATGCCACTTGTATGGCCAAGGGAGTATGGAGACCTTCCTGTAGAGTTGGGTTACTATGTTGGATCAACTCGCAAGTGAAGGTGAACCTTTCAACTGGTCCGACATGTTGGCTCTCCAGCTAGTGCATTTATCCAATGCCTAGAGACCACCCAAGGATAACCAAGTAAGATTTTTGATGTCTGCCTACTTACTCAATGTTATCTATGCCCATCAATAGTTTCCTAGCTTGGACTGGGAATGGACACCTTCAGAGAATGTTGTGAATGTATATTGCAAGTTTCTCTCAAAATGTAGCGACTGAGGAGTCATGGCTAGACCATCTAACCACTTCATCACCCCTCTATACACGATGATATTTGAACAAGATCCGCCTTGCATGTTCCAGGAAGCAATGGAGGCATTGCTGAACATTGCAGATTGTTATGCCTCACCTGACGGCACCTTCATCGGGATGTACAACATGGAGAAAGCTCCACATGTGTTGCCAAAGTTTTCCATGGACAAGCTGGTCATGCAGGCAGTTGCATACCACATCTTGACAGGGTTATGAGTTGGATTACATAGAAAGAAGAAGACATCATGGCCTATGCTTCCTTTGCAAATTGGGTTGTACGCGATCCAAAGTTTGAAATAAGTGGATGTTTAGGTTGAGGACTTCAAGAAGTTTAAGTTCGGCACCAAGAGTTTCAATCTGTGTGATCCACATGGCTTATGCAGGGACCACTGTGTGAGAGTGTACTATTCTTGGATCCATTGGGTGTGTCATTTTCCAGAGGAAGACCCATGGATATATTGCTATAACTTCTCTAGGCTCAATGAATTAGTTAGCATGGCAGTAGAGTGGTTAGCAGCACTCAAGGTAGCTGCACCACAGGGAGCAGCAACAAGCAGTAAACCTGCATAAGAAAAAGGCAAGAGGAATATTTTTGAAAGTGCAGAGATGGAGCAAAGCTAAAAGTTTAAGGAAGACCGACTTGTGGAAAGAGTAGCTTTGGAGATATATGCAAAGAGGTGACAATGAGACAAGAGAGTAACACAGAGAAAGAGGGAGAAACAGAGATTAGAAGAAGCAGAGAGGAATCTGTAGGTAGTAGAGAAGAAGCTCAAAGAAGAACAAGAGGTGTGCAAAAGAGAGAAGGAAGTGCAGCAGGAAAAGGAACAGGAGGAAGTGCAAGGCACATAGACAACACAAAATGTGTTGATACAGGTTGAAGACTTAGAAGTAGCAGCAAATGAGGAACAGGGTGAGCAGCCACAGGAACAAGAACTTGCTCCGCAGGATGAGCTGATAGTAGAACAGATGGACATGGAGATGGAGCAGTTGGAACAAGATCAGGACACCGACCTCGTGCCAAAAGTAACTGAGGTCACCCCACGTGCTTCACTAGCACCAACAGTAGAGCAAGTCCTAAGTGAGTAAGACGATATTGTACTCCTTGATGATAATCTGGGAACAGATGTGTACAACATAGCCTTTGATGAGTCACAACACAAAGTTGTACAAGCTCGTAGATCGCACACCCGGATGAGCATTCGTCACTTGTGCACTTTGAAGAATGGGTGATTCTGTCAGATGTACGAAGGCATCCAGCTGCCTTGGCCAATGCTACAAAGGCTTATGTCAAAGCCACAAGCTCGAGTGTTAAGTTATTGATAGCAGAAAATGAGCACATGGCTAAGGAATTGCAAGCAACCAAGAAGAGAGAGGAACAATCAACAGGATCTGCCAAAGCAAAGATGAATAAAGCCATACTCTCTATAGTATCAACTCTTGAAACAGTCACGTGGAGACTGTATGACAGGGTCGTCACTGTGCACAAGGGAATTGTCCATCTACATGGTCATCAGCAGCACGGCACCAAGATAGCGCAATCACTCATAGATATACATGTTGTTGTTGATCATGTATAGACATCTACAATGAGGTACAAGAGAACTCCGCTTCACTTGCACAAGATGATGAAGTCGCAGGTAGAGTTGGACAAAGCACGCATCTAGAGTTTGATCTGGAACTATGAGGAACTCTTTCCACTCATCACCAATGTTGAGGCTTCGTACGCACGATTTTCCAGGAGTTTGGATGTCATAGTGAGAAAGTATGGCATATCATCAATTGGTACGGTCACCGAGGCCAAAGAGAAGAACCAAGTTCGACTGGAGTTTAAAGTTTACTTTGATTAGTTGATGATCATGATCACTAGCACAGATTTACAAGTCAGCACAGAGAACATACGGATGTATATTGCTGGTCCAACCTTGCTCAGGAATAAGTTGCACATGTTACAGGACGATTTGAACAAAGGTTCCAAATCAATATACACAAAAGCAATGGAGGCAAGAGTTCGTTTCTAGAAAGACATCATAAAAGAGTACACGGACACCATTGCGCACTACCAAGCTTGGCATCAATTCGTCACCGAGGACCACGGAGAGGATGTTGATGAGTTGGTCTTTCCAGAGTCGTCTGAGGCTTAGTGTTGTCTTGTTTGGCTAACTCAAGCCTATTTTTGTCCCACATGGGTATATGTGGAAAATGTATTTTTGTAAGCATGATTTAAATTGAAATTCCAAGTGTCATTAGTGGAATGAAAATAGTCATATGTAATGAAACAAGTTATGTAATGAAGTTGAAGAGTCACGAGGGTAGTCCAAGAGTCACAAAGGGGAATGTCAAGGGTCACCCCACCTTTTATTATAAATAGAACCTCATAACTCAGAGAAGAGGCTTTTGGGATCTAAGCTTTTAGAGATGGAATTGCTCAGAAAGGGCTTGGAGAGTATTGTGACGAGCCTTGGCTTCTCGATAGTGCAAAGCAAGTACATCTCTTTGGAGGAGCATGCGGTGTTGACTCTAACATTCCACTATTGGAGCTAGTGGATGTCATTGTTGTATGTATGGACAAAACTTTCACTTTATATAATATAACAAAGCCGACATGTTTTCATGCATATGTTGTTATTGTAGTTGGACTATTCTGGTTGCTTTAGCAATGTATGTTATTTAACTTATGCATTCATGTATGAACTACTTTGTATATGATTGTATGAATCTTGTTGGAATCGTGTTTTTGGTTTAACCCGTCACCCTGGATTGTGGACTATTTTGCTTCCAACCCGTGATGTAATTCTGCTTGTGTGTTCCTTTTAGGTTGCATACTATTACAAGCTTCTAAGGGACACACTTCCTTTTTCCCCTTCGTATGTTAGAACCTCCCCATGCATCTCTTTTGACTCGCTGCAATGTCACACACTTGCATCCGACAAAGATATCAAGCTTACCTCTGCGCGCTATCGCAGTCAAAGCATAGCTTTACTACCCACTACTGGGAGTCCTATTCCAAATGGTCTAAGGTCTAATTGGGACTTCTTACCAGAGAAATCCCCTAACATATTGATGGGTCCATCATTATCAACAATACCTTTTCAATTATATAAAATATATAATTAAATATAAAATTATCTTAACTATATCTATCCTATAAAAAAAATTCAAATTTATAATATGAAACAACCAACCAAAATAACAATTAAACAATAAAAATAAAATGGTATCACCAACCCAACTTATGTACAACTCACAATAAATCATAGTGAAAAAATCCCCATATATATATATAACATTTTACAATGAAATATGTTTATTTTTAAAACTAAAATCACGTTTTTATATTAAATTGGATTTTTTTATAAATTTTTGATAGAATAATAAAGGGACCACCCCATCTTATGTTATTTTTATTTTTCTAAAATAATTTGATTATCAAAATATGTATTGAAACAAAAAATGGTGTCAAATTTGAAATTCAAAGCCTATAAAATCCATTGAAAACATTGCTTTCACCGTTAATGAAGTGTTTTAAAAAATAACTAAAATCACGTTTTTATATTAAATTGGATTTTTTTATAAATTTTTGATAGAATAATAAAGGAAACCACCCATCTTATGTTATTTTTTATTTTTCTAAAATAATTTGATTATCAAAATATGTATTGAAACAAAAAAAAATGGTGTCAGATGTGAAACTCAAAGCCTATAAAATCCATTGAAAACATTGCTTTCACCGTTAATGAAGTGTTCTAAAAAAGTATTGAACCCACGGAACAATTAGTTATGCTCTTTTAAATTGTTATTGTTATTTTTTTATGGGATATCAAAGCGTTCATATCCCATTATACAATAGAATCCCTTGTTTATAGTAATGGGATCACTCACCACTAGTTGGAATGGTAATGTCTCTTACACCGGGATGTAATTCATTTATGATTATTGAAAAATAATGTTTAAAAAAATATATATCAATTTTAATAATTAAATTAATAAAAAATTAACCAATTAATTTAATATTATAATTTTGATTTTGATTTTTTTTAAATAATGGGAAAATTTATTATAATTTAATGTCTAATCAATAGTGGGACAATTATTAATGGTTGTTATCGCCAATGCAGGCTAACTCATCAATGTTATTTAAAGAAAACCATGCCACTTGGAATTACCTGCTAATACTCCATAAGGGGTAGACTTTCACTCCTACCATATGTCTCTTGGTCTTGGAATGTTAACTTGTTTCCTTATGTTCAAGGAAGACAAGCTCTTAGCCAAGCAAACACAATTTTACGACATACACAATATCACGTTTTTTTTTTTTTAAACAATGATAAAATAAATCATAGAATCCGTGAATGCAAACTCACTCAAGATTCCTCTAGGTCTTGGTCCATTAACATATTTCCTAAAGTCATAGGAACACAAACTCTTAGCCAAGCATATAGTTTTAGGTCATAACAGGTAATATCAAGTTTTTCTATTAGTGGGAAAACCTATCATAACTATGTGGTCAAACCAAGAATGAGGACAACCATCTTTGGTTGTTAAACCATGCCACTTAGAATGATGTGCTGGTGGTCCATAAGAGGGCAGAGTTTCACTCATGGTAGATGCCTCGTCCAAGGAAAACGAGTTCTTAGCCAAAAAGTCAATTTTAAAACATACACCCTACCCCACAAGTAATAACATATGTAAATAAAATTTAAAAATCTAAATTTTAATCAAATTTTGAAAAACAAAAAGAAGAGAGGAAAAATTGTTCTAGCTTTGTTTTGAAGCCTCATTAGACTACACTTTTGCAAATATCCCCATATAGCCTGTACTTATTGGGTTGGTGATAAGTATTGACATCTGTATTGACGGGGCCACAATAATAGTACACATTATTGACACCCATGTCTACAACATAATGCATACGTTTGTTACTACATACTCAGAGATGCATGACGCATCTCAATATGACTTTTCCCAATACATTTTTACCCGCATGTGTGGCCGTGTGACTGTGTCCATATGGATATCAATATTTGTGGAGATATGGCTCCATTAATGCACCGGGGTAGTATATGTCACCTATTTGATTTAACCAAGTACAAAATCCAATAGGTGGCATATACTACACCAATGCATTAATGGAACTATAGCTTCACAAATTTTGGTTTTCGTGTCCATATAATTATTACAGAACCAAATCAGTGAGCCTAGGTTAATATCACTAAGAATATTCTCATAACCCTGGGCTTGAAATTGAAAACAACGTACATCCATGTCTATAACTGCAACATGTCCACTTTATTTTAAAGAATTGCAAGTTTTTCCTAAAATGTGTTGAAGGAGATGACATCTATGGTGTTTAAAAGATAGTTCGTTTAGTTTTTTTTTTCCAAGTATTTGTTGATATAATTTTGAGCTAGACATTGTGTTTTTAAAAGTACAAATAAATATAGTATTTTATTCCTACCTTAATAGCATTTCCCCTTATATCCAGTGCACTACAGAAATAGAATCCAACCAATCCCTTCCTTTCTTATATGTCCTTGTTACATGCCTTCCCAATGACTCCCTCTCTCATTAAGTCTATAGGAAAAAGACTCATACTAACCATTATCTCCATGCCCTTCTCATCACCACCCATCCCAAAAGTTAGGTGTTCTCAAAACCCTCTTCTCCAAAGCTTTAAAAATATCTGCCCCCTAGTTTCTTTCAACAGAAAAATCCCATCTAGTCAAGGCTTTCAAAGCCAATGGCTATTCCTCTACTCAGATCTCTAAAGCTCTCCAATCTGTTGCTCACTCTAAACCCAAAAGGTTGGACCCCTCTCTCTTGTGTCCAAGTCACCCTCCCTTACATTAAAGGGACCATTGATCTTATTGCTAAGATTTTGGCTAAGAAAAGCATAAAAATCATATTTAAACCCCACAAGACCCTCAAGCAATTATTCTGATCAGCCAAAGACATATCAGATCCCATGTAAGGATCAAGGGTTTATAAAATTCCTTGTTCTTGCGGGAAATCTTACATTGGTCAAACAAGTCATCCTTTCAAAGCCCGCCTCAAGGAGTACATAACTGACACCAACCATAACCGATTGTCTAAGTCTGCCATAGCAGGCACACTCATATAAGTCCAAGCACTAAATTTATTTCAATCAATCTAAAATCATAGCCTTTGCATCATTCTACAACTCTTGCATTATTCGAGAAGCCCTCGAAATCGAGAAAAACCCTAATAAATTTAATAGGGAGGATGGTTACAAGCTCAACCAATCCTGGAAGCCCATCATCCACCATCTCACCCAATGACCCTTGACCCACCCTTGATTACCGTCTCCTCCTTCCAAGTGCCTCTTTTTTCAAATTTTCAATTTTCCTCTAGTCTCCTTTCCTTTCTTTAATTTTTGGTCATCTTATACAATTATGATCTCTTAGCTATTAACAATAATATATTCTTCGCCATCTAAGTTTTATTAATCCTCTTAATCCTTTAATATTAAAAAAAAACTTATAAATTTTTACATTTTGCTTTAATTCTTAGCCTCTTTATTCTGCTAACTATTTTTTACCTTTATCTACAAATGCCTATTGACTCATTAATTCCCCTTCATCTTAATAATCCCCAATTCTCTACCCAACTCATCTAAATTTTTCATTTATCAAATTTAATTTTATGATCTAATAAAAAATATAAAATCTATTGTTGTTATTATTAAGTTTTAAATTATTATTTTCTCAAATAATTCTGAAACTCATAAGTTTAATTTCTAAACTAATTTAAGATCAAATTCCTTTTTCAAAAATCTAATTCCTTTTACTAATTAATTTTTTTATTATATTATTTTTATGGTTTCATTAGTTTGTTGTTATTATTTTAAAATAGTTATTTTCTCAACTAATTCTTAATCTCATAAGTTTAATTTGTAAACTAATTTAATATTGAACTCTTTTTTCAAAAATAAAAAATCTAATTTATATTTCATTAATTAAAAGTTTTTATTTTATTATTTTTATTGTATTTTGTTATTTTTATGGTTTCATTAATTTCTTAATTTGGTTAACAAATTCCATTCTAATCTTTTTTTTGGTTGGCCAAATATTATTTTATCAATAAAGTATAGCTGGTCAAATGTATTATTTATTCAATTTAAAATTTGACCATTATGCCAACTTAGCACATAATTTAATATTTTTTTTCCTATAAAAGCTCTCTAGCACTCATTTACTTAAAGGCTCTCTTTGGTCACTGATGATGGATGGAGTCACCATCCGAAACATTGGACTGGTCAATCAAAAAACTACCGTTCATACATTGTCAGCACAAACAACTTACTTCTTTTCATAAGATATAATAACTCAATCATGTAGAGGTCAAAATGATAGAATAGAAAATCGACTTTGTTAACTAATCCTTAATAATTGTTATTGTACAATATGTAATTAGTTTTACATTCCATTTTTACAGTTAATAAGTTACCGAGACAAAACTGTTTCGTACCTAGATTGCACAGGTATAAATAATTAATTTTATCATTAATATGATGCTCTTTCATTATGGAGTTTATTCAGGCTTGTATAGTGGTATCAAAGCCCGATTGAGTTGTTTCTAAACTCCATGTATTTGAAGTTTGTGGCGTAAAGGAGCCTAAACTCCATGTGTTTGAAGTTTGTGGCATAAAGGAGATGCGGAGCGTGAACACTGTGAAGATAGATGAGTGCAGCAAAAGGTTAGCCCAGTGGGACACCCAAAATATTGACTCTTTGTAAGTTTTATATCTTTCTATCCTAATGAAAGACGATTGGAGAAATTCAGTGGTGCAAGGTTTTTTTTTACATATTCTTGGAAACTAGAATACATGTTGGAGTTTTGAGTGCTTGTTGTTCTCAATAAAAATTGCCAAGACTGTGTCGAATGCCAATAATTGCTCGATTGTTTGCTAAAAGTCTCAGTTCCATGCATCCAAGGGTCGTTTTTTTGTTTTAATTTTGGGAGGCTTTATTTTCATTTACTATGGTAAACAAGAGTTTAATGACAGTAAAATTTTTGAAGGATAGTGTTTGAATTTACCGCAGTAAACATGGGTTTAATGATGGTAAAAAATTTTAAGGATAGTATTTTCATTTACCGCAATAAATAAGAGTTTAATGACAGTAAAATTTTTGAAGGATAGTATTTACATTTACAGCAGAAAACCAACATTTAATTACAATAAAATAAATTTTTGAAGGATGCTTAAAATGAAGGGTATATATATATATATATATATATATATATATATATATATATATATATATATATATATATATATATATATATATATATATATATATATATATTTATATTTGGTGGTTTGAATTAAAATAAAGAATATATATATTTTTGGTGGTTTGAATTAAATTTTTAATTGAAGAGTGGTCAATTTTCTGGTGATTTGAAATACTTATTTTTTTAAGAGGCCATTGGTAAAATAAAATATTTGAAGGCTAATAAGATTTGAACCTAGCTCTTTGCTAGGCTATTTTTTGAAACTTACCATTAAACCACAAAGACAACTTTGTTTGAAACAATAGGAGAAGGGAATTTATATCTTTTCAGAGGTATTGCATATATTTTGAGTTTGAAATGATTTGAAAAATATTTGGTTGCATAAAAATTATGGCTTCAATAGTTTCCATAGTTGGAGTTGTTCTTAATGGAAAGGAAAATTATCAAGAGTGGTTTAGAAAGCTTAAAAGTGCCCTTGTTTTAAATGATTTGTGGGATTTTTGTCAAGGCAAGAAGGATAGTGACAGAAAATAAATTTCACCAGAGCTGCCTGATAACGAGAAGCAATGTGCAATTTGGGAGACAAAGGAAAACGAGGCATATGCATTAATAATTGCATCAATGACATAAGAGGTAAGTCAATATGTCATTTCCTATGATACTGCATTCAAAGCTTTAAAGAAGTTGATTGAATTGTATGATTCTCACTCAGAACTCGAAATTATTTAGTTGTTGTTGAAGTTGTTCAATTTGGAGACGAAAGATAATGATACATTGAAGAGTGCTTCTGAAATAAAAGCCATTTTTCATGATATAAAATCCACTGGAATTGAAGTAGATTTACAACTTAAAAACTTTTATAAAAGTCCTTCACCCTGTTTATTTACACTATTTGGAATCTCTCCAAGCTAGCGGGTAGTTAAAAGACATTACATTTGATAAACTTGTAAACAAAAAATAGCTGAGAGAGAAAAGGCCTTTGGGAAGAGGCCCCATCTAACTCTAATGTAGAAACTTTGTGCCTTGCACAAAATGATCAGAAGTCTCATGTTGAAACTTCTAGAGGTGATCAAAGTAGTAGAGGTTGTAGTAGAAGAAATTATAGAGGCGGGGAGGGGGGGACAATCAGGGGGATAGACAACAAAATGATAGACAGCAAAGAAATTTTAATGATAAAACAACTATCAAATGTTTTAGATATGGTAAAATTGGTCATATTGTTGCTAACTTTAAAATCCCTTAGGAGAAAGTTAGTGAAATGATAGAACACTAGAATGAAAAGAAAGATCAGCCACCACTAGATAAGGGAAAATCATCAGACCCTGCTCATTACATTGTAAGGGAAAATCATCAAACTTTGCATATTACATTGTTGCTCACTGTAATTTTAATATTAATGATCTTTGCAATAGTGAATTTTCTTCATGGCGAGATAGGTGGATTTTGGATTCAGGAGCCACTTGTCATATGACATTTAGGCGATATTTTTTTGAAACTTTCAGTGATGATAATGATGGTGTTATTTACTTTGCTAACAAATCTCAAATTAAAATATCTGGCATTGGGTCTATTTGTTTGAAGATAATGAATCTTTCAGATTATGTTCTACATGATGTACTTTATATTCCATAGTTTCAGCAAAATTTCATGTCTCTTATCCATATTCGGCAACAGGGGCATTCTATTCATATATTTGATGGCATCAACGAGATAAAAAGAGCATCTGATCATGCAATAATTATGATCGGTGTGGAAGAAGGTATGCTTTTAAAGTTAAATGGTACTTCATCTACTAATTCTCG
Source organism: Pinus tabuliformis (assembly GCA_031772625.1). Lineage (NCBI taxonomy): Eukaryota > Viridiplantae > Streptophyta > Pinopsida > Pinales > Pinaceae > Pinus > Pinus tabuliformis. Next base: position 1,443,773,770 of record CM062817.1, on the reverse strand, counting down.
TGAAAGTTATGCTCTTTTAGCGTAGCAAAGTGATATCTTGTCTCCTTGCTTGTTGTGGCATGCTCGTTTTGGTCACATCATTTATGGCAACAGCAAAATTATGAAAAAGAAAGGTATTAAAGATCTTCCTACAGTTCCAAGAAAGATTACACCTTGTGATGCTTGTATTTTGGGAGAACATTGTAAACAACCTTTTCATAGTTCTTCTTTAATATCTTCACGAAAATTAGGTCTTATACATTCAGATTTATGTGGACCTATGCTTGTTGCAACTACAAATGGAAATAAATATGTGTTGACATTTATTGATGATTACTCGAGAATGTGTTGGGTGTATTTGTTGAAAGATAAGTCACAAGTGTTTGAAGTTTTTAAAACTTTTCATTTGATGATTAAAAATGAAACTCAACAAAATATAGGAATTGTCAGAACTGATAACGGTGTTGAGTATACTTCTAATGATTTTGAATAGTATTTAAAGGACAACAAAATCAAACATCAGACTACCATACCTTATAATCCACAACAGAATGGTGTTACAGAACATATGAATAGAAATTTGCTTAATATAGTTATATCTATGATGTTCTTTAAGAATGTTAAGTTGATGTTTTGGGGAGAAGAAGTGCTTTGTGCAACTTATATTCACAATCGTTTTCCTTCTTCTATCATCAATAATAAATCTCCTTATGAAATGTGGTATAATCGTCTTCTTGTTGTTCAACATTTTAGAGTCTTTGGTTCTCTATGCTATGCATTAATTCCTAAACATCAACACAACAAGTTGGGTGCTAGGAGTCACAAATGTATTTTCTTGGGATATTCTGCTACTTCCAAAGCTTACAGGTTGTATGATGAGGAGAACAAGAAATTTATTCTTTCTAGAGATGTTATTTTTCTTGAATGTGACAAAGATAATTCCACTGTTGATAGACAACTGACTCATTTGGAGAAATTTGCATCCAAAAAGTTCTATTTTGAATCTAATAATGATGTTCCACATACTGAAGGGGGGTTCCCATTCTGGATTAGTCTATGGTTCTTCCATCTTTGACTCATGAGAATGTTATTGCTAAAGAAAATTTGGATGATAGTAATGTTTCTGCAGGACTAGAAATTGCTCTTGAAGAGCTTGTTCTTGAGCCTGCTTTTCAAGATGAGCAACCATCACAACCATTTCAACAATATTTACAAAGATCCACATGCGCTTGAAGATTTCCAAGAATGTATGATGATTTTGAAACAAGAATTTATTCTAAAGGTGATGTTACTTCGAGTTCAAGTAACATTTATGATGACTGTGGATTCAATCATTGTACAATTAGCGAACCTAGTTGTTTTGAAGAAGCTGCTAATTGTGATGAATGGAAGGATGCAATGAAAGAGGAATATGATGCACTTATTAAGAATGGAACTTTGAGGTTAGTGGATCCTCTTATAGGTGTCAAACCCATTGGTTTCAAATGAGTGTATAAGATCAAATACAATGCAGATGGTTCGCTTGTTAAATACAAGGCAAGGCTTGTAGCAAAAGGCTACACTCAAAATGAAGGTGTTGACTACACAAAGACATTTTCTCCTACAACAAAATGGGGCATGATTAAAACTATGTTTTCTCTTGCAGCTCATAATAGCTGGAAGATACACCATATGGATGTTAAAACAACTTTTTTGAATGTTGATTTGAGGGAGGATGTTTATATGTTTCAACCCGAAGGTTTTGCTATTAAAGACAAAGAGAAAAAGGTATGTAAGTTAGTTAAGGCTTTGTATGGACTGAATCAAGCATCTCGTGCATGGCATGAAAAACTAACTGAACAACTTCTCAATTTGAATTTATTTGATCTGGATGATGCAACCCTTTTTGTTAAGAAAATTGGAAAGTCAGTTGTATATTTGGTTGTGTATGTAGATGTTTTGATGATCACAAGAAACAATGATAACTATATAGCGTCCGTTAAAAGGGAATTATTGAAAATTTTTGACGTGGCAGATTTGGGTTTATTACATTATTATTTAGGGATTGAAGTTGATTAGAAACCAAAATATATTTTCATTTCTCAAAAAAATTATATTGGACAACTATTGGACAAATTTGGGATGCAAGATTGTAATCTTGTTGCTACTCCTATGGAACAAAATTTGAAGCTTACTTCCACTGAATGAAGTATGTTTGAAGATCCAACAAAGTACAGGAAACTTGTTGGAAGTTTGAATTTTCTAACTACTACTCGAACTGAGCTAAATTTTTTGTAGGGATACTTTCCAGGTTCATGCATCAGCCATTTGAAGGTCATTGGAATGCAGAAAAGCAAGTGCTAAAGTATTTGAAAGGCACTCGAACATATGGCATCAAATATTCCAAAGTTGCATATTTCCATCTCACTGGTTATTCAAATTCTGATTTTGATGGAGATAAGGAGAATGGAGTCTCTACTTCTGGTTATTTGATGAGTCTTGGATCAAAAACCATCAGTTGGAGATCACACAAGCAATGATGCAATATGTTCCTGTTGATTCTACCACTGAAGCTGAATATATTGCAATAGCTCAAGCTACAAAAGAAATCATTTGGCTTCGCAAAATACTTGAAGACTTGCAGGAGAAACAAAAGGCTTCAACTCCACTACTCGTTGACAACTCTTTTGCAATTTAGTTGGCCAAGAATCCCAAGTTTCATGATCGAAGCAAGCATATTAACATCAAATATCACTTGATTTGACATTATGTAGAGACCAAAGTTATTCATCTGACACATTGTCCTACTTTAGAGCAGATTGCAGACATATTTACAAAGCCACTGGGATGTGAAAAGTTTGAAAACTTCAGAATATTACTCGATATGTCAGATCTCCCTTCAGATTAAGGGGGGAATGTTAACTAATCCTTCAGAATTGTTATTGTACAATATGAAATTAGTTTTACATTCCACTTTTATAGTTAATAAGTTATCGAGATGCAATTGCCTCGTACCTAGATTGCACATGTATAAATAAGTAATTTTTATTATTAATACGATGCTCTTTCATTGTGGAGTTTATTCATTCTTTTACATGATTTCAAGTTAAATGAGTGAGAAATAATGATCCTTTCCTCTCATGGATTTCCTTTATTTACGATAATATAACTCTATCATATAAAAGTTTGAAATATTAAGATAAAAAAAATGGAACGATGAGAAAAAAAATGTACTTTTGCATAATATGAAGTTTGAATTGCCAAAAGATAATAATCGCTTCCCTCATTAATTTCATGTATTTTCCTAATGAGAGTCTTTTGGCAACTATTTTATAAACATATTTTATAATTAATAAAAAAATTAAAACTCCTCAAGACCCTTATTTAAGGTGTAGATATTTAACTTAATCCTTATAAACTATAATAGTTGATTCTAAGTATACTGGTTCAATGAAGTTGATTTTGGATAAAGTAATTCCCTCTCCAACCAATTTTTGTTTTAAGTGCTAACAAAATAACTCCCTATCTAAATTTTTTATTTAATTGGTTTCTCGTTACCTAATATTGAAATAAATTTATTTAGTTTCTTATACTTCATTTTTGAAATTAGACTTTTGAATATTTTAATATATGCAAAATAAAATATATTTCTCTTAATCACAATTATGTAGTATATAAAATGAAAAACTGCCATAACTCTTGTGGGTTCCACCTGGAGATGTGATCACGGAAAGTTAGGTTGGAATCATAGTACACTCTTATTATTATTATTTTTATTAAAGCTAAAATTTTTGGAATCTCATATTTCAGTGATGTAAGTTGTAGAAAGTGATTGGTTGCTGAAGGTTTTAGAAAGATATAATAATTTTTATTTTACAAATAAAAATTTATTGTTTTTTTCTTTGAAAAAGTTGCAGAAAAATGCCCCTGAAATTTTCATAATGTATTTAAATACTCAAAAAAAAATTCAAACGATTTAAATTCATAATTTTATAAAAAAATATATATCTATATTATCATCAGTCTCATCCCCTACTGTGTTATGGATTTGGACATCAGCCTTATCCCATGCTTACTTACTGTGCTACCGCGGACTATTGTACTACTCAAACCTATACTTTTGATACACTGGATAACGATATAAATAGTTGGATTCACTCATACATGTAAATATTAAAATATTATATTTTTTATGCGATAAATAAAATAAAAAATGGTAAAAGAATGATTAACTTGTGGGATAGCCTTTAATATCAATTAACACTGATTCAATGACACAGATGTACCATGTCCAAATAAATTTGTCAATAAATATTGAATCCATTATTCGGATAATTAAATATGATTAGAATTTCTATAATTTTCAAAGTAAAAAAGTATTAATTTTAAATTACGTTATTTTTTAAAATATGGTGAAGAGAGTGTCCAGGATAAGGTTCTCAGTGACTAGTAAAAGAAGAGAATGTCCAGGGCCAGGCTCCCAGTAACCAATTTGATATACCGTGTCCAAATAATTTTGTGAATAAATATTTCATCCATAAATCAGGGTGATTAAATATGGTTAGAATTTCCATAATTTTCAGAGTAAAAACTATAATTTTTAGACTACAGTGTTTTTTAAAATGTGGGGAAGAGAATAAAAAATAAAATTTTTAGACTACAGTGTTTTTTAAAATGTGGGGAAGAGAGTGTCGAGGGCCAGTGCTCTACCGTGCTTCGTTTCCACGAGGCTCCACCACCAAGTCCGCAACATATGTCAGAGTGATTGAGTCAGTACGTATTGACACACACATGGGCCAGCATACCTGTGAGTATCAGAGTACGGTGCTCTACCGTGCTTCGTTTCCACGAGGTTCAGCCACCAAGTCCGCAGCATATGTCAGAATGATTGAGTCAGCACTATTGAGTCAGTACGTATTGAGACACCCACATGGGCCAGCATACCTCTGACTCCTCATAGACCTAATCCAGCGGCTGCTATATAGGTACGTTACTAAATACCGACACCGACAACCACTTCAGAGATAGATATTCTGACGTATGTGTGTGTCACTCGCAGTATGCTGGCCCATGTGGGTGTCTCAATACGTACTATTCTGACGTATGTGGGTGTGTCACTCGCAGATATGCTGGCCCATGTGGGTGTCTCAATACGTACTGACTCGATCACCCACACATGCTGCGCACTTGGTGGTGTCACTCGCAGATATGCTGGCCCATGTGGGTGTCTCAATACGTACTGACTCGATCACCCACACATGCTGCGCACTTGGTGGTAGAACCACGTGGAAACGAAGCGAGCACGGCAAGTGTTCTTTCCATCTCTATAGCAATATAAATTCACCGTCCTTACAGCGAGATCTATGTATGTATGGGATACTGACACGATAGCTACAGGAATCCCATGATTTTTCAGCAACTAAAGCTAGTAAAATTACTGTCAATAAATACTGTCAAACATGGCCTGATGGGCAGTTTTTTTTAAACGGGGCGACAATTTTTGCTGGAATTAGTTTTTTTATTTTTTTTTCTAGGATAAATATGTAAATATTTTTTATGGTGAAAATAGATTTAGTACTATCAAAAACTTTCAAAACACAAGTATAAAACTGTTTAAAAATATAAGACTGTTAAGAACTGTAATTTGGATTTCAAAAAATTTACATTTAAGCTGAGGTGGATGATGATATCTAAATCAACAGAATTGGAATTTTAAATTAGAACCAGCTGTGAAATTTGACAGTTTTCAAAACAGACCCACTCATCACCCGTAAAATTTAACCGTTTTGTAAATAGATTCACCAATCAAATTTCATGAGATATGAAGCGTGTGCAGGGAAACTCTTCTTTGTGTGATAAGAATTCAATAAAAAGAGATATGGAAAAAAGGAGATGTGTTCCGGGTCGTCTTCAAGATAGTCGGTGGTCTTTTGTTATCAGAAAATGTTGTGTACAGTGAAGAAATAATGAGGTGTACCGTAGTATAGCAAAAAAACAAAAAATGAGGGAGAATTCATGAGAGAAAACTATGTGAACTTGGATTTTATCTACTATCTCAATACAACCATGCTTACTCTGTATCGTATATATTGGATTTTCTGCATGATGAATATAGCTAGCGAGTAAATAGAAGTGTATTTTGTTTTATGAGAGGGTAACAAAACTTTCCCTTTGGTTTATATTTTAAAATGGATGTATCCCAAAATTGCGGAGGAAACCAATACAGAATAAAGATGTTCATCATAAAGCTATTCGGATTGTTCGGGATGGTTATCTGGTATTGCTGTAGCACAGTTGGAATTAAGTGAAACTGTAACCAGTTTTGTTAGTTTTCCTGACCTAGGAATCACTTGTTTAGGCAATTTGGCAGTTTTTTTTACAAGCATGTATAGAGGAAGGCTTGATCTGCAGATGGGTGCCCGGGATGTTCTGGCCAGCATAACAGGTCCCAAGTTGGAGAGTATTAATGGCTATGGATTGACTACGTGTAAGGGAGATCTGAAGATTGCTTCTGTTGTGATGCTATCCACAAGCACACCCAATTCTTCCATCAGACAATTCATGAGGTATATCTCCAATGCCCACGACGTGGAAACCATCGTATTGCAATGTGTTCCTCTAAAATCTGCAGCAATCACTGCACAGATCTGTGAATCAATGAGGTGACATGCGGATGCATTGTATTCTTCACAGTGGAAGAGATCACAACCATGCTTGCTGCTCAAATGCCTGGAATGCTAAAACAACTGTCTGATTCCCTGTGTATACTTCCATGTGTCAATTGCTTGCCATGGCTGCAACCAGGGCCTCTTGCATGTGGAGATTGATGGATTTGGAAGGGATAGATTGACAGTGGGTGACTCAAAGGACTCAGTTAACTTAGTCTGTGAAACACTTCATACTTCTCCGGAAATCATCGAAGAAGAGCGTATTTGCATCTGCATTCCAGTGCATGCAGCAGACACAGGTGATGACTGGACAAATCTGCTGATCAGATCTCTCATGTTGAAAGAGAAGGAAGCCAGAGGAGTGAGGGTCCAAGTTTTGGATTCGCAGGAAACATCACAGGTAATAGTGAAATACATCACTGCCTCCTTGATAGTGCCAAGGCTTATAGAAGTATTAGTGAACTTTCTACTAACTGGCTGGTTCAGACTGGATGGCTTCTCTAGCTCTCTCATATCGAGAAGGGCATTGAGAGATTATATCGTGGACAGTACAGGAAGTGGATTTGCTGCCAATGCGTTTATAGCAAAAGCTCTGCTAAATTCTAATGCTGATAACACCAACGCCAATGCCTGCCAAGTGCTGACCTTTAGAGGTACTGTTCTTGGCATCCGAACCTTATCGTTTATAGTGGGTTTCGGGAACTTGATTTGCTCTATTACTTGGGCTGTGCTAATTACAGCTGAAGGAGGTGCTGGCAAATGGTATGATTCTCACTGCATGCCACCCTCTAAAGTTAGAGTAATTGTGATAATGGCAGCCATTGGTACTGCTTTGGCCATGGACTCTTTAGATTTGTTCTCTCTTTCAAAGAAAATCAAGGGAAAACAGAGTCTTGGTAAGGAAATCAAAGAAAAAAAGAGGTATATGCTCTGGGCAGCTATAATTATGGAGATAGTGTGCATTGTAATGGGGATCACAGTGGCTGGAACATGGGGTTTAAAGAGTTTTGGCATATGGGTGTATAGTACTATGCTTGGTCTGGTTTGGATGAAGTGGGGAATAGGAAGTTACCTTTTGGGTGAATTTCTCCAGAATTTGACTCAAGACAAGGCAGATGGAGTCCTGATGGTACAGGTGTGGTGTCATGTGCTCGTAGGGTGACTGACAATAGATTTGAGGGTGGAACTTTGGTGTATTCTTCTGCATTCTTACTCAATGCCAGATTGGCTGGGGCTAAGAGCAAGTGGAAATATGTACTTAAAGAAAACAATTAAAAGCGCATTTCATTTATTAAAAAAAAAGAGATGAATTCGAATATATCATTATGCATCTTAGTGTTAACTAAGTATTACAGTCAACAAATTACATATGTAGCTAAACCTAAATCACATTATGTGATATTAATTTTGTTAATTATTACATATGTAGCTAAACCTAAATCACATTATGTGATATTAATTTTGTTAATTAATATTATTCTTAATTTTAAATGGATTGTATTTAGAGTGAATTTGAATTAGAGTTTAACAAAAGGAAATGAAATCAATAAAATTCTATGATTATAATAATTTTGTAGTTTATTATTTTTTATTTATTTATCTGATTTTTTCGAGTATTATTAAATATAGCTTAAAAATAAAAGAATAAAATATTAAATCAATAATAAATTAATTAAGTAATGTTTAAAGGTTTTTTTTATGTTGATTATAAAATTTGGAATATTTTGAACATTTAACAAGAACGAACTCTTCAAGCTTTATAATCTATTTATACTAATTACATTATAATCACAATAAAATAATAAAAAACCAAATAATATAATTTATGTTTTTTTAATTATAAATAAATATGAGGTATTTGATATTGGAGAATAATTATGTGATATATTAGTTTATTTTATTTATTTTTAATAAATTTGTAGTTGAATGTAAAATATTTCTTTATTTTGGAGAGGATTATAAAATTTAAAAAATATATATGATAATTCAAAGAATTAAAAAAAAAATTGATTTTTATACCATAGTTTTTGGAACCTAAAAAAAAAGTCACGAGAGATTTTTTTAGAATGTGTGGAATAAATTTGGTTCTTTGATAGAGCCATTAACAAAATTCTAAGAATGTGTGGTTATATAGAAAGAAAATAATTATATATTTAATATATATGAAATATGATAATATCAATAATAAGGTTGAATGTATAGTTTTATGGATATAAGGGTGTTTATTTTGGAAGGGACTTCTAGAATTTAAATTTAATTACCAATATTTATTAGGTAGATGGTAGAGATTTAACCTCCAAGAAATATTCTAGAGTATTTTTAGTAGTATGGACAAATAAAAAATTGAGATTTATCTACAAAGTAGTTATGCCTTTTGTTCCCTTTTAATTAAATTGATTAATTAAAGAAAATGTCATATGAACTAGTGTAATGTGAAATGACTTATGTTTTTATTTGGGATGTGATATTCATTAGCCATAGTATTGGCCAAGTACTATAAAAAAAAAACCTATTTGTTAATATGCTAAATGTGTATACTTTTAACTTATATATTAATTATTTTTATAATTAATAGTAATAACAATTTTAAACTAAATTTATAACTTAGTTAATTTTTATGATTATTTTTTCGAATTTTAACAACATGAAATCCATCATGAAATAAGCGTTTTGATGTTTGTCATAGAGTTTATCATAGATTGATGCCTATCAAAGCTCACCAACCATTTAAATTTATATGGGTGCACTAGTTTACATGTATTTGGAGATTTAAAGTTTTTGAGATGAATTGGGTTAATGATAAATTATTATTGAGAATTTCTTTATTTTTCAAATTTTTGGACACATGATCCTTCATATTTTTTTCCTTGTAAATAAAACTATAAATATTAGAAGCAATAGGAGAATATAAAATATCAATGGACCTCTCGGAAGATAAAACCAAGAATAACCAAATTGTATTAAATAAGGTTTCTCATTAATAGCTTTTCTAACCTAGTCTCTATCCATGACCATCTAATAGAATCTAACAATGCTTGGGAGACTTTTTGTGTAACCTTGTGATGGTTGAATTCGACTACGCAAAGATTTTGATCAATTCTTTGGCATATGTGGCTCTATGCTTCCATTTCCTATTTATGTTTTCACGAGATGGTATCTTGGTCATAAATCATAGTTGTCTACTCTTTGAGAGCTCTAGATGTAATTTGGGGATATATGCCACTATTCCATCAACATTGAGATCATGAGGCAAAAGAGTAGAGTTGAGAAGATGGTGAGATTGGGGACATATGTGATGACGAGTGCAAGGGGAGCAGTGACAGTGATATATCATGCATTTCATAGCTAGGGAAAGTTCTATTTATTCATGGTTTATCTCTCCTTCTTCAATTATGTGCATCACCTTATCCATTAAAGTGGAACATTTTGGCTTCATTCTAGTTTACTTGTGCACTAATGTGTGTCAAGCTCTTCATATATCTTAGTTCACTATTCCATACATAGTGAATGATTTTCCTCTCCCTTAGCAGAAGATTGAAAGAAAAAGATAGAGCATTTTTAAAATTCCATTCTCTCATCTCCATTGTCATAACGGTGTTGAATGACAAAGAAAACTATAATGAATGGCATACAAAGGAAAACAAAACACTCATTTTAATGATTTGTGAAATGGCGTATGTGAAGGAGAGAAGGACAACATACCTAAGAATCCTACATCAGAAAAGGAGCTAGTCATTTGGAAGAAAAAAGAGATTAAATCCTATCACCCACCAAAACTAGGTGGCCCCTAGGAGAATTTTTTCTTCTGTTCATCTCATCCAACCCACAACCAATATCCTTTGAGAGCCAGCTTATAGCCAGTGTGACATGTCATTCATATCTCAGCCACCTGCATCAGTCATATGTATTCTCGCCCATTTTTCAAGAGCACATGTTGGAAGGTGGGCAACTAATCAAAAGGTACTTTATTCATTTTGCAATCGGGTACTTATGTTTGTTTGTATTTGGGAATTTTTGCATGGATTATGGGGTGACTTGGAAGAAATAAGGGTTTTGGTTGTGATCTTGTTCCCTCACCTTAAATGGGAGGTTAATTTTATATCCTAGTGTAGTGTGACCTCCCTTAATGGCTCATGGCTTTAGGAAAGGGCGCTGCTTGGGAAGCCATGATTAAGATAACGTAGCCCCATCTATCCCCATTCCATACTTACCAATTTCCATCTTACATTACAAGTCCCTATTCCACCTCCATTCTCTAGGTTCAATCGACCATTGATTCTCTGGGATGTGGCACCCACACATCCTCGTACCTAGGTATGGCCTAGAAATGTACCCTAGGAGGTTGATGCAGCTAAAAGAAACAGAAAGAGCATATGATGGTCACAAGAAAAACAAAAGAAAAATCAAAATGCAAAAGATGGCTAGGAGTTACAACGTAGCATGTCAGCGAAAGCCAACCATGAGCTCTACCTCTCTCATATGGCCATCACCCAGTTCTTGGGCCAATGTTTCCCTATCTCATAGAGGACAAGGAACCCTTGCATGTCCCAACCCCTTATGGGTGATGAACTGCCCCATCCAAAAGGGGGAAGTAAGTATTGTACATCATCTATTCTCTTAGCTACAAGCAATAATACAAAGAAGAATCAAGAAATTGTATAAGGAAATATAGAGTGGTGGAAAAAAAAGGTCGAGGTAACTCTTGAATCCATGATTTCCCCTCCTCACATCTATACACCCAGGATCAGGTATTCCATCATAGTTGATCTCTTTGACCATGGTACTTAGCCATGAGGTATTTTCCCCTCCATACCATCATTTTCAGATGGTGTCTTTCAATTAAAAGGTGGACCAAGGACATGTCACTTCCCATTAGGGGTTAAGAACACCTAATAGGATAGTCTATTAACCACTCCTATCTAGGGTGGTAACACCATTGTGTGACTAAGGTCCCAATCTTGGAAGAGAAGCCTTACATGAACTGTCACATTTCCCATTTCTTTCAAGATTGGTTCACATAGATGCAATAATGATTAATGTACTTGATAATGAAAGTTGTAGAACTAGATATTGTATGTAATTGGCAAGTGGTTCCATCTATAGGTCTATGCAACTTAACTGGGGTTCAGGTCCTCCAAAGGGACCTATTGACACCCACATGTGATGCATTGAGAGCCATATGACTTTGGACAGTTGTAAAACATCATTTATATCCATGGGCACCTTCAACACCGAAAATGTTTCTGCATTTTTCTTTATTATTCATGGGATGATGCACCTAGACTAACATACCCTAGTGGGCTTAGTAGTGATCACATGGTTTGGAAATTGATTTGGGGCCCAGATGAGGTTTGTCTCATGCCTTAAGACATGGGAGGGATAGAACCATCTTTAGAGCCCTCAACGTTGGAGAAGAATCAACCATTCACACCATCAGGAGACCCAATTTTGTCCCCAAAACCCATATTTGGGGACTATAGGATGATTTTCATAGAGATCTAGGGGCCAACCCATATATTATGATTTTATACGTGGCACTTGATGATCCCAACGTAGATCCTAGAAGGGAAATATACTAGCATGACATCACCATTCCCCTCGCTTCGGCTCACACATGTGGATACATTTATGTTTAAAGAGAGCTACAAGGTCGACTTGTGACCTTGCTTGTAGTTTTCCTATTATTTCATTGTTTCAGGTGCATGTAGGTTAAAATAGACCTTAGTTACACATATAAATTAGATATCTCTTCATTGTGATCCCTCATCATCACACATTGGAGTTTTTACCTCTTTAGAGGAACTCACACTTGTTCTCCTATGGATGTTTGGAGATCTTTGGATGCATTTTGATATTTGGAGTTGATTTTTGGATATTCTTTGGAGCTATTCTTTGGTCTAATGGATGCAAATCTTACATGTTATCTTGTGAGTGTACTTTATTGTTGAATATTTATTTCTTGAATGTCTAATCTATGGAATTATTGATTCTAGGTTATGCTAAATTGTGCCCTAATTTTTTGAAGATCAATTTTGAATTATTATCTAGATGAATATTGCACACATTACTCATACCTAGCATGTAATGAATTTTCCTAGTGGTGAACTCCTAATAGCTCTCCCATAAAACTCCATTTCTTTATTGAGTGGGTAAATTCTAGAAATTTGATTGTTTGGGCATCAAATTTTGGCCTCCTTAAGAACAAATTTGACTAATATTTTTCTGTAAGAACTCTGGACACCACATATCTCCACAATGGTATGATATTGTCCACTTTGGGCCTAAGCCCTCATGGATTTGTTTTTGGGCTTTGCCCCAAAAGGCCTCATACAAATGGAGATATTTGTTCATCCTTATATACCCATGATCCTCCCCACTTCTCATCAATGTGGGACTTTGGTCATATACCCAACAATCCTCCCCTCGAACAAAGGACCATCGAGCCTCCCCTCAAATGATTATCCATCCTTCCACCCTCTACCAACCAGGATTCTCCGCTCCAATGCTTTGGAAGCACACACCTTATATGGAACACCACCTGCCTCGAGAGCTTGCTCTATCCCAGGTCAACTCCTCTTCACCGTGTTGGGACCAGGACACGTCCATGAAGAATCCGGAGCACACCGCCTGTCTAACCGAGCTCATCCACGGATCCCATCGTGATATTACCGGGGCCCACCACCTTTGTTCGGCATTCTGAGGATTCATCCACTTGGCTAACTTCGGAACTTGGCTCCGATACCACTTGTAAGGACTCTAGACACCACATATCTCCACAATGGTATGATATTGTCCACTTTGGGCCTAAGCCCTCATGGATTTGTTTTTGGGCTTTGCCCCAAAAGGCCTCATACCAATGGAGATATTTGTCCATCCTTATATACCCATGATCCTCCCCACTTCTCGTCAATGTGGGACTTTGGTCGTATACCCAAAATTTTCATCCTAAACTCCATATTCCCAAGGAACAAGGAACTAATCCAACTTATTGGTGATCATTCTTAAATTTTCTCCATATTTTCTCTCTCTCAAATTCGTCCCTTTCAAGGCTAAGTTAGGAAACTAGGGCTTGGTGTGAATCCATAGACAAGAGGAATTTTGGTGGTTGGAGAACCTAAACATTAAGAGGATAATATTTTCCACTAAATCTATCATTTTGGTGGGCTTCCACTTCAATTTCATCCATAAATTTCCTTTTCCTAGTTGTTTACCTAAGAGGGAAACCCTAGTTCTCCTTCTTGTAACTTAAGGGATTCCTTGAAGGCTTCATAAGCCTTAACATTTTTGATATACATTGTAAGAAACATGTTATCCTAGCCTTGACCTTGAGTTACTCCAACAATCGTCAAATTTATCAAAACCTACATGTTGTGCCCTTATTTCTAGGTGTCTTTATAGAAAGAGAATTGCTTCCTTATGAAGCCTTGAACCTAAATTATGTATTTCTTAAAGAGTTCCTAGTGAGATCATTTCACACATTAACCCTAGAATATCTATTATAAGTGATCTCCCTCCTACCAGGACTGCTCTCATCAATGAAAATCCATGAAGAGCGAGGTGTTTTGGCTATGGTGCTAGTGGGCCACTAAACCATTATTGCTCCTTGATCTAGTTTATGCCTTGCAAGGTTTCCCTCTCCAAGGCCTATTAGATTTTGCAGCAACATTTTTGGTGTCATTGCCAGGGATGAAGCAAGTATACTTTCTTGTAATTTGAAAATTTAATCCCATTCCCATATGAAAATATATATTATTATCTAGTGACTCCATTTGAAGAATGAAGCCCTTGTTCTTCATCGAACTTCATATTAAATGCTTGTAGGGTGAATCAAGAATCTCTCAAGGCATCTTAAAAATCACCCTGGCGACTTCACTTATGGTTGATATGCAAGGCTCAAAGCAATGTGGGATTGGAAAGAAGCATACCCGAATTTGGATATTGCATGGATTCCTATATATCCAAACAAAAAACAAGTACAATTATTTGAAATGTTTACCACGGTTTTATGGTGATCCATCTGCAACAGCTGATTATGTGGCTCAATTCATCAAATATACTTCAAGTGTTAATGTGGTTCATCAAGATGTTCTCATTTGGTTCTTTATTATTTCTATTGCACCTAGGAATAGTGATTGGCTTGAGAATTTATGCAGGCCATAAAGCATTCCCTCTTTCCCTATATTGATCGGATATTTCTTGTGGTACAAATTCAAACTATGAAGCAAGCCTGTCAAATATTTGATATAGCCCTATAAAGGGAGGGGCTCATTGAGAATGTTGAAGAAGTTGAAGAACAACATGAGCAAGAGAAAGAATCCTTTCTTGAATATCAAGATGAAAACATTGATGAATTCATTGAGGATGGTTTTGAAAATAAGCATGGTGAGGATCCCGATGGCTCTTTGGAAAATGGAGTTGAGAATAGCCCTTCCCCTTTCAAGAATGTTATCTATGGTAATGTACTCCTTGAAGACCTTGGAAAGGTTAGCTCCATTAATTCCCTGGAAGTTAAATTTTTCGAGTTCTTACATATAAAAGAAGGGAAATGGGATGCCAACGGCCATTTCTTCGAAAAGGACCCAATTTATGATACTAATGATGATACTAATAGGAATATTGTATTACCATACATTCAATATGATCAAGAAATGATCATTGATATTTTTGAGCAATTCTTGGACCCGAGTCTTGAAAATGATAAGCCTATGTTGATTGTCCCTTTTCATTATGATACTTGCAATGAGCAACCTAGTTTTTATGATCCTTCATCCCAACCATCCCCTCATCCCTCCCATCATGTACCTTAGTACACCATGGAGCATTACATCACTATGGAAGATTTTGGGAAGGATTGCTTTAGCTTGATCATTCACTTATCTATATTCAAACTTGAGGGAATGATATGATGGTGTGAAACAATTCCCCTTTCTACCTTGCATCCATGAATCCATTTCATGAAATGGGCTCATGATGCAGGAGCATTCAACTCAACAATATCATTGTATTTTAGTAGACATAGGGGGTCTTGTGTTTTAAGGAAGTTGGTTTCCTAAGTGTTGAATTAATGTAATTATTTAGGCTTTTGAGTGATTTTAATGAGAATAGGATTTAATTAAATATTGTGAGGCATATTTGTAAATATTCTCGAATGTAGGAGAATATGAGAGATTTAGGATAGTTGAGAGATTGAGGGATTTGAGAATTAATTGTAAATCTTAGATTAGGAGTTAGTTCATGATTTTGTGGATTGGAGAGGATCCTTAGAGATAAGGAAGATATTTTAGGATTTTGTTGAGGAGTTTATGGATCTAAACTAGGAATTGGTTGTAGAATCCTTTTGTATAAATGTAAGCCTAAAAGGCATAGTTAGAGGTTAGATAGTTAGATGGTTAGATAATTAGTTGGTTAACTAGTTACAGAGTAGAGGTGTGACTGTAAGCCTACGGGCAGATTGTAAAATAGAGGCCACTAACTTTAGAAGATTAGGACTGAGAGAGAAACTGTGTAAATGATTGTTTATACATACTGAGATTTAATTCCAAAACTGTGTAAGTGTGTGGTGAGTAATGAATGATAAATTATGTGTGAATCAGAGTATTCTGCGTAATAGTGAGTGCAGGCAGAGTACAGTAGAACACATAGGAGAAGAATGATACGGAGGATCATAATGGATCGCTTGAATCCATTCGAAGGATCACAGTCAAGATTCTGGAGTGACTGTGTTAAGAACTCGCAAAGTTAAGCTTAGGAGTAAGTTGCGCAGCAGAACAACAGAAGGACGAGAACCACTGAAGTAACCCAAAACCACAGAAAACGCTGAAGGAATGGCCTAAAATACAAGTGAAAAGAGGAACGAAGAAGTAAAGTGTTGATGCATAGGAGTCGTTGGATCTTTACGATCAACTACCAGGATTAAGTCGCATGGAATGGAGCAATTAATATCGCATTGCAATATACTTCAAGAGTGAATGAAACCGGCCTTAAGCAATTGCAATTTACGACGTGCGATATCGTTGTTGACCGTTGGATCGTGTGCTTTGATCAACGGTGGAGGATCGCTCATAAATCCTGCATCGCAATTTCAACGTGAGGAATTAACCATGGGCCTTAAGGAATGCGATGTGCGATGTCTGATGCGATTGGTGATTAGATCGCATTGATATTCCATGGTAAATGTATTGGCCCTAAGCCATTGCGATATGCGAAGGTGCGATGTGAGCGGACTCGATAAGTATTGCGACTTGCGATATAGAGCAGACCTGATAAGGTATGAATGCAGTTTATGTTATATTGAAGTTTGGTTGTGTTATTGCATCTCGGATGCGAAAGGAGGAGCCTTAAGAGTCTTGTTAGTGGATCCACGAGTATTGCGACAACGATGGATCTGATGGAGGAAATCAATGGTGAGGAATGAAGGCAATAAAGACAGAGAATCGGGAACAAATATACAAAGGTCATGGAATGAAAGTGTGATCACTTCCCACAGATCGGGAAGTTCTGAATGCATATGTTTAAGAGTCTTTGAAACCCCACGATTGCGATTGCGATAAAGGGAGCATCGGTAAATTTGCAAAGGCCGAGGAAATGTGAAAAGGTAAGGTCTACGTATATTTGTGGAGTATTTCTATTATGTAAGCGTTGTAATAGAAATAAAGTGATAAGAGGGTTTTATGTGGTAAGTCCAAATATAACCAAAGTAAAGAGTGGGGTTTGGTTATATGTGCGGGCATAAGTTTAAAGGGTTATGAGGTGAATAAGTCCCGATGGGAAGGATTGATGAAGGGAAAATTGTGGTTAGTAACAAAGCATTCCGCATGAGATTTATTAATGGGGCCTTAAACCATTAATTAGTGAAGATTTGACTCAGCAGAGAGTTGAGATTCCTGGGGCAAAATAGGATATATGCATTTCATATGCATACTGTTGGTATACGTGGGTTTTCCTGCGTCATGTCATCTTATTTTCCCACCTCCCACGCTGATGATCTTGTATATAGATCTAGCATGGATGATTTTGACGTTTTCTTGTCCCATATTATTACAAATATGAAAAAATGGTTTTATATTTATTTATTAACATGTTGGTTACAATGGTTGTATGACTATACTTAGTTGTTATACTAGCAATGCATGGTCGTGTAGGTGCATTACATATTCCTTTTGCATATCTAATATCGTCATCTCATGTTCTCATGCTAGAATAGATTTCATGTAGATTAGACTTTCATTTAGCATAGATTTACTTTATGTTGGAAGGCTAACCTACTCTCTTCATTTTATAAAAAATAAAATAAAATAAAATAAAATAAAGGGCCCCTTCCTAAAATTTTACTATTTTTGCTTTTGTATTGGCTTGATTCCTACATTCCTTCTTCTAATTACCATTTTGAGTTTTATGGCATGATAGTTTACTATAGGATTGATTCCTCCATTTATAGAAATATAAGGATTTATTCTCCCTAATTGTTATGATTGGTACCAATTAACATATTCTTCCAACTGCAAGGAAAATTTGTCAGTTAAATTGAGTTTATGATGTTAATGGGGTTATTTTTTATGGACTATCATAGTGATTTCCTATTTTTTTCCTTTGTTTCAATAAGATTTGCTCTTTCAAATGTTTTATTTTGGGTTGATGGTCCTAACCTAAAGTTTACAACCTATGATTGGTGTCACTAAATGTTCTAATAATGCCATATCCACCTCCAATATGTACCAATTAATGGTTCGTCACTTTCAACTTAACTATATGATTTAGGTGATTTGTTTCACATATTTACATTTATGGTTAGTACTAGTTTCAACTGCGCTGTCATGTTAGTACACCTAGCTACCCACTAACCTGGAAGCCTAATTCTCAAGTGTCAATCTGTGGTAACACAAATTTTTGTATGACTTGACTATCAGATAATGTCCATATTCCAAGGGCATCCTTGCTCTATCCTAAGTATGTACTTGAAACCTGTTGATTTGATCTCTAAAATTTTCTTGAGAAGGTTTCATTGAACCATTTAATTTTGGTCTTTCTTGTCTTCATCTTGAGGGTTCTGCAACCTAGGGTTTCATGTCTGGTCTTTGGTTTTTCGAACCATGTTTCATTCTAACCTACAAATTTTCCTCTATAACATGCCACCAGTAGTCTGAACCTAGATCGTTGGAGCAGAACTTGTTGAGGCAAATGAGGAATGCATGGTTTTTTTTCGCCAAGTTGGTTGGTGGGATTTTTTGGGACTATTTAAGGGTCACATTGATGAATTAGTCAAAATTTTTGTTGTTTCTTTTAATTGAATAAGAGCCTATCTATGTGACTTGGAAATCAAAATCAATTTGGAACTTGTTGCAATAGCCACCCACTTACCCTTGGAAGGCAAGTGTTGGTCTAAAAATGTTGCAGTTAATAGCAAGCCACAGAGGAAATTATTAGCTAATAAGGGTTGTGAATACTCCATCAAAGGTATTTCCATATCATTCCTCAAACCAAAATGATTTGAATTATTACATTTGATTCGTAGATACATAACCTGTGAGGGCCGATATAGCGTCGTTTTCATGTATCATGTTTGGCTTTTAATGGTATTCTTAGGCCGAAATCTTAACTTGCCATATTATCTCTTAAGAATTTTAACCTGAATGTCTATGGCTTACCAAGATGAGCATAAGAACCCTAAATGGTCCCTTTTCTACCACAGTTTAATTTGTATGATAGTTATACATCATCTGGCTCAAATTAGTGATGATTGGGACCCTTTTATCGCCCGTAATGGTTATCTTAAGCCTTCAACATTTGATCTTGTCCAGTCTTCTGCCACCACGGCTCAAAACCCCTCTCCTATTGATTCAACTCCATCATTGGTTGAGGAGTTACTATAGGATGAGTGTGAGGCATATTTTCAAACATCAAGGTCACCCTCTTTAGAAGATAGCCAAGTTAAAATTTCCAAAATTTTAATGTCTCTTCATGATACCAAGAGTGGAGTGAAACATCATAATCTCAATCCTATTACAGAATCTTCTTGCCCTGAAATCCAGCTTTTTCAACCTGCACAGAAATAGGAAACTAGTCAAATGCATCAAGATGAACAAGGTATGGGGAAAGTAAAATAATTGCCAAGAAAAATTGCTAGAGCCTGAAGGACTAAGCATATGGGACCTCCTGCGACTGTTTCCTTGATTAACCTGGAAAATAATCTCGAGCCTTATTTGAAAATAAATAAGTTTCATTCGTAGGATGCTTCTCAAAGTCACGATAATACTGCCAATTGTGGTGATTCTTCCTCAGGAATCCCTCACTCAGATGATTTAATCGCTAATATCTATTAGAAAAAACAATATTTACTCATTGTTCCTCATCTCAAATGTCAAATAAACTAGTTTATTTATGAAAACAACCAATTAAGATCTTTGATCCAGAGAAAGGATAAGTCTAATGAACAAAAACCATCTAGTGATGACAGTAAAACCAGGTCCAAAGATACTCACTTCTTGATAAATTATCTGAATCTCAAAGTTACCATTTCCTCACAATTAGAGGGATATGATGCAGGAAAATGGTTAAATTTTTTTGTCTATGCATGTGAAAAAATTACATGTAATTATTGTTTTATTTAGTTTTATATTTTAGAATAAAAGAGTTGCTACAAAATTGTAAATTTTGTAGCAGCATATTCGAGTCTCATTGTTATATTGTCTAATCTTAGTTTATTTCTTTAACAGGTTTTCCACATTGGCAAGACAACTTTCTTGGATATTACGACTCAAGATACTTTCAGTCATCTTGTGCCCATTCCTAACCTTGTAAGGGAATCTTGTATGCCACATGTTTTATTTTAATTTGCTCATTCAACCAAGATGGCCTGAACATCAAACATTTCTCTTTATTTTTTGTAACTAAATGATTTGAAGACAATTTTTAGTTTTGTTTTGAATTGTAAGGCTAAGGGCCTTTTGTTATATATACCAATTAATTTGATTTTAAAGAGGGATACCTGTATTACGACAAGGGAGTTTTTGGACAAAGAATTGTTGTTAATGTTTTGATTGTGGAATTATACTAATACAAGTGCATAGATTTGATTGTGTTTAATATGGTTCTTCATCTTTTGTTGTCCATAGTCAGATGAGTGTCCTCTTTTTTTTCCTGTAATTATTTCTTGAAATTTAGAGGATAAATACTATTTGTTTGGTGGTTTATTCCTCAAGCAAACAATTTTTTATTATTATATTAGTTTGTCTGTTTTAACATTGATTTGATTTGCAAATTATTTTAGGTTGATAGTATTCTTCAGTGACATATGTCCTAAGAAGGGTTATTGTTTTACACATTATTTTAATTTGGATTTTTGTGAATGTTTTCTAGATTTTTGAATTGATAGAAAATGTTAACTTTTACATGCAAGTTAATGATAGTGTTGCTACTGTAGATGATATTCTTATTTTTGTTGAGAAATCTAGGGCATTCAATAAATAACAATTTATCTTCTTGATAATTTCTTGTGATGCTCTTTTCTTCTTAATCTTATAATCAATTATTCGTTAACTTATTAATGTATTCTTTCATCAAGATAATTACCAATATGCAATAACAAAAAAGACAAGTGACACAATATATAGGATTCTCCAACCAGGGCCAAAACTTCTTACCTCTTGAGAGGAAAACTCGATCAAAATTCTTCTTCTAGATCTTCAATTGATAAGTACTAAGACCATTACACATAACCTTGACTCTAGTATCCTTCCAAGAACCTTGTCACCAACCTTGATACTCTACCTCTTCCTTTGTTCTTCCTTTCTCATGCTGCTTTCCTTGGCTTCTTCTAGAGAAACTCGGTCTCTATCTTTCTTACTACTTCTCCTCAGCTTCCCTAGAGAATCTCAGTCTCTAAGTCTTTACTTCGACCTCCCAGAAGGGTATTTCTCTAGCTGCCCTAACTTCACACTTCCCATAATACTATGCTACCCAGACTTTGCACTGCCCTAGAAGATTCTGCTGCCCAAAAGAAATTTCGTTGTCCCAGAAGAAACCCTTCTTGTCTTCGTATAGTCGAGAAGAAACTTCGCTTTTCTTTATTTCGTACTCCTCTTTCAGCTCCTTCTTCGCTCTTCCTTTTTACCCTACCTTCACACTTATTATTATCTCAAGTAAGTCGAGTTTCTGTCTTCAAATGGAGGATGAGTTAGGCTATATATACACCTCCTTTGTTTCCCTTTAGGCTGACATGAGAGTTGGAGTTAGGCTGACTTGAACTAGCAACTTCCTTATCGTTTGTAGGCCAACTTGAAGAGGTTTGGTGACAAGTTCTTGGAAGATACTTTACATAGATAATATTGACCTTTTACAAAGTGTAACATGACTTCATTTACATGACAATGACTCTTATATTTTATGACTAGATGACAAATAAATCCTAAAGACTCTCAATTGGAGTCTTGACTCAAAAACAAAAACCCTCTCTCATGAAACCCATGAAGCAAGTCAATAAAATAATTTAATTCTTCCTTATTTACATATTATTTCATAAAATCATATTTACATGTCATTATGAAGACCGACCATAGTTACACTTTTCAACACTCCCTCTTAAATAGGGAGGTATTCATAATGGTACCTTGGACTTTCTCAATCTCAAGAATCTCTTAAGAATAATTCGGATTTTTTACTCATTTGTATAGAATCATATCAACCAACATTGTTACATAGAAAGGCCTTGATTAACAACTCCGTCTCTCCACAAGATCTGAGCTCAATGCTAGCGAGACCAATGAATTACAAATATACTCATCATTGTCTCTCTCGGAACATACCCCACCCGGGCTCTCTCAGGATATGCTCCACGAGGACTATTCTTATCTTGGACTCCCCAATCCTCAAATAATATCGATCCTCCATGACTGCTCTTTCATGGGATGTCCTATCTCATCCCCAAAGAGTATCGAATGCCAAATGATTACACAATCCTCCATTCTATCTTCCCAGGTGAAGACCAGAATGACATGTCTATATCTCCCTTTCAAACAAGGAGGACATATTCCATTAAAGGAATTTACTCATTCCTATCACACGGGAATGTACCTAAGCTCCTTGCTTTGGAATTTTTCAAGTTTCTTTCAAGTAAGAAACTTCTTTTCAGGCTCCCTCTTAGCTAAGGGCATACTGCAGCTTGTCATGTGGATATCCTGGAACAATCAGCTGCTTAAAGAGCTCCTTGCTTCGATGTCATGGATTCTTCTTCGTCAAGGAGTCTTCATCTTTTGGGAACTTCTACATAGGGCATATATCATCCATCACTTTTATCCATGAGTTAGTCATGTTCTCAACTCATCAGAAAGTTATCCATCAGATTTTCCATCTAGATTTGCTTCAATTCATTCTCCTTTCATGCCATATTTCTCAGAAGAACTTTACATTCTTCTATATGGTTTGCTTGGAAGTCATCCACATATTTCCCTTTTTCAGTGCTACATAAGCCCATTTAGATATTAGTTCAAAAATTAATAAATACTTTTAAATCAAAATTACCTTTGTGATGATCTTTCACCATGACATCTTCCTGTAGGTATCAACATCCTGCATGCAGATTGACACATATCCCACTGATATCCATTGTCAAGGGTCTCTATATTTTTTCGTCTTCCATCAGAGTCTTCACATCCTTTCGAGAGATCTTCTAGTCAAATTTTCTTGGACTTCGGATGTTGAGTGCCTTATACCTTCGTTGCATATTATCATGTTATCTTCCCATATTTTCTCACACACTTCATTCCCAAGAGCTTCCAATTAGAGTTCCTTAATTGTAGTCAGCTTCCTTATGATTCATATGCAAACATATTATGTTGATTTCATCAATTGTGAATTATGCTTTGCTGCAATCTTTCAGAGGAGGAGATTATTTCTTCTTTTGATCATATTTCCCAAGATGGAAATAGTGATCCATATTATCTGCAACCATATGACATGACTTTCATAATAATATATGTAAGAATACATACCTCATCTTCCTTTTAGTCATCTAGACTTCTTGTAGCAGCTTCATTCGAAAGGACTTTATCCTTCAGACCTACTTTCTTGTTCTGTCATCATACCATCATTCCTTGAATCCCACGAGTTGGAATTCCTAATGAAAACCTTTGCTTCCTTTCTCGATCGGTGAATCCTTTGATGAGGATTCCATCAGATAGACTTGAGGATCTTTCATATCCTCACCCGATAGATGTTTCCTTATTGACCATGATGATCCTAGTCAATGATGACCTCTGCTTCCCTAATGAGGTTTCCTAAGAGCTTCCTATTCTTTGTAATCAGTAGAATTTGTACCAGACATACTTTCTGCTTCCCATGTCATGAGCTCTTACTTCTAATGCTTCTATTATGATGCTACCTTCTAATCAGATGCATCCTATCTTATATACATTGTTTTCTATATATAAATTTCAAGTGAAAGTACCCTTCAATGAAGAAGATCATATCAGTCATAGTAGATATCTTTTACCTCTTCATTCTTACATTTATTTAACTTGGGCTCTTTCACTTCTCAGTAATGTGGGCTTCTTCCCTATTTTTCTTGTCCTTACTTTGTTTATGACAATCTCTTCTATAGTGCCCAAGTTCTTGACATGTTGTTGTGTCACTCAACAACCCCCCATTATTTTTAAATAAGTAACTTAGTCGAATAATGGGGACCCTTTTAAATTTTAAGTATAGAGTCTTTTAATAAAATGGATAAAAATAAAGTCTCAAAAAATTAAAATAAAGTATCATCCTGACCCTAGGTCTTAAATCCATTAATATTAAAAAAGGACTTAAGTTGAATGGGTCTCATGTATTTCGCATATCGCTAATCACAAGCGAGTAGAGTATCATGCTAAATCAAAGCGTGATGCGAGAAACCCCAACCTAACCGACCACGATAAAACTCTTAATTAAAGTTTAATTGAAGAAAAGGCCCCCTCACATATGAATAATATTTCAGGTCCAGCGGTTAGGCCACGTCATCATCGCAAAAGGAATCGACATTCCCCAAAGTTATTATAAACTCAAATCACTGATAAACCTTTTCCGATATCGCGAAACTCTATCGCACATATCCTTATTGTGTTGCATCGCTAATATTTAAATAGGTCTTCCCCTAAGAAATGTCGATTCTGATAAATCATGCAGTAAGTTGTGTGTCAAAATTTTATGTGTCTACATCTATATTTCTCGATTCTTTTTTTATTTTCCGCAGCGTTTTTATTGTGAAGAAATTGCAGTTTGATTTATTCGTTATTTGTTGTAATATATAAACTGCATAATTAGTCAGTTAGAAGAATAAATTCCAGTTATTGCATTTCAAGGAAAATTCACATTTTCTACCACCACTAACCTATCCAACCTTTTAGAAATCCCTTCTTTTCACCTTCTAAAACTCCTCCAAGTTGGAACTGATTTTATATGTTCTACATGACATAGCCCTAATTCTTAAAACATATGAGAAAAGCGTTTTCAAAGGGTTCTATCTACCATTTATCTCCCATACGTATCCTACTTTGATAATGAAGTTTAGTTCTTCCCCCATAATAACGTCATGTATTTTAGTAAAATCTAATGAACTAAAAATATCCCAAAAGACCTTCTTAAACATGTATGTGCCATAGAAATTAATAAGGGAATTTCCTAATTCCTTTAATTATAACTATGTTTAGATATCTACATTTAAAATGATGAATTAATGAAAAAAATAGTGTTATTCCTGTGTTTTAATATTACTCCCGACGTTCCCTTTGAATCTAGAGAGAGAAAGTTCCACTCCTTTATATAAGAGGTTAGCATGGCTACCACTTTAGCCTCCTTGTACATTGCCTCCTAGATCATAATTACATTTGGTTTGAAAATGGAGAATAATCTTTGAAGGTTTATCTTATTATTGGAGCTACATATCTCTCACACATTTAAGGATAGAACAAGCATTGCTTCATTCTATTTTAGGCATTCTTTGCTTGGAGGGATCCTCTACAATTTTTTTTTTTTTCCTTCCCGTATTTTTTTAACCTTCTATTTTGATATTATGATAAATCCTTATCTAGTCTACCAATGATTTAGATCCAAACCACCCTTTATGCACACAAATTTCTTTTATAAATCTTCTTTAGTAGATATTAATTTATATTTAGGCAACTTTCTCCCTTCAACTTATGTTTCGAGGTCCTTTACCTCCTCAATTGAATATGAAAAACGGTAGATATTTTGAATCCTTTTGATTGTGGTAAATAATAAGGGTCAAAGTTATTTGGAGATAAAGCAAACCTTTAAAATTCCTTCAAGACACATTCAAAGTCAATGTTGACTAAGAGAATGATGCAAAATAATTACTCGTCTTACCTTTACCCTACACCAATTTGGTAGTGTATCATATTAGACCTAACACTTAGCTTGGATAGCTTTGTATCCTTACTATCCTTGGAGAAGATACTCTTAAAGGATTCCCTATGTGTTCTATGCTTAAACATTCTTTAATTATATTTCTTCATCTATTAATTATCTTTTTTTAACTTTATGATCTTCTGACTATCTTCTCAAGCTATATGTTTTTTTTTAATCTTTCTAAACATATTTTGAAGGTCTCTTTATTTTTCTTCTTACCCACCTTCTATTGGATGGGGGTGGGGGGAGTTAATATGAAAACCATATATAATGTATATGGTTTTCATATTAATTCTCTCCACCCCCATGACCCTCACCCTCATGGAGTAGGGGTGGGGGTAATAGATGGTTTGCATATTAACGCCTCCGACCCTGACCTTCTTGGAGTTAATATGCAAATCATCTATAATATATGGTTTTCACATTAACTCCCCTCACCCCCACCCTCATGGAGTTAATATGAAAACCAAATATAATATATGGCTTGCATATTAACTTCATGAGGGTGTGGTTTAGGGGAGTTAATATGGTTTGCATATTAAATCCATGAGGGTGGGGATCAAGAGAGTTAATATGCAAGCCATATATAATATATGAGGGTGGGGATGGGGGAATTTAATATGGTTTTTACATTAACTCGCCCCACCCTCCATTCTCATGAGGGTGGGGGGAATGGGTGTTAATACATGTTTCCATATTAACTCCCCCCACCCTTATGCTATATGGTTTTCATATTAACTCCCTCCACCCTCATGGGGGTTGGGAGGGGGGGAAAGGAGTTAATATGAAAACCATATATCATGAGGTGGTTTTCATACTAACTCCCACCACTCCCCGACCTCATGAGGGCGTGAGGGTGGGGGATGAGAGGAGTTAATATGCAAACAATATGTGTGGGGGGTTGATCCAAAATATTTTGCTTATAAATATGTTAAAGAATTACATGCATAAATTGTAGCTTAACATAGAAAACTTAATGTGCACATGAGAGAAGAGGAGAAACACATAAAGCATGAAAGAAGACAACAGACTTGATAATGGAGTTCGTCTAACTTGGACTATGTCTCTGGGCCCTGCTTGATCAATGGGGAGGCCTTCATTCGTTAAGTGGCACGAGAAAGAAGAGTACAAACATCAGTTACAAAAAGGAGTTTTATACCTCCATGTTGAAAAATGGCCAAAAAATGCAGAACTCTGATGGAGAAACAGACAGCGCCATTGCGTTCGTGGCGTCGAGAAGTGCTGAAACCATATAAAATTTGCCAAATTTTGACAAAGTGAAAATTCGACCCTCCTGCAAAATTCTGCCTCGAACTGCGTGCATTGCCTCCTCTGCCCTAGGCAAACTGATGAATTGAGTGTTAAATAAAAAATGGTTGACGCATTTCTCAAGAATGTTGTTGGCGGAGTTGGTTTGAGATCTATTTAATATGGAGGAGGTCGGGCAGTCAAACCCCGCCTCCTCCTTTTTTTACACACCGAATCTCTTTAAGTTTAAACAAACCCCTTAAATAAAAATTATGGGTTGGGTAGGGCCCGCCCTCAGCCGGTCTCCATTAATTTATGGCTGGTGGTTGTGTTTTTGTGTGGGCGTGGTTGGGTTCGTGCCCCAAGGGTCGGCCCACCACCCGTTGTGTTGTTCAATGGTTCCGTGGGAGGGGTCGGGGGTCGTGGCCCGCGCCTCCACCACATATGCTTCCTTTTTTTTAATATGTGGTTATGAGTTGAGGTGGCGGGGTGGCCTGCCACCCCCTTTTTTTAATATTTTTTTTTGTTAATAAAAACAAACTATGCAATTTTGGAAATTCGGTTTTGGACCGAAGGAGTCTTTTTAACGAGGCCACGATTTTTCCTAGAATTGGGCCGGAGTTGGCCGGATTCTGTCCGCTTGAAAAATTCAAATTATGCCTTCATTAATCCTGCCCAATGATCAAAACTCAACCCAACTTTGACTGCCTCTATCTCATTCATCTGGACTCGGATTGGAGTGTCGTTCACACCATTGGAATCAGGGCGATGAGCACTTCGATCTGATGTCAAGTTAATTGTCTTTTTGTCACTTTTAATTTTGAGCTTTTTTCTGTGCCACTGGTGTCTGGAGATCCACCTAGATCAATCCTCCTGATTGAGGAGCTTTTGGACTGCCAAAAGCTTTATCAGTCAATTAGCAAGTGAGGGAATTGTTCCCTCACTCTTTCTTTTTTCAGCCATTTTGCCTTGATAGGGTGCATCCCCTTGAAACCAACTCGAAGGTATTCCACATCTCCCCATCGTGAAGTCCTAGTTCTTCTGTTAAGGATGATGTCTTTAGGTAACTCATCGAGATACTCTGGTGCAAAGTCATCAACTGTAGGAATTGTGCCCACCTTTTTGGTGTCCATAATCAATAGTGGCTCATACAACTTTAAGTTTTCCACATTCACTACGGAGTACATTTGAATATATATTGGCAAATCGAGACGACATGCATTGTTTCTAATCTTCTCCAAAATGGTTAATGGACCATACCGAATTGGTCTCAATTTCTTCCCTTCTCCCTTCATCTTGTCCTTGCTAATGTGAAACCACACTTTGTCGCCCACTTGAAATTAATGGTCGACTCGATGTTTATCATGTCGAGCCTTGTACCAGACTTGACTTTTCTCCAACTGCTCCTGTACTACTTGGTGAATCAAATGGATCTGCTGAATGAACCGCTGCGCTTTGTCCCTGTCATCATGTCCACTGGAGTCATCTTCCCTTCCAAAGACCATATCAAAAGGATCTTTTGGCAGGTAGCCAAAACATGTCTCAAATTGTGAACAATGCATAGATGAGTGCACTACTCAATTGTAGGAATGTTGCACATATGGAAGATGCTCATCCCACAACTTATGTTGTTTCCCATAATACCCTCGAAACAAGTGTACCATGGTGTGGTTGACAACCTCTATCTGTTCATCATTTTGTGGATGGAATGCCGTGCTTCTTTTCAACTTAGTGTCCATCATCTTCCACAAGCTGGTCCAAAACTCTCCGAGAAAGCGAGAGTCCCGATCTGACACAATCAATGTGGGCAACCCAAAATGGACCCAAACATGCTGAAAGAAAAGATAAGTTGTCTACTCTGCAGTGATCTGCTTTTTAGAAGGCATTAAAACACATCTTACTAAAACGGTCAACGACGACATACAAATAGTCATGACTTTTCCTAGACAAAGGTAAACCTCCTACAAAATCCATCGACACACTTTCCCATGGACGACTCGGAATAGGGAGTGGTGTGTAGAGCTCGAGTTTTCTATTAGAGGGCTTTGAAATAGAACACATCACACAACCCTTTACATAGCGAGTCACAATGTTCTTCATATGAGGCCAAAAACAAAATCTTTGTACATGACACAAAGTTTTTTCAATACCAAAATGACCAGACACAAGGGAGGTGTGGACCTCCCGGATTACATGTACCCTTTCTCCTGTGGGTATGCACAATTTGGCAAGGTGATAAAACAGTTTCCCCTACAAGTGATAGTTGTCCACCTGTGAACCATGGGTTAGTTTTGCATAAATCTCCTTAAATTCATCATCGTTAGCATATTGTTCAGCATAATTTTCAAAAGATAACGAAGCATTATGCAAAATAATAGAAGCAGAAATAGGAGGGCGAGATAGCATGTCGGCCACTTTATTGCTAGTGCCCTTATTATACTTTATTCCCAAATGAAATTGTTGAATAAAACCCATCCACCTAAAATGTCGAGATTGCTGCAACTTGGTTTGTGACTGAAGATACTGCAAGTGCTGATGAACTGTATGGATGATGTTCTCCTTGCCGATCAGGTAGTGCTTCCACTTTTTCACACTTTGGACCAAGGCATATAACTCCTTGTCATAAGTGGGATAGTTTATCATAGCCTAAGAGAACTTCTCTGAATGGTAACATATCGGCTTCTTTTGCTGCGTCAGTACAACTCCCATGGCATATCCATTGGTGTCTATTTCAATCTTGAATGGTTGTTGGAGATCTGGTAAGGCCAAGACTAGTGTGGTGCTGATCTTTTCTTTCAATGTTTCGTAGGATTTCTGTTGCTTTCCTCCCCATTGAAAGAGTTGCTTTACACTTGTCAATGCGTGTAAAGGTGCTGCAATAATAGAGAAATTGGCAATAAATCTCCTCCAATACTGTACTGCACCCAAAAAGCTGTGAACCTCGGTTACACTAGTAGGACTAGGCCAATTTACAATTGCTTCAACTTTAGAAGGATCAATTTTTAGTTGACCATGACCAACAATATGACCTAGGTAAACCAAAGAGGTTTTCCCAAACTCACACTTTGACAATTTTACATAGAGCTTTTCGTTTTCCAATAATCAAGCACTTTCTTCACATGACATACATGTTCATTCCAACTTTTACTAAAGACAATAATATCATCTAGATATACAAGAACAAATTCATCGATGAAAGGCCTAAAGAGATCATTCATGACTCACATGAAAGTGGCTAGAGCATTGCAAAGTCCGAATGGCATCACCATCCATTCGAACAACCCCTGTTTGGTCTTGAAGGCAGTTTTCCACACATCCGACTCTGTAATTCGGACCTGGTGATAACCACTATGCAAATCCAATTTGGTGAAATAGATAGCATTCTTTAACTAATCTAATAAGTCATCAATGTGGGCAAGAGGGTAACGATTTTTCACCATGATTTTGTTTAGTGCTCGATAATCCATGCACATCCTCCTTGTGCCATATTTCTTCGGCACTAAGACAATCAGTGAGCCGAATGGAGAAGTAATCGGTCTGATGACCCCTTGGTTCAATAGTTCCTGTACCTACTTTTTGATCTCCTCCATCTCAATGGTCGACATCCTGTACATGCCAATATTCAGTAAAAGAGTGTCATGTTGCAAATGGACCTCATGTTGGATTTCCCTCTTCGGAGGTAATCCCCTGGGATCCTGAAACATCTCATCATAGTTAGAAATTAATTCACATAATTCATTTGCATGCACATGATCACAACCCTGGAAAGCATCAGATAATTCTGCATCTTTTCCCCTTACAACCATAAGCATGCAACCCTTGCTAGAATTCACCAACCTCTTCATTTGTCCTACACTTACAAGGCTGGCATTGATTTTAGTTTTATGAGCCCTTACAATATATTCTACCCCATCTTTTGTGATTTGGTATTTGTTTTCATGACGAAAGAAGATTGCCTTTCTATCATATAGATATGGACTCCCTAACACCATGCCACAGATATCCAATGGTATCACATCAAGTTTTACGTCATCCACTAACTTTGAAGTGATCACAAATTTAACCTTACACTACTTAGTTACATTCAATTTTGCTTTATCATGTATCCATCCAAGTGGGTAAGGTTTTGGATGTGGTTTGGTTTCCAAGCCTAGCTTCTTTACCAAGGACTCTAAAATTAAGTTTGCTTGGGATCTAGTATCAAATAGAGTTTCCACTTTTGTATGATTTATGATAAATCTAATATGAAATAGTTCAATTCTCTTTCGTTCATTAGGAAGAGACTCATCTATTGAATTAGTGGCTTCATGTGATTCAGAATTAACATGAGGTGTAAGAGTACCTTTTGCCCTTGATCTTAAGATGAATTTCCTTCACACTGGCGGAGTCAATAGTAGTTGGTTCAAAAAATTATAATGAATGTCTAAGGTAACTATGTAATGATCCAATATAGTTAGTTACTACTTCAGGTGAGTCAAGTGCAATGCCCAAATTAAGTGCCTGTTTTCTAAATTCATCTGTAAATCTTTGAACATCCTGACCTCTGCCTTGCCTTAAGTATTGCCAAGCCATTAAGGCTTTTTGTTTATAACCAAAGGGATAGAATCGTTCCTTTAATGTAGAAATGAAACTAGGCCATGAGGAAAGAATATTACCCACACTCTTACTACTTCGCAATTTTCTCTCCCACCAAATGAGAGCGGTGCTACTCAGCCGAAGAGAGGCCAGCTGAATCTTTGCCTTGTCCTCTTCGATCTGCTGAATCCTATAGTAGATTTCAATCTGCCTAATCCAGTTGTTAAGCTTTTCTACATTACTTTCACCATTAAACATGGGAAGATCAAATTTGACATCTAATTTAAAGAAAGGTTTCTTAGATGCATCCCTTGAATTTCTATGATGATGGTGATGAGAGGAAGAAGAACTTTCACTCATGGAAGGAGAAGGAGGGGGTTCTTCTCCACCATTTCCATGCACTGAACCTTGTTCTTTTGGATTTCTCTCTTCTGCTTTCTCCAGCCTTGAAAGCAACTCACCAACATTCTCTGCCATTGTATAGAAGGTTTTATGGAAATTGAGCTCCTCTTCATGATGAGCCTCTTCATCTGCCATGTATCTCCTTCGATGTGCACGCCCCACTTCGGGATCGAAATAATTTAGTTTCCCTTCGCCTCTTCAGAGCCTGTTTCTTGTTAGCATACAAATATGTAATTCACATCTAAAAAATACCTGCTCTGATACCACTTGATCCAAAATCTTTTGCTTATAGATGTGTTAAAGAATTACATGCATAAATTGTAGCTTAACAAAGAAAACTTAATGTGCACATGAGAGAAGAGGAGAAACACATAAAGCATGAAAGAAGACAACAAGACTTGAAAATGGAGTTCGTTTGACTTGGCCTACATCTCCGGGCCCTGCTTGATCAATGGGGAGGCCTTCATTCATTAAGTGGCATGAGAAAGAAGAGTACAAGCATCAGTTACAAAAAGGAGTTTTATACCTCCATACTAAAAAATGGCCAAAAAATTCAGAACTCTGATGGAGAAATGGACAACACCATCACGTTCGTGGCATCGAGAGGTGCTAAAACCATATAAAATTTGTCAAATTCTAACAAAGTCAAAATTCGGCCCTCCTGCAAAACTCTGCCTCGAACTATGTGCACTGCCTCCTCTGCCTTGGGTGCACTGATGAATTGAGTGTTAAATAAAAAATGGCTACAGATTTCTCAAGAATTCTGTTGGCGGAGTTGGTTTGAGATCTGTTTAATAGGGAGGAGTTCGGGCGGTCAAACCCCGCCTCCTTTTTTTACACATCGAATCTCTTTAAGTTTAAACAAACCCCTTAAATAACAATTATGGGTTGGGTCGGGCCCGCCTTGGGTGACCTGCCCACCATACCCACCTTCATCGGTCTCCATTAATTTATGGCTGGTGGTTGTGTTTTTGTGCAGGCGTGGTTGGGTCTGTGCCCCAAGGGCCGACCCACCACCTTTTGTGTTGTTCAATGGTTCCATGGGATGTGGTTCCGTGGGAGGGCCGGGGGTCATGGCTCGCCCCTCCACCACATATAATATTTTTTTTTTTTTTTTAATATGTGGTTATGAGTTGGGGTGGTGGGGTTGGTGGCTCGCCACCCCCTTTTTTTTATATATTTCTTTTGTTAATAAAAACAAACTATGCAATGTTGGAAATTTGGTTTTGGACTGAAGGAGTCTTTTTAATGAGGCCACGATTTTGCCCGAAATCTGGCTTGAGTGTTGGCATTATGATTCTGGTATGGTTCTATGTTACAGGTGTTGTACTTGATGGCAACTCTCTTAAGTGGCAATGCTCTGTTCAGGCTCTCAAAATGTTGGAAATTAAGATGTACGCAGATGAATGGTTCAAAAGGTGCGTACCCGCAGGTACGCCGCCCAGGAGGTGTGTTCAAACACGCAGGTTACCCGTTCATGAGGTGCGTACCCCCAGTTCACTCACTTCAAGGCAGAAAAAGCACACGTGGGGTTTCTTATGCTTGGCCCGTGGTATTTAGCCAATGTATTGTGTTATTATGGTTTTGGCCCGTGGTATTGTGAAAGGCCTAAGGCTATAAATAGGAAAGGAGATCACTTGGCTAAGGCATCTTTAGCAAAATTGAATATCTTAAGATCTGAAATATTGGGTTCTCGGTTTAAAAAGCTTGATCTATAAAAGAGAAGTTGAAAGTGAATCTATGAAGCGTGATCTCTCAGGCGCATGATCAGATCTGGGCATCTGACTATCTGTGGCACACTGGTGGATTGCCTATTTGGCCCTAATCAGAGGTACGCAGGTAATTAACTGCGCAACTGTGTAGGTACGCAGAGAAGAAGAAGGAGCCCTGCGTGGGTACGCAGAGCAGAAGAAGGCGCCCTGCGTGGGTACGCAGAGCAGAAGAAAGCGCAGTGCATGGGTACGCAGCGCGATAGAAGGTTCAGGTGCGGAGGATACGCGGCGCGACAGAAGTCGCAGGTGCGGAGCTACTCAGAGGTACGCGGCGCGATAGAAGAAACAGGTGCGTAGCTACAGTATATGTACGCGGCGCGACAAAGGTTCAGGTGCGTACGTACGCAGTGAAGTGGAAGGATCTCTGCGGGTATACGCAGGGGAGCAGAACGTGAAGTGCGGGGCTACGCAGGCCAGATAAAGGAAAACTACGGATCTGTCTTAAGACTTTTTGTTGGCTGAATTTTTCTGTTGATAAGGTGTTCTGGGTTTAGTTCTGTTATTGTTGATCTGGTAACTGCAGTTGACTGTGTAATTTACATGTACTTGATGATCATTTGATGTATATGGATCCAGTTTGAAAATTTATGAAAAGTGGTCCTTGAAAGAAAAGAAGTAAGGGGGTTGTAGCTCCCTTCCAGGAGAGACTGGAAAACGAGAGAGAGTTGTAGCTCTCTGCAGGTTGCAGCCTGCGTACTGGTAAAGGACTGCACCAGTACAAGATCATTGTAAAAGGAGTTTCTAATTTGAAAGAAGATAGAGACATATTGCAGCAGGTGGTTTTCACCCACATTGGGTTTCCACCTTATATCTGGTGTTCTTTGGTGTGACTATCTGTTTTTCTTGTTCATGCTCATTATTTTATGGTACTGACATGCAAAAATAATTCAAAGTGTAAATAAGGAAGATTTGTTAAAAACTTGATAATACTGATTCACCCCCCCCCCCCTCTCAGTATTATTTCCAACACTGAGTTGGCCGGATTCCATTCGCCGGAAAAATTCAAAGTATGCCTTCATTAATCCTGCCGAGTCATCAAAAAGTCAACCCAACTTTGACTGCCTCTATCTCCTTCATCCGGACTCAGATTGGAGTGTCGTTTGCACCGTTGGAATCAGGGCAACGAGAACTTCTATCTAATGTCAAGTTAATCGTCTTTCCGTCACTTTGAAGTTTGAGCATTTTCCATGCCATTGGTGTCTAGAGATCCACTGGAGATCCAAGGGAGTTAATATGGAAACCATATATCATGAGGTGGTTTGCATACTAACTCCCACCACCCCCCGACCTCATGAGGGCATGAGGGTGGGGGGTGAGAGGAGTTAATTTGCAAACAATATGTGTGGGAGGTGTGGAGAGTTAATATGAAAACCAAATATAATATATTTTTTGCGTATTAAATCCCCCCATGAGGGTGGGGGGTGAGGGGAGTTAACATGCAAAGCATATGTGGGTAGTGGGGGGAGTTAGTATGCAAATATTGTTTCTCTAGTTTGCATTACAAGAGAAATGAAAGGCACTAGTCCACATTTCACAAAGAAACTGAATTGATGTATGCTTCCCAAATTTGTTCAACTAATTTTTATGGATAAATTTTAAGCGAATCAGAGATGAAATCCAACAACCATAGGTGCAAAAGCTTTGTTATCTCTATAATTCATGGACAACCATAATTGCAAGAGTTTGCTCAAATATGATAGCATTTTTCAGAATGTCAAATAATGTAGTAAATTGAGTACCATTTGATACATGTGGAACACATGCATGCAACATTAGCATCAATGCATTTTCTAGAAGCCAATTTTGTGATTAATTGTGCATGCATTTTGAAAATGTGTGTTAATTGAACAATCCATTTTAGCTGAACTATTTTTAAATTTCAAGTGGTGTATGTGTACTTGTTTTTCCTTTACATTTGTAGTGTTCCATGAATTAGTCGTATTGGTTGTATTAGTAGATGTCTCTTAATTCACAAGTTGAAATTTTGATCCAAAAAAGGGTATGACTTGTGATTCATAGTTAGTAGGGATAACATCATTAGAATTTGTAGAGGTAACCATTTGCTAGATCACTAGTTCAATTCCTATGGGTTGAACGTTGAGGGTGGGAGTAACAAGAGGGGTTACATTGTCCCAAGTGGAGGCCAATAATGATTCTCATCTTCCTCATTTGAGGCTAGTGACAATGTTTTTCAATCAAAAAAATCATTCTTCAATCCAATATATAAACTGGCCCCATCCTAAGTTAAAGATCAATCATAAGGGTGTGGTGCATTCCTTAAAAAAAGAAGAAGATAAAACACCTCATTCACATTTAAATTTGAATTCTAGGTAACATTAAGCAATTCATAAAATTGATGAGAGGAATTTTAAAGATTTATTTATTTTCCTACCATAATTTTGCATTGATGGTGTGACTACAATTGTCACTGTTTCTTTAGCAAGTTTGATCTTCAGCCTACAGCCCTCTCATTTGGACCCCTGCCTTATTGAAATCAAAATTGAATTATATCTTAAACATTTTGAAATGATTTTGGGGAGTGTTATACCATTTTTTTAATTTTTTTTTAGTCTAAAACTAGATGATCACTTTGCTTCAAAAAAATTGGATTTTCACAAAATGTATCACTAATTTGAGAGAAATATATTCTAGAATAGAGACATGAGGCAAAATACAAGCTAATATGATCTTTATATGTACAAATAACAATTAATGTAAGATGCTTACCTTTTTTTAAAATTTATGGGTACCACATACCCTGTTCCATGTTCAACATTGTGCAATGAAATTGTTAGTTTAGCATAATGTCTATATGCGACGGAGAAACGGTGTTGAGCATACCCAAGCCGACGGTGGTAAACGAAGGCGAGGGGGTGCTCATGTAATGTTTTATGGAGTCGGCCAAGGTGGAACGCACAAGGAGTAGTGCGTATATATATGGCAGGACTGCGGTACATTTCATCATCGAATCTTCGCTCTTGTCCAAACGCACAAGGTGTAGTGCGCATAGAAGGAGAGGCGCAGGTTGGATGCGACATACGGTTGGATGAGCCCGCCGAGTCGGGCGTTCCGGTTGGAAGTCGGTTGTGCGTGGTGCGCACGGGCGCCCACCGCACGGTAATGTGACTTGGTTGTGTGTTGAGGTTCGGGTGTGGGTTGTGCACGGGTGCGCCCACCCGCCCAACGACACAAGGGGTAAACGCATTGTATAACTTGTATTCTCGGTGGAGTTTTGGCAGACCGCCGTGCGCTCTTGCACGGGCGGGCGCCCTCCCGGTTATGTAACTTCGCATATATAATAAAAGAGATTGATTATTATTATTGCCGAGTTGATTTATTATTGTTATATTGTTAATGGTTTCCGCACATTAATAATATGAATTCATGTTTATTATGAATTGTTAAGGCGTAGTTCGTAAAGTTAACTAACGGTGAACAAGTTATTAACTTAGGCAGTGCCGCACCCGCTCAATTAAACGAAAAAAGAATTGGGGGCATGACACCATGCCTCCTATGTTATACAATATCTAATGACTAATATAGAATTTCAATCCATACTTTTTCATTATTAAATTTTCGTAAGATATTATCATAGATTTATTTTAAGTACAGATATAACTTGAGTCGAGATTAAATTTATTCACGTTTAATTTTTTTTTAAATGCAAAATATAACATATAAATTTTCATTATTTTTTTCTTTATTTAAATTATATTTTTAGTTATTTAAATATTTTTAAATATATGTAAATATTAATTCGTACTAAAATATTTTATTGAATATTTATATTGAATATTTTAATATATACATTATTAAATTATTTTATTTTAACCAAAAAAAATCTATATATAAATATATATAAAATTGATATCAACATAAATTAGTTAACATAGATCTTTAAATAGTTTATTTAAATCTTGTATTGAAATATTTTTAAAAATTACTCACATATTTTTTTTACTTCTAATTATTTTACAACATTTTCATTTTTTTTATTTTTATTTTAGCAACCATTATTTTTCTATTTATCTAGTATAATTTATTTTAATTTTAAAGGGACACATGTCAAGGATAGAGAGACTTACACATCCCTCTCATACTAGGTTGTAGAATGAGCCTATGGGTTCAAAGCAAGGATGGACAGAAGGACTTACACATCCTCTTATACTAGGTTATAGAATGAGCTTCTAGACTCAATAATTAATCTTATCAAATCTAAATTAGATGGTACATCAATACTTACAATTATAGAGTAAACACTATACCACAAATTCATATTACATAAATATTTAAAAAAATTATCTATAAAATATTACATTATTTTTATTTAATAAAATAAATAAATAATTTACTTCATAATATTTAAGATGAATATCTATTAATGTAAAATAAGTGTATAGGCATTGACTCAATTACTTACCAATAAGTGTATAGGCATTGACTCAATTACTTACCAATAGAGTATAGCCTTACTTTTTCCTTTTTTAAATAATAGTCATAGATTAATATAAAATTTCACTCTAAATTTTTCATTTGGTAATTTTTTGCTATGATATAGTTAACCTTATTAAATTTAGGTGGTCTATAAATAAAATTAAACATTATACATTAAACTATTTATTGATTTATTATCTTTTTCTTCTTCTATGGAATACTACATCATTTTTTTTATTTAATAAACAAAGTGAAATTAAAGGAAGTTAATAATTAACTTATTTCATGGTGTTTAATAAGAAAACATATTAACTAGATTACTCACAAATCTATGTTGTATTTGGGTGAGTGTGTAGTAGGCATTGACTCAATTATTTATAAGGTGCAATTTATCTTTTTACATTTTACTTTTGACAAAATTGTGGTTTGTTGTTATTTAAAATGTGTTTTTAAATATATAAATGGATTCAATGTTATGAAAAACCCTTAAAATACTTGGATTATACAGATTTTGGAGCTCAAACCTATCATAAACAAATCCCTACAAAATTTCTAAAAATATTAATAGGAAAAAAATATTATATAAAAAAGAAGAAGACAAAAATGTAAAATAATTGATGGATATGTTGCCCCAATGTGTGCATCAATACATACTCAATTAGTAACAAATATGCTAACCCAAGTGGGTGTGTCAATATTTATACTCACACATATGTTACACAATCTAACTATTTGAGGTTTTGACTTTTTTTACCAAAATCTGATATTACAACGGTGTAAAATTGTAATATTTAGTTGTATAAAATGGTTTTTTTTCATAAATGAATTTATCACGTTGAAAAATCTTTAAAGCACTTAGATTATACATATTACACAGCTTAAACTTTAATTTGCAATTCTAACAAATTTCTTCTAAATTTTAAACAAAATTAACTGGAAAATGTTTTTAGAAAAGCTCCAAAAACAGATATGACTTTCCTCAAACTTTATTAGGACCTAAAAACGAAGTGCCTTAAAAACAATTGATAAATGGTCTATTTTCCTTTGAAGTATGTGACCAGAACTAAAAATAAAATTCATAATTGTCCACAGGGTGACGAGCATTTCTTAGTTGATCATCTCACTGAATGAACAACAGAGTAGATGGAACGTATTTATGAAAATTAATAATTTCAATAATTTTGGCATGCAGTTGGGATATGTGTTGGATCTTCCTGCCATTTCAACGTATGTATTTTTGTTTTAGGTGTCTCGAACTATGGAAGGATTTGACGGGAAATTGTTTGTTATAGTGTAATGCGATTTATTCACTCAAAATTTTTCTGTCATTATTATGATTAATTTTTTCAGAAGAAAAAAAATACTATATTTATATTAGAGAAATGGATCCAGTACATATAGTCAGTAGATAAGAGTAGTTCATATACATATATATGTTCATGAGCAAAGTATTCAAAACATCTGTCTAGATTGACGATAAAAAGTCATGTGTCCAGAATGGGGCAAAAAACATAATATCAGTCATCCAAAAAACCACAATATATATTGGACAAAGAAAGACATACAAACATTCATAAACTATGGAAGGTGGCTTAGACCCTCCTCTCAAGATATATTATCCTCTATGAAACGATACCTCATTATACCAAATTCACCATTGAGACCCTCTTTAGATAACGTGTCCGCCACCATGTTGAATTCCCGATAAATATGCCAAATAGTGATGCTCGGGAGAGTACCCATGAGCTTCTTAATGCGATCAATCCAGCCAGATAAAAGAGGGGGATCATATGAAGTACGTCCGGTTATACCCTCAATGAGGGTTCTTGAGTCACCATAGATGTGAAGATTATTTACCGGTTGTCTATTGGAAAACCATAATAATCCCCATCATTCCAATGTCTCTTCCTTGGTGTTGGTACCTGAGCCACCATTCTAGGAGAGTTTGAAGTGTGTCCTGTCATTTATTTTGAGCCAAGTGTCACATCCACATTGTCCATGTTGAGCTGTTCCATTTAAGAAACCTATGAGGAATAGAATTGAAGGTATGTAGTGACGATATGATATATCCTTGATGGAATCAATATGCCCAGTAAGAGATTTCATCCAAGATATTATCTTGTGGCAAATTCTATTATATTGATCAACATTCCTTAAAAAATGAAATTATTTCTTGCATTCCAAACCTCCCAAAATAAGAAAAATGGTAGTTCCTTGTATTTACCTCCCCCTGATGCCCAGATGATGATGCATTGTTCAATATTATAGACCCTCCTGCCCGATATGTGATATACTTGCAATATTTGCCACCATATCATTCTAGTAGTACGACATTGTATAAAGATATGAATGCAGGACTCCATCTCATGCCTGCAGAATATACACCACCCAGGTCCCGAGAGCCCTCGTTTGAGAAGATTATCCCATGTCAATATTTTGTCCTTCCACACCATCCATATAAATAGGATGATGTTAAGTGGAACATTCCATTTCCATACCTTCTAGAACCAAGATGGGGTCGTCAAGTCATATATCATGGGCATGAAATAATGGTATGTATCTTCCACCATCGTCGAATGTTTGTGTAGTCGTCCACTCTAGGTGACATGGTTACCTGTTCTATGAGACAAAGCCCAACCATATGACTCCATATGACTCAATGAAAGTGACTAGTTAAAAGAATACCAGCAAAGAGACGGAAGGCATAAAAAATTTCCTAGCTGGGATCCCATAATGAAACAAATCCACCAAACATGCCAATAGAGCTCACTCCCACTTTGTGCTGATTAGGGCAAATAGAACATTGTGCAGTTTCATCCCTCATTGAACATGTACTGCTGCCCAGAATTACGCAGAGCTTCAGGTTGTCTCCTAGGAAACTTGCACTACGCAACCCTGGAATCAACCGAACCGACTGTCACCCAGAACAATGTAGTAGTTTCTTAACAAGCCATATCAATATGCGCTGCTCGCAAGCGAATCAACCAACCCTCTAGCTGGTCAAACTGAGAATTTGATCAAGCAGTGACCCCGGAACTCACTCCCCCAAAAATTTGCACAAAAGCTGCAGACCTTGCCTGCTCAACTTACTGAAGAAATTGCCCTGACATGCCAAATAGACACCTTGTGTCTACCCCTGTCTCCCTCAAAAAATTGCGCAGCTTTTCTAGCCAGTCACCCAGCTAGCCGACCTGCTGCTCACCAGAAAAACTATGCAGTTTTCATGAGCGACCCAGCTGCCCAACATCCTGCTCAACTCAAAAACTGCGATGGGATGTCCAGCAGCCTAGCATCTCGCTCAGCTCAAAAACTATGATGGCAAGTCCAGCAGGCCAGCCTCCCAGCATTTGAACAATTTTCACCAGCATCACTACTGCAGCCCACTGCCATCCCCTTGAAAAAAATTCGCATTTTTTCCCGACAAGCCTCCTGCATCCCGCTGCCACATCCCCGGAGGAATTGCGTAGGTTTTTGCTGCCAAGCCCCTCTGCTGCCTACACTGCTTCCTCCAAAAAAGTGTGCAGATCTTCTTGCCAGGCGAGCCAAATCCCGTGGACAGTCACTACTAATCCAGATTGTCCATCTCAGTCTCCCAGTGAATTTTGCGCAATTTTCACCAGCAGTGCCCGGAGCCTGCATCCCAGCGTGAAATCCTGCATCCCAGCATGAAATCTTCCTTGTGCAATTTTGTAGACTTGTCCTCTCTCCTGATCACCTGCATCTGAAAGCGAACGACAATGCATCATGGTAGAATAGGAGGTTTATGGATTTGATGTCATCTCGTCATGAGTGATTGTAGATACAGGTACATGAATATGACATGACACGACGACGGATGGGATGAACAAGGATAACACATGCAAGGAGATTTGTTCACGAACGGACGAACGGAAAATGCATGCAGGAATATTTTTTCGTGAATGGACGATGCATGAGAGGAGATTTTTTCGCGAACGGATGATGCATGCGAGGAGATTTTTTCACGAATGGACGATCACACGAAGCATGCCAAAGTGCAAGCGAGTGAGAAATGTGCACATGCGACATCAAGCGAAAACCAAGACCATTGAAGACTTCGCACACCTTGTCACACGGAGGTGAAGCTATGATACACCAAGAGCACATCCATCACTCAACAACATTGTAGCTCGACATGGACATCACCAGCAACATGAACATACTAGCACTGTCGTGTTGAATCATGTCATGAGTCATGTCGGCCACATCTCTACTATGGGCCATACTGTTTCAAATCAATGTAATGTAACGTGGAAGTCCAAGAGACCCACATGTAATCTGAAGAGTCATGTAAAGTTGAAAAGTCATGAAATTCAAACAACCATGAGGGAAGTCGAATAGTCACACGGGCCAATTTGTACCCTTGGCTATAAATACCCCTCATTATTACATGCAAAATACTTTTCACCTTGGCTCCTCCCACATAGCCTTGAGAGTATGTAGTCTTTTCTTTTAGGAGCAAGCAGTGGCTCCAACGCCCCTTTCACGAGGTTAGTGATGTATGGTGTATTGATGTGTCTTGGAACTTTCACTTAATTCAGAAACCTGATAATAGGCCAACATGTTTTCACACATGTATTGTAACTGTTGTAAGACTAATCTTGAACACTTGTAATGCATGTTGCTTTAACCTGTGTTAAAACAATTGAACTCTTTCGGTTGCTCTAATACATATATTTATGAAAATGTGTTTTATAAGTTGTCAACATTGCCCTGCCTGCGTGGGCTTCCTCACTGGACATCAGACATAACCTTTCCCATAAACTTGTTATAATGACCATCACACTCGCGCGGACTACTCCGTTGAGTGTTGTACATGTTATCCCTTCTTGTGTGTATGACTGCTGCATCCATGTGGACTGCTCCGCTGAAAGGTTCGCATGTCTTGTTGTGTTGTGTGTCTCTAATAGAGTTGGGACTCTTCC
This sequence comes from Pinus tabuliformis, assembly GCA_031772625.1. Lineage (NCBI taxonomy): Eukaryota > Viridiplantae > Streptophyta > Pinopsida > Pinales > Pinaceae > Pinus > Pinus tabuliformis. The sequence goes on along the minus strand of CM062817.1, from coordinate 1,443,730,375 downwards.
CGTTCAACTAGAGACTCACTTCCACCCTCTCTCTTTGTGGTGAAAGAGCCTTGACACAAGTAACACTAAGCACTCACCAGGCACGTGAACCTCATTGTTCAAAGACGAAGCAGACTACTCTCACATGTTGACAAGCAAGAGCTAGGGTATATCTTTAAGATAATGGAAACCGGGCCATCGTACCAGATGGGACTCCTACAACAAACGATGTGAGGTCTAGTTGGCAGTTCACACTGGGGAGATCCCTTGAATTTTGGCGGGTCTAGCACCGTCAACATTTTGGCACTAGAAGGAGGGCCAGATGACAAGCTGAGTCCTCACAATCTGTGTTGAATCTTCGCACATCTATCATGGAGTTTGTTATAGTTCACCCTCTGAAATGTTTGTCCAATGGACATATCTTTCATGTCGAGAGGGAGTTCTGGGATGAATTGTCACAAATCACGTATGATGGTGAAGGTGAAGTGGTCTGGCCTAAGCACTTAGATGACTTCCATGCACTCATGGAGAACATGGAAGGTTTTAATGAAACAAAGGTTTGTTCACTGCTTGTGCACACACTTCACGACTAGCCATTGCGATGGTGTAGCATGCTGCTGCATAACTCTATGCACTCATTCAAGCAGTTCATTGATCTAATTGAATTTGTTTTTCACCATTTTGATCTGAAGCACTTGATAAAAAATTGTTAAAACAACGGAAGGCCCCACATGAATCGCCTATGGAATTTTCACATCACTTTCGTCTATTCAGGTTTGAAGCTCCGAAAAGTCAGATTAAATTCCAATATCTCATGGACATATTTGAATATTTCCTTACCAAATCACTCTGTCCCAAGATGAAGTTGAAGTTCAAACCCCACTCGGCATACTTCAGTGATGGAGATGCACAATCACAAGCGGACACAGTCACTGTCACAAGTGACTATCCACCTTCCCCTCATCAAACAACTCCACCACCGCAGAGTGATGAGGGAGAACATGCGCACATGTTTGTTCAACTATCACATCTTTTCACCCTCACTACTCTTAATATTTGCACATATTTGGTTGGGAAGTCCATGGGTTTTCATACACACTTGTTACCTCAACCTCCATCTCCGCATTTTGTTGATCCTCCAGATTGCATTGTCTTGTGTTCTTTCGTTCTAGACTCTACACCTGTTGTGAACAAGGATCAAGCCATTGATGGAGTTGATGTTGCACAACCAACCTATGCTGTCATTCATGAAGAGTATGATTGAGCATCTGAGCATGAACCCGCGGTGAAGGATGACCTCCTTCTGTCCGCGCCTCCTCCGCTTTTTCCTGACATCGTTGGTGATTCTGTTATCCCTGATTGTCTTTGTGTTAATCCATCCACGGATGCATCTGCTTCCGATCATTCGCAGAACACACCTGATGTCAGTCCATCATTTGATAACGGAGAGGACAAATCATTCATTAAAAATCCACTTGATCTTTCATCTTCTTTTTCCGAAAATGCAGAGGGTGAACATTCTTGCTTCTCATCTACCCCTCTGTATGATTCATCAAATCATGAGGATGCCGACAAACATCTTGAATTTTCTGATCATGGTTGTCGTGATCTCTGTACTTCTTCATCTGATCATGATGTTGATTCACTCATTGTTAATCTGTCTAAGCCACTGGTCTCTGATGATTTATCTATTGACGAAGTGGAAACCCCGCAGGCTGTTGAGGCACTTCAGCCTGAGCTGATGGTTATGTCAGGCCCTCGCTATCCTGAGGTTAGTTCCACTTCTGATCAGAAAATTTTCGAAACACCTGAGGCTCCTCATCACTCATCTGTATGCACTGAAGATCAATCCAACACACAAATTTCGCTTCCTCCACCGGAATCACATGATCCCATCACCTACGCACTAGAGGAATCATTCGCAGCAAGCACACTTGCAAGGCATAAGTTGTCTCTTTTTCTCATGTTTGCTTGTCTGCCACAGTCAAGAGAGTGCATATGTTTATCATCTATACGCAGTGTGTCACAACACCATGGAAAGTCCACAAAGGGTTTGTCTTGCACTTTCACTCTTTTCTTTTCTGTGGACGCATTTAAACTTGAAGTGTGTTGGTCTTCACTGTTATATCTATTATGTTTTCTGGTTCACTTGACTGTATTTCCCGTGAACCGTGCCTTCACCAACATGGGCCAGCCAATGTGTCGGTGGCTGCATTGGAAATATCACTTCATGTAAGTAGGTTCATACACTGTTAGCGTAGGAGTAGGAGTAGTGTTTGTTTTCCTGCTTGTCCTTGTTTTCTGGTTTGCATGTCTATTTACTTACTGATTTGGTTTGGTATATTTGCTTGCTTGTTATCTTATTTTCTTTGCTTAATATTTTTGTTTCGTTTTGTTTTGTTTTCTTAGTATCATGCTATTTTTAATTTTGTAAATAAGAGTTGCCCTATACTGAGTTCTAGCTTTTGAATGAGTATGTGGCTGAGATCTAAAGAGTCTTGTGACATTGCAGCACTTGGCCAGTCTTGTGTCCGTCTTTTCTATGCTTGGTTATAACCTTCGGCTGATGAAGTCTTGACAGAAAATACGAGTCATCTGCAAGGGAATCTTGGGTCCAACTATGAACCTATGTTCACACTGGGAAACCCCGTGCCTATACTTAGCTTTTTGCTCTGTGTGTTCAAGCTCATCCAACTAGTAGAAGTGGAGAAGGGGAAAATCTAAACGAGAAAACCTATGTCAGAGGTCTTACATGCTTCTCTGAAGGAATAACCTCTTCTACTCTCAATAAGTTGGGATCCCTCTTCCACCCCAAAAATAAATAAGTGCCTATGCACAATCCTATTTAAAAAATACAAAGGTGAAAGAAGAGAAAGGGTTCCTGTGCAGAGAGGTCAAGCATGCAACTCCATCGCGGTACTGACCAGGCTCGCTGACAGTGGAGTAATGTGTGTGTTCTTGCATGACTTAGTCGGGGTACTGTCCAGACTTGTTGACAGCAGAGCAACACCAAGATGAAAACTTATACTCTGAATTTTTTTAACTCGCGAGCCAAACTACCCTCCCCGATTTCGAAACACTGTGATCAAGCTGAAACTTGTTGTTGTGTTTGACTGAGTTGGTGAAAGGTGAACCATGTCTTTCCATGGGGTAAATGGGGAGGCTGAAGTGACCGCACAACGATTCAATACTCCCTGAAAGACCAAGGCCCCGTGCTGTCAATCGACCAAAATAGTGAACCTGGAGTTCAACTAGTGTTTCGCCAAGTGTTGTAGCGGCTGCAACACCCTCCAGAATTTTGGCCTGCATCCAATTTTGGAGCCTCCCTTGGGTTTTTACTTGATGTTTGCAAGCACTTGAGCTCACCCCGTGAGCTCATGTTGAGTCTTTGCACCCTCCTCGCTAGACTGTTTAACGAACATCCTTTGCATGTTGGTCACAATGTCACACTTGCAGCCATGTTTTGGTCATGCACAAGGTCTCGCTTCGTGTGTACAAGTTGTATTCGCTATGTAAGCATTCACCGCATTCATACACGAAGTTGTATGCATTGTAGCGCAAGCATCATCGCGGTTGTTCAATGATCCATCACAAGTGTCGCACTTGTCGCTCGCAGTGTCAGTCAGTCACATATGCACAAGTTCACTCACTAACACACTTAACCATTTTTGTTGAAGTTCTAATGACTAGATCACTCTCCAGCAGCGGACCCTTGTTGAGCTGCATTGCGTAGTTTCAGCCCTTAGTGGACATGTATTGCTACCCAGAATTGCGCAAAGCTTGAGGTTGTCTCCCAAGCAACCAGCACTATGCAATCCTGGAATCAGCCAAACCAAATGTCACCCAGAACAACACAGAAGTTTCTTAGCAAGCCATCTTAATCTTCATTGTCTGTAAGCGAATCAAACAACCCTCCAGCAAGTCAACTGAAGAGTTTGACCAGTCAGTGACCCCAGGATTCACTCCCCTAAAAATTTGCACAAAATCTGTGGACCTTTCCCGCTCCGCTGACTGAAGAAATTGTGCTGACATGTCGTACAGACACCTTGTGTTCGCCCCTATCTCCCTCAAAAAATTGCGTGGTTTTTCCAGCCAGTCACCCAGATAGCCGACCTGCTGATCACTCGGAAAACTGCGTAGTTTTCATGAGTAGTCACCAGCTGCCCAACATCTCGCTTGGTTCAAAAACTCTGATGGGATGTCCAACAATCCAGCATCTTGCTTAGCTCAAAAACTGCGATGGGATGTCTAGCAGGCCAACCTCCCAATGTTTGCGCAGTTTTCATCAGCAGCACTCTTGCAGACCGCTACGAGCCCCTTGACAAAAATGCAAATTTTTTCCCGGCAAGCCTCTTGCAGGCCACTGGCAGCTCCCCGAAGGAATTGCGTAGTTTTTGCTACCTGCACTGCACTACTTCCTCCAAAAAATTGCGTAGATATGCCCGCCAGCCGAGCTAGATCCCGCAGACAGTCATTACTGATCCAGATTGTCTATCTCAGTCTCCCAGTGAATTCTACGCAGTTTTCACCGGCAGTGCCCGGAGCCCGCATCCCAACTTGAAATCTGCCTTCCGCAGTTTCGTAGCCTTGTCCTCTCTCCCGGTCACCTGCATCTAAAATCGAACGACAATGCATCATGGTAGACTAGGAGGTTTATGGAATTGATGTTGTCTCGTCATGAGTGATTGGAGATATAGGTACATGAATATGACATGACACGACGACGGACGAGATGAACAAGGAGAGCACATGCAAGGAGATTTGTTTGCAAATGGACGAACGGACAATGCATGCGGGGATATTTTTTCACGAATGGACGATGCATGCGAGGAGGTTTTTTTGCGAATGGACGATGCATGCGAGGAGATTTTTTCGCGAACAGATGATCACGCGAAGCATGCCAAAGTGCAAGCGAGCGAGTGACGTGCACATGCGACATCAAGCGAACACCAAGACCATTGAAGACTCTGCACACCTTGTCACGCGGAGGTGAGGCTATGATACACCAAGAGCACATCTATCACTTAGCAGCACTACAACTCGACATGGACATCACCAGCAGCATGAACATACCAGCACTGTCGTGTCGAGTTGTGTCATGAGTCATGTCGGCCACATCACTATTGTGGGCCATACTCTTGTAAATCAATGTAATGTAATGTGGAAGTACAAGGGACCCACATGTAATCTGAAGAGTCATCTAAAGTTGAAAAGTCATGAAAGTCAAATAATCATGAGGGAAGTCGAACAGTCACAAGGGCCAAGTTGTACCCTTGGCTATAAATACCCCTCATTTGTACATTCAAAATACTTTTCATTTTGGCTCCTCCCACATAGCTTTGAGAGTCTGTAGTCTTTTCTTTGAGGAGAGTGCTGTGGCTCCAACGTCCCTTTCACAGGGTTAGTGATGTATGGTGTACTGATGTGTCTTGTAACTTTCGCTTAATTCAGAAGCTTGATAATAGGCCAACACATTTTCACACATGTATTTTAATTGTTATATGACTAATGTTGAACACTTGTAATGCATGTTCCTTTAACTTGTGTTAAAACAATTGAACCTTTCCCATAAACTTATTATAACGACCATCACACCCGCGCGGACTGCTTCGTTGAGTGTTGTACGTGTATCCCTTCTTGTGTGTGTGATTGCTGCCGTGTGGACTGCTTCGCCGAAAGTTGCGCATGTCCTGTTGTGTTGTGTGTCTCTGACAGAGTTGGGAGTCTTCCCGTTCGACTGGAGACTCACTTCCACCCTCTCTCTCTGCGGTGAAAGAACCTTGACACAAGTAACACTAAGAACTCACTAGGCACATGAACCTCATTGTTTGAAGATGTAGCAGACCACTCTTGTGTGCTGACAAGCAAGAGGTAAGGCATATCTTTAAGATAATAGCAACCGGGCCATCGTACCGGATGGGACTCCTACACCAAATGGTGTGAGGTCTAGTTGGGACTTCATACCGGGGAGAACCCTTGAATGTTGGTGGGTCCAACACTGTCAACAACATCACTATCCACAAGCTCTAATATTCCTTTCACCCTCTTAGCACCAAAAGGGAAGCTCACTTGAATTTGCTTCCCATATACACAATGTTCATAGAAATTGAAATTCCAAAGAGCAATTAGACATACCTTCTACCATACCTTTACCATGCAGTCTTCGAAGGATCTTCTCTCCAATTTGTCCACCTCTTTGATGCCACAACAAAGTCTTTTATCGAGAGACCACTAGATTTTTTGCTCCACTTTCAGGAACCACAAAATTGTTGCACCCATCAATAACAGTGCTACCTAGAAGCTTGTACAGAGTTCCAATCCGAACTCCCTACATCAATACCAATGCTCCCTGAACCATCCTGTGAGTATCTTTCTCGAACACTGTTTTTACACCTGCATCATCTATCTTGATTACAAAAATTAGATTTATGGCTAATGCAGAAATATGTAGAACACCAGGAAGTGTTCTAATCCTTGCACCTTTGCAACTTTAGCTTGACTTTTCCGCATCTTATGATTCTAGTCTTCCTATCATCACCTAGGAATACATCACCACCATCATATTTCTCGTACTCACAGAACCACTCCCCATGGGGATCCATGTGAAAGGATGCACCTAAGTCAAGAAATCATGCTTCATGATATACATGTGTACTTGAAGAAGAAGCCACGTATACATCCCCACCTTCATCTAAGGTGGTTTTTTTCTCTGTAGAAGGACGATCATTAGATCCATTTCCTTTCTCATGAGTTTTAGATTTACAATCCTTTTTGTAGTGCCCTTCTTTTCCACATTTCTAACATACCTTTACAAGTTTTCCTGGAGATATAGATATCCCACTTAAGGACTTATTTATGTTTATGTTCTAGGACCATCCTCTTACAAATAAGGCATCTCCATTATAGCTCTCCATATTTTCCCATATCATCTGCTCTGACAACAAGAATGAGACTATTTCATCAAACTTTGAGGTACTTGTATTGCTACCTACAATAACAACCAGACTATCCCACAAGTCTGGTAGAGAACACAATAGTCTGATGCACTTATCTTCGTGTGAAATTTTAATATGAATAGATAAAAATATGATTTACCACAGTATTGAAGGCGTTTAGATTCTCTGTCACCAAGTCTCCATCCTTCATCCTCAGGTTATGAAACTTTTTCCATAGGAATAGTTTGTTCACCAGAGACTTAGATTGATATAAATTCCCTAACTTGTTCCACAAAGCCTTTTCCTTAGCTTCCCCTGATACATTCAACAATACTAAATCTGAGAGACACAATCGTATTGTGCTCTTTGACTTCTGATCTAACTTTGTCCCATATTTTGTCGACATTCTTGTTGGTGTTGTACATGGATCTACAACAATCCACTGATCTCTATCCACCAACAGATCCTCCGTCTGGAGCTTCCACAAATCAAAACTCTATCCATTAAATTTCTCAATCTCTATCTTTCCACTATTTGCCATATCCTTTCACCGCAAGAATTGATCCCGCAGATCTCCCACTATAACAGGGTCTGCTACATGCTCGAGCAAAACCGCTTAGTCACAAAGGCATCCCCTTGAAGCTAAAACAACTCTAATACTAGATGTAGGTTTTAACCCTGTGTAGAAATTACCTACAAATAGATTCTTAATATATATATATATATATATATATATATATATATATATATATATATATATATATATATATATATATATATATATATATATATATATATGTATGTATATAAAATGGAAAGAACATAAAATATATGTAGAGATTTTCTCCTAGAACCCAAACTAGGAAAACCAAATTGATTTTTCATTATTTTCCTTTCAATGTTACAATACATTATATACATGTCGAAGCATTCATAAATCCCAATCAATTAACCCTGGATTAAAACATAATTGTAGTTCCCTTAACTGGATCAACAAAATACCATGGAAAAAAACCATCATGCCCAAAACCATGCGCAAAACCATGGGTAGGTCCATCCTCCATTCTTAAGTGCACCCCCATCTTTGGGTCTCTCATGTAGGGGGGGCTACCACTCCCCTACAATCCTGCTGCTATGCCTGACGCAACATAAAAATGCATGAGACTAGTCATGGAGAAAATATAACACATACCCTACACTATTGGTAACATAGAATGTGGTGAAATTGTAAGCTCTATAAAGTTTCTCAAAGATTTAAAGGATCTTCAGTGTCTGAGGTTCAATACTTGTCCACTTCAAAACCTGGTCACCTTAATTCACTCATTAAATTCTCTTTTCTTCAATAATCAACTCATATCTTTTTAATGATTCTATTAATTTAATTGAAAAAAAATAATGGAAATAATAATCTCCTTCTCCTCTTCCTTCCGGTTCTATTGCATATAAAGGTTTGGAATCGATGGAAATTAGTGCTAAGTGCAGTAATCAAGTCCATCATATAACTTTCATTGTTGTCGTGGTTTTGCATAGTCGAGCACAACACATATTATTCAACAATTGGACTATAGATCATTTTTAGTTTGGATATATTTCACAGTTGGTTGATTCCATAGTTGGACTAACATTACACAATTGGACTGCAGATCATTTAGCCAACTATATATTTTTCTATGTGTATCTCCACCATATGTAATGTATAATAGAATCAACATTTAAAAAATATTGATATACTTGCATTACGCCTCAACATCTCCCCCGTAGTTTTTAGAGTTGACATTTAAAAATGTTGACATACTTACTTACATTACATTTACAAATCTCCCGCACACTGAGTTGTAGAGTGTCTCTCGACACAATTAGAATCTCACATGAATAAATAATATCTACTAACTAGAGTTGTTTTTTTTTGTTTATGACAAAATAAACAAAAAATATTGAAATGATGGGAAAAAAAAGAAATATTGAATGTCACACGAAAGACAAATTTAAAAAATAAATATGCTAAGTAGTATCTAAGAAGTATTCTCTAAGCAATATGAAAGGCAATTTATTATATAAGTAGTATTCTCTGTACCCCATTACTCTCACTGCCTTGTCTTGGATATCTCTTTTCATCGTCTTCCTTCTTCATTTTGCCACAGTTTAATGAGACTTCAAATTTGCTTGAAAAATTATGGAAATTTCGGCACGATTTTGATAAAATCTACCAGAAAATTATGTAAATCTAGGTTAACACTGTCAAGCTTCAAGATTTTGGGTGCCTTGGGGATTTTTTATGGTGAATCCGTTTCCACCATCAAAAAACCAAATTTTTTTAAAAACAAATTGTAGGACTTTGATGATTTTTTGTTGCCTCGTAAACAATGCCCTTCATTTTCTCTAACAAGGTTTTTGCTAACCATAGTTACCAAGTTCTACCGTATTAGGCCAAAAAAAATTCAAAAATTCCAAGTTACTATACGATTAGTAAAATATATAAGTTGATCTTAATAAAAATATATAAATTGATCTTAATAGGATATGAAATTTTTGATTTACAAGAAATTTTATATTAAAAGTATCGAAAAATCATTAGTTTTTTATATTAAAAAAATATAAAAAATATATTAAAAAATTTGCACCTAAAAAAATATTAAGTTTCTTGTTAAAACATTGTAGAGAAGGGTAACTTTTATAATAATAAAAAATTGCAAAAATTTCAGAGGATATTTTCATAGTTTTTTTGGATGCTAGTAATTACCATATTGGTTTATAATGATTATAGTCATGATGTGGAGTTCAATTATAGGTGTTCATTTTTTGTGGTCTACTACAAAGGATAATTTGCACACACATTAATTATTAAATAAATTTGGATCGGATAAGAATAGTGATTGAGACATAAACTTCCAGGTATTTTAATATCCAATATCTCGTTCTTTATATTGAACTTCAATTTTAAGGTTTTGTTATTCATGTTATTAGATTTTATTTACAAATTTTCTTAATTTGCAATACTAATAAATTTGAATTTGAATTTTAAGGTTTTGTTATTCAAGTTATTAGATTTTGCTTATAAATTCTCACTTTGCAATACTAATAAATTTGATGGATTTTTTTTTTCATTATATTTAAATCATCTATAAACATGAAAAAGTTAATATTAGGAATAAAATAAACTAAAGTAATCTTATAAGAGAAAAAAAAAATATATTTTTTTGAAATTTTAAATATAATTTTATTTATTTCAATTTCTTAAAATTTTGAAAAATATACTCATATTTAATTTTATTTATTTTTGTAAATACATATTCTTTGAATTTTACCTATTAAAATTTTAGATAGTTAAACTTTTACATAATCAAATCCAAATTTGGTAACTATGTAGCTAATGCGGAGTGATTTCCTCGGCCTCTGAGTTTTCTCAGCAGCCTACCTCACAGCCAGCATTTTATTGACCCCAATTTAAAAAAAAGCTTCCACTCTATCCAGATCCCATTATATTTCCTTAAATCCAGCGTTTTATCTTATTATTCCGCGTTTTATCTTATTATTATCTGATTGAAGTGGAAAAGAGAGAGAAAAAGAAAAAATGAACATTATTTTAAGCAATAAAAATAATTTTTTTAAAACCAAGCCAGGAAATAAACGTGCCCTGTAAAAGATGTGTAGACACACTCTGTATTGAGCAGAGACTTTTTTTTGTAGACAACATTATGTATTGGGCAGAGACCTGAAGAATACTACTCTTTGTTCGCACAGGTGGGGAAAACGTGCTGTGTGTTTTGAAATGGCTGCGTTGGCAGATTGGCAACGAATTCTCTAAGTATGCAGCTGTTGATTATATGGTTGGGATGGCTATCTCATGTTGCTTTAGCACAGCAAGAGATCAGCGAAAAGTTAACAAGTTCTGGCACTCTTCCTGATTTAGTAATCACCTGCATAGCCAATCTGTCTATTTTCATTACATGTTTTTTGGGAAGAAAGCTTGATGTAGACGTGAGTGCCAGAGACGTTGTTGGCACTGGACCAAAGCTGGAGGACATAAATGGCTTTGGAGTACTGAGCACATGTAAAGGGGAATACCAAAATGCTTCTGTTGTATTGTTGTCAAATCGCACGCCCAATTCTTCCATGAGGCATTTCATGAAATATATCTACAAAACCCATAATTTGTATTCCATCATACTGCAATGCATTCGTCTAGAATCTGCAGTAGTCACTGTAGAGACCTGTGAATGCAGTCAACACGGAGTGACAACTTCAAGCAGTGATTCCAAAATCACATGCAATTGCATTGTATTCTGGACAGTGGAAGATATCACAGTCATTCTCGCTCATCGGATGCCTGGAATTCTAAAGCGATTGTCTGATTCCTTGTGCCTGCTTCCATCTCTGCAATGCCTGAAAAATGGATGCCATGGCTGCAACGAGGGCTTGTTGCACGTGGAGGGCCAGAGATTGAGAGAGGGAGACTCCATGGTGGAATGCCCAGCTGCTGTCTGTGAAACGCTCGATATTTTTTTGGATTTCTTTGGCACAAGTCACTTGCTGCCTGACTGCATCTGCATTCCAACACATCCAGCAGACAGTGATGAGTGGACAAAACTGCTTATCAGATCTTTGAGGTATGAAGATCCAGAAGTCAGGTCTGTTGATCGAGTCGTAGTCACGGCTTCTGATGCGCTGCAAAATTACATGGATCAGAAAGGAGGATGCTCAGCAATAGAAAGATACAAAGGCATCACTGTAGTATTTCCAAGATTCGCAGAATTAGTAATCAACGTTGTGCTAACTGGGTGTTTAAGAGTGGATGGCTTCTCCAGCGCTTTGGTAGCTAGAAGGGCAGTAAGAGAATATCTTCTTGACACTAAAGGCACGGCGTTTTCTGCAAATATGTTTCTAGTGCAAGCTTTGGTGAAGTCTAATGGGGATTACACCCATGTTTGCCAGGTACTCACCTTTACATCATCTGTTTTAAGCATGAGGACCTTATCGTTAATAGTGGGCAGCGTCAATTTGTTTTGCTCTATTACTTGGGCACTGCTTGTTGCATTTGAAGGGGGCCATCACCAATGGTATGATATACACTCCATGCCACTCTCTAAAAATAGAGTTGCTGTGTTAATGGCAGCCATCAATATTGCTTTGCTCATGGATTGCTTAGATTGGTTTTTCCTTTCAAAGAGACTTAGAGGGACTGGGAGAATCGGTGACAAAATGAAGCATTTGTTTTGGGCTGCTACAGTTTTGGAAATAGTGTACATTGTATTGGGCGTCGCAATAGGAGCAACTTTAGGTATTAAGGGGTTTGGAAGTTGGCTATATGGTGCTCTGCAAGGCCTGGTTTGGGTGAAGTGGGGAATTGGCAGCGTTCTGCTCGATGAATTTTTGGAAGCATTTGATAACAGACAACAACGTACACAGCATAAAATTCAGCCGTATCTCTACGGCAGGGGGAGCCGCTATAGATTTGAGAGTGGAATTTTGGTTTACTCCTCTGCCTTTTTTCTTAATGCTGTCTTGGCTGGAGTGAGAGCCAACTGGACTTACTCACCATCGTGAGATTTACTCCGCATGGTAAATTGTTGTTTGTTTGAGTTTCATGTAAAATCACTGATATGTACTGTAGGGTATTTGTATGTAGATAGTTTATTTTTTTGAATATTTGGGAATTGGCTCAGAAATGGATGTGGTCAATTATGTGAGAGGTAACTGGATTTACTTATCATGTGAGATTTACTCCCCATGGTAAATTGTTATGTTTGTTTGAGTTTCATGTAAAATTGCTTATATGTGGGGCATTTTTATGTAGATTGTTGATTCCTGGAATATTTGAGAATCAAATTGACATAGGCGTGGTTAATTATTTGACAGCTCCCATGTTAGTCCCATTCCCAAATATTTGGGGAATCAGCAATCTACATAAGCTTAGGGGGTCAATTATTTGATGGCTCCCATGTCTGTCCGATTCCCGAATATTCCGGGAATTAGCAATCGACATAAGCTCAGGGTTCGTATAGTGGCCAATTTATTTTCCTTCGTGAATAAGCATTCTCTCATTTAATTTCTTTTGTGAATAAGCATTCTCTCATCATTTTTTTCAAATACGATGATAAGATTAAAAATAGTTTAAGTGGTTCACTGTTTTTTGTTTTTTTGCAATTCACTCATTTTCTTATTCAAATTGATGATTTGCTGGTTCAACCTTCCAACAATTTTTTAGTTGAAAAGATAATGCCAAGACACAATGCTAACATATTCCATAACTTTTTCTAATGTCTTTGAATGGATGACATTTCAAAATGAAATGTTTTTCAAATTCCACTACTAAACTTACAAAATAAATTAACTCTATTCCTTTATCTTTCTTTTTTTATTTATATTATCCAGAAAACATGTACTCTTTAGCCTTTTATTTTTATTATTAATTTTTTTTATTAAAATTAATAAAAAAAATTCCATGCCAATAAATTAATAATAATATTTTATATTAAATTGAAATTATAAAATCGCAGCATCAATCCAACTAAGATTTCAAAAAAAATAAAATATTCTTTATAATTGAAAATGATAAAAATTTAACCGTATAAAAAATACGGTAATAGTTATATATTAATCATAATAATTACCCAATCATAGTTCACAACTCTGGTTATGTACAACCAGAGTTCACAGCTTTACCAAACTCTGGTTATGTACAACCAGAGTTCACAGCTTTAGTGTCCTTTCACCATTTTTTTCGGTTGAAGAGAAGTAAGTAGAAAGCACAGTTGTAATGTCCTCTCACCTTTCTGCGTTGAAAGAGACGAAGTAACGAGTAAGTTCGTAAAAGATGTACGAGTGAGATGTTTCTATCAGAGTTCTGAAAATATTGTTTTAAAATGAACCTGTGTTAAACAGGTGTTTGGAAATTTAGAAAATAATAATAATTTAAATAGTGATGATAATTAATGTCTCTTAAAATTAATATGGCTTATAATATTTTTAAAAAATAAGAGATTAATTGAGTTTTTTTTTTTTTTTAATTTTTTTTTTTGAAAAAAAGGAGAGAAGCTTTAGTAGATTACTATAATTTTGCTAATTTGGCCAGTTAAAAAAGTTGATAGTGTAACAAATGTTTTGACAATGAAAATGGCTGATTAAGAGTATGCAATCCAAGAAAAAATAATTTTCCAAATTTTTTTTAGTAATATGTCCTGTCATAGGATATTATCATAAAATGTTAATGTTGAAAAAGACTAAAGGTGTTTTGGTAATATGTCTTGTCATAGAATGTTATCATAAGATGTTAATGTTAAAAAAGACTAAAGTAAATGTAGCTGGCATTTTCTTAGTTATAAAGTTTTATAGCAAAATTAATAAGATGTTATCATAAGATGTTAATGTTGAAAAAGACTAAAATAAATGTAGCTGCCATTTTCTTAGTTATAAAGTTTCATAGCAAAATTAATAGGAAGTTATCATAAGTTGTTAATGTTGAAAAAAACTAAAGTAAATGTAGCTGGTATTTTCTTAGTTATAAAGTTTTATAACAAAATTAATTAGGAATGTTATTCAATTGCTTAATTTTTTTTTTTTAACTGGAACGGTTATTTTTTATAAAAAGACAGGTTGGGCAAAGCCTAATCAACCATTACATTCTTCAAATTGACTTAAGCACAGTATCCCACTTAGGGGATAAATGCCTTGGTCGGTGTATCTGTGTTTATACTGATCATTCCATTTTGTAGCATGCATCCTATATTTGCCAATCTGTCTGCTTCTTTGTTTAATACTCTGAGAATGTGGAAAATTTGAGTCGAGGGAAAATCCTTTAGGATTCTGTTCACTCTTGTTCGCTGTTTGTTTAGCACCGGATTCTTAAGCCCTTTCTTGCTTTATTGCTTTTATCAACATTTCTGAGTATCCAAAAACTAAGATTTCGCTTGGATTTTCTTTTTTGGCCATTTGGCAAGCTTTCAATAGATTGAGAATTTCTGCTTGGTTGTTGGTTTTAAGTCCAAGACCCTAGCTGAAGTTTTTTTTGTTCCCATTCGGAAAGAAGATCACCCCTCCCGCTCCTGACCTCCCTGGGTTACCTTTTGAGGCTCCATCAAAAAAGATTGTGCGCTTGCCCTGGGATTTCCACCACTGTTGGAGTTTGTCCTCTAGATCTCGGATCTGCCATCTTTCCTTATGGATTGGTCGTGTGTTTGTTGGGTGTCTGGCCTTACAAGTGTAAGCATCCAACCACATCATTTCTTCTTTTCGAAGAGAGTTGTCATCTTTGACTAGAAAGTGATTCAAGGTTTCTAAGAGGAGGTTCTTTGCCCGCTCAGCCACTTTTGCTGTTGGCAATTCAGTGTTATTGAAGATGATTTCATTCCGGGCTAGCCAAAGCTTACAACATACATACTTAGGGGCAGCTATCCACCCCTGTCTTACCCCATCCCCAGGAGTCTTCTTCTTCAGTGTGCACCGGAGCAAAATCAGAAATAACGTCTTTAAGGGCATCTAACTGAGGTTTTAAATGCTCTGGGATTCTAGGGAAAGTCCAGTGCTGCCAGTTCCCGTTGCTATCCCAGCCTGATATGTCCTCTATTTTCCGGATTCCTTTTGCATGTAACCAGGCTCTTAACTCGGATATTTCGTTAACTTCTGCTATAGAGGGATGACCCATGACATTATGTTTTTACCATTTCCAGGAATTCGATACAGGTAGGATCTGAAGAATTCTATGCCTCTGCTGCACAACTTCCAAGCCTGCGTTCCTTTGGGGTTTTTCTCCACTGTAAAGAGTTTTATTGACTGATTTTTGAGGTATTTGAGCTTGAAAATCTGGCTGACTGGGTGATTTGGCTCAGCGTAAAGCTGCCATAATAATTTGCAGCCCATAGCTAAGTTTGCATGCAAGGGATCTCGGATTTGCAATCCTCCTTCTGCGAGTGGTCGTTTCACTGTATCCCAACTTATCAAGTGGAATCTGTTATTGTTTCCGCGTCCTCCATTCCACAAAAAGTTGCGCATAAGTCTGGAGATTTGATCGGAGATTGATTTTGGAGCCAACATTAGAGAAGCCTGGTATGTAGGAAGAGCCGTGAGGACTGATTTGATGAGCATGAGTTTGCCTCCGGTAGTGAGCCAAGAGCCTCCCCACACAACAATTTTTTTCTTGAATTTCGATAGTACTTCCTCCCACAACTGATTTATGTTAGAGCCCAATGTTATTGGGAGGCCCAGATATTTAATTTTATCCCAACCAACGTATCCTGTAAAGCCCAGATCATTTGCCATTTTCTCAATTATGTGTTGCTTTGTGTTCCAACCATACACAGTGCTTTTCCTCTCGCTTATAAGAGCTCCTGAGATGCTACAGAATTTCTGGAGGATGTTTTTGAAGGAATTTGCTATTCTTGGAGAGGCTCCCCCGAGCAAAAGTGAATCATCTGCAAATAGTGCATGGTTCACTGGGTCAATTCCTTTCTCAATTCTAATCCCAGGTATGCTGCCATCTTGTTTTTCCAAGGTCAACTTTCTACTCAGGGAATCTGCCATCAGTATGTAGAGGAATGGGGATAGAGGACAGCCTTGCCTCAATCCCCTGGTGGTTATAAATAAATTAGCAGGTCTTCCAATTACCATTGGAGCAATCCATATCTTCTCTAAACAAGCTTTGATGAGGTTGATGAAGTCCTAGCTAAACCCAAAGGAAGAAAGAACCTTGTACAAGAAAGAGCGATTAACTCGATCAAAAGCATTGCACATATCCAGTTTGATAAGCATGCCTTGTTCTTTGCGAGAGTGGTTGGAATGCAGAGCTTCCTGAACTTGGATGACATTGTCCAGTGTATGTCTTCCTATCACAAACCCCCCTTATGTTGGAGAAATTAATTTTTGCAGAAGAGGTTTGATTCTATTCGCCAGAAGTTTAGCCACAATCTTGTAGGAAGCATTGCAAAGGGAAATCGACCTGTATCTTTCAAAAGATCCTGGGTTTGATTCCTTGGGGATTAAGGGTGGAATTTATTCCGCCACCGACCTTTGCCTTCCTCATGAATCCATGTGTCATTCTAAGAAGATCTGGTTTGATTAGCTCCCAGCATATTCTGTAGAAATGGATTGAGAATCCATCAGGCCCAGGGGCTTTGTCTGGCTCCATGGACCAAACAATTTTTTATATTTCTTCTTCTGTAATTGGGCTCAAGAGTATGTCATTATCATCTGGGCTGACTAGGTTTGGGATATTTGAGAGGAAATCTGATATATCCTCCTTGCTTCCGTCCCTTTCAGCACAAAGAAGGTTTTGGAAATGCTTCTCAACAGTTTCCTTTATTTGATCAAATCCTTTGCACACCTGTCCACTAGATGTAGTGATTTCTGCAATATGATTTCGCGAAAGGCGAGCCCTATACTTTCTGTGGAAGTATGTAGTGTTTCTGTCCCCAGCTTTGAGCCACAAGCTGCGAGACTTTAAACGCCAATATTCTTCTTCACTTCTAAAGGAGCTACATGTTTTCCTTTGAGCAGATTTTTCTTTATCTAATTCCATGGGGGAGATTTCTTTCTTTTCCAGTTCGAATTGAAATTCTGCCAGCTGATGGACTGCTTCTTTCCTTTGGCTGGTGGGGGATTGTAAAGCCTTCTTTATCCATTCTTTTAGGGCCTTCTTTTCATTTTTCATTTTTGTTCCCACACAAAGCTTGGGGAGCCTATTACATCTTTTTCCCAGGCTGATTGAACTATTTCGAAAAACCCTTCTCTTTCAGCGCAGATAGGGCTAAAGCGAAAAGGGAGAGGACGTAAGTCTTCTTCTTCCTTTAAGCAGAAAAGGATAGGTTTGTGGTCCGAGGTAAGTTTTGGAAGAATCTTGGTGAAAATAATTCTTTTGTCCATCATGATGGAGTTGCTAGTGAGAAATCTGTCCAGCCTTACTGAAATATGATTTTCCCCTGTTCTATTGTTGGTCCAAGTGTATTCTCCTTTCACTGGCTTGAAATCTACTAAATCCCACTGGAGAATGAGATTTTCCACTGTGAAGAGGAGAGGATCCCTTGTGAAGGTCCCACCTCTCTTCTCTTTGGGATCCATAATAATGTTCAGATCTCCTCCTATGACTATATTCTTAGGATTGAGGAGTTCTAAATAGTCCGAGAGTGTCTTCTAGCACTCTTTCTTTTCAACATAATGCATGGGAACATACATATTGAAAAGAGCTAAGATGAAGTTACTTGTTGTATGGCGCAGTTTAGTATAGATCCAATGTTGAGTCTCATAGGATCTTTCAAGAGAAAAGGTGTTTTTAGACCAGAATGTGCCTATTCCTCCAGCCAAACCTCTAGCACTAACTACCTTTCCTGAATCAAATTTCCATTTTGTGTTGCTTATGTTTAGAAGGATCTCCCCTTCTATTTTTGTCTCTTGAAGCATGAGTATGTCTGTGGATTCTATTTTCAATAGATCTTTAATAGCCTTTGCCTTAGTGGGATTCCCCAAACCCCTGTAGTTCCAAGAGACCAACTGCATCATTTACGACTTGTTGGAGTGGGTCCACCTCCCTTAGGAACCCTTGGTCTGGTATTCTTCTCGAGGGTAATCTCAATGGTGGCTTGACTTCCAAGGGTTTTTTGTCTTTCTGATTCTTCTTCCCTGGTTTCCTTATTTGATTTCCTTCCAACTCTCTTTGATGGCCTCTCGAAAGTCTAATCATCCGAAGAGCCTGCATTTTCTACATCCTTTTTCTTTTTTTTTTAATTATGTCTGCATATGAAGGGGAAGAAGTACTGCTTCGAATCGGGCTTGTAGTATTACCTAGATCTTGAGAGTCGATGTTGTTCAGCTGGGGGAGACCGTCCCGTTCTACCTCTGGAATATCTGAAGGCATTTTGAGAGATTCAAAAGGATTTTTGTCCTCCTCGATGCTGATGGTTTCCTTGCTTCCCGTGTTCTGAATGTTTGCACTTTCTTGCCCTGGTTTGTTCCTTGTCTCTTTGCCTTTGTTTTTATTGTTATGTCTGTTGTTTGCTATTTTCTTTACTTGTTTCCATTGTTCTCCTTTTTCTTTCTCTGTTGCCTCCTCATTTTTCTTCTTGCAGTATCTTGCGAAGTGCCCGTGTTCGTGGAAGTTTCAGCATTTGAAGGGGAGTTGTTCGTAGTCAAGCTCTTAGATATGTGTCCAATCTGCAACCGAAAGTTTGATGGCTTCAGGTAATCCGACTTCCAGGTTTACCTCTACACATATTCGGGCACAGGAGAATTGATCCTTCCTCGGTGCTTGGTCTATGTATCTGCCTAGAGAATTACCAATGGATTGCAGCAATCTCTGGCTCCAACAGTGAAGGGGGAGATGTGGAAGACGCACCCATACAGGCATTGCCGTGGGCATGTCCTGTGCCGGATCAAAATCTGGTGACCATTTATTTAGATAAAGCCATTGAGGGCCCATAAAATATGGCCCGTTTCTGAAGATCGGGCTTCTATCTTCCGCATTATCAAACACAAATACAAAAAACCATTTGCCAACGAAATGGCTTTTTATTCCTTCCGAAACCAGAGGTATCCAGTTCTGTTTAACCCATTTTTCAACTGCTTTTGGGGATCGCCATAGCCCTGTGAACTGGCCGATGAGGCCTCTTTCGGTTAGGTTCAACGCTGTTCTGCAAGTTTCCTCCACAGGCAAAGTCACTGTGGGGATGTTTTCCAACTTTTTAACGAACTTTTGCTATGAACTGGAGATCGGACGTTTCCCAACAGTTGCGATGAGGGATCTGAAAGCTTCGAGCTCCGGAGATGGGGGAGGAGGGGCCTCAGGGCCACCTCCGAGATCCATAGTGGAGAAGACCGTGCGAAGGAGGAAGTAACCAGCCGGGCGTGGCTATGGTTACAGTAGAGCAGCCATGTGTGCGCTCAGAGCCATCGTTTTTTCAACGGTTATTATCCAACTATGTGATTTCAATTGCTTAATTAAAGGTTTGTTAAGAATTGCCATATTTTTTTTATATATTTTAAATTTATTAATTTTTTTAAATTATTAAAGTTATATAACTTTTGAAATTTAAAACATATATTTTTAAACCATTTTACCAAATATGTTTTTACTTAAAATGGAGGTGTATTGTATTAGTTTCATTTACCTAGAGAATATCCTTGAGAATGCTTTCAAAATGTGTTAAATATGTTTTTACTTAAAATGGAGGTGTATTGTATTAGTGTCATTGACCTAGAGAATATCCTTGAGAATGCTTTCAAAATGTGTTAGATAAGTAATATTTGTGCATGATGCACTAATCACGTCTTTGTATTTTTTTTGAAAATAATTTTTACAACTCTTGGTATGTATTTGTAAAAGTAAGGGGTTATGGTTGGAAAAAGGAACAATATGAGTTTCCTTTTGAGAATTTTTAAGTTTTGTTTTTTTTTTTTTAAGAATTTTTAAGTTGTTTGTTTGTTTTGTTTTTTTTTTGTTTTTTACTGAATGATTATGATTTGAACAATATATTATTTGTCATTTAACTCAATGATTTTAGGGGAAAAAATTGGAGGAATTAGCTTGCAAGGTCATTTTAGTGATGGAGCCCAGTTTGGGAAATTAGGGTTTGAAACTTTGTGGAGCCCTTTTAAGGCATTCTGTAAAATCTTCCTTGTCAAAGCTTCCTTGTAATTAACCTCGTCCCTTTGGCATTTATCTACACTAAGGGACCTTTCCAATGATGCAAGAATCAACTCAATCAAAGATCGTATGCAAAAGTTATGCCTCTATAAGTTAAACTACCATGTTGACCACCAAGGTATGAGAGGATGCTATGTTATCCTTCATTACTCACGCATATGGAGCTTTCTGTGTGTTGAATTTTGAGAATATTTGGAAGGTCCAAAACTGTAACTCTAGTTGAGTGTTGAGGAAGTCAAAACCTACCCCTAGATGACTATCTAGCAATGTTAAATAGCATACTGCTAAGAGGAGAAGGGGTTCCCTTTTATGTCATTGCATTTGTTCCATAGTTGAGTAGAGCATTTAGGAGTGGGAAGTTATACAATAGAGCAAAGGGATAAGATTATGTAGTGGTCTTATAAACCACGAGTCTTAGGTAACTCCACAAAGAATACATATTTACTTGTATTTGCATATTTCCATACTGGAGATAGAATAGAGTAGCCTCACTCGCTAGTTGGGTTTTCTCCCACATTGGTTTCATACGATAATTCTTGTGTTTATTTTTGGATGGTTTGTGTATTTTCATGTTAACTTTTTTTTGCAATTAATTTATTTCATACACTTATGCATAAAAAAATTAATTAAAGAATCTAAGATCTAAAGGAAATCAACCTTCACACTGAAGATTTCAGTATTTTATTAAATATGTTGTGACAAAGTGTTCCGGTGGAATATCCATGGTAGTTTACATTATCACTAGAGCTAGCTTTTGGTTCTCTAAGTTATGATGAGGCTTGGTATAACTCATTAAGCCACTCCTATGAGACTCCCTTCTTGGGGTCTCAAGTTTGTATTAAAAAAATTGCTTAGCAAAAAAACATTTTCTTATTATTACTACTACATAATATTTTACTATTCATTCCACAACATATAATTTTCATTATCATATTTAATAACTTATTCTAAATAAGAAAAAAATTAATTGATGATAAATTCAAATAATTTTACAAAACCATTAATAAGAAAAATACTTGGTTACGATGGCTCAGTTTTAGTGCTCCTCCTCAAACGACCTAACTGAATATGCCACCCTACCAATTAGGAACAACCTGTCCAACTTCCTAGCCTAGGAAACCTCCACAAACTTCCTAGCCCTCCAAGCCCGAGTCCAAACTATAGTTGTAGTTCATCCAAGATCACAATCCAACACCTTCCTAATGTTTCCCTCCAAATACTCTTCATTGTCCAAAACTTCCTTTGCCCTTCTCTTAACCCTATTTTCCCCCTTCTTGTGACAAATATTATTGCATATTGTGTTTTCATTGGTGGCAAAAAGATGACATTCATGTTAAAGGGAATGTGCGAGATAGCAACAACATCATTCATGGTGACTAAGGAAGCAGTAGTACACTTTATGAAGCAAGTATGACAACTAGGTCTCTTACTGGATCTCATTAAGTGAAGATTGTTGACACCTAATCTTTGGGATTAGGTAAATCCATGTAAATATTGTAAATAGAAAAATAAAGAGAATTGGAAGACGAAGAGACATTGGGAGATGAAACCCAATAGTATCCCTCTCCATGTATATATACATGTTCTAACTTAATGCAAAGAATCAATTCATTCAGTGTTACTCCTAGCTTGACATGGTATCAAAACCAACCCCTAATTTTAGTTTTTTTTGTGCCAATTAACCCCTGCATTCTTTGCCATGTTCTTTATTCCTCTACTCTTTGTCCTTGTGAATTGATTAAATATTGTGAGTGTTGGTCGAAACTCTTGGAGTTTCATTAACCAAGTGTTGTTCCATTGAAGGTGTCTGGTGAGACCATGTGCTCAAAGCCCCGTGTTAATGAACTACGCATTGAAGGGTTCTGTTTAGAAGGGTTTCATATGTTTGTTAATGGCTAGATTTGCATACTTTTACTCACCCTTTTTACCCTATTCTTTTATCCATTTCACACCAATAGTGGTTAATCGATATCTTAAATTGCACAGGTATACATCTCATCATGTCTTTATGGATTATTGATCAATGAAGCATAGTCATAGGGGATTATTACCTAAATGACTTGATAATTCAGTTATTTCTGCAGATTTAAAGGGAGAATGACTAGGACCGTGATTCACTGAACGATGCTGTGAAACTGGTAGTGCTATTCTTGAATACTGGTTGCAACGGTGAATCAACCTTTCGATTGACACATTTTTATCTTTTAGCATTATGTTTCGTTCTGAAAACCACCATGTAATTAAGGGTAGACAATTCCGTAATTCTATGAGTTGTATCATTGACAAATTGTATAAAGTAGAGTTGCGGGCTGTGAAGGCCAACACTTTTAATATTTGTTAAGGTTGCAGGATAAATACTCTGACTTTGAGTTTGTAACAACACAATTGTAATATTTCTTTTATTAATGACAATTTGATATTGTAATCATATCGTGATTCTTTGATCTCGCCACAGCCCTGATCAGGGAGTTGGGCCCACTCTCCTTACTAGGTGCTGCTGGATTAGGTGTGTGTTAGGTTTATTTCTGTGAGTTTATTATTGTTTTGAATGTTTATCAGCGCGTTTCTATGAGTCCTTGTTGTTGTTACTCTTATTGTTGTTACAATTATTACTTGTTGCTACTCTTATTTTTGTTACAATATTGCTTGTTGTTACACATTGATGAATTTATAGTTAATGTTCATTGCTGGGTAGGGAAATTGTGGCCTACACATACAGTGCACGATAGCCTCGAAACAACTGGTAGAACCCTGAGTTGACAATTAAATGTGGATTTGGGGGGATTGTATGATTCATACTTGGACACAAACATTTTGGTGTAGTTTTCGAGGAGGCTATCAAAGGTGCGAAAGTACAACCAACATTGACCATAGGATTGATCTCTCATCCTGGGGAAGGAAGCTTACACCTTGCTCCAGGTCTTGAGTATTAGATCGTTTGGTTGTTTGGTTCATTTTTTTTCTTGTTTTTGTACGATTATTCTCTCATCCCGGGGAAGGAAGTTTTTATCACCTTACTCCAGGTCTGGAGCTTCAGATTGATTTGTTTTTTTTATAAGTATTGTTCTCTCATCCTGGGAAGGGAAGTTTTATTTTTCACTCTGTTTCAGGCCCTTAGCTTGATTTTTTTGTTTTGCTTATTTTCTTTCCTTTGTTTTCTTTAAGGGCCACCCTCTCGTCCTAGGGAAGGAAGTCCTTATCTTGCTCCAGGTCATGAGATTTTAATTTGTTTGAATGTTTCCCTTTTATTTCCTAATTGTATGAACACAGATATCAATAAAAGGGGTAGAGGGAGACCCTTGAAAAGAAAAGGGGTTGATTTGGGTAAAAAAACTTACATCCAAGAGATCATCTCAATGGCTGAGTCTAGAGCATTGTCACGAGTTGCTGCTAGGATAAGATATCATACGAGATCTAGGGGGCAATCAGTTTTAAAACGAGGACCTACTCCAACAGCAGAAGTGCAATTCGTGGAAGAGGAAGTAGCATGCAGAGGATCTGAGGAGCTGCATATTGCAAGTTCAGAGGAATAAGATTTGAAGGAATTCTTGGCACCATTTGATCAAGGGAGTGCTTTTAAACAACTTCCATCACCTGTTATAGAACAACTAGAGCCAGAGCCTGTTGAAATTCCAAGTGAGTATTGGAAGATGTTCATGGCTCCTACCACTTCTTCAATTGAATTCCCAATTGGAGATATCAGAGGTGATGCACCTATGAAGCCTATTCCTTTGAAAACACTACCCAACTTCCATGGTCTTACTTCTAAGGATCTAGACACATTCCTTTTTGAATTTGATGTTTTTTGTTGGGGGTATGATTACATTTCTAATGCTCAGAAATTGAAGATATTTCCCACTACTTTGAAGGGCACAACTTTGAGATGGTTTATGGGTTTGGGAGGAAAATCTATTGCTACATGGGATGATATGAAGATGATTTTCCTCGAGAAATATCAAGACTATTACAAATATCTAGATGTAAAGGGAGAAATAATTAAGATTATGCAAAAAGAGGATGAGAATATGGAAGATTTTGTGGAACGTTTTCAATATATTTTGTAGAGATCCCGCCATAGTGACTTGGATAAGAGTATCTTGAAGATCATTTTTCTCAAGGCACTAAGGGAGGAATCTCTGGAGCTACTCAACATAGTAGGGAAAGGAGATATATCAAGAAGGAATTTGATACCATCTGTGAATTATGCATCAAGTGCTCATGAGGGGATGTGAGACAGAGGCAGGGAATCGAAACTCTCAAAACATCCAATGGTGGAGTTACAAAGGTTGAAATTGGGAAACTGCTAGACAACCTGAGTACCGATATCCTGAGCACATTATCATCACAACTAGATGTGTTGTAGATGAAGCAAAAGAAGATGGAAGAAGAGAAGACCATTTCTATTTTTTGCCGTTAATGTAGGAGGAAGAATTCGTTGAAGGAATGCCCATTAAATTCTGTGGAGGCTTGTGCTATATGTGAACAGAGTCATTCCACAAGCACTTGCCCGTATTGTCCTGGATTGAAGGAAATCTTTTAGGGGATGAATGAAGAAGCAAAAAAGATTTATTTTATGGGATAAAGGAAACAATGGCAACCATGACTACCGAATATGAATTAAGGTATGCCTCAAGACCCATCTCAGTATTTTCATAATATGAATTTTGGTCAGCAGTCTGTGCACTTTTCACCCTCTTGGCCGTAGTCTTACCAGTATGCGATGCCCTGGCAACCCTGGTATCCTCAATCTGGTACTAGAATTGGCGTGTACCTCCTCCTCCTCCTTCAGGACAATTCTCCCAACCTATGTCGCAACAAAAGCTATAACTGCTTGCTAATACATCCACTAGTAATCCTCCTCTTCATCTTCAATTGCCTGTCCAATCCAATTTGAATCCAAATAACAGAGGGGCTCAAAAAGTTGAGACACTCAACCTACCTTCATATAGTATTGCCACTATGGAATGTAATTAATTAAATCTTTGATCTAATAGAGTGGTCAATACTCAGAATTCACCTATAATTGTTGAGCATATGGATGATGAAGTCTCAAAACCAGAACAAAGAACAATAGGGGAAGAGCCAACACAGATTCCTATAAAGCAACAAACCCCTTCATAGAGTATTGTTGCTAGAGGGTGTTAGACTGGTCCACCCTATCTTGAAAGATTATCTTTGAGCAAACAAAGTCCTCATCCTGAATTTGACTTTTCGCGAGAATCGCAGAATTTATTCGTTAAAATTCTGTTACTTCAGGCTATGAAGGATTTACCAATTTATGCTAAGACAATTAAAGAATGATGTTCTAAGAAACCTGGTAGAAAACTAAAGGACCCAGTTACTATTCATGTCATGGGAAAATTATCAGATATAATGCTTGGGAAATCTATACATGTCAAATACGGGGATCCTAGTAATTTGATTTTTGCAGTGCAGATTAATGGGGTGGATATCCCAAATGTACTGGTAGATTTGGGGGTAGTGATTAATGTTATAACCTCTGCAACCATGATTACCTTGGGTCTATGAAACCTTAAACCAACTCCCACTGTCTTAGAATTGGCAGATTGGTCTACTATTAGACTAGTAGAGAAGCTATAATATATAACTATTTCAGTAGACTCATGGCAATACCCCATTGACCTTTTGGTTTTACATACCCAATCCCCTGCCGGTGGGCACCATTTGACTTTAGGAAGACCTTGGCTTACAACCGCAGATGCTTACATTGGGTGTCGGTCTAGAAACATGGTGATATCCAATGCGGAAGTTACAAAGAACCTTATCCTTTACCCCTGTACAGAATCAAGTTCATCAAATAAACCCAGATTTACCTTGATTCAAAAGTCTCTACCCACCAAATAGCCTAAATTTGAAGATGAAGAAATTAGACCCATCCTTACCATTAACGAGGCTCTCTTTTTTAAAGATGAAACAGAGGATGATGCCATTAGCACCTTTCTCAGCAATGCCGACTCCATTTCTGATTCAACCCGTTAGCTGTTAGAAACTGTTATGAGCTGCAATGTTTAGGAAGATATTGAACCAGAAATAGAAATAGAAAACATTCTTGAAATTATACCTCATAATAGTGTTCTTGTAGATATTGAACCAGGAAAAACATTGAATATTAATCCTGACCTTTCACACTCCCAATTTAAATAGTTGTTAAAATTCCTTCGGGAGCATAAACAAACTTTTTCTTGGGAGTATACTGATATGAAAGGCATCCTTGCTAATTTATGTACTCATCATATATACATTAAAGAGGAATGTCGACCTATTAGGAAGCCACAAAAAAGAATGAATCTTTCCTTAAAAAACATTGTCAAAGATGAATTGCAGAAGCTATTAGATGTGGGTTTTAAGTATCTGATATTGGACAGTCAATAGGTTTCCCTGCTGGTCATTGTTCCTAAGAAGAATGGCAAGTGACAATCTGTGTTGATTACAGGGAACTAAACAAAGCAACTCAAAAAAACCATTTTCCCTTACCCTTTATTGACCAAGTCCTTGATACATTAGCCAGGAAGGAGGTTTTCTCCTTTTTGGATGGATTTAGCGGATACAATCAGATACAAATAGATCCTGAGGATTAGGACAAAAATACCTTCACATTCCCCTGGGGAACCTTTGCCTACCGAGTCCTTCCATTTGGCCTTTGTAACGCACCTACTACCTTTCAAAGGTCATTATTAAGAATTTTCTTTGATCTAGTTAATGACAGTGATGAGATTTACATGGACGACTTTACTCCATATGGAGATTCCTTTACAGAAGCTTTGAAAAACTTAGAGAAAGTACTTGAAAGATGCAAGTAGACACATGTTTCTCTAAGTACAGTCAAATGCCATATGATGATTAAGGAAGGCATAGTGTTGGGACACTTGCTTTCAGTTGCAAGAATTCAGGTTGATTCTGCAAAGGTAGAAGTAATCTTAAATTTTCCTACACCTAAGACACTGACACAAGTACGCAGCTTTATTGGTTACGCTAGCTATTATAGGCATTTCATTGATTTTTTTTCTAAATTAGCATTCCCACTTTTTCAATTGTTACCTAAAGATGCAGAATTTGTGTGGACAGATGAATGTGAAGCAGCTTTTGTAGAAATCAAAGAACCAGTTTGCAAGGCTCCGATATTACGTGGTCCTGAAGGGAAGCTCTCGTGCCACATCACTGATTCTTCTCAAACAACAGTAGGGGCGGTTTTGGGGCAGCAAGAGGACAAGAAGTTGTATGCAATTTACTATGTCAGCAAGAATTTGACCCCTGCTGAATTAAATTACACGGTAACTGAAAAGGAGTTCTTGGCTATAATTTATGTTGTTAATAAATTTCGGCATTACATCAAAGGGTATCCTACTTTTGTGCACAATGATCATACAACTATCAAGTATCTGATGAACAAACCAATAACCCTTGGTCGTGTTACAATATGGTTTCTGTTAATTCGAGAATTCGATATTACCATTGTAGACAAACCAGGGAAAGATAACATTGTTGTAGATTTCCTGTCTAGGATGGATACTAGTGATGAAGGTACACCTGTAGAGAATATTTTTCTAGATGAACATATTTTTGCAATTTTTGCTCACACTCCGTGGTATGTAGATATTGCTAACTTTCTTGCTACAGGAAAGGTGCCTCAATACTTGTCTTACAAAGAAGACCGAAGGATTATTCATCACAGTGCCCGTTGTTCATGGATAGAGGGATATCTCTTCTACACAGGATCTCATAAGAAAATTCGGCACTGCATAAGTGGAGATGAAATCTATGATGTTATGAGAGTTTCTCATGATGGCCCCTGTGGGGGGAATTTTTTAGATAAGCGGACATGTCATAAGGTGTTACAAATGGGATATTATTGGCCTTCTATTTTTTGTGATGCAAGGAAATATTTTAGAGGGTGCGATAGTTGCCAACAGATGGGTCAGCTTGGTCAGGCAGATGAAATGGCATTACGGCCTCAACTAGCTCTTGCGCCCTTTGAAAAATGGGTCATTGATAATGTCGGGCCATTTAATCCTCCTTCACCACAGAAAGTTCACATTCTAGTTTGCACGGATTATGTAACAAAGTGGGTAGAGGCCAAGGCTGTTGTGAAAGCAGTGGAACTAGTTGTCTTAGACTTCTTATTTTAAGGAATTCTTGCACGGTACAGAGCTCCCAGAGAGATAGTTTCAGATGGAGGGGCACATTTTACATCACATTTGATAGAAAGACTCATGAAGAAATATGGAATCAAGCATAGGGTAACATCTTCATATCACTGTCTGGCGAATGGTTAAGTTGAAATCATAAACAAGGTACTAAAGAATATTCTTACAAAGACTGTAGCAAACCATCGCCAAAATTGCGCTGAAAAACTTCCTGAGGCACTGTGGGCATATAGAACAACATGGTGGAACACAACAGGGTTTTCACCATATGAGCTTGTCTATGGGAAATACCCTTTGTTTCCAGTGGAATTCAAAATTAAGATGCTCATGACAGCCCTTGAAGTAGGTTTAGATGTCTTAGAAGCCCAGAAACACCAGATGAAGCAACTGAATTAGTTGGATTAAATTCGTTTGGTAGCTGTCCAGAATACTGCTGCAATCCAGTAGCAACAAACTAAATGGCACAAAAAATTCATTAATAAAAAGGTGTTTCAAAGAGGGGATTGGGCATTACTCTATGATTCTCAGTTCAAGGATTTTAAGGGAAAACTCTGCTCCAAGTGGATGGGACCATATGAAGTTGATATGGTGTTCGATAATGGGACTATTAGACTTATCACAATTGATGAGGCACATAATCCTCTGATCGTAAATGGAAATCGCCTCAGATTATATCACCGTCCAACTTCAAGAGACTCCTTTATCAAATATCTCTCTCATAACTCTGGTTTTGAATTTATTAATGCAGGGAATTCCTCCTCTGCACCCTTGATTTAAAATTTAAATATATCAGCATTATTTATTTGTTTATATATATATATATATATATATATATATATATATATATATATATATATATATATACAAATAAATAATGATGTTACTACTCTATCAATATTTTTCTTGCAGGTACCTTACTAGCGTTGTTACTCCTCCGATGTTATTACTCTGATGATGGAAATTTCATCTAAGTACTTCATTGGTGTTGTTACTCCTCTGTGTTCTTACTCTGATCATGGTAATCTTGACTAAGTATTATGGTGTCGTTACTCCGCTGGTTTTGTTACTCCATCATGATTTCATTTAAGTATTTTGGTGTTGTTACTCCTCTGGTCTTGTTACTCTGTCATGATTTCGACTAAGTGTTCAAGCAGTGTTGTTACTCCTCGGGTGTTGTTACTCCCCTGATGCTATTACTCCCCCACTGCTGTTACTCCGTTGTGATTTTGACTAAGTGTTCAAGCAGTGTTGTTACTCCTCGGGTGTTGTTACTCCCCCGCTGTTGTTACTCCGTCAAGGTAAGTGATGAGCCTCATCATTGGGTAATTATATGGGCCTTAATTCACCTCCTAGCTTAGTCAAACCAACTTTTCTCATAACTTATTACATGTTTTTGATTATATTTTGTTTATGAGGTGAGTTAGAGTTGGATATTATGCTTTGTGGTCTAATATGCATTGAATGCAGGATTAAAGGAGAAAATCAAGGAATTTTGGCAAAGACCAAGGTCAAAAATTGAATAGGAAAAGGGAGAGGGATTGTAGGAGGTAAATCCTCCTCATTTACTACTCCTCCATTCGAATATTCCTCCATTCATCACATCAACTCGAAGTGCAAACAACCAAATCATGAGGACTAGAAGGAAGTCGAGCAAGTGAGAGACAAAGCACCATTTTATCTCGAGCTTGGGAGCTCAGCCTCCCTAATTCTAAGGAAGTCGTTGGGGAATTCAGATGTATAAGTAGAGAGGCCTAGGACCTCAGTAGGATTTGGATTTTTGATTGTAAAACTCTAATCTATTTTCGAGTTGCAAAACTTGTGACAGTTCTATTGATGTAATTTGTTGTTTTGGTAATAAGAATGAGTTTTGTTTTGAGCCAACACTGAATTAACTCAGAGGGATGAAGCTCTTAGGTTAGGGCCCAATCCTAGCAGCCAAGGCTCCTCTTTATTGTACATGTATGTTTACTGTAGATTCATAGCTTCATTTTTAATTTGCTTTTTAGATGCATTTCCATTACAAGTAGTGCAAATTAGATTGGTTGTTTAATAGTTTGCTTCCATTTGTGCCTTATTTCAAGTAGCAAGTTAGCAAGGAGAAAAAGGATCACCACAAGGTTGTTAGCAAGTGTCTTGGCCTCACTTCCTCCCTCTGGGACCATGACTTGAGGAAGGGACCCTTAAGCAGCCCCAAAAACACAGATTTCTAGTTCTTTTATGAGCTTTGGAGTTTGTTGTCTTTAATTTAGTATTTGGTTAATTTTGCAAGGTAGATTTCATTGTCATATTTTTCATCTCCATTTTTGCAGTAGATCTCACTCATGCTTTCATTCCTTTCAACAACTTTCTTCATGCATAGTATAGGCAGTTGATTCATTAATTCTGCTTTTCTAGTTTATGAAAATGTATCTTGTTGCATAGCTTTTTGGAAGACACACATGTTTTATGCAGAGAAGGTGCTTCAGGAGGAGACTAAGACTTCATAGCTAGCAACCACCTTCCACTTCATCCACCTTAGCCATCCCTTTTTTTAACAATCACATTCACTAGTTTTCCATCATTTTTCATAGAAATTCTCCCAAGCACATTGAGTGAATCTAGCCATCTATTACCTTGGATATTGACTCCTGAGTGATCCTAGACCTTCTACCACTCCATTCCACCCATCACACACCTTTCCTAAGCATCCAATCACGTCCTACACCTCACATTTAGGTCTCGGCTGTATCCTGTAGATTTCTTGTAATTCCTACAAGATCATCTTGTAGGTTTCTAGTACATCCTATAGGTTTTCCTGAAACGAC
The DNA here is from genome assembly GCA_031772625.1 of Pinus tabuliformis. Lineage (NCBI taxonomy): Eukaryota > Viridiplantae > Streptophyta > Pinopsida > Pinales > Pinaceae > Pinus > Pinus tabuliformis. The sequence goes on along the minus strand of CM062817.1, from coordinate 1,443,698,865 downwards.
CTGTTTTGAGGCCGAATTGATGGAAAACCTCTAGGAAGTCACCAAAATCCTCCTAGGGACCCTCCACACCATCCAACCACTTCATATACCTTCTAGCCATCCTCAAACACCCTTAATCCACCTGCCACATCCACGAAAACAATTAGTTTGCATACTTGATTTTGCATAAAAACACCAGAAAAGAAAAAACAGATTTAGTTTAGTCTCTTTACTTGCACATTAGTATTGTTTGATGCTTCCTACTTCTACAACTTAGATAGTAGCATTTGTTTTATGTTGATTTAGCATTTCTTCCTAGCATAGCTTCTTAAATGGTTAATTAGGGAATTGTTTGATTTAGCATTACATGTTGACCTTCTCCATTAATGCAGTAGAGTAACTCTCTTAGAGTAGATTTACCTTTCTTCCATCGAAGAATCAAGCTTCTTATGATTCCATAGAACTCAGGCTTGGAACCCCAGTGGTCTCTCACCAGCTGAATAGTGGCAACAGGGAGGACCATCACTTTTACTTGTGCATATAACACTATCACCTCCAAGTTTGTACTAACCCAATGTTGATAAGTAAAGCTGGTAGCCCATGAGTTGCAGCATCCTTGCTACAACACTGGCGCTCATCACTTTTTGGCGCCGTTGCCGGGGAGGTGTCTGAGTAGAATGTAATCACTGCTTTCTTTTCTTCTATTTCTTGTCTTCAATATTCTGCCATTAGTTTATCTCTGCAAGAGTAATCTAGTTGTTTCCTTTCTTTCATTTTGCATTGTATTCTTTCCTTTCGATTTTGCAAGTAAGATTTCAATTCAGCAAGTAGCTTTTTCATTTTATTAGTAATTTTCATTCAATCAACAATTTCAATTTTGCAAGTACTTTCCAAGTTTACAAAAAAATACAAAACCAAACCAAAAATATTTCCTTTCATGCCTCGTAGGAATAGGGACAACTTAGGGAAATTTTTGCCAAATACCTCCACTGCATCCAAAAACCAACCTTCTCTCTTCTTCGGTGGCTATGAACTAGAGGAACCCTTAGGTGAGCAACCTGAAATATTTGAAGAACCTATAGGGGAAGAAGAAGAAGAAGAGGAACCCATTCCTACTGAACCAATGGCTGAAAACAGAAATGACAGAGGGAATAGAGAGAGAGTTGAGGGTGCCTTCCCCATCAGGGAAACCAATGGGGACACTAAGATGAAAAATATAAGCTCCTCTGCCCTACCTCATTTCCATGGCTTGACCACAGAGGACCCCGACAATTTCCTATTTGTGTTTGTTGTTATATGCCGAACCTATGACTATACAGATGATGAGAAAAAGTTAAAGCTCTTTCCATCTACCCTCAAGGATGAAACATTGCACTGGTTCATGGGTTTCCCTAGAGATAGAATCACAACTTGGGCTCAGATGCAGCAGGCCTTTAACAACAAATATCGGGACTGCTGTCGGTCAAAGGATACTAAAGAAGAAATTTTTAGGATGACCATAGGCAATGATGAATCCCTAGAGGATTACGAAGAAAGATTCCAGCTTAGTTACAAAAGGGCCAGGTGCACATTTGACCCTGAGTCACTAAATCTGGTCCTGCTTAGGGGAATAAAAGAAGAAATTTCGGATACCTTACATTTGTTAGCAGGAGGAGATATATACCAATTACCCTATGAGGATATCAAGACTGTCTTTAGAAACCATTCTAGGGCAGCTAGGAAAAATGGTAGGGGTAGTCAACCTATGGTTAGTACATCGTCTTCCAACTCATCCATCAAGGGTGAAATTGGAAACTTGCTGGAATATTTCAAAAGTGAGATGCTGCAAACCCTTGTCTTGCAAATGGACACCTTGAAAATTAAGAGGAATCAGGAGGAAGCAGAGAGAGCCTTGGCCATTTTTTGTCCTAGATTCACTAGGAGGCATCCTAGGAATGAATGTCCATTGAACTCTATTGAAATTTTCTCGGTCTGTGAGGAAAACCACTCTACAAACAAGTGCCATTCTTTTCCCGGACTCAAAGTTGTATATCAAGGAGTTGAAGGGGTCACTGAGCAGCTTTGCTACATTAACCAAATGAGACCTCATGGGCCTAGACCATACCAACAGGGCATGCAAGGGTCATCCCATGCATATTACAATCCCAAAAAAACCACAACCATACCTTCTTGGGGACCCCTTGCTCATCCTTCTTGGTCTACACCCCCTCCTTGGTCCTATGCATCTCATTATCACTCCCAGCCAGCCAGCCAGTCATTTCAACCTTATGCTTCGCCACAACCTCAGTGGAATACACCACTCCAGGGGTGGAGGCCCCTATACAAAAATTCTCCAACTCTATTGCCTCCACCACCTTCCCAACCACATCTCCTACACTCTGCTCCACCCAAGCAACCCCAGATGTCTGCCCAGCCAAATCCGAACCCGAACAACAGGCAGGCTCAACAAGTATTTAGTGGAGAGACATCATATCCAGCTTATGCTATGGAAATCTAAGAGATTAACTTGAGATCTGGGAGACTTCTCCTAGATAACCAACCTCCACCTCAACCTAGGGAGTTTGAGGAAGAAAGAGAGGAAAACAACCTTAAAGTAAATCCATCCTTTCCTAAGAGATTAGCCCAACCACTCTAGCATACCCCAGAAGAGACTGAACTTCTAGGAGAATTGAAAAATCTATGTGTAAAGATCCCATTTCTCCAGGCAATAAAAGATGTTCCTATTTACAATAAGTTGATTAAGGAGAAGTGCTTCAAGCATCCAGGAAGGTGAAAAAGGGATGCCCCTACCATTAATGTCATTGGGCAGCTATTCGACTTAATGCTGGGGTAGGTAATCTGTCCAAAATATTTGGACCCTGGAAGCCCTATAGTAGATGTGCACATCAATGGCACCATTCTCCCACACACTCTGATCGATCTTGGGGCTGCCATTAATGTGATGACCAAGGACACCATGCTCAAGCTCAACCTCCAAGGTTCATTGAGGAACACCACAACAGTTCTACAACTTGCAGACCATTCCACAGTAACCTGTGAGGGAATTGTGGAGGGTGTGATGGTCTCCATTGACTCTTGGGAGTACCCTACAGATTTCCTAGTTCTCTAGCCTAAGGCTAAGCTTACTAGTTACCCTCTCATCCTTGGGAGGCCATGGTTGGCCACTGCCGATGTTTACATCAGTTGTAGAGCTGGGAATATGACCATCAAGAATAGGCATATGTCCAAGTAGTTAGTCCTATACCCTCCTGCTCAACCTCCTCTAGAGCATGACTTACCTTTATGGTTGGAGGAGGAGGAAGAAGATGAAGTTTATTCCGCCCAAATTTATGCTTTGGAAGCAACCATGGGAGGAGGACAGCAGGATGAGGATGACTTCATTGAACACCTACTCCAAAGTCCAACTCCCGGTTCATTACCCTTAGAAGAAGCAGTAAAGGAAACCCAGAACAATCATCCAATTGACTTATGCTTGGCTATTCCAACCCACTCCGTGTCAAAACCATAGAATTCAGCCCAGAGGGAACCTTGAAAATCAATCCATCTCTTTCTGCTCTCTAAGAATTGAAGTTATGCAACATGTTAAAGGAAAATGTATAAGCCTTCACTTGGAGTTACAAAGAAATGAAGGGAGTACACCCCTCAGTGTGTACTCACCACATATACATCAAAGAAGGTTTCAAGCCGGTCCGACAACCACAAAGGAGGATGAATCCAACTCTTAAAGATATAGTAAAAGAAGAAATGCAAAAACTTCTAGATGTAGGATTCATTTACCCTATCTTCGATAGTAAGTGGGTCTCTCCTTTGGTGTTAGTTCCCAAGAAAAATGGGCAAGTGGAGGTGACCAACAAAGCACTAGAGGGCATCTTGACCAAAGTGGTGAGCAGCAATAGGAAGGATTGGGTAGAAAGACTACTTGAGGCCACCTGGGCCTATAATATCGCATTGAAGACCACCACTGGATTCACACCCTATGAGCTGGTCTATGGGAAAAAGGCCTTGCTGTCCATTGAATTTGAATATAACTTATTAAGGATGGCAGCCTAACTAGATCTGGATCTCAGCAGTGCATAGAAAGAGAGATTGTTCCAATTGAATGGTTTGGATGAATTCAGATGCAGGCCCTCCTACATATAGAGGTAGTCCAACTTCAGAGGAAGATCTGGAATGATAAAAATATCAAGGAGAAGAAATTTTAGGAAGGCAATTGGGCGTTGTCATATGATTCTAGGTATAAAGACTTCAAGGGAAAGTTACGAACAAGATGGCTCAGACCTTATCTTGTGGAAATATGCCATGATAATGGTTCAGTGCAAATCACAACCATAGATGAAGAAGCCATTCCTTTGCTAGTTAATGGACACAATTGAAAATTTACAAGAGACCTTTATCAAAACAAGAGTTCATTGGTGATATCAATAAAACAATGATGATAGTGGAGCAAGTTCCAGCTCCTCCCTCATCAAATCATTGAAAAAAAAGAAAAAATAATAAGAACTCAGGTGAAAACGTTCATGAGGCGCCTGAGTCCCATCATTGGGTTGAAAACCTCTTGAGGCAGCTCAGTGGTGTCAAAACAAAAAAAAGGAAGAGAAAGAGAATACGAAAGATCCCTGGGTGAAAAACTTTCTTGAGGCACCCAGGGCAAACAGCTAGGGTGAAAACCTCTTAGAGGCAACCTAGTTGTTTTTCAAAAAATAAATAAATAAAATAAAATCATGAAATTCTCATTTGCAGGGCAGCAAGAAGGAAGGTCAAGGAGAAAAGGAGGATCCCAAAGAGACCCCTATCACTACATATTTATTTTTCCACTCATTACCATGCATCCCTCCATCATTTCTTTCATTCTTTCACTCCATTGCTTCAGTTTATAAAAATACTGTGTTTTCAACAGGATCCTCTGTATTCCTACAAGATCCCCTGAATTCCTATAGGATGATCCTGTAGGAATTATGGTGACCCAAAAATCCTACAGGAAGCAATCGGAAGGCAAATGATGGACTTTCCAGGCTCCTAAAATTCACCCTCTTCATCATCTATCACCACACCTTGTCCACCATCATCATCCCTGCACTCACCATTAGAAAAAATTAAGTTTCAAGAGTATTTTTTTCTCCAGTCTTGAAAAGAAGGGAAACAAAGAGGAATAAAGAGCATCACCTAAATATTCCTTTCTCTCCACACTCCCACTCCTTCTTTCCATCCATGTCACCATCCTCATAGCTCTAGCAAGAAGAATGATTAAAGAGTTCTGAGAGAGAAGCAGCTACAGGACATCCTGTAGTAGCCTATCCCATAGAATACCAATCATACTAGCAACAAGCCTTCAACATGATGATCCAGGAGCTTCAAAATAGCAGCATCATATCTTCAACTTCAGGTACCTACAAAAAGAAAGAAGCCATTAGTAGACAACAAGTGGAGGAAGAAGGATAGCATGCATCAAATACACACAGTAGCACCTCTGGTCTTCGACAATTGTAGCATAGCATCGGAACCACATGTAAGTATCCCGCTCGCTCTCTCATATGCATCATGTAGTCAAAAAAATGTAAGGGTTACGAGATAGTTGGTTTATAAGTGAAAAGGTGGCCAGTTAACTTAGCCACCTTCGTTCAGTCAACACATGCACAACCGAGTGTCCTCTCACACGTGGCTGCAGTCAACTCAAAGACAGAGAAGGAGTAGGACAAAAGTGGTTAAAACTATGGATCCATAAGGTGGGAGCTGATTACGAGGAGTGGGAAATGATGAGGTGGTAGTGGGGACCAATGGTCCAAAAATGGAAATGTACCTTTGCTGCCAACACACCACCTCACCCCAAATCACCATAAGAGGAAATAAAACATCGTTCCCATGCATTCATGCATTTCACTTCCTCGAAACTCACTCACTCAGGTCGCTCTCATACCTAGGCAACCCATTGGAAGCAAACTCATTCATTTCACTGCACAAGAATTCCTATAGGATTGCACAGGAATTCCTACAGGATCATGCACAGGAATTCCTATAGGATACACAAATACTGTCTACAGGATTGGCAGAGAAGAGTTCAGAAGAGATACCATAGGAGTTGGCCACTGCAAACAATCTAAAGAGGTAGGCTCTGTAATTACATCCCTCTTTGAAAGTAAATGAACCAGAAATCCTCTAATTTTGAGTGAATTTAGCAACTGTGTAAGGGAATTACATACACAATCATCTCTATTTTGGTTCCTGCATTTGAAAAATTGTTTCAACCCTCTCATTTTCTCCTCAAAATTCACCAGCAATATGATAGGAGGATTTGATAGGAGAGAGCCCACCAACACTGTGAGAATCCAACAACACCCCCAAGTGCTTGAAATCTTCACAGGACAAAATTGGATGGGGTTTTTCAAAAAATTCATAAGGTATGATGATGAGGTGGCTCAAGAATTTTTTCTCTCCCTCACTCCACTCACTAGAATCCATGCTACTGTTGTAATAAGGGGTCTCACTATAGATCTCACCCCTGAGATCATCACCAGAGTCACCAGACTTCCCCTAGGAATACCATGGAGGAAAGAAGACAAAGGAGATAGCCAGATTTCCAAAAGAAAATTCTTTTTAGAAGGTGAGGAGCCCATTGAGGACAAAAATGGAGTAAGGAGGGAAAGTATGCCATATCCATGGAATGAGGTAGGCTACCAACTAATCAAATACATCTCATGTGAGGGTAGGTATAGTGTGGTTTATGGCTATCATTTGAGGATCCTTGAAGAATTGAGATTTGGAGCAGAAGCACCCCCTCACCAAAGGCTCATCATACCATACTTCCTGCTTCAATCACTCATAGACTCAAGCATCAAAGTGAAGGAGGGAAATTCCCAATATTTAGCTCACCATGGATTGATTAGGATCCTCATAGAAGATGCCCTCCAAAACCTTAGAACTCCTATAGCATGGTAAATTTTCAGAGACATGCCAGTAGAGGATGAAATCAAAGCTCTCACTTATGATGTTAGTCCTACTGTAAGCGAAGAGGACGTAAAATAGGAAGAGGAAGATACAGAAGGAGCTAAGGATGAGATGGATGAAGAAGGAGCTGACACATAGGAACATGATGAAGATGAAGAAGAAGAGGGAGAAGAGAAGGAGGATGATGAAGAAACAGAAGAGGAAATTAAGGAGGGAACTGATAGAGATGATGAAGATCTACAAGATGAAGAAGACAAGAAGGACATAGAGGAAGAAGGCAATGGAAAAGAGGGGACATAAAACAAGGAGGAGTCACCTAGGGTGTCTCCAAAAGCCACGGAGATAGAGGCAGTAGCTGCCCTCATTGCTCTTAGCACCGCAATCAAGCAAAAAGGAAAAAGTCAGAGGCAGACCCCATTATATTTCAGGACAAGAAAAAGCACAAGAATAAGACAGGGGAAGCCCCAAGCATCAACCAAAATTCCTATTGTGATTGAAGACTCCCCTACACAAAAATACAAAATGCCTTCCCCTAAGTCCCCTATCACCTATGTGAGGAGGTCTACTACTAGATCAACTTCCTCCAAGGGAAAGGCAATCCTACAAGATACATAACAAAATCTACAGGAAGCAAAAACAATCCTACAAGATACTCTGCTGAATCTACAGGAGGTACACAAATTGGAAAGGAAGGTAGGGGAGTAACAAAAAACTAAAGAAGAGGACCTAGAGACAAAAGAACCCAGTTGCCAACCTAACTTGGACTCCTATTACCGGTTTATTGAAGGAGGTAGGGTCATACCTCAAAAATTTACCATCCCACTGTTCTTTGAGCTTGAGAAGGAGAGGGCCAAAACTCACCAATGGATGTAGATCGCCAAATGAAAGGGGGTGGAAGACATTGGGCACATGGAATAGAAACTCAAGGAGATGGAAAGAGAGCTAAGTGGCTTGAGGGACAAAGAAGCTATAATGAGAAATCAACTAGAGACAGAAAATGCATGGTTGAGGGGACAGCTGTAGGAAAGAGAGAATCAATTGGCATGTATGGCCAGTCTCTCTTTGGAAGCAATCCAGTGTAGGATTCCAGCTAAATCCTATGCTCTCTACCTCAAAGAACAATGGCTACAGTTTCAGATTAAGACCCTAGCACAGAGAGGCACCATGCCATTTTAGGACTACAGGCAGTTTATTGATCTTTGTGATCAAAGTACACTAGAAGATAGGGCCAAAATGGCTGAGTTTTATTTGCACAACATGGCCCTCACAGACATGAATGTATGGGACCCTAATGCCAAGCTAGGAGATCTACAATTAATGGCTTTGGCATCATGGATGAACCATGAGGAGTCAAGAGCTGCATATATGAAAAGGATATTGGCAAGAGATCAAACTGAACCTCTTCTGATCAGAGCTAAATAATAAAATCCCATGGCCCTCATCAGTACCCATAATTTGATTGCAAATGATCCTCAGCTGGCACCTAGATATCTTGCTGCCAAAGATCAAGCAATTTCACATTTTGAGGATATGTTCAAGTTGCTAGGAGATGATAGTATACATGCTTGGCCGAGGAGATGGAACACACTGCCATACAACTTAAAGATAAGAAAATGTCACTCTCCTCAAAGGTTGAGAGAGGCACTCAATAGGACACCTATGTATAAGCAATCTATGCAAAGGTTGAGGGTCAATTGGATATGCCTAAAACTCAGTCCACCACTACTCTTAGGGATGCTAGAAGGGAGAAAAGATGAATAAGAAAAGAGGCAGTGGGAAGAGGTAGAAAAGGAAGTAGGCTTCTATGAACAAGAAGAGGAGACCACAACAGAGGCATGGGATGTCAGAGAGGCCACTAGAGCCATGAAGGATATGGATATTAATTAAGTTTCTCAGAGGATGAGCAACACTTTCAGTAGGGGGGTGATGATGAGCCTCATCGTTGAGTAATTATATGGGCCTTAATTCACCTCATAGCTTAGTCAAACCAACTTTTCTCATAACTTATTACATGTTTTTTATTATATTTTGTTTATGAGGTGAGTTAGAGTTAGATATTATGCTTTGTGGTCTAATATGCATTAAATGTAGGATTAAAGGAGAAAATCAAGGAATTTTGGCAAAGATCAAGGTCAAAACTCGAATGGGACAAGGGAGAGGGATTGTAGGAGGTAAATCCTCCTCATTTACTACTCCTCCATTTGAATATTCCTCCATTCATCACATCGGATTGGAGTGCAAACAGCCAAATCATGAGGACTAGATGGCAGCCGAGTAAGTGAGAGACAAAGAACCAATTTATCTTGAGTTTGGGAGTCGAGCCTCCCTAATTTTAAGGAAGTTGTTGGGGACTTCAAATGTATAAGTAGAGAGGCCTACGACCTCAGTAGGATTCAGATTTTCGATTGTAAGACTCTAATATATTTTCGAGCTGCAAAACTTGTGACAGTTCTAATATTGATGTAATTTGTTGTTTTGGTAATAAGAATGAGTTTTGTTTTGAGCCAAAAATGAGTTAACTCATAGGGATGAAGCTCTTGGGTTAGAGCCCAACCCTAGTAGCTAAGGCTCCTCTTTATTGTACATGTATGTTTAGTGTGGATTCATAGCTTCATTGTTAATTTTCTTTTTAGATGCATTTCCATTACAAGTAGTGTAGATTAGATTGGTTGTTTAATAATTTGCTTCCATTTTTGACTTATTTCAAGTAGTAGGTTAGAAAGGAGAAAAATGATCACCACAAAGTTTTTAACAGGTGTTTCAACTTCACTTCCTCCCTCTGGGACCATGACTTGAGGAAGGGACCCTTACGCAACCCCAAAAACACAGATTTCTAGTTATGTTATGAGCTTTGGAGTTTGTTGTTTTTAATTTAGTATTTGGTTAATTTTGCAAGGTAGTTTTGGTTGTCATATTTTTCATCTCCATTTCTACAGTAGATCTCACTCATGCTTTCATTCCTTTCAACAACTTTCTTCATGCATAGTATAGGCAATTGATTCATTAATTCTGCTTTTCTAGTTTATGAAAATGTATCTTGTTGCATAACTTTTTGGAAGACACACATGTTTTATGCAAAGCAGGTGCTTCATGAGGAGAGTAAGAATTCATAGCCAAAAACCACCGTCCACTTCGTCCACCGTATCCATCCCTTGTTTTCACCATCACTTTCACTAGTTTTCCATCAATTTTCATAGAAATTCTCCCAAGCACATTGAGTGAATCTAGCCATCTATTACCTTGGATATTGACTCCTCAGTGATCCTAGACCTTCTACCACTCCATTCCACCAATCACACACCTTTCCTAAGCCTCCCATCACCTCCTACAGCTCACATTTAGCTCTCGGCTATATCCAGTAGGTTTCTTGTAATTCCTACATGATCATCCTGTAGGTTTTCCTGAAACAACCTGTTTTGAGGCCGAATTGATGGAAAACCTCTAGGAAGTTACCAAAAGCCTCCTAGGGACCCTCCACACCATCCAACCACTTCATAAACCTTCTAGCCATCCTCAAACACCCTTACTCCACCTGCCACATCCACAAGAACAATTAGTTTGCATACTTGATTTTGCATAAAAAGACCAAAAAAGCAAAAATGGATTTAGTTTAGTCTCTTTACATGCACATTAGTATTGTTTGATGCTTCCTACTTCTACAACTTGGATAGTAGCATTTGTTTTATGTTTATTTAGCATTTCTGCCTAGCATAACTTCTTAAATGGTTAATTAGGGAATGGTGTGATTTATCATTACATGTTGACCTTCTCCATTAATGCAGTAGAGTAACTATCTTAGAGTAGATTTACCTTTCTTCCATCAACGAATCAAGCTTCTGCTAACTCTATAGAAGTCTGGCTTGGAACCCCAGTGGTTTCTTGCCAGCTGAACAGTGATAACAGGTAGGACCATCACTTTTACTTGTGCATACAACACTGTCACCTCCAAGTTTGTATGAACCCCAGGTTGATAAGTAAAGCTGGTAACCCAGGAGTTGCAGCATGCTTGCTGCAATACTGGCGCTCATTAGTAAGTCACCCAGGTATGTCCCCGATTGAATTTATGGATTTGATTAATAATTCATGTGACATGACTCGATATGACCGCAACCGGTCATCCCTTAGTTGGTGGGAGGTACTACAATGATGACTTATTATTAGTTTTATTTAACCTTGTGCTAAGCACATTGACTCATGATTTTCCACCATACTTCACATGATGCCCATATGCATCGGGACTTGAAATTAGTACTGTTGTACTAATGAATGGTCCTTTCTAATGCTACGAAATAGTTACCATTATTATCCATTAACTGCCGTGATTTTTCCATATTTCATTGTTATCCTTTTAGTTTTCACTCTCACTGCACCCCATCCCTATGACAGCTCTCACTGCAAATCTACCTATCGGCACTACTTCCCAACCATCTGTTGTTACTCCGAAGTGTTGTTACAAGCCATTGAAAAATGCATGGACAGGTTGTGAGATACCAACCAGAGAATACAGAGTAGGTTCGACGCAATGCAGATGTTTGGCAAGTCTTCTTGGATGCAGGATGGCATGTGTATTTTGAGAGGCTAAAAGGATTTAATGAAGCCATCATAGTAGAATTTGTTTTAAACTCGGAAGGAAATCATTCTAGGGTCCATGGGTTTGATATTTCTATCTCGGAGGAATCTATTTCAATTACCAGTGGATTACAACGAGGAGGTCAGAAATGGTTCTCTCGAAAGTCTCCTCTGTCGGAGTTTCCCGAATTGTTTTTGCAGGCTAGGGAGATAGCGGTCCATAAAGGAAGAGGCTATGATTGTAAATCACTACAATATCCATGGGGTGAGGTGTCATATTTTGTAATGAGGTATGTTACCTGCGAAGGCCGTTTCTCTACATTGTTTAAGTATCGTTTCAAACTCATTGCATGCCTTCGGTTTCGACATGCATAGGTTCATGCTTTGGACATGCCATACTTCCTTATATGGAGCAACCTCCACTTAATGATGCAATCTTCCTGACGGTCTCGACAAGCATTAGAGGTTCTTACAAATCATGGGTTGGTGAGATTATTGGTGGTGCATGCTTTGTCTTGAACCTCTGTGGCTTGGCCACAATTCACCGAGTTGGCGGAGGAAGAACTTGCGGGCATGCTACCTGCAAGAGAAGAGGAAGAAGATGTAGCAATGGAAGAAGAGGCCATAGATGACGATGTTCCAGTGTCGCCTGTTGTCCCAATAGAGATTGATACAATGGAGTTAGAATAGAGTGTATTCGATGCTGCTCCACAAGAATCAGCGTCGACTGACAGTCTAGGAGAAAAATAACCACCCTTAGGTGCGGTTATAGGTGATGCAGACACAGAAGAACCAACATCACCTATTTAAAGAACTCTTGGTTGAGAATGTAGGTATTTCTGCTACACAAGAACCAACACCACTTATCCAAGAAATTGAAGAACTCCTGGTCAAAAATGTAGGTGGTGCTGACACACAAGAACTAGCACCACCTGTTCAAATAGTTGAAGAACCTGTGATTGAAAATGTAGGTGTTTTTGTCACACAAGAACCATCACCACCTATTCAAGTGAATGTGGAACCTTTGGGGGAAACTGGGTCCGCAGTTGACACTGCTCCACAAGAGACAATGTTGGTTGTTGGGCAAAAGGAAAACTCAAAAGAAGCACAAGCAGGAAGAGAAAAGGGGAGCATAGAACAACTTGTGGATATAGAAGAAGAGGAAGGACGGCCTGTGTCAGCAGGCATTGAGAGAATGAAAATTGATGAAATCATTACTCATTCTCCTTTTCATACATCTTTTCCAAGAGGGGCAAGGAAAACCCGCTCCTCTAGACGCATGTAGAAAGAAGAAGCTTCTCCTCCGATCCTGAAATTTGTTGGTAAAGAAAAGGGCACCATTATCGACACAATTATTCAAAAACCAGTGTCTGTTGGTGAAAGAATCGAGAAAATTGAAGGGTTGGAGATCGACACTATCATACAAGAGCCAATGCCAGCGAAGGAAAAAATGAACAAGATTTGGTCGGTATTACTCCTGCAGAAACTGTTCTTGAGCGTATGGAGGAAGATGTAACTGAATAGACTAACCCGCAAGGGCTAAGAACTGTTCTTGAGAAGATGGAGGAAGATGCATCTAAACAGACTAACCGCAAGGGCTAGAAAGAGTTCCAAAGTCGATGGAGGAAGATGTTGTTGATCAGACTAACCCGCAAGGGTTAGAATCTACTCTTGGGCAAATGGAGGAGACTGTTGTAGATGAGGCTAACCCACAAGGGTTAGAAACTATTTCAGAGAAAATGGGAGAGGACACTACTGATTGAACTAACCTGCAAGGGTTAGAAACCATTCCTGAGCAAATAGAAAAGGATGTTGCTGACAAAACTAACCCACAAGGGCTAGGAACCATTCTTTCACAAGTGGGACAAGATGGTCAGGCAACAGAGAAACTACAAGAGGAGGGTGTCAAAGACACTACCACACAAGACCCTGCAGTGAATCCAAAAGTGCAAAGGGAAGATGTAGAGGTCTTGAGACCTGAAGAAGGAGATGGCAGGACTGTTCCCTGGGTCGAGGAACAAATGAAGGAAATCAAAGTAAAGCAAAAGCCGGTTGACGATTTTTTCAACGTCAACCCACTAGGCCTTGTACCAGATGTGAGGCCTGTATAAGAAGTAGCTATGAAACAAGAGTTTATCGAGCAATGTGTGAGAAGGAGACCCCCTCTTAAGGAACGATATCAAGCACAATTCAAAGAGAATATGTAGTTGAAAATGGAGATCATGAAATTGAGGAAACGGTTGTGGCACCTACGAAGAAAGTGAGAAAGCACAAGAAAAATGTTGCGAAGCCCTGACCTGAAACTGTTTTAGTGGCAACACAGACTGAAGACAGGCCAACGACTTCAGCAGCTACACAGACAAAGTCATTTTTGCATATGATTGAGGCATGAGAGTTTGTCATGTCTGCAGAAATTCAGAAGTGGCAAGCTACAACAACTCGCTTTCAACGAGGGTCCATTCCTTTATAGGAACACCGAGAAGGAATAATGAAAACTCGCGAGAAAGTTGCGAAAACAGTCTTTGGTTACATAGAACAGATAGAAAAGGAAAAGCGGAAACAGGAGAAACAACAAAAGAAAATTGAGGGGCTAGAAGAACAGGTGAAGCTACTAAACGCCGATAAGGAAGAGATGTTTATCTTGTCTCAGCAGGTAATGGCTTGTTGTCCCCTGCCCATCGCTAAGCCTTGTTCTTCCATGAACAATATCTATTCTTTTGTTTAGAAATAATCCTCTAGGAGCTCAGTCATGATATGGAAGATTCAATGTAGTTTCTACACATCATGAGATGCCACAATATTTTGGATCAACATTTGATGTGCGAGTTGTACATGCATGACTACTTCCTGGGCAATGATCAATCATTTAACCTAGTGCCATATGTAGGAGACATTCAACTCAGAGCCTTTACCTCCTACACTGTCAACCAGGTTAAATGGAAAAAGGCTTTTGATATGTTTGAAGAAAATCAGGAAAATAGGCCACTTGTCATCAGGATGGAGAATTGTCAGTCTGTGAATGTTTATAACAGACACAAAACCCTCTTGGGGATCGAAGGATAGAAAGAATAGATGTTGGAAACTCAGTAATGGTGTGCTGATATATGCAAAAAATAGATCTTCACTTGTTAGGAGGAGGCCTGGGAAAATTTCCAGAAAAGGTGGATGCTCTCGTCATTAGCTGTCAGGATACATGAGCCTTTTGCGGCCCCCAATTTTGCTCGAGCTCTAAACAGGGTACCCCGATATATTGCATGAATATGGCTTTGTGGGGTTCGATGGATGGGTTTGAGGTTACGATTTCCCATCATCTAGCTACCATCTGAACAATACACTCTAGCTTATGAGGTAAGCGAGGATTGGTGGAAAGAAGTCATCCAAACATATGGGTATAAGCCTTTAGGGACAAAGATGTCTGCAAAATACGATCTTGCACAACTTCATGTTGATCATCGTAGCTCAAACCCAGACTTGCGTAGGCGACCTACTACATGAGGACATACAATAAGGCCAATTGGGGGGAGATGTTCGTGTCTAGATTTGCATACTTTTACTCACCCTTTTTACCTTGTTCTTTTATCCATTTCACGTCAATAATGGTTAATCGATATCTTAAATTTCACAGGTATACCTCTCATCATGTCTTTATGGATTATTGGTCAATGAAGCATAATCGTAGGGGATTATTACCTAAGTGACATGCCAATTTGGTTATTTCTACAGATTTAAAGGGATAGTGACCAGGATAGTGATTCACTGAACGATGCTATCAAATTGGTAGCGCTATTCTTGAATACTAACTGCAATGGTTAATCAACCTTTCGATTGACACACTGTTATCTTTTAACATTTTGTTTCGTTCTAAAAACCACCATGTAATTAAGCGCAGGAAATTCCATAATTCTAGGAGTTGTATCATTGACAAATTGTATAAAGTAGAGTTGCGAGCTGTGAAAGCTAACACTGTTAAGAGTCGTTAAGGTTGCAGGATAAATACTTTAATTTTGAGTCTGTAAAAGAACAATTGTAATATTTCTTTTATTAATGACAAGTTGATCTTCTGAGCATATCGTGATCCTTTGATCTCACCACAACCCTGATTAGGGAGTTGGGCCCACTCCTCACCTGGTGTTTCTGGATTAGGTGTGCCTTAGGTTTATTTCTGTGAGTTTATTATTGCTATGAATGTTTATCAGTGTGTTTCTATGAGTCCTTATTGTTTTTACTCTTATTTCTGTTACGGTTATTACTTGCTACTACTCTTATTGTTATTACATTATTGCTCGTTATTACACATTGATGAATTGATAGTTAATGTTCAATGCTGGGTAGGGAAACTGTGGCCTGCACATATAGTGCACGATAACCTTGAAACAACTGATAGAACCCTCGGTTGACAATTAAATGTGGATTGGGTGAATTGCATGATTCATACTTGGACACTAACAATGTTCATGTGTGAATTCCATAAGGCATATGAATTGTGTTGAGTTCCATGTTGCCTCTATATTCTATGTGCATATGGTGGTTAAAGAATGAAGCGTTGAATTTCTTGGTAAAAATCGTGGTCTGTTCTATGTTTTCATGGAGAGTATGACCACTGGTCCGACTTTAAATCCTGTCACTCGAGCCAAGGGAACCCATGAGCTGATATATCCTTGTGGATTGAAGTCGTTGTTGCATTGAATGGTACTGTGACTGTGCATTAGAAGTGTCAAGTCGAATGTCAGATGGAGTTGGCTTGACATGGATTGAGGTCATTGAATGGTACGATACATATTAAATTCTCTATGATGTTATATGGTATGAATTGGTGGTCAGCTTTGAGTCCAAGTATGGTGCTGCTAGTCTACATTGAAAGGTATGCCTACTAACAATTCTCATTGAAGACTTATGCACATTACCAGGTATCATATAGTGCAAGACGTGTGTTGGTTGTATTGAAGGTGAGTTAAATGCTTCTGTGTTGAACATAATATATGTTGGTTGAATGGTATGAATGCGTTAAATTATTATGAGTGTTGAACATTTTATGCATTGGGTTTCTTGTAATGACCAAGAACCTTGGAGAGATTAGTTATTAATAAAAAAAATGGTATATGAGTGTTGTTTCCTTTTAAATCATGATGGGTATGACATATGGTTTATGATGGCATAGTAGTGCATTGAATTGAATAGATATGCCACATACTACATTAAGTAATAGAAGAAATAATATATTAAGGAGAGGTGACATGATTAAAGTATTAGTGTGAAGTTTTTTTCATCCTCATAATAGAGGACATCAAGAAAAGTAGTGATTTTTAATTGAAAGAAGATAACTTTTTTTTAGAATGAATTTAGTCATCTCCATAGTGGATTAGTTCTCATTGGAAAGGAGAATTATCATGAGTGGTCCTGGAAGATAAAACATGCCCTCATTTTCTATGAACCTTGGAAATGGATTTGTGAAGGAGAAGGATACAATGCACTTGAAAAACCCACTTCAGACAAGGAGCTTTCCATTTGGGAAAACAAGAAAAACAAGGCCTATGCCCAGATTGCAGCGTTAGTAAATGAAAAGGTGAGTCAACATATTTTGCCATTTTAAAATTCCTTTGAAGCCTTAAAGAAGTTGAAGGAATAATTTATATGACTCACACTCTAAACTTGAAGTTGTTCAATTTATGAATAAGTTGTTCAATCTTGAATTGAAAAATGATGACCCTCTTACCTTAGTGTTATAGACATTTTTGTGCCTTACAGCATTGAGCATGAAATGTCCATAAACTAAGGGATCCAAAGTCCCTAAACATGTTGTTCCTACCCCTAGAGGAACAAGGCAAACCAACCACAGCAATTCACAGAAGTTCTCCACCTGAAAACACTCAGAAACAAGCCAATTCTGGATCATGTCAACTGCTCCACTGAGCATCTGCGCTGAATGTCAACTGCTCCACTGTCTACCTGCGTTGAATGTCAACTCCAAAAAAGGCTACCTGCGCTGAGCATAATTGGACAAGTGGCAGGCTCATTCCTCAATGTGTCAATGCCCAGGAAGCTTCCAAAATGACACTTGCATGAAGGAATTCGACTGGTGATGAGTAAGAGGTTCCAAATCTCCATGTGGAAGCAAGAACCTCCAAGTGGACTCAAGAACTGAGAGAGGGATAGGACACTAGTCAGATCTCAAGCTGACTCATCCTCTCTCCAAAATAACTATATATAGATCTCTCCTCCATGGGATCTAGAGGCTGGAATTTTGTTATTGCAAAGAATTGCTGTTGGTTTGAGACTGGAGACATTGGGTGCTTAATGCTTTGAAGGGAGCTGAAGAAGGAATTCCATTCTGCTGGGAAGGAGATGCTGGATTGGAGCCCTATGGGTTGTATCTCTTCCTGAACCCTGTTATCAATCAATAAATCTATCTTGATTCTTTCCTATATGCTGGTGTATTTTGTATGATTGCATTAGTGTATTTGATTTACTTCTAATCCTGAATCATTTATGAATATATATATTTGCCTTTGTGTTGTGTTCTTCTCTTGTCGCAAGTAGTTGTTCTCTTGTCACAGGTAGCTGTTCTCTTGTGATCTCGTTGGATTCAAGTAGCTGTTCTCTTGAGTAAGCGAGAAGACAAGTAGCTGTGGACACACAAAGAGAAGAGGATCTAGATCGAGGGACAACCGGAAGACAACGGTAAGTCAACCAATCTCCCCTCTTTCACATTTCATAAAGGAAGAAATCATGATAGCTGTATTCGTTTGTTGCTAAGGCGCTGTCACACCTTAGGTGGATAGGATCGTCCTGCATAGGCATTTTTCCCCATAACAAATTGGCGACTCCACTGGGGAAGAACTTGTTTATTCATTTCATTTGTGTTTCCGTCATTTGTTTACTTCATAGACTTGACAGCAACTATCGAACTGCATCTTTCCCGGATGCAAAGTAGAAGGTTGCTGCTTTGATCCAGTTGCTGGACTTGTCTATGATCTAAACTAGATCCACAAATGGTTTGATGATCCTTGTGATAGTCTTTAGTACCCTCTCAAAGCATTCCTCTGTTTATACCTTGCTTGTGTTTCTGATTTGGCCTGAAACAATTGATTTTTGAGCATTTTGTGACCCAGAAACCAAGGGAAACGAGAGTTTCTCTTTCAGCGCAGGCACTGTGAAGGCAGTCTGCATTTCAACGCAGGTCCCGTGAAGGCTACCTGCGCTGAATGTCAACTCCACAGTGTTAGACTTGCGCTGATCCAGTGTGGCCTTGTGCAGCTGGGGTTCTTTGCTGTCTATTGCCCTGTTTTGATCTCTGTTTTTTGTAGCCTTTAACCAGCATAGGTACCAGTCAGATAACTCCTTTTCTTTGCTTAGATTCCGCCTCTTTTTTGTACAAAAAGACTGTGAATGTTTTTATGTGTTTGTGGCGTCATTTACAGTTTTCCTTTGCATGAGTAAAGTAGTCATCCTGTAGCCTTTGATTCAGATCTGATTGATAGTGATCTTAGAAGAGAGTTCATTGGCTGTTTTTCAGATTGATTATAGATTTACTTTTGCTTATTGGTTTGAATTTGTCTCTTTCAAAGTGTCAAAACAAGTCTTTATTTCGAAAATCGCAAAGTGATTGTAATCTTTTCTACCCTTGTTGATTTCGAAGAAAGTGAACTTGTTTGTATTGATCATTTTAAAAGCAAATTCAAAGTTGTGCAAAAAGCTTTCTTTGTAGGCATTTATACTAAGAAAGTGGAAAACAAACACCTGCATTGTGCATTTTGCATTTGATAGTTTGCATGTTGGATTTAGGGAAAGTGCATTAGAGTGTGCTGATTGCTCTTTGAGAAAAGATAGTGTTATTCTTTTCCCTTAGTAGCTAGGATTTTCAAAGTTGAAAAGATAATAAAGCTTGCTTATCATCTTAGACTACATTTAGGAATTTGTATCATACATCTCGTGGTGAACCTTGAAAGGCAAACTTTAAAAAGATCAACCTAAAATAAACTGAATGAACCTAACAACGCTTTGTAGCATAACGCACAACATAGAGGTCTAAGCTAGAGACGTGTTCCGGCGTCGTTAAGCCTAGTGACTGTCGATCTCGTGGAAGGTGGGTGATTCCTCCTGAGGGACGATAGCACTAGTACGGATTGTGCTCCCACGTACCGTCGCGTATATATTGGGAGACCCCTATAGGCATATATCTTTTATCCTTAGGAAGCCGTGTCGGCCGCCCTACTGATCGCAATGCAGTGAACACAGCATTCACGAAGATCGACTGCCCGTACCCTAAAAAGTATTCTGCGGTTTTGCGAAAAGTTTGGCACACCCTCTGCCTAGAACTCCAGAGCAGTTTCTTTTGGCCTTTTTCAGACTCTATAACAGAAAAAGTCCATCCGAGCATTTGTCACTTCGGGCTCGTTAAAACATCGAAGGAGACTAGAGTCATCTTTAGCTTTTTCTCGACTCTTTAAAACTGAAAAAGCAAGTTGTGTCTAAAGCGTCGTTAACAATTTATTTTAAACGGAACAATCACCCTTTAATCCTGCGTTGATCTTTAGGTTGAAAAGATGGAGCACACCAACCAAGGAATTCCTCTTGGTGGAAATCCTAGTCCTTTCTCCTCTTGGGGAGATGTTGGTGCGCCCCACATGGCCACATTGTCGCTTCCAGGACTGACAATTGGCCTACCAGTTTGGCTCTTTTCAACCAGTGTCGTTTAGAACACCATTCCTGAACAGTCTAGTCAACAGTTAGATCATACAAGAGTTGCCTCCCAGCCTTCAACTTCATCTTCCTCCCCTCCTTCCTCTTCGCTTGACGGAACTGGTCGAATTAAAAACCAGGTTCCTAAGGAGAAGAAGGAGAAGAAGAAGAAAGAGAAGAAGAAGAAGGAGCCTAAGGCGACTGGGGGCAAACAAGTGTCGTCTAACAAAAGTCCACACACCGCACTCGTAAGGCCTAAATCGCCATGCGTCATATGCCAGGGAGACCACTTCCATAGAGATTGTTCCTGTATCCCCCGGATACTAAGGGACTAGTCCCCCCGTTTGCACAATTCGGTAGCATCGACCTCTGATAGCCATGTCAACTGCTCACCGTCAACTAGTGGGAGTGAAACTCCAGGACAGAGCGGGAGAGCTAAATTTCCCTGCAGGCTGTGTGAAGGCGATCACGCCATCCACCGTTGTCCCTTCTTAGACGAGGCAAAAAGAGTTCTGGAAGATCGCCCGATTTTACGAGCGCATCTCCCTCCTGGATATCAAAGACTCCAGCCAAGTCCCTCACTAGTTGAGAATCCGGTTGAGCCACTTAAGTGGTCAGCCGAAGCACCTGTCATTGAAGAAGAACCGTCTGGATCCATGCCTGACGAAAGTCAAAAGGTTGATACGGCAGTTGACCCGGTTTTTCCTTCAGAGGCTCCATCTTCGAATGACACCATCACAGAAGAGAATAAAGACGACACCGTCCAGATTCTCTTCATCAGCACTGACTCTGATGATCAAGGGGGCAATGCCACCATTCCTTTATCGCAGGAAGGAAGTTCATCGGAGCGATATCCGGCCGTATATTCGGTCCCACCACCAAGCAACCTAGTTGTGTCCTTTGATTGGAACCAACTAGGCAGACTCCGGTTGCCAGCCAGTATACCATTCAGAATTATTTGTCAAATATACAGAATGGTAATGGCTGGCACTATCATTGATGAGGGGGCATCTGTGAGTATCCTTTCCTCTATTGCTTGGAAAGCGCTTGGTTCGCCAACGCTTTTACCTGAGATGAGAAATCTATCAGGTTTTGATAAAGGAACCAGTCGACCTTTAGGGATCCTCCCCAATGTGCCTATAACATTGAAAGGGAAGACCGTTCAGATGAACGTGATGGTCGTTCAAGGACCCTTGGATTATAACCTACTCCTTGGACGAGACTATATATATTGCATGGGAGCTGTAGTCTCCTCACTCTTTAGAGTAATGTGTTTTCCGCATGAAGGAAGAATGGTCAAGCTCGTGGACCAACTTTCGTTTCCCGAATCACACATCGCAAATAGTCATGTACCATCCCTAAATGGTCTATTCATGCAAGAAGTGTCTCAACCCACGGTTCGTTCTCCTGATGAGCGCGAGTAATCCGGGAGGATATGACTGGAACCCAGGGGGCATGCGTCCTAGCCTGCTTCGGCAGGAAAACTTTGGGTATAAGGTAGGTTTCCGCGGGAGAATATGACTAGTCCGTACCCCGTCCGTGGTTGGAAGAGGGGTTGTTCTGGAATAAGATTCTTTTGTCAAAGTTATGTGAGGAGGCGGGGGTCGTCAGTCACCTCTGTCTATTTCGGTAGACATTGCCGAGGAAGTGTTTTGTTTGAAAGATTAACGAGACAATCCTTGGGTAACCTGAAAGAGGTAGGCCTCTCCCGGTGAAACGAAAGTTTCGATGGCAGAAAAGTAGAGGTAACCTTGAAACTCTGTTTTATACCTGGGGGCATGCAAACCTTTTGGAGTGCAAGCAAGGGGCGACTATTTATTTTTTTAAATTTTTAGGTCCTCCCTTTAAACCTGTAGGTCTAACCCTTTAAACTCGTAGGATTGGCCGTTTCCGAACTTGCATAAAGAAAGGATGGGGAGCAAAGCTTAGTGAGATGAAGCTCCATAAAAAATAGAATCTTGATGAGACACTCTTATCAAATGACTGGGTAATCGAGCAGTTTTAGCATAAAGTTCATGCTCGTTAAAAAATAAACGCAAGATCTGAGCAGTTTTAACGCGGTCTTCATGCTCTTTAAAAAATAAATATAAGCAGTGAGCAGAGTTTCCTCCAGTGTTTAAGCTCATTTTTAACTAAAAAATGAACCTATCCTCGGTAAATAACCACCGTGATCGTAAATTTATCAGCCGTTAAAGCCTTGGTCATGTTTGCACCTGCCACCTCCACTTTTCATTTGGCCGATCGTTCACCCCCATATGATTGCTTACCCATTTTGAGGAACAGCTGCGAAGAGTGATTTCACCTAGCCATCCTTGTGACACTGCCGTGATTGGAAAATTCCAACCTGTACCTGGAATCAGTTGCTATCCCTGTTTATCAATCATTCCTCAAAAGACGAGTCTTCTTTAAGCTCTTTTCAATTGACTCGTAAAATATGAAAAGATTGCCGAGTTTTGGCCTTCCAGCTCGTTAAAGGACAGGAAGAGTTATCCCTCCTCTAGATTTTAATCTTTTTGGACCTGAGGGATTATTGCACAAAAAGGTCGAGCGCTTGTTTTATTCGGCTCGTTAAAATTATCGAAAACTCATCCCTTCTGTATTGTTTTATACTTTTTCGGACTTAAGGGATTGGATGACGAAAAATGAATTTTGGAGTTAACTTTATGTACCTTTTCAGACTCTCTAAAAATGAAAAGGACCGAGTTATCCTTGTCGTTAGACTCGTTAAAATTATTAAATAGCGACAAACTTGTCTTTAGACGAGAATGAGTTTCACTATCGCTAAGCTCGTTAAAACATAGCGATGGGCTTGCCCGAAGGGCAGGTTATAGAACAAGCATATGTTATCCTCCTCAAGCTTGACAAAAATAAAGAGGTACTGGTCAGCAATGACTGGGGAAAAATTGGGAAAAAATCAAGAAAACTTTGATGGTAGCAGGTCGCTCTTGAACATGACACTTTTCCTCCGTATCACAATCGGGTTGGGTTGTTTCATTCACCAGTCACATCACCATGGTCTCGCCATACCATCCATATTTGGGGTAATGCTACCAATCCATCGCATCAGTGTCGCCATATGTTCAAGAGAAGTCGTTCAGAAAGAGTCAACCGGGTCCCATCCACTGCCATACATTATCCTTCATCCATTCATGACCGCCACCCTGAATCATATGTCACAGATCGTTTTCACCTCCATTAAAATCATTAGCTCCGTTCCGTGTCACTGATGTGGGATTCATTAAGGCCCTCCTTTGACGGATCGCTTCTTGTCGACATCAGCTCATTATCCAAGAAGTTGATCTAGGAACAACCCCTTCAGTACTTTGAAGCTTGCATGCCTCAATGGCAAGTTTCTCACTTCCGGCGACAGGTATACATCAATGACCTTCGACCAGAAGATTTTGCGTGGTGTTCGATGCCAAGTCCTTTATTCACACCACGTGAATTGTACTGCAGTACCTTGAGGGTCATTATCATTATCGGTGATTCCTCTCGTGCTTGTTAACGGTTTACATCATTGACCGGTAATCAAGCGATGTCTTTCCATGTTCGACTTCAGCGTAATTCTCACATGGATCGACTTGTACTTAGAGTGTAGATCGAACGAGTTTGAAGACCCCGGATCTAGTTTCATCCATCCGGGCTGCGATATATATTCAGGAAAAATAAAGACATTTGACATGTACATCATTGCAGCAGATGATCATCCTACTCAAAGGATGATAGTTTCGCCAAAATTATCAGTCTACCATCAGACGATCGTTTGTTCTATGTACAAAAATGAATTTATAAAGCTGAGCATGGGAATGCCCGCCTCAGCTAGATCATGAAAGCAGTATGAATCATAATGTATTGTATTGTATTTTATTACAGGTCTCCTCCCGGCAGATAGATGAACTTCAGACCCTCCTGGATAAAGCATTTCACCCGATAAACGGCCTCATACTTTAGGGGGCAACTGTTATAGAAATTTTTGTGCCTTACAGCATTGAGCATGAAATTTCCATAAACTAAGGGATCCAAAGTCCCTAAACATGTTGTTCCTACCCCTAGAGGAACAAGGCAAACCAACCACAGCAATTCACAGAAGTTCTCCACCTGAAAAAACTCAAAAACAAGCCAATTCTGGATCATGTCAACTGCTCCACTGAGCATCTGCGCTGAATGTCAACTGCTCCACTGTCTACCTGCGTTGAATGTCAACTCCAACAAAGGCTACCTGCGCTGAGCGTAATTGGACAAGTGGCAGGCTCATTCCTCAATGTGTCAATGCCCAGGAAGCTTCCAAAATGACACTTGCATCAAGGAATTCGACTGGTGATGAGTAAGAGGTTCCAAATCTCCAAGTGGAAGCAAGAACCTCCAAGTGGACTCAAGAACTGAGAGAGGGAGAGGACACTAGTCAGATCTCAAGCTGACTCATCCTCTCTCCAAAATAACTATATATAGATCTCTCCTCCATGGGATCTAGAGGCTGGAATTTTGTTATTGCAAAGAATTGCTGTTGGTTTGAGACTGGAGACATTGGGTGCTTAATGCTTTGAAGGGAGCTGAAGAAGGAATTCCATTCTGCTGGGAAGGAGATGCTGGATTGGAGCCCTATGGGTTGTATCTCTTCCTGAACCCTGTTATCAATCAATAAAGCTATCTTGATTCTTTCCTATATGCTGGTGTATTTTGTATGATTGCATTAGTGTATTTGATTTACTTCTAATCCTGAATCATTTATGAATATATATATTTTCCTTTGTGTTGTGTTCTTCTCTTGTCGCAAGTAGCTGTTCTCTTGTCACAGGTAGCTGTTCTCTTGTGATCTCGTTGGATTCAAGTAGCTGTTCTCTTGAGCAAGCGAGAAGACAAGTAGCTGTGGACACACAAAGAGAAGAGGATCTAGATCGAGGGACAACCAGAAGACAACGGTAAGTCAACCAATCTCCCCTCTTTCACATTTCATAAAGGAAGAAATCATGATAGCTATATTCGTTTGTTGCTAAGGCACTGTCACACCTTAGGTGGATAGGATCGTCCTGCATAGGCATTTTTCCCCACAACACTTAGCATCAGAAGTAAGACCCATTATGCATGACATAAAAACCACTGGTGTTGAAATAGATATTCCTCTCATAACTTATGCCTAGGCACTATATCCCACCTATTCACATTATCTTGAGTCATTGCAAGAAAGTGGTAACCTTAATGAGATTACCTTTGACTCCCTTGAGAAGAAATTTGTTGAAAGAGAGAAAGATTTTGGGTAGAAGACAAGTCCTCAGTCCGTTGAAGAAGTTGAGTGCCTTGCACAAAATGAGAAGAATCAGCGCAAGATTCTTCTAAAGGAAGAGGAAGGAAGAATTTTAGAGGTAGGGGGGCAAACACTTCCAAGGAGAAAGGTATGATCTTCATTGTATGTGATTCAATAGAAATGGACATGATGCTTCCGCTCAATATAAGCTTCCTTGGGAAATAATTGAATAGGAAAGAAATAAAGGAAAAGGTAAAACAAATAGAAAAGGGAAAGGAAAAGTACATGAGTCCACTCTTTATGTAGTGGTACATTGTAAAATTCAAGTAATTGATGACCTATTCAATGCTTCACTTGCTTCATGGAAAGATTCTTGGTTACTTGATTCAGGAGCAACTTGCCACATGAATTTCATGAGAGATTTATTTGAAGAATTCACTGATAATGTTGATGGAGCAGTATACTTTGCATATAAGTCAAAACTCAAGCCATTAGGGCTTGGCACCATCAGGCTCAAACTTCCTGGTCTTCTAGACTTTCTTCCATGGAAAATTTTAGGGCCTCATATTCACAAGTGGGCTAATTTTCCATGATTTTACCAAAAAAAAATTCGCTAATTTCCATTTTTAATAAAAATGATTAGCCCAAATTTTACAATATAAAATTATCTTACCTTAAAAATCGCCAACATTATATAAGAGTATATATATAATAATTATAAATTTGAATAATTTTACAAATACATCAATAAACCTTTTATAGTTTGCATATTAGGTACTAGTGAGATTTGCCAATGTTTATAAACTTAAAGATAATTTTCCATCCTTAAAATTTTCCCTTCTTTCTTCTACATGATGTTCTGTAGCTTCCGGAGTTGAGGAGAAACTTGTTGTCTTTGGTCCACATTTTCCAGAAGGACACTCCATTCACATATTTGATGGCAAAATTGGGGTCAGGAAAAGCATCAGATCACTCACTTGTCATGACTGGCATAAAAGAAGAAAGACTTCTGAAGTTGCAAGGAAGCTCTGCTTGTGCACATTAATTTTCAAATAGTTCTCATATGACGAAGGTATATTTCCATCAAGTATTTTATGACATGATAGATTTGGACACTTGAACTATGACAACCTCCATTTTTTGGAGAAAAATTGTGTTACTCATTTTCCTACAATTCCTAAGAAACTTAAGATATGTGATGCTTGTATCTTAGGAAACGACAACAAATAGTCTTTTCATGATTCTCATTCGAGAGCACATAGAAAAATTGAACTCATTCATTCTTATTTATGTGGACCAATGCATGTTCCTTATGCAAATGGTAATAAATATATGATGAAACTTATTGATGACTACACCATAATGTGTTGGGTTTATTTATTGAAGAACAAATCTGATGCCTTTGAAACATTCAATAAATTTCATGCATGGATTGAAAATGATGCACAATCTCATATTGGATCTATTCGTATTGATAATGGAAAAGAACTCTTGGAGTTTCATTAATCAAATGTTGTTCCATTGAAGGTGTATGGTGAGACCATGTGCTCAAAGCTCTGCGTTAATGAACTATGTGTTGAAGGGTTCTATTTGGAAGGGTTTCATATGTTCATGTGTGAATTCCATAAGGCATCTACATTGTGTTGAATTCTGTGTCGCCTCTATATTCTATGTGTGTATGCTGGTTAAAGAATGAAGCGTTGTTTATTGGGAATGAAGCGTTGAATTTCTTGGTAAAAATCGTGGTCCGTTCTATGTTTACATGGAGGGTATAACCACTCGTCTGACTTTAAAGAAGTTGTAGGATCAGTCTTGATCTCTTGAGGTTCATCAATTTGAAGATGGTCATCATAAGATTCAGAAAAAGGGTCTGGACCAAGATCAAAGGTGTATGGGGAATTTGTATTTACAACCTTCAAAGGAAAGGAATCCAATGGATTTTCATGATCTTTTATCAAACATAATATACCTTGGAAATCTTTCTAGAAATTCTCAAGAAAAGAGGAGATAATTCATGATAAACAACATGATGTCTTAAATAAAAGTCCAAGTTGAATACCTGATATTCCCATGTTGTCCTTTCATATTTCTTAGCAAGGTTCATCCTCCAATGGAGTCTTTGGATTTGATTTCGAAACTGATTTGGAGTCGCCAAGTGAATGATTTCAGCCTTCATGTGCCTGATCACTGTCCACCATTAGCAATCAGATCTAAACTTTTTCATACACCCAGGGAAAATGAATCTTTCATTCCTCGGCAATGGCGCCAATATGTTATCACTCCTCTAGATCTCCAAGGTTGAGGAAGAGTCCAGTTGAGGTAACCACAGACCAACCCTTTAGCTTGGTGTCGTACCAGGCCGAAGAGGGATCTCTCCAAAGAATCATAGCCAAGAGGGCTGGATGGATTAGGGTTTTAGGCTAGGTATAAAGTGCAGAGGGTTCTGTTTGTTTGATTGTGCTGCTGGATGAGGATTAGGTAAAGAACTAGGTCAAGGAAAATGAGATATGATTGCAGACATTCAAAGTGGCAGGGTAGGCAGAAAACCTAAAACTTAAGGGTATTTGTGTGGGATGAATTAGACTAATGAGGATCTAGGAAAATCATGAAAACACATGAATTTTTCCTAAACTGAAGAAATTATTATAGACTATGAAAGTTTCCCCAAAACAGAGCATGAAAACTCATGAATTCTGTTCATCAACTTGAAAACTATCACAAAATAGACATGAAATGATTGCTGGAATATACAACACATTAAAACATATGAGAAAATAGAAGAAATAATGCTAAATGTTCATACCACAAGTATCCCAAGGAAATAGCTACAACTCATCTATTAAAACTAGTCAAATTCTGATACAATAGTGTCTCTTGATCAAAAGCCAAACATCCGACTGATTCCAGCCTCTTCCAGGAGTGAAGAAGGGAATTATATAGACATAAAAACAACCTTCTCTCATCCTCAGGGGTCGAATCCCTAAGTTGAGGAAGAGATCCACAAAAATCTGAACTGATCCCTAGAGTGTAGGGAGGTCAAACTGACTCATCCCTCACTTTTTGGAAACTGATTCATTACATCACAAAAAGAGTTTTCACCTAATGTATTTACCCTAGGTAACTTTAAAAGATCATTATTACATTTACATCCATCAATTACATTGGTAAAAACATGATTTGTCAAGGTGAAACTATCAAAACTAAGAAAATTTACAAAATGATGAAACTCAGAAAATTTTTGTCAAAAGCGCAGTGCCACTGTCTTAAGCGCAGCGCCAATGTCCTAAGCGCAATGCTAACTTCAGCTCCACTTTTGAGGGGGTTCCCAGTGTCCACATTGAGCCTAGGATAGCTCATTGGAAACCCTGTCCTATCTAGTTTCCAGATCTACCTTTTGTTTTCAAAATGGTCAAGTGTTGACCCTCCAAAAGTTGATTCTCCCAAGACTATTCAAAAGCGCAACGCCAACCTCCAAAACAGTGCAAAAACATGATTTTTGGGTGTTTTTTGACCCTTTGACTGCCTAGATGACCTAAAAAATATTAGTAAAGTGGTTTTCTTGACTATATTTGGCCTTCTGAATCCAATGGTGTTGGCCATTTAGCCAAAATATGCCTCAAACAAAATCACAATGCCTAGGGCGTTGCGCGCCTACTATTCCAGTTGTCACAAAACTATCTAGGAATGTACAAAATTTGCAAAATTTGCAAAAATGCTCAAAATTTTTCCAAAATTTTCTGAATGATGACTGATGGCATGGCTTTGGCATGGAATGAGGCCTCAAAAATTATATCAAGCCTCTTTTTTTCTTCTTTCATGGTTAGGGTTTCAATTTTAGCATTTGCCCTCTTAAGATTTGACCTTGCAATTTTGTTCCTTGTGGCATAATGCTTTGCCATCTTTCTCTGAATGTCATTGTCTTTGTTGGACATTTCCATGAGCTTCTCGAAATGCTAGTTAATCCTTCCTCCCTTATGTGGCCTTCTCTCTTCCCTCTATTCTTCCTCCATGAAATCTATGTTTCTCTTCTTCCATAGTGGCTTGGACAGAAACCATAGGGATATGAATTGGGAGTGAAATGTATGTTTAGGGAGTGGGGAATGGGATGGAAAAAATTATGGAGATGGGGGAAGGGATTATCAAATTGAGGGAGGTGACAAGGAGTAGAAATGTTGTGGGATTTGGGAGCCTAGGGAATTGAGATACCTAGGTCTTAGGGTTTAGAGGATAAAGGGCTCTGGGGAAAGGGAATGAGAGTGTAAGGGTAGGGATAGGGTTTTTAGATATGTAGGAAGGGTATTGAAAGCATTAGGAAGTATATTTGGAAATTGGGAATGAAACTAGGGTTTTTAGCAAGGAAGACACCAAATGTTTATAGAAGATTCAAACACCACTAAAATTTTCCTTTAGGAATGCTAAGAGGTGGAATTAGATGTTACTTGCTAGGAGGTGGAGAAACCCTTTTCTAAGGTTTTTGAGGGCCTACAAAAATTTTGGAAGCTTGCAAGTGAAATTGGGTAGGTGTGCCCTCAATCTTCTAGGTGCGCAGCGCCGACTTCAAATCAACTTTTGAGTGCCTTACCGAAGTCCAGATTGAGCTCAAGATAGCTTGTTGGAAATATATCTCTCTTTGCTACACAGTGGATGTATCAAGCACTGAAAATGATTAATTATAGCCCCTCAAAAACTAATTCTCCCAACACTAATAAAAAAGTGTAGAATGGGGGTGCAAAAATGCAGTGTGCTCTTGCAGGCAACTTTTGGAAGCCTTCCTCAACTCCAAATTGAGCTCATGATAGCTCATTCGAAATATCTTCCAGTATAGTTTTGATTTGACTTTGACATATTGATGATTGGGATGTGGAACACTAAGTTGGTAGCTTGGGATTCATGAACTTATTACAAATTGAATAACATAAAATTACATAGTGAAAATATAAAATTTTACATTTGAACTCAAAATTACATGATGAAATAAGAATTTCTCTTTACAAATCATAGTCACATGGTAAATAGATGTTATTTGATCACCCTTTACTTACTGGTCTTATGAAATGGGATGGAGTTTTATTGGAACCTTTGAAACCCTAATGACCTAATGAAACCTTGAAAAACCCTAAAAGACCTAATGAGACATTGAAGAATTGAATTTCAAGATGACATGATGACCTCATGACTGATACAAATGGCATGAAAAAATTAACTTTATGGATGATGTACAATCAACAAGATATGAAACTATGCCAGCAAGTAATCACATTTAGGGAAGAGTGATGTTTTTGGACTAGGACTACCATCAATGACTAATTTTTTGAATGACCTAATGGAATGATAGAAATTTTTTTCTGAGTGGGACCCTTAAAATGAAATGAAAAGAGGATTTTTGATCACTGATGGTAGGATGCAAATATTGGCACTAACATTGGCTCCAGCTAGGGATGTTAGCTTCTTGGAGGTGCTAAGAACACTGTAGACCAAGTGCCTATCCATTGGGCATGGAGTCAAAAGCTAAAGACTAACTGAATACTGAAAACTTGACTCAATAAAATGACTCGAGACTGACTGAAAACTAACTGAAAAAATGCTCATAATTGAGCTTATTCAACAAAACCTACTCTAACTGATCCATTCATCACCTGATCAGGTGAAATGGAACAACCAATGCAACCATGTAAGCATTCTGGCTGCTATTTGAATTCTCTACAAGTGCTTGCTTATGAGCAAGAAGAGAGAACTACTGAAAGGCAACTCCCATGAAAACTTGAAATCAGATTGAATCTTGATGAAATTGCAAAGCATGAGCCTTCTGGCTGACCTCAAAAATGCTGCAAAAGGATCTTCATAGGAATACATATTGATTTCCAGCTCATATAATACATTACTGTTTTGCTCTAGGTAGTCTTCGTACCTTGATTTTAAAATATTCCCAACAACGATGCTTTCTTCCCTTGATGACTGCAACAAGTTGACAAAAGAATCCTGAAACTCATGAATGACTAATTTTTCTTGATGATCAACAACAAAACAAGAATATTCTTCATTAATATCCTGATATGACTGCAAATTTTTGGATGAGCTTTTTAATGAGACTCCTACTAAAAATGACAAAGAAACCGGATGTCGGATCAAGTTTATATCAACACTCTTTTTAGTCTCACAGTTAGCTAATGGAGAAGGACTTTTACTGTAGATATTATCCAACACATCAGCTATTGGGTCATGAAAAACTTGAAAAGAATACTGCAACCTATTTTCCATTGGTTCTAATGAGATTGTATGACTTTCTATAGGCTGCTCATCCTTTGCTTTAGAGATATTATGAAAATTTTCCTTTAAAAACTAAAATGCTTCAAAACATAATGGTACAAAATCATCTTGCATCATTTGATTATATGTTTCAGCTTCCAAGCCTTCATCTGCAATTTGAAATTCATTGGAATTTGGTGACTGCAAATCTAGAGCTAAGGTGGATTCTATGTCGCAAATGATTTCCTCAAAAATCAAGCGTAAGGAGATCGCATCAAGAATTTCATTATCCTTTTGATTGTCAAGATCATAACTTAATGACTGCTGATTTCAGATTGCATGAAAGTTGTCTCTGATGAACTTAAATGAAGTAAAACAAAGAGGACAATATCCTCCACTTCCAATTTTTTTGCACTTCCCTCCTCACTGCCACAACTGATATGCATCGGTTGATCACTGTATTCGAGCTACTAAAACTAAACTTCCTCCTCCCACAAACCATCTGTCGATTGGTCTGCAAGATTAGCTTTTGTTTGGAGAACATAATCATCATCATACTGAACAAACTTTGGAAAAGCATCAAAAGTAATGTCATTAAACATGTTAGGATATTCCGACACATAGGAAATAGTTAAGTACAACTTGGTCTAGTATAGAGTTAGGTAAAGTGTGTTTCTTTACTATGCACATTTTGTAACTTACAATCCGACGGTCACGATATGTAGTGATCTGACGGTTCATTCTCTCCTCGGTATTACCGATACTTGATCCATGGCTTAACACCCGATTGGTCCATGATCTCTATTTAAAGAGCATGGAGGGTCATTTGTAGGTTAACCGTGCATGAGAGAAGCTTATGTAAATTTTCATTCTTTTATTAATAAATTTCCTGAAGTGGCCGCGTTGGCTCAGGCCGTGGATTGTTTCCCTCTTTGGGGGTTTTAACCACGTCAAAAGTACTGGTGTATTGATTTGTGATCTGTTTGTGAGCGGTGTCCTTTGGTGTTCTGTCTGAGGAACTTACCCTGTAAATTCCTACATGGTATCAGAGCTATTTGAGGGCCGCGTCCATTGGTGATCCAAATCTGAAGCCGGTAGAACTGCATCCGACTACCGTTTCCTAGATCTATTGTTTCTGACTGCTTTTAGGCCGAGAGGACTACTCTGTTGTGTTGGGAGCATCTGTTCCAGTGAGGAACCCCTTTCGTTTCACGTGAAAAGGTTTCCGGTAGCCCTAGTTGCGTCATTTTTAAGATCTGGAGGTATACAGTGTTTATTTGCAGTTTACAGTTATTTTCTCTCTGTTTATTTCGGTTTTCGGTTTATTTAGCTTTTTTTTATTACCGGATCTATACCTTACATTTCTGCGTATGCTCTTCGCCCTGCGACTTTGTGCGATCTGGGCAAATTAGAAACAGAAAGGAAGGATTTTTCTCATGCGTATGCTCTTTTCCGCTGCGCCTTAGTGTGATCTCGGAAAATCAGAAACATTGAGAAAATATTTGGTTTCCGGCTAAAGCTAACTTCGAGCTGCAAGGTTCGTTTTTGAAAATATTTAGTTTCCGGCTAAAGCTAACTTCGAGCGGCAAGGTTCGTTTTTTTTGTATGTCCGTGTTGGGTTTTGTGTTTTTTGTTTTGTAGGGAAAAAGAGCTTTCTCAAAGCAAGCACGCAAACCAAAGCATCAACCTCTCTCTCTCTCTCTCTCTCTCTCTCTCTCTCTCTCTCTCTCAAGTCTCCATTTTGTGGGGGCGGATTTTTCATTTCCACACATTCCCGCACTTCGTCGGCGACTTCATCAATTTTTTTTTCAAAAAGCCATAACTTCTTCATCCGGAAGCCGTTTTCAGAACCGTTTTTTTTGAAACAGCCTAATTTCTCGAGATCTTTCCATTGGTACACTTAGTTTCAGCATCTATAGCTTCATTTTTTTTTAAATGGAAAGTCCATGCCAAGTTATTCTTGACAACACCAACTACTTCCAATGGTGGTCCTACATTGTGGATTTACTTAGAAGTAAAGGTCTTTACAGAATAGCCACAGGCCAAGAGACAAAACCAAAAGATGAAGACAAGGTAGCTAAATGGGAAAATAGGCAAGACCAAGCACGTGGGTTGATAGGGATGTCTATTTCTCCAGATCTTAGATTCCATATTGCAGAACTTGATACTCCTGATGAAGCAATGAAACAGATTACTAAAGTCTTTGGAATTAAAAATGAACTTAAAGCCCATCAACTTGAAAATGAATTGCTTACATTGGACCCCAATAATGTTTCTTGCATTGAAGATTTTTTGTCCAAGTTCAAGACCCTTAGACTTCTCTTGGAAGGTGTTAAGGTTAAGAAAGAAGGTAGTAGCCTTATCTACTCCATTCTTACTAAGTTGGGACCAGCCTATTCTGTGTTCGTTTCCACCTTCCATTCTACAAGAGAAGCCTTCATTTCTCAAGGACAAACCTACAAGTCCCCTTCCTTTGATTCTTTTTGTAATTCTTTAATAAGAGAACAAGAAAAACTCTTACACCTTGGTCTTCTTAATCTTGTAAAC
Source organism: Pinus tabuliformis (assembly GCA_031772625.1). Taxonomy (NCBI): domain Eukaryota; kingdom Viridiplantae; phylum Streptophyta; class Pinopsida; order Pinales; family Pinaceae; genus Pinus; species Pinus tabuliformis. Next base: position 1,443,664,661 of record CM062817.1, on the reverse strand, counting down.
TCTTCTAAGAAAGTGTTAGCCGCCCAGCAGCAACCAATTCCAAAGAATCCTAAGAAGTTGTATCCTAAAAAGAATGGTCCTAAACCAAACAAGGGTCCTAAGCAATTTCAGCCTCAAAATGAAAAATCATTTCAACAAAATGATAAGACAAATAAAAACAAAGGGAAGAAGACTGATAGAGATTGCAACTTTTGTAATCGAGATGGCCACTTAGAATCCAAATGCTTTAAGAAGATGGAAGCCTTGGAAGCAGCAATGAAGAAGCATAACATCCATTTGGAGCAATCTTCAACTTCAACTTCATCTTCAGGAATGGCACTTTCTGCATGTGGTTTTCAAGCATCTCGGTTTGGCTATGCACTAAATGTATCTTCTTCTTCTCATTCTCATGAGTGGCTCATTGATTCTGGAGCTTCTTATCACATGGCCAAAAACAAAGCCATGTTTTCTTCTTTAAATGATTGTAACACCAAAAATATATATGTTGGTGATGATAGATCTCTTAGTGTTGTAGGAACTGGAACTGTTCATCTAGACAATGGTCAGTTTAACGATGTATTATGTTTTCCAACCTTATCCTGCAACCTTCTATCTGTATATTAGATAACTCATTTAGGTGAAGGTAAAATCGTTGAATTTTCACCTCACGATGTTGTAATTAAGGACGTAAGAGATCCTAGATAGATTTTAGCTATTGGCATTGTTGATGATTCTACAAGGTTGTATAAGTTTCACAACTTTGGATCATCAAATCTTCCCTCGGTATTTGTTGCTCATAATGATGAAGTGAGAAAACTTTGGCATGAGCGATTTGGTCACTTAAACTATCGCTCTCTTCAGAATCTATGTAAAGAAAATATGGTGACAGGTCTTCCAATGGTATCTTGCAGAGATGGTGCTTGTTCCGGATGTGTACTCGGAAAACATCATCGGGACAGTTTTGAAAAACGTGCCTCTTGGCACACCTCAGCCCCTTTACAGCTTGTGCATAGTGATTTATGTGGTCCACTTCCAGTTGCTTCATTCTCTGGATACAAGTATTTCTTAACTTTCATTGATGATTTCTCCAGACGCACTTGGGTATACTTCTTAAAACTCAAGAGTGAAGTATTTAACATGTTCTTGGCCTTTAAGGCCTTTGTTGAAAAACAATATGGACATCAAATTCTTAAGCTAATATCTGATAATGGCGGAGAATATGTTAAAAACACATTCATCAACTTTTGCACTGAAAATGGAATTCAAATGCAACATACTGTTCCATATACTCCATAACAAAATGGTGTAGCTGAAAGGAAGAATCGCACCTTAAAGGAAATGGCTAATTGTATGCTTCAATCTAAAGGACTTAGTCTTAATTATTGGGCAAAAGAAATTAATTGTGCAAATTACATAATAAATCGCACTCCTACTAAGGTTTTAAAGAATATCACTCCAGAAGAAGCATGGAGCTCAATCAAACCAGATGTAAGTCACTTTCATGTTTTTGGAAGTGAAGCATGGACCCATATTCCAGATGAGAAACATAAATCTTTAGAACCTAAGAGTGAAAAATGTATTTTTGTTGGATATTCTGAAGATGTCAAAGGATATAGACTTATTCCACTTAAGTCCAAAAATGTTATCATTAGAAGAGATGTAAAGTTTGCTGAAAATGTATCGGCCTGCGAGCCTAGTTCGGCGGATGTGCCACCTCTCCCTATCTCTTCTACTTTTGAAAATATTTCTTCTTCAGATGATGAAAGCGAGGATGAAAATCCTCCCCCACCTTCTCAGGATCCTCCTTCAGCTCCTCAGCTTCCAAAATGGGTCCGTGCTACTCGTCTTGCCGGTGATCCTACAGATCAGCGACGTACACGTTCTCAGTTCGAGAGAGCCTCTTCTTTACTGGCTCAAGCTTCAGTGAATTATGATCCTGACACCTTTGCAGAAGCTTCAGGACATCGAGATTGGGGAGCAACTATGAATGAAGAATATCATTCATTATTGGCAAATGATACATGGGATCTTGTTCCTCTACCAAAGGGATGAAAACTTGTTAGATGCAAATGGGTTTACAGAACCAAGTATGGACCAGATGGGAAAGTTGATACACATAAAGCTCGTCTTGTTACTAAGGGTTTTTCACAAGTTGAAGGCATTGACTATACTGAAACCTTCTCCCCTGTTGCCAAAATGAACTCTATCCACCTTGTTCTTTCCCTTGCTGCCTCTTTCAAATGGGAAGTCCATCAGATGGATGTTAAATCCGCCTTCTTGCATGGGGACTTGCATGAATAAATCTATATGGAACAACCTATTGGCTTTATACAAACAGACTCCAGCCTTGTATGTCGGCTTAAGAAATCCCTTTATGGTCTCAAGCAAGCTCCTCGAGCTTGGTATGCCAAAATGGATAACTTTCTTTTATAAAATGGCATTTCTAGGTGTCATTTTGACCATACTATCTACACCAAGAAAGTGGGAAAGTCTCTTATCATTCTTGTTCTTTATGTTGATGATCTTATCCTGACTAGTAGTGATCCCAACCTTATAAGCCATGTGAAGTCTAGCCTTAAAAGGAAGTTTGAAATGACAGACTTAGGACACTTACATTATTTTCTTGGTCTTCAAGTCTTGCAATCCAAGGAAGGTATTTCCCTTTCCCAATCCAAGTATGCCTGTGATATTCTACGCCATTTTCACATGGAAGACTGTAAGCCGATGTTGGTATCATCCCAATACCCTTTTTCCTTCCCAAAAACATATCATTTATCCATACATTTTCATCATATATCCCTCAAAATCCTTGAATATTGATTATTAATCGTTTTATAGTTATTAAATTGCATAGAAATTAATTTAGGGGTTTTATGTTAAAGAATTGGAAGTTTTTGATGACATGGTTACAGGAAGTACCTACATCCTGTAATGAGCTTATCGTTTGACATGTGGCGCAGCAGATGAGCTAGAAAGAAAGGCATGGGCGAAAAGCAGAATGTCCAAGCATGGAAAAACACCTATCTCCCAGCCAAATCGAACCTCCTATGTATGCGATCAACTCAAGTCAAAGTAGGGCACTCTGACAGACAAAAGCAGCAACAGCATTGTTCCATTTTCATTTTAGCTTTTTTTGTTCTTTTTGAAACACTTAGCATGGAAACATTTTGAAAAGGCTTATGTGATAAAAGCGGCAACAGCCGAATGTACATTCATTGTATCGATGACATGGCTGTGCGTACGCATATGTAAATACAGTCAGGTTAATGTTTGAGAGTTTAATGGTTGAATCATTTTTCTCAGAACAAAGTTTTTAAGTTAATACAAAAGACTTATTCACAGTCATGACGTGTGTATACCTCTTGCATTGATTTGATAGCTGATCGGTTATAGCCAGTGTACCCTTAGGACGCGGACGGGCCCTGCGTTCTTCGATTGGTATATTGTTCATTTGTTTTGTTACATTTCGGTTATCACATGTTCGCACAGTATTTATATTGGATTTGATTTATATAGCATATGGTTTGCATCACAGTTACGGTTACATAGCTTTCGATTTACACAGCTTATGGTTTGCATAGCAGTTACATAGCTTTTGATTTCTATAGCCTTTGATTTTCATTGCGTGCGCTTATGAGTGGTTTATGGTTATGTTGAATGGTTAGCACTAGGATCTGGAAGGGAGTCTTGTAAGGGATTCGATCGCTGTGTGACTTATAGAGACATTATCATAAACTCTGTTTTGTTTCCCAGTTCATTTATGTTCTCTTTATATAGCTTGATAGTGTAAATATCTTTGCATGCTGTGTGTGTTTACCAAACAAGGGTTTTCTGGGTGATATCTCTGTAAGGAGGTTAAAATCATTGTTACAGTCATACACAGTACTTAGGTTCATGGTTTGATTTGATAGATGCATCTCATAACAAGCACTGTAATCAAGCATATCAGTAGGATAATCTAGGTGTGTGAATGATAGGCTACATATTCCGGTCTTCCGTAAAGAAGCCTTGTAACCTACATCATAATCACTTGGCCAGAGATTCTTTATGTCTATATATTTTAGACCACGCCTCTAAGCTTACGCACCTCGGTCGATATTAAATATAGAGTCTAGTCTAGTACCCTAGCTGGAACCACTACATTTTGGCGCCGTTGCCGAGGAGGCGTACGTAAAGGATTCTAACAAAAAGAAAAAAAAATTTCAATATACAAAAACAAACAAAAACACAGTTAGAAATCATGTTCATTTATGCCTAGACTTAGAGACAATCAAGGGAGATTTGTAAAAACCCCCCACCATCTCAAGACTAACCCATCATCATCAGGAGAAGACTCTCCAGGGAATACCACACCATCTGAGGAGGATACCCAAACATTGGCAGAAAGATTTTATTCAGGACAGCACATTACTCTTGCTGAGAGGGAAACTCTATTTGCACATAAATTACAGCAACAACCCTTTCCTAAATCTTCTACACAAGGGAAAAGTAGTACCATTACCAAGCAATCTTCCTTTCTCTCTTTTCCACCAAGAGACACCAAGAGACCAATTAGAATGGCTGAGGAGGGATCTGGATCAGTTCCCCATCAAGAGGAGGAGGAATCAACTTTTAAATTCCCTATACAAGAACCACAGGAGGATGAGGAGATCAAAATGAAAAATATACCCCCATCCGTGCTACCCAATTTCTATGGTATGGCTTCAGAGGATCCGGACTCATTCTTATTCGAGTTTGACATTGTATGTCAAACTTATGGCTATACGGATGATGCTCATAGACTCAGATTGTTTCCAGCCACATTAAAGGCAGCAACCTTGAAATGGTTTATGGGGCTAGGTGAGCATGCCATAGTAGATTGGGATGGCATGAGGAGAATATTTCTGAGGAAATATCAGCCTTATTGCAGATCCAAAGACTCTAAAGATGACATCTTTAGAATGAGTCAGCAGGAGGATGAAACCTTAGAAGAATATCTAGAACGGTTTGTCTATAACTTGCAAAAATCTAAACACCGAACAATGCCTCCTGACCTAGTCCGCACAATATTCTTGAAAGGTATCCGGGAAGAATACATGGATGATCTCAACTTAATGGGCAAAGGTGACATCTCTGCCTTACCCTTTGAAGAAATAGCTGAACTGTGTGAGAAATATTCAAGAAGTAAAGCCAAAATGGGAAAGAGAACTTTGTCATCTAGGGTCACAAAAACTGCCTCTGCTAGTGTCACCCGGGCTGAAATTGGTAATCTTTTAGAAGAGTTCAAAACAGATTTGTTGAGCACTCTAGGAAACCAAATTGATACCTTAAAAGCCAAAAAGAAACAAGAGGAAGAAGACAATATCATGGCTATTTTCTGCCCCAAGTGTCGCAAGAAACATGCATTAAAAGACTGCCCTCTAGAGAATATCCAAGTATGTGCTTTCTGTACTGAGCATCATGATATGTTTAACTGTCCTAAAGTTAGAATTTTGCAGAACTGTAACATGGCAGCTAGCACAGAGATGGAGAACGTGTACTACATGGGTGCAAAGCGACCATGGCAGCCAAGGCAAGCACCCCAAGGTATGTTTCCTAATCAAAATATGCAATTTCCTATGAATGATCAGATGTATGCACAAAACTCATGGAATATACCTATGCCATGGCAGCATGGAAACCAACAACAAAATCAATGGAGACCGTCTCAACAGTATTCCCAATCCTACCACCCATATCCTCAATCATACCCACCTTACTCACAGTCATATCAGCAGTACCAACAGCCATATCCATGACACTCACAGCCATATCAGCAGCACCCTCAGCAAGTTGTTTATCAGCCCCAACCCTCTCAACAGACCTTGCCTGCTCCTCCACAAATAAATGTACCACAACTTCAATTTCCAACTAACCCACAACCTCCCAGACCCACACAAATACCTGCTCAAACTGTCCCAAATCCGAACAATAGAGCAGAGAGGCCAGGTTATAATGTAGAGGAAGGAACCTCCTACTCCACACTTCCTTTGCAAAACATTAATCTGAGTTCTGGTAGGGTGCTTCAGAAGGATTCTCCAATAACAGATCAGCAAGAAGAAAACTTAGAAAAATAAAATGAAATGACAACTCAAACAAAACCAAGCAGTGAAACCAAGGACAAACAGATGCAATCACTGCACCCACCTTTTCCAGACCGTTTGGTCCAAGTAAAACCACCACTGCCTCCACCACAATTTGATGTCTTGGATGAACTTAAAAATGTCTACATAAAAATCCCTTTGCTGCAAGCTATAAAGGACATTCCTATCTACACCAAAGCCATCAAAGACATGTGTCTCAAGAAACCTGCTAGAAAGAGGATTGATCCTCAGACCATTCATGTTTTAGGAAATTTAGCAGGCCTTATGACCAATACCATCTCCATGGAGAAGTATGTTGATCCGGGCATTCCAAAAGTGACCACCATCATTAACAACATACAGATTCCAAACACTTTGATAGATCTAGGAGCCGCAATCAATGTCATGACCCTTGAAACCATGAGAACACTCCAGCTTATGAATTTGCAACATACCACGATTGTTCTTGAACTAGCTGATAGGTCCAAAGTCATTCCTGAGGGGATTTTGGAAGATATCATTGTCTCACTGGACTCTTGGGAGTATCCAGTGGATTTCCTAGTCCTTCAACCCAAATCCAATCTAGGAGGACATCCTATCATTCTAGGTAGACCATGGTTAGCGACTGCTGATGCATTTATTGGATGCCGATCAGGTAACATGATTATCTCTAGAGGGACCGAAAGGAAACAACTCACCCTCTATCCATCGGCACAATCACCTGCAGTAACACATAACTTGTGGCTTGATGATAAATTTAATGACAAAGAGGAAGTACAATCTGTTTTTAGCATTGACCAGATCTATGATTTCCACGAAGACAATAATGATTTGGTAGAACTATTTCTTTCTCAACATGATGTATCTGAAAATTTGAGAAATGAACAATATAATGCTGCAGATGTACTTCTGGCTCAAAACTTTCAAGAAACATGCACTATCCACTCCTTGCAATCTACATTTCATGACATCTTTCCAGTTCAATCCATCACCAATACACAGAGTCAAGTCATAGAGATCAGTCCAGGGAAAACTTTGAACATAGGCAACCACCTAGACTCATCTCAACAAGAGAAATTGATTAGGCTCTTGACGAAGTACCAAAAAGCCTTCGCTTGGGATTACACTGACATGCATGGGATTCACCCCGACACATGCACTCACCACATCTACACAGATAGCACCATTAAACCGGTGAGGCAACCACAAAGAAGAATGAACCCCATGCTCCAAGACATTGTCAGAGAGGAGTTGCAAAAACTTTTGAGAGTCAACTTTATATATCCTATTTCTGACAGTCAGTGGGTATCCCCATTGGTTATTGTGCCCAAGAAAAATGGCAAGTGGCGCATCTGTGTTGATTACAGACAACTGAACAAAGCAACGCTCAAAGACTACTTCCCACTGCCATTCATTGATCAAGTGTTAGACACCCTAGCCGGCAAATCATCATTTTCCTTTCTTGACGGTTTCAGTGGCTACAACCAGATCCGGATTGCCTCTGAAGACCAGGACAAAACCACCTTCACCTGTCCTTGGGGCACCTATGCCTACAATGTTTTGCCATTTGGACTTTGTAACGCTCCAGCTACATTTCAGCGAGCTGTGTTAGCTATTTTTGCTGATTTGATTCATGATTGTGTTGAAGTGTATATGGATGATTTTTCAGTATATGGCAATTCTTTTGAACATGCATTGGAAAATCTAGAGAGAGTTTTGAAAAGGTGTATTGAAGCTAACCTGTCCCTCAACAACGAAAAGTGCTTCATGATGTTAAATGAAGGGATAGTGTTGGGCCATTATATCTCTTTTCAAGGCATCCAGGTTGACCCAGCAAAGATCCAGATTATTGCCGATTTGCCTATTCCACAGAATCAGAGAGAGGTAAGAAGTTTTCTTGGGTATGCTAGTTATTATCGCAGATTCATTGAACATTTTAGCAAGATAGCCTTACCTTTGTTTAAACTTCTAGCCAAAGATGTACTTTTCAATTGGACTGCAAACTGCCAACATGCATTTGAACAACTCAAAAAGAAACTATCTACCGCACCAGTCCTGAGGGGGCCTAATTGGAGTTTACCATTTCATATTTTTACCGATGCATCTGACACTGCAATAGGTGCATCCTTAGGCCAAAAAGAAGAATCTTGTACATATGCAATTTATTTCATTAGTAAAAATCTCACCCCTGCCGAGCTAAACTATACAGTTACAGAAAAGGAAACACTTGTCATCATTTATGCTGTGAATAAATTCCGCCATTACATAACTGGTTATGAAGTCTTTGTACATACTGATCATTCTGCCATTCGAAATCTCATGAATAAACCAATAACTAGTGGCAGAGTTACCAGATGGTTACTATTGTTACAGGAATTTAACATCACAGTGTTAGATAGACCAGGCAAAGAAAACCAGGTGGCAGATTTTCTGTCTAGACTGCAAAATCCAGGTGAGATTGTTCTTGTTGAGGATTCTTTTCCGGATGAGCACTTATTTGCAATTTCCATAGTAACTCCTTGGTTTGCTGATTTAGCTAATTACTTGTCTACAGGTAGAACACCTCCACATTTCACTGCAAAGGAAAGGAAAAGACTGATCAAACAAAGTGCTAGATGTTCATGGCTTAATGGCGATCTCTTTTACACTGGTTTTGATATGATCATTAGGAGATGTGTACGAAATGATGAGGTAATTGACATTTTAAAATCTTGCCATGATGAACCATGTGGTGGGCATTTTGTAGCGAAGCGGACAGCCTTCAAAGTTCTTACTCTTGGATACTACTGGCCATCCATTTTCAAGGATGCCAAGAAGTATGTAAAGAGTTGTGACAGCTGCCAAAGAATGGGCAGACCAACAGCTACCGATCAGATGCCCCTTCAGCCCCAAGTTCACTTAGAACCATTTGATAAGTGGGCTCTGGACTTCATAGGACCTATCAACCCAGCCTCTAATGGTAAGAAGTACATCCTAGTATGTACTGATTACGTCACAAAGTGGGCAGAAGCAAAAGCACTGGTAAGAGCAACCGAACACACAGTAGTCAATTTCCTTTTTGAGGAGATCTTTGTGAGGTATGGAGTGCCAAGAGAAATTGTCACTGATCAAGGTACTCAATTCACCTCAAAGCTCACAGACAAGTACCAAATAAAGCATAGGAAAAATACCCCCTACCATCCACAGGCCAATGGGCAGGTGGAATCAACCAACAAGACCTTGGAGGGGATCATTACCAAAATTGTTGCAATGAACCGGAAAAACTGGGAAGAAAAGCTCAAAGAGGCACTCTGGGCTTACTGGATTACTTGGAAAGATACCACCGGATTTACACCATACCAATTAGTGTACGGTAAGGATGTCATGCTTCCTATTGAATTCCAAATTCACACTTTTAAATTAGCTACAGATTTACTAATTGATTTGGATCAAGCACAAAAGGAGAGAATCCAGCAGTTGAACCAGCTGGATGAGATGAGGCAGCAAGCAGAACAAATCACCATCCTCATGCAACAGCACAGGAAGCAATAGCATGATTCACACATTAAGAAGAAGCACTTCAAGGAAGGTGACTGGGCTCTGCTTTTTGATTCAAAATTCAAGGATCATAAAGCTAAGTTCACCACCCATTGGATGGGCCCCTATGAAATTGTTCAGGCTTATGACAATGGTTCAGTAAAGCTCCAAACTATTGATGGCGAAGGTCATTCCTTCACAGTCAACGGTCATCGCCTGAAGTTGTACAACAAGCAATATTTTCTCCATACACTATCTCAGCAAGAAGAGGTTGAGATACTGCAGCCCTCAGCTGCAGTATCACTGCCTTAGTTTCATTTCCTTTCAATTTCAAAATCAAAAAGAAAAAAAAAAGAAAAAAAAAGAAAAAAAAAAAAATAAAAAAATAAATAAAAAAAAGAAAATAATAATAATAATAATGGGTTAGATGTGAAAACCAGTATCTGGCACAATCTAATCCCGAATTCCTACCTGAAAACCAATTTATTGGCGGGTATGAATTCTCTTTCTTTTGTTCATTGTTTCATTTCTTAGTTGAATCATGACTTGAGGACAAGTCAACCCTTAAGTCGGGGAGAGAGGCATCTGTTCTGTTACTTTTATCTCTCCCTTGTAAATACTTCAGATTTCTTATTCTATATTTCACTGTAAATTTCCAACAGCAGCTTGTTACCAGCAGTAATTCCAGACTTTAACAAATAAGCTGTTCTGTCATGATTTTATTTCAGAGGGACCTGGTTATAAATATTTTGCAGGGGGACCTATTCTGTTCAGACATCTATGCTACCAACACCAGTAGTCCAACACCAGCAGTCATGGGACCTGTTTAAGATTTTCAGAAGGGACCTGTTAAAGCAATTGACACCTGTTAAGACATTCCAACCAGCAGTAATGGGACCTGTTTAAAACATTCAGTTGGGACCTGTTAAAACAAAGTTTTTGACACCAAAGGCTACTTCAACAGACTTCCACCAAGCTTTTACAAGGATTTGGGCACCAACACTTCAGCAAATGGCAAGCTCAGTGAACCTGTAACAATACAAAGAGCTGCATGAACACCTTCAGTTTTCTCAAAGGACCTGTTACATTCAGTTCTCTAAGGGACCTGTACATTCAAATCTTTCAAAGGGACCTGTTATATCTTCAAATTTTTTTCTCAAAAGACCTGTGCATTCAACCTCCCTCAGAGGACCTGTCAAAAAGAACAGTCAAAAAGAATTAGCAACTCAGCATGTCAAATGATCAACAAAGGAGTAATGTATTTCTGTTCTTAAACATTTAATTTCCTAGATTGGTTTTTAATGTAACTTTGGTGACTATAAGCTGTTGTAATTGATTTCAAGGACACCTATATACATCAATCTATCACCCTTATCCCACCAATTCTCATCATTCCCCTACATTAACCTATCCATACCCCAAAAACCCATTACCAACACATCCACCTTGTCATATACCCTACAGGCATACCAACATTCTCTATATGACCGAATACTCATTGAAAAGGGCACGTGGTGAGCTGTGTATTTTTAAATACAAATGATGAGATAGATGTGGAAGCGGCCTATATATCGCCTCTTCGAAGAAGTGACTGCCGGTGGTGGATCTGGCTTCGAATATCCATCATCTATTATATACGTCTTAACAACTGATAGTACCGGTCGAGCCCACCTATGTGCATTCTTGATTTACCCACCTGGATACGGCTTAGTGGGGGCATGTGATCCGATATCTCCTTTATGGTACGGTGGATCGGGTGGGGAAAGGAGAAGGAAGCAGGAGAGCTTAAGGCAGAATAGAGTTCAATCGACCCAGATGGCTGCCACCATGACTCTTAGAAGCTGCTTTCGACTTCACTTCCCATTGCAATGAATCGATTGAAAGGAGAGAGACTTCAACCAAAAAGACGTATACAATAGTAGTCTTGTTTCTAGAAGTTATTATAAGTTTCATAGCTAAAGTAATCTTTGTTGTTATAGTAGTACTATTTGTTACAGTAGTATCACCAATACTTCTGGTTGTACAAATTCATCAATTATTTCAAAACTAATGGTAACATTGACTGTTACAACTTGTTGCTTTTCTAAAGGTCCTTGAACTAAGTTTCTTCCCCTGATAGATTGTCTTCCTCATTCTCTATTATAATAGGAGAAACAAAGGGGGTCACTACCTTTCTCGATCGTAATTGAATATCATTACATTCCACATATGAGATATAGTAGGTAGGGAGAATTGGAGTTTCAACCTTTTGTACTGCCTTATTATTAGGGTTAGGGTTGGGACTCCATACAGTCAAATCATAATAAGCGGCCTATATATATTTTACTCCACACACAGCCGAATCATAACTTCGCCACCCAGCATTATAGCCCAGCACTATGGGTACGCTCTCAGCGTTCTTGTGATAACATGCATGCAAGCGTACAACACTCTGTTTTTAAATGAATGATTACATTGTGAAGTGAGTACAGGGTTATTTCACCATCCTTTCCACCCTCGATTCCCATAACTTCCAAGGTGAGAATCAAAAGCAAGGAGCGCGAGGAGATTATTATCATTTGGGTGGAGTTACAAAGTGAAAATCTGAAGCAAGGAGCGCCGAGGAGAGTATCACTGTTTGGGATCGGTTTACACAGTGAAACCAGTGAACGCCGAAAAGGGAAAGCATCACCATTCTACTTCTAACTCCCATCACAGTCATATCGACCGGCCAAGCACCATATTGAAGACTGAAGGAAGCGATATATACCAGGTAACCAACTTGACATTTCTGTGTTTAAATTTTAAAGAGTATAGACAGAGAAGGGTTAGAGGCACAACCCTCTGCCATCACCATGACTAATAGGGTCGAACCCAGTATATTCGACAGCTCACAATACCATGAGGATTGCATTGAGATTCTTAGAGAAACACAGTGGTTACCTTTTCTGGAAAAATTCCATGGGAGTAATGAGGAAATCACCAAGCAATTTGCCTTCACCTTTAATGGAGAAAAGGCCCTAATAGGCACCTTCTCCTTCAGAATCTCAGAGGATACTATAGCTCAGGCAATTGGAATTAGTCCTGAAGGAGAGAAGTACTTTAAAACCAAACAATTCAAGGAGAAATCATGGACACAGTTCATGTCCAGATCTAGAGTTTCCTCAGTAAACTGGAAGAAGGGTGTTCCAAGAAGCTGGTTAGTTCATCCTTGGGATGAAATGGTTTACATTCTTCAAAAGTTCATAACCTGTGAAGGTAGGTATAGTATTGTTTATCTATACCACATCAAGCTACTCCTCCATTTAAAGAAACAATGTGTAATCAGTGTGCCATATTTTCTGCTGCAAAGTTTAACAAAGATAGCCAAAACTATCTAGAAGCAAAAGGGGAATGAAGACAAAAGCCTGTACCATTTTGGCCTAATTAAAATCCTCATTGAACATGAGTTGCAGAAGCGAGGGAAGCCATGGAAAGAATTCTTAGCTGTCAATCAAATCAGAGATGAGGAGGAAAAAGAGGAAGTGTGTTGGGCTCCAAAAATGGCACTCATTACCATACATTTTTCACCTATGCTTCCATTATTTCGCTCACTATTCATCACCTTGTCACTCCATTTTCCCTACTATTCACCATTAATGGGTCTCATTTATATTTTCCAAATATTGTTTATTTTTAAGCATTTTTGAGAGAAATTCTTGATTAAATATTAGAAAATAATATATTTTACTTTATATATGGAAAGTGGGTTGTTTTGGTGACATGTGTAGGTTCCAAGGAAGCTTCCAAGACACCTTTATGTGGCGTTGAAGGATCAAATTCGAATTTGAGAAGATAAACCTCATGGAGAAGATCATGGACCTCATGGAGGAAATCATGGAGGATAGGGTTATGTGTCTAGATGGTTGAGAAATGTATGGAACTAAAAGAGAGATTAATGGATCATCATTATGAGTTTGTTATCTCCTCTCATTGTATAAATAGGAGTACCTCCTCCATTCCAAAGGAGAGGACTCTTAGAGCATTGTATCCAATTGATGATGGAATAGAATAAGGCTTCATTTTTCATATATTTCCATTATGTAGTTTTAGATATAAATTGTGTGAATGTAGGATATGAATTTATGTAGTTTTAGATATAAGTTTTCTTAATGTAGTATATGGAATAATTTGTCTTGTTCTTAAGAGAATTGAGCTCACTCTAAAAGGATGAGAGAAACATTTTATTTCATATTAGATCTTGTTTCATTTCATTGTTTAGATGTTTAAGGATTTGATTGGTGAATGAGTTTTGAATTAAAATCTTATCAGCATGTGAGAGAACAACCAAGGGTCTAAGTTAGGCTCTCTCAATTTGATTTGCATGATAATTAAAATTCATTCTTTTGCTTTTATGTTTCAAGTATCATATGAGGAGATACCAAGAGTCTAAGTTAGGCTCTCTCTCCAATGATTTATATGGTAATTGAAATTCATCATTTTGCTTTCATGTTTCAAGTTAATTCATTTCTTATGCTTGTGAATGAATCTTAGTTTAGTTTGGATTAGTACATGAGAGGACAATCAAGAGACTAAGTTAGTCTCTCTCTCTACTTGAATCTAAACAATAATTAAGTTCATTCTCATGTCTTCATTTCAAGTTTTTTTAGTTTTATGTAATCAATGATTTCTTTATGATACTGTAGGGAAGGACAACTAGAACCTCCTCAGTTAGGAGCCTCTTCCCTTACATATTGTATTGAATCCTAAATAATTTAGTTAGACATAGAGTTAGTTGCCTACTTCTGCATATATATTGCTGGCACCATCACAGGCTTACGAGTTTCCCTGGTCGATAATTTATGCAGCAATTTAAGTCCAATAAATTTCTCAACAAAGTGCAAGAAGATTCAGGGTTTATGAAGGACATTGATGAGGAAATTCCAGTGTCCAAAGCCAGCAGAGCACCTCTACCTGTGGGCAGCATAAGGACCAGGAACATGCAAAAAGAGGATGCCAAGAGGGCTGAGAAAGACAAAATTTTTACCACCTACTCACAAAGAACAAGGAGGACACCAAAAACTCAGTTGCAAGAAAACCAGTTTGAATCTCATGCACCTGCACAAATGGATGTTGAGAGTGGTGACCATTCACTACCAGCACCAGAAGTTGATATGGAGGTAGAGAGCCATAACAAACAGGAAAAATGTTCACCACCTCCCACCAAAAGACAGAAGAAATTAGAAAAACAAATTGAAGAATTGAAGGAAGATCTCATGGCAGCTAACATGTTGGAAAAAGTTATTAAAAGGGAAAATGAAATGCTCAGGGCACAAAGCAAAGAAACACAGAAAAAAAATGAAAAGCTAAAGGAAAGAATCAGTGAGTTGGAGACCGCGCAAACTGAGATTTCCAACTGGGCCACTAAGTGGTACAATCAGAAGAAGGCTCTTAAAGAAAAATCTAAAAAGTTAAAGCAGGAGCTCAAGGGACAGAAAGATCACCAGGTGAAGAAGAATGTAGATACCTTGCTCAAGGCAGCAGAGATCCATGCAGGGACAGAGTTCAAGGGGAGTACTTCTGGGGTAGCATGAGGACATGCTAAGTCCTTAAGTCGGGGAGAGATGTTGGTATCATCCCAAGACCCTTTTTCCTTCCCAAAAACATATCATTTATCCATACATTTTCATCATATATCCCTCAAAATCCTTGAATATTGATTATTAATCGTTTTATAGTTATTAAATTGCATAGAAATTAATTTAGGGGTTTTATGTTCAAGAATTGGAAGTTTTTGATGACATGGTTACAGGAAGTACCTACATCCTGTAATGAGCTTATCGTTTGACATGTGGCGCAGCAGATGAGCTAGAACGAAAGGCATGGGCGAAAAGCAGAATGTCCAAGCATGGACAAACACCTATCTCCCAGCCAAATCGAACCTCCTATGTATGCGGTCAACTCAAGTCAAAGCAGGGCACTCTGACAGACAAAAGCAGCAACAGCATCGTTCCATTTTCATTTTAGTTTTTTTTGTTCTTTTTGAAACACTTAGCATGGAAACATTTTGAAAAGGCTTATGTGATAAAAGCGGCAACAGCCGAATGTACATTCATTGTATCGATGACATGGCTGTGCGTACGCATATGTAAATACAGTCAGGTTAATGTTTGAGAGTTTAATGGTTGAATCGTTTTCTCAGAACAGAGTTTTTAAGTTAATACAAAAGACTTATTCACAGTCACGACGTGTGTATACCTCTTGCATTGATTTGATAGCTGATCGGTTATAGCCAGTGTACCCTTAGGACGCGGACGGGCCCTGCGTTCTTCGATTGGTATACTGTTCATTTGTTTTGTTACATTTCGGTTATCACATGTTCGCACAGTATTTATATTGGATTTGATTTATATAGCATATGGTTTGCATCACAGTTACGATTACATAGCTTTCGATTTACACAGCTTATGGTTTGCATAGCAGTTACATAGCTTTTGATTTCTATAGCCTTTGATTTTCATTGCGTGCGCTTATGAATGGTTTATGGTTATGTTGAATGGTCAGCACTAGGATCTGGAAGGGAGTCTTGTAAGGGATTCGATCCCTGTGTGACTTATAGAGACATTATCATAAACTCTGTTTTGTTTCCCAGTTCATTTATGTTCTCTTTATATAGCTTGATAGTGTAAATATCTTTGCATGCTGTGTGTGTTTACCAAACAAGGGTTTTCTGGGTGATATCTCTGTAAGGAGGTTAAAATCATTGTTACAGTCATACACAGTACTTAGGTTCATGGTTTGATTTGATAGATGCATCTCATAACAAGCACTGTAATCAAGCATATCAGTAGGATAATCTAGGTGTGTGAATGATAGGCTACATATTCCGGTCTTCCGTAAAGAAGCCTTGTAACCTACATCATAATCACTTGGCCAGAGATTCTTTATGTCTATATATTTTAGACCACGCCTCTAAGCTTACGCACCTCGGTCGATATTAAATATAGAGTCTAGTCTAGTACCCTAGCTGGAACCACTACAACCAGCCCCTTCTCCCTTTCAGTCTGGAGTCAAACTTTCAGTCACTTGTACTTCTCCTGAAGTTGATGTTACCTTATACCGTCAACTTGTAGGAAAACTTTTGTATCTAACCCATATTCGTCTTGACCTTGCCTTTCCTGTTGGCCTTGTTGCTCGGTTTATGCAAAACCCACGTGAAAGTCATTGGAAAGCAGCTAAAAGAATACTTCTTTATGTTCGAGGTACAGTTTAGTTTGTGATTCATTACAGTGCCGAAGCATCTCCTCTATTGGTTGGTTTCACTGATTCCGATTGGGATGGTGACCCTGATGATCGGAAGTCTACTGCAGGTTATGTGTTCACTCTTGGTTCAAGACCTAGTACATGGGCTTGCAAGAAACAAGGTGTCATTTCTCTTTCTTCAGCAGAAGCAGAGTATCGTGGTGCCGTAGAAGCTAGTAAGGAAGCCTTGTGGCTTCGTCAGATCTTGTCAGAGTTTGGCTTTCAGCAGCAGCATCCGACTATACTTTGGTGTGATAATCAAAGTGCCATTCAACTATGCAAAGATCCAGTCCAACATCAGCGCAGCAAACACATTGAACTACACATGCACTTCATCAGAAAGCTCATTCATGACCATGTTCTTGAAGTGCAATATTGTTCAACAGATGATTAAGTTGCAGACATCTTTACAAAGGCTCTCACAGAGGCGAAGTTCACTAAACTTCGATTTATGGTTGGAGTTCAGGAAGTTGTCACTAAGGGGGGATAGGCTCTAGTGCCTCCTTCCTTCTCCTATTGTGTCATATTTGTAAATCCTTCAATCCTATCCCAAGTTGTTCTTAAGGGGGGATGTTAGGATATTCCGACACATAGGAAATAGTTAAGTACAACTTGGTCTAGTATAGAGTTAGGTAAAGTGTGTTTCTTTACTATGTACATTTTGTAACTTACAATCCGACGGTCACGATATGTAGTGATCCGACGGTTCATTCTCTCCTCGGTATTACCGACACTTGATCCATGGCTTAACACCCGATTGGTCCATGATCTCTATTTAAAGAGCATGGAGGGTCATTTGTAGGTTAACCGTGCATGAGAGAAGCTTATGTAAATTTTCATTCTTTTATTAATAAATTGCCTGAAGTGGCCGCGTTGGCTCAGGTCGTGGACTGTTTCCCTCTTTGGGGGTTTTAACCACGTCAAAAGTACTGGTGTATTGATCTGTGATCTGTTTGTGAGCGGTGTCCTTTGGTGTTCTGTCTGAGGAACTTACCCTGTAAATTCCTACAAAATATACACATTATATCAGAAGATTTTTGCTCCTGAAATTGATCTATAAATCCATTTTCTTATCTATGGTAGCTGGGATTAGCAGGCAAGTGTTTAGGGCCAACAACCTCTTCTTTTTCTGGGATAAGCGGGTCATGGTGATCTTGAACGGAAAACTCATCTCTCACGGTGATCTTTTGCATAATTTCCTCCACTCCACTCACAAAAATGTCAAACTTTACCTCTGAAGATGTTAGGTGCTCTGCATCTATGTTATCCCTATTTTCTTCCTTCAATTTTGCCCTTCTTATCAGATGATTAGCCTCTACATCTACTGCATTGTTCTGCATCTCTTCAAGTTTTTCAAGGTTCCTTTCTCTCAGCTGAAACTCCATTTCTGGATCAAAGACATCAGGGTAATGTAAGAGAGTTGAGCCGGGAGGAGGTCTTATATTGGCAAGTATCGAACAATAGACTTGATTGAATCTGGCAGAAAACTATTGTACTGTCTCCCCTAGTCGTCTTTTCAGCTGGTCATACTCTTTTAGAATCAGGAAAGGGTTTTCTTTGACCACCCACTTGTTAAGGAAAATTTTGATAAACTGCGTAAATCTGAGTTGCTTGCAGCCGGTAGGTTTTTGAACCAACTCTTGACTTTGCCTTGCAATGAAAGAGAAAACAACCTAATATTGACATCCTCTTCATCAACTTCAAAAAGGTCGAGGAAAGTCTCAAAATTATGCATATGTCTCTCAGTAGTGATGTTGTCACATTCACCATCAAACCTTGGAAGATATAGGTAATGACTTTCAGGGAAAGCATGGAGTATAGGAGGTAAGATGAGTGGTTTGTATCTATCTGGAATTTTACAAGCTGTAGGAGTATGTGAAGAAGTTGTAGGATCAGTCTTGATCTCTTGAGGTTCATCAATTTGAAGATGGTCATCATAAGATTTGGAAAAAGGGTCTAGACCTAGATCAAAGGTGCATGGGGAATTTATATTTACAACCTTCAAAGGAAAGGAATCCAATGGAGTTTCGTGATCTTTTCTCAAACATAATATACCTTGGAAAAATTTCTAGAAATTCTCAGGAAAAGAGAAGAGATATTTCATGATAAACAACATGATGTCTTGAATAAAAGTCCAAGTTGAATACCTGATCTTCCGATGTTTTCCTTTCATATTTCTTGGCAAGGTTCATCCTCTAGTGGAGTCTTTGGATTTGATTTAGAAACTAATTTGGAGTCACCAGGCGAATGATTTTAGCCTTCGTGTTCCTGATCACTGTCCACCATCAGCAATCAGATATAAATTTTGTCGTACACCCAGGGAAAATGAATCTTTCGTTCCTCGGCAACGGTGCCAATATGTTATCACTCTTCCGGATCTCCAAGGCTGAGGAAGAGTCCAATTGAGGTAACCAGATACCAACCTTTTAGCTTGGTATCTAGCCCTACCAGGCCGGAGAGGGCTCTCTCCAAAGAATCACAACCAACAGGGATGTATGGATTAGGGTTTTAGGCTAGGTATAAAGTGCAGAGGGTTTTGCTTGTTTGATTGGGTTACTGGATAAGGATTAGGTCAAGAACTAGGTCAAGGAAAATGAGATATGATTGCAGACATTCAAAGGGGTAGGGTAGGTAGAAAACCTAACACTTAATGGTATTTGTGTGAGATGAATTAGACTAATGAGGATCTAGGAAAAGCATGAAAACACATGAATTTTTCCTAAATTGAAGAAATGATTATAGACTATGAAAGCTTCCCCAAAACAGAGCATGAAAACTGATGAATTTTGTTCATCAGCTTGAAAACTATCACAAAATATACATGAAATGATTGATGGAATAAAAAACACATTCAAACATATGAGACAATATAAGAAACAATGCTAAATGTTCATACCACAAGTATCCCAAGGAAATAGCTACAACTCATCTATTAAAACTGGTCAAATTCTGATACAATAGTGTCTCTTGATCAAAAGCCAAACATCCGACTGATTCCAACCTCTTCCAAGAGTGAAGAAGGGAATGATATAGACATCAAAACAACCTTCTCTCATCCTCAGGGGTCAAATCCCTGAGTTTAGGAAGAGATCCATGAAAATCTGAACTGATACCTAGAGTGTAGGGAGGCCAAACTGACTCATCCCTCACTTTTTGGAAACTGATTCATTACATCACACAAAGAGTTTTCACCTAATGTATTTACCCTAGGTAGCTTTAAAACATCATTATTAAATTTACATCCACCAATTACGTTGGTAAAAGCATGATTTTTGAAGGTGAAACTGTCAAACTGAGAAAATTTACAAAATGATGAAACTCAAAAAATTTGTGTCAAAAGCATAGTGCCACTGTCCTAAGCGCAACGCCAATTTCAACTCCACTTTTGAGGGTGTTCCCGGTGTCCAAATTGAGGCCAGGATAGCTCATTGGAAAGCTTGTCCTATCTAGTTTCCATATCTACCTTTAATTTTCAAAATTTTCATGTTTTTCCCTCACAAAGTTTATTCTCCCAAGACTGGTAAAAAGCGCAGCGCCAACCTCCAAAAGAAGGCAGAAACATGATTTTTTGGGTGTTTTTTGACCCTTTGACTTCCCAGTTGACCCAAAAAAGCTTAGAAAAGTGGTTTTCCTGACTGTATTTGACCTTTTGAATCCAATGGTGGTGGCCATTTAGCCAAAATATGCCTCAAACAAAATCACATTTCCTAGGGCGCTGTGCGCCTAGCATTCTAGTTGTCACAAAACTATCTAGGAATGTACAAAATTTCCAAAATTTGCAAAACTAGTCAAAAATTTGCCAAAATTTGCTAAATGATGACTGATGGAGTGGCTTAGGCATGGAGTGCGACCTCAACAATTATATAAAGCCTCATTTTCTCTTCTTGCATGGTTAGGGTTTCAATTTTGGCATTTTCCCTCTTAAGCTTTGACCTTGCAATGTTGGTCCTCATGGCATAATGCTTTGCCATATTTCTATGAATGTCATTGTGTTTTCTGGCCTTTTTCAAGAGCTTTTATAAAAGCTAGTTAATCCTTCCTCCATTACATGGCCTTCTCTCTTCCCTCTCTTCTTCCTCCATGAAATCTATGTTTCTCTTCTTCCATAGTGTCTTGGCTAGAAACCCTAGGGAGATGAATTGGGAGTGAAATGTAGGTTTATGGAGTGGGGAATGGGATGAAAAAAATTAGGGATATGGGGGAAGGGATTACCAAGTTTAGGGAGGTGACATGGAGTAGAAATGTTGTGGGATTTGGGAGCTTAGGGAATTGAGATACCTAGGTCTTAGGGTTTAGAGGATAAAGGGCTATGGGGAAAGGGAATGGTAGTGTAAGGGTAGGGATAGGGTTTCTAGATATGTAGGAAGGGTAGTGAAAGCATATTTAGAAATTGGGAATGAAACTAGGGTTTTTAGCAAGGAAGACACCAAATTTTTATAGAAGATTCAAACACCACAAAAATTTACCTTTAGGAATGCAAAGAGGTGGCATTAGATGTTACTTACTTTCTAGGAGGTGGAGAAAACATTTTCTGAGGGTTTCAAAGACCTACACAAAGTTTGGAATCTTTCAAGTGAAATTGGGCAGGTGCACAACACCTGTTAGAGGCGTGCAACACCTATTACAGGTGCGCCCTCAATTTGCCAGGTACGAAGTGCGTGAAGGCAAGTGCGCAACGTTGACTTCAAATCAACTTTATGGTGCCTTCCCAAAGTCCAAAATGAGATCATGATAGTACGTTGGAAATATCTTTCCCTTGGCTAGACAATAGACCTATCAAGCACAGAAAATGATCAAGTATATCCCCTCAAAAATCAATTCTCCCAACACTGATAAAAAATTGCAGAATGGGGGTGCAAAAATGTAGTGTGCTCTTGTAGGAAACTTTTGGAGGCCTTCCTAAACTCCAAATTGAGCTCATGATAGCTCATTGGAAATATCTTCCAGTCTAGTTGTCGTTTGACTTTGAATTTTTGATGCTTGGCATGTGGAACTCTGAGTTGGTAGCTTGGGAGTCATGAAGTTATTACAAATTGAAAATATAAATATTTACATTTGAACTAAAAATTACATGATGAAATAAGTATTTCTCTTTACAAATCATCTTCACATGGTGAAGAGATGTTATTTGATCACCCTTTCCTTGCTGGTCTTATGCAATGGAATGGAGTTTTATTGGAACCTTGGAAACCCTAATGATCTAATGAAACTTTGAAAACCCTAAGAGACCTAATGAGACCTTGAAGGACTAAATTTCAAGATGACAAGATGACCTCATGACTGATACAAATGGCATGATAAAATTAACATTATGGATTATGTACAGTCAACAAGATATGAAACTATGCTAGCAAGTAATCACATTTAGGGAAGAGTGATGTTTTTGCACTAGGACTACCATCAGTGACTAATTTTTTACATGACCTAGTGGAATGATAAAAAATTTTCTGAGTGGGACTCTTAAAATGATATGAAAAGAGGATTTTTGATCACTGATGGCAGGATGCAAATACTGACACTAACATTGGCTCTAACTGGGGATGGTAGCTTCTTGGAAGTGCCAATAACACCGTAGACCAAGTGCCTATCCATTGGGAACAGAGTCAAAAGCTAAAGACTATCTGAATACTGAAAAATTGACTCAATAAACTGATTCGAGACTGACTGAAAACTAACTGAAAAAAATGCCGAGAATTGATCTTATTCAACAAAACCTACTGTAAATGATCCATTCATCTCCTGATCAAGTGAAATGGAAAAGCCAATGCAACCATGTAAGCATTCTGGCTGCTATTTTAATTCTCTGCAAGTGCTTGCTTATGAGCAAGAAGAGAGAACTACTGAAAGGCAACTCCCATGAAAACTTGAAATCAGATTGAATCTTGATGAAATTGCAAAGCATGAGCCGTCCAGATTTTTAGAGCCTAGATTTGCCTCAGGCTGAAAAGACAAGGTTCTAGGTCCACATCAAACCACTCTCAGCCTTGTAGCTAGCCCTACGAGGACAGGAGAGGGCTCTTTCCGGGTCAATCTCAGCGAAAGATAATCGATGGGGCTTGAGATGATTATTTTAACAACTGATTTTAGGCTAGGTATTAAGTGTAAAGATTGATTTGAGTTTTTGGGGTTTTGTTGCAAAAAATGGACAGGCAAATTTTGGGTCCGGGGATGAGGCCTAGTTTTTGCAGAGTTCTGATTGGGGCAAGGAAGGCAATCGATTTGATGTTGTGGATTGAATGAATGGATGGATCAAACCGATGAGGGGCTAAGGAGGGCAAGAATGTCTCAAGAGTCCTCCTCAAACAGATGATAACATGAAGAATTAAACAAAATGTCCAGGCAGAGCATATCAGTCCAATGAATTCTACCTTAATCACTCTTTTGTTTAATTGCAGAAGACAAGAGAAGAGAAAATGATACACATAAACATCAGTGAACTTACAAATAGATAGAGAAATACACCATCAAAACATAGAGCCACATGGATCCCAACAAGTGCTGCAAAACCCTGGTCTTTCCTTTGCCAAAATTGCAGAAATGAAATGTACAATAGAGTGCCAAGCAATCCCAAGTGTCCAACCCTGAAAATGACTTAGAAATTACATAATATAGACAAGCCAAACCTATTCCCTTACCTCTAGGGGTCGAGCTCATCATTCTAGGAGCTGTTTGAACTAATTCTAAACAAGGAACTGAAATTTAGGTAGTCAAACAACTTACCCCTATATGCTAGGAAACTGATTCATTCATTAAATTTTCACTTTTTAGTGAATGAATCTTCTAGAACAAGTAAATATGTGCCAAAATTACACCAGATTCATTAAATTACAACATGAAAGGTCAAGAGTAACATCAAAAAGAAAAACTGGTCAAAACTGGGCGAAATTCTGAGCTGCTGAGTGAAAAACAGGCCAAAATTCTCTATGTGCCGCGCCAAAATCTTTATGCGTCGCGCCACTTTGGAGCTGATTTTGAGGCACTTCCTGAAGTCGAAATTGAGCCCAAGTGTGCTTTTTGGAAAGACCTGCCTGTCTACTTTCCAACCCAAGTGGAATTTCTGAATTTGGATGTCATTTTCCACTCTAAAACCTCAATATCCCAAGACTGCTCCCTGTGTGTCAAAATAGGGGCAGTGAGGTCATTTTTAGGGTGTTTTTGACCCTTTAGGCAACCCAAAACTTGATGAAATCCTTAGGTAATCCATGAGCATACATAACTTTTGATGAAAAATCCAAAAATGTAAAGTTTTCCTCCTAGAGATCTCCCAATTATAAGAGCGCGCCATGTGGTGCTACGCGTTGGGTAGAAAAACTTGTTTTAAAGCCAAAAAATTCAAAATTGACAAAATTTTCTCCAAATTTCTTGAAATTTGGGCTGTAGGTCCCCAATCAAGTACCATGCTCAGCCAAAGAAGCTTTGGCCAAAATTTGGAGTCGATCATGCTCCTTTTGCCTCTTTTGCTTCTTTGTTGCCTTCTTCAATTTTGCCTTTAGATTCCTTATTCGTGCCTTGGAACTCATATGTCGCGCCCTGTAATGGAAAACCATGTGTCTCAACAATGCTTTATCTCTATCGGCCTTTTCTAGCAGTCTCTCCAAGTGGATGTTGATTCTTTCGAGCCAAGACTCCCGATCCTCATTAATCTCTTGCTCCAATGAAGTGAGCTCAATCCTCCTCCTTTGTGCAGCTTGGCGATTCTCGCGGATGTTTTGTAACTCCATGATTGCTTGCTGATCTTCAAGTTGTTTGTTCCTCTGCTCCAAGTATTTCATAGTCCACTTAGCCCTCTCCAAGTCAAGGGATAAGGCTTTGATCTCTGTTTGCTGCTCCTGGATGATCTCTCTAAGTTTGGCACTTTCTGGGCCCATATCTGTATCATCATCATGAATGAGAATGAAGTCGGTCTCTTGTTCACCTAAAGGCCCCTCATCTTGCATTGGCCTCTTGCCTTTGTCCTGTACCTGTGGTGCTGATGGAGGAAGCGAGGCCCCTTCCACCCCGGGTGGAGATAACACTCGCTTTGCTGCTGCAAACAATCCTCTCGTGCCTCTCTGATAGGTGACATATGCCGGCACACTAGTAGTCTCTACCTCCTGACCTCCATGCTGATATGAAGGTTCACCGGTATGATGGACAACCTCTTGATGAACTACTGAAGCTGTGAAAAACTCACGGGAAATGAAATCTTCCCATGTGATACCCTGCAAACCAAGCTGATGCACAACAATGATCTTGATGAGCGCATAGTGGTAAATGTTGTTGTACTGCTGTTCCAGAGTCATCTTCTGCACAAGAGTGGTCATCCTCTTGATATTTTGGCACATGAAATATGGAATTTTCATGAACCTCACTCTTGTGAAATGCATCAATAACCTGATATGGTATGCATAGAGGCGTGAGAAGCGACCTTCACAGCTGAAGTATCTGATAATGAGTCTCATCAATGACGCATAAGATTCCTTCAGAAACTGAAATGGGAATACTCTCCTGAGCTGTCTCAAATAGCTAGGCTTGATGTAAGGTTCATAATATGATCTATCCAACTGCTGCCTCTTGTTCCACTCTTCCCCTATATTCGGTATCCCGGTGGCCTGAGAGATGGTTTCTGGTGTCAAGGTAAAGTTTACTCCAACAAGAGTAACATGACTATGATGCAAATGTAAAACAAACAACCAAACTAACTCCTGATGATGCTGGATCTGAGCAATCATCTCACAATACTGAAAGCATGACATTTGCTGAAAGCATGTCATTGCAAGCAGGCAGGCCTACAATTGAGTTAAGGAAGTAGGCTCTTCTTTGACATGTTTGCCACCTTTTCGAGGACTTCTCGGCACATTAAGATTAGTGGTTGAGTCATTGTCTTGCTCATATTCTTGCCATATGATGAATCTGTCTCTGTCATGGTGCTGCAATGTATATGTTTGATTGGTTTGATAAAGAGAAATAGGTAATGTGTTTTCAATGCCGAATGCGCGAAAGGGAAATGGGACTGTGAGGAATATGGGATCGTGGGAAAAGAGGATGATGGAAATTGTCAAGTGAAACCTTTAAAATGAGAAAAATGTCACTTGACTGTGTTTAGGGAGTGGGGATTTAGGGATTTTGTGAATGATACGAGAGAGGGAGAATGATAGGAGTTTAGTATAGGGAAAATGGGAAGTAGGGTATGAGTGTTTTGGGAGTTTAATAATGATAGGATTATGAAAGGGAAGGGATCACAAGTGGTAGAGGAGACTTGGCACCAAAATCATCATTTGAAAACACCGATCACAAAACCCAAAGGATAAGATTTTGATATAAAAGTAGGGTTTATATTTTCACACTTCAAACCTTTGAATTCTCCCTCCAAGCAACACCCAACACAAGTTAAATTCAATAGCAAGAAGGCTCAGACTTACTTGGAGCAAAAGACATGGCGCTATTTGAGTTTTGATGACTGTCAGGATAAAAAACTGGCCTGTCGGCTCTGTGCGCTGCGCTGCGACAGTGTAATTTAACACGACAGAATTTCGCCCAATGTGCCGCGCGGCCTGTGTGCACTGCGCCTCCTCCAATGTTCCGCGACAGTGTAATTTAACACTGCGGAATTTCGCCAAATGAGCCGCGTGGCCTGTGTGCGCCGCGCCTCCTCCAATGCCCCGCGTGGCCCTTCAATGCATAGTCAAACACAAAATTTCTTCCTTTAACCCTCAAATCAATATCCTTTGACCTCTTGGCATAGCAATGAAAGTTTCAAGCAATGAACATGTCTAATGGAATGATGAGTTTGATTTTTATTGAAGCCACAATGATTTTTTGTGTTGGAGGTTCTGTGCACCGTGTGCAAGCCCAGTGCGCCGTGCGGCCTGTGTGCACCGTGCCAGTGGAGAAAAGCACTATGGATTTGCACCCAATGCGTCGTGTAGCCTATGTGTGCCGCGCTCTAACCCAATGCGCCGCGCGCACTTCCAAACACAGTCTTGGCTTCAGAATTACAAGTTTTGCCCTCTCTCCTCTAAACATTGACTTCAATCAAGCTCTTGAATGCAAATGGCATTGAGAAACATTGAGATCTCTTCAAGAGACATGGCTTTGATTTTCTCTTTGTAAAGACCCACTTTGTAATGTTTCAAAATTGACATTTCTTCACCTTTAATACAACTCTGTTCTTTCAAATTTCCTTTTTGATTTTTGGCTTGAAATAATGTTTTCTTGGCAATTTTTGCAGGGATAATGGCATGTTTGGACAAAGGAAGACCAGGGCTGCACCTGGATATTTCAACAATTGAATTTTTTTAAAATTACATGGAAATTTGTTACAAAACGGAATGACGAATTTTCTTCAAAACAGAGTTTTGAAGAAAAGTCATAGTCGAGCATATGATGATGAAAATATTGAAAATGAAAACTTATTAAGGACTTCCCTCATGAGTCATGCTGGCATTGTTGGACATTGTTGAAGACAAAATTAGCTAACCCTAGACCTAGTGACTGAAATGACTCTTGCTGATCAATAGACTAAAACAGGATTGTAAGTGATTTTAAAACTTGATTTTGATGAACAGACCTGAGCCAGCAAGGATAAGGCATGAGGGGTAATGAATGACAAGACCCTTCCATCAGATTATGGCATACCCCTAGCGGAATGCAACCGAGTGAATCGAGCGAGACACCTAAAAATGAAATGCAATAAGAGAAATGATCTCTGACGGAGGGATGACCAGACCGACTCTACCACAGCTGACCTCAAAAATGTTGAAAAAGTATCTTCATAGGAATACATATTGATTTCTAGCCCATATAATACATTACTATTATGCTCTAGGTAGTCTTCGTACCTTGATTTTAAAATTTTCCCAACATCCATGATTTCTTCCCTTGATGACTGGAACAAGTTGACAAAAGGATCTTGAAACTCATGAATGACTAATTTTTCTTGATGATCAACAACAAAACAAGAATCTTCTTTATCACTATCTTGATATGACTGCAAATTTTCAGACGAGCTTTGAAATGAGACTCCTTCTGAAAATGACAAAGAAACCGGCTGTCAGATCAAGTTTATATCAACACTCTTTTTAGGCTCACAATTAGCTAATGGAGAAGGACTTTCACTGTAGATATTATCCAACACATTAGCTATTGGGTCATGAAAAACTTGAAAAGACTGTTGTGACCTATTTCCCATTGGTTCTAATGAGACCGCATGACTTTCTACAAGCTGCTCAGCCTTTGCTTTAGAGGTATTATGAAAATTTTCCTTTAAAAATTGAAATGCTTCAAAACATAATGGTACAAAATCATATTGCATCATTTGATTATATGTTTAAGCTTCCAAGCCTTCATCTGCAATTTGAAATTCAATGGAATTTGGTGACTATAGATCTAGAGCCAAGGAGGATTCTATGTCGCAAATGATTTACCCAAAAATCAATTTAGGATAAGATTTATCATTTATAGTGTTGATCACTTGCTTACCTGCTTGCTTATAGTTTTCTCTTATTTTTGCAAATGAGGAGTGTTGGGCTCCAAAAATGTCACTCATTACCATACATTTTTCACCTATGCTTCCATTATATCGCTCACTATTCACCACCTTGTCACTCCATTTTCCCTACTATTCACCATTAATGGGTCTCATTTATATTTTCCAAATATTGTTTATTTTTAAGCATTTTTGAGAGAAATTCTTGATTAAATATTAGAAAATAATATATTTTACTTTATATATGGAAAGTGGGTTGTTTTTGTGACATGTGTAGGTTCCAAGGAAGCTTCCAAGACACCTTTATGTGGCCTTGAAGGATCAAATTCGAATTTGAGAAGATAAACCTCATGGAGAAGATCATGATCTCATGGAGAAGATCAAGGACAAAAGGGGGTTATGTGTCTAGATGGTTGAGAAATGTATGGAACTAAAGAGAGATTAGTGGATCATCATTATGAGTTTGTTATCTCATCCCATTGTATAAATAGGAGTACCTCCTCCATTCCAAAGGGAGGACTCTTGGAGCATGTATCCAACTTATGATGGAATAGAATAAAGCTTCATTTTACATATATTTCCATTATGTAGTTTTAGATATAAGTTGTCTTAGTGTAGTAAATGGAATAATTTGTCACTTTGTTCTTAGGAGAATTGAGCTCACTCTAAAAGGATGAAAGAAACATTTTATTTCATAATAGATCTTATTTCATTTAATTGCTTAGATGTTTGAGGATTTGTTTGTGATTGATGAATGAGTTTTAAATCTTATCAGCATATGAGGGGATAACCAAGGGTCTAAGTTAGGCTCTCTCTCCATTTGATTTGCATGATAATTGAAATTCATTCTTTTGCTTTTATGTTTCAAGTATCATATGAGGGGATAACCAAGTGTCTAAGTTAGGCTCTCTCTCCATTTGATTTGTATGATAATTGAAATCCATTCTTTTGCTTTTATGTTTCAAGCCATTTCATTTCTTATGCTTATGAATGAATCTTAGTTTAGTTTGGATTAGTATATGAGGGGACAATCAAGAGACTAAGTTAGTCTTTCTCTCTCTTTGAATCTGAACAACAATTAAAGTTCATTCTCTTGTCTACATTTCAAGTTTTTGGTTTTATGTAATCAATGATTTCTCTATGATACTATAGGGAAGGACAACCAGGACCTCCTTAATTAGGAGCCTCTTTCGTTGCATATTATATTGAATCATAAATAATTTAGTTAGACATAGATTTAGTTGCCTACTCCTGCATATATTTTGCTGGCACCATCATAAGCTTACGAGTTTCCCTGGTTGATAATTTAATGAAGCAATTTAAGCAAATAAATTGCCCAACAAGGAGAAACACAAGGGTAAGGACTCCTGATCAAGAATTTCATTATACTTTTGATTGTCAAGATCAAAACTTATTGACTGCTAATTTTTGCTTGCATCAAATTTTTCTCTGATGAACTGAAATGAAGTAAAACAAAGAGGAAAATATCCTTCACTTACTTCCAAATTTTCTGCACTTTCCTCCTCACTTCCATAGCTGATATGCATCGGCTGATCACTGTATTCGAGCTGCTGAAACTGAACTTCCTCCTCCCACAAACCAGCTGCTGATTGGTGTTCAATATTAGCTTCTGTTTGGAGAACATAATCATCATAACACTGATCAAACTTTGGAAAATCATCAAAAGTAGTGTCATCAAACATACACATTAGATTAGCAGATTGTTGCTCTTCATATTGATCTATAAGTCCATTTTTTGATCTATGGTAGGTGGGATTAGTAGGCAAGTGTTTAGGGCCAACAATCTCTTCTTTTTCTGGGATAAGTGGTCATGGCAATCTTGAACGAAAAATTCATCTCTCTTGGTGATCTTTTGCATCATTTCCTCCACTCCACTCACAAAAATGTCGATCTTTACCTCTGAAGATGTCAGGTGCTATGCATCTATGTTCTCCCTCTTTTCTTCCTTCAACTTTTCCCTTTTGATCAACAGATTAGCCTCTACATCTACTGCATTGTTCTACATCTCTTCAAGTGTTGCAAGGTTCCTTTCTCTTAACTGAAACTCCATTTCTGGATCAAAGGCATCTGGGTAATGTAAGAGAGTTGAGTCAGGAGGAGGTCTTATATTGGTAGGTATCGAACAATAGACTTGATTGAATCTAGAAGAAAACTGTTGTACTGTCTCCCCTGAATGCCTTTTCAGCTGGTCATACTCTTCTAGAATCAGGAAAGGGTTTTCTTTGACCACCCACTTTTCAAGGAAAACTTTGATAAACTGCGGGAAATCTGAGATTCTTGCAACCGGTAGTTTTTTGAACCAACTCTTGACTTTTCCTTGCAAAGAAAGAGAAAAAATCCTAATACTGACATCCTCTTCATAAACTTAAAAAAGGTTTAGGAAAGTCTCAAAATGATGCATATGTCTCTCAGCACTGATGTTGTCACATTCACCATCAAACCTTGGCAGATATAGGTAGTGACTTTCAGGGAAAGCATGGAGTATAGGAGGTAAGATGAATGGTTTATATCTATCTGGAATTTTACAAGGTGTAGGACTATGTGTAGAAGTTGTAGGATTAGTGTTGATCTCTTAAGGTTCATCAATTTGAAGATGGTCATCATAAGATTCAGAAAAAGGGTTTGGAACAAGATCAAAGGCGTACGGGGAATTTGTATTTATGACCTTGAAAGGAAAGGAATCCAATGGAGTTTCGTGATCTTTTCTCCAACATAATATACCTTGGAAAAATTTCTGGAAATTCTCAGGAAAAGAGAAGAGATATTTCATGATTACCTAATCTTCCCATGTTGTCCTTTCATATTTCTTGGCAAGGTTCATCCTCCAGTGGAGTCTTTGGATTTTTTTTCGAAATTGATTTGGAATCATTGGGTGAATGATTTCAGCCTTTGTGTGCTTGATCACTTTCCCCCATTAGTAATCAGATCTAAACTTTGTCGTACACCCAGGGAAAATGAATCTTTCGTACCCCAAAAATGGCGCCAATATGTTATCACTCCTCTGGATCTCCAAGGCTGAGGAAGAGTCTAGCTGAAGTAACCACAGACCAACCTTTTAGCTTGGTAGCTAGCCTTACTAGGCTGAAGAGGGCTCTCTCCAAAGAATCACCTCCAAGATGGCTAGATGGATTAGGTTTTTAGTCTAGGTATAAAGTGTAGAGGGTTTTGTTTGTTTGATTGGGCTATTGGATGAGGATTAGGTCAAGAACTAGGTCAAGGAAAATGAGATATGATCGCAGACATTCAAAAGGGGAGGGTAGGAAGAAAACCTAACACTTAAGGGTATTTGTGTGGGATGAACTAGACTGATGATGAGCTAGGAAAAGCATGAAAACACATGAATTTTTCCTAAACTGAAGAAATGATTATAGACTATGAAAGTTTCCCCAAAACAGAGCATGAAAACTGATGAATTATGTTCATCAACTTGAAAACTATCACAAAATAGACATAAAATGATTGTTGGAATAAACAACACATTCAAACATATGAGACAATAGAAGAAAAAATACTAAATGTTCATACCACAAGTATCCTAAGGAAATAGCTGCAACTCATCTATTAAAACTTGCCAAATTATGATAAAATAGTGTCTCTTGATCAAAAGCCAAACATCCAACTGATTCCAACCTCTTCCAAGAGTGAAGAAGGGAATGATATAGACATTAAAACAACCTTCTCTCATCCTCAAGGGTTGAATCCCTGAGTTGATGAAGAGATCCACAAAAATATGAACTGATACCTAGAGAGTAGGGGGGTCAAACTGACTCATCGCTCACTTTTTGGAAACTGATTCATTACATCACAAAAGGAGTTTTCACCTAATGTATTTACCCTAGGTAGCTTTAAAAGGTCATTATTACATTTACATACATCAATTACATTAGCAAAAACATGATTTTTCGAGGTGAAACTGTCAAAATTGAGAAAATTTACAACATGATGAAACTCAAAAAATTTGTGTCAAAAGCGCAGCGCCACTGTCCTAAGTGCAGTGCCAACTTCAGCTACAATTTTGAGGGGGTTCTTGGTTTCCAAATGGAGCCCAGGATAGCTCATTGGAGGGCACGTCCTGTCTAGTTTCTAGATATACCTTTAGTTGTTAAAATGGTCGCGTTTTGACTCTTCGAAAGTTGATTCTCCCAAGACTGATCAAAAGTGCAGCACCAGCCTCGAAAACAGGGAAAAAAACATGATTTTTTGGGTGTTTTTTGACCCTTTGACTGCCCAGCTGACCCAAAAAAGCTTATAAAATTGGTTTTCCCGATTGTATTTGGCCTTCTGAATCCTATGGTGGTGGTCATTTTTCCAAAAGATTCCTCAAACAAAAGCGTAGTGCCCTATTCCAGCTGTCACAAAACTATCTAAGAATGTACAAAATTTGCAAAAGTGCTCAAAAATTTGTTGAATGATGACTAGTGGCATTGCTTAGGCATGGAGTGATGCCTCAACAAGTATATCAATCCTCCTTTTCTCTTCTTGCATGGTTAGGGTTTCAATTTTGGCATTTTCCCTATTAAGCTTTGACCTTGCAATTTTATTCCTCATGGCATAATGCTTTACCATCTTTCTCTAAATGGAATTGTCTTTGTTGGCCTTGTCCAGGAGCTTCTCCAAATGCTGGTTAATCCTTGCTCACTTATGTGGCCTTCTCCCTTCCCTTTCTTCTTCCTCCATGAAATCTATGTTTCTCTTCTTCCATAGTGTATTGGCTAGAAACCCTAGGGAGATGAATTGGGAGTCAAACACAGGTTTAGGGAGTGGGGAATGGGATGGAAAAAATTAGGGAGATTGGGGAAGGGATTATCAAATTGAGGGAGGTGACAGGGAGTAGAAATGTTGTGGGATTTGGGAGCCTAGGGAATTGAGATACCTAGGTCTTATGGTTTAGAGGATAAAGGGCTTTGCGGTAAGTGAATGGTAGTGTAAGGGTAGGGATAAGGTTTTTAGATATGTAGGAATGGTAGTGAAAGTATTAGGAAGTATATTTGGAAATTGGGAACCAAACTAGGGTTTTTAGCAAGGAAGACACCAAATTTTTATAGAAGATTCAAACACCACTAAAAATTTCCTTGAGGAATGCTAAGAGGTGGCATTAGATGTTACTTACTTGCTAGGAGGTGGAGAAATGCTTTGCTGAGGGTTTGGAGGACCTACACAAAGTTTGGAATCTTGCAAGTGAAATTGGGCAGGTGCGCCCTCAATCTGCAAGGTGCACAACGCTGACTTCAAATCAACTTTGTAGTGCCTCTCAAAAGTCCAAATTGATCTCATGATAGTTCATTGGAAATATATCTCTCTGGGATACACAATGGACCTATCAAGCATTGAAAATGATCAAGTATAGCCCCTCAAAAATCAATTCTCCTAATACTGGTCAAAAAGTTCAGAATGGGGGTGCAAAAATGCAGTGTACTCTTGCAAGCAACTTTTGGAGGCCTTCCTCAACTCCAAATTGAGCTCATGATAACTCATTGGAAATATCTTCCAGTCTAGTTTCATTTTATTTTGACATTTTGATGCTTGGCATGTGGATCTCTGAGTTCGTAGCTTGGGAGTCATGAACTTATTACAAATTGAATAACATAAAATTACGTAGTGAAAATATAAAAATTTACATTTGAACTCAAAATTACATGATGAAATAAGCATTTCTCTTTACAGATCATCTTCACATGGTGAATATATGTTATTTGATCACCCTTTACTTGCTGGTCTTATGCAATGGAATGGAGTTTTATTGGAACCTTAGAAACCCTAATGACCTAATGAAACCTTGAAAAACCCTAAAAGACCTAATGAGACCTGGAAGGATTGAATTTCAAGATTACAGGATGACCTCATGACTGATACAAATGGCATGATAAAATTAACTTTATGGATGATTTAATTTCAACAAGATATGAAACTATGCCAGCAAGTAATCACATTTAGGGAAGAGTGATGTTTTTGGACTAGGATACCATCAATGACTAATTTTTTGCATGACCTAGTGGAATGATAAAAAAAAATTTGAGTGGGACCCTTAAAATGATATGAAAAGAGAATTTTTGATCACTGATGGTAAGATGAAAATACTTACACTAACAACAAGTAAGAGAGTTCACAAACACTTGATTGACTACATCCCCAAGTGTGTTATGAATGATGTCTTCGACTTTGCTCTCCTAGATACCATTGTACCTGTGCTGCTGAAAGGTAGATGAACAACTATGATACCTAGAGACATGAAAACACTCATGGAAAGCAATCTGTCAATCCAAAACCAAAACAAACTTGAGAACTAACTTGCAACATACCTGTGTGACTGATCATGAAGGTCGCACAATTTCTGCTGGGAGGTCAGGAGACTGACTGCCAAAACTGCGCAAGGCATAGTTCGAGCTACTAGGAAGCTGTTTGAATGTTGGAACTGCGCAACACACAATCCAACCTAGCCTATTAAGGACTAAAACTATGCAATGCTCAATTTCAATCAACAGTGACATGCAACTAGAAAACTGCATTGTGCAGTTTCTGGGGCCAACAGGACACTGCCTCCAAGAATTGCACAATGCAAGCCTGGAGGATAGTGCCTGGATAGACTTGTGCAATTTATTGGAGGAAGGTAGAGCCTTTGCTTCCAGAAATGCGCAGTGCTAGCCAGGCAAGGCATGGTCCGGGCCAAGGAAACCCATTTTGGCCAGCGGGTGACTAAAAACGTGAGAAGTGTGAAAGCATGATGAGATGAGTTCAAACAAGAGTGAGTGATCATTCATGCAAACAACAAGTGTAGGATTCAGAAAATGGGAAAGCATGCATGTGTGTGAAGTGAGTCGCCACAACGACGATTTTCTGTGCAAAACAATGTCATGCATGTGACAATAGTGAGATGTTAACGAAAACTAAAACGATGCTAGTATAAGCTAGTATGTATCAAAACAACAGTAAGCGCTCACTGAAATCAAGTAGACAACGTTCATACGAAGTGAAACACAAAAAGCGCCAGAAACGTAGCACGAGACATGAACAACGGGCTTACCCCAAAACAGCTGAGCTGAATGTGATGATAACTCCTAGATGCAATGTGGGAAGTCAGAGTTGTAAGATTGATGTGAGGAATGAGCTCTGCAACATCCAGTTAATGAGTTTCAATAAAATCGAGGTTGCAAAGTGCATGCCACAAATCTAGTGAAAGCAACACTTGGTGGGAGGTTTATGAAATGATCCTTGTATGTAACCTCCAACTGCTAAAAATATATCCCTGAAATAAGGGATGCCTTTGCATGCTACCTTGGGAGGAGAAACCCATGCATGCAAATCAGTTTTGCTCGGTCCCGAAGGGAACTGGTCAACTCAACTGCACATGCAACATTCTGCTCAACTGGGAGGAAAAAAATACTCATTTATGGGAGGGAGATGAGCTGGCTTCCCAGAGGGATTACGTAATTTCTAGGCAGAGCAGCTGATTACTACCCAAAATTGCGCAATTTATGGGTTGAGCAGCCATGCTGGGAGGAATTGGGCAATTTTCTCAGTGAACAGTGACAGGAAGATTTGCGCAATTATGGAGCCTAGAAAGCTACTAGACAAAATTGCGCAATTTTTGGAGGGAAGGCTAGTTGCCCTCCATAATTGCACAATTTCT
Source organism: Pinus tabuliformis (assembly GCA_031772625.1). Lineage (NCBI taxonomy): Eukaryota > Viridiplantae > Streptophyta > Pinopsida > Pinales > Pinaceae > Pinus > Pinus tabuliformis. The sequence continues at coordinate 1,443,628,690 of CM062817.1, read as the reverse complement.
CGAGGGAGCTACTCAACTTGCAGTTGGACTAAGTCTGATGAAACAACCTGTGAGGGGGATTCAACAAGCTTTGATGGACAAGCTGTCATTCTGCAAGAAAATCACTGAAGCTTGTGTACTTGACAAGATAAGACATGTTGTTGTGAAAGGTTGGTATGGAGGCTCCAAAACAAAGTTGTGGTATAGGTAAATTCTCAGTACAGACATAAACAGTTCCTCTAGCTTGAGAGAGCAGGTCTAGCCACAAAAAAACAATCTATGGAAAATCTCCTTAAGCTAGAATCAAATAAGAGGGCCTACCTCTTAGAAACGGTATTTTGCTTGGTGATGATCCTACTTCCTTACTCCAACTATCTTTCGTTTCCTTCCTTCGAATACCTGAAACAAGAAAACAAACAGCAAACAACAAATGTGATAGCATACAAATTGTATTTAGCCTACTTAACAGGTCAAGGAACATTAGGCCATAAATATGTAAGATAACACTTCATGTAGGAAATCAGTCAATAGTTCTATTCATATAAAGTCAGAAAGAGATTACAACCAATGCCTTGACGTTGCTAGTCTCCTCTAACGTATTCGGGTTCCCACACTTTAGCTAGCATCTCATGGATAGCCCCAAAAATGGAAGTTTTAAGGCCTCTTCCCTTTAGTCTCAAACCAAAGAAAACACACTATTCTCCCTCAAACATACACTAGAAAGCTACAAGCTATAAATGTCTTGCTGATCATTCAAACTCACTCCAAAAACTAGTTTAGCTTGGGAAAAGAGAGGCCTATATAGATTGGATGGAGGGGATATGGTTCCTCTCAGCATGGGAGAATGCCTTATCTCTTGGGTTTGTTCCATCCTAATAGGGGAAAGGAGCCCAAACTGACTTCTTTGGCTCCACCTAGCCCAACCATATACCAGACTTTTGTTACAAAGCTTCTAGACCTGGAAGCTTCGACTCCATATTTAAAAAACTTGCCAAAAGAGGATCGATGTGACTGGAAAAGGGCTCAGTCGCTTCATACGACGCTAGTGCTAGTTTTAATCTCTGCAAATTGGTGCAAGGAGGAAACTGGTCAGTAGCACTAATCTTATAAACTGGAGTAAAAGGAAGATTCTTGGGAAATGATGCCAAGGGAAATTATTCTGCTCATGAAGAGGGACATACTAGGAGTTTCTTCATGATGGGAAAGCATGTAGGGTTCACTATAGAGGTCCTCCAGGATCATGGACTGGGAGTACAGGGACAGTGGAAAAATAGTGTGTAACAGGTACCCCTAAAGCATGAAGGTTGAAATAGAGCGAGGGGTGAAATTCTTTACAAGTGGATGCAGGGAACTCGAGTCCGTCGTCGGAAAACCTGCAAGCAAGCATATATACATATACATCACTGAAAACTCTGACAGATGATACATGAATCATGGTATGGATACAACCATCTAGAGAATGATCATGTAAATGGATACAAGGCATAGGTGCAACCATCCAATAGAAGGGATCATAAGGAAACCAAGGTATGGTCACAGCCATCCAATAATGAGAAGGATCACATATAACAACTCATGGTATGGTCGCAACCACCCATCTGAAAGAGAAATGTATATTAACATGATCATGTCAAATTGCCTCGCAACCTGGACTGGTGTAATATGAGCCCAGCATCTTGCGCTCTAAACGGCTTGATCAAAGTACAAATCCTAACATGTGAATGAATGTGTTGAATTCGAACATGCTAGAAAGTTGCTTGATTACTGGTCAATGATGTGAATCGTTAACAAACGCGAGAGAAACCACCAATAATGACAATGGCTCTCAAGGTACTAGCAACATAGTTCATTGAATGTGAATAAAGGAACTGAAGTCGAACACCCATGAAATCACTCGATTGAAAGTCAATGATGTGAACTTGTCGTCAAGTGTGAAGAACTTGCCATTAGGGCATGCAATCTCTAAGGTACTGGAAGGGATTCTCTTAGCCAACTTCCTGGATAATGAGCTGAAGTCGATAAGAAGCGGCTCTGTTGAAGGAGGGCCATGATGTATCCCACATCATTGACACGAGATAGGGATGCAAATGATTTCAGATGATAGAGAGAATCAAGAGTAAGTGTAACTGTAGAAGGACTAACTCTTGAACATATCGGCGACACAACTCCGGAATTTGGCCATTTTTGGATCCATAGGATCAGTGGTCATGATGACATGGCAGAGATAAAATGGAAGGAAAAAATGAACGGCCCAACCCAGGAAGGTCAATGATGAAAAGGAGGATATCCCAACCCGACATGAAGCAGAAAGTGTCATGTTTTAGAGTGAGCTACAGACACGACTGATAGAATTTCCCATTTTCCCACACCATTTCTGGTAAGTACCTCAATTATTTTTTATTGTAAGCTTGAAGGGGATAGCATGTTATTGCACTATAAGTTCATCCTTCAAACGAATTTGACCTAGTAAGTTTAATGAGCCCTAGGAAGGAGAAGCTCATGTCTGTCATGGTGACGAATCCAATGTCATTTAATATCTTAACGAGTCCGACAAAGGTGTAACTTGGTATATTTTTCATGTTTAGAGAGTTTAAAAAAGACACATAAAAGAAAACTCCACATGGTCCCTTTTCATACATTTGTGTTTCTCGAGCCCGAAAAGGTATAAAACGATACTTGAGAGAACCACTTGACCATTTCGGTCAAGGAGTACCTTTTTCGTAAATAGTTTATCACGACATGAAAAAGGGGTAAATGTATACTGGGTAAATGACGTTTCAAAGCCCTTAACGAGTTCAAAATGACAAGAGATCGACAATCTTTTCGTGTTTAAAGAGTCGGAAAAGGGCTTCAAAGTGGACCTCCCATTTTTATTCTCTTTTACGAGTCAAAAAGGGAAAGATACTTGGCGATCTTTTCATTTGAGTTTTACGAGTCGAGAAAAGAGCTTAAACGTGACTCCAGTACTTCATCAGTAATCCATCACCTGTCTCTATGCAAAAGGTAAATGCATTATCCAGTTTCTGAGGCAAAAAATAGGTCCAAAATACTTTAAAAAACCCTAATATTTCATAAAAAATGAATAAAAGGAGGAAAAAGTAATTATGTTTTACCATTTTACCATTTTACCTTGTGTGAAGAATGTTTCACTCATGTGTGCCCTAGTTTTTAGGAGCAGGTTGTGGGAGATCCGGGAGGCCATTCGACGATCCGTCAGTTAGTTCCGCAGTGATCCGGATATGCTGCTCTCAGAGGGAGAGGATTATTATGATGGAGGTAAAAACAAACAATTTTAATTTTTAATTTTTTTATTGTTTTTGAAATATATGCATTCATGTCATTTCATTTTTATAAATGTAGATGTGGGACTAGAGCATCATGCCGATATGTCCCTGATTGCCAGGCGCGTTGCTCAGTAGTTCAATTTTGCTCCTTATCAGGAAGGAAGCGATAATGAGGAGAAGATCGCGCGGAACCTCGAGGGATTGACCCACAGTATCCCAGAGTATGCCTAGGTGGGTGACATCCCACGCAAGTATCAGAGGCATACAATGGGGGTATCAGACCAGATCCACTAATTGCTGACTCGTGTAGTACGAGCAGTTACATGCTAGCATGAGCATCATGCCGATTAGTTCATAGGTCTAGCATTCCACATTTTTGAGGCATGTGAGCCACGAATGTATAAGGCCTGCGAGCCATAGATGTATTTGAACACATTATTTTTTGGGGTTTTGATGTATGACAAAACATTATTGACATATATATATATATATATATTTCCTTACTTACTATGGTACAAATGTTTTGTTTTTTATTTTCTTACATGTTTCACAAATGTCTATCCAGCACATAATTAACTAATGCATCTATCACTGTATTCATGTGCCTAGGAATATGATGATATGTAATGTAATCAAACTTTCTCTCCAATAGACGAATATGTAGATAAATTCTCAATATTTGAGGGTTTTTGACAGAATATTTCCTGTTGAGTTGAAGAATAACAAGTTGTGAATCAAGGTTGACAACCAATTCCCGGATGTTAAGAGCGATAGGTTCTGACAACAATTTGACAACTGTGCTATACTTAGCGATGGTATTAGTTGTTTGACCTAGACAAATACCTTGAAGATCAATCAAAGCACCATGGGGGTCATAAATGGCCCATGCTGCGGATGATAGATTCCGGGTACCACGACAATCACCATCAACGAAACCGATGTGAGGAGACACTGACATCTGCAAAGTAGGTAGAAACATAATAAGCAAAAAATATGCTTGCAAAACAACACACCAAACCACACTGCAAAAAAATGAATAACACACTATTGTACAAAAGTAGCCATGCAAGATGACCTAAGCATAGTGCTTGTTGAGATAAAGCCCATTAGGAAGCTTGTCTAAGGGATTGCCCTCATAGTCAATAATCTCATAGGCCCCTTTCTGTAACACACGTTTAACAATGTAGGGCCCATGCCACATGGGTTCGAACTTTCCTGCCCCCAGCTTATCATTAACCTGATCATACAAAAGAACCAAATTGCCATCAGAAAAAGCTCGAGGAGAGACAAACTGATCAAAATGGGACTTGACCTACTTTTTCTGTGCTTCGATGACCAAAATAGCAAGACGACAAGTCTCATCCAGTCGTTCTAAATACAAGAGGCGCTCTTCCTGAGGTGAGGTCTCGGGGAGAAGTTCGACTGCTAGCTTGAGGGATGGAATTTCGCGCTCAATCGATAAAGTTTCTTCCAGACTGTAGACTAGATGGAACAGTGTGAATCTAGTTGCATCCTTGGTCGAGGTTTGGTAATCCCACAGAGGTAAAAAGAGCATGACATGCCAATTAGACTTGTGCATCCCAATGGTGCACTAAAGCATCGTAACCAAGACTTTGTTCACAAATTCAACTTGGCCATTAGCCTCAGGGTAATACGGCGTTGAGCCATCGTGGCGCAAGCCCAATGTAGAAGTTAGCTTAGCCATCATGTAATCTCGAAAATGGGAGCCATGGTCGATGAAAATGGCCTTAGGCACTCCAAACCTGGAAATAACGTGATTGAATAGAAATTGAGCTGCCATTTTACCGTCCATAGAATATGTAGGCATCGCTTTGGCCCATTTGGTGAAATAATCCACAACAACGATAAAATACCGATGCCCCGTGGCTGAATGAGGGTTACAGGTCATATAGTCAATGCCTCATTTGGCAAAAGGACTAACGGTAATAATGGGGTGTAGCTGAGCGGGTGGGGCGCGCATTTTTCGCTGATAAATTTGGCAATCATGGCACTTGCGAATACAAAGAATGTAATCCTTGAAGATGGAGGGACAAAAATAACCAGCGTGAAGGATTTTTTAAGTGGTAGCATATCCAGATAGGTGACCACCACATGCGCTAGAATAGTAGTCATTCAAGACTCTCTGAGCCTCCTCGAGAGTGAGATAGTGGAAAAGAAGTAAATCGACACCGATGCGATATAAAGTATCTACAATGATACGGTAATGTTGGGACTGATGTTGAATGCGTTAGGGAGAATCCTTGGTCAACACAGACCAGCAGGTGGATGTATGGAGATACACGATGATATCACCGTACCAGGGATCGAGGGTGCTAATTAAGAAAAGAGTCTCGTCCGAGAGCTGCTCATTGGCAACAACAAGAAGAGAAGCAGAGGGAAGGGAGCAAATCAACTCAACGAAGACCAGTGATTTCTTAGATTTGGTAGTAATGAACACGAAATTGAATTCTTGGAGGATGAAAATCCACTTCGAATACATTTCCCCCAACAATTGACGAGTTAGGATGTAGGTCATGGGGTTGCTTTCAGAAATCACAGTGGTAGTGCAAAGTAGAATGTAATGCCGAAAATGCTGAACAGCTTGTATGGTAGCCAAAACCAAATTCTCGACATGAGCATAACGAGTCTCGGTGTCGAGGAGATTATGGCTTAGGTAGCAAATAAAATTTTCATTTCCTTCATCATCATCTTGTACCAGCACCATAATGATTGTACTAGAGGCTGCAACTAGATAAAGGAAGTAATCATGATGATAGTTTGGGGCGTGCAACAAAGGAGCATTGATGAGGATAGATTTTAGGTCATCGAAAGAATTTTGGGAAGCCTCATCCCAAACAAACAGGGTTGCTTGCTCGAGAAACTGAGTGAACCCTGAAGCTAGCTCAGCATAGTTCAATATGAAACGACAGAGGAAATTTTCTTTTCCCTGCAAACTCTGTAGTTGATGTAATGAAGATGGAGGGGGTAAATTAACTATAGCCTCAACTTTAAGAGGATCAAGGTGAATTCCTTCTTTCGAAATGATAAAGCATATGAGTCATCCTAATTCGACGCAGAAGAAACATTTATGTGGATTTAGCCGAATGTTGTAGTGTCTGCAACAAAGAAAAATTTACCAGAGATGATCAGGGTGATCATGGCATTTACGAGAATGAGCGGGGAGATCATCCAAGTAAGGTTGAACGATGTTTCAAATGTTGTGGAATGCGTAAGACATCACTCTTTGAAATGTGGCCCCAACATTCTTAAGGCCGAAAGGGAGATTTTTATACGGAAAGGTCCCCCATGGACAGATAAAGGTTGTCTTATCTTGATCAATCGGCGCAATGTTTATCTGGTTGTAACCAGAAAAACCATCCATAAAGGAAAATAATTTACTCGCAGCACATTCATCAATTATTTAGTCAATGAAGGGAGTGGTGTAATTATCCTTAGGACATGCACGATTGATATCACAGTAATCGATGCAAACAAAAATAGTGCCTTGTTTCTTTTTTACTGGTACAATATTTGACACCTAATCTGTAAGCGGGATTAGATAAAAAAATCCAGCTTTCAGATTTTTTTCAACTTCACCCTTAATGGCAGCTACTTTTCTAGGCGCACTGGGTGAAGCCGTTGGTGAACAGGCTTCGTTTGAGGGTAAGCTGGAATCTCATGCATGACTATACTTGGGTCAACGCCAAGCATTTCTTCATATGACCATGCAAAAACATCTCGGAATTCTTGGAATAGACAAGTATTGAGGTTGATCTCTTTTGGAGAACAAGTTACCTCGATATGGACATTTTCAACGACACCAGGCTTGACAGAAATATCTATTGGCATCATTTGGGTAATGTCACCCATGTTCCCTTTCGACCAAACTTCATGAGTCATGATTGGTGTTTGAAGTGGTAGGGTCGAGAACTGAGAAGAGAACTTCTCAAGACAAGTAGACATGACCACAGGGCCATGCAAGAATGAGGAATGATGATGAGTGTCATTCCAAGGTACTTCCTCTAGAGACATTAATTCCATGATACTCTCGTTAGAAAGAAAAGTCTTGGTTAAGGGATCGGGAGATTCCAAGGAACCAAGCCACGGGGATTGCGAATACACATCAATATATGTCCTCGAAACAGGATGATTAGAGGATATTGAAGGCGAAGCCGAAAAATTTCCACATAATTAATTTCAGTAGGACTTAACGGCATAAACTCGCCCCATGTATCAACAAGATCTGGGGAGGGAATGACTCGAGGATCAGACTTGACCAAAATCATGTTGACAGAGGCAACAAGAGGAGGTGCGAGCAGAAAAATACTCATTAAGGCAGGATCTTTAAAGAGCCCTACCCCCACACTCTCATAAGGAGCACCGGTGTGCTTAACATACAGAACATTGCCATCCGAGGAGGAAGATGCAAAGAAGGATAGTTGGTTGACTGTGACTATATTCCCTTGATGGGGAAAACGAATCACATAGAAAAGGGAGGAGGCTACAACATGCATGGAATGGGTCCAGCTCCATTTGAGTAGAATATTGTAGTTAATATTAGCATCAAAGATCTCTACTTTGACATGTACTGTCTTGCCCTCCAAAGTAATGGTAAGGTTGAGAAGGACACCGAATGGTTGCAAATCGCATCCGTCAAAAGCTTCCAAAGTGTTAGGGGACTGGTTCAGAGTAGGAGAACGAATTTCCTTCCAACAAGCGACCGACATGATGTAGGTGGAATCACCTTCATTGGTGATGGTCTTATGAATGGTTTTCTCATTTATGATCACCTGAATGAGAAAGGCAATTTGATGAGGTAAATGTGGAATGTGGTTTCTAGGTCAAAATAAATGAGATTAGAGTCAGCTGGATCAATGCCCCTAATAGCCGACAGTAATGATTTCCACTGAGAAGGACAACTTTGAAGGACCTTGAGAGTAGACATAGCTGATGGCACTTGAGCCAAATCTTCGACAATGTTATAATGTTGAGCAGCTCGAGCATTTGGATTGTATGAGGACTTTCGTAGCACACCGCGAGAAGGTGGTCGAATGGAGGAATCAAGATTAGGTCACTCTTTATGGAGAGGACTAGAACTGGATGGGGTAGAAGAAGAAGGTGTACTTTCTTTCTCTTTCCCTATTGTCGGGGTAAGAGTTTGATAATATTTTGACCTGGTAGCCACGTTAATCTGTGTATTCATCATGAACACTTGTGAACCTATGGAAGAAGATGATTGAGGCTGGTCTACCATTTGGGTCTTCTGAGACAGAAAGGGATCTTTCAGGATAGCTAGGGTCCCTTTGATCAAATGACTAACTTCAGATCATCTGGGACAATCCTTAGTATAGTGATCCTCCTCACAGATGAGGCATGGATATTTGGGTTTCCTTTGGGAAGCATCACTAGTAGATGACTTAGGAGGGCCCTGTTTCAGGGCATCGGCTTTACTCTTTCCTTTTCCTTTCTTCTTACCTTTAGAGTATTTGTCCGTTGCGGTAGACTGGAAAGTGTGAACCTCTAAGGTTTTACCAGAGCCTGATGAAGAAGATTTTGCAGGGGTCTAAGTCACTGAACCAATTACTCCATAAAAAGGAGGTGTAGCAAGAGAATTAGATGTCGTCAGATAAGATGAGGGTCTGGGAACATCGGGTAACACATCATATAACATGCCGAATTGTGGATAGACGAGGTCTAGATACTGGGCATGCACGATGGCTTGTTCCTCAGTGACGCATCCACCCATAGCAATGTCCTTAGTAATTTTGTTGACAAATGATTTGGTGAACCACTCAGTCAACAACTGATCAAAAATCTCAAACTTAATCAGGTGACGCCTACGTCTCCATTCATGGATGTGATGTGGAAATGTGTGAGAAAGGCCATGGTGAGAGTGTTAAAGTCATGACAGGTATTTCGAGGTAGCGCGATATACCACTTGGATGCAGCACTTGTAAGAGTTCTTTGGAAAAGACGAAGATGAATCGAATTATCAACGTAGGAATTCAAGGAGCACCAGAGGTGATATTTCATCATGTGGGCTTGTGGATCCTCCTTTTATTTTCCTTCAAACTTCGGACAATTTCTTGGATCTTGGATGGAACTGCGGGCTAGTATGGCGAATGAAGAATCGAGTCATTCGTGAGTCTAGACACATCTAGCAATTCCAGTGTAGCCAAGAATGACAATTGGGTATTGAAAGGCATTTGAGGTCGATAAGGGGGCCCAACTGGTGGGCCCCATGCCTGCTGGTAAGGATTTTGTCCATATGGCATTTGATTTTGCCCCCATTGTAGGTTACCTTGCCCATAGGGAGGATTCTAAGCTTGAAAGCCTTGAAACTGTCCAACCATAGGCTGTTTATAAGCAACATATGGGTTAAAAGGCTGTTGAGCCTGCTGGCCTTAGACATACAGATTTTGCACTTGATGTCCTTGAGCATAAGGGTTTTGGACCTGTTGCCCTTGGACAAAAGGGTTTTGGACTTGCTGCCCTTGGACATACGGATTTCACTTGCTGCCCTTGGACATAAGAATTTCGGACATGCTATCCCTGGCAAAAGGATGTTGAACCTGTTGCCTTTGGACATAAGGATTTTGCGCCTGTTGCTGCAGGACTTGACCCTAACCTTGCCCTTTGAAAGGTTGACCCTCTTGATATGAGTATAAGGGTTGCTACTGCCCAGGTTGACCTTGTTGTCGCAAGGGTGCGGCTGTAAAGGTTGTCCCTGCGGCTGAAGAGGTTGACCTTGTGAAGGAATAGGCTAGAAGGATTGCGGCACATACTGCACTTGTGGCTGCATGGTTTGCTGCAACGGTTGTGAGGGTTGCCCCTGCGGTTGTTGCAGTTGTCCTTACTGTGACATCATCTGGCCTTGCTGGTGCATTGATGGCCCTTACTACAACAAAGGTTGCCCTTACTACTACAAAAGTTGTCCTTGTTGCTACAAAGGTACTTGAATAGTTCCCAGAATGACCCCCTGAAAGTTCCCGAACTGTATCTGGCCATATCCACCAGGTGTGGCAGACGAACCAGGCTAGACATAAGGTTTAGGCTGAGGGATGTAGGGCGGATTAACCATCATTTGTGAACCATATGGAACATAAAGAGGTTGGTATTGAACCTGGGCCATATTAGGCTACTGGTACTGGATGTTACTTGACCTAGATGGACCAACATGGTTCGGCTATTGGTACTGGACATTACTCGATCTAGTAGGACCAACAGGGTTTAGAATGGCACCCGAAGATTGGTTCATCCAACCATGTGAGCTTGTGAGCCACTCACATTGGTTGTACCAAACATCATAGAAACATTCGCACTTTGTGCCCCAAGCAGTGGCACAACCTGTTCACTTACTAGAGGGATCGAAGAACTAATAGAGACATGACTCGAGACCGTTAGTTGAATCACACGGGTTACTGTGACCGATGAAACAAGAGGATTCTGAATAGTGGGTTGCACCGTAACTGAAGTAACTGCAGAATGCACCATCGGTTGGGATGTTGGGTTCTGAATGAACAGACCTGAGGTAGGAATAGCACCAGATGCCCAGATAGAGTTTTGATATAGCGATGAGGCAGTAGGCGTACCTAAAACCAATTGAGATAAAGTCACGTAATTATGCAGTAACTTAGGATGAGAATTGGTCGGAATGCTTTCAGTGTAAGGGAGACCTTCAAGAGGGAAATTATACTCCCGCCCCTTGACTGTGCGTAGAGTGGAAACCTCCGAGTGGCCTAGAGAGGGGACTAGGATTTTGCCTTCTGATTCCATGGGTGAAAACAAGCGACGACAGACTACCGAAGATGTTCAAGGGAATAATTCCAAAGGAATACCCTGATATTTCTATGGACTGTACGGATGCTGATGTGATATCACAACAGGATCGAATAAAGGATTCAAAGGATAAACAACCAGTCCAAGCTGACCTTCAGAAGTTGGCGGACTCTCGGGAGTCTGGATACGATTTTCCAGAGATTCTGGGCCAATGTTAGAAAGTGACCCAGTATCTGAGGGAGGAGGAGGACGATATGACAAAGGTTGAATGCTCAAAACAATTCCAAGTTCAACACCTTAGTCCTCAAGTGACTGCGGCAATTCAGGAAAAGGCTCCTTAGACGATCTTTTAGACAGAGGAGAGGAAGAGGAACTAGGCAAACTGATGGTTCAGCCACGATGATTTTGTCTCAATTAACCAGGAGGGAGAGATTTATTCCAAGGCTTTAAAATGTATTTAAAGTTATACTCACGATGTGGTATAGAAAAAGACTATCAAGACTGTTATATGATCATGGGCAACAATTTTTTAAGATGAAAAAACAAACTGGTGCTCTTTCATGTTTTAAGAGTCGAGAAAGAAGCAAAGGTGACTCTATCACTTTCGGTTTGAAATGAGCTCGAAAGGACAAGTGCTCGGGTGATGTTTTATATTTAGGGAGGCAAAAAGATCAAAATGACTACTCTAGATGATCTAGGCAAAAAGGATTACTAGGTAATTGTGAATTGCAGAATACCTCTCGATTAACCGAGAAGTATGGGAAGGCAACCTCCCAGAATGTTGTGTTTGGTGTATCATGTTTACAAGTTGACAGAATCAGATTCCTATGGATAAAGTATTACAACCTAGTGGGGTCTCCCTTTATATACATGACGGTATGGGGAGCACAAGTCCATACTAGCGTTGTATAGTGCCAAAGCGAATGATAGCTGCTAGGTTTAAAGACGTTGGAACACGTCTCTAGATTAGACCTTCTAAATGTGATCGTTAGGTTTCAAATGCGCCTTAGGTTAATTGAATAAATTTTAGAGTTTGTCTTGAAATTATGTCTCGGTTTTTAGGCCTTATCAATGTGGCTCGAAAAAATCCTATATGCAGCTAAATGAGACATGAACCTTTCAATTCGATGAATTGTTTACACTAATGAGAGTAGAAAACACACTCAATGCAACAAACAAGCAATTGAAAGCAAAATGACCTTTTCACTATTTCACTTTTTGAAAACAAAATGATGAAAAACTCTTTCCAATTCCTATCTTTCCTATCAAACACACTTCAAGTAATCCTTTCACTAGTAAAGATAATTCATTTCTTTTCCAATGCAAATGACGATGCAACTCTTGTCTTCAATGATGCTAACTAATGTAACATATTGATTCAACAAACTAGAATCATGTATTTTTCAATGAAATGAGAAAACAAATCTTTCACAAACACTTCAATGAAACATTTCCAATACAATCAACCTCAAGCAAATGCAAAGCACAAAAGATAATTCCTTTCAAAGTAATGATGTAAAGACTCAACCAAAAACAAGATGAGCAATGTGATCTATGCCCGAAAAGAGACACTCAATCAACAAACGAAACTTTTCAAACTTGTCAAATGGAAATCAAAACAACAAAAGGACTAACAAACGAAATGGAAGGAGTAACTTGACTATTGAATTGACTTGCTGAGCACACAAACAGGTGAATGGATGATGACCTAGATGCCCTAGGGCTACAAACCATTCAAGGACTTAAGAAACCAAGTAAAGAAAAGGCAAACCAAACCAACATATAAACCAAGCTAATAGGAATTTCTAGTCAGGGAGAACACAGTCAAAACAAGCTAAGAGATAGAAATCAGAAGGGAAAGACACACTGGTTATGATCTAGGGGAAACCCTGATCTTCACCTACAGGAATCGGCATGACTGCCTAATTGACAACAAGCGCCAGAAGGGGGTCGATGTGACTGTTCTTGAGAAACTCACAATGATCGACGCAAGTGTCAGAAAAATAAACGCGTTGCACAAGGATTCAAGGAAAAAAATAAAAATTTCCAAAGGCTAAAACTAGACTTGCCACTGTAAATTTTAGGCTTAGAGCAGTAAATCAGGCAAAGCAGAGAACTATAAAAGGAAATGGTGATACTATAAAAGTTCACGCAAAACCATAAAATGAAAATCAATCAAATAGAAGGATTGGCTCCCTAGTGGAGTTGACAATTTGTGGAGCAGGTAAATTCTAAGTGTAGACACAAACAATTCCTCTAGCCCGAGAGAGTGGGTCTAGCCACAAACAAACAATCTATGGAAAATCTCTTTAAGCTATAATCAAATAAGAGGGACTACCTCTTAGAAACGTTATTCCGCTTGGTGATGATCTTTCTTCCTTACTCCAGCTATCTTTCGTTTCCTTCCTTCGAATACCTGAAACAAGCAAATAACAACAAACCACAAACGTGATAACATAAAAATTGTATTCAACCTACTTAACAGGTCAAGGAACATTAAGCCATAAAGATATAAGATAACACTTCATGTAGGAAATCAATCAAATAGTTGTATTCATATAAATTCAGAAAGAGATTACAACCAATGCCTTGACATTGCTGGTATCTTTTGACGTATCTAGGTTCCCACACTTCTGCTATCATCTCATGGATAGACCCAACAATGGAAGTTTTAAGGCCTCTTCCCTTTAGTCTCAAACCAAACTAAACACAATATTCTTCGTCAAACATACACTAGAAAACTACAAGCTATAGATGTCTTGTTGATCATTCAAACTCACTCCAAAAACTAGTTTAGCTTGGGAAAAGAGAGTTTATATAGGTTGGATGGAGGAAGATGGTTCCTCTAATCATGGGAGAAGGTCTTATCTCTTGGGTTTGTTCTATCCTAATAGGGGAAAGGAGCCCAAACTGACTTCTTCGGCTCCATCCAGCACAACCATCTACCAGACTTCCGTTACAAAACTTCTAGACCTGGAAGCTTCGAATCCATATTTAAAGAACTTGCCAAAAGAGGATCGACATGACTGGAAAAGGGCTCATTCACTCTGTACGGTGCTAGTGCTAGTTTTAATCTACACAAATTAGCGCGAGGAGGAAACTGGTCAGTAGCGCCGGTCTTGTAAACTGGGTAAAAGGCAGATTCTTGGGAAATGATGCAAAGGGGAATTATTATTCTCATGAAGAGGGACATACTAGGAGTTTATTCATGATGGGAAAGCATGTAGGGTTCATTGTAGAGGTCCTCCAGGATCGTGGACAGGGAGTACAGGGACAATAGAAAAATTTTGTGTAGCAGAAGCTAAGGAAAAATTTTGGAGGGTGGTTGTAACTGCTACAATAGGTGCAAACCAAGGAATGGTGGAATGATGAGATCAAAGGAATTTCCCCCTACAACCTTGGTGATGGTGTATGACCCATATCGAAGTAGGTGAAGCTTGCGGTGGGGCCCAACGAAGCACTCCTTTCGCAAATGTAAGCAAACTTTGTCGCCCACCTCAAACTTGTGTGGCACTCGATGTTGATCATGACACTGCTTGTACTTAGCATTGGCTCTATCCAATATGTCATGGACCTATTAGGGGATGTGTTGAGTAGAGTCAATGAAGTTGTTAGCTCAGTCAGCTTCGGACTAGACATGAGCCAAATCTACCTAAGTAGCTACAAATGTTATGGTCACTTCAATGGGACATACCCCCCAGAAAGGGGTTATGGCCAGTTGATCTATGGAGAGATCTGTTGTAGTTGTGCTGGACATAGGGGAGGATTTCATCCCATGTGCATGGATGATTTGGGTTGTACATGATCATCCTATTGACGACCTCTGTTTAGCCATCAATTTGGTGGTGGAAGGTCGTGGACTTAGTGAGATGGTATCCATAATTGACGAGAGGCTTGACCAAAATGTACTTAGCAACCTATTATCGCAAGCTTAGACAATGGACTATGGGATAAGAAAATGTACCCACACTCATTCAAAGAAGAGCTTAGCAGTGGCTTCTACTATGATACTCTTCTTGCAGGCCACCAAAATGGCCATTGTAGAGAATCTATTGATGACCATGAACACGCAGTAGTTTCCATACTTAGTAGAAGGAAGGCCCAACATGTAATCCATGGAGATGGATTCCCAAGACTGACTAGGAGTAGGCAGAGGAGTATATATGGCTCGCTTATTGATTTTTGGTTTGGAAATGACACATGAAGTGCAAGATTTGATGTACTTCCCAACATCCTGTCGAAGGTTCGGAAAATAAAAATACTTTTGCAATACTATCACTATTTTCTCTACTCCAGAATGTCCAACAACCCGACTGTAGTGCGCCCACCAAATCATCTTGTCACACTCACTTGTAGGATCCAAGAGGTGTCCCAAGTGGCATAATAGTGTGCCCTGGAGGTGAAAATATGGAACTGCTTACCTTCCAAGAGCATCTGGTATGTTTTTCCAAATTTTGGATCACTCTTGTAAAGACGTGGCCACCCCGAAGTATCATGTCCAAAAGATTCAAGCACAGTGGTCAGTGCCATAACCAGTGGTCGACTGAGACAATCTGCAACACTATTGGTTCTTCCCTTCTTGTACTTGATGTTCAAATGGAAATGTTTCATATATGTGGACCATTTCTGATGGTGGTCGTTCTGCAACTTCCCTTGTGTCTGTATGAATTGCAGGTGTTGGTGGCATGTGTGGATGACCGTTTCCTTCCCCAGAGTGTAATGCTTCCATTGTCGGTAGGCCTACATAATATAATACATCTCTTTGTCATAAGTGGGATACTTTCAGACTGTATCTGAAAGTGTCTCACTGTGCCCCTGTTGTTTAAGAATTGCACCAATAGCATAGTCAGAGGCATTTGTATCAATTTCAAATGGTAGCTACAAGTTTGGTGATGTGAGCACTATTGCAGAGAAGAGGCGATGATTCAACTTGAAAAACACCTTCCATTAGGATTTAGACCAAAATAACTTTGCTTTTGCTCCACCCTTGGTGACTTGACTCAAAGACTAAGTGATATGAGAGAATCCCAAAACGAACATGAGATAGAAATTGGCAAGACCCATAAAGTTGCATAGTTACATTAGAGTGGTTAGGGCTAGCCAATATTGAATAACTTGTATCTTGGCTAGGTCCACATGCACACCCCACTCTTTAATGATGTACCCCATATATTGAACCTGGGTCATATCGAAAGTGCATTTCTCCAAATTGGCACACAATTTGTGTTGTCACGGAGTTTGGAGGACCTGCAAGATATGGTGTATGTTCTCTTCCCAAATCCAATTAAAGATCAAGATGTTTTCCAAGTACACTACCATGAATGAGTTGGTAAAGGGTTGCAAGATGTCGTCCATTAGCCACATGAAGGTTGCAGGGGAATTCATCAACCCGAAATACATGACCATCCATTCGAATAGACCCTCCTTGGATTTGAAGGCAGTATTGCACACATCGGAGGGTTCAGTTGGTACCTGGTGATAAATGGACTTCAAGTCAATCTTCTTGAAATATTTGCCCCCCTTGAGCTGGTCTGGAAGGTTGTCAATCTGTGGGATTGGATACCTATTCTAGATAGTGATCATATTCAATGCTCGATAGCCAATACAGAGTCTCTAGGTATCGTCTTTCTTCTATAGGAACATGATCGACCTCCCACAGGGTGCTGAACTTGTCATGATGTGCCCTTTCTACAACAGATCCTAAATCTACTAGTTAATTTCATCATTCTCTATAACAAAACGTTAGTAGATCGGTTTATTGGGTAGCTTCAAGATTGGGGTCAGATCGATGGAGTTCTTGACTTAACAGTGTAATGGTACCCCTATGCATAAGGTGAAGATGTCCTTGTACTCTTCCATGACATTGTCCATCTGCTACTACCATGTGGAGGATCCCTTTTTGGAGACTGTGGATGTGGCCACAATATTCTTCTTGCCCTAAGGGTGAATCATAATGAAAACAAATTTCCCAGTCCAGGAAATGATTTTACTGCTTCTTCACAGAGATCAACTAAGATGGAAGTAGGCAGTGCCACCTCCGGTATCTTGTATAACTTATTTCCCAAAGAAATATTGACAATATGATTCCTAGACTCATACACAACATGACGCTTCCATAAGTATGGTTGGCCTAATAACACATCACAAACTTCAAGAGGGGAAAAATCACACAATACCTCATCTGTGAAGGGCTTGATGTTGTAGGGAAGGCCACACTATTGGTTGACGCGAAGATCTTGCCCTTGGTGAAGCCACCTGATGTTGTATGACTGTGGTTGTGGTGTGGTCGGTAGGCCCAACCTCTTCATGACCTTTTGTTGAAATGGGGTTCTTTTTGCTTCTGCTGTTGATAATGAATTATAGCAGAGAACCCTTCACCCAAATTTGTGAGTGGAAGAGTCGCTCCCCCTCCTTTAGATCTTTACGCTCAGTCTTTTGGATCTTGTTGGTGGGTCCCATCAATAGGTACATTTTGAAAATAAATATTCCATCCTCTAGCCTTAAAACTATCTTTCTCTTACATTAATTCACATTTTTCATTATATTATTCTTAGTAAGAGGAGTAAAAGGTGTTTGTCATAGTATGTGGCCTAATGGGGTTTAATTGTAGGAAAATGAAACATTTTTTAGGCTATTATTATGTAGGGGCTTAATGGAAACAACTAGGAGAGAATCTAGGGGGTTTTCCACTTCCTTAAAAGTTAACTCCCTAAACACAGCTTGGGATCACCATATCCTCTCTGACCAGTTCGAGTTCATTGGAAACTGAGTGAATCCTAGTCCAAGTGAAGATCAAGAAGGAAAAGATTCACCATTTTCGAGATCAAGGAGGGAACCACTCCTACTTTTAAGGGAGCTGCTTCAGCCACCCTTTTGTATAAATAAACTAGAAGAAGATCTCATGAGGATTCAATTTTTTTGTTCATATAGGTGTATCTATTAAGCTTCAAACTTGTCATTATTATTTTAAACTTTTATGTGATGTATTATACTTGCACTTTTTGATAATGAGAAGTTGGATTTTAAGCTACATCTGAGTTAGTTTCAGAGGGCAGAAACCCTTGGGTTTGGGCCCAAACTAGAGGATTTGGTCCCTCTTCTTCTAATTATGTTTTTTCTTGATTCTAACCAGTTCATAGTTTCTTGCATTTCAATAGAGATTAATCTATAAAATCCCATGGTTGCAACCTCTACATCACCTTTCTTGTGGGAGAATGAGTGGAAGGATTCACAACCATAACCTAAAAAGATTGTGTTTATGATTTATTGGAAATATATTAGTGTTATTTGTCCTATTTTACATTTGATTTCTGTAGCTTAGAAGTCATTTTACTGATTAGATCAGTGGTATTGCATGAATTAGATGTTATTTAAATTCAACTCATCTTTTCCATCATAATTTATTTCATTTTGTTAATGATAAATGGATGCATGCATGTGAATGATTGTAAGGCTGGTTGATCTATAGGAAATGACATCTTCACCACTTCCATCCTAAGATCCTTCATCTTCTTCTTCCATTCCAACTTTGTCCTAAAACCTTGTTTTATAAGCCATTTTTCCTAGGTCACCAAGAACACTCATCCTAGTGCAAGACATGCCTTAAAGAGGTATTGAGATTGGCTAGGGGTTCAAACCAACCTCCTTTCATTTGCTTGAACTGCTATCCACCTCTCCATACCCTCAAGACAATGTTTTCACCTTCAAAAATCACTCAGATGCCCTCCTATAGCATTACAGGCCTACTTGTAGCATTAGAGGCCTCATGTAGCAATCACCTGTAGAAAACTTGTAGCAACATTTTCCTTCATCATTTTTTATCCCCACTGCAAATTTGGCTTAGCATAGATGCATAATGTCCCTCAATTGTGATATTATTATCTTGAAATCTCCTAGGCCACCCCAAACCTTCCTTTTCTTCACTGTAAAAACATAGTAGAGTTAGTTTCTTTATCGTGGAAGTAGGTTACTCATTTATGAGCAAGTATGAACTAGGTAGATGTTACATGCAATTATGATTGGTAGTTTTATGAATTATGCAAGATAAATCAGTTTCCTTACTGCAAGAAGATGTAGTAATTTGATGAATTCTGCAATATAAGATAGATTTATTTCTCAGAGTAGATTAGCCTTTGTCCTTTCATGAATTGATTAGTTAATCTTTTACAAGTTGAGTCAATGGCATTTTTGTCTTCATAGCTGGAAGAATTTCCAATTGTCCCTTTATTAGTAAGCTTTCATGTTGATTAAGCAGGGGAAGGGTCTTTGAGCACTTTTTTTTATCTAATGTCATAATTGAGGGTGTCATAAGTGGAATCCTATCTATTGTGCATATAAAATTGTCACCTCAAAGTTTATATGAACCCCATGTTGATAAGTTGAGTTGAGGAGCCCTTGGGAGTTGCAAAATTCTTGGTGCAATACTAAGGCTCACTAGTGGAAATGGTGGCACTAGGCTCTGCATCAATAATCTACTTCCCTTGTTCATTCCCCTTATCAATTTCTAACTCAAAGTCGGAACATCCATCTGATTTGGAAGCCTTCATCTTGGCCACTAGTGACTGCTTGGCTTGACGCTCACTTGTGTTGTGAGTGGAGCTCTTATGGAACTCACACCATTTCCCTGTGTCCTTCTTTGTCTTTGTGGTGTTGTTCCTTACTTGTGGCTTCAGCAGGTTGTCCTAGGTCACCCCACCTTGGATTTGTCCTTTGTTCTATAGTTTGGGGGCACCTTTCCCTTGCTTTGGATTCACAGATCCAGAGTCTCGCTTCTTGTGTTTAAATTTTTGCTCGATCTTGACAGTGTATTGATAGGTGGTGCCAAGTGAGGAGGTGTACAAGAACTCCATCTTGTCTTGGATGTACTTGTGTAGATAGCCACAGTACTTGAGTATCAAATGCCGCTTAGAATCCTTGATACCCAACTTTGTACAAAGGGTATGAAAAATATTTGTGAACTTTCGCACAACTTGGTCCCTTCCCTGCCACAACATGGTCCACTTTATGTATTTATATTCATAGCTCCTAACTAATATTTTTCCTTGATAGCATCTCAGAAATAATTCCAAGTGGATGTGGCTGAAAACATTGAGGATTCCCTCTCGTCCTTTTGTTCAAAGTAGGTTTCCCACTAGTCCTTGACATGGGGAGCAGATTTGAACCAAAAAATACCCTCCCAATATATCTAACCATCTATTTATGGCGTCTGCATCTATCTGGCTATCAAATATGGGAATGTCAAATTTAGATTGTACCTTAAAAGAAGTAGCGCCTCCAGAGTGGTTGTTGGATGAAGATGCGTCGCCTGTGGGTAGTCACTGAAGGATATAGGAAAATTTATCCATCATTGCATTCATTTGTATCTTGAGGGATTCCACGAGCAATATTTTGAAAGGATCTCCTGCTCCCTCATCTTTCTTTTATTCCTCCATGGGAGGCCATTGGGGTTTGCAAGGCTGGTCTTGCAAAGGTTCAACTAGTTGGAGCCCTAACTCTTTATACCCTGACCTTGTTGGTGACATGCAAAGAAAAAAGAGAAAGAGAAAATCTCCCTCATACCACTGATCCAGACTTATGCACGAACGTAAAAAAAAATATAGATATAAAAATAAACACAGATATGAAACAAAAATAAAACTTCATTTCATTAATATCAAAGGACTGAAATATGATTACATACAAAATACAAATAAACTAGCCTGGGCAATGGTAGTTTATCTCTGAGAAGAGATGTGGCGTCTACATGCCTTTGAACTATTTTACAATGGGGCTCAAGGGCCCTTTTATTATTGAACAACAAAGGAAAGCCATAAAAAACCAAAACCTTAGCCTCAGGTCATAACTTGGTCATATGATCTTTGTTTGGTGTGTATGATACCTCATTGGAGATATCTCTTTGAGTACTATAGTATTTGTTACAAATGCCTTCATATGGGTATGGGCCTTATGCCGACCTAAAAAAAATTATGTTTAGGGGGTCAAAATAGCTCCAGAAGTTCAGGACTTGAAAAATTACTAAAAAATAGTATATGGTGCTATAATCAAGGAAATAAACGAAATGAACTAGAGGCTTGGGTGGAATAGGTGGGTGGCCACCAATATCCACCTATATCACATCAATAATATTTTCTAATTAAAGAATCAAAGAATCTTGGAACACAAAAACTGTCACATTCGCTTCATGATTATTCTCTTGTTGTCCATCTCCTTCTTTTCCTTTCCGATATTTGTAGTCTTTCTTCAGGTGTCCTTTCTTCCCACATTTCCAGCACACTATCCCTGATCTGGATTTGGATCTACCTTTTCTTGACTTACTGTGATTTCCTGGGCTCCTTCCTCTTTCCATTTTTCTTCCCCTAGTCTCTGCAGTCAAAGCATTACTTGTTGTCTCACCAGGGATTTTCTATCGCATTTCCATAACCTGTGGACTGATATAACTTAGGCTATCCCCCGGATCTACTAAAACAAACATATTTTGGTCTAGAATCATATCTTTAATCTCGATCATTATTGACTAGTGTTTTTCTTGGTGGTCATCTAATGCTGCATTGACTCTTGGTATGTTCCTAGCCACAACATTCATTGTAGATGCTTCTTACATTACTTGTAGAGCTTGGACTAATCTTATATTATATAGACAATTTATGAGCAAATTAGGTTCTTTACAACCCCACCACTTTAACAATTCCCTCTCTTTTCCATTATTATTTCCTTTTTTTTTCAATTCCATTGTTTTAGACCCTATTTGAGACTAAGTAGGTTGTTGTTGATTGTTTAATAAAACTTATTGGTTTAATGGTTTTCCCATAATTTTTGAAAACATAGAATTTTGACTTTGTATTTCTTGCCCCTAACTTGTCCTTTCCCTTATTGGGAAAGGATTTTTAGTTTTCACTTTTCTGCTTGGACTACTGATATCAAATTCTAGCTTTTTGAGCAACTTCATCCATCATTTTAGATTTTAATACTCAATTCTTTCTTTGTATGAAAGAGGTAAACAATTAATAAAACACTCCAATTTATCTTTTTCATCATGAATATAAGGAACATATCTTAGTAGATTTGTAAATTTGGCCACAAATTCATCCATACTCATTTGGCCCAATTTCAGATCATGATTTTTTTTTCTTTTCATCATAGTATCTCTCTGTTAGACATTTTTCCTTAAAATATTTATGGAACTCTTCCCAAATCACTGTCTTTTCCTCTACGTTGTGTACTATTATCACCTATTCCCACCACAATGAGGATTTTCCTTGGAGTTGATAGATGGTTAGTCCAACTTTCAAGTTACTAGAGTACTCATACTCTTGGATGTATTTAGTCATATTCAACAACCATGCCTCTTTACCATTGAATTTAGGTGGCCTACTCTTTTTGAATTCCCCTTGAAGTTTTGTTTTCTATTTCTTACCTTGTTTATGTGTTTTCAGGACTATTTTGTCTAATTACTTCTCATTGTCAGGTTTTCCATCCTCACTTGTAGCATTGTAGTCTACTTTTTTTTCTTTGAGGATATATTTCTATCCTTTGTTAACTTTGGGTCTAGAGGTTTTTTATTTGATTTTTAAGTCAAATCCTTAACTAGATTATCTTTCTCAACACTTTCATTTAGCAAATGCTCACTGTTTTCTTGATATTGAACAATTCTAGTTTCATGTCTTTTACCATTTCTAGTAGTTATTTGGTAGGAGGTGATGCTTCATCTCTTAACTGCACCTAGATCTTCTCTCCTTCATCAAGAGATCTAGAAGATGCTTCTACCATTACTTTCTCTTTGCTTCTCTGTTCTGTGTAACAAAAAAAATATCTTAATTAAATTTTAGTTGTAGTTTGCCCCATAGGCCTCAATATTGAACCTACAACTCTCATACCACATGTAATTTACCTCAAAATAACACCCCCAAAGAACAATTTAACTCATTGTTTATTTACCATACTAGTAGAAATCCTCATCACTGGTGATACATGTCCTTCTAGTATTAAGCTCTTATCTTATCTCTTCCACATACTCTAAATATATGGTTTCAATCATGCCCTTAAGTTTTCTATGACTCTTTTTTAAGTTTTACATGTCTATGGTTAGGACCACTCAATTGTTGTATTCGATTACATATATACCTTAGCCACTCTACGTTAGGTGCTAGGTGAGACTTGGTTCGACCTATCATATTTTTCTTGTTAGAATATATGTCTATATATGAATACATCTACTTTGAATGTTATGTAGTAGTTTTCCTTCCTTCTTACTATAAATACAACACTATGTGCTATAATGTCCTTGTTGTAACTTTATGTTATATCAGCCTTGGTATACTATGACCCTTTAGTATATTTACAATGCACCCTCCTCATTTATATACTTTGGCATGGTTCTGAGTTAACATTTTGTTTTGGAATATAATCTAGATGGGTTATATGTGTTATGGCTTCTGACCCTACCACACAAGCTTATTACAATGGTCCAAATAGCCGGCATCACATGGCCTTCACATGGTCGAAGATGTGAGGCAGTCATGAATGGTCTTGATTTTTTCTAGATGATCAAACTATGCTTCATGCTTAGGGTTTCCATTTGAGGAAAAAATATCTATCTTTAGTTCATTTCCCCATTTCTCTTTTAGTAGGGACTGGCCATCATTCTTCTCCATGACAAGGAATGGGGTTACAACTTTTCAGCCCTCACTCTTTTGTTACACCAAGTGTGGCTCTTCTTAAACAAGAATATGTCCTTTCTCCCTCTAAGGAGTTTTCTCTCGGTACCACATGACTATATTTTGTAATGAATAATGTTTATATATATATATATATTTTTTAAAGGTCATTCGTTTTTTTCCTTCTCCGCCTTTCCTATTTTTTTTGTGGTCTAACTGACTATTGTTGGTTCTATGCAAGTTATGAACATGGGTGGCCTGTTATGGTAGTGCTAAGACACTTTGAGTGACTTTTCTAAGGGTGACTTCAATCTATTGGTGAAGGGTTTTCACTAGGCACGACCTGTTAGGTCCCTATAATACTAGTGATTCCCTCATTATTATTGTCATTGTAGCCCTTATTGTTATTTTTGCGCCCCTATTGTCCCCATATTGTTATTATTGTGCCCCATAGAAGCCCACTATTGTTATTGTTGTGCCCTTATATTATTATTGTTATGTCGACTTTGATTATAATGTGGCCCATTAGACTCCAATATATAGAAAGTAGGTTTTGTCATTTGTATCATCCAAGAATTGTTCATTTGTGTAATGTAAAGGAGGTTTCCCCCTCGAGGAGGTTGATTTTGAAGGTGTTGATCTATCTTTTCTTCTATTTTATTAGCTGGTTTCATAACATTTGGTATTAGAGCTTTGGATTCTAGGGTTTCACTGCTCCAAATAGGTCATCATGGAATTTTCGCTATAAATTTTTTTATACAATGTTTCAGAATCTAAAAAAAAACCCATTTGAGACGAAATCTCTCTGAACCTTGGGTCTACATTTCAGATTTTTGCTCGCTATATTTGTGGAGATATGATCCAAGGAAGTTAGGGTTTTTTTGAGGATCCCGAATTATATCGCAAACATGTGACCCGGGGAAAATCGTCATAACGTTTTTTCTAAGCATCAGATTGAAATTTAGTAAGAAGTTACAGAAAGTTATTTTCTGTGTATCGGTTTCAGGTCCTAAGGTCGAAAAATTGACACATGACACTTCATACAAGTTCTCTCTACTGAACTAGTCTATAATCAGGTCATTGTGGGAGATTTGGCATAACTTTTCCTTGGAGAATCAAATCTTGATCAAACTTGTAGGGTTAGAAATAGGACTCAGAGAGCTATCGCAAGACACAATTTCAAACCTTGGAGATCATAAATTATAGAGATACAACAGATTCAATATCGATCTCCTACAAAGTGAAAAAAGGTGTGTAGTTTTTTTAAAATTTTCGCATAAGTTTTGTTTGAAAAATTAGTTTGAAGGAATTCAAAGGGAATTGTGAAGAATTATTATGATTAATTGATGCCCTGAAGAAAGAAAATGGAAAAGCCTAGTAAGCAACCTAAAATATCTAACATGCATCATGAAGAAGAGCAAGAAATGCAACATGATATACCTAAATTACGAGACTAAGTGGAACAAATTTCACTCTCACAAAAAGTAACATAAGATAATATGGATGGTTTAAAGAAATGCGTGGAAGCTAAGATAGATGGTATGAAAGACAAAATTGAAGATTGGAAGAAAGACATGGAAGTTTGGAAGGAAGGTTTGACAACGTTGGTACAAGAAAGGCTTCCTAATGGTGAAAAGGTAGTAGAGGAAACTCATAATGAGAACAAAAGAAATGTTAATCATGATTTGAAGAATGAAAACATTGAATATTTGAAGAAATGCGTGGAAGGTTTGAAGGAAGGTTTGACAAATTTTCTACAAGAAAGGCTTCTTAATGGCCAAAAGGTAGTAGAGTAAACTCATGATGGGAACAAAAGAAATGTTAATCATGATTTCATAGACTCTAACATTGGAACAAAGACCCACCACATTCCAAATATTGATATGAGGAAGTTTGATGGCAAGGATCCCGTAACATGGATACTACAAATGGAACAATATTTCGATCTCCATACTGTGAAAAACACACAAAAGCTATGCATTGCAACTTTATATTTGGAACCAAATCAGTTTGTATGGTATCAATGGCTTTGCTCTCGCAAACAATTTGTGACTTGGGAAATTTTTACGGAAGAAATGATAACACATTATGAGGATAGAAAAAAAATTACCTTTTTTAGCCAATTGATAAATCTCAAACAAAAGGGTTCAATGATGGAGCACATTGAGGACTTCCAAAAATTGAATATAAGGGTAAAAGATATTCCAGAGGAGCATAGGATTGATGTGTTCAGAGGTACTTTAAATGATAACATCCAACATGAGGTTCCCCTTTGGGAACTTGATTCATTGGAGAAGGCATTTAGGTTGACAAGAAAAGTGGAAAGAAAAATTATGGCAACAAGGAAGCCTACCACTCACAACTATAAAGATGGAAGTGTTGTTGCTCCTAGCCTTCCACAACCTACAAGGTTGACACCACAACAATTGGAAGAAAAAAGAGCAAAAGGGCTTTGTTACAATTGTGATAGCAAATACAATAAACATCATAAGTGTGTCGAGAAGAAATTATTTTACATAGATTGTGAAGAGGAGGAAGAAAGGGAACAAGAAATGTCAAATGAAAAGAATATACGCCAAGAAAAAACCCTAGATAAAGAAGAAATGAATCCAACCATATCTTGTAATGCATTGGCTGGAATCACCACTCCTAAAACTATCCAGATATAAGGAGGGAAATAGGGATCTATAATCAACTCTGATGGAATGAAAAAGCTTCTAAAGAAAGAACAACAAGGCGTAATTGCACAATTATGTTCACTGGAGGTTCCCACATCGAAATCATTTATTTATCTGGATCTCCAAAAAGTCTTGGACAATCATTCTAAGGTATTTGAGACTCCCAAAGGCCTCCCACCTATTTTTGATCATGATCATGATCATGGTATTCATTTGATTCCAGGAAGTGTTCATCCAAACATCAAGCCTTACAAATATCCCTTTGCCCAAAAAAGTGAAATTGAATGTATGGTTGCAGAAATGCTAGAGGCTGGTATAATTCAACCTAGTCAAAGTTCTTTCTCTGTTCCAGTAGTATTGGTGCACAAGAAGGATGGGTCATGGCACATGTGTCCGGATTATAGGGAGCTCAACAAGCTCAATATTAAAGATAAATTTCCCATTCCTATCATTGATGAATTATTGGATGAATTGCATGGATCAATTTACTTCACCAAGTTGGATCTTCATTCAGGATATCATCAAATCAGAATGAATACTGAAGACATTCCGAAAACAACATTTAGAAATCATGAGGGTCATTATGAATTTTTGGTCATGCCTTTTGGCCTTACCAATGCACCTTCTATATCAAGGTTTAATGAATTCCATTTTCAAACCCTTCCTTATAAAATTTGTGTTAGTATTTTTTGATGATATACTAATCTACAACAAGTCTTGGAAGGATCATGTTCAACATGTTGATGGGGTTCTCAAACTATTGGAGGAGAAACAATTATATGCAAAAATCTCCAAATGTTTCTTTGGAGTACAAGAGGTGGAATATTTGGGTGTCATATTGTATCTCATGAAGGTGTTAAGGTAGACCCTAACAAATTAAAGCCATTAAGGAATGAAAAACCCTCACATCCATAAAGCATATACGAAGATATCTCAGGTTGATAGGGTATTATCACAAGTTTGTTAAGAATAATGGGAGAATAGCAGCACCTCTAACAACATTATTGAAGAAAGATGTATTTTCGTGGACTCTAGAAGCAACGAAATCCTTTGAACATCTGAAAGAGGCAATGTGCCAAGCACCGGTCTTAGCTATGCCGGATTTCACAAAAACCTTTATTGTGGAATGTGATTCCTGAGGAAATGGAATTGGTGTTGTTTTAATGCAAGAAGAAAGACCCATTGCTGTTGAAAGTCATCCAATCAAAGGAAATAATTTACACAAAGCTATTTATGAGAAGGAAATGTTGGCAATACTACATGCACTTAAGAAATGGCAACCCTACCTAATGGGAAGACATTTCAAGGTAAAAATGGATCATGATAGTCTTAAATACCTTTTAGAACAAATATTATCTTCAGAAGAGCAACAAAAATGGGTCAAAAAGATGTTGGGTTATGACTTTGAAATCATCTACAAAAAAAGGGAAGAAAAATGTTGCGGCAGATGCACTCTCAAGAAAGGATGAGGATGTGGATGCATTGCTTTGCGTCATTTCTATTCTCCACCTGGATTGGATAAATGAAGCAAGGGATGAATGGAAGAATGATGAAGAAGTGTGGGCACTTATTCAAAAGTTACAACAAGATCCTAGTACATATGATACATTTAGCTGATAAAATGATTCATTATGGTACAAAGATTGCTTATACCTATGTAAGAATTCCCAACTCAAAAAAAATATTCTTATGGAATTGCACACCTCTCCCTTAGGAGAGCACTCAAGATTTTTAAAACTTACCATGGGGTTAAGAAGGAAATTTTTTTGGGATGGCCTTAATCGGATATTCAAAAGTTTGTGGCAGAATGTTTAGTTTTCTGACAAAATAAAGTTGAAACAATTAAGACCCCAGGTCTATTACAACCTTTATCCATTCCAAGCGAACATTGTGAGGAGGTTTCAATGGATTTTATCACAGGTTTACCCAAGTTCGAAGGAAAGACTGTCATCATGGTGGTAGTTGATAGACTTACCAAGTATGCACACTTTTGTGCATTATCGCATCCATTTAAAGCATGTACAATTTCTACTACATTTATGGAAACAATTCAAAAGCTACATGGAAACCCAAAGATTATTGTAAGCGACAGAGATCCCATTTTCACTGAAAATTTTTGGACATAATTATTTTCTTGTCTTAGTACTCAGTTAGCTCATAGCTCATCTTATCATCCTCAATCTGATGGGCAAACTGAGATAGTAAACAAATTTTTGGAAGGATATCTATCTTTCTTTATATCTGATAAATAGACACAATGGGTCAAATGGTTACCTCTAGCTAAATGGTGGTATAAAACTTCTTTCCATATTGCAGAAAATATGATCCCATTTATGGCAATTTATGGATATAATCCACCATCCATCACATTATATTTAAGAGAAAATTCTAAGGTTCAAGCAGTGGAAGATCACATCGAGCATTAACAACAGGTTCTCCCACTCTTAAAGGATAACCTCACTTTAGTGCAGAATAGAATGAAACAACAGGCAAATCAACATCGCAGTGAAAGAAGTTTTGATGTAGGTGACTGGGCATTCCTATGGCTACACCATATAAACAAATTTCGCTTAAGCAAGTTAAGAAGGATAATAAATTATCACCAAAGTATTATGGTCCTGTTGTGGTCACCAACAACCCCCCCTCTTTGCTCGATATTAGCAATAACATCGAGCAAAGGGGGGACCCTGAAAGAAAAATCCCAAAAATATTTTTCTTAAATTTTTTTATTTTTCTCCCTAAGGCTTAAATCGCATCGCAAGGGAAGGCTGAAGCATTACCCAAGTGCGGAAAACAAAACTGCGAAAGAGTGATGCGAAATTCATTGCATCGCATGCATCCCAAGCGCTCTCTAAAAAAAAGATCTTCAAGAAATGCCGATCGCCGATATGCGACATCGCACATCGCAAACGTCGCACTAGGTAGCATAAACCATTGAATAAAATCTGCGATCAACGATCTGCGATGATAGCGATATGTGATTTGCGATATCGGCGAACCACGATCTGCGATCTGCGATATGAAAAGACTCATCGCACGAATTCTCCGACATACCCGATAGACCCAAGATTAAGCGCACGCCTTAAAGGAAATTAATGACCGCATGCTTGAGTATCAAGGAATGATTGCATCGCATTTTTCGAAGAGTCAAGTCATGATGAATGTCAGGATTATGCATTCATTAGAGTTTAATGCTTTCATGTCAATCTTTTCATTTCCCTTCTTCTTTGCGTAGACTGCAAGACACGCAACTAATATAAATCTATATGCAGGAAATATCTAAAGGAAAAGGGAAAGCGCCAATCAGACAGCAGAGAGAAGATGCCTCCACAAATGGATGCCGCATGCAGCAGGGCCGCGGATTCCAAACTATAAGCTAACCGGCACTGATGAAATTAGACTATCCAAGACTCAGAGTCAAAGGTGCACAAAAGCAACGTGTTCACAAAAGATCTTGAAGCTCAGACTTGGTAAAGCAGAGAAAGAAGCGCATGAGAAGGAAGACGCTCTAGAAAAGCCTGGAACAAAGAGCGGAAACAATTCTCGAAACAGGGGATTGTCCATACAGCGCGACTCCTAACCCACTCAGTCATTCGCACGACCGGAAACCGAAATAGCAACAGCAAAATCAGTTCGAGAAGAACCTGGGTTGTGCTAAGTATACACGCGGCGAATACACCCAGCTAGAGAAAGGTTTTCGAAAATATCTTCTGGTCTGTCAGAAGGAAGTGCCAGCTCTTGTTATTTCCACTTTTATCTCCCGAGCGAAAGAAGAAGGCGGCCAACCGACTGTTCCCAGGAAAACGTTGCGCTGTTGACAGCACTAAGGAGAATATACAGAAACGGTCAGAAATTAGATTTAAAGATTTAGAAATAAATTTGCTTTTAGTAAAGGGCTGTCATTTGAAGCCGATTCCCTAATTTCGTGTAATTAAGATTAATTAGTTAGTA
Source organism: Pinus tabuliformis (assembly GCA_031772625.1). Lineage (NCBI taxonomy): Eukaryota > Viridiplantae > Streptophyta > Pinopsida > Pinales > Pinaceae > Pinus > Pinus tabuliformis. The sequence goes on along the minus strand of CM062817.1, from coordinate 1,443,598,366 downwards.
GTATTTAACCCTTCTCATGGCATTTGGAGAAGGGTCCGGAAATCTGTCAAAAAACTTGTCCTCAGAACATGCACTTCTGCACCCTCAGAGGAGGTTTTTGATGAATGGATGGATCGAGATTTATTTATGTTTGCATTTTAATGTCTGTTACTGATGTTTCACTTCTGTACTCTTAGCAGATATTAGAACAAGTAGAAATAAATCATTATTGCTTGAAGTTTATTAGTGAAATCAGTCATAAATGGTACTTTTATCTCTTGACTAAATTCTGCTAGTATCCCTAAAGTAATACACAACTGAGTTCTTTATATGTTACTGTATGAATGTCTGTATTACCATTTGGCACTTCTGTACGGTGGGGTCATTTATTTATGCTTGACATATAGAAAACTGACTATGCGATATGCTATTCACAACTACTCTGCCTAACTTCTTATGGAGAATGGTTTATCTTTATCGATTTATATTCTGATAACAGTTGAATGATCTTTATTACCAGCTGTTGTTTGAAATCTTTCTAGATCGCATAACAAAAGAAAACACCCTGGGTTAGCGTAGACTAGATGTATTGTTTCTCTTCATTAGATTACATTAGCATAGAGATAGTTTAGCAGTTAAAATTAAGACTAGTTTAGAGAAACCTTTAGATTAATACCATCAAACTCTACACACACACACACACCCTTCACATTGGGAAACTGGTCCCATTACCCCCAGTCGGACCCGCTACTCCAAACGGGCAAGGAGCCGCCAACCAGGTTCCGAACCGGGTGGGTATCCCCCTTGTTGTCGACCCGACTTCGGGGCCCTCAACATTTCTGGCGCTAGAAGGAGGGCCTGAGCTATGAATGGCGCATAATTCAAAATCCAAATACCATTCTGAGAGGAAATCACCCTCACCAACTTCCCCGACTTCCGCGGTACGACTAATCTCGGAACTAGAAGTCGCTCGGACATCCACCACTGCTATACATACTGATACATCAGACCAACTTATTATCGACCCCCCTGAAGTTCAAACTTTGATCCGTAAACTCCAGGGATTCTCTATTTTTACCCAGAAGTCTGATAAATCTAAAGGCAGCATGACTTCGCAGTACAATCCTGCTCATCCCCTGACCCGATTGAAGAGTGAAAAGTTTGGCGTCCAGCCAACTGAAATCCCTCTCCCCACTAGGAAAAGAGCAAGGAAAGCACTCCCAGAGTCTGACAGAGAGACTCTTTCATCCACTTCATCCATTTCAACTCCCTCTCCGTGAAGTCAACCACCCACATCTCCACCTCAGCTCACTCATCCATCTTCCACAACCCTTCCTCCACAATCGTCGAAGATCATAACATCTCCATCTTCTCAACATCAAAGACCATCTCCTACACTTTTGTTGACTAGCAACTCAGCGATGGCCCAATCTCCATGGAACAATCCTGGGGCGGTTTTAATGCCTCCACCCCTAAGTCCAATACCTGCCCATCCCGAGAAATGGCTACCAAAGTTCAATCTAGAAACAGGAATGCTAGCTGAAGAACATATCAATAACTTCATGCTTTCTGTTAATCTCAACGGAGTTACCAATGAAGATGCCGTGGTCCGACTTTTCCCCTATACAATGCAAGGGACAGCCGGGTCATGGTACTTTTCGCTGCCCTCCGGATCTATCATCAGTTGGGACATTTTTCAAAATCAATTTCTCACCAAATTCGGCGATGATAGATCGACAACGACACTGATCAACGATTTATCCAATCTTAAAGCTGAGGCTAGGGAACCCATTAAAGATTTTAACTTACGGTTCAACAAGATCCTCAACAAAATCCCCGCTGCTTCTCAACCCAGCGAGGAGGTAAGATGCGAATGGTACATCACGGCCTTACCTTCAAACTTGTCCATCTTCGTAGATAGGGCGAGCAAGACAACCTTAGTCGAAAATTTGGCTAAGGTGTTAGCAGTTGAAAGACGTGTAGTAGCCCTAGAAAAGAGATCTACAATCGAAGAGCGTAAATCTAAGAAAATCTCTTTCAAAGAAGATACCAAGAAGAAGCAAACGAAAGATCCTTTCGACATGGAAGGACTACAAAAGGTATTAAAGGCCATGTCTAACGAGATGATTGACATAAGAAAACAAGTAGCAGAATCGTCCCCAAGAAAGCCTTTTAGGAATTTCAAAAGAAACCCTCCCATGGAGACGAAACCACCCAACGTGGTCTCAAATGTGGAATCTGAAGAAGAAGAAGAGGAGAGCACCATCGAAACGTAGACCGACGATGAAGAAGTGGTGGAACTGCAAGGAATGTGGGATTTCATCCTCCCACAAGAGGAAGATCAAGAAGCACTTCCGGTTAGCACACGAAGCAGAAATCAACTTGATCCTCCCCAGAATACCCCAAAACAGAAGGGCGCAAGCCCTGCAGCAAAAGAAAAGGTTGCACCAAAGAAAACAATTGCTAAAACGACCTCATTTAGCCCAGTCCAATCAGAGCAATCACCTCCATCAAAGACACTAATAGTGTCGGATGAAATGGAGTATAACATCATTGATGACATGAAAAATACTAGGGCTAATATCACTCTGTACGAGTTGAGCAAATTGAAACACCAACAGAAAATCATGATGAAAGAGTTACACGCCGTACCTACTACACCTTTACCTATAGCTGTAGCTTCCCATAATATAGGAAGACCTCCAATCAACACGATCAATGAAATCGATCCAAATGACATCGCTCTGATTGGAGGGAGATCTAGATCTCATACTCCTCCTTTCCTCCTCTCTTATGAAATCTTTAACAGAAACGTGCACAACTGCTTGGTTGATTCTGGTGCTTCAACCAATATTCTACCCAAGTCAATATGTGCCAAACTTAATGTTCAACCGCAAAAATCCGCAGTGCGCATAGTTCAACTTGATCGATCACAAGTCGAAGTGATAGGCGAACTTAATCAAGTGACCATAAGACTGTCGTCTAACCCCAAGGTATGCCAGGTTATTGATATTCTAGTGGCTGACATCCCTGAATTTTATGGTCTGATTCTTAGCAGGGACTGGTCTGAGAAACTCCACGGATACTTTTCAACCGACTGGTCGCACATGTGGTTACACTTCAACGGGAAACCAAATCAAATAAAGGTTGAACGAGAATTGCACCAAAAATACATAGTGACGGATTTGGAAGGAGAGAACGAAGCCATAGCATACAACAACAGCATCATAGGCAACTACTCGGTAGACTCTTTCCTCAGAAATTTCAATGCTCACATATCACCATATTTAGAAAATTCAGTTTTATCCCAAGTTGAAAACTTTTCCCAGACTGATGATTCAAAATGTGTTAGTTTCTTAGATAACCCTGTAAATACTTCTTTATTTTGGAAATTATATTTTGATGGCTCTAAATCCAACGAGGGAGCGGGAGCAGGATGCGTTTTGATTAGCCCAGACGGAAATAAGACCATGCTCACATGCAGACTGGAGTTCGATTGCACGAACAACACAGCGGAATACGAAGCCTTGGTGCAAGGCCTATACAAAGCAATCGGCTGCAACGTCAAATATCTTCAAGTCTTTGGAGATTCTGAGATCGTCGTCAAACACTTACGTAACACCATACACTGCCTGTCTAATCATTTAAAGCACTATCAATCTTTAGTACAAGATCTCACTGCACATTTTACAGTGTTCAATATTTCGTCAATCCCCAGACTTCACAATGCAAATGCAGATCTGTTAGCTAACGTAGCCTCCAGACTCATCCCCTCCGAAGATTTTAGTCCAGATAGGTTTTCGATAGAATTGATTTTTAAACCAACTATCCCTGACAACATCACCAACTGGAGAGTATTCAATGACGACCCAGACATCGTAAGTTTCCTCACCTCCGAAGGATCCTACTCAAACCAGATAATCGACGAAGACTGTCATGATCACCAGATACAACAAAATAGCACTGATAATGCTATACCCAAATCAGTGGTCAAACTAGAAGACTTATACGACTTGAAAATTCGGTTCAAAAGGTCAGCTAACGCCAAACTTTATAGTTCAACTCTGAACTACGAATCAGTGAACCTAGGAACCGATGAGAAGCCGCAAAACGTTAATCTAGGTCAAGGCCTAGCTCCTGAAGAAAAATCAGCATATATCCGTCTTCTACGACAGTACAAAAACGTCTTTGCCTGGAATTACGATGAGCTGAAGACTTACAACACTTCTATCATTCAACACACTATCCCTATGATTGACAACGAGAAACCTGTCCAACAGAAGCTCAGAAAAATCCACCCCAACTTGGAAAATCAGGTAAAAACTGAGGTGAATAAATTGTTGAGAGCCAGAATAATCTTCCCGGTCAGACATTCCAAATGGGTATCCAACATGGTACCTGTTAGGAAGAAAAACGGAGATATTAGAATCTGCATCGACTTCCGGAATCTCAACAAAGCCTGTCAGAAAGACAATTTTCCCCTCCCACCTATGGAGCAAATATTACAGGCAGTCGCAGGCTCAGAGTTAATGTCTTTCCTGGACGGATTTTCAGGATATAATCAAGTGTTGGTACACCCAGATGATCAATTAAAAACCACCTTCCGAACTAAATGGGGTACCTACGCGTATCGGAAAATGCCGTTCGGTCTGATCAACGCCGGCGCTACTTTTCAGAGAGCCATGGACATTGCGTTTAAAGGTTTAGTCAATAAATCGGTAGTGATCTACCTGGATGATATAACTGTATACTCCAAGAAACGAAACGACCACCTCAAAGATTTGAAGCAAATCTTTCAAAGATGTTTAAGGTATGGGATCTCGCTTAACCCGAAGAAATCTTTTTTCGCGTTGAGTGAAGGAAAATTGCTAGGATTCATAGTGTCCAAATCTGGCATTCACATTGAACCTGACAAAATCAAAGAAATTTCCGAGATATCCATGCCTCATAACAAAAAGACCATGCAATCTTTCCTAGGATAGATCAATTTTGTGAAAAGATTTGTCCCAGATTTTTCACGTATTATTTCTCCTTTACAAAAAATGATAAAAAAGAATTCAAACTTTAAATGGGGTCTAGACGAGCACGAAGCATTTAACTTAATCAAACAAGCCATCATCAACGCTCCATCTCTAGCAACCCCAAATTTTTCAGAGCCCTTTGTCTTATACACGTTTGCCTCAGAGAATTCTTATGCTGCGATCTTGACTCAAGCGAATCAAGAAAAGGTAGAAGCTCCGATCGCATTCTTTAGCTCAAACTTACAAGGTGCTGAGCTGAAATATTCGGACGTAGAGAAACATGCATACGCCGTTTTCAAAGCAATCAAATATTTTAGACCTTTCTTGCTAAAGGCCCATACCAAGGTCATAGTACCATTCCCAGCGGTAAGAAACCTCCTAATACAGAAAGATGTGGGCGAAAAGAGAGCGAATTGGATCACCGCCTTGCAAGAATACGACCTGGAGATCAAGCCGGCACACATCGTAAGAGGCCAAGGCTTCTGCAAGATGCTAGCTGGAGCATCGAAAATCCCCGAAAGATCATCTGAAGAGGTACACGCGTATGAGGTAAGCTTAAACGACGCACAATCATTATATGCTGACACCATTTATTTCCTGAAAAACGGGCATGCTCCATTTCACCTGGATCACATCAAGAACAGAGCCCTGAGATTAAAAGCTAAACAATACCAGCTCGTAGATGATGTCCTGTTTAAAAGAAATTATGATTCTGTGCTTCTTAGATGTCTTGAGAAAACTGAAGCCGAAAAGGTTTTGCAGGAACTCCACGATGGACCAGCAGGTGGACACTATGCTGGAGAAGCCACCGCGCACAAAATCTTACGTGTAGGATACTACTGGCCCACACTGTTCAAAGACTCGTACCATCACGTAAGGAAATGCCAAGTCTGCCAAACTACTGCAGGAAAACAAAAGAAGTCATCCATGCCACTACAGCCGGTTAACATCGAACAGCCGTTCAGCCAATGGGGCCTGGACATAATAGGTGAGATCGTTCCTCACTCCTCTAAACAGCATAGGTATATTCTCACGGCAACTGACTATTTTACTAAATGGGTAGAGGCAGTTCCTCTCAAGGCAGCTAATTCTGAAAACATTATTGAATTCATAGATCAGTTTATCATTACTAGGTTTGGATTGCCAACGGCCTTAATATTTGATAATGCTTCATATTTTTCTGGAAATACCATGACTGAGTTCGCGCTCAAAAGAGGGTTCAAACTGAAGTATTCTGCCAACTACTATCCGCAAGGTAATGGGCTGGCTGAATCAACGAACAAGAACCTAATCAGGATTATCAAAAAGACAGTCGACCAAGACCAAAAGAATTGGCATAAAGCGCTGGTAAACGCCTTATGGGCAGACAGAATTACAAAGAAAGCCTCTATCGGCACTTCTCCCTTTAATTTAGTTTACGGGAGAGAAGCAGTTCTTCCTACTCACTTAGTCATTCCCTCCTTGTCCTTAGTACAATACATTGATGAAGTATCTACTTCTCCCTTACAGCTAAGGCAAATGGAAATAATCAAGCTAGAAGAACAACGAGAACAGGCCAAGAAAACCCATGCTCACCACCAAGCGCTGATAAAATCCTCTTTTGATTCGAACATAATGACCAGAAAAAACTTTCAGATGGGAGATTTAGTTTTGAAATGGGATAAGGCTCACGAAGAAAAGGGCAACCATACAAAATTCCAGAAGCTATGGCTTGGTCCTTTTCAGATCTTAGAGGTCATAGGCCCGTCGACTTTTGTGTTGCAGGACTTGACAGGCAGGAGAGATTCTCTGCCTGTGAATGGACAAATACTCAAAATGTATTTTCCATAGAAGGTCATCCTTCTATTTTTGTAGGATAATTTTAGTTTTTTTTTTTTTTTTTTTTTAGTTTTTATTTCTTATAAATAAGGTTGGTTGTGAATGATCATAAATTATATTCATGAAGAAACATACCATTTCTCTATCAAATTTTGATTTCACTTGTATAAATAGTAAAACTTTTCGAAAAAAATCTGACTTTTATTATTGACAGATAGAGTTAACTTTAGCCTGAATATGATGTTAGTTTCAACTTCACAAAGAAATCTGGGATGAAAGTAACTTTTGGCAAAAAATTGTTTTATGCCAATGCAATGAAAAGTATCATCAATAGCAAAATAATTATTCTCTGCAAAACTGCTGTTCTTAAACTCTATTATTGTCGTCCAGAGCTTTCTTAAGGAAAAACAATGACTTCCTCCCTGTCAAGGAAATCGCAGCATCCAGAGAAACAATCCAAGAAAACACTATATCTCAAAGAATGAGAGGTCTCATCACGAGCCGGCTTATCATGATCACAGATATTATAACTTGCTGACTTTGCCACTACTGTCTACCAAAACAGGGCAATGACTCAAGATTGTTGCAATCAAAAGACAAGGGGTCTCATCACGAGCCAGCTTGTTCAGCAAAAGTGTAAATCAAGTGAATGACTGTGTCATAATTTGGCCACCAAACCAAGACATTGTTCTTTAGAGAATAAAAATCAAAAAAAGAAAGAAAAAGTGTCAAAAGGATTTTTCTCTGGTATGTTGTAAATAACCTCAAACAGGAAAAAGGATCATTGCTGGATAACATGGTAACCCTGTTGAGGCTATGGACGCTTGCGGGCAGCAGAGGCTCTACCTACGACAAATGAGCATATTTTACAAAGCCAGTATGCAGAGAAGACCTTATTTTGTCTTTGAAAAGCACTGAGTAATGTCTAGGTGTGAATACAAGAAATAACCCAGAGGGAGCAAACAATCGGAATGAAATAAAAGTTGTGACGAAACATCATTGACGGGATAAGGGGTAATACTCTATCTGTCCATAACAAAATTTAGGCATAAGAAATTTTTTTCTGTTTTGGAAGTGAAAATGCAATAGAACAAGCAGAGATAACTGGTTCTTCACAGTGAATCGCCATTGTTATGGTCACCAACAACCCCCCCTCTTTGCTCGATATTAGCAATAACATCGAGCAAAGGGGGGACCCTGAAAGAAAAATCCCAAAAATATTTTTCTTAAATTTTTGTATTTTTCTCCCTAAGGCTTAAATCGCATCGCAAGGGAAGGCTGAAGCATTACCCAAGCGCGGAAAACAAAACTGCGAAAGAGTGATGCGAAATTCATCGCATCGCATGCATCCCAAGCGCTCTCTAAAAAGAAGATCTTCAAGAAATGCCGATCGCCGATATGCGACATCGCACATCGCAAACGTCGCACTAGGCGGCATAAACCATTGAATAAAATCTGCGATCAGCGATCTGCGATGACAGCGATATGCGATTTGCGATATCGGCAAACCGCGATCTGCGATATGAAAAGACTCATCGCACGAATTCTCCGACATACCCGATAGACCCAAGATTAAGCGCGCGCCTTAAAGGAAATTAATGACCGCATGCTTGAGTATCAAGGAATGATTGCATCGCATTTTTCGAAGAGTCAAGTCATGATGAATGTCAGGATTATGCATTCATTAGAGTTTAATGCTTTCATGTCAATCTTTTCATTTCCCTTCTTCTTTGCGTAGACTGCAAGACACGCAACTAATATAAATCTATATGCAGGAAATATCTAAAGGAAAAGGGAAAGCGCCAATCAGACAGCAGAGAGAAGATGCCTCCACAAATGGATGCCGCATGCAGCAGGGCCGCGGATTCCAGACTATAAGCTAACCGGCACTGATGAAATTAGACTATCCAAGACTCAGAGTCAAAGGCGCACAAAAGCAGCGTGTTCACAAAAGATCTTGAAGCTCAGACTTGGTAAAGCAGAGAAAGAAGCGCATGAGAAGGAAGACACTCTAGAAAAGCCTGGAACAAAGAGCGGAAACAATTCTCGAAACAGGGGATTGTCCATACAGCGCGACTCCTAACCCACTCAGTCATTCGCACGACCGGAAAACGGAATAGCAACAACAAAATCAGTTCGAGAAGAACCTAGGTTGTGCTAAGTATACACGCGGCGAATACACCCAGCTAGAGAAAGGTTTTCGAAAATATCTTCTGGGCTGTCAGAAGGAAGTTCCAGCTCTTGTTATTTCCACTTTTATCTCCCGAGCGAAAGAAGAAGGCGGCCAGCCGACTGTTCCCAGGAAAACGTTGCGCTGTTGACAGCACTAAAGAGAATATACAGAAACGGTCAGAAATTAGATTTAAAGTTTTAGAAATAAATTTGATTTTAGTAAAGGGCGGTCATTTGAAGCCGATTCCCTAATTTCGTGTAATTAAGATTAATTAGTTAGTAGTATTTAACCCTTCTCATGGCATTTGGAGAAGGGTCCGGAAATCTGTCAAAAAACTTGTCCTCAGAACATGCACTTCTGCACCCTCAGAGGAGGTTTTTGATGAATGGATGGATCGAGATTTATTTATGTTTGCATTTTAATGTCTGTTACTGATGTTTCACTTCTGTACTCTTAGCAGATATTAGAACAAGTAGAAATAAATCATTATTGCTTGAAGTTTATTAGTGAAATCAGTCATAAATGGTACTTTTATCTCTTGACTAAATTCTGCTAGTATCCCTAAAGTAATACACAGCTGAGTTCTTTATATGTTACTGTATGAATGTCTGTATTACCATTTGGCACTTCTATACGGTGGGGTCATTTATTTATGCTTGACATATAGAAAACTGACTATGCAATATGCTGTTCACAACTACTCTGCCTAACTTCTTATGGAGAATGGTTTATCTTTATTGATTTATATTCTGATAACAGTTGAATGATCTTTATTACCAGCTGTTGTTTGAAATCTTTCTAGATCGCATAACAAAAGAAAACACCCCGGGTTAGCGTAGACTAGATGTATTGTTTCTCTTCATTAGATTACATTAGCATAGAGATAGTTTAGCAGTTAAAATTAAGACTAGTTTAGAGAAACCTTTAGATTAATACCATCAAACTCTACACACACACGCACACCCTTCACATTGGGAAACTGGTCCCATTACCCCCAGTCGGACCCGCTACTCCAAACGGGCAAGGAGCCGCCAACCAGGTTCCGGACCGGGTGGGTATCCCCCTTGTTGTCGACCCGACTTCGGGGCCCTCAACAGGTCCGTACAAGGTGTTGCAAAATATTGGTACTATGGCATATAGATTGGAGCTTGTTGCAGCGTCTCAAGTGCACCCAGTTTTCCATGTTTCATGCTTAAAGAAGGTTATAGGTGACAAGCTCCCAATTCAAGCAACATTTCCAAAACTTGACGAGGAAGGAAAAATCATATTGGAACCTGAAGCAGTCACAGAAACGAGAACTCGACAGCTACAAAATTGATCAATTTCGGAGTATCTCATCAAGTGGAAGAACTTACCTGCTGAATATTCCACATGGGAGGGTGAGAAATTTATACAGAAGCATATTTCCATGGGACAATAGTTGCATACTATTTCATCCCCAACTATTTGGCAATGGTTCCATGTAGGATCCTTTTTCTATTTGGGAACAATGGAATTTATTCTACCACAAATAATTTGCAAATAAAGCCTTACATTTAATTTCTATATTTTTTAACAAACTCTCTTCAGAGAAATAGGGTTTGAAGAATATTTGTAAATACCTTTACAAGTTCCAATTCTTCACTTTGAATCAGTTCCAGGAGCAGATCTAAATCAATTGTAGGAACAGATTGAATCAACATCTTGAATCGGCAAAAGAGTGGCTCCAAAAACCAGTGTTGCAAACATTGTTATTATCATGGTCCTAGTATTATTGCAATGTCACAAATTTTACCCCGGAACGATATTATTGCCGATAAACTGTGCAGTGTTTTCATTCTCGAAAATAACATGAGAATATTGTAAATATCTTGATATTATCATGAGATGCTTGAAATTAAGAACTACTCAAGCGTTGAGGACAACACTTTTTTGAAGGAGAGGGGCATGTTAGGTCCCTATAATACTAGTGATTCCCACATTACTATTGTCATTGTAGCCCTTATTGTTATTGTTGTGCCCCTATTGTCCCCATATTGTTATTATTGTGCCCCATAGAAGTCCACTATTATTATTGTTATTCCCTTATATTATTATTGTTATGTCGACTTTGATTATATTGTGGCCTGTTAGAATCCTATATATAGAAAGGAGGTTTTGTCATTTGCATCATCCAAGAATTATTCATTTGTGTAATGTAAAGGAGGTTTCCCCCTCGAAGAGGCTGATTTTGAAGGTGTTGATCTATCTTTTCTTCTGTTTTGTGAGTTGGTTGCATAACACGATTTCGAATGGCTTCTTTGAAATACCACTTGTACTAATTAACCCTCAACCCATGGTAACATACATTGTGTACTAATTTTAAGTGTGGCTTGAGAACAACTTTGACGCACAGGTCCTGTACTATGAAAATTATGGTCGTTCTCAAACTTCTTCTTGGTGAGGCTTTATCTACTACACATAAATTTCTTTTCAGAAAACCATAGGATTTATTTCTATATATTCATAATGATTGTTGTCACAAGGGTTTAGTCTAGCGCTATGGGTTTCTATTTTGGACCATGAGATTGTTTTGCACCATGGGTTTTCTTGCATCCTCTCTCTCTCTCTCTCTCTCTCTCTATATATATATATATAACCATATATATATATATATATATATATATATATATATATATATATATATATATATATATATATATATATATATATATATATATATATATATATATATATATATATATATCACCATATTTTGGTAATTTTGGCCACATTTTCAACCTTCAACCAAGTCGAAATTTGAAAATATTAACAAAACCTTCTAGAGATGGTTTACCCTTTTTCCATTATCCTGTTAGCATTTTCCAAAGTTATTTGTTGATACTAGTTGCAAATTTGTATACATGGTTATATTTTCCATTTCCCCTTCACTTTTTTGTTATCTTGAATTTGAAAATAATTTAACCATAAGTATACACTCCTTTGTTCTATACAGGTGGGCTGGATGGACGTGATGTCAACACTTTACATGTATAATAGTTCTCCATGATATCTATTTATTTTGAAAATTGATTATGTCTATTGACTAATGTCATGGTTTCTAATATTATTTTGACATGAGCTATGTTGCCCTGTCATAGGTATACCGTGAACCAAAATGGCATGGCTTATGCACCTTTTCTTCATTCTATTATGGGCAATATGAGACCCATGACCCTTTATGGCTTTTTCATCTAAAACTTGGATGCACTAGCATTATCTGGTCGACTTCTATGGTTCTCTTTAATTTTATTACCCATCCTATAATTGGATACTATGTATTGTTTTAATGCATTCTAAGGAAATTATCATAATATTATTCTAATGGATTTAATTTAGATTATATCATGAACGTATGTAGCTCCTTTATTTCATTATGACTTGTGAGCTGGCTGTTTCGACTCACTTCATTGTATTGTACATATACTTCTTGGTATTCTTTAAATAAAGAGATGTATACTTGTTCATTTTTATACCAGCAACATGTATAGAATTTATCAGAATAATTATTATGTAATTAAATTATAGTTGGTTGTTGATTTGTTGATAGCACAATAGTTTTTGTACCTTTGTTTCGGATTGGGGCCTTCTCCTACATCAATAGTTGTTGTTACTCTAAGTATATTCTTTTTGTTCTATGATTGGAAGACTCACTTGCATAAGCAATGTTTTTTTGATTTATTCTCAACTGTGTATATATGTACATATTCTACCAAATATGCTACAATCTAGTTTCTGAGCTAAGTCAATCCACTCATTTTACTAGAGCTACATAGTAATATAATCTACTTAAACTTTATATTGTGGCAAATTCAATTTTCCTTCATCAACTAAAGATATACTATGACACAATACAATCTTTGGCGCACGATTCCAATATCTATATTTGGATAGTACCACCTATAACATATCCTAGACATATTCTATTTTACATTTATTTGTAGTTGGGTCCTTACATAATTTCTCGCTAGGTGTCAGTCCCATTTAGATAATGTTTATGCTTAAGGACTTGTTCCCTTTTTTATTAAGTTATAGTCAATATTACTTTTATATAATAAAGCCTCCTTACATAATTCATAATTATCTCATTCTAAGGATAAACTTGACCTCTGAATGTGAATTATTTATAACCTTACAATATAAAGTTAAATCCTTTGTAGCCATGTCACACCCAAGTAACAGAGCCACTTGACAGGATCATATAAAAATAATATCATTCCTACCCTTATCAAAGGATGACATTCCTAGATTGTCTCGTATGCATAGATATAAAACACAAACTTTCCTTGTTGATCTTTTCATTCACCAACTAGTTAATAGATAATTTCTCCAACTGTTAAACAAGATAGCTTGATTGAAAACTTTTGACGTTATGATAAACTCACTCCAAAATTTTTCTTACACTTGAATTTTGGAGTCTACTAAGGACCTTATGATCTATTGCTCTATGATCACTTCATGGTCGATTGATATTTTTCCAAATGTTTGATTCTTCTTCCTAGTTTCTAACTCTCAAAGTCACTTACTCACCTACTTAGTCCTTGATGAATTCATAAGCACACTTATTTTATGAAATCTTGATCAATAATAGCACAATCCACCAAGATAGTGCTTACACAATGTCTAGTCCATGCTGATAGCCAGTGCGCCACACCACCCAATAGTTCCTCTCACTTTGGTTTCAATTGTACTTCTATTTCAATGAGTTTTCTCAATTTTTGCTTTTGCGCACCTCTATGTTCACTTGTGTTGCTTTCACTTTTATGGCTATCTCTTTTTCTTGTTTTCACTTTAACAAGTGTTTTTTTCATGTTATCTTCACTTTGGCATGTGTCACCTTCAATTTCTTTAGATTTTGCAAGTGTCGTTTGCACGTTTTCTTATTGTCGCAAGTGTCACTTCTCACTATTTTTGCTCTTGTACGTGTTGCACCTTTGCACATCACTAGAGGTAGTTACAACACACACTTATTCATTATATGGTACTGAATATCATTACAATACATTCTATACACGAACCGATAGCTTAGCACACTTTCTGGTCACAATCAATACTAGTATCACAATTGTATTCTAAGTGTCGCAATGTGTTGTTTCAACTATCACACTTAGAAATAAGAGTCACTTTGTCATTGCTTCAATGTGTGACTATTGTTCGTGAGTCCTATGCATTATCCTAGTTTGTATTGATGGCATCCATGTGTGTGATCCATGTTTGAGTCATGTTCGAATGCATTTCCCTCTCTTACTCTACTGGTCTCACACTTATCCATTTGGAGCTCTTCTTGGTCCGCCTACCCAGTGAAATTTATGAAGGCATTAGCCCTCTTACCAAGTGATGCGAATAGAATATTCATGAGACTCACTGATGCAACATTTCCCACCAATACTTGTACACTAAGTCCTTCTCAAGGCCATAACCAATGACTACACATTGATAATCCTTCCAAGTATGGTCACCTAACCCTTCTTGCTTATATTGACTCACTACACTAAATTTTGATCACCTATGACTTGCATATAACATAGAGTACTTCTAGTTAATAGCAAGGACCTCTTCCATCCCCTTACAAAAGAAAATTGTACAAGGAAAAGACCCTCCTCCTTCCATAGTGCAGGGAAGCACTTCCTAGGCTAAGTGTCCTTTCTTTTTGTAGTCTCCCTTAGTGAATAACACATTCCCGATGAACAATTAGCGACTATTGGAAAAAATTACACTAGGAAAACATGATAAGCATGTTATAGATGAATAATCAGTCCTTGTTGAAAAAATTGCGCCATTACAAAGGCATCTCCTTAAGCCTAGCACATGGAGCAATAACAAGGCTTAGTATTTCCTCCACTGTTGATTGTGTTCCCTCTTTGCGCCCAAGTCTTATCGTGTCTAGCCTCTCCCAATGTAGGGTGTGGTTTCAGCATACAATAAGCCCTTATTGAAACAAATTTCACTATTATTTAAGCCTCCTCTTCCTTCTAGTGCATAACGTAGTCTCAAGTAACAAGCATTTAACCTTGTTCCTTGTGCTTCCCCTCTATGCTAAAAAATTTCTTAAGCCACTCTCTCTTAGCACATGGCGTATTCTGAGAGCTCAATAAGGCTTCCTCTTAGTCCTTTTCAAGTCAAAATGAATAATCATTGTCTTCCTCTCTTTCCTTCCTAACGCATGGTGTAGTCTTAATAAAAAATCTCACCCACCTTTTTCCTTGTGCTTTCCATTTGTGCTGGACCATGGAGAAATCCATCTTCATAGCACAAGGTGCAATAGCAATGAATAATGGTTCTTTCATAAGCCATTGCTAAGTTCAACTACACCCTCCTCATCATGAATTCCTCTTTCAATCCTCTCACAAGCCTATCATAGGCAACTTCTTCCATGAGCACAGTAAGGATAGGATAGATGATTTCGAGATTGATTTTTCCTCACCATGAGTGATGTTCATTGGTAGGTGCACCTTCTTAGCATGGCAAGATGATGCGCAAGAAAGGTGTCATTAGAGAAATTTTGAGGTAAAAAATGGGCCTAATTTTTTTTTTTTATACAACTAAAACCAAATTCGCAACAACCAATAGGATTCAAGATGATGATGTCAACCATGGGGGATGATTCAACATTTTGGATTAAAGAGGTAAAAAGACAAAAAAATAAAATAAAAAAATAACTTTTTCAACTCATATTTTCAACTTATCTCCTCTCATTTTTACTCAAATTTCGAGCGAGATCACTCTTTGGATGTGGAATTTTATTCCTGATCCAAGAAGTACCCATGTTGCATACTTTCAATGGACCTTGCTACACGAAAAATGAGAAATATGTGAAAAAACGTGATTGAAATCAAAATATTTTCATGTATTTCTCATTTTTCATATAGTAAGGTCCATCGAAAGTATGCAACATGGGTAGTCATTGTATGAGAAATAAAAATGTGCATCCAATGAGTGCTCTTACTCGATATTTGAGTAAATACGTGGGGCGATAAGTTGAAAATACAAGTTGAAAAAGTAGTTTTTCTTTTTTCCGTCCAAAATTTGATGAGGTAATCCATTCTCATTTTATTATTTTCACAATTATTTTATAATATTACTTAGGAGGCCCATTTTAGACCTCAAAATTTCTCAAATGCAAGAAGAAGAAGTAAATAAGCACTTGGAGAGAAGAAGAACAATCATGAAGACATGAGGCAGATCCTGGACCATGATAGAATGAAGGCATTGCATGATAACTCAGCGGATCCTGATGTTGATCCAAGGCCCTATGGAGGGTGAAGAGTAAGAACAAAGCATATCTTTCATGAAGATGAAGTATAGATCATATCTACCATCAAGAATGCAAGACAAAGTATTAAGGGAGCAACTTGGCATTTCTACATAATCATGAGGCTACATGTCATCGTTATCAAGTTGAGACTTGGACAGGTGTCAACACAATGTCGTATGTGTCCATGTTATTCCACATAATTTTTGGATGTAATGATGTAATTATCAACAGGAAAAGGACAAAATATAATGTGTGGAAGTCCAAGAGTCACATGTGGAAAAATGAGTCAAACAGAAGTTCAAATGTCATTTAGGAGTCCAAGGGTCATGATGGAAGCTCAAGAGTTACACAAGACATGAAAAGTTTGACCTCTTGTTATAAATACACCCTCATAACTCAAGCAAATGGATTTTGGAGGCTTAGGCTTTGGAGAGCTAGTCTTGGCTTCTCTAACTTGGCATAGGAGAGAAAATTGCTCTTTGGAGAAGCAAGAAGTGAATTAATGTTCCACTATTGGAGCTACTGGCTCACCATTGTAATTTCATACTTGGACCATTCACTTAATAATTTAAGCTCATTGAGGCAACACATTTTCATGCATGTATTGTGAATGTTTTAAGACTATTCTTTTGATGTTTTTGGTATATCTTCACGTTCATACATAGTAAAGAATATGAATTATTTCATTGGTTTTGGTGCTCATCTTATTGAACGTGTGTTGTAATCATGTTAATGATCATTATGTCTATGTGAACTATTTCAATAGATAATTAAAGAATATGTATTTTCTCTCATGTGCCTCTCTTAGGTTAGTACTATTACTTTCCTTCTAGAGACTCACTCTTGACTCCCCCTCGTAAAGGTTTCCTTTTACACATTGCAATCAGTGTTTCACAATGTCAACCTACTTGTTTTTCAAAGGTTATGTGTATAATATCTTATGTTATCCGTTGAAACAAATACAAACCTTAAGTTATGGTGGTCAGTCCAATAATCTGAATGGGGCTCCTATTCCAAACGATGGGAGGTATAACTGGGACTTCATGTAAGGGAGACCCCTACACCATTAACATTTTATCACTAGAAGGAGGGCCAGATGATAAGATGTTCCCATTGAGTCCATTTTGAATCTCTTATATTAGATGGCTCTTTCCCAAATTATAATCCCATGATGTTTTTTTAATAGATAAAATTCTAAAATCCCCATGGAAATAATTTATGAATTGTCTCAATTGAAGTTTTATGGTGAGGATGAAACATTCATAGCTCAATATATATATTTGTTTCTCAAATTTTGTGAATATTATGAAATCAATTGTGAAGATGTTGCTAGTAAAATTTTCACCCTCACTCTTGAAGGTTGAGTTAAGAAATGGTGTCAAACTTTACCAGTTGCTTTCATTCATTCATTTGAACAACTAGATTTGGACCTTCATCAAGCCTTTAATAGGTATGATTATCAAGATTTATGTGATAGAATAAATCAACTTATATTGAATATTGGTGAATTTGTAGAGGATTTTATTCATCAGTTTCTTCACCTTTGCTATGAATTTCCTGAGGGAGTGGTTGACTTGGATTTCATCATGGAAAAATTTTAGATTTTGATTCTACTCACCTTGAAGTCTTTTGAAGATGAACCACTATATGATCCTTCCCTTCGAACTTATGTTGATCATAAGACACCCCAAATTTGTGAGTTGGGACCTAATATTCCTTTTTTTTTCCTTTTCCTCCTTTCTCAGTATCGATTTGGGTGCCTCCTTGTGACGATGTTGAAGTTTAGAAATCTAAAAAACAGGTTGTTGGTCTATCTCTTCTGCCTTCATCCCCTTCCCATGCTCTAGATCCTATGGGGGAGAACTTGGAATGGTTCAACAGCTACAATGAGTCCAAGGCGAAGGTTGATCTTGTAATTTTTCATGTCAGATCGACATGCATAATTCAAATTTTGAATCTGATTTAATTGAAAGTAGAATTTCCTCAATGGATACCCTTTAACCTCCACCACCTATATATTATGATTCCTTGTTTCATGATCCGCTTGATCCACCTACTTCAAATCTTAATGATGTTCAGCCTATTTTTTCAAGTAGTAACCAAGAACAAGGTAGTTATATTTCACGTGTGGAGGGGAAAAGTGTTGAAGATATGTCCTATTCTTCTCCCTTCTTTCAAGATGATCTTGCACTTCTGGTTAATGTTGGAATTATGGCTAAAGTGTTGTCCTTGATGGCAACCCATTTAGGTGATAGATCACAGTACTTCAAGTCAGCAGCAGAGATTGATGATCAGCTATCAAATATTGAAGAAAATAAGGGGTACGCAGGTACACCTTACATAAGGTGCGTACACGCAGGTTGAAGTTACATAGAGTGCGTACATACCCGCAGGTCAGCCGTTCAGGAGGTGCGTACCCCCAGTGCACACATTTCAAGGCAAAGAAATTCACATGTGGGGTTTTCTTATGTTTTACTCTTGATATTTAGCCGACGGTATTGGGTTATTATGGTGTCGGCTCGTGGTATTGATCCATGTTTTAAGGAAGAGCTTTCCTATATAAAGCAAAGGAGATCATTTGGCTTGAGTATGTCTTTGGTTGAATATCTTATGAGGGCTAGATCTGGTCTAGATCTAAAGAAGGCGAATCTACTGATGGACCGAGATCTCTTCGGCACATGTTCAGATCTATAGATCTGACTGTCTGGGTTATTTCTGAAGTCTTGAAATCATCTATGCCCGAAGGTACGTAGGTACAGTGAGAGAAAAGTGCGTACATACGCAGGAACGAAGCGTTTCAGGTGCGCTGGTACGCAGGCACAGAAGGGTTTCAGGTGCGGAGGTACGCAGGCACAGAAAGGTTGAAGGTGCGGAGGTACGCAGGCACAGAAGGGCTGCAGGTGCGTACATACGCAGGCACAGAAGGGTTGCAGGTGTGTACATACGCAGGCATAGAAGGGTTGCAGGTGCGGAGGTCCGCAGGCAGTTCAATGGACTTAGAGCGAGGTACGCAGGCTAGCAGTTGAGCAGGGTGCGTACTGTAAGCAGGCAAGCAGTTGAGCAGGGTGAGTACTGTAAGCAGGCCAGCAGTTGAGCAGGGTGCTTACGTAAGCAGGCGAGCAGTTGAGCAGGGTGCTTACTTCTCTTAAAATCTTTGTTTATCATTGTTGTGCTCTGGGTTTGGTCCTATTATTGTTGATCTGGTTACTACAGTTGATTGGGTGATTCTCTTATACTTGATGATCATTTGATGCTTATGGATCCAGTTTGAAAATTTATGAAAAGTGGTCCTTGTAAGAAAAGAAGTAGGGGGTTGTAGCTCCCTTCCAGGAGAGACTGGAAAACGAGAGAGAGTTGTAGCTCTCTGCAGGTTGCAGCCTGCGTACTGGTAAAGGACTGCACCAGTACAAAACCATTATAAAAGGAGTTTCTAATTTGAAAGGAGATAGAGACATATTGCAGCAGGTGGTTTTCACCCACATTGGGTTTCCACCTTACATCTTGTGTTCTTTGGTGTGACTATCAGTTTTCTTTGTTCATGCTCATTATTTTATGGTACTGACATGCAAAACTAATTCAAAGAACAAATAAGGAAGATTTATTAAAAGAATTAGATAATACTGATTCACCCCCCCTCTCAGTATTATTTCCAACAATTGGTATCAGAGCAGGTCCTTCAGAGAAGCTTGATCGCTTGAAGGTAGATCGTTCATCATGAGCAACTACGAGAGAGAAGCATCAATCAGGCCACCAGTTTTTGATGGGACAAACTTCAATTATTGGAAGGTAAGAGTTACTGCCTATCTTCAATCTCTTGGTACAGAAGTTTGGGACATCGTAGAGACAGGCTACGCTTTTCCTTCAGCTACTCCTACAGATGCAGCCGAGAAAAATAAGTATGAAACAAATGTGAAAGCAGTCAGTACTCTATTAGGATGTATATCTCAATCAGAATTCATGAAGGTAATGCACTATAAATCCGCAAAAGAGATATGGGACAAAATTGTCACGAGCTATGAAGGAGATGAACAGGTAAAGCGTGCTAAACTTCAAACTCTCAGAATTCAGTATGAGACTCTCAAAATGTATAATGATGAAAGTGTGGCTAACTATTTTCTTCGGGTAGATGAGGTTGTTAATTGTATGAAAAATTTGGGTGAAGAAATAAAAGAGGCTATTGTGGTTGAAAAGGTTCTAAGATCATTGTCCCCCAAGTTTGAATCTAAAGTATCTGCAATAGAAGAAAAGGAAAATCTATGAATTCTTACTATGTCTCAGCTACATGGAATTCTAACTGCTTATGAAATGAGAAAGGGAGGTCCATCAGACAGAAGAGAAGCTGCTTTCAAGGCATCAGGCAAAGGAGATTATTATGAAGCAAGCCACGTCCCAGAAGAAGAGGAAGAAGAATCAAATTTTGTCAGAAATCTTCAAAGGGGTTCTGGAAGGTTCAGAGGTAAGTTACCTTTTAAATGCTTTGCTTGTGGAAGAGTAGGTCATTATGCTGCAAAATGTCCTTATAAGGATAAAGGAAAGGAACCTGCTAGATGGAACAAGAAACAAAATGCAAATAAGAAAAGCTACTACACTCATGAAGATAGTGATGGCCTATCAAACAGTGATGAAGATGAACAAGGTAATGAATATAAGTTGTTAATGGCATTTGAAGATGATGATTATATGGATGCTATAGATGTGGATAACCTTTATGATGAAATTACTAGACTCAAGAGATGTATAGAAGAAAAGAACATGATCATTGATACTCTACAATTTCAAATTGATGAAAAGGAAAAACATCTTGAAAAATTAGAAGGTGAAATTGTTGGTCTTAGAAAAGAGATTGAGAAAACAAAAGCTATTAATCTCAAGTTTGTCAAAGGATCTGAAACTTTGGATGAGATTATCAATGTGCAGCGGTCTCCACTAAACAAGACAGGTTTGGGCTATAATGGAGAAACTTCTCAAGCATCCACCTCAAAAAGTTATCTTGATGCAGCAAGAAGAAATGAGAAAAAGCACAATGAAGATCATCAGGTAAAACAGGGACGAATTACAAACAGAAACTATCAGGGGCAATCCATCTTAAGGGTGAACAAAAGCTACAACCAGCCACAGGTAAAATCTTCTCAATTTGGTTCAAGAATAGATGACAATAGAAATTACAATCAATTGGCTGGTAGATTCGATAACCGCAGAAGTTTCTTCAATGGACAATGCTTTTCTTGCCATAACTTTGGTCACAAAGCAGCTCAATGTGTTGCATATAAAACAATCATGACTAGGGAAGCTCAAAAACAAAGAAGTATGACCGGGATTACAAAAAGGACCTATAACAACTTTTCGGTTCTTGAAAATGAAGTTGAATGTTCTATTTGCAATAACTTTGGTCATGAAGACTCTGAATGCAGGAGCAGGTTTCAGCAGAAAAAGGAACAAGCCTCAAGCACCAAAACATGGAGAATAAAGGAACCACAAACAGAAAGATGTGGGATAGCATTTTATGCAAAGGGACAGGAAAATCTATGGTACATTGACAGTGGATGTTCGAAGCATATGACAGGTGATAAAGAAAAACTTGAGTCATTTTCTGCTCTAGAAAAAGGAAAGAAAGTCTCTTTTGGAAATGATACTCCTGCAACTATAAAAGGAAAAGGCATTGCTCAGTTAAAAGAAAAGGTCAAGGCTGGAAATGTTTTGTATGTTGATGGATTGAAGCATAATCTTCTAAGTGTCAGCCAGATGTGTGATCAAAGAACCGAGGTCATATTCAGATCAAATGGATGTCTTGTTCGTGATCTTGATACAGGTAAAACAGTGATCAAAGGCAAAAGAACTCCAAATAATCTGTACATATTTGAAGAAGGACAACAACAATGCTATCTGAGCAAGGATGATGAGCACTGGTTATGGCATCGGAGGTTGGGACATCTAAGCTTTTCACAAATAAGGAAAGCATGCAAATATCAGGCAGTTCGCGATCTTCCAGATATCAAAATTCCTGACAACACCATATGCAAATCATGTCAGTTTGGAAAACAAACCAGAACTAACTTTCCAGAGAAAGAAGGTTCAGCTAGCATGCCTCTTG
This sequence comes from Pinus tabuliformis, assembly GCA_031772625.1. Classification (NCBI taxonomy): domain Eukaryota; kingdom Viridiplantae; phylum Streptophyta; class Pinopsida; order Pinales; family Pinaceae; genus Pinus; species Pinus tabuliformis. Next base: position 1,443,576,011 of record CM062817.1, on the reverse strand, counting down.
AGCTAGTACATACAGATACATGCGGTCCTTTCAGGAAAAGAAAACCTCGAGGAGAAGAATACTTGATATTATTCATTGACGATTTCTCCAGGTTTGTCTGGTTAGGACTTATGAAGCACAAAGATGAAGCATTCGAAAAATTCAAATCCTTCAAAGCCTTGGTTGAAAATGAATCAGGTCACAAAATTAAGTGCCTCAGATCCGATAGAGGTGGGGAATTTACTTCAAATGAATTCTTCGATTTCTGTGAAGAACATGGGATAAGAAGAGAATTCTCTACAGCAAGAACCCCTCAGCAAAATGGAGTTGTGGAAAGAATGAACAGAACAGTCCAAAAAATGGCTCGTGCTATGCTTGATGAGTCAGGAACTCCCGCAACTTTCTGGGGTGAAGCTGCACATGCTGCGGTTGTTATTCTTAACAAAACAAATGTCTGGGTGAACAGCACTCAAACTCCTCATGAGCTCTGGAGTGGTAGGACTCCTTCGGTAAAGCACTTCAAAATCTTTGGGAGCAAATGCTATATCAAGAATACTGATGAGCAGCTTGGCAAACTTGAACCTAGAGCAGATGAAGGCATTCTTCTTGGTTACTCTCCACATAGCAAAGCATACAAATGCTACAATAAAAGACTTGGCAGAATTGTTGACAGCATTGATGTAGTGGTTGATGAGAAGGGATACATTCCTAGGCAAGTACATCATGAAGAAGAAGATGAAGGCTACCCCCAACGACAGAATGATGAAGAAGAAGAACCTCAAGAAGAACCAGAGGAGCAAACAAGAATAGAAGAAAAGACTCCATCCAGATATGTTCAGAAGAACCATCCAGAATCTCAGATTATGGGGCAGAAAGAAGCAGGTGTACAAACAAGAAGAACAGTTGCAGAAGCTTCAAGCTATTTGGCATTACTCTCCTCTACTAAACCACAAAATGTGAAAGAGGCATGCAAAGATGAATGTTGGGTGAAAGCAATGGATGAAGAACTTGAGCAGATCAAAAAGAACAACACTTGGGAGCTGGTTCCTAGACCAAAAGATAAGAATGTTATCGGGACAAAATGGGTCTTCAAAAACAAATTGAATGAAAATGGAGAAGTAATTAGAAACAAAGCCAGACTTGTTTGTAAAGGGTATGCGCAGCAAGAAGGAATAGACTTTGAAGAAACCTTTGCTCCTGTTGCAAGACTTGAGGCCATCCGAATGTTCCTTGCTCTCTCAAGTTTTCAAAACTTCAAAGTATTTCAAATGGACGTGAAATCAGCCTTTCTGAATGGAGACTTGGAAGAAGAAGTGTACATTGAACAACCAGATGGGTTCATTCTTGGAAATGATCCAAATCTTGTATGCAGATTGAAAAAGGCTCTCTATGGTCTCAAACAAGCTCCAAGGGCTTGGTACTACCATTTGGACAAATATCTTCATCAACAAGGTTTTTCAAAAGGATCGGCAGATAGCAATCTTTATATAAAAGTTGAAAATGACAAATTGCTAATACTTGTTGTGTATGTAGATGACATTATTTTTGGGAGCAATGAAGAAGCTATGAGTCAAAACTTTGCCTTGGTCATGCAGAAAGAATTTGAAATGTCCTTGCTAGGAGAACTGACATATTTCCTTGGTTTGCAAATCCAACAAAAAGAAGGAGGAATCTTTTTATCTCAAACCAAGTATCTCAAACAGATTTTGAAGAAATATGGTATGGAAGATGCAAAACCAGTATGTACACCCATGGTCACAGGATGTAGCCTCAGTGAAAATGATGAATCTGCAGCAGTACATCAACCAACCTACAGATCTATGATTGGAAGTTTACTTTATTTGACAGGTACCCGCCCAGACATCATGCATGCAGTTGGAATAGTTGGAAGATTTCAGGCAAATCCGAAGGAGACTCATCTTCAGGCAGTGAAGAGAATTTTCAAATATCTTCAAGGGACTCAAAATTATGGCTTATGGTATCCTAGAGATACAGATCTTACACTTCATGCTTATACAGATGCAGATTGGGCCGGAAGCGTGGATGATAGGAAAAGCACAAGTGGTGGTGCGTTCTTTATGGGTTCTAGACTGGTATCTTGGTTCAGCAAGAAACAGAGTTCGATTGCCTTGTCTACAACTGAAGCGGAATATGTTGCTGCTGCATCTTGTTGCACCCAACTCCTTTGGATGATGCAGACTTTGCAGGATTTTCAAATCACTTGTACACCACCAATCCCCATCTTATGTGATAACACAAGTGCAATCAGCATCACAAAGAATCCTGTTATGTATTCAAAAACCAAGCACATACCAATCAAGTATAATTTTCTCCGGGAACAAGTGCTTGAACAGAAGGTCAAGTTGGAGTATGTTCCTTCTAAGGAACAAGTTGCTGATATTCTCACCAAACCGTTGCCCAGGGACACTTTTGAATACCTCAGGCAAAAGCTGGGGGTTGTTGACGCATCATCTTATTGCTGAACCTCTTCTGATTGATGGTACAGGTTCAGGGGGAGCATATAATGCATTGTTGGCATTATGGAGGATGTGCAGAAGGAGATCTTGGAAGTAACTACAATATGTCTCTATCTCTTTCATGGTGGATTATGGTTCTTCGTTGCAGATCTGGTTCATATTCTTAGGGGGAGCATGTTCTTAGGGGGAGCATAACCCTTTGCCCTTGATGTCAAAGGGGGAGAATGAAGCTGAAGTTTTGAGGTTGCCATCAAGTCCAAAGGGGGAGATTGTTGGCATTATGGCTAAAGTGTTGTCCTTGATGGCAACCCATTCAGGTGATAGATCACAATACTTCAAGTCAGCAGCAGAGATTGATGATCAGCTATCAAATATTGAAGAAAATAAGGGGTACGTAGGTACACCTTACATAAGGTGCGTACACGCAGGTCGGAGTTACATAGAGTGCGTACATACCCGCAGGTCAGCCATTCAGGAGGTGCGTACCCCTAGTGCACACATTTCAAGGCAAAGAAATTCACATGTGGGGTTTTCTTATGTTTTACTCTTGATATATAGCCGACGGTATTGGGTTATTATGGTGTCGGCTCGTGGTATTGATCCATGTTTTAAGGAAGAGCTTTCCTATATAAAGCAAAGGAGATCATTTGGCTTGAGTACATCTTTGGTTGAATATCTTATGAGGGCTAGATCTGGTCTAGATCTAAAAAAGGCGAATCTACTGATGGACCGAGATCTCTTCGGCGCATGTTCAGATCTGTAGATCTGACTGTCTGGGTTATTTCTGAAGTCTTGAAATCATCTATGCCCGAAGGTACGCAGGTACAGTGAGAGAAAAGTGCGTACATACGCAGGAATGAAGCGTTTCAGGTGCGCCGGTACGCAGGCACAGAAGGGTTTCAGGTGCGGAGGTATGCAGGCACAGAAAGGTTGAAGGTGCAGAGGTACGCAGGCACAGAAGGGCTGCAGGTGTGTACATACGCAGGCACAGAAGGGTTGCAGGTGCGTACATACGCAGGCATAGAAGGGTTGCAGGTGCGGAGGTCCGCAGGCAGTTCAATGGACTCAGAGCGAGGTACACAGGCTAGCAGTTGCGCAGGGTGCGTACATAAGCAGGCTAGCAGTTGAGCAGGGTGCGTACTGTAAGCAGGCAAGCAGTTGAGCAGGGTGAGTACTGTAAGCAGGCCAGCAGTTGAGCAGGGTGCTTACGTAAGCAGGCGAGCAGTTGAGCAGGGTGCTTACTTCTCTTAAAATCTTTGTTTATCATTGTTGTGCTCTGGGTTTGGTCCTATTATTGTTGATCTGGTTACTACAGTTGATTGGGTGATTCTCTTATACTTGATGATCATTTGATGCTTATGGATCCAGTTTGAAAATTTATGAAAAGTGGTCCTTGTAAGAAAAGAAGTAGGGGGTTGTAGCTCCCTTCCAGGAGAGATTGGAAAACGAGAGAGAGTTGTAGCTCTCTGCAGGTTGCAGCCTGCGTACTGGTAAAGGACTGCACCAGTACAAAACCATTGTAAAAGGAGTTTCTAATTTGAAAGAAGATAGAGACATATTGCAGCAGGTGGTTTTCACCCACATTGGGTTTCCACCTTACATCTTGTGTTCTTTGGTGTGACTATCTGTTTTCTTTGTTCATGCTCATTATTTTATGGTACTGACATGCAAAACTAATTCAAATAACAAATAAGGAAGATTTATTAAAAGAATTAGATAATACTGATTCACCCCCCCTCTCAGTATTATTTCCAACAGTTAATCATCGACCCTATAATATAGATAACCTATCAAATGATTATAAAAATTGCATTCAAGTTCAGACTTTGGACAACCATCACTTTGAAATCCATGTTTCCACTTATACATATGGTTATGAGAACTTGAGTGAATGGAATGGTATCTTTCCTTCTTCAAAGGACTTAGATTTTGAAGGTATTGATTCAAAACCCGCTTCTCATAGTGTAAAATCTCCATTTATGGGTTTAGGTACTATTTCAATTTAGAATGTTCCTAAAATTAATTTTTTCTATTAGGGCCTAAATCTACCTCAGGCTAAGAAAGGCAGGTCTAGGGTAACATTAAACCATGCTTAACCTGGTAGCTAGCCCTACCAGGTCGGGAGAGGGCTCTTTCCTTCTCAATCTCAATGAAAATTTGGCAAGAAATGCTTTAGATGACTGATAAGAATACTAATTTTATGCTAGGTATATGAAAAGAGGAGTTTGATTGATTTTAATGGTTGGTTGCTGGATCAGATGAGGAAGGCAGCTTTGGGTCTGGGAAATCAACACATATTTGCAGAGGTTTCTATAGGGAAAGGTAGGCAAGTGTTTTAGTAATTTGAAATGAGTGTAATGGTGAGTCTAAAGACTGGTGAGGAGCTAGAGAGGGCATGCAAGTGTCATGAGTCCTCTTCAAATAGTAGAAAACATGTAAAACTAAATAAACCCCAAGGTAGAGCACTGAAACATCAATGAATTCTACCTTTTACACTTGATTCATTTAGTTATGAAGAATAAGAGAGATGATGGCACAAATAAAAATAAGATCAACTGAATTACAGAGAAGAATACATTGCTAATTCACATTACCACAAGAATCCCACAAAAAGCTGCAAAACCATGGTTTATTTCCTTGCCAAACTACAAAAGTGATGTACAATGGTGCTCAATGCATCCACAAGAGTCCAACCTTAACAAATGACTAAGAAAGTACACGATATAGGCAAAAAACCACCAATGCTAGCCTTTAGGGGTCGAATCCATGATTCTAGGAACCGTTTCAATAAAATCTAAACTAGGAATTGAAAAATAGGCAGTGGAACAGCTTGCCTCTAAAACTATGGAAACTGATTCATTCAGTTCAAAACCACCTATACATGATGTATCAACCTCCAAGAGTCAATTTTCATCATTTTTACATCAAAGTACATCGATTTACATCAATTTACATCATGTGTTTGACCATGAGAGAGAAAAAGTCAAACTGAGAAAAAGCTAGGCGAAAATTTTGAGTTTTGAGCAAAATTGAGCAAATTGTGCCTGATGCGCAGCGCCATCCACCTGATGCATAATGCCTTTTCCCAGCTGGATTTGGAGGCCTTCCCCTTCACCAAATTTTCTCCAATTTGTCTTCTTGGAAAGTTCCATCTATCTACTTCCTAGGACAAGTGGAATTTTTGAATTTGGTGTCCATTTTCCCCTCCAAAAATTAGTTCTCCCAACACTGCTTCCTGTGGGTCCAAAAAGTGGCAGAAAGGGCAGTTTTGAGGTGTTTTTTTCCCTTTAGGTGATCCAAAAATCCTCCAAAATTCATGAATTTTTTTGGGTTTTCATATTTTTCATGAGAAATCCAAAAATGTAAGCCATTCCTCAAAATTCCTTACCATCTAAATACGCAGCGCCAGTGGCGCTGTGCATTAAAGGAAAATTTCTGTGTATTGCAAATAAAAATTTGAAAATGACAAAAGTTCTCCAACTTATTTAAAATCGGCAAGAGGCAAGGTCATTAACTACTTTTCTGGACCAAGGAAGCTTCAGCCAAGATTCTAAGTTTGTCTTGCTCCTTTTTGGCCTTTAATGCTCTCCTTAGCTTGGCTTTTAGGCTTCTTATTCTTGTCTTACAAATTTTGTTCCGGGCCAAATAGTGATAGGCCATGTGTCATAACATATTATTCTCCTTATTAGCCTTGTCAAGAAGCTTCTCATGGTGGATATTTACTCTTTCCAACCATGACTCTCAGTTAGCCTCTATTTCTTGCTCTAGTGAAGTCAGCTTGATTTTCCTTCTTTTTTCCATTTTCCGATTTTCCCTGATGGTTTGCAGCTCCATGATTGTTTGTTTGTCCTCCAATTGTTTGTTCTATTGCTCAAGGTAATTAATGATCCATTTATCCCTCTCAAGGGCAACTGATAAACTTTGGATCTCAGTTTCATTCTCCTTGATGATCTCATCCTTGAGTCTTGAGCTTTGGGAGCCCAAATTAGTGTCCTCTTCCTCAATCAAGATGAAATCCCTGTCTTGGCCTTCAGAAGGCCCTTCATCATGCAATGGTTTCTTTCCTCTGTCCTGTATCTGTTCTGCTGAAGAAGAAGGAAAAGTCCCTTTCACCCCGGGTGAAGATAACATTTGCTTGTTGTCTGGTGAAGAAAATGAGACCACTTCCACCCCTGGTGGAGATAATACTCATTTTGCAGCTGCAAAAAGTCTTCTTGTCCCCTTTTCATAAGTGATAAACATAGGAATGTGAGCCTCTTCAATTTTTCTTTCATACTCTCTTTGTTGCCCGGAAGGTTCAGCTTCCTCTTGAGGTTCTACAAACATTTGAGGTCCTTTGAAAATCTCATGGGCAATGAAGGTTTCCCATGGCATTCCCAACTGAGTCAATTGATGCAAAACAACAATTTTGATGACAGCAAAGTGATATATGCTATTGAGCTGCTATGGGTAGGGTTCCCTCTTTGCAATTATAATCATCCTCTCTATGTTTTTGCAAATGAAGTATGGTATGCTCATCATTCTAACCCTAGTAAAATGCATAAGAAACTTGATATGATAAGCATAGAGTCTGGAGAATCTTCCCTAACATGTGAAGTATTTAATGATGAGTTTCATTAGTGGCGCATACCAGTCCTCCAAAAACTTGAAAGGAAACACCCTGTCCAATTGACTATGATATTTGGCTTTAATGTAGGGTTCATAGTTCTGTTTGATGATGTTTTGTCTCTTGTTCCATATTTCCCCCACATCTAGCATCCTAGTTGCTTCTGCAATAATGGTTGGTGAAAGAGTGAAATTGATGCCAGCAAGTTGTACCATATTGTCCACCATGTTGATGAAAAATTGCCTAGCCAATTCATGATGATACTTAACCTTCTCTACCATCTCACAAAACTCAAAGCAAGATTGGTATCTGAAACAAGTGGTGGCAAGAGGACAAGCAAGAAGTTCAACAATGCTAATAGGCTCCTCTCTAATTATTTTCCCACCCTTGTGAGGTCTCCTAGGCTATACATTTCTGTCTCCTGAATTGTCACTTTGTGTTTCTTCCTCATAGCTTGAGTCACTATTTTTTTCCATTGTGATTGTCATAGGGAAAATGATGAAATGAAGGTATGATGAAAAATGGTGATAAAAGAGGACAATAGTGATGATTATGAAGAGATTTTACTCTTGGGAGATGAAATTGGGGAGTGAAGGGAATGATTTTGGGAAATTAGGGTATAGTGAGGGATTTAGGGTTTGGTGAGGGAAATAATTGCTTTAGGGGAGTGGGGTATGGGAAAATGAGATGAATGATGTGTATTATGGTAAATAAAGAGTGAAAATGGGTTTGCTGAAGTTCTTGTGAAGGTGGGATGAAAATTTCACAATTGGATGGCAAACAATGAAGAGAAACTGGGGTTTCCTTTTTCACATGCAAGATTTATGCAAAACACCAATGTGACTTCAAATTCAACCTTAGAAGGATGATTACTTACTTGTAGAGGGAAAATTCAACAAATTTGAGGGTTATGGCACGATTTGGGATGATTTGGATCAAACTGGACTGATGCATAGCGCATTGGGCCCAATGCGTAGCACCCTCCTGATGCGTAGCGCCAGTTCACATTTACACTACAGTTCTGCCTTTGATGCGCATCGCCTACCTGATGCGCAACACACTACTTCTGATGTGCAGCACTAGGCCAAGTTGCCTTGAAAAACAGGGTTTTTGCCTCTTTTACTCCAAAATCGTGATTTTTGTTTCTCCAAGAGTAAATTTGCACAATGAAATGACCAAGAGGACCTTTTTCACTTTAAATATGAATGCATTTAATTTTTTACTCATCTCAAACCCATTTTTCTAATGTTAATGTCACTTTTTTTTTTTGAACTCTGTTTTTCCATTGAAATTGACTTTTCTTAATCATTTGACAGACTGATGCATTGATGCTTGTGTTTTTGCTTGCAGTGGCTGGAGTTGGCAAGGTGACCAAGGGCGACAACTCTGAACTTATTACATATAGGAAAATTAAAATTACATCAAATTTAATAAAAACTTTGTTTTTTTCTCAAAATAGGGTTTTGAGGAAAAAATCACTTATTTGAGTATATCATCATTGAAATCTTGATCTTGAGACCTTATTAGACCTCCTCATGTGCTTGATGTCTGTTATTTAGCTTTCACAAGACTATGGTGGCAAACCCTAGACCTAATGAGACATAAAACCCTAAAAATGGCTTTTGCAAATGTAATGAAAAAAGATGACTATAAATGACCTGAACTTGTGAAAATAGGCTTGTAGGTAAATACCATGAGGGAAATTTGATAATGAACCACTACCATCAGTTGATCCATGACCTAATGTAATGCAATTGATCGGATGGGACACCTAAAATGCATGCAAAAAGAGAATTTTGATCACTGATGCAGGGATGAAGATACTGACACTAACATGTTCCATACATCTTCAGATGACAAACCTAAAAAAGGTAAGTTGCTAGGTTTTTGAATCTTTTGTATATCCTAGTCAATTTGAATATAACATTAGTATGCCCAGCTATCACCATTATACCAATGAAAATGATATTGATCCATTGTTCTTACAATTTCAATCTAATTTAGTTGTAACTGGTGCTCCTCCTCCTAAGTATCTTCATCTCTCCCAACCTCTGGCACACTATTTTGAAAAGTGTAACTAGGTTTGGTCTTCATGATGACATGTATAATTATGATTTTATGTAATTAATGAAAAGAAAAAAAATTGATTTGTAATGCTTGAGTGATGGGTTTCATGCTCAAGGAATTTTATTTTTGGTAGAAGCTCCCATTGAGAGCTATTAGGTTTGGTCATCATGTCATAAAGTCTGTAGAGTCAATGTCAAAGTTTGAAGACCCTTTTGGGAATATTACACATTGTAAAAAGAAAATTTGATTATGTCACAAACCCTCCAAGACCTTGTCACAAGCTCCTCCTCATGTTAGCCTTCAAAAGAAGAAAAGGATGCTCCTTGGATGACAATTCAACTTAACAATGGCAAAAGTTGGTTTATTTAATGGAAAAAACGCTATATATAGGAATCTCGACCTTCATTTGGAGAACACAATTTCAGTCAAGGTAATCTTAATGACAAAAGGTGTTAAGATCACAAAAATATAATTCTTATCACCATGCGAAGAAAGAGGAAGATAACCAAGTTCATTTGGATCTATTTTTGGGATAATACCTCCACACATGCGAGAATATAGTGTTTTCATCTACAGTTAGGGCCGAGATATTACAATCATCTTCAAAAAACAAGTTTAGGAGGAAATCAAGTGGATCCTCTAACTGATTTAAGGAAGGAATAGTCTCAATATCAAGCGAAGGAAGTTAAGAGAAAATATTTCTCTCAAGTAATGAAACTAGGGTTTCCAAAGAAGGGTCGAAAGGTGCAAATCTGAGTCAAGGACTGAATTTTGAAGGTTATTCGAGGCAGTGGGAGGAGGAAAGGAGTTTAACTATCTCAAAGAAGAAGAATTTAGCGAAGCCTTGTGACTTGGTCTTGGAAAGGTTAATAGGTCAAGGGTCTTGGTCATGGTCTTGGTGTTCATCAATTGAAGTTTCTATAAGAAGAAGAATTCATTTGGGTTTTCCTCTCAAGTTGGAGAAGTTTTGGCCCTGGATGATCACTTACATTTTGTGTCTCTTGTTGCTTTATTTTTTATGCACTGGTAGTTGTTTTATGAAGAAGAACATTATAATAATCTAAGAGAAGATCCTAATCTAAAGAAGCTAAAACAATTCACAAGCTGTTTTCATTAGAAGAGAAATCTCCTAATCCTAATGCCCAAGATTTCTCAATATGGTATTAGAGATAAGGTGACAAATAAAGGAAAGGGAATCTCATCAAGGGACACATAAGCACTCAAGGATCAAATCTCGAAGGATATCAAAGTGAAGTCAAGATATACAAAGAAGTGTCAAAACCCTAGATTGAAGAAGAAGTCTACACCAAAAGAGGTCTTGGGATCCTCAAAAGATCACAAAGACCCTACTCAAGTTGAAGGGACCTACAAAAAAACGTTTATTGAAGACTATTCATCCTAGAGAAGAAATATTAAGGGTGTTGTCATCATATTCAAAAGGTTCTAAGGCAATCTCCCTCTCGTTGAAGCAAGTTCCTTACCATTGAAGAACATCATTAAGACTTCATCATTGATCATCAACAAGGACATCACCATCAAAGGATCTAAAGTGATCTCCCTCTTTGTGGGGTCAAGGATCACTCCTGAAAAGAATTATCTTCATCAAGGAGAAGTTTTCTATTAACTGTATCATCATCAAACTCAAGGAGAAAAAAATTGGAAGAATCATCTTCACAAGTAAGTATGTTTATTTCTGAAGATGTCAAAACGTAATTTTGCAAGGAAAGAAACAAATTGGTTGGGGCTTCAAACTATCTTACATGGAAGAAAAGGACAGATTTGAATCTCATTGAAAATGAGGTTATGGATCATGTCAAAGGCTCTATCACCAAACCATTGAAAGGATATTCTCAAGCACTTAAAAATTTTATGAAAGGAGAAGTGATGGCTCAAAGGATTCTCATATAATCCACCAATGATCTCCTCATTCCATATGTATCCAAACTCGACACTTCAAAAGAAATATATGACAAATTGGTAGAGTTATTTTCTGTAAGCAATGTAGGAGAATTTATCTTTCTAAGGCAAGAAATCTACAAGCTAAATATATCAAAATAAGAAGGGATGGCTTCATACTTCATGAGGATATTTGAAATAAGGAATCAACTACAAGATCTGGGTAAAATAATGTCTGACAAGGAGGTGACCACTGTAGTACTAAATGCACTACTAGAGGAATGGGGTAACTTTACTTCAAGCATTAATGGGAATAAATAAGCCACTCCATTATAGGATCTATGGTAACTATGAAATATTGAAGAAACCAAGTTGAAGACAAAAACCAATGTGGGATCAAATGAACAAAGCAGGCATATGCCACCATGACAAAAATAAGGGGAAAGTTTGGAAAGTTTGGTCCCCAAGAAAGGAAGAAGATCTTGGCTAAGATTCAATTCTATGGATGTCAAGAATATGGGAATTAAAAAATAGATTGTCTTGGGCTCAAAAAGGAAAATAACAAAAGAGGAAGAGAAGAAGCACATATCACTAAAGAAGTGGAAGAAGCCGAAAGAGAGAAATCCAAGAAAGAGGAAGTAAGAGATCTCTACTATGACTGAGATAGTATTCTTCTAGTTCCTTTAATCAAGTTTATGTTTTAAAGTTATTTTGTTGTAAGATATGGCAATCATGAGTCACTAAGGAGAATGACAACATGCAACATGGCATCATAGAATCATTGAAAGCAAGAACTCATGACATCATCATAGAGATGCATGAAAGATGGCTTTAATAGAAGTCTATGGCAGTCACTTATGAAAGGATTTAGCTCTTGGTAACCTAATTAGAAGCATAAATGAAATTTATGAAAAAGAGAAAAAATCTCATCATGCATTAGTCAAAAGGGTGAACCGCACTATTAACCTCCCCTTTTTTGGTAAGATCCTGATTGTATGTTTCCCAAGAACATTTGCTAGATGAGGATATTCAAGATCCTCTATTGGAATATTCGTCAGAAGGTTCACTAATAAAAAACAAAGCAAGTGTTTCATCAAGAATTCCAACTTGTGGGAATTCATGGGATAATGGTATGATGACAAAAAAAGTGAATAATATCAAGGATTTGAAACTATTTCAATCAAGGAAGCTGCAGAAGGAATATTAGATAACCTATAGGAAAATGAAGTATGTATTCTTGTATTTGATAAACTAGAGTCTTGTCATATGGTTGCAGGTAACATAGATAAATTCTCTATCTAGAGAGCATGATCAAAAGAAAGGATCTCCTCCTTTCAAGAGATGCAAAAATGCATGGGTCACACATTAACTACAGAAAATCAACATAATATGTCCTCATATGAAATATGAGGTGGTTGAAAATAATTGGAGGAACTCTGATTGACAGTTCTTGGGAAGAAAAATGTGTGAAGAAGGAAAGGAAGATATCATGAAATACACAACTATAAATAAGGAATTCAACATCCAAGGAATGAAATATTTCACTATGATATATCCATGAAAGCTATGAAGACTCTGATGAAGTTTAAAAAAGAAAGAGACACTTGACAATATATATCTTTTAGAGATGTGTCAATGTGTATGCAGGACTTTGATGAAAATTAGATGTCATGATGATACCATCACAAACATGATCTTTATTTAATGATTCATTTCTTATTTTTGAACGATATCTAGATGGGCTTATGCAGGGATACTAAGGGAAGAACTATGGAAGTCTTCTACAATTGAAAATCATGTGGTAGGATGAAAGGTCCTTAAGGAAACATGATGGACTAATGGATCACTTTCCAATGAAAGGAATAATGACATGACTAACTCATGGATGAATGTGATGGATGGTCTATGCCCTACGAGGAAGTCCCAAAAGATGTAGATTCTATGACAAAGAATAAATTCATGACATCAAAGGAAAGAGACGTTCTACAAGCAATTGGTTGTCCCATGATATCCACCGAGAGAGTTGTTGGAAGTAAGTACTTGGTCAAGAGGGAGCTTGGTCAAGTCCCTATTTAAGAGGGAGCTTAAGTACATTCCTCTCATAGGAATGGGTACATTCCTTCAGTGGAATGATCTGAAAATCACTCTTGAGTGACATCAGTTAAACAATTATTGAATGAAGGTATTACAGACTCATGTGCTAGTGTGGGTTTATATTATTTTAGGCAATGGATCGATTAGATTGCAAAATACACAGACACTGGGAAATGGAAAAGAGTAAGAGAAACACAGTAAGCAAATACAATAACACAACAATTTAATAAGGAGTTCACCTTATCCTCCAAGGCTACATCTTTGGTCCATCTTTCAGTGGTGGCCTTCTTTTATTGTGTCTTTAAAGCAGAGATTTACAATGAGGAGCTCACTTGGAGTCTCTGGAAATAGATAAGTTTTGGTAGGGTGGTTGTTGGATCCCCTAAGCCACTAGAGTTCACAAACTCTTTTCCTATCCAAGTCTTGACCTCTCTGGTCTTCAATGGGAGGAGCCCAATGTGGTGCTCAATTCCTGACATGTCCTCTCAGGGATTGGTCGATGCTGTCTTATGCTACAGGTCAGCTCGGCTCTTTGTCTTTCTACTTCTTGCTTCACTGTCTTTTCTTTTCTCTGTATTTGTTCCCTTCTTCTCTTCATCTCTCAGGTGTCCTCTATTCTTTGTCTCTGTGTTTGTTTGTGGCTTAAAGCCAATTTGTCTCACAACTATTCGATTCCCCTTCCACCTCCATTGGATCGCTTGCTGCTGCTCGCTTGGAGTTCCCTGTCTCCACGTCATCAACAACAACTCACAAGGAGTGGCCACTTGTCCTCCTACGAACTGCGCCAGATCTTCCTAGTCAGTTTGGTTTTCCAATTTCACCATGGAATGACTCATCCGCCACCTTAGCGGTCAAATCAGACGTCAAAATTCCCTCTGTCGTGGCTTAATCCCCCATCAAATCTGGTTTCTCCATCGTGCGCGATCTCAGCCGTTAGATTTGGAGCTCCCAGATCTTATGACATTCGCTCATTTCGCGTGGTTGACTTGCTCGACCATTAGCATGCGATGAGCAGTGGTTTTCTCTCTCCTCTGCTTGCCATGCGTCGGGCGCTGAATGGAATCGCTGATTTTTCTCCAAATCTACTTACCGCCCAAGGGTGCCCCCAATATATCGCCGGTTTTGGAGCACGGGTCCCGCCTTTAGCCTTTAGTGCTTTCCCCATGGTTTTCCCGGCTTCCATGCGACCGAGCACTTGGGAGCTTTCCTTCTCAAGTGGTTTTTCCCAACGATGCATGCTAAGCACTAATCGCACATCGGAAATGGCCTCCTTTTCCCGATCTGGGCTTCCCAAGTGCTAGTTTTGCCTCCTGCATGGTCTCCATGAGCCTTGGTCAGTGTGCTTTGACCGAGGTCCTTGTCGTTCCTTGCTGGCTGTAAATTGCCACTGTCCAGAGATCTTCCTGATCGCTCTGTGCTCTTAAATTCAAATTTTTGTCCTGATTTGATACAGTCATGGTGCTGTGAAAATCTTCATGGATCCAATTCGGATCACGGCCTTCCCACTGGAAATGATTTTGGACCACCAAAAGTTGGTTTTTAAGCATCAACTAAGTGAGGGTACAATTTTCTCACTTGTCCAATCTCTATCCACTTTGCACTGCTCGGCTTTGAACCTTTGAGCCCAATTTTGAGGTACTCAACATCTCCTCTGTGTGTCGTCCTCACCTTCCTGTCCAGAAATGTGTCTTCCTGCAATTCATTAAGATATTCAAGTAGCATGTCATCAATAGAAGGCAATTGAATCTGCTCTTCGGGATCCTCAATTAGAGAGGGTTAAAAAAATCTCAAGCAATCTGCATTTACGACTGAGTAGATGTGCATGTAAGCTGGTAGATCAAGGCGAAAAGCATTCTCACCAATCTTCTCAAGTATTTTGAAGGGTCCATACTTGATAGGCTTTAGCTTTTTACCTTCACTTTGCATCCTGTCCTTGCTGATATACAGCCAGACTTGGCCACCAACTTGGAAACTATGCTCCATTCGATGCTTGTCATGCCTTGCTTTATATTTGGCTTGGCTCTTTTCCAACTGTTCTTGTACTGCCTGGTGGATCTCCTGGATTTGTTCATTGAACCTAGTTGCTCTATCCACATCACTGTGTCCCTCAACTGTGGTATTTTTACCAAAGACAAAATCCAAAGGAGACCTTGGTGTGAAACCAAAATAGGTCTCAAAAGGAGATCTCCGTGTAGAAGAATGTTTTGCTCTGTTGTAAGCTTGCTGCACATAACACAAATGTTCATACCAAAGCTTAGGATGTTTGCCGCAATATCCTCTGAGCAACTGGATCACTTTCCTGTTAACTACTTCTATCTGGCCATTAGTTTTTGGATGAAAAGCTGTTCTTTTCTTCAGTTTGGTGTCCATCAGTTCCCACAGACTTGACCAAAACTTTCCCACAAATCGGGTGTCTCGATCAGATACAATGGAAGTGGGTAATCCAAAATGAACCCATACATGTTCAAAGAACAGTTTTGTAGTTTGTTCAACTGTAATCTGTTTATTACAAGCTATCAAAATACACATTTTGTTGAACCTATCCACAACAACATACAAATAATCATGACCTTTCCTAGATTTAGGCAGTCCTCCAACAAAATCCATGGAAACACTTTCCCAAGGGTGATAAGGAACTGGTAATGGAGTGTACAAGCCTAGTTTTCTATTGTTGGGCTTGCTTTTACACACATAGTACACCCTCTTACATATCTAGAAACTGTCTCATTCATTTTTGGCCAATAACAAAATCTTTGCAGCTGTGCAACTGTTTTACTCACCCCAAAGTGACCTGATATCAGAGAAGTGTGTGCTTATCTAATTATCTTTACTCTCTCAGTTTGTGGAATGCATAACATCCCACAATGATATAAGAGCCGGTCCTTTACATGATAATCCAATTCTTCTACTCGTTTTCCTTGACTTAAAGTTGCATATACATCTTTAAAGTCTATATCTTGAGCATATTGTTCAATATAGATTTCATGTAGCACAAAATTATGCTTGAGTATAGTAGATGCATTTATAATGGGTCTAGATGACATGTCTACAACTTTATTATGTATGCCCTTCTTATATCTGATGACTAAATGAAACTGTTGCAGAAAATCCATCCATCTGTAGTGTCTTGATTGCTGCAACTTAGTTTGGGAGTGTAGATATTGAAGTGGTTGATGATCAGTATGTATTACTGTCTCTTTGCACATTAAGTAATGTTTCCACTTTTTCACACTCTGAACTAATGCATACAATTCTTTATCATATGTAGGATACTTAACTACTGGAGGATTAAAAGTCTCAGAATGATAACATATGGGTTTACCGTGTTAAGTCAACACTGCTCCTATGGCATAATCACTGGCATCTGTTTGGATATCAAATGGTCTCTGAAGATCAGGTAGTGCTAGTACAGGCACTGTTCTAATCTTTTCTTTCAAGGTGTCAAAGGATTTCTGATTTTTGCCTCCCCACTGAAACACCTTGTTCAATCCTGTTAAAGCATGTAAGGGAGCTACAATTGAGGAAATGTTAGAAATGAACTTCCTCCAATATTGTGCTACTCCTAAGAAGCTTCTCACTTCTGTAGGAGACTTGGGTTTAGGTCAGTTTACAATGATTGCCACCTTAGAGGGATCTATCTTCAATTCACCACCCCTACTATATGACCCAAATAATTCAGAGATGTTTTGCCAAATTCACATTTTGAGAGTTCAACATGAAGTTTTTCTCTTTTCAAAACATCTAGTGTCTGTTTAACATGCTTTAAGTGTTCTTCCCACGTTTTACTAAAAATCAGAATGTCATCCAGATACACAATAACAAAATCATCAAGAAAAGGTCTGAGTACATCATTCAATTATCTCATGAAAGTAGCAGAGCATTAGTTAAGCCAAAAGTCATAAACATCCACTCATAAAATCCCTACTTTGTTTTGAAAGAAGTCTTCCATGCATCTTGTTATGCAACTCTGACCTGATGGTATCCACTGTGTGTAGGAATTTACAGGGTAAGTTCCTTAGAAAGAACACCAAAAGGACACCGCTCACAACTAGATCTCAAATCAATACACCAGTATTTTTGACGTGGTTAAAACCCTCAAAGTGCAAGGAGGGAAACAGTCCACGGCCTGTCCCAACGTGGGTACTACAGGCAATTTATTAATCAAAGAATGAAAATTTACATAAGCTTCTCTCATGCACGGATTACCCGAGCAATGACCCTCCATGCGCTTTAAATAGAACTCATGGACCAATCGGGTGTCAAGCCACGGATCAAGTGTCGGTAATACCGAGGTGAGATGTGAACCGTCGGATCACTACATATCGTGACCGTCGGATTGTAAGTTACAAAATGTACAACGGTAAAGAAACACACTTTACCTAACTCTAACCTAACTCTATACTAGACCAAGTTGAACTTAACTATATCCTATGTGTCGGAATATCCTAACATCCCCCCTTAAGAACAACTTGGGATAGGATTGAAGGATTTACAAATATGACACAATAGGAGAAGGAAGGAGGCACTAGAGCCTATCCCCCATTAGTGACAACTTCCTGAACTCCAAGCATATATCGAAGTTTAGTGAACTTCGCCTCTGTGAGAGCCTTTGTGAAGATGTTTGCAACCTGATCATCTGTTGGACAATATTGCACTTCAAGAACATGGTCATGAATGAGCTTTTTGATGAAGTGCATGTGTAGTTCAATGTGTTTGCTGCGCTGATGCTGGACTGGATCTTTGCATAGCTGAATGGCACTTTGATTATCACACCAAAGTGTGGTTGGATGCTGCTGCTCAAAGCCAAACTCTGATAGGATCTGACGAAGCCACAAGGCTTCCTTACTAGCTTCCACGGCACCACGATACTCTGCTTCTGCTGACGAAAGAGAAATGGCAGCCTGTTTCTTACAAGCCCATGTAATAGGTCCTGAACCAAGAGTGAAGACATAACCGGCAGTAGACTTCCGATCATCATGGTCACCAGCCCAATCAGAATCAGTGAAACCAACTAACAGAGGAGCTGCTTTGGCACTGTAATGAATCCTAAACTGTACTGTACCTCGAACATAACGAAGTATTCTTTTAGCTGCTTTCCAATGACTTTCACGGGGGTTTTGCATAAAACGAGCAACAAGGCCAACAGCAAAGGAAAGATCAGGACGAGTATGGGTTAAATACAAGAGTTTTTCGACAAGTTGACGGTATAAGGTAGCATCAACTTCAGGAGAAGTACAAGAGACTGAAAGTTTGACTCCAGACTGAAAGGGAGAAGGGGCTGGCTTACAGTCTTCCATGTGAAAATGACGAAGAATATCACAAGCATACTTGGACTGGGAAAGGAAAATACCCTCCTGGGATTGCAAGACTTGAAGACCGAGAAAATAGTGTAAGTGTCCTAAGTCTGTCATTTCAAATTTCTTTTTAAGGCTGGACTTCACATGGTTTATAAGGTTGGGATCACTACCAGTAAGAATAAGATCATCAACATAAAGAACAAGGATGATAAGAGAGTTGCCCACTTTCTTGGTGTAGACAGTATTGTCAGAATGACACCTAGAAAAGCCAGATTCTAAAAGAAAGCTATCCATTTTGGCATACCAAGCCTGAGGAGCTTGCTTGAGGCCATAAAGGGATTTCTTAAGTCGACAAACAAGGCTGGAGTCTGTTTGTATGAAGCCAATGGGTTGTTCCATATAGATTTCTTCCTGCAAGTCCCCATGCAAGAAGGCAGATTTAACATCCATCTGATGGACTTCCCATTTTAAAGAGGCAGCAAGGGAAAGAACAAGGCGGATAGAGTTAATTTTGGCAACAGGGGAGAAGGTTTCAGTGTAGTCAATGCCTTCAACCTGTGAAAAACCCTTAGCAACGAGACGAGCTTTATGTTTATCAACTTTCCCATCTGGTCCATACTTGGTTCTGTAAACCCATTTACATCTAACAAGTTTGCGTCCCTTTGGTAGAGGAACAAGATCCCATGTATCATTTGTCATCAATGAATGATATTCTTCATTCATAGCTGCTTCCCAATGTGGATGGCCTGAAGCTTCTGCAAAAGTGTCAGGATCATGATTTACTGGAGCTTGAGCCAGTAAAGAAGAGGCTCTTTCAAACTGAGAACGTGTACGTCGCTGATCTGTAGGATCACTGGCAAGATCACCTGCTGCATCCCGAGTAGTACAGACCCATCGTGGAAGTTGAGGATCCTGAGAAGGTGGGGGAGGATTATCATCCTCACTTTCATCATCTGAAGAAGAAATGTTTTCAAAAGTAGAAGAGATAGGAAGAGGGGGCACATCCGCCGGACTAGGCTCGCAGGCCGATTTATTTTCATCAAACTTTACATCTCTTCTAATGATAACATTTT
The DNA here is from genome assembly GCA_031772625.1 of Pinus tabuliformis. NCBI lineage: Eukaryota > Viridiplantae > Streptophyta > Pinopsida > Pinales > Pinaceae > Pinus > Pinus tabuliformis. The sequence goes on along the minus strand of CM062817.1, from coordinate 1,443,556,522 downwards.
TGGACTTAAATGGAATAAGTCTATAACCTTTTACATCTTCAGAATATCCAACAAAAGTACATTTCTCACTCTTAGGTTCTAAAGCTTTATGCTTTTCATCTGGAATATGGGCCCATGCTTCACTTCCAAACACACGAAAGTGACTTACATCTGGTTTAATGGAACTCCAAGCTTCTTCTGGAGTGATATTCTCTAGAACCTTAGTAGGAGTGTGATTGATTATATAATTTGCACAATTAATTGATTCGGCCCAAAAACTAAGACTGAGTCCTTTAGATTGCAGCATACAATTAGCCATTTCCTTTAAGGTGCGATTTTTCCTTTCAGCTACACCATTTTGTTGTGGAGTGTATGGAACAATATGTTGCATTTGAATTCCATTTTCAGTGCAAAAGTTGATGAATGTGTTTTTAACATATTCTCCACCATTATCAATTCTTAGCTTAAGAATTTGATGTCCAGATTGTTTTTCAACAAAGGCTTTGAAGGCCAAAAAGGTGTTAAATACTTCGCTCTTGAGTTTTAAGAAGTATACCCAAGTGCGTCTGGAGAAATCATCAATGAAAGTTAAGAAGTACTTGCAGCCAGAGAATGAAGCAACAGGAAGAGGACCACATAAATCACTGTGCACAAGCTGTAAAGGGGCTGAGGCATGCCAAAAGGCACGTTTGTCAAAACTGTCCCGATGATGTTTTCCAAGTACACATCTGGAACAAACACCATCTCTGCAAGATACCATTGGAAGACCTGTCACCGTATTTTCTTTACATAGATGCTGAAGGGAGCGATAGTTTAAGTGACCAAATCGCTCATGCCAAAGTTTGCTCACTTCATCATTATGAGCAATAAATACTGAGGGAAGATTTGATGACCCAAAGCTGTGAAACTTATACAACCTTTTGGAATCATCAGCAAGACCAGTAGATAGAATCTGTTTAGGATCTTTTAGATCCTTGATTACAACATCATGAGGTGAAAATTCAACAATTTTACCTTCACCTGAATGAGTTATCTGATAGACAGATAGAAGGTTGCAGGATAAGGTTGGAACACATAATACATCATTAAACTGACCATTGTCTAGATGAACAGTTCCAGTCCCTACAACATTAAGAGATCTATCATCACCAACATATATATTTTTGGTGTTACAATCATTTAAAGAAGAAAACATGGCTTGGTTTTTGGCCATGTGACAAGAGGCTCCAGAATCAATGAGCCACTCATGAGAATGAGAAGAAGAAGAAGATACATTTAATGCATAACCAGACTGAGATGATTGACAATGACATGCAGAAAGTGCCATTCCGGAAGTTGAAGTTGAAGTAGGCTCCACATGGATGTTATGTTTCTTCATTGCGGCTTCCAAGGCTTCCATCTTCTTAAAGCATTTAGATTCTAAGTGGCCATCTCGATTACAAAAGTTACAATGTCTATCAGTCTTCTTCCATTTGTTTTTATTGGTCTTATCATTTTGCTGAAATGATCTTTCATTTTGAGGCTGAGATGGTTTAGGACCATTCTTTTGAGGATATGACTTCTTAGGATTCTTTGAATTTGGTTGCTGCTGGGCGGCTAACGCTTTCGTGGAAGAGTTTCCAAGATTAAGAAGACCAAGGTGTAAGAGTTTTTCTTGTTCTCTTATTAAGGAATCACAAAAGGAGTCAAAGGAAGGGGCCTTGTATTCTTGTCCTTGACAAATGAAAGCTTCCCTTGTAGAATGGAAAGTGGAAACAAATACAGAGTAGGCTGGTCCCAACTTAGTAAGGATGGAATAAATAAGGTTACCATCTTCTTTCTTAACTTTAACACCTTCCAAGAGATATCTAAGGGTCTTGAATTTGGACAAGAAATCTTCAATGCAAGAAAAATTATTAGGATCCAAAGTAAGCAGCTCATTTTCAAGTTGATGGGATCTAATTTCATTTTTAATCCCAAAAACTTTAGCGAGTTTTTCTAATGCTTCATGAGGAGTCTCAAGTTCTGCAATGTGGAATCTAAGATCAGGAGAAATAGACATCCCTATCAAACCACGTGCTTGATCTTGTCTATTTTCCCATTTTGCAGCCTTGTCTTCATCTTTTGGTTTCTTCTCTTGGTCTGTGGCTATTCTGTAGAGACCTTTACTTCTAAGTAAATCTTCCATGTAGGCTACCCATTGGAAGTAGTTAGTGCTGTCAAGAATGACTTGGCATGGACTTTCCATTTTTAAAAAAAACTGAAGCTGAAGATGCTGAAAGTAAGTGTTCCAATGGATAGATCTCGAAAAAATAGGCGGTTTTAAAAAAAACGGCTCTGAAAAAGGCTTCCGGATGAAGAAGTTATGGCTTTTTGAAAAAAAATTGTTGACGTTGCCGGCAAAGTGCGCGAATGTGCGAGAATGAAAAAATCCGCCCCCACAAAATGGAGACTTGAACCCAAGACCTCTACTCTCTTAAAATAGCTTTGAACCAATTGATCTATACAAAAAATTTGAGAGAGAGAGAGAGAGAGAGAGAGAGGGGGGGGGGGCCTTGGTTTGCGTGCTTGTCTTGAGAAAGCTCTTTTTCCCTACAAAACACAAAACCCAACACGAATATGCAAAGAAAAACGAACCTTACGGCTCGAAGTTAGCTTTAGCCAAAAAACTAGAAATTTAAAAAAAAAAAATCTCAAAGTTAGCTTTAGCCGAAAAACTAAATATTTTTCTCAATGTTTCTGATTTTCCGAGATCACACTAAGGTGCAGGGAAAAGAGCATACGCATGAAAAAAAATCCTTCCTTTCTGTTTCTGATTTGCCCAGATCGCACAGAGTCGCAGGGCAAAGAACATACACAGAAATGAAAGGTATAGATCCGGTTAAAAAAAAGGCTAAATAAACTGAGACCAAAATAAGCAGAGAGAAAATAACAGTAAACTGCAAAAAAAACATTGTATACCTCCCGATCTGAAAAATGACGCAGCTAGGGCTACCAGAAACCTTTTCGCGTGAAACGAAAGGGGTTCCTCACTGGAACAGATGCTCCGAACGCAACAGAGCAGTCCTCTCTGCCCGAAAGCAGTCAGAAACAGCAGATCTAGGAAACGACAGCCGCATGCAGTTCTACCGGCTTCAGATTTGGATCACCAACGGACGCGGCCCTCAAATAGCTCTGATACCATGTAGGAATTTACAGCGTAAGTTCCTCAGAAAGAACACCAAAAGGACACCGCTCACAACCAGATCTCAAATCAATACACCAGTATTTTTGACGTGGTTAAAACCCTCAAAGTGCAAGGAGGGAAACAATCCACGGCCTGTCCCAACGTGGGTACTACAGGCAATTTATTAATCAAAGAATGAAAATTTACATAAGCTTCTCTCATGCACGGATTACCCGAACAATGACCCTCCATGCGCTTTAAAGAGAACTCATGGACCAATCGGGTGTCAAGCCACGGATCAAGTGTCGGTAATACTGAGGTGAGAGTGAACCGTCGGATCACTACATATCGTGACCGTCGGATTGTAAGTTACAAAATGTACAACGGTAAAGAAACACACTTTACCTAACTCTAACCTAACTCTATACTAGACCAAGTTGAACTTAACTATATCCTATGTGTCGGAATATCCTAACACTGTGCAAGTCTAGCTTGGAGAAATAAACAGCTTCCTTCAATTGATCTAAAAGATCATCTATGCGAGGAAGGGGATAACAATTTTTGATTATTATCTTATTCAGTGCTCAGTAGTCAATGCACATTCTCCACGATCCATCTTTCTTTCTCACCAAAACGATTGGTGACCCACATGGTGATGTGCTAGGTCTGATGAAGCCTTTCTCAAGAAACTCCTGCACCTGCTTCTTGATTTCAGCATTCTCTAAAGCAAACAACTTGTACATTCCAATGTTAGGCAACGGAGCATCTTGCTGCAAAATAATATCATGTACTATTTCCTTTTTGGGTGGCAAACCATTAGGTTCTTGAAACAAGATATCATACTCTGAAACGACCTTTTCTAAATCAGCTTGTTGTTTAGCATTACATCCCTCAAATACATTGGTTTTATCAGGTTTCTTTTCCTTTACAACCATCAGTAAGAATTGTTTGCATGAATTAATCATTCTTTTCATCTGCCTTGATTTTATGAGAATATAATTATTCTTGAGCTTATGAGCTCTTACAAAGTATTCGATTCCATCTTTAACAAGTAGATACTTGTTCTCGGCTCTATAGAAAATAGCTTTTCTATCATACAAGTAAGGAGTTCCTAAAATAACTCCACATATGTCCAAAGGAATTATGTCTAACTCAACCTCATCTACAAATGCTGACCCAAAAGAAAACTTGAGTTTGCACTATCTAGTCACTTGTAGTTGTGCTTTATCATTCAACCATCCTAATCGGTATGGTTTCTTATGAGGTGTAGTTGCTAATCCCAACTTCTTTACAATTTCTTCAGAAATTAAATTTACTTGTGAGCCACTATCAAACAAAGTATCAATCTTTTGATGTTTGGAAATAACTTGAATATGGAAAAGCTCATGTCTTTTTCTATCATTCTCTTCATCAATAATAGATTGTGTAGAATTACTAGTAGATGCTTCAGAATTCTTACCTTTTATACCTGTGGCTGCAATGGTTATTTCATCTCCTGAGTCTGACCCCAAATCTTTTTGAATAGTTGCAATAATCTTCTTCTTCTTGCCCTCGAACTTCTTAGGTCTCAGCTCTGGATGCATAATCCAACAATGCTTATCATAATGTCCATCCTTCTTACAGTGAGTGCATGAAGCCTTTCTTTTCTGTGCGGTGTTAGCCTTCCTTGCTTTCCACTTTTGCTTTCTTTTCTCCTTGTTCTTGCTTGCAGTGGGTTGGTATGGTCCCCCAACTTCTGGATTTCCATTCTTTCCTCTAGCTTCTAGATGAGTAGCTTGTACAGATACCTCATCTATACTAGTGGGATTAAACATGAGGATGGTATGCCTCATGTAGCTGTGTAGACCACTAATGTACTTCAACAGAGTCTCTGGTGAGTCTAATGAGATTCCTAGAATCAATTCTCTTTTTCTAAATTCTTGAGTGTACCCTTGCACACTTTGCCCTTTCAACTGTCGAAGAGTTTTCTAACTCATCATGGCTTGTTGCATGTAGGCCAATGGATAGAACTGCTTTTTTATTGCAGAAACAAATTCACTCTAGACAGAGATAGTCTTACCATGTCTTTTCATGTCAGCTTGGGTCCTGCCTTCCCACCAAACCAAGGTAGTGCCTCCAAGGCGTAGGCTTGCTAGCTGAATCTTTCTCTTGTCTGAATCGATGTTTTGTACTCTGCAATAAACATCAATTTGTCTAATCCAATTTTCCAACTTTTGTGCATTTAATTTTCCATCATATATAGGTAAATCAAATTTAACATCTAGTTTGATCAAAGATGCTTTCTTCTTATGTTCAGGGCTGTTAGGAGGTGTGAGAAAGCTTTCCTCTTTCCCTTTTCCTTTTGAGTGGTCATGGAAGTGAGACTCATCTTCTCCTTTGTCTTGCTTAGAGCCTGATGAATCTTCATCCTTATGTTTTCTAAAGTCCCTATACATTTCTTCTACCATGGACTTTATGGCTAGGAAACTTTCTATGAATTGAGGGTTTGGCCTCATTGAACCTTCCTCTGACATTGTCTTTCGAGGATAGACTCTCCCAATTTCAGGATTAGTTTCGACCAAATCTCCTTCTCCTAATTTGAGCTTTGATCTAGTGAGCATTCAACAGCTAAACCAACACAAGCTTGTCTAACCTTACAACCTAGAGCTCTAATACCACTTGATTTGAGAATCACTCTTGAGTGACCTCAGTTAAACAATTATTGATGAAGGTATTACAGACTCATGTTCTGGTGTGTGTCTATGTTATTTTAGGCAACGGATCGATTAGATTGCAAAATACACAGACACTGGGAAATGGAAAACAGCAAGAGAAACACAGTAAGCAAATACAAGAACACAACAATTTAATAAGGATTTAACCCTCTCCTCCAGGGCTACATCTCCAGTCTAGATTTTAGTGGTGGCCTTCTTTTATTGTGTCTTTAAAGCAGAGATTTACAATGACGAGCTCACTTGGAGTCTCCTGAAACAGATAAGGTTTGGTAGGGTGGTTCTTGGATCCCCCAAGCCACTAGAGTGCACAGACTCTTTTCCTATCCAAGTCTTGACCTCTTTGGTATTAAATGGGACGAGCCAAATGTGGTGCTCAATTCCTGATAGATCCTCTCAGGGATTGCTCGATGCTGCCTTATGTTGCAGGTCAGCTCAGCTCTCTGTCTTTCTGCTTATTACTTCACTATCTTTTCTTTTCTCTGTCTTCGTTCCCTTCTTCTCTTCGTCTCTCAGGTGTCCTCCGTTTTCTGTATCTGTGTATTTTCGTGGCTTAAATCCAATTTTTCTCATGACTGTTCGGTTCCCCTTCCGCCTCCGTCGGATCGCCTGCTGCTGCTCGCTTGGAGTTCCCTGTCTCTGTGTCATCAACAACGGCTCACAGGGAGTGGCCACTTGTCCTCCTATGAACTGTGCTAGCTCTTCCTCGTCGATTCGGTTTTCCAGTCTATGGAATGACTCATCCACCACCTCAGTGGTCAAATCAGACGTCAAAATTCCCTCTTTCGCAGCTTAATCCCCTGTCAAATCCGGTTTCTCCATCGGGTGCGATCTCAGTCGTTAGATCTAGAGCCCCTAAATCCTACGACATTCGCTCATTTCGCGCGGTTGACTTGCTCGACCGTTAGCATGTGATGAGTGGAGGTTTTTTCTCTCCTCCAGCTGCCATGCATCGGGCGCTGAATGGAATCACTCATTTTTCTCCAAATCCTCTTACCGCCTAAGGGTGCCCCTGATATACCGCCAGTTTTGGAGCGCGGGTCCCGCCTTTAGCCTTTAGTGCTTTCCCCACGGTTTTCCCAGCTTCCATGCAACCAAGCACTCGGGGTCTTTTCTTCTTGAGGGGTTTTGCCCAACGATCACTAATCGTGCATCAGAAATGGCCTCCTTTTCAATGATTTAGACTTCCCAGGTGCCAATTTCGCCTCCTGCATGGTCTCCATGGGCCTCGGTCAGCGTGCTTTGACAAAGGTCCTCATCGTTCCTCGCTGGCTGAAAACTGCCACTGTCTGGAGGTCTTCCTGCTCGATTTGTGCTCTTAAATTCGAAGTTTTGTCCTAATTTGATACAATCATGGTGCTGTGAAAATCTTCATGGATCTAATTCGGATCATGGAATGGGTATGTCCTCCCTAATGTGAGTGGGAGAGATAGACACATAATTCTTGTCTTCACTTGAGAAAGATAGATTGGAGTATTGGGTAAACATCTGGCATTAGATAATCTTTGAAGATGAGTTAGAGAATACAAGATAAGAGTAGTTGTAGAGGATTGATATTATTTGAGGAATGGGTGTCCAAAATAATAATAGTCCTGGTGGAACGTACTTTGAAAGAGCATGGTGGGGTATGTTCTAAGAGAGACAATGATGAGTCTGTCTATATATCATTGGTATCTCCAACATTGAGCTCTAATCTTGTGGAGAGAGAGAGTTTTTAGTCAAGGCCTTTCTATGTGACAATTCTAGTTGATATGACGCTATATAGATGGGTTACCAATTTGACTCTGTTAGCCTCCTATTGCAATAGGTTTCATATTTCATGATTAACTGTTTTACATGCCAAATATGTCATCTTTTCATGCTGCAAGGTTCCATATTTCCAAGAAGTTCCATTTTGAAGAATCATACCATTTTTGAAGAGTTTTACAGTTAAGGGAAAGCCAAACAGCTTAATCTTGGCTTCCCTAGGTTTAAATTGCTTGTTTTAGAAGATAGAGAATGAATATCTGTCCAAACAGTTCAAGCTTGGTAGATGAGTAGCTAGGTAGAGAAATGAAGGAGCCCAACTGCTTAATCTGGGCCCTTGGAAGAGATAAGGGTTGATTTTAGATAGGAGAGCAGTTAAAGAAAAGAAGACAATCAGGGTCTGCAAGTCTAAGTGCACCCATGAAAAAAGAAGAAAAAATGCTAGGTAAGTAGGCTGGGTAAGTAGTTTTGTGGTTGTAGAATCAAGCTATGTGATCCATTTCATGTTTTCAAGTGTTATATCTATTCAGATCACAATTATGAGACAGTTTTTCATTTGGAGGAGCTCAAGCGAGGCATGTCTAACTCCCCCTTCTTCTTATTCCCCAAATCATTCACTAACCTCCCCAAAGAGGTCAAGATCTGCTTGATATCTCTTAAGTTTCATCATTTGTCATATCATTGGCCTAAGTAAAGGTTTGCTTTGCTTAGGAGTACTCTTATTCACTCTATAAGTCATTTTTCCCTTTTAAGTGGCCTAAGATCTCTAAACTTAGCGCTTTCTTGTCATTTTCATATTAACTTCTAACATTATTATGTAAATCCCTATCTATTTCCCCTTCCCCTTTAATAAAAAGCACTAAATAGCTCCCCTATGTACATATTCCCATCCCGTGGCACTATAGCCCTATAACATCAGTTTGGGGGAAATGCTAAGTCCATTTGGGGCTTGGCATTAGCCCTTCCATGTCTTAACCTGGAGTTAGCTTAACCTCTGGTTAAACTAATAACCATTCCTTCCCCTCTCTTACCCATAAACCTTAATGTTTTACCCTGCGCACTCACATTTTCGGGTTTTGTTTAATTATTTGATTTAAACAGTGAAACTCCACCCCCGGCACACATACCATAACCCACAAACCCAAAGTTTTGACCCCCCCGCCACATAAACAAATCAAATATATGGCGGGGCCCTGTACACTAACCTACTGCCAGCTTCGCGCTCTGTCGGCCCTCTGATCCGCCCTCCCATATCCAACGACCTAGGTGCATTTCGGAGCCGGCCCGACGTCCGACGCTTAGCCTCCGATAGGCTAGCAGTTTCCCCACCGTACAAAAGACGCGTGTCTCCACACGATTGTATCGAAGCCCCTATGACACATACCGCCCTCGTACAGAAGGCGGTCCGATGAAACCACAAACCGCCTTCTGTCTCTCCGCCCCTGACGTCAGCACCACGTCGCTGACACCGCATCTGCCTTCGTCCCTACCTTGCCACCGTGTCCTGTGCCACATCGTCAAACCAACCAGCTGCCATGTCACCCTGCCGTACTGCCACGTGACCCTGCCGTACTGGGACTTGCCGCTGACGTCATCGTCATCACCAAAAAGGCGCGAAAGGCGAAAATCACAGCAAAGAATGCCCGAAGCCAGAAACAGAGGAAGTTTTCGATGCGCAATTAGCGCTTAGCGCTAATCGCACATCGCTAAGAAAAATTGCTCAAAATGGAGAGATTCCTTGCTCGGCTACCTGCAAAACCCAAAAATTCGCGAGAGGCAACGCTGGAAACAAAGAACTAAAGAAAGGACAACACAGTTATCACGTTGCATTCCTCCGCCATTATTTGACAGGATTTCTTCATATATTTTCATATTCAATCGGCCAGTGCCTATAGCATTCTAGAGGCCACGAAAAGCATTTGCAGGAGTTATTTTTGCCTTGAAAGGGCAGAAAAGGGGTGATTTGATAGTTTCAAGAGTATCAGAGGAAAGATGAAGCCCAGATTCAATTAAAGAGTATCAGTGAAGCGGCAAAGAGTATCAGATTGGCAATATCAAAGCAGGTGAACATTAAAGGCCTCCATCCAAGTCAAAGAAGCAGTAAAGGCCATTCAAAGCTCATCAGATCGAGATTAGTGCACATTAAAGCCACCTAAAAAGCAGCAGAACCGCCTTAGAGGTGCAGATAAGAGATTAAAGGCACAGTTATAGAGAAACACTGCACCGAGCCACCAAGGACACCATATTAACTCATTTTGATGCAGTTGCCTCCAGCGCAGCTCAAATAAATATCTTCTTGCATTTAATTTCAGGACAATATCAGATTAAAAACTCATTTCCCTCAGATCTGTTTAGGATCTGCTGTAATAGATATTTTTGGATATTTTCTCTATATAAACCACCCTAATTCATTGTTTAAAGGGTTGGTTGGTTGATAATCCTCATTCGAGACTTGCGCTGTATATTTTGAGAGCTCTATAATCAAAGACTTCTGGAATGCTTTAGATGAAGAACTGTCTGTTGTGTTATTAATGGCCAAAGAGTGACTTTGGAATTCCTGTGCTACTACATGGCTCAATAAGTGTTTTCCTACCTTTGTTTACAGTTTACATATGTTTATGCCACCATTGTTTTACCATCTAAATAGCAAGAAAGAAGAATAACTTAGGTTTTGCTTGACTGCACCCTATGCTCAGTTCTTTTTATTTCTATATGTTTTCTTCAGAAATGGTTATGAATATGCATACTTAAATGATCATGTTTATCCTGTTTCTTTCACATATGACTGTTATTTAGGAATTCTTGACTACTCCTAGACAAACTTTCATTCACCTTCCCTCTCTGTTAGCTAATGAAAGATTCTTAGTTGCCTTTCATCTATGACCTTCATTCCATCTTTATTCTAGCCTGATATTGTTCTATGTGTAGCTATCCTGCTCTGTATTCCTCTTGTGACCAAGAAAACGCAACAACAAGCCCTAATCCATGACTCCATGCCCAATGGTTTGAACTTCTCACTCTATGCATCCCAACTCTGCTTGAAAACATCATCCTTCCCACCAAAATCAAAACAAAACACATGTACACCATAACTAGCCTAAAATTACACCAAAACAAAGTTAAATCATAAAGAGAGAGCCCTCTCTGACTGCAGGTAGGCTAGGACCTGCAGCCCAAAGATTGGTTTGTGGTTACCTCGGCCGTATCCCTTAAGGAGCCAAGGGACAACCTGAGTGATAACAGACTCTTCTTATGAGAATTCTTCAGATTAAGAATGTCTAAGTACCTTGTATGGATTATGAATACCTCCCTAGTTAAGAGGGAGTGTTGAAAAGTGTAACTAGGTTCAGTCTTCATGATGACATGTGTAATTATGATTTTATGTAATTGATGAAAATAAGAAAAAAAAATTGTAATTCTTGAGTCATGGGTTTCATGCTCAAGGAATTTTATTTTTGGTAGAAGCTCCCATTGAGAGCTATTATATTTGGTCATCATGTCACAAAGTCTATAGAGTCAATGTCAAAGTTTTAAGACTATTTTGGGAATATTACACATTGTAGAAAGTAAATTGATTATGTCACAAACCCTCCAAGACCTTGTCATAAGCTCCTCCTCATGTTGGCATTCAAAAGAAGAATCATATGCTCCTTGGATGACAAGCTAGCTTACCAATGGAACAGGTCGACATATTTGATGGGTAACCCAATACTAGTTTTTTAGGACGCAGTGGTATAGGGTTTTGTTGGTTAGCATAGCTAACTCTGAACTTGGGTCTGAGCCCCTAAAGCCAACAAATGGTCTCCTGGATTTATGATGGTAGCAATTTCTTTTAATGCTCTAATATTTCATATTGTTAGTTTTGCATGTAATTGGATACGACGGGAACCAATAGATACTTGAAAACCTTATATGTTAATCGACCAATCTAAGCATAATATTGAAGATTCTCTTTATGGTTAAAATGTGTTAACTACAAATTTATATTCACATGAGTCTTAGCGTTCAAGTTGGTTGTTTTCAATATCAATATCCAATCTATAAATGGTTATAACAATCTTACCTGGAAAGCTCTTATGCTAATAATAAGTGTCAATCTTTCTTAATGTTTGTAAAAATTGAAAACACAGATGAATGTACATTTGCAATCAACCTATAAGGTTTTTATGATCGTCATTTCAATCAGCGAGGTAATGTTTGAAACTGGTTAAATCTAGTTGGTATGGCACATCTTTCTCCTAATAAGAAATACCTTCAGTTTGCTATGCAAGTTCAATTTATTATTTCTTCATTTGCACGATGTTTTATATGGGTTTTAATTGCTTGTATCTTTTTGTTTGCAGGCCAGGAACAATGGTGGATACATTGGAAATATCATTACATATATCCCTGACCTTCTAGTTGGTTAGGTTAGGAGTAGGCTTAGTTGCATTTAGTTTCCCTTGCATTGTATCCACCCTTTATCTCGTTCTCAATTTAGTCTTTCCTTTGTTTTCTTACTTTTGTCTTGCATGTTGTAAATTCATGTCTAGTTTTATGTTACCATGTTATTTGGTCTTGTTTGTTTATTTTGTTTTCTCTTTTCTTTCGTGTTTTTTTTAATAAGACTTTGCATGAAAGATTCTCATTTTGGCTCAAAATATAATGTGGAAAAACTTAAAAAGGGAGTTGTGATGACAAAAAACGCTTGGATAATCTATCATCCTCCTCTTTGTATTGGTTACATATCTTTTAAATTCGATGATGTCTGAATGGAAAATATGATTCTTTCTAGACATAAAGACTTTGGTCAAACTGCAAAGCTCGTATCTTTATTAGGATCTTCATTCTCACCCAGTCATGTATTGAATGGTGTTTTGACTTGTCAACTCAATTGAGTAGAGAAGGGAAAAGAGAAAACTCTAGAAGAGCATATTAACTTTAGTCATCTTTCAAATCCATTTAAAAAGGAACAACATATCTTGCTTGTAAATAAGAAAGTATCCCTCTTTCACCCATGTTACAAATGCTCAATAAATTGTTTAAGCATATATTTCAAATAAAATGCTTCCTGCACAACGAGGTGAAGCAAGCAACTTCGCTGGGGTACTGAATAGCCCTGCGGGAAGTGAAACGGTGCTTTTGTTTCCTTGAGGTTACTTTGTTGAGTACTAAATAAGATTGCTAGTAGAAGATAAACAATGGGGAATGTGCTTAACTCTAATTATCAAAATCTCAGTATACACATTATCGTTCTACCATATCTAAATAGTTGAGGTATGACTAGTCTTAAATTAATGTGTTTGAAGTTGAGAAAGATAAATAAGTACAAAATATGGGCTAATCCACATGGTGAATCAATACTTCCTAAAATACAGATACCTTGCACTTAAAGGTGAAACCTTAAGAGAGAAGTTTGAGTTCTACCAATGTGTCTCCAGGTGTCGATGTTGCAATCGACACGCTCCAAAGTTTTTCCTACACTTGAATTTGGAGAGAACTTAGGATATTACATTTGTCGCTTTATGATACCTTCATGTTCAATTGATGTTTTACCAAATGTTCAAGTCTTCTTCCTAGTTTCTAACTCTTAAAGTCACTTTCTCACAAGCTCAGTCCTTGATGAATTCATAAGCACACTTATTTTATGAAAGCTTTAACAAGCATAACATACTCCACCTAGATAGTGCTTTCACAATGTCCAATACATGCTAACAGTTAGTGTTCCACACCACCTAACAATCCCTCTCCCTTTGGTTGCATTTTCACTTCTATTTCAAGGAGTTTTCTTAATTGTTGTTTTTTCACAACTCTGTGTTCACAAGTGTCACTTCCACTTTTGAGACTATAAATTTTTCTTGTTTTCACCTTAACAAGTGCCATTTTCATTTTATATTCATTCTATCATGTGTCGCCTTCAATTTCCTTAGTTTTTCAAGTGTCATTTTCACATTTTCCTACTATCGCAAGTGTCGCTTCTCACTATTTTCGCTCTTATACATGTCTCACCTTTGCAAATTACTAGATATAGTTCTAGCACACTCTTCTACATAAGAAGGTCTTGTTTATCATTATAGTACATGCTAGATACACACCTACAACTTATCACACTTTCTGGTCAAAATTGATACATATTTCGAAACTTGTGTTCTAAGTCTTGCAATGTGGTGTTTCAACTATCGCACTTAGAAATAAGTGTCTCTTTGTTGTCGTTTCAAGGTGTGACTATTTTTCATGAGTCTTATGCATTATCCTAGCTTGTATTTATGGAATTCATGTGTGTGATCCATGTTTGAGTCATGTTTGTATGCATTTCCCTCTCTTACTCTACTAGTCCCACACTTATCCATTTTTGATTTCTTCTTGGTCCTCTTGCCCAGTGCAAGTTGTGAGGGCATTAGCCCTATTGCAAGGTGATGATAACAACTTATTCATTAACCTCATTGATGCAAGCTTTCCCACCAAGGCTTGTACACTAATTCCTTCTCAAGGCCATCCCTAATGACTTCACATTGAGAATTCTTCCAAGTATGGTCACCTAAGCCTTCTTGCTTATATTAAGTCACTGCATTAAGTTTTGATCACCTCTACCTTGCATGGATCATATAGTATTTCTAGCTAACGGCAAGGACCTCTTCCATCCTATTGCAAAAGCAAACTGTGTAAGGAAAAGGTCCTCCTCCCTCCAAAATGCAGTGAAGCACTTCCTAAGCTAAGTTACCTAGCTTTCTGTAATCTCCCTTAGTGAATAACACATTCTAGATGAATAGTGAGTCATTGTTGGGCCAAACTATGCTAACATAAGAGGAAAAACACATTCTAGATAAAAAACATCAGTCCTTATTGAAAAAATTGTGTTGTTATAAAGTTCTCCCCTTGATCCCAGCACATTGTGTAGTAATAAGGCTTAGTCTTTCTTCCATTATTTATTGCAGCCCCTCTCTGTGCCCAAGTCTTGTCTTGTATATCCTCTCCTAGTGCAGGTCATAGTTTTAGTAGAAAATAAGCCCTTGTTGAAATTAACTACACTACCCTTTAAGCCTCCTCTTTCTTCCAGGCATAGCGTGGTCTCAGGAAACAAGTCTTCAACCTGGTTCCTTGTGCTTTCCCACTGCGCTAGACCATGGAGAGCCCCATCGTCATAATGCATGGCATAGTAACAAAGAACTCAATTGTGCCATTATTGAACTCAATTGTGCCTTCCTCATTAAGCCTTCCTCTTTCAGTCCTCTCACAGGCCTGTCATAGGTAGCTTCTACGATGATCACAGTAAGGATAGGACAGGTGATTTTGAGATTGGTTTTTTTTGTCATGAGTCATATTCATTGGAAAGTGATCCAAAATTAAAAAAGTGAAGGTTTCTTGAAAATATTTGCAAGATACTTTATGTATTTTAGGAAATGGACCGTGATTGCAAAATCACAAAAACTTAAGGAATTTTTGTAGAAATTTGAAAGTTAAAAGTGGAGAAACATGCAATATCAAACACAACAAATTGATAATAGAGTTCACCCCTCTTGGGTTATGTCTCTGAGTCCAGCTTCCAATGGTGGCCTTTTTTATTATATTCTCAAATTCTCAATACATCATCATACAAGCTTCAATATACAAAAATAAGACCTCCATCGTGTTTAGAATGCCTAAAAACCCTTGTCTAGGCTCTTCTTGAGCTAAAAAAGGTTGAAAAATGAGCAAGATATGACCATTTCTCCAATATCGTCTACAAAATACTCTGCAAAATTGCTTTGCTATACAAAAATCATTTCATCCTAATTGGTTGGGCTCTTTTGTTGGAATCCTGTACATTGTGGGTTCAATCCACAACTTTTGGCAATGATTTCATTGTTTTAGTTAATTTTTGGTTTTTTTAAACATTGGGTTCCTCTGTATGCCACGCTCTTGGTCACGTGGGGCCACATGGGCTAGAGGGTTGTGGGCCATATGCCAAATTCTCTCCCTAGAATTTATCCTAGTCTTGTGGCTATCATATGGATTGGGCTTGAGCGCGAGCAGGGTGCCACACACCCCCAACCCCTCACTCCCCACCATTGGTCGCATCCATTAATATAACCATAGGTTGTTGGCCCCATATTCATGCCCACCACCTACACCACTGTGGGCAGTCACATGGTAATTCATACAACTAGGGTTGGGTCAGTCAGATGCACCCATTGACCCGACCCTCTCCCAAACCCTTGCACCACTTAGACCTTAAATACATGTGGGTGACCATATTTAACAAGGATCATTCATGGCCCAATGTTCGGGTGCTCGTTTCACTCGTTGGAGGTCATGTGTTCGAGCCTAATGGAGGTTTTTCAGTATGTTGAACAAAGTCTTGGAACTAAAACCAGGGGAATTTCGCAGCCTCTCATAGGGCCATGTGACACCCTCTTATTGGCCCATTTGGCGACTTATGATCGGTCCACCAATTCAACCATGCGCCCAATAACCGCATGCCACGTTCCCTCACGGGATTTTCCTAGATGTCATCTATATAGCCTAGTCAGCGTACTAATGTTAGCACCACGTGAGTGTACGAATTTCCACGTGGCATCTGTGCCCTGCATAGTCAACCCTGCAAGTTGATATTTTTATTGTTTGCCTAAAATTCCAGAATGCGATAAATTCCTCATGCAATGTCAGATTAAAGTGATTCAAGCATCGTTGGAATCATAACAATCAGGTCTATGATTTAGTGCTAGTTTCGAGAGATTTTGATCACTTTCATTTCTAGCATATTTTTGATCTCTTAGATCAACAAGTGTGCCTTCTTAGCATGGCATGGTGATTCTCAAGAAATGTGTCAAGGAGAAGAAGTAAAGAATCACTTTCACAAAAGAAGCACAAATAAGAACAACCATGAAGACATGAAGCAGATCTTGGACCATGACTAAGTGAAGACATTACATGATAAGTTAACAAGTTCTAATGTTGACCGGGGACCCTTTGGAGGGTGAATATGAATAACAAAGTAGATCTTTCATGAAGATGAAGCATAGATCATATCTACCATAAATAATTCAAGAAAAAGTAGCAAGAGATCAACTTGACATCACCACATCATCATGAAGCCCCAAGTCATCATTATCATGTTGATACTTACACAATTGTCAACCAATGTCATATGTGTCCATGTGTTATTCAACATCATTTTTGGATGTAATGATGTAATTATCAAAAGGAAGATGACAAAATGTAATGTGTGGAAGTCCAAGAGTCACATGTGGATCATGAAAATCCACATGTGGACAAATGAGTCAAATAGAAGTTCAAAGGCCATTTAGGAGTCCAAGGGTCATGAGGGAAGCTCAAGAGTCATAGGGGATATGAAAATTCACACCTATTTCCATAAATAAACCCTCATAACTCAAGAAAATTGATTTTGGAAGCTTAGGCTTTAGAGAGCTAGTCTTGGCTTCCCTAACTTGGCATGGGACATAAAACTGTTCTTTGGAGAGGCAAGAAGTGATTTAATGTTCCACTACTCGAGCTAGTGGCCCACCATTGTAAATGTGTATCTAGATCTTTCACTTAATAATTGAATCTCATTGTGCCAAAACATTTTCATGCATGTATTGTGAATGTTTTAATACTATGCTTTGCATGTTTGCAGTATATGTTCACATTCATATGTACTAAAGAAATTGAACTATTTCATTGGCTTTGGTGCTCATATTATTAAATGTGTGTTGTAATCGTGTTAACAATCGTTGTGTCAAAGTGAACTATTTATCCAGATAACTAATGAATCTTTATTTTCTCTCATGTGTCTCTCTTAGGTTAGTACTATTTCTTTCCTTCTAGAGTCTCACTCTTCTCCCCCCCTTGTGAAGGTTTCCTTTTACACAATTCAATTGGTGTTTCACAATGTCAACTTTCTTGTTGGTTATGTGTTAATTTATTATGTTATTCATTGAAACTAAGAAAAATCTTAAGTTATGGTGGTTGGGCCAATACTCCATATAGGGCTACTATTCCAAATGGCCTGAGGTGTAATTGGGACTTCACATTGAGGGATATCCCATGTATGTTGGTAGTATCCAACATCGTCAACACAAACCTCATTGATATTATAGTAGGATCAATTTTCTTTTCCCACAATATATATAGGCTTCATTACTACTAAAATTTACTAGTTACATCTACTCTATCATATTAATTTAGTATTCTTCACGCGTATTCAATAATTCAATCACATAAATAATTTGCATGAATATCAATAGTTCTCTTAATACTATTGTGCATGTCATACATTAGTTATTTTTCCTATGCGTGCTTATAATTATATCAAATGCTCACTATATCGACCCTCTCCGTTCTATTGAGAATTTGATTTAACTAATTAATTCTTGACTCTATGGTGTAGTCAGTCCACGTAGTGTTCATTAATATAAAATGTAACTATTCTTATAAGTATTTCCACAATAGTAATTACTAGTTAAATCTTATCAGCCTGAGTAAATCCAAATTTAGAAAATAGTTATAGCACTTTAACCTTTCTATACTAAATGAAAGTGTTCACCCAAAATTCATTCACAAATAATGAATTATCTAACCAAAGATAATTCCCTTGGGGAATGCTATAGGAATAGCTCTTTTCCACCAGACTAATGAATCACACTCTCAATGACTCCCCTCGAGCTCAGACTTCTTGCCTCATCTCCTCAATAAGTATCCTTTCAAAAAAAATAACAACATCTTCTTGTATTCCTTCATTGGTATTTAATCTTTTTCTTCCCAATAGATTTATTTAGCAACATATTACATTTTAAGGTCTACATCCTCTTTTCTTTACCTAGGAATTTATTTTAATTAGGAAAAAGTATTTCCCTTTTATTCTTAAGCACGACTTTCTCTCCGATTGTGATTTCTTAAATTTTTTACCCAACTTAGAATTTATCTCTAGCTAACTTTATTCTTCCACTCAACTTAATATTTCTTTCCAGTAATGTTTTTCCCCTTAATGGCAACTTTCTCCTGGGAATTTTGGGAAAAATATTTGGAAAGGTCCACCATGTGGACTTAACCACTTAAAAATTCCTAGGAGAGAAAGAAGTCCATATTATTCATGTGCTCTTTCCCATATCATTTCCCAAAATAAATAATTTATTCATCATAATTACTATTTGCATAATCAATCAACTTAAGTCATGGTCTCCAGAACCATTTAGTTCAAACAATATTTACAATTAATTTAAAATATTCATGTCTAGAAAAAGAAATGCACCAGGGGTATCACAATTACAATGCAATCATGTCACTCCAAGACTATTACACCATCAAATCTCATAACAAATTTAGAGATCATAATTTATGGTGGCATAAAAATGATATCCCTAAAAAGGTGAGCATGATCAATATTCCTACCTTTGATGGAGCATCTAGTAGTACAACTCAAACTTGGGTCCAGAAATTAGATACATACTTATAGTTTAACTATATGAAGGAGTATGAGGCTATC
Organism: Pinus tabuliformis; assembly: GCA_031772625.1. NCBI lineage: Eukaryota > Viridiplantae > Streptophyta > Pinopsida > Pinales > Pinaceae > Pinus > Pinus tabuliformis. The sequence continues at coordinate 1,443,537,498 of CM062817.1, read as the reverse complement.
CAATTTTCTACCTTACACTTGGATGACAAGGAACATGAATAGGGGTACCATGGATTAACCACCCTAGGGAACTCTGACATCACTACCTTCTTAGAGTTCATAGAAAGGTTAATTCAAGATTTTGTTAATAAGAATATGGAATTGCATTTCAAGGATTTAGCATAGCTCCAGCAAACAGGATCTCTAGATAGGTATATGGCGAAATTCTAGAAATTGGTAGTAGCTGTAACTAATGTATCCAAAAGCCAATCGGTGTTACTTTCTTGGAATGGTTATTCGAGCCACTATATGACTAGGTGAAAGCCTTCAAACCTAACACACCCCAAGATGTGATATCTGATACTAGGGACATGGAAGAAACAATGCCAAAAAAGGCGGAAGTTAGACTCAATTCCTCCCAAAAAGAGCAAGGAAAATAAAACATGATAGGGAAATAATAAGGTGGAGGAACGAAAGGAGAACTTAAGAAGGAAGAAACTTTACTACAATTGTAAGAAGCCATGGGTTCCTAGAGATAGGTGCATGGGCAAGGGTAAGGTCCACTACATAGAGGTGATGTTAGGGAGTTGGTGGGCTCCAGTATTGTAGCAATAATGCTACAACTCCTGGGACTCCCTTCTTTAATCTTATCAACCCAGTAGTTTGTAACAAACTTGGAAGCGACGGTGCTGTATGCACAAGTACTAGCTCTTGCCGCAGCTGTCACTTGGTCAGCTGGCACAAGTCCGCTAGGAGATTAAGCCAACTTCTATGAGCTCTTAGAAGAAGATTTTTAATTGATGGATTAAAGCTAACTCGAAGGAAGCTAATCTAATTGCAAAAAAGGAAACTGAAAGTCAAAAAGAAACACAAACCCTAGCAAACCCTAATTCTACCAGCTAGTCCTATTGACGCAAAGGAGAGCATGCAAACTACTGAAATAGATGCCATTACTTCTATGAAGGTAAAATACAAGTGTCTAGACTACCTCTATCTGAAGAAAACATCTTTTTTCATTTTTGTTCAAGTTGTTAGAATTAGCATGCTTGTGCTTTCAACTGGCTTTTTACTGTGCATAGGTGGGTCAAGGAGGAGAAATGCTTGGAAGAGGCTGGGAAGGTTCAGAGAGGGTCTAAGGAGTCCCTAACACCCTTCCAAAGAGTTTCACAAAGTTTGGATATCAAGAAACCTCATTTGTGAGCTTCTACAGGAAGTAAGCAGGGGTTCTACAAGATGTTTCAGAATTTCTACAGGATGTTCAGAAATTTCTACAGGATGTTCTACAATTGGATTTTGGATGATGGGTGAGTGAAAGAGGATGCATGAATGGATAGGGAGGTAGGATAGGGGTTTGTAATGACTTAGTGACAGAGAGATGAAGTGATGAGAGGGTGTGGAAAGCTAGCTTGTCTTAAAGAGGGCAGAGGAAATGGAAGGCCAAGAAGGTAGGGTGACGTGGGCAAAAGAGTAGTTGTGAGACAAGGGATCTAACTTGGAGATGAGCAGTTGGCCTGGACAAAGCTTAGATGGACGAGAGAGTGATGGAGATGCACCGCACAGTGTAAACTTAACCAAATCAACCACGTCCTGCACATAATCAAAATATTAACTAATCTATCGTAACTGTTGATGAAACCAATGAACAACAACGTTATTTCTAAAGAGAACCACGTACAGTACTGAAACAAAGAAACATCCCAAGAGGTCTGAACGCATGAATAACTCTTACAAATGAAAACACTTCACCGAAGATTGCATGGGTAAGCAAACTAGTGTTTTTGTTGGGCAGCACTGTCTGCAATTCCAGCCCCTAGGAAGAGGTGAAAATGAGAGTGCAGGCAACCCTTTTCTTGAGCTTTTATCACTTCTTATCTCATTACTCTATTCTAGACGTCTGAAACAACTATATTCTTCAACAATGACCTACTTAACCACACAACGAAATCTAACTCAACAAACTGCGTTTCAAATGCATGCAAAGAAAATCATAATGCTGAAAGGAAAGATATCAATACAAAGAAGGAGGCCCTAGGCTCTCAGGTTGGGCCCAACCCTGAGAGCTATGGATCCTCTAGAAACTCAGAGCTGAGATCAAATCTGACTGCTTCTCATTAAAAAATAATAATCATAAGTCAAGAGGTATGCCAATGATGGCTACAAAAGAACAAAAACAGAGCTGGCAGCTCGTAGTGCAGAATGTGCAAAAGTTTTTTCAAAAAGTCCTTTTCGAAAGCTAAAGCCTTATCATTTATACATCACGAGGCCCCAAGCTGGCCTCCTAAATCTATGGGACTTGGCTGACCAAACTGGGAGTGAACAACTGCTTCCACAAAATCTATTTGGCTGCCTTCTAGATCCGGTTTTGGTGGCTTTTGGAGCTCGGAGTTGGGGGTGAAGATCCCGAGGAAGGTTATTTAATGCCGTGGACAACCCCCCTACCAATCCTCAACCCCAGCTTGGCTGTCTCCTAGCCCTTGTCTGCTCGGTTTTGCTCCCTCATGCGTCAAAAATCCTGAAATGAGCACGTGTTAGCGACCTAGGAATAGTGACTACCCTTATTCGTACAAATGACATAAACATACTAAAAAATGATGCATACGTTATGAAAAATGAAGGATTGAGCAAGGGTAGTTAGGCCCAATGAGCCCAAAATGTTACCAAATTTGGGGCTCATCATCACCCCCCAGCTAAAATGATTGCTCATCCCTGAGCAACTAATCCAGCTCCTCGTCCTTCATTGTTTTCACCGCCACTCTCACATCCCAGGCTTCTGAAGTAGTATCCTCCTCACTGGCATGGAACCCAGCCTTCCTTTCCACCTCTTCCCACTGCTTATGCTCTTCTTTCTCTGTGCTGCCTTCCATCAATCCTAAAAGCAAAGGTGGGCTTAGCTTGAGGCCAATCCAGCTGGCTTGGAGGTTCTGTATGGACTTCTTGTAGAGGGGCACCAATACTAGAGCTTTCCTCATTTGAGTTGGAGTGTGATATTCCCTGATTTTGAGGCTATGGGACAATGTGTTCCATCGGCGGGTGCAAGCATGAACACAATTGTCCCCTAATAGTCGCTCCATATCCTCGAAATGTGCTATAGCCTGAGCCTGCTGATCCATGTTTTTCAATAAGGCTTGAGAGTCGGTTGCTAAGTGTTGGTGGGCCGATATCAATGCAGTGGGGTCCCCTGGCTCTGCTCTAATCAGCAGTGGCTCATGTAACTCTCGGTTCATGACCTCTTTGACCTCTACTGCTCTCTTTTCTTCATGGTTCAACCATGAGGCAAATGCCATCAACTGCATATCTCCTACGACTGTGTTGGGATCCCATGAAGTCACATTAGGAAGGGCCAAATTATGGAGATAGAACTCCGATAGCTTGGCCTTGTCCTCTGATGAACTGCTATTGCATAACTCTATGAACTGCTGGGGGTCTTGGATTTGGGAGATACCCCTCTGTGCTAATGCATTAATTTAGAATTGTAGCCACTGTTCCCGTAGGTATAGGCCATTAGATTTGGCCGGTTGTCTACATTGTATAGCATCCATGGCCCAACTAGCCATGCAGGACAATTGTGCCTCTTTTTGTTGTAACTGCTGTTTGAGGGCTTGTATCTCGATTTGTGCTTGCAATTCCATTTCTTGTAGGTGCTTTTTTAGCTCCCCAAGACCAACTTGCAGTCATTCTTTGCCTTGAGGTTCTGCTGTAGCATCCCCTGATGTTGTGCCCCTTTCTTTCCTCTGTTCCTGTAGCTGCAGTTTGAGTTTCTCATTCTCTTCCTGTAGGAATACCCGCTGGTAGTTTCCCACGTGTTTGGCCATCGCTAATTCTCTTCGTGCCTCCTTGAGTTGTTCCTCCAAGGGGCCTATATTTGCCACTCCTTTAGATTTAGCTATCCTCATCCACGTGTGGGTTCTCACTCTTTCTTCCTCCAACGCAAAGAAAAGCGGCACTGTGAATTTCTGTGGAATAATTTTTCCAGCCTCCAAAAAGTTATAATACGAGCTCAAGCTTGGCTGGGGACTAGGTTCCGGAATATGCTCTACCTCTTCTTCCCTCGGTGGCTCTACTTCGTCTTCCCTTGGTGGTGATGTGGCTGCCTCTCCCTCCATTCTTTCGGTCTCCTTGAGCCTAGCCAATGTTTCCTGTAGAACGGCCTTAGCATCTTGTAGAGGGGTTTTTGAAGCCAATCTTTCCATCCTCTCCTTCCAGGCAGTCGTCTTCAGGTTCCCCCACTCATAAGTGACTGATATTCTTGAGGGGGACCTCTCCCTTGGCGAGGTAGGGGTGTCTTCTATGGTAATTGGGTCGCTGGATGGAGGTTGGGGCCTGCCTGTTTTGATTCTGACACTTCTCCTTGCTTTGAAATATAGAGGGGTCTCCCTCTTTCGTTTTTCCTTTGGCTTGGGAAGGGTACTTAGGGTGGCCAGCACAGCTGCTACCTCCCTAGCAAGGATTTCGGTCGTCTTCCCCTTCTGCGTTCCTTTCTCAGGACTTCCTGTAGAAAGCCTTGTAGCGGCTGATTTCTGGCTTCCTGTAGAAGCCATTTTTTATTTTCCTATAGAAACAGGTGGCACCTTTTTAGCCTGTTTGGCTGAGGGTGCTTTGTCTTTTGACTTTGCTGAGGCTGCCTTAGAGGTGCCTTCACTGACGTGGACTTGTTCAGTCCTTCCCACCCTGCTCTGTAACCTTTTCTCCCTGGGTGTTAATGTGGGTTTGTCATCCTCTGTTTTGGCAGCCTGGTGTTTCTCTTGTTTCCCCTTGTGTTCTTTCTTTGGTGCTTTGGCCATGGTTTCTTGGCCTTTTCCTTTCTTCTCTGTTTGAATTGGTTCTTTCTCCTTGCCGCTGGAGGAGGTGAGCTCCTCAGCCAAAATTTTGATGTCATCATCCTTAGTCAAGTTTCAAAAGGCTTCCCACAAGAGAGGAACGATGTATGTGTGGAGTGCATCCTCCACGAGGAGCTTAATGAGCCCATGATGGGCTACCTGGTCTGGTGTTCCCTCTCGTAACTTGGTGGCACATTCAGTCATGGACTGCAGGAGGAAGTAAGGAATACTCAACTTGTTTTCTGAGGGTAGGTCCATTTGGTGCCTAAGTTCTGTGAGCAGCCGGAAATGGTACCCATACACGATGCTGAATCACCCCTCGCACGTGATATACTTCATAATTTGGAGGTTGACCTCACTCCAGAGCGGTTGTAGGCTGGCTCTTCGAACTCCGTTCTTGTCCTCTGAGAATTGCTCCTCCGGCAGAAAGAACTCCTTCTTAGCCTTCTGGCCTAGTTTTCTCTCCTCCTTATCCCACGGTACCCCCATCGGGAGATCAGTGACTCTGCTGATGAACTGTGGGGTGAGTCTGAGATTCAAACCTCTGAAATTGACAATGGCCAGCATTTTTGATTTTGGTTTCAAAGCTCGCAGGAATTCCTCTGCCACCTCGTCATCATAACCTTGCAGCTTGTCGCAGAACGACATCCACCGTGCACGAGAAAACAGGTCTACCACCTCAGGGTTTTCCCGTAGCTTCTTTGAGTCTGTTGGTTCTTTCCTAATGAACCCACCCGGCATGGTGAAAGCTTGCTGTGTTAGCCGGAGCTGGCTGACGCGTATAAAAAGATGGACCTTTGGGATTTCCTTAGACAGAGCGCAGAATTACGCCTTTGTCAAGCACACAGTTTGTGAATTCACGACTATCGACAAGTGAGCCTTGACAGTGGCTCAATTATGAACCAAATCCTGTAGAAAACCCCGCATATACATTACGATGACAATTCTCATGCAGAAGTAAGACGACGCTTGCAAATTCATGCGCAGACTGTAGTTCTACTTTTTTTAGGACGTCGACTTCACCACCCTTCGGACCAATTGCATGGGAGGACTAGGTTCAGGCTTACCTCATTCCAACTTGCCACCTTTGACGTGAATAGATTAATTTCCTCCGTAGCGGTGAGCTTCCTGTAGCGCAGCTTCCTGTAGAAGTCGTGCACGGGTTCTGGAGAGCGCGTCAGTGGTTTTGGGCCTTCTGTGCAACCACCGGACGTTTGAATAGGCCAAGGACTCGGAGTAATAGTCTTCAGGAAATTTCCGATGCTTACTCGACTGCAAAGCGGTTGATGATAAATGAGTGGAGTGCCATACGCGATCTAGCCGGTGGATTTGAATCCCTGCGGAACTTGTGGCGCGGGGGTGAGCTGTCCCTGCCAGATCGTTGGACGACGTCACCTGTTATCATTCCACTGTAAGTCTGCCTGACCGCCGAATCATTCCCTGCATATCTACCACTGCCATTTCTATTAGATCGCCACTTCTCCCCGACTGGACGCTTCCCATGTGTCCATTTCCTGTCTTGTTTGACACAACCAATGCTTTTCGAATCGGACGAGACCATCAGACTGGTCGTGGTGGCCAGTTGAATGGCTACCCGACTGGCTCAACCCATTCATTTCCATACTCGCACACATTTTAGAGCATTGTTCATGTAATTTGACGAAGAAGGGTGAGGCACTTACCTGTGCGGCTGCGACGTTATTTTCATGCTTCAGGACGAGGGTGACGGATCCGCTTGCTGCTGCTTCATGCACAGGCACGGGAGTTCCTTCTTGCCGACTGCTGCTGGTTACGAGACCAGTTACCTGGCTGCGGATGGTGCATGTACCCGCTCTATGAGTTGGAGGTGCCTTCATGGTGTATGCTCTAGCCGGATCAACTACTACAGGATTCCTGTAGGATATCCTGTAGTTGTTTCTCCTCCTCGGGTGCATGCTGAAACGGTGGAATCACGGTCACGATTGCAGGGTCCTCGAATTGCTTTGATAAGTAGTGCATTGGGCCTCTGCACACTTTATTCCATTTGAGAATTGTTCTTCTGAGAATCCAACGTTCTGATTTGACTGTGCAGGTATTTCCATTGCATGGCAGCAGGGGTGGTAGAAGGAGGCGACAACAGTGGATGATGGAGAAAAAAATTGGTTTGCATGCCTCCGTATTGGACTTCGGACTTCAAATTCTTCCACACAGTCGGTCCTGGGCCGTCCAAAGATTCTACAGGAAGTTTCCTGTAGAAATACAGAACTTCCTGTAGAAAGTCCTGTAGCTTCCTGTAGAAGGCTAAACTGTGATCAAATCGTGCCCAGAACTTGGAAGAGATGAGTGTTTCTGGAGGGAGTGCTGGGGAGGTCACCTGGTAGCATAGTAGGGACCCTTTTCCTTGAGTTGAGAGACCTCTTTTTCTGCATGGAATACCTGCAACCTGCATGAATTGTCAAATCTTGAGCCTGTTTTCCTGTTTCTTTGTTTGTTTTTTTCTTTCTTCCTTTCCCTTTTTTTTTTTTTTGAAAGACAACAGGGGCGCCTCCGTGAGGTTTTCACCCTTACCATCTGCCTTGAGCACCTCAGAGAGGTTTTCACCCAAGGGTCTTTTTTTATTAAAAATTTTTCAGAAAGACAGCAGGGGCGCCTCCGTGAGGTTTTCACCCTTACCATCTGCCTTGGGAGCCTCAGAAAGGTTTTCACCCAAGGATCTTTTTTTTTTTTTTTTGAGATGTTCAGGGTATGCCCAAAACAGAGGCAGAACCCTTCTCTATGACCAGCACTGATTTTTCCACAGTTTTGATGAATTCTTGCCTTGAAAGAGGTTTCCTTTAGATCTTTAGTCGATGCCCATTGACGAGCATGGGGATGGCTTCCTCATCAATAGTCCGAACAAGAACGGACCCATTGTCATTACACTTCTCCACTGCATATGGTCCCAACCATCTTGTTCTTAGCTTCCCCTTAAAATCCTTATGTCTGGAATCGTACAACAGTGCCCAATCTCCCGGCTGGAATTGCTTGTCATTGAGGTGCCGGTCATGCCATACCTTCCTCTGAAGTTGAACCACCTCTGAGTGGAGAAGGGCCTGCATTCGGTGTTCATCCAGCCCATTCAGCTGCAATAACCTTTCTTGTTGGGCATGGCTGAGATCTAGGTCCAGCTGAGCTTCCATCCTCAAGGTGTTGTACTCGAACTCAATTGACAGCAAGGCTCTCTTCCCATAGACCAGCTCATAAGGTGTGAAGCCGGTTGTGGTCTTCCAAGTGGTGTTGTAAGTCCAAGTGGCCTCAACCAAGCGATCTGCCCAATCTTTTCTACTGCTGCTCACCACCTTAGTCAAGATCCCTTCCAATGCTCTATTGGTGACTTCCACCTACCCATTTTCTTGAGGATGATAGGGGGTGGAAGTCCTATGCTTGATTTTGTGATGAGCGAGTAGGTCTTCAATTAAGTTGGAGGTGAACTGGCTTCCTTGATCGGTGACTAGCTCTCTTGGGTAGCCAAATTTGTAGAAGATGTTTTCTCTTAAGAACTCGGCCACCTTTTCTTCTGTCGCTGCTTTGATTGCCTTGGTTTCTGCCCACTTTGTCAGGTAGTCTGTGCACACAATGATGTAAGACCTTTGCCTTGAAGGAGGATTGATTGGACCCACAAAATCCATACCCCACTTCTCAAATGGCTCAAGAGTCACTTGAGGTTGGAGAGGCATTTCGTCCCTTGGAGTCGGTTTCCCCATCCTTTGGTAGCGGTCACATTGGCTGATATATCTTCTGACATCTTGATGAAGCATGGGCCAATAGTAGCCTGCCTGTAGGATTTTGAAGGCAGTTCTTTTGGCTGCAAAATGTCCTCCACAAGGCCCGTCATGACAGGTTAGGAGGATATCAAAGACTTCCTCCTCCCTTACACAACGCCTTAAGATCTGATCGGGGCCAAGCTTGAACAGGTTGCCCCCGATCCAAGTGAATGAGGCACTCTTTCTTACGATTCTGCTCTTCTCTCTTGAGGATAGGTGCGGAGGGAACTGTGCTGAGACAAGGTAGTTTGCTATATCAGCAAACCATGGAGAGAGTACTGAGATAGCGAATAGATGTTCATCTAGCATATGGTCATCCACTGTTCCTTCCTCACCTGCAGGTAAATCCAATCTAGACAAGAAGTCAGAAACAACATTTTCTTTACCTGGTTTGTCAACGATAGTCAAATCAAACTGCTGCAACAAAAGTAACCATCTAATAATACGAGCATTCACATCTGGTTTATTCATTAAATATCTAATCGCAGCATGATCAGTATGTACAAAGGTTTGATAGCCAGTGATATAATGTCGGAACTTGTTCAGTGCATGGACCACGGCCAAGAATTCTTTCTCAGTTACAGTATAATTCAGTTCTGCCTTGGATAAGTTTTTGCTGACAAAGTATATGGCGTATGGAAGTTTTTGTTCAACTTGTCCTAAGGCTGCCCCTATGGCTTTGTTCGAGGCATCAGTGTGGATGTGGAAAGGTAGGGCCCAATTTGGACCTCTCAAGATTGGGGCAGACACCAACTTATCCTTTAATTCATTCAGAGCCTTCTGACAATCGTCAGTCCATTTAAACTCAACATCTTTTGCCAAGAGGCCAAACAATGGTGAGGCTAGCTTACCGAAGTCTTTAATGAATCTCCTATAATACCCTGCTAAACCTAAGAAACTTCGAACATCTCTTACCTTCTGAGGAGGTGGAACCTTTTTGATGTGAGCAATTTTGTTAGGATCCACCTGTAACCCTTGCCGAGAAATGGTATGTCCTAGCACGGTTCCTTCAGTCATCAAGAACTCACATTTTTCAGGACTAAGGGACAGGTTCATCTCAATGCACTTGGTTAGGACTTTTCCCAGAATGGACAATGCTTCCTGGAAGTTGGACCCATAAGGAGTGAAGTCATCCATATAGATTTCCATCGAGTCATGGACCAGCTCAGAAAAGATGCTCAAGACGGCTCTCTGGAAGGTGGCAGGAGCGTTGCATAATCCAAAGGGAAGAACTCGGTAAGCAAAGGTACCCCAAGGACAAGTGAAGGTGGTCTTATCTTGGTCTTCCGGGCTGATTTGGATCTGATTATACCCGCTAAACCCATCTAGGAAAGAGAAAAACTTCTTTCCCGCCAGTCCATCCAACACTTGATCTATGAAGGGTAGAGGAAAGTGGTCTTTCTTGGTGGCTTTGTTCAGTTCTCGGTAGTCCACACAGATTCTCCACTTCCCGTTTTTCTTGGGAACCAACATCAAAGGGGACACCCACTCGCTATCTGAGATGGGGTAAATGAATCCTGCATCCAACAGTTTTTGCAATTCTTCCTTGACGATGTCCTTAAGGGCTAGATTCATTCTCCTTTGGGGTTGCCTGACCGGTTATAATCTTCTTTGATGTAGATGTGATGGGTACAGACCGAAGGATGGACTCCTTTCATCTCCTTATAGCTCCAAGAAAAAGCATTTAGATGATTGGCCAACAGGCCACACAGCTCCTTTTCCTGGGAAGGAGATAGGGAGGAGCTGATCTTTAACATTATCTCGGGGCCAAATTCCACACTTTTGGCTCTGGGAGTGGTTTGATTGGTCACACAAAGGTTCGCTAAGGTGCTGGCTCGGGTATTTCACCAATTTCTCTAAGGACGATGCACTGGGAGGTGGATTCTGAATCAAGGTCTCAATCAAATCATCCTCGGTTTGAGGACCTCCCCTGGTGGTTTCTAAGGTGCACAAGGGTGCAGAGTACACCTCATCTCTTCCCCTTCTTCCAACCAAAGTGGTAAGTCATGCTCTAATAGAGGTTGGGCAGGAGGGTATAGGACTAGCTGCTTGGACATAGGACCATTTTTGATGGTCATGTTTCCTGCACGGCAGCTTATGTAAGCATCCACAGTGGCTAACCAAGGCCTTCCCAAAATAAGGGGGTATCCAGTAAGCTTTGCCTTTGGTTGAAGAACCAAGAAGTCTGCAGGGTACTCCCAAGAGTCAACAGAGACCAAGACATCCTCTACAATCCCTTCGGGAGTCACGGTGGAGCGATCTGCTAGTTGCAGGACTGTCGAGGTCTTTCTCAAGGAACCCTGAAGGTTGAGTTTGAGCATGGTATCTCTGGTCATCACATTAATGGCAGCCCCTATATCAATCAACGTGTGGGGTATGATGGTGCCATTGATGTGGACATTAACTACAGGACTCCCAGGATCCAAATACTTTGGGCAGATTACTTTCCCCAACATAAGATCAGACAGTTGTCCTATGACGTTGATGGTTGAGGCTTCTCTTTTTTGCCTGCCTGGGTGTCTGAAACACTTTTCCTTAACCAGTTTGTTGTATATCGGTACATCTTTGATGGCTTGGAGAAGTGGTATTCTCACACACAACTACTTGAGTTCTCCCAGAAGCTCATCCTCCTCTGGGTTGGGTTGTGTGGTTGCTGTTAGTCTCTCAGGAAAGGGTGGAATGGCTTTTGGTTCACTTTCCTGTTTATCTTCCTCGTCCTCTGGGGGAGGAGGTTGGCGATCTGGAAGAGTCTTCCCAGATCACAGGTTGATCTCCTGGATCTCCACAGCATAGGTAGGGCATGTTGTTTCCCCAGTATATACCTGCTGGGCCTGTCGGTTGTTGGGATTCGGGTTCGGTTGAGCAGGCATTTGGGGTTGTCTTGGAGGAGCAGGAGGTAATGGTTGTGGTTGAGATGGTGGTGGAGGCAAAATGGCGGGAGGAGTATTGTACTGGGGCCTCCACCCCGGTTGAGGTGCATTCCACTGAGGCTGTGGCTGGGCATGTGAGTGAAACGAATGAGTAGTGGGCTGAGTATGGTACTGAGGTGCGTAAGACCATGGGGGAGGTACAGACCAGGAAGGATGAGCAGGGGGACCCCAGGAAGGCATATGAGCAGATTGGTTGGGGCTATAATAAGCTTGGGATGTCCCTTTCATCCCCTGCTGGTAAGGTCTCGGTCCATGTGGCCTCCTTTGGTTGAGGAAATAGAGAGGTTCAGTGGGCGCCTCTGTTCCTTGGTACATGGCTTTAAGCCCAGGTAAGGTTGGGCATTGGTTTGTGGGGTGGTCCTCCTCACAAACGAAACATACCTCTACCGAATGTAATGGGCACTCGTTCTTAGGGTGCTTCCTTGTACACCTAGGGCAGAAGATAGCCAAAGCCCTCTCAGCTTCCTCTTTCTTCTGCTGGATTCGGAATGTATCAAGTTGCATGGCAATGGTCTGTCTCACCTCGCTCTTGAGGTCCTCTAACTGATTTGAAAACTCATGTTTGGAGAAAGGAGTACTAGCTAAGAGGGGGTTTCCTCTACCTCTTTTCCGAGCTGCCCTAGAGTGGTTCCTAAACACAGTCTTTATATCCTCATAAGGTAGTTGGTAAATATATCCTCCAGCTAGCATGTGAAGGGTATCTAGAAGGTCTTCAGGGACTCCTCGGAGCAGGACCAACTTGAGAGATTCAGGGTCAAGTGTGCACCTGGCCCGTTTATAGCTAAGTTGGAACCTTTCCTCGTAATCTTCTAAAGACTCATCATTCCCCATGGTCATCCGAAAGATTTCTCCCTTGGCTTCCTTGGACCTACAGTAGTCCCGGTATTTGGTATTGAAAGCTTGCTGCATCTGAGCCCAAGTGGTGATACTGTTCAAAAAGTAAGCCCATGAACCAGCGTAATGCTGCATCCTTAAGGGTAGAGGGGAAGAGTTTAAGTTTTTGCTCATCATCGGTATAGTCATAGGTTCGACAAAGGACGGCAAACTCAAACAGGAAGGTATCGGGGTCTTCAGTAGTCAGTCCATGGAAGTGAGGTAAGGCGGAGGGGTTTATGTTTTTCATTTTCATGTCTCCATTGGTCTCTCAGATGGGAAAGGCACCTTCTATTCTCCCATCTTCTCTTCTATTGTCAGCCATGGCTTCAGATGGAGTGTTCTCTAACTCTTCTTCTGTTATAGGATCTTCGTATATCTCAGGAGGCTCGCCTATAGGTTCTTCTGGATCACTGTCACCAAAGAAGAGAGAAGGGTGACTCAGTGACGTGGTGGGGGTGTTGGGTAAGAATTTTCTTGTTTTATCTCGATTTCTACGAGGCATGAAATGGAAAGACTTTTGATTGCTTTTGTTCTTTTTTCCTGGTACCTGCAAAACTAAAATAGATTGAACTCAACTAACTATCTTGCTGAAATGGAAATGCGGAATTGAAATGAAAGCATGAAAGAACTAATCTATTTTGCTCAAATGAAATTGCAGGAATGAAATGCTAAGCTACGCTTGCGGAATTGAAATGCTAATCTATGCTTGCAGAAATGAAATTGCGGAATTGAAATGCTAATCTATGAAAGAAGGAAATGTCTATGCTACTTTTGCGGAAAGGAAATTGCAGAATGGAAATGAAATAAACTACTTTAGCAGAAGGCGAGAGTAGGAAAATAGAAGAAAAGCAACAATCACCAATACTCTGACGCTTCCCTGGAAACGGCGCCAAAAATATGGTGGGCTCCAGTATTGTAGCAATAATGCTACAACTCCTGGGACTCCCTTCTTTAATCTTATCAACCCGGTAGTTCGTAACAAACTTGGAAGCGACGGTGCTATATGCACAAGTACTAGCTCTTGCCGCAGCTGTCACTTGGTCAGCTGGCACAAGTCCGCTAGGAGCTTAAGCCAACTTCTATGAGCTCTTAGAAGAATCTTTTTAATTGATGGATATAAGCTAACTCGAAGGAAGCTAATCTAATTGCAAAAAAGGAAACTGAAAGTAAAAAAGAAACGCAAACCCTAGCAAACCCTAATTCTACTAGCTAGTCCTACTGACGCAAAGGAGAGCATGCAAACTACTGAAAGAGATGCCATTACTTCTATGAAGGTAAAATACATGTGTCTAGACTACCTCTATCTGAAGAAAACATCTTTTTGCATTTTTGTTCAAGTTGTTAGAATTAGCATGCTTGTGCTTTCAACTGGCTTTTTACTGTGCATAGGTGGGTCAAGGAGGAGAAATGCTTGGAAGAGGCCGGGAAGGTTCAGAGAGGGTCTAAGGAGTCCCTAACACCCTTCCAGAGAGTTTCACAAAGTTTGGATATCAAGAAACCTCATTTGTGAGCTTCTACGGGAAGTCTGCAGGGGTTCTACAGGATGTTCAGAAATTTCTACAGGATGTTCTACAATTGGATTTTGGATGATGGGTGAGTGAAAGAGGATGCATGAATGGATAGGGAGGTAGGATAGGGGTTTGTAATGACTTAGTGACAGAGAGATGAAGTGATGAGAGGGTGTGGAAAGCTATCTTGTCTTGAAGAGGGTAGAGGAAATGGAAGGCCAAGAAGGTAGGGTGACGTGGGTAAAAGAGTAGTTGTGAGACAAGGGATCTAACTTGGAGATGAGCAGTTGGCCTGGACGAAGCTTAGATGGACGAGAGAGTGATGGAGATGCACCGCATAGTGTAAACTTAACCAAATCAACCACGTCCTGCACATAATCAAAATATTAACTAATCTATCCTAACTGTTGATGAAACCAATGAACAACAACGTTATTTCTAAAGAGAACCACGTACAGTACTGAAACAAAGAAACATCCCAAGAGGTCTGAATGCATGAATAACTCTTACAAATGAAAACACTTCACCGAAGATCGCATGGGTAAGCAAAGTAAGGAACACAAATTAAAAAAATGAATTTATGAGCCCAGCCCATATAGAACAAGTAACCTCTGATCTTCCTTGAATGCCATGAAAAATTAAATGAAAAGATTGCTCAGTGCTAAAGAATTGATTACAAATCAAGTATGTCGTTCTTGTGGTACATGTTGAGCACAATAATCAATTCATAAACATGGAGAGACTTGGTAAAGTACATAGATGGAATTGGAATTAGTTAATTAGCATGTCAAAGTATCAGGGGCCCATTCCTTGAATTAATAAAGTTGCAGTGACCGATAAGTAGTACAAAGCTGAGTGATAATGTTGCCCATTCAAAGTTTGATTGAGAATTAATTCTCAGTATGAAAAAATATCAAAGCCCATTTTTAGGTTAAATATAGTTATAATGGTTAAGTTATTAGATTTAATAGTAGTATGGATAGGCATGCTAAAATAATCCCTCTTTGGTAGTGTAGATGATAGAATGATGGCTGACAGAAACTGCACCATTCCCTGTGTCATAGGGGAACAAAACTTTGAAACGATGCGTATACACTACGAAAGTAGTTGTTTATGCTAGGTGAAGAGTGTTGATTTTTGCAAGTGCATGTGCATAAAAATAAGGGATATGGTGGCTAGGAAATTATGATCATACTAAGAAACTGAAGGCAGAGAGCAGATGGAGAAATGAATTATGTAGCAAGGCTACAAAGTAGAGATAAATGTTATGTGTGGAACAACCAACCAGGTATTTATATTTATATGTAATACTAATAGGCATGTGTTTTCTCAGTCTAAAAATTGTATGAAAAGCAGAACAATTGGCCAAAGCAGGTGGTGGCTTGCATTTATAAGAGGTTCGTGCCTCTTGGCAAGTTGTGGCTTGCTAACTTAAAGAGGGTTGGGGCCTCCTATGAGAGGGTGCTCACAAATAAATTGATGTAATTAATTAGGATATTATATTAAATCATAATAATAAATAGATTGGTGGTTTTCTCCCTTTGGGTTTCCATGTAAATTCCTATGTCAATCTATGCATGCTGCTCAATCTAATAGTTTGTGTGTTTGAATAGTTTACATTTCTACTGATGTATTTTGATGTGAATGTTGACATGAGTAATTTCCAAGATTGAGAGAGAAAATAAGAATTTAGCTTAAAAATATAAAGACATCACTAATTGTTGATTCAACCCCCCCCCTCCCTCTCAATGATTCCTTATTCCAATAATTGGTATCAGAGCCAAGTTCCTTCAAGACAATTTTAACCACTGGAAGGTAGATCTATAAGGAATCATGTCTAGACAAGAGAGTAAAGATGCTTACTCACGTAAGATACCAGAATTTGATGACACAAACTATGCCTTTTGGAAATTCAGGGTGGAAGTCTATCTCATGTCCCTAGGGGTAGATGTTTGGACTTTGGTGTTGGTAGACTATGTTATCCCTGTAGTCCCTCATATAGATGCAGATCATTAAAAGGTGTATGGAAATAATGTAAAATATAAGAATGTAAATCTCTTCTGTTTTAGCCAATATGAACTTGTGAAGGTTCTGCATTGAAAGTCGGCCAAGGAAGTGCGGGACAAGCTTAATAAGAGTCATGAAGGAGATGAGAAATTTAATAAAGGAAAACTTCAAACATTTAGAATGAGATTTGAGAGGTTAAAAATTGGTAAAGAATAAATTCTAGCAGAGTATTGTTGGGACACAGGTATGAATGAATTTTTCACCCTTTTCCTACTTTAATTTATCAATCCAAGTGCGTATCCTTTCAAAGCAACGTGCAAGGTATATACAGGGGCAAGAGCACAATCCGTTCTGACCAAGGGTTCGTGATTAAGAGTCAAAACATTGCTGTAAAGCTAAACTAAATATAGAACTCTAGAAAAGCGATTACAAGAATTAAAGAGATGTAACAGCAAGCATGAAATACCAAATAACACACACACACACACACACACACACACACACACACACACAGACGCAACACCTGATCAGAAGAGCGGGCCTAGCTCTCTGATCAGGGCTGTGTTGGTCACAGTCAAGATTGGAACAACAAAATAGATGATACTTTATTAATCTGAAAAGGGTTATTACAATATCGATGGGGAGTCCCCCATTTATAGGAATAACCTGTCTTTTATACATAGTGAGGGAGAAAAACCTCTTTCCCAAAAACATGGTAACCATATACCCAGAAATTTACATTAGTTTGGAACGACACCAACACCACCAGATAGACCAGATCAACGAGAGGTCCAAGAATGGTTCAGGGATCTGCGAATCCAACTGTGTGGCCTCCTTATGGATGGTTGTTGCTGTGAATTGCGGATATGCTGTGGGATGTTAAAGCATTGGTTCGTGTTCTCCAGAAACTGTGGTCAAACATACATTTTAGTGCTGGGAATAGGAAAAACCTCACGACTTCATTAATAAAATATTCCAATAGACAAGACAAGAGGTATTTACCTTACAAATTTAGCATAGTAAACATGGGTAAATAAGTGCAAAAAGGTCAAAAATGGTGATGGAAATGCAACAGAAAGATAGCCCGATTTGGTGCCCAACATCTCCCCCCAACTATCCTTCTGCATGCCCTCATGTAGTTCATCGCCTTCGCAGGTTTGGATTTTGCAGACTGTAGGCTTCCTGAAGTTGAGCGAGATCATACTCTCCGACCATCTCTATCCCTAGAACTTTAAAGCCATCTGAAAGGAGGACTTCCTTCCGCCAGTCTCCTAGAACATTATACGTTGGGGTGTAATTTTCTACTGGAAGCTAGATGGTAGGAAACTGAAACCGGATTCCTATCCACTGAACCCCGCATGTTCGGACACATGCCGATACCTGGGCACACTGGGGAGCACTCGTGCAAAATTTGGTGCCCCAAAAGGTTCCCTGTTCCAGGCAGCTGTAGGTGACATCATCCACCTTTTCTGACAGAAATCAAGGGTCTCATCTTGAAATGTGACTAATTGTCTGACACAAAGATCAAGGCACCAATTTTGTGTCCTCATCATTCTGTCTCTATTACCCTCAATTCCTAAAAAGGTGTTGTGTTTAGTGAACATGGTGATTGACCTCTCATGTTCTCCTCTTACTATAAATGCCTTTGTAACCTGATTGGATTCAAATGTGTTAAAAGCCTTTTTCCAGCTGATCTGATTGAAAGTGTAAGAGGTGAAGGCCCTTAAATGAATGTCCCCCACATATGGGACTAGGTTAAATTCTCTATCCAGGCAGAGTAGATACCCATGCAGGTAAAAGTCACACATCAAATGCTGAGTTGGCACATCATGGATCCTCATTATTCGGAGGAATTGTACACCATCCTCTATCTCATAACTAAGCTCGTTTTTGATCCTCTCCATGCAAAATAAAAGAAAACATTCATGCAAGAATAAAGAATAACAAGAAGCAGGGGGGCGACATGCCATCACCTCTTGTGCCAAATTAAACATCTTCTCCTTATCAATTTTCAACTCTGCCACTTACTTTTCCAGCTGCTCCATCTTGAGCTGTTGCTTTGCATGCCTTAATCTCATGACATCTATACACTATGCATATTAAAAAATGGTTGTGGAAGCTCGTTCTTGAGTTCTTCTGACCTCATTTTGATACCGAGCTGCAGTGGATTTCCAAGTCTGCACTTCGGCCGTTAAGGCATACTCACAGTGGTTGTGGCTATCTAGTCCACCTGAGTCTCTACTTCTACTCCTATGGCCTTGGACTTTTTAGCTTGTCACTTGTATTTCTTCATCCACTTCTGCATTTTGTGTACCTGCTTCCTTAGATTCCTGACCTCCATCTTAAGCTGCATTGTCTCTTTAAATTGCAGTTGGTACATTTGCTTGACAGGGAGTCTTTGTTGTTCACACAGCTCTACCCATTCCTGTTTAACCAAAACTTCCTCAGTTTCAGCAGCTGGAGGTAAATCCCCCAGGACAGCTTCTGCCGTGTCGACTCTCAAGTTTTCCTCCACTGCCCATTCTTCTTCAATTATATCTTGATTCATGACCTTCTCGCCTGGCTTTCCCACTGGCTCATTCGTCAGGACCACTTCGCTTGGTCCCTCCTCTTCACCAACGGCTACTTCCTCTTGTTGCACACTCACCGTGACTGGTGGTGCCCTTGTAAGATGCTCTCATGCTAATGTGTCTGTTGGAATCCTTCCTGGTTCCCCAGCCTTAGGGATCTCTACCTCTTTTCTCCTTTCAGGCTCCGAAGTGCCTGTTGCTTGAGTAACATCCACCCCACACGGTTGTGGCCTTTGTGATAAATTCAAAGTTAGAGGAATGGTGAGATATTCTTCTGTGCATCGAGGGGAAAGAGCTAACCTTGCTCCTCTTGAGATAGAGTAGAGAAAGTAGAACTGGCAGGAATCTTCAGTGTTCAGTCCCGAGGTTGACGCTGGTTCTTGTCGGTCAGCGCCAACCTCATGCCCTAGTTCTCCTAGAGCTTCCTCCATGGGTTCCATGGCTTCTCTAGCTCTGAGCCCTTCTTGTCCTCGTTCCTCCTCTTCCATTGGTTCTATGTTCGGGGTGGTCATGATCTCTTCTTCATTCGGGTTATCCTCCTCCATCGGCTCCATGGTGGCAGGAGGTCCTTGTAGGGTACCCTCGGTCGCAATATCAACCAATTCGCCTGTTCTTGCTTGTTGTGGTACTACCTCTATGGTTTTCATGCTATCAATTTGCTTGGCTAGTTCCACAGTCGAGGCTGGTTCTTGTGGGATATCCTCAGCCGTGGTACTAGTGGGCCTCTCTGTGTCAACTCCCACATCTTCCATTAGTTCCACGGTTTCATCTTGCTCTTGGGGAGTAGCCTCTTCTTCAAATTCTTCATCTTCCATCTCCATCTCTTCTGGTTCCTCCTGGTCAACATAATCATCTTCTCCTACATTTTCTTCCTCCATGGCTTCTGGTTCATCTTCCTTGGCAGCCACAATGGCTGCTACTTCTTCCTTTATGGAATCCTGAAATAGTTCTCACGGGATTGGGATTTGTCTGATGGAATTCACTACTAACCGCTGAACCAACCCATGGTGGGTGATGACCGCTAATGCTTGTCACGACCCTTGAGCTGAATGTTCCATCAAATGAAGGCTTCTCAGGAAAAATTAAGGCATATTCAGTGAGAAAACCTCTTCTTGGGGAAATTGCAGGTGAGATGGTATTTGAATATAGTGGAGTATCTCCCCTCACAAGTTATATATTTTATGATGAACTCTGTTACTCCTCCCCATGGATCCGGTAGGGAGTTTCAGTTGTGTCCCTGACCCTTCTACACGATGCTTTCTCCTGCTTGCAAAAGGCTTCAGGAAACTCTGGAAGGGTAGTCCTTCTTGAAAACCATCGCTGTTTGTTTTGAGGGAGTCCGCTGACTTCTGCAATGGCTTCCTCTGTCATAGGGATTTCAATTCTGAGGACCCGAGAGCTTTCTTATCCCAGGTTGAGTGCAAATTCTGCTGCAATTTCTTCGTTCGATCCTCTCAACCTGTCAAAGTAAACGTTCCAACCTATGTTCTCAAAGACTTGTCATACCTCCTGATTGTTCCAAACTCTCGTTGTATCTTCTGGCTCATGCCGCACAGATCATCCACCCATTGCTATAGAGGCGAGATCAACAAAATGAATATAGTTAGCTGGCAGGTGTCATGCGAAAAGAGTCATTAGTGCAGACACAACCGACCTCCCTAGAAGCAAAAGCTTTCTAGTGACAAACAAGACAAATAAAGCTACCTTTCTCTAAACATGCATTGCAAATACAAGTAATCAGGGGATCTTTAACATACCTTTAGTCCAACGTTTTGTAGTAGTCCAGCCTCACCGATCCGGATGAGCTCCTTCTTCTCTTCGAAACCTGCATTCACTAACAAGCCAAAAGATTAAATAGCACCTGATAAACTCATAAAACAATACATATCTATCATATAGACCAAGGAGTATATGAAACAAACCATGAATAACAATCTGTTGAGAAAAATAAGTTCATTTGCATTAAAAGGTAACAAAAGGAACCATTACAACCTGAGCCTTGGTGTTGTGCAAGTCCCTCCTAGGGTCCAACAAGAGTTTTCCTTTACTTTGATCAGCTCACCCACTCTCAAATAAGGCTAGGAAAGGATGTGAATCTCTCCTCTCAAGCTTTACAAGGGAGTCCTAATTCCAGCAGCATCTACCCTTAGGAATGTTCAGCTTTCAACCTCTCTCCCTTTGGCCCAATGCCTATATTTATAGTGCTCTAGAGGAAGTTATTCAGGTCCACCATCAATGGGATAAGCCCCTCTTTGGATGGGATAGCTCCCCTCTTGATGGGATAAGTTCCTCTTTGGTAGGGATACATGAACCATCTGGAGGTGCTCCATACACGTCAAACAAGCTTCTAGAATGCTCTAGAAATGACCACAAGTAACTTTTTTAGAGTGAAACTTGTGCCTTTTGACCTTTACAGGAGTACGCACCCAATGCTTTACAGACAGAGAGTACAAGTACGTAGGTATTGTGAACTTGGGGTGCGTACACGCAGGTAAGGCTAAGAGAAACTGCGGACCCAGAGATATATAGATTTTTAATGACTTTCTCTCTTTCTTGGAGTTTGACATGGAGAGCATAGGTATGAGGCTTGCCAAGGAGGATAGTATGATAGTTGATGGAGCCATACTAACTGCAAATAGTCATGGTGACAAATTTTAGTGTAACAGATTGCCCCCTAAAGTGCGAAGCCTGTAGTAGATAAGGGTTTCATATTTTCTAGGAAGGGTGAAGTACTTTATCATTTCAAGGATTATCTTGTGGAGAGCCCAGTCGGAACCTGCAAATATTCAACACAAAATACATATATAAGATCATATCATCACTGAGGTAGGCATTCCCATACTCAAATTGAAAACTTTAACTAATTGACTATGTACTACTTTGATACAGGAATGATTCTGCAGTACATCATAATCATAGACTTTTGTAGACACAGTATGGACGTAGCCATCTGTTTATGATTAGTCTACTGTATAATGAATACAAAACTCCTCGCAGCCTGGATGGTGGAAACTAGATCCAGGGTCTTCATTTCTACTTCCCGAACAGGTACGATTCTATCCATGCGAATAAATGAGTTGATGTCGAACATGGTAGAAACCACTTGATTACCAGTCAATGATGTAAACTGTTAACAAGCGTGAGAGAGACCACCAGTGATGTCAATGGTTCTCAAAGTACCCAGTACAATCCATGAGATGTGAATGAATGAGTTGATGTCGAACATTTCACGGAATCCTTCGATCGAAAGTCAATGATGTAAACTGTCGTCAAAGGCGAGAAACCTGCCATTGATGCATGCAGACTTCAAGGTACTGACGATTCCTAGGTCATATTTCTAGATAATGTGTTGATGTCGATAGAAAGCGACCTGTTGCAGGCAAGCCCACAACACGAAATCAAAGATCAAGTTGAAGAAATGTAGCTGTAAGGACTGACTCAGGGATGGTCAAAATGGATGATGAGTATTTTGCAGATGAATGTTTATTGCAGAGACCTCTTGAACAAATAACGACATGACAGATGGCTTGGTGACATTTGACCCAAAGTTAATACCCGGCTAAAGACTTTCAATGTGGCTTGATCAACTGTGAGGCAAAGGATTTCCCAACCTAGGTGAATGAAAAGTGTCGTGTTCAAGAGTGGTAATAAGGCTTCTTCTGAGACAAAAGATAACAAATGGGCTCATTTTTCTCTCTTTTCCCACATCATTTCTGGCAAGTACCTCTTTATTTTTTACAAGCTTGAGGAGGATAACATATGCTTGATTATAAGCTCATCCTTCGGATGAGTCCAACTTAGTTTTGATTCGAACCCTAAGAAGGAGTGGTCTGTTCCTGTTTGTAATCGAACAGGTCCTTCACTGTGAAATTTTAACAAGTCCAGTATAGGAGAAACTCAGCGTTTTTCATTTTTAGAGAGTCTGAAAAAACTAAAGAAGACTCCAGGTTGAACTTTTTCGTAAAGTTGTGTCTCCCAAGCCCAAAAAAGTATAAAATAATACTTGAGAGAACTGCTTAGTCTTGCGACCAAGGAGTACTTTCATGATTAGTGCCTCTGACCTGAAAAGTAAAAAGCAATCAAGGACACGTCGTTTTATTTCCAGTATCGAGTTTGAAACGACAAAAATCCGGCAATCTTTTCATGTTTTTACGGTCAGAAAAGAGCTATAAGAGGACCGTCTTTTAATTCCGTTTTAACGAGTGTAAAAGAAATGCTCGGCAATCTTTTCATGTTTTAGGAGTCAGAAAAGGGCTTAAAGAAGACTCTGAGGTTTCACTTTTTCGTAAGTTTTAACGAGTTCGAAAAAGGGATAAAAATGTACTCATGGTTTTCACTTTTTCGTAAGTTTTAATGAGTTCAAAAAAATGATAAAAATGTACTCATATGGCCGACTTTCAATTTAATTTACGAGCAGGAAAAGACGGAAAGAACTCGGCATTTTCATTTGTTTTACGAGAATGAAAGATAGCAAAATAATCTTGGGATTTTCATGAGTTTAACGAGTCTTGAAAATAACTAAAATTGA
Source organism: Pinus tabuliformis (assembly GCA_031772625.1). Classification (NCBI taxonomy): domain Eukaryota; kingdom Viridiplantae; phylum Streptophyta; class Pinopsida; order Pinales; family Pinaceae; genus Pinus; species Pinus tabuliformis. Next base: position 1,443,514,501 of record CM062817.1, on the reverse strand, counting down.
CTCGAAATAGGTTTCATTTTTACAAAAGCTTGAAACAGGGAAAATCTATGCTTCAAAGTAGTTTCATTTTTACACAAGCTTTGAAACAGAGATAAAACTGTGCTTGATGCCCCCTAAGCATAACTGCTAGAGTGCATGCCCCCCCAGCTTCATTTCATTCAATCAGTTGGATGAAATGAAGGTTGAGTTCCGAGATCATTTGAAAGACTCGACCTAAACTGTAAGAAAAATATGCAAAAAACTTAAATAACTAACCTAAATATACAACTTAACATTTATGAGATCTAGTCAAACTCTCGACTCAAGTAGAGGAGGATTTGTTTCATTTTTTAACGAGCTTGACACAGGAAAAGAACTATGCTCGGATTCAGTTTCATGTTTACGCAAGCTTGAAATGAAAAACTATGCTTGTTATAAGTTCGCATGCCCCCAGCATAATGATGCCAATCAAGGTACATGCCCCCCAAGCTTCATTGCATTCAATGAGGTGGATGGAATGAAGCTTTACTTTCAAGATCTTGGAAATACTTGTGAGAGTTGTTTCATTTTTTAGTGAGGTTGACACAGGAAAAGAACTATCCTCAAAACTCTTGTTTCATTTTTTAAACAAGCTTGACACAAGATAAGGAATTATGCTCATAACTACTCTCTACAATCTACCTAACAAAAAACATTACTCTAAAAACCTTGATTCATTTTTTAACGAGCTTGACACAAGACAAGGAACTATGCTCTAAAATCCTTGATTCATTTTTTAATGAGCTTGACACAAGACAAGGAACTATGCTCATGACTACTCTCTACAATCTACCTACTTAACCTACCCTCGTTTCATTTTTTAACGAGCTTGACACAAGACAAGGAACTATGCTCAAAAAGTTCGCATGCCCCCAGTATAATGATGCAAAGCGAGGTACATGCCCCCCAGGCTTCATTGCATTCAACCAGATGGATGGAATGAAGGTTTACTTTCAATATTTAACTTGAAAAGGGAGTTGTTTCATTTTTAAGGAGGTTGACACAAGAAAAGAACTATCCTCATACCTGATTCATTTTTTAACGAGGTTGACTCAGTAACAGGAACTATCCTCAAACCCTACTTTCTACAATCTACCTAGATATCCTAAAATCTACCTGATTCATTTTTTAATGAGGTTGACTCAGTAAAAGAACTATCCTCATGCTAGCCTGTTTCATTTTTTAACGAGGTTGATACAAGAAAAAACTATCCTCGTACACACTGATTCATTTTTTAACGAGGTTGACACAGTAATAGGAACTATCCTCTGACACCCTGTTTCATTTTTTAACGAGGTTGATACAGGAAAAAACTATCCTCGCACTCACTGATTCATTTTTTAACGAGGTCGACACAGTAAAAGGAACTTTCCTCGTACTCACTGATTCATTTTTTAACGAGGTCGACACAGTAAAAGGAACTTTCCTCGTGCACACTGATTCATTTTTTAACGAGGTTGACACAGTAAAAGAAACTTTCCTCATGCACACTGATTCATTTTTTAACGAGGTTGACACAGTAAAAGGAACTTTCCTCATGCACACTGGTTCATTTTTTAACGAGGTTGACACAGTAAAAGGAACTTTCCTCAAACCCTCCTATTTCATTTTTTAATGAGGTTGATACAGGAAAAAAATGAAAGCTGGTCTACAGTCACAATACTGCCATTGTGAGGGAAAGACATCACGCGAAAGAGTGTCGATACGACAGCTTTCATTGCATAAACATAGTCTCGCCCAAGGAGTAAATTGAAATCCAAGGGACCTCGAACTACCATAAGATCAATACAGACAGTTTTACCTTCCAAGGTAATGGAAAACTTAGGAAGGATCCCTAAAGGTTCACTAATGGTTTTGTTAAAAGCTTTCAGATTCTGCGTAATAGGCGCAAGCTGAGGGGAACCCAAAGCTTTCCAAACAGTTGAGGATAAAATACTAACAGAAGCACCTTCATCTACCTGAGTACGATGTATGTCCCTACCACCAGCCTTGACAATGATTTGGAAAGGGATGGAGGAAGGAAGACGAGGTTCTGTCAGTCTATTCCAATCAAAGGAAAAGACCTCAGTACTTGGAGGGGGTTCTGTAGAAACAGGTGAAATGCCCCTCGGCATAGAAGAATCTGATGTAACAAGAAGAACCTGAGCGGTATGAAGTTCACTCTCTAAAGGGAAAGTGGGATCGACCGAATGTGAAATTGAATCGACCACTTGATCAACTAATGGATCATCAACCTGAGTGACATGAGTTTCACTCTCCAATGGAAGAGTGTGATCGACTGTACTTGAATTTAGATCAATCACTCCGTCAGTTGATGGTAGGTTGGGAGAAAGTTTACGGTAACCAGTTGGAAATTCTTGCTGTGGAACAGTAAGGTTTTCCAACAATGTTGAGGCTTCATCCATGTGAGGGCAAATGTGATTTTGATGACTCCCTTTGCATAACTTACAAGGAAACCTAACATTACCCTTTTTCCCAGGAACCTGACTATCACTAGTTGATGGATCAATGGAAAGTTGATGAGATTTTTCTGACCATACTTCCAAGACCTTTGGTATACCAGGACAATTAACAAGGAAGTGGTCACCCTTACAAAGCCTGCAAGGGTATTTGGGTTTACGATGCATGTTGGAGTTTTCCTCAACACAACTAACACTTACAGTCGTGGTTGGTTGGTTGACCTCTTTCTTATCTTGCTTCTTCTTCTTCTTCTTCTTCTTCCCTTTCTTCTTCTTCTTAGCCTCCTGGTTACTAGCATCAAGGCTTTTACCAGGCGAAGAGGAAGAAAAATTAGGCGAAGAAGGTAAAGGGTCAACAGAAGGTTGGTGATGTTGAGATGGTGAACTTTGTTGAGGTGAAGCATCCAGTTGAGATGGAACAATTGGAGTATTTTGGGCCAACGAAGTTGAAAATAACCATATTGGTAAACCTATTGTAAATCCAGGTAATGACAAAGTAGCCATATAAGGAGGACCAACATTTCCAAAGTAAGGAAAAGTACTAGGATTCTCGTTAGGAGGGGTTCCTAGGTTGGTAAATTTTGGAACATTTGCCATTATATTCAACTTCAGTGAATTTTATTAACAATTTTTAAAACTAAAATTAATAATTCACAATTCACACCTAACAATTAAAATTCACAATTCACACCTATGGTCTCTAAAAGTAAAAACAAACAAATTAACACGCGCTATCAAATCTAGGAGTCAAACCATACACAAACAGTAACCTTCCGGACCAAAAACACTAGTTGGGGATGAAATCCAACATCGCAGAATTCAGTATAGAAGTGGCGGGTGGAACAGTTACCCCGGCAACCTGCTTAATGAATAGACTGGACCAAGTTCCTCCACTTTAACCGTCTCGAGTCAAGTGAACCCCCCAGAAAATCCAAGTGAGTCTAGCCGACGTCTGCTCCAGGTACAGTGGGATCTTCCCTCCACCGTCACCTTGGGTAGAACCCTAAAGATAAAAGTCAATAAGGTCACCAACAGCAACAAATACACCTGGGGGAACAGTCTACGACCCGATAGCACGCAAGGGCAGAGTAACAAGTTCGATCCCCTTGCCGGCTCCTTGACAATAATCCAAGGTTTACCAACAAGTGACCCCAGGCTCCTCGATAATAATCCGAGGTTTACCTTTTGTAGTACGTGCGTATCTGGCGTCTTTCCCAATGAAGGAGGATTGATCCCCTCACTGGTTCGGACACAGTCTCGTGCTTCTCCTTTAAGAGGAGCTTTCCCAGAGCATAAATGTAACAGTTGGATTTATCCTACCACAAGATGAGCTACTTGTTTGGTTTTGCTGTCTTAGAGAGTTAATTACTCTCCTACTCCAAGACATTAGCCTAAGCTATGTTGGTGTATCAGAGCCCTATAAATGTAAAAATTACTAGATGAATTTTAATTAAGCGCTGTGTTATTAAGGCTGTTATTACTCAAAGGGGTAAATGGATACGAAACCAATGGTGTTATGACCCGACTCAACTAAATGCAATCGAATATGATAATGTAATCTTTTCAATTCGATGAATCCCAACTAAAGTAAGGAGAGAGTTTCCATTCACTTCCAACAATGCAAAAAATTGATCACTAAGAGAAAATATAACAAATTCTCTAATGCACTAATTTTATCAAGAAAAACTAATGCAAATCAATTCCAAACCATTTTTTTTTATTTTTATTTTTGTGTAAATTCAAATCAAAGAAAACTGATCTAAATCTACGATTGATTTTTCAGAATGTAAACTATGCACAATTCACTTGAAAAGTATGCAAATGTAATCTATGCACATTTTTCATTAATATTCTGAAAATGAGAATTCTAATTATGCAAATGTGATCTATGCAAGAGAATTCTCAAGCACAAGATGATTTTAATGTAATCTAAGAATCAATCAAGTGCAAGTCGAGAAAATTGGGCGAGAGTTCCAAAGATCAAAAATAAAAACACTCAAAGGCGATTAACATTCATACACAATTTAGCCCCCCCCCGGCGAATGAGGGGGAAATTTTTTTGCAAAAACAAAAGCAAAAAGATGCAAAATTGTGAAAAGACTGAGACCACCCTCCAAGTAATGACCAAAGGAAATCAAATTAAGAATTTCTCAAAAAAGAGACTTAAAACACCCAATTGATGAAAGCTTAAAGCAGGAATGCTAATGAAACAAGCTTAGGTGAAGATTCATGGCAGGTAACCAGTGGATCTGGGCAGTAAAAACAACTTAAAAACAAAATCTAAGAGGCAAAAAGGAGAAAATTGAAATTTTCTCAATTTTGACAGGGTACACAGGCGACCTGTTTGCACAGGTGCGGGTACGCTCTGTGCAAAAAGCGACAGTGCGTACAGGTACGCACTGTGCTCAACTCAGAGGCTGCTTACTTCTAGCAAAACAAAGAAAAACTAAAATCTAATTTAACCCTAAGCTAGCCCACCCAAATACATAGTCAGACAGCCAAAAATCAGAAAACAAACGACTTTTCTCAGATCAAAAGTTCATACAAAGGAAAAAACATTCACATCAATGGATTCCTCAGTATGGTCGCCATTTTGTCATGCGGAAAGAGTCATTAGTGCGGACACAACCGACCTCCCTAGAAGCAAAAGCTTTCTAGTGACAAACAAGACAAATAAAGCTACCTTTCTCTAAACATGCATTGCAAATACAAGTAATCAGGGGATCTTTAACATACCTTTAGTCCAACGCTTTGTAGTAGTCCAGCCTCGCCGATCCGGATGAGCTCCTCCTTCTCTTCGAGACCTGCATTCACTAACAAGCCAAAAGATTAAATAGCACCTGATAAACTCATAAAACAATACATATCTATCATATAGACCAAGGAGTATATGAAACAAACCATGAATAACAATCTGTTGAGAAAAATAAGTTCATTTGCATTAAAAGGTAACAAAAGGAACCATTACAACCTGAGCCTTGGTGTTGTGCAAGTCCGTCCTAGGGTCCAGCAAGAGTTTTCCTTTACTTTGATCAGCTCACCCACTCTCAAATAAGGCTAGGAAAGGATGGGAATCTCTCCTCTCAAGCTTTACAAGGGAGTCCTAATTCCAGTAGCATCTACCCTTAGGAATGTTCAGCTTTCAACCTCTCTCCCTTTGGCCCAATGCCTATATTTATAGTGCTCTAGAGGAAGTTATTCAGGTCCACCATCAATGGGATAAGCCCCTCTTTGGATGGGATAGCTCCCCTCTTGATGGGATAAGTTCCTCTTTGGTAGGGATACATGAACCATCTGGAGGCGCTCCATACACGTCAAACAAGCTTCTAGAATGCTCTAGAAATGACCACAAGTAACTTTTTTAGAGTGAAACTTGCGCCTTTTGACCTTTACAGGAGTACGCACCCATTTCTTTACAGACAGAGCGTACAAGTACGCAGGTATTGTGAACTTGGGGTGCATACACACAGGTAAGGCTAAGAGAAACTGCGTACCCAGAGATATATAGATTTTTAATGACTTTCTCTCTTTCTTGGAGTTTGACATGGAGAGCAGAGGTATGAGGCTTGCCAAGGAGGATAGTATGACAGTTGATGGAGCCATACTAACTGCAAATAGTCATGGTGACAAATTTTAGTGTAACAGCAGGGGAGAATGATAGGGATCCAAACCGTTGGAAAATGAAATAACATCATGGTCGCTTTGGGGACAATGGATGAAATAGTACTGGTATGTTTGAAAATGATGATAGGTTATGGCGGTACTGTTAGATATTTCAGTGATTTAATGCAGCGTGTTGGGGAGGTGACTGGTTATGACTCTGCGCATACAAATACGCATTCCAACACATCAAAGTTATGATTAAGAAGTATTGAAATCATTAAATTATGTTTGGTGAGGATCGTGTGACATGAATGCTTTTTTGTGGTATGCCATCGTTTATTATGACGGTGCCCCCCCAACTTAATTATGGCCATCCATGGCACGTTTTAATGTCTTTTTGGAATATTTTAATTAAATCCATAAAAGTCATCGAAGACGTACCTGGGGACCTACCTTGTGGTGGAGTAACAACAAAATGTTTGACAGAATAACAAGAACATGGAATAATAGCAGCAGGGAGTAACAACAACAAGGGGTAAAAACAACGACAGAGTAATGGAAATGTTGGAGTAACAACAGTTACAGAGTAACAGCACCAGCAGAGTAACATTAGCTACGGAGTAACAACATCGGTGGAGTAAAAACAGTTGTGGAGTAATGGCACCGATAGAGTAACGACAGTTGCGGAGTAACAGCACCGGCGGAGTAATAGCACCGACGGAGTAATGGTAGTTGCGGAGTAACAACACTGGTGGAGTAACAGTAGTTACGGAGTAACAATACCTAGTGGAGTAACAACACTAGTGGAGTAACGACACTTTAGTGGAGTAACAACACCAGTGGAGTAACAACACATAGTGGAGTAGCAGCACCAGTGGAGTAATAACACTTCGTGGAGTAATGACAATTAGTGGAGTAACAACACATACCAGTGGAGTAACGACACTTAGTGGAGTAAAAACACACACCACTGGAGTAACAACAACATCTTAATAGCAGCACCGGTGGAGTAGCAATGTCGAGTGTTACATTTCTCCTCGCCATATTCCTTTTTTGTTCCTGCAAAATACAAACAAGTAAGTAATAACAATTTTTTTTAATTAATTAATTAATTAATTAATTAATTTTTTTTAAGAGCAGAGTGAGAGTTCCTTTATTCTAACAACCATTAAATCAGATGAAACAGAAAGGTGTTTGACAAAGGCATCTCTAGAGGCTGGACGATGGTATAGTCTTAGACGATGTCCATTTACTAGGAACGAGGTATGATTCTCATATATTGTAATTAGTCTAACCATTCCATTGTCGAACACTGCGTCCACTTGATATGGTCCCATCTAGCCAATGCGAAGCTTGCCTTTGAAATCCTTAAATTGGGAGTCATAAAGTAATGCCCAATCCCCCACATGAAACACCTTACTTTTGATAAATTTATCATGCCATTTCATTCTCTTCTGTTGAACATCAGTAGTCTTCTGGATAGCTACTGATCGAATCTTGTCCAACTCATTCAGTTGCTCCAGTCGGTGTTTTTGTGCTTCTAATAGATCTAGGTCTACTTCTGGAGCTGTTCTGAGTGTACTGATCTCAAACTCTACTAGAAACAAGGGGGATTTCCCATAGACTAATTCGAATGGAGAAAACCTAGTTGTGTTCCGCCATGTTGTTCTATATGCCCATAAAGCTTCTGGAAGTCTCTGTGCCCAGTCCCGACAATGACTTGCTACTGTCTTTGTCAAGATATTTTCCAATATCTTGTTTGTGCTTTCTACTTGTCCGTTCACCTGGGGGTGAGAGGGGGTTGTCACTCTATGTTTGACCCCATATTTCTGCATCAACTTCCCTATCATGTGAGATTTGAATTGTGATCCTCCATTCGACACAAATTCCCTTGGAGTATCGTATCAGGAAAATATTTCTTCAAAAGGAAAGTCTGCCACTACTTGCTCTGTTTCTCTCATGACTGCTCTGGCTTCCACCCATTTAGTCACATAATTGGTGCAGACCAGGATGTAAGCTTTCTAATGAGAAGGTGGGTTAAAGGGTCCAACAAAATCAATGGCCCATTTCACGAATGGGTTAAGGACTATCTGGGGCTGTAGAGGCATTTCATCTGCTTTCCTAGGTTTTCCCATCCATTGGAAACTATCACACCTTCGGACATAATCTTGAGCATCACAAAAGATGGAGGGCCAGTAATATCTCATTTGCAGCACTTTGTGACCTATTATTTTATCTGCAAAGTGTCCTCGATAGGGTCCATCATGTGAAGCCTTTAATATCTCATAGATATCATCTTCTGCAACACAGCGCCGAATCTATTGGTCAACCCCTATATGAAAGAGATATCATGCCATCCATGAATATCGGGTACTTTGATGAATAATCTTCCTTTGCTCCTTATATGACAGATGACGAGGCACCTTCCCTGTAGCAAGATAATTAGCAATATTTGCATACCATGGAGTGTTAGCAGAAACTGCAAAAAGATGTTCATCTGGAAAATTATCTTCAATTAGTGTATTCTTACCATCATGTTCTATCCTAGACAAGAAGTCTGCAACCACATTGTTCTTCCATGGTTTATCTACTATAGTAATATCAAATTCCTGTAGTAGAAAAAGCTATCTTGTAATGCGACCAAGGGTAACATGTTTATTCATTAAATACTTGATAGCTGCATGATCAGTATGCACAAAGGTAGGATACCCGATGATGTAATGCTGGAATTTGTTGATGGTGTAAATGATAGCAAGGAACTCTTTCTCAGTCACTGTGTAGTTTAATTCAACAAGAGCCAAATTCTTACTAACATAGTAAACTGCGTATGGTACTCGGTCCTCTTGCTGCCCTAATACTACACCAATCATTGTTTGGGAAGCATCCGTATGAATATGGAAAGGTAATTTCTAGTCCAACCCTATAAGGAGTGCTACAGACCAATTCCTTAATTTTCATAAAGGCTGCATCACAGTCACTTGTCCACACAAAATTTGAATCTTTTGTTAGCAATTGAAAAAGTGGATGTGCTACTTTTGCAAAATTTTCTATAAAACGCCTGTAATAACCAGCAGAACCAATAAAGCTGTGTACCTACATGGGTGTTTTGGGTGTCGGGAAATGAAGAATTACTTTTATCTTCGTTGGGTCCATTCGGATTCCTTCAGCTGAGAGCAAATGTCCCAGAAAAATCCCCTCTTCCATCATCATATGGAATTTTACCGTACTCAGAGAGACACGCGCTTGTATACACCTTTTGAGAACTTTTTCTAAATTTTTCAGCCCCACTACAAATGAATCCCCATATGGAGTAAAGTCATCCATGTAAATTTCAACACTGTCATCTACCAAATCAGAGAAGATCCCCAAAATTGCCCTCTGGAATGTTGTAGGAGAATTACATAGGCCAAAAGGAAGGACCCAATATGCAAATGTTCCCCAGGGGCATGTGAAAGTGGTTTTGTCCTGATCTTCAGGAGCTACCTGGATCTGGTTATACCGACTAAACCCATCTAGGAAAGAGAAAAACTTTTTGCCAGCCAATGTGTCCAAAACTTGATCAATAAATGGCAAAGGAAAATGAATTTTTTGCATTGCCTTATTTAATTCTCGATAATCCACGCATATCCGCCATTTACCATTTTTCTTGGGAACCATTACTAATGGGGAAACCCATTGGCTATCTAAGATGGGGTAAATAAAACCTATGTCCAGTAATTTCTGAAGTTCTTTCATAGCATTTTTCAATGCAGGGTTCATTCTTCTCTGAGGTTGTCTCACAGGACGACAATCTTCCTTAATGTATATATGCTGAGTACATAAATTAGCAGGAATCTCCTTCATATCTGAGTAATCCCAGATGAAGGCTTCTTTATGTTTCCGAAGGACATCTACAAGTTGCTTCTTCTGGGTTTTTGACAAGTTTGGATTAATATTCAGGGTCTTTCCTAGTTCCAATTCCACTGGGACACTTTCATGGGATGCATCAATAGGTAGCTCTTCTGATCCTTCTGTTGTTTCAATAGTTTCCCTAGTCTCATAGCTTAGGATAGATTCTAGGATTTGTTGATTTGGCTTTGAAACGGAGCAATGATCATCCATAAAGGAGGTGATTACATCATCTTCCGATTCCATTTTCAACTGAAGGGCCTGTCCAATAGTGAGGACTGGTCTTAATTCCTCATTTTCTGTTTCAGGTTCTTTCCTAGATAAAATTTTCTTGCCACCTGTTGGTTTTATGGATGGGTTTGGTTCTGCAGGTGGGTATAACACGAAGTTCTTAGTGTTGTGCCCATTTGAAATAACCATGTTCCTTGAATGACACCCAGTGTAAGCATCCGCAGTAGCCAGCCATGGTCTACCCAAAATCAAAGGATGGTTGCCCACCCAAGATTGCGTATGTAAAACCAGGAAATCTATGGGATAGCCATGAATCCACTAAAATTGTTACATCTTCCAACCTCCCTACATGTTTAACTGTAGATCGGTTTGTTAGTTCTAATACTGTAGGTGTATGTTTCAAGTTGCGAAGACCTAATGCATGCATAGTTTCAGTGGTGATAATGTTGATGGAAGCACCCAGGTCTACCAACACTTTCAAAATATCTACCCCATTAATTTGTATTGTCAGAATTGGGTTCCCTGGATCTCCATATTTTACAGGCATTGACTTTCCCATCATGAAATCTGAAAATTTTCCCATAACATGAATAGTGAGGGGGTCTTTGGATTTCTTTGTAGGTTCCTTTGAATAGTATTCCCTAAGAGTCTTTGCATATATTGGCACATCCTTCATAGCTTGTAACAAGGGAATTTTAACAAATAAGTTCTGCAATTCTCCTAATAAATTGAATTCCGCTTGAGGGCTTGATTTACTCAAAGTTAGTCTCTCTGGGTAAGGTGGTTCAGATTGATGTTGTTTTACAGGAGGCGCATGGTTTCTATCAGTTTGTTTTGGCTCTTTATTAATTAGTTCTGATTCCTTACCTTCACTATCAAGTTGTTCAATGATAACTGGAAGAGGTTGAACATTAACTATCTGCCCTGATCACAGATTCATTTCATACAACTCTGTAGTGGAAATGCTATATGAAGGTAGGTTAAGAATGTCAGTTTGATGAGCTCCCTTATTATTAAGATTTGGATTTGGTTGGATTGGAAGCTAAGGATGGGCAGGTTGATTACCAGGAGGCACATTAGAGGGTAGTTGGATTTGCTGCTATGGCATCGGTTGAGGAAACTGCCTAGGAGGAGATCCTCGCCAAGTTGGAGCCCATGGGGAGCTTGAACTGGCTTGAGGGTTCCACTGCCGCTAAGGTGGAAACTGGTATTGCGGCCACATGGGAGGATAGGGCATGGATCGAGGATTCATATTGGAATTATTGAAATACTGAGATGGATCTGAGTACATACCTTGATTTCCCATTGGTGGTCGAGGCTGCTATGGCTTTCTAGACCCCATGAGGTACAGTTGCTCCGTGTCTTCTCCTGTCCCCTGAAATACTGCTTTTAACCCTAGCAAGGAGGGGCATGAGATTGTTGCATGATTTAGCTTACAGATTGCACATTCCTCTATGGAGTTTAGTGGACATTCCCTCTCTAGGTGCTTCTTTCTACACTTCAGGTAGAATATCGCCATGGTCCTGTCCAATTCTAGCTGCTTCTATTTTACTTGAAGAGTATCCATATGTGCCGACAGAGTGCTGAGAATATCTATTCTCAAGCTGTCTAGCAGGTTTCCGATCTCTGCTTCCGTAACACCTTCGCCAGACCCTTTCGCTGAGCAAATTCCTTGTCTGTTTCTTGCAAGCCCCCTCGAGCACTGAATGCATAGTTCAAAGATGACTTCAAGCTTTCCTTAGAGATGTCTCCCTTTCCCACGATGTTTAATAGTTCCATCGAGTCCTCACGAAAAGACCGGAGGAGGATAATTTTTAAAATTTCCTTATCCAGATTGGAGTGACTTGACCTCTATAAGGTGCACTTGAATCATTCCACACAATCTTCCAAGCTTTCATCTTCTTTTTGTGTGAACTTAAAAAGTTCCTCCTTGATGTTTCGGGATTTGCAGTAATCCTGGTATTTTTCCAGAAAATATGTCTGCATGTTATCCCATGTGGAAATTGAGCTTCCTCTACGGCCCGTGAACCATCGCAGAGCCGTCCCCTTTAATGTAGCAGGGAAAATCTTCAAATTTTAGGCATCCGTCATGTAGTCATACCCCCGACATACTATGTCAAATTCAAATAAAAATGTGTCGGGGTATTCTGAAATAAGCCCATGAAAGCTTGGTAAGGTCGCTAATGGAATTGGCTTTATGGGCGCACTTGCTCCCGGATCCCTGATCAGAAACTCAATGGTGGAGGTTGTGGGAGCCATAAATATTCTCCAATAACCATTGGGTATTTCGACAGGCTCTGTGGAAGATGGCTAAGGATTCCTTACCACTCGGATTCGAGTTTCTTTAACAACACTTCCCCGGTCCCTTGGTGATGCAAGTACCCCTTCATTTCCTTCTCTTGCATCCTCATGACTTGATCCCTCGGCTATGACCTCCTTTCCCTTTCTGGAGTGGACTGACCCTGTCGATGTTCTTCTCGCGACCTCTTCCCCTTCTATTACCTGCATAAGATTTCCCTGGTCAGGTATATTGCTGGATATTTCCTCAACTACTGGAGGGACCTACTGTGTCGAATCACCAAAGAATGCAGTGGACAGCACTGGTTGATCTACGGATTGTCCTTGGGACCTTACTCTCTGTGCACCTGGTCTCACAGCTACACGAGAGGATGCTTTTGATTTAGCCTTTGCTATAATTTTCTGGATACAGGTCTTTCTTCCCAAGTCTGGTCCTCCTCTCTTTGGGGCTCTTCCTCTGCCCCTCATATTTGGTTCTTTTTTCATACAAATGTTGGTATCTTGGTATCAACCTAAAATGCTTTAGTCTTGAAGTAAGGTGTCAAAGGACCATTCCTTCCCCAAGACGAAAGAACTTAAAAAAAGAGAGACATCTAAAAAAACAAGAATCTAGGGTTCAAGGCCCGGAGCAGGGCGTTAAAGGACTCCTCCCTCTCCAGGACAAGAACCAGGAACAAACACACACCTCGAGAAGACCTAATACTTCCAGATCTGAAGCAGGGCATCAAAAGACTCCTCCCTCCCCAAGGTAAAAGCTAGGGTTTCTTGAAAAAAACACACAAGGGTTTGAAAGAAATAAATCTAACTCAGGGCCTGGAGCAGGGCGTCAAAATACTCCTCCCTCCCCAGGACAAGAGAGTGGCCCAAATCAAATAGAAAATCAAAATAAAAAAAACAAGCAGAAAGGACATCTATGCTCAGGACCTGAAGCAGAGCGAGAAAACTCATTCTTTCCCTAGGACGAGAGATTGACCCTCTGGTTGGTCCGGATCATGTTCGCACCTTGTTAGCCTCCCCGACAATGGCGCCAAAATGTTAGGATCCAGGTATGAACAATTTATTCACCCTTTTCCTACATTAATTTATCAATCTGGGTGCATATCCTTTCAAGGCAACACGTAAGGTATATGCAGGGGCAAGAGCACAATCCGTTCCGACCAAGGGTTCGCGATTAAGATTCAAAACATTACTGTAAAGCTAAACTGAATACAGAACTCTAGAAAAGAGATTACAAGAATTAAAGAGTTGTAACAGTAAGCATGAAATACCAAATAACACACACACATAGAAAGACACAACTCCTAATCAGAAGAGCGGGCCCAGCTCTCTGATCAGGGCTGCGTTAGTCACAACGAAGATTGGAACAACAAAATAGATGATAGTTTATTAATCTGAAAAGGGTTGTTACAATATCGATGGGAAGTCCCCCATTTACAAGAATAACCTGTCTTTTATACACAACGAGGGAGAATAACCTCTTTCCCCAAAACATGGTAATCGTATACCCAGAAATGTACATTACTTTGGAACGACACCAACACTAGAGAGACCAGATCAACGAGAGGTCTAAGAATGGTTCAGGGATCTGCGACTCCAGTTGCGCAACCTCCTTATGGCTGGTCGTTGCTGTGAATTGTGGATTTGCTGTGGGATGCTGAAGCATTGGTTCTTGTTCTCTAAAAGCTACGGTCAAACATAAATTTTAGTGCTGTGAATAGGAAAAACCCCGTGACTTTACTTCATTAATGAAATATTCCAATAGACAAGATAGGGGTATTTACCTTACAAATTTAGCATAGTGAACATGGGTAAATAAGTGAAAAAAGGTAATAAAGGGTGATGGAAATGCATCAGAAAGATAGCCCGATTTGGTGCCCAACAAGTATTTACTCAGAGTTGATGAATTAACTAATATTATTAGAGGACTTGGTGAAGATATCAAAGAAGAGGTAATTTTTCATAAGGTTTCGAGATCTCTGCCTATGAGTTTCAATGCCAATATATCCACCTTCGAGGAAATGACAAACTTGAAAAACATCACTATGAACTAGTTGCTCAGTACTCTCGTATCCTAGGATATGAGAGTAAAAAAGAGAAGTTTGAACCAAAGGAGGAAACTTTCAAGGTATCTAGGAAGGCTAAGGAGCATAAGGATCATGGAAAATGTTTCAACTGTGAATCTGATCAGGAGCTGGCTCATTTTTCTAGAAAACCAAATCTAGGTCCAGGAAAGTATAAAGGAATGTTTCCCTTCAAATATTTTGACTGTGGAAGAATTGGAAATTTTGCATCCAAGTTCCCCTACAAAGAAAATTAAAAAAAGGACAAAGATAAAAGTCCCAATACAAAGCTTAGAAATATCAAAAGAAGAAGTCCTTTAAGAACTGAGGGGCTCTACTCCAAAGAGGATAGTTCTATAGCATAATTTGATTAGTGAGGATTCTTCAGAAAGTGAGTCTAATGAATGCTTTCTTATGGAACTTGAAGTTGACTGAAAAACCAAAAATGTCTCACAGTCTGAGGAAGAAGAAGATGAAGTAGTAGTTTATCTAGAAGGAGAACTCATCAGTGCTCTTAATGAGTTGAGGAAGGCCAGGAGGAAGAGCACACAACTAAAAGAGTATTTGATGCAAGCTGAAGAAGGTATGTACAACTTAGATAATGATGAGTTTACTTATCAAAGAGAAAGGAATGAATAAACCATTAAAAGAAAATACAACCTAGCCCTTTGATTAGAATAAAAACAAAAGGCATGTGAAAAGTTAGAAGAGGACTATAGACTCCTAAAGTAGAAGCTAATCAAGAAAAGGGAGGAGATGATCTCAGAAAAATGTAAAGGGGAGATTATGTCCCTTAAATTCAATTTATAAGAAGCCAAACAGAAGGAAGAATATCTAAATGAATTGATTCTTAAATGGGAAGGGAATTTTCATAGTTTAGAGGAAAAAATTTCCTACTTGAGAACATACCTTGAGAAGTCAATGAAGGAGAGGATCTAGACATAAGATTTATTGAAGGGATAGAAAAATTAAACCATATTCTGCGCTGTCAAATGGCTCCAGAGAAAAAACAATTATGTATTACTTGAAACCCCAAAATCCTTTTGTTGGAAAGAAAAGCCTCAAGTATACAGGATTGGAAGACACCCATAGCAATGAAAAAGTGCTTCAAGTAAGAAGTAATGAAGATAAGAAAATTTCAAGCTAGAGGAGCACTCAACACTAGGAAAATGATGCAAACTTCACAATTCATTCACTCCATAGAGATGTAATGCAAAATGACAAAGACATATGTAATCATCTCAGTCTTGTTAGTTCTAAGATAGGAGGTACCCAAAATTAATTTATGGTTATTGTTATAAGTGTCATGTCTTTGGACATAAAGTTGTCAACTACAGTAGTGTCAAAGTTGAAAGAAATGAAAAATTTAGATATAGATATTATCAGAATATTAGAAACCAAAACTCATTCCCAAGGAATAAAAAAATGATTTTCTCCTCTGATGAATGAGATTGAATGCTTCAAGTGTAATAATTTTGTACATAAGGCAAGTGAGTGTAGGAGAAGGTTTTAGGACTCATTTAAACTTCAACACACTTAGTAGCCAATGTTCCCTATGGATAAGAAGAGTTGCACTTAAAAGAGTATGAAAAACAAGGATTGTGGACTTGCTTTGTTTGCACATGATCAAGAAAATAGAAGGTATGTGTATAGTGGGTGTTCCAAGCACATGAATTGGGACAAGAATAAATGCTTGTCTCTAAAGTGAAAGGATAAAGGGAACAATTCCACCTTTGGAAAAAATGCTCCAACTAGGATTAAGGGAAAGGGAATCGCCAGTATCAATGAAAATGCCAAGGGTTAAAATGTGCTATATGTGGAAGGACTCAAGCACAATTTTCTCAATGTGAGTCAAATGTGTGATAATTTCTACAATGTGACCTTTTGATCTAAATACTTTTAGATCCGAAAAAAATAAATGGTAAGCTAGTGGGAAAGGAAGTAAAGACTCAAAAAAATGTATATAAATTTTATGAATCCAGAGTGAGTTGCTACTTGAGTAATTAAAGTCAAACTTGGTTGCGGAAAAAATGGCTTGGTCATATAATTTTTGATAGCTTGATAAAAATCAGCAAGTCATAAGTTATAAGACGATTGCCAAAATTGTCAAAGTTTTATAACTCAATATGCAAGTCCTGTCAATTTGGAAAATAGACAATAGCTCAATTCAAAACAAAGGAGTTCTCAACCTCTAAACCTTTGGAGCTGAATCACATTGATATTTGTGGACCAACAAGGACAAAAAGCGCAAGAGGAGAAATACTTTATTTTGTTTATTGATGACTTTATTAGAAGCCACATGGATAATGCTGTTGAAAGAGAAATAAGAAGTTCTGAAACATTTCAAGATATTTAAAGCTAAGGTTGAGAATGAGAAAGATATAAATATCAAATGCTTAAGATCAAACAAAGGTGGATAATTCACTTCAAAAGAGATTGAAGATTATTGTGAAGAGCATCGCATAAGGAGGCAGTACTCAGTAGCCATAACTTCACAACAAAATGGAGTAGTAGAGAGAAAGAAAATAATAATCCAAGAGATGGCTAGAGCTATGATGGATGTGGTAGATGTACCACAGACCTTTTTGGGAGAATAAACACAAACAATAATGTATTTAGAAAACATAACACAATTCATGCTTAGTAGTGATAAGACTCTCTATGAGTTATAGAAAGGGAAACCAACATTAGTGAAACATATCAAAGTATTCGGGAGAAAATTTTATATCAAAAGGAATGATAAAAATGTTAGAAAAATTGATTCTCAAGTCGATGAAGGTATATTCCTTGGATACTCAGTCAAAAGAAAAGGCTATAAATGCTTCAACAAGAGAACAAAAAGGGTTGAAGATTGCAATGGCAATGTAGTGGATGAAATATATTTGCCACAATCAGAGCCATCCAAAGAATATTTAAACTAAGATGGAAAAGGAAGTTCAACCACCAGATCTTAGACCGGGATGAAGTAGAGGCAAATGAGAAAGATGAAGAAATGATAAAAACATCAAGGCCCAAAACCCCATAAAGGTATGTGTATAAACAACATCCTGAAAGTCAAATTATTGGTGGTCAAAGACTTGGTGTTCAAACTAGGAGGAGATTCCTTGGTAGTAAAATTTGTGAAAACCTTTCTCTATTGTCTCAAATTGAGTCTCAAAATCTGAGTTAGGAAAGTGAAGATAAGTCGTGGGTGAAGGAAATGAATGAAGAATTTGATAAAATATAAAATAATGACCCTTGGGAGATTTTTCCAAGACCCAAAGAGAAAAATGTTATAGGAGCCAAATGGGTCTTCAAAAATAAGCTAAATGAGTGAGGTCAAGTAATAAAGAACAAGGATCGACTAGTCTGCAAAGGGTATACCCAAATATAAGGGATAGATTTTGAAGAAGCCTTTGCACCTATAGAAAGATAAGAAGCCATCAGAACGTTTCTTGCTTTTTCTAGTCACAAGAACATAAATGTATACCAAATGGATGTGAATTCGACTTTTCTCAATGGTGATCTAGAGGAAGAAGTATATATATAATATCTAGAAGGTTTCATGCTCTCAAAGAATGAAGATTATGTTTGCAAACTGAAAAAGGCGTTGTTCGGGCTCAAGCGAGCTCCTAGAGATTGGTATGCAAGATTGGACAAGTACCTATATCAACAAGGTTTCAAGAGAGGCACTATTGACAACAATTTATATATAAGATTTGAAGATAATCACTTGTTGATTGTTGTGATTTATGTAGATTATATAATATTTGGAAGCGACGTGTAACAGTTGGGACACCGATTTGTAAAATGTATGAATAAATAATTTGAAATGTCCATGATAGGAGAACTATCCTTCTTTCTAGGGCTACAAATTTCTCAATCTAAACATGACATCTTCATCTCTGAATCAAAGTATTTAAGAGAAACACTAAATAAAGTTGGGATGGGGAAATGCAAGCATGTTGGTAACCCCATGGTTACTGGTTGTAAGTTAAATAAAGAAGATGAGACAACTCTAGTAAATCCGACAGTCTATAGATCAATGATTGGAAGCCTCTTATACCTCACAACCTCAATAATAGATATCATGCAAGCAATAGGCTTGGTGGCTATAATGTAGAAATTCCTTGTAGATTCAAACTGCAGATTGTAATATGCTAAAAAAATTGACTTTAACATACTCTACTCATCAACGGAAAAAGTATTTGATCGATGAAATCATGAAGCATATAAGAGAAAGAATTCAATCACACCTAACACAATGATTTTCTGGGGGATGACACAACTAAAAACCCCTTCTATTTGTATATTGCATTAATCAGAAAATATGAGAATATTACAATGCTTTTCTCAAGCCTGAGTAACCTCTGCACTATCTCTATCTATCTCACTGCTTCCTAGGAAAGCCTTGGATGAATATTGTTGTCATTCACTGCTTTATCAGTTACCAGCTACCTCAAATACACAAAAGCAGTGAAGTTTGATGCAAAATTTTGAGCCACGGAAGCTATTAGAAATAAAATTGACCCTCTCCATTGCCTAGTGCTCGGAAAGATCTTTCCAACGGTATATGGAAGTCCAAAAATGGACTCCTAGAGAATAAATTAAAGCATTTTTAAGATTATCCTTGGAAAGCCCAACAAGCAAAAGAACAAAACACTAAGGAAGCAAGGAAAATCACAATCGAAAGTCGGTGGCCCCGAGCACAGTGAATCCTAGAATCCTGCATTATCAGTAATAGGCAGAACACAGGAGTTGCCACTTAAGAAACTTGCAGGGTTGCGATTCGCTAATATAATGTAAAGTTGCCAGGGAAGGCCAATTTCATTTAATAAAGGGATTCCATGAAAAACAAAGTCCAATTTTCCCCCTTTCTCTCTCCTCCATGTGGCAGAATATGGTAAATGTTGTACTATCCCACATCTCGCATCCTACTCATCAACAACCTCGCAGTCCCGCAGCCCAGCATATTGATGGATCAGTGGGTTCTAGACCTAACACACCTTGCAGGGGCCAATTTTGCAGTATAATGAGAAATTCCCAAGGGAGGGATGAAAAGGTTTAACATAGGAAAGGGGGAAAAAATGGGAGTGGGGGGCCCCCTTCTCTCTCCTCTACATGATAGTACGATGGTACGACCATTGGCGATTGATGGCTTCGGATTCTTAGTGTATCGATGATTAGTGGGGGTCACAACTCCAAAACATGGTAAACCACCGATATTGTGATTTAGTGTAAAGTGGCCGAGGAGGCCAAAAAATCATTTGCAAAGGAAATGTTTACGAAAAAAGGGCTGGGAAATCCTTTTCTCTCTCCTCCAGGGGCCAGGTGGCGATCCCTAATTGATCCTTAGAGCAGACATGGCAGCTGGCATCATCAGTGACGTGGCAGTACGGAGGGTGACTTGGTAGTACGGGTGATCCAGGTGGATGTTGGTGGCCACCCACTTATCCCACTTGGACCCCCACAACTGTCTCTTTCAGTTTTTTAGTTTCCGTAATTGTAGCACAATTTACTATTTTTAGCAATTTTTCGAGTCCTGAACTTCCGGAGCCGTTTTCAGGCCTTAAACATCATTTTTTTGGAAATTTGGGAGCAACATGGGTCCATGGATGGATGTTGCTTTTCCCAAAGCTGTAGTTCTCGGATAGATCTTTCTAACGAGCTATTGTATGCGTCAAATAGAGATTGTATGCCAAAGTTACGACCCCGGGAAGTTGATGTACCAACTTACCCAAAATGGGGCCCACAATTTGGTGTTTCATCTTCTAGGGTTAGGTTTTGGGATGTTAAGGGTTTTCCATTGTTTCTCAACAAGAAATAGGCATTCAAGCCTCATTGTAACACAGTTCAGAGGCATGTAGCTGCCACAACTCTTCTTAGATATAAGCTATCGTCGCCCTAGCTGATTTATTTTCATTTTTGTTTGTAAGCATATTTCAGTATTTTACATTAATGAAATGAAGTATTATTTCCACTGCATCTCTGTGTTTATGGTTATCTCTATAATTTTTTGCGTTCCTATTTAAATCCATATTAATGGTATCAGAGCAGTTTGCTTTTTCTTTGTTTTTCTTTGCATGTCCCCAACGAGGTCGGGATATGAGTTAGGGCTTGAACTGGTCAAACCTTTGCAAGGCTAGCCTCGCAAATTCTGATGGTCTCCGATGGCAGATGAAAAGAAAGATGAGGGGGTAGGAGATCCTATCAAAATATTGCTTGAAGAAGCTCTCGAGCAACAAAGGAACGCGATGATGGACAACTTTTCCTAGATCCTTCAGCGGCTACCCAGGGGTGACGCACCAGCTTCCAACAGCTACTCTGGAAACACCACACCATGTAAGGTACAAATTAATTTTGAAATTCCCATATTCAAGGGTCAAATAGATAGAGATTTCGTAGATAAATGGTTAAATATGCTAGATGGGTATTTTTCTATTCATGAATTTTCGAGTAAGGGAAAGATTGTTTTCGCTCTTCTCAAAAGCAGCCCCCCATGTCAAGGGCTAGTGGGAAACCTACTACGAGTAGAAGAATGAAAGTACGGGCTCACTATTTTCAGCTGCACCCACTTGGGATTCCTTCCGAGATGCCATAGGGAGCAGTACTACCCTGTCAAAAGCTATGAGGACAAATACATCAAATGGACCACACTACGGCAAGGAAGGGACCAAGATGTTCTAGAGTTCACAAACATTTTTCATACCCTTCGCACATAGTTGGGTATCAAGGACTTTGAGCTACATTTGGTACTCAAATACCGCAGCTGCCTACATAGATACATCTGGGAAGAGATGGAGTTCCTGAATATCTCCTCGCTTGGCATGGCGTACTGATACGCTGTCAAAATCAAGCAAAAGTTAAAATAGAAGTAGCGAGACTTTGGATCTGCAAATTCGAAGACCAAAGGACAAAGCCAAGGTGGGGTGACCCAAGACAACCCATCGAAGCCGCAAGAAAAGAACAACACCACAAAGTCGAAGAAGGACATAGGAAAGTGGTGCGAGTTCCACAAGAGCCCCACTCACAACACAAGCGAGTGCCAGACCAAGTAGTTGCTGGTGGCTGAGTTGAAGGCTTCAGAATCAGGTGCATGTTAAAAACCTGAGTCAGAACCCGACAAGGGGAATGGCAAAGGGAAGTAGATCATTGATGCGGACCCCAACGTCACTGTTTCCACTGCCAAGATCCAGAAGAATGAGCCTGAAGATCTAGAGGAGGGGGAACATGTTTTCCATTCATAGATGTGGGTGAAGGGTTAGCCACTGCAATTCATTGTCGACAGTGGCAGCCAAAAGAACCTCATTTCAGCAAGGTCATGAAGCGGTTGGGCCTATAGACTACACCACACTTGCAACCGTACAGTATCGGGTGGCTTCATGAAGGACGAGATCTCAAAGTTCGCCAGCAGTGCCGCCTTCCCTATAGCATCGAGCCCTTCACAGACACAGTACTGTGTGATGTTACACCTCTGGATGTTTGTGATGTACTATTAGGCCAACCATACTTGTGGAGGTGACATGTTGTGTATGAGTCAACGCCTCACGCTGTCATTATTTCCTTGAATAATTCATTATACAGGATACTGGAGGTAGCCCCACCTACCACCACCTCTTTGATCACTGCCAAGAAAAGTAGCAAGCTCATCTCCTAGACTAGGAAATTCATTTTCTGTTTGGTTCGCTCCCAAAGTAAGGGGAAGATCGTCACCACATCCATGACCCACATGAAGGGTTCCTCCATGTAGCAGCAGCAACAGAGGGATACAATCATGACCGAACAAATGGAACAACTTCCCCTCACCTACAGGGGTACCACACAAGCTTCAGGTGGGCAATAATGTCTGGTTGCATCTGCAAAAAGAATGCCTTACAAGATCCCATCAGAAGCTCTAACCACGCTGACATGTTCCTTACACCATTACCAAGGCTATGGGAAATAATGCTTTGGAGCACAACATTCCTCCATTCCTTCACTTGCACCGAGTGTTCAATGTGGAACGCCCTCGACCATGCTTCCCACCATTACTGGACACATCAGAGATTGCAGAACAGCTTACCAAGGACCAAGTGGATTTTGGTGGCCACCCACCTATCCCACTTGGACCCCCACAATTGTCTCTTTCAGTTTTTTAGTATCCATAATTGTAGCAAAATTTACTATTTTTAGCAGTTTTTCGGGTCCTGGACTTTCAGAGCCCTTTTGAGGCCCTAAATGACGTTTTTTGGGAAATTTGGGAGAAACATGGGTCAATGGATTGATTTTTCTCTTCCCAAAGTTGTAGTGCTCGGATAGATCTTTCTAATGAGCTATTGTATGTGTCAAACGAAGATGGTATGCCAAAGTTATGACCCTAGGAAGTTGATGTACCAACTTACCCAAAACGGGGCCCACAATTTGGTATTTCATCTTCTAGGGTTAGGTTTTGGGATGTGAAGGGTTTTCCATTGTTTCTCAACAATAAATAGGCCTTCGAGCCTCATTGTAACATAGTTTAGAGGCATGTAGCCGCCACATCTCTTCTCAGATATAAGCTACCGTCGCCCTAGCTGATTTATTTCCATTTCTGTTTGTAAGCATATTTCAGTATTTTACACTAATGAAATGAAGTATTATTTCCATTGCATCTCTGTGTTTATGGTTATCTCTATAATTTGTTGCGTTCCTGTTTAAATCTGGATCAACAGGGGACACGTGTCACCCAGTTTTAGGATTTTCAGGGGTGAGATGGGGCCATTTTTGGGTGCCACGTGTCACCACTCATAGGGTGACATGTGGAAGTGATGACCTCACCCCACAGATCTGCAATCGCAACAGTTAAAGGGAAAAGCTAAAGACGATGGTGTCGACAATTTCAATATGTGGGACTCCTCCCCGACTACGATTATGATAAGGACGAAGCCCCCTGATGCGATAAATTATTACGGTAAGGTCTATAAAGATCTTGCATTCAGACTATCAACCTGCTCCAAAAGAGAAAGGTAAAAAGTTCCCCCCCTCTGTGGTTGCGATTGGATATCTTTTGGTGGGACCAACCCCGCAGATCGATGATCACGAGGGTAAAGGGAAGTACCACAGGAAAAATACAATAACACGCCGAAGTGCAGAATTTCATAATAACAAAGGAAAGAAGCCCCTAGATAGGAGCCTGAAGGCCTTAGTGCCCGAGGGCTAAACCCCTGGTCATAGCCCAGGGTCATATGATAGGAAAATATCAAAGGGGTTGAAAGCATAGGGGGCTAAAGGGGAAATTAAAAGTGCCTGCCTATTCATTTGTTTTAAACATTAAGGACCCGCGACTGTGGTGCTCTGATAATGTTCTGCAGCGGTTTCAAAGGACATATGGGTCAACAACTCCAGTATTGAATGAAGCAGGGTGGTAGTGCATAAATGACAGTATGGGAGGCCTCTATGGAGACTTAATGCCTCGACATGGAGTCTCGCTCCTCTGCACAACACAACACTGCCCAAAAACACTCCATCACTTCTCCACAGAACAACACACTTAGGCAGTTAAGGTAGAATTGACAGAAGTTGGTCGATGCAGCAGTAAACCACCTCAACAGTAGAGAGAAGCATGAACAATAGGGACATGGCTCCATCCAAGGCCTCCACTGAAGCAGCAAGGGGACACCTCCTCCTTCCTCTCTCGACTTTCTTTCTCTAAGCATTTATTTCTATATTTTTCCAAGAAAGGGATTTGATCCCTATTGTAATATTAGGTAGGTGATAACAAAGTCTGACAGAGCCGAGACAGCTAGTCTAGCATGACAGCTGGGGTTCAGGCTTAGATATTTTGATTGTAATTCAAATCTCTCCCCCTCTTCTTATGAATAGGGGGATGAAACATAATAGAAAGGTTCTGGATTCTTAGACCTGCAAGGCCTGAACTCTCTATTGCCATTTTGGTTCAATATGCTTTTATGGGACTTCACTGATATCATGGATGAGTGTATGGAATGGTTATCAGGGCCTTTGGGATAAATGGTGTTTCCTTGTTGATTCCAAGCATGATTAATGTGTAACAATTTCCTCTTGGTAATCTCATTTCACCTGTGTTTATCTTTCTTTGAAATAGTGTAATGAACGTAGTTGGTTCCTCTTCAATCTATGGATTTATCTTAGTTGCTTTGGCAGATAACGATACCCATGTTATGTTTGATCTTAAACCTTCTCTTGTTCCTCTATTTCTATCATCTCGTTGGAAAACCATGGTTTAGTATTGTGCCTTGTTTACAACCTTGTCCACTGAATTCCCTTTTCTACCTGAACATTGCTTCCTATGATTCTGTTTGTTATAACCCTATGCATCTATTTCTCTCCCTCCTTTCCTCCTCTCCACCACGAATACAACTTCAGTTTTAGCTGTCTCATTTTCGTGTGTTGGCCACCATAAGGAGAGGTCATTTCTCTTTGAGATTTCCAAAATACCTCCCAGCATTTGGATCCATGAGGTGGCCTGAATCTTCCTATTTGAAAACTTATTGAACCAAGCCCCTCCTATTTCCTTTTCGTTTTATAAGACAATTGGAGTGCTATAACCCGCTCACAATATAACCTCAAAAGCACTCCTCTATTTAATATGTCCTAGGTATTGGTCTACAATCAACCCAAACGATGTCTCTAGGGAGATTTCCTTGCCTTCTGCTGCACTTGTGCTGCTGGTGCAAGATTTAGCTACAACAAATACAATATACTCTACTCAACCTTGAGCTCAACCTGCAAAAGTATTTTATTTCCTTTGCCTGACTGAATATCTTTGGAAAATACTTATCTAAATTCCTAGCCTTCCAAGATCCTACTTCCTTGCATTTTTCCTTTTGAATTATCCCCTATTTAATTGGGAAACTCCATAATTATGAATTGCGCAATCCTCATAGGCCTTCCTTTGACTGCATGCACCATTTGTTTAATTTAGATGATTTTACAACTGATAGTACACTATCCTTGAACTCCAATCTCGACTGGGTCTTTCTATGATCTGACATACATGAGTTAATTATGAGTGAATCTTTAGTTTACTTGTTGATCACTGCAGGGAGCACCACACTTGACTGTAGGCAACACCACATTGTATTGCAGGCAACACCACACTGCACTTCAGGCAACACCCCAATGTACTACAGGCAACACCGCACTGCACTTCACGGGCCACTCCCTTCTACTTTAGGCAACACTCCACTACTACAGGAAACACCCCACTACCATAGAAAGCACCCCACTACTATACCTCCCAGTAATTCCTCCATCAATTTGAACTAGTTTAACTGGCTTTAACTCAGTTAGATTGAATTAAATAATTACAACTCAAAATAAACTCAACTAGTGCCCCTAATTGTAGGAGACACTACATGAATCTAGTTAGACCCTCAACTTGAATTAACTGAGGTAACTAAGTAAGATTAACTTAGTTAACTGATACAAGTTTTCATGAGATGTGAAATTACAATTTATTCCCAATTTAATTCAAACACAACTTAAATTATGTTTTTTCTTTATGCTATTTTTAACATTTCTTATTGCTATTATCAACACTCCCTCTACACAAGAAAGGAATTCAACTCTATCTCGATCTGGTACCTTTGGAATGTTCTGCATTCAACTCTTATCACTGTTGTAGTTTCTATTGCAACATATGCAACCAAAAAGAATCCAAATAAAATAAACTGGATCAATTGTGTCTACAACTGTCTATTGGGAAAATTGTACTTATGTTGACTCCGCTACTGAGCCTCTTGCTCTGCTGTCAACACTTCTATGCACTCCTCAATATCTGGCTGACATTGATTCTCCTGCTATTGAATACTATGTGCCCCCGTAGCAAGGTAATGATCCATGAGACAAAAAACACCTCAATGGATCCTGCCCAAATTTCTGCACTCTTGGGACTATTGCTTCACATCGCCCCACCTCTCACCTAGAGGTATGGATGCATGTGCTCCCTCTACCCACTTGGCTCGAAATTTCCCCCTATTTGAGGTCTCTTCTTGAGTGGATGTATCCACTTGGTCTCCTCTCTGCTTCTCCAATTATGGCTACTCCACAACTTGTTGAAGCTGCTTCTGAGGCTATGTGTTGACAGGTAATTTATGCTCCCTCTCAACCACCAAATATCTAACCTTTTCCTTGCTCCTCAAGGCTTTGCATGAATCTTGTTGTTGGCTTGAGGGGGCTTGGACCCAGGTTTAGAGTTAGTTGTGCTAACCAACAAAACCTTACACTACCAGCCCTTTCAGCAACAACCTGCATAGCGCAGGTTGCAGTCGTACCCGAGGCAATATTGGGGGATGCTAGAACTAGGATTCTGCATCCAGAAGGCTATGTGATGTGGGGTTAAGGCATTTTCTTTAGTTTCAGGTCTGATCTGACCTTCACGAACCCTTATTCATGAAATTTCCAAACTTTAGTGATTTTCAATTAAAGAGAGCTATAACTTCACGTAAACACCTAATCATGCATAAAATAACATATAATGATGGATCCAGATCTTCGCGGAGTAGTAAATTCAAATATTTAGATAACTATCATTCAAGTGCATGTAAATAAATAAAATTCACAAGTATATAAAAATAGACACATAATTTCTTCAAACATTCTTTACTGCTTTAGATATTCTTTATACATATTTTTGAGACCATGCACACACAGCTGGAGGGGCTCGTGCACTCAGCTACGGGCTTGTGAAGGTCTCTGCACACTCAGCTGCAGGAGCCTTCCCCTTCACCAAAACATAGAAAGATTGTACAATCTCAGAACATATAAAAATACCATTATGTTCAGTTATGTTCCCTTAGACTCACTAAGACACCCTTTTATATACTCTTTTCTATTAAAATACCATGGTTCGCAAACCATGGGTGGATCTCCAAACAATACCAAAATTTAAGGGGTTTTGACCTTCCTAAAACCCCTTGATTCCTATTGACCTACACGCTACAATCCTCAAAATGTGGAGACATACAATATTTTAACAAAACTTGACCTAGAGGACCCAGTACAAACATGCCCCCAACATAAATCTCTGACTCATCCTCGAGTCACTCCACTGGTACACTCTGGATCTTTTCTTTTAGGCTGGTGAACGAATACTTCACTAGGTGAAGCACCTCCGTTCATTGAACTGCTGCCTGTATAACTTATTCGACCAACTTTTCTGTAGTTGGTACTTCTGCTGTTAAGCCAATTGTTCATTGTGTTTTCTTCATATTCTTGAGTGTTCCTTCCATAGTTTGTGAGAGTTTCCCTACTTATTCTTCCCACAACTGCATCTGTGCAGTGATAATCTGAATCTTCTTCAGCAACCCCTCGATCTATCATTTCAAGGATGTGCCCTCTTTCAACCGCGGGAACCGTTGCACAGGGGCTAATGTGTGCATTGTTGCCTTTATCTCGTCATACTGCAGCTTCTTATCCCAGACGATGAATTCAATATTTTTGACCTATGGATCCTCCTAGAACACAACCCGTAGTTCTAGAGTCTCTTTGAACAACTAGCTACAATCCTTCACTGCAACGTTGAGCTTTTCCCTATCTATTTTGATGGCAGCCTTGCACTGCTCTTGGATCTCTTGTGGTGTGGTAGGTTGCAGCTTCAATTGAATTTTAGTGATTTGCAGCTACAGATCAAAGCGAAATTTATCCACCTGCACCTTTGATTCTCTAAATGCATCTGCCAGCTACTACACTTTTTCTTTAGAAGCAGCCTCAGACTGAATCTGGAGCTAGGGGAGCTCACTGCATACTCTAGAAATGGATTTCTCCTTGCATTTTCCTTAACATGATGTTAGAGAGATTTTTGCTTTTCCTCACACAATTGTTCACTAGTGATCTGTGCATTCTTAATCACCATGAGAGCCTGTTGCTCTTGAACCTTAACCTCATCTTCTACACCCTGGTGTAGCTCATGCAATATGGATAGGGGGAGCTCCATGAGGGTAATACTTAAGTTTTTAGTTGGCTAGGAACTCTCTTGTTTTGTGACATCATTCAAGTGTAAGGATCCATCAGGACGGGGTACAGTGTGGAGCTCTAAAGTGAGTACTGACTGCACACTGCCTGATGTCATTGGTTTCTTGCTCACTTGAACCTCACTCACCTAAACCTGCAACTCTTTGAGGCCTGCCTAGACCTTTGTCAAAATGGAATAGTACTGTTCTTCAATTTGGCCCCAAATATCTTCTGTCGCAGACCTGAAAATATCTCCAATTTCATCAAGGTCCCCCTCAGTGAGGACCATGGCTTCCGTGTTGACAGAATTATCAGATTTGTGATTCTTACGTGGGCCTATCGCACTTGACTTTGGTCATTGTTTGATAATAAACGGAGAATGAACATCCTTCAAGTCTACATAGGGGGCTTTGGTACCCTAGTCAAGTTCTTCTTTATGCTTCTCTTCATCTTGCTCGTGCTCTGGTTCCTTCGTGGTATTCTTTTCTAGGTCGATGATCACCACCTTTTTTTCATTTTGCACCTCTTTACTAGTTCCTATCACGCCTTCTTCAATATCTGTCAAAAGGAGCCAATGAGTCAGCCACTAAAGAAATAGCTACGTGATATCATCTTCGGTGGCTAGAAATGGAAATGTTGTCCATTTATTCATTAAATTGTGCCTCGCATGAATGTATACATGGTGGAAATCGGCCTTAAAATCAACAATGCACCGATATGCTGTGAACAAACTTGGTGAAAACTATGGCTTATGGTTAATCACCATTCGTAATTCCATTTCAAACATTACCCATAACATCTTATTTTCAATGACACAAGCAGGGTCCATTATTACCCATACGGAGGCAAATTTGGGAGCCTTGCACAATTCCAGATCTGTTATGGGGAATTGTGAATCCTTTAGCGTCCTCCAAGCTATCATCGTGATCTACAATAACATCCACATGTAGTGGAATGATTTCCTTCCTCCTATGCTTCATGAAAATCATCTAAGAATTCTTGACATAGGTACTTCGCCCAATTGAATTGTACCCCCTTCCTGCACTACGCAGCCAAGCATACCACTGGTGCTGGCACTTCATAACACAACACTTTCTCATGATTTGTCTTGCTAAAATCTGTGCGGAAAACTGCATAACTTCATATGAGATGGAACTAATGTGATATCCCCGTGACTTCTTGACCAACCCGAAGTCACTTTTCATTTGATTTGCAAGCTTTTTCTCTTGTGACTTCCCCACAAAAGCACCTGCAGGGTTCACGCCCTGATATGGCAGCGCTGTGATTCTTCGTATCAGCATGTCATCAATTGGGATGGGCCCTCCTGTTGGGAATAATACTGAGAGGGGGGGGGGGGGTGAATCAATATTTACAAATCAATAACTTTTTCCATTTCATAATCAAATTTATATACGCTACTTCATTGAAGGGAACTCGTGTGTGCATGCAACTATTCTTAAGGAAACCATCATATATCTAGTGAACTTATAATTCAGTTAATTCATCATATGTTGATATTTAATCAATGGATTAGTACTTTATTAAACATTAAACAATAACCATGTGCAGTAATAACAGAATAAACCATCACATATAAGAAAAACACATGAACACCAAGATTTAAGGGGGAAACCCAATGCAGGAGAAAAACCACCTGTTGTTGTTGTCTATGTCTTCTTCTAATATAAAGAATAATATGTTTACAATTTTGTAATGGTACAGACTCATACCAGTACGCAGGAACCCACCTGCAGAAGGCTACAACCTTCTCTCATTCTCTAGATTTTATTGGAAGGGAGCTACAACCCCCTAGCTCTTGTACTAGCCGATATGTTTACCAGTACATAGGCATTAGCCTATAGAAGGCTATGACCTTCTATCTTCCTCGAGGGGCCACGTTTCATAAATTTTCAGAATGGATACTCCTGGTACACAACAACACAATATGAAGGCCACTTTCATCCAATTTTCATACTAGACCCATCAGTAACATTGAAGCTCAAAATCAATCACCACTGTAATGCAACTATTAGATACAACCTGCATCAACCAATCACTGAAACTCAATCACCAATCTCTGATATAACTGAAACTCAATCATCAATTTCTTAATCAACCAATCATTTGAACAATCACTGAACCTTTGACACAACTGAATCAACCATTCATTCAAAACCCAATCAACCACTACTTAATCAAAATACAACCAATCAACTGGAACAATCAGATCACTGTAACCAGAACACAGATTTGAAACGAGAACACTACATCAACAACCAGAACTAACTGCAACCTCAAAAATCATATGTCAGAATGTATACGCTACTTCAATGAAGTCAACCTGAGTGTATACACTACTTCCTTTAACCCAACCTGCGTATACCTCCAAAAATACTGAATCATAAAAACCTCTGACCTAAACTGTACCAATCAGTGACATTTTGATGATCTACTATCAAATTACAGAGTTCTAAATAGATAGTAGCAAAGATCACCCTTCTTACTCAATTAATAAATCAACCGGACTCAATCTCCTTATACAATCAGTTTTACTTTCAGATCCAAAGAAGACATCATTGACAAACAATAGTAAAACAACAGCACTGATAAGATAGATCAATCATCCCTGAATAGCAAGCTTTTATTCTTGATACGCTACTTGGAAGTGTCAAACCAGTGTGTATACATGCTTTCACCAAGGCGAACCAGCATATATATTTGAATTAAGAACTTATAACTTCACAGCTATTCCAGACTTCAGATATTACCCATATCATATCATTTAAAGGATAAAAAATTTGTTAGCACTTAGATCTAGCCTATCCATTATCAGATCACATAACGATAAGTCATTATGATCCCGATCCATCATTAGATCTCATCCATCATCAAAAACTCAGGTGCATACTTAGTCCAGATTAAGAAAAGCATCAGAAACCCATAACATGCATATTTTATTTTAATCTAACACTTCATGAGATATTCATTCCTTGTGCCCTTATCCCTTTGATCTTCTCCTCCTTATATAGTTTTAGCCTTTCTCAATACCTTGGACCAAAACAACATTTAGATACTGTGGTATTCTTAGACGGATCAAGTACCCATTATTCTGCTCAATATTATGGGTTAATACCATGGTATGGACCCTTGGTATTCTTTAACTTTAATTTACCTTAGTTTTTCATCCCATACGTGCTTTTCCTCTTGTGAAAGTGTGTGCATATGTATACGCTGTTTTTTTACAGTGAACCCACTTGTATATGCTCTTTTTGTATAGTGAACCCACGTATACAACTTAACATACCTGAAAAACATTATTTTTCCTCAATTGCTTGATTTTGATCTATATTCCTTTGTTCCATCATCATGTTATTTTGTAAAATTACTTTGTTACCTCTGAGTAGACCTATTATAATGTGATTTTCCATTGTATATTACTTATGAACTGATTCCTTTGAACTTCCTTGCATTTTTTCACATCTGTAAACAAAACTGCCATGCATTCTGTCACATCATGTTTATACTTTTATCAATTAGTTCATTCATCAAAGAGAAACTATTATCAAGGACAACACACACTAACAATCTCCTTGTATCAAACCTTTGACCATTATTTTGTTCCGTCATTTTGTCACCTATGATTTGTCCTATAGATTCATCTAGTTACCATATACTTGTTCTGCTACAAGTGGGTTTCCATCAAGTACAACACATGCATCATAATGCCAACAATCTCCCCCTTTGGACTTGATGGCAACCACTTTGGTGTTTGGTTACCACAACTTGTAAATAACATCAAGACTTCAAGCTACTCTCCAAACACCACTCTCCAAACACCAAGCTAATGCCCCCCTTTGACATCAAGGGCAAAGGGCTGACTGACCAATGTTAAATGAAGACTTTTGTATTTGAACTATTGAATATGAACAATGATCATGCTTCCCCTAGGCACATGCTGAATTTTCAGATCAAACTCCCCCTTAGTACATGTTGAGATGCACTATACTGTCCATGCTCCCCCTGAGCATATGCAAAGTCTGCAGAAATATTTTTGAAAGAATAAAATGACTTTATAACTCAACTATGTGAGTATGACCTTCCTATTACCAATGACTCATACATACATCAATCACCCAGTCAAGTGGGGATATACCAAATGACTCAACCACTCAACCAAGTGGGATTACATATTTGACATGTTCTTAAAGGTCCATACATGACTGAATATAAAAATAATTACATTATAGCTCTTTGCATGACCTTTACATCAAATGATATACATGACATTTATAGCAAAGACCAAAAATCTAAACAAGACCATGATAGTCATCAGCAACTATCATACACCATGTATGATTTGCACCATAAGCATCTATCAGCATCATCCAGACCAACAACCTGTATGTGTCCATAATCAGTTCGCACGATATGACAATGTAAATATCATCAACCTATGACAAAGTATGCCACATATAGATATCAACTGATCCTCTTGATCTCATCAAGATCAACTTGCTCTGTTTCCTTAGAAGAAAAGCCTTAATATAGCCTTCCATGAATCAACTAAGCATATGTCATATCTCCAAGCAGTGATACAAAACCATTCACATCATATCACCATAGTAATTATCTATGACCATAACATTATTGTAGCAAGAGCTACATGATCTTTCCTTAACAAACCTCAATATATCAACCTTGTCTCTTCACTAGGGATTTTTCTAACATCCCACATCTAATAAGCATCAACCATGACAATCAACATATGTGAGAATCAAGATTATCATCATAAAGTAAGAAGTCATCATCATTATGTGACTAAGTAAGCCATGTCTCCAAATATATATGTCTTCATGAAACCTGCAATAACGCCATCCTCTTGGCCAACCAAAATTATTTACCAATGTGTATTTTAAGTAATCATCCATGTATCCAGCATAATATGTATCCATCATAGAGATAGAAATATGTATCTAGCTTCTCATCAATGTGAAAAGAAAACCATGAGCTCACATTCATTTGTCAAACTTTCTTGATACCATCAAGAGCAACAATCCTCAACCAATATACCATGTGAGATCCAAGAACTATAGGAATCCTCATCCATAACTGCACCATATGAAATTTATGCATCTTTGAAGGCATGATGACAACAAATTAAAAGAAATGAGTGACGCTTATCATCATCAAATAATGAAGATATGTACTCAAGCTTTGTTCTTCTCCTTGAACTTATGAAGATTGTTGAAAAATGGCAATAAGAAAATGCTAAAACTAGAAGTGCTAAAAATAGCACTGCTAAAAATAGCAGTTTGGGTACTAGTGCTGGATTGGGCAATAGGGAATGAAAAATGTAAGTGCTAAAAATAAAAGTTCTATTTTTAGCAGTTCTGGCTGGATTCCTATTTTTAGGCAATCCCTGGTCTAAAATAGGAAGCAAAATTCGAATTTGGTCTTACCAGCAATTTGAATATTAATTAATTAATTCTTTATGAGTTAATTAGTTAAGGAAAATCAAACTTGAAGTCTTTGTGAGAACATGCAATAATTTCTCCACTGATTGGGGAATGTGTCCTTGATTTGCTCCACTGATTAAGGAATTACGGATGAGTTCTATATTGAGAGGATTAGCTGACTTAGTTTAACTTAGTCAAGTCCAGTTAGATTAATTTAACAAGTTGTTAAATTAATGAGATTCAATTTGTTGATGCTTGCATGCATGTGACAACTGGTATTTTCAAATAACTGAGTATTCACTCATGAATAACTGATGCATGGCAGTTCAGACAGAGACCCAGTTGAGATCAGATGAGGGACAGTGTACTATTAGTTGCTAGGATATTCCTAGTGAATATTCCTTGCATGAGGAAGGAATATTATTCTTTCTAGTACCATGCAGTTGGACCTGAGGTGACAGCAGGTATGATTTGGCCAATTCATACAAGTTATGTAATTGGAACCCAATCTAAACTATGCAAGGAAATAGGGGCTTGGAGGACTTGTGCAGCCTATATATATAGGCCTAGATAGTCCATGAGCTACATCATCATAGTACAAAGAGAGCATGATAGACTTTGAGCTGATTCTTTTTGTATGTGTTGAGGATTTCCACTTGATTGATAATACAGAGATGGGGTTTTAGGTTGGTGCTTTCCCCAGGTTATATCTTCTGTGTTATAGTTGATTACTTCTCATTATCAGTTATATCTGTTCATGCTTGATGTTGCTCATGTGTGATTAAGCTTCTGCAAAGTTTATGGTAGATGTAGATCTAGTATTATGCTTTAGTATATTGCATACATCAGTTTGATCTGTAGGTGAAATTTTTACATGATATCAATGAGCTAGCTGATTTGTAGAGAAAATTCTACAAAGATCACCTATGTAAGCAACATGACACATGTACTGTAAAAATAATCATCTAAATCATCCATAAATTTGATCTGAATAACAACTTTGTGGCCCAAGCAATATACGTATCATCTGAGATTTCATCATAGGTAACCGATGACTATGGCATATTATGATGTATCATTTAAACACTTCAAAAACATAAGCATCATCACCATTTATAAGCATCATTTTGTACCAAAGACTTCTAAGCATAATGCCAACAATGCGTTATTAAAAGCATAACATATTCTTCCCCTGAACCTATTCCAATAGTTCACTGTCAGATCTGATCATTTCATATATGAGTAAGAATCATCAAGGCAGCATCATCAACAAGCTCTACATCAAGTCATCAACAACTTATGAGGGTAAAAATCACTTCTAAGTAACATCCACAGACTGTAGTAATCAATCATCTAGATAGAAAAGAATTGTATGAACCATATCAAACCCTTTTTCTCTGAGTCTATCCCACTGCATCTTCATCAAACCAACAAATACACAACTATGCAGGTTCTAACTTGCGTATATACATGAATTGTATTCATGATAACTACATATGAGAATTAGAACACTGGAATTTCATACTTTCAGTTCCTCCTGAGTCTGTTCTGTCTGTATACTGAGTTATGCCACATTTTTCTGACTGTAATTCCTTCTTCTTTCATACCTTGGAGTGTGATGATGTTTGCTCCTTTTGGTATGTTGGCTGAAATTTGCTCTTGCATTCTTTTGCTATATGCCCAAACTTGTTACAAGCATAACATCTTATATGTTTCATATTCCTTCTAAAGTAATCAATTTATTTGTGACCAAACATATTACAAGAAAAACAATGTCCCTTAAAGTACCTGGAAGTTGATGATGTTTTTGTGAGATGGTTATTAGCTTGAAACATTCTACTTCTGCATCTACCTACAACATGTCCAAAATTATGACATCCAAAACATTCAACATTATTCATCAGAGGAAAGAATAAATTAATACTTCCATAGTTAGGACTTTCTTTCCTTGGTTGTTGATGGGGTTGACCTCTTATCTCCTTGTTGAGAATTTCATATTTTTCATTAGAGTTCCTTGCCTCATCTTGTGAGCTAGATTCACCTTCAACAATTTCATGAAAACCAAGACCAGATTTGATGATAGGAGACCTTTGACTACTAAGAATATTATCCAAAATCTTAGTACTATCTTGAAATCGTAACAGTTTATCCACTTATTCTAATTTACATATTAAGATATTTACCTTAACCTGATATTGCTCTACCTTTTCCAGATATTGCTTCTTCATGATTTCTTCAACTTTTCTTCCTTCTTCCACTTGTTGTCTTAATTTGAGAATCCCATTTTCTTGTTCTTCATCTGCTTGAGGTAGTTCTTCATTCTACTTATTTGGATGTTCAAGATCTTTTTTTAGGGAGACGACCTCAGCTTCAAGACTTTCATAGTTACTGAATCTATCTTTAATTTTCTTGATTTTTTTATCCTTTTCATTTACTTCATTTCTTAATGATGTCAGTTCATCCTGCAAGCTTTGACATTGATCTTCCTTTTCCTTTCCCTCTTATCAATTAGATATTTTTGATCTCTAATTGTGTCCGTGAGATTTTTAAATTCTCCTCTATTTGATTTCTTTCTCTTTCACCCATAAGAGAAAATTCATTTGTTTCATTGCCACATTCATTATCTTCAAATGAACAAAGAAATGTATCACCAAAGGACAACAAATTCATACCTGATAATTCTTCTTCTTGTTCATCTTCATTCTGAGGTGATTTTGAATCTAAAGAGTTTCTTCCACATAATGGCCAATTGCCTCTCCCACTATCACATTTCCTATGAGATGTCTTCTTTTTTTGAGGTGCTTTATTATTTTGCTTCTTTCCCATTATTACTATGAATCTCCTTCAAGCGGTCAAGCTTCTGCCAAAGGACCCTCTCTGATACATATTGTTGGGAATAATAATGAGAGGGGTGGGGTGAATATATTTGGAAATCAATAATTTTTTCCATTTCATAATCAGATTTATATATGCTACATCAGTGAAGTGAACTCACGTGTGCACCCAACTATTCTTAAGGCAAACAACGTATATCCAGTGAACTTATGATTCATTTAATTCATCATATGTTGATATTTAATCAATGCATCAATACTTTATTAAACATTAAGCAATAACCATGTGTAGTAATAATAGAATAAACCATCCAACATAAGCAACACACATGAACACCAAGATTTAAGGTGGAAACCCAATGCGGGAGAAAAACCACCTGCTGCTATTGTCTATGTCTTATTTTAATATAAAGAATAATATGTTTACAATCTCGTACTGGTGCAGACTCATAACAGTATGCAGGCACCCACCTGTAGAAGGCTAGAACCTTCTCTCATTCTCTAGCTTCGACTGGAAGGGAGATACAACACCCTAGCTCTTGTATTGGATGATATGTTTACCAGTACGTAGGTGCTGGCCTACAGAAGGCTACGATCTTCTCTCTTGATCTAGCGAACACATTTCATAAATCTTCAGACTAGATACTCCTAGTACACAACAACACAATATAAAGGCCACGTTTCATCCAATTTTCATACTGGACCCATCAGTAACATTGAAGCTCAAAATAAATCACCACTATAATGCAACTATCAGATACAATCTGCATCAACCAATCATTGAAACTCAATCATCAATCTCTGATATAACTGAAACCCAATCATCACTTTCTGAATCAACCAATCACTGAAACAATCACCGAACCTCTAACAAAACTAAATCAACCATACATTCAAAAACCAATCAACCAATACTTAATCAAAATACAACCAATCAACTAGAATAGTCAGATCACTGTAACCAGAACACAAATCTGAACCCAGAACACTCCATCAACAACCAGAACCAACTGCAACCTCAAAAATCATATGTCAGAATGTATACGCTACTTCAATGAAGTCAACCTAAGTGTATACACTACTTCCTTTAACCCAACTTGCGTATAACTCCAAAAATACTGAATCATAAGAACCTCTAGCTCATAAATTGTACCAATCAGTGACATTCTAAAGATTTACTATCAAATTATGAATTTCTAAACAGATAGCAACAAAGATCACCCTTCTTACTCAATCAACCAATAAACTAGACTTAATCTCCTTATACAATCAGTTTTACTTTCAGATCCAAAGAAGACATGATTGACAAACAATGGTAAAACAACAACACTGATTAGATAGATCGGTCATACCTAAACATCAATATTTTCTTCTGCATATGCTACTTGGATGTGTTGAACTAGTGTGTATATGTGCTTTCACCAAGGAAAGCCAGCGTATACATCTACAAATAAAAGCTTATAACTTTGCAGCTATTCCAGACATTAGATATACCCATATCATAGCATTCAAAGGACAAAACATTTGTTAGTACTCAGATCTAGCCTATCCATTATCAGATCACATAATGATAAGTCATTATGATCCCGATCTATCATTAGATCTCATCGATCATCAAACACTCAGGTGCATACTTAGTCCAAATCAAGCAAAGCATCAAAAACCCATAACATGCATATTTTATTTTAATCTAACACTTCATGAGATATTCGTTCCTTGTGACCTTAGCCCTTTGATCTTCTCCTCCTTATATAGTTTTAGCCTTTCTCAATACCTTGGACCAAAAAAACACTTAGAACCTGTGGTATTCTTATACGGGATCAAGTAACCATTATCCCGCTCAATATTGTGGGCTAATACCATGGTGTGGACCCTTGGTATTTTTTAACTTTAATTTACCTTAATTTTTCATCCGATATGCGCTTTTCCTCTTGTGAAAGTGCGTGCATACGTATACACTCTTTTTGTATAGTGAACCCGCTTGTATATGCTATTTTTGTACAATGAACCCGCATATACAACTTAACATACTTGAAAACATTATTTTTCCTCAATTGCTTGATTCAGTTCTGTAGTCCTTTTTTCCATCATCATTTTCTTCTGTATCATTACTTTGTTACCTCTGAGTAGACCTATTATAATGTGATTTTCCATAATATATTACTTCTGATCTTATTCCTTTGAACTACCCTGCATTTTGTCACATTTGTAAATACAACTGCCATGCATTCTGTCACATCATGTTTATACTTTTATCAATTAGTTCATTCATCAAAGAACAAGTATTATCAAGGACAACACACACTAACAATATCCCTGTATCAAACATTTGACCATTATTCTGTTCCATCATTTTGTCACCTATGATCTGTGCTGAAGATTCATCTAGTTACCATATACTTTTTCTGCTACAAGTGGGTTTCCATCAAGTACAACACATGCATCATAATTCCAACACCTCCTAGCCAGAGACACCCATCATGGACCAATGCCAAAAAATGGTGCACAAAAGTAGTATTAATAATGTTGCAGCTAAAATGCGAGACATACAACATATTGAGCAACCCTGCGAGCTCAATATCAACCACCCACTTCATTGGTTCAAGTCTTGTAATGCCCACCTCCTTATAGTAGACTGTCTTCAAGTACATGTTGGGTTCTAACTGTGGAAATTTCTCATGGTCACCCAAATCCCAATCTTCTATTTTCATATATGGTACCCAGGCCAACAAGTCACCCTCAATAGGTACTTCCACCAGAAGCAACGGCATGAATACCTTGAATTTTACAAAGTTGGGGTCCTTAGTTACTTTGATAGTAGGTTTTCGTGGTGGTATATACGGTGACAACGGAGAAATTGGCTTCATGCCTTCTGCACTAATATCCTCAAACCCCACACTCATATCTTCTTCGTCCAATTCCTCAGGTTCCATAGGCTGCTTGGTTTTATCCATTCTACCCTTCTTCCTTTGCTTAGTTGGGATCTTTCGTGGTGATTTCTAAACCGGGGGCTATTATGGATTTTTCTATTTTTTCTCTTCTGCCAGAGAGGCAGTAGGATTTGGCCTCGACGACCTGGGTGTTGTATGTGGGGCTGGAGGTGTGGCAGTCATGATGTTTCCTAATCCTCTCCTCAAGAACTCTTGCTCAACTTTTACCCAACTCAAGTAACCAGAAATGCAACAATACACTTGGTTCTTTAAGCACAACAACACATAACAGTTTCGTAAGAAGCAAAGTGTCCAAGTGTGGAGTGGGGTACAATATTTGTAACCCGATTTGATTTCAAATTGTCTGTCCCCCCACAAATATTTTTCATAAATGTGATTTTGGCAGCATATTTTCCCAGATTTGCGCCTTAAATGTATTTCCCTCACTCCTTTTAACGGGAAAATCACTGTCAAATCAACTGTACTTATTCCAACGATCACTTTCTGGGCAAGTCGTGCAACAACCCTCCTTGTGGCGCAACTACCTCATCAGAGTTTCCACCTTCACAATCTTCCAAAACATTGCTCAACCTTCCTTCTTTGATAAAAAATTTCCTTGGCATAGTAGTTTATAGTCCTGTGCTAATTTTCAACTGCTAGAAGCACTGAGACTTTCGTGTGGCCATGTAGTCATTGTGTAAGGGTGGGATCATCCCTATAAACCTTCAACTTGTTCCCCATTCAGCTTCGTGAGATGAATGTTGCGACAACCACCCCTGAGAATATCACTGGAGCACTTTTTAGTCCCAAAGGCATGACTATGTATTAGAATGACCCCCATTCTGTAGTGAAGGTAGTCTTTCCTCTATCCTCTGGCGCAATCTTAATTTGGTGGTATACCGATAATCCATCCTTAAATGAATGAGCTTCATGTTCGCCAACATTCTTGAGAACTTCATCTTTAAATGGCATAGGGAATGGATCACTTCTAGAGATCTACGCAGATCTTGATATCACCTTTTGTTTTCTTCTCTTGGACCACCATAGGACTGACTCATTCAGATTCTTCTACATGCTCAATTATTCTAGCCACGAGCATCTTATCGAGTTCCTCATACATTTTCTTTTTATTTGGAATTCA
The DNA here is from genome assembly GCA_031772625.1 of Pinus tabuliformis. NCBI lineage: Eukaryota > Viridiplantae > Streptophyta > Pinopsida > Pinales > Pinaceae > Pinus > Pinus tabuliformis. The sequence continues at coordinate 1,443,473,654 of CM062817.1, read as the reverse complement.
ATCGATATGGGCGTTGCTTAACTGGCTTCGCATCAGGTTTTAAATTGGTCTTCATCATCCCCAAATCTCCTACTATCCCCTTCAAGTCAAAGAACTTGGTTGGAAATAAATCTTGATATTCATGTAATAATTCAACTACCTTATCCATTGTATCTTCATCCCAATAGTCGCCAAAGTTCGTGAAATTTGGTTCTTATTATGAACCAATGTTTACCTTCTTTGTGCACACCAGTTGCGAAATATCAGGGATCTCCGCGTTAGGTTGACCAACTTCACATTATCCCTTTGATTTAGGGATATTAATATTCCATGGTTCCTCATCAGCTTCTTCCATTGTAACATTGTAACATTCTAAAGCATGTTGTAGCTGCGTATTCCAGTTAGGTTGTACCCATGTGATAGGTTTTATGGGTGTTCAGAAGATTGCTGCTTTAATTTCTTGAAGCGCTTCATCAATGCAGTCAAACCCATTTTTGAAACTAAACATCAACAAGAAGATTTATTTAATCTCATCCCAATCAGTGGTCTCATGTCATAGCTCGGTCTCTAAATACTAGTTCTTTGGGATAAAATCTAGGGTATGAATAAAGATATGCACCCATTGAGGGTGAGGTATCTCACCCCATGCCTTATTCTATCTCTCCAAACGTTCGCGTGGATCATCATTCCCTGTGTATTTTTCAGTGAGTCGACCGTTTGTGTAGCTAAATCTTAATCACATCATTCTACGATATTCCTTCCAGTCAACAAAATTATCCCTATGCATACCCCACCATCTTGCAAGAGTAGCTCTTAATGCTAGATCTAAGGCCTGGAATGGATGTTCCTCTAGTATATCCCTTTCAAAATGGTTAAGAAATATATCTACATCACCCAAGCCATCATAATAGGGTAACTTATGTATGTTTGTAGATACACATCGTAGAGATTTTGTAAGATGATTACATCTCAGTGTAGAGCCTTCATGCAACCGATTCTGCTAGTTTTCTAACTCTTTGTCTGGATCTGATTAGTAGGAATTGTCCTTCTGCTAGTTGATCCTTCCATCCAAAGTGGGATTGATTTAATATTCATTTCATGAAGTTAAATTATAGATGTGCTCAATGTCGTCATCTCCATAATAGTCATGGTTTAGTTTTGTGTATCACACACCTTCAACTAGATCCAACAGGACAATTACACGAAGTTCATTCTTTTCAAATACCATGCTTCACTTCTTTAAGTTAATGATTGCATTCATGTCAAAGGCCCAATCAATTCCAAGAAATTATGGATATGGATTACTATCATTGACGATCTCAATAACCTCGAAATCAACCATTTCTCTTGCTCCTTCAATATCTATAGTTACTCCATGCATGCGCCCCATTGGAATTATATTTTGTTGACTTTCCATGTGCAGTGGAATTGGCAACCACTATAACTTAGGATTTCCCATATGTTCCCAAGTCTGCTTCGTTTGCACATTAGCATCAGAGCCCAAGTCAAGGATTACCTGATCCATTTCGAAATCACCAATCTGCACAGTCAACCACATCTCCCTACTTGTTCTCTTCCCTCTTTGGTTCACCTCATTGACTGCACGTTGTCTTGGTAACGACTTATCTTTTCTAGCGCAGTTATCTATCAGTTCTTGAAGTACTTATACTACCTTCTGATCTTGTAATAACTTCATGGAAGTCTGTAGAAATGATTTAACACTATGGGATCTGAATCTTGTGTTGTAGTTGCATCTTCAGGTTTCTCCTTTCATGAGACTATCGACATCTGGTTCTGAGACGTAGAAGCACCTAGACCCATAAAACTCTTTCTTTCCTCCATGAACGTCTCTTTTTCTCTATGTAAATCAAACCCAACATTCTTCTCAGCGGCTTTTCAGAACCATGAGTCTGATTCCGGTTGTTTTCCTTCGACCTTGCCTTCACCAGTGGCTACACTGCTTCACGTGACTATGCTAATACTAGCATCATCTTCGCGCGACTTAGAACTCATCATTTAAATATTCTTCATTGGCTACTGGTTCTTCTTCTCCCTCATATTAGCTATTAAGAGTAGGGAATGTTCTACAACATGATCAAATTGACAACAGTACTAACACAAAGGTGCGTTGGATCCTAACAGTCGTGTGAAAAGTGTCCTGGTTCCCCGAAGTTGTAACAAATAATCTGGCCTCTGCCTCTTCCAGCTCCTCCTCCTCATCCTCATTAGGGGAACTTTGATGTCTAAAATGGTCCTCCTAAGGAAATTATAAAATAATAGTGGAAATAATAAAATAAGATTAGATTACATCATCAAATTTTAGAGGGAAAAAAGAAAAAAAAAAAAAAATCAACTTGTATTTTCGACTTATCTCCCTAAGATTTTACTCAAATTTGGAGAGGGAGTACTTTTTGGATGAAACATTTAGTTCCTCATCCAAGGAGTACCCATGTTGCATACTTTCGATGGACCTTGCTACAAGAAAAATAAAAAATACATGTAAAGACACGATTGCAATCACATTTTTCATGTATTTCTCATTTTTCGTGTAGAAGGGTCCATCGAAAGTATGCAACATGGGTAATCCTTCGACGAGGAATTAAAATTTTCATCCAACGAGTACTACCCCTCAAAATTTGAGTAAAACCTTAGGGAGATAAGTTGAAAATATGAGTTTAAAAAGTAGTTTTATTATTTTGTTATTTTTTAATCTTTTTACTTATTAACTCAAAAAATGGTGAATCATCCCTCATGGTTGACACCATAATCTTGAATCCTATTGGTGCTTATAAAGTTTATTTTGGTTTTTCATTTTTATTAGGAGGCCCATTTTAGACTGCAAAATTCCCCTAATGCTTGCCCGTCCTTGGAATCCTCCATGAGTTGTAGGTGAGCCTTGGTCATTCTGCACGCAGTTTTCAACCCACATTCTATACAACAAAGTTTTTTCCATCATTAGTTCATAGCTTTGACAATTCCTCTCATCATGACCAACTGATTTACAAAAGTTACAAAAGAGTTTCTTTGGAGACTGTATAAACTTCTACGATAGGGAACAATTATCTATCGAGTGTTGGCATGATACTTGGCAGATACTACACCAGGTACTTTCACCGGTGCTCGATCCGATGGAAGACCCTGGATTTAGTGGGTTAGTAATTCCCACAACTATATAATCCTAGAATAGAGGTCATTGATCCTGATGGTGACCTTCAACCTTTCATTTTGTGCACCAAACTTCAGAATGTGTCTTTGACTTAACCTCCTTTCCCTTCTTCATATCCTACAACTCCATATGCTGGCTTGCTAGCTGTGCTAGGATCTATTGAGCTCCTACATTCATATCCTAGATTGGCAAAGCTTCTAGCTTCATCACAATTTCTAATGCCTCAGCTTGAGACCCAATCTTCTGCTGAGACAATGGAAATCTTAAGTAAGGTAATAGCGAAGCTATATACCAGTCCCTATGTTGTTCATCTGAAATCTGAAGGTTAGATTGAATCAGTAAGCACTTCAGTTGCTAATCTATATCCCACATAAACTCATTAACCCTCTACCTAATCTCCTTGATTCCAGTCACACACTGAGCTTTTGAATTTGGCTTCGTAATTTTTGCATTCAACGCATCCTTTGTGTTATCCAATGAAGCAACCGGATGAGTTGTGATGTATCTGATGTACCAGGTAAACGCTCTGTCCTGTAGTGATGTAACTATTGCGCTTTCTTCATATCATCATCATTGCTTTGATGTGCTTTCGACATAGCCTCTACGACAAACCAAAATTGTTTGGGGTCCTCTGATCCCTGACCCCTGAATATAAGCATTTTCACTTTATTTTCCATACTAAATAGTGGAGGTGGAGATGGAGGTGATGGTGGAGGTGTAGGTGTATGAGGTGGTGGCGAAGGTGGAGGTGGAGTGGTTGGGCTAGAATTCCATAAGTACCCTAATCTACTATCTATGCCACACCTCTAGGCGTACCAGGGCTACTTCATTCTTCTCCACCTTTAGACTCTCCCAATAAGGGACTATATTCACTTCTGAAAAATTGTGTAGATCTACTCTGAATCACTTTCCACTTCATGTAGATCTAGTTGGACCCCTCTTAAACATTAAGGTAAAGGCATAATCCCCTTTTCACACAAAATCATTTTAATCTTGGTTTTTAGTGATTTTACCTACTTACCTCTCGGACCTTTCAAGAATCATTGTTCAGCTCCGCTATAAAACACTAATATATCTATTGCAAATACAGTGATGAAATCACCCAAGATACTATCAATCTAGTAATAAACAACCCTCACAACCTTATAATCAGATCTTTCAATACGTTTGACTAATTATGGAGTCCATGCAATAGGATCGTCATGCTTCCAAGTATGTTCACTATCCACTAATTTGGATAGCCACTCGTGTAACTCGCAAGGGAATGTCAAAAAGAAAAATTCATGTACTTTTGTGTAGAGATACCTCTGTAACCACTTTTCTTTTGACAAGCGTGAATTCCTATTCTCCTGAGATGCAAACTCGTGCAAATCTGATCTATCCACTTCTCGATTTCCTTCTTAGTTGGTATCCAATTACGCCACATCACACATCCCTCAGATAGATCTTGGTCTTGGAAATGGAACCATTTGTTGGCTTGAGGGGGCTTGGACCGAGGTTCAGAGTTAGTTGCGCTAACCAGCAAAACCATACACTATCGGTCCTTTCGGCAACAACCTGTGTAGCACAGGCTGCAGTCTCACCCGAGGCAGTATTGGGGGATTCTAGAACCAGGCTTCTCCATCCAGAAGGATCTGTGATGTGGGGTTAAGGCGTTTTCTTTAGTTTCAGGTCTGATCTAACCTCTGCGAACCCTTATTCATGGAATTTCTACACTTAGGTGATTTTAAGTTAAAGAGAGCTATAACTTCATGTAAACATCTAATCATGCATAAAATCACATATAATGATGGATCAAGATCTTGACAGAGAAGTAAATTCAAAAATACAGATAATTATCATTCAAGTGAGTGTAAATACAGAAAATTCACAATTATATAAAAATATACACAGAATTGCTTCAAATATTCTTTCTTACTTCAGATCTTCCTTATATTGATTTTCTAGACCTTGTGCACATAGCTATAGGGGCCTGCGCACTCAACTGTAGATTTACCAAGGTGTTTGTGCACTCAGCTGCAGGAGCCTTCCCCTTTTCCAAAACATAAAAAGATCATACAAACTCATAACATATCAAAATCCCATTATTTTTAGTTATATTCCCTTAGAATCACTAGGATACCCTTTTATATACTCTTTTCTATTACAATACCATGGTTCGCAAACCGTGAGTGGATCTCAAAAAAATACCAAAATGTAAGGGGTTTTGGCTTTCCTAAAACCCCTTGACTGCTATTGACCTGTGCGCTGCGTGCTCTGCTCCTCGAAATGTGGAGACTTATAATATTTTAACAAAAATTTACTTAGGGGACCCCATCCCAACACTTATACCTCAAGTGCATACAGATTCTCAACTCGCACACCAATCTGTTTCACCTATTCCGTGGTGATGTGTCTAAGGAAAAAATTTCCTTTGCTAAATATCACATTGTAACCACGGTCTTCCAATACTGTGATGGAAACAAGATTCTTCTTTAGTCATGGACTATACATCACATCTGTGAGTCTAGGAAGGGAGCCAAACTCCCTCTAAAAAGTAACAGTATTGATACCAGTTGTGATATAACTCCCATCATTTCCCATCTCAATGTGCATTTGGAGGTCCTTCTCCTCCAAGTCACTGAAGAACTCTTTGTTGTTGTTCATACAGAATGAGGCTTCACTAGCATTGGAGAATTTTTGAGGTCTAAAATGGGCTTCCTAAGAGAAATGTACAACCAAAATAAAATTTATAAGAACCAATAGGATTTAAGATGATGATGCCAACCATGGGGGATGATTCACCATTTTTGGGGTAAAAAGGTAAAAAGATTAAAAATAATAAAATAATAAATATTTTTTTCAACATATCTCCCTAAGGTTTTACTCAAATTTTGAGTGGGAGTACTTGTTGGATGCAAAATTTAATTCCTCATCCAAGGAGTACCCATGTTGCATACTTTCGATGGACCCTGCCACAGGAAAAATGAGAAATACATGAAAAACATGTTTGCAATCACATTTTTCATGTATTTCTATTTTTTTTGTGTAGCAAGGTCCATCGAAAGTATGCAACATAGGTACGCCTTGGTCAACGAATCAAATTTTGCATCCAATGAGCGTTCCTGCTCAAAATTTGAGTAAACCCATATGGAGATAAGTTAAAAATACGAGTTGAAAAAGTAGTTTGTTCTTCTTTCCATCTAAAATTTAATGATTTAATCTAATCTTATTTTATTATTTCAATTGTTATTTTATAATTTCCTTAGGAGGCCCATTTTAGACCTCAAAGTTCCCCTAATTCTAGGTACCACACACTACCCATCACCGATGTCAACATGCAATCAATGAGGGTGAAATCTCGCTCAAATTTTGAAGCAAGAGCTTCACCTCCTCCTCCTCCCAGGGGCTTCTTACTAGTCGTCTTGTGCGGAGACTTCGTGGCATAGTGTCCCATCTCATGACAGTGAAAACATTTAATCCTAGACATGTCCTTCTGCTTGTTGCACTGACTGGATTCTAATTTGGAATGGGATGACTTCCTCTTCCCTTTATTTTCCTTTCTATCCAAGGCACAATAATCCTCATCATCATGCTTGGATGAGGGTCCATCTCTGGTGTTCCTCCAAATATCTTCTTGTGCCAAGTCGGACCACAAATGCTCTCACTCTAGTATCTTCTCCCTCCCATTAATTGAGTCCTGGTAACTATTCGAGATCTTGGAAAGGCCTAGAAGTGCTAGGCTCACTATATCGTCTTCAGCTACTGTAACATTGACACTTCCAAACTCATCCCAAAATTGGGTGAACTTGGTCAAGTACTTTGTTATTGTTTCGCCCTTCTCCATCTCAATTTTTCTGAGCTTTTCCTTCAATTCCAACTTCTTGTGGTCACTTCTGTTTTGAAAAATGTCACTCAAGGCCTTCCACATTGCAAATTGGGTTTCCTTACCATGGAAGTTTGAGACATTATGATCTCAAACTCCTTCTCGCCTTTGAAAAACACTTTCTCCACTCTGCGAGATCTTGAGCATTAACTGCTGGAGGCTTAGGAATATTTTTTTTATGAATTCCTTAATCTCGTTGTCTTCCAACATTGCCTCCATCCTTTACTTCCAAGAAATATAGTTTGAACTACCCTCAAGGTAATATTCAAGTCTCAATCCGTAGAATGACATCCTGCTGGCTTTGAAGTATGATACTGCAAATTCGATTTCTCTTGCAAAAGACAAACTTGTATTCTCCTCTTCTATAGTGATTTAAACTCTGATACCAAGTAGAAATTCCATGTATATTCAAAATGCATATTGTAATATGCTAAAACAATTTACTTGAATCTACTCTACTCATCAATAGAAACAATAATTAATCGATGAAATCACGAAGCATATAAGAGAAAGAATTCAATGACACATAACATAATGATTTTTTGGGGAAAGCCATAACTAAAAACCCCTGCTGTCTGTATATTGCATTAATCAGAAAATATGAGAATATTACAATGATTTTCTCAAGCTCGAGAAACCTTTGCACTATCTCTATCTATCTCACTGATTCCTAAGCAAGCCTTGGATGAATACAATATGCTTTGCTCAACCTTGAGCTCAACCTGTACAAGTATTTTCTATCCTCTGCTTGACTGACTTCCTTTGGCCAATACTTAGCCAAATTCATAGCCTTCCAAGCTCTTAATTACTTGTGTTGTTCCCATGGGAATTAGTCCCTATTTAATTGGGAAATTCCACAATTATGAATTGTGCAATCCTCATAGGCCTTCTGCTGACTACATGCACCATCTATGTAATTTAGATGATTTTAAAACTAATAGGACATTGTCCCTGAACTCCAATATTAATTGGGTCTTTCTCTGATCTGACATGCATGAGCTAATTATGAGTGAATCTTTAGTTTACTGGTTAATCACTGTAGGAAACACCACACTCGACTACAGGAATCACCACAATGTACTACAAGAAGCACCAAACTACACTTCAGGCAACACCCCAATGTACTACAGACAACACAACACTGCACTTCAGGCAGCACCCCACTATACTTCCGGAAGCACCGCACTATTGCAGGTAGCACCCCACTACTACAGGAAACACCCCACTATCATAGGAATCACCCCATTACTAGAGCTCCCACTAATTCCTCCATAAGTTGGAACTAGTTTAACTGACTTTAACTCTGTTAGACTAAATTAAATAATTACAACTCAAAATAAACTCAACTAGTGCTCCTAACTGTGGGAGACACTCTACATGTCTCTAGTTAGACCCTCAAATCAAATTAACTTAGTTAACTAATACAATTTGTCATGAGATGTGTAATTACAATTTATTCCCAATTTAATTTAAGGATAAATTAAACTAGGATTTTTTTGATGTTATTTTTAACATTTCTTGTTATTTTCAACACAAATTTTAATCTTTCCCTTGATAAATTTGTGTGGTTGTCGTAAAAAGGATTTCCAAATGCTTACAAGGCACAACAGGCTATGGGTTGTGGTATGTCGTAATCAGAGATTTTAAATTAATAGCTTATACTGATGCTGATTATGTAGGAACTATTGATGACAAGAAAAGCACCTTTGGAGTAGCATTCTTTTTGGGAGATTGTCTAGTGTCTTGGGTCAGATAAAAACAAGACTCAATCTCATTATCAACAGCTAAAGCAGAGTACGTTGTTGTGACCACCTGTTGAACAAAAATTATTTGGATGAAGAAGACCTTAAAAGACATCAAGGTAGAGATTACTGACCCAATTCCAATCATGTGTGATAATACTAGCACTGTCAACATCTTTAAAAACCATGTCGTGCATTCAAAAACCAAGCATATACCAATTAAGTTCCAATTCCTAAGGGAACATTCTTTTGCTAATGTTGTTCGACTTGAATATATGGTCATTAATGATCAACTTTCACATATATTCACTAAGCCATTGGCATGAGAACCCTGTGAGTATCTCTGGAAGAAAATAGGATTTGTTTCTCCTACATTCAAATGACTCATCCTGAATGAACTTTGGCATCTACTCAACTTCATAGAACAATTAAAGAGTAGGTGCAAATGGTGCAGGGGGGGTTTTATTTAAATGGTGCATCCTTTTCCATTAATGTCAAAGGGGGGAGAAGAATCCCTTGAGTGGAATGATTATTGATTCCAGGGGGATTACAAAGATGGAGACCATTCTTGGTTTTAGGGGGAGCTTGGTCTATTTCCATTAATGCGAAAGGGGAATATTGTTGAACATAATGTTGGCACTGATGTCAAATGGGAAAGGATGGTAGATGTATGGGAGCTCCATTATTTGAAGGAGTTTCTACCTTAGTATTTTAGCTTAAAGGCTCATGAAAGTGGCATAGTTGGATAATGCTTAGAAAGAGATTTTCAATGGTATATTGAAGTTGGAAATTGGTCTCCTAGATCAGCAGCTATAGCCAGTCAAAGTTGGGGTGCCCTAAGGTCAAAGTGGTCACCAAGTTTGGTAGTTTTGCTAAATGAAACGAAGCTCTTTAGGGGAGAATCCAAGTAAAGTATTGAGTAGTTGTGGCCTAACATTATTGAAGTGGGGAACTTTTTGATTGGCCAGAAATGGAGCCCCCCCTCTTTACACATAATCCTAGATGGTTCCATAGGTGCGTGCAAAGGGAACAAGAGGGATGACGCAAGAGAGGGATGATGTCACCCCATTGGTAGTACCCAAAATGGCTCAAACAATGCGTGAAGGTGAAGGCCCGAGATGGACACATCGGGTTAACATGGTAGTGATGAGACCCAGTATTGCAGCAAGAATACGACAACTCCCAAAGCTACCAACTTTACTTTATCAACCCGAGGTTTCGTACAAACTTAGAGGTGACAATGCTATATACACAATAGATGCATTATTCTACTCATGCAACCCTCAACTGGGTCACTTAATCATTAGGGTTCCAGGCCATCCTTCTTATGAACTGAAAGGAGTCTAACTACTGAAAGGAAAATGCAAAGGCTAGTCCTAGTGCAGAGAAAGTAAATGCTTTTCAACTCAAAAAATGAAAGCTGCCAACTTGTAAATGATATGAAATGAGATAAATATTATGCCAATTTGCAGAAAGGAAACTATGGTAACTTGCACTAAATCATCTAGCTATCAGGGTTTCTTGAAAATAGAAGATTATTCTACCACTCCATAGTTCACGAATGCATGCATTGACTATCTAATTCACACTTGTAGAGTAAATGAGGTTCTAGTTGCTAAATTCAGAAATAAAATAACTAATCCTATCTAACCTTGCAAGATGGAAAAAGGCGTGAAAGGATTGGTCTATGTGGCACTTCTAGTCATGGAGTCCAAGCTGAGGGGTAGAACTACTCCTAAACTAGGATAGGTTATCATTGCAAGTCAAAACAGGCTGTTATAGGTGAGATACAGGATGTTGCTATAGGATGGCGTGTACTACTACAAGATATCTTGAAAGTCTACAAGAAGTTGGCTGAGAGGGTTTGGAGAGTAAAAATGGTGATGTGAAGGGTTGGAAGGGTGTATGACAGTTGGGGATAGTGTGGGGAAGGTGATCTCCACCCTTGGCCAATCCTGGTACTTCCATCAGGCCAAGTTGGGCTAAGATGGCTTGCTCACAATGACCTGAAAATAAAGGTTTTGAACATGGGTTGGCGTGCATAAACAGAAGAGGGAGAGGACCTAGATGGAGTTGGTGGAAGGGATACTTGCCTACATATCAACAATACTGGCATAACACCTGCACTTGTTACTTTTCATTTGCAAAATATGTTATGTCAATATGGAAAACATGAATAGAATTTGGAAAAACTAATCTAATTGCTGCTAAGAACTTGATTGATGAAATGAAATATCTTCTAAGCTACAATAGTCAGGAGAAGCAAAATAACAAGTGTAACTCTTTCCAAGAAATCATAAACAACTATCTAATTAATGCTACAACTTGATTTATGAAGTTGATAAGAAATTAAACTTTATTTTTGGGCTGTGAGAGTGGGGTCCTCTAATCATGATCCCATGAGGGAGATGAGATAGGGGTCACTGTCATAAGATTTTTAATGTATTTTACTCTATTTCACTGCAACAACTAATTTATCCTCTAAGCTAATGGAAGCATGAATAAATCAACAACTTAATCAATATTTTAAGCTAAAAGAGACATGAATAAACTGCAACAACTAATTAAAATTATAGCCTAAGAATATAGATACAAGAGAGGAACTTCTGCTGCTAGGGTTGGGCCCTAACCCAAGAGCTTCAACCCTCTAAGTCAACTCAGTGCTGGATCAAAACAAAACTTCTCATTATCATTCAAAAAGTGGAAAATACATCATAACAATAACAGTCAAATGTGCTTCAGCTTAATGGTCTCTTGGCTACAATAAAACTTCAAATCCTAATGAGTCTCTTAGTTGGTTTATTTATACAAAAATGGAGCTACCAACAACTCCCTAGAAAATAGGGATATTTGCCTCCCTAACTCGAGAATAGGTGAATCTAAATCTTCCTTGACTTGCATTGGCTCGACTGCGAATGAACTCAACTTGCTTGGCTACCGATTACACTAAATTGATGAGATAGAGTGGGGGATCTTTGGATGATTTGAGGAATTAAAGAGGTGGACCATCTCCTAGAATATCTCTTTCTTGTCTACTCCGAGTTCCTGCACTCAAATGATCTCAAAAGTGCTCCAATTCCCGCATTTAACACATATTAGGCCACCTGACATAATAAACATCTTTACTCCTCACACTAAGCATAATATAACAAATGTTTTAGATAAATGTGAGAAAAGGATAATTTAATAAGTTGGATGATAGCATTGTGACCCATATAATATACCTATTGATGAGCCTCATCATCACCCCCTACTGAAATTTTTGCTCATCCTCTTAGAAACCTAGTCATCTATGCCCATGTCCTTCATGGCCCTGGTGGCCTCTTTGACATCCCAAGATTCTTTAGACTATGTCTCTTCCTGAGGATAAAAGCCTACATTCTTCTCTATTTATTCCCATTGATTCCTTTCCTCTTCTTCCTTCCTTCCCTCATGTAAAAAAACCAACAAAGGTGGACTGATTTTAAGTCCAATCCAGTTGATCTTCGATATTTTCATTGCCTTCTTGTACAAAGCTATTCTATCCAATGCATTTCTCAATCTCTCAGGAGAGTGATACTCCTGGATATGAAGACTGTGTGGCAGGGTATTCCATCTTCTTTGACATGCCTTTTGGCTCTCTGCCCCTGACAGCCTTAGAGTGTCCTCAAAATGGGAGATTTCATGCTCTTGGGTGGCAAGGTATTTAGGTGCCAGCTTAGCATAATTGGAAATGATTCTATGATTACTGATCGCAACCATGGAATTTATCTACTTTGTGCTGGTGTAAAGGGGTTCTCTTTCTTATTTTATCAGTACTCTCTTCACCTCCTCAGCCCTGACCTCCTCATGACTCATCCAAGATGAAAAATCCATCATCTGCAAGTCTTCCAACTTGGCATTGGGATCCCAAACATTCATGTTAGTAAAGGTGAGGTTGTGTAGGTAGAATTCATCTAATTTTTCTTTGTCTTTAGGGCTACTCTTATCACACAACTCAATTAATTTCTTATATTCCTAGAATGGAATGGTCCCATGTTGTGCTAATGTATTAATCTGGAACTAAAACCATTGGTCTTTGAGGAAAAGTGCATAGGATTTGGGTGGCAGTCTCCATTGAAGTGCCTCCATGGAGAGGCTTTCCATTGTGGCCAATTGGGTCTCCTTTTCTTGTAGTTTTTTCCTCAACCATGTGTTTTATACTTGCAACTATGTTCTCATTGTGTACTCTCTATCCCTTAACTCACTCAATTCTTTTCCCATTTCTAAGAGATTTTCCTCTATAAAGTCCACATCTTCAACTTTCTTGGACTTTGCAATTTTCATCCATATATGTGTCCTTCCTCTTTCTACCTCAAGTTCAAAGAAGAGATGGACTACAAATTTCTATGGTATCACTCTTCCTCCTTCGATAAAACTATAATAGGAGCTCAAATTGGGTTGTCGACTAGGCTCTTGTAGCTCTTGAAGATCTCTCTCAAAGGTTCTTGGAGAAGCTTCCCCCTCCTATAACTATTGTGGTGCCCCTTTTCCATCTTTCTACCCCTTTTTCTCTTCATATAGAATTTTATTCTCTTCCTATAACAGTATATGTGTTTCCTATAATAGGTTCTGTGTTTCGTATAGCAGGCCTTTACCTTTTTTTTGGAGTGTGATATGTACCTTGGGCTGCTTAGAGGAGGTTAACCTAGTGTCATGCCTTCTTACATAGGTGATGAGAGTCTTTGAGATGGCTCCAAGAGATGTTCCTTTCTCAACTTTCATCTCAATGGCCTCTAGCTCCTCTCTTTTACTTAGTGATTCCTCAATTATAATAGGGGTCTTTGTGGGAGTTTGAGGCTTCCCTTGTTTAATTCTAGTGCTTTTCCTTGTTTTGAAGTAGAGGGGAGTTTTCCTCTACCTTTTCTTCTTAGGTTTGATTGGTGTGCTCAAGGCAACTAGGACAATAGTTTCCTCCTTTTCAGGGTGCTCAGGAGACAGACTTCTCTTCTCTGGGGGTACCTCCTCTTCTCCAGGTGCAGTGGTTTTCTCTGGACTTGGTTCTTCCTGCTTCTTCTCCTCTTCTTCTTCCTATTTTTCTTCTTCCACCTCTTCCTTTTTCTGTGTTTCTTCCTCTATTTTCTCTGCCTCTATCTCTTCTTCCTCTTATGCTTCTTCTTCTTCTTCTTCCTCTTCCTCTTCTCCTTCCTCTTCTCCTCCAAGTGCAAGGACCTAAGTGTCAAGGAAGCCTTCTCTATCCATGTCTTTGAATGTGGACCAGAGGATAGGAACTCTTAATTTATTCAAAGCATATTCCATTATTAATTTGATGAGGCCATGGTGTCCTAAGTGTTGTGGTTTCCCCTCTTTCACCTTCTGTCTCATGTCCATGATGGATTGTAGGAGGAAATAAGGCATATTGAGTCTTTGGGCCATGGGAAATATTGCTTGAAATCTTAGTTCATGGAGCAGTCTGAACTGGTAGCCATAAAATACACTTAGTATTCCTTCACAAGAGATGAACTTAAGGATTTGGTAGGCCACCTCATCCCAGGGATAGGGGAGGATCTCCCTTCTAACTCCATTTTTATCTTTAATTGGTTGTTCATCATCAGTGAAGAAATTCTTCTTAGCAAGGGCATTGTTGGATTTGTCCTCTTTCCTCCACTGGGCCCCTAGGGGAAGTGTTGTCACCCTGCTAATCAACTCAGGAGTAATGGTAATGGATAATCCTCTCACCATAGTGGTAGCACTGGTTCTCCCTTGAGGGTTTAGGGCCATGGAAAAATCATAAGTGATATCATCATCATATCCTTTTAGAAACTCAAAGAAACCTAACCATTGATGCCTCCTGAAAATGTCTACTACAGGGGGATGAAGGTGAATTCTCTTAGTATATGTAGGTTCTCTTCTATTGAACCCCCCTCCCATCTTCTTCTTTGTTTTTAATTAGGTGTAGGATGGTTTTTCTATGGTAGCCCCAATATGAACTCAAAGGGAATATAGGGGTGGAACCTCTAATTGATGACAATTATGTGTATCCCTTATATTTTATAGCAAAAAAACTCTTTTAATCCACAAGATGACTGTAATTACTAAGAGAGTACAAAGTTCTCCAGCATGCAAATCATGATAATTGAAGACCAAATCGACCCTAGGCAATGTTTTTTCACCCTTGGAGGCTCCCTGTAGCAATTTATGTGCTTCCTATAGCTTCCTATAACCTCCTTCACTTCGGTAGTTGTTTCTCGTAGCGTCTGCACTTCCTATAGATGTTTCCTATAGGACTAACATAGTAGGGTTCAATTCTCTCGATAGATTCCCAAGATTGGCCCTACCTCAATGGATTTCAAAATGAGAGAAAATGCAAGGAAGTTCGAGCTTTATGCTATTTTTGGCTAGGGCTCGGAGTGTTGTGATGGCTAGAAATGGTACGAGTTTTCCTCATTTGGATTGTTGGCCCACCTTGGGTGATCATTCTCTCGAGCCTCGTAATTAACACCCACTCCCTCTTAACTGATTCTGACTTCCCTCTTAACTGATTTGACTAATGTGACACTCCTACATTGCATGATGACTAATGGATCACTTTTTGTTCACTAGATGAGGGTGGCCAAGTTAATTGGCCACCTTGAGCTTATAAAAAAAAATTCCTTTGACATTCATAAATTTTTTAATTATTTTACACCTAGGGATAAGCGTAGAGGTTAGCATTCCTGTGCCTACCTTCTACTTGATTGATGCATGCTAGAGTGATGGACCTCTTGTGTTATTGCTTAGGAAGTCATCTTGCTATTCCTTTTTCCTGTGTATACTTTCTCTGCTCCTTTGTATTTTATTGTTGATGTTTTTCATGTGTGCAGGTACTTTGTTGATATCCTAGGTGTTGTTACTGCTGCTATGGCATCCTTCTTGGAATGGAAAGGTGTTCTAGGATGGTGGTATCGTCCCCTCAATTTAGATGGGAATAAGAATTAGGTTTTGAGGTTTATCATCATAATGGCACAGGCTGCTATAGGAGATCCTGTAGCAACCCCTTTTTTCTTCTTTTCCAAGGGCTTTTCTTCAAAGGAGTGGTGAGAAGGAGTGTAGGGGTTGAAGGATGAAGTTAGAGTCCTGGTAGGGTAGTGAAGGGCTATGGAAACAAAGGAAATGTCCTCTGTGTTTATTTTTATTTTTTATTTTTAAATGAGACAGGGCTTAGGGGTGGCTTTAAGAAATGGTGATTTTTTGGATCAGGGATGCATGGAGGATGGGTGAGTGGTTGGATCAAGGTGAGAGGACTCTATCTAGCCTAGGTAGGCCATGCTTGATTATTTTCTTATCGAAACCTCCTTCTTGTAGAATTTCACGACATCCTGTAGTGCTACAGGATCTTCCTCTAGCAGTTACAAAGCAGGTTGTAGCAAACTAGAGAGGGCCTAAAAATGGATTTTTGGGGCCCGCAGATGGGTGAGAGTGGAAAGGACATGGTTTACATGGATGTTATGAAGTAGATGGAGGAAAAAAGGAATGGAAATCAAGCATGTTGTCCCTGGAGTTCTACAACTTGCCACTGTCCTCAAAACCTGCAAAATGACAGAAACTATTTATGGATAGGTTGTAGATCCATGTCATCGCATTCTTCTCTATTTTTTTTTTCTTTTTTTTGAGGGACACACAGGCTGCCTGAAGGGAGGTTTTCAACCTACGTATCTGCCCTAGGCACCTAAATTGAGGTTTTCACCCAGGTATCTTTTATTTTTTCTTTTTTCTTTCACTCCTAGGCTGCCTCAAGGAGGTTTTCAATGCAAGAGTTTTCCTCAGATGCCTCATGGAGGTTTTCATCTAGGCCTCTTATTTGATTTTATCTTCTCACAAATGGAAACAATGTTTAGGGATGTTGTGACTTGGAAGTTAGGACACTCACAATCACATTCACCCCCTTGGTAATGGTGCTGATGAACTCTTCCTTGGATAGAGGCTTCCTATAGACATTCAATATGTAGCCATTGACAAGCAAGGGAATCCCTTCCCCATCAATGGTCCTAATATGAAAAACTCCATTGTCATGGATTTTCTCTATCAGGTATGGGCCTAACCACCTTGTTATCAATTTTCCTTTGAAGTCCTTGAACCTCGAGTCATATAGAAGATCCCAATCTCCTTCTTGAAAGACCTTGTCCTTGATATTCTTATCATGCCAGACCTTTCTTTGCAATTGAATAACTTTAGTGTGTAGGAGGGCTTGCATTCTGAATTCATCCAAGCCATTTAACTGGAGTAGCCTCTCTTGTTGTGCCTTTGTAACATCTAAATCCAATTGTGTTTCCATTCTCAAGGTATTGTATTCAAACTCAATGGAGAGCATAACCTTCTTTCCATAGACTAATTCATAAGGGGTGAAACCAGTAGTGGTCTTCCAAGTGGTATTGTAGGCCCAAGTGGCCTCCACTAATATGTTTGCCCAATCCTTTCTATTACTGCTCACAACCTTGGTGAGGATGCCTTCTAGTGCCATATTGGTGACTTATACTTATCCATTGACCTGAGGATGATAGGAAGTAGAGGTTTTGTTCTTGCTATGATGTTGCCTTAACAAATTCTCGATCAGATGTGATGTGAATTGAGCTCCCTGATCGGTGACTAGCTCTCTGGGGTACCCAAATTTGTAGAACACATTCTCCCTCAGGAACTCAACCACTTTCTCCTCTGTTGCTACCTTGACAGCCTTTGTCTCAGCCCAATTTGTCAAATAGTTAGTGCATACAATTATGTAGTTTTTCTACCCTGAGGGTGGATCAATTAGCCCAATGAAATCGATGCCCCACTTGTCAAATGGCTCTAAATCCCCTTGAGGTTGTAAGGGAATTTCATCCTTTGGAGTAGGTTTCCCCATTCTCTGGCACTGGTCACATCGACTGGTGTATCTTCTTGCATCTTGGTGGAGAGTGGGACAATAGTAGCCAGCTTGTAGAACCTTGAAAGCTGTCCTCGTGGTAGCAAAGTGACCTCCACAAGTCCCATCATGATAGGCTAAGAGGATGTCAAATACCTCCTCTTCCTTGACACACCTCCTCAAGATTTGATCTAGTCCCAAATTGAAGAGGTTGCCCCCAATCCAAGTGAAAGGGTCACTCTTCCTGACAATTCTTCTCTTCTCCATGGATGACTGATTTGGAGGAAACTTTGCAGCAACTAGGTAGTTAGCTATGTCAGAAAACCAGGGAAAGAGAACTGAAATAAAAAATAAGTGTTGATATGGTAGATGATCATCAACCATCCCTTTCTCACCTATAGGAAAAACAAGTCTAGGCAAAAATTCTGCAACCACATTTTCTTTACATGGCTTATCAATGATAGTTAGATCAAACTATTGTAGTAAAAGAAACCATCTAATAATTCTAGCATTCACATCAGGATTGTTCATTAAGTACTTGATAGCTACATGGTCAGTATGCACAAAGGTTTGATATCCAGTGATGTAGTGTTTGAACTTATTCAGAGAGTGGACAATAGCTAGGAGTTCCTTCTCGGTTACAGTGTAATTCAATTCAGCCTTAGACATATTTTTGCTAATGAAGTAAATGGCATAAGGAAACTTGTCATCTATTTGGCCTAGGGCTTCTCCTACAACTTTTTCATATGCATCAACATGGATGTGGAAAGGAAGATCCAAATTTGGGCCTCTAAGTATGGGTGCAGTAGTCAATTTGTCTTTCAAGATCTCTAGGGCCTCCTGGAAACTATCTGACTAGCAAAATTTAGAGTCCTTGGCTAGCAATCCAAACAATGGTGAGGCTAATTTGCTTAATTCTTTGATAGACCTCCTATAATATCTAGTCAGGCCCAAGAAACTCCTAACATCCCTTTGCTTTTGAGGAGTAGGGACCCTTTTTATTATCGCAATTTAGGACTTTACCAAGGTTAGAGAGATCCTCCAGGAAATCACACCCATAGTGAGTGAAATCATCCATGTAGATCTCCACAAAGTCATGGACTAGCTAAAAAAACATGCTCAGAACTACCCTTTGAAAAGTGGCAGGGACATTACATAATCCAAAGGAGAGGACCCTATAAGAAAAGGTACCCTAAGGACAAGTGAATGTAGTTTTAACCTGGTCCACTGGGTTGATCTGGATCTGATTGTAACCACTGAACCCATCCAGGAAAGAGAAGAACTTCTTCCCTGTAAGACCACCCAAGACTTGATCAATGAAAGGTAGAGGGAAATGGTATTTTCTAGTTTCTTTGTTAAGTTCTCTGTAATCCACACGGATCCTCCATTTTCCATTTTTCTTTGGGACCAAGACCATAGGAGATACCCACTCACTATTTGAGATGGGGTAAATGAACCCTGCATCCAACAACTTCTGCAATTCTTCCATTAATATGTCTTTTAGGGTTGGGTTCATTATCCTATGAAGTTGGTGCACTTCTTTGAATCCTTCCTTGATGTAGATGTGATGAGTAAAAACTGAAGGATGCACTCCCTTCATTTCTTTATAGCTCTAGGCAAAGGCATCTAAGTGCTCTCTCAACATGTTGCAAAAATTCTCTTCTTGATTGGCTAAGAGAGAGGGGTTGATCTTCAAGGTTTTAGATGGACCAAATTCTACCACTTTGACATGTGTAGGACTTGGGTCCACTAGGCATAACTTAGTCCAAGGATTACCCTCAGATTCCTTCACAAGCTCATCAAGAGGCATGGTGTTGGGGGGCTAGTTCTGGAGGATTTGGTCAATGAGGTCATCTTCATCAGGTTTCCCCTCTCCTATAATAGCATCTAGGGTAAAAATTGGGTGGGATGTGGTATGATACACTTCATATTCCTCCTCCTCTTCCAAGCATAGGGGTAAGTCATGCTAGACTAGGGATGGTTTAGAAAGTGGGTACAATACCAACTGTTTGGAAAAATTCCCATTCTTAATGGTCATGTTCCTAGCTCTGCAACTTATGTAAGCATCAACAGTGACTAGCCATGGTCTTCCAAGGTTGAAAGGGTAGCCATTGCTATTGGTCTTGGGTTGCACAACTAGAAAGTCAGCAGGATACTCCGAGGAATCAACAGAGACCATTAAATTCTCAACAACTCCCTTAGGAGCCACTGTGGACCTATCTGCAAGTTGCAACACTATTGTGGTCTTTCTCAAATATCCTGGTAGGTTTAGTTTGAGCATGGTTTCCTTATTAATCACATTGATTGTAGTCTTAAGATCAATCAATGTGTCAGGGACAATGATGCCATCAATGTTCATATCTACAACAGTACTTCTAGGGTCTAGATACTTTGGGAAAATCACTCTCCCTGGCATTAGATCAGATAATTTCCCAATGACATTGATGGTAGGGGTGCCTTTCTTTCTCCTCCTAGGATGTTTGAAGAATTTATCTTTTATAATCTTATTTTAGATGGAAACATCCTTGATAGCTTGGAGGAGTGGGATTGTAACACACAAGTTTTTCAATTCTCCTAGAAGTTTAGTCTCTTCTAGGGTGTGCTGGTTACGATGGATCAATCTTTCAAGAAAAGGAGGTGGATTTACTTTAGGGACACTCTCTTCATTTTCCTCTTCAAGCTCCTCAAGTGGAGATGGAGGTTGATTATCTAGGAGCACTATTCCAGACCTGAGGTTGATTTCTTGAATCTCCACAACATAGGTAGGGTTAGATGTCTCTCCACTATAGACCTGTTGTGTGTGCTTGCTGTTCAGATTTGGATTTGGTTGAGCAGACATCTGAGGTTTCTTAGATGGAGGAGGATGAATGAGTTGTGGTTGAGATGGAGGTGGAGGTAGTAAAGTGGGTGGTTGGTTGAATTGAGGCCTCCAACCTTGTGATGGGGTATTCCAATGAGGATGTGTAGAAGAATATGGCTAAAATGGTTTATTGGAAGGTTAGGCAGGATATTGACATGCATAAGGACAAGGAGAAGGTTTGTACCATGAAGGATGAATAGGAGAATACCAGGGGGGCAGGGTTGCATTTTGGTTGGCATGGTAATAGGAATAAGATGCACCTTTATGCCCTACTGATATGGCTGAGGTCCTTGAGGCCTCCTTTGATTGATGTAACAAATTTGTTCAGCCCCACCTCCTACCCCTTGGTATACAACTTTTAATCTAGGAAAAGGAGGACACTTATCTGTGGAATGGTTTTCATCACAGACCGAGCAAACCTCTATAACATTTAATGGACATTCATTTCTAGGGTTCCTTCTAGTGCATTTAGGGAAACATATAGCTAAGTCTCTCTTTGATTCCTATTGTCTCCTCTTGACATACATGGTGTCCGTTTGCAGAGAAAAGGTGTGCAACATTTCACTTTTAAATTCCTCCAACATGTTTCCAAATTCATTCTTGATATATATGGTGGAAGAAGAGGAATTGGCTAGAGGTTGACTCAACCTACCCTTCTTCCTAGTAGCCCTAGAAATGTTTTTGAATACTTTCATGATGTTGTCATAGGATAGTTGATAAATTTCCCCTCCAAATAGAATGTTTAGGGTTTCGAGTATGTCCTCCATGATTTCTATAAGAAGGACTAACTTGGGTGATTCAGGATCAAGGATGCATCAGGCCATTTTACAGTTGAGCTGGAACCTTTCCTCATAGTCTTCAAGGGATTCATCTAGTCCAAGAGTCATCCTAAATATTTCCTTTTTGGTGTCCTTGGACCTACAATAGTCCTTGTACTTGTTGTTAAAGGATTGATGCATTTGAGCTTAGGTAGTGATGATATCCCCAGGTAGACCCATGAACCAGTGCAGGGCTACATTCTTAAGGGTGGATGGGAATAACTTAAACTTCTGGTCATCAGAGGTATAATCATAAGTTCTACACACAATATCTAACTCAAACAAAAAGGTATCAGGGTCCTATGAAGTTAAGCCATGGCAGTGAGGAAGGGAAAAAGGGCTTATATTTTTCATCCTAGCATCTCCATTAGTTTCTCTAATAGGCACCCTCATTTCTGTTTTGAGCCATGGTGTAGGTATGTGGAATGGTTTCTTCTTCTTCTTCCCCAATAGGCTCTTCAAAGATCTCAAGTTGTTTAGCTAAGGGATCCTCTAAGTCCCATGCAGTCAGTGAGGGAAGTTGACGTCATCGAAGAAGAGTGAAGGTTGATTGTTTGATGGTGCGGGGGTATTTGGAAATAATTTCCCTAAAGTGTCTCTACTCCTACGAGGCGTGAAAGAGAATTTTTATTTTTATGTGTTTTTCAAAATCATCTGCAAAACAAAAAGGAAAGAAAGAATAACATCTACCTATTGAATGCAGAACATAAAGAAAAGAAAAAATTACATCTACCTAGACACCTCCCTAGTAACGGAGCGAAAACATGATGATCCCTAATATTGAAGTAAGAGTGCTGCAACTCCGAAAGCTACCAACTTTTCTTCATCAACCTGGGGTTTTGTACAAACTTAGAGGTGACAGTGCTATATACAAAGTAGATGCATTATTCTACTCATGCCAACCCTCACCCGGGTCACTTGATCATTAGGGTTCCAAAACATCCTTCTACTGAACTGAAAGGAAAATAATTATTGAAAGCATAATGCAAAGGCCAGTCCCAGTGCAGAGAAACTAAATTCTTTTCAAATCAGAAAATGAAAGATTCCAACTTGTAAATCCTATGAAATGACACAAATCTTATGATAATTTTCAGAAATGAAACTATGCTAACTTACACTCAATCATCTAGCTATCTGGGTTTCTTGAAAACAAAATATTATTCTACCATTACATAGTTGAAGAATACATGCATTGGAAATCTAATTCACACTTCTAGACTAAATAAGGTTCCAATTGCTAAAATCAGAAATAAAATAACTAGTTCTATTTGATCTTGCAGGAAGGAAAAAGGAGTGAAAGGAATGGTCTAGGTGGCACTTCTGATCATGGATTCCAAGCTAAGGGGTCGAACTACTCCTAAACTAGGCTAGGCTATCATTGTAGGTCAAAATAGGGTCAAAACAGACTGCTACATGTGAGCTACATAATGTTGCTATAGGATGTCATGTACTGCTACAGGATATCCTAAAATGCTACAAGAAGTTGGATAAGAGGGTTTGGAGAGTAAAAATTGTGATATGAAGGGTTGGAAGGGTGTATGACAGTTGGGGATAGTGTGGGGAAGGTGATCTTCACCCTTGGCCAAGCCTAGTACTTCCAGAATGCCAGGTTTGGCTAAGATGGCTTGCTCATGGTAACCTGAAAACAAAGGTTTAGAACATGGGTTGGAATGCATCAACAGAAGGGGGAGAGGACCTAAATGGAGCTGCTTGAAAGGATCCTTGCTTGCAGATAAAAAATCTTGGCATAACACTTGTTAGGACCCTACATTGTCCCTTTTTGACCACATATTTTGCTATCATTTCATCCTTTTCCAATCTATATTTAAAGTCCATGTTATTACTTTAATCCATTTTTCTGAAGGTATACAATATTTCTTCTCATTGCTATATGTTTAATTTATTTTTCATATCATTACATTACCTTCACAGTTAATCGTTGATCAAATAGTTGCTGAAATAGTTTATCATTGCAGTCTATGTTGCTGAAACAGTCTGAAGACTGTAGGTTTATCATTACATCTTATGTTGATGAAACAGTTAGCATAGTGCGCAAATCCCGTTGCTGAATCAGCCCATGATTTGCATTTTAGATTCGACAGCAACAAAAGGAGATCATCGAAGGAGATGTTACACTGGCCATAATAATTGCATTCCAAAGCTGGCTTTGGCACAACCATTGTAACAACATTAATGGAAGAACTAATTATCCTATTTTGGCATATTGAGACAAATATAGGACTTATAATGTAATCAATTGTAATACATGTCTCCTCTTTAAAAAGAGGAGACATCTACATTAGAGGGACTATGGACAGACTGTGGGAAGGTTTTAGCTGAAAGTGAAAGAACTGAAATCTTTTGTAATATGATACATTGACAGATGAATAAAATATTATTCTGAGCATTCCTTTCTAGTTCTTCTTTTGGGGGAATATTGTGAGAAGGAAGGGGCCCACCATCAGCACAAGATTCACCCATTACATTCCTGTAGTGTGTTAAGTGTACTTTCTATTCATACCTTGTTAAGTTCTGCTTACTAGATATTGCTTATGCGTTATTGCTGAAACTCTGTTTTTCAATTGATTGTTGCATTAATTTCCTGAATTCATTCACAGTTAATCAGTGAGCACTTTAATTGGTAATTGAGATTACAGAGTGAGTTTGTGAAGCATAGGAATCAGAATAGGTACTGAAGGTTCCTACTTGGGGAATAGGGTCCTGTTCTTTGTTGCAACATAACTAGTCTCTTCCTTTGCAGATTGGTTTCTTTTCCTAGATTGTACTTTTTATTGTAATCAAGGATTCTTTGATAATTGTCTGCAATAGATTGTTTTTGCTGTAACTCAGAGTACAACTTCAGTTTTCTTAAGGCAAGGTGTGATTAGTATATTTATTATTACAACTTTTTATTGCTTTTGAGATTGAGCACATATAGTGTGTAGTTGCCTTTGAAATAAACAAACTTCCCTGGGTTGACAATTCATGTAGCACTTAGTTGTTTGAATTAATAAGCAAGTAAAGTGACCAACATTTTGGCACTATTGCTGGGGAAAGAAATCATAGATTTCAAAAGCATTAATGTTTTTCTTTTAGATGTGTAGAGTGCATGAGAGGATGCAAGAAAACTCACCCTATAGGTGGATAGGGCAAAGGAAGATGAGGAAGAAAGACCTTTATTGATGAGATTATATCAAAAGCTGAAACTTCTCACAGACTAAGCTCTCGAAAATCAAAGACTCAGCATTCTCTTCAAACAAACTACGAAACAGAGGAAGTTGTGGGCCCTAAAAAGGTTGAGGAAATAATAGAAGATATTGAGGAACCACTAGAAGATATTGAGGAACCAGTTGAAGACATTAAGGAGCCAACATAAAACATTGAAGACCAGGCAAGTGCAACAGGAGAACAACCAATGGAAGGGAACAATGAAGGACTTTTTGGTGGAGGATTTGGAGGATAAGGAAAAGATGAGAATTCCCTCTCTACCCTGGGATTTCCTATTGGTAATCTTCCCAGAGGGGAAACTCCCATGAAGAATATCCCACTTTCAGCCTTACCTAACTTCCATGGTTTATCTTCTGAAGATCCTGATGAGTTTCTTTTTGAGTTTGATATATTATGAAAAAGTTATGATTATGTTACTAATGCTCAGAAACTAAAGCTATTTCCAGCAACACTAAAAGGAAATGCACTAAGATGGTTCATGAGTCTGGGAGGCCATGTAATCACAATAGGGGAACAAATGAAGCAGAAGTTTTTGACCAAATATCAAGACTACTGCCGGATGACAGAAAAAAGGGAGGAACTATTTAAGATGGTACAAAAGGAGGACAAAAATCTAGAGGACTTTGTGGAAAGGCTACAATATAATCTGCAAAGATCCAATCATCCCGATGTAAGTAAAGATATTCTTAAAACAATATTATTGAAAGGGGTAAGGCATGATTGTTTAGAGATGCTAAATATGCTTGGTAAAGGGGACATATCTAAAGAATCATATGATGAAATTGTTAACCTGTGCAAAAGATGTTCAAGAGGAGCTACAAGGAATAGATCAAATAGCAAGGATAATACATATTCAAGAGTTCAAAAATCAGCTAGTGGAGGAGAAACAAGAGCCGAAATAGGTAATTTACTTGAGGAATTCAAAACTGAAATGTTATGTTCTTTTGCTTCACAGATTGATACCTTACAGGTCAAGAAGAAACAAGCAGAAGCAGAAGCTGCTTTGGCTATCTTCTGTCCCAAATGCAGAGATAAACATCCACTAACAGAATGCCCATTGGACAAAGTGCCAATTTGCACCATTTGTGAAAAGGATCATGAAACACAACAATGCCTTTCTTTACCAGGATTAAAAGTAGCATTGCAGCCAACTAAAGAAGAAGCTGAAGTAGTCTATCTACTGACACAGAGAAGGCAATGGCAACCACGAGGACAAAGTATGAACTATAATATGCCATTTACATCTTCTAATTGTTGGAATAATTATCCTTCTTTTAATCACGCAAATTACCCACCCTTTAACCAGATGCAATACCCGCCATTCAGCCAAATGAGTTACCCACCCAAGCAGCAAACAAAACCTCCCTTTGTAGACCCTGCAATGTGGACTCCTTGCCCTCTGCAACAACAATCTTATTTTAATCAATGGAATCCAAACTGGAGAGGTCAACAAATCCCGTTTCCAAATCAATTTCCTCAGTTTCAGCAACCACTCCCTCTACCATTAGGTGCTTCACCAAATAATCAAATGATGAGACCTCAGCTGTCTGTACAACTGATGAGCCCCAAATTGGGTAACTTATTGGGCTCATTTTGCCTAATTTTCCTTGTTCAATCCTCCATTTTTCATAGATTATGCATGTTTTTCTAGTATGTTTATGTTATTTGAACGAATAAGGGTGGTCACACTACCTAGGAGGCTAATACGTGGTCATTTCAGGTTTTTTGGACAAATTTTGGAGCAAAACCAAGCAATTATGGCCCAGGTGACAGCCAAGCTTGAGGTGAGGATTCATAGGAAGGTTGTCGGTGGCATTAAATGAGCCTTCCTCGAAATCTCCACCCTCAACTCCGAGCTCAAAATGCCACCAAAACGAGTTCTAAAGGCAGCTAAGCAGCTTTGGGAAGAGTGACTGTCTACTAGCAGTTGGAATAGCTGAGTCCCTTGAATCTAGGAGGGTTGTTAGCCCCCTCGTATTGTATAAATAAGAAGGCCTTAGCCTTCGTAGTTTACTTTTGGAACTGTTGGTATTTGCACTATAGTGCTATCCTTTTTCAGCTCGTTTTTCTTAGCTACTGCTGTACAAACTTTCTTGTGATGATTATTTTTGAGTAATGAGAAGCAGCTTTACTTGGCATCATATCTGAGTTCTTTATAGGAGCTTGCGGCTCTTGGCATTGGGCCCAACCCGAGTGCTAAGGCCTCCTTTATGTATTGTTATTTGTTCTTCATGCATTTGCAAAATTATTTATGTTAAGTAGATTAAATCTTGCTGATTAACTAGGTCACTGTTAATGGTTAGAAAGACTTTTGATGCTCAGATTTAGTTGATAGGTTGTTAACAGGGAAAAGCTTCAAAAAAGGGCCATCAAACATCACTGGTTTCACCTCTCCCTCAGTGGGATCAGGAGCTGGGATCAGGGTGACCTTGCTGCCCACAAAAACACTGATTTTGCTTTGCCATGCAATCACTAGTGTTTGATTTTCATGTGTAGAAGTTGGTTACAAGTTCAGACTTTTGCTTGCTTAGTTGCATGAGTTAGTATACATGGTTTCATTGCAGTTCAACTTCTGTTCATTCTCTTTACTGACAGCTAGATCAGATTAGGTCAACGTAACTAGGTCTTTGATTTTTTTAAGTTTTCGTTGGTTCAGTTGGAAAAACAACTTGCAGAGCACCTATACCACTTCTCTACCTGCCCATACTCCATCAAACCCATCTGCTCCATCCCTCAACTTAGCTTCTAGCCTTATGTTTGCCATTTTCTCACATAACCCTAGTTTTTGTGCATCATTGCTTCAGTCCTCTTTGAACAAATCCAACCATCTACATTTGTCCCCAACTCCATCCACCAAGTCTTGGTCCACCTCCAACCCTTATCCTACCTCAATACCCACTCCTTCATATTTCTCCATCCATCCATCCTCCAAAATCCCATTTCTGAACATCCTGTAGAAAGTTACAGAACATCCTGTAGAAAATCATAGACATCCTGTAGAACCCCTGTAGACTTCCTGTAGAAGCTCACGAATGAGGTTTCTTGATAGCCAAACTCTGTGAAAATCTCTGGAAGGGTGTTAGGGACCCCTTAGGCCCTCTCTGAACCTTCTTGACCTCATCCAAGCATTTCCTCTCCCCAATCCACCTCTGCACAATAAAAACAGTCAAATCGCATGCATGATAATTCTGGCAACTTATTCAAAAATACAAAAAGATGTTTTTTTTTTCAGATGTTACTGTAGAAGTAGCTTAGATACATGTATTTACCTTCCTAGAAGTCAATGGCATTTCTTTCAGTAGCTTGCATCCTCTTTCTTGCATCGGTAGGGATAGCTGGTAAAATTAGGGTTTGCTAGGGTTTACGTTTCCTTTTAGCTTTCCAGTTTCTTTCTGCAAGTAGATCAACCTTCTTTGAGTTAGCTTTCATCCATCAGTTAAAAAGATTCTTCTCAGAGCTCATAGAAGTTGGCTTAAGCCCCTAGCGGACTTGTGCCAGCTGACCAAGTGACAGCTGTGGCAAGAGCTAGTACTTGTGCATACAGCACCATCGCTTCCAAGTTTGTTACGAACTACCGGGTTGATAAAAGTAAAGAAGGGAGTCCCAAGAGTTGCAGCATTATTGCTGCAATACTGGAGCTCACCAACAACCAAACCCTAACCCCAATAATAAAGCTGTGCAAGTCATTGATATTCAGAACCAGCCTATATCTCCTATTTTCCCTATGTAGTGTAATGATATTCATTTACGATCTGGGAAAATAGTTGAGCCTGTTATTAATGATATTACCTCTTCTCATTCTGATAAAGAAGAAACAAAGAGAAATAATTTACCTAAGGAGGTACAACCACTTGCTAATAAGGGTGCTGAAATAGCAGAGCCACCATTCCCTAAACGTTTAGCATTGACTAAGACACCTGAGCCGCCTGCTTTTAATCTTCTAGGGGAATTGCAGAATATTTATGTTAAAATTCCACTCTTACAAGCACTTAGAGATGTGCCAATTTATGCCAGAACTGTGAGAAATATCTATATTAAGAAACTTGGTAGGAAAGCTAAATATCACCTTACAGTTCATGTGATGGGTGATATATCTGCTTTAATGTTTGGAAAACCCCCTCCTGTTAAATATGGTGACCCCGGCCATCCTACGACTATAGTACAAATTGGAAAAACTATTATTTCATGAGTTTTGGTAGATTTAGGTGCTACTATAAATATTATGACTCTTGAAACTTTACAACTGTTACAGCTGAAGAATGTGATCAAAGAGACACCAACCATTCTGGAATTAGCTGACCGTTCTACAATCAAACCAGAACGAGTCATTGAAGACCTAATCATTTCAGTTGAATCCTG
Source organism: Pinus tabuliformis (assembly GCA_031772625.1). Lineage (NCBI taxonomy): Eukaryota > Viridiplantae > Streptophyta > Pinopsida > Pinales > Pinaceae > Pinus > Pinus tabuliformis. The sequence continues at coordinate 1,443,444,801 of CM062817.1, read as the reverse complement.
GAATTACCTAGTTGACTTTGTGGTATTACAGACTAAAACAAAGTTGGGGGGACATCCCCTAATTTTGGGAAGGTCCTGGTTGGCCACAACCGATGCCTTTATTAGCTATAGATCTAGTTCAATGACAATTTCTAATGGATGTGAAACCAAGCAGCTTACTCTTTATCCTCATTCCACACCCATGATTAATAATGATAATTCTGTATGGTTGGACTACGATGACAATGCTACTCAACCTATTTTGACTATTGGACAAGCTTTAACTCTTAAAGATACCACAGAGGATGAATTAATTAGTAATTTTATTTCTAAACCCTCCTTGGTCACTTCTGAAATATATAATCAGTTGACTACAATTTTCGAATCTAAAACCCAGGAAAAGCTTAAATATGAAGATCTACCCCAAACGTCAACTACCATATCCTCTAAAAGTATAACAGTAGAAATTGAACCTGAAAAAACATTTGAATATAAACTCCAATTTAACAGAAGCTAAAACACAGCAGCTAATGAAGTTACTTTGTGAAAATAAGGAAGCATTCGCATGGGACTATACGGATATGAAGGGAATCTCTCATGAATTATGTACTCATTGCATCTATATCAAGGAAGGTTGCCGACCAATCTGTCAACCCCAGTGACGAATGAATCCCAATTTGAGGGAAATTGTTAAAGAAGAACTTCAAAAATTGCTTAATGCAAGGTTTATATACCCCATATTTGACAGTGAATGGGTTTCCCCATTGGTGATAGTACCTAAGAAAAATAGGAAATGGTGAGTGTGTAGATGATAGACAGTGAAAATTTTAAGAACCACCATAAATTTATATGTATAATAAATGGGAGAATCGCCATGATACATAGGAAAAATGGGAGGCGATTTTATCACTAATATAATATGTATGTATATATATATTTTTTGGCAAATCTCTCACCAGATTATATTATCTTGTAAAGTCAGGGCGAATCTTTCACTGAATTATAAAATCTTGTAAGATCTTGGAAAATCTTTCACTGAATAATAAAACATTGTGAAGTCTTAGCGAATGTTTTGTTAAAGTATGAAACCATATATGATAATAATAAAACATATTCATTAAACTATAATATACTAACGTACATGTTTGGAAAAAAGAAACATAATTTTCACTTCCTACAAACAATGTTGCAAGTTTTAATGGCCGTGTTCGTCATGGTAGGAGAGATTAATGTTTTCTCTACTACTTTTGTCAAGCTACCACTTTTGCCAAGCTATCAAATTTCTCTCTTATTCCATAGACTCCAACTGGAAGATAAAAAGAAAACACATCAAGTTTGTTTACCCCAACATGCCAACAAGTAGCAAGCCTCAATTATATAATATAATGAAGTAGTAGGTATCGGAAAGGCCTGAAGGGGATCTAATGGAAAGAAGTGACTGTTGTCAGAAGCCTTCCAATCAATATATAAATATATAAATGTAGAATTATTATTATTTTAATTGGAAATCTTCAATTAAATAATAAAATTTAATTACTTCTCTCCCAATCTAAATTTATTATTAGCATAATTCACTAGCTTCATACCATTTTTAACAGCGTTATAACATGTGGATTAATTTCCTTTTTGGTGCACAATCTCTGCCTTTTAGGACAATATGGTTTCTTATTAGCATATCATTTTTAACAGCGTTGTAACATGTGGATTAATTTCTTTCTTTTAGGACAATATGGTACAATGACCCAACCCCTATAGATCATTACGAAAAACTAAGAATAGCAGAGAAGATGAAAGGCTATACAAACCAGCATATTGTTCAAACAACTAATCCAAGATCAGTACCTTAACTTTTTCATGAAGATATCATATTGAGAATGTTTGAGAAATGGTGGGAAATATGGGTAGCGACTATCTCTCTTCTGCGAGGGTGATGCGGAAAGAGTTAAGATTTCATTGTTTTGAATTTTTTTTGTTAAATCAGAAAAACCAATATTAATGGAGATATCGGTATTTTTTACTAAATTTTGTGAAGTGACTAAATGTAGCTTTAACCATTCACCTTAATATTTTTTTACAATATAATTTCCTAAGTCTATTTAATATCTTCATTATCATAAAAACCAACCTATATCCATCTTAACTCCACATCTACCACTCTTAGAGGGATGAAATCTATTTATCCCTCCCAACACTTGGTAGACTCGGAATTAAGATGGATCTAAGCTGATAGAATTTCCCCTTTAAATAGTCTATGCTCACATGAATACCATGGTATTACCATGGGTCAATACCATGTGCTGTCTTTATTTTTATTAATACTAATATTAGGGTTAATAATGTTTTTTTTGCATGGTATTAATAATAATTTGGTCCATAGTATTTGGCCCATAGGCTTCACCTAAATATAACACATTTTTTGAGTGTTTGTAAATATAAAGTGGCTTATGGAGTAAATATAAAAAATGTTTTATTTATTTACCATACCTCTCGTTTATTTATATTTTTATTAATTTACTATACCTCTTTTATAAATATGGTATTTGGCCCATAGGATTCAATTAAATAAAACCTCTTTTTTGAGCCTTCTTAAATAGAAAGAGAGTTATGGACTAAATATAGAAAGATGTTTTATTTATTTACCATACCTCCACTTTATTTATATTTTTATTTATTTACACCCTTGCATGTTCATAAATATAAGGTGACATATGGGGTAAATATAAAAAAATGTTTTATTTATTTACCATACCTCTCGTTTATTTAAATTTTTATTAATTTACCATACATATTTTATAAATATGGTATTTGGCCCATAGGATTCACTTAAATGAAACCTGTTTTTGAGCCTTCTTAAATAGAAAGAGGGTTATGGACTAAATATAAAAAGATGTTTTATTTATTTACCATACCTTTGGAGTAAGTATAAAAAAAGCTTTTATTTATTTACCATACCCCCAATGTATTTATATTTTTATTTATAACTATCATAAATACATTTTCTTGAAAATGAAGGCGAATGGAACACTGTAACTCCTAATTTCAAGGGCTAAATTTACTTTTTTTCTACCCTCTCCCTTAAAATAAGGTGGGCTAACCTCCATACCTAATTTTTTTATGAAATAAATTTGAGGCTATTTGTAACAATGTACTATGATACAAAATATTCGCACAATAAAAATATAAAACCGTTTAATTTAGCCCAAGGGCGAAAATTCACCCCTAAAATTTTCCATGATTATAGAGCCTTAAATAAAGCCACTCAAAAGGATCACTTTCCCTTGCCATTCATTGATCAGGCGTTAGATAGTTTGTCAGGGAAGAAATTATTCTTCTTTTGAGATGGTTTTAGTGGATATAATCAAATCAAAATTGCACCCCAAGACCAAGACAAGGCCACTTTTACTAGCCCCTGGGGAACTTTTGCCTATAGAGTTCTCCCATTCAGACTTGTAATGCGCCAACAACCTTTCAAAGAGCAGTGATAGGAATCTTCTCTGATATGCTTAATGACTGTATGGAGATATTTATGGATGATTTTACCCCTTATGGTGTGTCTTTTGAGGATGCATTACAGAACCTTGAGAAAGTACTTAAACGTTGTGTACAAGCTCACCTTTCCTTAAGTATTGAAAAATGTCATATGATGATGAATGAAGGAATTGTACTTGGACACTTTATTTCATTTCAAGGAATTCAGGTAGATCCGTCCAAAATACAGGCAATTGAGAACCTTCCTATTCCTAGAACACAAACCGATGTGAGAAGTTTTTTAGGACATGCTGGATACTACAGAAGATTTATCAAATTTTTTTCTAAAATAGATTCTCCTTTGTTTATGTTACTTATGAAAAATGCTAAATTCAAGTGGACTGATCTTTGCTAGAAAGCATTTGATGAGCTTAAGCATCAGTTATCTACAGCTCCTATTTTAAGGGGACCTAATTGGACACATCCCTTCCATATATCCTCGGATGCTTCAGATACTGCAATTGGAGCTGTCTTGGGACAAGAGAAAAACCATCTTCCTTATGCTATCTATTTCATCAGTATGAATATGACTCTTGCTGAGCTTAATTACACAGTTACAGAGAAGGAATTTTTAACAGTCATTTATGTTATTAAAAAATTTCGACATTACGTTACTGGTTACTCTACTTTTGTCCATAATGACCACTCAGCTATTAAGTATTTAATGAACAAATCTGTCACAAATGCTCAAGTCACCAGGTGGTTACTGTTATTACAAGAGTTTGATATTAAAATTGTAGATCGACCAGGTAAAGAAAATGTAGTTGCTGATTTCCTTTCTTGGTTAAAAGCTGACGATAATACTCTAGTAGATGATTCCTTTCCTGATGAATATTTATTTGCAGTATCTGCTCACTCACCTTGGTATGCAGACATTGCCAATTATCTGGTTGCAGGGAAGTTACCATCACACCTATCACATTGAGAGAAAAGAAAGATCATTCAACAAAGTGCTCGGTATAGCTGGATAAGTGGGTGTATTTTCCATACAGGACTTGATCATGAAATCCGAAGATGAATTAGAGAAGATGAGGTTTATGATATACTGAAGGCTTGTCATGATGGCCCTTATGGAGGTCATTTTGCTGATAAAAGAACGGCACATAAAATTCTCAGGATGGGTTATTATTGGCCCTCACTCTTCAAGGATGCAAAGAAATGTGTTCGGGCCTATGATAGATGTTAGAGAATGGGTCAACCTAATCATAGAGATGAAATGCCATGGAATCCCTAGGTGATACTTGAACCCTTTGAAAGATGGGCTCTAGACTTTGTAGGGCCCATTAATCCTCCATCCAATCAAAGAGTTTATATATTGGTGTGTACAGATTATATGACTAAATGGGTGGAGGCTAAGGCACTCATTAGAGCTAATGAAGAATCTGTTTTAGCTTTTTTATTTGAAGAAATCTTTGTTAGATTTGGAGTGCCTACAGAGCTAGTTACAGATGGGGGACCTCCTTTCAATTCTCATGGTTTTAAAGCCACCGTTCAAAAATATCATATTCATCATAGAATGACTACACCATACCACCCCCAAGCCAATGGACAGGTCGAGAGCACAAACAAAGTTATAGAATCCATTCTAACAAAAACAGTGAAGGAAAATAGGAAGGATTGGTCTCAAAGGCTCCCTGAAGCACTATGGGCTTACAGAACTACCTGGAGAAACACTACAGGATTTTCTCCCTATGAAATGGTTTATGGTAAAAGTGTTTTTTTTCCTGTGCAATTTGAAATTAAAACCTTAAGAACTGCTTTAGCTGTTAACCTTGATTTGACTGATGCACAAATAGCCAGGTTGCAGCAGCTTCAGGAATTGGATGAAAAGAGATTAGATGCCATCCATCAAACAACTATGATCCAACATCAAAGAACCAGGTGGCATGATAAAACCATCAAGCATAAGCAGTTCCAAAAAGGTAATTGGGCTTTATTGTATGATTATTTGTTTGAATATTTTCAAGGGAAACTATGAACAAGATGGCTGGTACCTTAAGAAATAGATACTGTTTTTCCCAATGGAACAGTAAGGCTCCTAACAATTGATGATTCTAGAATACCGTTATTAGTAAATGGGTATCGGCTCCATCTATACCAACATCCCATTTCCAAAGAGGATTTTAAGGCCACCTACATGGCAGATTCAGATTATATCTTTTTGGGGGAGCCCGCTGCCCCTCACTGCATTTAATTTTTGCATTGTATTTTTAGCATTAGATTAGATTTCTTAACTAATAATCCCTATCAAGGGTTGGCATGTTACAATTGATTATTTTGCAGATTCCAGACGTAGGAAAGGCTGATTGGAAAGTACAATTTTACAGGTAGATCTAAGCTTCATTTTGTGAAGCACTATCATCTCATTTCAATCCATAGTTCATCCCTCCATTTTCCATAACATTTCCATCATCTTTCCCCTTTTTCTCCTCCCCATGGTTCCCACTATTTTCAACAAAATTTTTCCTACTTTTATCATCAATAAAATAGTATTCTTCAGCAACATCTTCCCTATTTCTCCCATTAACATTTTTCCTTATCTTCTCCGTTGCTGAAACACCATCCTCCACCCATTTCCTCGTTCCTGAAACACCATCCCTTATCCATTTTCCCGTTGCTGAAACACCATCCTTTATCCATTTTCCTGCTATTGAAACACCATTTCTTTTCAAAAGAAAAACATTACCACTTACTACGTTCCGTTGTGAAAATTACTTCTTCCATTATTTTTATGACTCTGTCCTTCCACTGCTTTCTCCTATAATTGTACAGGCCTTTCATACAATCACCCTCATGTTTCAAAACCCTCTTCCATAACTATTGGTGATCTATTATTAACATGCACTATATTTTTGGAATATCTATCAAAGGTAAATATGAGGTATGTAATTATTATGTGTAAATACTATTAAACTATAGTTGAATGAGAAGATTATGTCATTATTACCACGATCCCCGTACATTCAAAGTCATTATTTCAGCTGTAGTTGGGGGGTAATACCAAGATTAGACGCCATCATTTCACAGCAAGCCAATCGCCGTCATTTTTTTACCCACGATTACGTCTTATCACCTTGCCTCTGTGCTGTTACTCCATATTATCATTTGCAAAATTTACTCTATCCGAAGTGCGGTAACTCAGTTTTTGACTGTGCATTTTACTGAAGCTGGTTAACTATGGGAGGACCTGCTACTCGACATTAGCTAAGCCTGATAGCTCTGCTAGAATTACACCCAGACGTATATTAGATTTTTCAGTAGGCAGGTTGTGTAGACTATTTTCAGAGGCTTTAGGGATTTGATCCACAACAAGTCCTTGACTTTGCACGTAATTTATGGGATGGCTACTCTACTATCCAACGAGTTCGAATATCGGTATTAGAATATTATATAGCACAGGTTTCAGGTCTACTAGTCACTGGCACTCGATGGTTTACTCGTAAACATATCATTCTGAATGCACAACAGGACTTTCTTCTGCAAGGAGAGCAGGTTGAGCACAAAGGCCGGGGTGTCGCACTTCATTCATTACTGCCTCCATGGCCGAAGGTTGCTAAATTCATCAAGCATTATCTCACCTGTGAAGGTCGTTACCAGGTAGTCTATCAGCATGATTTTGTCTTGTTAAATCATTTGAGACATGGTTGACTGTTGAGTATGCCGTATTATTTACTTGGGTGTCTGAAGAATATGTCACATTACTGTAGACAGGTAAAATTCCCACTCCTTTCCCTCACCCATCATCGTCTTGTCGAATTACTAATTCAAAGGGTTTTGGCTCGACAGAACCCTCCCACTCTCAATAACCCACCCCTAGACCCTTAAGAAGTTGCAGAAATTCCTCATGAAGCAGCTGAAATTCCCCAAGAAGTAGTTGAAATTCCCCAAGAAGCCGCTGAAATTCCTGAAATTACTCAACAAGCTCCTAAAATCCCTCAGCAAATTGAAAATCCTTCCGAACAACAACCAGGGAGCATTCCTAATCACCTAGAAATTCCACCAGCAAAATCAGCCAACCTAATTGACCCTTCCACCACATCAACTCCATCCCATAATTTAGCAGAATCATCTAATCCTACTGTCCACATTCCTAGTGACGATTCTGAAGATAACCTTCCCCTTGTTATGCTAAAAAGAAAAAGGAAAAATAAGTTTGTTTTCCTACCAAAAATATGAACGAGGGCCTCAACCAAAGAAGCCATCATCTCTGATAACCCTCCCCCTCAGAAAAAAACCACCCATAAAAGGAAAACTACTGCTCTCCCTACCTTTTTACCCCGAAGACGAATGAGGACATCAATTGAAGCGGCAACTGCTGCTACCATCCCAAATTCCCCACCTATTAGTCTAAAACCCCATACCCCACCACAGTCCCAAGTCCCCGAATCTTTACCTGTCTCACCCTCAGGCACTGAAACACAAGAACCATATGCCCAGGAGTTTGTGACACCATTTCTTTCAGAACAAGTAGCTACCCCACAAGAACCAGCTACTCATTCAGCAGCTGCCACACAAGAACCAGCTGCTGATCAACAAGATTTAGATGCCCAAGATGTTGCACAACAAGTAGGTACCACACAAGAACCAGCTACTCATTCAGTAGTTGCCACACAAGAACCAACTGCTGATCAATAAGATTTAGATACCCAGGACATCTCAGAACAAGTAGCTACCACACAAGAACCAGCTACTCATTCGGCAGCTGCCACACAAGAACCAGCTGCTGATCCACAAAATGTAGATATCTAGGATGTTACACATCATGTAGTTGCCCCACAAGAACCAACTACTGATTCAGCAGCTGCCACACAAGAATCACCTACTGATATACAGAACATAGACGACCAGGATGTCACACAAAATGTAGCTGCTACACAAGAACCAGCTACTGATTCAGCAACTGTCACACAAGAATCACCTGCTGATATGCAAAATTTGGATGCTCAGGATGCAACAAACTATGTAGCTGCTACAGAACAACAAGCTACTCATCCAGTAGATGCCACACAAGAATCAGCTACTGAGACTATGACTGCTACAGAAACCCCAGTCACCCTGGCTTCCCTTCTATAGGAAAACGAGTTTCTAAAATCAAAACTCGAAGCGTATAAGCAAGAATTAATAACAGAAAGGGAAGCCTAAGATAGAGAGCTTAATTTGTATACTTTAGCCCATGTGGCATCCACAGCTGAGAAAAGTGCAGAGAAATATCGGTATAAGGAATATATGTGCAGCCAATGCAGTACCATTTATCAGCAAGCCGGTTATAAAGTAGTTGAAGTCCCACTACCCGAAGCCTCGTTTGCATCCACTCCTCCTGAAATCGAAAAGGAACACCCTACTGTCACAAAAGAACCAACAGGGTCTGCGATTTTTTTTGAAAAAGAGGTTAAACCACAAATACCTCAGCCTCCTCTGACTGTTAAAATTGAAATTCTAGTACCTCGACCTACTATGGTTGTTAAGACTGAAAGTCTTGTACCTTGGCCTACAAAAACTGTGTTTACTCAGACTAGCAACACTCAAGCACAAATTTATGAATGGAAGAAAGGGTATGTTATGTCACAAAGTAGGATCTTGCAGGAGCATAAATCACTGTGGAAAAATCATATATATTTAAACTGGGAAGCTTTGGAGCAGCTACTCCAACATTCTCGTGCCCAGAAGAAGGAGAATAAACAGCTAAAGACTAGACTACTCCTTATCTTTGATTTGGTTCAGAGATTATTCGCTACCAGGAATCCATCCTCCAATTAATCTCTTTTTCTTGCAGAATGCTTAGCGTTCTTTCAAACAAAGGCAATTAGAGATGGTAGACCTCATGAGGTATCTGGACCTGAACAATTTGTGAAAACTTTCATAGAAGCATCTACCAGTGAACAAAATTTACTCTGTGAATTGTATCTCCATAATGAAGCTATCCCTGAGGATAGGAAGTTGAATCTGAACCGTTTGGTTGGTGTTGTTCAAATTAGGGCCTTTGTCTCTTTTCTTGCTAACTAGATCACATGGCAGAATGCCTTCCTTTCAGCAAGGCATAATGAAGACAATCGTCTTCTGTGGATTCGATTCGAGCCATAGAATTCTGTCATTTTTTCTACTGAATATCGTCAATTTTTGAAAGAACAAGGAATGGGTGAACACATCAGGAAACTACAAGCAGCAGTGTTAGAAGACTGCCAACATTTTGTTGAGGCCAAGGGAGCTCTTGCCTTAAAAGCAAATAATTTATTCTGGAAACACTCTTCTAAGGAAAGGCAGGAGTATCATCCCTTCAGTCCTCCCAATGTTGAAGCAGCAATTTCAAGGGTACCTGACTATGTCAAATGTGTTCAGAAATGTGCTGAAAAATGGGTAGGATATCATTTTCATTTCCCTCTTCTATGGATGCTAGCACAAGAGTATAGGGCTCATTACATGTTGTCAAAAAAAGAAGAAGCAGCAACATGGCAGAAGTTACAAAATGTTCACGGCTTCAGAGATCTGGTTGACAACACCTTCTATAGTTACTGCCTAAGTAATTTGCACTCCAAGGCCCAATACCCAGACTTAGATTCAGAGTAAAGTTGCATGAGGACATGCAACCCTTTCAGTTGAGGGGGATGTTAGGACAATACATTGTCCCTTTTTGACCACATATTTTGTTATCATTTCATATTTTTCCAATCTTTATTTAAAGTCCATGTTATTACTTTAATCCATTTTTCTGAAGGTATACAATATTTCTTCTCATTGCTATATGTTTAATTTATTTTACATATAACTACATTACCTTCATAGTTAGTCGTTGATCGGACAGTTGTTGAAACATTTTAACATTGCAGTCTACATTGCTGAAACAGTCTGAAGACTGTAGGTTTATCATTACAGCTTATGTTGTTGAAACAGTTAGCACAGTGTGCAAATCCCGTTGTTGAATCAGCCCATGATTTTCATTTTAGATTTGGCAGCAACAAAAGGAGATCATCGAAGGAGCTGTTACACTGGCCATAACAACTGCATTCCAAAGTCGACTTTGGCACAACCATTGTAACAACATTTTGTTAATGGAAGAACTAATTATCCTATTTTGGCATATCGTGATAAAGATAGGACTTATAATGTAATCAATTGTAATAGATGTCTCCTCTTTAGAAAGAGGAGACATCTACATTAGAGGGAATACAAACAGACTGTGGGAAGGTTTTAGCTGAAATTGAAAGAACTGAAATCTTTTGTAATATGATACATTGACAGATGAATAAAATATTATTCTAAGCATTCCTTTCTAGTTCTTCTTTCTGGGGAATCTTGTGAGAAGGAACGGGCCCACCTTCATCACAAGATTCACCCATTACATTCCTGTAGTGTGTTAATTGTACTTTCTATTCATACCTTGTTAAGTTCTGCTTATTAGATATTGCTTTTGCGTTATTGCTGAAACTTTGTTTTTCAATTGATTGTTGCATTACTTTCTTGAATTCATTCACAGTTAATCAGTGAGTGCCTTAATTGGTAATTGAGATTACATAGTGAGTTTGTGAAGCATAGGAATTAGAAACATGTGCTGAAGATTCCTGCTTCGGAAATAGGGTCATGTTCTCTGTTGCAGCATAACTAGACTCTTCCTTTGCAGATTGGTTTCTTTTCCTAGATTGTACTTTTTAATGTAATCAAGGATTCTTTGATAATTGTCTGCAATAGATTTTTTTTTGTTGTAACTCAAGGTAGAGGTTCAGTTTTCTTAAGGCAAGGTGTGATTAGTATATTTATTACTACAACTTTTTATTGCTTTTGAGATTGAGCACATATAGTGTGTAGTTGCCTTTGAAATAAACAGACTTTCCTGGGTTGACAATTCATGTAGCACTTAGTTGTTTGAATTAATAAGCAATTAAAGTGACCAACAACACCTGCACTTATTAATTTTCATTTGCAAATTTTTTTATGTAAATATGGAAAATATGAATTGAATTTGGAGAAACTAATCTAACTATTTCTAATAACTTGATTGATGAACTGAAATATATTCTAAGCTACAACAATCAGGAGAAGCAAATAACAAGTGTAACTCTTTCCAAGAAATCATAAATAACTATCTAACTAATGCTACAACTTGATTTATGCAATTGACAAGAAATCAAACTCTATTTTTGGGCTGTGAGAGTGGGGTCCTCTAATCATGATCCCATGAGGGAGATGAGATAGGGGTCATTGTCACAATATTTTTGATGTATTTTACTCTATTGCACTGCAACAACTAATTTATCCTCTAAGCTAATGGAAGCATGAATAAATCAACAACTTAATCAATATTTTAAGCTAAAAGAGACATGAATAAACTGCAACAACTAATCAACATTCTAGCCTAAGAATATAGATACAAGAGAGGAACTTCTGCTACTAGGGTTAGGACCTAACCCAAGAGATTTAGCCCTCTGAGTCAACTTAGTGCTGGATTAAAAAAAAAATAATAATAAATAAATAAATAAAATTCTCATTATCATTCAAAAAGTGGCAAATACATCATAACAAAAATAGTAAAAATGTGCTTCAAAAAGTGGCAAATAAATCATAACAAAAACAGTAAAATGTGCTTCAACTTAATGGTCTCTTTGTTATAGACATTTTGTGCCTTACAGCTCTAAGCATGAAATGTCCATAAACCAAGGGATCCAAAGTCCCTAAAAGTGTTGTTCCTGCCCCTAAAGGAACAAGGTCAACCAAATACAGCTTCTCCTAGAAGTTCTCCACCAAAAACTACTCAGAATCAGTCAAATCAGGATCAATTCAGATGCTCCATTAGCTGGCTGCGTTGAAAAGCACCCAAATACACTGGCTAGGTGCGTTGCAACGCACTTGAATGCACTACCCAGGTGCGTTGAGCGGGAAATGACAAGTGGCAGAGTCATTCAACGAGGTGGAGAGACAATGGAAGCTTCCAGAATCTTCTCCAATGACACTTGCCTCACTGAATTCGACCAGTGATGAGTAAGAGGCTCTCAGCCTCCAAGTGGAAGCAAGAACTTACAGAGAGAAGCCACAAATCAAAACATAAGCTGACTCATCCTCTCTGCTTACATCTATATATGGATCCCTCATCCCAGAGATCCAGAGGCTGGAATTTTGTACTTTGCAGAGAATTGTTGTTGGTTTTGAGATTGAGATTAGTGCATTAGGTGATTTATGCTTTGTTGGAGGTGAGGAAGGGATTCCTTTGCTGGGAGGTAGATGCTGGATCGAGACTCACTTGGTTGTATCTCCTCCTGGATCTTCTTATTATATCAATAAAACTATTTGAGTTTCTCCTACATGCTTGTGTATCAGTGATGTTTTGTTATATTTGCATGTTTAGCTTAAATCTGATCCTAAGCTATTTATGAATGTAGATCTATGTCTTTGTGTAGTTTCTCTCTTCTGTGATCTTGCAGGAACTTGGTGAAGCTGGGCCAATAAGGGAGCAGGTAGTTGGAAGCTGTCGAAGAGGAGAGCGATTGGATCAACAAACTAGCGCAAGACACAGGTTAGCTTATTCTTCCTCTTCGTTTACATTTCATAAAGAAGAATACGAAAGTAGTTTTCCTTGTTTGTTGCTAAGGCACTGTCACACCTTAGAGTGGGATAGGGGCGTTCTGAGTAGATAGTTTTCCCAACAAAAAAATGGCGACTCCGCTGGGGATCGTGTCTAGTTAGTTTGTTTGTGTTTCTCTTGTTGTTTGCTTCATAAACACAGAAGTAGCAATCGAACTGCATTTGCCATTATCGAATGCAAAGTAGCTGCTACTTAAATCCACCTATTGGATTTGTTTATGATTTGGACAGTTGATCCACAAATGCTCTAATTGCCCTTTGTGATAGCTCTTAGTCCTCCTTTAAATCATCCCTCTAATTGTACCTTACTGATTGCTTTTACTCGGCCAAAAACCATAGATTAAACTGCAAACCGTGACCCAGAACCCAGATAGAAGTCTCGTTTCTGCCCCAACGCAGACTCTGTGAAGAGGTTCTGCATTTCAACACAGGTCCCAAGAGGGCTACCTGCGCTGCAATTCAGTTTCTCTGTGAAACAGGTGCGCTGATCAGCCCTTGCCCTGTGCAGCTGAGGTTCTTTGCTTCATTTTGTTCAGTTTTATCTCTGATTTTTGCAGCCTGTTATCAGTGTGTGTACCTATCTGAAAACCCCTTTTCTTTGCCTTAATTCCGCCTCCTTTGTACAAAAAGACTGTAGGTGTTCTTTGTGTATTTGTTACATCATTTACAGTTTTCCATTGAAAAGTAAAATAGTCATACTGTCATCCTTAGATTTAGATCTGTCGTAAGTGTCGATTTTGATCTTAGGAGAAAGTTTCTTTGTTGTTGACAGTTGATTATACTTTTTACTTTTGCTTTGGTTTGAATTTGTCTCTTTCTAGTGTCGAAACGAGTGTTTACTTCAAAATCATAAAGTGTCGTAATCTTCTCTACCTTTTTGATTTCGAAAAAGAAGCTTGTTTGTGTTTTTCACTTGAAAGCGAATTCAAATTTGTACATCAACTTTCTTTTTAGGCATCAATATTAAGAAAGTGAAAACAAATACATGCATTTGTGCATTTTCATATTGATAGTTTGTATGGTTTGATTTAGGAAAAGTGCATTTACAGTGTGCTCTTTGCTCTTTGAGAAAAGATTGTGTCTTTCTTTTCCCCTTGTAGCTAGGATTTTCATTGTTGAAAAGAGATAAAAGCTTGCTTATCATCTTTAGATTGCATTTAGGAATTACATCTACATCTCGTGGTGATCCAAAAAGGCAAACTTCTAAGAAAGATCAACTTAAAATAAATTGAATGAATCTAACAACGCTTTGGAACTTAACGCACAACATAGAGGTCTAGGCTAGAGACGTGTTCCGGCGTCGTAAAGCCTGGTAACTGTTGTCCTCACTGATGGTTGGGTGATTCCTCCACTGTGAGACGATAAGTGCCAGTACGGATTGTGCTCCCACGTACCGTCAAGTATATATTGGGAGACCCCTATAGGCTTAAAACCTTTTATCCATAGGAAGCCGTGTCGGCCGCCCTACTGATTGCAATGCACCGAACACAACATTCAGGAAGATTGACTGCCGTACCATAAAACGTATTCTGCAGTTTTGTGATTGGTTTGGCACACCCTCTACCTAGATCTCCAGAGCAGTCACTTTCATTCCTTTTTAGACTCCTTAACGGAAAAGGTCCATCTGAGCACTTGTCACTTCAGGCTCATTAAAAATCGAAGGAGACTAGAGTCATCTTTTGTTTTTTCTCGACTCTTTAAAATTGAAAAAACAAGTTGTGTCTAAGCGTCTTAAAATTTATTTTAAATGGAATATTCATACCCTTTTCCTACGTTGATCTTAGGTTGAGAAAATGGAGTCTACCAACCAAGGAATTCCCCTTGGTGGAAATCCTAGTCCCTTCTCCTCTTGGGGAGATGTTGGTGCACCCCATATGGCCACATTGTCGCTTCCAGGACTGACAATTGGCTTGGTCTAGCTGTTCTCAACCAATGTCATTCAGAACACCACTATTCCTGAACAATCGAATTAGCAGTTAGACCAGTCCAGAGTTACCCACCAACCTTCTACTTCCTCTAATTCTTCCTCTCCTCCTTCCTCTTCGCTTGATGGGGCTGGCAAAGCCAAAAGTCAAGTTCCTAAGGAGAAGAAGGAAAAGAAGAAGAAAGAGAAGAAGAAGAAGGAGCCAAAAGCGACTGGGGGCAAACGAGTGTCGTCTAACGAAAATCCACACACTGCACTGACCAGGCCTAAATCGCCATGTGTCATTTGCAAGGGAGACCACTTTCACAGAGATTGTCCCTGCATCCCTCTGATACTAAGGGACTGGTCTCCCCGTTTGCACAATCCGGTGGCGTCAACCTCTGATAGCCATGTTGAAAGCACACCGTCAACTTGCGAAAGTGAAGTCCTAGGACAAAAAGGGAGAGCTAGATCTCCCTGTAAACTATGCGAAGGCGATCACGCCATCCACCATTGTCCCTTCTTAGACGAAGCTAAAAGAGTTTTGGATGATCGTCCGGTTTCACCGTTACGACTTCCTCCTGGATATAAAAAACTCTTGCCGAGTCCTTCGTTAGTTGAGAATCCAGCTGGCCCGCTCAAGTGGTTAGTTGAAGCGCTGGTCATTGAAGATGAACCAGCTGAATCCATATCCGACGAAAGTCAAAAGGTCGAGGCGGCAGTCGACCCGGTCTTGCCTTCAGAGGTTTTATCTTCGAATGACACAGTCACTGAAGAGAACAAGGATGACACCGTCCAAATTCTCTTCATCAACACAGACTCTGACGAACACGGGGGCAACCTACCCATTCCTTTATCGCAGGAAGGAAGTTCGTCAGAGCCGTACCCGGCCGTCTACTCGGTCCCACCTCCAAGCAACCTAGTTGTCTCCTTCGACTGGAATCAACTAGGCAAACCCCGTTTACCACCAAGCATACCATTCAGAATTATCGTCCAAATATATAGAATGGTCATGGCTGGTACCATCATAGATGAGGGGGCTTCTGTGAGTATCCTTTCCTCTACTGCTTGGAAAGAACTTGGTTCGCCATCGCTTTTGCCTGAGATGAGAAATCTGACAGGCTTTGATAAAGGATCCAGTCAACCTTTAGGGATCCTCCCCAATGTGCCCATAACATTGAAAGGGAAGACAGTTCAAATGAACGTAATGGTCGTTCAAGGACCCTTGGATTATAACCTACTCCTTGGACGAGACTATATTTATTGCATGGGAGCCATCGTCTCCTCACTCTTTAGAGTAATGTGTTTTCCGCACGAAGGAAGGGTGATCAAGCTCGTGGACCAGCTTTCATTTCCCGGATCACGCATCGCAAATAGTCATATACCATCTCTAAATGGTCTCTTCACGCAAGAAATGTCTCAACCCACGGTCCGTCCTCCCGATGAGCGCGAGTAATTCGGAGGGATATGACTGGAACCCAGGGGACATGCGTCCTGGTCTGCTTCGGCAGGAAAACTTCGGGTATAGGGTAGATTTCCGCGGGAGAATATGACTAGTCTGTACCCCGTCCGTGATTGAGATAGGGGTTATTCTAGAATAAGATTCTCTTGTCAAAGTTATGTGTTTGGCGCTCGGTGTCACTCACCTTTTTTTATCTCGGTAAACATCGCCGGAGAAGTGTTTTGTTTGCTGTGCGAATGAGACAATCTTTGGTAACCTGAAAGAGGTAGGCCTTTCCCGATAGAACAAATGTTTTGTCTGCAAATTGAGAGGTAACCTTGAAATCGTATTTTATACCTGGGGGCATGCAAACCTTTTGGAGTGCAAGCAAGGGGCGGTTATTTATTTTTTTAAATTTTTAGGTCCTCCCTTTAAACCCGTAGGCTAACCCTTTAAACTCGTAGGATTAGTCGTTTCCTAACTTGCATAAAGAAAGGATGTGGGGCAAAAATCTAAATGTTGTAGTTTTATATGAGACATTCTTATCATATGACTGGATTATCGAGCAATTTTAGCGCATAGTTCATGCTCGTTAAAAAATAAACATAAGACCGAGCAAGTGTTTCAATCCGCGTTTAAGCTCGTTAAAAAATGAACTATCTTCCGGTAAATAACCACCGTGAATGTAACATTATTAGCCATTAAAGCCTTGGTCGTGTTTGCACCGTCACCTCCACTTTTCCATTGGCCGATCATTCACCTCCATTTGATTGTTTACCCATTTTTGAGGAACAGCTGCGAAGAGTGATTTCACTAGCCATCCTTGTGACACTGCCATGCTTGGAAAATTCCAACCCTTACCTGGAATCAGCTGCTACCCATTTTATCACTCGTTCCTCAAAAGACGAGTCTTCTTTAATCTCTTTTCATCTGACTCGTAAAACATGAAAAGATTGCCGAGTTGTGGCCTTCTAGCTCGTTAAAGCGACCGGAAGTGCTATCCCTCCTCTAGATTTTAATCTTTTTGGACCTGAGGGATTATTGCACAAAAAGATCGAGCGCTTGTTTTGTTCGGCTCGTTAAAACTATCGAAAATTCATCCCTTCTGTATTGTTTTATACTTTTTTGGACTTAAGGGATTAAATGACGAAAAAGGAATTTCGAAGTTAACTTTACGTACCTTTTCAGACTCTCTAAAAATGAAAAGGACCGAGTTATCTTTGTCGTTAGACTCGTTAAAAAGATTAATAGCGACAAACTTGTCTTTAGACGAGAACGAGTTTCACTATCGCTAGGCTTGTTAAAACATAGCGATGGGTTTGCCCGAAGGGCAAATTATAGAACAAGCATATGTTATCCTCCTCAAGCTTGACAAAAATAAAGAGGTACTGGTCAGCAATGACTGGGGAAAAATTGGGAAGAAACTCAAAGAATCTTTATTGGTAGCAAGTCGCTCTTGAACATGACACTTCCACTCCGTGCCTGAGTCGGGTTGGGTTGTTTCATTCACCAGTCACATCACCATGGTCTCGCCATACCATCCACATTTGGGGTAAATGCTACCGATCCATCACATAAGTGTCGCCGACATGTTCAAGAGAAGTCATCCAAAGAAGTCACCCGTGTCCCATCCACTACCATACATTATACTTCATTCTTTCATGACTGCCACCCTGAACCATATATCATCAGATCGTTTTCACCTCCATCAAAATCATTTGCTCCGTTCCATGTCATTGATGTGGGATTCATCAAGGCCCTCCTTTGACGGATCGCTTCTTGTCGACATTAGCTCATTATCCAAGAAGTTGATCTAGGAACACCCCATTCAGTACTTTGAAGCTTGCATGCCTCAATGGCAAGTTTCTCACTTCCGGCGACAGGTATACATCAATGACCTTCGACCGAAAGATTTTGCGCGGTGTTTGACGCCAAGTCCTTTATTCACACCACATGAATTGTACTGCAGTACCTTGAGGGTCATCATCCTTATCGGTGATTCCTCTTGCGCTTGTTAACAGTTTACATCATTGACTGGTAATCAAGCGATGTCTTTCCATGTTCGACTTCAAAACATTTCTCACATGGATCGACTTGTACTTCGAGTGAAGATCGGACGAGATTGAAGACCCCAGATCTAGTTTCATCCATCCGGGCTGCGATATATATTCAGGAAAAATAAAAACATTGACATGTACAGCATTGCAGCACAGACGATCATCCTACCAAAAGGATGATGACTTCATCAGAATCATCAGTCTACCATCAGACGATTTTCTATCCTATGTACATAAAAAATGAATTTATAAAGTTGAGCATGGGAATGCCCGCCTCAGCTAGATCATGAAAACAGTATGAAGATAATGTATTGTATTGTATCTTATTACAGGTCCACTCCCAGCATTGAAAGAACTTCGGATCCTCCTAATAAAGCATTTCACCCAATAAACGGCCTTATACTTTAGGGGGCAACTGTTATAGACATTTTTGTGCCTTACAGCTCTAAGCATGAAATGTCCATAAACCAAGGGATCCAAAGTCCCTAAAAGTGTTGTTCCTGCCCCTAAAGGAACAAGGTCAACCAAATACAGCTTCTCCTAGAAGTTCTCCACCAGAAACTACTCAGAATCAGTCAAATCAGGATCAATTCAGATGCTCCACTAGCTGGTTGCGTTGCAAAGCACCCAAATACACTGGCTAGGTGCGTTGCAATGCACTTGAATGCACTACCCAGGTGCGTTGAGCGGGAAATGACAAGTGGCAGAGTCATTCAACGAGGTGGAGAGACAATGGAAGCTTCCAGAATCTTCTCCAATGACACTTGCCTCACTGAATTCGACCAGTGATGAGTAAGAGGCTCTCAGCCTCCAAGTGGAAGCAAGAAATGACAGAGAGAAGCCACAAGTCAAAACATAAGCTGACTCATCCTCTCTGCTTACATCTATATATGGATCCCTCATCCCAGAGATCCAGAGGCTGGAATTTTGTACTTTGCAGAGAATTGCTATTGGTTTTGAGATTGAGATTAGTGCATTGGGTGATTTATGCTTTGTTGGAGGTGAGGAAGGGATTCCTTTGCTGGGAGGTAGATGCTGGATCGGGACTCACTTGGTTGTATCTCCTCCTGGATCTTCTTATTATATCAATAAAACTATTTGAGTTTCTCCTACATGCTTGTGTATCAGTGATGTTTTGTTATATTTGCATGTTTAGCTTAAATCTGATCCTAAGCTATTTATGAATGTAGATCTATGTCTTTGTGTAGTTTCTCTCTTCTGTGATCTTGCAGGAACTTGGTGAAGCTGGGCCAGTAAGGGAGCAGGTAGTTGGAAGCTGTCGAAGAGGAGAGCGATTGGATCAACAAACTAGCGCAAGACACATGTTAGTTTATTCTTCCTCTTCGTTTACATTTCATAAAGAATAATACGAAAGTAGTTTTCCTTGTTTGTTGCTAAGGCACTGTCACACCTTAGAGTGGGATAGGGGCGTTCTGAGTAGATACTTTTCCCAACAACACTCTTGGCTACAATAAAAGTTAGAATCCTAATGTGTCTCTTAGCTAGTTTATTTATAAAAAAATGGAGCTACCAACATCTCCCTAGAAAATAGGGATATTTTCCTCCCGGACTCGAGAATAGGTGAATCTAACTCTTCCTTGACTTGCACTAGCTTGACTACCAATGAACTCGGTTTTCTTGGCTGCTAATGACACTGAATTGATGAGATAGAGTGGGGGACATTTGACTGATTTGAGGAATTAAAGAGGTGGACCATCTCCTAGAATCTCTCTTGCTTGTCTACTCCGAGTTCCTACACTCAAATCATCTCAAAAGTGCTCCAATTCCTGCATTTAACACACATTAGGCCACATGACATAGTAACACATCTTTACTCCTCACACTAAGCATAATATAACAAAATTTGTAGATAAATGTGATAAAAATATAATTTAATAAGATGGAGGATGGAATTATGACCCATATAATATACCTATTGATGAGTCTCATGAGGCAGTACAGGTGGCAAGATTCTTTTATTGGTAGAGGTTTTAAATCAAGGAGGTCCACTTGAAAACTAAGCCTGCAGGAGTAATCTCGTAAGGTTGCAAAGGGTGTGCAGAGGTTAAGGCAGGGATGATGTATTTTAGGGATGATGTCGGATAATGTGGCAATATGGACACATGGCATGAAAATTTGACATTTTTTGGGTACTTAAGTGGGCCAACAATGTGTGACATGTGGACTAATCCTAAGGTGACACATGGCACAATGATGTAAGCTTGATGTCATCCTCGAGTCCTTATCCCGAAGGAAATAAAAGGGTGCAAGGGAGAAATTTATGGGTTGACAAGGCACTAGGCAAGCATGACAAAGCATAGGACAAATCTAAAAGGCATTGGGCATACCCATAGGATATGTCATCCTTGGAGCATTATCCCAAGAGGTTTTAAAAGGGCACGAGCAAAAAAAGTGGCCTGACAAGGCACCGAAACAACGTAGGAGAGAATGGATCTAATGAAAAAGTCTCTAGTCAAACCTACAAGACACATCATCGCTGGGGCTTGACCCTGGAATTCTTGAAAAGAGTGCAGAAAGGGGGAAACGAGATTACTAGGCATAGGGATGTAGTGGTAGTAATGGTAGAGTTGAGAACTAATGGGAAGAGGCATGTGATGGATCCATTGGACAAGTAATATTGTAAGGCTTACCCAAGAGGAAAACAAAGGTGCATTGGAGATATGGCCAAGATAATGGAGCCGAGAGACATAGGTTTCACCAAAAATTGATAGTTTTGTCAAATGGTGGAAGGTGTGCCCAAGTCTTGGTTTTGCATGTAATGCGATAAAGGGCCTTTGGGATATTTTCAATAAAATAAGCCCTACAGTCATATGTTTTTAGAGGCACGGATGAGTTGAAAGTTATTTGAGAACCAAGGGTCGAGCTTAAATTAGTTGTGGGTGTATAATATAAAGGATTAACATGAATGGCTTGGAATCTCTTCAGTGGGATTCCTCCTTATTTGACCATTCAACATGTTTGGATCAAGAGAGCATTTGAAAAATGAATGGGCCAGTAGTCAGATTTAAAGATTGGAGGCAAATTTCCAGGGATAATTAAATCATGGAAGTAAGAACCACAAATTATAGAATGAATTTTTGAGCATGGTCCTAATAGAATAAGTCACCTCTAATCTTCCTTGAATGCCATGAAAAATTAAATGAAAAGATTGCTCGGTGCATAAACATTGATTACAAATCAAGTATGAAATGCTTGTGGTACATCTTGAGCACACTGATCAATTAATAAGCACGGATAGACTTGGTGGAGTACATAGATGGAATGGGAATTGGTTAATTAGCATGGAAAAGTATCAGGTGCCCATTCCTTGAATTAGTAGAGTTGCAGTAGTTGAGAAGTTGTTTAGAGTCGAGTGATAATGTTTCCCATTCACAGTTGGACTATGAATTAATTCTTAGTATGCAAAAAAATCAGAGCCCATTTTGTGATTTAATATAGCTATAGTGGCCAAGAAATCAAATTTAACAATAGTATGGAGACTCATGTTGAAGTACTCGCTCTTGGGAAGTTTGGACAATATAATGATGACTGATGGACACAACACCATTCTGTGTGTTGCAAGGGAAAAAAACTTTGAAACAATGATTTTTCTAGTGGGGAAGTAGTTGATTATGTTGGGTGAAGATTGTAGATTGTTGCAAGTGAGTGTGTGCAAACAAAAGGGATATGGTGGCCACAAACTGATTATCATACTGTGAAATTTAAGGTTGAGATCAAAGTAGATGGAGCAACGAAGTGTGTCACTATGAATGCAAAGTAGAAAAGAAGGTTTTATGTGGAACAACTGACTAGGTCTTTATATTTCTATGTAATAATAATAGGCCTCTATTTTTTCAATATGAAAATTGTATGAAAAGTAGAACAATTGAATAAAGAAAGAAGTGGCATGCATTCATAAGAGGATGGTGCCTCTTGGCAAGTTGTGGATTTCTAACTTAAAGGGGGTTGGGGCCTCCTATGAGTGGGTGCTGCTCACAAAAAAATGATGCAATTAGGTAGGAGCTTAAATTACATCATAATATCAAGCAGCTTGGTGCTTTTGTCCCTTTGGGTTTCCACATAAAATTCTTGTGTCAATCTACGCATTATGCTCAATCTGATAGTTCGTGTGTTCAGGTGAATGATTTACATTGCTTCCTATGTATTGTGCTAGGAATGCTCACATGAGCAATTTCCAAGATTGAGAGAGAAAATAAGAATTAAGCTTAAAAGTATAAAGACCTCACTAATTACTGATTCACCCCCCCTCTTGGTAATTCCTTATTCGAAAACCTAGATAAAATACTTTCCAAGTTAGAGAGGTGTTGTAAGGGAAACAAGTTGTTGTCCTCATTAATGGCAGATCTACCCATAATTTCATAGATGCAACAATATTGGTAGCCAGGAGGCGTTTGACAAGTAAGGAATTCAAATGATTTAATGTGAAGGTAGTCAAAGGATGTAGAATGGCATATTTAAGGAAGGAAACTCAATTATGGAGCTTAGAATGTGGAATTACACCCTCACTGGTGACTTCTTCATTACGAAAATACATGATACCAACATGGTATTGGGAGTCCAATGGCTCATTTCCATAGGAAAGCATCAAAATAACTACTGCACTATGGAGATGGAGTTTATCACATCAAATGGATAATGGGTATTATTGAGAGGAATGACCAAGAATGATCCATGATTGGTCATGACTAAAATTATGGAAGTTACAAGCTGGCATGGGGACATAGCATGGATTTTGCAATGCCTGGTGATGAAGCAAAATTTGTCAGGAAAAATACTGGGGGGGGGGGGGTGAATCAGTATTTACAAATCAATAACTTTTTTATTTCATAACCAAATTTATATATGCTACGTCAGTGAAGGGAACTCCCGTTTGTATGCAACTGTTCTTAAGGAAACTAGCGTATATCCAGTGAACTTCTGAAATAGTTAATTAATCATATATTGATCTTTAATCAGTGCATCAATACTTTATTAAACATTAAACAGTAACCATGTGCAATAATAACAGAATAAATCATCACACATAAGAAACACACATGAACACTAGGTTTAAGGTGGAAATCCCATGTGGGAGAAAAACCACCTGCTAATGTCATCTATATCTTCTTTTAATATAAAGAAAATTTGTTTACAATCTTGTACTAGTGTAGATTCATACCAATATGCAGGCACCCACTTGTAGAAGGTTACAACCTTCTTTCGTTCTCCACCTTCTACTGGAAGGGAGCTACAACCCCCTAGCTCTTGTACTAGATAATATGTTTACCAGTACATAGGCGCTGACCTATAAGAGGCTACAACCTTCACTCTTCCTCCAGGGACCACGTTTCATAATTTTTCACACAAGATACTCCTGGTACACAACAACACAATATGAAGGCCACTTTTCATCAAATTTTCATACTGGACCCATCAGTAACATTGAAGCTCAAAATCAACCACCACTGCAATAACTGCATCAAACAACAATCAGTCAATTTGAACAGTCAGATCACTGTCACCAGAACACTGCGTTGAACCGAGAAAATTGCATCATCAATACCCTACAACCTCAAAATTCGTATGTCAAAATGTATACGCTACTTCAATGAAGCCAAACTGCATGTATATGCTACTTCCTTTAACCCAACCTACGTATACCTCCAAAAATACTAAATCATAAAATTTCTGAACCAAAAAATGTAGCAACCAGTAACATTATGAAGATCTACTATCAAATTACAGAGTTCTAACCAGATAGCAGTAAAGATCACCCTTCTCACTTAATCAATCAATCAATCAATCAGAATCAATCTCCTTATACAGTCAGTTCTACTTTTGGATCTAATGAAGACATCAGTGACAGACAACAGTAAAACAACAACACTGATTAGATAGATCAGTTATCTCCCAACAATAAGATTTTCTTCTGCTTACGCTACTTGGAAATTCTGAAACAATGTGTATACGTGCCTTCACCAAGGTGAACTAGCATATAGATCTACAATTACTTACTTATATCTTCACAGTTTTTCCAGACTTCAGCCATACCTAGATCATGACATATAAAGGATAAAGCATTCGTTAGCATTCAAATCTAGCCCATCCATTATCATATCATACAATGATAAGTCATTTCAGGTCTCATGATCCTGATCCAACATTGTATCCAAAGGTGCATGTTACACAGTAATTTATCACTGCCTTCCTGTCAGTCACCCTGCTGTGTCCAAGAAGTCACAATCACTAAGTGTTTGATCCCTGAACTGGCTTAAAACCCATTCTTCCAAAGTTTTGTGCATCAGCGCGTCTGTTCCTAAAATAACCGCGATGACCCGCGCCCCACAGTCTATTTCGTGCGCTGCCATCGCGGAAGAACATCACTTTTCCGCGATGACGCACAGCGCGGCTTTCGCGTGTCCTTCCGCGCTGATATGACTTGTTCAGTTATTGTCATGTGCTGACAGCGCGGCAGTCTCCATATAATCCGCGCTGATCCAGTTTGGGCGAATTTGTTCAAACAACCAGCCTTCCAGATCTCTCCAGGCTTGGTTGTTAGCTTTGTGAATGTCGACTCCCTTCTATGGCATGTCTGTTCGACCTTTTGCAACTACTCCCCTTGAAGATAAGCTCATCCTTCCACCTTTTTAGGAGACTCCTTCTCCTATATAAACTTCCACCATTACCATGAGCAGCTGGTTAGAAAATAGCTAGACTTAGCTTGGATTATACAAGAGCTTGTAGTGCTCAGATTGCTGCTATAGGTGTGGTGTGTTAGGAGTGGAAGTGATTGATTGCTTTGGGAAGTTTGTTTGTGACATTTGTGTGAGAGAGAGAGACTAGTTTGTCTTGGGAGAACCATCCTCAAAGGTGAATGCTTGAGATACATGCTGACTGATCCCTCCTGAGAAGTTTATCGACGTCAGAACATTTGGTTGTACTCTTCTCTATTCTGATTAATAATAGATGACTGCTATTATTGTTCCATTCTCGTTTGTTTATGCAATGGATAAATGTGAATTATGTCTTTTCTGACTGGCATATAGTTACTTTTATTAGATTTCACGCTTGCGTTTGCTGTCCCTTCGTGTGTGCAGGTGTCCGTTCACGGGAATCGCGGAAGACTATGACCAGCTGAAGCGAAGGAGCAAGGGAAACATCCCCTCGACAAACGACAGCGCAGGAATCCAAGTAGGTGCTCTTTACTTCTTGTCTAATTGTAACTAGGAACATGCGTGGCAGCATTGTGTGATTGTTGCTAGACCCCTGTTGGGCTAGTAGGGATCGCCTCTATCCGTAGAGGGGATTTACCTTCTCAACAATTTGGCGACTCCGCTGGGGATCAGCCTTTTTGTCTTTTGAGTCCACTTTTGTGTTTGGCTTTGATTGATCTCTTTGTGGGTTTTTGGGATTGTCTTTTGTGGCTTATGAACTTTCTGGGTGTTTCTGGAAAGCGTCTTTATTATTAAAAAGCTCCTGCCTTTGGTTTGGGAAGTTTTTGTTTTGGCTTTCCTTGTTTTTTACTCCCAGCGCGTTTTATTTCGGAACAGTCGTGCTGACATCGCGGCCCTGTTCTTTTGGTTTTCTCTTCATCGCGCCTGTACGTCTAACAGTCGCGCTGACCTCGTTTTCAAGGGCAGCGCGCTTTATTCGTGTTCTTCCGCACTGACATCGCGCCCCCTCTTCTTTGCGATTTCGGTCATCGCGTCTGTGTGTCTTATATCCGCGCTGACCTCGTTTGTCCTGGGGCAGCGCGCTTTTTCCCTGACTTTCCGCGCTGACGTCGCAAAGTTGCTGAAGGCCTCCCCCTGTCAGCGCAAAGTTGCTGAAGGCTACCCGCGCTGAGCCTGAAAAACTTTTTTTTGTCCAAATCGACCTCCTGAACCTCTTGCTGTGACTTTCCCTTCTTCTCCCCGCTTGTCTGATGACTTGTTTTTCACTCTCTGAACTTTGAACTGTTTGATTATGAAGCTCAACTCCATAGGGTTTCGTTTTGCTTGGTTTTAAGTTTGCAAACAACTTCCCTTCTAGCTGCTTGGTTCACGTTTTCATCCTTACTTTTGCGATTACTGGATTGTGTTTGGGTCTCTAATTGACTGGTTGCGACTCTGGTCCGTCGGATGTTTGCTTTTCTCTATTTGATTTCACGCTCTGAACCCTAGGACATCTAGCGGCCGTGTGTGTGTCAAGCCTCCCGTAAGGATCCCTGTTTGCTTGATTGACCAGCTCGTTCTAGACTCGCTTTTCGCATTTTTTCAGTGATTGTTAGAGTGTATTGGTTTGTGCTTCCAAGTGATCTTTTCCGCTTCCTCCTTGCTTGCAATCCTTGCTTGTTTTGCAGAGCTTAGATCACATAGCTCGTGCATTGCCTTGTTTCCCTTTGATTTCGAGACTTTGTTTGAGTGTTTTGGGAACTTCGTGTGCTCTCATTAAGTAGTTTACTTGGTGTTCAAGTTCCTCCAAATTCCTTTAGGTGTGTTATGTCACTAAAAGAAAATGAATTAGTAGCTTATTTTAAAATTCGAGAAGGAAAAGAACATTTCATTGATTTCCATTTTCAAAAGAAAAGTTTCCTTTCCTCGCTTTAGTTGCATTTAGCTACTTGTTTGTTTGTTTTCGTTTTGTTTAAAAAATTCTTTGCCCTCTCATAGCTAGAATTCATCGAATGAAACGAAATTCTTTTGCATATAGATTGCATCTAAGTAATTGTGAGCGAACATACGATAGAGCTTGAAATCGAAACTTAATCTCAAGATCAACTATAAAATGAACCGAATGAATCTAAAAACGCATTGGAACTAAACGCAAATATCTAGAGGTCTAGGTTAGAGACGTGTTCCGGCGTCTTTAAACATAGTCACTGTTGTTTCACATTAGGTTGGGTGATTCCTCCTTCTGTGACTCGATAGTGGTCTAACACGGACTGCGCTCCCACGTACCGTCGCGTATATAGGGAGACCCCACTAGGCTTTTATCCTTTATCCATAGGAAGCCGAGTCGGCCGCCCTACGATTCGCAATGCAGTGAACACAGCATTCACGAAGATCGACCACCCGTACCCTAAAAAGTATTCTGTGGTTTTGCGAAAAGTTTGGCACGCCCTCTACCTAGAGTTCCAGAGCAGTCACTTTTGATCCTTTTCGGACTCGCTAAACGAAAAGGTGCCTGTGAGCGTCTTGTCACTTCGTGCTCATTAAACATTCGAAGGAGACTGGAGTCATCTTTTCGTCCTTTTCTCGACTCCTGAAATATGAAAAGGTCAAGTTTGGTTCTTGTGTCTTAAAATTTATTCGGCCACGATAACATTCCCTGTTAGATCTTGTGTGCGTTAGCTTGAGTAGGTTTCGTTTTCATTTGCTATGGCAACTTTTCCAGGATTCACTAACCCAGGTTCCCCCTCTGATGGGAACCCAGGACAATTCCCTCCTCTTGGGAATGTTGGTGCTCCGTATATGGCGACGTTGTCCCTACCAGGGTTAACTGTCGGGTTGCCTGTGTGGTTGTTTTCAACCTCTTTGGTCCCTACCGTATCGGCTGTTAGTCCGTCAGTCCCTCCACCTGAACGACATCATGTTGATCCAAAGGTGGATCTCTCCCCTTCGACGCCTACTTCTACGTCGTCCTCTTCCACTTCGCCTGGTGAAAGTCTCGATTCGCATAACCAGGTGGCTAAGAAGAAGAAGAGGAAGTCCAAGAAGAAGAAGTCTCCTAAGGGAGAGTCTACACACACACTCCCCCTCTCAAGTCCAGCTATCCACTCCAGTACACCTGAAGTCGGGTCACCTTCTGCCCCTCCGCGGAAGGTCAAGTTTCCTTGTCGATTATGCAAGGAGGACCATCTGCTTCGTGATTGTCCCGGCATTCCCAGGGTATTAGAAGTTTGGTCTCACGATCCGGCCCGCCCTTCATCGTCCACTGATGATCATGGCGATGCTACCTCATCAGTTGGGAATGGTAAGGAGAAAAGGAAGTTTCGAATCCCCTGTCGACTTTGTGAAGGCAAACATCCCCTTCACCTTTGTCCCCTCATGGATAAAGCCTCTGCTGTGTTGGAAAGTCTTGCTGCTCCTCCGAATCCATTTCCCGCCGGTTATCAACGTCTTTCTACAACTGTAGATCGCGCCCTTGTTGACAAAGAGATTGTTTCAGATTCCTCTTTTGTCCAAGCCCCTCTTCCCGAACCTGGCTGTTCCCAGTCTGTTCCAGACCCGCCGTTGGTCGGAAGGAGTGTTGATTCGAGTTCACCTCCTCTCAAGCACTCTGTTTCGGAAGAGCAAAATTCTCATGTTCTTCTCGTCTCCTCAGATTCTCCTGAGCTTGATAAAGGTTCTCCTGAAACCTCTCCGGAGAATTTAGATTCGGTTCTTTCCGAGCAGGGGGGCAACCATATGGTTCCCCCACCAAGTAGTTCGGTCATTTCCTTTGATTGGAGTCGTTTGACTACCCCTCCCCTTCCATCCCACGTGCCTTTCTGGGTCACCGCCTATGCTTGCAATAAGGCGCTGCCTGGCACTGTGTTAGACGAAGGAGCATCGGTTAGTCTTATGCCCGTTACTACTTGGCGAGCTTTGGGTTCCCCATCGCTTGTACCTGTCGCACCGCATCTCACCGCGTTTGACGGAGGAACGAGTCAGCCATTAGGGATCCTTCCAAAGTTTCCTATTACTTTGGGGGGCAAGACTGTCTATATAGACATCTCAGTTACCCAAGGTTCTTTAGACTTCAGTCTTCTCCTTGGTCGTGATTATGTGTATGCCATGGGAGCCCTTGTTTCTTCACTTTTCCGTGTGGTTTGTTTTCCACACGATGGAAGAATCGTGACGTTCGATCAATTATCGTTCGTTCGTCCACAAGCCCCTCCGGCGCACTCGTCCTTCCCTCCCGGTTTTCATCCACAAGTTGCATCTGCCTCGCCGCAAATCAACTACGTGGCCACCTACCCCGTGCCCGTACCCAGTGATGACACCATCGTGCATAGTGCCCTGGGGGCATTAGGTCCTGATTTCCAAGATGTCGGCCTTTCCTCCGGAGCCACTTTCTTGGGGGCCTCCACTTCCCGTTCATTATGATGAAGTCTGGACGGAGCATAGTTCTTTTCCGGTGTCAAGCTCCTTAAAAAATGAAACTAGGTCTGGTCGGAGCATAGTTCCTTTCCGGTGTCAAGCTCCTTAAAAAATGAAACTGGGTCTGGTTGGAGCACAGTTCTTTTCCGGTGTCAAGCTCCTTAAAAAATGAAACTGGGTCTGGATGGAGCATAGTTCTTTTCCGGTGTCAAGCTCCTTAAAAAATGAAACTAGGTCTGGTTGGAGCATAGTTCCTTTCCGGTGTCAAGCTCCTTAAAAGATGAAACCAGGTCTGACGGAGCATAGTTCGCTTTCCTGTGTCAAGCTCCTTAAAAAAATGAAACTAGGTGTCGGAGCATAGTTCCTGATCTTGTGTCAAGCTCGTTAAAACATGAAACAAGGGTTATGAGGATAGTTCTTTTACTGTGTCAACCTCATTAAAAAAAGAAACACTTCCCTTTCCAGATCAAGTCTTTTGATTAAGATCTCGTAAAATACAAGTCGAGTCTTTCATAGATCTCGAGAGTGAACCTTCATTCCATCCACTTTGTTGAATGCAATGAAGCTTGGGGGGCATGTACCTCGATTTTCATTATTATGCTGGGGGGCATGCAAACTTATAACAAGCATAGTTTTTCGTTTCAAGCTTGTGTAAACATGAAACCGAATCCAAGCAAAGTTCTCCATGGTTCAAGCTTGTGTAAAAATGAACCCATACCCGATTTACATCTCGTGATTGCCATTTTTATCCGTTGAATTCTGCTAGATGAGCCTTGGTTGTTTCATTCCATTGCTACCATCTCTTTGGCCGATCATATGCTCTCACTTGGTTGTTTATCCTTTCCTGAGGAACCGCAGCGATGAGTGGTTTTATTAGCCAGCCTCTTAACCATTACATGTTGTGAACAGTTCCACCATTGCCGGAACCCGTTGCTACCTTTTATACCACTCGTTCCTCTAGGATGAGTCACCTTTAAGCTCTTTTCTGACTCATAAAATATGAAAAGATTGTCGAGTATTTTTCCCTTTTTGACTCGTTAAAGAGAATAAAAATGGAGGTCTGCTTTCAGCTCTTTTCTGACCGTTTAAAGATGAAAAGATTGCCGAGCTCCCTTTCAGCTCGTTAAAGGGAACGAAAGGCGGTCGTTTTTAAGCTCTTTTTCCGACCGTTAAACCAAAAAGATCGCCGGGTGCTTGTCGTTTCGCACTCGATATTGGCTCTAAAACGACGTGTCTTCGACCACTTTTTTACTTTTTCCGGTCGGCGACACTATTTATGAAAAGTACTCCTCAGTTGTAATGACCGGGCGGTTCTTTCGAGCACAGTTTTATACTTTTTCGGGCTCGAGAGACACAACTGTACGAAAAAGGACCCCCCTGGAGCCTCCTTTTCCGCATTCTTTTTAGACTCTCGAAACAAGAAAAGAAGCCGAGTTTTTCCTTTGTCAGGCTCGTTAAACACTCAATGACATCGGATATTGTCAACATGACACACATCAAGCATATGTTACCCCCGTCAAGCTTGTCGTCCAAAATAATCGGGGTACCTGCCTGCAAAGGTGGGGAAAATGGAACTTTGATTACAGTCGTCTCGGCAGTACGTCGCTCTTGAACATGGCACTCCGCTGTTTCGTGTCTGGGTGGGGTCATCTCATCTCGTTTTCACTAGCCTCCATGGGTTTGGGACATCCTATTTGATCTCTCATCTGTTCATTGCCATCATCATCCTACCCGCTGCTCATTTGATGTCAAGTGCTGCCAAATCCGTTACAGTGCCGTTATGTGTTCAAGAGAAGTTGTCCTCTGCCACAAAGCAATCTCGTTCGCTATCTCATCACAAATTATTAATACCTCT
Organism: Pinus tabuliformis; assembly: GCA_031772625.1. Lineage (NCBI taxonomy): Eukaryota > Viridiplantae > Streptophyta > Pinopsida > Pinales > Pinaceae > Pinus > Pinus tabuliformis. The sequence goes on along the minus strand of CM062817.1, from coordinate 1,443,413,405 downwards.
GTCTCGTGTCGCTGATGTGGGAATCATTATGGCCCACCTTCGATCAAGGCCACTTCTCGTCGACTTCAACTCATTATCCGAGAAAGTGACTTAGAGACTCCTTCCAGGTGCCTTGGAGCCTGCATGCCTCAATGGCAGGTTCCTCGTGTTCGACGCAAGGTTTACATCATTGACCTACGATCGAATGATTCCGTGGGTGTTCGACACCAACTCATTGATTCACACGCTACGGATTGTACCTATAGTACCTTGAGGGCCATTGTCATTATTGGTGGTACCTCTCGCGTCTGTTAACGGTTCTCATCATTGACCGGTAATCAGGCGATGTTCATACATGTTCGACTCCAACCCCTGTATTCACATGTGTGGACCTGTACTCTGTTCGGGTCGAGATGGAGCGCAAGACCCTGGATCCTTGCTCACTGTGGTCCAGGCTGCGATTTTGTGGATAATCATTACATGACTCATCGATGGATGGCTGCGCCCATACCTGAGTCTTCATGGATGGCTGCGACCATACCTTGTCTTTATTATGGTCTCTTTAGCTGGGTGGCTGCGTCCATACCATAGACCAGTCTTGCATGTCTTTTGGATGGCTGCGCCCATACCTAGACTGCGTGTACATGATTGTCAGAGATTTTTCGGTACTTCCTGGTGGTGTTCCAGTTCGGCGTGTGTTGTAAAGCATTTCACCCCTCCCACTCTCTCGGTCTTCATGCTTTAGGGGGCATCTGTTACACAGTAATTTATCACTGCCCTCCTGTCAGTCACCCTGCTGTGTCCAAGAAGTCACAATCACTAAGTGTTTGATCCCTGAACTGGCTTAAAACCCATTCTTCCAAAGTTTTGTGCATCAGCGCGTCTGTTCCTAAAATAACCGCGATGACCCGCGCCCCACAGTCTATTTCGTGCGCTGCCATCGCGGAAGAACATCACTTTTCCGCGATGACGCACAGCGCGGCTTTCACGTGTCCTTCCGCGCTGACATGGCTTGTTCAGTTATTGTCATGTGCTGACAGCGCGGCAGTCTCCATATAATCCGCGCTGATCCAGTTTGGGCGAATTTGTTCAAACAACCAGCCTTCCAGATCTCTCCAGGCTTGGTTGTTAGCTTTGTGAATGTCGACTCCCTTCTATGGCATGTCTGTTCGACCTTTTGCAACTACTCCCCTTGAAGATAAGCTCATCCTTCCACCTTTTTAGGAGACTCCTTCTCCTATATAAACTTCCACCATTACCATGAGCAGCTGGTTAGAAAATAGCTAGACTTAGCTTGGATTATACAAGAGCTTGTAGTGCTCAGATTGCTGCTATAGGTGTGGTGTGTTAGGAGTGGAAGTGATTGATTGCTTTGGGAAGTTTGTTTGTGACATTTGTGTGAGAGAGAGAGACTAGTTTGTCTTGGGAGAACCATCCTCAAAGGTGAATGCTTGAGATACATGCTGACTGATCCCTCCTGAGAAGTTTATCGACGTCAGAACGTTTGGTTGTACTCTTCTCTATTCTGATTAATAATAGATGACTGCTATTATTGTTCCATTCTCGTTTGTTTATGCAATGGATAAATGTGAATTATGTCTTTTCTGACTGGCATATAGTTACTTTTACTAGATTTCACGCTTGCGTTTGCTTTCCCTTCGTGTGTGCAGGTGTCCGTTCGCGGGGATCGCGGAAGACTACGACCAGCTGAAGCGAAGGAGCAAGGGAAACATCCCCTCGACAAACGACAGCGCAGGAATCCAAGTAGGTGTTCTTTACTTCTTGTCTAATTGTAACTAGGAACATGCGTGGCAGCATTGTGTGATTGTTGCTAGACCCCTGTTGGGCTAGTAGGGATCGCCTCTATCCGTAGAGGGGATTTACCTTCTCAACAATTTGGGCTAGTAGGGATCGCCTCATGTACCTCGATTTTCATTATTATGCTGGGGGGCATGCAAACTTATAACAAGCATAGTTTTTCGTTTCAAGCTTGTGTAAACATGAAACCGAATCCAAGCAAAGTTCTCCATGGTTCAAGCTTGTGTAAAAATGAACCCATACCCGATTTACATCTCGTGATTGCCATTTTTATCCGTTGAATTCTGCTAGATGAGCCTTGGTTGTTTCATTCCATTGCTACCATCTCTTTGGCCGATCATATGCTCTCACTTGGTTGTTTATCCTTTCCTGAGGAACCGCAGCGATGAGTGGTTTTATTAGCCAGCCTCTTAACCATTACATGTTGTGAACAGTTCCACCATTGCCGGAACCCGTTGCTACCTTTTATACCACTCGTTCCTCTAGGATGAGTCACCTTTAAGCTCTTTTCTGACTCCTGAAATATGAAAAGGTCAAGTTTGGTTCTTGTGTCTTAAAATTTATTCGGCCACGATAACATTCCCTGTTAGATCTTGTGTGCGTTAGCTTGAGTAGGTTTCGTTTTCATTTGCTATGGCAACTTTTCCAGGATTCACTAACCCAGGTTCCCCCTCTGATGGGAACCCAGGACAATTCCCTCCTCTTGGGAATGTTGGTGCTCCGTATATGGCGACGTTGTCCCTACCAGGGTTAACTGTCGGGTTGCCTGTGTGGTTGTTTTCAACCTCTTTGGTCCCTACCGTATCGGCTGTTAGTCCGTCAGTCCCTCCACCTGAACGACATCATGTTGATCCAAAGGTGGATCTCTCCCCTTCGACGCCTACTTCTACGTCGTCCTCTTCCACTTCGCCTGGTGAAAGTCTCGATTCGCATAACCAGGTGGCTAAGAAGAAGAAGAGGAAGTCCAAGAAGAAGAAGTCTCCTAAGGGAGAGTCTACACACACACTCCCCCTCTCAAGTCCAGCTATCCACTCCAGTACACCTGAAGTCGGGTCACCTTCTGCCCCTCCGCGGAAGGTCAAGTTTCCTTGTCGATTATGCAAGGAGGACCATCTGCTTCGTGATTGTCCCGGCATTCCCAGGGTATTAGAAGTTTGGTCTCACGATCCGGCCCGCCCTTCATCGTCCACTGATGATCATGGCGATGCTACCTCATCAGTTGGGAATGGTAAGGAGAAAAGGAAGTTTCGAATCCCCTGTCGACTTTGTGAAGGCAAACATCCCCTTCACCTTTGTCCCCTCATGGATAAAGCCTCTGCTGTGTTGGAAAGTCTTGCTGCTCCTCCGAATCCATTTCCCGCCGGTTATCAACGTCTTTCTACAACTGTAGATCGCGCCCTTGTTGACAAAGAGATTGTTTCAGATTCCTCTTTTGTCCAAGCCCCTCTTCCCGAACCTGGCTGTTCCCAGTCTGTTCCAGACCCGCCGTTGGTCGGAAGGAGTGTTGATTCGAGTTCACCTCCTCTCAAGCACTCTGTTTCGGAAGAGCAAAATTCTCATGTTCTTCTCGTCTCCTCAGATTCTCCTGAGCTTGATAAAGGTTCTCCTGAAACCTCTCCGGAGAATTTAGATTCGGTTCTTTCCGAGCAGGGGGGCAACCATATGGTTCCCCCACCAAGTAGTTCGGTCATTTCCTTTTATTGGAGTCGTTTGACTACCCCTCCCCTTCCATCCCACGTGCCTTTCTGGGTCACCGCCTATGCTTGCAATAAGGCGCTGCCTGGCACTGTGTTAGACGAAGGAGCATCGGTTAGTCTTATGCCCGTTACTACTTGGCGAGCTTTGGGTTCCCCATCGCTTGTACCTGTCGCACCGCATCTCACCGCGTTTGACGGAGGAACGAGTCAGCCATTAGGGATCCTTCCAAAGTTTCCTATTACTTTGGGGGGCAAGACTGTCTATATAGACATCTCAGTTACCCAACGTTCTTTAGACTTCAGTCTTCTCCTTGGTCGTGATTATGTGTATGCCATGGGAGCCCTTGTTTCTTCACTTTTCCGTGTGGTTTGTTTTCCACACGATGGAAGAATCATGACGTTCGATCAATTATCGTTCGTTCGTCCACAAGCCCCTCCGGCGCACTCGTCCTTCCCTCCCGGTTTTCATCCACAAGTTGCATCTGCCTCGCCGCAAATCAACTACGTGGCCACCTACCCCGTGCCCGTACCCAGTGATGACACCATCGTGCATAGTGCCCTGGGGGCATTAGGTCCTGATTTCCAAGATGTCGGCCTTTCCTCCGGAGCCACTTTCTTGGGGGCCTCCACTTCCCGTTCATTATGATGAAGTCTGGACGGAGCATAGTTCTTTTCCGGTGTCAAGCTCCTTAAAAAATGAAACTAGGTCTGGTCGGAGCATAGTTCCTTTCCGGTGTCAAGCTCCTTAAAAAATGAAACTGGGTCTGGTCGGAGCATAGTTCCTTTCCGGTGTCAAGCTCCTTAAAAAATGAAACTGGGTCTGGTTGGAGCACAGTTCTTTTCCGGTGTCAAGCTCCTTAAAAAATGAAACTGGGTCTGGATGGAGCATAGTTCTTTTCCGGTGTCAAGCTCCTTAAAAAATGAAACTAGGTCTGGTTGGAGCATAGTTCCTTTCCGGTGTCAAGCTCCTTAAAAGATGAAACCAGGTCTGACGGAGCATAGTTCGCTTTCCTGTGTCAAGCTCCTTAAAAAATGAAACTAGGTGTCGGAGCATAGTTCCTGATCTTGTGTCAAGCTCGTTAAAACATGAAACAAGGGTTATGAGGATAGTTCTTTTACTGTGTCAACCTCATTAAAAAAAGAAACACTTCCCTTTCCAGATCGAGTCTTTTGATTAAGATCTCGTAAAATACAAGTCGAGTCTTTCATAGATCTCGAGAGTAAACCTTCATTCCATCCACTTTGTTGAATGCAATGAAGCTTGGGGGCATGTACCTCGATTTTCATTATTATGCTGGGGGCATGCAAACTTATAACAAGCATAGTTTTTCGTTTCAAGCTTGTGTAAACATGAAACCGAATCCAAGCAAAGTTCTCCATGGTTCAAGCTTGTGTAAAAATGAACCCATACCCGATTTACATCTCGTGATTGCCATTTTTATCCGTTGAATTCTGCTAGATGAGCCTTGGTTGTTTCATTCCATTGCTACCATCTCTTTGGCCGATCATATGCTCTCACTTGGTTGTTTATCCTTTCCTGAGGAACCGCAGCGATGAGTGGTTTTATTAGCCAGCCTCTTAACCATTACATGTTGTGAACAGTTCCACCATTGCCGGAACCCGTTGCTACCTTTTATACCACTCGTTCCTCTAGGATGAGTCACCTTTAAGCTCTTTTCTGACTCATAAAATATGAAAAGATTGTCGAGTATTTTTCCCTTTTTGACTCGTTAAAGAGAATAAAAATGGAGGTCTGCTTTCAGCTCTTTTCTGACCGTTTAAAGATGAAAAGATTGCCGAGTCCCCCTCTCGACTCGTTAACGGAACGAGAGGCGGTCACTTTTAAAGCTCTTTTTTCGACCGTTTAAACTAAAAAGATTGCCGGGTGTTTGTCGTTTCGCACTCGTTATTGGCTCCAAAACGACGTACTTCTGACCGCTTTTTTACTTTTTCGGGTCAAAGTTACTATTCACGAAAAGTACTCCTCGATCGTAATGGTCGGGCGGTTCTTTCGAGCATTGTTTTATACTTTTTCGGGCTCGAGAGACACAACTGTACGAAAAAGGACCCCCCTGGAGTCTCCTTTTCCGCATTCTTTTCAGACTCTCGAAACAAGAAAAGAAGCCGAGTTTTTCCTTTGTCAGGCTCGTTAAACACTCAATGACATCGGATATGGTCAACATGACACACACCAAGCATATGTTACCCCCGTCAAGCTTGTCATCCAAAAATAATCGGGGTACCTGCCTGCAAAGGTGGGGAAAATGGAACTTTGATTACAGTCGTCTCGGCAGTACGTCGCTCTTGAACATGGCACTCCGCTGTTTCGTGTCTGGGTGGGGTCATCTCATCTCGTTTTCACTAGCCTCCATGGGTTTGGGACATCCTATTTGATCTCTCATCTGTTCATTGCCATCATCATCCTACCCGCTGCTCATTTGATGTCAAGTACTGCCAAATCCGTTATAGTGCCGTTATGTGTTCAAGAGAAGTTGTCCTCTGCCACAAAGCAACCTCGTTCGCTATCTCATCACAAATTATTATACCTCTGTCTCGTGTCGCTGATGTGGGAATCATTATGGCCCACCTTCGATCAAGGCCACTTCTCGTCGACTTCAACTCATTATCCGAGAAAGTGACTTAGAGACTCCTTCCAGGTGCCTTGGAGCCTGCATGCCTCAATGGCAGGTTCCTCGTGTTCGACGCAAGGTTTACATCATTGACCTACGATCGAATGATTCCGTGGGTGTTCGACACCAACTCATTGATTCACACGCTACGGATTGTACCTATAGTACCTTGAGGGCCATTGTCATTATTGGTGGTACCTCTCGCGTCTGTTAACGGTTCTCATCATTGACCGGTAATCAGGCGATGTTCATACATGTTCGACTCCAACCCCTGTATTCACATGTGTGGACCTGTACTCTGTTCGGGTCGAGATGGAGCGCAAGACCCTGGATCCTTGCTCACTGTGGTCCAGGCTGCGATTTTGTGGATAATCATTACATGACTCATCGATGGATGGCTGCGCCCATACCTGAGTCTTCATGGATGGCTGCGACCATACCTTGTCTTTATTATGGTCTCTTTAGCTGGGTGGCTGCGTCCATACCATAGACCAGTCTTGCATGTCTTTTGGATGGCTGTGCCCATACCTAGACTGCGTGTACATGATTGTCAGAGATTTTTCGGTACTTCCTGGTGGTGTTCCAGTTCGGCGTGTGTTGTAAAGCATTTCACCCCTCCCACTCTCTCGGTCTTCATGCTTTAGGGGGCATCTGTTACACAGTAATTTATCACTGCCTTCCTGTCAGTCACCCTGCTGTGTCCAAGAAGTCACAATCACTAAGTGTTTGATCCCTGAACTGGCTTAAAACCCATTCTTCCAAAGTTTTGTGCATCAGCGCGTCTGTTCCTAAAATAACCGCGATGACCCGCGCCCCACAGTCTATTTCGTGCGCTGCCATCGCGGAAGAACATCACTTTTACGCGATGACGCACAGCGCGGCTTTCGCGTGTCCTTCCGCGCTGATATGACTTGTTCAGTTATTGTCATGTGCTGGCAGCGTGGCAGTCTCCATATAATCCGCGCTGATCCAGTTTGGGCGAATTTGTTCAAACAACCAGCCTTCCAGATCTCTCCAGGCTTGGTTGTTAGCTTTGTGAATGTCGACTCCCTTCTATGGCATGTCTGTTCGACCTTTTGCAACTACTCCCCTTGAAGATAAGCTCATCCTTCCACCTTTTTAGGAGACTCCTTCTCCTATATAAACTTCCACCATTACCATGAGCAGCTGGTTAGAAAATAGCTAGACTTAGCTTGGATTATACAAGAGCTTGTAGTGCTCAGATTGCTGCTATAGGTGTGGTGTGTTAGGAGTGGAAGTGATTGATTGCTTTGGGAAGTTTGTTTGTGACATTTGTGTGAGAGAGAGAGACTAGTTTGTCTTGGGAGAACCATCCTCAAAGGTGAATGCTTGAGATACATGCTGACTGATCCCTCCTGAGAAGTTTATCGACGTCAGAACATTTGGTTGTACTCTTCTCTATTCTGATTAATAATAGATGACTGCTATTATTGTTCCATTCTCGTTTGTTTATGCAATGGATAAATGTGAATTATGTCTTTTCTGACTGGCATATAGTTACTTTTATTAGATTTCACGCTTGCGTTTGCTGTCCCTTCGTGTGTGCAGGTGTCCGTTCGCGGGAATCGCGGAAGACTATGACCAGCTGAAGCGAAGGAGCAAGGGAAACATCCCCTCGACAAACGACAGCGCAGGAATCCAAGTAGGTGCTCTTTACTTCTTGTCTAATTGTAACTAGGAACATGCGTGGCAGCATTGTGTGATTGTTGCTAGACCCCTGTTGGGCTAGTAGGGATCGCCTCTATCCGTAGAGGGGATTTACCTTCTCAACAGTGCACAAGATATTTCAGATCATATCATAACCATAGCCCTAGCAACATAAAATATACATCAAATAGAAGTATTCATGAAAAACCCTTTTACTTTCACATTTAGCCCTTTGATCTTCTCCTCCTTATATAGTTTTAGCCTTTCTCAATACCTCGAACCAAAACAACACTTAGAGCCTGTGGTATTCTTATACGGGATCAAGTAACCATTATTCCGCTAAATATTGTGGGCCAATACCATGGTATGGACCGTTCGTATTCATTTATCTTAATTTCCTTAATTTTCCATCTCATACGCGCTTTTAATTTTGTGAAAGTGTGTGCATACGTATACATGCCTTTTTCTCAGTGAACCCATTTGTATACACTACTTGGACTAGGTGAACCAGCATATACAACTTAATACAACTAAAAACATTTTTTTTCTTCAATTTCTTGATTCTGATATGTAGTCCTATGTTCCAACATCCTGTTCTTCTATACCATTGCCATGTTACCTCTAAATTGGCTTGTTATAATTTAATCTTCCCTTTATCAAATCTGAACTGACTTGTGAGTGGGTTGCCATCAAGGACAACACATGTACCATAATGACAAGAAAATTTCTCAGATGATGGACATCCCTATTAAGGAGGCATCAAAAGATATTCAGAGAAATCCCACTATGAAGACCTCTGAATATGTGATTCAAGCATCCATTATAATTGGAAGAATGGGCTAATCCTATCATCACAACTCCTTATAGGTACCCCAAATGGTACAAGGACGAAATTAAGAAGACCATTAAAGAGCTATTGAATATGGCACATATACGGCTAAGCTCTAGCCCATTCACATCCTCTATATTATTAGTGAAGAAGAAGAATGGGAAATTAAGGATGTGTATCAATTACAGGAACTTAAATAAGAAGACTACCATGTATTGGTACCCAATACCCAAGGTCGTTCAACTTCTAGATGAATTACATGGAGCTATATATTTCTCAAAATTGATTTGCAGTGAATTTACCATCAATTTGGGGAGTGTGAGTAGGATATACACAAAATTGCTTTCATATGCCACTATGGACACTTTGTGTTCCTCTTCATGCCTTTTTGGGTTACCAATACCCATGCCACCTTCTAATTGTGCATGAGCCATATTTTCAAGAAGCATCTATGTAAATCCTTATTAGTATTTTTTTATGATCTCCTTATTTATAACAGGACACGGGAAGCACATTTGGGACACATGGATGAGGTGTTGTGCATATTGGAGGAGAAACCTCTTTCTTCCAAAGAATCTAAGCATGAATTTGGGATGACTAAGATATTGTACTTTGGGCATATTATTAGACAAAAAAGGGTGAAATTACAATAAGATAATATAAAAACTATTCTTGATTGTCCAACGCCTAAGAATATTACATATTTATGTCTATTCATGGGAATATGCAATTACTATAGGAACTTTGTCAGGGGTTATGCACAGATGGTGGAACCTTTACAAATATGACAAAAAATGGAGAAATTAGATGACTGGAGGAAGCATAAAAGTCGTTTGAGAACTATAAAGAGGTAATGAGTACTTCTCCCATCCCGGCCCTTCCATATTTCTCGAAAACATTTTGTGCTATAATGTCATGAATCAGGAGAAGGTATAAGGGTTGTATTGGAACAATATAAATACCCTAAATATCTTTAAATCTGGATTCTACTAGAGCTATGGAAGATATATTCTATCTATGATAAGGATATGCTTGCAACTATGCCTGCATTGAAAAATTTTAGGAAGTACCTATTGTGATCAAAACAAACCACAAAAGATTGAGATATTTCTTGGAACAAAAGGAGATAAATGAGAGGTTGAAAAAATGGGTGAGAAAATAAAAGCCTACAATTTTGATATTAAATATGTTAAGGTGAAAATGAAGGTGGTAGTTGAATCCCTCTCAACATGACTAGCAGAGTGTTCACTTATGGATATAACCAGTGAATGGAAGGCACTCCTACTAGTTGAATATTCCAAAAAAAAAATTGCATGCGAGATGAAGGAGGGTCTAAGTCAGGATAATAGTTATAAGGTCATTGGTGACATCATCTTTTACAAAGGGAGGATTTTCCTGGTTCTATAATTTCACCTCAAGGAAAAAACTATGAAGGAAACATGTAAGGCACCTGTAGCTTGTCATCAAGGATTATTTAAGACATATTGACAAGTGAGAGAAAGGTTCACGTGGAAGGCCCTCAAGAGGTATATTTGGAAGCATGTGGTAGAGTGCACCATTTTCTAGTAGAAAAATGTGGAATAGACTCATACTACAGGTTTTCTACCACCACTACCTATCCCACAATAAAAATGGGAAAGCATTTCCATGGATTTCATCACATGACTTCCAAAGGTGCATGGGAAAGATTGCACCTTTGTAGTGGTGGATACATTGACCAAATTTGCACATTTCATCGCCATAACTTTGACTACACAACAATGTAAGTAGCATGGGAATTTTTTTGGGAGAGGTTGCACGAGATCGCCAGGCATATGGTCGATTGTAATCTTCCCGGTTGATGAGGCTCGGTATTGCAACAAGAGTGTTGCAACTCCCAAGGCTACTAGATTTAATTATCAACGTGGGGTTTATACAAATTTATGAGGTGACAATGTTGTATGCACAGTAGGGTAAGTTCTACTCATGCCACCTTTAAGAAATGAACTAGACCAAGGCATATAGAGACCACTCTATCGGCTGACTCAAGGAAGGAAATTATATAAAAATAGGGTTTTGTTCTAGTTTCATAAATGGAAATATTATTGTACTTAAAAAAGAAATGAATATGCTACTTGTTCAAATGCAAATGCTAACCCTAGTTGCAGGAATGTAAAGGATATACTACTTGAAAAAAATGGAAACATTAGTCTACTTGCATAATGTAAATTCTATGCTACTTACAGGAATGTAAACACTAATCTAATTGCAGAATTTAAAAGTTGTATTGAAAAGAAAACTAACCTATGTAATGAAAATAACAATGCTTGCAATTGAAACCTTAAAAGAAGCATGAACCCAAGAGAAACAGTCCTAATCTACTTTGCATGAGCATGAATTCAACCTTTAATCATTGTGTTCAAAGAGATTAGCTTTAGTGACAGACTTCATTGGGCATTTCACGAGGAAATCAAGAAAAATCATTGTATCTCTAAATTCAGAAAATTTTCCATTAACCCTAGTTGTAGAAACATGTTGCATCAAGGAAAATTTTAAGGATGGAAATTTTTCTTGAAGTTTAAAAATATTGGCGAATCTCACTAATCCCTAATATGCAAACTATAAAAATTTTATTGATATATTTGTAAAATTATTTAAATTTATAATGATTATATATATATTATCTATATAATGTTGGTGATTTTTAAGGTAAAATAAATTTATATTCTAGAATCTAGGTGCATCATCTTTTATAAAATTTGGAAATTGGCGAATCTTTTTTGTGGAAAAATCATGGAAAATTAGCTCATTGGGCAAACATTAGCCCCTAAAATTTTCCATGGTTGCAGTGAAGAAATGACAAGTCATAAGTGGTCTTTATTCTCCCTCAATCATGGTTTAAGAGCCTAGCGGACATTATTGAAGGCTATGAAGAAAAAATCAAGCTTTTGGAGAAAATATAACCAAGTTTACATGAAGCTACAAGAGTGCTACATAATGCTACAAGATTGCCTTGTTTTGTTATAGGATTGGATATGTGAGAATTTTGAGGGTGTAAAAGTTGATATAAAGGTGGAAAAGGGTATACAAAGGTATATGAATGTTGTATGAATTTTTCACCAATATTGGCACCACTGAGAGGCCCATCTTGAACAAAATAAAAATGCACATGGTGTCTTTCAATGAGCCATAAATGTACTTTCGGTGGTAGAGTTTTGAGGGCATTGTGAGGTGAGGAGAAAGAGGTTGATGATGGTAAGAGGAATGTGAGATGACTAGTATAACCCTACAAGACAATAGTAGTAACTGCACACCAGACACATAATCCTTTTGCAAGTTTAAAACAATGATAAACTAAAAACCAAATTATAGCAAAGTAGAACTAAATAAGAAAGGATGAGTTGAATTTTATTTGCATAAAAAGACATTATATCTTGTAGCATGCATATGACCTACATCCATGAAGGCTTAGAGAAAACTATGATTTAATCCCAAAGTATGCATGTTAGGATAGGGTCCCTTGGGGTAAAGTTTTGTAATAAATTTTGGTATACTTGTAAAGTATCCGCGTTTGAGGGAGCGGAGTGCGAAGGTCATAAGATTCAAAAGGGGATTTAGTCCCTTTATTTGCTAGAACATAGGGATTTTTGTGACCCACCCATGGTCCACGAACCATGGTATTATAAAAGTGAATGCTATATATAGAAGAGTCATAGCTAGTCTAGGAGGTCATTCGATAATAGAAGATCAATGTATGAGAAAGTAAGCTAAGGTAGGAAAGTCGGCTTCCTGTACTTAGACAAAGGGGAAGGCTCCTGTTGCTGAGCGCATGGATACCTTGGTAACGCCATGGGCTGAGTGCGCGAGCCCCTACAATTGAGTGCGCAGGGAAGAAGAGTGTGTAACAGGATGATTATATCAATAAAAAAATGTTTTGAAGATCTACTTGTGTATCTATGCGATTGCATTTACTTCTGCAAGTTTCTATATTTTCATTCTGTATTTAAATTTATCTGAATGAATGCTTAATTGATGCATGAAAGTAGCATATCTACTTATTTACTTACTGTTATGAATGTTTAAATCATTTCGCGAAGGTTTAGATTTTGTTTCTATGAGTTACTGCAATTATTTATATGTTAAGGGTTAGGGTTCACAAAGACTGCAAGAAGCCCTAGAAGCCGCAGGAACCCATCACACTGACCTTTGGATACAAAAACTTGGTTCTGTCATCCCCCAATACTGCTTCGGGTGAGACTGCAGCTTGCGCTATGCGAGTTGTTGCCAAAAGGGCCAGTAGTTAGGTTTTTGTTGGTTGGCGCAGCTAACTTTGAACCTGGGTCAAGACCCATCAAGCCAACAAATGGTTCCATTGCCAGGATTGAGATCTATCTGAGGAATGTGTGATGTCAAATAAATGGTTCCCAACTAAGAAAGAAGTCGAGAAGTGGATAGATCGAAAGCTACATGAATTCACGGCTCAAGAAAATAGGAGTTGGAATTTGTCCAAGGAAGAGTGGCTAAATAGATATATGTATACCGACAAGCATGAAATTTTCTTCTGTTCTTTTTCATGCGAATTACACAAGTGGTTGTCTAAATTAGCGAATAGTCAGGGTACTGTTAGTTCTGCTATATAAGGATGATTTTCTAAGGTCGGAAATGAGCTTGGTCCCCTTGGTTATGCTCAAAAGAAGCTCATAATGGCCATTCTCGCCTTTTTCCTTTTCCCCGCTCATTCTTCATTCATCTCCGTTTCCTCTATTTTTCCTCTAAACCCAACAAAACTGCTTTTTACTTAAGCCCCGAGTGCAAAGGCTTGGACCCGCCATATAACCTTACCCATACGCCTTTGCGCCTTTGTAAACCTGTCGCCTCATCTTAGTCGTCGATCTTCCCTCGCTGATCCAATGGCTCCCGTCGCACCCAATAAAGCAACCTACACGCTCATTTCCCAATCGTCTGATCACCTCAGAAATGATCCAATGGCATTCGCTCTCCCCGTGCCTGTAACTCACCCGAACTATAGCACGTGATGAGAGCGGTTTTCCTCTCTCATCCGCTGCTACGTGTTAGCCTCTAAGTGGAATCGCTCTGTCTTGTCCTTTTACCGCTTTATGCCTAAAGGCGGTGCGATCAATACCGTTTACCACCTAACCTAATCGCTCGCTCGTTAAACTCCCACGCAACTTCACCACCCGATCACCGTTAGATCTGGTCGCCTAAGATCTAACGGCCCAAAATCAATCCGCTCCCACCTCGTCCGATAACCCCCGCAAAGCCATCTCCGCCATCCGTTCCCTTGATCAGATGGCCATTATCTCTGCCCATCTAACTCGTCTACTCACCCATGTAGTCCATGTCCTTTGACCACTCTATTTGCTTGAAGGAGGAAGGTGACCGGCTTACCAGTACTAGTCGCAGTTTCTCCCCAACAACCATATTTAACAAATAGCATGGCCGAGGGTGAAAAGGACAGGCACGAACCTGTAACTGCATTTACCAGTTATGGAGCTACACTAATACAAACACTCCAACTACCTAAGAGGACAGCACAACACCTGAAAAGATCACATTCATCCACTGAAGCCAGCAAACACAGTTAGAGACTCCATCAGGTAGTTAAATGTAGTTGGTGGTCAGTTATGACCCCTCCATACCTAAACGGCCAAGTGCCTTTGTATTGAAACTCTATATATACCTAGAAGAAAGATGTAATCAAGGTTGATGGTTGATGTTTTGATGTAAGGTTCAACTTCTGGAGACTGTGGATATTTTTCCACTTGTAGCATCTCGTCTTCATTTTCAGCCAATACAAGCTTCTTTTGCTGTTAATTGCTCACTTTTCATTTTCCTCTATTCTAAGTTGTGCCTGATATGCTGCATTCTTGATCTTTAAGGTTTAGCACTAGAAAGATGTCATCCTATCTATGTGTTAGATTGTTGAATGTATCATTGAATAGGTCATTCAGGTTTCTTTCCATCTAATGCCAAAGAACTGTCATCCTGTCTGTGCATTAGTAGAATATATTTATAGGCTTCTTTATTGGTTGCAATTAGCCATCACATGATCTTGTGCATCTGCTAGTTTGGTCAGTATTCTCCATATTCACCCAATCTCTAAACTGTGAGTAGTTGGTGGTCTAAAGCCTTGTAGTCTGGGGGTGTTCACGCATGTCTAGAGTGAAACAAAGTAGAAGTGGTTATCTGGCTTGAACAAGCATCATTCCTTCCATTTGTCCATTGCAACAAATAAGATGAATTTATATGTTACCAGGGATCTCCGAGCTACAACCTAGGAGAGTTTCTTGGAATGATAACATAAGTGGTGCCGTTACCGGGGAGAGGAGGTTGAAGCTCAGCTTCCCTGGGAGAATGACACAGATCTAGCTTTGATTACAGACAAAGTCTGGACACATTTCTGGTTGTAATCATCTATCTGGCGACTCTACTAGAGGACCAACCTTTGGCGACTCCACATCATAGTTCTGGCTCAGTTTGTGAGACATACTCAGAGGAATCCTCAAAAATCACCAGCTGACCGAGTGCCTAACCCTGAGAAGATTGTCGAGCATAGAAAAATATCACATAAAGGAGCATTAAGATCAAGTAAGCCCAAACAATCTTATGTATCTCTGCAAGAAAGGCTTGCAACTGAGCATGTACATGTTGAAAATATAGAGCCTAGCACTATCGGTGAAGAAATATTTCCAGAGATTCAGAAAGATCCTTGTTCGATAAGTTCCCCTTTAGATCTCAGTCCAAGGAAAACCTCCCCTACAGTCCATCAATTTCCTTCAATTCTGTCATTTTTTTCTTACCCTTTTGTCATTCAAACAACCAGTACTCTTCCATCTACCCCAGTCATCGCAGGTCAAAAAACACCCACAAAGATGGAAAGAATCATAGCTGCTAGGTATGGACCCCTGGTCTTGCCTATTCCTTTGAATGCTATGCCTATAGGAGAATATCAGAAATACATGCCTAAGTTCACTGGTACAGAGGGAGTAACAACTGAAGAACACCTTGAGTCTTTTTATAGTTATGCTGATAACCTAGATATCAGTGAGGATGATGTGTGGATGAGAGTATTTGTCTAGAGCCTTGATGGAGAGGCTAGAAAGTGGTTCAGAGAGTTGACCCATAGGTATAAGCAGACATTGAAGCACTAGATGATGTGTTTTTAAAGCATTGGGGAGATAAGAAAGACCTGCTATATTACCATACTGAGTTTGGAAACCTCAAGAGGGAAAATGGGGAATCATTGTCTGATTTTAATAAAAGATTCAATCGTATGTACAACAAGATACCAGCTGAAGTAAAGCCTACCCCCACCTCTGCTAAGCTCACCTATGCCAATGTTTTTGACTCTGATTTCTGCCTGCTATTGAGAGAAAGAAGATGTGTCACTCTAGCTGAAATGCAAGATGCAGCCTTAGAAGTAGAATCCAATATCATGGCTGCAGAAAAACTCAAAGGCCATGCTGATAGAAGAAGGCAGAGAGGTGAGGCTTCTTCTTCCTCTGCTTCATCTTCAGAGCCCAAAATAGACAAAATGACTAAAATGATTGAGTCATTAGCTGCTGAAATATCCAAACTGAAGGTTGAACACAGCTCAGGGAAAGTAGGGCTTCCAAACACATTTGCTCCAAGAATCCAAATCCATTCAGAAGAGAAAATGAACAATTGCAGATCATTTAGAGGGGTAAAGAGTCTAGTGAAGAACAAAGGGTTAAGGCTCCCTTCCAGAACGTAGTCATGGAGGAGGAGCATTTTGATGAAGAGGATGAGATTCACTGCATGGAAGATAAGGGCAGTGTTTCCTTTTTGACATTGGCTGCCTACAAAGAATCATTACTCCAGGACCAGACTAGTCAAGAGTGGGACAGAGAAGCTATCCTACAGACTGATGAACAACAAAGATATAGCTTGAGGTCAAGAGCAAGCAATGTCAAAGATAATCACACCCAAAGAGCTGCTATCACCACAGAGTAGCAGGGCAACAAACTGAGGAGACCAACAGTTGATCCCATCCTCCTCAAAGCACCAGCTTAAGAGGTAAGAGGCCCTGACAAGTCCCCTTCCCCTTTCAGTTTTGAATTAGAAGTCCAGAAGTTAAAAATATTTGTACTGCTGATAGAACTTGTAAAGGGTGAAGTCTTTAGAAAGCCTATCCTAGATGCCCTTGAGCTGAAAGCCACACAAGCCTCCACCGACTATGTCAATTTACAAGATGATAAGCCTGCAGTTGTTCTTAACCCAATGACTGAGCCTGTTGATGAAACTTCATCATTTTATGTCTCCTTGACCATTCATGACAAAATCCTCCATAACTGTTTACTGGACATAGGGGCCAGCCACAATCTGATGCCCAAGGCTGTCATGGAAGAGTTAGGCCTTGATATCACCAGACCATATCATGATTTATTCTCCTTTGATTCAAGGAAGGTGAAATGTCTGGGGTTGATCAAAGATTTAGCTATCACCCTAACTCAGCTGCCCATGAAAAGCATGATGATGGACATTGTGGTAGTAGATGTTCCCCCTAAGTTTGGCATGCTGTTGTCCAGAGGGTGGATTAAGAGATTGGGTGGGACATTACAAAATGACTTATCTTATGCCACTGTCCCAGTTTTTGGAGGAGAAAGAAGAAGACTATATAGGGAAGCCCAGCTGGCCTATATCATCAGTGATGAGAAGAACCCCACTAATCATCCTATTTACGCTGCGGATACCGATTTTGGAGCATGTATTCTCCAAATTGAAGAATCCCATAAGGCCTCGATGCAGATCAAGAAACCAGTAGGCCAGGCCATGGAAGAGGAAGGGACACAAGCTTGGGATATGTTCTTTGATGGAGCATGTTCAAAAGAAACTGCAGGAGCAGGAGTGGTGCTGGTGTCTCCAAAACAAGAAAGCACACATCGGTCTTTCAAGCTGACCTTTCAGATCACCAATAATATAGCTGAGTACGAGGCTCTGATATTGGGTTTAAATGCTGCCAAAGACAGAGGAATTAGAAATATAAAGGTGTTTGGAGATGCTGATCTCATCATTCAGCAAGTGAACAAAACGTTCCAAGCAAGGCACCCAAGGCTAAAAGCATACAGAGATGAGGTATGGAGACTCAAAGATTCTTTTGATAGTTTTTGTATCTCATATATACTTAGAGTCAAAAATCATCTTGTTGATTCCCTTGCTGTGTCTGCCAGCATGTTCATCCCTCCCATGCCCCCTAAGTTGGTTTATGAAGTCCAGATAAAATATAGACCATCCTTTCCTGATAATGTCCAGCACTGGAAAGTCTTTGAGGATGATGATGAAGTAAATAGGTTTCTTCAAGTCATTGATGAGTTCTATAAAATGCAAATTGATCAAGAGAATGAAGCCTTGGAGGAAAATCCCCAGCCCTAGCTTAGAAATAGAATTGGCTGAGATAGCATTGTACAGCTACCTAGCAATCATATACCTAAAGGGCTAGTGCCTCTAGAGAAGCTATTTGACCAAAATGATGTGCCTTATAAGGCTGCCCAAAAAGAAGATCAATCTGCAGTCCATAATCATAACATAGGGAGTCTAGATTGTCCAAAATATATAAATCTGTCCACCCATCTATCTGCTGCCCAAAGTTCTGAGTACTGCACCCTGATGAAGCAATTTTCTGATGTCTTTGCCTAGGAATATAGTGACCTGAAAACTTATGATAAAAATATCATCCAGCATAAGATTCCCTTGGAGAAAGACACCATCCCTTTCAAGCAGAAACTGAGGCCCATAAGTCCCTTGCTCCTTCCTCTGATTGAAAAAGAAATCAAGAAGCTATTGGTTGCCAAAATCATAGTCCCGCTGAGATATTTAAAGTGGGTAGCCAACTTGGTTGTGGTGAGGAAGAAAAGTGGAGAAATTAGGCTCTGCGTTGATTTCAGAAACCTAAACAAATGCTCCAAGAAAGACAATTACCCTCTACCAAAGATGGAGCATCTACTGCAGAAAGTCTTAGGAGCCAAAGTAATGTCTTTCCTGGATGGATTTTCGGGGTAAAACCAAGTTGCTGTACATCCAGATGACCAAGAAAAGACTGCATTCACTACTCCTTGGGGCACATTTATGTATTCCACGATGCATTTTGGACTGATGAATGCTGGAGCTACCTTTCAGAGAGCTATGGATATAGCATTTGTAGCAGAGAAGGATAAGTTTGTCCTTGTCTACTTAGATGACATAATAGTATACTCCAGCAGCCATCAAGATCATTTACAACATTTAAAGAAAGTGTTCCTGAAGTGCAGAAGGTTTGGGATATCAGTGAATCCCAAAAAGTCACAATTTTCATTAGAGGAGGGCAAGTTGTTAGGACACATTTTTTCTGCTACAGGTGTCAAAATTGACCTAGAAAGAGTAAAAGAAATACAAACCTTGTCTGTCCCAAGGTCTAAAAAGGATATCCAATCATTTCTGGGAAAAATAAACTTCGTAAGGAGGTTTATTCCTAATTTTTCAGAACTGGTAAAACACATCACCTCCACGCTGAAAAAGGGGTTTGAGATCAAATGGATTGATGCAACAAGAAGATCTTTTGAAGCCATCAAAAGGGCTATTATGGAAGCTCCCACTTTAATTAGCCCAAACTATAGCAAGGAGTTCCATATCTTTTCATTTGCCTTAGGTGGCACCCTTGCAGCAGTCTTATTGCAGAAAGATGAAGAGGGCTCAGAGCATCCAGTGGCATTCTTCAGCAAAACATTAAGGGATGTTGAACTAAGGTGTGATATCGAAAAACAGGCCTACGCTCTTATCAAATCCTTGAAATCTTTCAGAATATGCATTCTGCATTCCAAGGTAATTGCATATGTGCCCTTTGCTTCAGTGAAAGATGTCCTAACGCAGCTAGATGCTGATGGAAGAAGGGCCAAATGGATTGCAAAGCTTATTAAATTCAAGATAGAACTAAAGCCCACCAAGCTTGTCAGAGGTCAGGGCCTTGCCAAGCTAATGGCTAAAGAAAATTGCAAGATGTTGGACATGAACTACATAAGCACAATCTCAGATGACAGACAGACAGAGGAAGCAACAGAAGGACAGAATCAGTCATTGGCAAAAACTCTAACTTCCTGTGAATGGTATTCTACCATAGCTCAATTTTTGATGAAGCTAGAAGTTCCTCCAGGCCTCATTTCAAGCCAATCCAAAACTATCAAACTCAGAGCAGTCAAGTATTTCATTCATTAAAACTTGTTGTACTGGAGAGACCCCTCTGGAATTCTTTTAAGGTGTCTGGACAAAGAGAAATCCATGGAGGTCATGCATCAGTTTCATTCCAGCATTTGTGGAGGACATCACTACTAGAAAACCACCACCCACAAGATTCTCAGACCTCGGTATTATTGGCCCACCTTGTTTTCTGATGTATTTTCATTTGTAAAATCTTGTGACAGGGGTCAAAGATTTGAAGGAAAACAATAGTTGAAGTCCCTGCCCTTAAAGCCAATGCATGCTAGTGGCCCTTTTCGGCAATGGGGTTTGGATTTCATACGGGAAATTAATCCACATTCCAGTGGCCAACACAGATGGATCTTAGTAGCCACTGATTACTTCACTAAGTGGATTGAGGCCATCCCTGCTAGGAAAGCTAATCATCATGTGGTCATGAAGTTCTTAACTGAAAACATTTTCACCAGGTTTGGCTGTCCACATAAATTGATTACAGACAATACAGTAGCCTTCAGAGCAAAAGAGTTGGTGGACATGTGTGGCTCAATGGGCATCAAGCTAGTTCATTCCACCTCATATTACCCTCAAGGCAATGACTTAGCATAATCCTCCAACAAAAGCATAATAAGAATAATCAAGAATCTGCTGGAAGACAATAAGAGGAACTAGGATTCCAAGCTGAAATATGCATTGTGGGCTGATAGGGTCACCTCCAAGAAATCCACGGGGAATTCTCCATTCAAGCTGGTATATGGCATTGATGTTGTATTCCCAATTCAGTTAACCCTCCTTGTTGCAAAATTCTGGCAGGAAGATCATAATGAAGAAAATGACATGGCTAAGAGGATTAGAGACCTAGCTGAAGTTCATCAAATCAGAGATCAATTGGTTGAAAGGTCTGCAGCACATCAGAAGAAAATCAAGGAAGCCTTTGACAGAAACGCAAAGATAGACAATTTTCAAGTTGGAGACTTGGTATTTAATTGGGATGCACTCAAAGAAAAGAAAGGCAACCATGGGAAGTTTGATGCCTTGTGGACTGGTCCTTTTATCATTTCTCAGATCCAGGGGAACAATACTTTCATGCTACAAAGTGTGGAAGGAGAGACTATTTTTGATGGCCCAGTTAATGGGCAATTTCTGAAAGTCTATGTTATTTAAGGTCTTCTGGCCTTAATGTTGTAAATATGTTGTTTTATCAGTTTTAGTGTAGGCTCAATTAGACTCCATGCCCAATGGAACACTAGGCAATTTTGTTGATCTAGTTTTGTAGGAAAGGCATTGGTCTACAGTTCTCGAGACCTCATAGGGAGGATCTCATCCCCAAAAGGAGCCAGTGTTAGCTCTGCTATATAAGGATGATTTTCTAAGGTTGGAAATGAGCTTGGTCCGCTTGGTTATGCTCAAAAGAAGCTCATAATGGTCATTTTCGCCTTTTTCCTTTTCCTCGCTCATTCTTCCTTCATCTTCGTTTCCTTTATTTTCCCTCTATTTTTCCTCTAAACCCAAAAAAACGCCTTTTTAATTAAGCCCCGAGTGCAAAGGCTTAGACCCGCCATATAACCTTACCCATATGCCTTTGCGTCTTTGTAAACCTGCCGCCTCATCTTAGTTGTCGATCTTCCCTCGCCGATCCAACGGCTCCCGTCGCGCCCGATAAAGAAACCTACACACTCATTTCCCAACCATATGATCACCTTCGAAACGATTCAACAGCATTCGCTCTCCCCACACCCGTAACTCACCCAAATGATAGCGCGCGATGAGAGTAGCTTTTCTCTCTCATCCGCTGCTATGTGTCGGCCTCTGAGTGGAATCGCTCCGTCTTGTCCTTTTACCACTTAATGCCTGAAGGCAGTGCAATCAATACCATTACTGCCTAACCTAACCGCCTTCCCGTTAAACTCCTGTGCAACTTCACTTCCCTATCACCGTTATATTTGGCCACCTAAGATCTAACGACCCAAAATCAATCCGCTTCCACCTCATCTGATAACCCCTGTAGAGCCATCTCCGTCATCCATTCCCTTGATCCGACGGCCATTATCTCCACCCATCTAACTCGTCTCCTCACCCATGCAGTCCATGTCCTTTGACCACTCCATTTTCCCAAAGGAGGAAGGTGACCGACTTACCAGTACCAGTCGCAGTTGCTCCCAAAAAACCATATTTAACAAACAGCATGGCCGAGGGTGAAAAGGACAGGCACGGCCCTGTAACTGCATTTACCAGTTATGGAGCTACACTGATACGAACACTCCAACTGCCTAAGAGGACAACACAGCACTTGAAAAGATCAGATTCATCCACTGAAGCCAACAAACACAGTTAGAGACTCCATCAGGCAGTTAAATGCAATTGGTGGTCAATTATGACCCCTCCATACCTAGACGGCCAAGTGCCTTTGTAATGAAACTCTATATATACCTAGAAGAAAGATGTAATCAAGGTTGATGGTTGATGTTTTGATGTAAGGTTCAACTTCTGGAGACTGTGGATATTTTTCCACTTGCAGCGTCTCATCTTCATTTTTAGCTAATACAAGCTTCTTTTGCTGTTAACTGCTCATTTTTCATTTTCCTATGTTCTAAGTTGTGCTTGATATGTTGCGTTCTTGATCTTTAAGGTTTAGCACTAGAAATTTGTCATCCTATCTATGTGTTAGATTGTTGAATGTATCATTGAATAGGTCATTCAGGTTTCTTTCTATATAGTGCCAGAGAGCTGTCATCCTGTCTATGCATTAGTAGAATAGATTTACATGCTTATTTATTGATTGCATCTAGCCATCACATGGTTTTGTGCATCTGCTGGTGTGGTCAGTATTCTCCATATTCACCCAATCTCTAAATTGTGAGTAGTTGGTGGTCTAAAGCCTTGTAGTCTGGGGGTGTTCACGCATGTTTGGAGTGAAACAAAGTAGAAGTGGTTATCTGGCTTGAACAAGCACCATTCTTTCCATTCATCCATTGCAACAAATAAGTTGAATTTATATGTTACCAGGCATATGCGAGCTACAACCTAGGAGAGTTTCTTGGAATGATAATAGGTACGTGGAAGCTTGATGGGCCTATTGTGTGGACCCTAGTATTGGTGAAGTGCTTAGAGGCTTCAGAGAAAAAAATTATGTGGGCTGTCGATTACTGGATTGATAGTATTTTGTGAGGATTCATTACCTAGTTCTAGACTGATACATCCACCAGTTATAGCGAAGTGGAGCACAGGTTTTTCAAGGGGCCAAGAGGTAAGTATCTGAAATACCTAAAGACTTTGATCAAAATTCTATTGTGAAAAAAAGCGTTATGCCACTAAATTAATGTTTAGAAGAGATCTGACGGAAGCTACACAAAGTGGGAAAAGATTTAGAAGAGACCTAGATTTAGGTGTGGAATATAATCCTTTGTTAGGAGTGTCTAATAGTGACGAAGAAAGTAGAGTTCTGAGGACACTACTAGGTGCGCTGTAGGTAGCAAGACAGGGTATCACAAGGATATTGAATCCATCCACCCCACCTCCACCTTAAACACCTACACCTACACCTCCACCTCCACCTCCATCATTCAACATGGCAAACACGATCAAGATTCCTGTGTTTAAGGGCCTGGGGACTGAAGACCTTGAGAAATTTTGGTTCGTAGCAAATGTTGTATGGAAGGCACAACAAATTATTGATGATGACATGAAGAAAGTGTAGCTTGTTACGATTCTACAGGATAGAGCACTGAGTTGGTATATCAGGTTTTGTTCTGGTAAACCCAATGCGACTATGCTAGAAATGCAACAAGAATTGAACAATTAATTTAAGAAGCCTAAATTGCAAGCCCAGTCAGTAACAGAGTTTAAAGAGATCCAATAGAGGGTCAATGAGTCCGCGTGGGACTTTGATCAAAGACTGAAGTGCCTAATTCAATAGGCTAATATGAAGATCACAGACAATCTGCACCGAGATTGGTACAGTTCTTTGCTATTGCCTCATCTAATATTACCACTGTCTCAACAAAAAATAGGAACACAAATTGAATCCTTAGATATTCCCATCAGGTTGGAGGCTTCACCCATGCAGGACACAAATTAGGGGTGCAACGGATTCAGTCACAGTTGTCTAGTCTACATATGGAGTTACATAGCCTTAAGAAAGGAAAGGAAGTCTAGCCAGGGGTGCGTGCAGAATTCTAGTGCTTGAAATGTAAGGGCCATGGTCAAGATAAGGACCATTGCTCGATCTATCAGAATTATCTTATCGGGGTAGACCCTGTCCCCATGAAGCCAGAAAACACTGCTAGGCCGAGTGTAGGAGTAGCATTATGGTGCGCTATTTGTCAAATTTATGGGAAACATGCGATGGATAACTATCATCTTCTGCAAAAAAATTTCCAAACCTAGCAGCAGTTGTTTTTCACTTTCTGCAAATCAGTAGGACATGATGAGCACAACTCCAGGAGCTATGAATTGATGATGGAAAGGACCCATACATATAGGATTGTTATAGGAAAAATTGACCTCATAATAAACTTAGAGGAGAAAGACAAGATGATTGGATCCATGACCACAGTTGCAGGCCCAGAATCCACACTAACACTCTCTGTACACTGACAACCTGCTTTATAAAGCTTGTTACCAAGCATAAAGGAGCGTTAGTCAACCTGATAACTCTTGTTGTTAGACCAGGGGGAGCGTTAGTGAACATAAGTGATGTTCAATAGGTCCTGCCAACGAATCTACCAATAAATATCTAGATATTAAATCCCTATATTTATGCAAGAAAAACAAGGAAACTCCAAAAATCAAGATATTTGGAGAAATTCTATTCCGAGAATAGAGGCAAAAGGGAAAAAGCTTGTAAACAGGGCAGGTTCATGGTTTTTGCCCTAATGAACTACAGGTGGATTTTGGCAGCCCTAAATCTATTGCTACATAAGCAACAAGAGGGCCATTGCAAAAGGGTCAGAGCATTTAGAAGGATAGCCCATAAAGCTATTATGAAACTATCATATTCTTGAAGGAGCTAGCTGAAAGAAGGAGAGAGAGAGAGGAAGAAGGGATAAGGAAGGCTGATACAACAGGGTTGTTGTAATCACTCTTCTACTTTGAATATAGGACTGCAGTTGTGTTCCCTACTCCAAAGTGTCGATGATATTGTGCATTTATTTGTTCGTTCTGATGCTTGTTGTGTTGAGTAGATAAGTTATACATTTATACATGTTTGTTACGGATTCTTGCATTAATTGTCAAAAGTGTATGCTGTGATTGGTTTGCTTTGTTCTTTTGTGCAGGAATCGTCTTGGAGCCGGTTAGGAGGAGTTCTTCTTACTGCACGGAGATCCCCAAGCGAATCTAGAAAGAACCAAAGATGATCCTCTTTCCATACCCTATGAATATATGCATGATAGATGAACATGTGTGTAACAGATAGCTTTTGCAGATAACCTTACGGTTTGTCGAAGGTCTCGAGAAGACTTTTGAGGGTAGTTTTCATCCCATGCATTTTACCCCATAGCAGAATTGGCGACTCCACTGGGGACTATACATTTAGTTCCCAATTGCCTGGACTCCTCTCAGATCTTCTCTTTCTTCTATGAGCTTCCCGTTTCTTCAATTCCTTTTCTCATCCACCATCTACCTTGTTGCATCCTGCAAAGTTGCTTTCTCCTCAGAAACTGATCCCAAAAGCCCTTTTTTTGAGCTATTTCCCTCAGTAACGTAGGTTGTTGGTCTACACAGCACTTTATAAAGCTCTTTGACTATGCACAGGGAGCGTTAGTGGCCAAACTAAAGCTCTGTTTACAAACAGACAGAGCGTTAGTGATCCATTTCCATGTTTTTCAAGAGATTTTGTGGACCAAAAGGGGGGAAAACTTGTCTCAGGGGCTAAAGTAAGATCTGCAACAGTATCATGCTAACAAATTTGGTGTCTTAATTTTTTTTTTTTTTTAAGAAAATGTTTTATTTTTTCTCTCGTAAAAGTCATTTTTGTTAAAAGAAAAGTTGATAAACTATATATCTCCTTTTGTCGAAATAGTTGTAGGCTGCTTTGTTTTGGTTCAATAGTTGTTAGGGAATATTGAGAAAAGAAACTTTTGGTTATGCAAAGTGTTGAATGACTTTAGATGCACTGACGAATACATGATACATGTGTAGAATAAGACTTGTTTGATAAGAAATTGAAATTTTTTTTCAAAGCATTGTTCTGCATGGTTTATTGAGTCGAGAGTCTCATCATATTCATACATCAACACCCCCACCGAAGACAAATAAGCAAGTACACTAAAATCAATCAGTTAACTCTTTTTGAGAAAACCAACATTAGATAGATTAGGACCTTGGAATAAGAGTGTGAGTCAACTGACCAAGGTTGAAAATCAAACTAGTGTTGTTAATGAGTGAAAAATCCTTCTGCACTCATATTACCAGGACCACTCCATTAACAACGGAGCAAAATACGAGACAATATCAGACTGTAATCGAAGGTAGACCGCCTTCTTTTACAACTCCTTTGGGCATTCTGTGTATTGGGGGTCCCTTCGGGGATTTTAGAACTGAGTCGGGGACTCAGATATCCTACCCACACAGCGTGCTGTTTACGACTATGTCCTCCCTGGTAATGTCTATGATTTGAGGTATCTTTAATGGGAAAAACTTCTAGGTACTTACCTAAGGTGACTAGGATGGGCTGTCCTGGTACCTCAAATGGACAAATCTACTTAATCTTCATTTTTCGGGAGGGTGCTCGTCTTCATGAGAGTACTTGGCCCCTCAATATGAGGTTTGGGCAAAGCTCAAAAGTAACCGTAATCATACATTTGGCCATCCTTCTCTGTTACTCATTAAGAGACTGGGTTTCATCTCCGGTAATCGGTGTTTATCAGACAATGTAATTTCCCTCTATTTACTGATTGACATATTTAGTGTATTTTTTCTTTTCAGGTACCTGAGTGCTATCGTTTTTGAGACTTAAAGAATATCACCTTAAAATTTATTTGATAAAACTTAACAGTCACTGTGGCTACATCTGGCCCTCATTGTCAATCCAGACGATTTTTAGGACTTCCTCCAATCATTGTGGAGGATCCGCCGAGTTCCATTGACTCAGATTCCTCATCTTCAAGGAATCAGTCTCCTAAATCGCACACGGGATCTGTCTGGAGGACTGACGATTTTAGTTTGCCAGAGGATTTCTTCACGGAAGGATTTCTTCCTAATTTTAACACTCCACTTACTCCCGTGGTACCTGTACTTCCTTCATCAGTAGGAGGAACTCTCCCATCTATTCAGTTGACACCTCAAGGGTTGTGGAATTATAGAGACACTGTGAGGCCTCTACTACTTCCCTAATCGATAGTCATCACAACATTGGTAATGTGGAATCCTGCAATCCCATTCATCCCAGGTACTGCAACTCACATAACACCCTCTATAAGTGGAACCCAGCAGACGCCAAGTTCCACTCCTATGGTGCCACAAAACATACCTTCGACTAGTGCCATATATAGTGCTCCATACAACACTCAATGCGGCACTATGGGCGTAGTTCCAATTTACCAACAACAAGGTCAGCAGTCAATGTATAATTTCAACCCCCAAATTCAGATATCTGGGGCGGTTCCCAATATGCACATGGCGGCGGGGAATGTCATAGTTCCCTCGCCGTTCTCAGGCATGCACGGACAGTTGATGATTGACATGAGTATTCCCTCTGTCAATCAAAGCCATATGGTTAGTTCTGTGTTAGTTGGGAATCCACAAGGGATTCCCACCCACTCCATGGGGGCACCCTACTCACAATCTTAGATGAGTAAAGGGGGCACCACTTATACTGGGGGCAACTTCATACCCCAGTATCAAAATCCTCATGGAAATCAACTCTACAACACTGTACCGCAAAGCCACTGCTACACCATGCAACCCATGTACACCAAAATTTCCTTTTTTGGCAACATTGGATATCCCCGACTTATACAAGTTGACAAACGACCCCATCTACCACGACTTACAATGGCCGCCGATCCTGCATAAAATACTAACGGACATTCCTATGTTCAACGGAAATCAAGGGGAGGATCCAGGCACTCACGTCACCACCTACCATCTATGGTGTGTTTCTAACTCTATGGTGGATGACAGTGTCCGATTATGTCTTTTTCCCCGCACCCTCATTAGCAGTGCTGCAAAGTGGTATATTGAGTTACCACACACGTCAGTAAATACCTCGGACGCTTTAGCAATGGAGTTCCTAAAGCACTTTCAGTTACCTATCCGTTATGAGACAGGGATGGAGCTCCTTACCTCGTTTCGTCAGGATACCGCTACCCACCTCTCCGATCATATCCATGAATGGAGACATAGGCGAAGGTTAGTCAAAGCTCCCATCCCTGATTTTCTCTTAACAGACTGGTTCTGTAAGTCGTTTCTCCCACAAATCGCTAGAGATTTCGCTCTAGGTGGTGCGGTCACAGAGGACCAATCCATATTTTGTGCCTAGCACTTAAATTGATTTATTCATAGTCTGGAACTCTCTACGACATCATCCCCTATGCTCCCGGTAACCCCAATCCTCCCACCACTCAGCACCCTGGAGCACATGCAGACAGGATCGTCGGTGCAACCTCCGGGGTCGATGTAAAACAACTCAGTGGTTCCGTTGCCAAGCTGGCAGTGGACCCCTCTACCAAAGCGACTTCTCTTCCTGCCACTGCGATTAACTCTATGCAGTCTACATAGAAATCCAGTAGCAAGAACAAGAAGAATAAGAACAAGACCGCTCCTTCTGAGGAGCAGTCATCTAAGCAGCCCAACCCGAAATAGAAGGCCATTGTGCCTACTGATATGGAAAAGGATAAAGGCACCAACTATTCGTGCAAACTTTGTCTTGAAGATCACGTAACGTGGCATTGTTCGCGTCTTCAAGAATGCACAAATTACCTTACCAAGAAAGATTCTGGTAAGGAACCTACTATCCTTAGAAATCCTTTTCCCAATCAACTTCAACAACATCTCATTGCCAACCAACAGCAACCCACATCAAGGGGCAGCAACGGTTCACAACACCCTTCAGTTGGTGAAAGAAGTTCTACCGTTTACACATTTGAAATGGTAGAACTAACAACCAGAGCCAAATCTTATGAAGCTCCTATCGCTCCAGCAGTAGAATCATCTGCAGGTAAAAACCCATCGCTGCCCAATGATTTGCGAATCAAAAGGCTGGTTGAGGACTTTGTAATCCGACCCCCCAAAGGGGCACTTCGACACACAACACACAACACATCTGCACATGCCACCCAACACTACAACATCGTAGAGGATTTGGCACAAGCGTCATTGGCTATGTCGGTGCTCGAAGTATTACAAACATGCCCCAGCCAAAGGAAAGCTTTGCTTTCAGCTATCGGGGGTATTGACCCTACGGATTCCATGCTTTCTATTTTCGACATGGACAAGTGTAAACCTCCCCTTTCCCACCATCTTGCATTTCAAGTGCATATCACTTTGAAAGGTAAAGGTATACACCGAACTGTCATTAACAAAGGTGCTTCAACCTGCGTCATGCCGGCTTCATGTTGGCTCACCCTGGGTTCCCCAACCCTATCCCCACCGTCGAACTCCCTTAAAGCTTTTGATGGCCACACCTTTATCCCAAAAGGATACCTAGCCATTTTTCCCATCACTTTAGCTAGGAAAATAGTAACGGTGGATGTAGAAGTCATGGACAAGAAACTCGACTATAATTTGTTGCTGGGTCGCAGTTCGATATATGCCATGACGGTCGTCGTATCTATTGTCTTTCACATCGTCTAATTTCCATTGGATGGAAAGGTTATTAAAGTAGATCAGTTGTCTTTTTGCACCCCTGATTATTCACCATTACCAAGTGGCTCTGTACCCCTAGTAGGAGGTGGAACTGACTCTTATGTCAGTTTAGGTACCAATCTATTGAAGTCTTCTTCCCTCATGGGTTGTTTCCCTCTTCAGCTACCGAAGGTTTCACAGATGTTCAATATGCTTTCATCTATTCCTCATGAACAGATCGATCCATGGATCCTACCGGCTCCTTCAGACATTGACACATATAGAGTACCAATGCCGCTATCACCAGCTGAATTGACCTGCAAAGCCATTCAAATTGCATCTGAATCTCCGGTCACTTTGGTTTCGGCCAATGGTACCACTGCCCCTCCCGTAACCACTCTTTCTTTTGATCCACTCAATCAAGTCCTACCGATGGATGAACCTATTAGAGAGATCATGAGGTTCGAAGAGCGACCTTGGGAGGATTCGCACCATCATGTTTCGATTTCTGATTCAGACATGGTGCCTCTTCAAATCCTGTCACCTGACGCACATGAAATCGTTTCCTCACCGTATACGACTATCCAACTTTTGGACTCGAAAGGAAACAGGGGAAATATTTCACAAACATTGCTCCCCGATATTTCTGTCATGACAGGCATCGTGGAAAACATACAGAGTGGAGCCAATCACAACCCTGAGGAAATTGTGAGCTTCACCTTGTCAGGCGGAAAGAGTCGATAGTACGGACACAACCAACCTCCCTAGGAGCCTAAGACTCTCTAGTGACAAACAAGACAAACAAGAGCAATCCTTCTCTAAACATGCATTTACTATACGAGAAATCAAGTGTTTAGATCCTACCTGTAGTCCAACGCTGTTGTAGCAGTCCAGCCTCGCTGATCCGGATGAGCTCCTCCTTCAGTTCGAAACCTGCATTCACTAACAATCAAACGATTAAATAGCACTTGATAATCTCATAAAATAAAACATATTTAACACATAGACCAAGGAGTACATGAAACAACTCATAAATAACAAATTATTGAGAAGAATGGACTCATTTGCATTAATAGGAAACAAAAGGAACAATTACAACCTGAGCCTTGGTGTTGTGCAAGTCCCTCCCAGGGTCCATCAAGATTTCTCCTTTACTTTGAAAAAGCTCACCCACGTCCAAATAGAACAAGCAAAGATGGTAATCTCTCCTCACAAGCCTCTAAATGGGAGTCCTAATTCCAGCAGCATCTACCCTTAGAAATGTTTAGCTTCCAACCTCTTCTCCTTCTGGCCCAATGCCTGTATTTATAGTGCTCAAGAGGAAGTTAATCAGGTCCACCATCAATGGGATAATCCCCTCTTTGGATGGGATAGCTCCTCTCTTGATGGGATAAGTTCCTCTTTCATAGGGGTACATGAACCATCTGGAGGCGCTCAATACACGTCGAACAACCTTCTAGAATGCTCTAGAAGTGACCACAAGTAACTTTTTAAAGATGAAACTCACACCTTTTGACCTTTACAGGGGTACGCACCTGCCCCTTTACATACAGAGCGTACAAGTATGCAGTTTTTGTGAACATTAGGTGCGTATATGCAGGTAAGGCCGAGAGAATCTGCGTACCCAGAGATAAACACATTTACAAAGACTTTCTCTCTTTTTGGAGTTTGACATGGATAACAGAGGCATAAGACTTGCCCAGGAGGATAGCATGACTGTTGATAGAGCCATACTAACTGTAAATAGCCATGGTGACATTTTTTAGTGTAATAGATTGCCCCCTAAAGTGCGAAGCCTGTAGTAGATTAGGGTTTTGTATTATCTAGGAAGGGTGAAGCGCTTTATCATTTCAAGGATTATCTCGTGGAGAGCCTGGTCAGAACCTGCAATTTTCAACACAAAATACATGTATAAGGTTATATCATCGCTGAGGTAGGCATTCCCATACTCAGATCAAAACTTTAACTAACAGACTAACTACTCTGATACAGGAATGATCTTGCAGTACATCATAATCATAGACTTTGGTAGACACGGTATGGGCGCAGCCATCTGTTTATGATTAGTCTACTAGATAATGAATACAAAACTCCTTGCAGCCTGGATGGTGGAAACTAGATCCAGGGTCTTCATTTCAACTTCCCGAATTGGTACGATTCTAGCCATGCGAATAAATGAGTTGATGTCGAACATGGTAGAAACCACTTGATTACCAGTCGATGATGTAAACTGTTAACAAGTGTGAGAGAAACCACCAGTAATGTCAATGGTTCTCAAAGTACCCAGTACAATCCATGAGATGTGAATGAATGAGTTGATGTCGAACATTTCACGGAATCCTTCGATCGAAAGTCAATGATGTAAACTGACGTCAAAGGCGAGAAACCTGCCATTGATGCATGCAGACTTCAAGGTACTGACGATTTCTAAGTCATCTCTCTAGATAATGTGCTGATGTCGATAGAAAGCGACCCGTTGCAGGCAAGCCCACAACACGAAATCATTGTTCAAGTTGAAGAAATGTTGCTGTAAGGACTGACTTAGGGATGGTCAAATGGACGACAAGTATTTTGCAGATGAAAGTTTATTTGCAGAGACCTCTTGAACACATAACGACACGACAGATGGTTTGGTTACGATTTGACCCAAAGTTAATACCCGGAAATGGTTGAAGACTTTCAAAGTGGTTTGATCAACTTTTAAGGCAAAGGATTTCCCAACCCAGGTGAACGGAAAGTGTCGTGTTCAAGAGCGGTGATAAGGTTCTTCTGTAACAAAGGATAACAAATAGGTTCATTCTTCTCTCTTTTCCCCCACCATTTCTGGCAAGTACCTCTTTATTTTTAACAAGCTTGAGGAGGATAACATATGCTTGATTATAAGCTCATCCTTCGGATGAGTCCAAACTAGTTTTGATTCGAACCCTAGGAAGGAGTGGTTCGTTCCTGTTTGTAATTGAACAGGTCCTTTACTGTGAAATTTTAACGAGCCCAGTATAGGAGAAACTCGGCGTTTTTCAATTTTAGAGAGTCTGAAAAACTTAAGAAGACTCCAGGTTGAACTTTTTCGTAAATTTGTGTCCCCCAAGCCCGAAAAAGTATAAAATAATACCTGGGAGAACAGCTTGATCTTGCGACCAAGGAGTACTTTCATGATTAGTGTCTCTGACCTGAAAAGTAAAAAGCGATCAAGGACACATCGTTTTATTTCCATATCGAGTTTGAAACGACAAAAACCCGACAATCTTTTCCTGTTTTTACGGTCAGAAAAGAGCTATAAGGGGACCGTCTTTTAATTCCGTTTTAATGAGTGTAAAAAAAACGCTCGGCAATCTTTTCATATTTTAGGAGTTAGAAAAGAGCTTAAAAGATGACTCTGATGTTTTGGTTCATGAAAAATGATGATTTTACTCTAAAGTCCTTTTGTCCTGCACAAAAATGACACATTACTCATGCCTGTTTAAGATGGGTAAAAATACATTGAAAAATGTCCTTTCATGGTGAAAAATAAACAAACTTAGCATTCATTCATCCAAAAAACCTATAAAAAGACTTTTTACCATGTCATTTTTACCATTTTACTGTTGAGGTTGAGAAAAGGGCTTTTGACAAGAAAACTTCCTGTGGTCATTGCGGAGAATCCGACCGTCAGAATCGAACGCCGTCTCATCAAGTATTCTACAACATCCTTCTCTTGCTTTCCATCCGTTTAAAATTCATTTTTAATTTTTTATTTGATTTTTTGGGGGTCTTGGGGTTTCAAGATGCGCCCTTCGGGGTACGCAGGTCATGCACTGCTGACCTGCGTACCCCGATATTTTCTCAATGGGGAAAATACCAGGTGTACGCACCCGACCTTAAGGGAAGCTGCGTCCAGACGCTCTGTTCCTAAAAGCCGGGGTGCGTACCCCGCAAAACGCATTTTGAAACCCTCATTTCTCCAAAATGAACCAAAATTTTAAAATTTTATGGACTCTAACAGATGTTTTATGATGTGCAGGGTGCACACCATGCTTGATTGGCGCGAAAGAGAACACGAGGACGTTGATTTGGCCGCAATAGGTCATCAACCTTCCATTGATGCGTTAAAAGCATGCGGACTGTACAAATACTGGGCCATACCTGGCATGAGGGGCCAGGTGCCATTCCTTGAGTGGCTGGTTGAAAGGTGGAACATTCAGGAGCAATGTTTCTACATCGGAGAGCACCAGCTCGAGATAGAGCCCTCCGACATATATTTTCTCACTGGCTTGCCTAACAGGGGCGAGCAACTCTCTCTATTCGGGACTAGGCCGGGTGGCCAATCCCTTGCTAGTCTCCGGCTAGAGTGGTGCAACAATCAAAACCAGGAGAAGGGTATAGAAATCAAGTACATATCCCGACCTGAACTTATGGTGATAGCCTTTACTGTTACCAGACTTTGCGGGGCAGCCGCTTTGCACCATGCCACCGGGTCCCAAATGCGGATGGCTATAGATTGCTTCCAAGGCACCATTTTCAATTGGTGCGATGCTGTGTTGGCCAATATGAAGGGCCAACTAACCAGGGAAAAGAGAGGACAACTGAAGACCTTTGGATATGGGCCTTTAGTCGTGAGCTTTTCCCTAGAGAGAGTTCCAATGCTGATCCCCCAGCATCTTACAGTTCCAGTTGGGGCTCCTCGGGAGCCTAAGTTGACGAGATGGGTTGCGGTAATGGCCCGGCATCCTGACGAGGGAGCAGCAGTTGTTCGATTTCCTGATGGTTACTTTCGCTGGCTAGAGAGCCAGGTCTTTGCTATTCAGGACTTTCCTTATACCGGAATGGATTTTCGGAATGATCCGGACATGGTTCTTCCACAGGGAGAACAGTGGGACGACAGAGGTATTTCATTTTTCACAAGTTTTTAAATTATGTATATATTTTTTTTTGTTTTTATATATCGCCTCAAAACTGACAGCACAAATTTTCAAAATGCAGATGTAGGTCCACGGCGTCCAGCCAACCTCCGGGCTTTTGAGAGGAGAGTACCAGCTGTACCAGCACCAGCCCCATAGGATGCGGCCGCAGAGACCTTAGCCGAGCTGGAACAGGATCTAGAGCGTCTGACGGCGGATATACCAGAGACCACCATAGATGACATTCCCATTCGACTTCAGTGCTATGTGGTCGCAGTCCCAGGACCTTTTAGGAGGTTCTTGTGTAGGGTAGCGTGGGCAGTGGTCTCGTATAGAGAGCACCACCATTGATTGGCTAGTCACTTTTGTAGACACATATGACATTTTTGGTTTTTTGTACTTATCATTTTTGCCAATCATAAGGTGTTTTTCAACCTATGATCGAAGACGATGTATATTTTTGACACACTCCTATCTATATATATATCATCATTACCGGCTCATCTTGTTTAACATATGTGATGAAATTTTTTTAAATTTACTTGCATGATTATCGTAAATGTCTGTCCAACATTCGAGAAGCAATTGCATCTGCTAATGTATTTAAATACCTTGGAATATGCTGATATTCAATGTAATCAAATTCACGTTCCAAGAGGCGCACTCTCAAAAACAACCTTAATAACACAGGATTTCTAATGGCATATACTTTATTAAGCTGTAATACAACGCGTTCAGAATCTAACCTCACTATCAAACGTCGAATTCCAAATGAAATAGATTCAGACAATAATTCAACCACTGCACTGTATTCTGCAATGTTGTTCGTCGTATGACCGAGGCTCACCCCATGCATAGAAACTAACTCGTCAGAGGGCGAATAGATAACCCAAGCTGCGGAAGAGATATTCCGTGTACTACGACAAGCACCATCGGCAAATCCAATGTACGTTTGGAGAGGCGTCGACATCTGCAATATCAAGAGTAAAACCAAGATAAGCCAGAATAACGACGAAAAACACACTTTCTAAGCTAAGCACACTATCTAAACTAACAAACATACTAGCTAGAAAGAAAACCTAACCTAACTAAAAATTCTCCATACCCACCATTTAAGCATAATACCTCTTTAGGTAAAGTCCATTTCTGGGTTTACCCAAAGAGTCCCCATCAAAATCTACCAGCTCATAGGCCCCTTTTGCTAGCTTTCTCTTTACAATGTAGGGTCCATGCCACATAGGAACGAATTTTCCAGCACCTAGCTTATCGTTAGCTTGATCATATAATAGCACTAGGTCTCCCTCTTAAAAACTTCTAGGGGTCACATTTCTATCATACTGAGCTTTTATTCGCTTCGCGTGAGTCTCAATTGCCAATGCAGCGTCACGTCGAGTCTCATCTAACTGAGCTAAGTATAATAAACGTTTCTCCTCTTCGGAAGTAGCTGGGAGTAATTCGACAGCCATTTGAAGTGATGGGATTTCGCATTCAATGGGTAGCACAGCTTCCAAGCCATAAACTAGCTGGAAAGGAGTGAACCCTGTTGAAGTTTTCACTGAAGTTCGGTATGCCCATAGCGCTGAAAATAACATGTTGTGCCAATTCGACCGATGAATACCAATGATTCGTCGGATCATGATAACCAGAACTTTGTTGATAGACTCAACCAAACCGTTGGCTTGCGGATAATAAGGAGTAGAGCTATCGTGGCGCAAACCAAGCTGGCTTGTAAGCTCAGTCATCATGATGTTTCGAAAATGGCTCCCATGGTCAGTGATGATTGCTTGCGGGACACCAAACCTAGTTATAATGTGATTGAATACGAAAACTGCAGCTGTTTTGCCGCTTGCGTCGAATGTGGGCATCGCCTCGGCCCATTTAGTAAAATAATCAACCGCGAGGATGATATACGCATGCCCCCCGGCCGAGTGAGGGTTACAAGTAATAAAATCGATACCCCATTTGGCGAAAGGACCAACGGCAATTATAGGATGGAGAGGAGCAGGTGGTGCGCGCATCTTGCGATTAAACACTTGACAGTTGTGGCACTTTCAGACCGCAATGATACAATCTTTAAACATGGACGGCCAGAAATAGCCAGCGCGCAACACCTTCTGAGTTGTGGCATACCCAGACATATGACCGCCACATGCTCCAGAGTGACAATCATTCAAAACCCTCTCAGCCTCTTCGTGAGTTAAACAACGTCGAAAAACTAAGTCTGCCCCCCGGCGATAAAGTGTATCTCCAATAATTCTCTATTGCTGGGATTGAAACCGAATTTTTCGACGTTCCGACTTTGAAGCTTCAGGTCGAAAGGTTTGGGTTTGGAGATAGATGATTATATCCCCGTACCATGGATCTAAAGTACTGATAAGAAACAAATATTCGTCTGCAATGGACTCTTCTGCCACAGTTTCTGTGTCAGCACGCGGGAAATCACACATCAATTCCGCAAAAACTAAGGATTTCTTAGACTTGGACTTCTCGAACTCCAAGTCGAACTCTTGCAGAATAACGATCCATTTAGAGTACTTGCCCCCTAGCAGTTGTTTAGTCAAAATATAAATCATAGGGTTGCAATCCGAAATAACTATAGTTTTACGGAGAAGAATGTAGTGACGAAAACGCTGGACAGCTTGAACGGTTGCCAGGGCCAATTTCTCCACATGCGAATATTTTAGCTCAGTGGGGTTTAATGTCCTACTAAGATAATATATCACATGTTCCGTTCCGAATTCATCTTCTTGAACTAACACCATTCCAATAGTGGAATGCGAAGCTGCGAGGTATAAGAAGTAGTCCTGGTTGTAGTTGGGAGGATGCAACAATGGTGCATGGGTCAACGCGTGCTTAAGTGCATCAAAAGATTGTTGGGCAATCTCGTCCCAAAAGAATTGAGCGTTCTGTTTCAACAACCGTGTAAAAACTTTAGTGACCTCGGCGTAGTTTGGAATGAATCGGCGTAAAAAGTTTGCTTTCCCTTGCAAACTTTGGAGTTGGCGCAAACTCGAAGGAGGAGGCAATTTGATGATAGCTTCGACCTTCGAGGGATCGACGCGAATGCCGGCCTTTGAAACAACAAATCCCAGCAATCGACCCGTTTCTATACAGAATACACACTTGTGGGGATTCAACCGAATACGATAATGCCTACACCTCATAAAGATTGCTCGTAAGTGAACAAGGTGATCAGCTCGATGTAAAGAATGAGCAGGCAAATCATCGAGGTACGGTTGCACAATGTGCTTGATGTCATGAAATGCGTAAGACATCGCCCGTTGAAAAGTGGCTCCGGCATTCTTAAGCCCAAAAGGTAATTTGCAGTAAGCAAATGTCCCCCATGGACAAATGAATGCCGTTTTTGGTTGATCGGCAGGTAGAATATTGATTTGATTATAGCCCGAAAAACCATCCATAAAGGAAAACATTTCACTTCCGGCACAATCATCAATAATTTGATCGATATAAGGCGTAGGATAGTTGTCTTTTGGACAAGCTCGATTTATATCCCTATAGTCGATACAAATTCTTATTGTTCCTTGTTTCTTGTTAACCGGAACAATATTCGATACCCAATCTGTTAACGGGATTGGATAAATGAAACCTGCTTTCAACAGCTTCTCGACTTCTGCTTTAATCGCAGCCGCTTTCCGAGGGTGAATCTGACACAACCGTTGTCGGACGGGTTTAGCGTCCAGGTAGGTCTTTATTTCATGAACAACAATGGCAGGATCGATTCCTGGCATTTCCTCGTAAGACCAGGCAAACACATCGCGGAATTCTTGGAATAGGGCCTTGTAAGTTTGAATTTCATCTTCTGTACATGAGGCACCTATATGAATGTTTTCCTCAATTCCGGGCTTCACTGAAATGTCAATGGGAATAGTGCGAGAAATATTCCCTAAATTCAACTCTGAATCAGAATGTTTCGTTGGATTCTGAGCGTCTTTGACATATTCAGCGGTAAAGATAGATGAAAAATCGTTTTCAAAAGCATCATCCTTAGGTAAAAACGAAGATCTATGATGGAGATCTTCCCATGGTAGATCGTCTACACTTAGGATTTCGCGAAGTTGCTCGTCAGATGACACGACTTCGGGAAACGCTATCCATTCTGAGGTTGATGTGAAAAGTGATTCTTCACTGACCACATTCATTTGGTCGATTTGGGTTGAACACGAGTCGGTAAAAGACATGACGGCTTCATAAGCAATTTCATATGGACTCAAAGGCATAGCATCACCGAATGAGTCTATCTCAGATTCAGATGGGACAATCCAAGGATCGTCGTAAATAATGGTGTCTGATGTAATCATATGAATTGATGCAAATGAAGGGTCTGCGTTGATTGGAGGGAAAGGAAAACTTCCCAGTAAACCAAAATCTTTAACTAAACCTACGCCAATGTCCCTATAAGGGATTGTCGTCTTACCGACATGCTGGATACTCTCTGAAGAGGCTGGGTTGGATGAAAAGTATGTCAGCTGATCAATGGTCACGATCTTACCGTTATGTGGAAACTTTATTACTCTGAAGACCGATGAAACGACCGCTGTCATAGCATATGACCAACTTCGACCCAAAAGAAGGTTGTAGTCTATAGGGGCATCAACCACCTCCACATCTAGACTAACGGTTTTCCCTTCTACCCCTATAGGCAATTCCTGTAGAATACCAAACGGACGGAACCCACGGCCATCAAAGGCCTTAAGGATGGTCGGGGATTGGTTCAGCGAAGGAGAACCAAGCGATCTCCAACACTGAATCGACATAATACACGTAGAAGCTCCCTCATCAATTACAGTCCGATGAATAGGCCTGTTTTTGACTATCACTGGAATCTGGAAAGCCATTTGATGGGGAAGGCGCGGTGTACTATTTTCTAGATTGAAGATTATCAGATTCGGGTCCTGAACATCAACAGCTCCGATAGCCGACAAAAGTAACTTTCGCTATGCTGGGCATGATTGCAGCACTTCTAAAGCCGACATTGCTGAGGGTGAAACAGCTAAGTCCTCAACGATGTTGTAATTCTGGGCCGCTCTCGCATGTGGATTGAAAGCAGACCTTTGAAGTACACCCTTGGCGGGCGGTTTGATTACTAAGTCTGGGTTAGGTTTCTCGATCTGTAGTGGATCGGAACCAGGAGCTGAGGTTGATGGATTAGAATGAGAAGATTCTGCTTCCTTACCATCAACAGGATTCTTACTACCATAATCTTGCGACCGAGTCGCAATCCTCACATGAGACATCATCAAAATGGGTTCTTCACTGGCAGTCGAGGAAGAACCTATCATCTTACTCTCCTGCTTTGGAAATGGATCTTTCAACACAGCAGGAGTGGGAGAACCTTTGACTATTTTCACAACCTCGGCCCGATGAGGGCAATCTCTTGTAAAATGATCCTCTTCATAAATAAGACAAGGATATCGAGGTTTGCGCTTTTCGTCATTGGTTTCCGACTTTTCTGTTTTCTCCTTCGGAGCCTTGTCCGCTTTAGCCTTCTTCTTTCCTTTCTTCTTTCCACCGTTTTTTGATTTGGCCGTAGATGACTCTACAGCGTGAATATCGGCGGAAAGTTCAGGAGAAGACTCTCCTGTCGGGGAATCAGGCAAGGTGATTATAGGAGTAGTAGAATTCTTGGAAGATTTCTTCTTGCTCTTTGTGTTCACCGTACCAATCATACCATCAGCGGCATGAGATCCCGAAGGAGCAGCAGCGATTTGATTCGATTTTGGAAGATCTGGGATCTTCTCGTGTAACGTACCTGACTGAGTATAAACTAAGTCAAGGTACTGCGCCTGAGCAATGACTTGCTCCTCAGTAACTACTCCAGCCTTAGCTACATCTTCAGTAATCTTCGGTAATAATGATTTAACAAACCATTCAGCTAAGATTTGGTCCGGAATAAAAACTTTCACTAACCTTCTTCGACGTCTCCACTCATGAATGTGATCAGAAATATACGTGGACGTCGATTGTTTTAGTGAAGTTAATAACTCCGTGCCGTTATCGTATCTGACTGGCAACTGAAAGTGAGTTAAGAATGAGGTAGCTAACTGGCTAAAATTGTAAAAAGAGGCCCGTGGTAACTCAATGTACCACTTGGCCACGAGACCAATGAGTGTACGCTGGAAAAGACGTAAGCGGATCGAATCATCCGAGATAGAATTTGAAGCACACCAGAGGTGGTAAGTCATCACATGATTGGACGGATCCTCTCCAGACTTACCTTCGAACTTGGGTATATCACTGGGCAACTTATTTGGCATTGGCGGCCAGAACGGAAGATATTGAATTGGATTGTTCGTTAGGCGCGTCAAGTCTGGTAAATCCAAAGTTGCGATAAACGGTAATTGCCGGTTAGGATCTCTAAAACTCTGGGTCACAAGACCAGTCCCAGGAGGAGGATATCTAGGATAACTAGGAACAGGAATCGCATTAGGGATATTATATCCTCCTGGAAAACCAGGATTAACCGGACCGTCCTGGGGTTGTTGAGGTTGTTGATAAGTGTACCCAGGATACGGTTGATACTGGTAAACCGGCTGCTGGACAGCTTTCCCATATTGGTACTGTCCCTGGTACGGTTGATGAACAAATTGAGGTTGAGTAGTGACAACCGTACTTATACCAGGCTGACCTATAGGCATCTGGACCGTGGTTTGAATCGTAGATCCAGACAACGGTAAATATGTCTGAGGAGTGGTTGCAGAGACAGTAGAAACCGGAGCTGTCGATACTCCAGAAGTAAGTGTGGCAGATGTTGCGGTAGTTGCAGCAGCCGTTTGAGATGGAGTACTAGGTGCAATTGGCGGCTGAGTAACTACCGAAGTTACAGAAGTTTGAACATTTGACTGGACAGGTTGCGGTTGCTGGGGTGGACCAGAAACTACGGGTTGTCCAGCTTGAGGTACCAACTGTATACTTGGTTGCAACACCTGTTGACCCTGTGACGGATCCCACACTATCATTCCAGGGTATTGACCCGTAACAGGTTGAGAATACTGAGATCCATAACCGGATTGAGGATAGGATTGATAACTGAAAGGTACAGTTCCCATACCTTGAACATATGACTGACCTTGAGGTGGTTGATAACCTTGACTCGAGTATTGACCTTGAGGTTGATAACCTTGGGGTAAATACTGATACTGGGGTTGACCTTGACCTTGAGGTTGATACCCTTGAGGTTGATACCCTTGGGGTTGATACCCTTGAGGTAAATATTGATACTGAGGTTGACCTTGGGGTACATATTAAGGCTGGGGTTGACCTTGAGGCATGTATTGCACCATAGGTACATACTGACCCTGAGGCTGCCCTCCAGACACAATTTGTGTACCTTGAGGTTGCCCCCCAGGCGGTAATTGGCCACCTTGAGGTTGAGAAACGGGAACTAAACCTGACATCATGTAAATGTCTCCTACACCCAATGGTTTATTACCATTGTTTCCAGCTATTAACCCATGATCAATGGGTTGAGGAGATGCCCCCGCAAAGGTACCAGAAATTGATTGATACCCGGTGGGAACAGAAGGACCGCCGTGTAAGAAAGATTCAGGAGTTTGAGTAAACACGGACGACTGACCAGACATATTTACAGGAGTATAAATACCTCCAGGTGGAAAAGGAGTATGAGGTGTAGAAAAACCTATCCCTGAGTTGTCTAAATAATTGATTAACGAAAGGTACCAAGTAGTACTTCTAGGAGGACTGTAAAAGATAGATTCACGCTCCCTGAGCTCAATAGTAAGTTGATCTTCAAGGTTAGAGACACCTATTTCTTCCTCTGGAGCAAGTTCTTCAATAGCAATCAAACCAGTAGGAAGATTTTCGGTGATAACTCGTTCTACTCTTGGTGAATCTGGAACACTAGAAGTTGGAGTAACAGGTTCAGATATTTCAGGTTCTTCGCCTATATCACTAGTAGACGAAAAAATACCAGCAAGCTCAGAAACTGTAACAGCTTCGGGATTATAACCTGTCTCTAGACTTTGGTAATCTGGATGGACTACCAAGGAAGATTCTCCTTCTTCAGGTGAACCTACTCTACTGCCACTAGGAGGAGTTACAAGGACCTTCAATCCTTCGTACTGACCCGGGACGTCTTCAGGAGATCCACCCCGTGATCTACGGAGTTTTCTCAACAAATCAGTTCCAGTAACAATCTCAGGTGACTTGCCCCGAAGTCTACGGGACTGTCTCGGTAATTCCGCCACAGCTAGAAACTTTTAACTACTACACACGAAAACAAAGTAAAATCTCAAATCAAACCACCTAAAGTCGCTAAAGAACCAAACAAATTTGAATCACACGCCTAAAGAATCTAGGGCGTCAAACCAAGCACAAACAGTAGCCTTCCAGATCGAAAACGCTAGTTGGAGATGAAACCCAACATCGCCGGATTCAGTACAGAAGTGGCAGGTGGAACAGTTACCCCGGCAACCTGCTTAATGAATAGACCGGCACAAGTTCCTCCACTTTAACCGTCTCGAGTGAAGTGAACTCCCCGGAAAATCCAAGTGAGTCTAGCCGACGTCTGCTCCAGGTACAGTGGGATCTTCCCTCCACCGTCACCTCGGTAGAATCCTAAAGATAATGGTCACTAAGGTTACCAACCGCAACAAATGCACCTGGGGGAACAGTCTACACTCCGACAACACGCAAGGGTAGAGTATCAAGCTCAATCCCCTTGCCGGTTCCTTGACAATAATCCAAGGTTTACCGACAAGTGACCCCTGGCTCCTCGACAATGGTTAATCCGAGGTTTACCGTTTGTAATACGTGCGTGTCTGGCGTCGTTCCCAACGAGGGAGGATTGATCCCCTCACTGGTTCGAACACGAGCTCGTGCTTCTCCTTTAAGAGGAGCTTTCCCAGAGTACAAATGAGACAATTGGATTTATTCTATCACAAGATAAGCTACTTGTTTGGTTTTGTTGTCTTGGAGAGCTAAT
The DNA here is from genome assembly GCA_031772625.1 of Pinus tabuliformis. Classification (NCBI taxonomy): domain Eukaryota; kingdom Viridiplantae; phylum Streptophyta; class Pinopsida; order Pinales; family Pinaceae; genus Pinus; species Pinus tabuliformis. Next base: position 1,443,369,972 of record CM062817.1, on the reverse strand, counting down.
TACTCTCCTACTCCAAGACACTAGCCTGATCTAAATTGGTGTTTCAGAGCCCTAGTAAATAAAAGTTACTAAGTTGATTTTACTTTAAGCGTTAATTTTATGGTTTTTCTTAAAGACAAAAGGTAGCGGAAATGAAACCAATGGTGTGTAGACTCGACTCAAACCACTACAAAGATGCACCTAAGATGATTTACGCTACTTTTCTCTTTCAATGAAACTCCTAACTAAGAGAGTTGGAAAATGCAAATTTTATAGAAAACAACTTTCTTAGTAAAGACAATCAAAGAAACAATTCTCTTTATCTTTCCAAGCATACAAACATGACCACTCCTTACGTGCACGAAAAATTCTTTTTCTTTCAAAATACCTCAAAGCTACTTGAAACAAAACTTTTCAAAGGAGATGTTTTTGTATTTTCTCTTATTTAATAAAGCATATAAATCTATTTTAACGAAAATCAATCTCAAAATCTATAAAATCTATGAAAAATTGACTCACAAGCAAATCAAAAAGAAATTTACTCTAAAGCAAACCTAACGAGGTAAAAGCCTACAATGATGATTCTAGGTTGTTTTACTTGAACACAATCAAGCCAAGGACCAGCTAATGCAGAATCAAAAGACCAGTCAAAACAAAACTCAAATCTTTTTGTTCTTTTTGTAAAATGGAATTCAATACTCAATCAACAAGCACTTCGAAATTTGCCAAAGAGACAACTCAAAGGTAAGTTGCTCTCATAGGTAGACGTTATGACAGGTCCGACTCCTAAGAAGGCTGACAAAACCAGAGAGATCTAAGGCTTGACAACTTCTACCGCCAATGTCACTACAGGACCTACTCAAAAATCAAACCCTAGGGCTTAAACTTCTATGAAATCCACTAAAACACTCAATGCTATCGAAACAAGTTCAGGTGAAGATCTTTGACAAGAGACTAATGGATCTGGGCAGTAAAAACTAAGAAAAAACAAAATCTAAGAGGAAAAATGTGAAAAATGGAAATTTCTTAATTTTTAGCAGGGTACGCAGGCAACCTGTTAAGACAGGTGCGGGCCCGCTCTGTGCACACAGCAACAGTGCGTACAGGTACGCACTGTGCAATACTCAGAGAGTGTGTACCACTGAAAAAACCAAGAAAAACTAAATTCAATCTAACCCTAAGCTAACCCACCCAAATACAAAGTCACAGAGCCAAAAACTAGAAAATAAACGACTTTTTTCAGATCAAAGTTGCATACAAAGGAAAAAACTTTCTCATCAATGGAGTCCCCAGCTGAGTCGCCATTTTGTCAGGCGGAAAGAGTCGATAGTGCGGACACAACCAACCTCCCTAGGAGCCTAAGACTCTCTAGTGACAAACAAGACAAACAAGAGCAATCCTTCTCTAAACATGCATTTACTATATGAGAAATCAAGTGTTTAGATCCTACCTGTAGTCCAACGCTGTTGTAGCAGTCCAGCCTCGCTGATCCGGATGAGCTCCTCCTTCACTTCGAAACCTGCATTCACTAACAATCAAACGATTAAATAGCACTTGATAATCTCATAAAATAAAACATATTTAACACATAGACCAAGGAGTACATGAAACAACTCATAAATAACAAATTATTGAGAAGAATGGACTCATTTGCATTAATAGGAAACAAAAGGAACAATTACAACCTGAGCCTTGGTGTTGTGCAAGTCCCTCCCAGGGTCCATCAAGAGTTCTCCTTTACTTTGAAAAAGCTCACCCACTTCCAAATAGAACAAGCAAAGATGGTAATCTCTCCTCACAAGCCTCTAAATGGGAGTCCTAATTCCAGCAGCATCTACCCTTAGAAATGTTTAGCTTCCAACCTCTTCTCCTTCTGGCCCAATGCCTGTATTTATAGTGCTCAAGAGGAAGTTAATCAGGTCCACCATCAATGGGATAATCCCCTCTTTGGATGGGATAGCTCCTCTCTTGATGGGATAAGTTCCTCTTTCATAGGGGTACATGAACCATCTGGAGGCGCTCAATACACGTCGAACAACCTTCTAGAATGCTCTAGAAGTGACCACAAGTAACTTTTTAAAGATGAAACTCACGCCTTTTGACCTTTACAGGGGTACGCACCTGCCCCTTTACATACAGAGCGTACAAGTACACAGTTTTTGTGAACATTAGGTGCGTATACGCAGGTAAGGCCGAGAGAATCTGCGTACCCAGAGATAAACACATTTACAAAGACTTTCTCTCTCTTTGGAGTTTGACATGGAGAGCAGAGGCATAAGACTTGCCCAGGAGGATAGCATGACTGTTGATAGAGCCATACTAACTGTAAATAGCCATGGTGACATTTTTTAGTGTAACACACCTACCCGTTTAGGGACTTCCACGATGTTTTTTCTTAGTCTTAAGAGGAAATGCATGGCATAGACCCTTCTAATGTCAAGCATGAGATCGAGAAAGATTGAGCGTTCTTTTTATGGTATATTTCTTGCTCGTTAATCCAAAAAACCTCGAGTCTTCTTCTTTGGGCTCGTTAAACTACTACAAAGATGGTTAGAGAACTGTTAGGGACATTTTATTGCTCTTTAAAAAATATAAACATCCCTGAGTTTTGGTCGTTGCACTCGTTAAATTTATGCAACGATAGATAGAGCACTGTTAGGGATATTTTATTGCTCTTTAAAAAATATAAACATCCCCGAGTTTTGGTCATTGCACTCATTAAATCTATGCAATGATAGACAAAGCACTTTTGGAGACATTTTATTGCTCCTTAAAAATATATAAACATCTCCGAGTTTTTGTAGTAGGGCTCGTTAAACATATATACCACAAATCAGTAAAGCACTTTTAGGGATATTTTATCGCTCTTTAAACAATATAAACATCCCTGAGTTTTTCATCATTTGCACTCGTTAAATATATGCAAACAATGCTCTGAGCACCTCTTTTTTGATCTAGTTCTAGCTCATAAATTGAAAAAGACCAACGAAGCATCCTTTTTAGGCACTTTTTCCTCACTCTTTAAATTGAAAAAATCCCAAGCCATGTCTTTCTGCTCATTAAACATGCTAAAGATGACCCGAGCACTCTTTCAGGTACTTTTTCTTGCTCGGTAAAAAATGAAAAATCCCTTAGTTTTTGTTACAGAGCTCGTTAAAGTGTCATGACAAAACACGAGTTTAGTCTTTCGCCTCATACTTGTAACAAAATGAGGTCGACATCTATTGGAAAAAGGTTTCTCTTTATCCAGGTTCAATAGATCACAATACAGAAAAATAACCGATCTGGGTATACTATTAACCTTTTGTCGCACCCGGTTAACAACTATGATAAAGGGACCACCATGGAGTCTCTCTTTATGATCTTTTCAGACTCTCTAAAGATGAAAAGATCACCGAGTTGTCTAGTCTGGACTCTTTAAATACATAGACAAGATATAGAGTCGTTCTTTTTACGATACTTTTCAGACTCTTAAAAGATGAAAAAATCGACGAGTTTGCCTGTCTGGACTCATTAAACTAATCAGATAGGGCAAAGAGTTGTTCTTTTTTTCCGACCATTTTCAGACTCTTTAAACATGAAAAAGATCGATGAGTTTACCCATTTGGACTCATTAAAAATTAGATGAGGAAAGTGGACAATACAACTGTATCTTGTATTTGAAAGCGTGGTTTGGCAGCATTCGTTCCCTTGAACATGGCACTCCCTCATATAAACCTTCATTTTGATAGCCTCTCAGTATGAACCCTACCAACCTATGAGTTTTTAGCCTATATACCCTGATGTAATTGCATCTTCGTATCTTAAACACTCTGTAGTGTTCATGAGTCTAGTGTTGTCTGGTTAAAACCATTGTCATGCCTTCTATTGTTCAAGGGTCCCTATTTGTTTCCTCTATCAACTGACCCTACATATCCTTTCATCATGCCCTCTGTTGTTTAGACCCAAAAGCTCAAAAGATTATTCCAAAAACAAAATCATCCTTGTCCAGTTTCATTTCGACTGATATAGGACACGTCATTGCCTACCTTTCGACAGGTTCCTTCCTATCGACTTCAACACTCTATCTAGGAAGATAACCCAGAAACACATTCAGTGCCTTGGTGCTTGCAGACATTAGTGGTAGGTTACCTTGTCCTTGATCACGGGTTTTCATTATTGGCTCACGGGTTATCACGACAAAAATTCTTTCACACTCGTTAGTTTGCACTGTGCATCTTGGAGACCATCACCATTATCGGTGGCCTTCCTCACATCTGTTAACAGTCTCCATTATTGGCTAGTAATCAGATGATTTCGTGCATGTTCGACATCAAGTCAATTTATCACATGTACCGATCTATGATGTTGGGTGAAGCGGGAATCAAGACCTTGGGTAGAGGCTTGCATCATTAAGCCTTGTTTCCTCCCCCAAGTTGCGATATTGTTCTTTGAAGATAGCTATTTCAGGATGATCTATTATGACACTAGATCTACTCTGTGCCATATTGGTAGCTAGCATTGTTATATCTCCGAGGAGAAAGTTACTCTAACATAGCTACTGAGCATGGGAATGCCCGACTCAGGACATGATTTTAGCAGTTTATATATATGTACTTTTGTTGTATCAGGTTTTACTTACCACTCGAAACTTCTCTCTCTCTCTACAAAGATTTTGATAGCGAATTATAGTGTTTTTCATAAAGTATTTTTGCCATCATCTCTGCTCTGATCTCATACTTTAGGGGGCATCTGTTATAGGACAAATTGACCTCCTAATCAACTCAGAGGAGAAAGACAAGATGACTGGATCCATGACCACACTTGTAGGCCCATAATCCACACTAACACTCTTTGTACACTAAAAATCTACTTTATAAAGCTTGTTACCAAGCATAAAGGAGCATTAGTCAACCTGCTAACTCTTGTTGTTAGACCAGGGAGAGCGTTAGTGAACTTAAGTGATGTTTAAGAGGTTCTGCCAACGAATCTCCCGATAAATATCTAGATATTAAATCCCTATATTTATGCAAGAAAAGCATGGAAACTCCAAAAATCAACATATTTGGAGAAATTTTATTTTGAGAACAGAGGAAAATGGGAAAAAGCTTGTAAACAGGGCAGGTTCATGGTTTTTTCCCTAATGAACTACAGGTGGAGTTTGGAAAACCTAAATCGATTGCTACATAAGCAACGAGAGGGCCATTCCAAAATGGTCAGAGCATTTAGAAGGATAGCCCATAGAGCTATTGTGAAACTATCATATTCTTGAAGGAGCTAGCTGAAAGAAGGAGAGAGAGAGAGGAAGAAGGGATAAGGAAGGCTGATACAACAGGGTTGTTGTAATCACTCTTCTATTCTAAATATAGGACTACGGTTGTGTTCCCTACTCCAAAGTGTTCGTGATATTGTGCATTTATTTGTTCATTATGATGCTTGTTGTGTTGAGTAGATAAGTTACACATTTATACATGTTTGTTACAGATTCTTGCATTAATTGTCAGAAGTGTATGCTGTGATTGGTTTGTTTTGTTCTTTTGTGCAGGATCGTCTTGGAGCTAGTTAGGAGGAGTTCTTCTTACCACACGTAGATCCCCAAGCAAATCTAGAAAGAACCAAAGGTGATCCTCTTTCCATACCCTGTCAATATATGCATGATAGATGAACATGCGTGTAAGAAGTAGCTTTTGCAGATAACCTTACGATCTATCGAAGGTCCCGAGAAGACTTTCGAGGGTAGTTTTCATCCCGTGCATTTTACCCCATAGCAAGGATGCAGGCAAAAAATCAACCTCAAGATCAGAGTGAAACTGCAGCGCGCAGAGGATTTCAAGGCCGAGGAAGAGGGTGAGGAGAAGGAGATGGAAGGGGTCGCGGTCAGATCATCTATTACAACTGCGGAGAAGCATGTCATTTCACGCATGACTATCAGAATGTGACACACCCTTCCTCTCAGTATTACAGGTAGTTTTACCATGTCATAGAAGATTTCATGATACTTACAGAAAATATGCAAGAAAAGAAGTCTCAGACCCAAAAACCTATACAGAACATCCAAATGATGAGGTCGGAGCCTCACGAAGATGAGCCTAGTGTTAATATTGTTACGCGACGCTGTATTGCCACTGGAGAAGACAAGGGAAAGAAAATAAAAGTTGATGGATGGGTACGGCTCCTGAAAACAAAGTTGGGTTTGATATAAGAAAAGTAAATGAAACCTTTATGGAGGTTAAGAAGAGCTTCGTGGAAGCCTCTACATTAGGAAGTCAGGGAAAATCTGAAGGAAATGATAACGCATAGGATGTAGACCCTTTGTTGTTAGTGACATTTTTGAAGACTTGTATGAAGCTTCTAAGGGATAGGAATGCAGTGGAAGGGCTACATGAAATAATAGATAATTGTACGGGTAAAAATAAATCTCTGTCAAAATAGTACGCAGTACGCAAAGTAGGAAAAAACAAGAAGCGAATCAATCGCGAGATGAGATTGACTGCGCAAATTGGAGAGTATGAAATGGATTAGGTAATTCTTGATCAAGGATCTGATTCGAATGTTTTTCTAAAGAAAACTTGGGAGAGAATGGGGATACCTACACTACAGTGGTCTCCTATCTAGCTACAAATGGAAAATTAGAAAAAGATCATTCCTATGGAGTGCCTATATGGGGCAATGGTTTATATTAAAGGAGCAAGTGCCCTAACTGATTTTGAAGTAATTGAGATAGTTGATCATAGTAAATCATACCCCGCACTACTGGGAATTGATTGGGCCTTCAACATGGACACAGTGATCAATCTAAAAAAGTGCAAAATGACATTCGAAAGGAAGGAGCTCAGGGTTATTGTTCCACTAGATCCAACTGAGGGTGTCAGATTTACTAAACCAGTCTGTGATTATGAAGAAGAAAACAACCTAAATCAAATCTATAAGATCATTGTATGTGATGAGGACTCGATCAAACCTACTGCAAATGAATGAATTGCGTAGGATAAGGATAGTTCCTGCACGTTAGATTCAGATGAGGAGCTTGAACATTGGCAGAGCCGATTACATGAAGCATCCTCGCTGCATTGTAACATGCTGACAAAATCGCTTCAATGCATATCCACAGAGGTACGAAATTTACCTTATTATGATAGTTTAGAAGATGTTAATTTTTTTTGGATAAGTTTGAAAGGGATGTACCAGAGGAACATCAGTTCCAAGCTCTATATATCACACTGCGAGATACACCTGCCCGTTGGTGGGGTATGCATAAAGACAACTTTGCTGATTGGAAGGAGTACTGAAGAATGATGAAGTTGAGGTTTGGGTACACCAATACCCGCTTGGTGGAGAAATACACAGGGAAGGATGATCCACGTGAGAATTTGGCGTGATGGATGAAAGCATGGGGAGAAGAACCACAGTCAGAATGGGTTCATATCTTCTGCCACACATTGGATACAATACCAATGAACTGGTATTTGGAAACGGAGCTGCAACATGGGACCGCAAAATGGGATGTTTTGAAAGAAAGTTTTTTGTTAACTTTTAGCTTTGAAGATGGGTTTGAATGTATAGATGAAGCACTGCAAATGATCAAATTTGCGATATTCAAGATGCCTGAAGAACCAGTTGTGTGGGTACAGCTAGATTGGAGTACGCAGCTGCGCCATGCACTTGAATGTTATAATGTGACCACAGAGGAGGGTGAAGAAGATCCCAAAAACATCAACATTCCCAAGTCTAAAGGACAACGTGAAGTCAAGTGACCTAAGATGGAAATCCCTTATATATCAGAGCCTTTAAAGACCAAACAAGTGAATATTAGGTTAGAAGTGCAGTTGAACTTTGCAAAGATAGGCAACTATTGGGATGAAGATGTAGTTGAAGATGCAGTTGATAAAGTCGCGGCGTTGTTACACAAATATCATGACTTGTTTCCCACCAAGATCTCTGACCTAAAAGGGATAGTAGGGGATCTGGGCGTCATGAAGATCACTTTGAAGCTAGATGCAAAGCCAGTAAAACAATGCCCCTACCGATTAAATCCCAAATATAAATAGAAGGTGTGCAAGGAGTTAGATAAGATGATGGAAAATGGGATCATTGAAACTTTGGAGGAGTCAGATTGGGTGAGTCCCATGGTGGTTCAAGAAAAGAAGAAGTAGGATGAAATTTGGATATGCCTAGACATAAGGAAGTTGAATGACATGTGCGTCCATGATCCATTCCCTACGCCATTTATAGACGAGGTACTGGAGAATGTTGGAGGGCAAGAAACCTACTCGTTCATAGATGGATTCTCATGGTATCATCAGATCAAGATCACGCTGGAGGATCAAAGTAAGACCACCTTCGTGACTGAGTGGGGTTTTTTTCAATATACAATTATGCCTTTTGGACTCAATAATGCACCTGCAATATTTTCGCATGTAGTAATTGCATCCTTCAAAGAGTTTATCCACAAATTTTTGGAGGTCTACTTTGATGATTAGACAATGTTCAGATTGTTAAAGCACCATGCTGCTAGTCTGCGCCTCATGCTGGATACCTGTCGAAGACATCAAATTTCCCTTAACCTGAAGAAGTGCATATTCTATGTACCGTATGTGATACTCTTGGGTCATTTGGTTTGCAAGCAGGGATTGATGGTCGACCCTGCCAAGATTTCAGTCACCATCAATTTAGAGGCCCTGAAGAACGTTAAGCAGTTGCGCACAACGTTGGGCCATACTAGATATTACAGGAAGCACATCAAGGCATATATGCAAATGACTATGTCTATGGGATGAGGATTATCATAAATGTTTGGATTTTTTGAAGGAGAAAATGGTTACCACGCCCATTTTAGTACTCCCAGATTGGAAGAAGGAGTTTCATGTTCATGTAGATGCATCCTGTATTGCACTAGGTGCGGTACAAACCCAACCAGGTGAAGGAGATATTGACCACCCAATAGTATTTGCAAGTAGGAAGTTGTCGAAGGCAAAAAATAACTACTTGAACACAAAGTGCGAAGGACTAGCAATGGTCTACGCGTTGCAGAAATTTCAACACTATCTGCTAAGAGTGCACATCAAAATGTATATAGACCATTCTACTCTGAAAGATTTGTTCAACAAGCCTGTGTTGGGGGGGAAGATTTGCATGTGGTTGTTGTTGTTCCAGGAATATGATTTTGAGGTAATTGTGAAGCCAGGACACCTGAATGTTGGTCCTAATCACCTCTCATGGCTTGAGACTGATGATGAGCCTACAAGTTTGGAGGAAGGGTTTCCTGATGTGTAGCTCTTCGTTGTTCACATTGTAGACGATCACTTTGCAGATATAATTATGTTTTTGTCTACAGGAATGGTCCTAGAAGGATATTCGATGCAACAGAAGAGAGAATTGCTGGTCTGAGCAGCTGACTTCTCTGTGATCACTGGACACTTGTACAAAATGGTCTCTGATGAAATATTGTGCAGATATGTCCTAGAGTATGAACGACCAAGAATTCTTGCAGAAGAACATGGAGGAGTAGTAGGAGGTCATTATGCAGGCAGAGCAACTGTGCAAAAGATCCTACACGCAGGGCGTTGGTGGCTGACGATACATAAGGACTCGAAGACATATTTTAGGGTGTGCGATGTTTGTCAGCGAACCGGGAGACCATAGCAAAGGGATGAGTTTCCACTAAATCTAGAAGTAACGTTGCAGGTGTTTGATAAGTGGGCAATAGAATTTGTGGGTCCAATTTAGCCACTAGGGAAAAAGACCAGGGCTAGATACATTATCACCATGACTGAATACTTGACCCGGTGGGTAGAGGCTCAGCCTGTAAAAGATTGTAGTGTAGCTACAACCATGAAGTTTATCTTTGAATACATCTTGTCTCAATTCGGTTGCCCTAAAAATTTAATGAGTGATCAGCGTACACACTTCTTAAATGAAAAAATTGCTACGCTACTTGAGGAATACCAGGCATATCATCAGAAGAGTACACCTTATCACCCTCAAGCGAATGGCATGGTGGAAGCCTTCAAAAAAACTTTGGAAAGCGCCTTGACAAAGATTTGCAATGTGAAGTGGATTGACTGGGATGTGTGCATACCAGCGGTCCTTTGGGCATATCGGACTACTTGTAAGTAAATGACAAGACAAACCTCGTTCAGATTAGTGTATGGGCAGGAGGCTGTAATTCCCATGGAATATAATGTGCCTAGTTTGCAGATTGCATCAATTATAAACATGGTCTATCACGATCCTATGGAGGAGTGACTCGCGCAGATTGCAGAACTGGAAGACAACCACTTCTTGGCAGGATTTCATCAACAGGTGCAGAAGGATTTTGAAAAGGCATGGCATGATATCCATATAAAATAGTGCACCTTCCAAAATGATGATTTGGTATTGTTATATGACAATAAATTTACAAAATTCCCTGGGAAATTTCAAATGCATTGGTTGGGCCCCTATTTTGTGAAAGAAATTACAGATGGTGGTGCAGTTCAACTCACAAAGATGAGTGGGGAATTATTTTTGGGAAAATTCAATGGAAGTCGACTAAAGTTGTACAGGGGTGATCCTACCTTTGCACAATGACTATATGATTATGGGATAGTCTTAGTACTCCAGGTAGCTGTAAGGAAGTACTGGACTCTAAAATACACTGCAAGAAATTTGGAAAACTGAAGTAAGGCGTCGATGGGAGTTGCGCCAAAGAGGCTGCGGTACAAGGATGGGTGTCACGCAGCTTGGCCAAAAAGTGACCATTGAAAGCACTGTAGATGATTGGATGGCGAAAATCCCATTGAAAGGAGCAGTGAAGAAGCATTTATGGAGCATATATTTGGAAATCTACCACCAAGGATGCATTAATGCTCAGAAATTGGAGGGAACAGTTGGATTTGAATTCAAAATCATCTATAAATATGGCATGCTACCCCGCATTCGAACACTTTTCTTCCTGAGCATTTGTATTGATATTTTTCACCTTGCTTTGTGCCAAGTACAAAACTATATGTCTGGGCTAGATTGGGAGGAGCTCTTTTGACGACCTGGGTTGGTTGATGTACCTGAGTTTTTCTGTGAGCATTTTCTAGCCAGAATGACTACAACTTCCCCTAAGACAGAAGCAGCACCATCTGTCCCTACAGGATTTCCAACTACAGCGCCTGGGTCTCCTAGACCTAAGCCTTATGTTCCTCAACTTTTTGCGTCCAAGGCGATCAATAAGAAGCAAAAGAAACCTCAGCAGGTCCTGGTGAGGTAGTCACTATGGAAAAACCCCACAGAAGTCCTCTTGAAGGGTAAGATGGATCAGTCACAATAGACAATAGAGCCAATGGATTTGAATGAAGAAGAACTACGTGGAGGCATAGAGGAGATTGATGCTAAGGAGGGTGAGCGGATGACTCGGATATTGAAGTATATTCCACCACGCAAGACCATAGCTAAAGTGCCAAAAGATCTAAACAACACAACTTATGGTATCCATGCCACTGTTGCTAGAGAAGGTGGTGTTCGAGGGTGTGTTGTTGGACCGCATACCAACACTCAAGATGCAGGATTGGGATATAGGAGACCAATGAAGTGGGTTGCTAGTGTTGGGGTCACAAGGCTCCTTAACATGCTTTGGGTGTCGCATTTCAGTTGCACCAACATAAACACCATATGTGTGCGCCAATTGCTTACGCTAGTGCATGATGGGTGTCTATGGCTGGGAGAACCCATCCTGATCATAGATATTTTGATCCATCAGATCAACTTACTACCATACTAAGGAGTGGATCCTGTAGAAGTATTTGGAGGAAAAACAAAGGAAAAGAAGCTTGCGGACCAGATGAAGAGCGAGTTTGGCCTGATCAAAAAGTAATGAGGATATTAGCAGGGAAAGTAATGCATAAATGCTGCGCAAACGAAGTACCGGAACCGATCATCTCTTTGGTTATGTAGTGCACCAAAGGAGTCTAGTATAATTGGGCTTAGTACTTATGCAAGGAATGTTTAGAGAATTACAGGGAGGCCCGAGATGAGGGAAAGGCATTCCATTACAATTGGTTTTTGATACTGATAGAACTTGTGGTGTGGAGGAATCCTGAGGACATTCAGTTTCCTCCCCATGATTCAGACCTTCTAGAGGTGGCGAAGTTTGCTTCACTCTAGGCTACAAAGGACCCCATGCTCAACGATCTTATGGATCCTTTTTGAGATGGATCTAAGGATGATGATTAGCCAAAGGCCAAGACTATCACCCATAGCATATGAATAGTATGAGACCATAGCTGATTTCAAGGAAAATTTCCACAATCTACATATTCGTGCGAGTAGGAATCCCATGACGATATGGCACAAGTTTCCTTAATTGGTGACCGAGGAGGACATAGCAGGGGTCGTCAGTAAGTGGCCAAGTGACTAGCTCACCCTATTAGATGCCAGTGTAGGTACTAGTAATATCACAGAAGGTTTAACTACATGGACAATGACATCAACGAAAAACAAGGAAGCACAGAAGACTTCCGCTAAGGAGAAAGCTGCATAGAAAAAGGAAGTTGCTGCCAGAGAAAAAAAGCGGCAGCTAAAGAAAGAGTAGCATAGGAGAAAACTACGTCAGAGGCCACAATTGACATTGAGGAGTTGGAAAAGGAGAAAAAACCCAACAAGGAAGAAACAAAGGTACACGATGAAGGAGTTGTAGAGTTAGAATCCCCCTTCATAGTCGAGACAAGGAAGGGGCAAACCTCCACTAGGCCGTGCAAGAAACAAAAGTCTGACCGATCAACAGGTGAAACCCATTTAGTCCTTACTGAAGGGGATTTAAATTAGGTAGGCATCATGGTCTGTGATACGACGACTGATCTTTAAGGCTACTTCTAGGAACAGTACTCGCAGGCATTGTGAAAGGTTCAACAGGATTTGTGTGAGTTGTAGATCCAAACAGGCAGATTACAGGTGAGTGGGCAACAAGCGAGCCTAAATCAAGTGAGCACATCAGTTCCAGATATAGATAGGACTTTGGATCTCCACATCGTTCAGTTACTAGAAGGATCCCTGCACACTAAAAGAAGAATACAGGGACCAACTAATACAGATAAAGAACATGGGCTTAAACCTCGCGACACTCCCTATCTAGACCTTGCAAGAGCTGTGTTAGGTGTCCAATGAATTATGGATTTGGGACCAATGTGCACTGTAGGTAATCATTGAAGTTAAAACAAACAACCAATAGATTTTTGAGGAGAAGGAACATGCGCTTAAGGAGAAAGAGGAAATCACAGCATAGAGCCAATAGTTAGAAGCAGCCATTGCACAGGCCTTCAATGACCTACCAGAGCTCAATATTTTGGCCAAAGAAGCCTTCGCGGAGAAGATCCAAAAGTTAGTCACTGCAATAAAGGAGTCTAAAGATGAAAATGGTTGAGTCCGATTTGAGTTGTAGTCGCAGATATCTGAGCTACAATTGAAGCTGCATCCCATGACTCCTCCAAAAGTTAGAGAGCAACGTGGAGATGCTATCAAATAAGGCATGGAAACTTTAGAAGAAGTAGTAGAGGGTGACATTGAACTATTTGAGAAAGCCATGGAGTTATGGACTTCGCTATAGGAGGATCCAACTCTACAAAATAATGGAGTAGATATCAGAGAAAAGAAGAGGTAGTTCGATGAAATTTGATTGACTATGTGAACACTGGCACAAGTACAATGGTTAATGCAATTGCAGGAAGGGAAGCTTATACAAAATGAAATTGATGAGCTATGCGACAAGGAAGAAATTATTTCTACACGAATGCAACCATGGACATATGAGGCCAGCTAGCTGACTTTGTTAGTATAGAGTAAGCTCAAGAGGATGCAACAGACTCAGATGACCATGGACCTTGCAGTTGAAGGCCCAACTACTAAAAGGTTGGTCGAAGAAGTGCAACAGGATGCTACATAGGGCACCACCGAACTATAGGATTTCAAACTGGAATTTCGTGAATTGCAGGCCAAGATTGAAGCACCGACAGTGTGACTCAAGGATGAGTCACGAAATTGTGTTGGGGGCCTATTGGGGCAGGGTCCCGTGGGGTAAAGTTTTGTAATAAATTTTCGTATACTTGTAAAGTCTACCCATTTGAGGGAGCAGAGCATGAAGGTCATAGGAGTCAAAATGGGATTTCGTCCCTTTATTTGCTAGAAGATAGGGAGTTTTTGGACCTGCCCATGGTTTGAGGACCATGGTATTGTAAAAGTGAAGGCTATATATAGAAGAGTCATAATGAGTCTAGGAGGTCATTCGATAATAGAAGATCATTGTATGAGAAAGTAAGCTAAGGCAGGAAAGTCTGTTTCCTGTAGTTAGTCAAAGGGGAAGGCTCCTATTGCTGAGTGCATGGAGACCTTGGTAAGTCTGCAGGCTGAGTGCACGGGCCCCTACAACTGAGTGCACAGGGAAGAAGAGTCTGTAACTGAATGTTTATATCAATAAAAGACTATTTTGAAGCTCTACTTGTGTATCTATGCAACTACATTTACTTCTGCAAGTTTTTATATTTTTGTTATGTATCTAAATTTATCTGAATTAATTCTTAATTGATACACAAAATTAGTATATTTGCTTATTTACTTACTATTATGAATGTTTAAATCATTTCACAAAGGTTTAGATTTTGTTTTTGCGAGTTAATGCAATTATTTATATGTTAAGGGTTAAGGTTCGCGAAGACTGAAGAAGCCCTAGAAGTCATAGGAAACCATCACACTAACCATTGGATATAGAAACTTGGTTCTGTCATCCCCCAATACTTCTTCGAGTGAGACTGCAGCCTACACTACGTGAGTTGTTTCTGAAAGGGCCAGTAGTTAGGTTTTTGTTGGTTGGCACAACTAACTTTGATCCTAGGTCAAGACCCATCAAGCCAATAATGCAGAAAGAAAAAGTATGTAAAATAGCATTAATCTAAGATCTACCAATTGTAAAGGAAAGTAACCACATGTTTTTGTCTTGCTAATACATATTCCTCAACCACACTTCCCACAAGATAGGTGGAATATAGACCTACACCGGCAACTTTTATAAGAAAAATTCTATCAAGAAATAATAGAGATGTTGCTAACAAAGGCAATGGATGGATAAAATATGCAAAGAGAGAGTAGAGCCTCTGGGTTGGGCCCTAACCCAAGGGCACTCATCCCTCTAAAGCAAACTTAGATGAAAGATAATAATAAGATTTTCATTGACATAAAAAAGAGTTCATGTATATCATTTAAATTAATATCTCAAGGTCCTAGCTCTTAGTAGCTCCTATCTACTCCAAAATTTCAAATACTATTGAGCCCTTAAGCTTACTTATTTATACAAAAATTACTAAGGGAAAACCTCCTTGGAAAGAGGATTGCTTCCCTCCAAAATATCTAATAAAGTAGATCTATCTCCTTCAGATCCTTGCAATTCCTTGAGTGCATTAGCTTCTAGCAAATCTTTGATCTATAGGTTAGTGATCTTAGAGATAAATTCAAGTTGTACGTGAATAAATGCAGGAGAAAAGCCTCCTACACCTCCCCCAATTGCATCCAACGTACCTTTGCTTAGTAAATGCACTCAAATGTACTCTTTCCCTGGACATTAACTGCATTAGGCCACAAAATATGTTAAACATCCTTTAGTGTCCATATTAAGCACATTATAGTTAAAAGGATGGTAATAAATGCACGAATAGAGGAAATTATAGGATGGACGATGGAAAAATGGGCCTTATGAATGGGGCCCATCATCACCCTCTACTGAAGGTGTTTCTCACCCTATGAGAAACTTAATCACTAATTTGTAGCTCAGGCATGACCCTAGTGGCCTCTCTAACATCCCAACTTTCCTCAAATGGTGTGAATTCTTATAGATAAAAACCTACATTTGCGTTTATTTCATCCCACTCCCTTTGTCCAGCTTCTTGATCTCTTCTTTCCTATAAGCCTAATAGAAAGGGAGGATTGAGATTTAACATTGATATTTAACCTTTGAACAATTCTCTTATAAAGTAGGGTTGTTTATAGGGCATTCCTCAACCTCTCATGGGATTAGTACTCCTTGATTTGTAGACTGCGGGGTAGAGCATACCATTTCCTTTGGTAGGAATGCAAACTCTCAATCCCTAACAACTTTGAAATGTCTTCAAAATGGAGGATGGATTGATCTTGTTTCTCTAGGTAAGGAGTGGATAATTGATGGTCTACAGAGATGTTGTTATAATTTCTTATGACAACCTTGGGACTTGTTAATTCCGCTATGATATATAGAGGCTCATTTGCTTCATTGTCCATAACCTTATTCGACTCCTCAGCCTTTGTTTCCTCATGGCCAATCTAAGAGGCTAGGGAAATTATTTGTGCATCTCCCAACTGTTAATTGGGGTCCCAGAACTTCATGTTTTTCAGGATCATATTCTACATATAGAATTCAACTAATTTGGCCCTATCTTCAATACTGACCCGTTGGAGAAAATGAATATGATTTCTATAGTCCTAAAATGGGAGAGAGTCATACTATGCAAAAGTTTTAATTTGAAATTATATCCATTGTTCTCTGAGGAATATTGGATATGATTTCGATGGTTTTCTACACTGGATGGCCTCCATGGCCAAGATTTCCATGGTAGAAAGTTGTGCTTCCTTGTCCTGTAGCTTCTCTCTTAACCTTTGATTTTCTAATTGCAATTTCTCCCTCATGATTGAATCTTTTAATCTTAAGTCAGCCATTTCTTCACCCATATTCTTCATATTTTATTCCATCATGCAACATCCTCAAATTTATTCAATTTAGCAATCTGTATCCACTAATAGGTTCGACTTCTCTCCTTTTCTAGTTCAAATAGGTTGGAGATTGCAAAGTTTTGAAGTATGATTCGTCCTTCTTCATAAAACTTGTAGTAGGTCCCAAGATCAGGTTGTGGATAAGGCTCTTGGAGTTATTGCGGTCCTTCTACCACCTCTAGAGGTGTTGTTATTATTTTCTATAATAGAGTCTCCCTCTCCTATAGAAATTCTTCCCTTTCCTACAACAGTCTTGTTTCTTCTTGTAGCTAGGCAGTTTCTACTTGAAGTTTCTTAGCTCTAGTTGTCCCAGTGTTTGGCCTTCCTTGGGATGTGTGAGGAAAATTTCCCTTAGATTTGAGGGAGGTGAATTCCTAAATTTTCCCTTTTCCTTGTCCCAACTCTTCTTCTCTGTGGTTGACATATTATTCAATTGTAATTGGGATTTCTAGAGGTTGAGGGTTCCCTTTCTGGATCCCAGTGCTCCTCCTTCTTATAAAATATAAGTGGCCTTTCTTGGGATACCTTCTTTTTCTTTTTATGGGTGTGCTAAGGGATAACATGGTGGAAGGAACCTCTTGTTCTGTGTTCCCTTCTGATATGCTTACTTTCTACTCTTGTTTTCTCTTATTTTGAGGTCTAGAGGGCTCCACAAGGGTCTCTATTCTTACCTCTAGTTTCCCTTCTTCTTCCTCCTTTTCTTCTTCAATTTCTTATTTCTTCTCTTCAACCTCTTCAACCTCTTCAACCTCTTCTTCCTCTTCTTCTTCATTTTCAAATTATTATTTAGAAGCAATATATTTTGTGGTTTCTTAATGTTCTAGCAAGGGTTGGGCTTGAGTTTCAATGAAGGCCTCCATGTCCATGTCCACAAAATCTATCCATAGCACAGGCTTTTTGAGGTGACTCAAGGCATTCATAACAATGATCCCGATGATTCCATGATGAGAAATGTAGCGGTGCACTCCTTCTCTCACCCTTTATCTCATTTCTATCATATATTGAAGGAGAAAGTGGGGAATACTAAGCTTTCTTGGGGTGGGAAGTTCTATCTAAACCTCGAATCATAGAGTGGCCTAAATAGATAGACATACAAAATAGATAAACTTCCCTCACCGTATATGTATTTTAGGATGCGATAAGTCACTTCATCCCATCGGTAAGGAAGGCTCTCCCTTCTAACTCCATTCTTATCTTTAACTAGATTTTCTTCAGGGAGGAAGAAATTATCGTTGTCTGTAATGGATTCTATCATATCCTCCTTGCCCCACCTAACTCCTAGAGGTATTGTGGTCACTCTACTAATGATTTCTTCATTCAAGTGGATGGAAATTCATTTTATAATAGTGGTGGCACTATCTTTCCCCTGAGAGTGAAGGGCCATTGAATATTCATGGGTTATTTCATCATCATACCCCTTTAGATTCTCAAAGAATCCCATCCATTGGTGACTTGTGAATATATATCTGATAGGAGTATGTTGGTAAATTCTTATATATTTTTTGGGCTCCCTTCTATTGAAACCACCTCTCATGTTCTCTACTACTGCTTCCTCAAGTTTTTTCAAAGAATTTTCTATCAATTTTCGATTTCTGAGTGGCTTAGGGTTTCAAGGTAAAGGCGAGAAGGGTCATGTAATTCTTCTAAACAGAGGGAGGAAAATTACACTCTAGAGACAACGCAAATTAATCCTACTTCTACCTTTCTTCCCTCACATGGAAATTTATTTTTGAAGAAAGAAATTCAATTTTTAAGGGTTTGCAAAAGGATGTTTGTACAGGTAGGAGTTAACCAAAGTATCTGACTCTTTGTTTATGGGAGGTGAGGAAAATGCACTACTTACCCCTCCATAGGGGACTCTTCATGGTTGTGAGGGTTTAGAGGAAAATACACACCAATTCGAACCCTTTTCCACCTCTCAGCCCAATCCTGTAGCAGTTGTTTGTAATCTTGTAGCAGCAGTCTGCAATCCTATTGCAACCTACTGTAATCTTGTAGCACCTATTTTTTAACTATTTATCTTCTTTGTAGCACCATAGGGGACCCCTAGTCATAGGTATCTCGACTCTTGACATATTATTGGGTCTCTCTTACCGTTTTAGGATTGGAACTTCTTAGTACAAAGGAGATTCAAGCTTGTCCTTTTATTCCTCTTGTGATAGTGATCTCAATGTGTTGTGTGAGAAGGCCCCCACCTACCACCTACGTATTCCCCGTATAGACCCATTGGTCCCACCCCTCATAATTATCACACTCCTCTTTTGCTTTTTTCTATGTTGCATGGGTGAGGGGGTTAAATACACTTCATTTGTTTTAGGGTGGCCAAGACTGTTGGCCATCTCCAGCCTATAAAAAACTCGTTCTTCATACATCTAGAAAAAATTCGAACTACCATGAAGTTAAAGGAAGAGGTAGGGGAGTGTCATATTTGGGCCTACCTAATGGTATCTAGCTGCTTGAATGTATGTATGTTGCTTCAAGATAGTGGTTAATATGTTGGCATTTGGAGATGTCATTTTCTGTGCTAGTTGCTTCATGCTCTTGCCCTGCTTTAGAAAAAAAAAAGTAGATATTTTCTAATAGGTGTATGACTGAGTGAATTCTTTTGATGTAGGTTATTCAAATGATGGATCAATCTATTATTGTTGGATATTAACAGTGACCCTGTAGCAACTCTTAAAGAGTTGTATGGCTTCCCAAGATCATAAAGATGGTCCTTTAATGCTTTAGGATGACTAAGTCTTCATTCTAGTGTTGTCATGTGTTTCCAACTCTAGTTCTGTAGGGTTTGTGTACGCTGCTATAGGATTGGATTCTTTGTTGTAGCAGTCACACAAACCCCTCTAATATCACGATAACCTTTATGAAATGCGTTCAACAACTCTGATAATTCATGGTGAGCTCATGGATAGGGAATAGAAACTTTGGTGGTGGTGAAAATTATGGAAGAAGGGGTGGAAATGGGGTTTTTAATGGAAAAAGATGGATTTTTGGATGGATAAGTTGCTAATTGGTGTGGAGGATGGATGATGGTGATGTGGTGGACTTCCTTTTTCATACCCCCATGGAAAGCATAAAATATGAACCCTCTCTCTATGTTGATATCAGTCCTATAGCAATTCTGGTTAATCTTGTAGGAGTTCAGGAAAATCCTGTAGCAATTCAGGTCTGAGTACAATTTGAGTGAGATAGGTTCCCTGATGATGGAGGAACTCAAGGAGGTTGAGGGAATGATGAAGGACATGCATATAACTAGCTTGGTAGGTTGAAAAATGGAGTGTGGAGGCTGCTTCCTTTGGTTTTTATCCCTTCAACCATGACTGAAACCCCGCAAAAACAATATTAGTAGAACTAATGTAAGGGATCCATTTCTTCTATTATATTTTTTTGTTTTGTCATTTTTTTCATTTGTTTCTTTTTTTATTATTTTTCTTTTTCTTGAGACTTGCACGCTGCCTCAAAAGAGGCTTTCAACCTACAAACTTACCCTAGCTTCCTCAAAGGAGGTTTTCACCTCGGTATATTTTCATTTATTATTATTTTTTATACTCGTGAGTTGCCTCATAGAGGTTTTTAGCCCTAGAGTTAGACTCAAGTGCCTCATGGAGGTTTTCATCTAGGCTCTTTTAATTTTTCCCTTTTTTCTTTTTCTTTTTTTTTTCTCTTTTTTCCCTTTTCTTATTTTGTTGATAAGAGGTTGGATGAATTAAGCACCGTGAGACCCCCACTTACATGTAGTTCCTTGCTTATTAAGTTGGTAAATTCTTCCTTTGGTAGAGGCTTCTTGTACAACTTTAACTTGTAACTATTAATAAGCAATGGAATTCCTTCTTGATCAATTGTTCTTATTTGTACATATTCATTGTCATAAAAAATTTCTACCATATAAGGACCCAACCATATTGTTAACAATTTTCCTTTGAAATCCTTGAACCTAGAGTTATACAACATGGCCCAATCACCCTCTTGGAAGGATCTTTCCCTGATTTTTTTATCATGCCAAATATTCCCCTGTAGTTGGACCACTTCAATGTGCATGTGAGCCTATAATCTAAACTCATCCAAACCATTTAGTTGGAGCATGCTTTCTTATTGAGTTGCAATGATGTCTAAATCCAACTATGTTGCCATTCTCAAGGTGTTGTATTCAAACTCAATGGAAATCAGAGCCTTATTTCCATAAACCAACTCAAAGGGGGTGAATCCAATGGTGGTTTTCCAAGTGATATTATAGTCCCAAGTGGCCTCTACAAGTCGGGATGCCAAATCTCTTCTACTGTTGTTGACAACTTTAATAAAAATGTTCTCCAAGGCTTTGTTTGTGACCTCCACAGGCCCATTTTCTTGGGGGTGATAGGAAGTGGATTTTTTGTGTTTAATATGATGTTGTTCCATGATGCCCTCAATCAAATTTGAAGTAAACTAAGTTCCTTGATCAGTGACCAACTCCCTTGGAAATCCAAACTTGTAGAATATGTTTTCTATTAAAAATTCTACCACTTTCTTCTCTGTTGTTTCATTTACTTCTTTTGCTTCAGCTCACTTGTTTAAGTAATCAGTTCACACAATGATATATATCTTTTTTCCATATGGGGGATCAATTGACCTAATGAAATCCATGCCCCATTTTTCAAATCACTCTAGAGTCAATTGAGGTCGTAGGGGAATTTCATCCTTGGGTGTCATCTTTTCCATCCTTTGACACTCATCACATCTAGAAATGTACCATTTTGCATCTTGGTGTAGAGTAGGCTAGTAATATCCAGCTTGCAGAACTTTGAAGGTTTTCCTCTCAGCAAAAAAATGACCTCCACAGTGTTCATCATGGCATTCGTAGAGGATGTCAAAGACCTCATCCTCCCTCACACATCTTCTCAAGATCTGATCTAACCCCAATTTGAAGATATTTTCCCCAATACCTATGAAAGGGGCACCCTTTCTAACAATTTTTCTCTTCTCCTTGGAGGATATATTATGAAGGAACCTCCTAGAAACCAAGTATTTTTCTATATCAATAAACCAAGGAGACAACACCGAGATAGAAAAAGGTGTTCATCCAAAAGTTAATCACGTACCATCTCGTCATTTCCTACAGGCAATGTTAGTCTAGAAAAAAAAATCTAAAACCACATATTCTTTCCCTAACTTGTCAATAATGGTTAGAGCGAATTGTTACAACAGTAAAAACCATATAATGATTCTAGCATTGACATCAAGTTTATTCACTAAGTATTTAACGGTTGCATGATCAGTATGAATAAAGACTTGGTACCCAATGATATAATGCCTAAACTTATTCAAAGAGTTCACCACAACTAAGAGTTCTTTTTCAGTAAAATATATAATTAAGTTAATCTTTAGAGAGGTTCTTACTAATGATATATATGGAATATAGAAATGTGTCTTCCACCTTTCCTAAAGATACTCCTATAGATTTGTCTGATGCATCTGTGTGGATGTGGAAAGGAAATGGCCAATTTGGAACCATAAGAATTGTGTAGTAGTCAACTTCTCTTTAGTTCTTCAAATGCCTCTTGACATTATTTTTCCAACAAAATTTTGAGTCTTTAGTCAATAATACAAAAAAGGGTGAAGCCAACTTGCTAAATTTCTTAATTCAATAATACCTAGCTATCCCAAGAAAACTTCTAACATCCATTTTATTTTGAGGTATAGGGATCCTTTTGATAATGGAAAACTTGTTAAGATCAACTTGGATCCATTCCTTAGAAACGAAGTGACTTAGGATAATCCCTGAATTCATAAAAAATTCACACTTTTTGAGACTCATTGAAAGGTTTGTTTCAATGTATTTCTTTAGTATTTTACACAGATTGGAAAGATCTTCTTGGAAATCATTTCCATAAGGGGTGAAGTCATCCATGTAAATTTCAAGAATTACATCTGGAAGGTAGTAGTGGAATTGCACAAAAAAAGAGGGGTCAATCTATAGTAAAAGGTTCCCCATGGGCATGTAAAGGTGGTCTTCTCCTAATCCAGATTTGATGTATCCACTAAATCCATCCAGGAATGAAAGAACGTTTTCCCTGCAAGGTCATCTAATACTTTATCAATGAAAGGAAAAGGGAAATGATCGTTCTTCATAGCTTTGTTGAGTTCCCTATAGTCAACACAAATACTCAACTTCCCATTTTTCCTAGGCACTATGACAAGAGGGGACACCCAATCAGTATCTGAAATGGGTTAAATGAACCTTGCATCTAACAAATTTTGTAGTTCCTCTTTTACAATATCCTTAAGAGTAGGATTCATCCTTCTTTAGGGTTGGCACATAGGTTTACATCCCTCCTTGATGTAGATATGATGAGTAAAAAATAAGGGATGTACCCCTTTCATTCCCTTATAGTACTAAGAAGAGGCATCAAGATGTCACCTTAGCATAGTGCATAGTTGCTCTTCTTGCTTGATTGAGTGGGAAGGGTTGATTTTCAGAGTTTTGGATGTGTTGATTTCTACAATCCTAGCATGATATAGGTCAAAGTCAGTAGAGTATAGTTCATCCCATGGATTTTCTCGAGTTTCTCTAAGGATTCTTTCACTAGCTCATCAATTGGCATGGCAGTAGGGGGCTGATTTTTTAAGAATTGATCAATAAGGTCATCCTCATCTAGCTTCCTACTTCCTACAATAGTGTCTAATGTACAAAATGGGTAGAGGGATGACTGATAAAGGCTTTATTCTTCCTCTTCCTCTATCCGCAAGGATAAATCATGCTCAACAAAGGGTTGAGCAGGGGGGTATAATACTAGATACTTTGACAGATGCCCATTCTTAATGGCCATGTTCCTAACCCTGCAACTAATGTAAGAACCAATAGTGGCTAACCAAGGTCTCCCTAGAACTATAGGGTACACATTAAACTTGGTTATTAGCTAGAGGATAAAAACATTTATGGGATATTCCCAGGAGTTGATGCAGACCATCACATCCTCAACAACTCCCTTAAGGGATATTATGGATCTATTTGCAAGCTGCAGTATTGTAGTGGCCTTCCTAGAGGCTACTTATAGGTTGAGCCTTAGCATGGTTTCCTTGGTCATGAAATTTATTGCAACCATGAGGTCAATCAAGGTGATGGAAACTACAATATTATTAATGTAGACATCCACTACTGGGCTACCTAGATCCAAGTACTTTGGGGAGATCATCCTCCTAAGCATTAAATCAGATAACTACTTAACAACACTAATAGTTGGGGCATCTCTTTTTATTCTCCTAGGCCTCTTGAAACATTATTCCTTAATGAGCTTATTGTAAATGGGTATATATTTGATGGTTTGGAGAAGGGGTATCTTAGCACACAAATTATATAATTCTCCCAAATATTCAGCCTCTTCTAGGGTGTGTTGTTTAGGTTGGACCAACCTTTCAAGATACAGAGTTATAGTGGCTTAAGGGGTATTTTCTTCCTTCTATTCTCCAAGATATGTAGGTGAAGAAGATGGGTGAGCATCTAGAAGTACCTTCCCATACCTAAGGTTGATTTATTGGATTTCCACAACATAAGAAGAATAGGGTACTTCCCCACTCTAGATATGTTGTGCCTGCTTATTGTTCAGGTTTGGATTGGGTTGGGTAGGCATATGAGGTTGCTTCAGTGGGTTATTGTGGGGTAGTTATGGTTTAGGTGGAGTAGGAGGTGTTAAGGAAATAGGTTGGGCTTCCTGAGGCCTCCATCCTTGTGAAGTGTTGCCCCATTGAGGAGGTTGAGGTTTATATGGTTGGAAATGTGGATTGACAAGCTAAGGAGGGTACTCAGGAGTATAGGACTAAGGATAGGGCATGGACCATGATGAATGATCTTGAGGATATCAAGTCTGGAAAGGTTCTTCCTGATTGGATTGTAAGAAGGATATTGTGCACCTCGCATGCCTTGTTGGTATGGCCTAAGGCCTTGTGGCCTCCTTCGGTTGATGAAGCAAAGCTGGTCTAAGCCATTATTTTCCCCTTTGTATACAACCTTTAGGCCTGGAAGAGAGGGATATTTATTTTTTGCATGGTTCTCCTCACAAACAGAGCATACCTCTATGGTGTTTAGTGAACATTCAGTTTTGGGGTGCCTCTTGGTGCATATGGGGAAAATGATAGCTAGTTCCGTTTCTGCTTCTTCTTGCTTCCTCTTAATCTGTATAATATCCATTTTTGAGGAAAAAGTGTGAAACATCTCAGTCTTGAATTGTTCTAGAATACTTCCTAGCTCTTGTTTGATGGTTAAGATGGAGGGAGAAGATTTGAACAAGCCTCGATTGAACCCACCTCTCTTACTTGTAGCCCTAGAATGATTCTTGAACACTTTATTGATGTCATCATAGGTATGTTGGTAAATATATCCAATGGAAAACATATTGAGGGTCTCCATTATATCCTCCCTAATCCATCGAAGGACTACAAGATTGATTGATTCATGGTCAAGGGTACAATTGTCCCTTCTATAAT
Source organism: Pinus tabuliformis (assembly GCA_031772625.1). Taxonomy (NCBI): domain Eukaryota; kingdom Viridiplantae; phylum Streptophyta; class Pinopsida; order Pinales; family Pinaceae; genus Pinus; species Pinus tabuliformis. The sequence continues at coordinate 1,443,344,802 of CM062817.1, read as the reverse complement.
TAAGTTAGAACCTTTCCTCGTAATCTTCTAAGGACTCATCTGGCCCTAGGGTCATCCCAAATATCTCTTCTTTTGTCTCATTAGACCTATAATAATCCCTATATTTCTTATTAAAGGCTTGTTGCATTTGTGCCCAAGTAGCAATGTTTCCTCCAGGAAGGCTCATGAACCAATGCAAGGCTGCATCCTTGAGGGTGGAGGGGAACAATTTCAATTTTTGTTCATCTTAAGTATAATCATAGGTCCTACAAACCACAAAAAATTTGAACATGAATGTGTTAGGGTCCTTAAAGGCTAGGCCATGGAAGTGTGGGAGAGAAGTGGAGCTAATATTATTCATCTTTTTCCCCCCCATTGATCTCTTGGATAGGAAAGAACTCATTCTGCCTATTCCCAGCCATCTTTTGGAAAGGTGATATAGGCTCTTCCTCCCCTATGAGTTCTTACAAAATTTTAGTTGCTAAACTAAAGTATTATCTAACTCCCCAGTGGTTAGAGTGGGAAGTTCACAATCCAAAGAGAAGGTATGGTTGACTTCTTGAAGCGGTGAGGGTTTTTGGTAGAATTTTCCCTTGATTATCCATAGTCCTACGAGGCATGAAAGAATTTGTGTTTTTTTCTTCTCTATTTTTTTGATTTTTTTTTTCAAATCAAACAATGTTGATGCAAAGAAAAAAAAGATGAAAAAGAAAGGAAACTTATAAGTAGCAACAACACCTATTTGGACACCTCCCCAACAATGATACCAAAAAGTGATGAGCCTCGGTATTGCAACAAGAGTGTTGCAACCTTCAAGGCTACCAACTTTAATTATCAACCTGTGGTTCATACAATCTTAGGAGGTGACAGTGTTATATTCATAGTAGGTTGAGTTCTATTCATGGCACATTCAAGCAATGGATCAAACCAAGGCATACACCAACCACTCTATTAGCTGACTCAATGAAGGAACTTGCATTAAAAGAGGGTTATGTTCTAGTTGCAGAAATGGAAATATTATTCTACTTGAAAAAGGAATGAAGATGTTACTTGTTCAAATGTAAATGCTAACCCTAATTGCAGGAATGTAAAGGTTATACTCCTTGCAGAAAAGGAAATATTAGTCTACTAGAATAATGTAAATTCTATGCTACTTGCGGGAATGTAAACACTAATCTAATTGTAAAATGTAAAAGTTGCATTGAAAAGGAAACTAACCTATGCAATGAAAATAAAAATGGTTGCAATTGAAACCCTAAAATAAGCATGGATTAGAGAGAAAATTTCCTACTCTACTTTACATGAGCATGAATTCAAAATTTAATCACTATGTTCAAATATATTAGCTTTGTTGATAGAGTTCATTAGGTATTTCATGAGGCAATCAAGAAAATCATCATTGTATATTTAAATTCATAAATATGTCCACCAACCCTAATTGCATAAACATGTTTCAATAAAGAAAAGGCAAGTCCTAAGTGGTCTTTGGTCTTCCTCAATCATGTTTTCAGAGCCTAGGGGACATTATTCAAGGCTAAGAGGAAAAAATCAAGATTTTGGAGAAAATTTGGCCAAGTTTACATAGTGCTACATGATTGCTAAGAGATGCTACAAGATGACCCTATTTTGCTATAGGATTGGATCCGTAAGCATTCTAAGGGTGAAAAAGGTTATCTAAATGTGGTAAAGGGTAGATGAAGATATGTGAATGTTGTATGATTATTTTTCCAAGCTTAGCACTTCTCAGAGGCCCATATTGCACAAAAATAAACACACATGGTGTCCTCTAATGACCCAAAAATGTACTTTCGGTTGTAGAGTTTTTAGGGTGTTGTGATGTTAGGAGAAAGATAATGATGATGGCAAGAGGAATGTGGGATTACTAGGCCAACCCTACAAGACAATAGTAGTACTTGCACACTAGACACATAATCCTTTTGAAACTTGAAAAGAATGCCAAACTAATAACCAAATTGCAACGAAATGGAACTAAACAAGAAAGGATGAGTTCATTTTTATTTACATCAAAAGAAAATCTAGCTTGTAGCATGCATATTACCTACATCCATGAAGGTGTAAAGTGGATTGTGATTTAATCAATAAGTATGCAGAAAATAGAGTATGTAAAAGAGCATTAATCTAAGACCTAACAATTACAAAGGAAAGTAACCATATGTTTTTGGCTTGCTAATACATATTCCTCAAGCACACTTCCCACAAGAGTGTTGGTAGGTAGACCTACACTAACAAATTTTATAAGCAAATTTCTATCAAGAAAGAAAAGAGATGTTGTTAACAAAGGCAAATACACAACGAGAGACTAGAGACTTTGGGTTGGGCCCTAACGCAAGGGGACTCAGCCCTATGAAGAAAAATAAGATGAAATATAAAAATAAGATTTGCATTGATATAAAACATAGTTCAAGTACATCATGTAAAGGAATCGAAATGACAATCCCAAGCTCCTAGCCCTTAGTGGCTCCTATCGGCTTAAAAAGTTTAAATCCTATTAAGCCCTTAGGCTTGATTATTTATACAAAAATCATTGTGGGGTAGCCTCCTTCAAAAGAGGACCACTTCCCTCCAAAATATCTAAAAAGGTGGATCTAGCTGCCATAGATCCTCACAATTCCTTGAGTGTGTCAACTGCTAGCAGATCTTCAAGTTGTAGGTGAATGATTTTAGGGATCACGTAAAGTTGTAGGTGAGTAAATATAGAGGAAACACCTACTACATCTCCTCTAGATTCCTCCAATATACCTTTACACTGTAAATGCACTCAAATGCACTCTTTCCCTGCACATTAACCACATTTGGCCACGAAATATGACAAACATCATTTAGTGTCCCTATTAAGCACATTATAGTTAAAAAGATGTTAGTAAATGCAAGAAAGCAAGAAATTATAGGTTGAAGGATGGAAAAATGAACCTTATGACATACCTATTAATAGGGCCCATCACAAAATCCCTGTTGGGAAACACCACTCAACCAAAATTTCTTGAATATAATTAAATTAACTATGGAAGCATATATTCATACATATCATGTAACTAAAAATTATAATTATTATGAAATGTCGTACTACATTCCATGCAAGTATAAATACATCACATATAAATTTACTTAGATAATAATAGTAGAAGTATTAAAAAATACACAACACATAAATAAACAACCATGTACAATATCAAACACTTATATAATAATAATGAGCCGATTGGCTATGATCTCTCCATGTTCCACCTAGCCATAGACCATGTGGATCATAGTCTTAACAACAGGTCACCCTTGAGCTAGGATAACAACTCCAATAAACAATTTTAAAACCAATAACGCAACCTTGGCAATGGAATCAACCCCAAGAATCTCAATCTCAAGCCACAAGCTCACATCCCCTTAAATGACACCCAAATGGCACAACCTGAGTCCCTCAGTAGTTCCCACCTTCTAGGGAAACTTATAGTTAGCCGAAATGGTCTCAGCCTATAGCTCCAAGATATCTATTGTCGTTTAGTGCCCAAGTGCCAAACAACCAAATCAAATAATCCCATAATCGATACCAGAGCCCAACCAAGACTCACCAACTATCACTAAACCAAGATCACACCATAACACCATGGATATTGTTAGTGTCAGTCTTATCATACTGCCATCAGTGATCAAAATTTTCTCTTTTGCATTTTCATAGTAGGAGTCCCATACTGTAAATTTTCAATAATCCATTAGGTCATGGATCCACTGATGGTTGAGGTCACTGCTGTTTTCCCTCATGAAACCTACTTGCTGATCCTCTTGCTTATTGTTTTTAGTCAAAATTCATTTTCCTTCTGCAGTTCATTCCATTAGGTTACTAGGGTTTGGTCTCATTAGGTTTTAGGGTTTTCACCATAGTTAAATTTGATGGTTGAATGCCAATAAAGATCAGCAAAGACATGAGGATGCCAAATAAACTCAAGCAAAGTGTCAGAAGAATTGAAAATCATTTTTATTGAAGTTAAATGTAATTTTCACCTCAAAACATATTTTGAGGTGAAAACAAAGTATCTTGTTTTTTATTATCATTTCCTATGTAATTTCATGTTTCTATATGTAATATTGATCCTAAGTTGCCCATAAGTCACCAAACTATACTGCCAGGCTACAAAGACTACAAAGAAATCAAGGAAACATGAGCAAATCCACCTGCAAAAGCAAAGAATGAAAGGCATTAAAATCAAGGTTTCTAAAAAGGCAAAGAAACATTAGAAAAGTGGGTTTTCAAAAAGAAAAAATTAGAATGCGGTTCATATATAAACACATTTTATTCTATTTTCACTCCATTGTGTCATTTAGCAAATCAAAGGAGCCAAAGGAGAGGAGGAATAAGCAATTTCAAAGTCATTTTAGCAAAACAGGGCCAACGCTGCACGTAGGCAATTGGCGCTACGCTTCTCGGGGATTTTTGCCCGTTGATGCACGTAGGGAGAAGGGCGCTGCGCATAGGGTGGTTTTCCACAATTCAAATTTCAACGGGCACTGCACTTAGAGGCTTGTGCTACGCGTCTGTGCAGATGCGCTGCGCTTAGGGCAACCAACACTAAAAACACTCCAATCTTCGAATTTTTGCCAGATTTCCTCCAAATTTCACCTTGCAAGTAAGTACCAGCACCTAGCTTGATGATTGGTTTGCATATATGAATTTTTAGAAAAGTTTTTCACTCTCTATATAAAACCCTAATTTTCACTATAAAACCCTAGTCATTTGGTTTTTCCCATCATTCAAACTCATAACTAAACCCTACACTTATTATTCCCATCATTTTTATCATATTCTACCACTCATTTATCACTCCCTAAACCTTCCCCTCCCTCTCATACTTTACCCATAGCTTCCTAAAGTCATCCATACCCATCCCTATAAACCCTAGAGCATATCATTCATCCCATACATTGTTAAAACTATGCAAACTAAGAGAGTTGATTAATCATGGATAGAGGTGATTTTGACTATGATGAGGAGACAACCAGTGACAATTCAGTGGAAAGAATAAGGAAATAGAGAAAGCCTCATAAGGGAGGCAAAATCACAAGAGAGGAACCAACCAGCTTAGCAGAACTACAGGCCTCTCCATTAGCAGTTTCTTGTTTCAGACACCTCGGTTGTTGGGTCCCTATAATACTAGTGATTACCCCATTACTATTGTAGTTATACCCCTTATTTATATTGTTGTGCCCCCATTTCCCCCATATTGTTATTAATGTGCCCATAGAATCCCTCTATTGTTATTTTTGTGGCTTTACATTATTATTGTTAGGTCGGCTGGATTATATTGCGACTCCTTAGACTCCTATATATAGAAAGGAGGTTTTGTCATTTGAATCATCCAAGAATTGTTCATTTATGTAATTTAAAGGAGGTTGCCCCCTCGAAGAGGCTGAATTCTAAGGCGTTGATCTATCTTTTCTATCTTTACTTGTGCTAGTTTCATAACATTCGGTATCAGAGCTTTGGATTCTAGGGTTTCGCTGCTCCAAACAGGTCATCGTGGCATGTTCGCTATAACTTTTTTTCTGTGACGTTTCAGAAGTCACAAAAAAAACCCATTTGAGAAGAAATCGCGTTGAACCTTGGGTCCAAATTTCAGAGCATTTCACGCGATATTTTCGGAGATATGATCTAAGGAAGTTGGTCTTTTTGTAGACTCCTAAATTACATTCAAAACAGGTGACCTGGGGAAAATCGTCATAACTTTCTTTCTGAGCATCGGATTGAAATTTCGTAAGAAGTTACAGAAAGAGGACGGACTTTAGTTTTCTTGTATATATTTTTCAGAGTCAAAGGTTGAAACAGTGACACGTGGCACTTCATACAAGTTCGCTCTATTGAACTAGTCTATAATTAGGTCACTGGGGGAGATTGTGCATAACTCTTTCTTGGAGAATCCAATTTGGATCAGACTAGTGGAATTGGAAAGAGGACATAGAAGGCTACTATAGGTCACAATTTCAGAACTGGATGATTCAAAATTACAGAGATACATCAGATTCAATATCAGGCTTCTACAAAGAAAAAAAAAGGTGTGTAGTTTTTTTTTAATTTTTGCATAAGATGGAATTCAAAGGGCATAGTAAAGCATTATTATCAGTAACTGATGCCCCGAGGAAAGAAAATGCAAACACCTAGTAAGGAACCTGAAAGCTCTAGCATGACTCATGAAGAAGAGGAATAAATGCTACATGATATATCAAAATTACAAGAACAAGTGCAACAAATGTCACGCTCACAAAAGCTAACAGATGCTAAGATAAATGGCATGGAATCTAAGATAAATGGCGTGGAATCTAAGATAAAGGGCATGGAAGCTAAGATGGATGATCTGAAGACGGATTTGAGGACAGATTTGAAGACAGACATGGCAGACTTGAAGACAGATTTGACAAATTTTCTACAAGAAATACTTACTAATGGTGAAAAGGTTGTAAAGGAAACTCATGATGTGAACAAAAGAAATGTTAATCATGATTCCATAGACTCTAATGTTGGATCGAAGACCCACCATATTCCAAAAATCGATATGAGGAAGTTTGATGGCAAGGATCCCGCCACATGGATATTACAGATGGAGCAGTTCTTCGATCTCAATAATGTGCAAAACACACAAAAGGTACGTATGACAACTTTATATTTGGAACCAAATCAGTTTGTATGGTATCAATGGCTTTGCTCTCGTAAACAATTTATCACTTGGGCAATTTTTACGGAAGAATTGATAGCACATTATGAGGATACAAAAAGCAACACCTTTTTTAGCCAAATGATAAGTCTCAAACAAAAGGGTTCAATAGTGGAGCACATTGAGGAGTTCCAAAAATTGAACATAAGGGTAAAAGATATTCCAGAGGAGCATAGGATTGATGTGTTCATAGGGTCTTTAAAGGATAATATCCAACATGATGTTCGCCTTTGGGAACCTGATTCATTAGAGAAGGCATTCAGGTTAGCAAGAAAAATGGAAAGCAAAATTATGGCAACCAGGAAGCATACCACTCACAACTATAAAGACGGAAGTGCAGTTGCCCCTAGTCTTCCACAACCTATAAGGTTGACACCACAACAATTGGAAGAAAAAAGAGCAAAAGGGCTTTGTTATAGTTGTGATAGCAAATACACTAAAGGTCATAAGTGTGCTGAGAAGAAATTATTCTACATAGATTGTGAAGAGGAAGAAGAAAATGAGCAAGAAAGGTCAAAAGAACAGGATATGCTCCAGGAACAAAGCCTAGATGAAGAACAAATAAATCCGACCATATCTTGTAATGCATTGGCGGGAATTACCACTCTTCAAACCATCAAGATAGAAGGACAAATCAAGAAGAAAAAGGTAATAGTGTTGATTGATTCAGGAAGCACCCACAATTTTATTCATTGTAGGGTAGCAAAAGAATTGAATTGCTTCCTATATCCAGCACCAGAGTGTCAAGTGATGATTGCAAATGGAGGAACAATAAATTTCTTTGGAAAGTGCCATAATATCAAGCTATCCATGGGAGAATATGTATTGACTAGCCCAATGCTTTCCATTCCAATGGGAGGTGCTGATGTTGTACTAGGAGTCCAATGGCTACAATCCTTGGGTACAATAGCTTTTAATTTTCAAGAAATTTTCATCGAATTTTCTACGGAAGGAAAGGAAGTTGAATTAAGGGGTATTGCAGGGAAACCAGGAAAGATAATCAACTCTAATGGTATGACAAAGCTTCTAAAAAAGGAGCAAAGGGGTGTAATTGCACAATTATGTTCGCTAGATGTTTCCACATTAGAATCATCTATTTCTCCAGATCTTCAAAAAGTCCTGGACAATCATTCCAAGGTATTTGAGACTCCCAAAGGTCTCCCACCTATGCGTGATCATGATCATGCAATTCATATGATTCCAGGAAGTGTTCCTCCAAACATCAGGCCGTACAGATATCCCTATGCCCAAAAAAGTGAAATTGAACGTATGGTTGCAGAAATGCTAGAGGCTGGTATAATTCAACCGAGTCAAAGTTCTTTCTCTGCTCCAGTAGTATTGGTGCACAAGAAGGATGGATCATGGCGCATGTGTCCGAATTATAGGGAGCTCAACAAGCTCACTATTAAAGATAAGTTCCCCATTCCTGTCATTGATGAATTACTGGATGAATTGCATGGATCAATTTACTTCAGCAAGTTGGATCTTCGTTCAGGATATCATCAAATTAGAATGAAGATTGAAGACATTCTGAAAATGGCATTTAGAACTCATGAGGGTCATTATGAATTTTTGGTCATGCCTTTTGGCCTTACCAATGCACCTTCAACATTTCAAGGTTTGATGAATTCAATTTTCAAACCATTCCTTAGAAAATTTGTGTTAGTATTTTTTGATGATATACTTATCTACAGCAAGTCTTGGAAGGATCATGTTGAACATGTTGACAGAGTGCTACAACTATTGGAGGAGAAACAATTATATGTCAAAAGATCCAAATGTTTCTTTGGAGTCCAGGAGGTGGAATATTTGGGTCATATTGTATCTCATGAAGGAGTTAAGGTAGACCCTAGCAAAATTAAAGCCATTAAGGAATGGAAAATCCCCACATCCATAAAGCATCTGTGTGGATTTCTTGGGTTGACAGGGTATTATCGCAAGTTTGTTAAGAATTATGGGAGAATAGCAGCACCTCTAACGACATTATTGAAGAAAGATGCATTTTCATGGACTCCGGAAGCAACAAAGGCCTTTGAACATCTTAAAGAGGCAATGTGCGAAGCACCAGTCTTAGCTACACCGGACTTCACAAAAACCTTTATTGTGGAATGTGATGCTTCAGGAAATGGAATTGGTGTTGTTCTAATGCAAGATGAAAGACCCATTGCTTTTGAAAGTCGTCCAATCAAGGGAAAGTTTCTAAGCAAAGCTATTTATGAAAAGGAAATGTTGGCAATACTCCATGCACTTAAGAAATGGCGACCCTACCTAATGGGAAGACACTTCAAGGTAAAAATGGATCATGATAGCCTTAAATACTTTTTAGAACAAAGATTATCCTCTGAAGAGCAACAAAAGTGGGTCACAAAGATGTTGGGTTATGACTTTGAAATCATCTACAAAAAAGGGAAGCAAAATGTGGTGGCAGATGCACTCTCAAGAAAGGATGAGGATGTGGAAGCATTGTTGTGTGCTATTTCTATCATCCAACCAGATTGGATAAATGAAGCAAGGGAGGAATGGAAGAATGACGAAGAAGTGTGGGCACTTATTCGAAAGCTATAACAAGATTCCAGTACGTCTGATACATTTAGCTAGAAAAATGATTCGTTATGGTACAAAGATCGCTTATACCTCTGTAAGAATTCCCAGCTAAAACAAAAGATTCTTATGGAATTGCACACTTCTCTCTTAGGAGGGCACTCAGGATTTTTAAAAACTTACCACAGGGTTAAGAAGGAATTTTTTTGGGATGGCCTTAAATCAGATATTCAAAAGTTTGTGGCAGAATGTTTGGTTTGCCAACAAAATAAAGTTGAAACAGTTAAGACACCGGGTCTATTACAACCTTTATCCATTCCAAGCCAACGTTGGGAGGAGGTATCTGTTAGAGTCAGTCTAGTAGCCCTCCTCCAGAGATCAAAGCTCTTTGCATTTCATGATTAGGTGTCCCATCAGTGTGATCATGTTGCATTCCGTTAGGCATGCCATAATCCTGGTGGAGGGGGTTTGTGTCTTTATTCCCCTCTTGTTTGGTACTGCTGGTGCAGGTTTGTTCAAGTAAATAAAGTCCTTAAAGGGTCATTCATCTTGCTTTAAGTTCTAAAGTCTTAGGTTTAGGGTTGAGTCCATTTTTGTCTTGAGAGGTCATAAAGGACCACCAGGCCAGAGGGATGTTCTTCCTTAAATATTTTTTCAAAGATTCCCATCATTGTACAGCTAAATTTTCACTTTGTTCTCAAAAACTCTGTTTTTGAAAACAAAGGTCATTATCTCATTTTGTAAAAATTCTCAAAATTTCAAATTCTTCAAATGTCGAAGTGCAGCCTTGGTCTCCTTTGCCAGAGCATCCTAGAAGCTATCCCTGCAAAAATTTTCAGAAGAAAGCATCATTTCAACCAATTTTTCAAAGAAATGAAATTAAAGGTCAGAGCCAATTAATTCAAAAAGTGTCAACACTCAAAACATTACAAAGTGGGTTTTGGGCAAGTAAAAATCAAAAGGAAAACTATAAAAGCACATCACTCCTCATTTACAACTCATTTGCCTCTCACAAGCTAAGTGTAATCTTGCAAAGGCGATTTTAGGAGTTCTTGAGCAAGTCGAGCAGTTTCAGGGGCGCGCTACGCGTCAGGGGCACGCTACGCGTCAGGCAGACTTTTCCAGTGTTAATTTACAAGTGCGCTACGCGTAGGAGGCGCGCTACGCGTTGGGCAGGGTGCGCTACGCGTTGGGGATTCAGCTCAAAAACCTGCCAGCAAGTCATCAAAACGACTTTTCTCTTAGGCAAAGTGCAGGTAGGCTTCTCCTCTATGCCTAAATTTGGTTTTGCACAATGAAAAAGAGAATTAATGTGTTCAAATGCTATGTAAATGACAAATCAAAACCCTCTCTTGTTATGGAAAATTTAAAGTTTCAATGGCACTAGGGTTTTACATTTCTCTTGCTGTCCAAGGTTGCCCTTTGTAAATTCCTTTTTCCCTCATTTTCATCACTTTCCTCCCTCAAATTTTCCCTTGAAATTTCATCATTCTCCTCTTTAAAATTCCTAAAAGCATATTTAATTCCTAAAACCCTACTTCACTTTAAAATCCCATAATTTGGCAATTTCCCATGTTTGTTTTCCCTAAATTCCTCCTTTGTGTTTATTCTCCCTAATTCCCACATGTTCCCCTATCCCTAACAAGTTCCCTTGTATTTATGTCCCCTTGGTGACAGCATTTGAAAAGTCAAAGAGCAGTTAATTGGGTGCCAAGTCAGCAATATATTTCAGTCATCTTGCCTTCATAACCATGTCAGAAACAGAGTCAGATTATGAGCAGAGCTATGACAGTGATTCATCACCAGAGGTAGAAGTGCCAAGGAGGCATCATAAGGGTGGTAAGGGTGGTCGGCATGTCAGAGAGGAGCCCACTTCATTGGCTCATTTGCAAGCTTGTCCACTTGCAATGTCATGTTTTCGATATCAGTCATGCTTTGGGTATTGTGAGAGGATCTCACAAATTCAGCACCATAGAGAGTTGGTCCGCCTGTTTGTCCTACATTTGCACAATGGCCATGTGAACCTTGCAGGAGTAGATTTCACCTTATCACCTGAAATGGTTGCTCAAGCCACCGGGATACCAAATGTTGGGGAAGAGTGGACCAAGCGCAAGCTGCTAGACAAATTTCATTATCAACCATACATCAAACCCGGATGCATGAGGCACCTTACTGCTGTTTTTCCTTTCAGATTCTTAAGGGATGAGTATGCACCCTTGATGAGGCTCATCATGCGTTATTTCACTTGTGAGGGCAGATTTTCACGTTTATATTCGTACCATATCCGTTTGTTGATGCATTTCACCCGGGTACGAATGATGAACATTCCATTTTTCATGTGCCAAAATATAGAGAAGATGGTGCCCGTGGTGCAAAGGAAGACTCCCACACAGCAGCTCAAAAGTATATATCATTATGCACTGATCGAGATCATAGTGATGCATCAGTTGGCACAACAGGGTATTGCTTGGGAGGATTTCATTTCTCGCGACTTCTTCACGGTGCCACAGCCACCTCCCGAGGTTGTCCATGATGAGGGAGGGCCTTCACAGCAGTTTGATGTTCCTGAGCCAGAGCATGTCAGCACTCCTCCTTATGTTACATATCAGAGAGGCCACAGGGCCTTATTTGCATCTGCACGGCGAGTATTATCTCCACATCAGGTGGAAGGGGTCTCACCTTCTTCATCAGCACAGCGAGTGTTATCTCCACATCAGGTGGAAGGGGCCTCACTTTCAACAGCAGCACAGGTACAAGAGAGAGGCAAGCAACCCAAGATTGATGAGGGGCCATCAGGTGTTCCAGGCATAGATGTTGTTGACCTTGATATCATTTCTCCTAGCCTAGAGTCAAAGGAGATCATCCAGCAACTAAGGGCTGAAAATGACTTGTTGCAGCAAAAGTTGGAGATGGAAAACTGGACAATTACATATTTAGAGCAGCGCAACAAGAAATTAGAGGATGAACACTCTCTTGATGAGTTGCGGAGGATCCGAGAAGACCGGAACTTGGCTCGCAAGAGACCCGGTGATTTGACACCTAAGGAGCAAAGCTCTATGCTTATTCAGGTGAACACACATTTAGAGAGGTTGATAGAAAAGGCAAACAGGGACAAAGACATGCTCCGCCACATGAAGAACCATTATTGGGCCCGCATGCATGTATGCAAAGCAAAAATGAAGGTACTTAAAGCACGCTTGGCCAAGGCACTAAAACGGAGGAAACGGTCCGATCCACTTCAAATTTTGGCTGAAGCCACCTTGAGGGAGCATGGTGCTCAATGACACACCTTCAGCTCAAATTTCAGGAAATTTTGAGCAATTTTGGTCAATTTTGACTTTTTTGTGCCAAACACAGGTTTTTGCCCTCAACGCGTAGCGCGCCGCGCGCTACCCTTAAGTTGGGGAGTTGCATTTCAGGAAAACTCAGCATTTTTGGATTTGTCATGGAAAAATACACTTTCTCAGCCACTGCCAAGAAGTTTCATGAAGATTTGAGCCCCCAAAAGGTCAAAAAACAAGCAAAAAATGACCTTCTACCACTTTTTGGACACACAAGAAGCAGTCCTGGGAGATTGCAATTTTGGAGGGGAAAATGGCCACCAAATTGAGAAATTCCACTTGGGCTGGAGAGTAGACATCCAAGCCTTTCCAAAACGCCCACTTTGCCTCCTTTGGATGCCGGAAAGTGCCCCAAAAGTGGCTTGAAAGGCGCGCTACGCTTTGGGGAAATTGGCCAGTTTTGCACCTTCAGCTCAGGAAAACGCAGCATTGACTAGTTTTGACTTTTTGCTGGGATTTTTCATCCTCTTTGACGTAATTGATGTAATTTCATGTTTACATGACACTTTTTTACCTATTCTAGAAGATTCATTCATAAAATGGCAAAGAATTAATGAATGAATTGGTTTCCTAGCTTATAGAGGCAAGTTGTTTTGATTGCCTAGATTGTAGTGCTCAGTTTAGAATTGGTTGAAACAGCTCCTAGGATGATGAGCTCGACCCCTAGAGGCAAGTAAATGTGTTAGATTGCTTATATTATGTACTTTCTTAGTTATTTTCATGGTTGGACTCTTGAGGGATAAGCTTAGACTGTTTTATACTTTGTATCTCTGCAATTTTGGCAAAGGAAAGACCAGGGTTTTGCAGCACTATTTGGGATTCTTGTGGTTATTTGTGTTGATGGTGTGCTTCTCTCATGTACTTGTAAGTGTGTTATGTGTATCATTTTCCTACTTCTCTTTTCTGCACATTAAGTAAATGAAGTGTTAAGGTAGAATTCATAATTTATATGCTCTGCCTTTAAGTTTGCTTAATATCTATGTTTTCCTCTGTCTAAAGAGAATTCTCGAAAGTTTCTTGCTCTCTTTAGCTCCTCACCGGTCATTTCTATCCATTCACTTAATTCAAAGGCATCAAGACAATCTCCTACCTTGCCCCAAAAAGACCTCTGCAAAAACTGTGTCTCATCCCCGCACCCAAAATTGCTGTGCTCAGTTTTCCACCAAAACTCTAAAAATTTAAAATCAAACTTTCCCTGTCAGTTTACTAGCCTAAAATCAGTGTTCGTTGTTGGTCATCTCCGCCCTTTGAATACCTTTTTCCGAGATAGACCTGGAGAGAGCCCTCTCCTGCCCCGTAGGGCTAGCTACGAGGCTAAGTGGTTTGATGTTGCCTTGGATTTTGTCTTTTTCAGCCTGAGGCCAAATTCAAGCGCTAACAGTATCAATGGATTTTATCACAGGTTTACCCAAGTCTGAGGGAAAGAGTGTCATCATGGTGGTAGTTGACAAACTTACCAAGTATGCACACTTTTGTGCATTATCACATCCATTTAAAGCCAGTACAGTTTCTACTGCATTTATGGAAACAATTCAAAAGCTACATGGAAACCCAAAGATTATTGTAAGTGACAGAGATCCCATTTTCACTAGAAATTTTTGGACAAAATTATTTTCTTGTCTCAGTACTCAGTTAGCTCATAGCTCATCTTATCATCCTCAATCTGATGGGCAAACTGAGATAGTAAACAAATGTTTGGAAGGATATCTTCGTTGCTTTGTATCTGATAAACAGACACAATGGGTCAAATGGTTGCCTCTGGCTGAATGGTGGTATAACACTTCCTTTCATACAGCAACAAAAATGACCCCATTTATGGCACTTTATGGGTATCAACCACCATCCATCACATCATATTTAAGAGAAAATTCTAAGGTTCAGGCAGTGGAACATCACATCGAACATCAACAACAAGTCCTCCAATTCTTAAAGGATAACCTCGTGTTGGCATAGAATAGAATGAAACAACAGGCAGATCAACATCGCAGTGAAAGAAGTTTTGATGTAGGTGATTGGGTATTCCTGCGGCTACAACCATATAAGCAAATGTCCCTCAAGCAAGCTAAGAAGGATAATAAATTATCACCAAAGTATTATGGTCTGTACAAGGTGTTGCAAAAGATTGGTACTATGGCATACAAATTGGAGCTTCCTACAGCTTCTTGATTGCACCCAGTTTTCCATGTTTCATGCTTAAAGAAGGTTATAGGTGACAAGCTCCCAGTTCAAACAATATTGCCAGAACTTGACGAGGAAGGAAAAATTATATTGGAACCGAAAGTAGTTATAGAAACAAGAACTCGACAGCTACGAAATCGATCAATTTCAGAGTACCTTATCAAGTGGAAGAACTTATCCGCTGAAGATTCCACATGGGAGGATGAGAATTTTATGCAGAAGTATCCAGAACTACTCAAGCGTTGAGGACAACACTTTTTTGAAGGAGAGGGGCATGTTGGGTCCCTATAATACTAGTGATTACCCCATTACTATTGTAGTTAAACCCCTTATTTATATTGTTGTGCCCCCATTGCCCCCATATTGTTATTAATGTGCCCATAGAATCCCTCTATTGTTATTTTTGTGGCTTTATATTATTATTGTTAGGTCGGCTGGATTATATTGTGACTCCTTAGACTCCTATATATAGAAAGGAGGTTTTGTCATTTGAATCATCCAAGAATTGTTCATTTATGTAATGTAAAGGAGGTTGCCCCCTCGAAGAGGCTGAATTCTATTGCGTTGATCTATCTTTTCTATCTTTTCTTGTGCTGGTTTCATAACATCGGTTGTTTTGAATTTTGTGAATTAGTGGAGAGAGTTCAGTTTCATCATGAGTTGGCCAGACTCTTTGTGGCCAACCTACATAACAAAAAAGTGACTCCTGGTGGGGTGACTTTCACAGTGTCACCATCAATTATTTCACAGGCCACCAAGATTCCAAAGGTTGGTGAAAATTGTATAAGGCTCAGGACCTAGATGAGCATTAATATGAGCCTTACATCAAGCCTCAGTATAGAAACTAAGTGAATAGGCTTTCCTCCTTCAAATTCTTGGAGAATAGGTATGTCCCTTTGATGAGGATTATCATCAAGTATTTCACTTGTGAGGGTAGGTTTTCCAGGCTATATACCTACCATATCAGACTCCTCATGCACTTCACAAGGGTAAAAATGTTGAACCTCCCTTATTTCTTGTTTAGGAACATTGACAAAATGGCCTACCTTGTGCAGAAGAAGCCATATCCTCAGCAGATGAACAGTA
Organism: Pinus tabuliformis; assembly: GCA_031772625.1. NCBI lineage: Eukaryota > Viridiplantae > Streptophyta > Pinopsida > Pinales > Pinaceae > Pinus > Pinus tabuliformis. Next base: position 1,443,328,961 of record CM062817.1, on the reverse strand, counting down.
TATATCATTGCTCCTTAATTAAAATTATTGTCCTTCACCATCTCAGTCTTCTCAACATTCCTTGGGAGGCTTTCATAGCTCATGACATGTTTAGAGGACCTCAGATTCCTCCCTCCATGGTGCAAGAGACAACTAGGCCTTCAACTCAGGTGGAAATAGGAGATGAACACCATGAGACAAAAACTGCTGAGATACCTGTGTTCTTGACATATAAAAGAGGGTCAAGGAAGTTGTTTGTAGCTACCAGGCAAGTGTTTACTCCACAAGGAGTGGAAGGGACCTTGAATTCTTTATCATTCCACAGGAAAATGTTATCTCCACAAGGTGTGGAAGGGGCTTTGCCTTCTACATCGACAAAACAGGTACAGGTTGAGCAGTTGAGCAAAGGAAAGGAAAAAGTGTAGGAGGAGAACCTTGGCGATGAGGAGGAAAGAGATTTTGACTTGACTGAGCATGAGGAGCCACAACAGCGCTATACTCATCATGGAGTTGATATTATTGATTTGGAGGCTTAGGATGAAGAAACCATCAAAGACATTGTCATAGAGGAAAGGGAAGCTCAAATACAAGCTTTGGCGGACAACTTAGGGAGAGCCAAGTTCATCATCAAATACTTAGAACAGGAGAACAAACAATTAAGTGATAAACAGGTTCTCATGGAGCTTGAATTACTCAAGGCAAAGAGGCAAAGTGACAAAGAGGCTCATGTCACTTTGACTCCTATCGAGCATGAAATTGAAAATGATAGGGAGACTTGGCTTGAAAGAGTCAACATACATCTTGAAGGGCTCATTGAGAAAGCCAACAGGGATAAAAAAATTCTCAGACACATGGCATACCATTACATGACTCGCAAAAAAATTTGTAATGTGAGGATTAGAAAGTTAAAGGCTAGGCTAAGGAGAGCTTTGGAAGGCAAAAAGGAGCAAGATAGATTGAAGATGTTGGCTGAAGGCTCCCTAGCCCATCAAAGCAGTTGATGGTGTTGTCTCACGCCAAATTTGGGCAGCTTTTGAAAAAAAAATTGACATTTTGAAATTTTGGAAATTCAAAACACAGGAAATCTACCCACCGGCGCTGCGCTATTTCTAGGGGCATCCAATGCACCAATTATTTACATTTTTGGATTCAAGGCATCAAAGACAGGCACCCTACTAATTTTCAAAATTTTTGGAGAAGATTTAGTCCACCAAAAGGTCCAAAAACACTCAAAATTTGACCTCTTTGCCAGTTTTTGGACACACAGAAGCAACCTTGGAAGAATCAATTTTTGAGGGGGTAAATGAGCTCCAAATCCAGAAGGTGTTCCAGAAACTAGACTTAAAAAACTTTCCAATGAGCTATCTTGGGCTTAATTTGGATGTTGGGAAGGCTTCCAAATGTGGACTCAAAGTGGTGCTACGCGTAGGACCAGTGGCACTGTGCATAGGGCATTTTTCACTGAAGATGACTTTTTTTGCCTAATTTCGCCTATTTTCTTGATTTCTCTCTCATGCAAGTGAATTTGTTGATGTAATTAATTCCATGGATTGTAAATGTAATAGTTAAACACTAGTAGATGGTAGATTCATGGAAAAAAGTGGTTTTGAGGGTAATTGATCTGTTTCCACTTTTGTAGAGGCAAGTTGTTTGACTGCCTAGATTCTTGTTCTTAGTTTAGAAATGGTTGAAATAGCTCCTCTTCTCATGGATTTGACCTGTGATGGCTAGGACGAGTGGTTTAGATGTCTATATCATGTATTCTCTTTGTCATTTGCAAGGGTTGGATTCAGCTGGATGCTCATCTACTGAACACATATCATTTTGTAGCAGTTCCGGTAGGAAACTAATAAAGCTACAGCTATTTTTATGGGATCCCTATGGTATGGCCTTTAGCTTGTGTTTCTTCTTCTGTTAATATGTTCTCATGTTATTTATGTATGCCTCTTCCATATAATTGCTTCTGATTGGTTGTTTTCAAGTTAGATAGGTGGAATACATTAGGTTTTAATGCTCTGCCTTGGGAAAACACTAATATTTCATGTTTTTCCTTCTGTTTAGGAAGGATTCTTGAATTTCGCAGGCCCTTCTTAACTCCTCACTGGTCTAGCCTTTCACCCCATTAGGTTTAAGGTGTTGAAAATCATACCTACCTTGCCCCATAGAATCCCCTGCAATTTTGACTTAGTTTCCCAGACCCAAATTGCCCAACTCCTCCTGATCTGGAAAAAAACCAACAAATTCAATCAAAACCCTTGAGCTACTATACCTAGCATAAAATCTTGTTCTGATCTAGTCATCTTGACTGAGATCCAAAAGGAGAGAGCCCTCTCCCGACCTAGTAAGGCTAGCTACTAGGTTAAGCGTGGTTTGTGGTTACCCTAGAATTGCCTTCCTTCAGCCCGAGGTCAATTTAGGCGATAAAAGATATCAATCCATAATTGAAGCCACCAAGCTCTTGAAGCCATTTAGGGGTTCACATAAACCAAGATGCATCCATTCAGTATAGTTAACTGGGTAGCCACATCTTGGACAATTTCATAGTCTAGCCTAGGACTCACTAGCTCACCCTCCACCTAGACTAAATCTAGAAATCCATTCACCTAATTACAAAATTACCCTCATAGGAAAACTACACTTCTTTTATCTGTATGGCCTTAGCTTTCCATGTGACACTCCATGAATCCATGTGGGCCCTGGAGTGTACTTTTCATCAAAAGAAATATCTAACTATTACCTTCTCCCCCAGAGTTGCGCCCACCATACTCTTTCTATGGAGCGAGGTTCGTAAGAAGCCTTATTTTATTAAGGTAAAAATATGTACTATTTTACAATATTCAAATCTTGGCACTCTCAACCTCTTAGACAAAAATGGCATTAAATTGTTTAAGCAACTAGCCCCAAAATCCATCTAAATTTACTACATGGGTATGCAAGCCACATCATATAATTTCATCTCACCAACCTAATAACCAAAAGTACATCTATTTAAATATAAAAATAGGTAGGGGTATTACATTCCTCCCCATATTATTTTATACATTGTACCCAGTGCATTGTATATATAAATATGTGCAATATATTAGTAAAAAATGTGAGGGTATTATGCCCTCATAACTTCTTCCTAATCCTAGGTTACATCCTCATGACTGAGCACTATCCATTACACCTTTACCATGCTTATGGATCAATTTTATAGCACCTTGACCTTGTCATCCAAGATCCACACCAGCTAAACCTAGAAGTCTCCCTGGGATTCCACCTTGATTTCCCAATAAATAATATGATTAGTTCTAGGAACATATTTCTTAAGCAATGAAACATGAAGTACATCATGAATATGCAACGATGTAGGTAATGAAAGGATATATGAAACTAGGCTGATCCTCTCTAAGATCTCAAGCAACCCACAATATATGGCTACAAATTTGGCACAATCTCCTAATTTTAACAAGACTTCCTTGCTTTCACTTTTTGAAATACATGTTCCCTAACGTTGAATTCCCTGTTTGTCCAGTTTCTATCAGCATAATTTTTTTTTCCTATTTGGGTTGCTCTCAAATTTTGTATGGTTTTAGCCACATGTTCCTCCATACCCTAGAGAAACTCTATATCAACCATGATTCTATCCACATGATTTCTACAACTCATAGGAGTATTACATTTTCTTCCATAGAAGGCCTCAACGAGGCTCATTTTCAATGATATCTAATACCTATTTTTTTATGAAAATTCCACCAAATGAAGATAGTCCTCCCATTTGGACAATTTATCCATCATCGACATCCATAACATATCTTCAATTATCTGATTTACTTGATCCATTCATCCATTAGACTCTAGATGATACATTATGCTAAAATTTAAACTAGTACCCAGTACTAAAAAATCCCATCCAAAAATAAGATGTGAATTTTGGATCTATATATGAATTTTTAGCATTAGGTACCCTATGAAGCTTGAAAATTTCCTCCATGTAAATATATATAATATTCACTACTTTATGCACCGATTTCACCAGAATAAAATGAGAAGCCTTAATGAGCTTTTCTACCACCACCATTATAGAGTCATGTAATTTTGTTGTTCTGCGTAAATTAGTAATAAAATCAACTGATACCACCTCCCATTTCCACTTACGAATGGGAATCAGCTGTGGCAAGTCAACTGGGTTCTTTTACTAAGCCTTAACCCTTTGGAATTATAAACATTTGGCTATGTAATTAGGCACTTCCTTCTTTATACTTAGCCAAAAAAATTGTTTTCTAACTACTGACAAAGTTTCTTGGTACCTTGGGTGACCAACATACGCTACCTTATGAATTTCCTAAAGAATTAGTTATTTTATTACTGGTACATTTAACACATAAACTTGACCTTTGTATAACAAAATCCCATCTTGGCCCATCTCCAAATTTTTGTATTTTTGTTGTACATTATTTTCGTAGGCTATTTCTAATTTCTATATACTTCTAGTCGAAATTCCTAGCCTATAAAATTTTACTCATTTAATATGTTCTATAGTTGTTGATTGACATGGACCACATAATGTGCACTCTCCAGTTGAGTGCATCAACCACCTGACTTTCTTTCCCTTTGATATATTTAATTTTTAAGTCATATTCAACAACCAATTCCATCCACTTGATTTTTCATGCTTTTAAATTTGGATATTCAAATAATTGTTGCAGCCCATAATGAACAGTTTGTAATTCAAAGTTTTAGCCCATAAGATAATATCTCAACATTTTAAGTGTATGAATAATATCTGTAAGCTCCAAATTATGGAAAGCATTATTCTTCTCATGCTCTTTTAATTTTCTAAACTTGTAACAAATTACTTTCCCATTTCGCATGAGCACTCCATCTAGTGCCTCTTTACATGCATTAGTGCACACCAGAAAATTCGCATCTCAGTCAGAAATTTTTAATACCAAATATCTAGTCAATAAAGCCCTTAAATGTTGTAAGGCTTCTTCACGCTCAGGTGACCACTTAAATTTTACACCCTTTTTCTGCAATGACGTAATACGATGTGCTATCCTAGAAAATCCCACAATGAATTGCCTATAATAACCAAATAGGCCCATAAATGATCTAACTTGTATAACATTTCTTGGTGCTATCCGTTCTTTGATAGCCTTAAATTTCTTCGGGTCCATATATATCCCCACTTCTGAAATAATATGCCCCAAGTAATGGTTCTCTTTCTAGTAAAATGAGCATTTTCTCAACTTAGCATATAGTTGATTCTCCCTGAGTACTTGTAGAACCAATCTCAAATATTGTTGATGCTCCTTTTTTGACTTAATATATATCATAATATTATCTAGAAAAAAATGAAATTTTTATCCAGATACTCCATAAAAATTCCATTAATTAAACACATAAAAACTCTTAGTGCATTGGATAATCCAAAAGAAACCACTACAAACTTGTAGTTTCCATAGTGAGTTTGGAATGTTGTTTTACTAGCATCCTCTTCTTTAATTCACAGTTGGTGATATCCCAATCTTAAGTCAATTTATAAAATAATTTCCCCATGGATTTGATCGAACCAATTGTCAATTCTTAGCAAAGAGTATTTATTTTTAATAGTGAATTTATTTAATTTCCAAAAATATACACATAACTATAGTGTACCATCTTTATTTTTAACAAATAGAACTAGAGCACTGCATGGTGATACATTGGGGTGTATATACTATTTCTTCAATAATTCCTTCAACTGCATCTTCAATTCTTTAAGTCCCAGAGTACTCATTCTATATGATGTCTTAGGCACGAGAACTACTCCTTGCACCAGATATATATATATATATATATATATATATATATATATATATATATATAACTCCTAGGAGTTAATTCAAGTATTTTAGAAAGCACATCTACAAATTCTTGTATCATTGGGTAATTTTCCCAATTAGATTGTTGATTCATACTTTCCTTCTCTAAGTGTGCTACAAGGATCTGACATCCTTTTCTAAAATTCTTTTTCAACTACATCATTGATATTTCTTTGATAGATACTAGCCCAACAATCCCTTGATCTTGTCTTTGTTGTCCCTACTCATTTATACAAGTAAAGGATTCACTATAGAAATCCAAAATCACATGGTCTTTCTCCAGCTAATCCATGCCAATAAAATAATCATAAGATCCCGACAAAATGACATTTAGTTCAACTTTTTTTCTCAGCTCATTCATATAAATTAGGCATTCATAAACCAATTATATAATTTTACCCTTCACACCTGTAGTTAGCTATACTAACCACACTTTTGGATGTTCAGTTTTCTTTAAATTAAATTTTTTGACCAATTTTAGGTCATCATAATTGTCACTAGCTTCTAAGTCAATTAAAATAGAAATGGACTGATTATTAAGCTTATATTTGACCTCAATCATATGAGCCCATTGCTATTCTTTCCTATCCTCTAACATTGCATAAATTATGGGCATTCCCTTGCCCACAACTATTGTTTATATGTTGTACAAGGTCCTTGTTTTGTTAGCCCTATGAATACCATCTCTATATTTGCGGTCCCATTTACAACACCAACATTTAATGGGTGGAATTTGAAGCTTCTTGCTTGAAAATTCACCCCCTTCTAATTGATTAAGAGCATGTGTTGTTTGTTGGCCTCTCTAAGAACTATGCTTAAAAGACAAGGGTTTAAACCCCTTTTTCCTCTTCTGCATGAAATGCTTCTTCTTGCTACCCAAATTTCTATTCAAAATTGACCTATTTTTATTTTGTTGAAACAAATATTCCACCTTTCTCATGGTTTCCTCTAGGGTCTTATGCTCATCATATTTCAGTTTATATACATCAAATGACGGTATCCCATTGATATACATCTATATTTTAACCTTTCAATCCTTAATAAAGTGGACATACCTCGAGGGATCAATATATTTCTAACCATACTCCTCCATGGTCATGTTTCCCAACTACAGCTCAAAGAATTCATACATTTACGGCTTGTAATATTGTTTTCATAGGCATTTCCTTCGGAAATATTGTTTGAATTTCTCCCATGTGATTTTCCTTTCATTAAATTTCTTCACTTTCTTGAGCTACTACCACCATAGATTAGCCTTTCTTTCAAATGATAGATGGTAATTCTCACCTCCAAATTCAAAGAGCAATTATCCAACTACAAATATTTTCTCATCCCTAGAAACTAGGCCTTAGCCTCTTGCCCTTTCTTGTGCTCCCCACCAAATGTGGGAAGTTTGATTTTCCTCAAATTCCCTTGCATATTTTCTCTGTCATCTGCCCTTTTTTCATTTCTAATTGGTGACACACAAGGGTTGCTTCCTAATTTAGAGGTTATTTTACTGGACCTCCTTGCTAAGTAATGTTTCTATTGAGCAACACTCGTATAATTCCTTGTGCTTCCAACACCTTTCTCCTTGTCTCTGAAATTGTATTCATATGATTTACTAGACTCATGTTTTTGGTCCTGTTAACCCTGAGGTGCAGTGCTGCTATTTTGAAGACTAAAGGAGGGAAATGGTCTATTTTTAGAGTGCATGAAAACATGCACTAATGCGCAAAATCCCATGAAAACCTTACCTTTCCGTCCATATGCGGCCCTTTGCACATTTCTCGAGGTCGTCCCATACCTTCGTGTCCCCCGCTATTGATCTTCCCACTGATCTGACAGTACACACTTCATCCGACCAACGTTATACGCTGACCTGCTTCAACAATCACCACGGTTAGATCATTTCTACCAGATCTAATGGTTATTGCACATATCACTCGGGAAAAGAAGAGAGAGGGATACCCACCCGATAAAGCGGTTTCCTCTCTCTCCTTTGCTGCTACGTGGTGCTCGATGAATGGAATCGAGCGATCTCCAACCTTTACCACTTACTGCCCGATGACTGCTCGATATAAACCATTTCCACTTGAGTAAACCACTCCTGGGAATTATCCTTCAAGCACCTCCTCTGCTCGATAGCCATTTGATCTACCCATCTAAGATCTGATGGCTCGAACTTATTCTGTTCCCGCCACTACTTCAAGCCTTTGGCAATTGATATCCTCCACCCATTCCTCCCGATCCAATGGCCCCCGTGCCCAACTTCCCACTAGTCACCCTGGGAGGAAATTTGTTGGCTTTGTCAGTGATTTTGACAATTAGATAGTTGAACTAAAATAATAGAATGCATGGCCAAAAGGGGAAAAACAAAAGCATGATGCAGCTGAACCAACAGAAATGATCATGGAACATCGCTGGCATGATCGAACCACCTAACAACACGATGAAATTACCATAATTTGATTACCATGTTTGTTAGAAACAGAGCTCTCTGAGCTCATGTTTGTCTAGTTATGGCATCAAGTAGTTAGAAGACAGAGGGGATAGATTAAGACATCTCAAGCCTTAGAGAGTTCGAGAGTATTGTAAAAATCCTATAAATGGCTGAAAGTTCAAAGTAATAGAGGTTCAACTTTTGGAGACTGTGGATACTTTGTTCCTCCTAGTGTCTCATCTTCATTCCAGTAATACAAGCTTATTTTGTTGTTACATTTTCAATTTCCATCTTCTCCTCTGTTCTAAGCTTGCACTTGAATAGGTTATTCATGTTTTCCTCTCTGTCTAATGTTAGATAACTGTCATCTTATCTCTGCATTGATAATTAGATTTGCAAGCTTCATTTACTTTTTGTAGCTAGCCATTCATATGTGTTTCTGTATGTATCTGCTGGTATAGTCAAGATTCTCCATCTATTCATTAAGTCTATAAACTATTGAGCATTAGTGGTCGAAAGCCTTGTCAAGATGAGGGTGTTCATGCATGTCATGAGTGAAAACAGAGTTGAAACAGCCATCTGAATTGATCCAAATCCCAATCCATTCCAATAGTTCAGAGTATGATATTGAAGATTTATATGTTTCTAGGAATCTTTGCGCTACAACCTAGGAGAGTTTCTTGGAGTTCTAACATAATTGGCGCCATTGCCGAGGAGAGGAGACTGAAGCTCAACTTCCCTAGGGGACGACACAGATCCAACTTTGATGATAGACAAAGTTTGAACACTATTTGGGTTGTAGTCATCTATCTAGCGACTCTACTGGAGGACGAACCTATTGGCGACTCCACTCCATAGTTCTGGCTCAGTTTGTGAGGCATACTTAGAGAAATTCTCAGAAGCCACGAGCTGACCCAGTACCTGACCCTGAAAAAATCATCAAAGAAAGAAAGGTGTTGCAGAAAGGAGCATCAGGTTCAGGTAGCTCTGAACAATATTCTATATCTCTTCAAGAAAATCCTGTAATAGAACAAATACATGTTGAGAGTATAGCATCTAATACTAGCAGTGAAGAAAAAACCTCAGAGTTTCATAGAGCTCCTTATTCTTTAGGTTCTCCTTTCGTTGTAAGCCCAAAGGAAGCCTCTCCTCCTATCCATCATACTCCTTTAGTCCTATCAGTCACTCCTCAACCCTCTGTCATTTAGACTTCCAGTACCCTTATAGCCACCACAGCTATGGCAATACCACAAGCACCTACCAAAATAGAAAGAATCATAGCTTCCAGGTATGGACCTCTAGTACTACCCACTCCTTTGAATGCCATGCCTACTAGAGAATATCAAAAGTATATGCCTAAGTTCACTGGGACTAAAGGTGTTACAGCTGAGGAACATCTTGAATCATTCTATAGCTATGCTGATAACCTGGACATTAGTGAAGCTGATGTATGGATGAGAGTCTTTGTCCAAAGTCTAGATGGAGAGGCTAGAAAATGGTTCAGAGAACTGACCCCAAGGTCTATAGCAGATATTGAGGCTTTAGATGATGCATTCCTAAAGCATTGGGTGGACAAGAAGGATCTACTCTACTACCACACCGAGTATGAGAACTTAAAGAGGGAAAATGGTGAGTTGTTGTTTGATTTTAATAAGATGTTTAACTGCATGTACAACAAGATACCAGCTGAAGTAAAACCCACCACTACCTCTGCTAAACTCACCTATGCCAGTGCCTTTGATTCTGAATTCTTTCTACTATTGAGGGAGAGATGATGTGCTACCTTGGATGATATGCAAGATGCAGCCTTGGAAGTATAATCAAACATCATGGCTGTAGAGAAGCTCAAGGGGAGTTGATAGAAGGAGACAGAGGGGTGAATCTTCATCATCTTTAGATCCAAAGATAGATAAAATGACCAAGATGATAGAGTCATTAGCCTATGAAATATCCAAATTAAAGGTTGAGCAAAACCCTGGGAAAAGAAGAGTTCCTAATACCTTTGCTCCTAGAAATCCAAATCCATATAGAAGAGATAATGAGCAGTTGAAGATTCTGCAAAGAAGCAAAGATGCCAATGAAGACCAAAGGGTGAAGACACCTTTCCAGAATGTAGTCATGGAAGAAAAGCAGTTTGAAGAAGATGATGAGATCCATTTTTTGGAAGACAAAGGCATTGTCTCCTTTTTTACTGTAGCTGCCTATGAAAAGTCATTATTCAATGACCATATCAGCCAAGAGTGGGATGGTGGAGTTGTTCTGCAAACTGATGATCAACACACATATGGTTTGAGGTCGAAGATGAATAATGCCAAGGAAACTCCTATTCAAAGAGCTATTATCCCTGTAATACAACAAGCTAATAAGCAGAAATGACCAACAGTTGATCCCATCATCCTCAAAGCTCCAGGTCACGAGGTAAGATGCCTTGACAAATCTCGTTCTCCTTTCAATCTTGAATCAAAATTCAGAAGCCAAGTATACCTATACCTCTGATTGAACTAGTGAAGAATGAGTCCTTCAAGAGATCTATCCTCGAGGCCCTTGAGCCTAAATCCATCCAAGCCTCCACTGACTATGTAAATATGCAAGATGATAAACCAGTTGTTGTTCTTATCCCAATGATTGAAAATTATGATGACAACTCCCCATCATTCTATGTCTCTTTGACTATTCATGACAAAATCCTTCACAACTTCCTTCTGGAGACAGGAGATAGCCATAATCTAATGCCCAAGGCCATAATGGATGAGTTGGGTCTTGACATTACCAAGCCTTATCATGACCTGTTTTCTTTTGACTCTAGACAAGTGAAATGTTTGGGATTAATCAAAGACCTAGCCATCACCTTGTCTCAGTTTCCCATGAAGAGCATGATGATGGATATTTTGGTAGCATCTGTACCCCCCAAGTTTGGCATGTTGCTTTCCAGAGGTTGGATGAAGAGATTAGGTGGAACATTGCAAAATGATCTATCCTATGCTACTATCCTAGTTTTTGAAGGTGAGAGTAGGAGATTATACAAAGAAGCTCAGTTGGCTTATATCATCAGTGATGAAAGGAATCCCACTAATCATCCCATTTATGCTATCGACACTGATTTTGGAGCCTGTATTCTTCATATTGAAGAATCCCAGTTGGCCTCCATGCAGCTTAGGAAACCGGTTTTCCAGATCACAGAGGAAGAAGGCCCACAAATTTGGGACATGTTCTTTGATGGAGCTTGCTCTAAGGAAGCTGCAGGGGCAGGTGTAGTCCTTGTGTCCCCCACACAAGAATGCTTTCATTTATCTTTCAAGTTAACTTTTTAGGTCACAAATAACATAACAGAGTACAAAGCGTTGATATTGGGCTTAAACGCTGCTAAATAAATGGGCATCAAAGGTCTAAAGGTGTTTGGAGATGCAGACCTTATCATTCAATAGGTGAACAAAACTTTTCAAGCAAAGCATCCAAGGCTGATAGCATACAGAGATGAGGTATGGAATCTCAAGGGTTCTTTTAATAGTTTCAACATTTCTTACATCCATAGAATGAAGAACCAACTTGCTGATTCCCTTATTGTGTCTGCTAGCACGTTTATTCCTCCTTTGCCTCCTAAATTGACTTATGAAGTTTAGGTGAAATATAGACCATTTCTTCCTGACAATGCCAAATACTGGAAATTTTTTGAAGATGATGATGAAATTAATAGGTTTTTACAAGTCATTGATGAATTTTCTGAAATGAACATTGACCGAGAAAACAAAATCATTGAAGAATGCAACCAGTCCAAGCTAAAGGACACGATTGGTCAGGATATAATTGTTTAGATGCCTAGTAACCATATACCCAAAGGATTCGTGCCCCTAGAGAAATTGTTTGATCATAATGAAGTACCTTATAAGCCTGCCAAAAAAGAAAATGAGTCTGCAGTTCATAGACATAATGTAGGAAGTCTAGCCCATCCAAAGTACATAAATCTGTCCACTCACTTGTCTCCTGCCCAAATTTCCGAGTATTGCACCCTAATGAAACAATTTGCTGATATTTTTGCTTGGGAGTATAGTGATCTTAGGACCTATGACACCAACATCATTCAACATCAGATTCCACTAGAGAAGAACACCATCCCTTTTAAGCACAAATTAAGACCTATAAGCCATCTCTTATTGCCTTTGATTGAAAAGGAAATCAAGAAGTTGTTGGATGCCAAGATCATAGTTCCCCTAAGGTATTCAAAGTGGATAACTAACCTTGTGGTAGTAAGAAAGAAGAATGGAGAAATCATGCTTTGTGTTGACTTCAAGAATCTGAACAAATGCTCTAAAAAAGACAACTACCCCCTACCTAAGATGGAACACTTGCTGCAAAAAGTTTCAGGGGCTAGAGTCGTGCCATTCTTAGATGGATTTTCAGGTTACAATTAGGTTGTTGTACATCCAAAAGATCAAGAAAAGACTGCCTTCACTACTCCTTGGGGCACTTTCATGTACTCCAAGATGCATTTTGGACTGATGAATGTTGGGGCTACTTTTCAAAGGGCTATGGACATAGCCTTTGTGGGAGAGAAGGACAAGTTTGTCCTTATTTACCATGATGACATAACAGTCTTTTCCAGCAGTCACAAGGACCATTTGCAGCATTTCAAGAAGGTGTTTCTAAAGTGTAAACGGTTTGGAATTTCCGTGAACCCAAAGAAGTCACAATTTTCTCTAGAAGAAGGCAAACTTCTGGGACATATTGTTTCTGTTGAAGGTGTGAAGATCGATCTAGCAAGAGTTCAAGCAATTCAGACATTGTCCATCCTAAGGTCAAAAAGGGACATTCAATCTTTCTTGGGTAATATTAACCTTGTCAGGAGGTTTATTCCAAACTTTGTAGAGCTAGTGAAGCGCATCACTTCCATGCTAAAGAAAGCATCAGAAATAAAACTTACAGTTGGTGAAAGAATCTCTTTTGAAGTCATCAAACAAGCTATCATCGAAGCTCCCACTCTAATCAGCCCAGATTATACTAGGGATTTTTATATCTTCTCTTTTGCCTCTTATGATACACTTGCGATAGTTCTATTGCAGAAAAATGATGAAGGTGTAGAGCACCCTGTGGCCTTTTTCAAAAAAACTCTGAGGGATGCTGAACTAAGGTATGACTTTATTGAAAAGCAAGCTTATGCTCTCATAAAATCTTTAAAGGCATTCAGAATTTATATTATGCATTCCAAAGTAGTTGCGTATGTACCTTCAGCCTCAGTAAAAGATGTTCTAACTCAGCCAGATATTGATGGAAAGAGAGCTAAATGGATTGCAAAATTCATAGAGTTCAACATAGAGGTGAAGCCCACCAAGCTTGTCAAAGGTCAGGGCTTGGCTAAGCTTATGGCTGAGGAAAATTGTAGTTTGTCAGACATCAATTGTATGGGTACAAATTCAGGTGGTGAGCGGATAAAGGAAGCAACAGAAGAGAAAGAGTAGAATCAGTCTTTGGCTGAAAATCTAGCCACCTGTTAATGGTATTCTAGTGTATTTCTTTTTTTGTAGAAGCTAGAAGTCCCTCTAGGGCGTAGCTCAAGTCAAGCCTTGGCCATTAAGCTCAGATCAGCCAAATTCTGCATTAATAAAAACCTGCTTTATTGGAGAGACCCATCAGGGATCCTCTTGAGATGTCTAGACAAAGGAAAATCTGTGGAAGTCATGCACCAGTTCCATTCTAGCATCTGTGGAGGGCATCATTATTGGAAAATCACAACCCATAAGATCCTGAGAGCTGGGTATTATTAGCCTACTCTGTTCTCTGATTTGTTTTATTTTGTGAAGTCTTGTGACAAATGTCAGAGGTTTGTAGGAAGACAGCAACTAAAATCTTTGCCCTTGAAGCTAGTGCACGCTAATGGTCCCTTCCAGCAGTGGGGCTTGGACTTTATAGGTGAGATCAATCCACATTCTAGTGGCCAGCACAAATGGATCTTGGTAGCCACTTATTATTTCACCAAATGGATTGAGGCTATACCCACCAAAAATGCTAATCATCAGGTTATCATAAAGTTCTTGAATGAGAATATTTTCACTAGATTTGGTTTCCCAACCAAACTAGTCACTGACAATGCAGTAGCTTTTAGGGCAGAAGAATTGGTGGACATGTGTGAATCCATGGGCATTCAATTGGTGCATTCTACCTCATATTATCCTCAAGGCAATGGCCTGGCAGAATCATCTAACAAGAGTCTTGTTAGGATAATCAAAAAACTGTTGGAGGACAAAAAAAAGAGCTGGCATTCCAAGTTGAAGTTTGCGTTGTGGGCTGACAGAGTTACCAACAAGAAGTCCATAGGAAATTCTCCATTTAAACTGGTTTATGGCACTGATGTTGTCTTTCCTATCTAGATGATTCTCCCTACGGCCAAATTCTTGCAAGAAGAACAAGATGAAGAGAATGAAATGGTGAGGAGAATGAGTAACTTGGTTGAATTACAGCAGATCAAAGAACAACTGGTTGAGAAGTCAAGAATTCATCAGAAGAAGATCAAAGAAACTTTTGATAAAAAGGAAAAAATGGATAGTTTTCAGGTTGGTGACTGGGTTCTCAATTGGGATGCACTGAAGGAAAAGAAGGGAAACCATGGTAAATTTGATGCCTTATGGACGAGACTGTTTGTCATTGCTCAAGTTCAGATGAACAATACTTTCATTATGCACAAGTTGGAGGGGGAAGGTGTTTTTGATGGCCTAGTCAATGGGTGGTTTTTGAAAGTTTACTTCATATGAGGCTTTAAGGCCTTAATATTGTAATAGGTTTTTTCAGTTTTTGTTTTCTATGCAAATAAACTCCATGCCCAATGGAACACTAGGAGATAAGTTTGTTTTAGTTGTTACTAGACAGACAATAGTTTGTAGTTCTTGAAACCTCACAGGGAGGCTTTCATCCCCAGAAGGAGCCAGTGTTAGCCCTGAGGTGCAATGTTTCTATTTTGAAGACTAAAGGAGGGAAATGGACTATATTCAGAGCGCATGAAAACATGCACTAATGTGAAAAAGCCCTCGAAAACCTTACCTTTCCATCCATATGCACCTCTTTGCACATTTCTCAAGGTCATCCCATACCTTTGTGTCCCCCGTCATCGATCTTCCCACTAATCTGATGGTCCACACTTCATCTGACCAATGTTATATGCTCACCTGCTTTGACCAATCACCATCGTTAGATCATTTCCGCCAGATCTAATGGCTATCACACATATCGTTCGAGCAAACAAGAGAGAGGGAAACCCGCCTGATAAAGTGGTTTCCTCTCTCTCCTCCGCTACTACATGGCGCTCAATGAATGGAATCGGGCGGGCTCCGACCTTTACCACTTACCGCCTGATGACCGCCCGATATAAACCATTTCCGCTTAAGTAAACCACTCCCAGGCGTTATCCTTCGAGCACCTCCTCCGCCTGATAGCCGTTCGATCTACCAATCTAATATCTGATGGCTCAGACTTATTCTGCTCCTGCCATGACTTCAAGTCTTCAGCGATTGATCTCCTTCGCCCATTCCTCCCAATCTAATGGCCCCCGTACCCCACTTCCCACCAGTCACACGGGGAGGAAATTTGTTGGCTTTGTCAGTGTTTTTGACAGTCAGAAAGTTGAACTAAAATAATATAATGCATGGCCGAAAGGGGAAAAAACAACATCACGATGTAGCCGAACCAACAGAAATGATCATGGAACATCGCTAGCATGAGTGAACCACCTAACAGTGTGGAGAAATCACCAAAATTTGATTACTGTGTTTGTTAGAAATAGCTCCCCGAGCTCATGTTTGTCTAGTTATGGCATCAAGTAGTTAGAAGACAGAGGGGATAGATTAAGACATCTCGAGCCTCAGAGAGTTCAAGAGTATTGTAAAAATCCTATAAATGGCTGAAAGTTCAAAGTAATAGAGGTTCAACTTTTGGATACTGTGGATACTCTATTCCTCCCAGCGTCTCATCTTCATTCTAGTAATACAAGATGCTTTTGCTATTACATGTTCAATTGCCATCTTCTCCTTTGTTCTAAGCTTACACTTGAATAGGTTATTCATGTTTTCTTCTGTGTCTAATTCCAGATAACTGTCATCTTATCTCTGCATTGATAAATTAGATTTGCAAGCTTCATTTACTTTCTGTAGCTAGCCATTCATATGTGTTTATGTATGTATCTGCTGGTACAGTCAGGATTCTCCATCTATTTGTTGAATCTATAAACTATTGAGCATTAGTGGTCGAAAGCATTATCAAGTTGAGGGTGTTCATGCATGTCTTGAGTAAAAACAGAGTTGAAACAGTCATCTGACTTGATCTAAACCCCAATCCATTTGAATAGTTCAGAGAACGATATTGAAGATTTATATGTTTCCAGGCATCTCCGAGCTACAACCCTGGAGAGTTTCCTGGAGTGCTAACAGGTGGAGTCCCTCTGAATTTTTTTTAGACTTTTTAGAATCTGGTTATTAATCACTTACTCTCCCTCACCATCTTTTCATTATGAGGCTTGTATTTGAGTACCTCCATTTTGAGACTCTTCTTGGTCTCTTCAAGGTCCTTTTCTTCTTCTTGGTCTTATCTATGGTCATTATATTTAGTTTCAACACTACCCATGTTGATATTCACATCCCTAAGTGCTTCCTCTTCATTATAAAACCTTTGGACATCCTTGGGAATCCTATTTTCCATAATGCAATTTTCACTATAAATTTCCTGTAGGTTTTCCCTTAAATCTTCTCCCAAATTTCTCATTGAATTCTAATTTCTAGGTTTACCAAAGTATTCTCCTTGCCAATAGCTTTCTATTGACTATCTATTTGTGTCATTTTGATAAAAGGACTAAAAGATATGCCCTTTGAAAATTTGCATAATGTTAAGCCATTATTTCCTTTACAGAACTCCTTTAACTTTATTAAAAATTTTCCCAGATTTTTGAGCTTCAATTCAGAATTCTACATCGATGATTACATTATGCTCAGAAATAAATTTCTTCCAACTAGTCATTTATCGAATTCTTAACTCAGGACTAAAACTTATGGCCCTATAAATTCTGGCATGTTTTTCCCAATTCGTTATATATCTAAAATTAATTTTTTTCTTGTTCTAAATATGCTTGAAACTATCTTTCTTTTAGTTGATAACTAATTGTACCTTCTCATATGAACTTCTTTTCCTATTTCTAGTGTTCTCTCTTGTTCTGCCAAAATTTCTCCAATTCCTTATGGGAGGCGAACTGGATTTACTAGCCTCCTTTTCTATATGGCCATCATGCATGGTCCTTCTCTGGCCAAGAAAATTTTGATTAAAATCATACATATATAGTTTAAATATATATAAATATTTCCACATGGCAAAACCCTACTAGGCTTGGCCCACCTTCGCCTGAATTTATTTTGGTGTGGGCCTAGTCCCATTCGGGTTCTATACATTCGAGCCCCACACCCTTCTACCTCCGCACACTTGATATACTATACACTAAAGTTAATTAATCATGTAAACATTGTATTTATTACATTTATACTAAATATATTATTGCGTCTTACTTATAATAATTATAATATTATATAATACAACATTTATACATAACCTAATGCCAGATTATATATATATATATATATATATATATATATATATATATATATATATATATATATAGATATATATATATATAAATCTCCTCCACACAAACTTTAGCACTCCTAGGCTATAATTAATCATTTTCCTCCGATTAACTCTGTAACTAAATCAAATTCACCACAAGGGAGCCTTTTTTGGCACTTGTAATCTACTCTTGCTATGAATTTACACTATTTTTTTCATTAGGACTTTTGTCAGAAGGTTGATGAACAACCTGTAATTCTTCATATTTGTCGCAAATTTTGGGTCCAGTCAAGCCTAGTAAGACACTAAATTATGACCATTTATTCCTTTAAACATTGCGAGATACCCTTCGGTGGCATCCATTTTGGAGTTTAACGAATGTTTTGTTATTTTCACCATATACTACTTTCGTCAAACATATAGTGATTAACCTATAAATTTCACCCAATTCAAACCCAATGTTGAAAATGGGCTTTAATACCACTCTATAATGTCCCTGACTCCTTGTTTGCAACACCACTTAACCATTGTTGCTTAAATTTAATTAAATTAACTGCAGAAACATATATTCATACACAAATTTGCCATAAATTTTATCATTTCCCTGGAAATTACAATTATTATGAAATGAAATACTACATGCCATGCAAGTATAAATACATCACATATAAATTTCATTACATAACGACACCAGAAATATTAAAACGTAGAACACATAAATAAACAACCATGTACAATATCAAAAACTTATATGATAATAAAGAGCCGAATGTTTACAATATCTCCACATTCCACCCAACCATAGATCATCTGGTTCATAGTCTTAACCACAAGTCACTGCCGACTATGACAATAGCTCCAAGAAATGGTTTGAAAACCAATAAAAAAAACCATGGCCATGGAACCAACCCAACAACCTCGGTCTCCAACCATAAGCTCACGTCCCCTTGACCAACACCTAAGTAGCGTATCTTGAGTCCCTCGGTGTTGCCCACCTTATAGGGTGTCCTATGTTTGGCTAGAGTAGTTTCAACCTGTAGCTCGAGTTACTCTTTTATTGTCTAGTGTCCAAGTTCCAAACAACCGAACAGAAAAATAGCATAGTTGGTATCATAGCCCAACCAACAATCCCTGACTATCACTACACTAAGCTATACCAAAACTCCATGGCCATCAAGACATAATCAGAGCCAAAAAGCTATTAGAGTCACCAATATCCTTGAGCCACTTAGGGGCTCACATAAACCAGGATGCATCCATTCAATATGGTTATCTAAATAACCACACCTTGATCAGTTTTAGAGTCTAGCCTAGGACTCACTAGTTCACTAGTCACCTGGAGACAATCCCCAAATCAATCCCTCAATTACCAAATGCCCCTCATAGGAAAAATGCATTTCTTTTATTTTCATGGCTTTCACATGCCGTATGGCACTTCCTGAAGCCATGTGGTCCCTAGGTGTACTTTTCACTGAAATAAGCACCCAATTGTTTCCTTGTTCACCAGAGTTGCGCCCCTGATACTTTTTCAGTGGAGTGAGCTTTGCAACCAACCTTATTTATTAAGGTTGAAATATGTACATTTTTATAATATCACATCTTGGCACTCTTGACCACTTAGCCAATACAAAAATAAAAGTGTCTACACAACTAGCCTCAATATCCATCTAAAGTCACTGCATGGGTCTACAAGCCACATCATACAATTTCAGATCACCCACATAATAATTAATAGTACATGTATTTACATCATAAATGAAGGTAGGGGTATCAAATCAATGATAAGATACAATATATTTCTCATTTCCTTTTCATGAGTTATGCTTCGATTCACCAACACCAAATTATCTCTAATTACTAACTGTCATCCCCAAATCGACAGTCAGATAGAAATTGTCAACAAATGGGTGGAATGTTATTTTCAAAACTATATGCTAGTTAATAAAGGAATTGTATCCACTAGTTGCATTTAGGAGAGTATTACTACAACACTACCTACCATATGAATATTGATATGCCACCATTTTGAGAACTATATGGATATGACACACCATAATTTGTTGAAATGGCATTCAGGGGAAAAAAAGATTCCAAAAGCCATGGATTGGTTGTATGGAAGTCAAGATATACTCAAGGTCCTTAAAGAAAACCTATAGGTAGCTGAAAATCAATAAAAGATGTATGTATATGGAAATTGGGTTAAGTGCAATTTTCAAGAGGGAGACTTTGTTTTCTTATGGCTACAACCGTATAGGAAATACTCTTTGAATAAGAGTGGCTCTGAAAAATTGAAGCCCTAATTTTTTGGACCATACAGGGTAGTAGAGAGGGTTGGAGAAGCAGCTTATGAGTTGGATCTACTAAAAGGAAGTGGGATTAATGATTTCTTTCAAGTGTCATGCCATAGAAAGGTGCGTGGGTAGCGAGTCAAGGCTATAGTAGAGTTATGGCCATTGGACAAAGAGGGGTAATTAGTTCTAATTTTGAAATAAATCATATACATCAAGGAAACGAAACTATGGAGAATAACTATCAAGGAATAGTTAGTAAAGGGGAAATACCTACCTATTGAAGATGCCACTTAGGATGGAAAACATGTATTGCAGCATACCAGTTTGTTGTTGCTTGAGGACACATAAAATCAATAAGGGAGGAATGTGATGTCCCTAACCAATCCATATTAATGGGGATTTCAACTTAATAATCTATCATGATCCCCATAGGTTATAGTCAAGACAAAAGGGGGTCACCCAGATAATTATTATATATTAGTTTAATAATAAAATAAAAGGTGGCAAGTCACTTTATAAAATAAAGTGACACATGGTATTAATATCCACCAATGGTCTTTTGGAGGAGGAAAACGTAATAAAAGAAAAAGGAGACTTGGGGAAAAGGTTTGTGTGAGATTTTGTTTGTGAATTTACTTGGACCTTAAGCAACTTATTGAGCAAGTGGAAACCCTTGTGAAGTTCCCATCTTCAGTATTGAAACTATACATTCTAGTTGGTGGCGATTAGCTTCGATGGTGGAATATCCACCGTAGCTAGTTTACGAAATTACCATCTTGAGAAGAAGGCCAAATTGCTTATTTAGGGAAGTCCAACTATCATCTTTAGAAAAAGGGTGAATTGCATATTCAAGGAGGCTAAGTTACCAATTTATAAAAGGAGGTCAAATTTCATCCACAAGAGGAAATTGAATTGTTATCTTCAGTTGTATCTGAATTATCAATTCTTAAAGGATAAATTGCTATTTCTAGAAGTTGATTTACAATTTCTAGAAGATGTTGAATTAATAAATTCAGAGGGAAGAAATTTTATTTATCAATGCATATTGAATTGCTTATTTAAGGAGGGCCAACCTAACACTATAATAAGGGCCAAATTTCTCATTCTCAAGATGACTGAATTCATTTTCCAAGAGGTTGAATTGCTACTTCCAGGTGGACCAAATTAATATTTCCAAGAGGGATGAATTGATAAATGTTGGAGGATCAAGTTGTTGAGGAGCCAAGTAACTTGTTGAGGAAATATCTAGTCAAGTATTTGTTGAAGATTTATCCATTAGGTTTTCTCGAATTAAATTAATGCAATTTCCCCTCAAAATTATAAATAAAATATTTGAGAATTGTAGTAAATTATTTCCAAGATTTATGATTGTTGGACCTTTAGTGACATGGTTTTTTCTCCTAGTTAAGTGAGTAAATTCGAGTTATAGGCTAGAATTAGAGTTTTTCATAGATTGATAGCTAAACTTTAGCAATCTAGTGGAGTTATTATTAGTTGAATTCAGTTATCTGCGCTCTAGTCATTAATAGAATCATTTGAAGGTCAGTTGAGTAGTTAATACTATTGTTAATTCACGGATCTCTTAGTTAACGATTCAATACACAAAAAATAGACCTAGTCATGCATGGAATTTGAATTTTCTAGCTGAGTGGGTGGATAAGGCACATTTGTATTTATAATTGTATATTGTTGAGTGTATAGTGCTTTTGCACTGAGAAGATGATCAATTCCCCTTGGATTTGCGCAAGGAAATAAGTAATTTCTGTATTTTTTAAGAGCTTAATTCCTCCAGGATTACGCAAGGAAATAGGAGGTTGTTGAGGCTTGAATTGGCTAAGTGTTAGATAGAGAAGGTCAGGAAGTAGGAGAACAATTTTACAGTGCAGGGTGTGCTTCAAAGTTGAAGCAAGACATTGTAATTGTTTCTCTTTTTGATATGGGCAGCAGTTTTTCCCAGTGGAATTTCCTTATAAATCATTTTGTTCCTTGTGTTTTAATGATTGCATGTTATTTCATGTGTTTCAATCATATGTTTTCCTTTTCACGAAATAATAAAATAAATTTATGTCTCTTGAATTCAATTTAATTTCATTAATAATAACAAATTTCTTGCACTTTCCTAAAAAGATATGTTAAATGATTTTACACCTAATAATAAAATTGGAATCACTCACTCTAAATTGTGGAAATCATGGCGAGGTAAGCTCAAAGATATATGGCAAAGCATTTCGAATGAACAAAAAGTGCTCACATCTAAAAATTCTAACTTTTAGAACCAACATTACGCTGAATAGTCAAATCGTAAAATGATAAAACGATAAGTGGTAAAAAGGATATCTTTGAAATTTTACATAATATTAAATGTAGTAGTCATTTTTATTAAGACAAATTCATAAAATGAAATTGAAAATTTTTAAAAGGGTAAGGGTTGGGGAGCCGAGAGCTACCAACATCTTGCATAAATAAAGTTTTGTAATTAAACTTAGGGTTTTTGTTTGACAATGTAAAGAATTTCTCCTCTTAATGGAAAAGTCATTGTTGGTTGAATTCCATTAGAGATCTTTGGTTCTATTATGAAATTATTATAAACTACTCTTGTCGTTGTTAATAGCAATATAGAAATATATGATAATTCATATATACTTTATGTAATTGTTTCTCATGTTGTCGATACCTATTAATGCCATCCTCTTTAATTTCAATGGCTTATGGCTATGGAGTTGTAGTTTTCAATTTGAATTCTTTGTTAGATTTATATTATTATTAGTTGTTTGGAGATTTATGTAATTTTTAATTTAATGAATTTATTTTTTCCTGGGTGTTTGCATTCATTTATATTGTCCTTGTGTTGTTTATTTCTTATTAGATTATTTTCACGGAAATTGCTTTCCATTTGAACGTTGCATTTTTATCTGTAAATTTTTATATTAAACCTCACTATATTAACAAAGTTGTTGGGCCATAACCTAATGTGTCCTCCATAGCAAATGGCCATAACCTAATGTGTTCTCCATAGCAAATGAAGGAAATTATAATTGGATGCTTTCAATTAGGGAATCTGTGATACTGACAAGGTGATATTTTCTCCTTTCAATATTTTTGTGCTAGAAAGACTGTATACAACACATTGTCTCACATTAATCCATTTTCTTAGGAATATGTTAATAAGTTATGAATGTTCTTATACGAGATCATGTTTTGGGTGTTTGGGACCATTACATAGTATATTACTTATAAAAAAAAATTGTTTTTCTAACATGTCTCTGACATTAGCGTATAGTTTAAAACACCATGACTACTCAGAAATTGCAGTTGGCATAGACCACGCCAACCCTTAACAAAAGCTAACAAAAACTATAGTTTGATTGTCTACCATTAATTTCAAACCTTAGCCACTTTACAAAATTAAACCCTCGAAATCCAATCCCGCAAATAGGATTTCACATCCCAAGTAAGAAAATTAATTTATTACCAAGATTATTGACAATAAAAGAGAAACCGTTGCATTCATACATGATAATCACCGTGAGCTATATTATCAATGGTTTAAAAACTTTAAACAAGATGTGCATGCAAGTTATTTTTCCTCATATTCAAAGGATGGATTAGTTCTTTTTATATGAAATTACCAATTAAATCCACTCACAATCGAAAGTGATTTAATGAAGTGTTCCTTGTGGCATATGATAACTATAATGTTGTAGAGTGCGTTCTCCATGAAAAAAATATAAATATGATTCTATCAATAATTGTAGCATGAGATTTATGAAATGATATCATCTTTTATGAAAATAATTAACCCTTTAAATTAGATATGGTTGTTTGGTTTTTGAATGCTCTCACCTTTTACAAAGAAAAAAGGTATGAGCTTTAAAAAAATATATCCATAGAAAATAATAAGCCCTTTAAATAAGATAGGGTTATTTTATTTTTAATTTTTTCCACTTTTACAAAGAAAAAATGTACATTATTAGGTGAAGAAGATGCATGAAGTCAAAGAATATTTTCCTCGAAATATCTCTCTCAAATTCATTTAAGATAAACTTAACTAACTTAACCATAGAGAAGATGAAGTACCCACAGGGAAAATTATTACCACATAGTACTATTGGTGATGGAAGAGACACAAAACCATAGAAGGTTCTACACAATACCTTGATTTTGAAATACATGCTATATTACTAGAATGTGCAAAAGAAACAAACTCATTATTCAAATAGAAAATAAATGATATAACATGATCTTTTATCACACCTTTTAGGTGTACACAAGAGATTGCACAATAAATTTCACAAGCTCTTGAGACTGAAAATATTGTAAGATTAAGAACAGTGAGATAAGGCCTCATGACAAATTCCTATTGAAAAATAAAGATGACTGAATGATATAATTTTCCTACCTTTTCATCATTAATGTCAATAGGATATTAAATCCACAACACTTTCACACTAAATCCAAACTATTTTGGTGATGCTCATCAAAGAAAGATGTGTAGAAATCACCATTGTCAAGACTCTGTCTTGTTTCCAAAAGTCCAAAGCATGGTCACAGTAAGACATTGGAATCAAAGATAATAGACATTGACAGTACTCATAAGCGTATATTTCATAATGGTATGTTTTTACAAGATGAGATTTATATGAAAAATGTTGTGTAATGGGAGGATGTTAGTAACTTATGAAAATAATTCACAAACTTGTTTAAGAGAATAAAGGGGATATGTTAAAAATCTAATTAACAAAAAATTAGAGTAATGAAGACTATTTATTAGCAATGATAAAACCCTCAAATACAACTTCTATTATGTGGATAAAAGAAGAATGAAGAAAAAATAATGAATATGGTCTTAGTCGTTATTAATGATTTTCTTTTCAAGAATGAATCTTGTTAGGGTCCTATAATAATAGGATTCATAATTTTGAATTGACTATGGTCAGTATTGTAATATTGTACATACCTTTGCTTTCTGCAAATGTATTCCCAAATTAAAAAATGTAAAGAGGGTATGTCCTAAAAGAAAAATCAAAGGAAAAAAAGAAACAAAGATAAAAAAAAAAGTGAAAAAAATGAAACCAACAAAAAGAGATAAAAATAGATCATGAAAGTGTGCAAATTCAAATGCCACTACTATTTTAATTTTTCTACAAATAATGATTATGTGTAGCTTGTTTAAAATACCATAATCCATGATAAGTCAAACAACTTAATCTTGACTCTTCATGCTTTAAATTTAATGTTGATAGATATAGAATAAAAATCTAGCCAAACAGTTTAATCTTGGCAGATCAATAGTTAAAATAGAGAATGATAGGGAGATCAACAGTTTAACCTGAGCTCTTGGATGAAATAAGGTTTGAATTAGTTAGTTTCCTGTTTCAAATAAAAATGAATAAGGGTTTGCAAGCTCAAATGCACCCATGTAAATAAGGAATAAAATGTTAAAATAGAAGATGGGTAGGTACAAGAAATTTTTACAATCATGGATAAACATCATTTGGCATATTATTAATTTCCCTCCCCACAATGTGCTCCAGTACTAAAATGTTTCAGTCATAAAGGCTTAGAGCATTTCTCTGACTTTTGGTGGGACCGGACCCTCGGCTTAATGGCTCATGCACATCAAGTATTGGATTCCACCTTATTGAAACCCTTCTCATTCATGAAAACACCCTTTTCCATTTACATCACTCATTTTACCCTACAAAATCCCCTTTCCTAAGTTTAAAACACATTTTACCTAGGAAAGGTAAAAACCCCTTAACTAATTCCCCTCTCATTCAAAATACTCAAAAACCCACAAAAAATGCTTTTATCCTAATTATAAGTGTTAAATGTTGATATTGGGCCACCACAGTGAAGAAATTCAAGCCAAACATCATATTTTAAATTATGCTAACTATATTTTACATTCTGTGCATTCATTTCATATTAACATACTAACTTAATGTATTAGCTCCCCGATATATCTTTTTCCCGTATTAAATAACTCCTTCATATATAATATCCAACCCCCGATTTAATTATAAACTATAGTTTCATCCCCAGCATTGTTTAAATTAACTCCCCGCTTCATATTTCCCAGACATAAACCTATTAACCCACCAACCCTTGGTGTCGTTAAAGAAAACCCCACAAATCTTCACCCTGATTTCCCTTCGTGCAGCTTCACCGCACGACAGTCGTTAGATCTCTCACCCCCATATCTGATGACGTACATCCTTATCGCACTCACTCCCTCTTTGACCTTTATCAGCTCGAGAGCATGCGACATTCACGGTTTTTCTCGAGCCCGATTTTGCTACGTGTCAGCCTCCAGCATAGATCATGTTCCCTCGGGGAAATACCGCTCGCCTGCCAAAAGCAGTGCGATGGCCTCCAAAACCGCCTCCCCACCCAACGCGAAAACCGTCCACTATTCATAAAATACTTTCCCCGCCAAAATATAACTGTTGCCCTTTAAAAGGCTAAGAAGCCCCATTTCATCCTTTTTCACTCGTTTTTTTGTAAAACCTCAGCAATACATTTGCAATACCCTAAGCCTCTGCGACCAAAATTCACTACCGTCTACCGCCCGAAGACGCTCCGAACACCCAATTTGAGCATCCAATTCACATCTGCAGCCACTGTACCCTCTTCAATCACCATTCAAACCAATTTGCAAGCCAATTCACCAATTTCTAGGTATTTTGAGAAAAAACCAGAATGACCATCTCAAGAGAAGATGTACAATAAAAGTTAAAAGGTTATAGTGAAAGTCAAAAAAGCACAGTAAAAGGAAAAAGATAAATCAGCTAGATGAAAGAGTATCAGTAAAGGTGTTTCAAATTGAAAAGTCAAAGTGAATAAAAGCAGCCAATGGGAAGGCAAACAACATGGAAGATAGTTACAAAGCATACGGATAAAGTAAATTCAGGTGAAAGTGAAGATAGATAAAAAAACAGAGCAATCAAGGTAAACAGTAAAAGTAAACATGGAGGCAGTAAGGGTTAAATAGAGATGAAAACACTTTCACCAGCAACAATGAAGTTTATCAAAATTAAAGGTAAAAATAGTTAAAAGAAAATTAAGGTTAAAAGATGAAATCAGAGCAGGAATGGTACAGTTTACAAAAATTTCCTGTTTAAGCCATAATTTTTCAGAAACTATTGTGGCCAATCCAAGATGAATTTTAAGAAACTGGAGGAAGTTTGTCTTCCTAAAATTCCATTCTAAAAAAATCTCACTGTTTACACAGGTATTACAGAAAGGGAGATAAATGGATATCTTCATAGCCTATTTTTCGGACTATGCAAAGTCCTGTTTTTGATATCTTTTTGCAGAGAATATTGTGAATAGATGGAGCTGAATTGTGGGAAACAGAAAGAGGTTTATCTCAATAACTTACTTATATGCATTAAACGTTTTCAGTTTTTACATATATAGCTCGGATTGATATATACAAAGGTATCACTGGACCCTAATTTTGAAGAATTTTTGGGGCAGAATGCACAAAGGAAGGAGGTAGTTAGTGACTTGGAAGCTTCATCATCAATTAAGAGTTGCTATCAAATTTGAATTTCTCTTTTTTGTCATCATCAATCCACAAATATAGTGCCAATTAGATTCATTAGTTTTGAGTTTCCTTTATTTAAGTTCTATTAATGTAAAACAGTTTGAGACATTTGTAAAACCATTCTTGATATTTTTTTTCAAGATATTTCAGTTTAGAATTTGTATAAATACTTCTTAATTTGAAGTATTTGGTGTGGATTATTTTACATTTGTAGATTTATTTTGATCTTAAACCTAAGGGTGATTGTACAATTTTCTAGTCAACAGACTGGAGCAAGTAATAAAATCATTTCGCTACAGGATTCATGAGACGAGCCATTTGCAGTGAAGTATCTTCTTTGTTTGATTTTGTTACCTTCGTATGTGTTTCATAATCTTAAATGTGTTCCAAATTTGAATGATTTAACTGGAGATATCACTCAGAATTTGTTTAAGTACACTCTGTTTTTCACAGTTAGTCATTTACATGTTTTCCTCTGATAGCTGATTTGAGAACCCTTAATTGCTCTCCCATCCCGGTTGACTTCTTTCATTCCTTCCAGAGTCCGGCTTAGGGAACCCTTAATTGCTCCTTGGATCCGATTTGAAACCATTTCACCATTTAGCCTTTGATATCTGCAGTAACTCATATATCTTGGCCTATAGACACCGTTTTTAGAACTAAATCCAATCTTGTTTTTCTGACTTTCGACCCCATAGCCCAATGGTAAAATAAAACCTTTTTTCATCTAAGTAAAGTGACCTACCACCCAAATTCAAACCAAAACCCAAGTGCAAACAATAACTAGTCAAAAATCATCTTAAGTAAAACAAAGTTAAATTATAAAGAGAGAGCCCTCTCTGAGGATCAGGAAGGCTAGGTCCTGATCTCCAAAAGTGGTTTGTGGTTACCTCTATTATTTATTTTTCTGACAACTTCGAAGAGATTTTGGAGTGATAACATTTTTGGCAACCATACTGGGGATGACTAACATTTTCTTCAGAAATATTTTACACATTCAGATCTGATCTATGATGGTGGACAATGATTAGACACACAAAGGTTAAAATCATCCACCTAGCGACTCCAAATCAATTTCACAATGAAGACTCCCTTGAAGGAATGAATCTGAAAGAACAATATGGGAAGATCAGGTTCCTAACTTGGATTTTTATCCAAGACATCATGTTTTTTCTCATCAAGAAGGTTTTTCAATGTATATTGTATTTTAGAGAAGATCTTAGATTAGTTTTTAATTATTTTCCTTTGAAAGTTGTAAATAATAAATCTCCTTACACATTTGAGCAACATTCTTCTGAATCGTATGATGATTATTTTCCAATCAAGAAATCTCAAATAATCAAGAATGATCTTACAATCCTTGTACATATTCCTGTACCTTGGAAAGTTCCTAATAGGTGTAAGCCACTCATCTTGCCTCCTACACTCCATGTTTTCCCTAACAATTATTACAAGTATCTCCCTAGGTTTGATGGAGAAGATGGTAAAATCACTGCCCAAAAACATATTCAAAGCTTTGAGAAGTATCTGGACTTATTTGAGATTGATGAAGATGATGTTAGAATCAGACTTTTTTCTCTCTCTTTGCAAAGTAGAGTAAAGAGTTGGTTCAAGAATCTACCTATTGCAAGCATCTCAAATTTCCAACAGTTTGTCAAATTTTTCCTTGATAGATGGATAATCAAAGTCAATCTTTTTGTGATCATAGAACAATATAATTAGTTAAAAAGACAACCAAATAAAACAATACAACAATTTTCTGACAGATTTAATCAAATCTATTATTCAATGCCATCAAATATAAGACCTCCTCCTGATTCAACTCTC
The DNA here is from genome assembly GCA_031772625.1 of Pinus tabuliformis. Classification (NCBI taxonomy): domain Eukaryota; kingdom Viridiplantae; phylum Streptophyta; class Pinopsida; order Pinales; family Pinaceae; genus Pinus; species Pinus tabuliformis. The sequence goes on along the minus strand of CM062817.1, from coordinate 1,443,299,450 downwards.
TTGCATTATCCAAAAGCATTTGATCCAGAGATAGAATTTCAGCTAAGAGAAAGAAACCCCTCAACACTGGAACAGATGCAGAACATTGCAATAGATGTAGAAGTTAATCTGCAAAATAGAAGAGAAAAGTTGAAGCAGGAGCTGAGAAGAACAAAATTGCAGAGGTAAAACTCAACATTTTGGTAAGAAAAATAGAGGAAAGGATACAAAAGATCATCATGAAAGATAAATTTTTTGTTCAAAATCACCGTGACACATTTATTCCACAAAAAGAAGAGGTTGATAGCCATGAACAAATTCCTACTAATTCCAACTACCATAGATCAGAAGATAGATTTATAGAGCAATATGTGGAGAGGCAATCTACTGATCTAATGTGTATGTTTGATGACATTACTTCTTTTCATGATTATCCTAAATATGAACAGTATGATGATAATTATGTTCTTCAAATCCAAACTAACTTTACAGAGCAATCGGAAAGTATTTTGGGAAATAAAGAAATTTAGTTTCAACAGTGTGAAAAGAGTGACCATCTTATTCATATCATCTATGAAAGCGAGGAAGAAAGTGCAGAAAATTTGGAAATAAGTGAAGCTTTTTTGCCTCTTTGTTTTGCTTCATTTTAGTTCATCAAAGAAAAATTTAAAGCAATAAAAAATCAACAGTCTTTAGGTATTGATATTGACAACAAAGAAGACAATGAAAAACTTAATCAAGATTCTTCAGTTTCACAAGTGCAGTTATCAAATTCTATTGAGACGTCTGATCAGATGACATAGGAAAGTTCTATACCACTGTGTTTTGAATCATTTCAGTTTTTAAAGGAAATATGGTATAATATCTCCAAAGAAAAGGATGAACAACATGCAGAAATCCATGAAGTCCCATTAAAACCCATATGTAATAGGTTGCAACAATCCTTCCACGTATTTTATCATCCAATAGTTGATATGTTAGATTATTGATGCAATCAGTAGAAATATCATCACAAAGCTTATTTGAAAATCTGCAGGGTGATAAAGATGAAAATTACATTTCACTTTCATGGCATGGAGGCCATCTAGAACAATTGTACAGTTGCTTAGATCAATTAAACATTAGTGTATATATCTTGGAAGATCCTTTTGTACAGTTTCTAGAGTCAACAAAGGAAATCAAGTATTTCCTTATCTTCTCATTTGTTGACAAGGTTATAATTGGTTTTAGAATCTCAGTTTTGATCACAAACAAGCAAATGCAGCAAAATACATCAAATTACATAATGCTTGAATGGTTGCATTGGTTGTTTCATTTTACCTAACCAAAAGTTGAACAACAGATTAGAGTAAGTAGGTAGGAATTCAATTTATTTCAGTTTTCAATTTTCAGCAAGTTATGGCATAATTCATTAGAATTTGAAGCCCAAAGAGAAGGACCTAAATATCTTGATGATCTATTACTTTGGTTTGAGAATTGCAGTACCTTCTTTCATTTTCAAATTAGATTTCAGTTTGCAGAAAAGGGTGTATTTTCAGTTCAAGAGTTTGAGTCACAAAGATTATACAACAAAACATATACATGTTTGGGATTAGCCCAATGGATAAGGCTACTAGTTGACGGTGTTCTTGACATCTCACAAGGAGATGTCATCCCCATGTGGAGCCACTGTTAGGGTCCTATAATAATAGGATTCATAATTTTGAATTGACTATGGTTAGTATTGTAATATTGTACATACCTTTGTTTCCTGCAAATGTATTCCCAAATTAAAAAATGAAAAGATGTTATGTCCTAAAAAAATAGTCAAAGGACAAAAAGAAATAAAGATAAAAAAAGTGAAAATATGAACCCCACAAAAGGAGATAAAAATAGATCATGAAAGTGTGCAAATTCAAATGGCACTACTATTTTACTTTTTTCTGCAAATAATGATTATGTGTAGCTTGTTTAAAATACCATAATCCATGATAAGTCAAACAGCTTAATCTTGAATTTTCATGCTTTAAATTTAATGTTGATAGATAGAGAGTAAATATCTAGCCAAATAGTTTAATCTTGGCAGATCAATAGTTAAAATAGAGAATGATAGGGAGCTCAACAGTTTAACTTGAGATCTTGGATGAAATAAGGTTTGAATTAGTTAGTTTCTTGTTTCAAATAAAAATGAATAAGGGTTTGCAAGCTCAAATGCACCCATGTAAATAAGGAATAAAATGTTAAAATAGTAGATGGGTAGGTACAAGCATTTTTATAATCATGGATAAACATCATTTGGCATATTACTAATTTCCCTCCCCACAATGTGCTCCGGTACTAAAATCCTTTAGTTATAAAGGCTCAGAGCATTTCTTTGATTTTTTATGGGACCGGACCCTCGGCTTAATGACTCATGGACATGAAGTTTTGGATTCCACCTTATTGAAACCCTTCTCATTCATGAAAACACCCTTTTCCATTTACATCACTCATTTTACCCTACAAAATCCCCTTTCCTAAGTTTAAAACGCATTTTACCTAGGAAAGGTAAAACCCCCTTAACTAATTCCCCTCTCATTCAAAATACTCAAAAACCCACAAAAAATGATTTTATCTTAAGTATAAGTGTTAAATGTTGATATTGGGCCACCACAGTGAAGAAATTCATGCCAAACATCATATTTTACATTATGCTTACTATATTTTACATTTTGTTCATTCATTTCATATCAACATCCTAACCTAATGTATTAGCTCCCCGATATACCTTTTTCCCGTATTAAATAACTCCATATATAATATCCAAACCCCAATTTAACTATAAACTATAATTTCATCCCCCACATTATTTAAATTAACTCCCCGCTTCATATTTCCCCGACATAAACCTATTAACCCACAAACCCTTCGTGCCATTAAAGAAAACCTTGCAAATCATCACCCTGATTTCCCTCCGTGTAGCTTCACCGTGCGATAGTCGTTAGATCTCTCACCCCCAGATCTGATGATGCGCATCCTTATCGCGCTCACTCCCTCTGTGACATTTATTAGCCCGAGAGCATGCAAGATTTGTGGCTTTGCTTGGGCCCGATTTTGCTACGTGTCAGCCTCGTAGATCGCGTTCCCTCAGGGAAATACCGCCCACCTGCTAAAAGCGGTGCGATGGCCTCCAAAACCGCCTCCCCGCCCAATGCAAAAACCATCCATTGTTCATAAAATAATTTCCCCGCCAAAATATAACCATTGTCCTTTAAAAGGCTGAGAAGCCCCATCTCATGCTTTTTTGCTCATTTTTTTTGTAAAACCTCAGCAATACATTTGCAACACCCTGAGCCTCTATGAATAAAATTCACTACTGTCTACCACCCGAAGAAGCTCTGAACACCTAATTTGAGCATCCAGTTCACATCTGCAGCCATTGTACCCTCTGCAATCACCATTCAAACCAATTTGCAAGCCAATTCACCAATTTCTAGGTATTTTGAGAAAAAACCAGAACGACCCTCTCATTTGAAAATGTATAGTAAAAGTCAAAAGGTTACAGTGAAAGTACAAAAAGCACAATAAAAGGGAAAAGATAAGTTAGCTAGATGAAAGAGTATTAGTAAAAGTGTATTAGATTGAAAAATCAAAGTGAATAAAAGTAGCCAGCGGGAAGACAAACAACATGGAAGATAGTTACAAAGCATACAGATAAAGTAAATTCATGTCAAATTGAAGATAGATGAAAAAATAGAGAAATCAAGGTAAACAGTAAAAGTAAACATGGAGGAAGTAAGGGTTAAACAGAGATGAAAACACTTTCACCAGCAACAATGAAGTTTATCCAAAGTAAAGGTAAAAACAGTTAAAAGAAAATTAAGGTTAAAAGATGAACTCAGAGTAGGAATGGTACATTTTCCATAAATTTCTTGTTTAAGTCATAATTTGCAGAAACTATTGTGGCCAATCCAAGATGAATTTTGTGAAACTGGAGGAGTTTTGTGTTCCTAAAATGCCAATCTACAAAAAACTATCTCACTTTTTACAAAGGTATTACAAAAAGGGAGATAAATTCATATCTTCACAACCTATTTTTCGGACTGTGCAAAGTCCTGTTTTTGACATCTTTTTACAGAGAATATTGTGAATAGATGGAGTTGAATTGTGGGAAACAGAAAGAGGTTTATCTCAATAACATACTTATATACAACAAATGTTTTCACTTTTTACATATCTGGCTCGAATTGAGATATACAAAGGTATCACTGGACCCTAATTTTGAAGAATTTTTGGGGAAAAATGCACAAAGGAAGGAGGCAGTTAGTGACTTGGAAGCCTCATCATCAATTAAGAGTTGCTTATAAATTCGAATTTCTCTTCTTTGTCACCATCAATCCATAAATATAGTTCCAAATAGATTCATTAGTTTTGAGTGTCCTTTATTTAAGTTCTATTAATGTAAAATAGTTTGAGATATTTGTAAAACCAATCTTGATATTTTTTTTCAAGATATTTCAGTTTAGAATTTGTATAAATACTTCTTACACCTAAGGGTGATTGTACCATTTTCAAGTCAATAGACTGGAGCAAGTAATAAAAGCATTTCACTACAGGATTCATGAGATAAGCCATTTGCAGTGAAGTATCTTCTTTGTTTGATTTTGTTATCTTCTTATGTGTTTCATAATCTTAAATGTGTTCTAAATTTGAATGAATTAATTGGAGATATCACTCATAATTTTCTTAAGTACACTCTGTTTTGCACAGTTAATCATTTACATGTTTTCCTTTGATATCCGGATTTGAGAACCCTTAATTGCTCTCCCATCCCGGTTGACTTCTTTCATTACTTCTAGAGTCTGACTTAGGGAACCCTTAATTGCTCCCTAGATCCGATTTGAAACCATTTCACCATTTAGCCTTTGAGATTTGCAGTAACTCATCTATCTTTCCCTATAGACACCGTTTTTACAACTGAATCCAGTCTTGTTTGTCTAAAATTCGACCCCATAGCCCAATGGTAAAATCAAACCTCTTTTCATCTAAGTAAAGTGACCCACCACCCAAATTCAAACCAAAACCCAAGTGCAAATAATAACTAGCCTAAAATCATCTTAACTAAAACAAAGTTAAATTATAAAGAGAGATCCCTCTCTGAGCATCAAGAAGGCTAGGTCCTAATCTCCGAAAGTGGTATGTGGTTACCTCTATTATTTCTTTTTCTGACAACTTTGAAGAAACTTTGGAGTGATAAAAAATCTTAAATGAGGCCATACCATTCATTGATGAAGTGAGGCTAGATGTTATTGATATTTAGTTCAAAATATGAATCTAAAATAAATCTAATTGACACTCTTCATTAAGGATTGTGACATAATCATAGAGAATTCAAATCCTAATAAGGAAAAAATATCAAAAGTTAAGGCATTTGTCACATTCAATTAAAATAAAGATGATTTTAACATATGTAATTTTAGTGAGTAGTAGTTTGAAAATGCCAAGCAAATATACTGATGTGGTATTTCAATTATCTTCATATTCCATTCATGCATGCCAAAATCACAATAACTTCTTCCACAACAATTTTTTTGGTAATCTTGCCAATTCCTTTCTATTCATTTAAAAACAAAATAGGTTTAGCATCCATATTCAACTTGGTCAAGTGGCCGCAACCTACCCATTGGGAAACCAAGTCTTTAGGCCACCTTACTGCATTATAAGGCATCCAAAATCAAAAGAGTCTGAGACTATCTAACAACACAATATAATCATGATTGTCTTTAATTCTCCTAATAATTATATATCTATAACAACACATCAAAATATGCAATTTAGTCATTTACACATAGCAAAATTTTGAAAACTGAACTATGTAAATTACATTGCTGCTCATCAGATGAGTTAATTGGTGTTGGACAGTTTTCACTACACCCTAACAGTTTGGTCTGAGGAAGGCATGGAATATGCTTCTCTATGCGAATGATGCGAGCATTTTGTTGTTGAATCTATCATTGAATAAGCTGAAATTCCTTATGGATTTCCTAAAATCATATTATTTCCTTAGATGTTCGAGAAAAAGAGGTCGCCAAGGATTTTTCCACGATGTTTTTCATCATCCAATAAAGATAAACTTTCTATTGAAACTCAGTGTACTAGCCTCTGGAATGGCCAGGGTCTATGTAGAGATCCTAGCATTCTTCCATATCCAATTAAGTACCTCAGACCGACTAATTTAAGTCAGATTCCCACCCTAAAATTAGTTGTCAAATACGATGCTGAGTTTTGGCCTAGTAGGCCTGGGTTTCTTCCCGAATTAGGCTAAAGGTGTTTTTACGATCCCATCCCCTGACTGGGTGTGGTTGGGTTTGGTGTCGGCCACAGCCCTATCCATTACACTGGCTCCACTCCTAGCCTTCCCTTGTTGAATTACCTTTGCCTGAGGAAGGACATTCAATACTATATCAATGCCAACCACAAAGGTAAGATAAAAACCAATATTCAAAAGCCAATACTGCTAGCACTAGTGACCTCGTCCTGACTAGGAACAAGTGAAAAATAATATGGCCTAGCATAGGGTACTGACAAAGCCAATGAGGGTTTAGAACTGTAGAAATGAAACAATAAAGTACAATAGGAAAATAAGCATATAACCTAGAAGCAAAATTTTTCCTCGTGACATTGAAATGGGTTCAAAAAAATAGGCCATCAACAACATCCCATAGGTCCCCAAGCTTTCTTTAAATAGGAACCATCATCAATTCGAGGATTTTATTTCCCAAAGTTACCCATATCATGCCATGCAACAGGTTCATCAAAGATACTAAATATTGAACAAAATACACCATGCAAGAGATGCAGACTGAGTTCCATTGCTCAATCCAAAAATGCATGCACATCATAGAAAGAAAAATTCCATAACAGATAAAGATATATCAACAATACTCAGGCAGCCCAATAAAGTAAATGATTATTTCCTGCCATATTTCCTAGGTTATTTCACTTATAACCTAAGAATCCATCTCAGAGACAACCATCCAACTAATTATAAAGTAGCATATGAACACAGGGGTAAGGGAATGCACGAAGCAAACATAATTAACATAGTTGCAACAACCACCTACTAAGAGAGGGGTGATGTCGTCTACACCTTGGTGGCTAGCCTGGTGAGTTACCATCATAATCATCCTATAGACTTCTAGGCAACATGTTACGATACAGACAAGCCAACTTCAATTCGCTGCATAAAACCCCAATGGTATTTTGTCTCGTTAGTCTCTTCTCCACCATTTAATTACTATCACATGCCTTACCAATTTGCACATAAGGGGGTATGTGTGAGGGCTTCCATTCAGCCACCCCTTGCCCCTTCTCATATGTCTTCATACCATGGCATGAATCTCACCAGTCCTTGTTCATCGACTCTCACCCCAATCAGGGATCTCTCGTTCAAATCTTGGTGATTCGGGTTGCTATCACTTGCATCGTTTTCAAAGGTCCGCTCCAACTTATCCATATCTTCTCTATTGTCTCTTAGAGGCCATGGCATGTCCAACACCCTTCTTGCATTTTGGAAGCACCAGTTTGCCATAAAAAAAATTTCATTTTTACCTTCTCGTCTAATGTGGGATGGAATTAAGTAATCAAACCCAATGAGGATGTTTCCATTATTCTACACCAATTGGGGTGTTCTCCAATTGTGAGTGATATTTTCACTACTGGAGCCTTGGTTCAGTTTTTTCAGAGCCTCAATCACTAGGTTGGAATCCCCTTCTACCATCAATTTCTTGTATCCTTCTCTTTTAGCTATGAATATTACTTTCTCCAAAGCAATGAATTTGTTGATCATGGTTGTCATTGATGTCAACCCAAGCAGCACCAGGGGCTACCCCGATCTTGCATGTGAATTTTGACTTGAAAACTTACTCTATTCCAAGTCAAGGATCTTCTAGATGTATTCTAATCGTTGAGATGTTTCTGTTGATATATGGAACACCACGTAATTCGTCATGGTTTGAGAGATATTCGTGTTTGAAGTTATTAACCCTAGTTAGCGGGATAAAACCCTATGGGGTTGTAGCATGGAACTCATAATTGGTTGTGGTCATTGAATAGTCAATAATTAATAATGTTTTTTTCTTCCCTAAAATACCTCCAATGTTCACTTGTTGAGGACATTCTCAACTCAAGACATTCATATAAATAGTGACCCACATATCCTCCTCTAGTAGGGATTTTGTGGCTTCAAACAGGTATCGTGGAATTTTCGCTATAATTTTTTTCTGACGCTTCAAAATCTGAAATTAAAACCCATTTCAGCAGAAATATTGATGAACCTCGCGACCAAATTTCAGATCTTGGTTCGCTATATTTTCAGAGATATGATCAAAATAAATTAGGGTTTTTGCAAGATCCTGAATTCCCAATCAAACATATGACATTGGGAAAATCGTCATAACTTTCTCTCTAAGAATTGGATTCAAATTTCGTAAATAGTGACAGAAATAGGACGAACTGTAGTTTTTTGGTTATCATTTTCATGGCCGAAGGTCGCAAAAGTGACAACTGGTACTTTGTACAAGTTCGCTCTACTAAACCCATCTATAATCAAGTCATCGTGGGAGATTGGGCATAACTATTTCTTAAAGAATTCAATCTTCATTGGACCTATCGGGTTGGAAATAGGACTTAGAGGGCTACCACAGGATGAAATTTTGGACCTTGAAGATCTGAAATTACATAGATACAATAGATTCAATATCGAGCTACTAAAAGGAAAGAGAAAACATGCATTCAAGGATCATTGTAGTAAGGACCACACATCAATAGTCAAGGGTAAGTCTCCTACAACAAGGTATGTATGATTAATGGTTACATTTGAATTTTGAGCACCATCTTTGACATATTTCTTTGCAGGACAGTGTAAGTATATACAGGGTCTCGGTTATATCTCTATGTCTCTATATGTCACCATTAGTTTTGATACCACATTTAGGATGTCCTATTCTTGATACTGCACATTTGATGCTACACATTCTTGATGCTATACCAAGTCTTCTAAATCTATATGATGTTTTAAGTTCATGTTACTTGTCTTGTCATAGTTTATAGAATGGTTTATGTTGTTGTACTTAGAATGATCTGAATTGGATCCTAAAGAACTCTCTAAGTTTTTATAACTATGTAAAATTCATGCCAAAGTTTCAAAGACTTACAAAGGTCGAGCTTATCAAAAATACCCTCAGAAAAGTTGTAATTTGTGAGCAGTGCCGAGCAACGAGGACCCTCAGTCAAGCACCCAGACCGTTGGCCCATGGTAACATGCGCTGCGACAAAAAAACCAAATGGGAAGTCTTTTTGAGAAACGAGGGAGGTTTCTGATATGTGATTAGCAACAAGTTGCTAATATCATATTGCTGGGCAAACCCCTCAGTGAAGGAAAAGCTCCAAGCGACCCAGATCTGAAAAGTCATAAAACTATACGGAATTTGTTGATTCCATCATAGGCGGGTCGCACACAAAGACTGGTTGGATATCGGAAGGGCTTCGAGCGGTAAGCGGTTTCGACCGAGTCCCCCTCGATGCCACACACTAGGTGCCATGCATCGAGTAGAAGACATCGGATGGGTAAACGTCATGCTACTTACCTGCTTGATATGGACGGATACCATAGGATTTGGAGGTCCCAGATCGACAGCGGAAATGTGATCCAATGGATGATCGAATTCAACGGGGTAAACAGGTCGAGTTGTATAAAGGTTTGAAGTTCGGCATGAACGATGAGTTGGAAGAGGAATCATTTTCATGGGCATTCTGGTAGTTAAACGGAAATAACAATAGTTCAAACATTTCCAAGAGAACTGACACTCAGTTCGTTATGAAACAGGTGGCCACCTCCTTGTGAGGCGTTACACAGTGATGATGATGCAGAACAGAGGAATTCAAACAGACAGAGGCAGGAGAACCAAAACATACATACCTATCATGTATTGAGTCTCAGATTGGGCTCATACTACTGTGACCAATAGAGGTCGAGTTTCAGTAAGGAGAGTCTGTGTACTCCAGAGACTTGGGGGATCCAAGTCCAGTCCTACTGATTTATATCTATTGAGCGAGACTCAAATTGAGCTCACTATTGTAAAAACTCTGCTTTGAAAACATAATAGAGAGGCCACCATTGAAGGCTGGACCAGGAGATGTAGCCCAGGAGCATTGGGTGAACTCCTTATTAAACTTGTTGTATTTACATGTTTTCCTGTTATTTTTTCTCTAACTGCTTCAGTGTCTATGTATTTTGAAATCTTATCGATCCGTTGCATAAAGTAACATAGGCACATCCATGCACATGAGTATGTAATACCTTTAATTTTTTGTCCTAGATAAATTCTAGATCAAGTGGTATCATAGCTCTAGGTTACTTAGGTTAGACAAGCTTGTGCTGGATTTTGTTGTTGAATGCTAACTAGATCAAGGCTTAAATTAGGAGAAGAAGAGTTGGTTGAAACTAACCCTGAAATTGGAAGAGTCTATCCTAAGAGGAAAATGTCAGAAGAAAGTCCCTTGGAATCAGACCCTCAGTTCATGGATAGTTTCATGACCATGAGAGCCATGGTATAGAAAATGTATAGAGAATTTAAGAAACGTAGAGGGGAAGATTCATCAAACTCCAAACGAGATAAAGGAGAAAAATAATCTCTCCTCCATGACCACTCTAAAGGCAAAGGGAAAGAATAAAAACCTCCCACACCTCCTAGTAGCCCTAAAAACAAAAAGAAGACATCTTTGATTAAATTAGATGTTAAATTTGATTTACGAATATATGATGGAAAGTTGAATGCAGAGAAGCTGGATAATTGGATTAGACAGATTGATGTTTATTGCAGAGTGCAGAGCATTGATTCAGATAGTAGTAAGATTATGCTGGCCAGCCTATGCCTTGGAGGCACTCCCTTGGTATGGTGCGAAGGCAGGACACAAGCTGACATGAAGAAGCATGGTAAAATTCTTTCTGTTTGGAGTGAATTTGTTTCTGCAATTAAAAAACAGTTCTATCCACTATCTTATATGCAGCAAGCCATGATGAGTTGGCAAAGTCTTCGAAAATTAAAAGGGCAAAGTGTACAAAGTTACACCCAAGAATTTAGGAAAAGAGCTTTGATTCTAGGAATTTCTTTAGACTACTTGAAACTTTGTTGAAGTATATAGGTGGTCTACACAACTACTTAAGGCACACTATTCTCATGTTTAATCCCACTAACATAGATTAGGTATCTGTTCAAGCTACACATCTAGAGGCTAGAGGTAAGAATGTGAACTTAGAAGTTGGGGGATCATCAAAACCCACTGCAAGCAAGAATAAGGAGAAAAGAAAACAAAAATGGAAAGAGAGGAAGACAAATACTGTACAAAAAACCAAATCTTCATGCACTCACTGTAAGAAGGATGGGCATGATGATGAACACTGTTGGATTCTACATCCAGAGTTGAAACCCAAGAAGTACGATGGAAAGAAGAAGAAGACTGCTGCAACTATTGAGAAGGATTTGGGGTCAGACTCATGAGATGAAACAACAATCGCAGCCACAGGTATAAAAGGTAAAAATTCAGAAGCATCTACTAGTAATTTTGCACAATCTACTGACAATGAAGAAAATGAGAGGAAAAGACATGAGCTTTTTCATATTCGAGTTGTTTCCAAGCATCAAAAGATTGATACTTTGTTTGATAGTGGCTCATAAGTTTTAGGAAGTCCTTACTTGTATGATAGAAAAGCTATTTTCTATAGAGCTGAAAACAAGTATCAAATCGTTAAAGATGGAATCAAATATATTGTAAGAGCTCATAAACTCAAGAATAATTATACTCTCATAAACTCAGGGTAGATGAAAAGAATTGTAAATTCATGCAAACAATTTTTACTGATGGTTGTAAAGGAAAAGAAACCTAACAAAACCAATGTATTTGAGGGCTGTAATGCTAAACAACAAGCTAATTTAGAAAAATTTGTTTCAAAATATGATATACTATTTCAAAAACCTAAAGGTCTGCCACCCAAAAAGGAAATAGTACATGATATTAATTTGCAGTAAGATGCTCCATTGCCTAACATCGGAATGTACAGGTTGTCCGCTTTAGAGAATGCAGAAATCAAGAAGCAGGTATAGGATCTACTTGAGAAAGGGTTCATAAGACCTAGCACATCGCCATGTGGGTCTCCAATTGTCTTGGTGAGAAAGAAAGATGGTTCATGGAGAATGTGCATTGATTACCAAGCATTGAATAAGATAACGATCAAAAGCCGTTATCCCCTTCCTCGCATAGATGATCTACTAGATCAGTTGAAAGAAGCTGTTTATTCTTCCAAGTTGGACTTGCATAGTGGTTATCATCAGGTCAGAGTTGCAGAGCAATATGCATGGAAGACTGCTTTCAAAACAAAGCAGGGATTGTATGAGTGATTGGTTATGCCTTTTGGCTTAACTAATTCTTTTGCTACTTTCATGAGAATAATGAATGATGTACTTAGACCTTTTATTGATGATTTTGTCATTGTATATTTGGGTGACAGTATTATATTTAGTAAAACATGGGAAGAACATTTGAATCATGTCAAGCAGACTATAGATGTTTTGAAAAAAGAGAATCTTTATGTTAAGCTCTCAAAATGTGAATTTGGCAAAACATCTTTGAATTATTTGGGTCATATTGTAGGCAGTGGCGAATTGAAGATAGATCCCTCTAAGGTTGTAGTCATTGTAAACTGGCCTAAACCCAAATATGCTACAGAAGTTAGAAGCTTCGTAGGAGTAGCACAGTATTGGAGAAAGTTTATCTCTAACTTTTCCTTGATTGCAGATCCCTTACATGCTTTAACAGGATTGAATAAGGTGTTTCAGTGGGAAGGCAAACAACAGAAAGCCTTTGACACCTTAAAAGAAAAGATTAGTACAGCACTAGTACTAGCACTGCCTGATCTTCAAAGACCATTTGAGATTGAAACAGATGCCAGTGATTATGCCATGGGAGCAGTGTTGGTGCAGCATGGTAAACCCATATGTTATCATTCTAAGACATTTAATTCTGCAGTAGTTAACTATCCCACATATGATAAAGAATTTTATTCATTAGTACAGAGTTTGAAAAAGTGGAAACATTATTTAATGAGCAAAGAGACAGTTATACATATTGACCATCAACCACTTCAATATTTTCACTCACAAACTAAGTTGCAGCAATTAAGACACTATAGGTGGATGGGTTTTCTACAACAGTTTCATATTGTCATCAAATATAAAAAGGGCATACACAATAAAGTTGCAGATATGTTGTCCAGACCAATCATAAATGCATCCACTATACTTAAGCATAATTTAGTATTGCATGAAAGCTACATTGAACAGTGTGCTCAAGATATAGATTTTAAAGATGTATATGCAACTTTAAGTCATGGAAAACAAGTAGAAGAATTGGATTATCATGTTAAGGACCAACTCTTGTATCATTTGGGAAAGTTATACATTCCTCAAATAGAAAGAGTAAAGATAATTTGAGAAGCACACACTTCTCTAATATCAAGTCACTTTGGTGTAAGTAAAACAGTTGCACAACTGCAAAGATTTTGGTTTTGGCCAAAAATGCATGAGACAGTTTCTAGATATGTAAGAGTGTGTACCATGTGTGCTAAAAGCAAGCCCAACAATAGAAAACTAGGCTTGTACACTCCATTACCAGTTCCTTCTCACCCCTAGGAAAGTGTTTCCATGGACTTTGTTGGGGGAGTGCCTAAATCTAGAAAAGGTCATGACTATTTATATGTTGTTGTGGATACGTTCAGTCAAAAGTGTATTTTAATACCTTGTAACAAACAGATTACAGTTGAACAAACTGCAAAGTTGTTTTTTCAGCATGTATGGGTTCATTTTGGATTACCCACTTCCATTATATCTGATCGAGATACCCGATTTGTTGGGAAATTTTGGTCGATTTTGTGGGAATTGATGGACACCGGACTGAAGATTCACAAATAGATGGCTAAATAAAGGTAGTCAACGGGACAATGATCTAGTTGCTTAGAGACTATTGCAAAAATCATCCCAAGCTTTGGGATGAACATTTATGTTATGTGCAGCATGCTTACAACCGAGCTAAACATTCTTCTACACAGAGATCTCCCTCTGAGACCTGTTTTGGTTTCAGACCAAGGTCTCCCTTGGATTTTGTCTTTGGTAAAGTCATAACGGTTGATGGACATAGTGATGTGGACAATGCAACCAAGTTCATCGAACAAATCCAAGAGATTCACTAGGCAATACAGGAACAGCTGGAAAAGAGCCAAGCCAAGTACAAGGCAAGGCATGATAAGCATCCGACTTAACCTAGTTTCCAAGTTGGTGATCAAGTCTGGCTGTATATCAACAAAGACAAAATGCAAGGTGAAGATAAGAAGCTGAAGCAAATAAGGTATGGACCTTTCCAGATACTTGAGAAAATTGGTGATAATGCTTTTCGCCTTGATTTACTAGCTTACATGCACATCTAATTAGTTGTTAATGCGGACAGCTTGAGACTATTTGAACCTTCATTGATTGAAGATCCCAAAGAGTAGAGTCAATTTACTTCTATTGATGACCTATTACCTGAATATCTCAATGAGTTGCAAGAAGATACAGTTCTAGACAGGAAGGTGAGAAATACGTGCAAAGGAGATGTTGAGTACCTTAGGATTGGGCTCAAAGGTTCAAAACCAAGCAGTGCAAAATGGATAGAGATTGAGCAAGCGAGGAATCTATACCCTCACTTGATTGATGCTTAAAAACCAGCTTTTGGTGATCCAAAATATTTTTCAGTGGGAAGGCCATGATCCAAATTGGATCCTAAAGAAATCTCTAAGTTTTTATAACTCTGTAAAATTCATGAAAAATTTTCAAAGACTAACAAAGGTCAAGCTTATCATAAATACCCTCGAAACAATTGTAATTTGTGAGCAGCACCGAGCAACGAGGACCCTCGGTCAAGTGCGCAGATCGTTGGCCCATGGTAATGCGTGCTACCACGAAACAACAAAATGGGAAGTCTTTTTGAAAAACGGGGGAGGTTTCTGATATGCGATTAGCGAGAAACAGGGGAGGTTTCTGACAAGTCGCTAACCACATATCACCAGGAAAACCCCTCCGTGAAGGAAAAGCCTCGAGCGGCCTAGACCTCAAAAGTCATAAAACCGTACGGAATTCGCTGATTCCATCAGAAGTGGGTCCCACACAAAAACCGGAAGGATATCGGAAGGGCTTTGAGGGGTAAGAAGTTTCGACTCAGTCCGCCCCGATGCCACACACTGGGTGCCACGCATCCAACAGAAGAGATTTGAAACCACTCACATCGGACAGGTAAACATCATGCTACTTACCCGCCCGATATGGACGGAGATCGTAGGATCTGGAGGTCCCAGATGATGATGGAAATGTGATCCGATGGATGACCAGATTCAACGGGGTAAATAGGCTAAGTTGTATAAAGGTTTGAAGTCCAGCATGAACGATGAGTTGGCAAAGGAATCATGTTCACAGGTATTCTAGGAGTTAAATGGAAATAACGGCAGTTCAAACATTTCTAAGAGAACTGACACTGAGTTCATTATGAAACAGGTGGCCACCTCCTTGTGAGGTGTTACACAATGATGATGATGCAGAATAGAGGAATTCAAACTGAGAGAGGCAGGAGAATGAGAACATCAGGAAGTGGAACAAACAGTCAAAAAGTAGATTGACTTTAAAGCCATGAACTGACGGAGAAGCAGTAGGGAGAGTTAGTTAAGGCATAAAGCCAAGAGCAGAGAATAGAGAAAGTAAGCCGAGCTGACCTGAAGGCAGCATCGAGCTAGACAGAGCCAGAGAGAGCCAGAGAGTCTGTGTACTCCAGAGAAGGCTTGAGAGGTTCAAGCAAACTCCTCTGTACATACCTGTCATGTATTGAGTCTCAGATTGGGCTCATACTACTGTGACCAATAGAGGTCGAGTTTCAGTAAGGAGAGTTTTGTGTACTCCAGAGACTTGGGGGATCCAAGTCCAGTCCTATTTATTTATATCTGTTGAGTGAGACTTAAATTGAGCTCACTGTTGTAAAAACTCTGCTTTGAAAACATAATAGATAGGCCACCATTGAAGGCTGGACCAAGAGATGCAGCCCAGGAGCATTGGGTGAACTCCTTATTAAACTTGTTGTATTTACATGTTTTCCTGTTATGTTTTCTCTAACTGCTTCAATGTCTATGTATTTCGCAATCTTATCGATCCGTTGCATAAAGTAACATAGGCACATCCATGCACATGAGTCTGTAATACCTTTAATTCTTTGTCCTAGATAAATTCCAGATCATAGAACTTGGTCTGTCACAAGTCTAGTGTTTGTCATCGGTTTTTATTATATATATCTTTAGGTTAGTTTTGGATATAGTCTTGCATAGAATCTATGCCTACATTAAGAGTGGGGGTCTTTGTCTACTGCTACAACAAGTCAATAACAAAAGTGACAAGAACACTTCAGGCACACATTGTAATTTTAATTTATATTTATTCATTATTATGCACTTACATGTGTTTTGCAGGCAGAGGTAAGTTGAAGGGTATTTTGTTTTTTTTTGGGAATGGTTTCGCAGGGAAATTTTGCATGCAGGTAGAAGAAGATTCAAGTATAACATCAAGCAAGAATTCAAGAGAAGAAGTATCAGATCAAAGGAATCATTGCAGTGGGACATCCTTGAAGACATGAAAACAATCCAGATATCGTGAAGTATTGTTAAGGCCAAGAGTCATCATTGTAAAGTTGTAAAAGAGTCATTTATAAAAGATTCATCATTGTAAATGAGTCATTTGTAAAAGAGTCATCATTGTAAATATTATAAAAGAGTCATTGTGCCTAGAGTCGAAGAGGTAGTGTTGGGAGGTATAGGAGTCACTGTTGGGATGATGTCATGGTTAGGTTGCAGGTCATAGAGTGATTGGGTATTTGGTCAAGTACACAAAATTCATTGTACATCTTATTGTATCGTGGATTATTGTCCCTGCTTTGGGAATCCGCAGCCTTGTATTATTTTAGTTATTATAGGGTGGCAGGGAGGTGCTAGGTAGGTGTATGAAGTTTCCTACAAGTTGGGTCCTATAAACACTTCAGGATGGTAGGGTGGTGCTAGGGCGAGTTATGGATCGCTAGGGTGTTGGGGCATCCATTTAGTTGATTACTATAGAAACTAGGGTGTTGGGGCATCCTTCCAGTGGGAGCTTGACAAGAATGTTTTTTCTAGAATTCTAGGAAGTTTTTACTTTCATTTCAGTTGGGGGCTGAAGATTAAATAATTTATTAGAAAAGTGTTCAGTGGTTTTTTACTCGGAGGGGGTTTTCCAACTAATTATTATGCCTATTTTGTTATTTTATTTACTGTTATTACTGCATAAACATTAATAATAATTGAAGATTAACTAATGCTCTGAAAAGATTTAAAAGTGCTAATTTCTAAGGAATATTGATTCACCACCCTTCTCAGTGTTTCCAATAGTTGGTATCACATCCAGGTTCCTTCAGTAACAACTTAACCGCTAGAAGGTATTTTTCAGAGCATAGAGATGGGATAGTCAAAGAAGAAGGTTGCAAGGATTTCAAAAAAAGGTTCAGGTACAACAAAATCTAAAGAATGTGAGTATTGTGTACCAACCCTTGATTTTGATGCAGATAATTACTGGATATGGGAACCCAGGATGGAAGTACATTTGCAAGCACATGGAGTATGGGAATCAATTGTTTCTGGAGACACATGTACCGATGAAGCTAAATGGTACAATTCAAAGGCCATGAATGTAATTTTGAATGTTTTTCCAAATTCTGTGAAAACAAAAGTTGGTCAATGTTCAACAGCTAAATCTCTTTTGGAAAAGCTTCATAATATCTACTCAACAAACCAACTAGGTAAACATATTATTGAAAAATCATATGCTTCTAATTATGATGAAGAAATGGGAGAAATGAGTAAAATAAAGTTTCAAAATCAAGTGATAAAGGTGATAAAGGAACTCAAAAGTCAAAAGGAAAAGACAAAAATTTTGGAAGCCGAATTGAAGACAGCGAAAGAACTCATCAAAGAAAATGAAGAGTCTAAGAAGATGATTAGTAGTCTTAGAAATCAATTGGAAGAAATCAAGAAGATAGAGACACGAGACCTCAAGAGAGAAGTCCAACAGAAGCAACAAGAACTCAACACAACATTTGCAGAGATTAGCAGGATCACACAACAGATGTAGGAAGTAGAAATTGAAAGGAATGAATATGATCAAAGATACATATCCATAGCTGACCAAAAGGAAAAGGAATTAGAAACATCTTCGGTAGAAATAAGTAGGCTCAAGATTGAAAATGAGAAGAAGAAGGAACAGATACAGGTTCTCAATAGAGAAGTAGAGAAGACAACTCATCTCAAGCTACAGGTTGAGGAGGCAGAGAAAAGAAGGGAGATCTTGAAAGGATGGTTTCAAGAATATCTCGCTCAAATTAAAGAATAACTTGATGCAACCCATGATGAGATCAACAAACTCAAGGGATCGCAAAAATAACACTTACGAGATAAGACAGATGATTCTAAGATTCTAAGAAGGAAGTTGATCAAAATTAAAAGACAAAGAAGATTGTGCAACTCCAAATAATAAGACCAAAGCAATCAAGAACAAAGGATGACAACAAACTACAACACCGCCTCCAAAGAAGAATGAAAAATATTCCAGGTATGTTCGTTTATTTAATGGTTATTAGTTTTATGTGCTAACTATGGACATATGGCTAGGAATTGTGAAGTTTTTGACATGTACAATCATTATATACAAAAACATAGAAGCAAGTTTGCAGGATCACAAGATAGGTTCCACAATGACTTTTTTCAGAAGAGAATATGTGCTAGATGGCCAAACATTGAATGTTTCAAATGCCCTAATTATGGCCATATCGCTCGTGGTTTTAGATATAAAATGAAATCACATATGGACAACATTGAATGCTTCAAGTGTCATAACTATGGGCACACAACTTGAGATTTCTGGAATAAGAAGGTCTGGAAAAGGAAACAAGTGTAGGAAGACCAAGCAAATAACAAGGTTTCAGCAGTTATGCTTTCACGATTTGTAAAAGCAAAAGGTCATGAGGAATTAGAAGTTGCTTTAGATAATGAATCAAGTCAAGATGGCCCGTAAGGTGACTTACTATTTTGAACAATCTGGCTTGTTGACTCCTTGATGTTTCTAGAGGAGGAGTCTATGTAGCAGTATATGGCACAAGTCTATGATTGACAGGAAGGTAGTTTGAACAAGATGGCAGTTCCATTACAGGTTCAGGGGGAGAAAAACAATTGAAGGATTACAGGTTTCCAGGAATAAGGAAAGATTAGTCTACAAAGGATATTCACAGGTTGAAGGAATAGATTTTGAAGAAACATTTTCTCTCATTGCTAGAATGGAAGCTATCAGGATGTTTCTCTCTTATGCTTGCATGAGAAAAATCAAGGTCTACCAAATGGATGTTGAGTCATCTTTTCTAAATGGTGAATTGGAGGAAGAAGTTTACATTGAACAACCCAAAGATTTTCTGCTCTCTAACAAAGAATACTATGTCTGTAGATTAAAGAAGGCTCTATATGGTCTCAAGAAAGCTTCTAGGGCTTGGTATGCTTGTCTTGACAGATATCTACATCAATAGGGATTCAAGAAAGGAAGTGATGGAAACAATCTTTATGTGAAAGTGGATTGAGATAACCTAACAATTATCAAAGAATATGTGGATGATATAATATTTGGAAGCAGTGATGAAAGATTAAGTAAAGACTTTGCCACAAAAATGTAAAGTGAGTTTGAAATGTCTATGCTTGGAAAACTGACATACTTTTTAGGGCTTCAAATTTCTCAATGGGATAAATGAATATTCATATATCAAACCAAGTACATCAAAGAAATTCTCAATAAATTCTAGATGGAAGATTGCAAGCCAGTCCTTACCCCCATGGTAATAGGTTTCAATTTAAGCTTAGAAGACTCATCAAAGGATGTGGACCAAAGGTTGTATAGATCCATGATAGGTAGTCTCCTATATGTGATAGCCTCGCGGCCAGATGTGATGCAGGTAGTTGGGCAAGTAGCACGATTCTAAGCATCACCAAAAGAATCTCATATCATTGTCGTCAAAACAATTCTTCGATGTCTTAAGGGTGCAAAGGAATATGGTCTCTGTTATCCCAAAGGAAATAATCTGATCATCCAAGCTTATACAGATGGAGATTGGGCAGGAAGTTTTGATGATCATAAGAGTCCTAGTGGAGCAGCGTTCTACCTAGGTGGTTGCCTTGTCTCATGGTTAAGTAAAAAATAGTCTTCAATCTCGTTATCCACTGGGGAAGCAGAATACATCGCAGCACCAAATTTTTGTACTCAATTTCTCTGGATGAAGCAAACCTTGCATGATATTCAAGTTAAGTTTGATGGGCCTATTCCCATATTCTGCAATAACACTAGTGCCATCAATATCTCCAAAAATCTTGTGATGGATTCCAAAAACAAATCACATTCCAATCAAATATCATTTCATTAGAGAGCAGGTCACTGAAAAGAATATCAAACTTGAATATGTCGACACAAAGGAACAAATTGCTGACATCTTTACCAAACCATTACCTCATGAAGCATTTGAGTATCTTCACCAAAATATTTGGATTCTCCCAAGTTCTCATTAGAATATTTCTCTTATCTAACTAAGTAGAAAGGAGGAGTGGATGTGTGTACAGGTCCGCAGGATGACGGTTTTTCAGGGGGAGTTACCCTTTGCCATTGATGACAAAGGGGGAGAGAAGGAATTAGGAAGAGGTATCATGATCGTAGGGGGAGTACTTGTGTTGCCATCAATTCCAAAGGGTGAGATTGTTAATTAGTGGTTGGCATTGATGTCAACCCAAGTAGCACCAGGGGCTACCCCGATCTTGCATGAGAATTTTGACTTGAAAAATTTCTTTATTCTGAGCCAAGGATCTTCTAGATTGGATTTTAATCATCGATATATTTTCGTTGATATATTGCATGCCACGTAATTCTTCACAATTTGAGAGATATTCATGTTTTAAGTTAGTAACCCCAGTCAGTGGGCTAAAACCCTATGGGGTTGTGGCATGCCACTCATAATTGGTTGTGGCCATTGAATAGTCAATAATTAATAATTTTTTTTTCCTAAAATCCCTCCAACGTTCACTTTTTGAGGACCCTCTCAACTCAAGACCTTCATATAAAGAGTGACCCTCATATCCTCCTTTAGTAGGGATTTTGTGGCTTCAAACATGTCATTGTGGCATTTTCAATATATCTTCTTCTTCTTTTTCTACGAAGCTTCAAAAGATTAAATTAAAACCCATTTTATCCGACATCGTGATGAACCTTATGACCAAATTCCAGATCTTTGTTTGCTATATTTTCAGAGATATGATCTGTGGAAGTTGGTTTTTATAGGCTCCCAAATTCCATGTCAAATGTGTGATGTTGGGAAACGTGTCATCACTTTCTTTATTAGCATTGGATTCAAATTTCATAAATAGTGATAGAAAGAGGAGGGACTATAGTTTTTTGGGTATCATTTTTAGGGTCGAAGATCACAACAATGACACGTGGCACTTTGTACAAGTTCGCTCTACTGAACCAGTCTATAATCAAGACATCATGGGAGGTTGGTTATACCTCTTTCTTGGAGAATCCAATATTGATCATACCTATGGGGTTGGAAAGAGGGCTCATAGTGCTACCCCAAGACAAAATTTGAGACCCTAGAGATCTGAAATTACATAGATAAAGCAGATTCAATGTCGAGCTCCTCGAAGAAAAGAAAAGGAACGCATTCAAGCATCACTACAGTAAGGACCACACATTAGTAGTCAAGGGTAAGTCTGTTATGAAACCAGCTCACGAAAAGATAGAAAAGATAGATCAACGCCTTAGAATTCAGCCTCTTCGAGGGGGCAACCTCCTTTACATTACAAAAATAATGATTCAAATGACAAAACCTCCTTTCTATATATAGGAGTCTAAGGAGTCAAAATATAATCGAGTCGACTTAACAATAATAATATAAAGGCACAAAAATAACAATAGAGGGATTCTATGGGGCACAATAATGACAATATGGGGACAATAGGGGCACAACAATATTAATAAGGGATACAACTACAATAGTAATGGGGTAATCACTAGTATTATAGGGACCTAACATGCCCCTCTCCTTCAAAAAAGTGTTGTCCTCAACGCTTGAGTAGTTTTGGATGCTTCTGTATAAAATTCTCATCCTCCCATGTGGAATCTTCAATGGATAAGTTCTTCCACTTGATGGGATACTCTGAAATTGATCTATTTCGTCGCTATCAAGTTCTTGTTTCTGTGACTGCTTCCGGTTCCAATATAATTTTTCCTTCCTCGTCAAGTTCTAGCAATATTGTTTGAACTGGGAGCTTGTCACCTATAACCTTCTTTAAACATGAAACATGGAAAACTGGGTGCACTCAAGAAGCTGCAGGAAGCTCCAATTTGTATGCCATAGTACCAATCTTTTGCAACACCTTGTATGGACCATACTACTTTGGTGATAATTTGTTATCCTTCTTAGCTTGCTTGAGGGACATTTGTTTATATGGTTGTAGTTGTTGGAATACCCAGTCACCTACATCAAAACTTCTTTCGCTGCGATGTTGATATGCCTGTTGTTTCATTCTATTCTGCACCAACACGAGGTTATCCTTTAAGAGTTGGAGGACTTGTTTTTGATGCTCGATGTGATGTTCCACTGCTTGAACCTTAGAATTTTCTCTTAAATATGACATGATGGATGGTGGTTGATATCCATAAAGTGCCATAAATGGGGTCATTTTTGTTGCTGTATGGAAGGAAGTGTTATAACACCATTCAGCCAGAGCCAACCATTTGACCCATTATGTCTGTTTATCAGATACAAAGCAACGAAGATATCCTTCCAAACATTTTTTTACTATCTCAGTTTGCCCATCAGATTGAGGATGATAAGATGAGCTATGAGCTAACTGAGTATGAAGACAAGAAAATAATTCTGTCCAAAAATTTCCAGTGAAAATGGGATATCTATCACTTACAATAATCTTTGGGTTTCCCTGTAGCTTTTGTATTGTTTCCATAAATGCAGTAGAAACTGTATTGGCTTTAAATGGATGTGATAATGCACAAAAGTTTGCATACTTGGTAAGTTTGTCAACTACCACCATGATGACACTCTTTCCCTCAGACTCTGGTAAACCTGTGATAAAATCCATTGAAACCTCCTCCCAACATTGGCTTGGAATGGATAAAGGTTGTAATAGACTCGAGGTCTTAATTGTTTCAACTTTATTTTGTTCGAAAACTAAACATTCCGCCACAAACTTTTGAATATCCGATTTAAGGCCATCCCAAAAAAATTCCTTCATAACCTTGTGGTAAGTTTTTAAAAATCCCGAGTGCCCTCCTAAGGGAGAAGTGTGCAATTCCATAAGAATATTTTGTTTGAGTTGGGAATTCTTACAGAGGTATGAGCAATCTTTGTACCGTAACGAATAACTTTTCGAGCGAAATGTATCAAATGTACTGGAATCTTGTTGTAAATTTCGAATAAGTGCCCACACTTCTTCGTCATTCTTCCATTCCTCCCTTGCTTCGTTTATCTAATCTAGTTGGATAATAGAAATGGCGCACAACATTTCTTCCACATCCTCATCCTTTCTTGAGAGTGCATTTGCCACCACATTTTGCTACCCTTTTTTGTAGATGATTTCAAAGTCATAACCCAACATCTTTGTTACCCACTTTTGTTGCTCTTCAGAGGATAATCTTTGTTCTAAAAAGTATTTAGGGCTATCATGATCCGTTGTTACCTTGAAGTGTCTTCCCATTAGGCAGGGTTGCCATTTCTTAAGTGCATGTAGTATTGCCGACATTTCCTTCTCATAAATAGCTTTGTGTAAAAACTTTCCCTTGATTGGACGAATTTCAAAAGCAATGGGTCTTTCATCTTGCATTAAAACAACACCAATTCCATTTCTTGAAGCATCACATTCCATAATAAAGGTTTTTGTGAAGTCTGGTGTAGCTAAGACCGGTGCTTGGCACATTGCCTCTTTAAGACGTTCGAAGGCCTTTATTGCTTTTGGAGTCCATGAAAATGCATCTTTCTTCAATAATGTTGTTAGAGGTGTTGTTGTTCTCCCATAATTCTTAACAAACTTGTGATAATACCCTGTCAGCCCAAGAAATCCTTGCAAATGCATTATGGATGTGGGGATTTTCCATTCCTTAATGGCTTTAATTTTGTTAGGGTCTACCTTAACTCCTTCATGAGATACAATATGACCCAGATATTCCACCTCTTGTACTCCAAATAAACATTTGGATCTTTTTGCATATAATTGTTTCTCCTCCAACAGTTGTAGCACCCTGTCAACATGTTCAACATGATCCTTCCAAGACTTGTTGTAGATTAGTATATCATCAAAAAATATTAACACAAATTTTCTAAGGAAGGGTTCGAAAATGGAATTCATCAAACCTTGAAATGTAGAAGGTGCATTGGTAAGGCCAAAAGGCATGACCAAAAATTCATAATGACCCTCATGAGTTCTAAATGATTTTTTCGGAATGTCTTCAGTCTTCATTCTAATTTGATGATATCCTGAACGAAGATCCAACTGGTGAAGTAAGTTGATCCATGCAATTCATTGAGTAATTCATAAATGACAGGAATGGGAAACTTATCTTTAATAGTGAGCTTGTTGAGCTCCCTATAATCCGAACACATGCGCCATGATCCATCCTTCTTGTGCACCAATACTACTAGAGCAGAGAAAGAACTTTCACTAGGTTGAATTATACCAGCCTCTAGCATTTCTGCAACCATACATTCAATTTCACTCTTTTGGGCATAGGGATATCTGTACGGCCTGATGTTTGTAGGAACACTTCCTAGAATCAGATGAATAGCATGATCATGATCGCGAATAGGTGGGAGACCTTTGGGAGTCTCAAATACCTTGGAATGATTGTCCAAGACTTTTTGGAGATCTAAAGAAATAGATGATTTCGATGTGGAAACATCTAGTGAACATAATTGTGCAATTACACCTCGTTGTTCCTTTTTTAGAAGCTTTGTCATACCGTTAGAGCTGATTTTCTTTCCCGGTTTCCCTGTAATACCCCTTAATTCAACTTCCTTTCCTTCCACAGAAAATTTCATGAAAAGTTCTTGAAAATTAAAAGCTATTGTACCTAAGGATTGTAGCCATTGGACTCCTAGTACAACATCAACACCTCCCATTGGAATGGAAAGCATTGGGCTATTCAATACATATTCTCCCATAGATAGCTTGATATTATGGCACTTTCCAGAGAAATTTATCATTCCTCCACTTGCAAACATCACTTGACACTTTGGTGCTGGATATAAGAAGCAATTCAATTCCTTTTCTATCTTACAATGAACAAAATTGTGGGTACTTCCTGAATCAATCAACACTATTACCTTTTTCTTCTTGATATGTCCTTCTATCTTGATAGTTTGAGGAGTGGTAATTCTAGCCAATGCATTACAAGATATGGTTGGATTCGTTACTTTTTTATCTAGGGTTTGTTCCTGGAGTATATCCTCTTCTTTTGACATTTCTTATTCCTTTTCTTCCTCCTCTTCACAATCTATGTAGAATAATTTCTTCTCAGCACACTTATGACCTTTAGTGTATTTGTTATCACAACTGTAACAAAGCCCTTTTTCTCTTTTTTCTTCCAATTGTTGTGGTGTCAACCTTATAGGTTGTGGAAGGCTAGGGGAAACAACACTTCCATCTTTATAGTTGTGAGTGGTAGGCTTCCTGGTTTCCATAATTTTGCTTTCCATTTTCTTGCTAACCTGAATGCCTTCTCCAATGAATCAGGTTCCCAAAGGCATTTATACCATACAAACTGATTTGGTTCCAAATATAAAGTGGCAATACGTACCCTTTGTGTGTTTTGCACATTATTGAGATCAAAAAATTGCTCCATCTGTAGTATCCATGTTGCAGGATCCTTGCCATCAAACTTCCTCATATCAATTTTTGGAATATGGTGGTTCTTAGATCCAACGTTAGATTCTATGAAATCATGATTAACATTTATTTTCTTCTCATCATGAGTTTCCTTTTATACCCTTTCACCATTAGTAAGTATTTCTTGTAGAAAATTTGTCAAATTTGTCTTCAAATCTTCCATGCCTGTCTTCAAATCTATCTTCAAATCGTCCATCTTAGCTTCCACATCATTCATCTTAGCTTCCACACCATATATCTTAGCTTCTACATATTTCTTTAAACCATTCATCTTAGATTATGTTACTTTTTGTGCGAGTGACATTCGTTGCACTTGATCTCGTAATTTTGATATATCATGTTTCATTTCTTCCTCTTCTTCATGAGTCATGCTAGAGCTTTCAGGTTTCTTACTAGGTGTTTGCATTTTCTTTCCTCAGGGCATCAGTTACCGATAATAATGCTTTACTATGCCCTTTTAATTCCTTCAAAATAATTTTTCAAACCAAGCTTAAGAAAAAATTTTAAAAAATCTACATACCTTTTTTCACTTTGTAGGAGCTCGATAGTGCATTTGATGTATCTCTGTAATTTTGGATCTTCCAATTCTAAAATTGCAACTTGCGGTATCCCTCTGCGTCCTCTTTCCAATTCCACCAATCTAATCAAATTTAGATTCTCCAAGAAAGAGTTATGCACAATATCCCAAGATGACCTGATTATATACCTTTTCAGAAGAGCAAAATTGTATGAAGTGCCACGTGTCACTGTTTCGACCTTAGGATCTGAAAAATATACACAGGAAACTACAATCCGTCCTCTTTCTGCAACTTCTTATGAAATTTCAATCTGATTCTCAAAACAAAAGTTATGAATATTTTCCCAGATCACCTGTTTGGAATGTAATTCGGGAGTCTGCAAAAATGCCAAGTTCCTCCGATCATATCTCCAAAAATATAGCGCAAAAAGCTCTTCAATTCGGACTTGTGGTTCAGAACAATTTCAGCCAAATGGGTTTTTTTTTTAGCATCTGAAACATCACAGAAAAAAAGTTATAGCGCAAATGCCACGATGACCTGTTTGGAGCAGCGAAACCCTAGAATTCAAAGCTCTGATACCAAATGTTACTAAACCAGCTCACAAAAAGATAGAGAAGATGGATCAACGCCTTAGACTTCAGCCTCTTCAAGGGGGGAACCTCCTTTACATTACACAAATGAATTATTATTGGATGATAAATGAAAAAGCCCCATTTCTATATATAGGAGTCTAAGGAGTCACAATATAACCAAGCCGACCTAACAATAATAATATAAAGCCACAAAAATAACAATAGAGGGATTCTATGGGGCACAGTAATAACAATATGGGTACAATAGGGGCATAACAATATTAATAAGGGATGCAACTACAATAGTAATGGGGTAATCACTAGTATTATAGGGACCTAACAAAGTCTCCTACAACAAGGTATGTATAATTAGTGTTTACATTTGAATTTTGAGTATCATCTCTGACATATTTTTTTGCAAGACAATGTAAGTATATACATGGTTTCAATTATATCTCTATGTGTCTATATGTTGCAGTTAGTTTTGATACCATATTTCAGATGTCCTATTCTTGAGACTACACATTTGATGCTACCTATTATTGATGCTACACCAAGTATGTTAAATCTATATGATGTTTTAAGTTCATGTTACTTGTCCTGTCATAGTTTATTGAATGGTCTCTGTTGTTGTACTTAGAACTTGGTCCATCACAAGTCTAGGGTAGGTCATCAATTTTTATTTTATATATCTTTAGGTTAGTTTTGGATATAGTCTTGCATAGAGTCCAGACCTACATCAAGAGTCAGAGTCTTTGTCTACTACTGCAACAAGTCAATAAAAAAAGTGACAAGCACACTTCAGGTACGCATTGTAATTTTGATTTGTATTTATTCATTATTATGCACTTACATGTGTTTTGCAAGCAAAGGTAATTTGAAGGGTATTTTGTTTTGTTTTGGGATATGTTTTTCCGGGACATTTTGCATGCAAGTATAAGAATATTCAAGTACAACATCAAGCAAGAATTCAAGAGCAGAAGTATCTAATCAATGGAAGCATTGCAGCGGGACATCCTTGAAGACATGATAGAAATCTAGATATCATGAATTATTGTTAAGGCCAAGACTCATCATTGTAAAGTTGTAAAAGAGTCATTTATAAAAGATTCATCATTGTAAAAGAGTCATTTGTAAAA
Source organism: Pinus tabuliformis (assembly GCA_031772625.1). NCBI lineage: Eukaryota > Viridiplantae > Streptophyta > Pinopsida > Pinales > Pinaceae > Pinus > Pinus tabuliformis. The sequence goes on along the minus strand of CM062817.1, from coordinate 1,443,271,147 downwards.
TATTCATCATTGTAAAGACAATAAAAGAGTAATTTGTGAAAGATTCATTCTTCCTAGAGTCGAAGAGGCAGTGTTGGGAGGTATGGAGTCAATGTTGGGATGATGTCATGGTTGGGTTGCAGGTCATAGAGGGATTGGGTATTTGGTCAAGTACACAAAAATCATTGTACATCTTATTGTATCATGGATTGTTGTCCCTAGTTTTGGAATCCATAGCCTTGTCTTATTTCAGTCATTATAGGGTGGCAGGGAGGTGCTACGCAGGTGTATGAAGTTGCCTACAAGTTTGGGACTAGGAACACTTCAGGGTGGTAGGGTGGTGCTAGGGTGAGTTGTGGCTCACTAGGGTGTTGGGGCATCCATTCAGTTGATTATTGAAGAAACCAGGGTATTGGGGCATCCTTCGAATGGGAGCGGAGAAGAATTATTTTCTGCAATTATAGGAAGTCGTTGCTTTCATTTCTATTTGGGATTAATATTAAAGAATTTATTAGAAAAGAATTTGGTGGTTTTTTACTCGGAGGGGGTTTTCCACCTAAAATTCCTGTGCCTACTGTGTTATTTTATTTACTGTTATTACTACATAAACATTAATAATAATTAAATATTAATTAATGCTCTTAAAAGATTTACAAGTGATAATTGTTAAGGAATACTGATTCACCCCCCTCTCAATATTTCCAACGGAATTTAGCCTCGTTATTGTTGGAAAATCCACAATATGTTGCATAAATGATTTTGGTATGGTTCTGAGAGTTTCTAAATAAACCCCCATACCTAGCCTCCTAGAGATTTCCTTTGGAGGCACTGTCAAAGTTAAGCTTTATGAATCCTTCTGGAGGGGCAAAGTAGTTGTTTGGAGAATATCTATGAGAAACGATGAGTTTTTGGGAGGAAGGGGCAATCATTTGGGGAGACAGGTTCAATTGGTCAAGGATCCTCAATTCATGGGATGAGATATGCCAGTCATTCAGATGCCATTAGTCTACTATAATTGTTTCTTTTATATTATGAAAACTCCCATTCCATATCCCCTCCTAGGTTGTCCATTGAGCCTTAAAGATTCTTTTGTTGCGTTCTTTCCATATTTCCCAGAGAAGAAATCTAATTTCCATACCTTAGGCATGATTAAGGACTGGACTCAAGAAAACCCCTTTCTTCCATATGTCAATGGTTTCTTTAATGTTATGATGGTCCTAGCCTAGATATCTAATGAGGATGTCTATCTTGCACCATAGCTGCTCAACAAAGGGGAACATGTTTAGAAGGTGTTACATATATTCTCCTTGGAGGCTACATAAAATGCAATAGGATGGTCCTTGAACTCTTGTTGGCTTTGTGGGGCCTGACCCAGGTTCAACGTTAGTTAGCCAAACAAATCCCTACACTACTGGCCCTTTTGGAATCAGCCCGCGAGGTGCGGACCGAAGTCTCATTGGAAGAAGTATGGGGGGATGCTGGACCCAAGTTTCCACACCCTGAGATGGTAGTGATGTCATTTTATACCCGTTGTTCCTGCTTTCATGTAGGTCACTAATCTTTTAGGGCTCTATTAGTTTACCCTTTATTCCGCCCTTCAGTACCTCCGCGAAGGTGTACGATTGACCTTGGCGCAGCCTTAACCCGCGGTCCTGGTACTTTCACTTTTCAATGCCAGCGTATTGTACAGGTTCCCAAGTTATCTAAAGTGTTTTACTTATCTTACTAAATAATCACAGTTAGCACCACGTAAACTGATATTCTTACTTGTGTTCAATTAACCAATATAATCACATAAACATTGTAAATTAAACCCAAAATGCAATATAACTAGATGCATTAACAGGAAATAAATACACAAATTTTTAGAATACTTCTCTTTATTGATATCTTTGGTTTGATACAGACTATCCGCCCTGTGCACACAGCTGCAGGGGTCCACGCACTCAGTTGTAGACTTCTATCCTAGGCCTCTGTGGACTCAGCTACAGAGCCTCTACCTATGCTAAGACCCGAAACACTTAGACTTCTCTATCAAGACTCTTCACTTCATTCTTCACTTTCTTCTAAAACTAGTTAGAGCTTAGTTACTTAGCTCCTTTTATACAATCCCATGGTCCATGGAACATGGGTAGATCTTTACAGCCGCCTTTACACTTTACAAAATAAGGGTGGACAACCGTTTATGGCTTTTAACACCTTCGCACTCTGCAACCACAAAATGTGGAGGCTTAACTACTTTATTACAAAATTAACCCAAAACATGGGCTTTTAGCCCCAAAACTATCCATGGGGGAACCCGTTCCAAATAGGCCCCCAACACAAACATGGTGAGTCACCCTCGAGTCACTATGTGGGTGCAGAGATCTTGGTACGAAGACCTCCCAGCTCAACCTGTATGACCGCAACCTCGGCAGTGCACTGTGCGACCGCCTACTTCGCTTCTTCAATCAACTGCTCTGTCGCTGGTCCTAAACTATTAGCCTAAAGCTTCTGTTGAGTTTCTTGTAGAGTAGCAAGCTTGCCTTCAATAGAGGCCGTGACTGCATAAGCCTCATGCAACTAAGGATCCAATCTCGCCTTCAACACTGCCTCCTTGTGCTGCGTTGCATCTACCTATTCTTTCAACTGCTTGGCCTCCTGCATCTTCACTAGTCTATACCTGAGAGCGACGGTTCACGTTGTAACTTTTACTTTGTCATAGCGCTATTGTAGTTCTTGCGCTTTTGTCTCCAGCCTCTGTACATTAGGATCCTCCTACAGCCTGGACAGGACCTCAAATGACTATTCAAAAAGTTGTGTGCAACTGCTACTACATTGTCTACTGTCGCTATCACCTCTGTGACAGTGGTTGCACGTTGCTCCTTTACTTCTAGTGGAGCTGAAGGTTGGGCCTTCAACTATAGATCTACAATCTATAGGTTCAGCTCCAAATGAACCCTAGCCATCTCTGTGTGAGTGTCGCACACCCCTATAGAAAGCTTGCAGACGCGCACTTCGATCAGTTCTTCCTCAGGAATGGCCAACTCCAGAACCATTCGGCATGCCTCCTCCATGACACGAATTATACATTTGTTTTGGTTAGTTATCTCGGTCATGGTGGTGATGGTAGAGTCTTGCTTTAGGTTCATCTGTTAATTATTAATCCTTTTCTTGTTGATCACCTATAAAGCGCAGTGTTCGTGAGCACTCAGATCCGTGATCACTCCATCCTACAATAGGTTGAGCACCTCACTAGGTAGCGCTGCCAATTTCAACCCTACTCCCTTGATGGCGCTGACAATGGGTCTGTCAGCTTCATTCTCTGTGATTAGTGCTCCTCCGGCAGCACTATTGTGTTGGAGACCTTTGCACACAGCATCTCAGCAGTTTCTAAAGCGTCGATAGTAAGGCTGGTGGACACCGTGCCAGCCTGTGATGTGCAGATCTGCAGCTCCTATAGACCTATCTAGATGGCCCCCAATAGTATTTGTTTCTTCTGCTCGAACCGTTGTAGGGCCTTCACGGTGACATCCTGCACCATGTCTCCAATGTCATGCAAATCACCCTCTGTGAGGGTGATTGGGTCTAGCAACATCTTAGTGGCCTTGGATTTCCTCCTCGACCCTCCTTTCTCTTGTTCCCATGGATGCCTGATGCGAGCCGACATTTCCAGTGGGTCCGCGCCATGCTACTCTATTTTATCGTCTGTTTCTTCCTCTATTTTGGGCGAAGGCGACCTAGCGCCTTTGTCAGAGACACTCTCTATTTCACCTGTCTACTTTTCCATCTACTTGGTGGAATTGCGCTTTGCCCAGGCCTTGTCAATGGCCTCCTTCTTCCTGTTCTCAGCCAGCTGCGCCATCTTGAGCTTGGACTCCTCCTTTTGCGCTGCATGGCGGACTTGCTCGTCCCCACCACCAATTTTGAGGTAGTGCGCCACTCTGCCAACCAGAGATCAAGTACTACATCAATTGCGTCATTCGTTGCCAAGTAAGGAAAGTCATACCATGTCTATGCAGGGTCCTTCCATGTCCTGATCGACACATGGTGAAATTCTGCCTTGAACTCTACATACCCCTGCAGGTTGGAAAATGCAGTAGGCGACAACTACGGTTTGCGATTGATGGCCATGCGGATATTCATCTCCATCAAGATCCAAAAGATCTTGTTATATTTGATGTGCTAAGCATCCTTGGTCACCCACATCGAAGCATACTTCGTTGTTTCTGGCAGGTCCGGCGCTGTTAAGTTATGGTATGTTCTATGCTTATAAAATTTTACTTCTTTTTCTCATTATATTCCACCGATTAGCAATCACATGTACATAAAGTAAAGTGTAGATAGAACATTAAACGATCGACAGAAAACAAGCCAAGACAAGAGACACAAGATGTGGTGGCTAGCCAAGGACAAACCCCACAATGTGTGGGGAAACCCTTTGATCAAATCTTCTTTTATCTTCAATAATTCAGCAGAGAGAAATAATACAATAAATTTGATTCATATCAGCAGTAGCAAACCCTAGATCAGCAACATCAGCATTAGTGGCTTCATTATCAAACTAGGGCAAACCATATCTCACAAACCGACCGTCGGATTGACTTCATTCCACCACCAAAAGTTTCAGCTTCCAGAGGATGTTCAGATGAACCTACAGCGCAGTTTAGATGAGGAGATCTTCTAGGCCACGCAGGTCAATCTTTACTTCTGCAGTTGCAGCTTCAGTTTCAGCAGTTTCCGGCTTCAAACTAGGGCAGTCAATATCTTGCAAACCGTTCATCGGATTGACTACATTCCACCACCAAAAGTTGCGGCTTTCAGATGAGGTTCAGATGAACCTACAACGCAGTTCCAAAGAGGAGATATTCTAGGCCACGCAAGTCAATATTTACTTTTGCAGTTGCAGCTTTAAATTCAACAACTTCCGGCTTCACATGTGTGAGAGAGAGACCCATTTCAGTGCAGTAGAGAAGAGACTCATTTCTGCGTAGTAGAGAGAGAGAGAGATGTGATGAGATGAGTGAGTCCAAATGAGGAAAAGTCCTCTTATATTTATACACAATGTTGGTGGGTGAATAGATGTGACTGTTGGGCTTCTGAGCCTACATGAGTTGTAGGTCAGCTTGATAATAATTCCATAATCAAAATAAATTCATATCTCCAAGAATACTTATCGGGATCGGATGATCTTTATATCAATCCTACAGCTCTCGACAAGAGGAATCTAATAAAAATATTATCAGCCATGAATAAGATGACCCACATGAAGTTTTTCCCTGGTTTCCAATTTTAACACTCCCTCTCAACCATGGAGAACTTCATCTGCAATCTGTCTATCGGTCGTTACTATTTATCCATCAAATGCACTGCCTTGTACAGCCTGACCCTTGCCCTGCTTTGTTCTATTCTACCTGTTCTGCTTTGTCTTGTTCTACCCTGCACTGATCTGTACTATTTTGCTCTGTTATGCTCTGCTTTTGTCTGAATTATGAAGAAGAAGAAATGATCGAGGATGTATCATACTGACTCAAAGTCAGTCTCAGAGTATGTACCACTGGTCCCAGACCAGTCTTAACCAACCCGAAGTCAGCGTCATAGTGAGTACAACTCCACTGGTCCTAGACCAGTATCATCCTCAACTGACTCAAAGTCAGCCTCAGAGTGCGTACCACTGGTCCCAGACCAGTCTCAGCTGACCTGAAGTCAGCTTCATAGTAAGTACCACTCCTACCACTGGTCCCTGACCAGTATCGCAGTCTCAAAGAGTGTACCACTGGTCCCAGACCAGTCTCAACTGACCCGAAGTCATCGTCATAGTATGTACCACTCTCACTGGTCCCAAACCAGTACTGCACTAACATGAAGTCAGTCTCGGAGTATGTACCACTGGTCCCAAACCAGTCTCAACCGACCCGAAGTCAGCATCATAGTATGGTACAACTCCTACCACTGGTCCTAGACCAGTATCACAGTCTCAGAGAGTGTACCACTGGTCCCAGACCAGTCTCAACTGACCCGAAGTCAGCGTCATAGTATGTACCACTCTCACTAGTCCCAGACCAGTACTGCACTGACACGAAGTCAGTCTCGGAGTATGTACCATTGGTCCCAGACCAGTCTCAACCGACCCAAAGTCAGCGTCATAGTATGGTACAACTCCTACCACTGGTCCCAAACCAGTATCGCAGTCTCAGAGAGTGTACCACTGGTCCCAAACCAGTCTCAACCAACCCGAAGTTAGCGTCATAGTATGTACCACTCTCACTGGTCCCAGACCAGTACTGCACTGACACGAAGTCAGTCTCAGAGTATGTACCACTAGTCCCAGACCAGTCTCAACCGACCCGAAGTTAGCGTCATAGTATGGTACAACTCCTACCACTAGTCCCAGACCAGTATCATTGATCCCAGATCAATGGAGGTCATCCTAGTGTAGGGAGTACGGTAGATACAACGATGCGTCCATCGGTACTACTATGGTCCCTAACTTCATTTCCCTACTCATTGATCAGATGAGAGGTACTTCCCATGAGTCCCAGACTGCATGGGTAGGATGCCTCGACAGGAGAACTAATCAATCCTGTCCTCACAGGAGAACACATCAATCATGCTACAATCACCGTGGAGAACACATCAATCTAGGCTGCCATGGAGAACACATCAATCCAGGCCTCACAAGAGAACTAATCATCCTGCTACACAGGAGAGCGAATCATCCTGTTCCACAAGAGAGCGAATCATCTTGTCCCACAAGAGAGAGAATCATCTTGTTCCAGTGTGCACCACCAGGGGAGGGTGAGTCACCTTGTGGTCATATGTTGCTCTAGTAGGAACCGCAAGCCCTCAGAGCTCCTAGAGCTCAATGTATGCAACATGCAGGACCCTTGTACAAGGGTTTCTTGCCGACTCCAAGTCGTTTGGGAAAATCACAGATTATATCTTTCCTTGGGGCTTTGATAAGGTGTATCAACCTGTACATCATCTTAATGTGATGGAGCTTCCTTGCTCATCGACTTACCATATCCCAGATGATGTCTATCTGCTGGAGCAATTGACAAATATGGGATTCCTCAATAATCGAATCCCACCTCTGGTTGTTACAGAGAATCACAGTGGTATCCAATGTAAATCCAAACAGCTCACTGAAGAGCTTTCGCAACCAGACTGCCTCACACGAGGTTATGCTAGCAACAATATATCCTGCTTCGGCGGTGCTCAAAGTCACCGACATCTGCTTCCTGCTCATCCAGGATATCGAAGCAGATCCCAAGGTGAAACAGTACCCGGAAGTGCTCTTATGGTCCACCACACTGCCTGCCCAATCAACATCAGTATATCCAAGTAGTCTCACATCTCCGGCAGTGTATCTTAATCCATGAGAGATTGTGTCCTAAAGACATCTTAGAAGATTCCTGGCATCAATCCAGTGAGGCTCAACCAAATATGAGCTCACAATGCTAACTGTAAGACATATGTTCGGATGGAGGTTCACCAAGAACATCAATACGAATGAGTTTTTGAAACTCAGAGGCATTTCCCAAGTCTGGTCCGACATCACTACCATATAACTTCTAAAAGTTAAGATCCTCGAGGTAGTCACAGGCTTGCAGTCCATCATACCGAATCTTTCAAATATATTTACCACATATTTTCCTTGAGATAGGAAAATTTCCCTTGGCTTCTACCACACTTCAAGTCCTTGGTCCTTCATTTCAAATTCAAAAGCCATCTCCCTCTTACATTTGTGAATGAGAGGGTTTGCACCTATTAGAAAGAGGTCATACACATACAACACCAGTATGAGAGGCTTGTCATCTTCAACCTTAAAGTAAAGGTTAGGATCAGCTTCACTCCTAGTGAATCCCAGCTTCATCAAGTAGCTATCGATCCTCTTATACCATGCTCGGGGTGCTTACTTCAGCCCATAGAGAGCCTTCTTCAACCTGCATACATGAGATTTTCAATCATAAATCTCAAAGCCTTCAGGTTGCTCCACATAGACCTCTTCTTTGATAGAACATGCAAGAACGCGGTCTTAACATCCATCTGATGTAGGTTCCATCCTTGTGAAGCCACAAGGGCTATGATCAAGCGGATGGTCGTATATCTGGCAATAGGTGTAAATATCATAGTCTATGCCTCCCTTCTGGGATAAACCACGAGCAACAAAATGAACCTTATACTTTTCCATACTTCCATTTGCTGCATGCTTTATCTTGTAAAGCCATTTTGAAGTAACAATTGTCTTGTCCAGGGTCTGGGAACTACTTCCCAGACATCATTCTCCATAATAGACTCATATTCTATGGTCATAGCATCCTTCCATAGTTAATGCTTGATGACATCTAGAGAATGATGAAGGTTCATTTTGTATGATCGTGCTCATGATGGTCAGGTATCCCTGATACCTATTAAGTTTCTTACTTTGATGGAAGGTTCCTCGGGGTGCAACATGTCCTTCAACATCATCAAGTATCCCCCTAAGCCATGAAGGCCTCTTCCTAGAAGAGGAAGGCTCATGTGGATGAGGATCAATCGGATGCATGGGTTCTTCTACATCAGGCATTGATTCATCATCCTTTTCTTTCGGTTCCCTGGTGTCGGCTTCTTGAGAGCTACTCAAAGTCAGCAGATTGTCCACCTTGCTAAGAATCATATCTTTGTCAAAGGTGACATCATGACTAATCACGACTTCCCTTTGACCGGTGGTGAACATTTCTTCAGGAGTTTAGGAACCCAATGCTTTATGAGGGCATCGATTTTGTACATATACGACAGTGATTGTAGTTTCAGCCCATAGAAACTTTGGAAGTCTTTGATCATGTAGCATGGCTCAGACAGCTTCCATCATCGTGTGGTTCTTCCTTCCCACCACACCATTCTGCTCAGGAGTATGTGGTGTAGTAGTCTCCCTCTTAATGCCAACCTCAGGTATGCCTAAGTAAACCAATTGTAATATATCAGAGGTCTTGCTTTGGCTTGAGGGGAATGGTCCCCTTTTGAGCTTTCCTTTGGCACATCCCGGACATACACCTTCTTTCTCTACTTGGAATTTGGGCATCGCTATTACCATCTGTCTTACATCGGGTAGAGCTTTGTAATGAAGGTGGGCAAACCTCCGATGCCAAAGTTCGAAATAAAGAGTTGTGTCACAAGACATGACACCTAGTGGACTTCCATCGACCTGATATAATGAATCAACACTAAACCCAAGAGTAAAGGCATATTTAACATTATTTTTCCATATACATACCTTGCCATTGCTGAAGGTTACCTTGTAGCCTCTGTCTTCCATTGCCAAGATGGACACTAGGTTCCTTTTGAGGTCAGGTGCATTTAATACATCCTAGAATTTCTAGCCTTCTTGAATGCTTGTCCTCTTCCTTGATTCCCAGCTCTCCTCTTACCTTTGCTGTTGAATTTGTCATTCCTTTGATTGCCATCAAAGGGATTTCGAGTTGCACCACTGCATACTGTACCATGCTTCTCTAATCATGATTATCATCATGTTGCCCATGTCCATGATTTTATGCATCATAATGCTGATCAAACTAGTGTGCATCATCATCATGCTATCCTATATGTCCATGATCTCATGTTTCCCTTTATGTCCATGATCTCATTCATGATGCTCATGATCTCATACATAGTGACTTGCTTTATTGCAAATGTAACATCGTCATTTTCTTCTAGCCTTAGGTCTAGCCTTTCCTTTTGATTTAGTCCCAGAATTATTTCTTTTCTTTGCATGAGAAGAAAAGGCAGCAGGAGGACCTTTAGGCATGGGCATTTCTTGCACTTCTTCCCTTGTTTCTTCTTGAATGCATCTAGCCATTAATTCCTCGAAACCAAGAATTACATTATAGTTCATAGAGTAGTCCTGAACACATACCATTCAAATGGAAATCCTCCAAGAGTTGTGAGTGCCATTTCTCTGTCAGTAATAGTTTCCCCAATAGATAGGAGATCGTTCTTGATCTCGGTGATTCTTAAGAAGTATGCTTGCATACTTTCATCTTTACCCTTCTTGATTTCCCTCAGCTTATTTCTAAGAAACAAAACTTGATTTGCATCATTAACTTTAAATAAACTCACCAGTCTATCGTAGATTTCCTTGGAGGTGTCTAGTTCAGAGATGTAGGCCACCAAGTGCTTGTCGATAGAGTCCCAGATGATCTTCTATTGTTTTGACTTCTCCATTTTTTCATTTGTTCCAGGCAACAGCGGATGCATTTGATGGAGGCTCAACAATATTGCCTCTCACATGATCCAACACTCCTTGATTCTCAAGGGTTAGATCGATAGACATCTTCCATCCGTGATAGTCAGCTTTCTCATGGAGCTTGTCTTCAGCAGGAAAGAGTGTTGAGGACCCCATAGTTCTTTTAGGATAGCCTTGCCAATATTCTCTTCGATGATTGCTCTTGCTCTTGCTCGGGCTTTGTCTTCACCTCAGCTATGATACCATGTTAAGTTATGGTATGTTCTATGCTTATAACAGTTTACTTTTTTTTCTTATTATATTCCACCGATTAGCAATCACATGTACATAAAGTAAAGTGCAGATAGAACATTAAATGATCGACAGAAAACAAGCCAAGACAAGAGACACAAGATGTGGTGGCTAGCCAGGGATAAACCCCACAATGTGTGGGGAAACCCTTTGATCAAATCTTCTTTTATCTTCAATAATTCAGCAGAGAGAAATAGTACAATAAATCTGATTCATATCAGCAGTAGCAAACCCTAGATCAGCAGCATCAGCATTAGCGGCTTCATTATCGAACTAGGGCAGACCATATCTCACAAACCGACCATCGGATTGACTTCATTCCACCACAAAAAGTTTCAGCTTCCAGAGGAGGTTCAATTGAACCTATAGCGTAGTTCAGATGAGGAGGTATTCTAGGCCACACAGGTCAATCTTTACTTTTGCAGTTGCAACTTCAGTTTCAGCAATTTCCGGCTTCAAACTAGGGCAGTCGATATCTTGCAAACCGTTCATCGGATTGACTTCATTCCACCACCAAAAGTTGTGGCTTTCAGAGGGGGTTCAGATGAACCTACAATGCAGTTCCAAAGAGGAGATCTTCTAGGCCACGCAAGCTTCAAATTCAACAGCTTCCGCTTCACATGTGTGAGAGAGAGACCCATTTCAGCGCAGTAGAGAAGAGACTCATTTCTGCGTAGTAGAGAGAGAGAGAGAGATGTGATAAGATGAGTGAGTCCAAATGAGGAAAATTCCTCTTATATTTATACACAACGTTGGTGGGTGAATAGATGCGACTGTTGGGCTTCTGAGCCTACATGAGTTGTAGGTCGGCTTGATAATAATTCCATAATCAAAATAAATTCATATCTCAATGAATACTTATCGGAATCGGATGATCTTTATATCAATCCTACACCTCTCGATGAGAGGAATCTAATAAAAATATTATCAGCCATGAATAAGATGACCCACATGAATTTTTTCCGTTGTTTCCAATTTTAACAGGCGCAACCAAGGGGAACTGACTATCTTCTGGCAACTCCCATGCTACCAACACAATAGATAGTGAGAGCCACACATAGTGGAAGGTCTTGTTGAGCTCCTGTGCCTCATAGAAGTTCACAAGGAACTCACTGCAGAGATAGTGTGCCCAATTGAACTGGACTCCTTCGGCACATTGGGCTACAAGAGAAACAACTGGCGCTGACAATTCATCTGCATGACACTTCCTCATAACCTTTCCTGCAAAATCTACGTGGCCACCTTGACTGTAGGATCACTGATAATTGAGATGGCATAGCCTCATGGCTTCTTTACGAGCTTGAACTTCTCCTTCACAGCCTCTGTGAGGGCCAGCTCGCCACCTTTTCCGCTAAACATCATGACTAGATTTTCTCTTCTGTAGGGAAGCTGCTTGATCTTATGGATCAATCTATCAGTGATGGGTATTGGCCCCTCCAACCACAAACACCCATTGTGCACCAAGCATAGTAGCTGCTTAATGACCAATATTGTAATGGGGGTGCAGTTGTAGTATGGCACCCATAGCAGGTTGAGCAGACCTACCTTGTCTACTCCTCTAAGCCACTTCTGTGGTTCCAATGCAGTCATCCCGGTGGTTGTGTCAATAATTCGGCGCATTAACTGCTCTTTCACTAAGTGTGGGAACTTTTCATGGTCAACTAAGTCCCAATCTTCTATTTTTGACAGAGGAACCCATCCCAAGTGCGGTCGTTCAAAGACAATCTCATTTGGCAACAGAGGGGTTTGCAAGGTGACCTTGCTCTCGTCAATGTCTTTTGGCACCTTAGTCTTGCCCTTGCATGGAGGGACGTACTTAGGCAACTTAGTGATAGGGTCAACACCCTGGACTTCAACTTCCTCCACTTCTACCCCCAAGTCCTCATCATCCATCGGGATGTCTTCAATTTCTTCCTCCTCCAGCTTCAGGTTAATGGCTCTGCCCTTTTCCTGTGTGGTGGGCTTTTCCTTCGATGGGTTTCTTCTCGACGTATCGCAACCTGCTTGCCCTTTTTATCCTTCGCACTCTCCTTGGTTGGGGTCGGCTTCAGTCTAGGTGTCCGTGGTGATTTGGTAACATTAGCAAATACCTCGGAAATCTCTGGGGCAGCTTCCTCTGCCTCCATAACAACTTTCGGCACAGCCCCCTCAGCTGTCACTGCTTCGATGTCCATAGATTTTGCAGGTTTCGACATGATGCTATGCAACAACTCTTGTGACTCCTCTGGCAATGTCTCCAATACTGAACTGGCTAGCAAAGCTTCGAAGTTCTCACAGTTCATGTGCACTTGAGAGCTCAACAACTCAACTCTCAAAATGACAAGTGTTTTTCACTGGGCAGCCACCTGTAATTTATAGGGCATTTTGAATTCAAATCCAACCGTTCCCCCCACATTCGGTTCATTAATGCCGGATTGGCAGCAGATTTCCAAGGATCTTACCCATAAAGTTCATCTTAAATGTTGGTCGCTCACTCCATTTGGCTGCATTTCTATCATCAAATCATGAAAAATGACTTTAATGGTAACTTTCTGTCTCACCTACGCAATTTCTCCCTAGGTAGTGTAGCTCCCTTTGCGTTGTTATGAACCCTGTGACATTTTCTCATCCCGTACAATCCTCCAATCATGCAGTTCCCCAACCTTGGCAGTGTAGTTTATGGTCCAGCACCTCCTTTCAGCCACCTGAAGTGCTAAGACTATGCTACCCTCATATAGTCACTTGGCCATATCACCGGTGTATGGCTTCAATTGGTTTCCATTCACCTTTCTTGGGAAGGGATCTCCATTCAATTTAACCAGCTGAACTACTCCACCATCAGTAATCTCCTTAATGACATAGGGTCCTAACCAGTGCATTCTGAATTTTCGTGGAAATTTATCAAACTTGCTGTCATATAACAAAACCAAATCATTTACCTTAAAGGTGCACAGCTTAATGTGCCGATCATGCCATGCTTTTTTGCGCAGCTTTTTGACATGTTAGTGAAATCCAGCTAGAAATATCTCTTCCTCAAGCTCAGCCAGTTGCGTGAGCCTCTCTTCTAGGGCTCCATGATCCATCATACCCGTGAGTGCCGCGATGTACAGACTAGGCACAATGTATTCCATGGCATCACTGCTACAACACCATATACAATCCTAAAGGGTGTCTGTCTAGTCAAATTTTTGCATGTTGTCCGATAGGCCCATAGTACTGCGGGTATGTGCAGGTCCCAATCACTTCACTGAGCATTGCAAACCTTGGTCAACACATTCTCTAGCACCTTATTGAATACTTCCACTGTCCCATTAGCCTGTGGGTGATAAGGCGTGCTTTTCTGGTGATATACCTGAAACTCCTCCGTCGACGCGTTGATTGTTTCGTTCAAAAAGTGTGTACCGTGATCACTCATCAGAATATTTGGATACCCAAATCACATCAATACATACTCAAAGAGGAACTTTGCAGTGGTCGCGCATGTGCAATCCTTCATAGGTTGTGCCTCCACCCATCGAGTCAAATAATCAGTCGTGGTGATAATGTACCGCGCTCCTGTCTTCTTTCCTTGGGGCTGAATGGGTCCCACAAAATCTATTGCCCATTTCTCAAAAGGTTGCAATGTCATTTGTGCGTTCAGAGGCAGCTCATCTCTCCACAATGACTTGCCAGTTCTTTGACACACATCACACGCCTTACAATAAGCTTTTGAATCCTGATGGAGGGTTGGCAACCACAACCCTACATGTAGAATCTTTTGTGTGATTGCTCTTCCTGCATAATGACCTCCCACGGCATCCCCATGAGAGTCTGCAAGGATACTGATCATTTCAAACTCTGGTACATAACGTCGTAATACTTCATCAGACCTCATTTTGCACAGATGCCTGGAAATGACAGAAAGGTCTGTCACGCGCACCACTAACTACTTCTTCTGCTGGACGGTGTAGCATTCTCGGGCAGTTCTTGTCATTAGGAAGTGTATGATGTCTTCAAAATGACCATCCGTGATGTGCACTGCAAATAGCTACACGTCAGGCAATCCCTCCTCCAAATTAGTGGGCTCTTCCCCTGTTTCGATGCATGACAAATGGTCTGGTCCCGCGTTCAATCATCCAAGTTTCACATTAACCTCAAAATCATGCTCCTGGAACAATAACAACCAACTATAGATTCTACCCCCCAACACAGGCTTATTGACCAGGTATTTCAACGCGGAATGATCCGTATACATCTTAAAATGTCCACCCAACAAATAGTGTCTAAACTTCTAGAGTGTGTATACCATGGCTAACCCTTCACGCTCGGTGGTGAAATAGTTCTTCTCAGCCTTGGATAACCTCCTGCTTTAGAATTCTATAGGATGGTCCAATTCTCCTTCACTAGCCTGTGTCAGTACTGCTCCCAACACTATACATGACGTGTCTACATGTACATGAAACTCATTCTTCCAATCTGGGAAGACTAAAATTGGCGCGGTGACCATTTTCTCTTTTAATACATCCAAGCTTTTCTTACAGTCCTCGTTCCAATAGAACATGACATCATTTTTCAGCAACTTCTCCATAGGCACAGTGATCTGGGCATAACCCTTAATAAAATTCGTGTAATACCCTGTATGTCCTAAGGTTGTGCACAGATCATCCTTCATGTCATATTTTTCTGTCATTTGTACCTTCGGCTTCCCAAAGTGTGTTCTCATCATCCTCCTACACTCACGCCAATCGTCAAAACTACCCTTATGCGTACCCCACCATCTTTCAGGCGTAGCGTGCAATGCCCAGTCTAATGCCTGGAAGCGTTGCTTCTCTGGTACTTCCCTCTAAAATGCATCCAAAAATACATCTACATCATTCAGGCCATTGTTAGTCGGAAGATTTCTTACCTTTGATGATACATAGTGCAGTGATCGGGTCATCATGTTATAGATTAGCGTGATTACTCCATGTAGCCGATTCTGCCACCACTTTAATTCTTCATCAGAGTCTGAGATGCAGGAACTCTCGCGATCCCATGTAATTTGTCCATTCGTTGTTGGATTCACCCAATCTTAGCCTCGCATTGTTATCTTATATATGTAGTCCAAATCGTCATCACTTTCGTAATCACATAGTGGTTTAGTATAGCACGATGCTTCAGTAGGATCTAGGGGTACTATTACGTGGAGAAATTTCTTTTCAAATATCATATTTCGCTTCTTTAGGTTGATTACCCTGTTCATGTCAGTAGCCCAATCAATGCCCAGGAGCACAGGGTAGGGTTTACTGTCATCGACAATTTCTATCACTTCAAATTTAGCCAATGCACTCACGCCTTCAATATCTACGGTTACTCCTTACATCCTTCCCATGGGGATGATCTTCTATTGATTTTCCATCCTTAACTGAATCAGAGACCACCGCAGAGCGGGTCTTCCCATCCGCTCCCAAGTTTGCTTTGGTAAAATGTTTGCGTCTGACCCCAGATCCAAAATTACCTAATCCATTTCATATTCTCCTATCTGTGCGTTCAGTCTCATCTCTCATCCTATCCTTACTTTATGCTTACCAATCTTCTGTACCATGCGTAGTTCACCCGAAGTGTTTCTAACGCATCTATGTATAAGTTCCTGTAATCCCTTCACAGCCTTGCTATCGCGTAGTAGCTTCATGCAGGTTTCTAGAAAGTTCGTAAGCATAGAAGGGTCCATTTCCTGTTCAGGCTTATCCTTGCTCCCTGAGGTAGAGGCCTCAGCGAAGCTCTTCTTTGTGTTACAGGGAAAAGTGTCTACTCAGAACTGCTTATCCCACTAAGGTGTGATAGCTGCCTTAGAAACAAACAAAGTAAAGCTACTTTCGTTTTTCCTTTATGAAGTATAGATAGAGAAGAACAAAGAAGACCAACCTCTGTCTTGTGCTAATCTCCTAGTTCGATTCCTCTCTTCCTTGATAGTCTTTCGCTACTTGTTCCCTTGCACGCCCAGCTTCACAGAGTACCTGTAAGATCACAGTAGCATAGCACTATACAAGAACATGGATCTATAATCATAAACAATCTAGGATCAGATGTAAATTGACCATACAAATGCAGCAAATATAAATGACACAAGAGTATGGAGGAAAACTTGAATAACTTTTATTGATAAACAAGAAAGAGCCAAGGGGAGTTACAACCAGTTGTTCTGACCCAGCATCATCCTCTCAGCAAGGAAGCCCCTCTTCACCTCATACAAAGCTTAGATCACCCAACAATCTGATGTTTGTCTCAAGAAACCAACAGCAATTCCTTACAATATGCAAAATTCCAGCCCCTGGATCTCTGGGATGAGGGATCCATATATAGATATCTGTAGGGGAGATGAGTCAGCTTGTGACTTTATTAGTGTCTTCCCTCTGATAGTTCTAGCTTCCACTTGGATATTGATGATCTCTTACTCATCCTTGGTCGAATTCAGAGAGGCAAGTGTCATAGGAGATGTTTCTGGAAGCTTCCATTGCTTCTCCCCCTCGCGGAATGACACTGCCATTTGTCATTTCTCGCCCATCGCACCCCATAGAAGGGCTTTTTGAAATGCAACGCACCCACACAATGTGTTTAGGTGAGATGCAATGCACTTTGCCTATGGAGCAGCTGAAATGATCCTGTTTTGACTAATTTTGAGCAGTTTTTCATGGAGACCTTCTGGGAGAAGCTATAATCAGTTGACCTTGTTCCTTTAGGGGTTAGAACAACACTTTTAGGGACTTAGGAGCCCTTGGTTTATGGACATTTCATGCTTGGGATTGCAATGCCCAAAAATGTCTATAACAGTTGCCCCTTAAAGCATGAGGTCGTTAATCTTTTGATGTCGGGTGAAATGCTTTATTATGAGGATCCGATGTTCTTTCAAGCTGGGAGGAGACCTATAATAAGATACAATACAATACATTATCTTCATAATACTTTCATGATCTAGCTGAGGCGGGCATTCCCATGCTCAGCTTTATAAATTCATTTTCATGTACATAGGACAGACAATTGTTTGAGTGTAGACTGATGATTCCGGTAGAGCCATCATCCCTTTGATTGGATGATTATCTGTGCAGAAATGATGTACATTTAATGTCTTTATTTCCCTGAATATATATCGCAGCCCGGATGGATGAAACTAGATCTGGGGTCTTCAATCTCGTTCGATCTTCACTCGAAGTACAAGTCTATCCATGTGAGAGATGTTCTAGAGTCGAACACGGAAAGACATTGCCTGATTACCAGCCAATGATGTAAGTTGTTAACAGGCGCGAGAGGAATCACCGATAATGATAATGACCTTCAAGGTACTGCAGTACAATTCACATCGTGTGAATAAAGGACTTGGCGTCGAACACCACGCAAAATCTTTCGGTCGAAGGCCATTGATGCAAACCTATCGCCGGAAGTGAGAAACTTGCCATTGAGGCATGCAAGCTTCAAAGTACTGAACGGGGTGTTCCTAGATCGACTTCTTGGATAATGAGCTGATGTCGACAAGAAGTGATCCGTCACAGGAGGGCCTTAATGAATCCCACATCAATGACACGGAACGAAGCAAATTATTTTAATGGAGGTGAAAACGATTTGGTGATATAAGGTTCAGGGTGGCGGTCATGAAAGAATGGAGTGTAAATGTATTGTAGCGGGTGAGACACAGGTGAATTCTCTGAATGACTTCTCTTGAACATATCGGCGACACTAACGTGATGGATTGGTAGCATTAACCCCAAGTGTGGATGGTGTGATGGGACCATGGTGATGTGACCGGTGAATGAAACAACCCAACTCGACTTGGATGCAGAGTGAAAGTGTCATGTTCAAGAGCGACTTGCTACCAACAAAGTTTCTTCAAGTTTTCTTCCCAATTTTTCCCCAGTCATTGCTGACTAGTACCTCTTTATTTTTGTCAAGCTTGAGGAGGATAACATATGCTTGTTCTATAATTTGCCCTTTGGGCAAACCCATCACTGCCTAGTGATAGTGAAACTCGTTCTCGTCTATAGACAAGTTTGTCGCTATTAAAATTTTAACGAGTTTAACGACAAAGATAACTCGGTCCTTTTCAATTTTAGAGAGTCTGAAAAGGAACGTAAAGGAAACTCCAAAATTCCTTTTTCGTCATCTAATCCCTTAAGTCCGAAAAAGTATAAAACAATACAGAAGCGATGAATTTTTGATACTTTTAACGAGCCAAACAAAACAAGCGCTCGATCTTTTTGTGTAATAATCCCTCAGGTCCAAAAAGTTTAAAATTTAGAGGAGGGATAGCACTTCCGGTCCCTTTAACGAGCTGGAGAGGCCAATGGCTCGGCAATATTTTCATATTTTACGAGTCATTTGAAAAGAGCTTAAAGGAGACTCGTCTTTTGAGGAACGAGTGATAAAATTGGGTAGCAACTAATTCCAGGTAAGGTTTGGAATTTTCCAATCACGGCAGTGTTACAAGGATGGCTAGTGAGATCACTCTTCGCAGCTGTTCCTCAAAAAGGGGTAAACAATCAAATGGAGGTGAATGATTGGCCAATGTAAAAGTGGAGGTGATGGTGCAAACACGACCAAGGTTTTTAAAGGCTGAAGTATTACATTCACGATGGTTATTTACCAGAAATTGGTTCATTTTTTAATGAGCTTAAACTCTGGAGGAACATGTGCTCATTGCTTATGTTTATTTTTTAACGAGCATGAAGTCCGCGCTAAAACTGCTCAATTAATCCAGTCGTATAATAAGAATGTCTCATATATAAAAATGGCAATTTTTAGAGTTTTGCCCCACATCCTTTCTTTATGCAAGTTAGGAAACAACCAATCCTACGAGTTTAAAGGGTTAGAGGACCTACAAATTTAAAAAATAAATAGTCGCTCTTCGCTTGCACGCCAAAAGGTTTGCATGCCCCCAAGTATAAAACAGAGTTTCAAGGTTACCCCTTCTTCCTTCCGTTAAAACATTTTTTTTACCGAGAGAGGTCTACCTCTTACAGGTTACCAAAGATTTTTCTATTTATGGCATAAACAAAACACTTCTTCGGCAATGTTTATCAAAATAAACAAAGGTGAGTGGCAATGCCTGCCAACCCACATAGCTTTGACAAGAGAATCTTATTCCAGAATAACCCCCTCTTCCAATCACGGACGGGAGTACAGACTAGTCATATTCTCTCGCGGAAACCTACCCTATACCCGAAGTTTTCCTGCCGAAGCAGACCAGGGTGCATGCCCCCTGGGTTTCAGTCATGTCCCCCGAATCACTCGCACTCATCAGGCGGACGGACTGGAGATTGATGAGACATTCCTTGTGTGAAAATACCATTCAGGGATGGTATATGACTATTTGTTCTGTGTGATCTGGGAAATGAAAGCTGGTCCACGAGCTTGACCACTCTTCCTTCGTGCGGAAAACACATTACTCTAAAGAGTGAGGAGAAAATCGCTCCCATGCAATAAATATAGTCTCGTCCAAGGAGTAGATTATAATCCAGGGGTCCTTGAACTACCATTACATTCATTTGAATGGTTTTCACTCTCAATGTTATGGGCACATTGGGAAGGATCCCTAACGGTCGGCTGGTTCCTTTGTCAAAGCCTGTTAGATTTCTCATCTCAGGAAAAAGCGATGGTGAACCAAGCGCTTTCCAAGAAGTCGAGGAAAGGATACTCATAGAAGCCCCTTCATCTATGATGGTACCGGCCATAACCATCCTATATATTTGAACAATGATGCGGAATGGTACACTAGCCGGTAAACGGGGTTTGCCTAGTTGATTCCAATCGAAGGAGACAACTAGGTTGCTTGGAGGTGGGACCGAATAGACGGCCAGGTATGACTCTGACGAAATTCCTTCCTGCGGTAAAGGAACGGGTAAATTGCCCCCATGTTCATCGGAGTCTGTGCTTACGAAAAGAATTTGGACGGTGTCATCCTTGTTCTCTTCGGTGACTGTATCATTTGAAGATGGAACCTCTGAAGGAAAGAGCGGGTCAACTACCGCCTCGACCTTTTGACTTTTGTCTGGTATGGGTTCAGATGGTTTGTCTTCAATGATAGATGCTTCAGCCAACCATCTGGGCGGGTCAGCCAGTTTTTCAACTAGTGATGGACTTGGCAAGAGTTTTTTATATCCAAGAGGAAGTCGTAACGGTGAAACCGGACGATCGTCCAAAACTCTTTTCGCCTCATCTAAGAAGGGACAACAGTGGACGGCATGGTCGCCTTCACACAATTTACAAGGAAATCTATATTTTCCTTTTTGTCTTGGGGCTTCACTTTCACTAGTCGATGGTGTGTTTTCAACATGATCATGAGAGGTTGACGACACCCGGTTGTGCAAACGAGGAGACCAATCCCTTAAGATCTGAGGGATGCAAGGACAATCTATATGATAGTGGTCTCCTTTGCAAATGACACATGGCGATTTAGGCCTGGTTGGTGTAGTGTGTGGATTTTCGCTAGACGACGCTCGTTTGCCCCCATTTTGCTCCTTCTTCTTCTTTTCTTTCTTCTTCTTTTCCTTCTTCTTCTCAGGTACTTGAATTTTGGCTTTACCGAACCCATCAAGCGAAGAGGAAGGAAGAGAGGAAGAATTGGAGGAAGTAGAAGGTTGGTGGGTAACTCTGGAATCGTCTAGTTGCTGACTCTATTGTTCAGGAATTGTGGTGTTCTGAATGACAGAGGTTGAGAAGAGCCATATGGGCAAGCCAATTGTCAGTCCTGGAAGCGACAATGTGGCCATATGGGGTGCACCAACATCTCCCCAAGAGGAGAAGGGACTAGGATTTCCTCCAAGGGGAACTCCTTGGTTGGTGGACTCCATTTTCTTCAACCTAAGATCAACGTAGGAAAAGGGGATGATTATTCTGTTTAAAATAAATTTTAGACGCTTTGACACAACTTGTTTTTTCAATTTTTAAGAGTCGAGAAAAAACAAAAGATGATTCTAGTCACCTTTGATTTTTAATGAGCCTGAAGTGACAAGTGCTCAGATGGACCTTTTCTGTTAAAGAGTCTGAAAAGGAAGGAAAGGGACTGCTCTGGAAATCTAGGTAGAGGGATTACCAAACCATTCGCAAAACTGCAGAATACTTTTTACGGTACGGTAGTCAATCTTCCCGAATGTTGTGTTCAGTTCATTGCGATCGATAGGGCGGCAGACACAACTTCCTATGGATAAAGGATTAAGCCTATTGGGGTCTCCCAAAATATACTCGACGTTACGTGGGAGCACAAGTCCGTACTGGCACTTATCGTCTCAAAGTGGAGGAATCACCCAACCATCAGTGAGAACAACAGTTACCAAGTTTTACGACGCCGGAATACATCTCTAGCCTAGACTTCTAAATGTTGTGCATTAGGTTCCAAAGCATTGTTAGATTCATTGAATTTATTTTATAGTTGATCTTGTTTATGAAGTTTGCCTTTCAGGTTCACCGCGAGATGTAGTATAATTCCTAAAATGCAATCTAAGATGATAAACAATCTTTTTATCTTCTTTGTGCAATGAAAATCCTAGCTACTAAGGAAAGAAAGACAGAATTCTTTCACAAAGAGCAAAGAGCACACTCTAAATGCACTTTCCTAAATCAAACCAATCAGACTGTCTAAATGCAAATGCACATGCATGTATTTGTTTTTGACTTTCTTAGTATATGAATGATAACAAGAAAGTTGATGCACAAATCTGAATTTCTTTTCAAGCGACAATTATCAACAAGTTTCTTTTCGAAATAAAAAATGGAGGCAATCACAACACCTTACGATTTTGAAATGAATACTTGTTTTTCGACACAAGAAAAATTACAAATTCAGACCAAAAACAATAGTAACAGGATAATCGACTATCTACAGCAATCAAACTCTTTCCTATGATTGAAAACGACACTTGCGACACTTTCAAATCAAAGGACGACAGTGCGATTATGTTACTTTTTGCAAAGGAGAACTGAAAATGACTCAACAAACACACAAAAACATTTACAGTTATTTTTTACAAAGGAGGCGGAATAACAGCAAGGAAAAGGGGTCTCAAACAGAGATATACTGATCACAGGTAGCAAAATTCATGAATATAACTTGAAAGAATGAATCAAAGAAACCAAAACTGAACAATGCCTAGTCTGATCAGCGCACCTGTAACACAGGGAATTTGAAATGCAGTGCACCTACTACACTCGGGAAGTGCGCTGAATTTCAGATTCTCAGAACAGTACCTGTGCTGGGCCAGAGACGAGACTTTGCTTGGGTTCCGGGTCACAATTTGCAGTTCAGTTCACGGGTTTTGGCTAAGCAAATGGTAATCAGTAATGCAACAATTAGGGGTAGATCTAAGGAGGATATAAGAGCTACCACAAGGGCAATCAGAGAGTTTGTGAATCAGTTGTTTAAATCATAAACGGATCCCAGAGATTGACTGAAGCGGTGTTTATCTACTTTTCATTTGCATAGCAAATGTAGTTCAAAAGCTACCTGGCACGACTTCAGACTCCGTCTGTAAGTTTATGAAATAGACAACAAGGAATATAAAAAAAAAAACTAATTTGTCCCCAGCGGAGTCGCCATTTTGTTACAGGGAAAAGTGTCTACTCAGAACTGCTTATCCCACTAAGGTGTGATAGTTGCCTTAGAAACAAACAAAGTAAAGCTACTTTCATTTTTCCTTTATGAAGTATAGATAGAGAAGAACAAAGAAGACCAACCTCTGTCTTGCGCTAATCTCCTGGTTCGATTCCTCTCTTCCTTAATAGTCTTTCGCTACTTGTTCCCTTGCACGCCCAGCTTCACAGAGTACCTGTAAGATCACAGTAGCATAGCACTATACAAGAACATGGATCTATAATCATAAACAATCTAGGATCAGATGTAAATTGACCATACAATTGCAGCAAATATAAATGACACAAGAGTATGGAGGAAAACTTAAATAGCTTTATTGATAAACAAGAAAGAGCCAAGGGGAGTTACAACCAGTTGTTCTGACCCAGCATCATCCTCTCAGCAAGGAAGCCCCTCTTCACCTCATACAAAGCTTAGATCACCCAACAATCTGATGTTTGTCTCAAGAAACCAACATCAATTCCTTACAATATGCAAAATTCCAGCCCCTGGGTCTCTGGGATGAGGGATCCATATATAGATATCTATAAGGGAGATGAGTCAGCTTGTGACTTGATTAGTGTCTTCCCTCTGATAGTTCTTGCTTCCACTTGGAGATTGATGATCTCTTACTCATCCTTGGTTGAATTCAGAGAGGCAAGTGTCATAGGAGAAGTTTCTGGAAGCTTCCATTGCCTCTCCACCTTGCGGAATGGCATTGTCATTTGTCATTTCTCGCCCATCGCACCCCATAGAAGGGCTTTTTGAAATGCAACGCACCCACACAATGTGTTTAGGTGAGATGCAATGCACTTTGCCTATGGAGCAGCTGAAATGAACCTGTTTTGACTAATTTTGAGCAGTTTTTCATGGAGAACTTCTGGGAGAAGCTGTAATAAGTTGACCTTGTTCCTTTAGGGGTTAGAACAACACTTTTAGGGACTTGGGAGCCCTTGGTTTATGGACATTTCATGCTTGGGATTGCGGTGCCCAAAAATGTCTATAACCCATGCGCTGTCTTCAAGTTGTTTCCCCTTATCATCACCCATTTCAATTCCACTTCAGAGAATTATATTCACAGTCGGATCCTCTTCACGAGATTCAACCCTCATTATGTGCAATTTTTGAGTCAGCTGAGGTGGTAGCACCATCTTGTCGTGTATCCTCGCTATAAGTGTAGGACAATCCTCTATCTCATGATAAAACTGAGTATAATATTTGCACGATGGTCACGTTGGGTTAGTGCATTCATGGGCATATTGTCTTGGTCCTCCACAGTTGTAGGAGATTAGTTGTCCCCGACCTCTGCTAGGTCCTCCTCTGCCTCGACATCGTCTACACCGCTGAAATCCTATTCGTGCCATCCCAGCGCTCTGTTCAGGGGGCCGCGTTTCTTCCTAAACCCTATAGGCGGGTGTTCTATCCATCATCAATTCGTAACTTCTACAGTTGCGCTCATCATTCCCTACTGACATGCATAAGTTTCAGAATAGTTGTTGCGGTGTTTGTACAAACTTCTGCAGCAAATGACAGTTATCTGTCGTATGTTTCCCTACTACTTGACATATAGTGCACCACAATGCAGGCCCCACACTTGGTCCTGCTTGGGCTTCCAACCTCAAAGGCAACGGTTCTCCTCGTGCAATATAGTTCGCAAAGACCAGGAAGTGGTCTTTGTCACGTCCCTAACCCTTACATTTCAAGCACCATATTTCTTCGCGCACCTTTGGTCAAACTATTCTATCCTACTTCAAACTTTGCATTTCAAGGCAAAGATTTTGCAACTACGCATGGATCTGCTGAACCCCTAGATTAGGGTCTTGCATTGGCATTCCATGCATTCTCATTGCAATCTCCAAGGCCTCTTCCTGAGTCATAATCTTCTGTTGTGACAGTGCAACCCTTAGGTGTGGCAGGAGCGAAGCCACGAACCACTCGCAGTGCTGTCCATCTGTTAAGTTCATATTAGCTTCGTGGATTTTACACTTCAACCTTTGATCCAATTCTCAAGGTTTCTTGCCTGGTTTCATTGTGATTTCCTTAAACCCCACAATCAACTGTGCCTCAAATTTAGGCCTACTGAATTCTTTATTCAGTGTGGTCTGGATGTTTTCCAACCCAGCGTTTGGGTTATCATTAGATTACTTAATGTACCAGGTTAGCGCGTGATATTGCAAAGCACTAACCAATGTTACCTTCTTCATATGGTCATATGTGACGCCTTGAGCTTCCCATACAGCTTTCACCACGAACCAAAACTGGTTTGGGTCCTAATTTCCCAAGCCCTTAAACAAAGGTAGCTTCACTGAATTCGCCATACTAAACTATGGTGGAGGTGGTGAAGTTGGAGGTAGTGTAGGTGGAGGTGGCAATCACGGGAATCAATGTCTTATTAACTGAACTACACTTTGTGGAGAAGCCTGCGCTACTCCCTCTTCATCACCCAATCGAGGTGAAATCAGTGGGTTATATTTAGGACCCTTTCTTCCTTCGTTTCTGTAACCCTTTCCACTTCGCGTAGCCTCGAATATTAAGGTAGCTGCATAACCTGCTTTTCACACAATAACATCTTAATCTAGGTATTTAAAGACTTTAAGTGCTTACCTCAAAGATCTTTGAAAAAGCGCCACTCCGCCTCGCTATAACTAACTGAGGTATCGACCGTGAATTCAGTCACAAATCCTCCTATCATGCAATCGAGCCAATGATCGGCAGTGCGAGCGATTTTATCCTCAGAGGATTCTAGTCTCTGGACTAGCTCCGAGGTCCAAACAATAGGACCGTCAAGTCTCCACCTTGCTTGGATATCCACTAGCTTCGTGATCCACTTGTATAGCTCAACCGGAAAGGAACAAAAAGATATCTCATGGATTTTTGTATATAGGTATCTATCTAGCCACTATTCCTTTGTCAACCATGGGTTTCTGTTCTCTTGCGCCGTGAATTCATGGATCTCCCTATCCAACCAGTCTTTTTCCTCTTTCTTAGTTGGATTCCAATGATCCGACATCACACATCTCTCATGCAGATTCTGGTCCCAGCAATGAAACCATTTTTTGGCTGTGTGGGGCCTAACCCAAGTTCAATGTTAGTTAGCCAAACAAATCCCTACACTACTGGCCCTTTCGGCATCAGCTCGTGAGGAGCAGACCGAAGTCTCACCCGAAGCAGTATGGGGGGATGTTGGAACCAAGTTTCCACACCCTAAGATGGTTGTGATGTCAGTTTATATTCTTTATTCCTACTTTCATGCATGTCACTAAGATTTTAGGGCTCTATCAATTTACCCTTTATTCTGCCCTTTAGTACCTCCACGAAGGTGTATGATTAACCTTCGTGTAGCCTTAACCTCCGGTCTAGGTACTTTTGCGTTGCTATGATAGCGTATTGTACAAGTTCCCAAGTTATCTCAAGTGTTTTACTTATCGTACTAAACAATCGCAGTTAGCACCGTGTAAACTGATATTCTTACTTGTGTTCAATTAACCAATATAATCACATATATTCATGCATCACATAAACATTGTAAACTAAACTCAAAACACAATATAATCAGATGCATTAACAAGAAATAAATACATAGAATTTGTAGAATACTTCTATTTATTGATATCTTCGGTTTGATACAGACTCTATTCGTCCTACGCACATAGCTACAGGGGTCCACGTACTCAGCTGTGGACTTCTACCCTAGGACTATGCGCACTCAGCTGCAGAGCCTCTACCTATTCTAAGACCCAAAACACTTAGACTTCTCTACCAAGACTCTTCAATTCATTCTTCACTTTCTTCTAAAACTACTTAGAGCTTACTTAGCTCCCTTTATACAATCCCATGGTCCGCGGACCATGGGTAGATCTTTACAGCCGACTTTACACTTTAAAAAATAAGGGTAGAAAACCATTTATGACTCTTGACACCTTCGTGCTCCATGACCACAAAATGCGGAGGCTTTACTACTTTATTAAAAAATTGACCCAAAACACGGGTTTTCTACCCCAAAACTGTCCTTGGGGGAACCTGTTCCCAACAACTCCCCTTTTTTGTAGTTGGTCCCAGGTGAGGATTCTTCTCTGACATACAAGCCACAAGAAATGGGCTACATTTTCCCAGTGGTTCTATTTCCATATATTTCTCCACACATCGATATAATGGTCTAAAGTTTCTTCTATTACTAGTTTATATGCCTCTTGTACATGAAACATACCTTTGGTGGAGTAGTCCCATCTATCCTGGCCTTCATGTTTATCCATTTTCCTGGTTGGAAGCTCTTTTTCTAGGACCTTACATTGATTGTGCTGACGTCAGCACGGATTCGCGCCAAAAGCACCAAAAGGTCTATTTTAGCCAAAAATTCGTGTTTTTTACCATTTTTGTGCATTCGTCGTTGTTGTGTTCTGCATGCAAAACTACGTTTAAACCTGCACCAGCCGCGGAAAAGAGTTTCCTAACCACCGGAACGTCAATTTCCTCAGCGCCAACAAGCTCTGACTGACCCAAATCTACAGGTATTCCTCATTTGAGCTCTGAAACTCCATTTTCACTGCATTTCGCATGTCAATGAGTAACAGACCTTAAGACTCCAATTTCACCGTTAAATACCATCAAGTTGACATTTAAATTGAACCAGAGCCGTCACTAAGCTAATGTCAAGCCAATTGTAGGCAATTCGAAACAAAACTGTCACTGGTTCGCGCAATCGTGAACCCGTCACCGGCAGGAGATAAATACACCACAAAAGAGCATCCTCTGAACATTTCCGCCACCCACCTAATCACACAGAGGCAGTATTTCAACTGCTGCAGCCTTACTTCCACCTTTCACTTACAAAACCAACATTCTCTGCAAAGAAACCTTGTTGGTGTTACTCTGCATAGTAACACAGTCCTTGGGTGAACAGAAATCCTAAAGGAGAGCCATGGACCCCCCTGTAGCTCCTATAGCCCTCAATGTGGCTCCCCTGAATGTCCCTAATAGAACATTGGACACCAGGGCATTAGCAGACTTGGACTACAAGATATCAGAGGAGATGTTGAGCAGAAGCAGGTTCCATTTGCAAATCCTAAATGAGATAAAGATCAAACATGAGAGGGGGACAGACATCCTGGGAATTTGGGATTCATTCCTTCCAATATTCAAGCTTCCTCAGGTTAATCAATTCCCTGAGCTTGTACACTTAGTTGCTGACCACTATGATGCATCCCAGAGGGCAGTGCTGGACTCTTCAGGCTCAATTCTGTTCCTCATTACCCCTGAAGCCATCAGGGAGATGTTGCAATTCCAGACAGATCAAAAGTTGGTTCCTCTATCATTAGCTGATTTAATAGTACAGGGAGCCAGGATAACAGAGGCACAAATCACAAAGCTTAATCAGATTTTCATCAAAGCTGATACTGTGCAAATTCCTCCCATCCATTATCTCTACCTCAACCAGTTGGGCTTAGACCTTGTTGACATGATCAGTCCCATCCTGGGATATGATTCAGTGGAGTATGTGGATGAAACTGTTCTACAAATGATGCTTATGTTTTCCCCAGGAAAGAAGCCAATCCACTATGATTATGCCACATACATATCAGATAAGATGCATGATCAATTGATGAATGTATCAAGAGAAAGGGTATTTAGATACACCTCGTACCTATATCATCTGCTCCTTTACTTCCAGCATGATAAGTTCTCCTTCCCAAAGAAGAGAGTAGATGCACAGGGAAATCTGAGATCAGTTGTGTATTGGACATCCGTTTTTCACATAGTGAGCTGTTCCCCATACACCTACTGCGAATTTATTGATCTTTTCATCCATCCAGCCTTGACTCTACTGTTGGGTTCACCACCTCCCAGATTGACAGATGAAATGCAAAGACTCCTGCATTTATCAAAAGCATACAGTATTGGGGATTGGTATTTCTACCAACACCACACCGTTATCAGACTATATGGGTGTGAGTTGCCCCCATTTAAACTACCTAGATTTGTGCCTATGAGGTTACTTGCCTTGGAATACTTCAGGCAGTTTGGTTATGTGGATATGCTCCACTTTTCAGGAAAAGGTAAGAAGGCACAGTTAAAAATCAGAAATCAACTTGGCCATTTACTTCTCAATGAAAGGGATGAAGGGTGGAGAGAGGCAGATAGAATACTTGGGTGCCTTGGTCTCAAATACAGCTTCGTATGGAAACCCTATGACCCCAATAACTTCATTACAATGAGGAGGCTCAAATACAAATTATCTGCTTATGGTCATTATAGCCTTCCTAACTTAGAAAAATATGCCAACCAAAGCAAGTGGAGAAGAGGAACTTTAGAAGAAGATGTGACTCAAGAAGAGCTTAATCAAAGAGCTCTAAGAAACCTCAAGAAAATGGCTGACCTTGAGTTTTATTCACAGGTCACCTCACTGCCAGGCACACAAATTGGAGCAGCAGCGTCTTCCTCAACTGCCCAACATCAAGCTACAAGAACTGGTGAAAATATCTCAGAAAAGGGCAAAGGCAAAGAGATGGAGCAGGAACAGTAGGAACAGCAACAAAAACAACAGCAGCAAGCAGAAGGGTTGCAGCAAGGGCAGCAAGAAGAACCAGAATAGCAAGAGCAACAACATCAAGAAGAACAAAGGCAGGAGCAGTCTGCCCGGCAAAAGGAAACAGTGGAGACTCCTCAGACCACTGAAAAAACGGGGCCTACAAGACAAGACACTACCTTTGATGCCTCGGTCCTCCAAACCCCTCAAAAGGAGGATACATTTGTCTTTAGAAAAAGAGACAGAGAGACTCCCCTGACATCCTCTGTAGACCAGGGAGAGAAAAGGCAGAGACTCAATGATTTTCCAGAGGAGGATATAGCAATAAGAGAGGCATTGGGCATGGGCCCACCCAGCAGAGAAACTTCAGCAAGTTCCTTCCAGCAGGAACAAGACAGGACCATGGGAGGGGAGGTCAGCTCCTCCAGCCAGCAGAAAGAGGGACAAGTAAGCATCAAGCAGCAGTTTATAGACATCAAGAGGAGGAGTGACCCTATCAAGGTACAATTGTACAATCACCTGCTAAACATGGCTCCTTCCAATCAGCAGAGACTTATGTCTGCTTTTGATGTAAGTGAAGGCAAATTGACAATGAGTCACTTTATGCCTACAACACTCCGGCCACAATCCACTGCTGACTACCTTAGGACCAACCTAGAGGTACTTGCCAAAGACATACACC
The DNA here is from genome assembly GCA_031772625.1 of Pinus tabuliformis. Lineage (NCBI taxonomy): Eukaryota > Viridiplantae > Streptophyta > Pinopsida > Pinales > Pinaceae > Pinus > Pinus tabuliformis. The sequence continues at coordinate 1,443,240,915 of CM062817.1, read as the reverse complement.
CTATGGACAAAATTGAGCTGCATAAGCAAACTAGAGAAATGGTGTATGCTTCATTGGCCGACAAGACTTTGGATAATTACAAACTAACCAGCAGTCTGAATGCCACAGCTTCCCAGCTAGAACTGGAGAGGGCCTCTTCTCAGGCCAAAGACAACAGGATAAGAGCCCTGGAGGAAATCATTGTAGAAATTGGGCACAATCCCAATGACATCAAAGGGATACAAGAGATCCTGAAACTCAGAGATGCTGACATGGCTACACTGAGAAAGAAGATCAAAATTCCAGCCACTATCCATCCACAGACTGATGAGGTAGCTAAGCAAAGGTATGAGCAGGATTCTACTGACCTGCTAATTTCCATTTACAAAGAGCTTGTGAAGGCACAAGAAAAATTGGGGCAATATGAAGCTGCACAAGCACCTCTACAAGCATCATCAAAACAAGCACAAGAAGGGCAGACATCTCAGCCCCCTCCTGAAGTCATCAATCTTGAGGAGACTGTTCCTACTACTGTGCCTCCACCTCAGCAGGCTGAACAAACGGCCACATCTACTTCAGCAGCACCCATCAGCACAGATCAGAGCCTAGATATGCAGAAGCTAAAGAATGAAATACAAATTTTGGAAGCCCAGATGACAGAGCTGAATGAAACTAAGGAAAAGCTGGCCAAGGTAAATGAAAGGCATGATAAGACAAAGAGAGAAGTGGGAGAAAAGGCCAAGGAAATCAAAGCTCTTAAAGACAGAATCAAGGAGCTTGAAAATGAGCTCAAGCTAGATAAAATCATAGCTGAGATCAGAGCAATGATATGGTCCAATATTGGTAAATCCATCAACAACCAATGGCCATACATCGAGACAATCCATGAGCAACTAGAGCTCATTCCAAAGGCACAGAGGGAAATCCGAACATCAAGGGCCTTATTGGGAAATATGCCTGAAGTTGCTACAAGAATGATCAATGTGCTCAATCACAAAACAAGTTCTCAGTTAGCCACCATTGGAATCACAAACAGAACTGAGACTATTCAAATGATCAAGAGGGTTCTTACTCTCAGAAGTCTAGTGCAGACATTGGACAGGAGAACCCAGGATATGCAGATAGAGGTAAATAAGTTCATGGAGAAGTTTCAGGTGTTGCAGAGTAGAGGACTCCCTAGCTTACTGAACAGCGGAGGGAAATTATTCACCCATGAACAGTATGCTAAAAGAGTAAATGTTTTTGCCTCAGCACAGGTCAATGAGAAGGCCAGCACTTCAGAAGACACAGGGCCTATTACAGGACAGATTTTCTATAGTAAGATAGAAAATCTACTTTTTATAATGAATGAAATTAATCACTTGTTTGATGTAGCCCCAAATTTTTTCAAATACACAAGCTGAAGAGACAATGGAGGCCATCCTCAAGCACCAGCTCCCTACACAGGAATGGTGGACAGATGCAATCCAAAGAATTTTATAAACAGTAACTCATGCACCAACTTCTGTTTTTCCTACAAATTTTGATGAAAAGAAAAGTCAACAAAGTCAGCAGGCATCATAAAATCAAAGCTGAGCCAACTCAGCAGATGTAGCGGCCAACAAAGCAAAAAAGGGAACCACAGCTGGCAAACCCGAGAACGCACTGCGCAGGCAAAAGTAAATGCGTATCTCCAGAATTAATACAGAGTAATGCAACCGACTCAGTGACTCTTAAAAGTCAAGACAATCCTCTGACAGACATAAAGGGCATTTACGCTGCATTTAACATTGTAATAACTTCTTGCCTACTTTCTGAACACTACTGAAGATATTTTCTCTCTCTCAGATGACTCAATACCTGAGATATTTTGTATACATATTTCTATATAAACCCTTCGCATGAGATAGCAAGGGTTGTTGTGAATTTCTCCTGAAGAGGCTCTTATGCTGTAATTGTTTTCTGAAAGTCAATAAAGGAAAGCAATGGAATTTCATGGATGTTTGATGTGTTGAAGATGTTCTGTTCCTGTTCATGACTGCTGGATCCCTGCGTATCTTACCATGCAATAAGTCTCTGTAACCTTTTCCATGTTTAGTTTGTTTTATTATAAATCCATATACGCTATCTGATTTCCGATATTAAGCAACAGAGAAAAAGAATAACTCCCAGGATTTGTTCACTGAGCACCCTGAGTTCAGTCTGTGTTGTTTATAAATGTTTTCTTCAGGTGTAATCTATATAAAGTGTGATTCTTAAGCTGCTGCACTTTCAGAATACATCTTTCATATTGGCCACTGTCACAGGAATTCAAACTTTGCTCCTGTGCTCTGCGTTCATTTTCATTTCACCAACATAACAGAAAATTCTTAACAGATTTCTGCTGGCTGACACATATCATCACTCAAGTTTAAATTTGTCTATTAGATACACATCAAGCCTTGTAGTTAGAACAGTACTCAACATTTAAGATCATCTCACAGCATCTAGACTCCATTGCCCAATGGAAACTCACCATCAAAGTATTACATCATAAGACCTGAAAGAGATCCTTCAACCAAAACATAAACAAAACCTGAGCATCATAGCTAGCCTAAAACACAACTATAACAAAGATAAATCATAAAGAGAGAACCCTCTCTGGTTGCAGTTGGGCTAGGAACTGTAACCCAAAGATTGGTTAGTGGTTACCCCGGCCGTATTCCCTTGGGAGTCATAGGGAACAACCTGGGTGTTAACAGATTGGTTGCAGGAGGGCTCACCCAATCATGTTGACCCTTCCATTGTCTCACCAATTTGGATAATTCTATATGGGTCTCCAAAATTGATCAACCAAGGAACAATTTTCACTACTTGTGAAAAGAAAGATGTCTCCTGAGTCTTGTCGACTGAATAACCCCCCTTGTTGTTCCCATGCATCTTGCCACAAAAGAGCACTTTTCGCATCCCATATTTCCCAGAATGTGTGGTGTCCAATAATATCTTTGTTATTTGAAGCTAAGTTCTAAGTTGATGATCCCTTAGAGATATTTTGTGTCTTACTTTTTCCACTAAGAAATCTGACATCTTGTATTTTCTGGTCCATATGTTATTCCACATATTTGGACCTCCCTTTATCCAAAACCACCAAAAATCAGCACCCAACACTTTGTTTATAATCTCTAGGTCTCTGAGGCCCAGGCCTCCTACTATTTTAGGCTTTGTAACATTTGACGAAGAGAAAAGGGCCCATTTCATGGCCTATTGAGCACCTCTCCAAAGGAATTTTTTAAATATCTCCGTCATGGCAAGACAAGTAGATTTTGGGGTTGTTAGGCCCGAGAGTTGATATACCAGAACAAATTGTAATATTGCTTTCAAGAGTACCACTCTACCTTCTAATTTTAGGGCTCTGAAGACCCATTTGTTGAGCCTAGCTTGAATTTTCAGTAAGAGATATTTCTAGTAGGAAATCCTTAGAGAGTTGATGACTAGAGGCATACCCAGGTACTTGATAAGGAGGGTTTGAATACCAAGGCCTAGGGTTCAAGCCAAGAAGGCTTGAATGGAGTCAGGGGTAATGAAAAAAAAAATGTTTGATTTATCACTGTTTATCTTAGTTCTATATGCTTGCTTGAACTCATGTAGGATATCTTTTATCTTTCTTACTTCATGAAGGGAGAATTTGCAAAAAAGAATAGTGTCATCCACAAATTGTTGGTGGGTGAGAGGAAAATCATTGCCCCAAATACAAAGATCTTTGAGTTGAGAGAACTGGGTGGATGATTTGATATACGTCCCCAAGCCTTTGGTAGAAAGAATGAACATAAAGAGAGATATAGGTTCTCCTTGAAGGATGCCTCTATAAGGGTTGAAGGTTTTCGAGGGTGAGACATTGATCAATATCAGAAAATAAGAGTAGAGATGGGGGAGGAAACCAAGCTAATCGACCTTGAATAAAAACGATAGGCCTTCAGGATACTTAGAATATAGGACCAAATGAGCTGATCATAGGCCTTAGATAAATCTAATTCTATCATCATTCCAGGGGTTTTAAGTTTCTTAAGAGAGTGGTCCACTTCCTAGGAGGTTGTGATTCCATCCAAGATCTGGCGGCCTTCAACAAAACATGTTTTCTCCAGAGATATGAGTTTCTATAAGAGAGGTATAAGCCTTTTTACCATAATGGTGTGTATGACTTTATATATAAAGTTACATAAATCGATTCGAGTCCTCAGAATGAGCTACTTTTGGAATTAATTTAATGAAAGTAGAGTTCAGTCCAGGTTTACCTTTTGATTCCTTCTAGATTCTTCCACCACATCTAGGATGTCTTGCCCTATGAAGTGATAGGGTACTTGGAAGAAATCTATTGTGAAGCCATGTAGACTTGTGACTTTATTTCTATCCAGTACTTTGACGGATTCTTCTACTTCCTCGAGAGTAACTTCCCTCATCAGAGCAAGATTTTGCTCTCTATTGACCAGCTCAGGAATATGAGTAGTTATTCACTAGATGGCCTCCATTTTATCAAGACCGACTCAAAAATAAAAGAGTGAAAATGATTAACGAGGAGGTATTCCATATCCTTGTACTGGGTAAGGTGATTCCCTGTCCTATCCTTTAAAGGGAATATTTGGTTCTATTGGCGGTGTTGAATCATAGCCTTGTGGAAAAATATTGTGTTCTTTTCCCCTTCCCTAAGCCACTAGAATCTAGATTTCTGCATCCAGAGTATTTCTTCATGTTTTCTCCTCTCCTCTATCCAGTTCAATATCTGGCCTTCTTCCACCGCTAGTTCCTCTTATCTGCCTTCTATTATCATTAGTTGTTGGATCCCCTGCATTCTCTCTTGTAGGAGACATTAATCCACCATGATATTTCCAAAGTAAAGCTTATTAAAATTCTTTATTTTTTGTTTTATGTCCTTCAATTTAAGTTGGAAGGTGTGCATATGATTTCTACCTTGCACTGTACTAGTTTTCCTCCAGTTTCCATTTTACCTATAAAGGCAAGTTCCATGAACCAGAATGATTCAAATCGGAATGGCTTATTTCAAGGGGCTAGCTTGATATATATTTCCAACCTTATCGACCAGTGATCTAAGCCAGAGAAGGGGAGGATTAAAGCCTCGAAGAAAATGCCTATGATTACCAATTGCTCCAATATGAGAAATCTATCTAGGCATGAAGCCACTTGATGGGCACCTCCCAAACGGTTGTCCCATGTGAAGGTTCCATTGATGGTTGGGATATATACCATATTCAGGTTAGTGATCAGGTCCCATAACACTTCCATCTCTGGATCTATTATGCAAATCCCACCCTTCTTCTCTTATGCCGAATAAATTAGATTGAAATCACCTCCTATTATCCATAATTCCTCTGAGCGGAGGCTTCTTAAATTTCCTAATTTTTTTAAGGAAAGACGCTTTTTCTCTTGGAATGTGGGGACCATAGACAACTTATATTATGGCCCATTCTTGGGTCCTGATATGTCTGCATCTCTAGGTAAGGATCCATGGAAGTCTGATCCAGTCATCGAAGATTATCTCCCCTAGTTTCTAGATGATTGCTAATCCTCCCACACTTCCTCTTGCAGCGAGGGCCATAACCTCATAATGAGGTTTAAATCCTCTGATAATTTCTTGCAACTGACCTTCTAATACTTTAGTTTCCTAGATCAACATGATACTCAATATTGTTTGTTTAATCCTTTCCTTGAGATACCATTTCTTGCCTTGGCTATTGAGGCCTCTCACATTCCAAAAGATTATTATCATTTAGAAGATTTTTTGATTTGGTAGAATACCACTAAAAGCGATACCACACAACCTGAATTCATTAATAGGTCTCTAACCATGTAGATTGATTCCAACAGGTTCTTTCAACCTCTTCTCTTTCCCCCTTTCCCCTGTAAACCTTGATCTAGGCCATTTCTATCTTCGGATATAAGCCTTCCTTACTGATTGATTGAGTCTTGGTTTTTCTTAGCATGATACTTCTGGAAGGTGTCGCAGTAAAGTTTATTTTTTTCTTTTGGAATGAATATTTCATCCAAATTTCTCCATTCATTCAGAAGTTGTTTGAGAACTATTTATTTTTTACTTAGTTCATCTCTTGCCCCATCAATGAGGGGATCTCTCCCCTCCCAGTTGGCTTGATCATCGTAATTTGCAAGGATCGTTGAATGTAGAAGACTCATTGATTTGATGTGACTGACACATTGAAGAAATTTTTAAAAACAACATGTTGAAAGCCTAACAGATCTCATCGACCCTTCCCCTTCTCTTCCACAACATATTTGAATATTTGATGGAGTCATAATTTTCTCCATAGTTTCCATAAAATGGTTACCATTTAATATTTCTTGTTGTTAATAAATTTGATAATGCTTTAGATTTTCAATGATATGATGCATAATATAGTAGTTCTACCATCCTAGGTAAAACCTTAATTGACTTATGGTAGACTATGGTTGGCTTATAAGTAATCCATAGTCAACCATAAGCCAACCATATTCAACCTACTTTTTCCACAAACCTAAGAAATGCCATGATATTCCAATACATATTGATATCCTTCAATGATTATGTTGGCTTTAAGATTTCATGTGATATTAAGTGAGTTGGTGTATGTTAGGGTAGGAGTACTGTAGTGGGATTTTGTTGTTTTTGGACTTTCATAAATTCAGTTTTTTCACATAATTTGATTTTTTTTTCTTATGCTTCATGCAATGGGCCCTTAGACCATTAGCCTATATATTTTAGGTGTTTTATATTTTATACTAGGATATTTCATCAATAATTCCCTTATTATGTAGTTATTTTTTTCAATTTCTTTTCTCAAAATAATTTAGCATCGTATGTGGATATTCAATTATAAAAGTTTTAACTTCTATATTTGCACACCACACAAAGTCTCATACCGCAACTTTGGAGTATAAGTACCCATGATTGGATTCTTCAACAACAATAATTCATCCTTTACATCTTTTAGTCTAACATAGCAAGAATGAAAACTTACTCAATAATCTTCACACTCCCTAGCATCATTTTCATATATGTTAATTTCCGTTCTTGTATTCAAACTGAATTAACATTTAGACAACCATTTGACATAGTTTGAAATACCCCTTCTCACATATATTTTAAACTAAGTTTTGAGAGAGTGTGTAAGTTACTCCACAACCAACACATGGATATTTAAATTGCCTCCACACGTGAATAGGTATGTGTATATGTGAAATATTCTTGTGTGTGTGTGACAATTTCACATATATCCAAATATAATTCAGGAAAAATCAAACTTTCCTACGTCTTCACCTTTATTTAATATGTCTATAGGTGTCATTATTTCATTGTCTAATAAGACACTATTATAAACACCTCAGGCATGCATATATAGTCCTTCACACAAACGATCACCTTTACACTTTCATCAATGAAATCTTCAATTTTCATTTTTCTGGTCACCATTTATAGGTGCTGGTGTTTTCCATCATTTACACAAAGACAATTCAACCATATATGAAATGCATGAACTCCCTTTTATTAGAAAAAAAATGTACATACAATATCAAAAACATTTGTTTTTCTCTATGCCCTGATTTCTCATTCATTTGGACATTCTCTCTTTTCCTCACACTTACTCTCTTTTATTGCTTGTAGGCTTACAATAGATGGAATTTATAAACATCAAATATTTTCTAGATACTAAAATCACTGAAGATAATCCCTAGAATCACTCCATAAATCACCCTTAAATCTCTCATGCTTTCTATAATAATTAAATAAAATAAAATTATTTACAATAAGGAATTATAATTCCTTCTCAATTGTCAAAATCCCCTATTTGGAGCCTTGCCTTCTAAAAGCTTGATCTTTTCGAAAAGTGACTTGGAAATTGAGATACTCCTACATAAAAATGTTTGTGTATTTCGTAAAATGATATTGTTGGCTTGAAAAGAAAAAAATTCTTAGGTGGTTCCATTTAATTAGTGACTCTTAAATAATGCTAGTACCATGAAATTAACATTATTTCAGGGAACACTAGTGGAATAGTTGTTGGGAACGGGTTCCCCCAAGAGAAGTTTTGGGGCTAAAAGCCCATGTTTTGGGACAATTTTGTAATAAAGTTGTAAATTCTCTACATTTTGTGGTCACGGAGCACGAAGGTGTCAAGAGTCATAAAGGGTTGTCTACCCTTATTTTGTAAAGTGTCAAGTTGGCTGTAAAGATCTACCCACGGTCCGGGGACCATGGGATTGTAAGTAAGCTAAAAGTAAGGAGAAGAGCGAAGAGTAAGTAGCGAATTAGAGGATAAGTCTTAGTGTTTTTGGGTCTTAGCGTAGGTATAGGCTCTGTAGCTGAGTGTGCAAAGGCCTAGGGTAGAAGTCCGCAGTTGAGTGCACGGACCCCTGCAGCTATGTGTATAGGGTGGATAGAGCCTGTATTAAAATGGAAGATATCAGTAAAGAGAAGTCTTCTGCAATTACTGTGTATTTAGCCTTTATTAATGCATCTGATTATATTGTGATCTGGGTTTAATTTACAATGTTTATTTGATGCGCAAATGTATGTGATTATATATGTTAATTGAATGCAAGTAAGATTATCAGTTTACATGAAGGTAATTGTAATTGATTGGTAGAATAAGTAAAACACTTGAGATAACTTGGGAAGCTATACAGTACATCATCATAGCAATGTGAAAGTACCTAACCCACTAGTTAGGGCTGCACGAAGGTCAACTGTACACCTTCATGGAGGTACTGAAGGGCAGGAGAGAGGGTAGATCGATAAGCCCTAAGGCTTAGCGACTTGCGCAAAGGTAGGAACAAGGGGTATAAACCGACATCACGACCATCTCAGGGGGCAACAACATGGTTCCAGCATCCCCCCATACTACTTCGAGTGAGACTTCAATCTGTGCTCTGTGGGCTGATGCCGAAAGGGCCTATAGTGTAGGGATTTGTTTGGCTGACTAACACTAAACCTTGGTCAGGGTCCACAAAGCCAACAAATGGTTCCGTTGCCGGGACTAGAATTTGCATGAGAGATGTGTGATTTCCTATCACTGGAATCCAACTAAGAAAGAGATCGAAGACTGGTTGGATAGGAAGATCCACGAATTCACAGTGCAAGAGAACAAAAATTTGTGACTAACAAAGGAACAATGGCTAGACAGGTACCTGTATATAGAAATCCATGAGATCTTTTTATGTTCGTTTCCGGTTGAGTTATAAGAGTGGATCACAAAGCTAGCGGATAGCCAAGAAAGGTGGAGGCTTGACGGTCCTATTGTCTTGACCCCAGAGTTAGTACAGAGACTGGAAGCTTCTGAGGATATGATCACCCTTGTTGTTGATCATTGGCTCAATCATATCATAGGAGGGTTTGTGACTGAATTCATGGTCGATACCTCAATCAGTTACAGCGAGGTGGAGCAACGCTTTTTCAAAGGTCCGTTAGGTAAGTACTTGAAGTCTTTAAATACTTGGATTAAGATGTTAATGTGCAAAAAGTGGGTTATGCAGCTACCTTGATGTTCGAAGCTACGCGAAGTGGAAAGACTTACAAGAATGAAGGAAGAAAGGGTCTTGAATATAGCCCACTGATTTCACCTCCTTTGAGTGACGATGAGGGAGTAATGTAGACTTCTCTATGAAGTGTAGTTCAGTTAATAAAACAAGGGTTCCTGCGACTACCACCTCCACCTACACCACCTCCACCTTCACCACCATCACCTACAACTTCGCCCACACCACTGCCACCTCCACCACAGTTCAACATGGCAAATTCAATGAAGTTGCCATTGTTTAAGGGCTGGGGAAATGAAGACCTGGACCAATTCTAGTTCGTCATAAAAGTTGTATGGGAAGCTTAGGGCATCACATATGATCACATGAAGAAGGTGATGTTGGTTAGTGCTTTGTAGGATCGTGCGCTAACTTGGTACATCATGTACTCTAATGATAACCCAAATGTTGCATTGGCAAAGATCTAGACCGCGTTGAATAAAGAGTTCAGTAGGCCTAAATCTGAAGCGCTGTCAATTGTGGGGTTCAAGGAAATCACGATGAAACCCGGTGAAACCCCTTGGGAGTTGGATCAGAGATTGAAGTGTAAAATTTGTGAAGCTAATATGAATTTAAAGGATGGGCAGCACCGAAAATTATTCGTGGCTTCGCTCCTGGCTCACCTAAGGGTTGCGCTGTCACAACAGAAGATTACGACTTAGGCAGAGGCCTTAGAGATTGCAATAAGACTGCATGAAATACCAATGCAATATCTGAATCTGGGGATTCAGCAGATTCATGCATAGTTGCAAAATCTTTGCCTCAAAATGCAAAGTCTGAAGCAGGACAAAACGGTTCGGCCAGAGGCGCATGAAGAGATATGGTGCCTGAAATGTAAAGGTTAGGGGCATGAAAAAGACCACTAACTGGTCTTTGTGAACTATATTGCAGGAGGAGGACCAATGCCTTTGATTCTGGAAGCCCAAGCAGGGCCGAGCGTGGGACCTGCGTTGTGGTGTGCTATATGTCAGGTAGCAGGAAAACATGCGACTGATAATTATCATTTGTTGCAGAAGTTTGTACAAACACCGCAACAACTGTTCTACAACTTCTGTAGGTCGGTAGGACATGATGAGCACAATTTCCAAATTTATGAATTGATGATGGATAGAACACCCACCTATAGAGTACAGGCAGAAACGCAGCCTCTTGACCAGGGCACTAGGATGGCGCGGACAGGATTTTAGGGGTGCGGACGAGGCCGAGGTGGAGGAGGACCTGGCAGAGGTCAAGGACAACTGATTGTTACAATTATGGAGGACCAAGGCACTATGCCCAGGAATTCACTAACCCAACGCGTCCGTCATGCAAATATTGTACTTAGTTTGATCATGAGACTGAGGGTTGTCCTACAGTGATAGCAAGGATACGTGACAAAGGGGTGCTACCTCCACAGGTGACTTAGAGCCTGCAGATGATGAGGGATGAGCCTTGCGAAGAAGATCTGAATGTGAGTATAGTGCTCCAAAGTGGAATTGCAATAGGCGATGATAAGAGGAAACAACTTGAAGATAGTGCGTGGGTTCACAAAGCTCTAGAGAAGGAGGTTGAATTTGATTTGGAGCGCACACGCAAAACATTCATGGAAGCAAAGAAGAGCTTCGCTGAGGCCTCTACCTTAGGAAGCGGGATAAGCTTGTTAAGAAAATGGACCCTTCTATGCTTACGACCTTTCTAGAGACCTTCATGAAGTTGCTGATTGATAGCAAGGCTATGAAGGGGTTATAGGAACTTATAAATAGATGCGCCAGAAACACTCTGGGTGAACCATGCGTGGTACAAAAGATTGGTAAGCATAAGGCAAGGAAAGGATGAGAGATGAGACTCACTACATAGATAGGATAATATGAAATGGATCAAGTTATTCTGGATCTAGGGTCAGACGCGAACATTTTTCCAAAGAAGACTTGGGAGCAGATGGCGAGACCTGTGCTACAGTGGTCTCCGATTCCACTAAGGATGGAAAATCAGTAGAAGATCATCCCCATGGGGTGGTTATAGGGAGTAACTGTAGATATTGATGATGTAGAAATTTCTCTATATATGAGCTAGCTCTGATACCATGTAGAAATTCTAACTGTAGATTAACCTGATAATGCAATATAACTAAAGCAAAATACTTTAATCTACTTCTACAATCAAACTTGCGGAATCTTAATATATTTGAGCAAGATCAAGCGGAACACATATAACCAGAATAAGAATCAATGCACATGAAACAAAGAAGAATACTCAGGGGAAAGCCTCAGCTAGAAACCCCACTATCTGTATTATCATACAAGGTGGAAATATATCAGAATAATACAAAGCCTTAGCTCTCACAGCTAACCAGCTCTCAGTACAATCCTCCTAGATGCTCATAGGAAAATAAGGCTTCTCACAAACCTTCTTCTCTTCCGTCCAAGCCTCCTATTTCCTTGTGTTGTTTCTCCTGGGTGATCCTACTATTACCAAGTGTAACACTGATCACTCACACTAATCTCACACCCTGTAAAACTGCACAATCCTCAAGGAACCTTCCCTTGACTGCATGGATGAGTTTCCTTTATAGGAAAACACATGCAACTGATAGTAACCTGTCCTTGATATTTATCTCAACTGGGTCTTTCTCAGAATAGACATGCATGAGTTCCTCATGAGAGAATCTTCAGTTATTTGGAGTACACTGGTTGAGTGCATGCATGCATCAACTGACTGATAACTCACAATTAGTTCCTCAAATAGTTTGGAACTAATTTAACTAGACTTAACTCAATAAACTAAGCTAACTAATTACAACTCAAATATAACTCAATCTTATCTCCTTAATTAAGGGATAATCTCCTTAATTTAAGGGATAACTGTTGCATGACTGCAGAAAGACTTCTAACATGAATTTCTCCAACTAATTAATCCATAATAAATAAATTAATTAATTCCAAGTAGTTGGTGAGACCAAATTGGAATTTAATTCACAATTTTAATTCAAGGACAAATTAAAATTGGAATGTTCTGGATTCTATTTTTATCATTTCTTGTTGCTATTTTCAACACTCCCTCTCAACAAGAAAGGAGTTCAACTCAATCCCGATCCTGAACCTTTGGAATGTTTTACATGCAACACTTCTCTCTAGTGTTGTTGCTCTAGTGACTTCATAAACAAAAAAAACATCCAACCTGAGTCAGTATGATGCATCTGTCATCAAAGTCTCTAACTGCTATTGCCTCTATCAACTAAAAACTTTGTGCTTCGGCTGACTCTGCCTTTCTTCACCCCTGTGAGCATCACCCGATGCAATGAGTGCTAAGTGAACTATTCAAAAATCATGAGAAATTAGTCATTTACGACTACCTCTCATGGAAATGGTCACACTTGAATGACTTACTTAACGCAGTTGAATCCCAAAATGATATCTAATATAATGCACTGCGTAAACCCCCATACTTAAATTCAAAAAAGAGTGAAGGGATCTCTAATTGAATGGTTCATGAGGCACAATACTTGCTAAGGTTTCTCAAATGGGGTAGCAAGCTAAGTGCTTTTGATTGTGGCAAAAACTCCACAGTTAAGCACACTTGAGCCAGAGGCGATCTGGGATGGGTGACCTCCCGAGAAGTCCTGGTTACTGGGTGCAAGCCTCGGAAGTGATGATTGATGCTATGTGATTCATTTCACTAGTTTCAATCCCACTTCTTCACCCCTGTGAGCATCACCCGATGTAATGAGTGCTAAGTGAACTATTCAAAAATCATGAGAAATTAGTCAGTTACGACTACCTCTCATGGAAATGGTCATACGTGAATGACTTACTTAACGCAGTTGAATCCCAAAATGATATCTAATATAATGCACTGCGTAAACCCCCATACTTAAATTCAAAAAAGAGTGAAGGGATCTCTAATTGAATGGTTCATGAGGCACAATACTTGCTAAGGTTTTGCAAATGGGGTAGCAAGCTAAGTGGGCTTGATTGTGCGGAAAACTCAAAAATTAAGCGCGCTTGAGCGAGAGGCGATCTGGGATGGGTGACCTCCTGGGAAGTCCTGGTTATCGGGTGCAAGCCCCGGAAGTGATGATTGATGCTATGTGATTCATTTCACTAGTTTCAATCCCACTTCTTCACCCCTGTGAGCATCACCCGATGCAATGAGTGCTAAGTGAACTATTCAAAAATCATGAGAAATTAGTCAGTTACGACTACCTCTCATGGAAATGTTCATACGTGAATGACTTACTTAACGCAGTTGAATCCCAAAATGATATCTAATATAATGCATTGCGTAAACCCCCATACTTAAATTCAAAAAAGAGTGAAGGGATCTCTAATTGAATGGTTCATGAGGCACAATACTTGCTAAGGTTTTGCAAATGGGGTAGCAAGCTAAGTGGGCTTGATTGTGGGGAAAACTCCACAATTAAGTGTGCTTGAGCCAGAGGCGATCTGGGATGGGTGACCTCTTGGGAAGTCCTGGTTACCGGGTGCAAGCCCTGGAAGAGATGATTGATGCTATGTGATTCATTTCACTAGTTTCAATCCCACTTCTTCACCCCTTTGAGCATCACCCAATGCAATGAGTGCTAAGTGAACTATTCAAAAATCATGAGAAATTAGTCAGTTACGACTAACTCTCATGGAAATGGTCATACGTGAATGACTTACTTAATGCAGTTGAATCCCAAATGATATATAATATAATGCACTGCGTAAACCCCCATACTTAAATTCAGAAAAGAGTGAAGGGATCTCTAATTGAATGGTTCATGAGGCACAATACTTGCAAAGGTTTTGCAAATGGGGTAGCAAGCTAAGTGGGCTTGATTATGGGGAAAACTCCACAGTTAAGCGCGCTTGAGCCAGAGGCGATCTGGGATGGGTGACCTCCCGGGAAGTCCTGGTTACTGGGTGCAAGCCCCGAAAGTGATGATTGATGCTATGTGATTCATTTCACTAGTTTCAATCCCACTTCTTCACCCCTGTGAGCATCACCCGATGCAATGAGTGCTAAGTGAACTATTCAAAAATAATGAGAAATTAGTCAGTTACGACTACCTCTCATGGAAATGGTCATACGTGAATGACTTACTTAACGCAGTTGAATCCCAAAATGATATCTAATATAATGCACTGCGTAAACCCCCATACTTAAATTCAAAAAAGAGTGAAGGGATCTCTAATTGAATGGTTCATGAGGCACAATACTTGCTAAGGTTTTGCAAATGGGGTAGCAAGCTAAATGGGCTTGATTGTGCGGAAAACTCCACAGTTAAGCGCGCTTGAGCCAGAGGCAATCTGGGATGGGTGACCTCCCGGGAAGTCTTGGTTACCGGGTGCAAGCCCCAGAAGTGATGATTGATGCTATGTGATTCATTTCACTAGTTTCAATCTCACTTCTTCACCCCTGTGAGCATCACCCGATGCAATGAGTGCTAAGTGAACTATTCAAAAATCATGAGAAATTAGTCAATTACGACTACCTCTCATGGAAATGGTCATACGTGAATGACTTACTTGACGCAGTTGAATCCAAAAATGATATCTAATATAATGCACTGCGTAAACCCCCATACTTAAATTCAAAAAAGAGTGAAGGGATCTCTAATTGAATGGTTCATGAGGCACAATACTTGCTAAGGTTTTGCAAATGGGGTAGCAAGCTAAGTGGGCTTGATTGTGGGGAAAACTCCACAGTTAAGCGCGCTTGAGCCAAAGGCGATCTGGGATGGGTGACCTCCCGGGAAGTCCTGGTTATCGGGTGCAAGCCCCGGAAGTGATGATTGATGCTATGTGATTCATTTCACTAGTTTCAATCCCACTTCTTCACCCCTGTGAGCATCACCCGATGCAATGAGTGCTAAGTGAACTATTCAAAAATCATGAGAAATTAGTCAGTTACGACTACCTCTCATGGAAATGGTCATATGTGAATGACTTACTTAACGCAGTTGAATCCTAAAATGATATCTAATATAATGCACTGCGTAAACCCCCATACTTAAATTCAAAAAGGAGTGAAGGGATCTCTAATTGAATGGTTCATGCGGCACAATACTTGCTAAGGTTTTGCAAATGGGGTAGCAAGCTAAGTGGGCATGATTGTGGGGAAAACTCCACAGTTAAGCGCGCTTGAGCCAGAGGCGATCTGGGATGGGTGACCTCCCGGGAAGTCCTGGTTACCGTGTGCAAGCCCCGGAAGTGATGATTGATGCTATGTGATTCATTTCACTAGTTTCAATCCCACTTCTTCACCCCTGTGAGCATCACCCAATACAATGAGTGCTAAGTGAACTATTCAAAAATCATGAAAAATTAGTCAGTTAGATGAAGTCACTTACCAACCCAAGAATTAGACCAGGAAGATCTTATATGTAGGGGACAGTATAAGAATCACTTACTTTGTTAAGGACTACCCACTAGGTATACATACATTCTATGGAGCAGAGGTCATACGTGAATGACTTACTTAACGCAGTTGAATCCCAAAATGATATCTAATATAATGCACTATGTAAACCCCCATACTTAAATTCAAAAAAGAGTGAAGGGATCTCTAATTGAATGGTTCATGAGGCACAATACTTGCTAAGGTTTTTCAAATGGGGCAGCAAGCTAAGTGGGCTTGATTGTGGGGAAAACTCCACAGTTAAGCACGCTTGAGCCAGAGGCGATCTGGGATGGGTGACCTCTCGGGAAGTACTGATTACCGGGTGCAAGCCCCGGAAGTGATGATTGACGCTATGTGATTCATTTCACTAGTTTCAATCCCACTTCTTCACCCTGTGAGCATCACCCGATGCAATGAGTGCTAAGTGAACTATTCAAAAATCATGATAAATTAGTCAGTTACGACTACCTCTCATGGAAATGGTCATACGTGAATGACTTACTTAACGCAGTTGAATCCCAAAATGGTATCTAATATAATGCACTGCGTAAACCCCAATACTTAAATTCAAAAAAGAGTGAAGGGATCTCTAATTGAATGGTTCATGAGGCACAAAACTTGCTAAGGTTTTGCAAATGGGGTAGCAAGCTAAGTGGGCTTGATTGTGGGGAAAACTCCACAATTAAACGTGCTTGAGCCAGAGGCGATCTGGGATGGGTGACCTCTCGGGAAGTCCTGGTTAACGGGTGCAAGCCCCGGAAGTGATGATTGATGCAATGTGATTCATTTCACTAGTTTCAATCCCACTTCTTCACCCCTGTGAGCATCACTGAATGCAATGAGTGCTAAGTGAACTATTCAAAAATCATGAGAAATTAGTCAGTTACGACTACCTGTCATGGAAATGGTCATACGTGAATGACTTACGTAACGCAGTTGAATCCCAAAATGATATCTAATATAATGCACTGCGTAAACCCCCATACTTAAATTCAAAAAAGAGTGAAGGGATCTCTAATTGAATGGTTGATGAGGCACAATACTTGCTAAGGTTTTGCAAATGGGGTAGCAAGCTAAGTGGGCTTGATTGTGGGGAAAACTCCACAATTAAGCGTGCTTGAGCCAGAGGCGACTGGGATGGGTGACCTCCTGGGAAGTCCTGGTTACCGGGTGCAAGCCCTAGAAGTGATGGTTGACGCTATGTGATTCATTTCACTAGTTTCAATCCCACTTCTTCACCCCTGTGAGCATCACCCGATGCAATGAGTGCTAAGTGAACTATTCAAAAATCATGAGAAATTAGTCAGTTACGACTACCTCTCATGGAAATGGTCATACGTGAATGACTTACTTAACGCAGTTGAATCCCAAAATGGTATCTAATATAATGCACTGCGTAAACCCCCATACTTTAATTCAAAAAAGAGTGAAGGGATCTCTAATTGAATGGTTCATGAGGCACAATACTTGCTAAGGTTTTGCAAATGGGGTAGCAAGCTAAGTGGGCTTGATTGTGGGGAAAACTCCATAGTTAAGCGCGCTTGAGCCAGAGGCGATCTCGGGTGGGTGACCTCCCGGGAAGTCCTGGTTACCGAGTGCAAGCCCCGGAAGTGATGATTGATGCTATGTGATTCATTTCACTAGTTTCAATCCCACTTCTTCACCCCTGTGAGCATCACCCGATGCAATGAGTGCTAAGTGAACTATTCAAAAATCATGAGAAATTAGTCAGTTACGGCTACCTCTCATGGAAATGGTCATACATGAATGACTTACTTAACGCAATTGAATCCCAAAATGATATCTAATATAATGCAATGCGTAAACCCCCATACTTAAATTCAAAAAAGAGTGAAGGGATCTCTAATTGAATGGTTCATGAGGCACAATACTTGCTAAGGTTTTGCAAATGGGGTAGCAAGCTAAGTGGGCTTGATTGTGGGGAAAACTCCACAGTTAAGCGTGCTTGAGCCAGAGGCGATCTGGGATGGGTGACCTCCCGTGAAGTCATGGTTACCAGGTGCAAGCCCCGGAAGTGATGATTGATGCTATGTGATTCATTTCACTAGTTTCAATCCCACTTCTTCACCCCTATGAGCATCACCGATGCAATGAGTGCTAAGTGAACTATTCAAAAATCATGAGAAATTAGTCAGTTACGACTACCTCTCATGGAAATGGTCATACGTGAATGACTTACTTAACGTAGTTGAATCCCAAAATGATATCTAATATAATGCACTGCGTAAACCCCCATACTTAAATTCAAAAAAGAGTGAAGGGATCTCTAATTGAATGGTTCATGATGCACAATACTTGTTAAGGTTTTGCAAATGGGGTAGCAAGCTAAGTGGGCTTGATTGTGGGGAAAACTCCACAGTTAAGCGCGCTTGAGCCAGAGGCAATCTAGGATGGCTGACCTCCTGGGAAGTCCTGGTTACCGGGTGCAAGCCCCGGAAGTGATGATTGATGCTATGTGATTCATTTCACTAGTTTCAATCCCACTTCTTCACCCCTGTGAGCATCACCCGATGCAATGAGTGCTAATTGAACTATTCAAAAATCATGAGAAATTAGTCAGTTACAACTACCTCTCATGGAAATGGTCATACGTGAATGACTTACTTAACGCAGTTGAATCCCAAAATGATATTTAATATAATGCACTGCGTAAACCCCCATACTTAAACTGACAATTAGTTCCTCAAATAGTTTGGAACTAATTTAACTGGAATTAACTCAGTAAACTAAGCTAACTAATTACAGCTCAAATATAACTCAATATTATCTCCTTAATTAAGGGATAATCTCCTTAATTTAAGGGATAATTGTTGCATGACTGTAGAAAGACTTCTAACATGAATTTCTCCAACTAATTTATCCATAATGAATTAATTAATTAATTCCAAGTAGCTGGTGAGACCTAATTCGAATTTAATTCAAGGACAAATTAAAATTGGAATATTTTGGATTCTATTTTTGTCATTTCTTGTTGCTATTTTCAACAGAAGGCACGAGCGCATTAGCTGATTTTGAATTAATAGAAATTGTGTATGACAGCAACCCCTATCTTGTGCTTCTTGGCATTGATTGGGTTTCTGACATGAGTAGGGTAATAAACTTAAAGAAGCGAAAGACGATATTTGAAAATAAATCGCTCCGTGTAATAGTACCGCTAGATCCTATAGAAGGATCGCGCTATACTGAACCAGTCCGCGATTATGAAAGCGATGATGATTTGGACTGCATATATAAGATAACAGCGTGAGACCAAGATTGGGTGAATCCGACAGTGGATGGATGAATTACATGGGATCGTGAGAGTTCCTACACCTCAGACTCGAACGAAGAATTAGAGCATTGGCAGAATCAGCTACATGAAGTAACTACACTGAGCTGTAACATGATGACCCAGTCATTGCACTATGTGTCATCAGAGGTAAGAAATCTACCCACTTATGATGGCTTGAATGATGTGGATGTGTTTTTGGATGCATTTGAGAGGGAAGTACCAGAGAAGCAGTGCTTCCAGGCTTTGGACTAGGCACTGCGCGCTACGCCCGTGAGATGGTGGGGTATGCACAAGGGTAGTTTTGATGATTGGCACGAGTATAGGAGGATGATGAGAACACGCTTTGGGAAGCTGAAGGTATGAGTTACAGACAAGTATGACAGGAAGGATGATCCACGCATGCACTTAGCCAAATGAGCTAAGGCCTACGGAGAGAAGACCCAACCAGAATGGGGGCACCCATTTTGTCACACCCTGGATGTCATCCCAATGAACTGGTACTTGAAGACAGAGCTCTACCATGGCACAGGAGAATGGGATATTTTGTGCAAAGGGTTCATAATGACGTTCAACTTTGAAGACGAGTTTGACTATATTGACGAAGCGCTACAAGAAGTTAAAGCAACGATCTTTAGGATGTAGCAGGATCCTTTGGATATGATTCAACCCGATTGGACTACTCAGCTAAGCCACGCACTGGAATGCTATAATGTGACTGTTTAAGAAGAATACGAGGACCCCTGAAAGATTAATATCCCTGAAACCGATGGTCACCATGAGGTTGAGGGATCGTAGATCGAGAATCCTGATATAATCGTGCTACTGAAAATTAAACAGATAAATATTGGCATGGAGGTAGAGCCCAAATTCGTGAAGATTGGAGATTAATGGGATGATGCAATGGTAGATAAGGTCACCGAATTGCTCCGTGAGTACCAGGATTTGTTCCCTACCAAGTTTATGGAGTTAAAGGGGATAATAGGAGACCTGGGTGTTATGAAGGTCATGTTAAAACCCGACACAAAGCTGGTTAAGAAAAGACCTTACCGTCTCAATCCGAAGTATAAGGAGAAAGTTTGATTAGAGTTAGATAAGATGCTCGCGGCAAGCATCATTGAGCCCACAGAAGAATATGATTGGGTGAGCCCAATGGTGGTATAGGAAAAGAAGCAGAAGGATGAAATAAGGATATGCGTAGATCTCAGGAAGTTGAATGACGCTTGCGTGCATGATCATTTCCTGACTCCATTCACTAATGAGGTATTGGATAATGTAGGTGGTAAGGAAGCATACTCCTTCACTAATGGGTTCTCTGGGTACCATCAGATCAAAATCGGGCCTGAAGATAGAAGCAAGACAACCTTCGTGACTAAATGGGGATGTTTTCAGTACACCACCATGCCTTTCGGATTAAAGAATGCGCCTGCGATTTCTTAGCGCATAGTCATTGCTGCATTCAAAGACTTCATTCATAAGTTTCTAGAAGTGTACTTTGATGACTGGACTATGTTCGGGTTGGTCAAACACCATGTGGCAAGCTTTCACTTAATGCTAGATACTTGTCGAAGGTACCAGATTGTGCTCAGTCTGAAGAAATATTTGTTTTGTGTCCCTTTTGGGACTCTACTGGGTCATGTCGTATGCAGATAGGGATTGATGGTAGACCCCGCAAAGATCACAGTGATAATTAACCTGCCAAGGAGTGTGAAACCATTGCATGCAACCTTGGGACATACTGGGTACTATAGGAAGTTTATCAAGGGCTATGCCTAGATCACCGTGCCTATGGAGAAGTTGTTGAAAGAGGATATCATGTTCTGTTGGAACGAGGACTGTCAGAAAAGCTTGGATGTGCTGAAAGGGAAAATGGTCACCGTGCCGATTTTAATCTTCCCTGATTGGAAGAAGGAGTTTCATGTACATGTAGATGCATCATGTATAGCACTGGGAGTAGTACTGACACAGGCTGGTGGAGCAAAATTGGACCATCCTTCGTAAGTAGGAGGTTATCCAAGGCTAAGAAGAACTATTCCACCACCGAGCGTGAGGGACTAGCCATGGTGTACGCGCTCCAGAAGTTTAGACACTATTTGTTGGGTGGACATTTTAAGATGTATACAGATCATTTTGTGTTGAAATACCCAGTCAATAAGCCTGTGTTGGGGGGCGAGAATATATAGGTGGTTGTTATTGTTCCAAGAGTATGATTTTGAAGTTATTGTGAAGCCTAGATGACTGAATGCGGGGACCAGACCATCTGTCGCGCATCGAAACGAGAGAAGATCCAACTAATTTGGAGGAATGATTTCCTGATGCGCAACTATTTTCAGTGTGCATCGCAGATGGTCACTTTGAAGACATCATACACTTCCTAACGATAGGAACTACCCCAAAGGCTACACCACCCAGCAAAAAAAGGAGTTAGTGGTGTGCGTGACATAATTTTCTATCATTGCTGGACGCCTGTAGAAAATGGGGTTTGATGAAGTATTGCGATGACATGTACCGGAGTTTGAAAGAAGCAGTATCCTCATGGATGCTCATTCTACGTGAAGGGTTGTGGTGGCCAACCCTCCATTAGGATTCAAAAGCCTACTACAGGGCATGTGACGTGTGTCAAAGGACTGGCAGGCCATCGTGGAGAGATGAGCTGCCTCTGAACCCACAGATGACGTTACAACCTTTTGAGAAATGGGCAATAGATTTTGTGGGACCCATTCAGCCTCAAGGAAAGAAGATAGGTGTGTGGTACATTATCACCTCGACTAAGTATTTGACCCAATGGATGGAGGCACAACTTGTGAAGGACCGCATAGGTGCAACCACTGCAAAGTTTTTCTTTGAGTATGTACTAACACGATTTGGGTGTCCAAAGATTTTGATGAATGATCGTGGTACGCACTTTCTGAATGAAACAATTAGCGCGTTAATGGAGGAATTTCAAGTCTATCACTAGAAAAGCACACCTTATCACCCACAGGTTAACAAGACGGTGGAAGAATTCAATAAGGTACTGGAGAACAAACTGACCAATGTTTGCAATGCTCAACGAAATGATTGGGACCTGTGCATACCCGAAGTACTATGGGCTTATTGAACGACATGCAAAAATTTGACTGGACAGACACCCTTTAGGCTTGTGTATGGTGTTGAAGCAGTGATGCCCATGGAATACATTGTGCCTAGTTTGCACATAGTGACACTCATGGGTATGATGGATCTCGAAGCCCTGGAAGAGAGGCTCACGCAGCTGGCTGAGCTTGAGGAAGAAAGGTTTCTAGCGGGATTTCACCAATAGGTCCAAAAGCAGTGCGAAAAAGCATGGCATGATCGGCACTTTAAACTGTGCACCTTTAAGGTAAATGATCTAGTTTTGTTATATGACAGCAAGTTTGATAAATTTACAGGGAAATTCAGGGTGCACTGGCTAGGGCCCTATGTCATTAAGGAGATTACTGATGGTGGAGCAGTTCAGTTGGTTAAATTGAATGGAGATCCCTTCCTAGGAAAGGTGAATGGCAGCCAATTGAATCCATACACCGTTGACTAGGCTAGTTGACTATATGAATAAGCATAGTCTTAGTGCTCCAGACAGCTGAAAGGAGGCATGGGACTATAAACTACATTGCCTGGGTTGGGAAACTGCATGATCGGGGGATTGCGCGGAGCAAACCACGGAGGTGAGTTGAAAAGTGACCGTTAAAGTCACTGTTCATGATTTGATGGTGAGAACGCGGCCAAATGGAGCGGGCAGGTGACATTTAAGATGAAATTTATGGGTAAGATCCTGGAAAATCTGTCGCCAATCCAACATCAATGAACCAAATTTGGGGGGAACGGTCAGATTTGAATTCAAAATGTCCTATAAATTACATGTGGTTGCCCAATGAAAAACACTTCGCATTTTGAGCATTGAGTTAGTGAGCTCTCAAACGTGCATGAACCGCGCATTTTTCGAAGAATTGGTTGACTACCTAACATTTTATCAATTTCCAGAGTCTGACCACAATTTCATCCTTGACATTATCCCAGGATCAGAAGCTATGGATGCCGAAGTAGTGACAGCCGAGGGGGCTGTGCCGGAGGTTGTTATGGAGGCAAAGGGAGTTTCTCTGGAGGTTGCAGAGGTACTAGCTGAAGTCCCCAAGTCACCACAGATGCCTAGATTGAAGCCTACCCTGACCAAGGAGAGTGCAAAGGATAAGAAAGGCAAGCAGGTTGTGACACCGATGCACGCGTTGCCTAAAAGAAACCCAAAGAAGGATAAGCCCACTGCACAAGAAAAGGGAGAAACTATTAACTTGGAACCAGGGGAGGAATAAATTGAGGGCATCCTGATGGATGATGAGGATATGGGAGTGGAAGTGGAGGACGTTGAAGTCGAGGTAACCATATTACTAAGTTTCCCAAGTATGTCCCTCCATGCAAGGGCAAGACCAAGGTGCTAAAGGACATTGACAAAAGCAAGGTCGCCTTGCACATACCTCTGTTTCCGGACGAGATTATCTTTGAAGGACCATGCATGGGGTAGGTCCCGCTGTTAAAATTGGAATACTGGTACTTAGCTTACATTGAGAAGTTCCCTCACTTGGCGATAGAATAGATAATGCACGGTGTTGTTCATACAACCACCGGGTTGACTACGTTGGAACTATGGACATGGCTCAAGGGTAGAAAAGGTAGGTCTGCTCAACCCACTATGGGTGTTGCACTACAATCACACACCCATTACATTATTGGTAATCAAGAAGTTGCTATGCTTGGTGCACAATGGGTGTCTATGATGACCTGGGTGCAGGCGATATAGACAAGCGGCCGAAACCTGATATAATTTCTTCAATCTCGGGCTGAATTCTTCTTTCTAGTTCAACAAGCATATCAGTCATCTACTGTTAGACTGACAGCTTCATGGGTTTCCCTTTGATCACCCCAACCCTTGTTATCGGGCACAAATCATACCATAGGTTGTTTTCCTCCTTCCAGACTATAATTCCTTAGGAATTATAATAATATACTAGCGTTGCTTTTAAATGAGGAAACTACGTTTTAAACTCAAAATACACAGTTGGCGGGTTTCTGTTCCAAGGAACAGAATAACACTATCGGCGCTTTTAAAACCACTATAGTGTTAATTCCAAAGAATTACACTATCGGCGCAAGACTTCAAAGAAAAGTGTTATACCTAAATACCACTATCGACGGTTACAATCGGCCCTTCCAACACTCCTTCCTCCAATGCGATAACACGTAGTGTTATCGGAGATCGCAATTAGCAACTCCAATATTATAAATACTTGGCTCCTCTCACTCTAGTCTTGCAATGCGACAAGTCTTGTGGACCCAATAACCTATCCACCTTGCTCTATAGCATTTTAGGTCCGAGCTATCAGAGTTTCGGGCTTCGGTGGTTCCAAAGTCCTTCCCGCTCCCCTTTGGTTTTGTGATGCGATAATGATTCGGGCCCAATATGGGTATGAACCATACTTAATAAAATATCAGGTCCAAAACTTTATTCAGCTAAGTAATTCCACGGGTTTTCCTGTGTAAAATAGAGTTTCCTCTTGGAAGCTCAAAAATGCTTATAATGGAAATAAGGTGTGCCAATATAAGGGAAAGCACGTTAATAAGTTTAAAGTGAATATTAATAGGGAAAATAGAACTGAATCACCATTAACAAGGTTCAGAAGTAAAGAACCGCAACTAATTATACATGCAATTACTAATTAACAGAGAACCATCCAATCAGACACACAGAGAGAGTTTTCCATATGACAATGTCTCCGGGATCGATTAACACCCAGAGAAGTCTCGTTATTTCCTTTTAAATTAATAGATAAAGCCCTCTTAGTCCTTATCCCTTTACAAAATCTTGCCCATTACATAAAGTGATTAAATCAATTATCCATAAAGCTTACTACATCTTATCCATAAAGCAATTATTACAACATGATCTTATTCTTGAATACTATCCTTATCCTAAACTAGGAAAGCATGGAAATTGATGGCTAAAGGACCCCACTCCTTTGCCTGTATATTTTTTAATTTATTTTTGGAATAAGTTTGAAGATTTATTTCCTCTAAGTCACATGCTCCTGCATCAGACTCCTGAGGACAAAATTCTTCATGGCCTCCTGTCCATGAACTCATCTACAGAACTACCCAGTTTCTGTAGCATGTCTTCTGTAACCCAAGTAGCTTTAGCGATTGGTTGATCCTTCCATTTTACCAAATACTGGAAGTACTCTTGTCCCCTTGTTCTCTTAAACATTTTCATGTCCAGAATTCTTTCTGGCTGCAATTCCTTTGTTGTGGGTAACTGTTTTACCCAGTAAATCTCTTGGGTCTCTTGATCCTTTCCTGAATCATTTGTAGTTTCACATTCATACTTGTACAGGTTAGAATTATTGAAAATTGGTGATATTCCAACATCAGGGGGTAACTTAATCTCATAGGAATTTTCAGAAAATTTCCTCAATACTTTGCACGGTATAATTTTCTTGAACTTCAATTTGTTATACTCCCTCTTTGGAAACCTCTCCTTTCTGAGGTGTGCTAAACCCAAATCTCCAACTTCAAAGTTCACCTCTCTTCTTTTCATGTCTGCTTTGGTTTTGTATTTGATGTTATGATCCTGAAGTTGTTGTTTCACTTTTTCTTGTATTGCTTGCATTTCTTAAGAAAAATCTTCTCCCTTTGCACTTCTCATCTCTTCTTTTCCCAAGTTTCTTAACTCAATTACTCCTCTTGGATGCATTCCATAAACAATATGAAATGGACTCTGTCATGTACTCCTATTAGGTGAGTCATTATATGCATACTCAGCTTGTGCCAACACTTGATCCCATTGCTTTGGACGTTCTACAGTAAGGCTCCTTAAAAGATTTCCCAAACTCCTCTTCACAACTTCAATCTATCCATCAGTTTGTGGATGATAGGCAGAGCTGAAACTTAGTTTAGTTCCCAATTTCTTCCATAGTGTCCTCTAGAAATTTCTAACAAATTTGGAATCTCTCTCTGAGACAATACTCTTAGGCAACCCATGCAATCTTACAACTTCCTTAAAAAACAAATTAGCATTGTGAGAAGCATCACTAGTTTTATAACATGGAATAAAGTGTGCCATTTTTGAAAATCTATCCACTACAACAAAAATTGAATCATTACCTCTTTGAGCCTTTGGTAAGCCCAAAACAAAATCCATATTTACCATATCCCAAGGCCTATCTGGAATTGGTAATGGGATATACAAACCTATGTTTTGGCTCCTTCCCTTTTCATATTGACAGATTTTGCAAGTTTTCACATACTTCTCTACTTCAGATTTCATTTTCAGCCATAAATAAAATCTTTTTAACTGCTCATAAGTCTTCTCTACACCAAAGTGTCCTGCAAGTCCTCCACTATGTTTCTCTTTGATTAAGTTCTCCCTCATAGAACAGTTTGGTATGCACAACTGATTTTTCTTAAACAACAGTCCATCTTATAAGAATTAATCCAACCATTTACTCCTATCCACCAAAACAACATTTTTACAAGCTTCAAATGCCTCCTTAAAATCTAGATATGTTTCATACAATTCTTTAATAAAATCAAAACCCAACACTTGGATTTGACTCTCTTGCAGTAATACACTTATCCTACTTAAGGCATCTGCAACTTTGTTTGATTGGCCATTTATATTCCTCAAGACAAAATGGAAACCTTGAAGATACTCTACCCATTTAGCATGTTTCTCGCTAAGCTTTGGCTGGTTCATAATGGTATAGTGCATGGTTATCTGAATAAAGTATGAACTCCTTTGACATTAGATAATGCCTCCATTTCTTCAATGACTACACAACTGCATAGAACTCCTTATCATAATAAGAATACTTCTTCTTTGAATCATTTAGATTTTCACTAAAATAAGCTATAAGTCTGTCTTCTTGACTTAATACACCTCCAATAGCTTCTTCGCTGGCGTCACACTTCACTTGGAAAGGTTTACTAAAATCAGGTAGAACCAAAATAGGCTTTTCAATGATCTTCTTCTTTAACAGCTGAAATTTCTTTTCTGCTTCTACAGTCCATCTAAATGGTTGTTTATCTTTCTTTATGGTATCAATAATAAGAGCATTGATCTTACTAAAATTCTTAATGAATTTTCTATAAAAACTAGCAAGACCATGAAAACTTCTTACCTCGGAGACACTTTTAGGTGAAGGCCACTCCATGATTGCCTTGATCTTCTCTAGATCCATCATCGGCCCTTTAGCAGAAATAACAAAACCCAAGTACACTAGCTCCTCTTTCATAAATGAACACTTATTCAAATTTAGCAATAACTTCTCTTGTTGTAGCCTTTGTAAGACATAATTGAGATGTCTTATGTGCTCCTCCTTAGACCTGCTGTAAACTACTATATCGTCCAGAAATACTATTAAAAATTTACCAATGAACTCTTTAAGAACTTCATTCATGAGTCTCATAAACATACTTGGTGCATTTGACAACCCAAAAGGCATTACTCTCCACTCATACAATGCGTCATTTGTTTTAAAATCGGTTTTCCATTCATTCCCTTCTGTTATCCTTATCTGATGATACCCACTTTTAAGATCTAGTTTTGAAAAATACCTTGCTCCAATCAGGAAATCCATTAACTCGTCAATTCTAGGTAAAGGAAATTTGTACCTGATTGTGATTTTATTGATGGCTCTTGAATCTGTACACATTCTCCAGCCTCCATCTTTCTTTGGACTCAACACTGTTGGTACTGCACAAGGACTCAAGCTTTCTCTGATCAGCCCTTTGTCAAGCAATTCTTGCACCTGCTTCCTAACCTCTTTATTTTCTATAGGAGTCATTCTATAAGTTGCTTTGTTAGGTAGACTTGCTCCAGGAATCAAATCTATATGATGGCTTATTCTTCAAATGGGTGGTAACTCATTGGGAAAATCATCAACAATAATATCACAATAATTCTCCAACATTTCTTAAATTTCAATGGGTAAATCATAAACTTTAGTAGAAATCATTATTACCTTGGGATTGCAAATTACAACAAAATTTACCTCATTCTCTTCAATCTGCTTCAAGTATTCTTTTCCTCCTAGTAACAGAGTTTTTGGATCAATTTTCTCTCCTAATGCATTTCCTTCTTGCAGAGGCAGCAACGTATGATTTACACCATCCTTTCCAAACTTGTAGGTGTTTCTTTTCCCATCAGGAATGATTCCTCTGTCATATTGCCAAGGTCTTCCAAGCAATATTTGACACACATCCATTGGCATCATATCACATACAATTTTATCTTTATACTTGCCCACCTGAAACTCCACGTCACACTGTTCATTCACTAACAGTTGATGTCCCTTTTGTAACCATGACACCTTGTAAGGTGTTAGATGTTTCATTGTCTTCAGCTTCAATTTCTCCACCACTTCTGTAGAGACCAAATTATCAGTGCTGCCATTATCAATGATCATCTGAAAACATTTCCCTAGAACTTTACACACTGTTCTAAATAAATTCTTTCTTTGTGATGGTTCAACTATCTCCTTTGCTGGCTTGAGCAAAACTTTATTAACTGCCCAAGATTCTCCTCTCTCTGGTATACTTTCTTCTTCTGCCACTACTATTGCTGTTGATTCTCCCTCAGCTTGAGCAACGATGACATTCCTCTGATTTTTTTCTGCATTCTCTGGGCACTCAAAAGCTCTGTGACCCAGTTTGTTACATCTGTAACATCTTACTTCTCTTCCTCTTCCTCTACCTCCTCTTCCTCTAGAAAAACTCCCTCTGCCTCTTGCATCACCACTTGTGGGTGCATGATGAGTTGAGCTACTGCTAGCTCCATCTTTAGGTGTTTTAGATCTTCCTCTACCACCTTGACTTCCCCTTCCTTGGAAAGTACCTCTCCCTCTGGCAGACTGCTTCCTCATGAGTTTTTTTCAACTTTTAGTGCCATCTGATAAGCTTCTTCTACTGTTTTAGGGGATAGTATACTTATCTCATCTTGAATGTCCATCCTAAGACCATTCACATATCTGGCTACCTTCTCATCTATATCCTGAGCTTCTCCAGCTCTTATGCTTACCTTGTAGAATCCCTCTGTATATTCTTTCACTGCTAAAGACCTTTGTCTAAGATTCTGCATCTGTCTGAACAAGGTTTGTTGATAATTATGTGGTAGAAACTTACCTCTTAGCTTTGCTACCATCCCACTCCAATTTTTGATTGTTTGATTGCCAAGTCTCTTCCTTTTCGCCTGCACACCATCCCACCAAAGCACTGCATAGCCTTTTAGCTTGGTGACAACAAACTTTACTTTCTTCTCATCTTCTGTTTCTTCATAGTCAAAGAATTTCTCCATGCCATTAATCCAATCTATCAATTATTTCGGATTTAGTCCTCCCTCATATATTGAAACCTCGGTCTTTGGCCTAGCTGTGGATCTCAACACTGACTGGAAGAATTTCATCTCAGGAGTAACTGCTACAACTTCTTCCTCTGCATCTTCAACCTCAGGTTCACTAACATCTCCATCATCTATATTTCTTCCTGTTGTTAATGCATCCAATCTAGCTTGCATCTGTTGCACATCTTCCATTACTTCAGCATATGCAACAAGTCGTCCTCTTCCACCACGTCCTTGTCCTCTTCCAAATCTGAAAGCCATTTTAACTTTCCTTCTTTTGCTTCTGAGATTCAATTCAGTGTCAGCTGGTGGCTCTGATACCATTAATGATGACCTGGGTGCAGGCGATATGGACAAGTGGCTGAAACCTGATATAATTTCTTCAATCTCGGGCTGAATTCTTCTTTCTGGTTCAACATGTATATCAATTATCTACTGTTAGACTGACTGCTTCATGGGCTTCCCTTTGAGCACCATAACCCTTGTTATCGGGCACAAATCATACCATAGGTTGTTTTCCTCCTTCCGGACTATAATTCCATAGGAATTATAATAATATACTAGTGTTGCTTTTAAATGGGGAAACTGTGTTTTAAATGCAAAATACACAATTGGCGAGCTTCTATTCCAAGGAATAGAATAACACTATCGGAAATTTTAAAACCACTATAGTGTTAATTTCAAAGAATTACACTATCGGCGCAAGACTTCAAAGAAAAGCATTATACCCAAATAACACTATCGGCGGTTGCAATCGGCCCTTCCAAAACGCCTTCCCCGATGCGATAACACGTAGTGTTATAGGAGATCACAATCAGCGATTCCAATATTCTAAAGGCTTGGCTCCTCTCACTCCAGTCTTGCGATGCGACAAGTCTTGCAGACCCGATAACCTATCCACCCTGCTCTATAACATTTTGGGTCCGAGATATCGAAGTTTCGTGCTTCAACAGTTCCAAAGTCCTTCTCGCTCCCCTATGGTTCTACGATGCGATAATGATTCAGACCCGATACTGGTATGAACTAGACTTAATAAAATATCAGGTCTAGAACATTGTTCAGCTAAGTAATTCCACGGGTTTTCCCGTGTAAAACAAAGTTTCTGCTTGGAAGCTCAACAATGCTTATAATGGAAATAAGGCGTGCCAATATAATGGAAAACACGTTAATAAGTTTAAAGCGAATATTAATAGGGAAAACAGAGCTTAATCACCATTAACAAGGTTCAGAAGTAAATAATTGCAACTAATTATACATGCAATTACTAATTAACAGAGAACCATCCAATCAGACGCACAGAGAGAGTTTTCCATATGACAATGTCTCCGGGATCGACTAACACCCAGAGAAGTCTCGTTTATGTCCTTTTAAATTAATAGATAAAGCCCTCTCGGTCCTTATCCCTTTACAAAAGCTTTCCCATTACATAAAGTGATTAAATCAATTATCCATAAGGCTTACTACAGCTTATCCATAAAGCGATTATTACAACATGATCTTATTCTTGAATTCTATCCTTATCCTAAACTAGGAAAGCATGGAAATTGATGGCTAAAGGACCCCACTCCTTTGCCTGTAGATTTTTTTATTTTATTTTTGGAATAAGTTTGAAGATTTATTTCCTCCAAGTCGCATGCTCCTACATCAGTCTGTAGCTGGAGGAGCTGATACCCGTCACCGACAGGTTGATCCATAGGATCACATGACTGCCATATATAGGGGAAAATCCAGCCATGATGTTTGGCAGAAAAGGTGGCGAGCATACCCTCGCAGAGGCCATGAAGGAAATATTCAAGCTTGTGAAGAAGCCGTGAGGCTATTCCATCTCGAGTATCTATGATCCTGTGGTCAAGGTGGCCACGCAGATTTTAGCAGGAAAAGTAATGCGGAAGTGTCATGTAGATGAAGTGCCAGAACCCGTCATCGCCCTAGCGGCCCAATGCACAGAAGGAGTTCATTTTAATTGGGTGCGATATCCCTGCAGTGAGTTCCCTATGAACTTTCATAGGGCACAGGACCTCAGCAAGACCTTCCACTATGCATGGCTCTTACTTTCCATCGTGCTGGTAGCCTGGGAGCTGCCTGAAGATAGTCAATTCCTCTCGGTCACGCCAGACCTTCCAAAAGCAATGAAGTACGCTTCACTGTGGGTCACCAAGGATTCTCAGTGCATCAAGGATAACAAGATCTTTTGGATCTTGATGGAAATGAATATACGCATGGATATCAACTGCAAGCCGCGATTGTCACCTACTGTGTTTTCCAAACTGCAGGAGTATGTGGAGCTCAAGTCAGACTTTTAGCATGTATCGATCAGGGCATGGAAGGACCCTGAGAAGAAGTGGCATGAATTGCCTTACTTGGAAACTAATGATGCGATCGATGTAGTTGTTAATCGCTAGTCAGCAAAATGGTGCACTGCCTCAGACTCAGCGGTGGGATCGAGCAAGTCTACCACACAGTGAAAAAAGGAGGAGGCCAAGCTTAAGATGGTGCAGCTAGCTGAGAAGAGGAGGAAGGAGGCCGATGACAAGGCCTAGGTAGAGAATGATGCCGCACAACAGGTGGATCAAATCGCGGCTCTAAGAAAGGTGCAAGGTCGCCCTCGACAAAGAGACGGATGAGCATACAAAGGAGCATAGAGCGGACCCATAGACGACATTGTTCCGTATCAAGCATCCTAGAGGACAAGAAAAATTTGGGTTGTGAAAGAATTCTAAGGCCAGTAAGATGTCGTTGGACCCAATCACCCTAACAGAGGGAGATTTGAACGACATTGGAGATACAGTGCAGGATGTCACGGAAAAGGTCCTCCAGCAGTTCGAGCAGAAGCAACAACAAGTATTGGGGGCCATCCAGACAGGTCTGCATGAGCTACAAATTTGTGCATCAAAGACCAACGCGGCGTCCACTAGCCTCACCATGGGTACTTCAGAAGCTGTCGAGATGCTGCACGCGAAGGACTCCCGAGCGATAGTGCTGCTGGAGGGAGCACTGACCATAGAGATCAAAAATGAAAAGCCCGCTGTCAGTGCCCTCAAGGGAGTAGGGTTGAACTTGGCAGTGCTTCCTGGCGAGGCACTCCACCTACTGCAAGATGGGGTGATCGTGAAGCTGAGGTCCTGCAAACAGTGAACTTTGTAGGTGATCAGTGAGCAGAAGATCAATAATGTGTAGATGGCCCTACAGCAAGACTCTTCCATCGCCACCGTAAATGACATAACCGACCGAAAAAAGCGCATAGTTCAGGTCATGGAGGAAGCATGCCAAATGGTCTCAGAATTGGCCATTCCTAAGGGAGAACCGGTAGAGGTGCGCATTCATAAACTAGCTATGAGGGTGCACGATGCTCTCACAGAGTTGGCCAAGGTTTAGCTGGAGCTGAACCTCTAGATTGCAAATCTGCAATTGAAGGCCCAGCCTTCAACTCCACCACAAGTAAAGGAGCAGCGCGCAACCACTGTCACAAAGGCGATAGTGGCAATAGATAGTGTAGTAGCAGACTGCACAAGGTTGTTTAAATAGTCGTTCGAGGTCCTGACCAATTTGAAAGAAGATCCTAATGTACAGAGGCTGGAGATAGAGTCGCGAGAACTACAGTAGCGCTACAATGAGGTGAAAGGAACAACGCACACTGCTGCCCTCACACAAAGACTTGCAAAGCTATAGGAGGCCAAAACAGTGAAGGAACCGGTAGATGCAACAATGTTAAAGGCGCGCTTGAAGCCGTGGTTGGACGAGGCCTATTTGATCACAACCTCCATTGAAGGCAAGCTTGCTAGTCTGCAAACGACTCAATAGAAGCTTCAGGCTAACAGTTCAGGACCATCGATAGAGAAATTGGTTGAAGAAGTGAAGCAGGCAGCCACAAAGTGCACCACCGAGGTGGCAATTGCTAGTTCCAGCCTTCGGAGCCTGTCACCAGGGATCAACATGAGCACTTACTATGTCTGCTTTTTTTAGATGTTTTGCACATGATGTTCAGCACAAAACATGTCACAAGTGTGTCCATCAAAAGAAGCTCAAAAAAATATTTCCAGCAGTATATCACACTCCTGTAACCAGCTCCCGGATTAGAATATATGATCAAAATGAATGAGTGATTCTTGGTTATGCATGTTTTGAGGTCAGTTGCTGCACACAATGACAAGTTTAGTACAAAATCAGTTTTTGAATTAATGGTAAGGAATTTTTCAAAAGTGAAAGAGGTTTTTGTTCATCACATACCAAATAACAAAAACCTCCTTCATTTTATGCACAGGTGCTACTATGTGGGAGATATATAGTGATATTTGGAGCTTACATTAAAACAAAGCAAATTTTTCATATTTTTGACTATTTTAGTCATTTTAGTGCGAGGCCATTTTACAACAGATGGAAAGTAATTTTACAAAATCCAAGGAGGTTTTTGTTAAAAACAAGCCATATAACAAAAAAATCTTTCATTTTATTCATAGGTGTCACGAATTGGGATATGCGACTAGATCTTTACAACTCATTTTCACAGATTTAAATTTTTAATGATTTTCTGTTTTAGAGATGATTTTGTAGAACAGATTGCGAGCAACTGGAAATGAATTTCTTAAATTTGAGAGAGGTTTTTCTCCAGCGTGACCTTAGCTACAAAAGCCACTTTCAGTTTTGTAACAGGTGCTATTGTTTAGGAGATACGAATTCATCTTCAACACCAATTTTCAGAAATTCAGCCCAAGTTTAATGTAACTGATTCTACTTTGAAGAAAATGGTTGAGCTCAATCCCTTAGTACAAGGATGAGAAAATGTATATATTTTATGAATTTCATAGTGTAGGGGTTGGAATTTGGTAGAAGTTTGGACTGTTGAGAAAGAAAGGAGCTTCATTGTACATTCATATCAGTATTTTGGCTAAGGAATTGAGACCAGGGTTTGCAGTACTCTTTGGGATCCTTGTGGCATTTGTGTTGGTACAATGCTTTCTTATGTATTTGTGAATTTATTCATGTGTTATATGTATCATTTCTCTTTTATTTCTTCTCAGCTAAACAAACAAGAGTGTAAGTAGAATACATTGAAATTGCAGTGCTTTACTCGAAGTTTGTTTTAGTTTCTTGATGTTTTCAACTGTTTGGAGAGGATCCATGGCTTCCCTTGCCCTCTCCAACTCCTCCTCTATCTGATCCATCCATCTCACTTGATTTAGAGTGCCTAATATAGTTTCCTTCCTTGCCCCATTGAGACCCCTGCAAGGCTGAGCCTCATTCCCTGCACCAAAAATCTTCCTTTCCCTTAGAGCCCACAAAATCATCATTTTATTCAATCAAAATCCTTTGTGCCTATACCTAGCCTAAGATCGAAAGCTATATCAGTCGATCTCAAGCCCTTAGTGATCATAATTCGCCGAGATTTACCTGGAGAGAGCCCTCTCCTGTCCTGGTAGGGCTAGCTACCAGGCTGAGCATGGTTTGATGTTGGCCTTGGATCCTACCTTTTCAGCCTTAGGTAAATCTAGGCACTAACAGCAGTCATACAGGTCAAGCTGGGAGGTCTTCGTACCAAGATCTTCACACCCGAAGAGTGACCCTAGGGCGAGGTCACCATGTTTGTGTTGAGGCCCTATTGGGAATGGGTTCCCCTAAGAGCAGTTTTGGGGCTAAAAACCCATGTTTTGGGGCAATTTTGTAATAAAGTTGTAAATCCTCTACATTTTGTGGTCGCGGAGAGAGAATGTGTCAAGAGTCATAAAGGGTTGTCTACCCTTATTTTGTAAAGTGTCAAGTTGGGTGTAAAGATCCAACCATGGTCTACAAACCATGGGATTGTATAAAAAGAAGCTAAGTGAGTAAGCTCTGAGTAAGGAGAAGAACGAAGAGTAAGTAGCGAAGTAGAGGAGAAGCTTAAGTGTTTTCGGGTCTTAGTGTAGGTAGAGGCTCTGCAGCTGAGTGCACAGAGGCCTAGGGTAGAAGTCTGCAGCTGAGTGCGCAGAGGCTTAGGGTAGAAGTCTGTAGCTGAGTGCGTGGACCCTTGCAGATGTGTGTGCAGAGTGGATAGAGCCTTTATTAAATTGAAAGATATCATAAAGAGAAGTATTATGCAATTATTGTGTATTTAGTCTTTGTTAATGCATCTAATTATATTACGATATGGGTTTATTTTAAAATGTTTATTTGATGCGCGAATGTATGTGATTATATCTGTTAATTGAACGTAAGTAAGATTATCATTTTATTCCATGGTAACTGTAATTAATTGGTAGAATAAGTAAAACACTTGAGATAGCTTGGGAACCTATACTATACATCGTCATAGCAACACGAAAGCACCTGAACCACTGGTTAGGGCTGCGTAAAGGTCAATCATACACCTTCGCAGAGGTATTGAAGGGCAGGAGAGAGGGTAGATCGGTAAGCCCTAAGGCTTAGTGACCTGCAAAAAGGTAAGAGAAGCGGGTATAAATCGACATCACGACCATCTCAAGGTGAAGAAAATTGGTTCTAGCATCCCCCCATATTGCTTTAGGTGAGACTTCGATTCGTGCTCCACAGGTTGATGCCGAAACGACCTGTAGTGTAGGGATTCATTTATTTGACTAATGCTGAACCTAGGTCAGGGCCGACAAAGCCAACAATGGCATAACAATCATTTGGATGAATTTTGTATGGTGTCCTATGCCATTTGTGATGATCCTCAGTATTGCAACAAGAATGTTGCAATTCCCAAGGCTACAAACTTAAATTATCAACCTGGTATTCGTACACGCTTAAGAGGTGTCGACACTATATGTGAAGCATACAATGTGTCCTTCTTTCGTTGATATGATGTAATGGAGTGAATTTCATGAAATCAAGGCCTAAACTAATTGCAGAAATGGAAATTTTACTTTGAAAAGAAATTAATCCTAGGAAAGAACAACAATTTGTAATTGAAATCCTAAGAGCATGAATTCAAATAAATATGCCTAATCTACTTTGTAAAAAGGCATGTCCTAATTGGTGTTTATTCTTCCTCCTTCATGGATTTAGAGCCAAGTGGTCATGATTCAAGTCTAAGAGACAAAAACCAAACTTTTGTAGAAAATATGGCCAAGTTTACACGTGCCACAGGAGTTCTACAGAAGGTTGTTATATGGGAAACAAAATTGGTACAGGTGAAACATAATTTCTATAAGAGGAGATAATTCACTGAATGATGAAGTAAATCAAATTAAAATTTGATGGGACAAATTATTTTATTAAGTAGGATGTCTTAGGTCTCCATTCCAAGTGGAATTACTCCAAAACAACCTTGTTAACCCGTGCTAAAAAATAACAGAAAAATACTACTCTAAAAACTGGAAATTCACGAACTAGTGAGCTAGTTAACGTATCAAATTACTAACTTATTGAAGTGAAAATGAAATGGGGTAAATTTTTTTATTAACTTGAATTATTTTTTGACCTAATCCAAGTGGAATAAATTCAATTGAAGCTCATTAACATGTTCTAAAAAATAACAGAAAAGTACTACTAATTTTCTACAAGGGACTCCCTAAAATTCTAGATTTGTGAACTAGTAAACCAATCCAAGTAGCTCAATGATGAAGATGACTATTCAAAATTATTATAAGGATGAATAATTCTTGTGAATCTTTAAATAGCTTAAAAAAAATCACTTCAATCATTTAACCCAATCCTACAATAAGAGAAGAATCAAAACTAAATGTAGAAATTGAAAAAAAAAAAAGAAGATGCATGTGAATAAGAAGTGAAAGGAAGAAAACCAAATTATAAAAAAAGGCTTTGAGGCTCCTAGGATGGCCAAGCCCAAGCATAATCAGAGTCCTATAAAGGATACCAAGCTTTAGAAGCTAAAAGTGGGACCAGACTTCATTATTTGAATCAATCCATATACATCCCTGTTAGAAATGAAATTGGAGCTGCAAAAATACAAGTTTTCTCCACAAGAAGACTAAGAAATACATGCCCCTAGAGGAAAATTGAATTGGTACTGATATAAATTGATGAGGAAGAATTATCCTTGAAAGGAGGAAGCTTTCCCCTCCAAAATCCATCAAATAGTGGATATGGTTCCCAATACTTGAAATTTTCATTAAATGACAGGGAACACATTCCTAGATTTTCTCAATCACTAGAGCTCCAGAATTTGTCAATAATTTCATGATATTTTGTTCATTTATTATACAAAATTGATCCTCCTGTAGTAGGGAGAAAGCCCCTAGATTATCTCCTCCTCCAAATCTTCATAATCTGCCCAATATTCTCACAATATTCTACAAAAATAAATAATATTAGGCACAAATATGCAATTATCTCTAAACCTTCCTAATGAACATATTAAAGCTAAAAATATGTCATCTAATGCAAAAAAGAGAGGTTTAATGTGTTGAAGGATGGTCAGATGGGCCTTAATTTATGTCTAATTTGGAGGCCCATCATACCCCCTTGTTGAAAGTGTTGCTCATCCTCTGAGCAACTTAGTGACCTAATTGTGCCTCATTCATGGCCCTGGTGGCCTCCTTAACATCCCAAGCTACCTCAGAAGGAATTTTGGCACATCTTCTCTTGCTCCATTCTCTTCATCTTCTTCTCCAACTCCTTCTTCTGTAGATCCATCCTTTTCTCCAAGTTCTAATTAGGCTTGTGCTTGTGTCTTAAGAAAAGTCTCCCTGTTAATGTCCACAATGTTTTCCCATGATACAATTTTTTGAACATTCTCCATAACATATGTGATAATTAGCATCCTTGATGAGTTTGTGGACTCTCTTTAATTGAAAACACCCCCCATGATTGTCACTGTGATTTTCCAAACTTTGGAAAACCAATACTCTTAATATGCTACAAGGTTAAAAGAGAAATTTTATCCATACTGGTTAGAGGAAGGAAAACTTCAAACTCAACTCAAAAACAATTCCATTTCCTTTCTTATCTTTCTTAACTCAAAAGAAACATTCTCATTCAATTTTTTTTATTCTCAAACTGCTATCAGAATTTTGGTTGAAGGAATGAGAGGTTTTGCAGGTTTCTTATCCACAGATGGCAGAGAAAAATGTGTACTTACCCTTCTCTTAGATGTACCTCTTCAAATCTAGGGTAAATTTGCTCAAAATCAATATTTTAGTAGCTCTATGGACTTTCCTGTAGCACATTGTCTTCTCATGTAGGAAATTTGTTTCTCCTGTAGCAGCCCTATTTATCCTATAGCAGATCTGTTTTCTCCTATAACATGGTAGTTTGTGCTTTGAGCTGCTTAGTTGGGGCTGCTCTAGTGGTTTTCCTTATCATGGATGTCAAAAATTACTTCCCCTTTTGTTGAACCCCCCCACCCCCCATGGCTCCTACTGTTGTCTCCTTGAATGATTTGAAAGGAATTTCCAATATTTTTCGTTGAATAGTCTAGGGTGAATAGGTAGAGATAGGATGGTTTATTTTTGGTTAGGGAAAGAGAAGAATGATACCCCTTGTCTCAATGAAAGACTTCCTCTGCTCTTTCCTTGCCCCTCTTATATAAGAAAAAAAATTTTCCAAAGGAATTTACCTCTTCAGGTTTTTGCTACATGATGCATGTACCATGCAATTTGTATGGAAAGTGAGGAGGGAGGATGATAATTAATTGGTTGAGGGTGACCAAGACTATTGACCCATCCTTAGTTTATGAAACCTCATCTCTTATTCATTGACAACAAATTTCTAACCATAACATGATCAAGAGAAGAGGTGAAGAATTTTGCATACTTGTACCTACCTGTGATGTCGATTTGTTGTATATGCTTACATGCTATATCTCGACTTCATAATATGATGATCTTGAAGGTTTTTCTCTCCTTTGTTTACTTCTGCACGGGTCTTCTTCACTTGATGATCCTTTGATTGATAAAATTGTTGTGTGTGCAGGTTTCTTCCCAATGTCCCATCTGGCGATCGTGGAGTGGATGGGATGCCTCCTAAGGAGGATGTGTCCATTCTCAACTTCATAAATGGCTTCATGATGCTCAAGGTGGTTGGATCCTTTTCTTTGTGGTTTGAGAAAATTTTGTTTAGTTCTATTGTAATTGTACAGGCTGCTACATGAATAATTCTCTTCTAGTAGGAGTAATTTAATTCTCCTTCAAGACCTCATTACTGCATGTGGGATTGATGGAAATTGAGAGGAGGTATAAGGATAGGATTAAAATCATGAATAGGTGGTGTAAGTGGTGGAAAATTTGATGACAAAGCTTTTTCTGATTTTTTTCATGTAAGGCAAAGTAGAATTTGAAGATAAAATTTGGCTAAATGGAGTGGATGAGTGATGAAAGTGTTGTTGGGGGACCTCTCGCAACCTTACCTAAATAACACATGGCCTTTTGATACTTTCCTCCAATCAGCTCTACCTCCTGTAGCATTTAGGGCTCCTCCTGTAGCAGTTCAGACTGCTCATATAGCATTTCATGATAGTTTGTTGTAGCAAACTAGTTTTATCCATATATCTCAAATGGTATATTGGATTAACCTGAAATATTTTGATAAGGTTTCGATCATCCTTATGTATCTCCCCATAAAAATCCTTGGCCAATGGATGCATGAATATCGAGAAAAATAAAAAAATGGTTGTAGGTGATGGAGGCCGATTTCTTGGAAATGTTAGAAAATTATATATTACAGAGCAATGGAACACATAAAATATATTGTAGAAATATAAACAAAGAAAATGCATAAAACAAGAGACACACAGATATATGTGGTTCACCCAATTTGGGCTACATCCACAGAGAAACAACTAGTCCTTCTTTTTGTATTATCCAGCAAAATGAAGAGATACAACCTATAGTAGATCTGTTGTAATTCCCTCTTCGCTCTCACACAATATCCTCCCTTTTTCTCGTTCAGAATACACATCTACATAGTCATAATACAATTCCCTGATATATAGCAAGGTGTTTCCTTCTAGGGAAAAGAACCCTAAATTAAACATAACTTCTACAGTCATATTTCCGCCTAATGAATGGCCTAGATTGACTACGAAATTATGACATTTTACAAGGAAATTTTATATCTATATTTAGCTTCATTGGCATTGTCCCCGATCCCCCACCGGGGGGTTGGGAGGGCTCTAAAGAATTATCACTGCCCCCCCTGGCGGTGCACAAAAACGGGCGGCGTTGCTACTCCATTACGAACTGGGGTCCAATGCGGCGATACCTTTGAATAAAGAAGATAATCATGCTCCACAACCAACAGAAAAGTGTGCACTGGAATTTGCTGAAATTTCTTGATCATGTTACCATCATCCATATGCATCTTCCCATGAAACATCTCGGCCAATGGATGCATCGTTTTCAATATATGATCAAACCAATTTTTTGATCTGAGTATTTTGGCCTCCTTTAGCAAAACACAACCCTCTTATAGCATTTTATGGCAACAAGGAAAATGCATGAGAAAGGTATCAGAATGATGGGAAATGTCATGGAAATTATTGAGGGTGATGGATTGGCATGTCCTTGGTCCTTCTTGATTAGTTTTCATAGAAGGTAAGAAGCCCAAGGTTGATTGCTTTTTACTTTTTGCTTGTCTCATTTCTCATTTCTTTCTTTTTCTCTTTTTGTGGTGCTAACATATTTGTTTTCCTTATGAAAGTGGAGGAGTACCTACATGCAAGTAATTATATGCAACTGGAAAAACAAATATTTTTTATTTCATCCTTTTTCCATTTTTGTTCTCTTTTTTTTTTCATTTTTTTTCTTTAGGCCTACTAGTTGCCTCAATGAGATTTTCAACTAGTAGGTCTGGCTAGGTGCCTCAAAAGAGATTTTCACCTAAGATCTTATTTCTTTTATCTTTTTTTTCTAACCCATTGACTGCCTCATTGAGGTTTTCAATAAATGAGCCAAGATCAGGCGCCTCAAAGGAGGTTTTCGCCCAAGATTTATTTTTTCCTCTTATTTTTCATTTTTTATTACTTTTTCTATCCTATTCTACTTGAAAAACACAATCTCTTTCAAGTATAAGTATACTTCCAAAGGAGCCATGTGCACATCAATATGATAGATAAACTCATGTGTAGGCTCAAAATATATTCTTTGACATGTACCTAAATTTTAGAGACCAAATGCTTTGACTTTGACGATATCAAGTACTGTTGAAGAAGAGAGTGTTGCTCCATTTTGTTGATTTTCTGGAACCAAACCTCAATACAGTTTTGATTCCCTTGGTTTTCTTGGTCATCTAGACCACTATTCATGTATTCTTCTACCATGACATTCACATATTCCTCTTTTTATATATTATTATTTTGAACACATGGAGGATCTTATGGTAAACATGAGGGAACTTTCTCAATCTCTAATTCTGATGTTTTCTCTTCATCAAGTGCAACCCATGATTCTTTGATCTTCTCATTTGAATCTTCTTTTTCGGAATTTTGTCCTTAAATGAAATCAAGAGAATCTCCTTTTTGCAATAGTCTTCTTGATTTAATATGAATACCATTTAGATCAAGAGGAGATGTTAGGAAGTTTTGTACCTCAATATTGTAAGTGGGCTAAGTCACTTCCTTGTGTCACTTTCGCAATGGTGGTACAAGTAGTTGAGTGGGAGTGGATCTTTGAGATGGATGTAGTTGGTGTTGTGGCTGTGGTGGAGGTGGATGGTAGGGATATCATGGAGTTGGGCATGGAAGATATTGAGGATAATACTAAGGATATTGTGGATTTCCCCCATAAGGTTCTTTCCAACCTTGTTGCCAAGATTTGTTTTTGGGTTGAGATGGCCAAGGTGTCCAAGGAAAGGGTGTCTTCCAAGTACTTTGAGATGGATATGGATAATCTTGAAATTGTGAATTAGGCTCTTACATCATACCAAGTTGACTAGGTTGACATAGTCTTCTTGGAGCTACATAAGATAGCTTCTTTGGTGATTGACTTGCTCCATTGTCCTCTTGGTAAACTTCCTTCAACCTTGGTAATGAAGGACAATATTTAATAGCATGTGATTCTGCATGGACCAAAAAAATATCAACATCTTATTTTTCCTCATCTTGCATTCTTATCATTTCTACTTGTTCGTTTACATTGCTAAGAATTTATGTTTTAAAGTCATCAAACAAATTTCGAAGTTTAGCTTGACTCACCAATCTTGATGTTGATTTAATTACTCTTACCCTTCCTCTTGATATGTGTTTGCATGTTTCACAAATTCATTCAAATAATAATTTGCATATATCACCTCTACTCATGATATCAAGGATATCACTCTATTCATCCCTAATTTTTCTAAGTAAGAGGGATTTTAGTGTGTCAGATCCTAAATGCTATAATTTTTCCCTCTCAACATTATACAAGAACCTCTCTATTAGTTCCTCAAGGCTCTCATCTTATTTTTATTTAGTCTAAATATTTCTTCTTTAAGATCATGACCTTTATATTTTTTTATAAATATCCTTTTCATATCATTCCATGATCTTATTGAATTATTACCTAAACTCATGAACCATTTAAGAGCTCTATCCTTCAATGTTGCCGGAAACAAACTCAACTTTTGAGTGTTTAGTAATTAACCATAAGATATACGAAGGATTTTCGATTCAAAGAGAAAGTCTTCCAGATCCTCTCACCTCATACCATGGAAGTTGGGAAGGAAATATTGAGGGATGTTCTTCATATGCACATTGACATCAGTATATTGAATGGGAAATCCAAGAGGATCTTCTTCATTGTCATCATCTCCATCCATTTCTTCTACCTTCTCTGCCACCTCTTTTTCTTCTACCTACAAAAGTGGATGGCGGTGTGGATCTTACTACACCACATGATCAAATGTGGGGGGTTGGTGTTAGAGCATTATATTTTTTTTTCATTATAAAAAATTTTGAATTAGAATTCTAATGAAACACAATTTTCTATTCTTGATATGAAAGATGCCTAATGCAATTTTTAAGTGTTTTTGCAGAGAGTAAAATAAATGAATCATCTACAGAAGAAAACAATGCATACTATGAAACCTCCCTGGAAACTATGCCAAAAAGTGATGAGCCCCAGTATTGCAACAAGAATGTTGTAACTCCCAAGGTTACCAACTTAAATTGTCAACCCGGTGTTCGTACAAACTTAAGAGGTGTCGACATTATATGTGAAACATACAATGTGTCCTTCTTTCATTGATATGATTTAATGGAGTTAATGTCATGAAATAAAAGCCTAAACTAATTGCAGAAATGAAAATGTTACTTTGAAAAGAAATTAATCCTAGGCAAGAACAACAATTTGTAATTGAAATACTACAACATGAATTCAAATAAATAGGACTATTCTACTTTGTAAAAGGCATGTCCTAATTGGTGTTTATTCTTCCTCAATCATGGATTTAGAACCTAAGTGTCATGATTCAAGCCTAAGAGACAAAACCAATCTTTTGGAGAAAATTTGGTCAAGTTTACTTGTGCTATAGAAGTGCTACAAGAGGTTGCTACAGGCAAAACAAAATTGCTACAAGCGAAACAAAATTGCTACAGGAAGAGATAATTCACTGAATGGCCAAGTAAATCAAATGAAAATTGGATGGGACAATTTTTTTATATTAATTAGTATGTCTTAAGTCTCCATTCCAAGTGGAATCACTAACACATGCTAAAAAATTACTACTCTAAAAAACGGAAATTCACGAACTAGT
This sequence comes from Pinus tabuliformis, assembly GCA_031772625.1. Lineage (NCBI taxonomy): Eukaryota > Viridiplantae > Streptophyta > Pinopsida > Pinales > Pinaceae > Pinus > Pinus tabuliformis. Next base: position 1,443,196,723 of record CM062817.1, on the reverse strand, counting down.
GAGCTAGTTAACCTATCAAATTCCTAACCTAGTCAAGTGAAAATCCAATGGGGTAAATTTTTTTATTAACTTGAATTTTTTTATGACCTAAGCCTAGTGGAATCAACTAAAATGAATCCCATTAACACATTTTAAAAAATAGAAGAAAATTACTACTATTTTGCTACAAGGGACTTCTATGAATTCTAGATTTGTGAACTAGTAAACAAATCCAAGTAGCTCAATGATGAAGATGAATTTCAAAATTTGTTATAAGGATGAATCATTCTTTTGAATCTATAAATAACTTGTAAAAAAACTCACTTCAACCATTCAACCCAATCCTACAGCAAAAGAAACATCAATATTAAATGCAGAAATAGGAAAATCAAGAATAAGAGATGCATGTGAACAATAAGTGAAAAGAAGAAAAAGAAAATTATACAAAAGATATTTGAGGCTCCCAGGATGGCCAATACCAAGGATAATTAGATTCCTATAAAGGATAGCATGCTTTAGAATCTAAAAATGGCACCATAATTCATTATTTGAATCAATCCAAGTACATCCCTGCTAGAAATGAAAGTGGAGCTACAAAAACACAAGTTTTCTCCACAAGAAGACTAAGAACTACATGGCCCTAGTGGAAAATTTGAATTGGTACTTATACAAATTGATGAAGAAGAATTCTCCATGAAAGGAGGAAGCCTTCCCCTCCAAAATCCCTCAAATAGTGGATCTGGTTCCCAACACTAGGAATTTTCATTGAATGACAGGGAACACATTCCTAGATTTTCCCAACCACTGGAGATACAAAATTTGTCAATAATTTCATGATATTTTGTTCATTTATTATCCAATATTTATCCTCCTATAGAAGATATCAAATCTCTAGATTATCTCCTCCTCCAAATCTTCATAATCTGCCCAATATTCTCACAATATTCTACAAAAAAAATATTAGGCACAAATATGCAATTATCTCTAAACCTTCCTAATGAAAATATTAAAGATAAAAGGATGTTATCTAATGAAAAAAGATAGGTTTAATGTGTTTAGGGATGGTCATATGGGCCTCAATTTATGTCTAATTTGGAGACCCATCAATTTGCAAGATCCCAATAGGTAGTTGTTGAATGGTGCTACATGCCATTATCCTTAAATCAAGTCTTGTTGAGCTAGAAATCTATTCAAGAAATTGTATCCTTTCTATGGGCACACACACAAATATTCTAAGAGATAGCCCAATCAAGTAAATACATATAATTTATGATCTTACCCCAGTGGTTGAACCATCCATCCAAGGCATGTTGCCAACAAGAAATCCATAGGCTAGAGCCATCCATTAGTGGAGTCATGTGTTGTTACTATCATTAGTGATTGATCTTCTATCCATTTAAATATTTTCGGAAAGAGGGGAAATCTCACAAGATTTTCTTTGGAAAAGTGTACACATAGATAGTCAACATCCTTTAACATATGTAATTGTATAGACCTAAACTTAGTTGAGGGTAATAAAATCAAGCTATTTTCACTAATCTAATTTTGGGGAAACAAAGAAAACCTCACAATTTAAAAAAAAAAAAAGAGTTATTAGCTGAAGGCTTCCCTATATTGACCCTAGGTGGTGTTGTAGTGGCTACAACCACCCTCCAAAATTTTTCCTTAGCTTCGTTTTAGAGCCTCCCTGCCAACCTTTCACACGAGCATGTCTTGCTTCATCAAGTACACAAGCTTCAGTGATTTTCTTGCAGAAAGACAACCTATCTATAAAATATTATTGCATTCCTCTCACAGGTTGTTTCTCTAAACTTGGTCCAACTAGAGGCTGAGAACATCCCTCGAGAAATTACTCAATTCTAGAGGGAACCCAACATTCCCTCTAAAAATTGCGCACTTCTGTCTGGCAGCCTGCTAGGATCTACAATTGCGCAAATATGCCAGTCAAGGTTCACCCAAAAAATTATGCAATTCCTCCTAGAAGGGCTGCTCAACCTAGGAATTGTGTAATCCTGGGAAGCAGTCAGCTGCTCTACCCAGAAATTGCACAAATCTCTTGGGCAGCTAGCCCAGCTCCCTTCCGAAATGCGCATTTCTTCCCAGCAGTTGAGCAGGCTCTTTCATGTGCAGTTAGTTTGACCAGTTCCAACCGAAGCCAAAGAAACTTGACTTTCATGCATATCTTTCTTTTCTCGGAATAGCAAAAGGAAACATGAAAAAAGCTTCCCTTGATTCAGGGAGCTATTTTTAGCAGTTAGAGGTTACATGCAAAGATCATTTTAGAATCTTTCCTCCAAGTTTCTTTTTCCAGCTAGATTTGTGGCATGCGTGTCATGAGCTTCAAACTTTTATTCGATGCTTCATAGCTCATTTCTTCACATCGATCTTGGAGCTCTGACATCCCACAACATATCGAGGACTCTTCGACACATCCAGCTCAGCTATTCATGGGTAAGTGGTCGCAACTTGTCTTTTGCATCATTTATGTTTCTTTTTGTGTTTTTGCTTGTGTGAGTGTTGTTTTCTTGATTTATTTGAATTCTTGTTGTCATTTACATGCATACTAACATGTACTAGTACCGTTTCAATTTTCGTTAGTATCTCACTACTTTCACATGCATGAAACTGTTTTGCACAAATGGTCGCCGATTCGAAGACTCACTTCACCCACATGCATGTTGTTCCTTTTTCTGAATCTTTCATTCACTATGTTCTTTCACAATAATTTTCTTCTTCTTAAACTCAGTATCGCCATGTATTCACTTTCACATTCGCTTTCAGTTGCCCATCAGCAGGTCTGGGCAGCCTTGGCCTAGACTCTGCCTCACCAAGATAACATTGCGCAATCCTCAGAGGGAAGGCTCTATATTTCCCTTAGGAAATGCACCTTTTTTCCAGTGACTTTCCTCTAGGAATTCTTTGCACAATTCTGAGGGACAGTGACTACTGGCCCAAAAAATTGTGCAATGCAGCCACTGAGCTTGCAGCCATTGCCAGCTGAAATTGCACATTGCACAATTCCAGCAGTTAGCCTAGATTACTCATTGCACAATTCTAGCAGCCGGTCATGCCTCCCAGACAGCCTAAGTTGCTTTTTCACAAGTATGGAAGCTAGCCTCCCAACCTCCCAGAAGAAATTGCACAATCCTTGCCAGTCAATCCCAATGTATGTGTCATGTCGCTCCCAAATTTGATTTAGTTTTCGTTGATAGATTTCTTGCCATGCATGTCGCTTTGTCTCCAGATCTAGAAAGTGTTCATTCACCTCTTAACAGTTCAGGATCAATGGCCTCTAAGAGAGAAGGATCAAAGGACACTTATGGGAGTGCAATTCGAGCAACAATTGAGTGATTGTTCGCAAGTCTAATGCTCTATGAAGATACCAAGCTGATTCTAGACAAGGACATCAAGCTGAAATGGCAAGAGGTCAATGATGCATTTGCAGGCACATTTGGGGAAGACCTTGAAGACCACCAGGTATACGTGAACATCCACAAGTCCGGCTTGTACCAGATTGCATGAAGATACCCTATGTTCCCATGTGCGGACATGATACACTAGATCGTCTCGCACACTAATCAAGAGACGATGACCTTCAGCAGTGTCAGCGGGACGAAGATTGCAACCTTTAAGGAACGAGATTATGATGAGATGTATCAGATGTCAGATCCCATGACTATCATGGAGACTCCCTTCAGCTTACCCAGTAGCAATGCCAACTCCAGAGACATTATAAAGAACTGGGTAAAGGAGCTGGCTAGATTCAGGATGACACCCAACCAGATCTACAAGACAAAAATATTGCGGAACGCGTATCAATACTTGGTCCCTTTTGCATGTTGACTGTATGGCCAAGAAAGCATACAAACCTTCCCATAGAGTTGGGTGATCATGTTGGACCAACTAGCCAGAGAGGGAAAACCATGCAGCTGGTCTGACATGTTGGCTCATTAGCTGAAGGAACAGGTAACGAGGGCTCGACAGCCACCCAAAGGTATGCAAGCATAAATCTACATGTCCGCCTAAATCTTGGATGCAGTCTATGCCCGACGGGAGTTTCTGGGCTTGAAGTGGGCATGATCACTGGCAGAGACTACTGTGAACACTTATTGTAAGATGTTGTCCGAAAGCAGCTTTAGAGGAGTTATCACACGGTTGTACAATCATTTTGTCACGCCGATTTACAAGATGATATTCAAACAGGATCCACCCTGCATGTCGATGGCAACAATGGAGGCACTGATAGACATAGCTGATTGGTATACCTCACCATCCAACACCTTCATACGGATGAACAATGCAAAGAAGCATCCACATGTTCTACCAAAGTTTTCCTTGGACATACTCGTCATGCAAGAAGTAGCATATCACATCTCGGCAAGATTGAAAGCTAGGCTGCTTTGGAAGAAGAAGGCACCTTGGCCCGCTCTTCCACTGCGAATTGGGTTATACGAGATCCAAAGTTTCAAGCATGTGGATGTCGAATCAGAGAAGATGGAGAAGTACCCATTCGACCTCCGAAGTTATAATCCGTATGACCCACATTGTCTTGTTAAAGATCACTGCATGAGAGTGCAGTTCAACTAGATCCATAGGGCATGTCATTGGGCGAAGGAGGACCCATGGAGTTATTGTTACAACTCCTCTAGATTCAATGAACCGATGGCTTTGCTGTGGAATGGTTAGCGAAGCAATATGAAGTAGCATCCCAGAGAGCACCAGAAGTAGCAGCAACAGAGGTGAACATACCAGTGCGCGACAAAGGCAACAGGAATATTTTCAATCGCATGGAAGAAGAGAAAAGCTGTAAGTTCTAAGCATATCCATTTGTGGAGAGAGAAGCTATGGACATAGAGGCAAAGAGGCAACAACGTGATAAGAGAAATGTGGAGAAATAGAGAACGAAAGAAACATAGAAGGAGTTGCATGAGTTGAAGGAGCAACCCTAAAAGGAACAGGAGCTGCGCAAATAGGAGAGGGAAACACAACAGAAACAGGTACAACAGGGGGCGTAACATGTGCAAACAGATGAAACAATGCTCGTATAAGTAGTGGAATCATCTGAATAGCTGGCATCAGGAAAACAAGGTGAACCATCGCAGGAGCAGGACTTTTCTCAGGAGATAGAGCGAGCACTTGAACATATGGATACAAACATGGAGTAGTAGGAGTTAGAGCAGGATAACAACCTCATGCCTCACCACCAAGAGGTCAACCCACCAGCTTCACCACATCCAGAAGATGAACAATTCCCAAGTGACCAAGGAGACACTAAGATCCTTGGAGATAAGTCGGAAGGAGAGATACACAACATCTCATTTGACGAGCCTCAACATAGAGTTGTGAAATATCGTAGAGTGTCAACTCTAGAAGATCATACATATCCTATGCAGTATGAGGAATGAGTGATCCTTTATGATGTGCGCAAACATCCAGTAGCCTTGGCCGATGCTATAAGAGCATATGCTGAAGCCACTAGCTCAAGTGTCCGCTTTTTGATAGCTGAGAATGAGTGAATGGATAAGGAGCTACAAACGACCAAGCAAGGAGGAGAGTTGCTGACAATTTCCACCCAAGAAGAACTAAATAAATTAATACTAGATGAATTATTTTCCCTTGACACAGTCATGTGGACGTTGTATTCCAAGTTTGGTACCATGCATAAGGTAGTCATCCATCTCAATGGATGGCAACAACAATGTGCTAGAAGTGTTATAGACATTTTTGGGCACTGCAAACCCAATCATAAATGTCCATAAACCAAGGGATCCTAAGTCCCTAAAGGTGTTGTTCCAACCCCTAAAAGAACAAGGTCAACTGATTACAGCATCTCCCAGAAGTTCTCCATGAAAAACTACTCAGAACTGGTCAAAATTGGACCATTTCACCTCCTCCATGGTCAAAGTGCGTTGCATCCCACCTGAATACACATAGTAGGTGCGATGCATGTTGAAAATCCCTTCTATGGGGTGCGATGGGCGAGAGTGGACAAATGGCAGGGTCAATCCGCAAGGTGGAGGATCATGGAATCTTCTAGATGTAGGAATTTACAGGGTAAGTTCCTCAGAAAGAACACCAAAAGGACACCGCTCACAACCAGATCTCAAATCAATACACCAGTATTTTTGACGTGGTTAAAACCCTCAAAGAGGGAACAGTCCACGGCCTGCGCCAACGTGGCTACTACAGGCAATTTATTAATCAAAGAATGAAAATTTACATAAGCTTCTCTCATGCACGGATTACCCGAACAATGACCCTCCATGCACTTTAAATAGAACTCATGGACCAATCGGGTGTCAAGCCACGGATCAAGTGTCGGTAATACCCAGGAGAGAGTGAACCGTCGGATCACTGCATATCGTGACCGTCGGATTGTAAGTTACAAAATGTACAACGGTAAAGAAACACACTTTACCTAACTCTATACCTAACTCTACACTAGACCAAGTTGAACTTAACTATATCCTATGTGTCGGAATATCCTAACATCCCCCCTTAAGAACAACTTGGGATAGGATTGAAGGATTTACAAATATGAAACAATAGGAGAAGGAAGGAGGCACTAGAGCCTATCCCCCCTTAGTGACAACTTCCTGAACTCCAAGCATATATCGAAGTTTAGTGAACTTCGCCTCTGTGAGAGCCTTTGTGAAGATGTCTGCAACCTGATCATCTGTTGAACAATATTGCACTTCAAGAACATGGTCATGAATGAGCTTTCTGATGAAGTGCATGTGTAGTTCAATGTGTTTGCTGTGCTGATGCTGGACTGGATCTTTGCATAGCTGAATGGCACTTTGATTATCACACCAAAGTGTGGTTGGATGCTGCTGCTCAAAGCCAAACTCTGATAGGATCTGACGAAGCCACAAGGTTTCCTTACTAGCTTCCACGGCACCACGATACTCTGCTTCTGCTGATGAAAGAGAAATGGCAGCCTGTTTCTTACAAGCCCATGTAATAGGTCCTGAACCAAGAGTGAAGACATAACCGGCAGTAGACTTCCGATCATCAGGGTCACCAGCCCAATCAGAATCAATGAAACCAACTAATAGAGGAGCTGCTTTGGCACTGTAATGAATCCCAAACTGTACTGTACCTCGAACATAACGAAGTATTCTTTTAGCTGCTTTCCAATGACTTTCACGGGGGTTTTGCATAAAACGAGCAACAAGGCCAACAGCAAAGGAAAGGTCAGGACGAGTATGGGTTAAATACAAGAGTTTTCCTACAAGTTGACGGTATAAGGTAGCATCAACTTCAGGAGAAGTACAAGAGACTAAAAGTTTGACTCCAGACTGAAAGGGAGAAGGGGCTGGCTTACAGTCTTCCATGTGAAAATGACGAAGAATATCACAAGCATACTTGGACTGGGAAAGGGAAATACCCTCCTTGGATTGCAAGACTTGAAGACCGAGAAAATAGTGTAAGTGTCCTAAGTCTGTCATTTCAAATTTCTTTTTAAGGTTGGACTTCACATGGTTTATAAGGTTGGGATCACTACCAGTAAGGATAAGATCATCAACATAAAGAACAGGGATGATAAGAGAGTTTCCCACTTTCTTGGTGTAGACAGTATTGTCAGAATGACACCTAGAAAAGCCAAATTCTAAAAGAAAGCTATCCATTTTGGCATACCAAGCCCGAGGAGCTTGCTTGAGACCATAAAGGGATTTCTTAAGTCGACAAACAAGGCTGGAGTCTGGTTGTATGAAGCCAATGGGTTGTTCCATATAGATTTCTTCATGCAAGTCCCCATGCAAGAAGGCAGATTTAACATCCATCTGATGGACTTCCCATTTTAAAGAGGCAGCAAGGGAAAGAACAAGGCGGATAGAGTTCATTTTGGCAACAGGGGAGAAGGTTTCAGTGTAGTCAATGCCTTCAACCTGTGAAAAGCCCTTAGCAACAAGACGAGCTTTATGTTTATCTACTTTCCCATCTGGTCCATACTTGGTTCTGTAAACCCATTTACATCTAACAAGTTTGCGTCCCTTTGGTAGAGGAACAAGATCCCATGTATCATTTGCCAACAATGAATGATATTCTTCATTCATAGCTGCTTCCCAATGTGGATGGCCTGAAGCTTCTGCAAAAGTGTCAGGATCATGATTTACTGGAGCTTGAGCCAGTAAAGAAGAGGCTCTTTCAAACTGAGAACGTGTACGTCGCTGATCTGTAGGATCACCGGCAAGATCACCTGCTGCATCCCGAGTAGCACGGACCCATCTTGGAAGTTGAGGATCCTGAGAAGGTGGGGGAGGATTGTCATCCTCACTTTCATCATCTGAAGAAGAAATGTTTTCAAAAGTAGAAGAGATAGGAAGAGGTGGCACATCCGCCGGACTAGGCTCGCAGGCCGATTTATTTTCATCAAATTTTACATCTCTTCTAATGATCACATTTTTGGACTTAAATGGAATAATTCTATAACCTTTTACATCTTCAGAATATCCAACAAAAGTACATTTCTCACTCTTAGGTTCTAAAGCTTTATGCTTTTCATCTGGAATATGGGCCCATGCTTCACTTCCAAAAACAAGAAAGTGACTTACATATGGTTTAATGGAACTCCAAGTTTCTTCTGTAGTGATATTCTTTAGAACCTTAGTAGGAGTGTGATTGATTATATAATTTGCACAATTAATTGCTTCGGCCCAAAAACTAAGACTGAGTCCTTTAGATTGCAGCATACAATTAGCCATTTCCTTTAAGGTGCGATTTTTCCTTTCAGCTACACCATTTTGTTGAGGAGTGTATGGAACAGTATGTTGCATTTGAATTCCATTTTCGGTGCAAAAGTTGATGAATGTGTTTTTAACATATTCTCCACCATTATCAGTTCTTAACTTAAGAATTTGATGTCCAGATTGTTTTTCAACAAAGGCTTTGAAGGCCAAAAAAGTGTTAAATACTTCGCTCTTGAGTTTTAAGAAGTATACCCAAGTGTGTCTGGAGAAATCATCAATGAAAGTTAAGAAATACTTGCAGCCAGAGAATGAAGCAACAGGAAGTGGACCACATAAATCACTGTGCACAAGCTGTAAAGGGGCTGAGGCGTGCCAAGAGGCACGTTTTTCAAAATTGTCCCGATGATGTTTTCCGAGTACACATTCGGAACAAACACCATCTCTGCAAGATACCATAGGAAGACCTGTCACCATATTTTCTTTACATAGATGCTGAAGGGAGCGATAGTTTAAGTGACCAAATCGCTCATGCCAAAGTTTGCTCACTTCATCATTATGAGCAACAAATACTGAGGGAAGATTTGATGACCCAAAGTTGTGAAACTTATACAACCTTGTGGAATCATCAGCAATACCAGTAGCTAGAATCTGTTTAGGATCTCTTAGATCCTTGATTACAACATCATGAGGTGAAAATTCAACAATTTTACCTTCACCTGAATGAGTTATCTGATATACAGATAGAAGGTTGCAGGATAAGGTTGGAACACATAATACATCATTAAACTGACCATTGTCTAGATGAACAGTTCCAGTCCCTACAACATTAAGAGATCTATCATCACCAACATATATATTTTTGGTTTTACAATAATTTAAAGAAGAAAACATGGCTTTGTTTTTGGCCATGTGATAAGAGGCTCCAGAATCAATGAGCCACTCATGAGAATTAGAAGAAGAAGATACATTTAATGCATAACCAGACTGAGATGATTGACAACGACATGCAGAAAGTGCCATTCCTGAAGATGAAGTTGAAGTTGAAGTTGAAGAATGCTCCACATGGATGTTATGTTTCTTCATTGCGGCTTCCAAGGCTTCCATCTTCTTAAAGCATTTAGATTCTAAGTGGCCATCTCGATTACAAATGTTACAATGTCTATCAGTCTTCTTCCATTTGTTTTTATTGGTCCTATCATTTTGCTGAAATGATCTTTCATTTTGAGGCTGAGTTTGCTTAGGACCCTTGTTTGGTTTAGGACCATTCTTTTTAGGATATGACTTCTTAGGATTCTTTGAATTTGGTTGCTGCTGGGCGGCTAACGCTTTCTTGGAAGAGTTTCCAAGATTAAGAAGACCAAGGTGTAAGAGTTTTTCTTGTTCTCTTATTAAAGAATCACAAAAAGAGTCAAAGGAAGGGGCCTTGTAGTCTTTTCCTTGACAAATGAAAGCTTCCCTTGTAGAATGGAAGGTGGAAACAAATACAGAGTAGGTTGGTCCCAACTTAGTAAGGATGGAATAAATAAGGTTACTATCTTCTTTCTTGACCTTAACACCTTCCAAGAGATATCTAAGGGTCTTGAATTTGGACAAGAAATCTTCAATGCAAAAAAAATTATTAGGATCCAATGTAAGCAACTCATTTTCAAGTTGATGGGCTCTAATTTCATTTTTAATCCCAAAAACTTTAGTGATTTGTTCCAATGCTTCATGAGGAGTTTCAAGTTCTGCAATATGGAATCTAAGATAAGGAGAAATAGACATCCCCATCAAACCACGTGCTTGATCTTGTCTATTTTCCCATTTTGCAGCCTTGTCTTCATCTTTTGGTTTCTTCTCTTGGTCTGTGCCTATTCTGTAGAGACCTTTACTTCCAAGTAAATCTTCCATGTAGGATATCCATTGGAAGTAGTTAGTGCTGTCAAGAATGACTTGGCATGGACTTTCCATTTAAAAAAAAAAAAACTGAAGCTAAAGATGCTGAAAGTAAGTGTTCCAATGGATAGATCTCGAAAAATTAGGCGGTTTTAAAAAAAACGGCTCTGAAAAAGGCTTCCGGATGAAGAAGTTATGGCTTTTTGAAAACAAATTGTTGAAGTTGCCGGCAAAGTGCGCGAATGTGCGGAAATGAAAAAATCCGCCCCCACAAAATGGAGACTTGAACCCAAGACCTCTACTCTCTTAAAATAGCTTTGAACCAATTGATCTATACAAAAAATTTGAGAGAGAGAGAGAGAGAGAGGGGGGGGGCCTTGGTTTGCGTGCTTTCCTTGAGAAAGCTCTTTTTCCCTACAAAACACAAAACACAAAACCCAACACGGACATGCAAAGAAAACGAACCTTATGGCTCGAAGTTAGCTTTAGTCAAAAAACTAGATATTTAAAAAATGAACCTTGCGGCTCAAAGTTAGCTTTAGCCGAAAAAAAAATAAATATTTTTCTCAATGTTTCTGATTTTCCAAGATCACACTAAGGTGCAGGGAAAAGAGCATACGCATGAGAAAAATCCTTCCTTTCTGTTTCTGATTTGCCCAGATCACACAGAGTCGCAGGGCAAAGAGCATACGCAGAAATGAAAGGTATAGATCCGGTTAAAAAAAAGCTAAATAAACCGAAACGGAAATGAGCAGAGAGAAAATAACAGTAAATTGCAAATAAACACTGTATACCTCCAGATCTTAAAAAAGATGCAACTAGGGCTACCGGAAACCTTTTCGCGTGAAACGAAAGGGGTTCCTCACTGGAACAGATGCTCCGAACACAACAGAGCAGTCCTCTCGGCCCGAAAGCAGTCAGAAACAGCAGATCTAGGAAACAACAGTCAGATGCAGTTCTACCGGCTTCAGATTTGGATCACCAACGGACGCGGCCCTCAAATAGCTCCGATACCATGTAGGAATTTACAGGGTAAGTTCCTAAGAAAGAACACCAAAAGGACACCACTCACAACCAGATCTCAAATCAATACACCAGTATTTTTGATGTGGTTAAAACCCTCAAAGAGGGAAACAGTCCACGGCCTGCGCCAACGTGGCTACTACAGGCAATTTATTAATCAAAGAATGAAAATTTACATAAGCTTCTCTCATGCACGGATTACCCGAACAATGACCCTCCATGCACTTTAAATAGAACTCATGGACCAATCGGGTGTCAAGCCACGGATCAAGTGTCGGTAATACCGAGGAGAGAGTGAACCGTCGGATCACTACATATCGTGACCGTCGGATTGTAAGTTACAAAATGTACAACGGTAAAGAAACACACTTTACCTAACTCTACACTAGACCAAGTTGAACTTAACTATATCCTATGTGTCGGAATATCCTAACACCAGAAACTTCTCCTGTGACACTTGCCTCTCTGCATTCGCCCAGGGATGAGTAAGAGATCATCAATCTCCAAGTGGAATCAAGAACTATCAGAGAGAGGACACTAATCAAATCTCAAAGCCTGACTCATTCCCCTTGCAAACATCTATATATGGATCCCTCATCCCAGAGATCCAGAGGCTGGAATTTTGTATCCTGTAAGGGAGTGCTGTTGGTTTCTTGGTGCAACATCATAGTGTTGGGTGATCTAAGCTTTTCATGAGGTGAAGAAGGGCTTTCTTGCTGAGAGGATGATGTTGGGTCAGAACAATTGGTTGTAATCCTCTTTGCTCTTTCTTGATTATCAATAAAGCTATTCAAGTTTTCCTCCACATTCTTGTATGATTGATGTTATATGCATTTGTGTGGTCAATATATATCTGGTCTTATATTGTTTATGATAATTGTTACACTAAAAAATGTCACCATAACTATTTTCAGTTAGTATGGCTCCATCCACTATCATACTATCCTCCTTGGCAAGTCTCATGCCTCTGCTCTTCATGTCAAACTTCAAGAAAGAGAGAAAAGTCATTTAAAGTCAATTATCTCTGTACGCAGTTTCTCTTAGCCTTACCTGCGTGTACGCAACCCAAGTTCACAATACCTGCGTACTTGTACGCTCTATATGTAAAGGGGTGGGTGCGTACCCCTGTAAAGGTCAAAAGGCGCGAGTTTCATCTTAAAAAAGTTACTTTTGGTCATTTCTAGTGTCTTCTAGAAGCTTGTTTGACGTGTATGAAGCGCCTCTAGATGGTTCATGTATCCCTACCAAAGAGGAACTTATCCCATCAAGAGGGGAGCTATCCCATCCAAAGAGGGGCTTATCCCATTGATGGTGGACCTGAATAACTTCCTCTAGAGCATTATAAATACAGGCATTGGGCCAAAGGGAGGGGAGGTTGAAAGCTGAACATTGCTAAGCGTAGATGCTGCTGGAATTAGGACTTCCTTGTAGAAGCTTGTGAGGAGAGATTACCATCTTTGATTGTTTCATTTGGAAGTGGGTGAGCTGATCAGAGTAAAGGAGAACTCTTGTGGACCTTGGGAGGGACTTGCACAACACCAAGGCTCAGGTTGTAATGGTTCCTTTTGTTACCTTTTAATACAAATTAGTCCATTCTTCTCAAAAATTTGTTATTTATGAGTTGTTTCATATACTCCTTGGTCTATATGTTAAATATGTTTTATTTTATGTGATATTCAGGTACTATTTAATCGTTTGATTGTTAGTGAATGCAGGTTTCGAAGGGAAGGAGGAGCTCATCCGGATCAACGAAGCTGGACTACTACAACAACGTTGGGTTACAGGTAGGATCTAAACACTTGATTTCTCATATTGTAAAGGCATATTTAGTGAAGGATTGCTCTTATTTGTCTTGTTTGTCACTAGAAAGTCTTAGGCTTCTAGGGAGGTCGGTTGTGTCCGCACTAACGACTCTTTCCGTATGACAAAATGGTGACTCCGCTGGGGGGGGGCATGCGCTCTAGCAGTTATGCTTGGGGGGCATCAAGCACAGTTTTATCTCTGTTTCAAGCTTGTGTAAAAATGAAACTATTTTCAAGCACAGTTTCCTCTCTGTTTCAAGCTTGTGTAAATATGAAACTACTTTGGAGCATAGTTCCTTGTCTTGTGTCAAGCTCACTAAAAAATGAATCAAGGATTTTAGAGCATAGTTCCTTGTCTTGTGTCAAGCTCGTTAAAAAATGAATCAAGGTTATTATGAGCACAGTTCCTTGTCTTGTGTCAAGCTCGTTAAAAATGAATCAAGGTTTTTTAGAGTAAAGTTTTTTTTTAGGTAGATTGTAGAGAGTAGTTACGAGCATAGTTCCTTACCTTGTGTCAAGCTCGTTTAAAAAATGAAACAACTCCCACAAGTCTTTCCAAGATCTTGAAAGTAAAGCTTCATTCCATCCACCTTATTGAATGCAATGAAGCTTGGGGGGCATGTACCTCGTTGTACCTCGTTTTGCGTCATTATGCTGGGGGCATGTGAACTTATAAAAAGCATAGTTTTTCGTTTCAAGCTTGCGTAAACATGAAATTGAATCCGAGCATAGTTCTTTTCCTGTGTCAAGCTCGTTAAAAAATCAAACAAATCCTCCTCTACTTGAGTCGAGAGATTGAATAGATCTCATAAATGTTAAGTTGTATATTTAGGTTAGTTATTTCAGTTTTTGCATAATTTTCTTACAGTTTAGGTCGAGTCTTTCAAATGATCTCGTAACTCAACCTTCATTTCATCCAACTGGTTGAATGAAATGAAGCTGGGGGGGCATGCGCTCTAGTAGTTATGCTTGGGGGGCATCAAGCACAGTTTTATCTCTGTTTCAAGCTTGTGTAAAAATGAAACTATTTTCAAGCACAGTTTCCTCTCTGTTTCAAGCTTGTGTAAAAATGAAACTACTTTGAAGCATAGTTTTTCTCTGTTTCAAGCTTTTGTAAAAATGAAACCTATCTCGAGTCAATTTCAGTTATTTTCAAGACTCGTTAAACTCATGAAAATCCCGAGATTATTTTGCTATCTTTCATTCTCGTAAAACAAATGAAAATGCCGAGTTCTTTCCATCTTTTCCTGCTCGTAAATTAAATTGAAAGTCGGCCATATGAGTACATTTTTTATCATTTTTTCGAACTCATTAAAATTTATGAAAAAATGAAAACCATGAGTACATTTTTATCCCTTTTTCGAACTCGTTAAAACTTACGAAAAAGTGAAACATCAGAGTCATCTTTTAAGCCCTTTTCTAACTCCTAAAACATGAAAAGATTGCCGAGCGTTTCTTTTACACTCGTTAAAACGGAATTAAAAGACGGTCCCCTTATAGCCCTTTTCTGACCGTAAAAACAGGAAAAGATTGCCGGATTTTTGTCGTTTCAAACTCGATACTGGAAATAAAACGACGTGTCCTTGATCGATTTTTACTTTTCAGGTCAGAGGCACTAATCATGAAAGTACTCCTTGGTCGCAAGACTAAGCGGTTCTCTCAAGTATTATTTTATACTTTTTCGGGCTTGGGAGACACAACTTTACAAAAAAGTTCAACCTGGAGTCTTCTTAAGTTTTTCAGACTCTCTAAAATTGAAAAATGCCGAGTTTCTCCTATACTGGACTCGTTAAAATTTCACAGTAAAGGACCTATTCAATTACAAACAGGAACGGACCACTCCTTCTTAGGGTTCGAATCTAAACTAAGTTGGACTCATCCGAAGGATGAGCTTATAATCAAGCATATGTTATCCTCCTCAAGCTTGTAAAAAATAAAGAGGTACTTGCCAGAAATGGTGGGGGAAAAGAGAGAAGAATGAACCTATCTGCTATCCTTTGTTACAGAAGAACCTTATCACCGCTCTTGAACACGACACGTTTCATTCACCTGGGTTGGGAAATCCTTTGCCTTAAAGCTGATAAAACCACTTTGAAAGTCTTCAACCGTTTCTGGGTATTAACTTTGGGTCAATCGTCACCAAGCCATCTGTCGTGTCGTTATGTGTTCAAGAGGTCTCTGCAAATAAACCATTCATATGCAAAATACTTGTCATCCATTTGACCATCCCTGAGTCAGTCCTTACAACAACATTTCTTCAACTTGAACAATGATTTCGTGTTGTGGGCTTGCCTGCAACGGGTCGCTTTCTATCGACATCAACACATTATCTAGAAAGATGACTTAGAAATCATCAGTACCTTGAAGTCTGCATGCATCAATGGCAGGTTTCTCGCCTTTGACGACAGTTTACATCATTGACTTTCGATCAAAGGATTCCGTGACGTGTTCGACATCAACCCATTCATTCACATTTCATGGATTGTACTGGGTACTTTGAGAACCATTGACATCACTGGTGGTCTCTCTCACACTTGTTAACAGTTTACATCATCGACTGGTAATCAAGTGGTTTCTACCATGTTCGACATCAACTCATTTATTCGCATGGATAGAATCGTACCAATTCAAGAAGTAGAGATGAAGACCCTGGATCTAGTTTCCGCCATCCAGGCTGCGAGGAGTTTTGTATTCATTATATAGTAGACTAACCATAAACAGATGGCTGCGTCCATACTGTGTCTACAAAAGTCTACCATTGTGATGTACTGCAAAATCATTCTTGTATCAGAGCAGTAGTTAGATTGTTAAGTTAAAATTTTCAATCTGAGTATGGGAATGCCTACCTCAGCGATGATATCATCTTATATATGTATTTTGTGTTGAATATTTGCAGGTTCTGACCGGGCCCTCCGCAAGATACTCCTTGAAATGATAAAGTACTTCACCCTTCCTAGATCATATAAAACCCTAATCTACTACAGGCTTCGCACTTTAGGGGGCAATCTGTTACACTAAAAAATGTCACCATGACTATTTGCAGTTAGTATGGCTCCATCCACTGTCATACTATCCTCCTTGGCAAGTCTCATGCCTCTGCTCTTCATGTCAAACTTCAAGAAAGAGAGAAAAGTCATTTAAAGTCAATTATCTCTGGTACGCAGTTTCTCTTAGCCTTACCTGCGTGTACGCAACCCAAGTTCACAATACCTGCGTACTTGTACGCTCTGTATGTAAAGGGGTGGGTGCGTACCCCTGTAAAGGTCAAAAGGCGCGAGTTTCATCTTAAAAAAGTTACTTGTGGTCATTTCTAGAGTCTTCTAGAAGCTTGTTTGATGTGTATGAAGCGCCTCTAGATGGTTCATGTATCCCTACCAAAGAGGAACTTATCCCATCAAGAGGGGAGCTATCCCATCCAAAGAGGGGCTTATCCCATTGATGGTGGACCTGAATAACTTCCTCTAGAGCACTATAAATATAGGCATTGGGCCAAAGGGAGGGGAGGTTGAAAGCTGAACATTCCTAAGGGTAGATGCTGCTGGAATTAGGACTTCCTTGTAGAAGCTTGTGAGGAGAGATTACCATCTTTGATTGTTTCATTTGGAAGTGGGTGAGCTGATCAGAGTAAAGGAGAACTCTTGTGGACCCTGGGAGGGACTTGCACAACACCAAGGCTCAGGTTGTAATGGTTCCTTTTGTTACCTTTTAATACAAATTAGTCCATTCTTCTCAACAATTTGTTATTTATGAGTTGTTTCATATACTCCTTGGTCTATATGTTAAATATGTTTTATTTTATGTGATATTCAGGTGCTATTTAATCGTTTGATTGTTAGTGAATGCAGGTTTCGAAGGGAAGGAGGAGCTCATCCGGATCAACGAAGCTGGACTACTACAACAGCGTTGGGTTACAGGTAGGATCTAAACACTTTATTTCTCATATTGTAAAGGCATATTTAGTGAAGGATTGCTCTTATTTGTCTTGTTTGTCACTAGAAAGTCTTAGGCTTCTAGGGAGGTCGGTTGTGTCCACACTAACGACTCTTTCCATATGACAATAATAGATCTATGTTCTTGGATAGTGTTATGCTGCTTTGATTCTACAGGTGCTCTTTGAAGCTGAGTAGACAAGGAAGCAAGTAGAAAAGATCCATCAAAAGGGAGAGGAATCGAGCAAGGAACCAAGCGTAAGACAAAGGTTGGTCTCCTTATTCCCCTCTTATCTATTTCACATAAAGGAAAACGAAAGTAGTTTTTAGTTTGTTTGTTTCTAAGGTAGCTACCAGCCTTAGTGGGACTAGCAGCTCTGCATAGACACTAGTTTTCCCGATAACAAAATGGCAACTCCACTGGGGAGCGAATAGATTGTTTGTTTATCTACATTTGTTTACTTTATAAACTTACAGACGGAGCCTGAAGTCAAGCCAGCTAGCCTTCAAACTGCATTTGCTATGCAAGTGCAAAGTAGATCAATGCTGCTTCAGTCTATCTCCAGGTTTTGTTTATGAATTAAATGATTGATTTAAAAGCTCTCTAATTGCCCTTGTGGTGGCTCTAGTAACCTCGTTAGATCTACCCTTGTGATTGATTTACTGATTACCACTTGCCCGGCCTAAATTCCTGAACTGAGCTGCAAATTGTGACCCGGAACCCAGCTAAAGTCTCGTCCCTGGTCCATCGCACTGTGTCTTCTTTGAAACCTGAATGCATCACACTTCCCGAGTGTAGTAGGTGCGTTGCATTTCAGTTTCCCTGTGCTATAGGTGCGCTGATCAGACCTCTTCTGCTCTTAGATTTTGGCTTCTGTGTTCATTCTTTTCAGCTCTATTCAGGAGTTTTGCTGCCTGTAGTCAGTACACCTCTGTTGAAACCCCCTTCCTTGTCGTTATTCCGCCTCCATTGTGCAAAGAACTGTAAATGTTTTTATGTATTTTTGAGTCATTTTCAGTTCTCCTTTACAAAGAAGTAGCGTAATTGAACTATCATTTCTTGATTTGAAAGTGTTGCAAGTGTCGTTTTCAGTCATAGAAGAGAATCTGATTGTTCTCGACAGTCGATTACACTGTTACTCTTGTATTTGATTTGAATTAGTAGTTTTTAAAGTGTCTAAAGTAAGTTTTCAATTCCGAATAGCAAAGTTTCATCATTGTCCTCATTTTGTCTTGAAAAGAAACTTGTTAGTAATGTTGCTTTGAAAAATAATTCAGATTTGCGCTTAGCTTTCTTTTTATCATTCACACATTAAGAAGGCTGAAAACAAATACATGCATGTGCATTTACATTTAGACTGTTTGTTGGTTTGATTTAGGACAAGTGCATATAATGTGTGCTCTCTGCTCTTTTTTGAAAGAACGCCATCTCTCTTTCCTTAGTAGCTAGGATTTTCATTGCAAAAAGAAGATTAAACGACTGTTTATCATCTTAGATTGCATTTTAGGAATTGTACATCTACATCACGCGGTGAACCTGAAAGGCAAATTTCTTAAGATAAACTATAAAATAAATTTAATGAACCTAAAAACTCTTTGGAACCTAATGCACAACATCTAGAAGTCTAGGCTAGAGATGTATTCCAGCGTCATAAAGCCTGGTAACAGTTGTTTTCACTGTTGGTTGGGTGATTCCTCCACTTTGAGACGAAAAGTGCCAGTACGGACTTGTGCTCCCACGTACCGTCGAGTATATTTTGGGAGACCACAATAGCCTTTATCCTTTATCCATAGGAAGCCGTGTCTGCTGCCCTATCAATCACAATGCACTGAACACAGCATTCAGAAAGATTGACTGTCGTACCGTAAAAAGTATTCTGTAGTTTTGCGATTGGTTTGGTAATCCCTCTGTCTAGATTTCCAGAGCAGTCCCTTTCGTTCCTTTTTAGACTTCTTAAAGGAAAAGGTCCATCAGAGCACTTGTCACTTCAGGCTCATTAAAAATCGAAGGCGACTAGAGTCATCTTTTGTTTTTTCTCGAATCTTAAAAATTGAAAAAGAAAGTTGTGTCAAAGAGTCTAAAATTCATCTAATTCGGAAACATACTTCCCCTTGATTTTTAGTTGATCGAGTAATCCGCAATCGTGGAAGAAAGTCAATTGAAACCCCGTCGTTCGTGGAGGCTTACGAGTCAACCGTCTTTGTCTCCAGAGTCGAAATTGTTACGGATAAAGCGAACTCGTTTAACCAGTTCCAAATACCCTGGTAAAGTTAGAACAAGTGTTCCAACACCATCAGAGACTCTGGTTACTACAAACATTTCTGGTATCCCTGCCTTTACAGAAGAAGTTCAGCAACCACCAAAGGATAGTAGAACTGATCCTAATGTGAAGGTAAACACTTGTGTTACTGAGCCAGCTCCATCTACAGTTGACTCGGAAGGTGTTATTCCCCAAACATCTGTCACTGCAGATTCTATACCTTCTTCGGCACTAGAAATATTCTATGGACTTGACGGTCTACCTCTTCCACCTGGTCTGATTGCTATAGAAGAGATTGTGGAGGATCCTCCATCTAGTACTCCATCGCAGTTTGGAGTCGGGATCACCCTATATCCTTCTTCATTAGAAATTAGTCTACCGTCATCGAAAGCTCCTCTAGAATCGCTAGGCAATCTTTTGGATAGACTAGAAATGTCTGAACAACTGTCGACATCTAGGACTGTGTCATCCGACACAACGACGGCAGAACTTCTTTTTGTCACTCCAACGATGTTCGCTGGCATACCATCTGTCCCAACTAGCTCTCAATCGCTAGAAGGAGCCCACTCAGGTGCTATTTCGATAGTATGGTCCGTTCCTGTTTGTTCATCCGGAATAGTATCCGGGAACTCTTATGTTGAGTCTCAGCAAATTGATCCTTCAGGGTGTCAATTTGGGCAGTCCAGTCCTCAAGGGCAAACAATTCCTTTAAGTACCGGATTACCGCCGGATGGGGGGCAGTATACCCTTTCATTGTCTCCTCCGAGAGGACAACCATACGAGAGTTCACAACAAAATTCAGGTTATGCTGGAATTACATCTAGAGGTTGGGTGCTGATACTACCTCAACAACCAAGAGTTGTATATTCGATGCAACAATGTTTACCTATGTCAAATATACCAACTACGCCGACTATTGTGACGGTGTCACAAGTACAAGTGCTGCCCGTTGTATGCCAACCTCAGGTTTCTCAAGTTGTAATGCAACAGCCTCTTGTCTCTGCGACTCAACCACAATCGCCAACTAGTGGAATGACACAGGCCCAAACGGGTACAATTAACCCTCATCTTGGTCAAACGGTCAGTATTGGACAACAGCACATGGCTTCGCAACCATGGCTGGTGCAATACCAACAACCGCAATTCCAACAAGTATACCAAGGATCTGAGCAACAAATCTTTGCAAATAATGGGCAGCCGTATATTCAAAGCGGTTAAAATCAACCATTCTACAATGATTATGCCCATCAACCTTACCAAAGTTACCAGCATCAAATGCATTATGCTGGTATACAGAGACCAACTGCTCAGGAAATACCATCTTATCTTGGGTATGCTTCGCCAAACCTGAATCAACAGTTACCCTTCGTAGAAACTTTGGAGTTATTGGATCTAAATAGGTTAACAAACGATCCAATTGGTTACGCCCCTTGGTGGCCAACGATTCTGCATAAACTTCTGTCAGATATTCCTAAATTTAATGGAAATCCAGGTGAAGACCCGTCGAATCATGTGATGACATTTCATCTGTGGTGTTCATCAAACACCCTAAAAGATGATTCGATTAGGCTTCGCCTTTTTCAGAGGACGTTAACTGGTCCAGCAGCAAAATGGTATATCAAGTTACCCAGAGCTTCGTTTGACAACTTCAGTACCATGGCCACAACCCTTTTAACCCATTTTCAGTTACCAATAAGGTACGAAACGGGAACAGAACTTCTTACCAATTTCAAACAAACAACAGCCACTCACATATCTGATCATATTCATGAGTGGCGACGTTGTCGTAGAATGGTAAAAACGTATGTTCCTGATCAGCTTTTAGCTGAATGGTTTATTAAGTCATTATTACCTTCCATTACAGAAGATGTGGCAAAAGGAGGAGTCGTCACTGAAGAGCAAGTAATTTCTCGTGCACAATATTTAGAATTGATTTATACTCAGTCTGGCACACTCTACGATAAAATCCCTGACGCTTCCAGACCGGAATTTTCCGTCCCTCCTCCTCCTAAATTGAACAATGACTCTCATGCTGGTGATGGCGTGATTGGTGCGACAGACACGAGATCGACAAAGGCTACATCTAAAAAGGCCCGTAAGATTTCTAGTCATAATTCAAAAGAAGAAATTCTCGCCTCGGAAGTAAATGCCGTCTCAACTGATAAAGGCAAAGAAACCAAGCAACCAGGAGGCAAGAAGAAAAACAAAGGGAAGAAGAAGAAACAGGAGGAATCATCACCTGAAAATTCTTCTGCAAACCCTCCTGGAGATAGGAAACCAAAAAATCCATGCTTAATATGTGATGAGGATCATTGGACAAAAAATTGTCCACATAAAGCTGAGTTTAAAAGATTCTTCAAGAATTCAAACACCTCGGCAGTATTGACTAATCCGTTTCCAAATCCAGGAAAAAATATGGTTGCTAGTGAAAATGCTTCCCCGTCCCAAGTACTGATGTTGTCGGTTTCGAAACAGCAAAATGATGCTTTGACATTGACAAGGAATAAAGATTACGGGAATCCACAACTGTCGAACAACAAGGATAAAGATCAACCTAGTAGTTCGACAACAACTTCAACAGAAGTTGCACCGCCCATCATTCCAGAGCTAACAATAAAACCGCCAAAGGGAGTAGTACACAATTCAACATTTAATGCTCATGCCAGAGCAGCACAACATTATAATATAGTGGAAGATCTGGCCCAATTGCCATCCGCTATGTCGACACTTGAGGTACTGCAAAATTGTCCATCAAAAAAGCAGGCTTTATTATCAGCTATAGGTGGGATAGACCCAAAGGATTCTAATCTTGTGTCCTTTAATCATAAACGATACGACCCTCAGTTACCAGCTCAACTAGCTTTCCTCATTCAAGTGAAAGCCCTCAACAAAACTGTTCATCGAACAATTATTGATGAGGGGGCATCTACATGTATTATGTCGATGAGTTGCTAGAAAACTTTAGGATCTCCAACCTTGTCAAGATCTTCGACGACATTAAAAGCATTTGATGGATGAACGTATACCCCATATTGTATTCTAAGTAAATTGCAAGTTGAACTAGGGGGGGAAATAGTAGAAATAGATGTCGAAGTAATCGACGAAAACCTCGATTACAACATCCTACTGGGAAGACCATGGATATATGTTATGGCTGCAGTTGTGTCGACCTACTTTAGGAAGATTGCATTTCCTTTTCAAGGAGGAATTACAATCGTCGACCAACAAACATTTCTCCCCAATATTTCCCAAGTTACGGGAAGCATTCTGATGATCCATGGAAGCCCCCATACGCTTCAAAATATCGGAGTACGCCTACTAAAAGACCCTATATTAATGGGGACTTTTTCCCTCCTGCCTCCAATCAACCTGGCAGAAGTAGCGATGGTAGGAACCTACAATATGATATCTTCGATTCAAAAGATCTCAGGAAACGATATTAACACGGATCATCCGCAGATATTGCCTCCAAGCCCAATGGAAATATTGTAGCAATCAATGTTTTCAGCATGGGAGGCAGACCCGAATCAACGCTCATCAAGCGTTTGGATAGATAGGTCTATGGAATATGGCACCCCGTTAGATCCTTGGTCGCAAGTGCATTACACCGACGAAGGAATTGTTCAGTCAATGATAAATGATGAGGTGCCATGGGAAGACTACCACCATCATTCCCATCTTCCGGATTGTCAAGAAGATACTCCTGATGACCTTCATCATCCTTCAATTTTTGATTTCCTACCAAATACTGTAAACACGGTGGATTCCGAGCAAAACTTGTCCAATATTGAAGAGACTATCGCCATAAATATCTCGACCAAAACGGATGTTGTAGAGACTATTTATGTTGGCAAATTTTGTTCTCCTTCAGAATTGGAAATATATAACGCTCTTTTTCGCGAATTCAGAGATGTCTTTGCTTGGTCATATGATGAAATGCCAGGCATTGACTCGAGTATAGTTGAACACAAAATCAATATGTATCCAGATGTCAAACCAGTACGACAACGACTACGGCAGGTGCACCCCAAGAAAGCCGCCGCCATCAGGGCAGAAGTTGAAAAGCTTCTCCATGCTGGTTTAATTTACCCGGTTCCTCTAACCGATTGGGTATCAAACATTGTTCCTGTGATGAAAAAACAAGGAACAATTAGAGTGTGCGTCGATTATAGGGATGTAAATCAAGCTTGTCCAAAAGACAACTACCCTACACACTTTATTGACCAGATAATTGATGAATGCGTTCGATGTGAAATCTTTTCATTCATGGATGGATTCTCCGGGTATAATAAAATAAATATCCGCCCATAGGACCAGTCAAAGACTGCATTTATTTGTCCGTGGGGCACATTCGCATATTGCAAATTACCAAGGAAAATTTTAAGAACCCCCCCTAAATTTACAAGTATAATAAATGGGCAAATCTCCATGGTATATAGGAAAAATGGAAGGTGATTTTATCAATAATATAATATGTATATATAATTTTTTAGCGAATCTCTCACCAGGCATGGCGAATATTTTACTCAATTATAAAATCTTGTGTTTATTGAATACACAAATGAAATCATTGCATTTCTTTAAAATATCTTTTGAAATCAAAATTACCAAAATTACATATCGATAACCTAGTGGGTGTAGGATAAAATTCACCCGTGCCATTCACAGAAAGCATGAGAAAAAACTTAATACTATATATAAAACCAAGAAAAATTCAAATTCATCACTTCTAGGGACCTCGTAACCACCCTGCCAATACACAAGTATGTTCCTGTTTGCAATTAGAAAAATTACCCAAATTACAATCTGTTTACTCCAGCATATGTTGGAAAGTTATAGAAGGATGACTAGTGCAATCAATCCATTCCTTTTAGCCTTGGATTTGTTTCAGTTTAAAACAGAAGTATATAAATATACTTGTCCAATGTCTATCCTTTAACCATTCACCTTAAGATGTTTTTACAATATAATTTCCTAAGTCTATTTAATATCTTCATTATCATAAAAGCAACCTATATCCATCTTAACTCCACATCTACCACTCTTAGGGGGATGAAATTTATTTATCCCTCTGAGCACTTGGTAGACCTAGAATTAAGATGGATCTAAGATGATAGAATTTCCCCTTTAAATAGTCTATGCTCACATGAATACAATGGTATTACTGTGGGTCAATACCATGGGTTATCATAAACCTGGAGCTTAAAAATTACTATTAGTAATTTATAAAAATTAATAAAATTAATAGTTGATTTTTATTTTATTTTTTATTTTAACCAAGCTAAAATGTTTAACATGCATTAAATTACAACATCCATTTTTACTCTTGATCGGATCAAATATTTTTTCACTCTATGCTAGGTTGCATATCATGATATTTGATACCTCTCGGGGGTTAGTAGATCCAGAGTAAAGATGGATCTATGCTGGTTTAAATAGGCTACATTCCAGGTGAATACCATGGGTCAATACCATGTGCCATTTTGGTGAATACCATGGGTCAATACCATGTGCCATTTTTATTTTTATTAATACTAATATTAGGGTTAATAATGTTTTTTTCCATGGTATTAATAACAATCTAGTCCATGGTATTTGTCCCATAGTATTTTTCCCATAGGTTTCACCTAAATATAACGCATTTTTTGAGTGTTCGTAAATATAAGGTGACTTATGGAGTAAATATAAAAAAATGTTTTATTTGTTTACCATACCTCTCGTTTATTTATATTTTTATTAATTTACCATACCGCTCTTACAAATATGGTATTTGGCCCATAGGATTCACTTAAATAAAACCTCTTTCTTGAGCCTTCATAAATAGAACGATGGTTATGGACTAAATATAAAAAGAGGTTTTATTTATTTACCATGCGTCTAGTTTATTTATATTTTATTTATTTACAATAACTTTTGAGTAAGTATAAAAAGACGTTTAATTTATTTACCACACCTCCACTTTACTTATATTTTTATTTGTTTACGCCCTTGCATGTATATAAGGTGACTTATGGAGTAGATATAAAAAATGTTTTATTTGTTTACCATACCTCTCATTTATTATATTTTTATTAATTTACCATACCTCTTTTATAAATATGGTATTTGGGCTTTTGGCCCATAGGATGGTGAGCTCCAGTATTGTAGCAATAATGCTACAACTCCTGGGGCTTCCTGTCTCTTAATTTTATCAACCCGGTAGTTCGTACAAACTTGGAAGCGACGGTGCTGTATGCACAAGTACTAGCCCTTGTCGCAGCTGTCACTTGGTCAGCTGGCACAAGTCCGCTAGGGCTTAAGCCAACTTCTATAGGCTCACAGAAGAAGCTTTATCAATGATGGACGAAAGCTAACTCAAAGGAAGGCTACTCTACTTGACAAACTGAATCAAAAGCAATTTAAAGCATGTAAATCTATGAAACCCTAATTTAACTAGTCTATCCTCTATAATGTAAAGAATGTGGATGCAACTCTTATGAATGCTGTCATTACCTCTAACAAGTGTAAATGCATGGGTCTAAGCTACTTGCATCATGAGAAATGTGTTTTTGTGTTTTTCCTTTAGGTGTGTGGAATGAGTGTGAACTTGGCCTAATTAGGGTTTGATTGTGCAGGTGGGATGTAGAAGGAAGGAAAGTGTGGGACAGGTTGGGGAGGCTAGGAAAGGTCCCTAGGGATCCTTAGCACCCATCCACAGAGGTCCCTCACATTCAGAAGCTCGGCAATGAAGTGAGTGGCCTCCTACAGGAAGGCTGCAAGGGATCCTACAGGATACTCTGTTTTCTACAGGATGGCTGTGCACATCTACAGGATGATTGGCCATGGAGGTTTTTAGGAGTTGATGGAGTGTTGGAGTGGTGTGGGAGGCTAAGGGAGATGGAGATGGACCTGATGATGTCTCAGGAAATGGAAAGTCAGACGAAGGAAGGGTGCATGCAATGGGTTTGATGTTTTGGAAAGGTGGAATCAACGAGAGTGAAGGAGATGTAGCTGTACGTGAAATGAGAGAGTTGGAGGGCAAGTGAGTGAGATAGAAGGTGAATAGAACTTGCAGGTGGATGGAGAAAACGACGAAGGAAGTGGCTTGAGAAAGAGCAGTGTAAATGAAACAAATGACCTGTGCATCAAAACAAGAAATTCATTAACCTATTATGCCATGAAACCTATAAATCCGAAATGGAAAACAAGAAATGAAACTAATGCGTGAGAGTGCAGTATGGATCAATGTCGAGAATGTATGAATGGATCTTCAATACAAACGTTCATGTGGCAGCTTGCGTGGAGATGAAACGACTGCTGTTCTTTTTGGTGGCTGATCATGGTCTACACCCCAATCCCAAACAGTGAGATGGCAGTGAACCTTTACAACCTGTTTTTGTTGGAGCTCCAAGAGATTTATTCTACCAACCTATCAAACTTGAATACTGAAAGCAAAGCATCATACCAGTCCTATCTATGCTAATGAAAACAATTAAACTAACAAGCTGGAAATCCGAATTGCATAGGAAACTAAACAAACTCAAGTGCTGGAACTAATGGTAAATGCATTACAACACTGAGGAGGTCTATGGCTCTCAGGTTGGGCCCTAACCTGAGAGCTATAGCTCCTTGAGAAAACTCAGAACTAACTCAAAAGTGGCCTTCTTTATTCATAATCTGATAACATGCCAAATTGGCTTACAAAAGAGAACGAAACTTGAGCTGTGCTCCAAAATTACAATAGTAATACGAGAGTTTCAACAACCTAACCAAGGCTAAGGCCTCTATACTTATACAAAACGATGCTCCAACAAGTATCCATGATTCTAGGAGCTCGACTGTTCAATCTATAGTTTAACTGCTGATCCTGTAGGATGATCATAAATGTTGTTTCCTGTAGAGCAGTTTTGAACTGCTGTTCCTGTAGAACAGCTGGCCGTGTATTAAGCTCGGAGGGAGGATGGAGTGGGGCTCGGAGTTCTTGGTGAGGATCACGAGGAATGTCCCCCAAGACCGTGGACAACCTCTCCTTACGTCAGCAATGCCAACTCGTTGTCTCCTTGCCACCTTTTCGTTGTCTTTTGCTCCCTTTTAATGCCAAAACCTGGAATCACAATGCATTAGCTACGTAGATAAAGTGCCTATCCTTTCTCCTACAAACAACATGAATAAACTAAGAAGTGTATGCATAAACAATAAAAATGAATGGTTTGAGCAAGCAAAATAGGCCAAAAATGAGCCCAAATTGTACCAAAATTGGGGCTCATCATCACCCCCCAGCTGAACCATTTGCTCATCCTTGAGCAACCTTGCCCCTGCTCCTCGTCCTTGGCCGAGGACTCGGGATAGGCTGTTTCTTTTCTACTTTTGATGGCCCTGCCTTTTCTGCCCCTGATGGTGATGAGGGTGATGCTTCCTTCCCTTTTTCTATTTCTTTGAGTCGGGCTTCAGAAGGCGACTGGCCTATCTTTCGTGTCCAGGAAGTTATTTTTGGGCTCCCCTTTTCGGGGGTAGCTGATGGTTTAGAGGGGGTTCTTGCACTGGGTGAAGTGGGTACATCCCCTGAAGTGGTATGGCCGCTGGGTGAAGGCTGTGGCTTGCTCGGGGACATCCTCTTGCTTCTCCTGGCTTCAGGTGGCAGAGGGGTCTCCCTCTCCCTTTTCTCTTTCAGTTTTGGAGGTGTGCTGAGGGCAGCCAGTGCCGTTGCTGCCTCCTTATCGAGGATGTCAGCCTTCTCTTTCTTGTGTTTTGCTCCCTCGGAGCTCCTTGTAGAGGGTCCCTCCTTTTTTGATTTCAGGCTTCCTGTGGAAGACCCTGCTTTGCCCGCTTCCGGGCCTCTTGTAGAAGATTCTTTCTTTGTCTTCGGGCTCTCTACAGGAGGCTGTTTCGCAATGACCTTCGGGCCTCTTGTAGAAACCCCTCTTTCCAGCCTTGTGATTCTTGTAGGAGCCCCTGTCTCTGTCTTCGGTCTTCCTGTAGAAGCCTGTGGTTGTACTGTCGGGCTTCCTGTAGAAGCCTTTGTCTCCATCTTTGGGCCTCCTGTAGAAGCCTATTTTCCACCAATTTTCGGGCTTCCTGTAGAAGCCTTGGTCGTTGCTCTTGGGCTTCCTGTAGAAGCCTACTCCTTACTGATCTTCGGGCTTCCTGTAGAAACCTTTGTCTTTGTTTTCAGGTTTCCTGTAGAAGCCTGAGTTTGCGTTTTCGGGCTTCCTGTAGAAGCCTGCGATTGCGTTCCTGCAGATGCAACTCTCACCACCTTCTCTTGCCTTGTTTCGTGGCTTTTGCGTTTGGCTTTGACTGCAGAAGCTGACAAGGTGCTTGGGCTGGCAGGGGCCACCTCAGCTTTGACTGCCCTGCTTTTCAACCTCTGTTCCCTTGCTGATAGGATGGGGGTGTCCTCTTTGACTTTGTCATCTTTTCCCTCTTCCTTCTTCTTTCGTTCCTTTTTCTGTGCTGGAGCCGGAATTTTTTGGCTTTTTCCTTTCTTACTCCCGGCTGCTGGCTCTTCTTCTTCTCCGTTAGAGGATTCCGCTTCTTCAAGCAACATTTTTATGTTCCCCGTTCTGGATAAGTTCCTAAATGATTCCCAAGCGAGGGGGACTTTATATGAGCGGAGAGCATCCTCCACGAGGAGCTTGACTAGCCCATGGTGGGCTATCTGGTCCGGAATTCCGTCCTTGAGCTTGGTGGAACACTCCATTAAGGACTGTAGTAGAAAGTAAGGAATGCTCAACCTCTGTGCTGCAGGGAGGTCAATCTGGTGTCTTAGTTCGTTAAGCAGCCTGAAGTGATACGCATATACAATGCTATATCGACCCTCACAGGTGATATATTTCATAATTTGTAGACTGACTTCGTTCCATGGCGGCAACAGGCTTGCCCTTTTGACTCCATTTTTGTCTTCGGTGAATGACTCTTCCGGTGGGAAGAACTCCTTCTTTGCTTGCTGGCTCATCTTCCGCTCTTCTTTGTCCCACGGCAAACCCATGGGCAGCTCTGTAATCCGACTGATATGCTCTGGGGTGAGTTTGAGGCTGAGACCTCTGAAGGTTACCGTGGCCAATGTCTGTGATTTAGGTTGCAGAGCCTGCAAAAATTCCTCGGCTACTTCATCATCGTAGCCCTGTAGTTTATCACAGAAAGGCATCCATTGCGCTCTAGTGAAGAGCTCAACCACTGCCGGGTTTCTCCTTAATGCATTTGAATTAGTGGGCTCTCGCCTGATAAACCCGCCAGGCATGATGAACACAGTGGTTTATACCAGAGGTGGTGGATACACAGGAAATTCGGTCTTATAGACAGAGCATGCAATGAATTCACAAAACCACAGTCCAATTATATTGCTATCCTGTAGAAGCGACAGTATAGGCACGGCAATCCAATTTTTTTATGACCACACTGTGACTAATGGCCTTGCCACCTTTAAAAAACAATTGCAGAAGGAGTTGCAGGGTTACCTCTTTTCTGCCACCTTTTTTACGTGAAGACTTCACCTTCCTGTAGAGCCGCGTTCCTGTAGAAACTGCTTCCTGTAGGACGGCGTTCCTATAGAAACTGTTCCTGTAGGAGCAGTGCGCAGGCTTCGGGAAGAGCTTTAGTTGGCTGGCGGTCGAGAGGTGTTTTACCAGCGTTCAGGTAGCCGAGAGCTCGGCGTATCAACATGCAGAGGTAAGCAGAGGATCTACTCGAGTTTTGAAGTGAGGTTGATGGAGATACACGCTTAATCGAGCCGATTAGATTTTGAATCGGCGCAGCTCGTGGCGCGGGGGTGAGCTGTCCCCGCCAGACCGTTGGGTGACGTCACCCATCATCCGCCTGCACATTCGTTTGTTGCCGCATTCATTCCCACAGATCTGCCGCCGCCCTTTTCGGTTAAACTTCACTTCTCGGTTGACGGGACTGATCTTCACGTGCTTGCTGCGTGTATTTTTCGTCGTGGCTGCCACCTCGTCCTCTGACTATCCCTTTACTAACCGACGTGGCCAATCACTGGCTTTTAGGCCACTCAACCATTCACCTTTATGCCATGCAAAACAAATCGAAGTAATAATCATGCAGTTTAATGGAGAGAGGATTAGAACACTTACCTGCGCGCGGCTGCACATGATTTCCAGTTTTTTTGAACGATGGATCTACCTGCCGCATGTGGCTGCACATTCCTGTAGGCTCGTGGTTACAGGATGCTGGCGATGGAGTGAATGGTTCTGCGTTCATGCGCCCGTATTTGATCTCAGATGGTGGTGCTGTGAACGGCCTTCACTTGAGCAGGTTGAACTGTTACAGGATCCCCGCGAGGGGTCTTGTCACCGTTCTTTCTCCTCGGGTGTATGCTGCATGCTGGCGGTTCTGGCTTCTCGATCACGATCCCAGCGCTTCTGATGTATCAACGTGGATGTGGTATGGTTCTCGGTGCCTAGTTTTTCTTTGACAGATGCTTTCTCACGAGAACTGATTACTTTGTTGTGCTGCTGCAGGGATCTTGGTTGCATGGCGACGAGGATGGTGGAGGACGATAATGGCAATGTTCAGGGGTGCCATCATTGGCATGCATGCATTCAATCCACTCCTCAGTCGCTAGATCTTCATTTGAAACACATTTCGGCCATCGTAACCTTCTACAGGAAGTTTCCTGTAGAACACAGAGCTTCCTGTAGAAAATTGGCACTTTCCTGTAGAAGATCCGCGTCTTCCTGTAGGAAGACTGTCTGTTCCTGTAGAAAAACTGTATCCTCCTGTAGAAGATCCAAAGCATGATAATAATTGCACATACCTTAAAAAACATTGCTGTTCTTGGAGGAGGTGCTGATGACATCCTTTGCTAGCATGATGAAGGCCCCTGGCTTGGAGTGGAGAGGCTTCTTCTCCTCCATAGAACATCTGCATGCAAACCTTTTATGGTGCTGATTGCTTTTTCCTTTTTTTCTTTCTTTTTTCCTTTTTTTTTTTTTAGAAAGACAATAGGAGCGCCTCAATGAGGTTTTCACCCCTACTGCCTGCCTTGGGCGCCTCAGAGAGGTTTTCACCCAAGGATCTTTATTTTTCTCTCTTTTCTTTTCCGAAAGTCAATAGGAGCGCCTCAATGAGGTTTTCACCCCTACTGCCTGCCTTGGGCGCCTCAGAGAGGTTTTCACCCAAGGATCTTTATTTTTCTCTTTTTTCTTTTTTCCCTTTTTTTTTTTTTTTTTTGTGTTTTAGATCCTTCAGGGTATGCCCAAAGTGGAGGCAGAACCCTTCTCTATGACCAAAACAGATTTCTCCATAGTGCTGATAAACTCTTGTCTTGAGAGAGGTCTTCTATAGATCTTCAATCGGTGCCCATTGACAAGCATGGGAATGGATTCCTCATCAATGGTTCGAATGAGGACAGATCCATTGTCATGGCATTGTTCCACCACATATGGTCCTAACCATCTAGTTCTCAACTTCCCCTTGAAATCTTTGAATCTGGAGTCATACAACAAGGCCCAATCTCCCGGCTGAAATTGCTTGTCATGGAGATGTTGGTCATGCCACACCTTCCTCTGAAGTTGAACCACTTCTGAGTGAAGGAGGGCCTGCATGCGGTGCTCATCCAGTCCATTCAGCTGCAATAACCTTTCTTGCTGTGCATGGCTGAGATCTAGGTCCAGCTGAGCTGCCATCCTCAAAGTGTTATACTCAAACTCAATGGACAACAAAGCTTTCTTCCCATAGACCAGCTCATAAGGTGTGAAGCCAGTGGTGGTCTTCCAAGTGGTGTTGTAAGCCCATGTGGCCTCAACTAGGCGATCTGCCCAGTCTTTTCTGCTGCTGCTCACCACTTTGGTCAAGATCCCTTCTAATGCCCTATTGGTGACTTCCACCTGCCCATTTTCTTGAGGATGATAGGGGGTGGAAGTCCTATGCTTGATCTTGTGATGAGCTAGTAGATCTTCAACCAAGTTGGATGTGAACTGGCTCCCTTGATCGGTCACCAGCTCTCTTGGGTAGCCAAACTTGTAGAAGATGTTCTCTCTTAAGAACTCGACTACCTTCTCTTCTGTTGCTGCTTTGATTGCTTTAGTCTCTGCCCACTTGGTCAAGTAGTCAGTACACACAATGATGTAGGATCTCTGCCTCGAAGAGGGATTGATTGGACCCACAAAGTCCATGCCCCACTTCTCAAATGGCTCAAGAGTCACTTGAGGTTGGAGAGGCATCTCATCCTTTTGGGTAGGTTTCCCCATTCTTTGGCATTGGTCACACTGGCTGACATATCTTCTGACATCTTGATGAAGTGTGGGCCAATAGTAGCCTGCCTGCAGGATCTTGAAGGCAGTTCTCTTTGCTGCAAAATGTCCTCCACAAGGCCCATCATGACAGGTGAGGAGAATGTCAAAGACTTCCTCCTCCCTTACACAACGCCTTAAGATCTGATCGGGGCCAAGCTTGAACAGGTTGCCCCCAATCCATGTAAATGAGGCACTCTTTCTGATGATTTTGCTCTTCTCTTTTGAAGAGAGGTGCGGAGGAAACTGAGCTGAAACAAGGTAGTTTGCTATATCAGAAAACCATGGAGAGAGTACTGAGATAGCAAACAGATGCTCATCAGGCATCTGGTCATCCACTGTCCCATCTTCATCTGCAGACAAATCCAATCTAGACAAGAAGTCAGCAACAACATTTTCTTTTCCTGGTTTATCAATAATGGTTAGATCAAACTGCTGCAATAAAAGTAACCATCTAATAATACGAGCATTCACATCTGGTTTATTCATCAAGTATCTAATAGCAGCATGGTCAGTATGTACAAAAGTCTGGTAACCAGTAATGTAATGTCGGAACTTGTTCAGTGCATGAACCACAGCTAAGAATTCTTTCTCGGTTACAGTGTAATTCAGCTCAGCTTTGGACAAGTTCTTACTAACGAAGTAAATGGCATATGGAAGTTTTTCCTCAATTTGTCCTAAAGCTGCCCCTATGGCTTTGTTTGAGGCATCAGTGTGGATGTGGAAAGGTAGGGCCCAGTTTGGACCTCTCAAGATTGGTGCTGACACCAACTTGTCCTTTAACTCATTCAAACTCTTCTGACAAGCGTCAGTCCACTTAAACTCCACATCTTTTGCCAACAAGCCAAACAATGGCGAGGCAAGCTTGCTGAAGTCCTTAATGAATCTCCTGTAGTATCCCGCTAATCCCAAAAAACTCCTAACATCCCTTACCTTTTGTGGAGGTGGAACCTTCTTGATTAGAGCAATTTTGTTAGGATCCACCTGTAATCCTTGGCTAGAGATGGTGTGGCCTAGCACGGTCCCTTCAGTCATCAGGAATTCACATTTTTCGGGACTGAGGGACAGGTTCATCTCAATGCATTTGGTGAGGACTTTTCCCAAATTGGACAATGCTTCCTGGAAGTTGGCCCCATAAGGAGTAAAGTCATCCATATAGATTTCCACTGTATCATGGACCAGCTCCGAGAAGATGCTCAGGACAGCTCTCTGGAAAGTAGCAGGAGCATTGCATAACCCAAAGGGAAGGACTCGGTAGGCAAAGGTACCCCAAGGGCAAGTGAAGGTGGTCTTATCTTGGTCTTCTGGGCTGATTTGGATTTGATTGTACCCGCTAAACCCATCCAGGAAAGAGAAGAACTTCTTTCCTGCCAGTCCATCCAACACTTGATCTATGAAAGGTAGAGGGAAATGGTCTTTCTTGGTAGCTTTGTTCAGCTCCCGGTAATCTACACAGATCCTCCACTTCCCATTCTTCTTGGGAACCAACACTAGAGGGGACACCCATTCACTATCTGAGATGGGGTAGATGAATCCGGCATCTAACAGTTTTTGCAATTCTTCCTTGACAATGTCTTTAAGGGCTGGATTCATTCTCCTCTGCGGTTGCCTAACTGGTTTACAGTCCTCTTTGATGTATATATGATGAGTACAGACCGAGGGATGGACTCCTTTCATCTCCTTATAGCTCCAAGCAAAAGCATCTAAGTGGCTGGCCAACAGGTTGCACAGCTCCTTTTCCTGAGAAGGAGATAGGGAGGAGCTGATTTTCAATGCTCTCTCACGGCCGAACTCCACATTCTTAACTCTGGGAGCGACAGGGTTGGTTGTACAAAGATCCACTAAGGTGCTGGCTTGGGCATCCTCCACCAATTTTTCTAAAGGTAGTGCACTGGTAGGTGGGTTTTGGATCAAGTTCTCGATCAAATCATCCTCGGTTGGGGGATTTCTTCTATTGGTTTCTATGGTACATAGAGGTGCTGAATACACCTCGTCTTCTTCTCCTTCTTCCAACCAGAGTGGTAAGTCATGCTCTAAAGAGGGTTGGGCAGGAGGGTATAGGACAAGTTGCTTGGACATAGGACCATTTTTGATGGTCATATTTCCGGCACGACAACTGATATAGGCATCTGCAGTGGCTAACCAAGGCCTTCCCAAAATGAGGGGATATCCAGTAAGCTTTGCCTTTGGTTGCAGAACCAGGAAGTCTACAGGATACTCCCAAGAGTCAATAGAGACCAAGACATCCTCCACAATTCCTTCAGGAGTCACAGTGGAGCGATCTGCTAATTGCAGTACTGTCGAGGTCTTCCTCAAGGAACCTTGAAGATTGAGCTTGCACATGGTATCCCTGGTCATTACATTAATGGCAGCCCCCAGATCAATCAGGGTGTGGGGTATGATGGTGCCATTGATGTGGACATCTACTACAGGACTTCCAGGATCTAAGTACTTTGGGCAGATGACTTGTCCTAGCATAAGGTCAGACAGTTGTCCTATGACATTGATAGTTGAAGCATCTTTCTTCCGTCTGCCTGGATGTTTGAAACACTTCTCCTTAACCAGCTTGTTATAGATTGGCACATCCTTGATGGCCTGGAGAAGGGGTATCTTCACACACAACTGCTTGAGCTCTCCCAGAAGCTCATCTTCCTCCGGGTTGGGTTGTGTGGTGGCTGTAAGTCTCTCAGGAAAGGGTGGAATAGACTTTGGTTCACTTTCCTGATGGTCTTCCTCCTCCTCTGGGGGAGGAGGTTGGCGATCTGGAAGAGTCTTTCCAGATCTAAGATTGATCTCCTGGATCTCCACAGCATAGGTAGGGCATGAGGTCTCCCCAGTATATACCTACTGAGCCTGTCTATTGTTGGGGTTCGGGTTCGGTTGAGCAGGCATTTGAGGTTGCCTTGGAGGAGCAGGAGGTAATGGTTGTGGCTGAACTGGAGGTGGAGGCAGAATGGCGGGAGGATTGTTGTACTGGGGCCTCCACCCCGACTGAGGTGCACTCCACTGAGGCTGTGACTGAGCATGTGAGTGATATGAATGAGTAGTGGGTTGAGTAGGATACTGAGGTGGATAAGACCATGGCGGAGGCATGGACCAAGAAGGATGAGCAGGGGGACCCCAGGAAGGCATAGGAATCGATTGGTTGGGGTTGTAATAGGCTTGTGGTGCCCCTTGCATTCCCTGCTGATAGGGTCTAGATCCTTGTGGCCTCCTTTGGTTGATGAAGTAGAGAGGTTCAGAGGGGGCTTCAGTCCCTTGGTACATGGCTTTAAACCCAGGTAAGGTGGGACACTGATTTGTAGGATGGTCCTCCTCACAAACAAAACACACTTCAACCGAATGCAATGGGCATTCGTTCTTAGGATGTCTTCTTGTGCACCTAGGGCAGAAGACAGCCAGGGCTCTCTCAGCTTCTTCTTTCTTTTGCTGGATCCTGAATGTGTCCAGCTGCATGGCGATGGTATGTCTCACCTCACTCTTAAGGTCTTCCAATTGGTTTGTAAACTCATGTTTGGAGAAAGGGACACCAGTGGAGAGGAGGTTTCCTCTACCTCGTTTCCTAGCTGCCCTGGAATGATTTCTAAACACAGTTTTGATGTCCTCATAAGGCAGTTGGTAAATGTCCCCCCCAGCTAACATGTGAAGGGTATCTAAGAGATCTTCAGGTACTCCTCGGAGCAGAACCAACTTAAGGGATTCAGGGTCAAGTGTGCACCTGGCCCGCTTGTAACTAAGTTGGAACCTTTCCTCATAGTCCTCTAAAGATTCATCGTTTCCCATGGTCATCCGAAAGATTTCCCCCTTTGTTTCCTTGGACCTACAATAATCCCGGTACTTGGTGTTGAAGGCTTGCTGCATCTGAGCCCATGTGGTGATACTATTCCCAGGCAAACCCATGAACCAGCGTAGTGCTGCATCCTTGAGAGTAGAAGGGAAAAGTTTTAGCTTTTGTTCATCCTCAGTATAGTCATAGGTTCTACAGAGGACAGCAAACTCAAATAGGAAGGTATCAGGATCCTCAGTGGTCATTCCATGGAAGTGAGGCAAAGCAGAGGGGCTAATGTTTTTCATTTTCATCTCACCATTGGTCTCTCGGATGGGGAAAGCTCCTTCTATCCTCTCATCCTCTCTATTGTCAGCCATAGCTTTAGGTGGAGTGGTCTCTAACTCTTCTTCTTCTATAGGATTTCGGTATGTCTTGGGATGTTCACCTATAGTTTCCTCTGAATCACTGTCACCACCGAAGAGTGAAGGGTGACTAAGTGATGTGGTGGGGGTGTTTGGTAGGAATTTGCCTGATCTATCTCGGTTCCTACGAGGCATGAAATGGAAAGGAATTCTCTTTTTTGATTGCTTTTGTTTTTCTCTGTGCCCCTGCAAAAATGAAACAGATTGATTGCAAAATTGAAATTCTAATCTACACTTGCAGAATCGAAAGTCTAATCTATGAAAGCAGGAAATGCTAAGCTATGAAAGCAGGAAATACTAATCTATGAAAGCAGGAAATGCTAATCCATGAAAGCAGGAAAGATCAGTCTAGGAAAGCAGGAAAGTCTATGCTACTTTTGCAGAATGGAAATGAAACAAACTACTTAGCAGAAGGTAAGAGTAGGAAAGTAGAGGAAAAGCAACAATTACTAATACTCTGACGCTTCCCCGGCAACGGCGCCAAAAAGATGGTGAGCTCCAGTATTGGAGCAATAATGCTACAACTCCTGGGGCTTCCTGTCTCTTAATTTTATCAACCCGGTAGTTCGTACAAACTTGGAAGCGACGGTGCTGTATGCACAAGTACTAGCCCTTGTCGCAGCTGTCACTTGGTCAGCTGGCACAAGTCCGCTAGGGCTTAAGCCAACTTCTATAGGCTCACAGAAGAAGCTTTATCAATGATGGACGAAAGCTAACTCAAAGGAAGGCTACTCTACTTGACAAACTGAATCAAAAGCAATTTAAAGCATGTAAATCTATGAAACCCTAATTTAACTAGTCTATCCTCTATAATGCAAAGAATGTGGATGCAACTCTTATGAATGCTGTCATTACCTCTAACAAGTGTAAATGCATGGGTCTAAGCTACTTGCATCATGAGAAATGTGTTTTTGTGTTTTTCCTTTAGGTGTGTGGAATGAGTGTGAACTTGGCCTAATTAGGGTTTGATTGTGCAGGTGGGATGTAGAAGGAAGGAAAGTGTGGGACAGGTTGGGGAGGCTAGGAAAGGTCCCTAGGGATCCTTAGCACCCATCCACAGAGGTCCCTCACATTCAGAAGCTCGGCAATGAAGTGAGTGGCCTCCTACAGGAAGGCTGCAGGGGATCCTACAGGATACTCTGTTTTCTACAGGATGGCTGTGCACATCTACAGGATGATTGGCCGTGGAGGTTTTTAGGAGTTGATGGAGTGTTGGAGTGGTGTGGGAGGCTAAGGGAGATGGAGATGGACCTGATGATGTCTCAGGAAATGGAAAGTCAGACGAAGGAAGGGTGCATGCAATGGGTTTGATGTTTTGGAAAGGTGGAATCAACGAGAGTGAAGGAGATGGAGCTGTACGTGAAATGAGAGAGTTGGAGGGCAAGTGAGTGAGATAGAAGGTGAATAGAACTTGCAGGTGGATGGAGAAAACGACGAAGGAAGTGGCTTGAGAAAGAGCAGTGTAAATGAAACAAATGACCTGTGCATCAAAACAAGAAATTCATTAACCTATTATGCCATGAAACCTATAAATCCGAAATGGAAAACAAGAAATGAAACTAATGCGTGAGAGTGCAGTATGGATCAATGTCGAGAATGTATGAATGGATCTTCAATACAAACGTTCATGTGGCAGCTTGCGTGGAGATGAAACGACTGCTGTTCTTTTTGGTGGCTGATCATGGTCTACACCCCAATCCCAAACAGTGAGATGGCAGTGAACATTTACAACCTGTTTTTGTTGGAGCTCCAAGAGATTTATTCTACCAACCTATCAAACTTGAATACTGAAAGCAAAGCATCATACCAGTCCTATCTATGCTAATGAAAACAATTAAACTAACAAGCTGGAAATCTGAATTGCATAGGAAACTAAACAAACTCAAGTGCTGGAACTAATGGTAAATGCATTACAACACTGAGGAGGTCTATGGCTCTCAGGTTGGGCCCTAACCTGAGAGCTATAGCTCCTTGAGAAAACTCAGAACTAACTCAAAAGTGGCCTTCTTTATTCATAATCTGATAACATGCCAAATTGGCTTACAAAAGAGAACGAAACTTGAGCTGTGCTCCAAAATTACAATAGTAATACGAGAGTTTCAACAACCTAACCAAGGCTAAGGCCTCTATACTTATACAAAACGATGCTCCAACAAGTATCCATGATTCTAGGAGCTCGGCTGTTCAATCTATAGTTTAACTGCTGATCCTGTAGGATGATCATAAATGCTGTTTCCTGTAGAGCAGTTTTGAACTGCTGTTCCTGTAGAACAGCTGGCCGTGTATTAAGCTCGAAGGGAGGATGGAGTGGGGCTCGGAGTTCTTGGTGAGGATCACGAGGAATGTCCCCCAAGACCGTGGACAACCTCTCCTTACGTCAGCAATGCCAACTCGTTGTCTCCTTGCCACCTTTTCGTTGTCTTTTGCTCCCTTTTAATGCCAAAACCTGGAATCACAATGCATTAGCTACGTAGATAAAGTGCCTATCCTTTCTCCTACAAACAACATGAATAAACTAAGAAGTGTATGCATAAACAATAAAAATGAATGGTTTGAGCAAGCAAAATAGGCCAAAAATGAGCCCAAATTGTACCAAAATTGGGGCTCATCATAGGATTCACTTAAATAAAACCTATTCTTCAAAATGGTCGAATGGATTCACTTAAATAAAACCTATTATTGAAAATGGGCAAATGGAAGGTTGTAACTCCTAATTTCAAGGCTAAATTTACCTTTTTTACCCACTCCCTTAAAATAAGGTGGGCTATTTGAGGTGATTTGTAAAAATGTACTATGATACAAAATATTTGCCCACTAAAAATTTAAAACCCTTTAATTTCGCCAAAGGGCGAACATTCGCCCCTAAAATTTTCTATGCAAATTACCCTTTGGTTTAAAGAATGCAGGGGAAACATTTCAGAGGGCAATGAATTATGCCTTCCATGACATCAAAAACATCGTTCAACCATATCTCGACAACCTTCCGGCTCATTCGCGAAAGAGGACCGATCATCTGCAGCATTTGAGAGCGATATTTCTACGTTGTTGACACTACAAGATACGACTCAATCCACACAAATGTGTGTTCTGTTTCAGTTCTGGTCGTTTACTTGGCTTTGTAGTCTCAAAGGACATGATTCGTCTCGACCCATGTAAGGTGCAGGAAATCATTAATTTGCCTCCACCTTCAAATTTGCTTCAGATTCAGAAACTCCAAGGGAAAGCAAACTTTCTGAAGAGGTTGATTCCAAATTACGCCGAACTTGCTAAAGGTTATACACATCTATTGAAAAAGGAAGTGCCCTTCGTCTGGAATCAGGTCACGCAAGCTTCCTTTGATGCTTTAAAAGAATCCCTAATGAAAGCATCATTAATATACGCTCCTGATTAACAAAAGACTTTAACCTGTATCTGGCTACAGCGGATACAACCATCGCAATGGTTTTAGTTCAAGAAGACAACAGAATTGAACATCCTATATATTATTTAAATAGGAACTTAAATGATACAGAAAGCAAAATATTCCTATGTTTGAAAAGCTGACATTTTGTCAGATTGCAACCCCATGACTTACATATTGTCGCGATAGTTGTTGGCAGGCAAATATTCAAAATGGATAGCAATTCTTCAAGAGTTTGATCTGGAATTTGTAAAATCCAAGTCAAAGAAATCCCTCATTTTCGCGGAATTACTATGCGATCTCCCATCATCGTCCAACGATGAAACATTAGAAGAAACAATCGTGGATGAATCTTTGTTTCTAATATCTTCATGCAATCCGTGGTATGGAGATATAATCATTATCTCCAAACCCAAAAATATAGGCCTAATACCTCCCGCTCAGAACAAAAAAGTATTCGATACCAATCAAAAGACTACATGATTGTCGGTGATACACTTTACCATCGTGGTGTCGATACAGTTCTGAGGAGGTGCCTCACCCATGAGGAAGCCGAAAAAGTCTTGAATGATTTCCATTCAGGCGCGTGTGGGGGGCATCAATCTGGTTACGCTACGGCGCAAAAAAAAAAATTACGAGCAGGATACTTCTGGCCAACAATGTTCAAAGATTGCATAACTGCAGTCAGAAGTTGCCATGCCGTTCAAATTTTCGATAGAAAAACCAGAAGACCACCCGCACCTCTGCAGCCAATAGTTGCTGTTGGGCCATTTTCCAAATGGGGCATTGATTTCATGACATGTAACCCCACCTCGACCGAGGGGCATGGGTATATCATAGTCACAGTTGACTATTTTACTAAATGGGCCGAGGCGATGCCTACATTAGATAACACTGGTGAAACAGCTGCCCTTTTCTTTTTCAATCATGTAGTCACCAGATTCGGCATTCCACAGGTTATATTCATAGATCGTGGATCGCATTTTCGCAATCACATGATGGCCGAATTGGCTACCAAATTAGGGTTTTCTCACAACAACTCTACTCCATATTACCTGCAGGCCAACAGACAAGTTGAAGCAATCAACAAGGTCCTGAAGCGCATGCTGCAAAAGATGATTGGAGTCCACAAAAGGAGTTGGCACCTAATCCTATACTCGGCCTTATGGGCATACCGAACATCGGTAAGGAATGCAACTGGGTTTACACCCTTCCAACTGGTGTATGGCCTAGAAGCAATCTTACCAGTTCAGTGTGAAATCTCATCCCTCAAACTTGCAATCGACCTTCTCCCCTGAACTTCAGAAGAGGAGGCGCGTTTCTTGGAACCAATCCAATTGGATGAAACCCATCGTGATGCCGCTTTGGCTAACAAAGCCCATAAGAAACAAGTCAAGGCGCAGTTCAACAAGAATGTCAAACCCCGTGTCTTCTCAAAAGGTGACTTGGTCTTGCTTTACGACCAAGAATCCGATAAATTGGGAGCAAGTAATTTCAAGTCTTTATGGATGGGCCCCTATATTGTTAAACGTGTATTAGCAAAAGGAGCCTACAAGTTAATGGATTATGAATGGATTTCGCTGGCGCAACCCCGTAACGGGTTGTACCTTAAGCGTTACTACACATGATGCAGTGTAGTAACCCATATGCTTTTGTTACATTTTTTATTTTACTGAGGGTAATCGTTTTGGTCAAGTAATCCACTTTTTACATTTGTTGCAGATGTCGAACCTATTGGAATCTTTTGTTGGATATGCCGATGGAGCGAGTCGTAGTTCGTGGAACCTATCTTCTGTGGCCTGGGCCATTTTTTATCCAAGCAGTGAGTTAGTAAGTTTTAGAGGGGTATGTATTGGTCGGTCAACAAATAACATCGCTGAATATAGCACGTTGATATAACTTCTCTCTGATGCCATCACCCATGGCATACGCCGACTTTTCGTCAGGCTAGACTCATAGCTCATCATACTACAACTCACTAGTATCTACTCCGTCCGAAATCCAACTATCTATCGCATGTTCCTAAGGGTCAAGATTTTGGAAAGGCAATTTGATTTTATTCAATATCAGCATATTTCCAAAAACTTAAACACATTAACAGACTTTCTTATCAAATTATGTGTTAGATAGACATTTGCAACATTTATAAAAAGAAGCATTTCATCAATATTTGCATCAGGATCATGTAACTTAACCAAAATAAAACTCCGAAAATCAAATATATATATATATTTATATAACTGTTTATGGTTTACACATAATGTTCTGTAACCAAGACAAAAATTGGTCAAATGACCCAAAACTCAAAACGCTAGGGGGCACCCTAGTCTAATGATGCTGATGATAACAAGTCAACGCCTGTGCAATCATGCATAAAAGCCTAGTCCATCGACTTGGCACGCCAGTAGTATGTCGTTGCAACCTCAGAGGCAGCTTGTCAGTCCTCACATCTGGAATACCAAGAGTGAGGCCCTCAACCTGATCCTGTAATGCTGAAAGAGTCTCAGCCACATCAAGGTTACGAAGGATAGCCCTTCCCACAGCCTCTCCTGCTGGAGCGGCAGCTGGCACTCTCAGGCGTACTACTGGCCGAACTGGTCCAACATCTGCATGAGCACATGAGTTCTGATTAGTCTTGACAGAATAAAGCACAAGGACATTATAAAGAGAAACGATAAACAAAGATATGGTCAAATAATTTACCAATGGCACCCCACTGCTCGCTAGCGGGTAGCACCAAATCCGAGTCACCTCGGAAATCCATACCAACATATGGATACTTGGAAAAAACCATCTCCTGACGATCGAACCATCCAAAGAAGGTACCAGAATAGGAAACCTGAGACTGACCAGCATGTCTGGACATATGGTCGATCCATCTCTGCATCCGTGGCTCAGTCGGTGGAGGTAAACCAAGTGAAATATATTGCGGCTACATCAGCGGGATCTTTTCCAAGACAAAAGCGGTCAAAATAGAACTGTACCCAAAGTTCTTCAATCTTCCGTTTTTCACCTTGGTCAATTGTTCTTTCATCACAAAGAGTACAACATCACACCAGTTGAACACCTTTGGTTCAAGGCATTCTAAGGCATACTGCATATAAGATCGGTTGGCCACATGAAGAGCCGCACTACCAGCCATTCTAGCAAAAGTGAACAGAATGGTCCTCAAGGGCCTTTCAGTGACATCTCAGATATTGATCTTTCCATCCTTAATCGGCTGAGATCCCTCTCTGCAATACCTGTGAATGTAATCTCTCACAGATTCACCCCCATGGGCCGAACCTAATAATGAGATAGGGGCACCCCGCCTCGATAAGCCGGTCAAAAAGTAGATGTCCACGACAGTCAAGGGGATAGATTTTCCCCTAATCTGGAACACCTAGCTGGTAGGATCCTAGGCATCGAGCAAATACTGCAACAAGTTGATTTGTTGCCTCATGCTAGAGATCCGGAAAAACTTGAACAGGCCACA
This sequence comes from Pinus tabuliformis, assembly GCA_031772625.1. Classification (NCBI taxonomy): domain Eukaryota; kingdom Viridiplantae; phylum Streptophyta; class Pinopsida; order Pinales; family Pinaceae; genus Pinus; species Pinus tabuliformis. The sequence goes on along the minus strand of CM062817.1, from coordinate 1,443,152,869 downwards.
GTTCCACAGTGCATTTACCGTAACCGGATCATGTAAAGCAAGCATGTCCTCTTCTTCATGCTCACGTTCTCACCATGTAACAGGCATTTTTCTCCAATGAATCTCTGAAAACAAACAAGAGAAGAGTCGGATCCTAATTTGGTGAAAAACAAGCAAAAATTTCCATGAAAAAATGTGCACAAATTTCCCTCCTTGCGCCCATCGCACCCCGAACAGTGTTCTAGGTGCATTGCATGCTAACTGGCCAATGGTCAAGCCAACATGCAACACACCTTTGGATATAGAAAGGGTGCGATGGAGCCAGGGCGAGTTTTTCAAACCCCAGAGGCTCAGAAAAACCAGAAACAATGCTCAGAATTAAAAAAGGAAAGAATGAAACTGAAGAGCACAGGTTTAGCTCCTACTTGATCCAGACGGCACTAAGAATCGTCCACAGAATCTCTCGGAATCAGCTAGTGAAAATCAAGGGGGAAAGCACCTCCAAAGCTCCAACAAACCAAAGTTCAAATGAAATGGTAAAATGAGAGGTAAAAAACCACTTTTAAATTACTTTTCACGTAATTCAAGTAAAATATTAGTGTTTTGACTCATTTTTCAAACATATATTGTTCATTTCTAACTAGTTTTGATGAAGCAATTGAGCTGGCAGTACAACCTTTGAAGGAACAAAGTTATTAATGGTAAAATCAAGAAAATCAATGACCATTATATCGAGCAGTTTTAACGCGGAATTCAAGCTCGTTAAAAAATAAACATAAGCAATGAGAAAGTGTTCCCCCAGTGTTTAAGCTCATTAAAAAATGAACCATTTTTAGGTAAATAACCATCATGAATGTATTATCATCAGCCTTTGAAGCCTTGGTCATGTTCTCATCATCACCTCCACTCTGTATTGGCTGATCATTCACCTCCACTTGATTGTTTACCCTTTTTGAGGAACAATTGCGAAGAGTGATCCTGTTAGCCATCCTTGTGACACTGTCGTGATTGGAAAATTCCAAACCTTACCTGGAATCAGCTGCTACCCGAATCTATCACCCGTTCCTCAAAAAACGAGTCTCCTTTAAGTTTTTTTCAACTGACTCATAAAATATGAAAATATTGCCGAGACATTGGCCTCTCCAGCTCGTTAAAGTGACCAGAAGTGCTATCCCTCCTTTAGATTTTAATATTTTTGGACCTGAGAGATTATTACACAAAAAGATCGAGCGCTTGTTTTGTTCGGCTCGTTAAAATTACCGAAAATTCATCCCTTTTGTACTATTTTATACTTTTTCGGACTTAAGGGATTAGATGACGAAAATGGATTTTTGGAGTTTTCTTTACGTCCCTTTTCAGACTCTCTAAAATTGAAAAGGACCGAGTTATCTTTGTCGTTAAACTCGTTAAAACCAAATAGCAACAAACTTGTCCATAACAGACGAGAACGAGTTTCACTATCGCTGGGCTCGTTAAAACATAGCGATGGGTTTGCCCGAAGGGAAAATTATAGAACAAGAATATGTTATCCTCCTCAAGCTTGACAAAAATAAAGAGGTACTGGTCAGCAATGACTGGGGAAAAATTGGGAAGAAAACTTGAAGAAACTTTGTTGGTGGCAAGTCACTCTTGAACATGACACTTTCACTCCGCATCCGAGTCGGGTTGGGTTGTTCCATTCACTGGTCACATCACCATGGTTCTGTCACACCATCCACATTTGGGGTTAATGCTACCAATCCATCATGTCAGTGTCGCTGATATGTTCAAGAGAAGTCGCTCAGAGAATTCACCTGTGTCTCATCCGCTACAATACATTCACGCTCCATTCTTTCATGACCGCCACCCTGAACCTTATATCACCAGATCATTTTCACCTCCATTAGAATCATTTGCTCTGTTCCATGTCATTGATGTGGGATTCACTAAGGCCCTCCTATGACGGATAGCTTCTTGTTGACATCATCTCATTATCCAAGAAGTCGATCTAGGAACAACCCTTTCAGTACTTTGAAGCTCACATGCCTCAATGGCAAGTTTCTCACTTTCGGCGACAGGTTTACATCAATGGCCTTCGAACGAAAGATTTTGCGTGGTGTTCAACGCCAAGTCCCTCATTCACACCACATGAATTGTACTATAGTACCTTGAGGGTCATCATCATTATCAGTGATTCCTCTCGCACCTGTTAACAGCTTACATCATTGGCTGGTAATCAGGCGATGTCTTTCCATGTTCGACTCTAGAACATCTCTCACATGGATCGACTTGTACTTTGAGTGAAGATCGAACGAGATTGAAGACCCCGGATCTGGTTTCATCCATCCAGGCTGCAATATATATTCAGGAAAATAAAGACATCAAATGTACATCACTGCTGCACAGATAATCATCCAATCTAAGGGATGATGGCTCTACCAGAATCATCAGTCTACACTCAGACGATTGTCTTTCTCATGTACATGAAAATGAATTTATAAAGTTGAGCATTGGATGCCCGCCTCAGCTAGATCATGAAAATATTATGAAGATAATGTATTGTATTGTATCTTATTATAGGTTGCCTTCTAGCTTGAAAAAACTTCGGATCCTCATGATAAAGCATTTCACCCGACATCAAAAGATTAACGACCTCATGCTTTAGGGGGCAACTGTTATAGACATTTTTGGGCACTACAAACCCAATCATCAATGCCCATAAACTAAGGGCTCCTAAGTCCCTAAAGGTGTTGTTCCAACCCTTAAAAGAACAAGGTCAACTGATTACAGCATCTCCCAGAAGTTCTCCATGAAAAACTACTCAGAACTGGTCAAAACTAGACCATTTCACCTGCTCTATGGTCAAAGTGCGTTGCATCCCACCTGAATACACACAGTAGGTGTGATGCATGTTGAAAAGCCCTTCTATGTGGTGTGATGGGCGAGAGTGGACAAATGGCAGGGTCAATCCGCAAGGTGGAGGATCATGGAATCTTCCAGAAACTTCTCCTGTGACACTTGCCTCTCTGCATTCGCCCAGGGATGAGTAAGAGATCATCAATCTCCAAGTGGAATCAAGAAATATCAGAGAGAGGACACTAATCAAATCTCAAAGGCTGACTCATTCCCCTTACAAACATCTATATATGGATCCCTCATCCCAGAGATCCAGAGGCTGGAATTCTGTATCCTGTAAGGAAGTGCTGTTGGTTTCTTGGTGCAACATCATAGTGTTGGGTGATCTAAGCTTTTCATGAGGTGAAGAAGGGCTTTCTTGCTGAGAGGATGATGTTGGGTCACAACAATCGGTTGTAATCCTCTTTTCTCTTTCTTGATTATCAATAAAACTATTCAAGTTTTCCTCCACATTCTTGTATGATTGATGTTATATGCATTTGCGTGGTCAATATATATCTGGTCCTATATTGATTATGATAATAGATCTATGTTCTTGGATAGTGTTATGCTGCTTTGATTCTACAGGTTCTCTTTGAAGCTGAGTAGACAAGGAAGCAAGTAGCAAAGATCCATAAGGGAGAGGAATCGAGCAAGGAACCAAGCGCAAGATAGAGGTTGGTCTCCTTATTCCCCTCTTATCTATTTCTCATAAAGGAAAACAAAATTAGTTTTTAGTTTGTCTGTTTCTAAGGTAGCTACCAGCCTTAGTGGGACTAGCAGCTCTGCATAGACAGTAGTTTTCCCGATAACAAGAAGAGCACACATCTTGTCGAACATGCATGCTGTTGTTGATTACATGCAAACATGGATGATGAGATACAAGGGAAACCCACTTCACCTACATAGGATGATGAAGCCCAGAGCAGTCGAGCTGAAGGCATGCATCTGGAGTCAAATCTGAAACTATGAAGAGCTCTCGCAGCTCATCACTAATCTATAGGATTCCCATGCACATGTATTCAAGAGTATGGATGTTGTGGTGCACGCACATTCGATCCCATCTATTATGAATCTCACTTGAGTGAAGACAAAAGCACACGTCCAAATAGAGCTTGACTCATACTTTGATGAGGTGATGCACATAGCCACCATCCCAGACTTGTCGATTAGTGCAGATACAATGAACAAGTATGTTGTTGGTTGGACTGCGTTGAATACAATGATGTGCATGCTTTAAGATGAGTTAGACAGAGGAGCCTGAGTATACCTAGATGCTATGGTGGCAAGAGTAAGGTTCTGTTGAGGCCTCAAAAATCACTGCATCAACATCGGGGATAACCACCCGGTCCGACCTTAAAGGCAGCTCCTTTTCTGTTTGGTGTGGTGGCTCCGACTGGATATAATGGGACCAGTTTCCCAATGATTGGTAAATAGGATGGATAAATGAGTGATTTTCTAATATCTAATGATAATGGATGAATGATCTAATCTAAAAGTAAAATTTATAAACAACTATCCTATCCCAGGAAATTGCTGCTTTTAGTGTAACTTTGGATAGTCTTCATTCACAAACAGGCATATAGATGACTCTTGTTGGTAAGCAAAGATGTTTATTCATATGATAATTACTAAGCCCAAATAGTTGAAAAAAGCAATAAAGCAAACATTATTACACTATTCCTCATATATATCATAGACATAGATATGATTGAAAGAATAACCGTCCTCATACATTCAATAGTGAAAAGTAAAAGGATTGCTGTTAAAACACATATATATATTCAATGATAGAAAAATTTAAACAAATGCCGATTCACATAAAAATGACACAAGAGCATAGATAATAGTACCATATGTTTCTTCGAGTCACTACCAATATCAATCGCATTCAAATTCCTTTTTCCATCTTAGAAACACTTCCACAAAAGGCAATAGTGCACAGATTATCAAAGCTTTCTTTGTCAAAATTCAGAATATTGGCCTGGTCTTTATAAAAATAGATCAGAAGCACAATAGCGTGACTTCCTGATTTCAGTTTTTACAAAATCTGAGGACCCTTTCCAAATGCATGAAAGGGCCTATAAATACTAATTAAGCTAACTAATTACAAAATAAAAGTGCTAATTAATTGGTGCAACTATGATATGAATATCTCTTCTGTTATGAAACCAGCTCAAGAAAAGATAGAAAAGATAGATCAACGCCTTAGAATTCAACCTCTTCAAGGGGGAAACCTCCTTTACATTACATAAATGAAAAATCCTTGGATGATACAAATGACAAAACCTCCTTTCTATATATAGGAGTCTAAGGACAAAACCTCCTTTCTATATATAGGAGTCTAAGGAGTCACAATATAATCCAGCCGACCTAACAATAATAAGATAAAGCCACAAAAATAACAATAGAGGGATTCTATGGGGCACAGTAATAACAATATGGGGGCAATAGGGGCACAACAATATTAATAAAGGGTATAACTACAATAGTAATGGGGTAATCACTAGTATTATAGGGACCCAACATGCCCCTCTCCTTCAAAAAAGTGTTGTCCTCAACGCTTGAGTAGTTCTGGATACTTTTGCATAAAATTTTCATCCTCCCGTGTGGAATCTTCAGTGGATAAGTTCTTCCACTTGATAAGATACTCTGAAATTGATCGAGTTCGTAGCTGTCAAGTTCTTGTTTCTATGACTGCTTCCAGTTCCAATATAATTTTTCCTTCCTCGTCAAGTTCTGGCAATATTGTTTGAACTGGGAGCTTGTCGCCTATAACCTTCTTTAAATAAGAAACATGGAAAACTGGGTGCAATCGAGAAGCTGCAGGAAGCTCCAATTTGTATGCCATAGTACCAATCTTTTGCAACACCTTGTACGGACCATAATACTTTGGTGATAATTTATTATCCTTCTTAGCTTTCTTGAGGGACATTTGCTTATATGGTTGTAGCCGTAGGAATACCCAATCACCTACATCAAAACTTCTTTCACTGCGATGTTGATCTGCCTGTTGTTTCATTCTATTCTGTGCTAACACGAGGTTATCCTTTAAGAGTTGGAGGACTTGTTTTTGATGTTCGATGTGATGTTCCACTGCCTGAACCTTAGAATTTTCTCTTAAATATGATGTGATGGATGGTGGTTGATACCCATAAAGTGCCATAAATGGGGTCATTTTTGTTGCTGTATGGAAGGAAGTGTTATACCACCATTCAGCCAAAGGCAACCATTTGACCCATTGTGTCTGTTTATCAGATACAAAGCAACGAAGATATCCTTCCAAACATTTGTTTACTATCTCAGTTTGCCCATCAGATTGAGGATGATAAGATAAGCTATGAGCTAACTGAGTACCAAGACAAGAAAATAATTCTGTCCAAAAATTTCCAGTGAAAATGGGATCTCTGTCACTTACAATAATCTTTGGGTTTACATGTAGCTTTTGAATTGTTTCCATAAATGCAGTAGAAACTGTACTGGCTTTAAATGGATGTGATAATGCACAAAAGTGTGCATACTTGGTAAGTCTGTCAACCACCACCATGATGACACTCTTTCCCTCATACTTTGGTAAACCTGTGATAAAATCCATTGAAACCTCCTCCCAACATTGGCTTGGAATGGATAAAGGTTGTAATAGACCTGGTGTCTTAATTGTTTCAACTTTATTTTGTTGGCAAACCAAACATTCCGCCACAAACTTTTGAATATCTGATTTAAGGCCATCCCAAAAAAATTCCTTCTTAACCCTGTGGTAAGTTTTTAAAAATCCTGAGTGCCCTCCTAAGGGAGAAGTGTGCAATTCCATAACAATCTTTTGTTTTAGCTGGGAATTCTTACAGAGGTATAAGCGATCTTTGTACCATAATGAATCATTTTTCCAGCTAAATGTATCAGACATACTGGAATCTTGTTGTAACTTTCGAATAAGTGCCCACACTTCTTCGTCATTCTTCCATTCCTCCCTTGCTTTGTTTATCCAATCTGGTTGGATAATAGAAATGGCGCACAACAATGCTTCCACATCCTCATCCTTTCTTGAGAGTGCATCTGCCACCACATTTTGCTTCCCTTTTTTGTAGATGATTTCAAAGTCATAACCCAACATCTTTGTGACCCACTTTTGTTGCTCTTCAGAGGATAATCTTTGTTCTAAAAAGTATTTAAGGTTATCATGATCTGTTTTTACCTTGAAGTGTCTTCCCATTAGGTAGGGTTACCATTTCTTAAGTGCATGGAGTATTGCCAACATTTCCTTCTCATAAATAGCTTTGTGTAAAAAATTTCCCTTGATTGGATGACTTTCAAAAGCAATGGGTCTTTCATCTTGCATTAAAACAGCACCAATTCCATTTCCTAAAACATCACATTCCACAATAAAGGTTTTTGTGAAGTCCGGTGTAGCTAAGACCGGTGCTTGGCACATTGCCTCTTTAAGATGTTCGAATGCCTTTGTTGCCTCTGGGGTCCATGAAAATGCATCTTTATTCAATAATGTTGTTAGAGGTGCTGCTATTATCCCATAATTCTTAAAAAACTTGCGATAATACCCTGTCAACCCGAGAAATCCTCGCAGATGCTTTATGGATGTGGGAATTTTCCATTCCTTAATGGCTTTAATTTTGCTAGGGTCTACCTTAACTCCTTCATGAGATACAATATGACCCAGATATTCCACCTCTTGTACTCCAAAGAAACATTTGGATCTTTTTGCATATAATTGTTTCTCCTCCAATAGTTGTAACACCCTGTCAACATGTTCAACATGATCCTTCCAAGACTTGCTGTAGATTAGTATATCATCAAAAAATACTAACACAAATTTTCTAAGGAATGGTTTGAAAATTGAATTCATCAAACCTTGAAATGTTGAAGGTGCATTGGTAAGTCCAAAAGGCATGACCAAAAATTCATAATGACCCTCATGAGTTCTAAATGTTGTTTTCGGAATGTCTTCAATCTTCATTCTGATTTGATGATATCCCGAACGAAGATCCAACTTAGTGAAGTAAATTGATCCATGCAATTCATCCAGTAATTCATCAATGACAGGAATGGGAAACTTATCTTTAATAGTGAGCTTGTTGAGCTCCCTATAATCCGGACACATGCGCCATGATCCATCCTTCTTGTGCACCAATACGACTGGAGCAGAGAAAGAACTTTGACTTGGTTGAATTATACCAGCCTCTAGCATTTCTGCAACCATATGTTCAATTTCACTCTTTTGGGCATAGGGATATCTGTACGGCCTGATGTTTGGAGGAACACTTCCTGGAATCAGATGAATAGCATGATCATGATCATGAATAGGTGGGAGACATTTGGGAGTCTCAAATACCTTGGAATGATTTTCCAAGGCTTTTTGGAGATCTGGAGAAATAGATGATTCCACTGTGGACACATCTAGCGAATATAATTTTGTAATTACACCTCTTTGTTCCTTTTTTAGAAGCTTTGTCATACCGTTAGAGCTTATTATCTTTCCCGGTTTCCCTGCAATACCCCTTAATTCAACTTCCTTTCCTTCCACAAAAAATTTCATTAAAAGTTCTTGAAAATTAAAAGCTATTGTACCCAAGGATTGTAGCCATTGGACTCCTAGTACAACATCAGCACCTCCCATTGGAATGGAAAGCATTGGGCTAGTCAATACATATTCTCCCATGGATAGCTTGATATTATGGCACTTTCCCGAGCAATTTATTGTTCCTCCATTTGCAACCATCACTTGACACTCTGGTGCTGGATATAAGAAGGCACAATTCAGTTCTCTTGCCACCTTACAATGAATAAAATTGTGGGTACTTCCTAAATCAATCAACACTATTACCTTTTTCTTCTTGATTTGTCCTTCTATCTTGATGGTTTGAGGATTGGTAATTCCCGCCAATGCATTACAAGATATGGTCGGATTCATTTCTTCTTTATCTAGGCTTTGTTCGTGGAGTATATCCTCTTCTTTTAACCTTTCTTGCTCCTTTTCTTCTTCCTCTTCACAATCTATGTAGAATAATTTCTTCTCAGCACACTTATGACCTTTAGTGTATTTGCTATCACAACTGTAACAAAGCTCTTTTGCTCTTTTTTCTTCCAATTGTTGTGGTGTCAACCTTATAGGTTGTGGAAGACTGGCGGCAACAACACTTATGTCTTTATAGTTGTGAGTGGTATGCTTCCTGGTTGCCATAATTTTGCTTTCCATTTTTCTTGCTAACCTGAATGCCTTCTCTAATGAATCAGGTTCCCAAAGGCGAACATCATGTTGGATATTATCCTTTAAAGACCCTATGAACACATCAATCCTATGCTCCTCAGAAATATCTTTTACCCTTATGTTCAACTTTTGGAACTCCTCAATGTGCTCCATTATTGAACCCTTTTGTTTGAGACTTATCAATTGGCTAAAAAAAGTGTTGCTTTTTGTATCCTCATAATGTGCTATCAATTCTTCCCTAAAAATTGCCCAAGTGATAAATTGTTTACGAGAGCAAAGCCATTGATACCATACAAACTGATTTGGTTCCAAATATAAAGTTGCCATACGTACCTTTTGTGTGTTTTGCACATTATTGAGATCGAAGAATTGCTCCATCTGTAATATCCATGTGGCGGGATCCCTGCCATCAAACTTCCTCATATCGATTTTTGGAATATGGTGAGTCTTCGATCCAACATTAGAGTCTATGGAATCATGATTAACATTTCTTTTGTTCTCATCATGAGTTTCCTTTAATACCCTTCTTTAAACCATCCATCTTAGCTTCTACATCTTTCCTTAAACCATCCATCTTAGATTCTGTTGCTTTTTGTGCAAGTGACACTTGTTGCACTTGTTCTTGTAATTTACTTCACCAAGTTGGATCTTCGTTCGGGATATCATCAAATCAGAATGAAGATTGAAGACATTTCGAAAATGGCATTTAGAACTCATGAGGGTCATTATGAATTTTTGGTCATGCCTTTTGGCCTTACCAATGCACCTTCAACATTTCAAGGTTTGATGAATTCAATTTTCAAACCATCCCTTAGAAAATTTGTGTTAGTATTTTTTGATGATATACTAATCTACAGCAAGTCTTGGAAGGATCATGTTGAACATGTTGATAGGGTGCTACAACTATTGGAGGAGAAACAATTATATGCAAAAAGATCCAAATGTTTCTTTGGAGTCCAGGAGGTGGAATATTTGGGTCATATTGTATCTCATGAAGGAGTTAAGGTAGACCCTAGCAAAATTAAAGCCATTAAGGAATGGCAAATCACCACATCCATAAAGCATCTGCGAGGATTTCTTGGGTTGACAGGGTATTATCGCAAGTTTGTTAAGAATTATGGGAGAATAGCAACACCTCTAACAACATTATTGAAGAAAGATTCATTTTCATGGACTTCGGAAGCAACAAAGGCCTTTGAACATCTTAAAGAGGCAATGTGCCAAGCACCGGTCTTAGCTACACCGGACTTCACAAAAACCTTTATTGTGGAATGTGATGCTTCAGGAAATGGAATTGGTGCTATTCTAATGCAAGATGAAAGACCCATTGCTTTTGAAAGTCGTCCAATCAAGGGAAAGTTTTTAAGAAAAGCTATTTATGAGAAGTAAATGTTGGCAATACTCCACACACTTAAGAAATGGCAACCCTACCTAATGGGAAGGCACTTCAAGGTAAAAACGGATCATGATAGCCTTAAATACTTTTTAGAACAAAGATTATCCTCTGAAGAGCAACAAAAGTGGGTCACAAAGATGTTGGGTTATGACTTTGAAATCATCTACAAAAAAGGGAAGCAAAATGTGGTGGCAAATGCACTCTCAAGAAAGGATGAGGATGTGGAAGCATTGTTGTGTGCCATTTCTATTATCCAACCAGATTGGATAAACGAAGCAAGGGAGGAATGGAAGAATGAAGAAGAAGTGTGGGCACTTATTCAAAAGCTACAACAAGATTCCAGTACTTCTGATACATTTAGCTTGCAAAATGATTCGTTATGGTACAAAGATCGTTTATACCTCTGTAAAAATTCCCACCTAAAACAAAAGATTCTTATGGAATTGCACACTTCTCCCTTAGGAGGGCACTCAGGATTTTTAAAAACTTACCACATGGTTAAGAAGGAATTTTTTTGGGATGGCCTTAAATCAGATATTCAAAAGTTTGTGGCGGAATGTTTGGTTTGCCAACAAAATAAAGTTGAAACAATTAAGACAACAGGTCTATTACAACCTTTATCCATTCCAGGCCAACGTTGGGAGGAGGTTTCAATGGATTTTATCACAGGTTTACCCAAGTCTGAGGGAAAGAGTTTCATAATGGTGGTAGTTGACAGACTTACCAAGTATGCACACTTTTGTGCATTATAACATCCATTTAAAGCAAGTACAGTTTCTACTGCATTTATGGAAACAGTTCAAAAACTACATGGAAACCCAAAGATTATTGTATGTGACAGAGATCCCATTTTCATTGGAAATTTTTGGACAGAATTATTTTCTTGTCTTGGTACTCATTTAGCTCATAGCTCATCTTATCATCCTCAATTTGATGGGCAAACTGAGATAGTAAACAAATGTTTGGAAGGATATCTTCGTTGCTTTGTATCTAATAAACAGACACAATGGGCCAAATGGTTGCCTCTGGCTGAATGGCGGTATAACACTTCCTTCCATACAACAACAAAAATGACCCCATTTATGGCACTTTATGGGTATAAACCACCATCCATCACATCATATTTAAGAGAAAATTCTAAGGTTCAGGTAGTGGAACATCACATCGAACATCAACAACAAGTCCTCCAACTCTTAAAGGATAACCTCGTGTTGGCACAAAATAGAATGAGACAACAGGCAGATCAACATCACAGTGAAAGAAGTTTTGATGTAGGTGATTGGGTATTCCTACGGCTACAACCATATAAGCAAATGTCCCTAAAGCAAGCTAAGAAGGATAATAAATTATCACCAAAGTATTATGGTCCGTAGAAGGTGTTACAAAAGATTGGTACTATGGCATACAAATTGGAGCTTCCTGCAGCTTCTCGATTGCACCCAGTTTTCCATGTTTCATGTTTAAAGAAGGTTATAGGCGACAAGCTCCCAATTCAAACAATATTGCCAGAACTTGACGAGGAAGGAAAAATTATATTGGAACCGGAAGCAGTCACAGAAACAAGAACTCGACAGCTACGAAATCGATCAATTTCAGAGTATCTTATCAAGTGGAAGAACTTATCCGCTGAAGATTCCACATGGGAGGATGAGAATTTTATGCAGAAGTATCCAGAACTACTCAAGCATTGAGGACAACACTTTTTTGAAGGAGAGGGGCATGTTGGGTCCCTATAATACTAGTTATCACCCCATTACTATTGTAGTTATACCCCTTATTTATATTGTTGTGCCCCTATTACCCCCATATTGTTATTTCTGTGCCCCATAGAATCCCTCTATTGTTATTTTTGTGGCTTTATATTATTATTGTTAGGTCGGCTGGATTATATTGTGACTCCTTAGACTCCTATATATAGAAAGGAGGTTTTTTCATTTGAATCATCCAAGAATTGTTCATTTATGTAATGTAAAGGAGGTTGCCCCCTCGAAGAGGCTGAATTCTAAGGCGTTGATCTATCTTTTCTATCTTTTCTTGAGCTTGTTTCATAACATTTAAACGAGGCTGAAAAGTACAAGGATTGTTGTTAAAACATATATATATATATATATATATATATATATATATATATATATATATATATATATATATATATATATATAGATATATATATATTCAATGATAGCAAAATTTAAACGAATGCCGATTCAAATAAAAATGACACAAGAGCATAGATAATAGTACCATATGTTTCTTCGAGTCACTACCAATATCAATCGCATTCAAATTCCTTATTCCAACTTAGAAACACTTCCACAAAAGGCAATAGTGCACAGATTATCAAAGCTTTCTTTGTCAAAATTCAGAATATTGGCCTGGTCTTTATAAAAATAGATTAGAAGCACAATAGTGTGACTTCCTGATTTGAGTTTTTACAAAATCTGAGGACCCTTTCCAAATGCATGAAAGGGCCTATAAATACTAATTAAGCTAACTAATTACAAAATAAAAGTGCTAATTAATTGGTACAACCATGATATGAATATCTCCTCAAAATCAGCTTGTCCTCAGTCGGCAGCATAATTCATTGTTTCGGATGATCTCCCTTCGGCTTGAGCTGGCAGATATCTAACATCGGTTGCAACTCCGGGGGGCGGCTTAGGCAAGAATTCAGTTGAGCTGAATATGTGGCATCTTGGATCTCGGGGATCATGCAACTGATAGCATCAGTTAAACATTTGAGCGCAGCCCTCTGGCTATATGGCTTGATTAAGAAAAACCAAAAGGTATCCCAAGTTAAACTTTGGATGCCAACGATTAGCCTTCCTTTCTTTTCCAACTCCTGATTGCATGTTTGTTCCAAGGCTTTGGCCGATGTTAATTTTCCTGGATTACACTGTGAAATCATATTAGACAGATAAAGAGTGTCGTTGAAAAATTCAATTAAAGTGTTAGTAGATAACCGACATCTTGAGGTTTCTCTTTCTTCCTTCATTAGTTGGGTCTGCCATTCTAGGAACAGGATGTCTTTGTGTGACTCAAGAATTTTTGGCAGATCTGAAGCCTATCCTTCAAGGGAGTCTTGCCAAGCAAGAAAACTGGTTAAGGTCTCATCGGCCTGTTCTAAATCCTGTCTAGCTTCAACTGATTTATCAACTATAGATGTAGTAATTTCACAAAGAGGTTCAGCCAGAGAAATGTTATGACATAGCAATTTTAGCTGTGTAACCAATGCCTTATTGATTTGTAGAGCTTCTGTTCTGAACTCTGCTACTTGAGGAAGGCTCCTGAACTTTTCTACTTCTTGTGACAGTTGATCAATTTTCTCATCCTTAGTCTTGCTCATTTGTTCATTCATCGCCTTTAATCTGGTCAATGCTTCAGACAGTTCCTTCTGTTTCTGCACTGCACTTGAATCTATCCTTTGTTTCTCTTTGAGCAATTTCTCATTTAATTGGCTGTTTGTCTGTTGCTATGTTGATAGCTGTTGTTCTATTTTCCGCTGTGCTTCGGACACCTGCGATTGCAATGAATCAATCATTTGATCTTTTTCCTTAAGGAGACTAGTCACTTCCGAGGCTTTATCCATGGTGGCTGCCGAATATGCTTTGGCATACTGGGAGAGTTTTGTAAGGTCATCAGAAGGGTTCAATTCCTCCTTCCACACCACATTAGCCATCTCTGTTTGATCTGGAAAAAGGGAATATTGATCAAGTCTCCTCCTTTTCCTCTATATTTTCACCATAGCCCTGTGTTTAGGACTGTAAAAGACGTCTAATGGTGGTATGTCTTCTATCTGTAAAACAATCTGATCGGATGGATCTTTGGGGAATATTTCCACATCTTTACCACGGGGTAGGCTGCTGGTTCCTTCCATCGAAACCGTAGTTGTGGTTGTTTCTTGACTGACTGTCACTTGGGGTATGCCGAATCCTGGTGGAGTCTCGGGATTGTTTATAATAGAGTCAAATTGCTGCCACTCTTGGAGGAGTTTGGGATCAATTTGAGTCTCTAAATCAATAACTTCACTGTCCTGCTTCTTTCCTTTTTTCTGCTCTGCTTCCTACTCTGTTCCTTTCTCCTGTTTTGTTCCTTTCTCCTGCTCTGTTTCCTTTTCGGGAATTTTCTCTATAGCGGGAGACTCATCAATACTCTTCTGCCCAGGCTCGCTTGACTTAGTTGTTGGTGTAGTGGTTAACAAGTCTAGAGGCAGCGTTTGCAACCTCTGTTCTCTGAGCCTATTGAATTCTACCAGTCCTTCATCATTATATTTCATCGTGGCCAATGTTTTAACCTGAGACAATGATTCTGCTGAAGAAAATAAATCATCAAATTCATCTTTTTCATGGTCAAACTTAGTAAGTTTGGCCTGTTCAAGCACATTATAGGAAACCTTCCGAGGATCGAATTGCCTGCTAGTGATGGTCGCAAGATTGAGCATATTTATTTTCCCTGCCTCCTTCTCAGCATGTTTCTAATCAAGTATGGTATAAACACCACATCTTAAAGGAATATGGGCCATATTTGCTTTTTGGAATTCCTAAGAGTTTTGGACATTCCAGCGGTTGAGATTTGGTAAGTGTCATGCGGAAAGAGTCGATTCTGCGGACAAAACCGACCTCCCTAGAAGCTAAGGCTTTCTAGTGACAAGCAAGACAAATAAACACTACCTTTCTCTAAACATGCATTTAGAAAAGAAGTAATCAGGTGATTATAACATACCTTTAGTCCAACACTTTATAGTAGTCCAGCCTCGCCGATCCAGATGAGCTCCTCCTTCTCTTCGAAACCTGCATTCACTAACAAGACAAAAGATTAAATAGCACCTGATAAACTTATAAAATAACACATATCCATCATATAGACCAAGGAGTATATGAAACAAATCATGAATAACAATCTGTTGAGAAAAATGAGTTCATTTGCATTAAATGGAAACAAAAGAAACCATTACAACCTGAGCCTTGGTGTTGTGCAGGTCCCTCCTAGGGTCCAGCAAGAGTTTTCCTTTACTTTGATCAGCTCACCCACTTCCAAATAAGGCTAGGAAAGGATGGGAATCTCTCCTCTCAAGCTTTACAAGGGAGTCCTGATTCCAGCAGCATCTACCCTTAGGAATGTTCAGCTTTCAACCTTCCCTCCTTCTGGCCCAATGCCTGTATTTATAGTGCTCTAGAGGAAGTTAATCAGGTCCACCATCAATGGGATAAGCCCGTCTTTGGATGGGATAGCTCCCCTCTTGATGGGATAAGTTCCTCTTTCATAGGGATAAATGAACCATCTGGAGGCGCTCCATACACATCAAACAAGCTTCTAGAATGCTCTAGAAATGACCACAAGTAACTTTTTTTGAGTGAAACTTGCGTCTTTTGACCTTTACAGGAGTACGCACCCTCCCCTTTACAGACAGAGCGTACAAGTACGCAGGTAATGTGAACTTGGGGTGCATACACGCAGGTAAGGCTAAGAGAAACTGCATACCCAGAGATATATAGATTTTTAAAGACTTTCTCTCTTTCTTGGAGTTTGACATGGAGAGCAGAGGTATGAGACTTGCCAAGGAGGATAGTATGACAGTTGATGGAGCCATACTAACTGCAAATAGTCATGGTGACAAATTTTAGTGTAACAGATTGCCCCCTAAAGTGCGAAGCCTGTAGTAGATTAGGGTTTCATATCATCTAGGAAGGGTGAAGTACTTTATCATTTCAAGGATTATCTTGTGGAGAGCCCAGTCGGAACCTGCAAGTATTCAACACAAAATACATATATAAGATCATATCATCGCTGAGGTAGGCATTCCCATACTCAGATTGAAAACTTTAACTAACAAACTAACTACTGCTCTGATACAGGAATGATTTTGCAATACATCATAATCATAGACTTGTGTAGACACAGTATGGACGCAACCATCTGTTTATAGTTGGTCTACTATACAATGAATACAAAACTCCTCGCAGCCTGGATGGTGGAAACTAGATCCAGGGTCTCCATTTCTACTTCCCGAAAAGGTACGATTCTATCCATGCGAATAAATGAGTTGATGTCAAACATGGTAGAAACCACTTGATTACCAGTCAATAATGTAAACTGTTAACAAGCGTGAGAGAGACCACCAGTGATGTCAATGGTTCTCAAAGTACCCAGTACAATCCATGAGATGTGAATGAATGAGTTGATGTCGAACATTTCACGGAATCCTTCGATTGAAAGTCAATGATGTAAACCGTCGTCAAAGGCGAGAAACCTGCCATTGATGCATGCAGATTTCAAGGTACTGACGATTTCTAGGTCATCTTTCTAGATAATGTGCTGATGTCGATAGAAAATGACCCGTTGCAGGCAAGCCCACAACACGAAATCATAGATCAAGTTGAAGAAATGTAGCTGTAAGGACTGACTCAGGGATGGTCGAGATGGATGACGGGTATTTTGCAGATGAATGGTTTATTTGCAGCGACCTCTTGAACACATAATGACACAACAGATGGCTTAGTGACATTTGACCCAAAGTTAATACCCGGCTGAAGACTTTCAATATGGTTTGATCAACTGTGAGGCAAAGGATTTCCCAACCCAGGTGAATGAAAAGTGTCGTGTTCAAGAGTGGTGATAAGGCTTCTTCTGAGACAAAGGATAACAAATAGGCTCATTTTTCTCTCTTTTCCCCCACCATTTCTGGCAAGTACCTCTTTATTTTTTACAAGCTTGAGGAGGATAACATATGCTTGATTATAAGCTCATCCTTCGGATGAGTCCAACTTAGTTTTGATTCAAACCCTAAGAAGGTGTTACACTAAAAAATGTCACCATGGCTATTTACAGTTGGTATGGCTCTATCAACAGTCATACTACCCTCTTAAGCAAGTCTTATGCCTCTGCTATCCATGTCAAACTCCAAGAAAGAGAGAAAGTCTTTATAAATGTGTTTATCTCTGGGTACGCAAGTTCTCTCAAACCTTGCCTGCGGGTACGCACCTATTGTTCATGAGGTCTGCGTCCTTGGACGCTCTGTATCTAAAGGGGCAGGTGCGTCCCTCTGAAAAGGTTAAAATGCGCAAGTTTTATCTTCAAAAACTTACTTGTGGTCATTTCTAGAGCATTCTAGAAGGTTGTTCGACGTGTATTGAGCACCTCCAGATGGTTCATGCACCCCTACCAAAGAGGAACTTATCCCATCAATAAGGGAGTGATCCCATCCAAAGAGGGGACTATCCCATTGATGGTGGACCTGATTAACTTCCTCTTGAGCACTATAAATACAGGCATTGGGCCAGAAGGAGGGAGGTTGAAAGCTATACATTTTCTAAGGGTAAATGCTGCAGGAATTAGGACTCCCATTTAGAAGCTTGTGAGGAGAGATTGCCATCTTTGCTTGTTCTATTTGGAAGTGGGTGAGCTTTGTCAAAGTAGAGGAAGACTCTTGTGGACCCTGGAAGGAGCTTGCACAACACCAAGGCTCAGGTTGTAATGGTTCCTTTTGATTACCTTTAATGCAAATTGGTCCATTCTTCTCAATAACTTGTTGTTTATGGGTTATTTCATGTACTCCTTGGTCTATATGTTGAATATGCTTTGTTTTATGTTATAATCAGGTGCTATTTAATTGTTTGACTGTTGGTGATTACAGGTTTTGGAGAGAAGGAGGAGCTCATCCAGATCAACAAAGCTTGGACTTCTACAACAACGTTTGGACAAAGGTAAGAACGAAACACTTGATTTCTCATATCATAATGCATGTTTAGAGAAGGATAGCTCCAGTTTGTTTTGTTTGTCATTAGAATGTCTTAGACTTCTAGGAAGGTCGTTTGTGTCCGCACTTTTGACTGATTCCGTGCGACAAATTGGCGACTCCGCTGGGGATTCCATTGATGAGAAAAGTCTTTTCCTTTGTGTGAACTTTGCTTTGAGAAAATTGGTTTATTTTTCTGGTTTTGGCTCTGTGATTCTGTCTCTGGGTGGGTTAGCTTAGGATTAGTTTTATTTTGGTTTTTCTTGAGTTTTTCAGAAGGACGCACCCTCTGAGTGCTGCACAGTGCGTCCCTGGACGCACTTTTGCTGTGTGCACAGAGAGGGCCCGCACCTGTGCTAACGGGTTGCCTGCGTCCCCTGCCAAAATTTGAGAAAATTCCATTTTTTACACTTTTTGCTCTTAGATTTTGTTTTTTCTTAGTTTTTTCTGCCCAGATTCATTAGTCCCTTGCCAAGAATCTTCACCTGAACTTGTTTCGATAGCATTTGAGTGTTTTAGTGGATTTCATCGAAGTATAAGCCCTAGGGTTTGATTTTGAGTAGGTCTTGTAGTGACTTTGGCGGTAGGAGTTGTCAAGCCTTAGATCTCTCTGGTTTTGTCAACATTCTAAGAAGTCAGACCTGTCATAAAGTCTACCTGTGAGAGCAACTTACCATTGAGTTGTCTCTTGGGCCAATTTTGAAGTGCTTGTTGTTTAAGTCTTGAATTCCATTTTACAAAAAGAACAAAAAGATTTGAGTTTTGTTTTGACTAGTCTTTTGATTCTGCATTAGCTGGTCCTTGATTTAATTTTGATCAAGTAAAACAACCTAGAGTCATCTTTGTGAGCTTTTTCCTTGTTAGGTTTGTTTAGAGTAATTTCTCTTTTGATTTGCTTGTGAGTCAAGTTTTCATAGTTTTTGTAGCTTTTGAGATTGTTTTGTGTTAAGATAGGTTTATATGCTTTATTAAAAAGAGAAAATACAAAAACATCTCCTTTGAAAAGTTTTGTTTCAAGTAGCTTTGAAAGTTTTGAAAGAAAAAGAGTTTTTCGTGCAAGTAAAGAGTGGTCATGTTTGTGTGCTTGAAAAGAAAAAGAGAATTGTTTCTTTGATTGTCTTTTCTAAGAAAGTTGTTTTCTCTAAAATTTGCATTCTCTCAACTCTCTTAGTTAAGAATTTCATTGAAAAAGGAAAGTAGCGTAAATCATCTTAGGTGCATCTTTGTAGTGGTTGGAGTCGAGTCTACACACCATTGGTTTCACTTCCACTACCTTGTGACTTTAAAGAACAACCATAAAAGTAACGCTTAAAGTAAAATTGAAATAGTAACTTTTATTTACTAGGGCTCTGAAGCACCAATTTAGATCAGGCTAGTGTCTTGGAGTAGGTGAGTAATTAACTCTCCAAGACAACAAAACCAAACAAGTAGCTTATCTTGTGATAGAATAAATCCAATTGTCTCACTTGTACTCTGGGAAAGCTCCTCTTAAAGGAGAAGCACGAGCTCGTGTCCGAACCAGTGAGGGGATCATTCCCCCCTTGTTGGGAATGACGCCAGACACGCACGTATTACAAACGGTAAACCTCGGATTAACCATTGTCGAGGAGCCAGGGGTCACTTGTCGGTAAACCTTGGATTATTGTCAAGGAGCCGGCAAGGGGATTGAGCTTGCTACTCTGCCCTTGCGTGCTGTCGGAGTTTAGACTGTTCCCCCAGGTGCATTTGTTGCGGTTGGTAACCTTAGTGGCCATTATCTTTAGGATTCTACCGAGGTGACGGTGGAGGGAAGGTCCCACTGTACCTGGAGCAGACGTCGGCTATACTCACTTGGATTTTCTGGGGGTTCACTTCACTCGAGACGGTTAAAGTGGAGGAACTTGGTCCAGTCTATTCATTAAGCAGGTTGTCGGTGTAACTGTTCCACCCGCCATTTCTGTACTGAATCCAGCGAGGTTGGGCTTCATCACCAACTAGCGCTTTTGGTCCGGAAGACTACTGTTTGTGTTTGGTTTGACGCCCTAGATTCTTTAGGCGTGTGATTCAAATTTGTTTGGTTCTTTAGAGACTTTAGGTGGTTTGATTTGAAATTTTATTTTGTTTTCGTGTGTAGTAGTTAAAAGTTTTTAGCTGTGGCGGAATTACCGAGACAGTCCCATAGACTGCGGGGCCAGTCTCCTGAAGTTGTTTCTGTGGCCGAATTGTTGAGAAGATCCCGTAGACTTAGGGGTGAACCTCCTCAAGACGAGTCCAGTCATCTAGAAGGTTTAAAGGTCCTTGTAACTCCTCCTAGTGGCAGTAGAGTAGGTTCACGTGAAGAAGGAGAATCTTCCTTGGTGGTCCATCCAGATTACCAAAGTTTAGAGACAGGTTATAATCCCGAAGCTGTTACAGTTTCTGAGCTTGTTGGTAGTTTTTCGTCTGCTAGTGATACAGGCGAAGAACCAGAAATATCCGAACCTGTTACTCCAACTCCTAGTGTTCCTGATTCACCGAGAATAGAAAGAATTATCACCGAAAATCTTCCTGTTGGTTTGTTTGCTATTGAAGAACTTGTTCCAGAGGAAGAAATAGGCGTCTCTGATCCTGAAGATCAAATTACCCTTGATCTAAGGGAGCGTGAATCTATCTTTTACAGTCCTCCTAGAAGTACTACTTGGTACCTTTCGTTAACCAATTATCTAGACAACTTTGGGCTAGGTTTTTCTACACCTCATACTCCTTTTCCACCTGGAGGTATTCATACTCCTGTAAATATGTCTGGTCAGTCGTCCGTGTTTACACAAAGTCCTGAATCTTTTTTACATGGCGGTCCTTCTGTTCCTACTGGGTATCAATCTCTTTCTGGTACCTTTGCGGGAGCATCTCCTCAACCCGTTGATCATGGGTTATTAGTTGGAAACAGTGGTAATGTACCATTGGGTGTAGGAGACATTTACATGATGTCAGGTTCAGTTCCCATTTCCCAACCTCAAGGTGGCCAATTACCGCCTGGGGGGCAGCCTCCATTAATGCCTGGGGGGCAACCTCAAGGTACTTCATTCGTGTCTGGGGGGCAACCTCAAGGTCAGTACGCTCCTATAGGGCAATACATACCTCAAGGTCAACCCCAGCCTCAATATGTACCCCAAGGTCAACCTCAGTATCAATATCAACCTCAAGGATGGCAACCTCAAGGATGGAAACCCCAAGGGTATCAACCCCAAGGGTATCAACCTCAAGGATACCAACCTCAAGGTCAAGGTCAACCCCAGTACCCGTATTTACCTCAAGGTTATCAACCTCAAGGTCAATACTCAGGTCAAGGTTATCAACCACCTCAAGGTCAATCATATGGTCAAGGTATGGGAACTGCACCTTACAATTATCAATCCTATCCTCAATCCAGCTATGGATCTCAGTATCCTCAACCTGTTATGGGTCAATACCCTGGAATGTTAGTGTGGGATCCTTCACAGGGTCAACAGGTGTTGCAGCCAAGTATACAGTCGGTACCTCAAGCCGGACAACCTGTAGTTTCTGGTCAACCCCAGCAACCGCAACCTGTCCAGTCAAGTGTTCAAACCTCTGTAACTTCGGTAGTTACTCAGCCGCCAATTGCACCTAGTACTCCATCTCAAACGGCTGCTGCAACTACCGCCACATCTACCATACTTACTTCTGGAGTATCGACGGCTCCGGTTTCTACTGTCTCTGTAACCACTCCTCAGACATTTGTACCGTTGTCCGGATCTACGATTCAAACCACGGTCCAGATGCCTGTAGGCCAGCCTGGTATAAGTACGGTTGTCACTACTCAACCTCAATTTGCTCAACCTCCGTACCAGGGACAGTGCCAACCTGGGCAAGCTGTCCAACAACCGGTTTACCAGTATCAACCGTATCCTGGGTACACTTATCAACAACCTCAGCAACCCCAGTACGGTCTGGTTAATCCTGGTTTTCCAGGAGGATATAATATCCCAAATGCAACTCCTGTTCCTAGTTATCCTGGATATCCTCCTCCTGGGGCCGGTATTGTGACCCAGAGTTTTAGAGATCCTAACCGGCAGTTACCATTTATCGCAACTTTGGATTTACCAGACTTGATGCGCCTAACGAACGATCCAATTCAATATCTTCCGTTCTGGCCGCCAATGCCAAATAAGTTTCCCAGCGATATACCCAAGTTCGAAGGTAAGTCTGGAGAGGATCCATCCAATCACGTGATGACTTACCACCTCTGGTGTGCTTCAAATTCTATCTCGGATGATTCGATCCGCTTACGTCTTTTCCAGCGTACACTCATTGGTCTCGCGGCCAAGTGGTACATTGAGTTACCACGGGCCTCTTTTTACAATTTTAGCCAGTTAGCTACCTCGTTCTTAACTCACTTTCAGTTACCGGTCAGATACGATAACGGTACGGAGTTATTAACTTCACTAAAACAATCAACCTCCACGTATATTTCCGATCACATTCATGAGTGGAGACGTCGAAGAAGGCTAGTGAAAGTTTTTATCCCGGACCAAATCTTAGCTGAATGGTTTGTTAAATCATTATTACCAAGGATTACTGAAGATGTAGCTAAGGCCGGAGTAGTTACTGAGGAGCAAGTCATTGCTCAGGCGCAATACCTTGACTTAGTTTACACTCAGTCGGGTACATTACACGAGAAGATTCCGGATCTTCCAAAGTCGAATCAAATCGCTGCTGCTCCTTCGGGATCTCATGCCGCTGATGGTATGATTGGTATCGTGAATACAAAGAGCAAGAAGAAGTCTTCCAAGGCTTCATCTACTCCTATTATCACTTTGCCCGATTCCCCGACAGGAGAGTCTTCCCCTGAACTTACCGCCGACATTCACGCTGTAGAGTCATCTACGGCCAAATCAAAAAACGGTGGAAAGAAGAAAGGAAAGAAGAAGGCTAAAGCAGACAAGGCTCCGAAGGAGAAAACTGAAAAGTCGGAAACCAATGACAAAAAGCGCAAACCTCGATATCCTTGTCTTATTTGTGAAGAGGATCATTTTACGAGAGATTGCCCTCATCGGGCCGAGGTAGTGAAAATAGTCAAAGGTTCTCCCACTCCTGCTGTGTTAAAAAATCCATTTCCGGAGCAGGAGAATAAGATGATAGGTTCTTCCTCGAATGCCAGTGAAGAACCCATTTTGATGATGTCTCATGTGAGGATTGCGACTCGATCGCAAGATTATGGTAGTAAGAATCCTGTTGATGGTAAAGAAGCAGAATCTTCTCACTCTAACCCATCAACCTCAGCTCCTGGTTCCGATCCACTACAGATCGAGAAACCTAACCCAGACTTAGTAATTAAACCGCTCGCCAAGGGTGTACTTCGAAGGTCTGCTTTCAATCCACATGCGAGAGCGGCCCAGAATTACAACATTGTTGAGGACTTAGTTGTTTCACCCTCAGCAATGTCGGCGTTAGAAGTGCTGCAATCATGCCCAGCACAACGAAAATTGCTTTTGTCGGCTATAGGAGCTGTTGATGTTCAGGATCCGAATCTAATGATCTTCGATCTAGAAAATAGTACACCGCGTCTCCCCCATCAAATGGCTTTCCAAATTCCAGTGATAGTAAAAAACAGGCCTATTCATAGGACGGTGATTGATGAGGGAGCTTCTACGTGTATTATGTCGATTCAATGTTGGAGATCCCTTGGTTCTCCCTCGTTGAACCAATCCCCCACCATCCTTAAGGCCTTTGATGGCCGTGGGTTCCGTCCGTTTGGTATTCTACAGGATTTGCCTATAGGGGTAGAAGGTAAAACCGTTAGTCTGGATGTGGAAGTGGTTGATGCCCCTCTAGACTACAACCTTCTTTTGGGTCGAAGTTGGTCATATGCTATGACAGCGGTCGTTTCATCGGTCTTCAGAGTAATTAATTTTCCACATAACGGTAAGATCGTGACTATTGATCAGCTGACATACTTTTCATCCGACCCAGCCTCTTCAGAGAGTATCCAGCATGTCGGTAAGACGACAATCCCTTACAGGGACGTTGGTGTAGGTTTAGTTAAGGATTCCGGTTTACTGGGAACTTTTCCTCTCCCTCCACTCAGCGTAGAACCTTCGTTTGCAACAATTCATATGATTACATCAGAAAACATTATTTATGATGATCCTTGGTTTGTCCCATCTGACTCTGAGATAGACTCATTCGGTAATGCTATGCCCTTGAGTCCATATGAAATTGCTTATGAAGCTCTCATGTCTTTTACCGACTTTCATTCGACCAAGGTCGACCAAATGAATGTGGTTAGTGAAGAGTCACTTTTCACCTCACCCTTAGAACGGATAGCGTTTCCCGAAGTCGTGTCATCTGACGAACAACTTCGCGAAATCCTAAGTGTAGACGATCTACCATGGGAGGATCTCCATCACAAATCTTCGTTTTTACCTAAGGATGATGCATTTGAAAATGATTTTTCATCTATCTTTACCGCTGAATATGTCAAACACGCTCAGGATCCAACGAAACATTCTGATTCAGAGTTGAATTTAGGGAATATTTCTCGTACTATTCCCATTGATATTTCAGTGAAGCCCGGAATTGAGGAGAACATTCATATAGGTGCCGCATGTACAGAAGAAGAAATCCAAACTTACAAGGCCCTATTCCAAGAATTCTGCGACGTGTTTGCCTGGTCTTACGAGGAAATGCCGGGAATCGATCCTGCCATTGTTGTTCATGAAATAAAGACCTACCCGGATGCTAAACCCGTCCGGCAACGGTTGTGTCAAATTCACCCTCGAAAAGCGGCTGTGATTAAAGCAGAAGTCGAAAAGCTGTTGAAAGCAGGTTTCATTTATCTGATCCCGTTAACGGATTGGGTATCGAATATTGTTCCAGTCAATAAGAAACAAGGAACAATAAGAATCTGTATCGACTATAGGGATATCAATCGAGCTTGTCCAAAAGACAACTATCCTACGCCTTATATCGATCAAATTATTGATGATTGTGCTGGAAGTGAAATGTTTTCCTTCATGGATGGTTTTTCGGGCTATAATCAAATCAATATTCTACCTGCCGATCAACCAAAAACGACATTCATTTGTCCATGGGGGACATTTGCTTATTGCAAATTACCTTTTGGGCTTAAGAATGCCGGGGCCACTTTTCAACGGGCGATGTCTTACGCATTTCACGACATCAAGCACATTGTGCAACCGTATCTCGATGATTTGCCTGCTCATTCTTTACGTCGAGCTGATCACCTTGTCCACCTACGAGCAATCTTTATGAGGTGTAGGCATTATCGAATTCGTTTGAATCCCCACAAGTGTGTTTTCTGTATAGAAACAGGTCGATTGTTGGGATTTGTTGTTTCAAAAGCCGGCATTCGCGTCGATCCCTCGAAAGTCGAGGCTATCATCAAATTGCCTCCTCCTTCGAGTTTGTGCCAACTCCAAAGTTTGCAAGGGAAAGCGAACTTTTTACGCCGATTCATCCCAAACTACGCCGAGGTCACTAAAGGTTTTACACGGTTGTTGAAACAGAACGTTCAATTCTTTTGGGACGAGATTGCCCAACAATCTTTTGATGCACTTAAACACGCATTGACCCATGCACCGTTGTTGCATCCTCCCAACTACAACCAGGACTACTTCTTATACCTCGCAGCTTCGCATTCCACCATTGGAATGGTGTTAGTTCAAGAAGATGAATTCGGAGTGGAGCATGTGATATATTATCTCAGTCGGACCTTAAATCCCACTGAGCTAAAATATTCGCATGTGGAAAAATTGGCCCTGGCAGCTGTTCAAGCTGTCCAGCGTTTTCGTCACTACATTCTTCTCCGTAAAACTATAGTTATTTCGGATTGCAACCCTATGATTTATATTTTGACAAAACAACTGCTAGGGGGCAAGTACTCTAAATGGATCGTTATCTTGCAAGAGTTCGACTTGGAGTTCGAGAAGTCCAAGTCTAAGAAATCCTTAGTTTTTGCGGAATTGATGTGTGATTTCCCGCGTACTGACACAGAGACTGTGGCAGAGGAGTCCATTGCGGACGAATCTTTGTTTCTTATCAGTACTTTAGATCCGTGGTACGGGGATATAATCATCTATCTCCAAACCCAAACCTTTCGGCCTGAAGCTTCAAAGGCGGAACGTCGAAAAATTCGGTTTCAATCCCAGCCATACAAAATTATTGGAGATACACTTTATCGCCGGGGGGCAGACTTAGTTTTTCGACGTTGTCTAACTCACGAAGAGGCTGAGAGAGTTTTGAATGATTGTCACTCTGGAGCATGTGGCGGTCATATGTCTGGGTATGCCACAGCTCAGAAGGTGTTGCGCGCTGGTTACTTCTGGCCATCTATGTTTAAAGATTGTATCATTGCAGTCCGGAAGTGCCACAACTGCCAAGTGTTTGATCGAAAGATGCGCGCACCGCCTGCTCCTCTCCACCCTATAATTGCCGTTGGTCCATTCGCCAAATGGGGTATCGACTTTATTACTTGTAACCCTCACTCGGCCGGGGGGCATGCGTATATCATCCTCGCGGTTGATTATTTCACTAAATGGGCCGAGGCGATGCCTACATTCGACGCAAGCGGAAAAACAGCTGCAGTTTTCATATTCAATCATATAATAACTAGGTTTGGTGTCCCACAAGCAATCATTACTGACCATGGGAGCCATTTTCGAAACACCATGATGACTGAACTTACAAGCCAGCTTGGTTTGCGCCACGACAGCTCTACTCCTTATTATCCGCAAGCCAACGGTTTGGTTGAGTCTATCAACAAAGTTCTAGTTATCATGATCCGACGAACCATTGGTATTCATCGGTCGAATTGGCACAACATGTTATTTTCGGCGCTATGGGCATACCGAACCTCAGTGAAAACCTCAACAGGGTTCACTCCTTTCCAGCTAGTTTATGGCTTGGAAGCGGTGTTACCCATTGAATGTGAAATCCCATCACTTCAAATGGCTGTCGAATTACTCCCAGCTACTTCCGAAGAGGAGAAACGTTTATTGTACTTAGCTAAATTAGATGAGACTCGACGTGACGCTGCATTGGCAATCGAGACTCACGCGAAGCGAATGAAAGCTCAGTATGATAGAAATGTGACCCCTCGAAGTTTTTCGGAGGGAGACCTAGTGCTTTTATATGATCAAGCTAACGATAAGCTAGGTGCTGGAAAATTCGTTCCTATGTGGCATGGACCCTATATTGTAAAGCGAAAGCTAGCAAAAGGGGCTTATGAGCTGGTAGATTTTGATGGGGACTCTTTGGGTAAACCCAGAAATGGACTTTACCTAAAGAGGTATTATGCTTAAATGGTGGGTATGGAGAATTTTTAGTTAGGTTAGGTTTTCTTTCTAGCTAGTATGATTGTTAGTTAGTCAGTGTGCTTAGCTTAGTGAGTGTGTTTTTCGTCGTTATTCTGGCTTATCTTGGTTTTACTCTTGATATTACAGATGTCGACGCCTCTCCAAACATACATTGGATTTGCTGATGGTGCTTGTCGTAGTACACGGAATATCTCTTCCGCAGCTTGGGTTATCTATTCACCCTCTGACGAGTTAGTTTCTATGCATGGGGTAAGCCTCGGTCAAACAACGAACAACATTGCAGAATACAGTGCAGTGGTTGAATTATTATCCGAATCTATTTCATTTGGAATTCGACGTTTGATAGTGAGGTTAGATTCTGAACTTGTTGTATTACAGCTTAATAGAGTTTATGCCATTAGAAATCCTGTGTTATTAAGGTTGTTTTTGAGAGTGCGTCTCTTGGAACGTGAATTTGATTACATTGAATATCAGCATATTCCAAGGTCTCTAAATACATTAGCAGATGCAATTGCTTCTCGAATGTTAGACAGACATTTACAATAATCATGCAAGTAAATTTAAAAACATTTCATCACACATGTTAAACAAGATGAGCCGGTAATAGTGATATATATATAGATAGGAGTGTGTCAAAAAATATACATCGTCTTCGATCATAGGTTGAAAAACACCTTATGATCGGCAAAAATGATAGAGTACAAAAAGTCAAAAATGTCACATGTGTCTACAAAGTGACTAGCCAATCACTGGTGGTGCTCCCTGTACGACACCACTGCACGGGCTACCTTGGGCAAAAATCTCCTAAACGGTCCAGGGACCGCGACTACATAGCGCTGAAGTCTGATAGGAATATCATCCATAGTAGTCTCAGGTATATCCGCCGTCAGACATTGTAGATCATGCTCCAACTCAGCTAGTACCTCTGCAGCCGCCGTGTCCTGTGGGGCCGGTACCGGTGCAACTGGATGTCTCCTCTCAAAAGGCCGGAGGTTGGCTGGACGCTGTGGACCAACATCTGCATTTTGAAAATTTTACTGTCAGTTTTGAGACGATATATATAAAAAACAAAAAAAATACATAATTTGAAAACTCGTGAAAAATAAAGTACCTCTGTCATCCCATTGTTCTCCCTGTGGAAGAACCATGTCCGGATCACCTCGAAAATCTACTCCGGCATACGGAAAGTCCTGAATCGCAAACACCTGGTCCTCTAACCAGTGAAAATAACTTTCAGTGAATTGAACAACTGCCGCACCCTCGTCTGGATGCCGGGCCATCACCACAACCCATCGTACCAGCTTTGGCTCCTGAGGACCCAAAATATCAACAGTGAGATGCTGAGGGATCAGCATCGGAATTCTCTCGAGGGCAAAGCTCACGACTATAGGCTCATATCCAAAGGTCTTTAGTCTCCCAGTCTTTGCCCTGGTCAGTTGAGCTTTCAAGTTAGCCGACACCGCATCACACCAGTTGAAGATGGTGCCTTGGAGACAGTCAATTGCCATCCGCATTTGGGACCCAGTGGCAATATGTAAAGTGGCTGAGCCACAAATCCTGGTCACAGTGAAAGCTAAGACCATGAGTTCACGCCGAGAGATGTATTTGATCTCTATGCCTTTCGCATGGTGTCGATCAGGTAGGCACCAATTTGCTCGGAGACTATCAAGGGATTGGCCACCCGGCCTAGTCCCGGCTAGATTGAGTTGCTCGCCTCTATTCGGCAAGCCAGTGAGGAAGTAGATATCAGAGGGCTCTATCTCGAGTTGTTGCCCCCCGATATAAAAGCATTGCTCTTGAACGTTCCATCTCTCGACCAGCCACTCCAAGAATCTTACCTGAGCCCTCATGCCAGGTATGGCCCAGTATTTGTATAATCCACATCCTCTTAGGGCATCGAGGGAAGGTTGATGATTGATTGCAGCTTCATCAACCTCCTCATGCTCTCTTTCTCTCCAATCCAGCATGATAAGTGCCCTACACATGAACAAACAGGCATTAAAATCAATTTTGGGTAAATTCAATGGTTAATTTGGGAGCTTGGGGTTTCAAAATCCGCGTTTTGCGGGGGACGCACCCCGCGTTTGGCGCACAGTGCGCCGGGACGCAGGTGGCCTGAAGGTAGCCTGCGTCCCTCGACCTTTTCCCTGTGTAGGGAAAAGTCGAGGGACGCAAGCCAGCCTTTAGGGAACCTGCGTCCCCCGCAGAGCGGTTTTCAAAACCCAAAACCCCCCAAAAATAAAAAATGAAACCTAAAATAAATTTCTAAACGGATGAAATTGACAAGGAGGATGTTGTGAAATACCTGGAAGAGACGACAGTCGATTCTAACGGTCGGATTTTCCACAGCAACCACGGGAAGTTTCTTGTCAAAAGCTCCTTTTTCAACCTCAACAGTCAAACGGTAAAAATGACATGGTAAAAAGTCTTTTTATAGGTTTTTTGGATGAATTTGTTCATTTTTCACCATGGAAAGATGTTTTTCGATGTATTTTTGCCTATCTTAAACAGGTATGAGTAATGTGTCGCTTTTGTGCAAGACAAAGGGACTTAGAGGGAAAATTGTCATTTTTTCACGAACAAAATATCAGAGTCATCTTTTAAGCCCTTTTCTGACTCCTAAAACATGAAAAGATTGCCGAGCATTTCTTTTACACTCGTTAAAACGGAATTAAAAGACGGTCCCCTTATAGCTCTTTTCTGACCGTAAAATCAGGAAAAGATTGCCGGGTTTTTGTCGTTTCAAACTCGATACGGAAATAAAACGACGTGTCCTTGATCGCTTTTTACTTTTCAGGTCAGTGGCACTAATTATGAAAGTACTCCTTGGTCGCAAGATCAAGCGGTTCCCCCAGGTATTATTTTATACTTTTTCGGGCTTGAGGGACACAAATCTACGAAAAAGTTCAACTTGGAGTCTTCTTAAGTTTTTCAGACTCTCTAAAATTGAAAAACGCCGAGTTTCTCCTATACTGGGCTCGTTAAACATTTCACAGTAAAGGACCTGTTCAATTACAAACAGGAACGAACCACTCCTTCCTAGGGTTCGAATCAAAACTGGGTTGGACTCATCCGAAGGATGAGCTTATAATCAAGCATATGTTATCCTCCTCAAGCTTGTTAAAAATAAAGAGGTACTTGCCAAAAATGGTGGGGGAAAAGAGAGAAGAATGAGCCTATTTGTTACCTTTTGTCTCAGAAGAAGCTTTACTACCACTCTTGAACACGACACTTTTCATTCACCTGGGTTGGGAAATTCTTTACCTCACAGTTGATCAAACCACTTTTGAAAGTCTTCAACCGGGTTCTGGGGATTAACTTTGAGTTATTTAGCACCAAACCATCTGTTGTGTCGTTATGTGTTCAAGAGGTCTGCAAACAAAACTTTCATTTGCAAAATACTTGTCATCCATTTGACCATCCCTGAGTCAGTCCTTACAGCAACATTTCTTCAACTTGAACAATGATTTCGTGTTGTGGGCTTGCCTGCAACGGGTCACTTTCTATCGACATCAGCACATTATCTAGAGAGATGACTTAGAAATCGTCAGTGCCTTGAAGTCTGCATGCATCAATGGCAGGTTTCTCGCCTTTGACGTCAGTTTACATCATTGACTTTCGATCAAAGGATTCCATGAAATGTTCGACATCAACTCATTCATTCACATATCATGGGTTGTACTGGGTACTTTGAGAACCATTGACATTACTGGTGGTCTCTCTCACGCTTGTTAACAGTTTACATCATCGACTGGTAATCAAGTGGTTTCTACCATGTTCGACATCGACTCATTTATTCGCATGGCTAGAATCGTACCAATTCGAGAAGTAGGAATGAAGACCCTGGATCAAATCTTTACTATCCAGGCTGCGAGGAGTTTTGTATTCATTATCTAAGTAGACTAACCATAAACAGATGGCTGCGCCCATACTGTGTCTACAAAAGTCTATGATTATGATGTACTGCAAAATCATTCCTGTATCAGAGTAATTAGTCTGTTAGTTAAAGTTTTAATCTGAGTATGGGAATGCCTACCTCAGTGATGATATAATCTTATACATGTATTTTGTGTTGAAAATTGCAGGTTCTGACCAGGCTCTCCACGAGATAATCCTCGAAATGATAAAGCGCTTCACCCTTCCTAGATAATACAAAACCCTAATCTATTCCAGGCTTCGCACTTTAGGGGGCAATCTGTTACACTAAAAAATGTCACCATGGCTATTTACAGTTGGTATGGCTCTATCAACAGTCATACTACCCTCTTAAGCAAGTCTTATGCCTCTGCTATCCATGTCAAACTCCAAGAAAGAGAGAAAGTCTTTATAAATGTGTTTATCTCTGGGTACGCAGGTTCTCTCAAACCTTGCCTGCGGGTACGCACCTATTGTTCATGAGGTCTGCGTCCTTGGACGCTCTGTATCTAAAGGGGCAGGTGCGTCCCTCTGAAAAGGTTAAAATGCGCAAGTTTTATCTTCAAAAACTTACTTGTGGTCATTTCTAGAGCATTCTAGAAGGTTGTTCGACGTGTATTGAGCGCCTCCAGATGGTTCATGCACCCCTACCAAAGAGGAACTTATCCCATCAATAAGGGAGTGATCCCATCCAAAGAGGGGACTATCCCATTGATGGTGGACCTGATTAACTTCCTCTTGAGCACTATAAATACAGGCATTGGGCCAGAAGGAGGGAGGTTGAAAGCTATACATTTTCTAAGGGTAAATGCTGCAGGAATTAGGACTCCCATTTAGAAGCTTGTGAGGAGAGATTGCCATCTTTGCTTGTTCTATTTGGAAGTGGGTGAGCTTTGTCAAAGTAGAGGAAGACTCTTGTGGACCCTGGAAGGAGCTTGCACAACACCAAGGCTCAGGTTGTAATGGTTCCTTTTGATTACCTTTAATGCAAATTGGTCCATTCTTCTCAATAACTTGTTGTTTATGGGTTATTTCATGTACTCCTTGGTCTATATGTTGAATATGCTTTGTTTTATGTTATAATCAGGTGCTATTTAATTGTTTGACTGTTGGTGATTACAGGTTTTGGAGAGAAGGAGGAGCTCATCCAGATCAACAAAGCTTGGACTTCTACAACAGCGTTTGGACAAAGGTAAGAACGAAACACTTGATTTCTCATATCATAATGCATGATTAGAGAAGGATAGCTCCAGTTTGTTTTGTTTGTCATTAGAATGTCTTAGACTTCTAGGAAGGTCGTTTGTGTCCGCACTTTTGACTGATTCCGTGTGACAGAAGGAGTGGTCCGTTCCTGTTTGTAATCGAACAGGTCCTTTACTGTGAAATTTTAACGAGTCAAGTATAGGAGAAACTCGGCGTTTTTCAATTTTAGAGAGTCTGAAAAAACTTAAGAAGACTCCAGGTTGAACTTTTTCATAAATTTGTGTCTCCCAAGCCCGAAAAAGTATAAAATAATACTTGAGAGAACCGCTTGATCTTACGACCAAGGAGTACTTTCATGATTAGTGTCTTTGACCTGAAAAGTAAAAAGCGATCAAGGACATGTCGTTTTATTTCCAGTATCGAATTTGAAACGACAAAAATCCAGCAATCTTTTCCTGTTTTTACGGTCAGAAAAGGGCTATAAGGGGACCGTCTTTTAATTCCATTTTAACGAGTGTAAAAGAAACGCTCGACAATCTTTTCATGTTTTAGGAGTCAGAAAAGGGCTTAAAAGATGACTCTGATATTTTTGTTTGTGAAAAATGACATTTTCCCTGAAAATCCTTTTTATCCTGCACAAAAACCAACACATTACTCATACCTGTTTAAAGATAGATAAAAATTCTTTGAAAAATACCTTTTCATGGTGGAAAATAAACAACTTTGATATTCATCTACTCAAAAAACCTATAAAAAGGGCTTTTACCATTTCATTTTTACCATTTTATTGTTGAGGAGAGAAAAAGGGCTTTTGGCAAGAAACTTCCCGTGGACATTGCGGAGAATCCGACCGTCGAAATCGAACGCCGTCTCATCAGGTATTCTACAACATCCTCCCTTGCATTTCCATCCGTTTAGAATTTGTTTTTAAGCTTTAGTTTTATTTTTTGGAGGCCTTGGGGGTTTCAAGGTCCGCGTTTCAGGGTACGCAGGTGCCCCATGGGTGACCTGTGTACCCCGACATTTTCTCAGTTGGGAAAATGTCGGGCGTACGCAGCTTGCCTTAAGAGAACCTGCGTACATACGCCCTGTCTCTAAAGGCGGGCTGCGTACACCGCGGAGTGGATTTTTAAACTCCAATTTCTCCAAAATAAACCAAAAACTTTCAATTTTATGGACTCTAACAGATGTTTTATGGTGTGTAGATTTCCCACCATGCTTGATTGACGCGAGAGAGAACACGAAGATGTTGATTTGGCCGCGATTAATCACCAGCCTTCCATTGATGCTTTGAAGGCATGCGGTCTTTACAAATACTGGGCCATACCTGGCATGAGGGCCCAGATGCGCTTTCTAGAGTGGCTGGTCGAAAGGTGGAACGTTCAGGATCAATGCTTCTACATTGGAGGGCACCAGCTCGAGATAGAGCCCTCTGATATTTACTTTCTCACTGGTTTTCCCAAGAGGGGTGAACAATTGACTCTGTCCGGGACTAGATCGGGTGGCCAGTCCATTGCTAGCCTCTGACTAGAGTGGTGTAATAACCAAAACCAGGATAAGGGGATAGAAATCAAAAAGATATCCCGACCTGAACTTATGGTAATTTCCTTTATAGTTACTAGACTTTGCAGGGCTGCCACTTTGCACATTGCCACTGGATCCCAGATGCGGATGGCGATTGATTGCTATCGGGGCACCATTTTCAACTGGTGCGATGCTGTGTTGGCCAACTTAAAGGGCCAACTGACTAGGACCAAAAATGGACAGCTGAAGACTTTTGGTTATGGGCCTTTAGTTGTGAGTTTTGCCCTAGAGAGGGTTCCGATGCTGATCCCACAACAGCTTACTGTTGAGGTTAGGCCTCCCCGAGAGCCTAAGTTGATGCGATGGGTTGCGGTGATGGCCCGTCATCCTGACGAGGGAATGGAGGTTGTCCGATTTAGACCGGAGTATTTTCACTGGTTAGAGAACCAGGTCTTCTCGATACAGGATTTTCCGTATGCCGGAGTTGATTTTCGTGGAGATCCGGACATGATTCTTCCACCGGGAGAACAGTGGGATGACACAGGTACTTTATTTTTCACAAGTTTTTAAATTATTTACTTTTTTTTTGTTTTTATATCGTCTCAAAATTGACAGTGACAATTTTCAAAATGCAGATGTAGGCCCACAGCGTCCGGCCAATCTCCGGCCTTTCGAGAGGAGAGTACCAGTTGCACCGGCACCGGCCCCATAGGACGCGGCCGCAGAGACCTTAGCTGAGTTGGAACAAGACCTAGAGCGTCTTACGGCAGACATACCAGAGACGACTATAGACGATATTCCTATCAGACTTCAGCGCTATGTGGTCGCAGTCCCAGGACCTTTTAGGCGGTTCTTGTGTAGGGTAGCCCGTGCAGTGGTGTTGTATAGAGAGCACCACCAGTGATTGGATGGTCACTTTTGTAGACACATGTGACATTTTGGTTTTTTGTACTTATCATTTTTGCCGATCATAAGGTGTTTTTCAACCTATGATCGAAGACGATGTATTTTTTGACACACTCCTATTTATATATATCATTATTACCGGCTTATCTTGTTAAACATGTGTGATGAAATGTTTTTAAATTTACATGTATGATTATCACAAATGTCTGTCTAACATTCGAGAAGCAATTGCATCTGCTAATGTATTTAAAGACCTTGGAATATGCTGATATTCAATGTAATCAAATTCACGTTCCAAGAGGCGCACTCTCAAAAATAACCTTAATAACACTGGATTTCTAATTGCATATACTCTATTAAGCTGTAATACAACGAGTTCGGAATCTAACCTCACTATCAAACTCTGAATCCCAAACGAAATAGATTCAGACAATAATTCAATCACCGCACTGTATTCTGCAATGTTGTTTGTTGTTTGACCGAGGCTCACCCCATGCATAGAAACTAACTCGTCAGAGAGCGAATAGATAACCCAAGCTGCGGAAGAGATATTCCGTGTACTACGACAAGCACCATCAGCGAATCCAATGTACGTTTGGAGAGGCGTCGACATCTGCAATATCAAGAGTAAAACCAAGATAAGCCAGAATAACGACGAAAAACACACTCTCTAAGCTAAGCACACTGTCTATACTAACAAACACACCAGCTAGAAAGAAAAATCTAACCTAAGTAAAATCTCCATACCCATCATTTAAGCATAATACCTCTTTAGGTAAAGTCCATTTCTGGGTTTACCCAAAGAGTCCCCATCAAAATCTACCAGCTCATAGGCCCCTTTTGCTAGCTTTCGCTTGACAATGTAGGGCCCATGCCACATAGGAACGAATTTTCCAGCACCTAATTTATCGTTAGCTTGATCATATAATAGCACAAGGTCTCCTTTCGAAAAATTTCGAGGGGTCACGTTGCGATCATACTGAGCTTTCATCCGTTTTGCGTGAGTCTCGATTGCCAATGCAGCGTCACGTCGAGTCTCATCTAATTGAGCTAAGTATAATAGACGCTTCTCCTCTTCGGAAGTAGCTGGAAGTAATTCGACAGCCATTTGAAGTGACGGGATTTCGCATTCAATGGGTAGCACTGCTTCCAAACCATAAACTAGTTGGAAAGGAGTGAACCCTGTTGATGTTTTCACTGAGGTTCGGTACGCCCAAAGCGCGGAAAATAACATGTTGTGCCAATTCGACCGATGAATACCAATGATTCGTCGGATCATGATAACTAAAACTTTGTTGATAGACTCAACCAGGCCATTGGCTTGTGGATAATAAGGAGTTGAGCTATCGTGACGCAAACCAAGCTGGCCTGTAAGTTCTGTCATCATAACGTTTCGAAAATGGCACCCATGGTCAGTGATTATCGCTTGTGGGACACCAAACCTAGAAATAATGTGATTGAATACGAAAATTACAGCTGTCTTGCCGTCTGCATCGAATGTAGGCATCGCCTCGGCCCACTTAGTAAAATAATCAACCGCAAGGATGATATACGCATGCCCCCCGGCCGAGTGAGGGTTACATGTAATAAAATCGATACCCCATTTAGCAAAAGGACGAACGACAATTATAGGGTGGAGAGGAGCAGGTGGTGCGCGCATCTTGCGATCAAACACTTGACAGTTGTGGCATTTCCGGACCGCAATAATACAGTCTTTAAACAAGGACGGCCAGAAGTAGCCAGCGCGCAATATCTTTTGGGCTGTGGCATACCCAGACATATGACCGCCACATGCTCCAGAGTGACATTCATTCAAAACCCTTTCAGCTTCCTCGTGAGTTAAGCAACGACGAAAAACCAAGTCCGCCCCACGGCGATAAAGAGTATCTCCAATAATTTTGTACTGTTGGGACTGGAATCGAATTTTCCGACGTTCCGACTTTGAAACTTCGGGCCGAAAGGATTGGGTCTGGAGATAGACAATTATATCCCCATACCACGGATCTAAAGTGCTGATGAGAAACAGAGATTCGTCCGCAATGGGTTCCTCTGCCATAGTTTCCGTGTCAGCACGCGGGAAATCACACATCAACTCTGCAAAAACTAAAGATTTCTTAGACTTAGACTTTTCAAATTCCAAGTCGAACTCCTGCAGGATAACGATCCATTTAGAGTACTTCCCCCTAGCAATTGTTTAGTCAAAATGTAGATCATAGGGTTGCAATCAGAAATGACTGTAGTTTTACGGAGAAGAATGTAGTGACGAAAACGTTGGACAGCTTGAACTGCTGCCAAGGCCAATTTCTCCACATGTGAATATTTGAGCTCAGTGGGATTTAACATTCGACTAAGGTAATAGATCACATGTTCCGTTCCGAATTCATCTTCCTGTACTAAGACCATTCCAATGGTGGAATGAGCGGCGGCGAGGTACAAAAAGAAATCCTGGTTGTAGTTGGGAGGATGCAGCAATGGTGCATGGGTCAACGCGTGCTTGAGTGCATCAAAAGATTTCTGAGCTATCTCATCCCAAGAGAATTGAGCATTCTGTTTCAACAACCGGGTAAAACCCTTGGTAATCTCGGCGTAGTTAGGAATGAATCGGCGTAAAAAGTTTGCTTTCCCTTGCAAACTTTGGAGTTGGTGAAGACTCGAAGGAGGAGGCAATTTGCTGATAGCTTCAACCTTTGAGGGATCGACGCGGATGCCGATTTTTGAAACTACAAATCCTAGCAATCGTCCCACTTCTATATAGAAGACACATTTGTGTGGGTTCAACCGTATACGATAATGCCTACACCTCATAAAAATTGCTCGTAAATGGACAAGGTGATCAGCTCGATGTAAGGAGTGAGCGGGCAAATCATCGAGATACGGTTGCACAATGTGTTTGATGTCATGAAATGCATAAGACATCGCCCTTTGAAAAGTGGCTCCGGCATTCTTAAGCCCAAAAGGTAATTTGCAGTAAGAAAATGTCCCCCATGGACAAATGAAAGCCGTTTTTGGTTGATCGGCAGGTAGAATATTGATTTGGTTGTAATTGGAAAAGCTGTCCATAAAGGAAAATATTTCACTGCCGGCACAATCATCAATTATTTGATCGATATAGGGTGTTGGATAGTTGTCCTTCGGACAAGCACGATTGATATCCCTATAGTCGATACATATTCTTATTGTTCCCTGTTTTTTGTTAACCGAAACAATATTCGATACCCAATCCGTTAACGGGATCGGATAAATGAAACCTGCTTTCAATAGCTTCTCAACTTCTGCTTTAATCGCAGCCGCTTTTCGTGAGTGAATCTGACGCAAACGTTGTCGGACGGGTTTAGCGTCCGGGTAAGTCTTGATCTCATGGACAACAATGGCGGGATCAATTCCTGGCATTTCCTCGTAAGACCAGGCAAACACGTCGCAGAATTCTTGAAATAGGGCCTTGTATGTCTGAATTTCGTCATCTGAACACGAGGCACCTATATGAATGTGCTCAACAATTCCAGGCTTGATTGAAATGTCAATGGGAATAGTACGAGAAATGTTTCCCAAATTCAGCTCTGAATCAGGATGTTTCATTGGACTCTGAGCTTCTTTGACATATTCAGCTGTAAAGATTGATGAGAAATCGTTTTCAAAACGATCATCCTCAGGTAAAAACGAAGATCTACGATGGAGATCTTCCCATGGTAAATCGTCTACGCACAGGACTTCACAAAGTTGTTCGTCAGATGACACAACTTCGGGAAACGTTATTAACTCCGAGGTTGACGCAAAAAGGGATTCCTCACGGACCACATTCATTTGGTCGATTTTGGTTGAACTCGGGTCGGTAAAAGACTGCACGGCTTCATAGGCAATTTCATACGGACTCAAAGGCATTGCATCACCAAATGAGTCTATCTCAGATTCAGAAGGAACGATCCAAGGATCGTCATAAACAATGGTGTCTGAAGTAATCATATGAATAGATGCAAACGAAGACACGGCGTTGATTGGAGGAAAAGGAAAAGTTCCCAGTAAACTGGCATCTTTAACTAATCCTACGCCAACATCCTTGTAAGGGATAGTCGTTTTACCGACATGCTGGATACTCTCTGAAGAGGCTGGGTCGGATGAAAAGTAAGCCAACTGGTCTATGGTTACGATCCTGCCATTATGTGGAAACTTTATTACTCTGAAGACCGATGAAACGACCGCTGTCATAGCGTAAGATCAACTTCGACCCAAAAGAAGGTTGTAGTCTAGAGGGGCATCAACCACCTCCACATCTAGACTAACAGTTTTTCCTTCAACCCCTATAGGCAAATCCTGTAGAATGCCAAACGGATGGAACCCACGGCCATCAAAGGCCTTAAGAATTGTCGGGGATTGATTTAGTGAAGGAGAACCAAGCAATCTCTAGCACTGTATCGACATAATACACGTGGAAGCTCCCTCATCAATTACAGTCCGATGAATAGGCCTTTTTTTGACTATCACTAGGATCTGGAAAGCCATCTGATGAGGCAAACGCGGTGTACTATTTTCTAGATCAAAGATTATTAGGTTCGGGTCCTGAACATCAACAGCTCCTATAGCCGACAAAATTAATTTTCGCTGTGCTGGGCATGATTGCAGCACTTCTAAAGCCAACATTGCTGAGGGTGAAACAGCTAAATCCTCAACAATGTTGTAATTCTGGGCCGCTCTCACATGTGGATTGAAAGCAGACCTTCGAAGTACACCCTTGGCGGGCGGTTTGATTACTAAGTCAGGGTTAGGTTTCTCGATCTGTAGTGGATCGGAACCGGGAGCTGAGGTTGATGGATTTGAATGAGAAGATTCTGCTTCTTTCGATCCATCAACAGGACTTTTACTACCATAATCTTGCGATCGAGTCGCAATCCTTACATGAGACATCATCAATATGGGTTCTTCACTGGCACTCGAGGAAGAACCTATCATCTTGCTCTCCTGCTTTGGAAATGGATCTTTCAAAACAGCAGGAGTTGGGGAACCCTTGACGATTTTCACAACCTCGGCCCGATGTGGGCAATCTCTTGTAAAATGATCCTCTTCACAAATAAGACAAGGATATCAAGGTTTGCGCTTTTCATCATTGGTTTCCGACTTTTCTGTTTTCTCCTTTGGAGTCTTGTCTGCTTTACTCTTCTTCTTACCTTTCTTCTTCCCACTGTTTTTTGATTTAGCAGTAGATGACTCTACAGTGTGAATATCAGCGGAAACTTCAGGAGAAGATTCTCCTGTCGGGGAATCTGGTAAGGTTATAATGGGCGAAGAATTCTTTGAAGACTTCTTCTTGCTTTTAGTATTCATCGTACCAATCATGCCATCAGCAGCATGAGATCCCGAAGGAGCAGCAGCAATTTGATTTGACTTTGGAAGACCTGGGATCTTTTCATGTAACGTACCTGACTGAGTGTAAACTAAGTCAAGGTACTGCGCTTGAGCAATCACTTGCTCCTCAGTAACTACTCTAGCCTTAGCTACGTCTTCAGTAATCTTCGGTAACAATGATTTAACAAACCATTCAGCTAAGATTTGGTCTGGGATAAAAACTTTCACTAATCGCCTTCGACGTCTCCATTCATGTATATGATCGGAAATATAAGTGGACGTCGACTGTTTTAATGAAGTTAGTAGCTTTGTGCCATTATCATATCTGACCGGCAACTGAAAATGAGTTAGGAACGAGGTAGCTAACTGACTAAAATTGTAAAAAGATGCCCGTGATAACTCAATGTACCACTTGGCCGCGAGACCAATGAGCGTACGCTGGGAAAGACATAAGTGGATCGAATCATCCGAGATGGAGTTTGAAGCACACCAGAGGTGGTAAGTCATCACATGATTTGACGGATCCTCTCCAGACTTACCTTTGAACTTGGGAATGTCATTGGGAAACTTATTTGGCATTGGCGGCCAAAACGAAAGATAATTTATTGGATCGTTTGTTAGGCGCAACAAGTCCGGTAAATCCAAAGTTGCGATAAACGGTAACTGCCGATTAGGATCCCTAAAACTCTGGGTCACAAGACCAGTCCCAGGAGGAGGATATCCAGGATAACTTGGAATAGGAATCGCATTCGGGATATTGTATCCTCCTGGAAAACCAGGATTAACCGGACCGTACTGGGGTTGCTGAGGTTGTTGATAAGTGTACCCAGGATACGGTTGATACTGGTAAACTGGCTGTTGGACAGCAGGCCCGTATTGGTACTGTCCCTAGTACGGTTGATAAGCGAATTGTGGTTGACTAGTAACAACCGTACTTAAACCAGGCTGTCCTACAGGCATCTGAACCGTAGTTTGAATCGTGGATCCAGACAAGGGTAAAGATGTCTGAGGAGTAGTTGCAGAGACAGTAGAAACCGGAGCTGTCGATACTCCAGAAGTAAGTGTGGTGGAAGGAACAGATGTTGCGGTAGTTGCAGCAGTCGTTTGAGATGGAGTACTAGGTGCAATGGGCGACTGAGTAACTACCGAAGGTACAGAAGTTTGAACATTAGACTGGACTGGTTGCTGGGGTGAACCAGCAACTAAGGGTTGTCCAGCTTGAGATGACAACTGTACGCTTGGCTGCAACACCTGTTGAACTTGCGATGGATCCCACACTATGTTCATTCCGGGGTATTTACCCATGACAGGTTGAGGATATTGAGATCCATAACCGGATTGAGGGTAGGATTGATAATTGAAAGGTACATTGCCCGTACCTTGAACATAAGATTGACCTTGGGGTGGTTGATAACCTTGATTCGAGTACTGACCTTGAGGTAGATACCCTTGAGGTAAGTACTGATACTGAGGTTGACCTTGAGGGATAAATTGATACTGAGGTTGACCTTAGGGTACATATTGAGGCTGGGGTTGACCTTGAGGAATATATTGTACTATGGGTACATACTGTCCTTGAGGTTGCCCCCCAGATGCAATTTGTGTACCTTGAGGTTGCCCCCCAGGCGTTAATTGAGGCTGCCCCCCAGGCGGTAACTGGCCACCTTGAGGTTGAGAACCAGGAACTGAACCTGACATCATGTAAATGTCTCCTACACCCAACGGTTTATTACCATTATTTCCAGCTAATAACCCATGTTCAATGGGTTGAGGAGATGCTCCCGCAAAAGTACCAGAAAGTGACTGATACCCAGAGGGAGCGGAAGGACCGCCATACAAGAAAGATTCAGGAGATTGAGTGAATACGGACGACTGACCAGACATATTTACAGGAGTATAAATACCTCCAGGTGGATAAGGAGTATGAGGTGGAGAAAAACTTAACCCTGAGTTGTCCAAATAATTGGTTAAGGAAAGATACCAAGTAGTGCTTCTAGGAGGACTGTAAAAGATGGATTCACGCTCCCTTAGATCAATAGTAGGTTGATCTTCAAGGATAGAAACGCCAAATTCTTCCTTTGGAGCAAGTTCTTCAATAGCTATCAAACCAGCAGGAAGATTTTCGGTGATGACTCTTTCTACCCTAGGTGAATCAGGAGCACTAGAAGTTGGAGTAACAGGTTCAGATATTTCAGGTTCTTCACCTATATCACTAGTAGATGAAAAACTACCAGCAAGCTCAGAAACTGCAACAGCTTCGGGATTATAACCTGTTTCTAGACCTTGGTAATCTGGATGGACTACCAATGACGACTCTCTTTCTTCAGGTGAACCTACTTTACTGCCACTAGGAGTTACAAGGACTTTCAAACCTTCGTAATGACCCGGGATGTCTTCAGGAGGTTCGCCCCGAAGTCTACGGGACTTCCTCAACAAATCGGCCACGGTAATAATCTCAGGAGACTTGCCCCGAAGTCTACAGGACTGTCTCGGTAATTCAACCACCGTTAAAAACTTTTAACTACTACACACGCAAACAAAGTAAAATATCAAAACAAACTGCCTAAAGTCTCTAAAGAACCAAAAAATTTCGAATCACACGCCTAAAGAATCTAGGGCGTCAAACCATACACAAACAGTAGCCTTCCGGACCGAAAACACTAGTTGGAGATGAAACCCAACATCGCCGAATTCAGTACAGAAGTGGTGGGTGGAACAGTTACCCCGGCAACCTGCTTAATGAATAGACCGGCACAAGTTCCTCCACTTTAACCGTCTCGAGTGAAGTGAACCCCCCGGAAAATCCAAGTGAGTCTAGCCGATGTCTGCTCCAGGTACAGTGGGATCTTCCCTCCACCGTCACCTCGGTAGAATCCTAAAGATAATGGTCACTAAGGTTACCAACAGCAACAAATATACCTGGGGGAACAGTCTACAACCCGATAGCATGCAAGGGCAGAGTAACAAGCTCAATCCCCTTGCCGGCTCCTTGATAATAATCCAAGGTTTACCGACAAGTGACCCCAGGCTCCTCGACAATAATCTGAGGTTTACCG
The DNA here is from genome assembly GCA_031772625.1 of Pinus tabuliformis. Classification (NCBI taxonomy): domain Eukaryota; kingdom Viridiplantae; phylum Streptophyta; class Pinopsida; order Pinales; family Pinaceae; genus Pinus; species Pinus tabuliformis. The sequence continues at coordinate 1,443,109,410 of CM062817.1, read as the reverse complement.
TTTGTAGTACGTGCGTATCTGGCGTCTTTCCCAATGAAGGAGGATTGATCCCCTCACTGGTTCGGACACGGTCTTGTGCTTCTCCTTTAAGAGGAGCTTTCCAGAGTACAAATGAAACAGTTGGATTTATCCTACCACAAGATGAGCTACTTGTTTGGTTTTACTGTCTTGGAGAGTTAATTACTCTCCTACTCCAAGACACTAGCCTGATCTATATTGGTGTTTCAGAGCCCTAGTAAATAAAAAGTTACTAAGTAGATTTTACTTTAAGCGTTAATTTTTATGGCTTTTCTTTAGGACAAAAGGTAGTGGAGATGAAACTGATGGTGTGTAGACTCGACTCAAATCCACTAAAAAGATGCACTTAGGATGATTTATACTAATTTTCTTTTTCAATGAATTCCCTAGCTAAGAGAGTTGGAGAATGCAAAATTGATATAAAGACAACTTTCTTGGCAATGAAAATCAAATAAACAAACTCTTTATCTTTTCCAAAACATACACCAAATGACCACTAATTACTTCACGAAAATTCCTTTTCCTTTCAAAGACTCAAATGCTACCAAAGCAAACTTTTCTTCAAAAGAGTTTTTTTTTGTATTTTTCCCTATATTAACAAAGCATGTAAAACTTACTTTAACAGAAATCAAAGTTAAAAAATCTATGGCAATCAAATCAACTCAATTTCACTCAAAAGAAAATCTAAGAGAAATGCACTTAAAAGTAAATATAATGAGGCAAAAGCCTACCAAGTATGACTCCAGGATGTTTTACTCAGTCAAAATTTAACTAAGGACTAGTTAATGCAGAATCAAAAACCAGTCAAAAACAAAAATCAAAATCTTTTGTTCTTTTTCTTAAGAATAAAATTCAAAGTTCAATCAACAAACTTTTTCGAGATTCGGCAAAGAGACAACACAAAGGTAGGTTTCTCACAAGGGTGGATTCTACGACAGGTCCAACTCCTAAGAAGACTGAAAAAACCAGAGAGATCTAAGGTTTTACGACTTCTAAAGCCAAAGTCACTACAGGACCAGCGCAAAAATCAAACCCTAGGGCAAAATCTCTATGAATTTCACTAAAAGTCTTGACACTGATGAAACAAGCTTAAGTGAAGATTTATGGCAGATAACCAGTGGATCTGGGCAGCAAAAACAAATTAAAAACAAAATCTAAAAGGCAAAAAAGAAGAAAATTGAAATTTTCTCAATTTTGACAGGGTACGCAGGCAACCTGTTTGCACAGGTGCGTGTACGCTCTGTGCACAAAGCTGCAGTGTGTATAGGTACGCACTATGCTCAACGCAGAGGCTGTGTACTTCTAGCAAAACTAAGAAAAACTAAAATTTGATTTAACCCTAAGCTAGCCCACCCAAAAAAATAGTCAGACAGCCAAAAACCAGAAAACAAACAACTTTTCTCAGATCAAAGTTTCACACAAAGGAAAAATCATTCACATCAATGGATTCCCCAGCGGAGTCGCCATTTTTTCATGCGGAAAGAGTCGATTCTGCGGACAAAACCGACCTCTCTAGAAGCTAAGGCTTTCTAGTGACAAACAAGACAAATAAACACTACCTTTCTCTAAACATGCATTTAAAATACAAGTAATCAGGTGATTATAACATACCTTTAGTCCAACGCTTTATAGTAGTCCAGCCTCGCCGATCCGGATGAGCTCCTCCTTCTCTTCGAAACCTGCATTCACTAACAAGCCAAAAGATTAAATAGCACCTGATAAACTTATAAAATAACACATATCCATCATACAGACCAAGGAGTATATGAAACAAATCATGAATAACAATCTATTGAGAAAAATGAGTTCATTTGCATTAAATGGAAACAAAAGAAACCATTACAACCTGAGCCTTGGTGTTGTGCAGGTCCCTCCTAGGGTCTAGCAAGAGTTTTCCTTTACTTTGATCAGCTCACCCACTTCCAAATAAGGCTAGGAAAGGATGGGAATCTCTCCTCTCAAGCTTTACAAGGGAGTCCTAATTCCAGCAGCATCTACCCTTAGGAATGTTCAGCTTTCAACCTCCCCTCCTTCTGGCCCAATGCCTGTATTTATAGTGCTCTAGAGGAAGTTAATCAGGTCCACCATCAATGGGATAAGCCCCTCTTTGGATGGGATAGCTCCCCTCTTGATGGGATAAGTTCCTCTTTCATAGAGATACATGAACCATCTGGAGGCGCTCCATACACGTCAAACAAGCTTCTAGAATGCTCTAGAAATGACCACAAGTAACTTTTTTGGAGTGAAACTTGCGCCTTTTAACCTTTACAGGAGTACGCACCCTCCCCTTTACAGACAGAGCGTACAAGTACGCAGGTATTGTGAACTTGGGGTGCGTACACGCAGGTAAGGCTAAGAGAAACTGCGTACCCAGAGATATATAGATTTTTAAAGACTTTCTCTCTTTCTTGGAGTTTGACATGGAGAGCAGAGGTATGAGACTTGCCAAGGAGGATAGTATGACAGTTGATGGAGCCATACTAACTGCAAATAGTCATGGTGACAAATTTTAGTGTAACAGTAAGATAATTCTCGTGCCAACAGTTTATCCGGTACATACAATGGGAGGACCTGGGGTTTTGTGGCACTACCAAACACCCGTATATATGTGAATTTATCTTCCCTGAACCAATTTCCCACAACAGTCAAGTCAACTTCTGCCTCCTCGGAAATCCTTGGGGCAGGCTTATCAAAAATGGCATAATAGATAGGCAACATGAAACCGTTACAGATTTGATACAAGTGGTCTTTATAATGTGCCTTCCATAACATCTTATGGTAGATGTGGATTGGCTTAGGGTCCTGTGGCGTCCACCTCCACCCGAGTATCGGGTATTCAGAATTAAAACAAAGCATATCCATAACATAAGCACTATAATAGAAGGGAGGAATAGTCCGGGTGGTTTTGCGTGAATTGAATCTAAAATCAAGAATTGCAGAGGCTAATTTATCAGACAATATATTGGCCCAATCCATGACATAACTACTAGTTTCCGCTTCCATTAAAGGAACCATTTTGATATCAAATTCCGCATAATCATGCATTCCCCATATCCTACACATCATTTCCCCAGTGTAACAGTAGGGAGATGCCAAGGAATCCATGGAGTACTTACCCGATGACTCATGTTTGTGCTTTGTTGGATTCTGTCTCCACTGTCTAATCGGGGCTGATTCCGTCTCATTCTCACCTGCGAGTTTCTTTAGAAAAGCTTTGTTCTATTTCTTTTCCGGCTCGGGAAAATGGTACATTTTCCTCAAGTCGTCAGGCTGAAATGAACCGAAAACTCTTCCATCAACTGTGCAAAAGGTCCTATTAGAAATAGGAATTTGTTCGACCACCCATCTGACCACATCAGTGTAAGGGAGAATTTTCTCCCGAGCTGCTATCCTGTGTAAAAATGAGTCGGCCAAATCTTTCAGCGAGGCTTCTGATTTGTTAGTTGAGTCTGCAGTAGCTTCTTCTTCTATTTCCTCTGGTTCTTCCGCCTCAATCAAATTATAGATGCTTTGCCAGCTTGTATTTCCAAGGCCGAGACATGTAGTGTCCGAAATTAGGCCCTTCTTGCTTGGTCCTGGGTCACTGGTGGGCTGGACTGTTACTGCAGGGGCCGCTGCCGCAGCGGATCTCTTAGATTTCTTTCCCATTTGCTTAAAACTTGATACTTCGACAAAATTCTGCACAAGGAAGGAAACCAGCGTGATACAGAGAAATAGATAGCAAGAGCCAATATGAAAGAGTTATATCTTTTAACGAATAATCAAAGATCGTGGTAAAATTGCCGCAGATAGAATCTAAGTGGAAAATCTCGGCATAACTGCTTCATTAATTGGCCGCTTCACCTGTCAATCATGATAAGGAGGCTTTTAAATAATCCATCATAACGTCTATTGATTCAAGCGTGGCTTAGATTTTTGGCGGTTAATCGCATTTGATGATTGGCGTCGTGAAAGGGAGGGCTTCAATAATAATCCAAAATATCGTTCAACCACCAAAGGTGATATAATGCATGCCAATCTTTAATATGCTTAGAAACACACGCCCTGATTTAATGCATCACAATCGGGACAGGGCTTGGGTCACTTTATTTATGCCATTGTGAAATCGCCGATCGTCGATGGCAATACGCCTTATCGCATCGGGAGATTTGAAGGTGTCACAATTAACGCATTGATTACCACGGCCGATTGCCGATAGCGATACCTTTTATCACATCGGAGGAATGGGGGATGCCTTATAAATGATGCGCTTTGCCTTTCCCCGATATCCGATAGCGATTTCCCTTTTCGGATCGGAGTAATTCAATGGGCCTTTATTTATGTTCCTTTTATTATTGCGATATGCGATCTTGCGATCGCTTTATCGTAATAATAAAAAGCTTTATTATTTTTTTAAAAGGCCTCTTTTATCATTGTTTAAAAACTTGGATATCATATTTCAGTCGGACCTTTTGATGAGGGTTTTTTCTAATAATAAGTTAATACCAATTTATTCACACATCTATGTTTAAAAGGGACCCATTTCATATATGATTTTTTAAGAAAAATTTTATGAAATGGGGGGTTGTTGTACAGCACAACAGGTTCCAGAAAGATGTCACCTTGGAGTACACGACACCATCGTGGACTATCGATCTTGGCATCAGTATGCTATTGTTGATCATCGCGAGGATGTTGTAGAGTTGGACTTCCCATGGTTGTCCGAGTCATAGTGATGTCTTCTATGGCTTGCTCAAGCCATTTTTTCTCACATGGGTACATGTGCATTGTAATGTAACATCTTGTCAAGTGTAAGTTCAAGTCTCAACAATTGGATGTAATAGTGATAGAATAGATGAAGAGTCATGAGGGTATATGAACTGTCACAAAGGGGAATATCAAGGATCACCCCACCCTTTGCTATGAATAGTCCCTCATAACTCATTGTAAAGGCTTTTGGTCAGCCAAGCCTCCAATAGGACTATCTCAGAGAGAGCTTTCACAGTATTGTAATGAGCCTTGGCTTATCCACTGCACAGATCTAGTACATCTCTTTGGAGGAGCAGATGGTTGTGGTTGTAACGTTCCACTGTTGGAACTAGTGGTTGGACATGGATGTATTGTACGACTAGAACTTACACTTCTTAATATAACAACAACTAACACATTTCATGCATATTTTGTATTGTATTTCAGCTATATGTTTACTCTAAATGATATATGTATGTTATGAAACTAGCTCACAAAAAGATAGAAAAGATAGATCAATGCCTTAGAATTCAGCCTCTTTGAGGGGAAAACCTCCTTTACATTACACAAATGAACAATTCTTGGATGATTCAAATGAAAAAATCCTTCTTTCTATATATGGGAGTCTAAGGGGTCACAACATAACCAAGCCAACCTAACAATAATAATATAAAGGCACAAAAATAACAATAGAGGGATTCTATGGGGCACAATAATAACAATATGGGGAAAATAGGGTCACAACAATAACAATAAGGGATACAATGATAATAGTAATGGTGGAATCACTAGTATTATAGGGACCTAACATGCCCCTCTCCTTCAAAAAAGTGTTGTCCTCAATGCTTGAGTAGTTCCGATGCTTCTGTATAAAATTCTCAACCTCCCATGTGGAATGTTCAACGGGTAAGTTCTTCCACTTGATGAGATACTCTGAAATTAATCAATTTCGTAGTTGTCGAGTTCTTATTTCTTTGACTGCTTCAGGTTCCAATATGATTTTTCCTTCCTCATCAAGTTCTGGTAATATTGTTTGAACTGGAAGCTTATCACCTATAACCTTCTTTAAGCATGAAACACAGAAAACTAGGTGCACTCGGGAAGCTACAGGAAGCTCCAATTTGTATGCCATAGTACTTATCTTTTGCAACACCTTATATGGACCATAATACTTTGGTGATAATTTATTATCCTTGTTAGCTTGCTTGAGGGAGATTTGTTTATATGGTTGTAGCCGTAGGAATACACAATTACCTACATCAAAACTTCTTTCACTTCGATGTTGATCTACCTGTTGTTTCATTCTATTCTGCGCCAAGGTGAGGTTATCCTTTAAGAGTTGGAGAACTTGTTCCTAATGCTCAATGTGATCTTCCACTGCTTGAACCTTAGAATTTTCTCTTAAATATGATATGATGGATGGTGGATGATATCCATAAAGTGCGATAAATGGGATCATTTTTGTTGCAATATGGAAGGAAGTGTTATACCATCGTTCAGCCAGAGGCAACCATTTGACACATTGTGTCTATTTATCAGATACAAAGCAACGAAGATATCCTTCCAAACATTTGTTTACTATCTTAGTTTTCCCATCAGATTGAGGATGATAAGATGAGCTATGAGCTAAATGAGTACCAAGACAATAAAATAATTCTGTCCAAAAATTTCCACTGAAAATGGGATCTCTGTCACTTACAATAATCTTTGGGTTTCCATGTATCTTTTGAATTGTTTCCATAAATGCAGTAAAAATTGTACTCACTTTAAATGGATGAAATAATGCACAAAAGTGTGCATACTTGGTAAGTCTGTCAACTACCACCATGATAACACTCTTTTCTTCGGACTTGGGTAAACCTGTGATAAAATCCATTAAACCCTCCTCCCAGCGTTGGCTTGGAATGGATAAAGGTTGTAATAGTCCTAGAGTCTTAATTGTTTCAACTTTATTTTTTTGGAAAACCAAACATTCTGCCACAAACTTTTGAATATCCGATTTAAGGCCATCCCAAAAAAAAATTCTTCTTAACCCTATGGTAGGTTTTTAGAAATCCTGAGTGCCCTCCTAAGGGAGAGTTGTGCAATTCTCTAAGAATCTTTTGTTTGAGTTGGGAATTCTTACATAGGTATAACCTGTCCTTGTACCATAACAAATCATTTTTCCAGCTAAATGTATCAAATGTACTGGGATCTTGTTGTATCTTTTGAATGAGTGCCCACACTTCCTTGTCATTCTTCCATTCATCCCTTGCTTTGTTTATCCAATCTAGTTGGATAATAGAAATGGCGCAAAGAAATTCTTCCACATCCTCATCCCTTCTTGAGAGTGCATCTGCCACAACGTTTTGCTTCCCTTTTTTGTAGATTATTTCAAAGTCATAACCCAACATGTTTGTGAACCATTTTTGCTACTCTTCTGAAGATAATCTTTGTTGTAAAAAATATTTAAGGCTATCATGATCTGTTTTTACCTTGAAGTGTCTTCCCATTAGGTAGGGTCGCCATTTCTTAAGTGCATGTAGTATTGCCAACATTTACTTCTCATAAATATCTTTTCTTAAAAACTTTCCCTTGATTGGACGACTTTCAAAAGCAATGGGTCTTTCATCTTGCATTAGAATAGCACCAATTCCATTTCCTGAAGCATCACATTCCACAATAAAGGTTTTCGTGAAGTCCGATGTAGCTAAGACCGGTGCTTGGCACATTGCCTCTTTAAGATGTTCAAAGGCCTTTGTTGCTTCCGAAGTCCATGAAAATGAATCTTTCTTCAATAATGTTGTTAGAGGTGGTGCTACTCTCCCATAATTCTTAACAAACTTGCGATAATACCCTGTTAACCCGAGAAATCCTCATAGATGCTTTATGGATGTGGGGATTTTCCATTCCTTAATGGTTTTAATTTTGCTAAGGTCTAGCTTAACACCTTCATGAGATACAGTATGACCCAGGTATTTCACCTCTTGTACTTCAAAGAAATATTTGGAGATTTTTGCATATAATTGTTTCTCCTCCAATAGTTTGAGCACCATGTCAACATGTTGGACATGATCCTTCCAAGCCTTGCTGTAGATTAGTATATCATCAAAAAATACTAACACAAATTCTCTAAGGAATGGTTTGAAAATGGAATTCATCAAACCTTGAAATGTAGAAGGTGCATTAGTAAGGCCGAAAGGAATGACCAAAAATTCAAAATGACCCTCATGAGTTGTTGGGTAGCGGATCCCCCCATAGCAATTTTTTGGGGCTTAAAGCTCGAGTTTTGGTCAAGTGTAATGTAAAGACCCCGCGAAATGCAGGTGCGGAGCATAAGAGTCTAGGGTTGTCCACCCTAAGATAATGTAATTTAATGTAAAGTGTGTCGACCTACCCATGGTCCAAGGACCATGGGATTGTATAAATAGAGCGAGGCTCTAAGTGTAAAAGTAGTCTTATTTTTGAAAAGTAAGTAATAGATGTGAAGGCATGGTTAGAATATAGAAATGGATTTGAAGTGTACTCGGTCATAGTACTAGGAAGAGGCTCTGTAGCTGAGTGCGCAGAGGCCTAGTAGAGTCTGCAACTGAGTGCGCGGACCCCTGCAGCTGAGTGTGCAGGGTGGAGTCGGGTCTGCAACTGAACTTGAGTATTAAGAAAGATAAGATTGATTCAGAATATTATGAGTCTTTTTGTAGATCTGTATTTTGATGTTTGGCATTAATGGTATCTGTTTATCTATATGTGCGCACTTGTATGTATGTTTGCGTATGAAACTTTCTAATTAATTAACAAATAGAACCTAACTAAAGAAGACTTGGGTAATTAATACTGGTCACACTACGACTGGATTTGCGCAAAGGCTGTCCCACAACGTGCAAGGATCTCGCTAGTGCACATAATCTAGTAAGCACGAGGGTTGAATCGCATACCTGTCGCTCATATCAGACATCCCAGGGTGCAGAAACCTGGTTCTAGCACCCTCCCATCCTAGATCTAGGTTCAGACGCGAATGCGTTACGAAAGAAAACATGGGAACGCATGGGCAAACCCGCATTACAGTGGTCCCTTATGCAATTACGAATGGTGAAGTAACAGAAGATTCTACCTATGGGGAGGTTGCAAGGGGTAATAGTTGATATCGAAGGCAAGAGCACACAGACGGACTTTAAGTGATAGAGATTGTCAATGACAGCAATCCCTATCCCACATTGTTAGGGATAGACTGGGCCATCGATATGAATGGAGTCATCAACCTCAAGAAGCGAAAGATGATATTCGAAAAAAAAGTCACTATGAATAGTAGTCCTGCTAGACCCAACCGAAGGAGCGCGCTACACTGAACTAGTGCATGACGATGGAAGCGACGACGAGTTGGATTGTATTTACTAGATAACGGCATGCGACTAAGATCAGGTGATCCAACTGCAAATGAGAGAATCTCATGGGAGCATGACATCTCCTATACTTCGAACTCAGACGAGGAAGTAGAGCATTGGCAGAATCAGTTGCATGAAGTGACAACGCTGAATTGCAACATGATAATTAGATCACTGCGTTGCGTAGCAATAGAGGCAAGGGAACTACCAACATATGATGGAGTGACAACGGTGGATGAATTCCTAGAAAAATTTGAAAACACAATACCAGAACTGCAATGGTACGGTGCATTGAAATGGGCATCGCACGCCACACCCGCACGATGGTGGAATACACATAAGGAGATAATTGAAAATTGGCAAGAATTTAGAAGGCAGATGCACCTACAATTTCCAAGCCCCCAGCGTCGAACGAGATCCACACAACCAGGACGAAGCAGCTTGTGCACCCACCTGTGTCGATGGGTGCAGATGTGTATGGGGTAGTTCACAAAAGCACACCCCAGACTAAGGATCGAAAATCAGAGCCAGACGCAGCAGCAGGAAAAGTGACACACACCACAAAAGTTCCATGTAGAAGCATTCAAGAAGGTATGCGGGATCCTGAACAAGGTTCACCAGGCCAGACGAGCTAATTGGGACTTGTGTGTACCAGCAGTCCGATGGACCTCTAGGGATATATACAAGAATCTGAGCGCGGAGATGATCCTGAAGATGACGGGTAGAGTTGAGGCTATATTTTTGGGAGGGAGGAATCCACACATAGTTGGAACAATACACAAGAACCAAGATGAAGGAATTATGCAGTCACACGGGGTCGAACATATGCAAATTCAGCAAGCCATTTGGTGAGGAAAACTTAAGCTTCACAAACTCGAAGAATATCGAGTACGATTGAGGAAGATAAGCATGTTAATAGATGCACAAATCAAAAAACTGGAAATTGAATCCACGCAAGAATGTCGTGTCCATAGACACAGAATGACAGGACAAGATATGGGCCCAAAACCTACTACATTAGAAGATTTCAGTCGAGAATTGTTGGCTCTTCTACCTTGCTTGCGACCACACATTACCAGAAAAAGTAATCAGGGGAGTGCACCGAGTACGGAAAAACGTGCAGCGCTGACTGTTGCAAGGGAAATTGAAGAGTGCCCGTGGACTATGCTGGAAGGTGTAGTGGAGCCTCACACAGGTGGTGTGACAACCTGACTATCCGTAGAGAGTACGGTCTCAGCACTCCAAGTAGTTGAAAGAGAGCACAAGACTATAAAAAAGCCTATATGGAAGTTGTGCGATACAGAGATTGCGCATAGGATCGGTATGTCACAGGGGTTGCGCCCATGCATGGGGGGTTGCGTTGCCGTACAGGTAGGTTGGAAAGTGACCATTGGTGTCATTGTTCATGACAAGATGTCCAAGTTAAGGCAACAAGGAGCAGGTAGTGAGCAATTAATACACGAAATCAGAAATAGATTTGGAATGATTTGCTGCCAATATTGCATTAATGAGCCAAATAGGGGGGGAACGGTCGAATTGGAATTCAAAAAGGCATATAAATCACAGGGGGGTGTCCACCGAACAACCCTTAACATCTTGAGAATTCAATTGGTTTGTTATCAATTGAGTATGGACCGCACGACCTTAGAGGTTTTAAAAGCAAGTTCAGTGTTTGAGACATTCCCGAAAGAGACGCAAGATTTGCTAAACAGAACGATGTCGATAGCCAAGGGAACTGCGCCGAGCCCTACTTCACCGATGGGGGATGCACCGAAGATTCCATAATCGCCTGGGATGTCGAGGCCCAAAAAGGATCCCCAAGGAGTAGGACCGGTCCGTATGTCTCCACGAAACCCAAGGTTTGGTAAGTTGTCTATGGAAGATAAGGGCAAGACGGTTAATATTGAGACAGATGATGAGGAGGAGGATCTCCAGGCATTCATAGGAGAGATTGAACCAAAGGTAGAAATGGAGGAAGACATTTAGCCAGTATGTGCTATAGCAAAGATGCCCAAGTATGTCCCTCCATGGCAAGTGAGAGTAAAATTACCTAAAGATTTGGATGTTGTTAAAAGTGCACTCAAAACCCCATTCCTCCCAGAGGGAATTCTGTGTAAAGGTTCAACTCTGGGCCGCGTGCCCACAATGGAATTTGAACATTGGGACTTCATGGATAGCGAGAAGTTCCCACATTCGGAAACTAGCCAACTAATGAAACAAAGCAAGGAGGGGGTAGTTACAGCGCTGCAGCCACAAAAATGGTTGCGTGGGGTGGAGGAGGCTGAGCTACTCCAGATACTATGGGTTCCACACTTTCATCGGGCACCAATCACAATATTTATCAACAGGCAACTGCTTTGCCTGGTGCACGATGGGTACTTGTGCCTAGAGGATCCCATTCCCATCACGGCGGAGCTTATTCATAGGATTTCTCGGCTTCCCTGTATGGGAAGGGACCCCACGGAAATAGCTGGCAAAAGTGGAGACTTGGCACTCGCAGAGGAAATGAAAAAGAAATAAAAGTTGGAGAAAAATCAGAGGGGTTACGTCATTACTAGTATCCAAGACAAAGGGGTGTGCGTAGCCACCCAGTTGCTGGCAAGAAAAGTGATGAGAAAGTATCACGGCAATGAGTCACCAGCAACGGTCATCGCACTGGCCAAACAATGCGCAGAGGGGGTACGGTTCAACTGGGTGCAGTTCCTCTGCGAGGAGATTCTAACAAACTGCAAGGAGGCCTAGGAGCATGGTAAGACCTTCCACTACGCGTGGTTACTCTTATCCATCCTATTGGTTGCAGGGGAATTACCTGAGGACAGTCAGTTTCCTCCCCTTGACCAAGACTTGCCAGAGGCAGCAAAATACGCGTCGCTATGGGCGACGAAGTATGCCATGCGAATCTATGAGACCAAGATATTCTAGATACTTACGAAGGCGAGTGTATGAATGTGGATCAACAAACGGCCATGCCTATCCCCCATGGTATACGATAGTCTGCGGAGCTTTGCAGACTTGGGGGCAGATATGAACAATGTGTATATTAGGGCGCGGAAGGATCTGGAGTAGAAATGGAACACACTCCCCTTCATCATGATTGATGACATTGTGTTCGCGATGCTCGACTCATGGCCACCTGAATGGCACACCCTAGATCTGGAAGCACATGATGAGACAATGATTCAAACATAGAAGGATGCCACCATGTTGTTGGCACAACAAAAGTGGAATGAGCAGTTAGTCGAGGAGGTAAGGGCCTCCCGCGAGGTAGCGAAGGCCGCCACAGAGTGGACCAAGGCCGGGGGAAAAGCAGCAACAACACCAGTAACTAGGGCAACCATGACGCAGGAGGAAAGAGGCCTGGACCTGACCATAAGACAGTGGACAGATGACACGGCGGAAGGCGCAAACCCAAACACATCATTAACACAGCTAAAATGACTACACATTATGAAATGGATAGGGCCTCAGAAGAATAACAAGGCTTCCAAATTGGATGGGGAACCCATTACACTGATAGAGGGTGACCTATACGACATTGGCGACCAAGGCGTAACTTCAAGGACTTCAGGTGCAGCCCCACAAGAGTGAACGGTAGCCATCTATGGGGCTTCAGGTACATCAGCAACACAACAGTTGTTGCAGGCCAAAACGGCTAATACCGTCACACTGCAGGAAGGAGCATTGACAGCGGACAGTACGAAGGACAGAGCCGCGGTAGGCCGGATCAAGGGACTTGGCCTAAACTTGGCTGCCCTTCTGTGGGACATCTTATATTAGCTGCAAGATGGAGCAACAACCGAACTCCGCACTAGGGAAGGATGCATAGTGTAAATGTTAAGTGAACAGTGAATCAACATCGAGTAGCTTAGCCTACAATGTGATGAAGAGGTGGTGCAAAACCAGTAGTTGGAGCAGATCGTAGAGGAAGCATGTTGCCGCATCCCAAAACTGGAAATTGCGACAGATCTACCAATAGGAGTACGGATCCACAAATTGGTCGGTGGATTCCACGAGGAAAAGGAAGAAGCAACGAGGATCTAGCTAGACCTCAACTTGCAGATTGCTGAACTGCGATTAAAGGCACAGTCACCCATGCCACCGAAATTTCGAGAACAGCGCGCTGGCGAGATCCAAAAAGGGTCAGAAGAAATTGACCAGGCAGTGCAGATTTGTGCCACTTTGTTAGAAGAATCCTTCGAGGTCCTCACAACCTTATAGGAAGACCTTGCCATACAGCGGTTGGAAACAGAGGTGCAGGAGCTTTAAATGCAATATGATAGTGTGCACAAGACGATGCAGACACTAGTCCTAACCCAGCAGCTCGCAAGGCTACAGCAGGTGAAGGCATTGAAGTAGAAAGTGGATGCAGCGCACCAAAAAGAGGTAGTACTCAAAGCGCATGTCCAGCCTTGGATTGATGAGGCCTTCCTCATCATCGGCACCATCGAAGGAAATCTTAGACAAATGAAAGTATTGCATGCTCTCAGACAAGGATTTACCCATGACAGCGAGTATTTGTTGGGTCGTTAATATACCATTATTATTGTCACTTTTGAACGCTTATTCCACCCATTTCTACCGTTCTTCATAGCATCATTTATCATAATTTATCATATAATTCTATTTTACAATGATTTATGCTCTTATGTAAAAATATTATTTATTCTCCTTTATTTCTAATAAATTGATGATTATGCATGATTTTATCAATGAAATTTTAATAAATTGGTTATAACATTATTCACCATTTTTAGCCTCCAAGATAATTTCCAGATTGAAGATTTGATCATTAAAAGTGCCAACTCAGAAATGCGCTGGAATAAGAAGTGATTGTTTTGCGGTTGAGATTCTAAGCAAATGAAGATGAATCTGGAAAATCTACAACATGGGTTTTGTCCAGAACGGACCAAATTATCTTTAGTGAAGAACGGTTTGCCCAAATTCAGCTTGTATTGAGAGAAACGTAGGGTTATTTGAGCATGATTTTATGAGATTCGTTGTGTGGCCGTTTTCCAAATCTCAGCTGCAAAGCCAAATTCGCCTTGCTCTTGTTGAAAGATGGATGGAAATATATCTTCTTGTTGATCAATTGGTTGGAAACAATCTAATTTTGTAATAGAAATCATGTTGTAATTATCTCTATTGTAACTTCTCTCTAATCTCTCTCTATTTAAATGAAAACAGAGATCAGAGAGGGGGATGGATTCAAATGATGGAATTGAGGATGAATTAGAGATTCAAATTGAGGATGGCAGAGAGAATGGATAATGGCTGAGAGATGGAGAGATTTCTTTTTGTAATCCACTGTAACTCTGCTTTGATATTTTAATATAAATCTGGTTGCCATTTCATCTTTGATCCTGAAGTAACCCAGCAGCGTCCGCTGGCGGCTAAGGGCCCAGCCTCTGGTGGATTGTGCTACTGTTGTATATTATCTCTTTGGTTTATGCGTGGTTTTCATTATCAACTTTATTTGGTAATCTGGTATGTTCTATTATTTTACATCATGGTTCTGTTATATCTGATTTATGTTCAATTGAGTAATATCGTTCTCTATGACAGGAATGCCGTATTGATTCATCTTGACTTGGTAACACATTGCTGTTCTTTTAATCATTGATATAACATTGCTGGTCCTTACAGAATGTATTGTTGTTCAATTACAGCGTATCCGTGTTGTAACACTCTTTAATTGGTATTACTGAATTCATCTTAGAGACTATATCTCCTTGCGATTGCTAAATCTATGAACGTTGTTGTTCCATTCCAAAATACAGTCGTATTCTTTATAACTAAGACTGATAATCGGATTACCAAGATCAGATTACTATTAAGGTGTGTCGTGTGTTAAGTTATTGTGTATTTATATTTGACTTTCCAGCATTGTCTCATATTCCATCATTAATCAATGTTGTTCTATTTCCGTGTGCTGTCCGATTTATTATTAAAGTAAAGATTGCTATTAATTTGGCTTTGCTGTTGTTCATTTCCATTAATTAGAGTTTGTTGTTCAGATTCCTTTAATTACAGTTTGCTGCCCATTTACTTTGTTGTTCATTTCTGTTGATTAATTGCAATAGTTTGCTTTTAAAGAGTTTTCCTAGTTTACTTTCAATGGCAGCTTTAGTTCAATTTCTATTTCCTTTTAATTGCTTTAAAGTAGGACTGTCAACTGTATAGAACATTGGTTATTGCTTTCTCGTTCCCAGATTAATTGTCTTGTTCTAGTTTGATTTCAATTGCATCAATCTCTAGAGGAATGAGTTATTGCTACTGTATCCTCAATTGATGTTTGCTGAGTGAATAGTTGGATTTCATAGCATTTGAGTTTATGTTGTTGTAGTTAGATTTCTTTTCCAACTTTTATTTACTTTTGGATTTTAAGAACTATACTGCAAAACATTACTCTTGAGTAAATAGCTACCTCAGACTGAGTACACTCTTGAAATAAAAAGTCGTCCCTGGGTTGACAATTAATGTGAAGGTAATTAGAGGTGAAAAAGACCCTTTTTATCGCTCGACATTTTGGCGCCGTTCCCGGGGAGAGTGTAGCCATTTTTAAAAGAGTAGTGTGCATCTGATGAGTGTCTGTTAGAAAAGAATTGGGTATTAAAAACGGAAGGTAAGAACCTACGTACGGAGCATGTAAAAGCCTTGCTCCCCCGCCCGCTTTTCAACAGAACTGGTAAAGAACTTAGAGTAGAAATAGATGTTTGAATTTTTGTGTGAATGACTAGGGAAAAAATAGTTGAAAAACGAATCACATGATTTCACTCAAGTGGTGATGTAAGCACCACCCATTTCACTAACTAATTGACAGGAACATTTGAAGAAGGAGCCTCGAAGAAACACATGAAGAACATCTTCTATTATGGTAAGAAATGGCTCACATTTTTACTTTTGAATTTCCTATCAAAGATCTAGGAGAAGTGACAAAAATGCACATAATTCCCCCATCTTTACCAAATTTTCATGGTTTAGCGAATGAAGATCCAGATACATTCTTATTTGAGTTCGAAATACTTTGTAGAGGATTTGATTATTGTACTAATGATCAAAGATTGAAAGTGTTTCCTCTTACTCTAAAAGGAGCAGCTCTCTGATGGTTCATGAGCCTAGGTGGGAATTGCATCCAATCATGGGAGAACACGAAGAACATATTCTTGAAGAAGTACCAAGACTGTTGCAAATCCAATGAAGATATTTTTGGTATGATACAAGGGGAAGATGAAAGTTTGGAGGACTATGTAGATCGATTTCAATACAACCTTCAAAAATCAAAATATAATCATTTGGAAAAAGAGATCTTAAAAACACTCCTTAAAGGAATCAAAGATAAATTTTTAGAACTCTTAAATCTGATAGGAAAAGGTGATGTTTTTCAGTTATCATATCATGATGTTTGTGAGTTGTGCATAAGGTATTCAAGAGGAATCTCCAAGGCTGGTAAGAATTTTAGAGATGTTTGTTCTTTCTTTTCCAAATCTGCTACAAGAATAGGAGACATAAGAGCTGAAATCAATGCTTTATTTGAAAATTTTAAAGTTGATTTTGTTAGCTCTCTAAATGCAAAATTGGATGTTTTGCAAGTTCATAAAAATCAAGAATTTGATGAAGTGTTTTTCACTCATGACCAAAAGGAGCATCCCATAGATACTCACTCTTCCTTATCTAGGATGGAAGTAGCATATCAAAGAGATAAGGAAGCTGCAACAAGGTCAACAGGTATGGTTCAAAACACTTCTTCTCCATTCTCTTACTTGCATAATCCATTATGGAATACTCACATGTTAGAGCAGCCATGCGAATCGCAATATAACCACCACCAATCTTGTCTACAAGTTTGGCATGGTTCACCTTATGATTGCATGACTACTCTCCCTCATCTTGTAGCACAAGCACATTCTCCATATTCTCCACCAGCTCTTCCACAACATCCTGCTTGCATATCAAATTCATCCACTCAACCCAAACAACCACATCATCACAATGCTCCATTCCTTACACATTTTCCTGCTCAACTAATTCCACACCCTCACCATAATAAACCAGTACAACATGCTTACAGTGTTGAACTGCCAAATTTACCCAACCTTCCCACCCATTCTATCTCACATGTGCCATTAGAGAAAACTTACAATGAGATTCAGAATGTTTCAAATTCAAAAATTGTAGAAGCTATGAGGTTTCTTTTAGGTTGCACCAACAAACCATTTTAAAAGCTCAAGAACTTCATGGTATGATGGGAAATCAAAAAAGTAACAGATATATTGAAGATTGGTTTCACTCCATCACGTGTTTGCATCATCACTCCATACTTCAACAAGTTTTGATACTATCTTTTCAAGGGAAGTTGGCTTCTCATACCCTAATTTTTATCAACTTGCATTTTTCAAATTTGGGTATGTCCATACGTAAAGCCTTATTTCTAAAATGGTTCCACTGGAAATACTCTTATACATAAACATATTCGATTCTCAAAGAAGAGTAGGATAGTGGAGAAAATAAAATAAATAAACAAATAAAACAAACACATTTTTTTTATTTTTATTTTTGTAAAGCTAGTTGTTTTTTGTTGCAACATGCTATGGAAATCAACATCGGTGATAATTTTTTAATTCATTTGTGTATGTAGATGAATTATAATGGAAATAATAGTTCTACAAACACTCATATTCACTTTTATCACCAATTTGAAAAAATGCTTGAATATCACATTTTTTTTGGCTTGCGGGCTTGATGAAATTTCTGAAAAACAGTCGAGACAGTCATGTTTTGAGGGACAAAAATACAATATTTTTGAAACATATTTCTATCCTAAGTAGACCTTGATGTATACTTTCCAACCCAATTTGAATCACTCAATTTGGATTTGAAACGAAAAAGTTCGAACCAAAACATTGACAGGGTGTCTAGCAGGCAGCTTAGGAACAGAGTTGGGACAGTCAGTTTTTGGAGGCCTAAATGAATGAATTTTTAAAACCTGTTTCTATGGTAGATTCCCCTATGAATCTAGTTTACAATGCAATTGGAATCACTCATTTTCAATATCGTATGGGGAATTTATGATCAAAATACTGACAATCTATCGTAAATCAGCACCCTTAAAACTATGTCTTTCCGGTTGTTCCTTATAGTATTTTACCTATCAATTCTTCTTGTGTTAAAAACCTATTTTTAATGGAGATAAATAAATTAATCTACTTTTATTTCCAATTTGAATCATTCGAATCTGACATCAAACGAAAAATTTATGCTTGAAGTATCAACTGTTGGTCTAAGCTGGGTAATTGAAAATGACTCTGTTATGCAGATTGTTCTAACTAAAATTGAAATATCATATCATTGAATTTTTAAAACCTGTTTCTAATGGAGATAAACCTTTGAATTAGCTCTCATTTGGCTTTGGAATCACTCAATTTGGATGACAAAGAAAGAAGTTGTGATCAAAACATTGCAGGTTAGCATGATTGGCCACTGCTCTCCTTCAAGTGACAAATAAATTTTACTTTGTTATTTTCTCCATGGATTTGTTCTACAGAGTAATTACTTGTTAGTTTTTTGTATAATTCTTGGATTATCGGAGCCGTGCACCTCTCTTTCTCCATGATTTAATGTTTTATTGTAGGTAGACACTCGTTTTTTGCAGGTCCTAGGAGAAAAAGAATGTCAATTTATGGACTAGTGATTCTTGAAAGAAATTTTAAATGAAACAAAGGAATTTCATACAACTCATTATCCAACGGATTCATAATAGAAGAAATGAAGAATTGATTTCTATTTGAAGATTCATGTCATGTCTTTGCTGCCAAAACATTTTTCGAATAAATCATTTTTTTGACATAACATCATAGTTGTTGTAACTTAATTTATTTATTTACATACTGTTTTTTAAATAAATTGTTGTTTCTTTCCTGATTTATCTTATATTTTGTGTTTCAGGTGTTTCTTCATTCAAACTGTAACTCATCCTCAGCATCAATACAGTGAACAGCTAATTCATTCTTTGCGTGCTTGCATTTTATGCTTGTGCATTTTGCTGTTCCTTTTCTGAAGGGACAACATTTGTGTGCACTTTTGTTGTTTCTGCTGTTCCTTTTCCAAAGGGACAACATTTTCGTTTTGTTGTTCCTTTTCCAAAGGAACAACACCTTTTGGGTCAGCAGTTCAATTTGTTGTTCCTTTTTCACTTTCATTTTGCTGTTCCTTTTTCACGATTCATTTTGTTGTTCCTTTTCCACGGTTCATTTTGCCGTTCTTTTTCCACGGTTCATTTTGCTGTTCCTTTTTTGCTTTTCATTTTTGATGTTCCTTTTCCAAAGGAATAGCACTTGCGTTTTTTCTATTCCTTTTCCAAAGGAACGACACTTTTCATTTTTGCTGTTCCTTTTCCAAAGGAACAGCACTTGCGTTTTTGCTGTTCCTTTTCCAAAGGAACAACACTTGCGTTTTTGCTGTTCCTTTTCCAAAGGAACAACACTTTTCATTTTTGCTGTTCCTTTTCTAAAGGAACAACACTTTTAGTTTTTGTTGTTCCTTTTTCCAAAGGAACGGCATTTGCGTTTTCACACTTTTTTATGTGTATTTTTGCTTTTTGGTGTGCATTTTCTTTGTTGTTCCCTACACGGAACACCACTTTTTGAGTGTTTTTGTTGTTCCTTCAAAGAAACAACACTTTGGGAGTATTTTTGAGAGCAACCCTTTCTTCCTCTTGTGGGATTATTCCTAGTTCATCTCAACCACATTTTACTGATTCCCTTTCATGCATGAAGTACACTACTTTTATGAGGACAAGAATTATGGATTCTATTGAAGCGAGTTAATATCATTCATGTTATGATCTTTAATAGGACAGCTCCTTGATGATAGAATCTTTTCAAAAGGGACACAATTATTTATATATTACTTTACTACATTATTTTTTGCTGTACATGATTCAGATTGATCATCTTAATACCATGCTGGTTCCATCCTTCCTGGTTATAATCTTCTCTATCTGTAATAAATGAGATTATGGGTATATTTTTTCTATTGACATGTTCAACTTCTTCCACCATCCTTGCTCTTCAGGAGTACTGAGCCTCCCTCTTTTTATCATAAAAATGTGTAATAACAACAAAATTTTGTTCGCAGATGGAGGATAGGGGGTCTCATTACGAGCTAGCCTACCATGTTCATAAGGTTGTAACAAAGTGACATTCCCATTATGGCCACCACACCAGGGTTATGATCCATTGGATAGCCAAATTATCCTTGGAACAGGAGGTCTCATCATGATCCGGCCTGATCACTTTTGCTACATCCCAGTGAATGGCAGTGTGGTTATCTGGTTACCACACCAGTACACTGACCTCTTCTGTAGAACAACACTGTAACTCTCCATTTATAAATTGAAGATCCTGGCTCATATGGGTTAAAAAGCAACCCTGCCGAGGCTATGGACGCCTGCTGGCAGCAGAGGCTCTGCTTATGGTATTGAAGTTATATTTTATCGTCAATTATCACTATAATACCCTTTTCTTACTCTTTCTTTTTATCAGAGAAGTTATTTCCTTAATTTTTCCCTATTTTGAGAAGCATTATTTGTCAGCAAAGTTATATTGCTGTCATTTTTCTCCATATTATCATCAATTCCTATCTTATAACTATATTTACACACTATGTTCTCATTATCACCATAAATCTCGTTGTCCTATCATTGCTATCTGTACTCTGCTTCATTTACTACTATATTGTTCATTCTCTTGCCTTGTCATCAGCACAACACCTTTCATATGCTTTATGGTCGTGGAATCCCTTTTCCAATTGGAGGAGGGAATGTATTCATCATGATATAATATGCACTTTGGCATAACTTGTTGATTTCACAAAATATTACTATTGCTTGTATACACAAGTTTTTCTGATTGAAATTTTTGCATACATCTTAATCTATTGCTATTCAAAACTAACACTATGGATTCAAGAACATTGTATGCCAAATAGTGCTTTGTTTACAGGAAAACAACAAGTATGGGCAGAATTCTATTCGTAGCATGACCACACTATTGCACTTAACAGAAGAGGCTCGCTAACGTGAAAAATTCTTCAGACATGATGTGCTTACCTGGATTCCACCTTTTGCATCACTTTCAGCACCAACTCTGCCTACATCAGCTTCAACAAATGCTAGTCCATATATGTCAGTCCACATTTTTGGAGGTAAAACATGAGGTAAAATCGCATAATTTTCTGCTTTATTACGAATTTAGGAGAATTACATAAAAATCCATTTTGAGCATTATTTATCATCCTTCAGTCCACATCTGTACCACTTCCCATTTTTCAGCGACATATCATCTTTCAGTTTGGGGGAGTGTTGCTTTCATTCATTTCTTCCTTATAACCATGTTATTCATATTCTTTATCATCCATTGCTATTCTTATTCCTTCTCAACACCTCCCTTATTCCATGTTGTTTTACACCAAGCATAGAATTCAACAGCTGGTAGCAACCACCTCTATTTGTTTTCTAGCATCGCATGAGGGCATGCTAATTCTTCAGAGAGGGGGAGGAATTGCTATGCATGATGGATGTTTTCTAATTTCTTCCTCATTTAAGGCATACAATTTCATTTTTACACAGTGCAGAAATTGATTTCCATAATACTTTTAAAACTATGAACTCAATTCTTGTGATTTCTGGATAATACAGATGTATCATTAAAATACACATACCCAGATAATTTCAAGATAAATTGGTTCATTCGGAAATCATGCACTCTCACCTACAGCCATTTTGTTTATATCTCATGATCCATGCATCAGAACGATTTGATTTTTGGATCATAGAGGCATTCATATATTACAAATTTACTTGCAACATTTCAACAAACTCTGGTTTGTAGTTTTTGGGAAAATGGTTAATGAAGGTTGTTGTCACTTATATCATATTTTGTTGCAACTTCATATGCACATAACTTGAAAGTCAATGAAAAAATTGTTATGCCTTCATCAAGAGTGCTAAAAGAGAATATTCATTAATTAAGGAAGAATTCATTTGTTCTATCCATTTCATGAGTAGGATGAACAATTTTTTTTATTGCTTGGTTAACACATGGGTTTTGTCTTTGCGTTGCATGAGAACATGCAACATATTGAGTGTGGGGGTATGTTGGGTCATTAATATACCATTATTATTGTCATTTTTGAACGCTTATTCCACCCATTTCTACCATTCTTCATCACGTCATTTATCATAATTTATCATATAATTCTATTTTACAATGATTTATGCTCTTATGTAAAAATATTATTTATTCTCCTTTATTTCTAATAAATTGATTATTATGCATGATTTTATCAAT
Source organism: Pinus tabuliformis (assembly GCA_031772625.1). Classification (NCBI taxonomy): domain Eukaryota; kingdom Viridiplantae; phylum Streptophyta; class Pinopsida; order Pinales; family Pinaceae; genus Pinus; species Pinus tabuliformis. Next base: position 1,443,086,957 of record CM062817.1, on the reverse strand, counting down.
GAAAGTTTAATAAATTGGTTATAACATTATTCACCATTTTTAGCCTCCAAGATAATTTCCAGATTGAAGATTTGATCATTAAAAGTGCTAACTCGGAAATGCACTGGAATAAGAAGTGACAGTTTTGCAATTGAGATTCTGAGCAAATGAAGATGAATCTGGAAAATCTAGAACATGGGCTTTGTCCAGAACGGACCAAATTAACTTTATCAAAGAATGGTTTGCCCAAATTTAGTTTGTATTGATAGAAACGCATGATTCTTTGAGCACGATTTTCTCAGATTCGTTGTGTGGCAGTTTTCCAAATCTCAGCTGCAAAGCCAAACTCACCTTGCTCTTGTTGAAAGATGGATGGAAATATATCTTCTTGTTGATCAATTGGTTGGAAACAATCTAATTTTGTAACAGAAATCATGTTGTAATTATCTCTGTTGTAACTTCTCTCTGATCTCTCTCTATTTAAATGAAAACAGAGATCAGAGAGGGGGATGGATTCGAATGATGGAATTGAGGATGAATTAGAGATTCAGAATTGAGGATGGCAGAGAGAATGGATAATGGCTGAGAGATGGAGAGATTTCCTTTTGTAATCCACTGTAACTCTGCTTTGATATTTTAATATAAATCTGGTTGCCATTCCATCTTTGATCCTGAAGTAACCCAGCAGCATCCGCTGGCGGCTAAGGGCCCAACGTCTGGTGGATTGTGCTGCTGCTGTATATTGTCTCTTTGGTTTATGCGTGGTTTTCATTATCAACTTTATTTGGTAATCTAGTATGTTCTATTATTTTACATCATGGTTTTGTTATATCTGATTTATGTTCAATTGAGTAATATCGTTCTCTATGACAGGAATGCCGTATTGATTCATCTTGACTTGGTAACGCATTGCTGTTCTTTTAATCATTTATATAACATTGCTGGTCCTTACAGAATGTATTGTTGTTCAATTACAGCGTATCCGTGTTGTAACACTCCTTAATTGGTATTACTGAATTCATCTTAGAGACTATATCTCTTTGTGATTGCTAAATCTATGAACGTTGTTGTTCCATTCCAAAATACAATCGTATTCTTTATAACTAAGACTGATAATCGAATTACCAATATCAGATTACTATTAAGGTGTGCCGTGTGTTAAGTTATTGTGTATTTATATTTGACTTTCCAGCATTGTCTCATATTCCATCATTAATCAATGTTGTTCTATTTCCGTGTGCTGTCCGATTTATTATTAAAGTAAAGATTGTTATTAATTTGGCTTTGCTTTTGTTCATTTCCATTAATTAGAGTTTTTTGTTCAGATTCCTTTAATTACAGTTTGCTGCCCATTTACTTTGTTGTTCATTTCTATTGATTAATTGCAATAATTTTCTTTTAAAGAGTTTTCCTAGTTTACTTTCAATGGCAGCTTTAGTTCAATTTCTATTTCCTTTTAATTGCTTTAAAGCAAGACTGTCAACTGTAGAGAACATTGGTTATTGCTTCCTCGTTCCCAGATTGATTGTCTTGCTCTAGTTTGATTTCAATTGCATCAATCTCTAGAGGAATGAGTTATTGCTACTGTATCCTCAATTGATGTTTGCTGAGTGAATAGTTGTATTTCAGAGCATTTGAGTTTATGTTTTTGTAGTTAGATTTATTTTCTAGCTATAATTTACTTTTGGATTTTAAGCACTATACTACAAAACATTATTCTTGAGTAAATAGCTGCCTCAGACTCAGTACAGTCTTGAAATAAAAAGTCGTCCCTGGGTTGACAATTAATGTGAAGGTAATTAGAGGTGAAAAAGACCCTTTTTGTCGCTCGACAGTATTCACCTAAGTGGGTAGAGCAAATCCAGCAGATGGCAGAACAATGCGCTGCAGACCTTAGCACAACTTAGGAATAGTTGGAAGGGCTTCATGCCAAGATCACCACCCAGTGACTCGGGACGAGTCACGATGATTGTGTTGGGGGCCTGTTGGGCAGCGGATCCCCCATAGCAAGTTTTTAGGGCTTAAAGCCCGTGTTTTGGTCAAGTGTACTGTAAAGACTCCGTGAAATGCGGGTGCGAAGCACAAGAGTATAGGGTTGTCTGCCCTAAGATAATGTAATTTAATGTAAAGTGTGTCGGCCTACCCATGGTCTGCGGACCATGGGATTGTATAAATAGAGTGAGGCTCTAAGTGTAAAAGTAGTCTTAGTTTTGAAATGTAAGTAATAGATGCGAAGGCATGGTTAGAAGATAGAAGTGACTCTGAAGTGTACTAGGTCAGAGTATTAGGAAGAGGCTCTGCAGTTGAGTGCGCAGAGGCCTAGTAGAGTCTGCAGTTGAGTGCACGAATCCCTACAGCTGAGTGCTCAGGATGTTGGAAATAATACTGAGAGGGGGGGTGAATCAGTATTATCTAATTCTTTTAATAAATCTTCCTTATTTGTTCTTTGAATTAGTTTTGTATGTCAGTACCATAAAATAATGAGCATGAACAAAGAAAACAGATAGTCACACCAAAGAACACAAGATGTAAGGTGGAAACCCAATGTGGGTGAAAACCACCTGCTGCAATATGTCTCTATCTTCTTTCAAATTAGAAACTCCTTTTACAATGGTTTTGTACTGGTGCAGTCCTTTACCAGTACGTAGGCTGCAACCTACAGAGAGCTACAACTCTCTCTCGTTTTCCAGTCTCTCCTGGAAGGGAGCTACAACCCCCTACTTCTTTTCTTACAAGGACCACTTTTCATAAATTTTCAAACTGGATCCATAAGCATCAAATGATCATCAAGTATAAGAGAATCACCCAATCAACTGTAGTAACCAGATCAACAATAATAGGACCAAATCCAGAACACAGCAATGATAAACAAAGATTTTAAGAGAAGTAAGCACCCTGTTCAACTGCTCGCCTCCTTACGTAAGCACCCTGCTCAACTGCTTGCCTGCTTACAGTACGCACCCTGCTCAACTGCTTGCCTGCTTACAGTACGCACCCTGCTCAACTGCTTGCCTGCTTACAGTACGCATCCTGCTCAACTGTTCGCCTGCGTACCTCGCTCTGAGTCCATTGAACTGCCTGCGGACCTCCGCACCTGCAACCCTTCTGTGCCTGCGTACCGGCGCACCTGAAACCCTTCTGTGCCTGCATACCAGCGCACCTGAAACCCTTCTGTGCCTGTGTACCGGCGCACCTGAAACCCTTCTGTGCCTGTGTACCGGCGCACCTGAAACCCTTCTGTGCCTGCGTACCGGCGCACCTGAAACCCTTCTGTGCCTGTGTACCGACGCACCTGAAACGCTTCGTTCCTGCGTATGCACGCACTTTTCTTTCACTGTACCTGCGTACCTTCGGGCATAGATGATTTCAAGACTTCAGAAATAACCCAGACAGTCAGATCTACAGATCTAAACATGCGCCGAAGAGATCTCAGTCCATCAATAGATTCGCCTTATTTAGATCTAGACCAGATCTAGCCCTCATAAGATATTCAACCCAAAAACATGCTCAAGCCAAATGATCTCCTTTGCTTTATATAGGAAAGCTCTTCCTTAAAACATGGATCAATACCACGAGCCGACACCATAATAACCCAATACCGTCGGCTAAATACCAAGAGTAAAACATAAGAAAACCCCACATGTGAATTTCTTTGCCTTGAAATGTGTGCACTGGGGGTACGCACCTCCTGAACGGGATAACTGCGGGTATGTACGCACTTTATGTAACACTGACCTGCGTGTACGCACCTTATGTAAGGTGTACCTGCGTACCCCTTATTTTCTTCAATATTTGATAGCTGATCATCAATCTCTGCTGCTGACTTGAAGTACTGTGATCTATCACCTGAATGGGTTGCCATCAAGGACAACACTTTAGCCATAATGCCAACAATCTCCCCCTTTGGACTTGATGGCAACCTCAAAACTTCAGCTTCATTCTCCCCCTTTGACATCAAGGGCAAAGGGTTATGCTCCCCCTAAGAACATGCTCCCCCTGAATATGAACCAGATCTGCAACGAAGAACCATAATCCACCATGAAAGAGATAGAGACATATTGCAGCTACTTCCAAGATCTCCTTTTTCACATCCTCCATAATGCCAACAATGCATTATATGCTCCCCCTGAACCTGTACCATCAATCAGAAGAGGTTTAGCAATAAGATGATGCATCAACAACCCCCAACTTTTGCCTGAGGTATTCAAAAGTGTCCTTGGGCAATGGTTTGGTGAGAATATCAGCAACTTGTTCCTTAGAAGGAACATACTCCAACTTGACCTTCTGTTCAAGCACTTGTTCCCGGAGAAAATGGTACTTGATTGGTATGTGCTTGGTTTTTGAATGCATAACAGGATTCTTTGAGATGCTGATTGCACTTGTGTTATCACATAAGATGGGGATTGGTGGTGTACAAGTGATTTGAAAATCCTGCAAAGTCTGCATCATCCAAAGGAGTTGGGTGCAACAAGATGCAGCAGCAACATATTCCGCTTCAGCTGTAGACAAGGCAATTGAACTCTGTTTCTTGCTGAACCAAGATACCAGTCTGGAACCCATAAAGAACGCACCACCACTTGTGCTTTTCCTGTCATCCATGCTTCCGGCCCAATCTGCATCTGTATAAGCATGAAGTGTAAGATCTATATCTCTAGGATACCATAAGCCATAATTTTGAGTCCCTTGAAGATATTTGAAAATTCTCTTCACTGCTTGAAGATGAGTCTCCTTCAGATTTGCCTGAAATCTTCCAACTATTCCAACTGCATGCATGATGTCCGGTCGGGTACCTGTCAAATAAAGTAAACTTCCAATCATAGATCTGTAGGTTGGTTGATGTACTGCTGCAGATTCATCATTTGCACTGAGGCTACATCCTGTGACCATGGGTGTACATACTGGTTTTGCATCTTCCATACCATATTTCTTCAAAATATGTTTGAGATACTTGGTTTGAGATAAAAAGATTCCTCCTTCTTTTTGTTGGATTTGCAAACCAAGGAAATATGTCAGTTCTCCTAGCAAGGACATTTCAAATTCTTTCTGCATGACCAAGGCAAAACTTTGACTCATAGCTTCTTCATTGCTCCCAAAAATAATGTCATCTACATACACAACAAGTATTAGCAATTTGTCATTTTCAACTTTTATATAAAGATTGCTATCTGCTGATCCTTTTGAAAAACCTTGTTGATGAAGATATTTGTCCAAATGGTAGTACCAAGCCCTTGGAGCTTGTTTGAGACCATAGAGAGCCTTTTTCAATCTGCATACAAGATTTGGATCATTTCCAAGAATGAACCCATCTGGCTGTTCAATGTATACTTCTTCTTCCATGTCTCCATTCAGAAAGGATGATTTCACATCCATTTGAAATACTTTGAAGTTTTGAAAACTTGAGAGAGCAAGGAACATTCGGATGGCCTCAAGTCTTGCAACAGGAGCAAAGGTTTCTTCAAAATCTATTCCTTCTTGCTGCGCATACCCTTTACAAACAAGTCTGGTTTTGTTTCTAATTACTTCTCCATTTTCATTCAATTTATTTTTGAAGACCCATTTTGTTCCGATAACATTCTTATCCTTTGGTCTAGGAACCAGCTCCCAAGTGTTGTTCTTTTCGATCTGCTCAAGTTCTTCATCCATTACCTTCACCCAACATTCATCTTTGCATGCCTCTTTCACATTTTGTGGTTCAGTAGAGGAGAGTAATTCCAAATAGCTTGAAGCTTCTGCAACTGTTCTTCTTGTTTGTACACCTGCTTCTTTCTGCCCCATAATCTGAGATTCTGGATGATTCTTCTGAACATATCTGGATGGAGTCTTTTCTTCTATTCTTGTTTGCTCCTCTGGTTCTTCTTGAGGTTCTTCTTCTTCATCATTCTGTTGTTGGGGGTAGCCTTCATCTTCTTCGATGTCTTCATGATGTACTTGCCTAGGAATGTATCCCTTTTCATCAACCACTACATCAATGTTGTCAACAAGTCTGCCAAGTCTTTTATTGTAGCATTTGTATGCTTTGCTATGTGGAGAGTAACCAAGAAGAATGCCTTCATCTGCTCTAGGTTCAAGTTTGCCAAGCTGCTCATCAGTATTCTTGATATAGCATTTGCTCCCAAAGATTTTGAAGTGCTTTACCGAAGGAGTCCTGCCACTCCAGAGCTCATGAGGAGTTTGAGTGCTGTTCACCCGAACATTTGTTTTGTTGAGAATAACAACCGCAGCATGTGCAGCTTCACCCCAGAAAGTTGCGGGAGTTCCTGACTCATCAAGCATAGCACGAGCCATTTGTTGGACTGTTCTGTTCATTCTTTCCACGACTCCATTTTGCTGAGGAGTTCTTGCTGTAGAGAATTCTCTTCTTATCCCATGTTCTTCACAGAAATCGAAAAATTCATTTGAAGTAAATTCCCCACCTCTGTCGGATCTGAGGCACTTAATTTTGTGACCTGATTCATTTTCAACCAAGGCTTTGAAGGATTTGAATTTTTCGAATGCTTCATCTTTGTGCTTCATAAGTCCTAACCAGACAAACCTGGAGAAATCGTCAATGAATAATATCAAGTATTCTTCTCCTCGAGGTGTTCTTTTCCTGAAAGGACCGCATGTATCTATATGTACTAGCTCAAGAGGCATGCTAGCTGAACCTTCTTTCTCTGGAAAGTTAGTTCTGGTTTGTTTTCCAAACTGACATGATTTTCATATGGTGTTGTCAAGAATTTTGATATCTGGAAGATCGCGAACTGCCTGATATTTGCATGCTTTCCTTATTTGTGAAAAGCTTAGATGTCCCAACCTCTGATGCCATAACCAGTGCTCATCATCCTTGCTCAGATAGCATTGTTGTTGTCCTTCTTCAAATATGTACATATTATTTGGAGTTCTTTTGCCTTTGATCACTGTTTTACCTGTATCAAGATCACGAACAAGACATCCATTTGATCTGAATATAACCTCGGTTCTTTGATCACACATCTGGCTGACACTTAGAAGATTATGCTTCAATCCATCAACATACAAAACATTTCCAGCCTTGACCTTTTCTTTTAACTGAGCAATGCCTTTTCCTTTTATAGTTGCAGGAGTATCATTTCCAAAAGAGACTTTCTTTCCTTTTTCTAGAGCAAATATGACTCAAGTTTTTCTTTATCACATGTCATATGCTTCGAACATCCACTGTCAATGTACCATAGATTTTCCTGTCCCTCTGCATAAAATGCTATCCCACATCTTTCTGTTTGTGGTTCCTTTATTCTCCATGTTTTGGTGCTTGAGGCTTGTTCCTTTTTCTGCTGAAACCTGCTCCTGCATTCAGAGTCTTCATGACCAAAGTTATTGCAAATAGAACATTCAACTTCATTTTCAAGAACCGAAAAGTTGTTATAGGTCCTTTTTGTAATCCCGGTCATACTTCTTTGTTTTTGAGCTTCCCTAGTCATGATTGTTTTATATGCAACACATTGAGCTGCTTTGTGACCAAAGTTATGGCAAGAAAAGCATTGTCCATTGAAGAAACTTCTGCGGTTATCGAATCTACCAGCCAATTGATTGTAATTTCTATTGTCATCTATTCTTGAACCAAATTGAGAAGATTTTACCTGTGGCTGGTTGTAGCTTTTGTTCACCCTTAAGATGGATTGCCCCTAATAGTTTATGTTTGTAATTCGTCCCTGCTTTACCTGATGATCTTCATTGTGCTTTTGCTCATTTCTTCTTGCTGCATCAAGATAACTTTTTGAGGTGGATGCTTGAGAAGTTTCTCCATTATAGCCCAGACCTGTCTTGTTTAGTGGAGACCGCTGCACATTGATAATCTCATCCAAAGTTTCAGATCCTTTGACAAACTTGAGATTAATAGCTTTTGTTTTCTCAATCTCTTTTCTAAGACCAACAATTTCACCTTCTAATTTTTCAAGATGTTTTTCCTTTTCATCAATTTGAAATTGTAGAGTATCAATGATCATGTTCTTTTCTTCTATACATCTCTTGAGTCTGGTAATTTCATCATAAAGGTTATCCACATCTATAGCATCCATATAATCATCATCTTCAAATGCCATTAACAACTTATATTCATTACCTTGTTCATCTTCATCACTGTTTGATAGACCATCACTATCTTCATGAGTGTAGTAGCTTTTCTTATTTGCGTTCTGTTTCTTGTTCCATCTAGCAGGTTCCTTTCCTTTATCCTTATAAGGACATTTTGCAGCATAATGACCTACTTTTCCACAAGCAAAGCATTTAAAAGGTAACTTACCTCTGAACCTTCCAGAACCCCTTTGAAGATTTCTGACAAAATTTGATTCTTCTTCCTCTTCTTCTGGAACGTGGCTTGCTTCATAATAATCTCCTTTGCCTGATGCCTTGAAAGTAGCTTCTCTTCTGTCTGATGGACCTCCCTTTCTCATTTCATAAGCAGTTAGAATTCCATGTAGCTGAGACATAGTAAGAATTCGTAGATTTTCCTTTTCTTCTATTGCAGATACTTTAGATTCAAACTTGGGGGACAATGATCTTAGAACCTTTTCAACCACAATAGCCTCTTTTATTTCTTCACCCAAATTTTTCATACAATTAACAACCTCATCTACCCGAAGAAAATAGTTAGCCACACTTTCATCATTATACATTTTGAGAGTCTCATATTGAATTCTGAGAGTTTGAAGTTTAGCACGCTTTACTTGTTCATCTCCTTCATAGCTCGTGACAATTTTGTCCCATATCTCTTTTGCGGATTTATAGTGCATTACCTTCATGAATTCTGATTGAGATATACATCCTAATAGAGTACTGACTGCTTTCGCATTTGTTTCATACTTCTTTTTCTCGGCTGCATCTGTAGGAGTAGCTGAAGGAAAAGCGTAGCCTGTCTCTACGATGTCCCAAACTTCTGTACCAAGAGATTGAAGATAGGCAGTAACTCTTACCTTCCAATAATTGAAGTTTGTCCCATCAAAAACTGGTGGCCTGATTGATGCTTCTCTCTCGTAGTTGCTCATGATGAACGATCTACCTTCAAGTGATCAAGCTTCTCTGAAGGACCTGCTCTGATACCAATTGTTGGAAATAATAATGAGAGGGGGGGTGAATCAGTATTATCTAATTCTTTTAATAAATCTTCCTTATTTGTTCTTTGAATTAGTTTTGCATGTCAGTACCATAAAATAATGAGCATGAACAAAGAAAACAGATAGTCACACCAAAGAACACAAGATGTAAGGTGGAAACCCAATGTGGGTGAAAACCACCTGCTGCAATATGTCTCTATCTTCTTTCAAATTAGAAACTCCTTTTACAATGGTTTTGTACTGGTGCAGTCCTTTACCAGTACGCAGGCTGCAACCTGCAGAGAGCTACAACTCTCTCTCGTTTTCCAGTCTCTCCTGGAAGGGAGCTACAACCCCCTACTTCTTTTCTTACAAGGACCACTTTTCATAAATTTTCAAACTGGATCCATAAGCATCAAATGATCATCAAGTATAAGAGAATCACCCAATCAACTGTAGTAACCAGATCAACAATAATAGGACCAAATCCAGAACACAGCAATGATAAACAAAGATTTTAAGAGAAGTAAGCACCCTGTTCAACTGCTCGCCTCCTTACGTAAGCACCCTGCTCAACTGCTTGCCTGCTTACAATACGCACCCTGCTCAACTGCTTGCCTGCTTACAGTACGCACCCTGCTCAACTGCTTGCCTACTTACAGTACACATCCTGCTCAACTGTTCGCCTGCGTACCTCGCTCTGAGTCCATTGAACTGCCTGCGGACCTCCGCACCTGCAACCTTCTGTGCCTGCGTACCGGCGCACCTGAAGCCCTTCTGTGCCTGCGTACCAGCGCACCTGAAACCCTTCTGTGCCTGCGTACCGGCGCACCTGAAACCCTTCTGTGCCTGCGTACTGGCGCACCTAAAACCCTTTTGTGCCTGCGTACCGGCGCACCAGAAACCCTTCTGTGCCTGTGTACCGGCGCACCTGAAACGCTTCGTTCCTGCGTATGCATGCACTTTTCTTTCACTGTACCTGCGTACCTTTGGGCATAGATGATTTCAAGACTTCAGAAATAACCCAGACAGTCAGATCTACAGATCTGAACATGCACCGAAGAGATCTCAGTCCATCAATAGATTCGCCTTATTTAGATCTAGACCAGATCTAGCCCTCATAAGATATTCAACCCAAAAACATGCTCAAGCCAAATGATCTCCTTTGCTTTATATAGGAAAGCTCTTCCTTAAAACATGGATCAATACCACGAGCCGACACCATAATAACCCAATACCGTCGGCTAAATACCAAGAGTAAAACATAAGAAAACCCCACATGTGAATTTCTTTGCCTTGAAATGTGTGCACTGGGGGTACGCACCTCCTGAACGGGATAACTGCGGGTATGTACGCACTTATGTAACACCGACCTGCGTGTACGCACCTTATGTAAGGTGTACCTGCGTACCCCTTATTTTCTTCAATATTTGATAGTTGATCATCAATCTCTGCTGCTGACTTGAAGTACTGTGATCTATCACCTGAATGGGTTGCCATCAAGGACAACACTTTAGCCATAATGCCAACACAGGAAAGAGTCGAGTCTGTAACTGAACTTCAATATTAATAAAGATAAGATTGATTCAAAATATTGTGCGTCTTTTTGTAGATATATATTTTGATGTTTGGCATTAATGGTATCTGTTTATCTATATGCGCAAACTTGTATGTATGTTTATGTATGAAACTTTCTAAGTAATTAATGAACAAAACCTAACTAAGGAAGACTTGGGTAATTAATACTGGTCGCACTGCAATTGGATCTGCGTGAAGGTCGTCCCACAGGGTGCAAGGATATCGCTATTACGCGTAATCTAGTAAGCGCGAGGGTTGAATCGCATACCTGTCGCTCATACCAGACATCCTTAGGGTGTGGAATCTTGGTTCCAGCACCCTCCCATACTACTTTGGGTGAGACCTTAGTCCACGCTCTGCAAGCTGGTGCCGAAAATTCCAGTAGTACCGGGATTTGCTTGGCTAAATCACTTCTAAACCTGGGTCAAGCCCCACTAAGCCAACATGAGTTCTCAATGTTGTTTTTGGAATGTCTTCAGTCTTCATTCAGATTTGATGATATCCTGAATGAAGACCCAACTTGGTGAAGTAAATTTATCCATGCCATTCATCCAATAATTCATCAATGACAAGAATGGGAAATTTATCTTTAATAGTGAGCTTGTTGAGCTCCCTATAATCTGGACACATGCACCTTGATCCATCCTTCTTGTGAACCAATACTACTGGAGCAGATAAAGAACTTTGACTAGGTTGAATTAGACCAGCCTCTAGCATTTCTGCAACCATACATTCAATTTCACTCTTTTGGACATAGGGATATTTGTAAGGCCTGATGTTTGGAGGAACACTTCCTCAAATCAAATTAATAGCATGATCATGATCATGAATAGGTGGGAGGCCTTAGGGAGTCTCAAATACCTTGGAATGATTGTCCAAGACTTTTTGGAGATCTGGAGAAATGGATGATTTCGATGTGGGAACCTCTAGTGCACATAATTGTGCAATTATGCCTAGTTTTTCTTTCTTTAGAAGCTTTGTCATTCCATTAGAGCTAATTATCTTTCCTGGTTTCCCTGCGATACCCCTTAGCTCAATTTCCTTTCCTTTTAAAGGGAATTTCATGAAAAGTTCTTGAAAATTAAAAGCTATTGTACCCAAGAATTGTAGCCATTGGACTCCTAGTACAACATCAACACCACCCATTGGAATGGAAAGCTTGGGCTATTCAGTACATATTCTCACATGGATAGCTTGATATTATGGCACTTTCCTAAGTAATTTATGGTTCCTCCACTTGCAACCATCACTTGACACTCTGGTGTTGGATATAGGAAGCAATTCAATTCCTTGGATATCTTACAATGAATAACTTATGGTTACTTTCTGAATCAATCAACATTATTACCTTTTTCTTCTTGATATGCCCTTCTATCTTGATAGTTTGAGAAGTGGTAATTCTAGCCAATGCTTCCACGCCTTTCTTTAAACCGTCCATCTCAGCTTCTACATCTTTTTTTAAACCAACCATCTTATTTTTTGTTACTTTTTGTGCGAGTGAAATTTGTTGCACTTGGCCCTGTAATTTTGATATATCATGTTGCATTTCTTCCTCTTCTTCATAAGTCATGCTAGAGATTTTAGGTTTCTTACTAGGTGTTTCCATTTTCTTTCTTCGGGGCATCAATTACTGATAATAATGCTTCACTGTGCCCTTTGAATTCCTTCAAACTAATTTTTCAAACCAAGCTTATTAAAAAATTTAAAAAAAACTACACACCATTTTTCACTTTGCAGGAGCTCGATATTGAATCTGATGTATCTCTATAATTTTGGATATCCCAAATCTAAAGTTTCTTCTTGCGGTAACCCTCTTAGTAATATTTCTAACCCCATAAGTCTGATCAAGATTGGATTCTCCAATAAAGATTTATGCCAAATCTCCCACGATGACTTGAGTATACACTGGTTCAGTAGAGCGAACTTGTACGACATGCCACGAGTCACTGTTTCAACCTTAGGTTATGAAAATGATACACAAAACAACTATAGTCCATACTATTTCTGTAACTTCTTACGAAAATTCAATCTAATGCTCAGAATGAAAGTTATGACGATTTTCCCAAGGTTACTTGTTTGGAATGTAATTTGGGGGTCTGCAAAAACCCTAACTTCCTCAGATTATATCTCCACAAATATGGCGAGATGGGATTTGAAATTTAGAGCCAAGGTTCAGATTGATTTCTTCTCAATTTTTTTTTTTTAGCTTCTGAAACTTTGTAGCGAAAGAGTTATAGCGAAAATTGCACGATGGCCTATTTTAGATAAAATTCTGGAGCTTGTAAAAACCCTAACTTCCTCAGCTCATATCTCCGAAAATATAGTGAGACAAAATTTGAAATTTGGACACGATGTTCAAAGAGATTTAATATCAAATGGGTTTTTTTGTTAGCTTCTGAAATGTCGTAAAAAAAAATTTATAGTGGAAATTCCGCGATGACCTGTTTGGAGCAGCGAAACCCTAGAATCCAAGGCTCTGATTCCAAATGTTATGAAACCAGCTCACAAAAAGATATAAAAGATAGATTGATTCCTTAGAATTCAGCCTCTTCGAGGGGGAAACCTCCTTTACATTACACAAATTAAAAATTCTTGGATGATTCAAATGACAAAACCTCCTTTCTATATATAGGAGTCTAAGGAGTCACAACATAACCAAGCCGACCTAACAATAATAATATAAAGTCACAAAAATAACAATAGATGGATTATATGGGGCACAATAATAACAATATGGGGACAATAGGGGCACAACAATAACAATAAGGGATAAAATGAAAATAGTAATGGGGGAATCAATAGTATTATAGGGACCTAACAATGTACTTGTTTACTTACGCATGCTTGTATAGCTATATATGTGTATGTATCTATGAATCTTTCTGAAATGTGTTGTTGGTTTAATCATCACTTTGGATTGCTAGCTAACTTTCCTTCCATGTTGTGATGCATCCTTGATCATGTGTTCCCTTCTTAACTCTGTGCTATCCCAGGTTTCCAAGGGGCACACTCATCTCAATGCCCGTGTGTTAGAACCTCTCATGCACCTTCCTTGGTTCACTGCATATGTCACACCCTTGCTACCAACAGATTTATCTTACTTGCCTCTATGTGAAATAACGGTCAAGGCATTGCCATATGACCCACTACTGGGAATCCTACACCAAACAGTTTGAGGTCTAATTGGGACTTCTTACCGGGGAGATCCCCTCACATGTTGGCGGGTCGAACAACGTCAACATTTCTAGTGCTAGAAGGAGGGCCAGATGACAAGCTGTGTCCTCCCATCCTATTTTGTACCTTTGCATATCTATCATGGAGTCTTGCACTCTTCTCCGCGATGTTTTCTGAATGCCGAATCTATTACCATCATAAGGGATTTTTTTTCGATCTCTTGTCCACATACCTGTATGATGGTGAAGGAAAAGTGGCCTAGCCTGAGTTCCTACATGACTTTCTTTCCATTATTCATGAGGAAGATGGATGTTTTGATGAACATGCCAATTTGTTGCTTGCATACACACTTCGCGAATCTCCACATCGATTGTTGTGCAACTCGAACATGCACTCACTTGAGCACTTTTGTGATCTTGTTGAAGACACTTTCTATCACTTTCATCTAGACCATCTTGACCAAAAACTGTTACAACAACGGAAGGCTCTGCATGAATCACCTATGGATTTTTAGCAATGCTTCCGTGATTTGCAGTTTCAACCTTCGAAGAGCCAGATGGAATTTTTCTATCTTTGGGACCGATTCGAGTATTTCCTTAAGAAATCTGATTCTCCCAAGAAGAAGTTTGAAATCAAGCCTCACTCAGCATTCTTCAATGATGTAGCTGTGCAATCACAAATAGATGTGGTCACTGTCACAAGTGACTATCCGTCGTCCCCTCATCAAATAGCTCTGCCACTACAAAGTGATGCGGGAGACCATGCTCACACATTTGTCCAGCTGTCACATCCTCCTAACATCATTTCGCTTAATTTTCGTGTAGATTTGGTTGTGATTCCATCGAATTTTCATATGAATTTTGTTCCACAATCTACGTCTTCGTACTTGGCTAATCCTATGAATGATATTGTCTTGTGTTCTTCCATTCCAGACTCTACACTTGTTGTGAACAAGGATCAAGCCATCCATGGAGTTGGTGTTTCACAACTAACATGCATTGTCATTCATGAAGAGTATGAATGGGAGCTTGAGCATAAACAATCGGCAAAGGATGACTCCCCTCCATCCAAACCTCCTTCGTTCTTCCTTGACATCTTTGGTGAACTTGCCATCCCTAATTTTTCATGTGTGTCTTCATCTACAGATGCGCCCATTGTTGATCACTCGTAGGAGACACTAGATGTCAGTCCATCATTCAACAACGGAGAGGATAAATTAGTCATTGAAAATCCACTTGATTTTTCATCTACCTTTTCCAGAAACATGGAGGATGAATTTGTTCACTTCTCATCTACCCCTCTGTTTGATTCATCAGATCATGAGGATGCCGATGAGATCAATGATTTTTTTAGCGTGCCTGTCGTGATCCATTTACTCGCATATTATGTCATGGTCATGATTCTATCACAGTCGATTTTTTGAAGCCACTAGTTTATGATGATCTATCTGACGATGAAGTCAAAACACCCAAGACTATCGAGGCACTTTAGCCTGAGCTGATGGTTTTGTCAGGCCCTCGCTGTCCTAAGGTTGGTTTCACTTCCGATCAGGAAATTGTTCAATCACCCAAGGCCCCTCATCACTCATCTGTATACATTGAAGATCAATCTCACACACGGATCATGCTTCCTCCACTCTAACTGCACGATCCCATCACTCATGCATTGGAGGAATCGTATATTGCGAGCACACATGCATGACACAATTTGTCTTTGTTTCTTTCCTTTTCTTGCATCTCATAGTTAAGAGTATGTGTATGCTTCAAAGCTCTACACAGTGTTGCACAACACCGTGAAAAGTCCACGGACCACATGTCATGTACTTGCACTCACTTATGTCTCGTGGACACTTTGAAACATGGAATGTGTTTTTCTTCATTGTTATAACTATCTTGTTTGTTGGTTCACACAACCGGCTTTCTCATGGACCAAGCCTTCACAAACATGGGTCAACCAATGTGTCAATGGCTGCATTGGAAATATCACTTCACATGAATAGGTCCATGTACCATTAGCTTAGGAGTAGGAGTAGTGTTTGCTTTCAATTTGTTTGCTGTCATGCTTGATTGATTTGCTTTGTTTTCTTGTTTGTTTGCCTACTTGTTTGCTTACTTTTATTTCACATTTTCTTCTTCTTTTGCTTTGCTTTGTTGTTTGTTTTCTTGTTCTGTTCATAGGTTAGTTTCGCATGAAACCATGTATGACTCTTGAAACAAACAACGTAAATTACAAGAGGCCTTCTACAATTATCACTACTTGGTTATCTATCATTCTGCCTATGTATGAAGAACTTGTTACTTTTAGTCCATGATACATTGAAGGAAAATATGTACTATTCAAAGTGAACCTTGGTGAAAACACATCTGCGTTAACTAGTGTCACCTACTCTAGTCAGTTATTTTTGGGTTAACCCTTGTTAGCCCAGTCAAGTAGAGTAAGGTGAGGGGGGAAACCTTAACAAGCACGTTAGAGGTATATAGCAAACTAATTCTTTGAAAGAACAACCTCTTCTACTCTCAATAAGTTGGGATCCATTTTCCGCCTTTGAAATGAATAAGTGTTATGCATAGATAAGAAAAATTAAAAAAGTGAAAATTTTCAAAAATGAAAAAAGAGTAAGGTGAAAGAAAAGAAAGGCTTCTTACGTAGAGAAGTGATGCAATTAACTCTGTCGAGGTACTGATGAGGCTCGTTGGCAGTAGAGTGATTCTTATGTTCCTGCATGAATCCATCGAGATACTATTCAGGCCTCCTGGCAGCAGAGCGATGCTTGTGTTCTTGCATGACTCCATCGATGTATTGTCTAGGCCTCCTAGCAGCAGAGAAACACCATAGATGAAACTAAGACCTTGACGACTATACCACTTGTGCACAAATATACCCCTCAACCCCAATCGAAACAACTATGTTGCCTTGGCTTGGAATGTGTGTCGATCGAAGAACTAGTGTGAAACCAAGACAAACTAGGAACTGCACAATACTTCCGGAGGTGTTAGAATTGTTTTTCATGAACAAGGTCCATTCAGAGAGCTAGAGTTCTACCAGTGTGTCGCCAAGTGTTGTAGCGGATACAACCACCCTCCAAAATTTTTCCTTAGCTTCATTTTGGAGCCTCCCTACCAACCTTTCACAACAACATGTCTTGCTTTGTCAAGTACACAAGCTTCATTGATTTTCTTGCAAAAAGACAACCTGTCTATCAAAGCTTGTTGCATTCCCCTCACAAGTTGTTTCTTCGGACTTAGTCCAGTTGTAGGCTAAGCATATCCCTCAAGAAATTGTGCAATTCTGGAGGGAAACCAGCCTTCCCTCCAGACATTGCGCAATTATGTCTGGAAGCCTGCTGGGCTCCAGAATTGCGCAAATCTTCCAGTTAAGCTTCACCCAGAAAATTGAGAAATTCCTCCTAGTAGGGCTACTCAGCCCAAGAATTGTGCAATCCTAGGCAGCAGTCAGCTGCTCTATCCAGAAATTACAAAAATTTCTTGGGCAGCCAACCCAGCTCCCTTCCAAAAACATGCATTTCTTCCCAGCAATTGAGCAGGCTCTTGCATGTGCAGTTGGTTTGACCAGTTCCACCCAAGAACAAAGAAACTTGACTTGCATGCATAGCTTTATGTTCCCAGAATAGAAAAAGGAAACATGCAAAAAGCATCCCTTGATTCAGGGAGCTATTTTTAGCAGCTACAAGTTACATGCAAAGATCGTTTTAGAATATTTCCTCCAAGTGTCACTTTTTCCTATATTTATGACATGTGCCTCATGAGATTCAAACATATTTATTCGATGCTTCAGAGCTCATTTCTTCACATCGATCTTGGAGCTTTGACATCCCACAACACATCTAAGACTCTTCGACACATCCATCTGAGCTATTCATGGGTAAGTGGTCTCAACTTGTCTTTTGCAACATTTCTGTCACTTTTTATGTTTTCACTTATGTGAGTGTTGTTTTCTTGATTTCTTTGAATGCTTGCTGTCATTTACATGCATACTAGATTGTACTAGCACCATTTTAGTTTTTGTTAGTATCTCACTGTTGTCACATGCATGACAATGTTTTGCACGAACGGTCGCCGATTCGGCGACTCGCTTCACCCACATGCATGATGTTCCTTTTTATGAATCTTTCATTCACTGTTTGTATGAACGATAATTTTCTTCTTCTTACACTCAATATCACCATGAATTCACTTTCACATTCGCTTTCAGTTGCCCGTCAGTGGGTCTGGGTAGTCTTGGCCCGGACTCTGCCTTACCAAGACAACATTACGCAATCCTAAGAGGGAAGGCTCTATATTCCCCTCAGGAAATGCGCATTTTTGCTTAGTGACTATCCTCCAGGCCTATTTTGGGCAATTCTGAGGGACAATGACTACTCACCCAGAAAATTGTGCAATGTCGTCATCGATACTGCAACCATTGCCAGCTAAAATTGTGCATAACACAATTCCAGCAGTCAGCCTAGATTGAGCATTGCACAATTCCAGTAGCTAGTTATGACTCCCAAATAGCCCAAACTTCTTTTGCGCAAGTCTGGAAGCTAATCTCCCAGCCTCCCAAAAGAAATTGCGCAATCTTTTCCAGTCAATCCCCGGGTATGTTTCATGTTGCTCCCGAATTTGGTTTGTTTTTCGCTGACAGATTTCTTGCCATGCATGTAACTTTGTCTCCAAATCTAGCAGGTGTTCGTCTGCCTCTTAACATTTCAGGATCAATGGCTTCTAAGAGAGCAAGATCAAATGACACTAACAGAAGTGTAGCATTTGAGCGACTGTCCGCAAGTCTACCAATCTATGAAGATACAAAGTTGATTCTAGACAAGGACATCAAGCTTAAATGGAAAGAGGTCAATTATGAATTTGCATGCACATTTGGGAAAGACCTCGAATACTGCCAGGTATATGTGAACATCCACAGGTCCGGCTTGTACCGGATTGCATGAAGATACCCTGTGTTCTCATGCACAGACATGATACACTAGATCGTCTCGCATACTGATCTCAAGACGATGACCTTGAGAAGTGTCAGCGGGATGAATATTGCAACCTTCAAGACATAGGATTAAGATGAGATGTATCATATGTCGGAGCCTATGACTATCATGGAGACTCCCTTCAGCTTACACAGCAGTAATGCAAACTCTAGAGACATTCTGAAGGACTGGGTAAAGGAGCCAGAAAGATTCAGGATGACACCCAACCAGATCTACAAGATGAAGATACTACAGAAGGTGTATCAATACTTGATCATTTTTCATGTCGACTGTATGGCAAAGAAAGCATGGAAACCTTGCCAATGAGTTGGGTGATTGCGCTGGACCAACTTGCCAGAGAGGGAAATCCATGCAACTAGTTTGCCATGTTGGCTCATCAGCTGAAGGAATAGGTAGCGAGGGCTCGACAGCTGCCTAAAGGTATGCAAGCATAAATCTACATGTCCACCTACATCTTGGATGCAATCTGTGCCTGACTGGAGTTTCCGAGCTTGAAGTGGGTATGGTCACTAATGGAGATTGTTGTGAACACATGTTGTCTAAATTCAGTTTCATAGGAGTTATCACATGGTTGTCCAATCATTTTTTCGTCCCAGTTTACAAGATGATATTCGAACATGATCCACCCTACATGTCGATGATAGCAATGGAGGCACTAATAGACATAGTTGATTGGTATGCCTCATTGTCCGACACCTTCATATAGATGTACAGCACGAAGAAGCCTCTGCATGTTCTACCAAAGTTTTCCTTGGACGTACTCATCATGCAAGAAGTAGCATATCACATATCGGTAGGATTGACAGCTAAGCTACATCAGAAGAAGAAGGCACCTTGGTCCACTCTTCCGCTACGCATTGGGTTATATGAGATCCAGAGTTGCAAGCATGAAAATGTCGAATGATCCGGATTTAAATAGGTACGCAAAAAATTACAGAGATAACCATAAACACAGAGATGCAGTGGAAATAATACTTCATTTCATTAATGTAAAATACTGAAATATGCATACAAACAGAAATGGAAATAAACTAGCTAGAGCGATGGTAGCTTATCTCTGAGAAGAGATGTGGTGACTACATGCCTCTGAACTATCTTACAATGAGGCTCAAGGGCCTTTTTATTATTGAACAATAAGAGAAAACCCTAAACAACCAAAACCCTAACCCGAGGAGATGTAACACCAAGAGTTTATGGGCCCTGTTGGGGTGAGTTGGACAACCAACTTCTCAGGGTCGCAACTTGGTCGTATTATCTACATTTGATGCGCATGATAGCCTGTTGGAAATATCTCTTCAAGGACTACAAAAAAAAATATGATTTTGGACAAAAAGTTGATGGTGGTAGATTTCCAAAAAAACGTCGTTTAGGACCTCAAAATGGCTCTAGAAGTTTAGGACCCGAAAAACTGCTAAAAATAGTAAATTGTGCTACAATTAAGGAAACTAAAAAACTGAAAGAAGCAATGGTGGGGATCCAAGTGGAATTGGTAGGTGGCCACCAATATCCACCTGGATCATTCCTCCCCCCTTAGGAATCAATGGTCCCCATTGCATTGAGTTCCTCCATGAGATGTGGGAACTTCTGCTGAACTTGGTCCCTGGTGAGCCACTTGCCCTGGTGAAGGAGTTGGCCTGCTTTGACAACTCGATAGAGTTGGATATTCTGCTAGCGAGTGTGCTTGATCTGTGTGTATGATCCGATCAGTTGCAGCTTGTTCCCTGTAATTTGGATTTAACTCTGTGGGTGTGAGTTGTTCTGCAATGTCAGATGTGTCTAGTAATGGTGGAAAGTATGGCAGAAGGCGGTCCACATTGAACACTGGGTGCAGGCCAAGGAATGGGGGAATGCCAAGCTCAAATACCTTGTCTCCCACAGACTTGGTAATGATGTAAGGACCATATCAGAGTGGTTTGAGTTTCCGATAGGCTCTAGTAAGGCGTTCCTTTTGAAAATGCAGCCATACTTTGTCACCCACCTGAAACTTGTGTGGGACCCAATGTTGATCATGTCGCTACTTGTACTTGGCATTTGATTTCTCCAGAATGTCATGGACTTGCTAATGAATATGTTGAATGTGCTCAATGAACCTATTTGCCTTATCTTTTTCAGACTGGACATGAGCCGAATCTGTGTGAGTAGCTGCAAATGGCATGGCCACATCAATGGGACATAGTGGCTGGAATCCCAAGCCCACCTGAAAAGGGTTGTCGCCAGTCGAGCTGTGGAGAGCCCGGTTGTAGCTGTTCTGAACATAGGGGAGGCTCTCGTCCCATGTGCGTGGATGCTTTGAGTTGTACATGCACAGAATGTGTACGATCATCTTGTTGACGACCTTTGTCTGGCCATCAGTTTGAGGATGGAAGGCTATGGACTTAGTGAGTTTGGTGTCCAGCATCGGCAAAGACTGGACCAAAATGTACTAAGGAACCAGTTGTCTCTATCTGAGATGATAGACTCTAGGATCCCAAAGTGTACCCAAACTCGTTTAAAGAAGAGTTTAGCAGTGGCTTCTACTGTGATATTCTTCTTGCAGGCTGCCATAATGGCCATCTTCGAGAACCTGTCGACGACTACAAAAACACAGTCATTTCCATGCTTAGTGGAAGGAAGGCCTCACATGTAATCCATGGAGATGGATTCCCAAGGTCAACTAGGGGTAGGCAATAGGGTATAGATGCCTTGATTCTTGATGGCTGGTTTGGCAATGGTGCAGGTAGTGCATGATCTAATGTACTTCCCAACATCCTGATGAAGATTCAGCCAATAGAAATACTTCTGCAGTACTGCCACTATTTTCTTGACCCCCAAATGACCAACAGCCCGACTGTAGTGTGCTTCCCAAATCATCTTGGTATGCTCACTTGAAGGAACACAAAGGTGACCCAGGTGGCATAACAGGGCATCCAGGAGATGAAAATCTGGACCATGCTAACCCTCCAAGAGTTTTTGGTATGTGTGGCCGAATTCTAGGTCACTTTTGCAAAGAAGTGGCCAATCAAAAGTCTCGTGCTAACAAGAGTTGACCACGGTGGTTAATTCCATGATCAGTGGTCGACAGAGGCAATCTGCAACATTATTGGTGTTTCCCTTCTTATACTTGATATTCAAATGGAACTGTTGCAGGTATGTGGACCACTTCTGATAGCAATCATTCTACAATTTCCCTTCGGTCCGTATGAACTGCAGGGGTCAGTGGCCTGTGTGGATGACCGTTTCCTTCCCCAAAATGTAATGCTTCCATTGTCGGTAGGCCTGCATAATGGAATAAATCTCTTTGTCATAAGTGGGATACTTCCAGACTGTTTATGAAAGTGTTTCATTGTGATATGCCATTGGATGCCCGTGTTGAGTAAGGACTGCCCCAATAGCATACTCACAAGCATCTGTCTCAACCTCAAATGGTTGTTGCAAATTTGGTAATGCGAGCACTGGTGCCGAGCGGAGGTGATCTTTCAACTCTGTGAATGCCTTATGTTGAGATTCATACCAAAAGAATTTTTCTTTTGCTCCTCCCTTGGTGACTTGACTCGAGGGCCAAGTGATATGAGAAAATCCCAACACGAACCTGCGGTAGAAGTTGGTAAGACCTAGAAAGCTACAAAGCTCTGTCAGAGTGGTTGGAGATGGCCAATCACAAACGACTTGGATCTTGGCTAGATCCACATGCACCCCCTATTCATCAATAATGTATCCCAAATACTGAACCTGGGTCATGCAAAAAGTGCATTTCTCCAAATTGGCACATAACTTGTGTTGTCGCAATGTTTAGAGAACCTGTCAGATGTGCTGGAGGTGCTCTTCCCAACTCTAGCTGAAGATCAGGCTGTTGTCCAAGTATACCACTACAAATGAGTTGGTGAATGGTCGCATGATGTCATACATTAGCCTCATGAATTTTGTAGGAGCATTCGTCAATCCGAATGCCATAACCAACCATTCGAAAAGGCCCTCCTTGGCTTTGAAGGTAGTCTTCCACACATCGGAGGGTTCGATTGGTACCTGGTGATATCCTGACTTCAAATCAATCTTTCTGAAATATTTTTCTCCCTTTATTTGGTCCAGGAGGTCATCAATACGTGGGATAGAGTACCTCTTACAGACAGTGATCTTGTTCAGCGCCCAATAGTCAATACAGAGTCTCCAAGTCCCATCCTTCTTCTGTACCAACACGATCGGGCTCCCACAGGGCGATGAACTCGGATGGATGTGACCTTTCTGCAGCAACTCATGAATCTACCTCTTGATTTCATCATTATATAGAATGAAGCACCGATAGATTGGTCCATTGGGTAGCGACGCACCTGGGGCCAGATCAATGGAGTGCTTGACCTGACAGTGTAGAGGAATCCCTGTGGAGGAGGTGAAGATGTCCTTGTACTCCTCCACGACCTTGTCCATCTGTAGTTGTCATGCGGAGGGACCCTGTTTTGAGGTCATGGCCATCGTCTTCTTCTTTCCTTAAGGGTGTATCATCAGGAAAACAAATTTCTTGGTTTTGGAAATGAGCTTACTGCATTGTTTTGCAGTAACCAAAGAGATGGCGGTAGGCGATGCTACCTCTAGTACCTTGTACAACTTATTTCCCAAAGTAACAATAACAACATGGGGCCTTGATTCATACACAACATGTCACTTCCACAAGTATGGTTGTCCTAATAATACATCACAAACTTCATTGGGAACAATGTCACACAATACCTCATTATGAAGGGCTTGATGTTGTATGTAAGGTGACACCGCTGGCTCATGCGAAGATCTCGTCCTTGGTGAAGCCACCCGATGGTGTACGGTTGTGGATTTGTTGTGGTTGGTAAGCCCAACCACTTCATGACCTTTGCTGAAATGAGATTCTTTTGGCTCCTGGTGTCGATAATGAACTGTAGCGGGGAGCCCTTTACCCACATCTGGGAGTGGAAGAGACACTCCTCCTCCTCTCAATCTTCGGGATCCTCCTTCTGGATCTTCGTGGTGGAAACAGTGGCATTGGGCTCCGCATTGATAATCTACTTCCCTTTGTCATTCCCCTTGTCAGGTTCTAACGCAGAGTCAGAACATGCATCTGATTCTGAAACCTTTAGCTCGGCCACCAGTGACTGCTTGGCCCGACACTCACTTGTGTTGTGAGTGGAGCTCTTATGGAACTCACACTAATTTCCCGTGTCTTTTTTCAGCTTCACGGTGTTGTTCTTTGCTTGCAGCTTTGACGGGTTGCCTTGGGCCACCCTGCCTTGGCTTTGTCATTTGTTCTGCAGTTTGGGGGCACCTTTCCCTTGCTTCGGATTCACAGATCCAAATTCTCTCTTCTTCTGTTTAAACTTTTTCTCGACCTTGATGACATATCGGTATGCTGTGTCGAGTGAGGAGATGTTCAGGAATTCTATTTCTTCCTGGATGTACTTGTGTAGGCAGCCACAATATTTGAGCACCAAATGTTGCTCTGTATCCTTGATACCCAACTTTGTGTGAAGGGTATGGAAAATATTGGTAAACTTTGGCACGTCTTGGTCCCTTCCCTGCCGCAGTGTGGTCAACTTTATGTATTGATCTTCATAGCTTTCGACAGGGTAGTACTGTTCCTTGATGGCATCCCGGAATGAATTCCAAGTGGGTGTGGCTAAAAATAGTGAACATGTACTTTCATCCTTCTGCTCGCAGTAGGTTTCCCACCAGTCATTGACGTGGGGGGCTACTTTGAGGAGAGCGAAAATAATCTTTTCCTGACTAGAAAAATCATGAACACAAAAATAACCCTCTAGCAGATTTAACCATTTATCAACGGCATTTGCATCTATCTGACCCTCAAATATGGGGATTTTAAAATTAACTTGTACCTTAAACGATGTGGCGTTTCCATAGTAGCTGTTGGAAGCTAATGCCTCGCCCCTTGGTAGCCACTAAAGGATCTGGGCAAAGATGTCCATCATCGCGTTCCTTTGTCACTCGAGGGCTTCTTTGAGCAATATTTTGATAGGATCTCCTCCCCCTCGTCTTTCTTTTCATCTGCCATGGGAGGTCGTCGGGATTTGCGAGGCTGGTCTTGAAAAGGTTCGACCAGTTCAAGCCCTAACTCCTTATATCCCGACCTCGTTGAGGACATGCAATGAAAAACAGAGAAAAAAAGAAGACCGCTCTGATACCACTGATCCAGATTTAAACAGGAACACAACAAATTATAGAGATAACCATAAAAACAGAGATGCAGCAGAAATAATACTTCATTTCATTAATGTAAAATATTGAAATATGCTTACAAATAGAAATGGAAATAAACCAGTTAGGGCGATGGTAGCTTATCTCTAAGAAGAGATGTGGTGACTACATGCCTCTAAACTGTCTTACAATGAGGCTCAAGGGCCTTTTTATTATTGAACAATAAGATCAAACCCTAACCCGAGGAGATGTAACCCCAAGCGTTTATGGGCCCCGTATGGGTGAGTTTGACAGCCAACTTCCGGGGGTCGAGACTTGGTCATATTATCTCCATTTGACGTGCATGATAGCCCGTTGGAAACATCTCTCTGAGGACTACGAAGGATAAGTTGATTTTGGACAAATATTTAGTGGCAGTAGATTTCCAAAAAAATATCGTTTAGGGCCTCAAAACGGCTCCGGAAGTTTAGCACCCGAAAAACTGCTAAAAATAGCAAACTGTGCTACAATTAAGGAAACTGAAAAACTAAAAGAAGCAATGGTGGGGGTCCAAGTGGAATTGGTGGGTGGCCACCAATATCCACCTGGATTGTCAAAGCAGAGTAGATGAAGAAGTACCCATTCAACCTCCAAAGTTACAATCTATATGACCCACATTGTCTTGTGAAAGATCACTGCATGAGATTACAGTTCAACTAGATCCACGGGGCATGTCATTGGGTGGAGGAGGACCCATGGAGATATTGCTACAACTCCTCCAAACTCAATGAACCAATCATCTTTGCTATGGAATGGTTAGCGAAGCAACATGAATCAGCATCCTGAAGAGCACTAGAAGCAGCAGCAGCAGCAAAGGTGAACATACTAGTGCGCGACAAGGGAAAGAGGAAGATTGTCGATCGCATGGAGGAAGAGAAAAGATGAAAGTTCCAAGCAAATCCACTTGAGGAGAAAGCAGTTATGGCCACAGAGGAAAAGAGGCAACAACGTGATAAGAAAAATGCGCAAAGGCGGAGAGAGAAATGGAGAATGGAAGAAACAGAGAAGGAGTTGCATGAGTTGAAGGAGCAACTCCGAAAGGAGTAGGATAAGCGCAAATAGGACAGGGAAGAGCAACAAAAATAGGTACACCAGGGGGTGAAACATGTACAAATGAATGAAACAATGCCCATACAGGTAGTGGACTCATTAGAACATTTTACATAAGGCAAACATGGTGAACCATCACAGGAGCAGGACTTTGCTTAGGAGATAGAGTGAGCGCTTGAAGAGATGGATACGGACATGGAGCAGTAGGAGTTAGTGAAGGATATCAATCTCATGCCTCACCACCAAGAGGTCAATCCACTAGCTTCACCGCATCTAGAAGATGAGAAAGTCTCAAGTGACCAAGGAGACACTCACATCCTTGGAGATCAGTTGAAAGGAGAGATGCACAACATCTCATTCAACGAGTCTCAACATAGAGTTTTGCAATCCCACAGAGTGTCAACTCCGAAAGATCATACATCTCATGCACAGTATGATGAACGAGTGATCTTGTCTATCATGTGCAAACATCCAACAACCTTGGTTGATCCTAGTAGAGCATATGTCGAAGCTACTAGCTCAAGTCTCTGCTTTCTAGTAGCTAAGAACGAGATAATGGCTAAGGAGCTACATATGACCAAGAAAGGAGGAGAGTTGGTGAAAATGTCCGCCCAAGAAAAACTGAAGAAGGCAATACTAGATGAAGTATTGTACCTTGACACAGTCATGTGGCTGTTGTATTCCAAGTTTGGTACCATGCATAAGGCAATCATCCATCTCAATGGATGGAAATAGTGATGTGTTAGAAGAGCATGTATCTTGTCGAACGTGCATGCTATTGTTGATTACATGCAAACGTGGGAAATGAGATACAAGGGAGCCCTGATTTACCTACCTAAAATGATGAAGCCCAGAGTGGTCAAGCTGAAGGCATGCATCCAGAGTCAGATCCGGAACTATGAAGAGCTCCCACAGCTCATCACTAATCAAAGACAAAGGCATAGGTATGACTAGAGCTTGACTCATACTTTGACGAGTTGATGTGCATAGCCACCAGCCCAGACTTGTCGATCAATGTAGACACCATGCACAAGTAAGTTGTTGGTCTAGCCACGTTGAAGACAATGATGCACATGCTTTCAAACGATTTGGGTAGAGGAGCTCGAGTAGAGTACCCGGATGCTATGGAGGTAAGAGTCAGGTTCTAGAAAGATGTCACCTTGCAGTACAAGGACACCATCGCAGACTATCGATCTTGGCATCAATAAGCCACTGTTGATCATCATGAGGATGTTTGTTGGGTCCCTATAATACTAGTGGTTACCCCATTACTATTGTAGTTGCATCCCTTATTAATATTTTTGTGCCCCTATTATCCCCATATTGTTATTATTTTGCCCCATAGAATCCCTCTATTGTTATTTTTGTGGCTTTATATTATTATTGTTAGGTCAGCTGGGTTATATTATGAATCCTTAGACTCCTATATATAGAAAGGAGGTTTTGTCATTTGAATCATCCAAGAATTGTTCATTTATGTAATGTAAAGGAGGTTTCCCCCTCGAAGAGGCTGAATTCTAAGGCGTTGATCTATCTTTTCTATATTTTCTTGAGCTGGTTTCATAACATTTGGTATCAAAGCTTTGGATTCTAGGGTTTCGCTGCTCCAAATAGGTCATCGTGGCATTTTTGCTATAACTGTTTTTCTATGATTTTTCAGAAGATAAAAAAAACCCATTTGGGAATACATCACGTTGAACCTCAGGTCCGAATTTCAGAGCGTTTCTCACTATATTTGTGGAGATATGATCTGAGGAAGTTGGTCTTTTTGTAGACTCCTGAATTACATTCCAAACAGGTGACCTGGGGAAAATCTTCATAACTTTCTCTCTGAGCATCGGATTTAAATTTCGTAAGAAGTTACAGAAAGAGGATGGATTTTAGTTTCTTTTAGATATTTTTTAGATCCAAAGGTTGAAATAGTGACTCGTGGCACGTCGTACAAGTTCGCTCTACTGAACTAATCTATAATCAAGTCACTGTGGTAGATTTTGCATAACTCTTCCTTGGAGAATCCAATTTGGGTTAGACTGGTGGCATTGGAAAGAGGACATAGAGGGCTACTACAGGTCACAATTTTAGAGCTAGATGATCAGAAAGTACAGAGATACATCAGAGGCAATATTGAGCTCCTACAACGTGAAAAAAGGTGTGTAGATTTTTTTTAAAATTTTTCTTAAGCTTGGTTTGAAAATTTATTTTGAAGGAATTCAAAGGGCATAGTAGAGCATTATTATCAGTAACTGATGCCATGAGGAAAGAAAATGAAAACACCTAGTAAGCAACCTGAAAGCTCTAGCATGACTCATGAAGAAGAGGAAGAAATACTACATGATATATCAAAATTACAAGAACAAGTGCAACAAATGTCACTCTCACAAAAGCTAACAGAAGCTAAGATAAATGGCGTGGAATCTAAGATAAAGGGCATGGAAGCTAAGATGGAAGATTTGAAGAGAGACATGGCAGATTTGAAGACAGATTTGACAAATTTTCTACAAGAAATACTTACTAATGGTGAAAAGGTAGTAAAGGAAACTCATGATGCGAACAAAAGAAATGTTAATCATGATTTATTAGACTCTAATGTGGGATTGAAGACCCACCATATTCCAAAAATCGATATGAGGAAGTTTGATGGCAAGGATCCCGCAACATGGATATTATGGAGCAATTTTTCGTTCTCAATAATGTGCAAAACACATAAAAGGTACGTATTGCAACTTTATATTTGGAACCAAATCAGTTTGTATGGTATCAATGGCTTTTCTCTCGTAAACAAATTATCACTTGGGCAATTTTTACGGAAGAATTGACAACACATTATGAGGATACAAAAAGCAACACTTTTTTTAGCAAATTAATAAGTCTCAAACAAAAGGGTTCAATAATGGAGCACATTGAGGAGTTCCAAAAATTGAACATAAGGGTAAAAAATATTCTCTAGATCTCAAAAAAGTCTTGGACAATCATTCCAAGGTATTTGAGACTCCCAAAGGTCTCCCACCTATTCTTGATCATGATCATGCTATTCATTTGATTCCAGGAAGTGTTCCTCCAAACATCAGGCCATACAAATATCCCTATGCCCAAAAGAGTGAAATTGAATGTATGGTTGCAGAAATGATAGAGGCTGGTATAATTCAACCGAGTCAAAGTTATTTCTCTGCTCCAGTAGTATTAGTGCATAAGAAGGATGGATCATGGCTCATGTGTCCGGATTATAGGGAGCTCAATAAGCTCACTATTAAAGATAAGTTTCCGATTCCCATCATTGATGAATTACTGGATGAATTGCATGGATCAATTTACTTCACCAAGTTGGATCTTCGTTCAGGATATCATCAAATCATAATGAAGACTAAAGAGATTCTGAAAACAACATTTAGAACTCATGAGGGTCATTTTGAATTTTTGGTCATGCCTTTTGGCCTTACCAATGCACCTTCAACATTTCAAGGTTTGATGAATTCCATTTTCAAACCATTCCTTAGAAAAAAATTCTTAGTATTTTTTGATGATATACTAATCTACAGCAAGTCTTGTAAGGATCATGTTGAACATGTTGATAGGGTGCTACAACTATTGGAGGAGAAACAATTATATGAAAAAAGATCCAATTGTTTCTTTGGAGTAGAAGAGGTGGAATATCTGGGTCATACTGTATCTCATGAAGGAGTTAAGGTAGACCCTAGCAAAATTAAAGCCATTAAGGAATGGAAAATCCCCACATCCATAAAGCATCTACGAGGATTTCTCGGGTTGAAAGGGTATTATTGCAAGTTTGTTAAGAATTATGGGAGAATAGCAGCACCTCTAACAACATTATTGAAGAAAGATGCATTTTCATGGACTCCAGAAGCAACAAAGGCCTTCGAACATCTTAAAGAGGCAATGTGCCAAGCACAATTCTTAGCTACACCGGACTTCACAAAAACCTTTATTGTGGAATGTGATGCTTCGGGAAATGGAATTGGTGTTGTTTTAATGCAAGATGAAAGACCCATTTCTTTTGAAAGTCGTCTAATCAAGAGAAAGTTTTTACACAAAGCTATTTATGAGAAGGAAATGTTGGCAATACTCCATGCACTTAAGAAATGGCGACCCTACCTAATGGGAAGACACTTCAAGGTAAAAAGGGATCATGATAGCCTTAAATACTTTTTAGAACAAAGATTATCCTCTGAAGAGCAACAAAAGTGGGTCACAAAGATGTTGGGTTATGAGTTTGAAATCATCTACAAAAAAGAGAAGCAAAATGTGGTGGCAGATGCACTCTCAAGAAAGGATGAGGATGTGGAAGCATTGTTGTGCGCCATTTCTATTATCCAACCAGATTGGATAAACGAAGCAAGGGAGGAATGGAAGAATGACGAAGATGTGTGGGCACTTATTCAAAAGTTACAACAAGATTCTAGTATGTCTGATACATTTAGCTGGCAAAATGATTCTTTATGGTACAAAGATCGCTTATACCTCTGTAAGAATTCCCAACTAAAACAAAAGATTCTTATGGAATTGCACACTTCTCCCTTAGGAGCGCACTCAGAATGTAGGAATTTACAGGGTAATTTCCTCAGACAGAACACCAAAGGACACCGCTCACAACCAGATCGCAGATCAATACACTAGTATTTTTGACGTGGTTACAACCCTCAAAGAGGGAAACAGTCCACGGCCTGAGCCAACGCGGCCACTTCAGGCAATTTATTAATAAAAGAATGAAAATTTACATATGCTTCTCTCATAGACGGATTACCCTACAAATGAACCTCCATGCGCTTTAAATAGAAAGCATGGACCAATCGGGTGTCAAGCCATGGATCAAATGTCAATAATACCGAGGAGAGAATGAACCATCGGATCACTACATATCGTGACCGTCAGATTGTAAGTTACAAAATTTACAAGGTAAAGAAACACACTTTACCTAACTCTATACCTAACTCTATACTAGACCAAGTTGTACTTAACTATTTCCTATGTGTCGGAATATCCTAACATCCCCCCTTAAGAACAACTTGGGATAGGATTGAAGGATTTACAAATATGACACAATAGGAGAAGGAAGGAGGCACTAAAGCCTATCCCCCCTTAGTGACAACTTCCTGAACTCCAACCATAAATCGAAGTTTAGTGAACTTCGCCTCTGTGAGAGCCTTTGTAAAGATGTCTGCAACTTGATCATCTGTTGAACAATATTGCACTTCAAGAACATGGTCGTGAATGAGCTTTCTGATGAAGTGCATCTGCAGTTCAATGTGTTTGCTACGCTGATGTTGGACTGGATCTTTGCATAGCTGAATGGCACTTTGATTATCACACCAAAGTGTAGTCGGACGCTATTGCTGAAAGCCAAACTCTGACAGGATTTGACGAAGCCACGAGGCTTCCTTACTAGCTTATACAGCACCACGATATTTTTCTTCTACTGAAGAAAGAGAAATGGCACCTTGTTTCTTGCAAGCCCATGTAATAGGTCCTGAACCAAGAGTGAACACATAACCTGCAGTAGACTTCCGATCATCAGGGTCACCAGCCCAATCGGAATCAGTGAAACCAACGAATAGAGGAGATGCTTCGGCACTGTAATGAATCCCAAACTGAACTGTACCTCCAACATAGCGAAGTATTCTTTTAGCTACTTTCCAATGACTTTCACGTGGGTTTTGCATAAACCAAGCAACAAGGCCAACAACAAAGGAAAGGTCAGGACGAGTATGGGTTAAATACAAAATTTTTCCTACAAGTTGACGGTATAAGGTAGCATCAACTTCAGGAGAAGTACAAGTGACTGAAAGTTTGACTCCAGACTGAAAGGGAGAAGGGGCTGGCTTACAGTCTTCCATGTGAAAGTGGCGTAGAATATCACAGGCATACTTGGACTGAGAAAGGGAAATACCTTCCTTGGATTGCAAGACTTGAAGACCAAGAAAATAATGTAAGTGTCCTAAGTCTGTCATTTCAAACTTCCTTTTAAGGCTAGACTTCACATGGTTTATAAGGTTGGGATCACTACCAGTTAGGATAAAATCATCAACATAAAGAACAAGAATGATAAGGGACTTGCCCACTTTCTTGGTGTAGATAGTATTGTCAGAATGACACCTAGAAAAGCCAGATTCTAAAAGAAAGTTATCCATTTTAGCATACCAAGCTCGAGGAGCTTGCTTGAGACCATAAAGGGATTTCTTAAGCCGATATACAAGGCTGGAGTCTATTTGTATAAAGCCAATAGGTTGTTCCATATAGATTTCTTCATGCAAGTCCCCATGCAAGAAGGCGGATTTAACATCCATCTGATGGACTTCCCATTTGAACGAGGCAGCAAGGGAAAGAACAAGGCGGATAGAGTTCATTTTGGCCACAGGGGAGAAGGTTTCAGTGTAGTCAATGCCTTCAACCTGTGAAAAACCTTTAGCAACAAGACGAGCTTTATGTTTATCAACTTTCCCATTTGGTCCATACTTGGTTCTGTAAACCCATTTGCATCTAACAAGTTTTCGTCCCTTTGGTAGAGGAACAAGATCCCATGTATCATTTGCCAATAATGAATGATATTCTTCATTCATAGCTACTTCCTAATCTGGATGGCCTGAAGCTTCTGCAAAGGTGTCAGGATCATAATTTACTGGAGCTTGAGCCAGTAAAGAAGAGGCTCTGTCAAACTGAGAATGTGTGCGTCGCTGATCTGTAGGATCACCGGCAAGATCACCTGCTGCATCTCGAGTAGCACGAACCCATTTTGGAAGCTGAGGAGCTGAAGGAGGATCCTGAGATGGTGGGGGAGGATTGTCATCCTCACTTTCATCATCTAAAGAAGAAATGTTTTCAAAAGTAGAAGAGATAAGGAGAGGTGGCACATCCGCCGGACTAGGCTCGCAGGGCGACATATTTTCATCAAATTTTACATCTCTTCTAATGATAACATTTTTGGACTTAAATGGAATAAGTCTATAGCCTTTGACATCTTCAGAGTATCCAACAAAAGTACATTTTTCACTCTTACGTTCTAAAGCTTTATGCTTTTCATCTGGAATATGAGCCCACGCTTCACTTCCAAAAACACAAAAGTGACTTACATCTGGTTTGATTGAGCTCCATGCTTCTTCTGGAGTGATATTCTTTAAAGCCTTAGTAGGAGTGCGATTTATTACATAATTTGCACAGTTAATTTCTTCTGCCCAAAAACTAAGACCAATTCCTTTAGATTGTAGCATACAATTAGCCATTTCCTTTAAGGTGCGATTCTTCCTTTCAGCTACACCATTTTGTTGTGGAGTATATGGAACAGTATGTTGCATTTGAATTCCATTCTTAGTGCAAAAGTTGATGAATGTGTTTTTAACATATTCTCCGCCATTATCA
Organism: Pinus tabuliformis; assembly: GCA_031772625.1. Taxonomy (NCBI): domain Eukaryota; kingdom Viridiplantae; phylum Streptophyta; class Pinopsida; order Pinales; family Pinaceae; genus Pinus; species Pinus tabuliformis. The sequence continues at coordinate 1,443,053,573 of CM062817.1, read as the reverse complement.
TATCTTAGCTTAAGAATTTGATGTCTAGATTGTTTTTCAACAAAGGCCTTGAAGGCCAAAAATGTGTTAAATACTTCACTCTTGAGTTTTAAGAAGTATACCCAAGTGCGTCTAGAGAAATCATCAATGAAAGTTAAGAAATACTTGGAGCCAGAGAATGAAACAACTGGAAGTGGACCACATAAATCACTATGCACAAGCTGTAAAGGGGCTGAGGCGTGCCAAGAGGCACGTTTTTCAAAACTGTCCCGATGATGTTTTCCGAGTACATATCCGGAACAAACACCATCTCTGCAAGATACCATAGGAAGACCTGTCACCATATTTTCTTTACATAGATGCTGAAGGGAGCACTAGATTAAGTGACCAAATCGCTCATGCCAAAGTTTGCTCACTTCATCGTTATGAGCAACAAATACTGAGGGAAGATTTGATGACCCAAAGTTGTGAAACTTATACAACCTTGTAGAATCATCAGCAATGCCAGTAGCTAAAATCTGTTTAGGATCTCTTAGGTCCTTGATTACAACATCATGAGGTGAAAATTCAACGATTTTACCTTCACCTGAATGAGTTATCTGATATACAGATAGAAGGTTGCAGGATAAGGTTGGAACGCATAATACATCATTAAATTGACCATTGTCTAGATGAACAGTTCCAGTCCCTACAACATTAAGAGATCTATCATCACCAACATATATATTTCTGGTGTTACAATCATTTAAAGAAGAAAACATGGCTTTGTTTTTGGCCATGTGATAAGAAGCTCCAGAATCAATGAGCCACTCATGAGAATGAGAAGAAGAAGATATATTTAATGCATAACCAGTCCGAGATGTTTGACAACCACATGCAGAAAGTGTGCCATTCCTGAAGATGAAGTTGAAGTTGAAGAATGCTCCAAATGGATGTTATGTTTCTTCATCGCTGTTTCCAAGGCTTCCATCTTCTTAAAGCATTTGGATTCTAAGTGGCCATCTCGATTACAAAATTTGCAATGTCTATCAGTCTTCTTCCATTTATTTTTATTTGTCTTATCATTTTGTTGAAATGATTTTTCATTTTGAGGCTGAGATTGCTTAGGACCCTTGTTTGGTTTAGGACCATTCTTTTTAGGATATGACTTCTTAGGATTCTTTGAATTTGGTTGCTGCTGGGCGGCTAACGCTTTCTTGGAAGAGTTTCCAAGATTAAGAAGACCAAGGTGTAAGAGTTTTTCTTGTTCTCTTATTAAAGAATCACAAAAAGAGTCAAAGGAAGGGGACTTGTAGTCTGTTCCTTGAGAAATGAAGGCTTCTCTTGTAGAATGGAAGGTGGAAACAAACACAGAGTAGGCTGGTCCCAACTTAGTAAGAATGGAATAGATAAGTTTACTATCTTCTTTCTTAACCTTAACACCTTCCAAGAGATATCTAAGGGTCTTGAACTTGGACAAGAAATCTTCAATGCAAGAAAAATTATTGGGGTCCAATGTAAGCAACTCATTTTCAAGTTGATGGGCTCTAAGTTCATTTTTAATCCCAAAAACTTTATTGATTTGTTTCATTGCTTCATCAGGAGTATCAAGTTCTGCAATATGGAATCTAAGATCTGGAGAAATAGACATCCCTATCAATCCACGTGCTCGATCTTGCCTATTTTCCCATTTAGCAGCCTTATCTTCATCCTTCGGTTTCTTTTCTTGGCCTGAGGCTATTCTGTAGAGACCTTTACTTCTAAGTAAATCCTCAATGTAGGACAACCATTGGAAGTAGTTGGTGCTGTCAAGGGTAACTTGGTATTGACTTTCCATTTCAACGGAAAATGAAGCTAAAGATGCTGAAACTAAGTGTTCAAATGGATAGATCTCGAAAAATTAGGCCGTTTCAAAAAAAATGGTTCTGAAAACGGCTTCCGGATGAAGAAGTTATGGCTTTTTGAAAAAAATTGATGAAGTCGCCGACGAAGTGCGGGAATGTGCGGAAATGAAAAAATCTGCCCCCAAAAAATGGATACTTGAACCCAAGACCTCTACTCTCATAAATTAGCTTTACAGGGTAAGTTCCTCAGACAGAACACCAAAGGACATCGCTCACAACCAGATCGCAGATCAATACACCAGTATCTTTGACGTGGTTAAAACCCTCAAAGAGGGAAACAGTTCACGGCTTGAGCCAACGCAGCCACTTTAGGCAATTTATTAATAAAAGAATGAAAATTTACATATGCTTCTCTCATAGATGGATTACCCTACAAATGACCCTCCATGCGCTTTAAATAGAAATCATGGACCAATCAGGTGTCAAGCCATGGATCAAGTGTCAGTAATACCGAGGAGAGAATGAACCATCGGATCACTACATATTGTGACCGTCAGATTGTAAGTTACAAAATGTACAAGGTAAAGAAACACACTTTACCTAACTCTATACCTAACTCTATACTAGACCAAGTTGTACTTAACTATTTCCTATGTGTCGGAATATCCTAACACAGAATTTTTAAAAACTTACCACAGGGTTAAGAAGGAATTTTTTTGGGATGGCCTTAAATCAGATATTCAAAAATTTGTGGCGGAATGTTTGGTTTGCCAACAAAATAAAGTTGAAACAATTAAGACACCGGGTCTATTACAACCTTTATCCATTCCAAGCCAACGTTGGGAGGAGGTTTCAATGGATTTCATCACAGGTTTACCCAAGTCTGAGGGAAAGAGTGTCATCATGGTGGTAGTTGACAGACTTACCAAGTATGCACACTTTTGTGCATTATCACATCCATTTAAAGACAGTACAGTTTCTACTGCATTTATGGAAACAATTCAAAAGCTACATGGAAACCCAAAGATTATTGTAAGTGACAGAGATCCCATTTTCACTGGAAATTTTTGGACAGAATTATTTTCTTGTCTTGGTACTCAGTTAGCTCATAGCTCATCTTATCTTCCTCAATCTGATGGGCAAACTAAGATAGTAAACAAATGTTTGGAAGGATATCTTCGTTTCTTTGTATCTGATAAACAAACACAATGGGTCAAATGGTTGCCTCCGGCTGAATGGTGGTATAACACTTCCTTCCATACAGCAACAAAAATGACCCCATTTATGGCACTTTATGGATATCAACCACCATCCATCACATCATATTTAAGAGAAAATTCTAAGGTTCAAGCAGTGGAACATCACATCGAACATCAACAACAAGTCCTCCAACTCTTAAAGGATAACCTCGTGTTGGCACAGAATAGAATGAAACAACAAGCATATCAACATCGCAGCGAAAGAAGTTTTGATGTAGGTGATTGGGTATTCCTATGGCTACAACCATATAAGCAAATGTCCCTCAAGCAAGCTAAGAAGGATAATAAATTATTACCAAAGTATTATGGTCCGTACAAGGTGTTGCAAAATATTGGTACTATGGCATACAAATTGGAGCTTCCTGCAGCTTCTCGATTACACCCAGTTTTCGATGTTTCATGTTTAAAGAATGTTATAGGTGACAAGCTCCCAGTTCAAACAATATTGCCAAAACTTGACGAGGAAGGAAAAATTATATTGGAATCAGAAGCAGTCACAGAAAAAAGAACTTGATAGCTACGAAATCGATCAATTTCGGAGTATCTTATCAAGTGGAAGAACTTATCCACTGAAGATTCCACATGGGAGGATGAGAATTTTATACAGAAGCATCCAGAACTACTCAAGTGTTGAGGACAACACTTTTTTGAAGGAGAGGGGCATGTTGGGTCCCTATAATACTAGTGATTACCCCATTACTATTGTAGTTGCATCCCTTATTAATATTGTTGTGCCCCTATTATCCCCATATTGTTATTATTGTGCCCCATAGAATCCCTCTATTGTTATTTTTGTGGCTTTATATTATTATTGTTAGGTCAGCTAGGTTATATTGTGACTCCTTAGACTCCTATATATAGAAAGGAGGTTTTGTCATTTGAATCATCCAAGAATTGTTCATTTATGTAATGTAAAGGAGGTTGCCCCCTCGAAGAGGTTGAATTCTAAGGCTTTGATCTATCTTTTCTATCTTTTCTTGAGCTGGTTTCATAACAATGTTGAAGAGTTGGACTTCCCACTGTTGTCTAAGTCATAGTGAACTCTTGCATGGCTTGCTCAAGCTATTTTTGTCTCACATGGGTACATGTGAATTGTAATGTAACATCTTGTCAAGTGTAAGTTCAAGTGTCGACAGTTGGATGTAACAGTCATAGAGTATATGAAGAGTCATGAGGGTAGATGAACTGTCACAAAGGGGAATGCCAATGGTCACCCCACCCTTTGCTATAAATTGTCCCTCATAACTCATTGTAAAGGATTTTTGTGAAACAAGCTTCTGATAGGACTATCTTAGAGAGAGCTTGGACAGTATTGTAATGAGCCTTGGCTTCTCCACTACGCAAAGCTAGTACGCCTCTTTGGAGGAGCAAGCGGTTGTAGTTGTAACGTTCCGCTGTCGGAACAAGTGGTTGGACATGGATGTATGGTATGACTGGAACTTACACTTCTTAATATAAAAAGAGCCAACACATTTCATGCATATTTTGTATTATATTTCAGATATCTGTTTACTCTAAATGATATATGTATTTGTTTGTTTACACATGCATGTATAGCTATTTCTGTGTATGTATGTATGAATATTTCTAAAATGTGTTGTTTGTTTAACCATCACTTTGGATTGCTAGCTAAGTTGCCTTCCATGTTGTGATGCATCCTTGCTCGTTTGTTCCCTTCTTAACTTTGTGCTATCATAGGTTTCTGTTGATGCCCCGAAAATCGTTGTATCAACGTTGGGGGATAACCACCCGGTCCGGACCTTAATACAACTCATTTTCCATTTGGAATGGTGGCTCCGACTGGATATAATGGGAACAGTTTCCCAATAATGAATAAAAGGGGATGGATGAGTGAGTGATTTATAATAATTGATAGTGAATGGATGACTTAACCAATCAGTGAAAATATAAATAACTATTCTATCCCGGGAGGCCTCTATTCTTTGAGGTGCAACATTTGATGATCTTTGTTCATTGATAGGCATATAGATGACTCTAAGCAATAAACATAGACATTTCTTTACTTAATGATTACTTTGTTCAAATAGTTGAACAAAGTGATTAACACATTATTACACCTATCCTTTTATATTACCGATACATGTATGATTAAAATAAAATCATGTTGTAAACATCCAGTAGTGGAAAGTGTAAAGAGTGCTGTTAAAACACATGCATATATATGATAATAGCAAGTGCGATCAAACAACAATTCACATAAAAGGAATGAACTCAGACATAGATAGTAGTACCATATGAGCTGCAAATCACTCCCAATATCAATCGCTATTTGGATTCCTTCTTCCAACGCAGAAACAGTTTTAAACAAAGGCAGTAGTGCGCATTCACATAAAAGCTTCGTTATCAAAATTGGAATAATTGGCCCAGTATTTATAAAAGAATATGCCTGAAGTACAGTAGTGCAACTTCAGGTTTAAGTCATATACAAAAACTTACAACCCTTTCCAAATGCATGAAAGGGTCTATAAATACTTGATTAAAACTAACTATGAAACTAAAATCCTACTTAATTGGTACAGCTTGATTCGGAATATCTTCCACACAGCAATCTAGCAGTCGGCAGCATGATTCATCACTTAGGTTGTTTTCCTTTAGACCTGAGCTGTCATATTGCAAGCATTGGTTCCACTTCTGGTGGTCGGTTGAGACGAGAATTGAGTTGGGCAGCATAGGTGGCATCTTGTATATCAGGAATGATACACCTGATTGCATCTGTGAGGCACTTGAGGGCGGCTCTCTGGCTGTATGGTTTGACTAAGAACAACCAATAGGTGTCCCATGTCAAACTATTAATTCCTGTGATTAATCTCCCATTTTTCTCCAGCTCTTGATAACATGACTGCTCCAATGTTTTAGCCGATAGAAATTTACCTGGGGTACATTGAGAGATCATGTTAGATAAGTAGAGAGTATCATTAATCAATTCAACCAAATTACTTGTGGTTAACTTGCATCTGGAAACTGCTCTCTCTGCTTTCATTAACTGGGACTGCCATTCCATAAATAATATTTCCTTATGTGATTCTAGGATTTTTGGCAAATTAGCTGCCTGTCCCTCATCAGTGTCTTGCCATTCAAGAAAATTAGTCAAGGTCTCATCGGCCTGCTCTAAGTCTGTTCTAGCATCAGCCAATTTATCACTTATTGATGCTATTAAGTCACATAAAGGTTCTGCTTGGGCGATTTGTTGACATAACAACCTTATTTGTGTCACCAATGCCTTGTTTATCTGTAATGCCTCTGCTCTGAATTCAGCTGGCTGTGGAAGATTCTTGGTTTTCTCTATTTGGGCTGATAGTTGAGCAATTTTCTCATATTTCGACTTCACTATCTGTTCATTCATTGCTTTTAGTTTTGCCAATGCTTCCGACAGCTCTTTCTGCTTTTGAACTGCACTCGAATCAATTCTCTGTTTCTCTTCCTACAATTGTTTATTCAATTGATTATTTATTTGTTGTTGTGTAAACAATTGTTGTTCTGCTTGTTCTGCCTTCTGTTGTGCCTCCGATAGTTGTGCTTGTAGCAAAGTGATTTCCTAGTCCTTTCCTTTTAATAGTTTACTAACCTCTGATGCCTTGTCTATGGTGGCTGCCGAATAGGCTCCAGCATATTGGGACAGTTTTGTTAGCTCATCAGAGGGATCAAACTCCTCCTTCCAAACCACGTTTCCCGTCACTGTTTGTTCAGGGAATAGGGAAGGTTGATCGGTCCTTCTCGTTTTCCGCTGTCGTTTTACTACAACCTTGTGCTTTGGGCTATAAAAGACATCAAATGGAGGAATTTCTTCTACTTGCAAAACAATCTGATCGGAGGGATCCTTAGGAATTATCTCTATTCCTGTAGAACTGGGTAGGTCGCTGGTTCCACTTGGAACCTATTCAGATGTTGTCTCCAGTGTGTCAGCCGCTTTTGATGTTTCAGCTTCCTTCGAGCTCTCAAGATTGCTTATGATTGAGTCAAATTGCTGCCATTCCTAGAGCAATTTCGGGTCAATCTGGGCATCTACATTCACTTTTGTGCTGCTCTTTTCCCTGGGTTTCCTCTTGCTCTCTTCTCTGCACTTCCTCCTACTCTCTTCTCTGCACTTCCTCTTGTTCTTTTGATGTAGCAGGAGGTTCCTTAGTGAGTCGCTGCTCAGGCTCACCTGATTCTGTCGTTGGGGTCGTTGCTAACAGATCTAGAGGCAGAGTTTGCAACCTTCGTTCTCTAAGTCTGTTAAATTCAACTAACCCGTCATCCTGATACTTCATTCTAGCCAACGATTTAACTTGGAATATTGACTCAGCTGAGGAGAACAGGTCATCAAACATATCTTCTTTATGATCAAATTTAGTTAATTTTGCCTGTTCAAGTGCATTGTAGGCAACTTTTTTTGGATCAAATCGCCTATTAGGAAGAGTGGCTAGATTTAGTGCTTTGATCTTATCAACCTCTTTATCTGCATGTTTAAAGTCATGTAGAGTGTATACACCGCATCTTAGAGGAAAAGGAGGCCAAACCTGCTTCTTTTTGCTCTTTAGAGTCTGTGTAACTCCTTCGGATGTAATCTGATAGGCTACCTCCCTGGCTAACAGTTTATCAGGTATGTACAAATGGAGGACATGAGGCTTGGCTTGGCTGCCGAAAACTCTTACATAGGTGAATTTTTCTTCTCCGAACCATCTTCCTACGGATGTCAATTCAACCCCCACTTGGTAGGAAATCTTAGGAGCAGGTTTATCAAAAATGGAATAGTGAATGGGTAACACAAAACCGTTGCAAACTTGATATAAATGGTGCTTATAGTGAGCTTTCCATAACTTCTGATGGTATATATGAATGGGCATGGGGTCTTGTGGAGTCCATCTCCATCCAAGCACAGGAAACTCAGAATTAAAACACAGGGTGTCCAAGATATAGGCACTATAGTAGAATGGGGGAATGACCCTTTCAGTAATGCGGGATTTGTTCCTAAATTCAAGGACTGCGGTCGCTAGCTTATCAGTCAATATAGTTGCCCAATCCATTATTTCACTATTACATGCCACCTCCATCAAAGGAACCATCTCTATAGTGAAATTTGCGGAATTATGTAACCCCCACAATCTACACATCATTATCCCGGCATAACAATAAGGAGAACACAAAGAATCAACAGGGTACTTACCCGAAGACTCATGCTTGTGTTTTGCCTCCAATCCCGAATGGCTTCAGATTCAATTTCGTTCTCATTTCTAAATTTCTCCAAGAAGGCCTTGTTGTACTTCTTCTCCGGTACAGGCAAATGGTACATTTGCCTCAAATCATCAGGTTGAAATGAACCGAAGACTCTCCCATCCATGGTGCAAAATGTTCTGTTTGTAATTGGGATTTCTTCAATTGCCCACTTCACCACATCTGTATATGGGAGAATTTGTTCCCAGGCTGATATCCGAAGAAGGAAAGAGTCGGCTAAGTCCCTTAGAGTAGCATCAGATTTCCGAGTTGTGTCTGTTGTGGCTTGCACTGTTGTTACCTCGGGCTCTTTGGCCTCAATCAAATTATAGGTGCTTAGCCAAGTAGTTTTGCCGAGTCCTAAACATGTAGTGTCGGATATCAGTCCTTTTCTGTTTGTTCCTGGATCGGCGGTGGGTTGCCCTATAGCTAGCGAAGCGGAAGCTGTTGCGGTCTTCTTAGATTTCTTCCCCATTCTGCTTGAATTTACTGCTTCGGGAGAACTCTGCACAGGAGTGAAAATGAATGTAATGTGGAGAATTGATAGCAAAAACCAAAGAAGAACGAGATACATCAATCAATGAATAGTGGAGGATTTGAATTAAGGTGGCCACAAATGCGATCTCCGAAGAGATTTTAGACTTACTGTTTCATTAAATGGCCGTTTAAACCTGTCAATCCTTTAAATGCTCATTATGTCGTTTATTGGCCAAATGATTCACTTAAGCGTGGCTTCGATGTTTTGGCGGTTGAGTGAAAGTGAATTGCTATCGGGAAAAGAAAGGCCATTAATACTAAATAACCATAAAATATCCCGGCTTTACCAATCTTTTTTGAAATCTGCGCTTTTGGCTTTATCGCAATCGGCAATCGGGGGAAAGCTTAAGTTGTTATATTAGTTCCTTTCAGAATCCCCGATTTCCGATAGCGATATCGCCAAGTCGCATCGGGAGTTTTTAAATGAGGGCTTTGAAATGCATGCATGGTACATCTCTGATCGCCGATAGAGATATCACATCTCATCAGAGCGAAAAGGGGCTTTTGTTATGTATCCTTGCCATTGCCGATATCCGATAACCATTCATGTATTGTCGCATCGATCAGGGAAAACTTAATGGGCATTTTTTTATGTATCCTTTGTTATTACGATATGCGATCTTGCGATCGCTTTATCGCAATAATAAGGGATTATTCATTTTTTTATTATAAGACTGCTTATGTGATTTATCAAAAGGTTTATAATGTTTTATTTATTTTCGGACCTCTTGAAAAATACTAAGTTGATACCAATTTAATTCTAAAAGGGACCCATTTCATATTATAGTTATGAAAATAATTTTTTTATGAAATGGGGGGTTGTTGTAGAGCACAACAATTGGCGATTCGCTAGAAGGAACAATTATCTCTGAAAAGTACTGAAATACTTAAACTTTCTCTAAATAGGAATCTCATCAAAGAGGAAAATTCTAATGTAACTAGGTATATATGCATTCCAAATAAAATAAAACTATCTTTGCTAATTTCCTCTCTTGTTTAAACTTAGACACATTCTAAGTTTTAAATTGGCCTCTATTGGTTGATAAGGATAAAACAGAAAACCTTTCCAAATCAGCTTTTAAAATTGACTTGTCTGTCATAGGTAGAGCCTCTGCTTCCAGCAAACGTTCATAGTTTCGACATGGATACCTTTTAACCACATTATTGTCCATTATCCCATCCACTTCAGAGTATGATTAACAGAATGAATTCAAAATATGCTTTCATATTTTGTATCTCTTTTAATTTTCTGTTATTTTGTAAGATAAAAAGTCATTGTCCTGGTTTGGTGGCTAGCTGAGTGACAATGCCATTCACTGGTAGTAATTTAACCGAACAAGCTGGCTCGTGATGAGACCCCTTGTCTTATAATTTTAAGCCATTACCCTGTTTTGGTATGCAGTGTTGGTAATGTCAGTTAAACTATTTCCCGATGATCATGGTAAGCAGGCTTGTAATAAGACCCCTTATCTTTTATATCAAATATTTTAGAATTACACTTTGAGTAATTATAAACTTTGATGAATGGGATGGACAATTTTCTCCTTAAGAGAGAATGGATGACAGGGTAAGAGTTAAAGATGCTGAGATTGGATTAGTTTCTGTTTTGATATTGATAACCTTTTTTGTGACCAATTTGAAAACATAAAATGATTTACAATACTTCTAAATTTTGAGAAGAGTTCACAAAAATTGAAAGGTGATTTCAGAATGCAATTATACCTGGTTTCCTAGAAATTGTCCCTTTTGTCTAAGGCTTCTATTATTTTAAAAGCAAATATCAACACTACTTCTTTGAGCAACTTTTTCATACAGAAAAAGGTCAATGGAAGATACCTTACAACTTTATTTCCTAATGGTCCTACAAACTACGAATTTTACTAAACTAAAAAGGAGAAGGGGTTACCTCCTCAATTGAATAATTTCTTTAAGATAAGGCCATTAACAGGGAGAGAATCTCTCAAACCCGATAAATCTTGTAATATGAAGGTCGAATGGCCTATCTTCTCGCAAATCTGAAATGGTCCAAGCCACATTTTCTGGAACTTGGTGTGTTTTCCTTTATCTTCATGGGCTTTGTCCCATTTCAGAACTAAATCACCGACTTGAAACTGTTTTGAACCGGATGAAGCTGAATCAAAGGATGACTTGATAATTTGCTGATGTTTTGCATGAGTAACCTTGGTTTTTTCTCTTTCCTCTTCTAATTTTAGGATTTGATCATGTCTAAGTTGAATAGAAGAAGAAGGGCTTTCTTCAATAAACTGAACTAGGGCTAGAGAAGGAAGGACAAGACTTGTTGGTAGCACTGCTTCTTTTCCATACACAAGATTGAATGGAGAAGAACCTATGGAAGCTTTATGTGTTATCCTATCAGCCCATAGTGCGAATATTAAAGATTTATGCCAGTTTTTATGATTCTGTTCAATAGTTCGCTTAATAATCTTGATTAGATTTTTATTGGTAGATTCTGCTAAACCGTTACCTTGGGGATAGTAATTAGCAGAATATTTCAATTTAAATCCTCTTTTAATAGCGAAATCAAACATAGCATTCCCTGAGAAATAAGATGCATTATCAAAAACAAGAGCATTTGGGACACCAAACCTAGTAATGATGAATTGATCTATGAATTCTATAATTGCCTCGGAATTTGTTGTTTTTAACGGAATTGCTTCAACCCACTTAGTAAAATAATCCGTGGTAGTAAGGATATACTTATGCTGTTTGGAAGAATGTGGAGTGATTTCTCCGATGATGTCCAATCCCCATTGCTCAAATGGTTGTTCAATGTTGACTGGTTGCAAAGGGAAAGTTGGCTTTCTTTGTCTTCCACTAGAAGTTTGACAACTTCGAAATTTCCTTACATATTCATGAGCATCTCTAAACAGGGTGGGCCAATAATATCCAGCATGACTGATTTTTTGGGTTGTTGTGTCAGCTCCAAAATGTCCTCCTGCTGGTCCATCATGTAATTCCTGCAAAACCTTTTGTGCTTCAGGTTTTTCTAGGCATCTTAATAAGATTGAATCATAATTTTGCCTAAAAAGTGCATCATCAACAATTGTGAAATTTCTTGCTTTCAATCTAATGGCCCTCTTGCTTTTATAAGACAGGTTAGGAGGTGCATATCCATTTTTAAATAAAAGATCAAGTCTGCATATTGTGATTCAGAATTAGTAATACTTATCTGATTGATTTCTTCGAAATGTTCTGTATCACCTGGTTGTTGAATGTTGGATGCTCCTACCAATAACCTGCAAAAACCTTGGCCTCTAACAATCTTTATTGGCTTGATTTCCAAGTCATGTTCTTGAAGTGTTGTAACCCAGTTTGCCCTTTTTTCGCCTAATTCTTTTTGGATTAATAGTTTCCTTACTGCAGAAAAAGGAACTATGACTTTTGTATGGGCTTTTAAAAGGAAGGGTCTGTAATGTTTGACAACTTTATATACAGCAAAGGCTTGTTTTTCTACTTCGGAGTAATTCAGTTCTGCACCCTGCAAGTTTGAACTATAAAATGAAATGGGTGCTTCCAAGTTGTGATCATTAATCTGAGTGAGTACTGCTGCATAAGACAAATCGGATGCGATAGTATACAATGTGAAATGATTAGAAAAATTAGGAGTATTTAAAGCGGGGGCATTGATTATTGATTGTTTGATTAAATCAAACACTTCCTTTTCTGTTGATCCCCATCTAAACACTGAATTTTTCTTAATCATAGTTTGTAGTGGCAAAATGATGTGGGAAAAGTCTGGAACAAATCTTTTAACAAAATTGATTTGGCCTAAAAATGACTGCATGGATTTTTTATTATGAGGAAAAGGGATTTCAGAGATCTCTTTAATCCTACTCGGATCAATATAAATGCCATCTTTGGACATATAAAGCCCAAAAGCTTTCCTTGATCAAGAGCAAAGAAGGATTTTTTAGGATTGAGTGAAATACCGTACCTTCTGTAGCGGAAAGATTTGGTTTAAATCATGCAAATGATTGGTTCTCTTTTTAGAAAATACAGTAATATCGTCTAAGTAGACAACTACTGTTTTATTGATCAATCCTTTGAAAGCTATGTCCATCACTCTTTGGAATGTGGCTCCTACATTAATGAGTCCGGAAGGCATTTTCTGATAGGCATAAGTTCCCCATTTTGTTCTGAATGTAGTTTTAAGTCTGTCATCAGGATGGACCAAAACTTGGTTATATCCTGAAAAGCCATCTAAAAAGGACATCAATTCAGAGCCTGCTACTGAATGAAGTATCTGCTCCATAGTAGGTAATGGGAAATTGTCTTTTAGGCTTGCCTTATTCAGGTTTCTGAAATCTATACAAATCCTGATATCGCCATTTTTCTTCCTAACAGGCACCATATTAGAGACCCAGTTTGAGTGTCGAACGGGGAAAATAATCTTGGCCTTTAAGAGTTTATTAAGTTCAGATTTAATTTGACTCTCTAGGTTCGGATGTATTTTCCTGAGCTTTTGTTGAACTGGTTTTTGTTCTGCAAGCATTGGAATGGTATGCTGGATGATAGAAGTATCATATGTCTTTAAATCATCATACTTCCAAGCGAAGACATGTTTATTCTTTCTTAATAGTCTAATGAATGTCGTTTTTTCTTCCAGAGAAAGTCCTAATCCTAGATTAATGTTTTGAGGATTTTGTTCAGTGCCAAGATTAATCAACTCAAACCTCAAGGTGGAACTGTGGAGCTTTGTATTGATCACAGGTTTAAATCTGTCTTTAATATCATAAAGATCCTCCAGCTTCACCACAGGCTTCGGTATTGAGTTTTCCTCATTCTTTTCTCTCATCTGAAGATCATGATCACTCTCCTCTATAATCTGATCATCATAGGACTTCTCGGAAGTCAGAAATTTTAAAATGTCTTCATCGTGATTGAATACTCTCCAATTAGTGACATTGTCAGGAATTGATGACCTAAAAAGCAATTCTACTGAAAATCTATCTGGGCTATAATCTTCGGAAGGTAGGAGTTTGGAAGCAACATTGGCTAGCAAGTCGCCTGCCGAATTTTGAGACCTAGGGATGGAAGAGATATTGAATGCTGAAAAGTGCGAGGTGAGTTCTTGCACCAGTGATTGATAATGCTTGAGGTGATTTGAAAGACAATGAATCATATTTCTCACCTGTTTGACAATAATTTCAGAATCGCCGAACACTTTCAAATATTGCACTTTAAGGCCAATTGCTTTGTACAGTCCTTGGACTAAGGCTTCATACTCGGCTGTGTTGTTTGTGCATTCAAATTCTAACCTACAGGACATCATTGTTTTTTCTCCTTGCGGGCTAACCAAGATACATCCTGCTCCCGAGCCTTCATTAGATTTAGATCCATCAAAATATAAAGACAAAAATAAAGAATTATGAACAATCGTATTTACAGTTTTCTCAGTATCATTAAAACATTTTGATCTATCTGTTTGTGAATAATTTTCGATCTGAGATGTAAAATTGTTTACTGAGAAAGGAGATGGTTGGGCTGTGAAGTTGTCGAAGAATGATTCCGATGAATAATTCCCTAAGATATTGTTATTAAATGCTATGGGTTGATTTTCCTGTTCGAACTCTGTGATAGTGTGGGTCATGTGCTTTTCCCGATTGATTTTTATTTGATTTGGCTTTCCATTGTAGGGTAGCCACATGTGGGACCAATCGGTAGAAATATACCCATGGAGCTTCTCGGACCAATCCCTACTTAAGATTAAACCATAAAATTCAGGTATATCGGCGATTAGGATATCAATTCTTTGAACTACTCGCGGATTGGCCGATAACTTGATAGTTACAGAGTTAATTTCTCCTACAACCTGTACCTTGGTTCTATCTAGCTGTATAATGTGAATTGCAGATTTCTGGGGTTCAATGTTCAGTTTGGAACAAACCGAAGCTGGCATTATACTTGAGGATGCCCATGAATCAATCAAACAATTGTGCAGATTACGATTATAAATCTCATAGGTTAATAGGAAAGGAGGAGTATGGGAATTGGATCTGTCTCCGATCAGAATCGTATCAGTAGCTTAAATCCTGCTAGAAGGTGGTTGTCCTGAATCATTTGCAGCTTTAGCACTGGGAAGAGGTGAGGAAGGAACAACATTCAATTCTTTGAGAAGCAATTTCTGCTAATGTTTTAGTTTACTAAGTTCAAACATAGCAATATTTGCCTTAGTTTTCTTCATATCATCAACGATATTGTAATCCATTGAATCGGATACTACTAATGTTTTAGATGTTGAAGGCATATTTGAGGTTGAAGGTTGGTTTTGGGAAACTGTTGCAGCTGGCTTCCTTGTGGATACCTTTTCCTTTGTTGTTGTGGCACCTGCACTTCTTTTCTTTGAAGTTGCCTGGATGGGTTTAGGGGCACCTTTACTCCTAGTAGTGACAGGAAAAGCTTCTTCTTCATTTTCTGTATCGAAGTTAGGCAGTATGAAATCCCACATTCCATGGCATTCAACAACTTCCTCTTCATCATCAGTTGGTGAGATCGTTTCCTCTTCTTCTTCTTCAGGGTCTGAATCTGCATTAGATATAACATTCGGTGGTTTGGATTTAGTTTTCTTGAAAGTTCTAAAGGGCCTTTTAGTTGAGGTTTTTGCTACTTGCTTTTTGATTTCAACCATTTCATTTGACAAAGTCTTAAGGACCTTTTGCAGACCTTCCATATCATAGGGATCTTTAGGTGTTTTCTTCTTTGAATCATCTTTAAAAGAAACTTTTTTGGCTTTTCTATCTTCCAGAGTAGCTTTCTTCTCTAGAGCATTAATATGTTTCTCCACAGCAAGTGCTTCTTTCATGTTTTTAGCTAAAGTTGGTTTTGCAGCCCTGTCTACAAAAATAGCTATATTGGCAGGTAGGGCAGTTATATACCATTCGCTTCTGATTTGTTCACTTGGTTTGGAGGCCGTTGAAATTTTATTCAAGAGTTTATTAAGTTGCGCATTGAATTCTTTAATTGGTTCCCTATGCTCTATCCTAAGATTGGATAGATCATTTATTAATGTGGCTAAAGATCTATCATCTCCATACTTAGTGAGAAACTATTCTTGGCAAGTGGTCCAAGTGGTAATGGAACCAGATGGCAAGGAAAAATACCAGGATCCTGCTGATCCTTGCAAAGTATAAGGGAAAAGCCTAACTAAAACATCTTCCTCAGTTACTCCTTTGAGATTCACTGATAACATGAAGTTATTAATATGTTCCTCGGCTTGTGTTCCATCATCTGGGTTAAATTTGGGTAGCCATTTTTGAGGAGCATCAGTACTGCATGTAATGGTGCAGGCATATTGACCGCACCAGGCCTGGTCCATGGATCTGCCATTGTAACACCAGTAGTGGATGATACTACTGTTGAAATTCCAGATGCTTGGGAAGGAGTTGATATTGAGGATTGCACAGGTTGGGATGTTGAAGTTCCTAATCCCTGATGGATGACAATATGTAATGAAGGGGTGGATGGTTGACTTCGCACAGGGGAAGATGAGATGGAGGATGTGGATGAAAGTGCTTCACTGTCAGATCCTTTAGTGTTCTTCTTGGCCCTTTTCCTTTTAAGTAAAGGGAACTCAGTAGGTTCAATACCGAGTTTTTCGCTCTGAAGTCTAGTGAGGGGATGAGGTAAATTGAACTGCGAAGTCTCATTGCTTTGAGATTCTTCATATTTCTGTGGTGTTATCGAGAAGCCTTGAAGTTTCTAGATGAGTAACTAAACTTCAGGGGACTCAGGACTTAATCATTCTGGAGTATGGTGGGTAAGAGTAGTGGTAGTTGATTCCTCTTCTTCTTGCTTGGATACTGGAGAACCAGCATGCAATTGGGAAGTACGAGGTGATGTGGAGGGAGATTTACTCTGAGAATGGTCTGTAGATTTGGGTTTGCTCGCCATTCATAGTTCAGGCCCTCCTTCTAGCGCCAAAAATGTTGATGCCCCGAAAATCGTTGTATCAACATTGGGGGATAACCACCCGGTCCGGACCTTAATACAGCTCCTTTTCCGTTTGGAATGGTGGCTCCGACTGGATATAATGGGACCAGTTTCCCAATAATGAATAAAAGGGGATGGATGAGTGAGTTATTTCTAATAAATGATAGTGAATGGATGACTTAACCTATCAGTGAAAATATAAATAACTATTCTATCCCGGGAGGCCTCTATTCTTTGAGGTGCAACGTCTGATGATCTTTGTTCATTGATAGGCATATAGATGACTCTAAGCAATAAACATAGACATTTCTTTACTTAATGATTACTTTGTTCAAATATTTGAACAAAGTGATTAACACATTATTACACCTATCCTTTTATATTACTGATACATGTATGATTAAAAGAAAAGCATGTTGTAAACATCCAGTAGTGGAAAGTGTAAAGAGTGTTGTTAAAACACATGCATATATCTAATAATAGCAAGAGCGATCAAACAACAATTCACATAAAAGGAATGAACTCAGACATAGATAGTAGTACGATATGAGCTACAAATCACTCCCAATATCAATCGCTATTTGGATTCCTTCTTCTGACGCAGAAACACTTTTAAACAAAGGCAGTAGTGCGCATTCACATAAAAGCTTCGTTATCAAAATTGGAATAATTGGCCCAGTCTTTATAAAAGAATATGCCTGAAGTACAGTAGTGCAACTTCAGGTTTAAGTCATATACAAAAACTTACGACCCTTTCTAAATGCATGAAAGGGTCTATAAATACTTGATTAAAACTAACTAACTATGAAACTAAAATCCTACTTAATTGGTACAGCTTGATTCGGAATATCTTCCACACAGCAATCTGGCAGTCGGCAGCATGATTCATCACTTAGGCTGTTTGCCTTTAGACCTAAGCTGGCATATTGCAAGCATTGGTTCCACTTCTGGTGGTCGGTTGAGACGAGAATTGAGTTGGGTAGCATAGGTGGCATCTTGTATATCGGGAATGATACACCAGATTGCATCTGTGAGGCACTTGAGGGCGGCTCTCTGGCTGTATGGTTTGACTAAGAACAACCAATAGGTGTCCCATGTCAAACTGTTAATTCCGGCGATTATTCTCCCATTTTTCTCGAGCTCTTGATAACATGACTGCTCCAATGTTTTAGCCGATAGCAATTTACCTGGGGTACATTGAGAGATCATGTTAGATAAGTAGAGAGTATCATTAATCAATTCAACCAAATTACTTGTGGATAACTTGCATCTAGAAACTGCTCTCTCTGCTTTCATTAACTGGGACTGCCATTCCATAAATAATATTTCTTTATGTGATTCTAGGATTTTTGGCAAATTATCTGCCTGTCCCTCATCAGTGTCTTGCCATTAAAGAAAATTAGTCAAGGTCTCATCGGCCTGCTCTAAGTCTGTTTTAGCATCAGCCGATTTATCACTTATTGATGTTGTTAAGTCACATAAAGGTTCTGCTTGGGCGATTTGTTGACATAACAGCCTTATTTGTGTCACCAATGCCTTGTTTATCTGTAATGCCTCTGCTTTGAATTCAGCTGGCTGTGGAAGATTCTTGGTTTTCTCTATTTGGGCTAATAGTTGAGAAATTTGCTCATCTTTCGACTTCACTATCTGTTCAATCATTGTTTTTAGTTTTGCCAATGCTTCCGACAGCTCTTTCTGCTTTTGAACTGCACTCGAATCAATTCTCTGTTTCTCTTCCTGCAATTGTTTATTCAATTGATTATTTATTTGTTGTTGTGTAAACAATTGTTGTTCTGCTTGTTCTGCCTTCTGTTGTGCCTCCGATAGTTGTGCTTGTAGCAAAGTGATTTCCTGGTCCTTTCCTTTTAATAGATTACTAACCTCTGATGCCTTGTCTATGGTGGCTGCCAAATAGGCTCTAGCATATTGGGACAGTTTTGTTAGGTCATCAGAGGGATCAAACTCCTCCTTCCAAACCACGTTGTCCGTCACTGTTTGTTCAGGGAATAGAGAAGGTTGATCAGTCCTTCTCCTTTTCCGCTGTCGTTTTACTACAGCCTTGTGCTTTGGGCTGTAAAAGACATCAAATGGAGGAATTTCTTCTACTTGCAAAAAAATCTGATCGGAGGGATCCTTAGGAATTATCTCTATTCCTCTAGAACTGGGTAGGCCGCTGGTTCCACTTGGAACCTATTTAGATGTTGTCTCCTGTGTGTCAGCCGCTTTTGATGTTTCGGCTTCCTTCAAGCTCTCAAGATTGCTTATGATTGAGTCGAATTGCTGCCATTCCTGGAGCAATTTCGAGGCAATCTGGGCATCTACATTCACTTCTATGCTGCTCTGCTCCTGTTCTTTTCCCTGGGTTTCCTCTTGCTCTCTTCTCTGCACTTCCTCCTGCTCTTTTCTCTGCACTTCCTCCTGTTCTTTTGATGTAGCAGGAGGTTCCTTAGTGAGTCGCTGCTCAGGCTCGCCTGATTCTGTCGTTGGGGTCGTTGCTAACAGATCTAGAGGCAGAGTTTGCAACCTCTGTTCTCTAAGTCTGTTAAATTCAACTAACCCGTCATCCTGATACTTCATTCTAGCCAGCGATTTAACCTAGAATATTGACTCGGCTGAGGAGAACAGGTCATCAAACATATCTTCTTTATGATCAAATTTAGTTAATTTTGCCTGTTCAAGTGCATTGTAGGCAACTTTGTTTGGATCAAATCGCCTATTAGGAAGAGTGGCTAGATTTAGTGCTTTGATATTATCAGCCTCTTTCTCTGCATGTTTAAAGTCATGCAAAGCGTAGACACCGCATCTTAGAGGAAAAGGAGGCCAAACCTGCTTCTTTTTGCTCTTTAGATTCTGTGTAACTCCTTCGGATGTAATCTGATAGGCTACCTCCCTGGCTAACAGTTTATCAGGTATGTACAAAGGGAGGACATGAGGCTTGGCTTGGCTGCCGAAAACTCTTACATAGGTGAATTTTTCTTCTTCAAACCATCTTCCTACGGATGTCAAGTCAACCCCCACTTGGTAGGAAATCTTAGGAGCAGGTTTATCAAAAATGGAATAGTGAATGGGTAACATAAAACCGTTGCAAACTTGATATAAATGGTGCTTATAGTGAGCTTTCCATAACTTCTGATGGTATATATGAATGGGCATGGGGCCTTGTGGAGTCCATCTCCATCCAAGCACAGGAAACTCAGAATTAAAACACAGGGTGTCCAAGATATAGGCACTATAGTAGAATGGGGGAATGACCCTTTCAGTAATGCGGGATTTGTTTCTAAATTCAAGGACTGCGGTCGCTAGCTTATCAGACAATATAGTTGCCCAATCCATTATTTCACTATTACATGCCGCCTCCATCAAAGGAACCATCTCTATAGTGAAATTTGCGCAATTATGTAACCCCCACAATCTACACATCATTATCCCGGCATAACAATAAGGAGAACACAAAGAATCGACAGAGTACTTACCCGAAGACTCATGCTTGTGTTTTGTTGGGTTTTTCCTCCAATCCCGAATGGGTTCAGATTCAATTTCATTCTCATTTCTGAATTTCTCCAAGAAGGCCTTGTTGTACTTCTTCTCCGGTACAGGCAACTGGTACATTTGCCTCAAATCATCAGGTTGAAATGAACCGAAGACTCTCCCATCCATGGTGCAAAATGTTCTGTTTGCAATTGGGATTTCTTCAATTGCCCACTTCACCACATCTGTATATGGGAGAATTTGTTCCCAGGCTGCTATCCGATGAAGGAAAGAGTCGGCTAAGTCCTTTAGAGTAGCATCAGATTTCCGAGTTTTGTCTGCTGTGGCTTGCACTATTGTTACCTCAGGCTCTTCGGCCTCAATCAAATTATAGGTGCTTATCCAAGTAGTTTTTCTGAGTCCTAGACATGTAGTGTCAGATATTAGTCCTTTTCTGTTTATTCCTGGATCGGTGGTGGGTTTCCCTGTAGCTGGCAAAGCGGAAGCTGTTGCGGTCTTCTTATATTTCTTCCCCATTCTGCTTGAATTTACTGCTTCGGGAGAACTCTGCACAGGAGTGAAAATGAACGTAATGTGGAGAATTGATAGCACAAACCAAAGAAGAATGAGATACATCAATCAATGAATAGTGGAGGATTTGAATTAAGGTGGCCACGAATGCGATCTCCGAAGAGATTTTAGACTTACTGTTTCATTAAATGGCCGTTTAAACCTGTCAATCCTTTAAATGCTCATTATGTTGTTTATTGGCCAAATGATTCACTTAAGCATGGCTTCGATGTTTTGGCGGTTGAGTGCAAGTGAATCGCTATCGGGAAAAGAAAGGCCATTAATACTAAATAACCATAAAATATCCCGGCTTTACCAATCTTTTTTGAAATCTGCGCTTTTGGCTTTATCGCAATCGGCGATCGGGGGAAAGCTTAAGTTGTTATATTGGTTCCTTTCGGAATCCCCGATTGCCAATAGCGATATCGCCAAGTCGCATCGGGAGTTTTTAAATGAGGGCTTTGAAATGCATGCATGGTACATCTCCGATCGCCGATAGCGATATCGCATCGCATCGGAGCGAAAAGGGGCTTTTGTTATGTATCCTTGCCATTGCCGATATCCGATAACCATTTGTGTATTTTCGCATCGGGGAAAACTTAATGGGCATTTTGTTATGTATCCTTTGTTATTGCGATATGCGATCTTGCGATCGCTTTATCGCAATAATAAGGGATTATTCATTTTTTTATTATAAGACTGCTTATGTGATTTATCAAAAGGTTTATAATGTTTTATTTATTTTCGGACCTCTTGAAAAATACTAAGTTGATACCAATTTAATTCTAAAAGGGACCCATTTCATATTATAGTTATGAAAATAAAATTTTTATGAAATGGGGGGTTGTTGTAGAGCACAACAGTTTCCAAGGGGTACACTCATCTCAACCCCCCTGTGTTAGAATATCTCATGCACCTTCCTTGGCTCACTGCACATGTCACACCCTTGATACCAATAGAGTTATCGTACTTACCTCTGTGTGAAACCGCGGTCAAGGCATTACCGTATGACCCACATCTAGGACTCCTACACCAAACGATTTGAGGTCTAATTGACACTTCTTACCAGGGAGATTCCCGACATGTTGGTGGTTCCAGCACTGTCAACATTTTTGGCGCTAGAAGGAGGGGCAGATGACAAGTTGTGTCCTCTCATCTTGTTTTGAACCTTTGCATATCTATCATAGAGTCTTGCACTCTTCTCCCTCCACAATGTTTTTCGAATTCCGAATCTGTTACCATCACAAGGGAGTTTTTCAATCGCTTGTCCACATACATGTATGATGGTGAAGGGGGAGTGGCCTAGCTTGAGTTCCTACATGAATTTATTTCCATGCTTCATGAGGAAGATGGATGTTCTGACGAAAAGGCCAATTTGTTGCTTGCATACACACTTCGCAAATCTCCACATCGATGGTTGTGCAGCCTGTCGACTGACAATGTGCACTCACTTGAGCATTTTTGCGATCTCATTGGAAACACTTTCTATCATTTTGATCCAGAACATCTTGACCAAAAATTGTTACAACAATGGAAGGCTATAAATGAATCGCCTATGGATTTTTGGCAGCGCTTCCATGATTTGCAATTTCAAGCTCCAAAGACCCAGATGAAATTTTTCTATCTTTGGGACTAATTCAAGTATTTTCTTAAGAAATATGCTCATCCCAAGATGAAGTTTGAAATCAAGCCTCGGTCATAATTTTTCAGAGATGGAACTGCGCAATCACAGATGGATGCGGTCACTGTCACAAGTAACTTTGCACCATCCCCTCATCAAACAACTCCACCACTATAGAGTGATGTGGGAGACCATGCTCACACATAGTTGTCACCTCCTCCCAACATAACTTTGCTTAATTTTCATGTAGATTTGGTTGTGATTCCTTAGAGTTGTCATATGAATTTTGTTCCACAACCTCTGTCCTCACACTTGGGTAATCCTCTAGATGATATTGTCTTGTGTTCTTCCATTCCCGACTCTACACTTGTTGTGAATGAGGATCAAGCCATCGACGGAGTTGGTGTTTCACAACCAGCATGCATTGTCATTCATGAAGAGTATGAATGGGAGCATGAGCATCAACACTCGGCGAAGGATGACTCCCTTCCATTTGAGCCTCCTCCATTCTTCCATGACATCATTGGTGAACCTGCCATCCATGATTTCACATGTGTGTCTTTATCTATGGATGTTCCCATTGTTGATCACTCGCAGGAGACATCGGATGTCAGTCCATCATTCGACAATGGAGAGGATGGATTAGTCATTGAAAATCCACTTGATTTTTCATTTGCCTTTTCTAGAAAAACAAAGGATGAATTTGTTTGCTTCTCATCTACCCCTCTATTTAATTCATCAGATCATGAGGATGTCGATGAAATCATTGCTTTTCCTGATCGTGGCTTTGTGATCCATTTACTCTCATATTCAATCATGATCATGATTCTATCGCAGTCGATTTTTCGAAGCCACTGGTTTTTGATGATCTATCTGACGATGAATTTGAAACACCCAAGACTGTCGAGGCACTTCAGCAAGAGCTGATGGTTATGTCAAACCCTCGCTATCATAAGGTTGGTTTCATTTCCGATCAAAAAATTGTTCAATCACCCAAGGCCCCTCATCACTCACCTGTATACATTGAAGATCAATCTCACACATAGATCATGCTGCCTCCACTCGAACTACACGATCCCATCACTCATGCATTGGAGGAATGTTACATTGTGAGCACACGTGCGTGACAGAAGTTGTCCTTGTTTCTTTTGTTTGCTTGCATGTCATAGTCAAGGTTATGTATATGCTTCAAAGTTACACGGAGTGTTGCACAACACCATGACAATTCCACGGGCCACATGTCATGTACTTGCACTCACTTATGTACTGTGGACACTTTGGAACATGGAGTGTGTTTTTCTTCATTTTTATATCATTCTTGTTTGTTGGTTCGCAAAATTGAGTTGCTCGCAGAACAAGCCTTCACCAACATGGGTCAACCAATGTGTCGGTGGCTACATTGGAAATATCACTTCATGTGATCAGGGCCATGTACCATTAGCTTAGTAGTAGGAGTAGTGTTTGATTTCAGTTTGTTTGCTTGCATGCCTGCTTGCTTTGCTTGTTTGTTTTCCTGCTTGTTTTCTTACTTTTATTTCACATTTTCTTCTGCTTTCACTTTGCTTTATTGTTTGTTTGCTTGTTCTATTCATAGGTTAGTTGCACATGAAACCATGTATGAATCTTGAAACAAGCTGGGTAAAAAGTACAAGATGCCTTGTACAACTATCACTACTTGGTTATTTATCATCCTGCCTCTGTATGAAGAACTTGTTACTTTTAGTCCATGATACACTGAAGGAAAATACGTATTGTTCAAAGTGAACCTTGGTGAAAACACAATGTCTATGTGCTAACTAGTGTCGCCTACTCTAGTCGGTTATTTTTGGGTTAACCCTTGTCAGCCCAGTCAAGTAGAGTATGGTGAGGGGGAAAACCTTAACAAGCATGTCAGAGGTATATAGCAAACTACTTCTCTGAAGGAACAACCCCTTCTGCTCTCAATAAGTCGGGATCCCTCTTTCACCTCTGAAATGAATAAGTGCTATGCATAGTTAAAAAAAATAAAAAGGTGAAAATTTTCAAAAATGAAAAATGAATAAGGAGAAAGAAGAGAAAGGCTTCCTGCGCAGAGAGGTGATTCATATAACTCCTTCGGGGAACTAACCAAGCTCACTAGCAGTGGAGTGATGCTCGTGTTCCTGCATGACCTAGCCAGGGTACTGTCAAGGCTTGCTGGCAATAGAGCAACACCAGAGATGAAACTGAGGCTCTGACGACTATACAGCTTGTGCACCAATATACCGCTCAACCCCAATTGAAACAATTGTGTCTCCTTGGCTTGGAATGTGTGTCAATCAACCAAGAGCATGGAAGATGCTACATCTTATAATCAGGCTAGTGTGAAACCAAGATGAACTAAGAACTGAGCAATACTTTCGGAGGTGTTAGACTTGTTTTTCATGAACAAGGTCCATTTAGAGAGCTGGAGTTCTACCAGTGCGTTACCAAGTGGTGTAACAGCTACAACCACCCTCCAAAATTTTTCCTTAGCTTCGTTTTGGAACCTCCCTACCAACCTTTCACAGTAGCATGTCATTCTTTGTCAAGTACACAAGCTTCAATGATTTTCTTACAAAAAGAAAACCTATCTATCAAATCTTGTTGCATTCCCCTCACAAGCTGTTTGTCTGGACTTGGTCCAGCTGTAAGCTGAGCAGCTCCCTCAAGAAATTGCGCAATTCTGGAAGGAAACTAGCCTTCCCTCTAGAAATTGCACAATTCTATCTGGTAGCCTGTTGGGCTCCAGAATTGCACAAATCTGCCAGTTAAGATTCACCCAGAAAATTGTGCAATTCCTCCTAGTAGGGTTACTCAGCCCAAGAATTGCGCAATCCTGGGCATCAGTCAACTGCTCTGCCCAGAAATTGCGCAAATATCATAGGCATCTAGCCCAGCTCCCTTCCAAAAATGTACATTTCTTCCCAGCAATTGGGGAGGTTCTTGCATGTGTAGTTGGTTTGACCAGTTCCCCCTGGGACCAAAGAAACCTGACTTGCATGCATAGATTTATTTTCCCAAAATAGAAAAAAGAAACATGCAAGAAAGCATCGCTTGATTCAGGGAGCTATTTTTAGCAGTTGGAGGTTACATGAAAAGATCATTTTAGAATCTTTCCTCAAAGTGTCGCTTTCTTCTAGATTTCTGGCACGCGTATCATGACCTTCAAACTTATTTATTTGACCTTGGAGCTCTGACATCCCATAGCACATCCAGGACTCTTCAGCACATCCAACTCAGCTATTCACGGGTAAGTGGTCTCAACTTGTCTTTTGCAGCATTTCTGTCACTTTCTATGTTTTCGCTTGTGTGAGTGTTTTTTTCTTGATTTCTTTGAACACTTTGTTGTCATTTACATTCATAATAGCTTGTACTAGCATCATTTTAGTTTTTGTTAGTATCTCACTGCTATCAGATGCAAGAAACTGTTTTGCACGAATAATGGCCAATTCGAAGACTCGCTTCACCCACATGCATGCTGTTTATTTTTTTGAATATTTAATTCATTGTTTGGATGCACGATCATTTTCTTCTGCTTACACTCAGTATCGCATGCATTAGCTTTCACATTCACTTTCAGTTGCCCGTCGGCATGTTTGGGCAGCCTTGGCCCAAAGTCTGCCTCACCAAGACAACATTGCACAATCCTAAGAGGGAAGGCTTTATCTTCCCCTCAGGAAATGTGCATTTCTATCCAGTGACTATCCTCCAGTCCTGTTTTGCATAATTCTGAAGGACAGTGACTGTTGGACTAGAAAATTGTGCAATGCGGTCACTGAGCATGCATCCATTGCTAGCTAAAATTGTGCATTACGCAATTCCAATAGTCAACAGTCAGCCTAAATTGTGCATTACACAATTCTAGTAGTGAATCATGCCTCCTAGACAACCCAAACTTCTTTTGCGCAAGTCTGGTAGCCAGTCTCCCAACCTCCCAGAAGAAATTATGTAATCCTTGCCAGTTAATCCCCAGGTATGTATCATGTCTCTCCCGAATTTGCTTTGGTTTTCACTAACATATTTCTTGCCACACATGTTGCTTTGTCTCCAGATCTAGCAAGTGTTCATCTGCCTATTAACAGTTTAGAATCAATGGCCGCTAAGTGAGTAGGATCAAAGGACACTGACAGAAGTGCAACTGGAGCAGCAGTTGAGCAGGTGCCTGCAAGTCTACCGATCTATGAAGATGCTAAGGTGATTCTAGACAAGGACATCACGCTGAAATGGCAAGAGATCAATGATGCATTTGTAGACACATTTGGGGAAGACCTCGAAGACCACCAGATATATGTGAACATCCACAAGTCTGGCTTGTACCAGATTGCATGCAAATACCCCACGTTCCTATGCGCAGACATGATATACTAGATCGTCTCGTACACTAATTCTAAGATAATGACCTTGAGTAGTGTCAGCAAGACAAAGATTGCAACCTTCAGGGCACAGGATTATGATGAGATGTATCAGATGTCAGAGCCTGTGACTATCATGGAGACTCCCTTCAACTTACCTAGCAACAATGCCAAATCCAGAGACATTCTGAAGAAATGGGTAAAGGAGCTGGCTAGATTCAAGAGGTCACCCAACCAGATCTACAAGATGAAGATATTGCGGAAGGTATCAATACTTGGTCATTTTTGCATGTCGACTGTATGGCCAAGAAAGCACGAAAACCTTCCCACAGAGTTGGGTGATCGCACTAGAACAACTGGCCAGAGAGGGAAAAACATGCAACTGGTCTAGCATGTTGGCTCATCAGTTGAAAGAATAGGTGACGAGGGCTCGAAATCCCCCAAAGGTATGCAAGCATAAATCTACATGTTCGCCTACATCTTGGATGCAATCTGTGCTCGATAGGAGTTTCCGAGCTTCAAGTGGGCATGGTCACTAGCGAAGAATGTTGTGAACATTTATTGTAATATGTTGTCTGAATGTAGCTTCAGAGGAGTTATCACACGACTGTCTGATCATTTTCTCACCCAAGTTTACAAGATGATATTCAAACAGAATCCACCCTGCAAGTCAATGGCAGCAACAGAGGCACTGATAGACATAGCTAATTAGTATGCCTCACTGTCCAACACCTTCATACAGATTTACAATGTGGAGAAGCCTCTGCATGTTCTACTGAAGTCTGCCTGTGACGTACTCGTCATGTAGGAATTAGCATATCACATCTCGACAGGATTGACAGCTAGGATGCACCAGAAGAAGAAGGCACCTTGACTCGCTCTTCTGTTGTGAATTAGGTTATACGATATCGGAGTTTCAAGCATTCGTATGTTGAAGCACAGTAGATGAAGAAGTAACCATTCGACCTTCGAAGTTACAATCTGTATGACCCGCATTGTCTTGTGAAATATCACTGCACGAGAGTACAATTCAACTGGATCCACGGGGATTGTCATTGGACGGAGGAGGACCCATGGAGATATTTTTACAACTCCTCTAGACTCAATGAATTGTTCGACTTCGCTGTGGAATGGTTAAAGAAGCAACATGAAGCAGCATCCCAGAGAGCAGCAGAAGCAGCAACAACAACAAAGGTGAACATACCAATGTGTGACAAGGGAAAGAGGAATATTGTCGATCGCATGGAGGAAGAGAAAAGTTACAAGTTCTGAACATATCCACTTGTGGAGAAAGAAGATATGGCCATAGAGGAAAAGAGGCAACATCGCGATAAGCAAAACGCGCAAAGGCAGAGAGAGAAATGGAGAATGGCAAAAACAGAGATGGAATTGCATGAGTTGAAGGAGAAATTCTGAAAGGAATAAGAGTTGCGCAAACAGGAGAGGGAAGCGTAGCAACAACAGGTACAACAAGGGCGCAACATGTGTGGATGGATGAAACAGTGCTCGTATAGGTAGTGGACTCATTAGAATAGCTGGCATCAGGAAAACAGGGTGAACCATTGCAGGAATAGGACTTTGCTCAGGAGATAGAGCGAGCGTTTGAACAAATGGATACGGACATGGAGCATCAAGAGTTAGAGCAAGATATCGACCTCATGCCTCACCACCAAGAGGTCGACCCACTAGCATCACCGCATCCAGAATATGAGAAAGTCCCAAGTGACCAAGGAGACACTAAGATCCTTGGAGATCAACTAAAAGGAGAGATGCACAACATCTCATTCAACGAGTCTCAACATAGAGTTGTGCAATCCTACAGAGTGTCAACTTCGGAAGATCATACATCTCCTACACAGTATGAGGAATGATTGATCATGTCTGACGTGCGCAAACATCCAACATCTTTGGTCGATTTTACTAGAGCATATGCCGAAGACACTAGCTCAAGTATCCACTTTCTGATAGCTGAGAATGAGGGAATGGCTAAGGAGCTACAGACGACCAAGCAAGGAGGAGAGTTGGTGACAACGTCCGCCCAAACAGAACTAAAGAAGGAAATACTAGATGAAGTATTGTCCCTTGACACAGTCATGCGAGCATTGTATTCCAAGTTTGGTATCGTGCATAAGGCAGTCGTCCATCTCAATGGATGGCAGCAACGATGTGCTAGAAGAGCACGTATCTTGTCGAATGTGCATGTTGTTGTTGATTACATGCAAACGTGGATGATGAGATACAAGGGATCCCCACTTCACTTGCTTAAGATGATGAAGCCCAGAGTGGTCGAGCTGAAGGCATGCATCCGGAGTCAGATCCAGAACTATGAAGAGCTCCCGCAACTCATCACTAGTCTATAGGCTTCCCATGCACATGTATTCAAGAGTATGGATGTTGTGGTGCGCGCACATGCGATCCCATCTATTGGGACTCTCACCCAGGCGAAGATAAAGGCACAGGTCTGACTAGAGCTTGACTCATACTTTGACAAGTAGCTGTGCATAGCCACCAGTCCAGTCTTGTCAATCAGTAGCAGACACCATGCATAAGTATGTTGTTGGTTCGGTCGCATTGAAGACAATGATGCACATGATTCCAGAAGAGTTGGACAGAGGAACCCGATCAGTGTACCCGAATGCTATGGAGGCAAGAGTCAAGTTCTAGAAAGATGTCACCTTGGAGTACACGGACTCCATCATGGACTACCGATCTTGGCATCAATACGCTAATATTGATCATCATGAGGATGTTGAAGAGTTGGACTTCCCATGGTTTTCCGAGTCATAGTGATATCTTGCATGGCTTGATCAAGCCATTTTTGTCTCACATGGGTACATGTGCATTGTAATGTAACATTTTGTCAAATGTAAGTTCCAGTGTCGATAGTTGGATGCAACAGTCATAGAGTAGATGAAGAGTCATGCAGGTAGATGAACTGTCACAAAGGGGAATGTCAAGGGTCACCCCACCCTTTGCTATAAATAGTCCCTCATAACTCATTGTAAAGGCTTTTGGTCAGCCAAGCTTCTGATAGGACTATCTTAGAGAGAGCTTGGACAATATTGTAACGAGCCTTGGCTTCTCCACTGCACAAAGCTATTACATCTCTTTAGAGGAGTAGGCGGTTGTGGCTGTAACGTTCCACTGTCGGAACTAGTGGTTGGACATGGATGTATTGTATGACTGGAACTTACACTTCTTAATATAACAAGAGCCAACACATTTCATGCATATGTTGTATTGTATTTCAGCTATCTGTTTACTCTAAATGATATATGTATTTGTTTTCTTACGCATGCATGTATAGCTATTTGTGTATGTATGTATGAATCTTTCTGAAATGTGTTGTTGGTTTAACCATCACTTTGGATTTCTAGCTAACTTGCCTTCCATGTTGTGATGCATCCTTGCTCATGTGTTCCCTTCTTAACTCCGTGCTATCACAGGTTTCCAAGGGGCACACTCATTTCAACCCCTATGTGTTAGAACCTCTCATGCACCTTCCTTGGCTCATTGCATATGTCACACCCTTGCTACCAACAAAGTTATCTTACTTGCTTCTGTGAGAAATCGCGGTCAAGGAATTACTGTACGACCCACTGCTAGGACTCCTACACCAAATGGTTTGAAGTCTAATTGAGAATTCTTACCGAGGAGATCCCCTCACGAGTGCAGCACCGTCAACAGGTGGATGTATCGTCATTGACCTTTTATTTATTTTTAAATGACTGATCTAGATTTCATGGCAGCCAAATATTCTTCATCTGAGTAACCATCAGAGGGTTGTGATTAACTCTAGCATTTCATCTTGTTGAATATTTTAATTAATTATCCAACTAGTAGGCAGAAGTTGAAGTTGTGCCATTTCCATTATCTCTTCCACTGGTTGACGAAGCGCTCTCCTCTTCCGAGCCAGTCGTAAAATAACAATTAAGAAGAATAGGGTGGTATATACCTGAAAGAAAGAACTTGAACCTGCAGATGAAATCTTAAAATCATCATTGTTGTTGTCGTCATTGTCAAACACAATAAGCACCTTTGATACATTGTCCCTCCATCTACATTCCAATTGCTTTGGTCTCACCTCCAAATCCTCCCTATTGTCACAATTAGAGGCTACCCCGTTCATTTTACCCCAATTGCATGCATCATCCATCACAAATTCAAATTATTCTTTAAACAATGCCGCTTGAATGTTCATGCAAACTGCACCGTAATTTCGACACCTAGAACAAGGTTCAAATAATTAACATAAGCGCAGGAAAAAACAAAATCAAAAGGAACATAGCAAAAAAGCACAAATATAAACAAAATTTAAGAGTGGGAACTCAAACCTAAAATAATTGAACGAAAAGAAAATCAGAGGCCGGATTGTTATAAATTTATTTGTATTGAAAGAGGAGTCAATTGAAGAATTGCAATTGTTCAGAGACGAAGGGTTTGGGAAGAGATCGTGACATCCAAAATCTTTCGTCATGGAACAACAAGAAGACAAAAATCAAAATCTCGCTTTCTCCCGCCTGTGTTTTATTGACTGAAAACTTGGAACCATCCAAATCCCCTGAAGCGTTCAAAATGTACATATACATTAAGTTATTATTTATTTTTTATTTTAAAATAAAAATAAATTCAAAATTCCCTTCGAACCCTATGAAATTACACACTTAGAATACATCGAAAGGGTTGTAGGGCAGTGGAGAACGGTGAATTTTACATAGCAAACCAACTTCAACTTCGTAAAGATCTGTTTTGTGATATTTTGACTAGGAATATTTTTTGGATTGCTTTTGACTTTGTTAAAAGCTAATAAATAGATATGGAAAACGTAATAATTTTTTGGTTAAAAAGTTAATATTGAGAATTCAATCAATAATATTAGGATATTAAAATTAATATTAAAATAGAAGAGTTATAAAAACATATTTAATAAAAATTATATAAAAATATGGGAGTATCTAGTAAATACAAAATTAAAATCCATCCATAAGAAAATAGAAAAGTAAAAAAAATATATATAAGAAAATTGAAATTATTATTTTGCCCATAAAAAATAGAATAAACAAAAATATATTATATATGAAAATAAATTATTGTAGCACCAATAAATAGAATAAACAAAAATATATTATATCTGAAAATAATTATTGTAGCACCAATAAAAATAGAGAAAAATGTAATTTAAAACAAATGAATATGCTTTGCCTAATTCTTTTGCAAAATCCATTAAGGATCTCAATTTTGATGCACTATCGAATATTTTGAATCACGTCTTGCCATGGCTTGTGAGATATCGAGTTTATATCATAGTCACAATGTGACATTGGACCATGGTTGACCATGGCCAACCATTTTTATTTGAGGGTATTTAATATTTTAGGGTTTATACACCTTTGGTTTATAATATTTGTCCCTTGGGAACAATGTAAACTTTGAAACGGGAACTGATATTGTTACCCATTTCGTAGAGATAGAAAAAAAGTGACCCGATTTTGAAAATGGGTGTTGCAGAACACATGTTTTTTTAGATCATAGTTTTTGGCACTTTAATTTTTTATGTACAGGTTTTAGAATAGTAGTGATTTTCATACTGATTTAAAAAAATGGTAATTCTGCATCAGACCCTTTTTCAAAAGATCTATTTTTTGACTTTAAATTTTCTAATGTATGAAAATTAAATAATTATTTTCTAAATTTAATAATTTTTGAAGTGGTCTTCTTCACAATTTTTTTTTTGTAGTGAGGCTTTTATTGTTTTGCATATTTAAAGAAGAACGTTGATATTTTAAATTTTCGATATTCTACATATTTATACATCGTTAATTAATTTTTCAATCCACATAAAATAATTGTCTCTAAAAAACAATAATTGACATAAAAATAACCATTTTTAACATAAATATAACTAAAAAACTACATGTTTTGATAATTTTTTTTTGCTAGAAATGACATGTCAAAATCACAATTTTATAGGAAATTTTAACTAAAAATGGTTAAATAATAGTTTTGTTTATGAATTTCATGTAAAAAAAAATGATAATAACCACTGTTTTTTCAAAAAATAATGATTAACATTAAAATTAATGTGAAAATCACATAATACAAATATTGAACGCATAACAACCTTAATTGAGTGCTTATTCTTCTTATAAAATGTCAAAGTCAAAACATTACAATTATAACTAATTAATAGTTACAAAAAATGGGATTGATTCCAAACATAACTTAAATTTAATCAACGATTTCACGTAATCCAAACTCTTCGTCTTCTAGAGTTTCATCATTGTCTTCTTCCACAATATTTTCTGCTTCATTTTTCTCATTTTCCTCTTCTAATGGAACTTTAATGTCTGCGAATCTCCTAATGTATGTCTTTCCAATCATTCCGTGTAATGGTAGTTGGGGTTTCTTTCCCTTTTTGCCACACGTTATTCACTAAAGTCCCCTTTCTTCAACCCAATTTTTTGCATTGCATCTGGAAGAAATTGAAGAGCATTAATTCTTTGCCGAATAAAATTGCACTATATTGGATCTTTTTCAATGGCAATGCAATTTCTTCATTTTTGAAGGCAACATGCTAGTGTTGTACCTAATTATCAAGCACAAAAGAAATAATGAAGTAAATTAGTACAATGCCATACAAATTAAGAAATAACATATTGAAATTCAATTCCATATAATTAAACTTACCTGAGCCAGAAAATAAATCTAGAACCCAATGTCCTTCATTTGAACATATGTATATAAGATAGTTAATCAATAACTGTGGTTTTTGATAGATGTTAATTATCTCTCCTTTTGCTTCTTTGTCTTCATATGTTAGTTTTCTCACAACAACATCATAAGTCAGTATTTGGCTATGACTCCTTTCATCTAGCCGATTAAAAATACTAGACATATAGCTATCATCTTTTGCCCAACTATCAATATGGATGAACTCACAATCATTTATAAATAATTGATCTTCACGGTTAAGAAGATTTCACTTTTGCCTATGACATGAAATAGTAAAAGTTCAATTAACTTGTACATAAATGATTTTTTAAACATTAATCAAATATATATTTTAAATGTCTTACCACGTAAGCTGCATCCTTGAATTTATTTTTCCCTTGAAGCATGACAATAAAAATAACTCCAGCAGTCCAATGGCCCGCGGGGGTGGCGGGGCGATTCTCAGAATTTCCCTGCCACCCCTGCAGGTCGTTGGACAGCCGGGGTGGGGCAGAGGATGGGGTGATTCGTGGAATCACCCCGCCACCCCCACAGGCCGTTGGGCCGCTAGGGTGAGGCGGAAGACAGGGTGATTCCCAGAATCAACCTGCCACTCCCGCGGGTCGTTGGGCTATCGGGTGGGGCAGAGGGCAGGGTGATTCCCGTAATCACCCCACCACCCCTGTGGGCCATTGGGCCGCCGGGGTGGGGGGAGGGTGGGCTGCCAGGGTAGGGTGGAGGGCGGGGTGATTCTCGGAATCACCCCACTAGCCATGCAAACCGTTGGGCTGCCGGAGTGGGGTGGAAGGCGAGGTGATTCCTGGAATCACCGCGCCACCCCCGTGGGCCATTGGGCTGCCGGGGTGGGGCGATTCCCGAAATCACCCCGCCATCCCCGCAGGTGGATGGGTCGTCGGGCTGGGGCGGAGGGCGAGGTGATTCGTAGAATCAACCTGCCACCCCCGCGGGCCGTTGAGCCGCCGGGGCGATTCGCGGAATCACCACGCCACCCTCGCGGGCCGTTGGGACGCTGGGGTGGCGCAGAGGGCGGGGTGATTCGCAGAATCACCCCACCACACCGGCGGGCCGTTGGGCCGTAGGGGTGGGGTGGAGGGCGAAGCGATTCCCAGAATTACCCTGCCACCACCGCGGGTGACTGGGCTGCCAAGGTGCGACGGAGAGCAGGGTGATTCCTGGAATCACCCTGCTACCCCTGCGGGCTATTGGGCCACCGAGGTGGGGTGGAGGGCGGGGTGATTCCTGGAATCACCCCGCCACCGCCGCGGGTTGTTGGGCCGCTGGGGTGGGGCAGAGGATAGGGTGATTCCCAG
The DNA here is from genome assembly GCA_031772625.1 of Pinus tabuliformis. NCBI lineage: Eukaryota > Viridiplantae > Streptophyta > Pinopsida > Pinales > Pinaceae > Pinus > Pinus tabuliformis. The sequence goes on along the minus strand of CM062817.1, from coordinate 1,443,018,758 downwards.
AATCACACCGCCATCCCTGCGGATCATTGGGTCACCGAGGTGAGGCGGAGGGCGGGGTGATTCCTGGAATCACCCTGCCATCCCCGCGAGTCGTTGGGCCGTCGGGATGGAGCAGAGGGCAGGGTGATTCTCGGAATCACCCCGCCACCCCCACAAGCCGTTGGGCCACTGTGGTGGGGTAGAGGGAGCAGTGATTTCGAGAATCATGGGGTGGGATGGAGGGCATGGTGATTCCCAGAATCACCCCGCCACCCCCGCAGTCCACTGGGCTGCCAGGGTGATTCTCGAAATCACCCTGCAACTCCCACAAGCCATTAGGCCGTCGAAGTGGGGTAGAGGGCAGGGTGATTACTAGAATCACCCTGCAACCCCCGCAAGCCGTTGGGGCGCTAAGGTGGGGCAGAGGGTGGGGTGATTCTCGGAATCACCCCACCACCCCCACGGTCCGTTAGGTTGCCGGGGTGGGGCGGAGGGCGTGGTGATTCCCGAAATCACACTGCCACCACCGCGGGCTATTGGGCCACTGGGGTGGGGCGGAGGGCGTGTTGATTCCTGGAATCACCCCACCACGTCCATGAACTATTGGGCCGCCGAGATGGGGCGAAGGGCGGGGTGATTCCGGGGAATGACCCTGCCAACCCCGCGAGTTGTTGGGCCACCAGGGTGGGGTGGAAGGCGGGGTGATTCCCGGACTCACCCCACCACCCCCGTGAGCCGTTGGGCCGTCGGGGTGGGAGGAGGGCAGGGTGATTCCAAGAATGGGCCGAGGAGGGGCAGATGGCGAGGTGATTCCAGGGAATGACCCCGCCAATCCCGCGAGCTGTTGGGCCACTGGGGTGGGCTGGAAGGCGGGGTGATTCCGGGAATCACCCCACCACCCCCGCAAGCCATTGGGTCGTCGGGGTGGGGCGGAGGGCGGGGTGATTCCAGGAATCACTCCGCCACCCCCACAAGCCGTTGGGCTGTGGGGGTGTGGCGGAGGGCGAGGTGATTCCTGGAATCACCCCGCCACCCTTGCAGGCTGGGGTGGGGAGGAGCGTGGGATGATTCTTGCGGGCTGGGGTGGGGAGAAGGGCGGGGTGATTCCCGGAATCACCTAGCCACCCTCGCGGGCAGTTGGGCCACCGGAGTGGGGGGGAGGGCGTGGTCATTCCTCGAATCACCCTGCCACCCCCATGAGCTGTTGGGCCGCTGGGGTGGGCTGGAGGGTGGGTCATTGGGCTGCCGATGTGGGGCGAAGAGCGGGGTGATTACTGGAATAACTTGGCACCCCCACGGGCCGTTGAGCCGCTGGGGTGGGGCGGAGGGTGGGGTGATTCCTGGAATCACCCCGCCACCCCTGCGGGCTGTTGGGCCACCGGGTGGGGCAGAGGGTGGTGTGATTCCCGGAATCACCCCGCCAACCCCCGCAAGCTGTTGGGCTACTGGGGTGGGGCGGAAGGCAACGTAATTCCTGGAATCACCCTGCCACCCCTGTGGGCTGTTGGGCCGGCGGGGTGTGGCGAAGGGTGGTGTGTTTCCTAGAATCACCCTGCCACCCCCGCGGGCCGTTGAGCCGCCGAGGTGGGGCGGAGGGTGGGGTGATTCCAGGAATCACCCTGCCACCCTCGCAGACCATTGGGCCACCGGGGTGGGGTGGAGGGCAAGGTGATTCTGGCGGGCTGTTGGGCCGCCAGTGTGGGATGGAGGGTGGGGTGATTTCGCCACCTCGCAATCCATTGGGTCGAAAGGCGGGTGATTCCCGGAATCAACCCGCTAGCTTCGTGGGTCGTTGGGCCACTGGGGTGGGGCGGAGGGCAAGGTGATTTCCAGAATCATGTTGCCACCTCCGCGAGCCGTTGGGCCGCTTGAGTGGGGCAGAAGGTGGGGTGATTCTCAGAATCACGCTACCACCACCGCAAGCTGTTGGGTTGACAGGGTGGGGCAGAGGGTAGGGTGATTCTCGGAATCACCCCGCCATCCCCGCGAGCTGTTAGGCCACCAAGGTGGGGCAGTGAGCGGGGTGATTCCCGGAATCGCCCCACCACACCCGCTGGTCATTGGGCCCCCGAGGTGGGGCCGAGGGCACCGGCCATTGGGCCGCCGGGATGAGGTGGAGGGAAGGGTGATTCCCTGAATCACCCCACCAACCCCGCGGGTCATTGGGTCGTCAGGGTGGTGCGGAGGTTGTCCGCAGCCCTCTGCCCCACCCTGGCGGCCCAACGGCCTACAGGGGTGGCAGGGTGATTCCTAGAATCACCCCACCACCCTCGCGAGCGGTTGGGTAGCCCTCCGCCCCACCCGTCTGGCCCAATGACTTACAGGGTGGAGAGGTGATTCCCGAAATCACCCCACCACCCCTGCGGGCCATTGGGTTATTGAGGTAAGGCGGAGGGCGGGGTGATTCTTGGAATCGCCCCGCTACCCTCGTGGGCCGTTGGGCCGCCGAGGTGGGGTGGAGGCTGTTAGCAACCCTCCGCCCCACCATAGTTGCCTAACGACTCGCGGGGGTGATTCCCGGAATCACCCCGCCACCCCCGCAGGCTATTGGGCCGCTAGGGTTGGGCGGAGACTGTACGCAGTCTCCACCCAACCTGGGCGGCCCAATGGCCTGCGGGGGTGGCAGAGCAATTTCAGATAGACCTCCGCCCCACCCAAGCGGCCCAACGACCTGAAGGGGTGGCAGAGTGATTTCGGGGTAATAGAATTTTATTGTATTTTAGATCCCATTATTTTATCTTTATGGTCATTACTAAAACATGTTTATTTATACTGAGGAAAGAAAAATTTATTCTACCAAAACATTTGTGTGTTTTTTTCCTCATAAACAACTCTTTTTTTGCACATAAAAATTCGGTTTTACAAACATTTTTTAAAATTGTTGAAAATTGACCCTAAAAAATACCATTGTTCCAGTATCAACACTTTTCATTTTCGGGGTGTTTTTTGCACAAAAATTTCGTTTTCACTACCATTTTTAAAACATGTTCAAAATTGACCCTAAAAAGAAAAACCATCATTCGAATATACACACTTTTCATTTTTAGCATTGTTTTTTATGTTTCTTCGTGGTTTTTTACCATAGTTTCTATTTTGAGTTTATAGTTCTCGTTTCAAGGTTTGCATTGTTTGAGTGTAAGATTGTTCCCTTGGGTTCATAATCCCTTGGGGTTTTAGTATTAATGCCTTGGGTTTATTATTCCCTTAGGTTTATAATATCGATCCCTTCGGTTTATTATTCCCTTGGGTTTATAATATATATCATGGTTAATCATGGTCAATCATAGCCAGCCATAGTCAACCATGGTCAAATGTCACATTGTGATAAAATTTGTCCCCATATGAAAATCATGGAAAATCATGGACAATCATGGTCAACCATGGTCGAACGTTGCATTGTGAGAAAGATTGTCTCAATATGAAAATAAATCATGGTTAACCATGGAAAATCATGGTCCAACGTTGCATTATGACTGTAGATTTTAACCCTGTACACAAATTACTTGCATACGAATTCTATGAATAGAAAATAAACAATGGCGATAGCATAAAACATAAAACATATATACACAAAGATTTTTCCCTTGATCCCAGAACCGAGAATACCAGATTTATTTTTCATTATATTTCTTTCAATGTTATAATACAGATATATACATGTCAAAGCATCCATAAACCCCAATCCATTAACCTTGGATTAGAACATAATCGCAATTCCTTTGACCGGATCTACAAAATACCATGCGAAAGAAAACCATCATACCCAAAACCATGTGCAAAATCCATGCACAAAACCATAGGTAGGTCCACCCACCTAACATAAGGTCCCAAAAAGATTTCCCTGGGCACTACTCTAGACCCCATATAGGGGGGCTACCACCCTATGCAAACCCCCCACTGCGCCCAATGCAACGAAGGGAAGGTTGGCCACTGCCCCTCCAACTCCTCAGCTTCGCACATGGGGCTAGTTCCTGGAAAGAATATAACACACACCCAACATTATCCCACTTGTTGTTTTATTTCCATAGGGGTCCACAAGAGAACTTAGTAATTGGTCCATCCCTGAAATGGCCATTGTTTCTCTACACTAAGAAAAATTCTTAGTTCTCACAAACTTTGTTAATGCATCTACAGTATTCTTCAAAGTGTCCATCTTTACCAACAATGTCTTTTTGTCCTCAAACATATCCCTTACAAAGTGATACTGAACATCAATGTGCTTTGTATTTGAATGATAAGCAGGGTTCTTTGCCAAGAAAATTTCACTTTGGTTGTCACAGTCTATCCTTATAGTTAGTTGTACCAACCCTATACTTGAGCACAATATCTGCAACCAAACTGCTTCCTTGTTTGCATGAGTGGTTGCCATGTATTCTGCATCTTTAGTTGAAAGTGCCACTACAGACTCTCTCTTGGTCATCCAATTGACTACACCTCCAAATAGGTTAAACACATACTGACTTGTAGACCTTCTCTGATCCAAATCTCCAGCCCAGTTTGCATCGACAAAGTCATGGATGTCCAAAACTATGTCTAATCCTGGTAATCCTTTGTAGCACAAACCGTAATCACTAGTGCCACGCAAATACCTGAAAACCCACTTCACTATTGTCCAATTCTCAATACTTCTTCCATGGTTTTGACATAAACCTGCTCAATACTCCGACTGCATGTGCAATGTCTAGTCTAGTACAAACCATTGCATACATCAAGCTACCAACTGCACTTGCATATGGAACACAAGACATGTCATCTTCCTCTTCTCTTGTCTTGGGACATTGTTCAACATATAACTTTACACCTACAGGAAAAGGAACCTGCAGCGGTTTACTATCCTCCATATTAAACCTCTGTAGTATTGTCTCAACATAGTTCCTCTAGTTTAACTAGATCTTCCTCTTTGCCCAATCTCGTTTAATTTCCATGCCCAAAATATAGTTTGCAACACCAAGATATTTCATGTCGAATTTGGAGAACAATTGGGTCTTCAAATCCTGGATAATTTCTTTGTTATTTCCAATCAACAACATATCATCGACATAAAAGACCAAATAAATAACACAGTCACCAATTAATTTAAAATGAACACAGTGATCTGATTTGCTTTTGGTGAAGCCAAGTCCCTGTATAAATGTATCAAATTTATGATACCACATCATTGGTGACTACTTTAACCCATGAAAAGAATCTTTTACCCTGCATACCATTTCTTTCTTACCCTTCACCTCAAAGCCTTCAGGTTGCTTCATGTAGATATCTTCTTCAGATCCTTGTGTAGAAATGGTGTCTTCACATCCATCTATTCTAACTCAAAATAAAAAGTAGCAACAACAGATAAAAATAATCTAATAGAAGCTACCTTAGAAACATGAGAAAAAATATCTCCAAAATCAATCCCCAACACCTAGGAATAACCTTTTCCTACCAACCGAGCTTTACATTTCTCCACATTGCCTTCTACATTTATCTTCTTCTTAAACACCCATTTTCTTCCAATTGGTTTTCTTCCAGCCGAAAACTCTAAGAGATCCCAAGCCTCATTTTTGTCCAAATATGCCATTTCATCAACCATGGCCTCTTTCCAGAGTTTACCATCCTCTGAATTTACTTCCTCCATGACATTTATGAAATTATCATCAGTAATAGAAAAAGAATAATTTGAATAGATAACAAATGGACTATACCTTTCTGGCTTCCTTCTTTCTCGAACCGATCTTCTCATAGATGGGATTTGTGGCTCTTCATCTTCTGATTCCTCTTCTGGTGTAGAGTCTGATTCTTCCTCCTTTAGCTCAAAATATATCTTCTCAGGTTCCTTTGATAGCAATTCATGTTTAATAACATCTTCCACCTCTCTAAACACCACATCTCAAATGTACACAACCTTCCTTGTTTCTGGGTTACAAAGCTTGTAACCTTTTAAACCATCCTTATTCCTTGTTAGCACTCTGTAATTTTTTGAGATTGTAGAAGAAAATCACAAAGGTAACCACAAACCTACTTTGGAAGTTGGGATCTAGCCTTGCCATATTTAGAGAGGGCTCTCCCTGTAAGATTTAACTTTGTCATATTGAATATTAGGCTAGTTATGAAGTTTAAGGTTTGAATTGTATTTGAATGGTTGGTTGATAACTAGATTACCATTGGGCTATGGAGTTTGTTTCAAAAAGTACGAATCGATTTCAGTGTTTACAGATAGATTGCACAGGGCAAGGTAGCCAAACTGATTGGATTATTTTAGTTTATGAGATGGGAAGGAAGAAAAAATTAAGATTCACTTTAGATATAGAGCATTGTTACCTGAATTCTATATTTAAAGTTCAGTAGAAAACATGGAAATTATTCAAGGCGGGGAGCAGAGTGTAGATTTAAACAAATTTATCCTTTAATTATCTATTGAATAATTCAAATTAAGAAACAAATATGTGTGATAAACAGAGAAATATAAACACATAGAACAATAGAGACACTTCACCAACAACTTGAGACATGAATCCCGTGAAAGAGCTTTCTGTATTACTCGTAGATCCGTTGATGCTTCAATAATGTACAATAGTGTTCTTTTGTATAAAAATCAACCTATATACTTCAAATGATCAAGTAATTATACTAATTTATTACAAAATATCTTGATTTAAAATATCAATATTTGTTACGAATATCTATACAAATATCTTGAAACAAAATTCAAGAATTTATTACAAAAAGTATAAAAATAGACTAAACTATTTTAAAAAACATCAGTAGGTTGAGTGTTAATGTTGTTTCTGGGCATTTTGGCAGTGACTAGGCCTTTAAATGAGCAGTGTTGTTTGTCTTTCTGGAAAATGTGTTGTGTTGTCCCATTTTTCATCACATTCTGTTTGATAACTGTAATTGTTGAATGTGCAATGGTATTTACCTTGCTATCATTTGTCCATTTGCTACTTGCTAATTAAAATACGTTGAATGTGTCCCCATTGTCTTATTTCCTTTGTTGCTTTTGCTTATCATTCGTGCTTCTTAGTTTACTAATTTCCCCTTTTCATTAAATTAATTCATTTGATAGACTATTAGGAGATTTTGGGAAATAATATTAACGGGAAATGATTTCTAATGATAATATAACGATAGCAAAGGGGGGTTGATTCTTTTGAATTGCATAATGATCCATTTTAATGATGAAATCTAGAGGGATTTCAAATTTTGAATGGATGTACGTGGAGGGGCCACGTGGTAAGTTGGTGTTGGTGGAAATGAACATAATCAAAACAGTAAGTCATATCAGTTGCATGCATGGAGGCCGGGAGATGGAACAGTAAGCAGGAGCGGGATCAGGAGGGAAAGGAGTGAGGGATGAGTGGTTTTCGGATGGGTGGTGTAAGTGGTTAATGGTATTGAGAGGGGGGGTGCGAAATCATGAAGGAGGGACACATAGCAGTGGGGAAAACCACTTTTCGTACCCCCCACCCCCGCCATTAAAGAGAAATATACCAGGGGGTTTTGAAAAGGCTTAAGAGTCATTAGATCAAAGCGGGGTCGTGATCGAGGGAGGTAAGGTGTGGAAGGTTTAACCATGGGTGGACTCGACAACCCATTAAATTTACCATATAAATTATCACATCTGGAGGGTTTAGCGCAATCAATGAGGGTACACGGGAGCAGAACCACAGACCGAGACTCGAGAACCCTTTTAAATCCATTGTATCACTTATTACATCCCTTGAGGGCTTAACCACAAATTTGAACCTGAAAAACCTTTCAAAATCCACTTTATAAATTATCGCATCAAGGAGGAGTTATCGCAATCGGCGAGTAGGAGATTTACCATTTTCCATAGTGCTTTGTCAACGAACTGGACCCGATAGCCCATTAAATCACAACATATAAAATATCGCATCTTGAGGGCTTTTAACACATCATGATTGGCAGGATTTATCAACGGCCAAGACTTTAACGCAATCAGCAGCGGGAATGTTATCGTAATCACAATCGGGAGAGGGACTTTGTGGGGGAGGGACTTTGCGAGATGGTGTGATATGCGATAATGCATGGCTAGTGGGATAGGGAAATTCCAAATGTGATTTCAATTGCCTATGAGGATTGGAGACACGTGGCCTGTGGGCCCGATTCATGTTATAACATATAGAGGGGTTTATATATAATGTATTATGTTGTAATACATTACAATGTAATGTATTATAAAAGTCTTTGTAGTACGTTTAATGATATGGGGAAACAGATAGAGTTAAATTTATAGTAACAAATGGGAATGCAGTTATAGTTTATGTATCAAATGGAGTATAATTAATGAAATAATATGGAATATGGATAGAGTTTATGGAAATGCGACTAGGGTTTGGGAATTAAATAATGGATTAAGGCTAGAGTTTATGGAAACAAACATAAAATGGGCATGATGGGTTAATGGAAATCTAGAAATGGGGTGATAGTTATGTGGGTCCCAGATAGGGTTAAAAATCATATTTCATATTCATAATGGGGGAAACTGTTTTTCACAAGGATAGATGAAAATATAATTTGAAACTGTAGCAGAAATAATTTTTAGGCCTTTATCTACTTTTGAAGCGCAAGCTTCATTCTGGCCTATCTTTCAATTGAGGAGTTGGATTTGGGTGTAGGATGTACCGTTGGAAATCTCCTTCTAAGCATTTTTTAATGAAAACACCTGTAGTCTGATTTGATCCAAACATTGTCATGAAAAAAATATCCTCAAATCTTAGTACTTGGTGTCGCTTTGGAAATAATTTGTAGGACGAAATATTATTTACAAAATCTCAAACATAATAATGATCAGCTGCAACCAAGCAATACTATAAAAATTTTAGGACCCTAACATATCCAATAAAGATGCACCTTTCAGATTTACTGTCCAACTTGGTTCTTTTCTACTTTGGAACATGTACTTATGAATCATATCCAAATACCCTTAGATGTGAAAGAGAGGGTCTATTACCAGTCCATACCTCTTGTGGAGTCTTATCCTTCAACATTGATGAAGGTGATCTATTAACCAGGTAACATGCAGTCACCACTACCTCTGTCCATAATTCCTGTCCTAACCTGGCACCACTTAGCATGCTTATGCAAATCTGTTTTGCTAAGGTGTGTATGGAGTAGTATTATGTTGTGCTATACCGCACTTCTTATAGAATTCTTCAAATTCCTTCTTGCAGAACTCGCCACCATTATCTGTCCTCAACCCCTTTATCTTCTTCTCTATCCGATTTTCCACGAGAGCCTTAAATTCTTTAAACTTGTAAAAGACTTCAGATTTCTTCCTAAGGAAATATATCCATGTATTCCTTGAGAAGTCATATATAAATGATACATAGTACACAGAATTACCCAATGATGGAACCGACATAGGTCCAAACACATCACTACACACAAGCTCTAATATCCCTTTTGCCCTCTTAGCACCAGAGGGGAAACTCACCTGACTCTGCTTCCCATATACACAATGTTCACAAAAATTGAAATCGAGAGAAAAATTAGACATACCTTCTACCATACCATACCATGAAGTATTAAAAGGCCCTTCTCTCCAATATGTCCAAGCCTTTGATGCCATAACATGGTTTTTTCTCAAGACCACTAGATTTTCTACTCCACTATCAAGAACCACAAAACTGTTGCACCCATTAATAACAGTGCTAACCAGAGGCTTGTAAAAAGTTCCAATCCGAAATCCCCACATCAATATCAGTGTTCCCCGAACCATCTTGTTGGTATCTTTATCGAACATTGTTTTTACACCTGCATCATCCCTCTTGCTTACAAAAATTATATTTCTGGCCAATGCAAGAATATGCATAACACACGGAAGTTTTCTAATCCTTCCACCTTACAACTTTAGCTTGAGTTTTTTCGTGTCCAATGATTCCAGACTTCCTATCATCCCCTAAGAAGAAATCAACACCATCATATTTCTCATGCTCTTAGAACCACTCCCTGTGGGGAGTGAAGTGAAAGGATGCACCTGAGTCAATCAACCATGCCTCATGATCTACCTATGCACTTTACGAAGAATCCAAGTACACATCCCCACCTTCAACTGAGGTGGTTTTTGCCTCTGCAGAAGGAGAATCATCAAATCCCTTTCCTTTCTAAGGAGATTTAGGTCTACAGTCCTTTTTTAAGTGTCCTTCCTTTTCGCATTTCCAGCACACCTTTACAAGTTTTCTTAGAGATTTAGATCTCCCACTCGAGGAATTTATTTTGTTTCTATTCTAGGACCTTCCTTGTGCAGACAAGGAATAACGATTCTGACCCTCCACATTTTTCCATCTCATCTCCTTCGAAAGCAAGGATGAGACAATTTCATCAAACTACAAGGTAGTTGTACTGTTACCTATTGCAACAACCAAACTACCCCACAAATCTGGTAGATAACACCACATGCTGCTGCACTTATCCTCATCTGATATTTTAATATCAATAGATAACAATTGACTTACCACAATATTAAATTCATTTATATGCTCAGTCACTAAGTCTCCATCCTTCATCCTCAGGTTAGAAAACTTTTTTCGTATGAACAATTTATTCACCAGAGACTTAGATTGTTACAAAGTCCCTAAATTGTGCCACAAAGCCTTCGTCGAAGCTTCCACTGATACATTCATAAATACTAAATCTGAGATACACAACCGTATTGTGCTCTTTTATTTTCGACCCAACTTCTTCCAGTCTTCATCGGAGATTGTCATTCGTTTAGTACTGAGATCTACCATGATCGACTGAGCTTTAGCCACAAACAAATCCTCCATATTGAGTTTCCCCAACTCAAATCTCTGACCATTAAATTTCACGATCTCTATCTTTCCACAACATGCCATTTTCTTTCACTGCAAGAATTGATCCTGCAGATATCACACTAAATATGGTCTAACATAGGCCTAAGAAAAACCACTCAACAACAAGGTGTCCCCTTGGAGCCGAAACGACTCTAATACCAAATGTAGGTTTTAACCCTGTACAGAAATTAGTTGCATACGAATTCTAAAAATAGAAAATAAACAATGGTGAGAGCATATAACATAAAACAGACATACACAAATATTTTCCCCTGGATCCCAAAACATAGACTACCATATTGATTTTTTATTATATTCCTTTCAATGTTACAGTACATATATATATTGTAATAGCCCTGGAGAAAATTTCATGCAATAAAAGTTAATAAAGGAAAAATGAGACCATGGTTAAGGGAAACTTTTTCCAAGCTGAATTTTGGGCAAATATATCCTACTAGACATCACTGGATGTGTGTTTTGGCTAAGGAAAATTGACAAAGGCAAAGGCAAAGGCATTAAAAGGCAAAAATGCATTTTGGCACATTTATTTATAAAAATTAAGGAAATTAGGAGAAAAGTAAGGTGAAAAGTCATAGGTTTCATGTGAGGAACAAATTGGAGGAAAATAATGGAAAATGAAGAAAATAGAGGCCTTGTGCATAAAAAGGTTTCTGAGGACTAGTTCATGGCTTTTGTTAGTTCAAGTTTTGAGCTCTTTCTCATTTTTCACTCTCTCTCTCACTCTTGGTCACTTAAAGTTTTCTTGGAGCACTCTAGTTGGAGAAAAGGAAAGGGAAAGCAAGGAAAGGAAAGGAAAAGCAAACAAGGATCAAGAAAAGGAAAGCAGGATCATGCAGCATCAGCAAGAAGTTGGTAGGCAACCTTTTGCATGTGTGATTTCCTAGATGGTTTGGACATGCATGGCTTTGCATGTTGGTGTATGGTTCTATTGTTGTCGATGGCATGGTATTTCCAGGTTATGAATGTGGATTTCAACCTAGCCTAGAATTTTTCTGGATGCCATGGTATGTTGGGATGTTTATTTCATTTTTTGAGCTTTGGTTTGTAGGATGGATTTCCGAATCTGGAGTGGAGGTGGTATCAAGGTTCATTCTAAAAGGTCTAGGAATCCCTTGACTAGTTTTGGCGGGATACAAAGTAAAGACTAAGGGAGTAGTCTAGGTTTAGGGCTTAGTGATCCGTGTTTGGATTGCGGTAAATCTCAAAACACAAGGAGATGGAAAATCCCTCAAGGATAATGATGGATTTTGGATGGCATTCCAAGTTCTGTTTGATTGTGATCGAAGCACCATTTTGGTGTGATCATGGTTTGATGAGGGTGGAGTTGATTTAACCTTTGGATTCCCTTGGTTGTTGTTGGATTGGTTGTTCTATGAGATCCCACATTCTTGCTTGGAATATGGCATGGGGGTGACTGGCTGAAAGAGAGATTTGGCTCAACCATGTCTATGGTGAGGTGGTACGTGGAAGTCGCGAACTTGGTTGTTGTCTATGATTAATAAAATATAAATTCTCTTACTTTTGCACTCATTTAGATGTGTATTTAATGGTTTTCATATCTCTGATATTTACATGGTTTAATGCTGGTTATAAGCATGGTTGTGTGACTGGTTTATGTCATGGTTATTTCGTGTATTTACTTGTAACTGTTAAAGGGATGGATGCAAGACGTAATTGATGATGTAGTAGTTCAATGGATAAGGATATGATCCTTCTGGTTATGTTTCATAAGTTGTTTCAGTCATTTATGTTATGTCTTGTATCCTAGACCTGTAGGTTGCATTGATACTAAATGTTTGACAGAATGTCAGTCCTGGTTGGGGATGCTTAGGCCTAGTCCTGAGGGTGATTTTTGATTGATCAACATGGTTATGATGTTTTTAATGATTTCTAAAAGTTACAATAATTTCTGGGCAGAGGCCGAGATTCTCGACTAGAAAAGTGGCTCAAATCTCGGGGTCACTGGCACAAAACTGGCAATTTTGGACCACGGTCGCTGGTAGGGAGGCCTATGAGAGTGAATTTAGGTTGCTGGTCACTCCCTTGTCCATAGCATGAGAGAAACTAAGGCATAAAAGATAAATAATAGCAACTAGGCCTAGGGATAGGCTGTTTGAGTGGTTGAATTGTCTCCTAAGGGGTCTATTGATGATGTTAGATGATTGTGTGTGAGATTATGTCAATTCTGCTTCCTTAAGGTGACATAGGAGGTCGAATATGATTGTAGTGGAATATCTCCTCATTTTTACACCAGTTGGCATGGTTAATTTGGGTAGACCTGGGAGGGGGTGTTATAGAGTGGTATCAGAGCCAAGTTACTCTCTCTTTGGGTCATATTTGGTGCTACAGATATGGGTGAATGTGTTGGTCATGCATGCATGCCAGATGCATGTGTGGCTCTTACACTGATGCTCCATGTACTTATTGTACTGCATCATATTGATCATGATAGAAGTAAGGTTATCATGACTAACTTTATGTTGATTCATGGAATGCATCGTCATGAGTATATGATTGGTTATACAACTATATGCAACTTGATTACATTCTTTTATGTTGGGTTGCATTCTTGGTTATTTGATTACATGCATCAGTCTTGTAGGTTGATTACAAGAATTGATCACTTATGCTCGACTACATGTGTTATGTGTACGTTTATTTGATTAGGCATTGCTTATGTAGGTTGATAGTTGCATGAGGCAATGTCTATACTAGAGTAATGGTTGTTTTCATGCATGAGGTCATAGCATGCATTGTTGATATGGCCTTACATAGATGACTAAACCTAGCTAGTATGATGGTTATCCGTTGATTCACTTATTGATATATGTCTATACGTTATTTCGGTTATGTTGTACATGCATCATGCTGATTTGATGATCTTGTAGACAAGGTATCCTCCCCGAATTATGATAAGGTACGTTGATTTATGGTGATTTGGTTTAGCTAACATAGTATGCCTTGCAGGAAAGAGATCAGATGGCCAGTAAGCTGGTAGACTACATAGAATATCCTTATGAATCATATGGGAATCATGGTGTGGGGCACTCTTTTTGAATTGGCAGACACATCGATAAACCTGAAGGAAGAAATAAGGAGCAAAGCAGACAATGACAAAATCATCCAGGCACAAGAGAACAAGTAGAGGTGAATGCGATATTACTTTAGAGTTTGTTAGATTTGCAGTGACAGGGACCTCTTCGAATCAGCCATGGACATGAGGATCGAACTAATGGGGAATTTGGGAACAAGTCTCATAGTAGACCCAGTTCAGATAGATCTAACACTATTGGAGATGGCAGGTTGTTGGACACTCTGGATAGGAGAGGTATTGGACACATGTATTACTCTAGTTCTGGTTCTAACAGAGATCATGATCATTATCATTATCATCTGTACATGAGGAATGATATGGGATACTTGTCGGATGAGTTCAAGAAGGAAAAGCCATCTGCATTTGATGGAGATATGAAGAAATCGCAAGATGCAGAGGCTTGGTTTGTTGATATGACGAAATTCTTTATATTGCATGATTACTCAAAAAACATTAAAGAAAGGATATCCCTTTTCAGTCTCAAAGGTAAAGCAAATATTTGGTGGGAAGACATGAAGAATTTCAAGGACATACATGAGGATGATTTGACTTGGCATGTGTTTTAAAGGATCTTCAAGAAGAGGTACTTGTCTGAGAGGTATTATGATGACAAAGCTAAGGAGTTTTATTAGTTGTGGATGGGTTCTATGACAGATGAGGAGTATACTAGCATATTTTTGGAGCTCTTAACATATGTGGCTTACCTCAAAGAGGAGAAGGCCAAGGTTTAGAGATTCATCAGTGGATTTCCAATTGCATGCAGAGACTGAATTGAGCTTGATGAGCCTAGATCGTTGGAGGAGGCCATTCGAAAGTTGAAGCATTGTTATGAGCAGTCAAAGCACAAAGTTGAGCCAAAACATGCCTTGAAAATAAATGAAAAATCTAAAGAAAAATGGCCACCAAAGCGAGGAAGACCTCAAGATGAAAGTGAGAAAGATAATGCAGTTCCTTACAAGAGGTTCAATGCAACAGAAGAGGGACATGGAGGGAAGCAGGCTAGAGGTGATGGTAAGGAACCATTACAGTGTTGGATATGTGGTAAGGATCATTGTAAGAGGGATCATCCACAGTATCAGAGTGGTGGTAGACCCTAGATCTGCAATTCTCAGGAGGTGCATACGGTTGGTGATGTTGGTCATAGAATTTCTTAGATTTATGCAGTTGTGGACAACAGGCAGGAAGATAATCAGGCATTGATCATTGAGATGGACGGCAAGCTTTTTCATCAAGTTGTTTCTATTTTGATTGGTCCTGGATCTAACTATAGTTATATTAGTCCTAGCCTAGTGGATAAGTGTGGTTTGAGAGAAGAAGTGCATGCACAATCTTGGTTGGTATAGTTGGATACACGTATGAAGAAGCGAGTTCACCATTGAGTAAAAGCTTATGCATTTGAGTTAAATGGTATGCCTACAACAACACATTTGTGTATTGCCATTAGAATCGTATAGTATGCTTTTGGCTATGGATTGGATATACCTTCACAAAACCAAACTGGATTGCTTCAACAAGGCCATTGAGTGTGTTGATGATAGTGGGGAAAAGAGGACCTTGTAGGGAAAGAAGAATCCTACATTAGTGAGGATCATTATGCATAGTTGTAGAAAGGGTTGTGTGATGTTTGCAGTACACATTTCCAATGACAAGGGTAAGGAGGTCGAGGATGATGATGTGTTGAGCAGGTACCCAGTTTCGTAGCCATTTCAGTACGCATTCCATGAGGACATTATAGAGTTTCCACCTCACAAGGAGGTAGAATTTTCTATTGAGTTAGTTCTAGGGGTAGTTCCAACATCGAAAGCACCTTACAGGATGATCACACCTATAGTTGAAGTTGCAGCTAAAGGAAATGTTGGACAAAGGATACATTAGACCAAGTGTATCACCTTGGGGTGCACCAGTGTTTTTTGTAAAGAATAAAGATGGTACTCTTAGATTGTGCATTGATTACAAGAAGCTGAACAAAGTAACAATCAAGAATAGGTACACTTTGTTGAGGATTGATGATTTGTTTGATCAGCTAAAGGGAGCAACAGTATTCTCTAATATTGACTTGAGATCAAGATACCATTAGGTACGCATCAAGGAAGAGGATATCTTCAAGACTACATTCAAGACCAGGTATGGGTGTTATGAGTTTGTTGTTGTTCCATTCGGTTGGACTAATGCTCCAGCTACATTCATGTGTTTGATGAATAGCATGTTGCATCCTTATTTGGACAAGTTTGTTATTGTATTCATTGATGACATATTGGTATATTCTAAGAATGAGGAGGAACATGTCAAACATTTAGCAAAAGTCTTGAGATTTCTAAGAGAGGACCAGTTGTATTCTAAAATTAGCAAGTGAAACTTCTTTCAGAATGAGGTACATTACTTGGGACATGTTGTCTTCAAGGAAGGCATAGCAGTAGATATGGAAAAGATAAGGGTTATCATGGAATGGGAAGATCCTAAGAATGTAGACGAGGTGAGATCATTTATGGGATTGACAAGTTATTATAGGAGGTTCATCAGGAACTTCTCACACATTTCATATCCTATCACACATTGCAATGGAAAGGTAAGAAGTTTGAATGGAAATCGAAATGTGAATATAGTTTTGAGCAGCTTAAGCAGTTGTTAACACATGCACCAGTGCTAAAGTTTGTGGATCCAGACCATGAGTTTGTTGTGTGTACAGATGCTTGTAAAAGGGGAATTGGTGGAGTTCTCATGCAAGAAGGACATGTAGTGTGCTATGAGTCATGAAAACTGAATGAGCATGAGAATATATCCGACACATGATCTTGATATAGAAACAATTATACATGCATTGAAGATGTGGAGACATTATCTTCTGGGTAGGAGGTTCACATTGATGAGCGATCATAGTGGGTTGAGGTATTTGTTTGACCAACCGAATCTAAATTCCAGGCAAGCTAGATGGTTGGCCACCCTTAGTGAGTTTGAATTCGAGATCAAATACATCAAAGGGAAGGAGAACTGGTTTGCAGATGCTCTTAGAGGGAAGGTACATGTAAATCATATAGTAGCTATAAGGTCTTATGTGACAGAGTTACAGGATAGGAGTTTGCAGGCAAGTTAGTGGGATGAAAAATACATGGAGATCATGCACAAGTTACAGAAGAGTATAGGTACATTTGTACGTGATTAGGATGCAGACTATTGTCTCATGACAGATGACTTGGTGAGGTTTCGAGACAGGATCTATGTGTCGAATTGCAGTGAGCTCAAGAATCTTATCTTGAGGGATTTTTGTGTGAAACCATATTAGAGTCATCCAGAATATTAGATACATTGATGGTGGTAAATAAGTTCTATTATTGGCCAAATATGAAGAAATAAGTGGCTAAGTTCGTGGCTAGATTCTTAGATTGTTAGCAGGTAAAGGCAGAGTGCAAGAATCCAAGTGGTCTACTACAGCCTATTGCAATTCCAGAATGGAAATTGGAGGTCATTTCTATGGGTTTCATTACAGGTATTCCAAGGATAGTGAAGCAACATGATTCTATTATGGTTGTGGTCGACAAGTTGAGCAAGGTAGCTCACTTCATTCCGGTAAAGACTACATATTCAACAAGTGAGGTAGCATAGGTGTTCATCAAAGAGATAGTAAGAATACATGGTGTTCCAAAGAATATTGTGTCAGACAGGGATGCAAAGTTCACTTCCAAGTTTTGGAAGGAGCTATTTCCAGGTTTGGGTACAGAGTTGGCCTTCATCATAATTTGTCATTCATAGACAAATGGTTAGATAGACAAGGTCAACAAGATCTTAGAAGATATGTTGAGGATGTATGTGATGCATCGGCAGAGGAAATGGGAAGGGTATCTACCATTGGTTAAGTTATCATACAAAAATGGTTATTAGGAATCATTGAGGATGAGTCCTTTCGAGGCATTGTATGGGTGGAGTTGTAACACTCCTAACAGCTGGAGTGATCGAGTGAATAGGGTACTTATTGGACTAGACATGTTGGTAGACATGGACCAGGAAATGGAGGTTATAAAGAAGAATCTAAAGGCAACACATGATAGATAGAAGAGTTATGCATATCAACATAGGGTGTTCAAAGAGTTTCAGGTTGGGGAGTATGTGTATTTGCGCATCAAGCCCAAGAAAAGCTCTTTGAGGATTGGTTCATGTGCCAAGATGGCAACACGGTATTGCAGGCCTTTTGAGATACTTGAGAGTGTTGGACCAGTGGCATATCGACTTGCACTGCCTCCAATAGTGAAATTTCATGATGTTTTCCATATTTCATTGCTTAAGAAATATATAAAGGATGTTGATCATGTTATTGATTGGTTTGTATTGCAGGTGGAGAAAAAATGAGAGTTCTAGTCAGAGCCTCAATGCATATTGCAGCAGAAACATCTCATTCTTAGGGACAGAGTCATAGAGCAAGTTAAAGTGTAGTTGAAGCACTTTGCACCTGAAGAAGCTACATGGGAGATGATATATCAAATGCAGGCTCTATATCCTTCTTTTTTTGTTGGTTGAGGCAAAGCAGTTTTGTTTTGATGTGGTTTATGTTGGCATATTTTTTTGCTGATGTTTCATATATATATATGTATATGGATGTAAATAATGTAATGAGATGCATTATAAGGCTCTAGTATGTGGTATGGTTATTATATTGTCATGTTTTCATGGTGATTTTCTTTTGAGCAGGTTCTTCATTGTAAATACTGCAAGAAGCTAAGTTATAAAGCTCCATAGGTAGTATGTTTTCTTTTCAGCGGTTTTACTAAGGTCATGGTGTGGTTTAACATTGAGGATGATGTTCCCAAAGTGGGGGGGTTCTATAACATCCCTGGTGAAAAGTTCATGTAATAAAAGTTAATAAAGGAAAAGTAAGACCACAGTTAAGGGACACTTATTCCAAGATGAATGTTGGGAAAATATATCCTAGTGGGCATCACTGGATGTGTGTTTTGGCTAAGGAAACTTGGCAAAGGCTAAGGAAACAGCATTAGAAGGAAAAAAGGAATTTTGGCACATTTATTTATGAAAATTAAGGATCTTAGGAGAAAAGTAAGATGAAATGTCACATGTTGCATGTGAAGAAATTGAAGCAAAATAATGGAAAATGAAGAAAACGGAGGCCTCATGCATAAAAAGGCTTCTGCAGACCAATTCATGGCTTTTTCTAGTTCAATTTGGGACCTCTCTTTCATTATTCACTCTCTCTCTCACTCTTGGTCACTTAGAGTTTTCTTGGAGCACTCTAGTTGGAGAAAAGGAAAGGGAAAGCAAGGAAAGAAAAGGAAAAGTAAGAAAGGATCAAGGAAATGAAAGTAGGATCAAGATGCTTCAGCAGGAATATAGGTAGGAAACCTTTTGCATGTGTGATTTCCTAGGTATTTTGGACATGCATGGATTTGCATGTTGGTGTATGGTTCTCTTGCTATCCGCGGCATGGTATTGTCGAGTTATGACAATGGATTTCAGCCTAACCTAGCCTCTTTTCCAGATGCCATGGTATGTTGGGATGTTTATTTCAATTTTTGAGCTTTGGTTTGCCAGATGGATTTCAGAATTCGGGGAGGAGGTGGTCTCAAAGTTCATTGCCAATGGCATAGGAATCCCTTGACCAGTTTTGGTGGGATACATAGTAAAGCCTAAGGGAGAAGTCTCGGTTTAGGGCCTAGTGATCCAGGTTTAGATTGTGATAAAGACTGATAAAAGAGGAGATGAAAAATTACTCAAGGATAGTGATGGATTCTGGATGGCATTTCAAGTTATGTTTAGTTGTGATCGGAGCACCCGTTTTGGTGTGATCACAATTTGATTAGAGTGGAGGTGGTTTAACCTTTGGATTCCCTTGTTTTTTCTTGGATTGGTTTTTCTACGAGATCCCACATTCATGCTTGGAATATGGAACGGGGGTGACCGACTGATAGAGATATTTGGTTCAACCATGTCTACAGTCAGGTGGTACATGGAAGCCCTGAACCTAGTGAGATTTTCCTATGATTAATAAAAGTTAATTTCTCTTAATTTTGCATTGATTTATATGTGGATTTAATGGTTGCCATATCTTTGATATTTACATGGTTTAATGGTAGTTATAATCATGTTTGTGTGACTGGTTTCTTTCATGGTCGTTTCATGTATTTACTTGTAACTGTTAAATGGAAGGGTGAAAAACCTAATTGATGATGTAGTAATTCAATGGAGAAGGAGGTGATCCTTCTAGTTATATTTCATAAGTTGTTTCAGTCATTTATTCTCTGTCTTGTATCCTAGACCTGTAGGTTGTATTGATGTAAATTATTTGGTAGAATGTCAGTCCCAGTTCAGGATGCTTAGGCCTAGTCCCGAGGCTGATTTTTGATTGATCATCATGGTTATCATGTTTTTAATGATTTTTGAAAGTTACAACAAGTTTTGGGCAGAGGCCAAGATTTTGGGCTAGAAAAGTGGCTCAAATATTGGGGTTGCTAGCACAAAACATGAAATTCTAGACCACAGTCGCTAGCAGGCAAGCCTGTGAGAGTGACTTTAGGTTGCTTGTTGCTCCCTTTCCCATAGCATGTGAGAAGATGAGGCCCAAAAGCCGCAGAATGACAGTAGGACCTAGGGACAAGCTGTCTAAGTGGTTGATTTGTCTCCTGAGCAATCTTTTGATGATGTTGGATGACTGTATGTAATGTTCCATTGATTCCACTTCCTTAAGGTGACATAGGAGGTCAAATATTATTGTAGTAGCATCTCTCCTAATGTTTACCTCGGTTGGAATCATTACTTTGGGTAGACCTGGGAGGGGGTGTTACATATACATGTTGAAGCATCCATTAACCCTGGATTAGATTATAATTGTAGTTCCCTTGACTGGATCTACAAAATACGATGGACAGAAAACCATCATGCCCAAAACTAGGTAGGAAATCCATGCACAAAACCATAGGTATGTCCACCCACCTAATATAGTGTCTATTGTACCTTGGGAGACAATCTCTGGCTGAAAGGAGATCAATGCCCACGACATTTATTCATAACTGTAAAAGAACTAATTGACTATCCCATCATTTCATAAACCCTTGAAATTTAATTAAAACCCTTTAACTTTCCATATGTAAATAATATTTCCAAAGTGGCCTTCTAATGTTAGATACAAATGAAGAAAGAACAGAAAGAGGTGATAGTGGAAAGTTTCAGATAATAGGTTGCCTTGCACATAATATTTTATCTTCAACTTTAGAAGAGATATGAATAATAAGAAATGAAATCCAGGAAAGAGGAGCACATATTTAGGGTTTTTAACTTTTATTTATAGAAACTCAAACTCACAACATTGTAAAATCAAAGCCCAACAACTTCATTACTCTTTTCTGAAAGGAAGAATAAACACAAGATGAAACAAGAAAAACTTATCATACCCAACAAATTCTGGAATCACTATGAAAACTTTTATTCATCAACACATGAAAAGTGAAAGTACAAAACTGTATTTTCCTCTGAGGTCCAAAATTCTGGAACCCTTCCAATGCCTTAGAAAGTCTTTTTTATACAAAATTTCAAAAGGACAGTTATGAAACTATCAAAAGTCTAAAAAAATTTAGGACCAACTATCCTCTTATTCGAATATTACATTTATGAAATATAAATTACATTAATATGAAATATTTGTGTTAAAACATCATAAAACTTTGTTGCTAAAAACATCTTTGTCACTGGGTTATTTGTGACTCAGGAATAGAAGAAAGTCCCGCTTCATCAGCTACTTGGGGTGCCATCCATTCTCTACAGTTTCTCCGGATATCTAACTTTGCATTTGAACTATTCATGAGCTTGACATGAGCCTTACTGAATTCAGTGATTTTGTTGTACGTTGGCTTCTCAACAAATAATGTCCTCATCATCCAAAGAAGCTAAAAGTCTTTAAATAATTAACAATAGTAGCCCCTTTAAGCATTGTTGTCTTTTCATGTGTAGAACCAATTTTTCTTTTGGCTTCTACAAGAAATGTCCCATAAGTCTCCCAAGGAAAAAATTTCCCTTTTTGATCCCAACACGATGGTAAACCTGCCCTGTTTCTTTTATCAAAATAAACATTAAAATTCATTACAGATTCCTTTACTTCTTTGAGCTCCTTCTCAACCATTTTCCTACATAAATTCCTCATTGTTTCTTTATTGATTTCCATCACATACTCAATCCCGTCTTCAATTCCATCATCTCTTAACTCCTTTGCAGACTTAGAATTCAGAAAATCAATCATCTTCCTAGAAAATTGAGCTCTTTGCTATAATTTATGTTTAGTAGCCATGACTATACCCTCCAAATCTCTGACAATAATCTTTTCTTCTTCAACAATAAACAAGAAACCCAATATATTTTTACTCTATTTATAATATCATTCTAAAAGATTTCCCTTTCTTGATTGAGGGACATGTTCCCTTTTACCTTTTCCTTAGTTCATTAGTCATCATTTCTTTCTATTTTTCAACCTGTGTTACCTCTGTAGCCATTGGATGTTCTACAAAAGGTAATTTTAATTTCTTCTTGGGAATCTAGATCTCTGCCTCCTTGCCCTGCAACAATTTCTGAACTGCACTTTTATATTTAGGGTTGACCCCAATTTTAATAACCAACTTTTTCAATTCATAATTTTGGATCGTCAACGCCCTTGAATTTTCCTTTTCTAGTTTCAACTGACCAATAACCTTCTCCAACATGTCTTCTGCTTTGTTGGCAGCGGAAAAAGGTTTTACTCAAATCATTATAAATTAATTCTCCAGTCTGCATATGGAGATTAATTTTATCAGATAAAGGGATCTTTCTGGCATCTACTATTAAATTAACATTTTTGAAACTTGATAAAGATGAAACAGACAATCCAAAAGGATGAGAAAAGGAAACCCTAAGTTGATTCCTTTCTAGATCCATGGTAGATAACAATCTTTTTTGATAATCTGAAGATTATTGAGCTTACAATTGAGTCTGCATGTTTTCCATGATCTTATTTTTTCCATCCTCAATTTGAGAAAACATTTGTTTAATCATTCAGACAAATCTCTGAGTATTTGCATTTGGATTAGGAGAGGATGGTGTGCAAAACTGTATCACCCAACTTTAATTGAAAACCATAAATTAATGAGGAACTTCCTTCATCAGATATTTTTTATCTCTTCACTGATCCATCTATATCTTCATCCAAATCAATAATTTCCTCTCTACCTCTCTCCACATACTTTTCATTTTGTACAAGAGTTTCAACTACTAACCCTCATGTTGAAAAGGATTGAACTCCATTAGCCATCGTCTCAATTTCTTCTTGAGCTTGATGTAAGAAAGGGGCATAACCATTCTCACTCTTCTATTAGAAATCACATGAAAAGGATCATATGCCCATTTTTCTCCCAATATCAAATTCATTTCTTCTAGAAGTTTTTGGACTTCTTCTACTGCTTGTATTGTATTTACAATGAAAGGTCCCACGGTTCTTGGCAATATAAATAGACTCCCTTTCTTAGCTGGAACAAAATGGACCTAGTCCACATTTAAACTCTGTCTTATAAATTCCAAAGCAAACAAACTCATAGGAACAAAGGTTGGCAATCTCTAAGGTTCAATATTAGCTCCATACAACCTAATCTTAGAATGATATTCAAAAGAATACCAATCTCCTACTCTCATATCTTTGCTCAACTGAAGGAAAGGCTAAGCTTCAGGTAAAATAGTAGATGCAAGTGAACTATCAATATTTGAATATGCCACTGAAAGAAATAAGGCATCAAAATCCATCAGGCCTTCCTTCTTTGGGTTACTCCTCACTATATCAGTCCTGAAAATAACTGAAAATTTGTTATTATGGGGATCCATAATGTTTAACCCCAAATTCATTAACTTTTCAACATGAGAGTATAAGAAGATATATGTAATTAAATAAGGGAACCTAAAACAACCAGTGAGTGGAAGGTTCACGAACTGAGAATTGACTACCCTTTCCCAAAAAGCTGGCATATCTAAAACAACTTCAAGTTTCATCATCACACTAAAAAGACCAAGAGTAACTTTATCAATAATTGAAGCACCATCCCTTCCCAATATCTTAGTTAAAATATGGAGAATAGGCCTGGTGTCATCAACAAAATTATCTAATGGAAACTGATTTGACTCCAAATACTTTTTTTTCCCACTTGGCATCAAATAAAAATTAATTTGGGCATACTCTTGACCTAACAAATTTTCAAAATAAACTAACAAAGTTTCTTCAGAAAAAGAGGTATATGTACTAGCAGAGGGAAAACACAATGCCTGTTGAATTAAAAGGGAGGACACCTGGAAAATATTTTCTCTTGACTTATCCATTACAAAACACTTATGTGGATACATAGTTGATACTAACCAATGAATAAATTCTGGGAAGAGATGAGTTTCAGAGATGAAAGCCAAAAGGACACCGAACCTAACTGTGGCAACGTAAAATGGGACATCAACTTGATTCCTAAGGATAGACTAATAGGTTTCCAAATTATTTAAATTTCATATAGTATCAAAAATGTCTCTTTTAGTGTCCATGAGTGGAATGTGAGAGGATGAACCTGCTAAGGAAGCTTTCTTTGACATTTTGGATAATTGAAATGATGGGTGACTGTGTAAATACCTAGAAATGACAGACAAAGCTGAATGGGAGTTTTTCTGGAGTGAAGGCCACGAAAGAGAGAGCAGTCAACCAAATTATGTGAGAATGGATTAGAATGAGCAATTATAGGTTAAATGGAAGAGCAAGAGGGGAAAGCAAGAATTCAATGCTTTTGTATAAACTTAAATTTTATTGCAAGTTCTAGTCACTGAGGAAATGACGTTCACGGATGACAGGTGGCGGAAAGAAAAATTATGTGGAAGAGAAGGTGGTGGGGGCGGCCTTGTTTGCTGACACATCGACCTTTCTTACTGATGACAATGCGAGGGAAGTCTTCAGTACAGGACATGTTTGGAGGGGTGCCTCCACAATCAATAAGAGTCATAGATTTGAGGTCAATACGCTCTTACGAAAGTCTTTGCGAAGGCACACCTCTTGATAACATATGTGCATTTTGTGCTATGGGGTTTGTCCCATCGGATGGGCTCCATAGCATAATTCATTTCCACTATGATATGTGTCTATCTTTTAACCTTTTGAATGTCGAGCCAGAATCCAATGTCAGGCTTAAGAACTGTGCTAACTTTGATTAGTGCATTAGAAAATTACCTAAAGCGCTTCAACCATTATTATATATTTTTGAAAAAATATTTGATTTTTTTTTCATTTTTTTTCACAAGATAAGCTCAAATTTAAAATGAGTTACAACATCTGGCTCCTCTTGGGGATACTTCTTTTCAAAAAGAAAAACTTTAAGAACCACATATTAGTGCCTTCTCCTCGGGCATGGAGTCAAATTGTAACTTAGCACATTACAATGAATAACTCACTGAAATATTTACAATGTCCACACCGGTATATACATGGATGAAAATGATTACAAGTCAATGCTAGAAGTAATGTTTGAGATACTTCCCATTCACTGGCAGTTGGATAAGATCACCATCAAGATTTTCCAGGACAAAAGTGTTGTTTCCTCTATACTCTGCTATCTCGAAAGGACCAAATCAAAAAGGGTCAAAATTTCCATGTTTTCCTTTGTCTTCCCTCCGCGTATCCCGTCTGGGTACTAGATATTTACGCTGAAAAATGATATCTTTAGCTTTTCTATCGAAAAATAGTTTCATTTGCTCTTGGTAACCAATCCATTTCTCCATAACTTTCTCTCTGTTTTCATTGAGTTCTATCAACTTGTTCATTCTTCTAATCAGGGGACTCGATTTTACTTGAACATCTTGGACAAATGATACAACAGGTTATATTAATTGGCTGGGAAATAAAGCAATTGTTCCATATATGAGCTCAAATGGTGACTTTCCAGTGGACCTTCTTAGAGTTACTCTACTTGCCCATAAAGCAAACTTCAATTTAGAATCCCAATTCTTTTGATTTTTTGCAATAGTCTTCTTAAGTATTCTCACGATAGTTTTGTTAGAAGACTCTACTAACCCATTCCCCTTAGGGTGATAGGTAGTAGAGTGAGACTAAATTACATTATACTTTGGGCAGAAATCAATTAATCTTGTAGATTTAAAAACTTATGCATTATCTACTACTAGCCTTTTAGGAAAGCCAAACTTGCTAAAGATGTTCTCTTCCAAGAATTTAATCAACACTAAGTCATTTTCTCTTCTTGTTGGGATAATTTCCACCCATTTTGTAAATTAGTCTATACCTACCAAAATCCACTTATACTACCCACTAGATGATGGATTGATTTCCCCTATGAAATCCAATCCCCATTTTCTGAAAGGTTCGTCAACAAATACTAGAATTAAAGGCAATGGTGCTAGCCTCTTCTTTTCAACAAAAATCAGACACTTTTGACAACTCCTTACCAATCCAAAAAATTGAAAATAGAGAGGACCAAAAAAACCCAGCTTTTAAATTTTTATGAGTTTTACCTTCCATCCATAGTGACCACCACAAAGACAACCATGAAATTCATTTACTATTTCAACAGTTTCTCCTTCTAACAAACAAAGTAAAAGGACACCAACCAGATATCTCCAATATAATTTACCATTTACCAACACATATTTATGAACCTTGACTCTCAAAACTTTATACTTTGATCTATCAAAACTAGGAGGACAACAGCGAAAACATAGATAATGTACAATGTATTTATACCATTGAGAACAAAGGTATTTATATTGTTATCAGGATTTGCACTCTTACCTTTTTCTTTAGTGACATTATTCTCCTCAACTTTAGCTAACAATTTTATCCCCATAGCTTGAAAATTTGTTTATGTTAAAATATTTGCCAAACCTTTTCCTTTCACCAACTTAGTTGGTTTTATATCCATGGCATATTCTTGAATTATTTCTATCCATATCCCTCTCTTCCTTTCAATATTACTTTGAGTTAATACATCCTTCACAGCTGCATTGTGAACATAAGCAGTAATTTGTGATTGAAAAACATATACCCTGAAAGCCTTCAATGCTTTGACTAGAGAATAAGCTTACTTTTCTAGGATATTGTATTTCAATTCTACATCCCTTAACACCTTGCTAAATAATTCCACATGATGTTCCTTTTTCTCTTCATTTCTCTGTAAAAGAACCGTTGCAATGGTAGAGGAAGAAGCGAATGAAAAAATCTGAAAAGGATTTGTATAATCAGGGCTTACTAGCACAGGAGCTTCGTGAAGGGCTCTTTGATCCTTGAGAAAGATTTTATGGCAGCTTCAGTCCACCTGACTTCCACAACTTCTCTCAACAGATCAATGATTTCCTTAACAATCTCTGCATTATTTGGGACAAATCTTCATAATAAATTTATTTTTCCTAGGAAGCTCTTAATCTTATTTTTACTCCTTGGCATAGGTACATTTTTAATTGCTTCCACGTTTTTTGGGTCTATTTCAACTCCCTCTTTTGACACAATGTGGCCTAATAATATTCCCTCCCTTAAATCAAAATGAGGCTTCTTGGGGTTTAAAGATAGGCCAAACCTTCTACACTTCTAAAAAATCTACTGCAAATCCTCTAGATGTTCCTCATTTGATCTGGAGAAAATTGTAATATCATCTAAGTAAATTACTACAAACTTTTCATTTTCCCCTACAAAATCTATATCCATAGCCCTTTGAAAAGTGGCACCAACATTCATTGGTCCAAGGGGAATCCTTGCATCCATAAAAGTACCCCATGTAGTTGTAAAAGATGTCTTTTTTTGATCTTATTGGTCTATCGAAATCTGGTTATAACGAGAGAAACCATCAATCATAGATATCATGCCTGATCTTGTTACTTTCTATAGAATATGGTCCATTTTAGGAAGAGGATAGTTGTCTTTCAATGATGCCCTATTCAAATTCCTAAAATCAATGCACAACCCGATTCCTCCATTTTTCTTTCTCACAAGAACTAAATTAGCTACCCAATCTGAATATCTAAGAGGATCACTTATTTTTTCTTGTAGTAGCATCTTTACTTCCTTCTCTATTGATGGGAGTATTAAGGGATTGATTTTCCTTAATTTCTTCTTATAAGCTTTTACCCCTGGTTTTAGAGGAATATTGTGCTGAATAATACTAGTTTCATATATTTTTAGATCTTCATATGACCAGGAAAATATATCAACAAACTTATTAAAAATATTTACATACCTTTGTTTAAAATTCTCTGGAACATCCATAGCCAACCTCACCATATTTGGTTGTTGCTATGTTCCTAGATTACAGTCTTCAAGGTCTTCTTCCAAGTCTGTTTTCTTTAGATTGAATGCAACGTCATTCGAATTGAACAATCTCTCTAAAGGTACTAAGCCTTTTGGTATCACATTATCTCTTACGTGTAATATCTTTTGATTTCCTAAATAACCCTTAAAAGACAATCCATTTTTATGTTCTCCTTCAAATTCTTCTTCTTGATCAATCTCCAAATTGGAAAACTAACCAATCATTTCTAAAAAATCCTTGATCTGATCTTCATATTCAAACACGTTCCAATGTTTAATATTATATGGAATAGATTGCCTGTGTCTGATTTCAACTTCATATCTTAACCTAGGATTCAAAGGAGGCTTGAAATTACTAACCGTAACTGCTAAAGAATAAGCCAATATATTTGCACCTCTAGGTACATACAGTATATTAAAAGAAGCAAAGAAATTATCTATGAGATCCCAGACTTCGTTTCTGTAAGTATTCAATATTGGATGCTTTTCTTGAGATTTATTCTGTTATTTTTTGGTAGCATCGGAAGTGCTCTAGCTTTAAAAATTGGTGGAGAGGCTAAGGCACATGAATTCTAGAGAACCCAGAAACTATTTGGTGAAATTCCACCTAGATTGTATTTTATTAAAATAATTAATATTTTTAATGGAGTTCCTAAGTCTAAACATAGGAAAAATAAAATATTAATGGGTATTAATCATAATATGGGTGAGAACGATGTAGAAGGCGGATCAAGTCATTTTTTAATATTAGTTGTTGATTAGAGAATTAATCTCGGTCATTGAAGACTCAACACGAAAAGTATAAAATGGAGGCTTAAGGTTCATTTGAAAACACACATGGAGAAACGAATTGATCAAGAATTCAATTCTTAGGGTAGGGTTTACTAAGGATTTCAAATTAAGTGATCATTCTGTAGTAGAGAGTCAGTGCGAATCTGGGAGAAGGACTTTCCAAGGAATACATACAGAGAGGCAGAGAGAGCCAACAAAGCAGAAAAGCTGCTTGTCACACAGAAGCTGGAACTGCAAGGAATGGCCGAAACTGTTGGGAAAGCTGATGCAGAGGGAAAAATATAGAACTACTAGGAACAACTGAAACTATGGGGAACTACTGGAATAGCCGGGAAAGTTGACGCAGAGGGAAGAAGCCGGAACAACCAAGAATAGCAGGAACTATTGGGAACCACCAGGAAAGCTGACGTAGAGGGTAGAGAAGGTGAAGTAGAGCCAATGTAGAAATAGGCGGGGTTAGCCAATCTTGTGCCAAATCAACCGAAATTCTGCCAGGTGAAGTGAGGTAAAACTCACTCAGATTTTCCACCAGTATTTTCTCTGTAAAGGATTTCTAGATGAGCATCCTAGATTTGTATTCAATTATGTCTCTTGCATAATAATAAACCCTCATAATTGTTTCACCAGTTTTCCTGCATTATGTTTTTCCAGGGACTATTGTGTCCAAAAATAAGTGTGTCTTATGTATCTTGTTCTTTGCTCTATTTTCTATTTCATGAGATCAAATAATTTATTAATGTTGGTTATGGAAGTAATTTTCTTCAATATTCAAAAGAATAACTTGATGATTTAAAAATCAAGTAGGTGAAGTAGATTCAGATCTACTGCAGTAGGGGTTCCTTCGAATGTAGGAATTTTCACATGGTATCAGAGAATTGATTTTGAAATAGAAAGAGAAGATCTAGTGCTGAGCAGTGACACGAAAGTTGCACTTGGCAGCAATTTGAATACCTGTGAAGGGATTGTGCAGTCCTTTCCGGGAAGAAGATCCGAGGAAATCTCTCTCTGAGTGAGACAACAGAGAGGTACGATTTCTAGTTTGTCAGTTTGCAGAGGTAGAGGGAGTGACACAGAGCCTCAGCGTAGTGATTGAAGGACGTAGTTTCTACTGGGGAATAAATCCATTGGAAAAGAGTGAAGACACATAAAAGGGGAATTTTCTCCTCAGAGGACTTCCAACTAAGGAGTTTGAATTTTCACTTGTTGAACAACAACGGAGAGGAGAAGATCTACAAGCTCCAGTAGGGAGTGTGTAGGATAGTCTAAGTGTTGTGCAGAGGAGAGAGGAGGTCATTCGACATTTATATTTGGTAGAGATGGCAACCACATCTCAAGGAGGGAGGTGGGGATATTTAGAGATGTAGTTTGAAAGAGCTACAGATGGGCATGACCCTTGAGAAGTCAACCTCTTGGATCAATTCCTTGCTACAGAAGCCCAAGATTCAGTAGTAGAGAGATGGACTTAGTGTCATATGATGCAGTGGAGTGTTTGTAGGATAGATGCAGTAGTTGGGGACCAGAGACTGATCAACGTAGAGCAAGGTTGGTAGCAGTGCAGTTGGCACAGTGCAGGAGTCAGCAGCAGCGCAAAAGATTCAGAGGGTCAGAATCGGTAGTAGTCAAATTCTAACATTCTTTGTATTATGTTGAACACAATTAAGTTAAGCGAATTTTGGATGTTTCTCAATTGCTTCTCTCAGCAACTGAGTTGGAGTGGCAATGCTAATAGCATAATAGATGCAGCATTTGAGAGGGAGTTGTAGTACATATGATGCAGTGGAAGTGACAGTGTCATGGGTAGCAGTACAATTTCAGCAGGAGAAAAGTGTTGGTGGAAGAAAGCAATGCAAAAAAGGGGTGCTTCAGAAATAGAGCAACATGCAAGTGGATATTGTTGCTAGAGCACTTTCCTTGTGAAGAGGGAGTGTTATTTTCTGGTAGCATCGAAACTGATCTAGCCTTGAAAATCGCTGGAGAGGCTAAGGAGCATGAGTTCTAAAGAACCTAGAAACCGTTTGGTGACATTCCATATGGATTCTATTTTATTAAAATAATTCATATTTTTAATGGAGTTCCTAAGCCTAAACTTAGGAAAATTAAAATATTAATGGGTATTAATCAAAATATGGGTGAGAATGATCTAGGAGGTGGATCAAGTCATGTTTTAATATTAGCCATTGATTAGAGACTTAATCTTAGTCATTGAAGACTCAACAAGAAAAGTATCAAATGGAGACTTAGGGTTCATTTGGAAACACACACGGAGAGAATGAATTGATCAAGAATTAGATTCCTAGGACAGAGTTTGCAAAGGATTTTGAACTAAGTGATCATTCCGCAGTAGAGGGGCAGTGAGAATCTGAGAGAAGGAATTTTTGGAGAATACAAATAGAGAGGTAAAGAGACCTAGTAGAGAAGAAAAGTTGCCTGTCACATAGAAGCCAGAACTTCCAGGAATAGCTGGAACTACTGGAATAGCAGGGAAAGCTGATGTACAGGACAAAATATGGAATTGCCAAGAACAATTAGAACTATTGGGAACTACCAGAACCGCTAAGAAAGATTATGCAAACAGAAGAAGCTAGAAAAGTTGGGAAAGTTGACACAGAGGGCAGAAATGGTGATGCAAGACTGATGCAAAGCCAATGCAGAAATAGCCGGGGTTAGCCAATCGTGTGTCGCATCAACCAAACTTTTTCCACGTGAAGTGAGGTAAAAATCACTCAGTTTTTTTGCCAATATTTTCTCTATAAAGGATTTCTAGATCAGCATTCTAGATATGTATTTAGATATTTATTCTACATAATAATAAACCCTCTGAACTATTGCACCGGATTTCCCGCATTGGGTTTTTTCGGGGACTATTGTGTCCAAAAATAAGTGTGTTCTATGTATCTTGTTGTTTGATCTATCTTCTGTTTCATGAGATCAAATATTTAATTAGTGTAGGTTGCAGAAGTAACTTGCTTCAGTATTCAGAAGAATAACTTGATGATTTAAAATTCAAGTAGGTGAAGTAGATTCAGATTTGTTTTAGTAGGGGTTCCTTCAAGTGTAGGAATTTTCACAATTCTTGTAGTATTTAAATACTAACTCTGAATCTCCATAAACAAAAATGCATTGTATTCCTAAATGTCTAGCATTTTTCAAACCAAGAATTAAAGCTTCATACTCAGTAATATTATTTGTAGAGTCAAATTCTAACTTATAAGAGAAGGGAATTGTCGCACGGCATGAGTCGATATTGCGGACAAGACAGACCTTCCTAGAATCTAAAGAAGACCTAATGACAAGCAAACCAACCAGACACTATCTTTCTCTAAATATGCTTTAATAAACAATAGCAAACAAGTGTTTTTAGGGCCTACCTTTGGT
Source organism: Pinus tabuliformis (assembly GCA_031772625.1). Classification (NCBI taxonomy): domain Eukaryota; kingdom Viridiplantae; phylum Streptophyta; class Pinopsida; order Pinales; family Pinaceae; genus Pinus; species Pinus tabuliformis. The sequence continues at coordinate 1,442,986,408 of CM062817.1, read as the reverse complement.
CCAACGCAAGCTTGTGGATGCCCTCGCTCCTTTGATCCAAATGAGCTCCTTTTCGCGAATCTGCAAACACAAACAAGGCAAAAAAATTAAATAGCACCTGAAAAACCAATTGCATAAAACATATTTAACGTGAAAGTCAAGGAGTCCATGAAACAAATAACATGAGATACTTGTTGAGAAAAATGAGTTTGATTGTATTAATTCAAAAGAAGAGGAACTTTACAACCTTTGCCTTGACGCTGTACAAGCTCCTCCCAGGATCCAACAAGAAGTCTCCTCTACTTTGACAAGTTTCACTCACTCCCCAATGAAGCCAAAAATGTATGTAATCTCTCCTCTTAAGCTCAACTAGGAAGTCTTAATTTCACTAGCATTTACCCTCAAAATGTTCAGCTTCTAACCTCTCTAGTCCTCACCCCAATGCCTGTATTTATAGTGCAATGGAGGGAAGTTACTAGGTCCTCCTTCAAAGGGATAAAGCCCTCCTTCAAAGGGATAGCTCCTTTAGTCAAGGGATTAGCTCCTTCTCTTTTGGGATGCATGAACCACCTCAGAGCGAACAATCCACGTCAAAATTCCTTTTAGAAAACTCTAGAATTAACCCAAAGTGAGTTTTTTAAGATAAAACTTGTGCCTTTTGACTTTCACAGGGGTCCGCACCTACATCGTTAGGGACAGAGCGGGTAGGTACGCAGCTTTTGTACACAGAAGGTGCAGGACCGCAGGTGACCATGAGAGAAAGTGCGGAACCAGAGTTACATTGATTTTTAATGTCTTTCTCCCATTTCTAAAGCTTGATTTGAAGAGCTGAGGTCTTAGACTTGCCTAGGAGGATAGTACAAGTGATGATAGACCCGTACTAACTATAAATAATCATAGTGACGATATTTTTGTGTAACAGATTGCCCCCTAAAGTGCGAAGTCTGTAGTAGATGAGGATTTCATTTATCATATAGGAAGAGTGAAGTACTTTTATCATTTCGAGGATCATCTTGTGGAGAGCCCGGTCAGAACCTGTAAAAACATTCAATGCAAGATATATATGAGATCATATCATCGCTGAGGTAGGAATTCCCATACTCAGATCAAAACTAACTAGAAAACTATCTACTGCTCTGATATAGGAATGATCTTGTAAAACATCACAAGTATAGACTCATATGAACACAGTATGGACGCAGCCATCTGTTTATGAATAGTCCACAACATAATGAATACAAAATTCCTCGCAGCTTGGATGGTGGAAACTAGATCCAGGGTCTTCATTTCTACTTCTCGAATAGTACGATTCTATCCATGCGAATAAATGTGTTGATGTCGAACATGGTAGAAACCACTTGATTACCAGTCAATGATGTAAACTGTTAACAAGTGTGAGAGAAACCACCAGTGATGTCAATGGATCTCAAAGTACCCAGTACAATCCATGAGATGTGAATAAATGTGTTGATGTCGAACATATCACGGAATCCTTCGATCGAAAGTCAATGATGTAAACTGTCGTCAAAGGTGAGAAACCTACCATTGAGGCATGCAGATCTCAAGGTACTGACAATTCCTAGATCATCTTTCTAGATAATGAGCTGATGTCAATAGAAAGCGATCCGTCGTAGGCAAGTCCACAACACGAAATCATAGATCAAGTTGAAGAAATTTAGTTGCAAGGACTGACTCAGGGATGGTCAAGATGGATGACAGATATTTTGCAGATGAATGGCTTATTGGCAGTGATCTCTTGAACACATAACGACACGACAGATGGCTTGGTGACAATTGACCCAAAGTTAATACCCAGAAACTGGCTGAAGACTTTCAATGTGGTTTGATCGACTTTTAGGCAAAGGATTTTCCAACCCAGGTGAATAAAAGTGTCGTGTTCAAGAGTGGTTACAAAATATGACAAACAGACTCATTTTTCTCTCTTTTCCCCCACCATTTCTGGCAAGTACCTCTTTATTTTTGACAAGCTTGAGGAGGATAGCATTTTCTTGATTATAAGCTCATCCTTCAGATGAGTCCAACTTAGTTTAAATTCGAACCCTAAGAAGGAGTGGTTCGTTCCTGTTTGTAATTGAACAGGTCATTTACTGTGAAATTTTAACGAGTCCAGTATAGGAGAAACTCGGCGTTTTTCAATTTTAGAGAGTCTGAAAAAACTTAAGAAGACTCCAGGGTTGACCTTTTTCGTAAATTTGTGTCTCCCAAGCCCGAAAAAGTATAAAATAATACTTGAGAGAACCGCTTGATCTTTTACGACCAAGGAGTACTTTTCGTTATTAGTGCCCTTGACCCGAAAAAGTAAAAAAGCGATCAATGGCACGTCGTTTTATAACCAATATCGAATTCGAAACGACAAAAATCCGGCAATCTTTTCATGTTTTTACGGTCGGAAAAGAGCTGTAAGTGGACCGTCTTTTAATTCCGTTTTAACGAGTTTAAAAGAAACACTCGGCAATCTTTTCATGTTCTAGGAGTCAGAAAAGAGCTTAAAGATGACTCTACATGTTTTTCTGTCGAAAATGATAGATTTCGCCTGAATAATACTTTATTCTGCACAAAAACATAAACATTACTCATACCTGTTTGAAATGGATAAAAACGTCGCAAAATACCTTTTCAAAGTGAAACATAAACAAATTTGCGATTTATTTACTCAAAAAACTTATAAAAAGGGCCTTTGTCGATTCATTTTTACCGTTTGAGTTTGGGTGAGAAAATAGTGCTTTTGCTTAGAAAGCTTCCCGTGAAGATTGTGGAAAATCCAACCGTCGGAATCGAGCGCCGTCTTCTCCAGGTAATCCACATCATCCTACTCTTCATTTTCAACTGTTTAGTTTTTTGATTTAGTCCTTCATTTCGTTTTTTGGGAGGGGTTTTAGGCGCAAAACCTGCGCACGGGGGTCCGCAGGTTTACCATTGCGGACCCGCGGACCCCGACTTTTTCTCCATTGGGAAAAAGCTCGGGGTCCGCACCTTCCGTGTAGACAAAGTGTGGACCCCCGCACTGTGTCTAACTCGGAGGGTGCGTACCCCGCCGCAAGGGTTTTGAACCCAAAGATTCTAAAAAATGGACCAATCAAAATATTTTCTAGCAATTTAATTAATCTTTATACTTGATGCAGAGAGTACATCATGCTAGATTGGCGTGAACGTGAGCATGAGGACGTGGATGTTGCCGCATGGAATCATCAGTCTTCACTTGATGCTTTGAGGGCGTGCAGACTGTACAAATTCTGGACCATTCCTGGCATGAGGGCTCAGGTGGATTTCTTACAGTGGCTGGTTGACAGATGGAGCATACAGGAGCAGTGCTTTTTCATTGGTGGCCACCAGCTCGAAATCGAGCCGGCGGACATTTATTTCTTGACTGGTTTGCCTAAGAGAGGCGAAGACTTGACTCTGCACGGGACTAGGCCAAGTGGCCAGTCTGTCGATAGCCTCCGGCTAGAGTACTGCAACAGCCAGGCTAGAGACAAAGGGATAGACATAAAGACTATATCCCGTCCTGAACTCATGGTGATTGCATTTACTGTCACCAGACTTTGCGGAGCTACTGCATTACATATTTCCACTGGATCCCAGATGCGTATGGCAGTTGATTGCTTTCGAGGCACCATCTTCAACTAGTGTAATGCTGTGCTGGCCAATGTGAAAGGCCAACTGACAAGGGCCAAGAGCGGACGACTAAAGACTTTTGGTTATGGGGCTTTGGTCGTGAGTTTTGGCCTGGAGAGGGTTCCTATGCTGATCCCACAACACCTTACTGTTGGAGCTGGGCTTCATCGAGAGCCCAAACTGATGCGATGGGTCGCAGTCATGGCCCGTCACCCGGACGAGAGGACAGAAGTTGCTCGGTTCAAACCTGAGTATTTCCAATGGTTGGAAAACCAGGTCTTTTCCATTCAGGACTTCCCTTACACTGGGATAGATTTTCGTGGTGACCCAGACATGGCTCTTCCTCCAGGAGAGCAGTGGGACGAGTCAGGTAAAATCCTTTTCAACTTTTCCTATTTTATTTTTTTTATTTTTCCATCATCTCAAAACTGATAGTAAAAATTTCAAATGCAGATGTGGGTCCACAGCGACCAGCCGCTCTCCGACCTTTCAAGAGGAGGCAACCAGTTTCACTCGTGCCAGCCCCACAGGACGAATCAGCAGAGGTTTTGGCCGAGTTGGAGGGTCATCTCGAGCGCTTGACAGGAGATATTCCTGAGACCACTATAGACGACATTCCTCGTCGACTTCAGCGCTATGTGATTGGAGTCCTGGGACCTTTTAGGAGGTTCCTTTGCAAGGTGGCCCGTGCAGTGGTTTCTTATAGAGATCATCACCAATGATAGGATGATCACCTATTGTGGGCACATGTGACATTTTGTTTTTTGTACTTATCATTTTTGCCGATCATAAGGTTTTTTTCAACCTATGATCGAGGACAATGTATTTTTTGACACACTCCTATATATATATCACTATTACCGGCTTATCTTGTAAATCATGTTATGGAATGGTTTTAAATTTACATGTATGATTATTGCAAATGTCTATTTAACATTCGAGAAGCAATTGCATCTACTAATGTATTTAAAGACCTTGGAATATGCTGATATTCAATGTAATCAAACTCACGTTCCAAGAGACGCACTCTCAAAAATAATCTTAATAACACTGGATTTCTAATGGCATACACTCTATTAAGCTGTAATACAACGAGTTCAGAATCTAACCTCACTATCAAACTTCGAATCCCAAATGAAATAGATTCAGACAATAACTCAATCACTGCACTGTACTCTGTAATGTTGTTTGTTGTTTGACCGAGGCTTATGATGAGCCCCAAAAATGGATGATTATTTGGGCTCATTCAACCTCCTAATTCGACTTAATCCACCATTCTCATTAGTTTATTGCATGTTTTTTATTATATTTATGCTAATAGATTGAATTGGGTTAGTCATTATGCCAACAAGTCTAATGTGTGCTTTGTGTAGCCTTTCTGGTCAACTTGGAGACAAAATTGAAGGTTTTAATGAGCACTTGGCAGCCAAATTCGTGGGAGAACAAGGGAGAGGATTTGTAGGAAGGTGTCCCCTTCATTTATGGGCCCTTACCTCGAATTATCCACCATCAGCTCGGAGTTCAAGGGCCACCAAATCAATTAGCACAAGGGCAGCCAAGCAAGTCAAGTAGGACTGTAGTTAACTACAAGTTTTGGGCAGCCGAGTCCCTAAAGTTTAGGAGGACTGTTGGGGTCCTCAATTTGTATAAATAAGAAGGCTTAGGGCCTCATTTTGGTTAGCTAGTGGTTAGTCATTTTTTAGCCAATGGTTAGTCATTTTGTAGGCAGAAGTTAGCTAGTTTGTATTTCGATTTTGAGGCAATAGATTAGCTTTTCTTTTAGCTCATTTTCAAGTTCTCCTTGTGGACAGTTTTGATGTAACTCTTCTTTTCTTGCTCAATAAAGATGAATCCAGCTTTTCACCAGCTCTAAATCTCTCTTAGGAGGCTATAGCTCTTGGGGTTGGGCCCATCTCAAGCGCCCAATACCTCCTTTGATTATATTTATGTGTTTTTGTTGCATTCTTAGAATAAAATCTGCTATTTAGATCTAAATATTGTTTTGTTATTTAGTTTGTTTTTTATGAGTAAAATAGCTTTTCATGCTCATATTTAGTTGATAGGTTGTTAACAGAAAAAGCTTCAAGAAAAGGTCCAAAAAACATCTGTGGTTTCACCTCTCCCTCCATGGGATCAGGAGCTGTGACTAGGATGACTTTGCTGCCCACAAAAACACTGACTTTGCTTTGCCATGCAATCATTAGTGTTTGGTTTTCATTTGCAGAAGTTGGTTACATGTTCAGATCTTTGAATGCTTCATTGCATAGTTAATATACATGGTTTCCTTGCAAATAAAGCTACTTTCCATTCTTGTTACTGTTAGCTAGATCATATTAGGGTAGCATAACTAGATCTTTGTTTTCTTGCATGTCTTTGTTGGTTCAGTTGGAAACACAAATTGTAGAGCACCTGTACCACTTCTCTATCTACCCAGACTCCCTCAAACCCATCTTCTCCATCTCCTAACTTGGTTTCTTGCCTCATGTTGCCATACTGCCCTCATAACCCTACCTTTTGTGCAGCATTACTTCAGTCTTCTTGGAACAAGTCCAACCATCTACACCTTCTCCTCAACTCTATCCATCAGTCCTTGGGTCATTTCAGGCCCCTACCCTACCTCCCTATCCATTCATGCACCTTACCTCACTCACCCATCCTCCAAAATCCAATTTTTAAACATCCTGTAGAAAAATTACAGAACATCCTGTAGAAATCCTAAACATCCTGTAGAACCCCTGCAGACTTCCTGTAGAAGCTCGCGAATGAGGTTTCTTGGTAGCCAAACTCTGTGAAACTCTCTGGAATGGTGTTAGGGACTCCTTAGACCCTCTCTGAACCTTCCCGACCTCTTCCAAGCATTTCTCCTCCTTGATCCACCTCTGCACAGTAAAAAATAGTTAAAATCACATGCATGATAATTCCAACAACTTAATCAAAAATACAAAAAGATGTTTTCTTCAGATAGAGGTAGTCTAGACACATGTATTTTACCTTCATAGAAGTAATGGCATCTCTTTCAGTAGTTTGCATGATCTCCTTTGCTTCAGTAGGACTAGCTGGTAGAATTAGGGTTTGCTAGGGTTTGCGTTTCTTTTTGGCTTTTAGTTTCTTTTTGCAATTAGATTAGCTTCCTTCGAGTTAGCTTTCATCCATCAATTAAAAAGATTCTTCTAAGAGCTCATAGAAGTTGGCTTAAGCTCCTAGAGGACTTGTGCCAGCTGACCAAGTGACAGCTGCGGCAAGAGCTAGTACTTGTGCATACAGCACCGTCGCTTCCAAGTTTGTTACGAACTACCGAGTTGATAAAATTAAAGAAGGGAGTTCCAGAAGTTGTAGCATTATTGCTACAATACTGGAGCCCACCAGCTTACCCCATGCATAGAAACTAACTCGTCAGAGGGTGAATAGATAACCCAAGCTGCAGAAGAGATGTTCTGTGTATTACGACAAGCACCATCAGCAAATCCAATGTATGTTTGGAGAGGCATCGACATCTGCGATATCAAGAGTAAAACCAAGATAAGCAGGAATAATGACGGAAAAACACTCTCTAAGCTAAGCACACTTTTTAAACTAAAACACACCAGCTAGAAAGAAAAACTATCCTAACTAAAAATCTCCATACCCCATTCTTTTAAGCATAATACCTCTTCAAGTAAAGGCCATTTCTGGGTTTACCCAAAGAGTCCCCATCAAAGTCTACCAGCTCATAAGCCCCTTTGGCTAGCTTTCGCTTGACAACATAGGGACCATGCCACATAGGAACGAATTTTCCAGCACCTAATTTATCATTAGATTGATCATAAACTAAGACTAGATCTCCTTCCGAAAAATTTCGAGGGGTCACATTTCGATCATATTGAGCTTTCATTGGTTTTGCGTGAGTCTCGATCGCCAATGCAGCATCATGTCGATTCTCATCTAATTGGGCCAAGTATAACAAACGCTTTTCCTCTTTGGAAGTGGCTGGAAGTAACTCGATGGCCATTTGGAGTGACAGGATTTCGCATTCAATGGGTAACACGGCTTCCAAACCATAGACTAGTTGGAAAGGAGTGAACCCTGTTGATGCTTTTACTGAAGTTCGGTATGCCCAAAGCGTTGAAAATAGAATGTTGTGCCAATTCGACCGATGAATCCCAATGATTCGTCAGATCATGATAACTAAAACTTTGTTGATGGATTCAACCAGACCATTTGCTTGTGGATAATAAGGGGTTGAACTATCGTGACGTAAACCAAGCTGGCCTGTAAGTTCGGTCATCATAACATTTCCAAAACGACGCCCATGATCAGTGATTATCGCTTGTGGGACACCAAACCTAGCAATTATATGATTGAACACGAAAATTGCAGCTATTTTGCCGTCTGCCTCGAATGTAGGCATTGCCTCGGCCCACTTAGTAAAATAATCTATCGCAAGGATGATATACGCATGCCCCCCGGCCGAGTGAGGGTTACATGTAATAAAATCGGTACCCCATTTGGCAAAAGGACCAATGGCAATTATAGGGTGGAGATGAGCAGGTGGAGCACGCATCTTACACTCAAAAATTTGGCAGTTGTGGCATTTTCGGACCGCCGTAATACAATCTTTAAACAAGGAAGGCCAGAAATAGCCAGCGTGCAATATCTTTTGGGCTGTGGCATACCTAGACATATGACCGCCACATGCTCTAGAGTGACAGTCATTTAGAACCCTTTCAGCCTCTTCGTGAGTTAAGCAACGTCGAAAAATAGAGTCCGCCCCACAGCGATAAAGAATATCTCCAATAATTTTGAATTGTTGGGACTGGAATCGAATTTTTCTGACGTTCCGACCTTGAAATTTATGGCCGAAAGGATTGGGTCTGGAGATAGACGATGATATTCCCATACCATGGATCTAAAGTGTTGATTAGAAACAAAGATTCGTCCGAAATGGGCTCCTCTACCACAGTTTCCGTGTCAGCACGCAGGAAGTCACACATTAACTCCGCAAAAACTAAAGATTTCTTAGACTCAGATTTCTCAAACTCCAAGTCGAACTCCTGCAGGATAACGATCCATTTAGAGTACTTGCCCCCTAGAAATTGTTTGGTCAAAATGTAGATCATAGGGTTGCAATCCGAAATTACCGTAGTTTTACGTAGTAAAATGTAGTGACGAAAATGTTGGACAACTTGAACTGCTGCCAATGCCAATTTCTCCACATGTGAGTATTTTAGCTCAGTTGGATTTAACGTTCGACTAAGGTAATATATCACATGTTCCGTTCCGAATTCATCTTCCTGAACTAAGACCATTCCAATGGTGGAATGGGAGGCGGCGAGATACAAGAAGTAATCCTGGTTGTAGTCGGGAGGATGCAACAATGGTGCATGGGTCAACACATGTTTGAGTGCATCAAAAGATTTCTGAGCTATCTCATCCCAAGAGAATTGAGTGTTTTGCTTCAACAACCGGGTAAAACCCTTTGTAACCTCGGCATAGTTAGGAATGAATCGTTGTAAAAAGTTTGCTTCCCCCTGCAAACTTTGGAGTTGGCGAAGACTCGAAGGAGGAGGCAATTTGATGATAGCTTTGACCTTTGAGGGATCAACGCGAATGTCGGCTTTCGAAACAACAAATCCCAGCAATCGACCCGTTTCTATACAGAAGACACATTTGTGTGGGTTCAACCGAATACGATAATGCCTACACCTCATAAAGATTGCTCGTAAATGGATGAGGTGATCAGCTCGATGTAATGAATGAGCAGGAAAATCATCGAGATACGGTTGCACAATGTGTTTGATGTCATGAAACGCATAAGACATCGCCCTTTGAAAAGTTGCTCCGGCATTCTTAAGCCCAAAAGGCAATTTGCAATAAGCAAATGTCCCCCATGGAAAAATGAAAGCTATTTTTGGTTGATCGGCAGGTAGAACGTTGATTTGATTGTATCCGGAAAAACCATCCAAAAAGGAAAATATTTCGCTGCCGGCACAATCATCAATGATTTTATCGATATAGGGAGTTGGGTAATTGTCCTTTGGACAGGCTCGATTAATGTCCCTATAATCGATGCATATTCTTATTGTTCCCTGCTTTTTGTTAACCAGAACAATATTTGATACCCAATTCGTTAACGGGATCGGATAAATGAAACCTGCTTTCAACAGTTTTTCAACTTCTGCTTTAATTGCAGCAGCTTTTCGTGGGTGAATCTGACGCAAACGTTGCCAGACGGGTTTAGCGTCCGGGTAAGTTTTGATCTCATGAACAACAATCACGGGATCAATTCCTGCCATTTCCTCATAGGACCAGGCAAACACGTCGCAGAATTCTTGAAATAGGGCCTTATATAATTGAATTTCGTCATATGTACATGAGGCACCTATATGAATGTTTTCAACAATTCCGGGCTTAACCGAAATGTCAATAGGAATAGTTCGAGAGATGTTTCCCAAATTTAACTCTGAATCAAGATGTTTTAGTGGATTCTGAGGTTCCTTGACATATTCAGTTGTAAAAATTGATGAGAAATCATTTTCAAAACGATCATCCTTAGGTAAAAACGAAGATCGGTGATGGAGATCTTCCCATGGTAAATCATCTACACATAAGATTTCACGAATTTTCTCATCAGAGTGAACAAGTTCAGAAAACGTAGTTAAATCCGAGGTTGATGTGAAAAGTGATTCCTCACGGACCACATTCATTAAGTCAATTTTGGTTGAACCCAGGTCGGCAAAAGACTGCACGGCTTCATAGGCAATTTCATATGGACTCAAAGGCATGGAATTACCAAATGAGTCTATCTCAGATTCAGAAGGGATGGTCCAAGGATCATCATAAATAATGGTGTTTGATGTAATCATATGAATAGTTGCAAATGAAGATGATGCGTTGATTGGAGGAAAAGGAAAAGTTCCCAGTAAATCGACATCTTTAACTAATCCTACTCCAACATCCTTATATGGGATAGTCGTTTTACCAACATGCTGAATACTCTCCGAAGAGGCTGGGTCGGATGAAAAGTAAGCCAGCTGGTCTATTGTTACAATCTTTCCATTATGTGGAAACTTTATTACGCGAAAGACCGATGAAACGACCACTGTCATAGCGTAAGACCAACTTCGACCCAAGAGAAGGTTGTAGTCTAGAGGGGCATCAACCACCTCCACATCTAGACTAACAGTTTTTCCTTCAACCCCTATAGGCAAATCCTGTAGAATGCTGAAAGGATGAAACCCACGGCCATCAAAGGTCTTAAGAATTGTCGGGGATTGATTTAGTGAAGGAGAACCAAGCGATCTCCAACACTGTATCGACATAATACACGTTGAGGCTCCTTCATCAATTACAGTCCGATGAATAGGCCTGTTTTTGACTATCACTGGGATTTGGAAAGCCATTTGATGAGGGAGACGTGATGTACTATTTTCTAGATCGAAAATTATTAGGTTCGGGTCCTGAATGCCGGACAAGAGTAATTTACGCTGTGCTGGACATGATTGTAGTACTTCCAAAGCCGACATTGCTGAGGGTGAAACAGCCAAATCCTCAACAATGTTATAGTTCTGAGCCGCTCTTGCATGTGGATTGAAAGCTGACTTTCGAAGTATACCCTTAGCGGGCGGTTTGATTACCAAGTCTGGATTAGGTTTCTCGATCTGTAGTGGATCGGAACCGGGAGCTAAGGTTGATGGATTAGAATGAGAAGATTCTGCTTCTTTACCATCAACATGACTTTTACTACCATAATCTTGCGATCGAGTCGCAATCCTAACATGGGACATCATCAATATGGGTTCTTCATTGGCATTCGAGGAAGAACCTATCATCTTGCCATCTTGACTTGGAAATGGATCCTTCAAAACAACAGGAGTTTTGCAACCTTTGACGATCTTCGCAACCTCTGCACGATGAGGGCAGTCTCTTGTAAAATGTTCATCGTCACAAATGAGACATGGATAACGAGGTTTGTGCTTTTCATCATTGGATTCCGCCTTTTCAGGTTTCTCCTTTGAACTTTTGTCCGTTTTATTCTTCTTCTTTCCTTTCTTCTTCTCACCGGATTTTGATTTAGCTGTAGATGACTCTACAACGTGAATATCAGCAGAAATCTCTGCAGAAGAATCTCCTGTTGGGGAATCAGGCAAGGTTATAATAGGAGAAGAATTCTTGGAGGATTTCTTCTTACCTTTAGTGTTAATTGTGCCAATCATACCGTCAACGACATGAGATCCCGAAGGAGCTGCAGCGATTTGATTTGACTTGGGAAGATCGGGGATCTTTTCGTGTAACGTACCTGACTGAGTATAAACCAAGTCAAGGTACTGTGCTTGAGTAATGACTTGCTCCTCAGTAACCACTCCGGCTTTAGCAACATCTTCAGTGATCTTTGGCAACAAAGATTTTACAAACCACTCGGCCAAGATTTGATCCGGAATAAATACCTTCACTAAACGACATCGACGTCTCCACTCATGAATATGATCTGAAATGTACGTGGATGTCGTCTGTTTTAGTGAAGTTAACAATTCCGTGCCATTGTCATATCGGACTAGCAACTAGAAATGAGTTAAAAACGAGGTAGCTAACTGACTAAAATTATAAAAAGTGCCCCGTGGTAACTCAATGTACCATTTGGCCGCGAGACCAATTAGAGTGCGCTGGAAAAGTCTAAGACGGATCGAATCATCTGTGATGGAGTTAGACGCACACCAGAGGTGGTAAGTCATCACATGGTTCGATGGGTCCTCTCCTGATTTACCTTCGAATTAGGGAATGTCATTGGGCAACTTATTCGGCATTGGCGGCCAAAATGGAAGATAATTAATCGGATCGTTCGTTAGGCATGACAAGTCTGGTAAGTCCAAAGTTGCAATAAATGGTAACTGTCGATTAGGATCCCTAAAACTCTGGGTCATGAGACCAGCCTCAGGAGGAGGATATCCGGGATAACTAGGAATAGGAATCGCGTTCGGGATATTGTATCCTCCCAGAAAACCAGGATTAACCGGACCGTACTGGGGTTGTTGAGGTTGTTGATAAGTGTACCCAGGATACGGTTGATACTGATAAACTGGCTTCTGGACAGCAGGACCGAATTGGTATTGTCCCTGGTACAGTTGATAGGTGAATTGTGGTTGACTTGTGACAATCGTACTTAAACCAGGTTGTCCTACAGGCATCTGAATCGTAGTTTGAATTGTGGATCCAGACGATGGTAAAGATGTCTGAGGAGTAGATACAGGAACAGTAGAAACCAGAGCTGTTGATACTCCAGAAGTAGGTGGAGTAGATTGAACAGATGTTGCGGCAGTTGTAGCAGTCGTTTGAGATGGAGTACAAGGCGCAGTAGGCCCAGACTGAGAAACTACTGAAGGTACAGAAGTTTGCATATTAGACTGGACTGGTTGCTGGGGTGTACCAGAAATTAAGGGGTGTCCAGTTTGAGATGAAAACTATACACTTGGTTGCAACACTTGTTGGGTTTGCGATGGATCCCACACTATGTTCATTCCGGGGTACTGACCCATAACAGGCTGAGAATATTGAGGACCATAACCGGGTTGAGGGTAGGATTGATAATTGAAAGGTACATTTCCCGTTCCTTGGACATAAGATTGACCTTGGGGTGGTTGGAAACCTTGGTTCAAGTACTGACCTTGGGGTAGATACCCTTGAGGCACGTACTGATACTGGGGTTGACCTTGAGGTATAAATTGATACTGGGGTTGACCTTGGGGTACATATTGAGTCTGGGGTTGACCTTGAGGAACGTACTGTACCGTAGGTACGTACTGTCCTTGAGGTTGTCCCCCAGATGCAAATTGTGTACCTTGAGGTTGCCCCCCAGGCGTTAATTGAGGCTGCCCCACAGGCGGTAACTGGCCAGCTTGAGGTTGAGAATTGGGAATAGAACCTGACATCATAAGAATGTCTTCTACGCTCAACGGCTTTGTACCATTGTTTCCAGTTAATAACCCTTACTCAATGGGTTGAGGAGATGCTCCAGAAAAAGTACCAGAAAGTGACTGATACCCAGAGGGAACAGAAGGACCACCGTACAAAAAAGATTCAAGCGATTGAGTAAACATGGACGACTGACCTAACATATTTACGAGAGTATAAAAACCTCTAGGATGATAAGGAGCACGAGGTGGTGAAAAACTTAACCCTGGGTTTTCCAAATAATTAGTCAAAGAAAGATACCAAGTAGTACTCCTAGGCGAACTGTAAAAAAATGATTCACGCTCCCTTAGATCAAGAACAGGTTGATTTTCAGGGATAGGGATGCCTACTTCTTCTTCCGGAGCAAGTTCTTCAATAGCAATAAGTCCAGAAGGAAGATCTTGGGTAATTACTCTTTCTACCCTAGGTGAATCAGGACCACTAGAAGTTGGAGAGACAAACCCCGACGTTGGAGTAACAGGTTCAGATATCTCAGGTTCTTCACCTATATCACTAGTAGATGAAAAGCTACCAGCAAGTTCGGAAACTGAAATCGATTGCAGATCGTAACCTGTTACTAGAGTTTGGTAATCAGGATGAACAACCAATGAAGACTCTCCTTCTTTAGGTGACCCAAATTTACTACCACTAGGAGTTATGAGGACTTTCAAGCCTTTAAGCTAGCTCAGGACTTCTTCAGGAGGTTGGCCCCGAAGTGTACGGGACTTCCTCAATAAATCGGCCATGGTTACAAACTCAGGAGACCGGCCCCGAAGTCTACGGGACTGTCTTGGTAATTCAGCCACAGTTAAAAACTTTTAACTACTTCACACGCAAACAAAGTAAAATCTCAATGAAAAACACCTAAAGCCTCTAAATAACCAAACAAATTTGAATCACATGCCTAAAGAATCTAGAGATCAAACACATACAAACAGTAACTTCCTGGACCGAAAACACTAGTTGGTGATGAAATCCAACGTCGTAGAATTCAGTACAGAAATGGCGGTTGGAACAGTTACCCCGACAACCTGCTTAATGAATAGACTGGACCAAGTTCCTCCACTTAACCGTCTCGAGTGAAGTGAACCCCCCAGAAAATCCAAGTGAGTCTAGCCGACATCTGCTCAAGGTACAGTGGGATCTTCCCACCACTATCACCTTAGGAAGAATCCTAAATAATATGGCCACTAAGGTTACCAATTGAGACAAATACACCTGGGGGAACAGTCTACGATCCGATACACACGCAAAGGCAGAGTAGCAAGCTCAATCCCCTTGAAGGCTCCTTGACATAATCCAAGGTTTACCAACAAGTGACCCCAGGCTCCTCGACAACGGTTAATCCGAGGTTTACCGTTTTTAATACGTGAATATCTGGCATCGTTCCCAATGAGGAAGGATTGATTCCCACACTGGTTCGGACACGATCTCGTGCTTCTCCTTTAAGAGGAGCTTTCCCAGAGCATAAACGCAACAATTGGATTTCTTCCTACCACAAGATACAGCTACTTGTTTGTTTTTACTGTCTTGGAGAGTTAATCACTCTCCTACTCCAAGACACTAGCCTAAGCTAAGTTGGTGTATCAGAGCCCTAGAAATAAAATGTTACTAGGTGAATTTTACTTTAAGCATTAATTTTAGTGGTTGTTGTTTAAGTTAAGAGGTGGCGGAGATGAAACTCGTGGTGTAAAGACTCGACTTGAAATCACTAAAAAGATGCACCTAAGATGATGTAAACAATATTTTCTCTTCGATGAACTTTTACACTAAGAAAGAGTTTGAGAATGCAAATACTTTGTAAACACAAATCTTTCTCAACTAAACAAATTTAAAGAAGAGCTTTTCCCTTTCCAAAGCATTCAAAACAAGACAACTAGTTATTTCACAAAAATTTCCCTTTTCTTTTCAAAGCACTCAACCCCTACAAAAACAAACTTTTTCCAAAAGAGATTTTTTTTTATATATTTTGTAAATAAAATACTCAAAACTAATGAAAATGACTAACTTTGAGAGCTACAAACTATAAAAAGCTACTTGAAGTCAAAGCCTACTAAAAGTATTTTTGAGGATGTTTTACTTAGCTAAATGTGAGCTAAGGACTAATTTATGCAAAATCACAATTAGTCAAAAAACAACCAATCTTACGTTTTCTTTTTAAAAATGAAAATTCCAACTTTCAAATACAAGTTTTTCGAAATTTTGAAATGAGAAAACACAAAGCGGATTCCTCAACAAGGGGAGATTTCGTAAATGGTCAGACTCATAAGAAGACTGGTAGACACCAAGGTAATCTGAGGTCCCTACGGCTTCTAAGCTCAGAGCCACTACACAACCAAAAACGAAAAACAAACCCAACAAGCAAAATTCCTAGGAATTCCACCTAAAACCCTAACACTAATGAAATTAAACCAAGGAAAGTTTTTGACAGGGAACAAGTAGATCTGGGCAATGGCTAAAACCTATAAACAAATTCTAAATTGATAAAAAAAAAAGAAAAATTTAAAATTTTTCAATTTTTTGATAGGGTACGCAGGCAACCTGTTTACAAAGGTGCATTCACGCTCTGTGTACAAAGGAAAAGTGCGTACAGGTACGCACTGTGCTTAACTCAGAGGGTGCGTACCTCTCCCAAAACTATGAAAAATAAAAATTGACTCAAAATTAACTAAATTCACCCAACCCCACAATCATCAAGTCAAAAACAGAAACAGAAAATACAGTTTCTCAGGTCAAAGTATAAACAAGGAAAACAATCAAGTCCCCAGCAGAGTCGCCATTTTGTCGCACGGAATGAGTCGATCTTGCGGACAAGACAGACCTTCCTAGAATCTAAAGAAGACCTAGTGACAAGCAAACCAACCAGACACTATCTTTCTCTAAATATGCTTTAATAAACAATAGCAAACAAGTGTTTTTAGGGCCTACCTTTGGTCCAACGCAAGCTTGTGGATGCCCTCACTCCTTTGATCCAAATGAGCTCCTTTTCGCGAATCTGCAAACACAAACAAGGCAAAAAAATTAAATAGCACCTGAAAAACCAATTGCATAAAACATATTTAACATGAAAGTCAAGGAGTCCATGAAACAAGTAACATAAGATACTTGTTGAGAAAAATGAGTTTGATTGTATTAATTCAAAAGAAGAGGAACTTTACAACCTTTGCCTTGACACTGTACAAGCTCCTCCCAGGATCCAACAAGAAGTCTCCTCTACTTTGACAAGTTCCACTCACTCCCCAATGAAGCAAAAAAGGTATGTAATCTCTCCTCTTAAGCTCAACTAGGAAGTCTTAATTTCACCAGCATTTACCCTCAAAATGTTCAGCTTCTAACCTCTCTAGTCCTCACCCCAATGTTTGTATTTATAGTGCAATGGAGGGAAGTTACTAGGTCCTCCTTCAAAGGGATAAAGCCCTCCTTCAAAGGGATAGCTCCTTTAGTCAAGGGATTAGCTCCTTCTCTTTTGGGATGCATGAACCACCTCAGAGTGAACAATCCACATCAAAATTCCTTCTAGAAAACTCTAGAATTAACCCAAAGCGAGTTTTTTAAGATAAAACTTGCGCCTTTTGACTTTCACATGGGTATGCACCTACACTGTTAGGGACAGAGCGGGTAGGTACGTAGCTTTTGTACACAAAAGGTGCAGGGCCGTAGGTGACCATGAGAGAAAGTGCGGAACCAGAGTTACATTGATTTTTAATGTCTTTCTCCCATTTCCAAAGCTTGATTTGAAGAGCTGAGGTCTTAGACTTGCTTAGGAGGACAGTACAAGTGATGATAGACCCGTACTGACTGTAAATAATCATAGTGACGATATTTTTGTGTAACAGGAATGAAATGACCTTTTGGAGAAAACAAAATCACTTCTACTGCACTTCCACATCTTGAATAAGCACCATCAAAATATAGCTTCCAAACTCCACTAAATTCTAGCTCCTTAATTTCTATTGATGTAGGGAGTTGCACCTTAGTGTCTTTAGCAATTTCTTCTATCTATTGTAACATAAAATAGGAGAATTAATCCTGTTTATGACTGTAAACAGGAGAATTACTAGAACACTCCTTCGTAATTGTTTTAACAAAATTGGTCTCCCTGTATAATCCCATTTCCTCACCACCAAAAATTGGGATTATGGCATATGTAAAATCTAACTTCAACACTCCTCCCAATTTGGCTCCCAAAGATCTAGATAAGAGCATTCCAAAACGTGTTGGGATATCTGCACCCACTAAATCCATTACTATGCTTATAGCTGGAATTTGAGCCAGAGAAACCACCAAGTCCTTAATAAATCCCACACATTTAACCTTTTTAGAATCAAATGGATACAAATACTTATAAGTCTTAGTAATATGCAAGTTCAATTGCTTCATAACTGAAAGAGGCATTAAATTGTGACAGGTTCTAGAATCCAACCATAATCCAACATAGAGTTATGAAGAATAAAAATATGCACCAACAAAGAAATGTACAAAGGAGGAGTGCAAGAGTCAACTTCTTCTACATGAGGGCCAAACATTACCACCGATCTATCCTCTTGCAAATTAGCTGTGTCTGCAGAATGATTATCCTATGAAAGATTTATAAAATCAGAGACTTGTTTCTTATATGTTGGAGTTTTAATCAACTCAGTTAAAGGAATTGGAACTTTGAGCTTCTCTAATTATTTTATCAAGTTAAAAGAATGGCCCTGTTTAATCACTTTCTCTTGTTCTTCTTCAATCACCTTTTGTTTTGAAACCTCATGAAAACTATCCATAGGAGGTTGAACAGATTTACTCAATACCTCTGTGTCCAATTTTCCTTTTGAACTTTCACCCTGCTGAAAGGTAACCTTTGGAACTGAACTGACTTGTTGTTTTCCTCGATCAAGCTGCTTTGGAGGTTGTTGTGGAGTCGCCATGTGTTGAAGCATTTGATATTTTTGTCCTTATGCACCATCCTGTACCCTCAACCTTTTCCTTGATCTAAGGTCGTACTTCTTGTGTAATTATTCATGCATGAAATCTGTGAATCTTTGACAATAATCTTCAATTTCATCCTCATCTAAAGAAACTGGAAATTCAAAATGCAAATCTTCACTTCTAATCATATCCTCTTCTTCCCCATACAAAATAGAAATTTGATTATCATGTTCCTTGAGAGATTCCTCCACTGCTTCCTTTGTTCCATCCTCAATGTACAGAGGTGGTTGTATTTGATCTTGATCCTTTCTTTCTCTCTGCATAATTTGCAGTGGTTGTCTCCTAAATTGAGGGTTGAAATTTCTATTTTGGACTTGTTGGAACTGCCTTAGTGCATTCTTATTCTCCAATTCCATCTTCACCAATTTGTTAGACATATTTTTAATGAATTTTTTCATTTCATCTAATTTATGTTCTTGAGAATCTTTTGGCTGACTAACAACCTTTGTTTCTTATTCTTTTACTTTGCTTTTCTCTTGCTCTAGTTCTTTTGTCTTAATTTTTCGTACAACAAACAAATTTGCTTCGATCTCAAGTGCATTAGAATTTATTTGGCCCAGAGTAGAAGATCTCCTCTCCCTTAGAATGAAACCAAAATCATAGTCAAATGCTCCTACAAATACTACTTTTTCTCCTACAGGAGGTGGCTTAATTTCTTTAGGAAAAATATTATACAATTGATTGAATCTCTTAATGAAATCATTAACTCCTTCTTCAAGTTTCCTCTTTATAGCATTTAATTCGGTTCAAATATATCCATGATCTTTCTTTTCACTCTATCTTTGTGTAAAAACATTTTCAAACTCTTCCCTAGTATTAATAGATATTGCAAGAAGAGTTCTAAACCACTTCCTTGCCTCCCTCTCTAATGACTGAAAAAATAGTCTCATAACAACATCTAAAAATTCTACATTCAAGTTCTCAGCAAATGCATAGAATGAGGCAATATGCTTCTCTTCGATTATCTTATCCTCCACTGTAAATTTGGGCAGCAAATTCAAATAATATTATAACATTGCATTCATTGGCTAAGCCAAAGTCAAAGGTGCATATATGTTCAACAGGAAAGCTGGGATAGCCATATTTGGATTTGGAAGAGAAACACAGGAGCTTGTTGCTTGAAAAAAAATGACTGAGGTGGAATAGAAGAAATAGGAATTGGTTGAATAATACTAGAAACAGATTGATGGGAAACTGAAGTATTAATTGTTTTAACTTCTTGAAATTTAGGAAAAGAGAATGAAACTGACTCAAAATATTTTTCTTCTAAAGTTGGTTCAGGAAAAATAGTTTGAGAGAATAAAGAATCTTCTTGAATAAAATCAATATTTTTAACAATTTCTTCTGACTTAACACCAAACAAATGTTGACCAGAACTAGTACCAGGAGCAGATAGAGTGGGTTTTGGGGTAACAGGTGATTTAGGTTTCCAAACTCTCTGAGAAACTAACTTCTTTGGGTCTGAAAGAGTAGGAGTTTCATGCTGTGAGGTATTAGACCTTGTATGTGGTCTTTTAGGAGCCAAGACTATTGTCTTGGTGAGAGAATCGTCCTAATCACTTTCTTTACCCACAAATCAAAGAAATGATTTTAAATTAAAAACCCAGGGAAGAATAGTTTCAAATTTTCGTTCCCTAGCAGCAACGCCAAACAATGTTGTACCTTGGGAGACAATATCTGGCTGAAAGGAGATCAGTGCCCAATGCATTTATTCATAACTACAAAAAGAACTAATTGATTGTCCCATCATTTCATATAACCCCAGAAATTTAATTAAAACCCTTTAACTTTCCATATGTAAACAATATTTCCAAAGTGGCCTTCTAATGTTGGATGCAAATGAAGAAAGAATAGAAAGAGGTCATAGTAGAAAGTTTCAGATAATGGGCTGCCTTGGACAAAATCTTTTATCTTCAACTTTAGAAGAGATATGAATAATGAGAAATGAAATCCAGGAAAGAGGAGCGCATATTTAAGTTTTTTAAACATTTGTTTACATAAACTCAAACTCACATCACTGTAAAATCAAAGCCCAAAAACTTCATTACTTATTTCTAAAAGGAAGAATAAATACAAGTTGAAACAAGAAAAACTTATCATACCCAACAAATTATGGAATCACTGTGAAAATTTTTATTCATCAAAACATGAAAAGTTGAAAGCACAAAAATGTAAATTCCTCTGAGGTCCAAAATTCTGGAACCCTTCCAATGCCTTAGAAAGTATTTTTTATACAAAAATTCAAAAGGACAGTTATGAAACTGTCAACCTTCTAAACTACTTTAGGATCAACTGTCCTCTTATTCGAATATTACATTTAGGAAATAAAAATTACATTAATATGAAATATTTGTGCTAAAACACCATAAAACTTTGTTGTTGAAAACATCTTTGTCATTGGGTGATTTGTGACTCAAGAACAGAAGAAGGTCCTGATGCATCAGCTACTTGCGGTGCCATCCATTCTTTGCACTTTCTCCAAATATCCAACTTTTCATTTGAACTGTTCATGAACTTGACATGAGGCATCCTGAGTTTAGTGATTTTAATATATGTTGGCTTCTCAACAAACAGTGTCCTCATCATCCAAAGAAGTTGAAAGTCTTTTGATAAATAGTTAACAATAGTAGCCCCTTTAAGCACTGTTGTCTTTTTTTGTGTAGAACCAA
The DNA here is from genome assembly GCA_031772625.1 of Pinus tabuliformis. Classification (NCBI taxonomy): domain Eukaryota; kingdom Viridiplantae; phylum Streptophyta; class Pinopsida; order Pinales; family Pinaceae; genus Pinus; species Pinus tabuliformis. The sequence goes on along the minus strand of CM062817.1, from coordinate 1,442,965,229 downwards.
TTTTTCTTTTGGATTCTACAATCGATGTCTCATAAGTCTCCCAAGGCAACAAGTTCCTTTGCTGCTCCTAAAAGGATGGTAAACTTGCACTAGTTCTTTTATCAAAAGAAACATTAAACTTCATTACAGACTCCTTTACTTCTTTGAGCTTCTTCTCAACCATTTTTCTACATAAATTCCTCACTGTTGCTTTATTGATTTCCATCACATACTCAGTCATGTCTTCAATTCCAGCATCTCTTAACTCCTGTGCAGACTTAGAATTTAGAAAATCAATCATCTTCCTAGAAAATTGAGCTCTTTGCTGTAATTTATGTTTAACAGCCATGATTATACCCTCCAAATCTCTGACAATAATATTTTATTCTTCAACAATAAGAAAGAATCCCCAAATATTTTTTACTATATTTATAATATCATTCCACAATATTTCCCTTGCTTGAATGAGGGACATGTTCCCTTTTACCTTTTCCTTCAGTTCTTTGATTTCCTGGTAGGAAAGTTGGTAGTCATTTCTGTATTTTTCAGCAGTCTCTTTTGCCATGAATAATTCATGTTCAGTGGCTTTGATGACCTTCATTGCATTATCAAAATCATTTTGATTCTTCTTCATTTCATTTTCAACAATTTTCAATTTAGTCATGACCCAAGTTAGTTTTGCAGCTCGGTCTTTGAAATATGCTTGCACCAGAATTGTACAAACATGTGAGTCATTTTCTGTTGCAAGGCAACATTCATTTCTTTTAACTTAGCCACTTCTTCATTTCTCTGTAATAATTCATTAGTTAACATATATTTCTCTTTTTCAACTTGTGCTACCTCTGTAGCCATTGTATTTTCTACAAAGTTAATTTCAATTTCTTCCTGAGAATCTAGATCTCTGCCTCCTTTCCCTACAACAATTCCTGAACTGCACTTTTATCTTCAGGTTTGACCCCAATTTTAATAACCGACTTTTTCAACTCATCATTTTGGATCATCAATGCCCTTGAACTTGCCTTTTCTAGTTCCAGTTGACCAATAACCTTCTCCAACATGTCTTCTGCTTTGCTGGAAGTTGAAAAGGTTTTACTCAAATCATTATAAATTAACTCTCCAGTTTGCTTGTGGAGATTAATTTTATCAAGTAAAGGGATATTTCTATTATATACTGTTAAATTAACATTTTTGAAACTTGATGAAGAGGAAACAAATAATGAAGAAGGATGAGAAAAGGATATCCTAAGTTGATTCCTTTCTAGATACATGGCAGGTAACAATATTATTTGATAAATTGAAGATTATTGAGCTTCCAACTGAGTCTACATGTTTTCCATGATCTTCTTGTTTCTATCCTTAATTTGAGAAAACATTTGTTTAATCATTGGGACAGAGATTTTAGTATCTTCATCTGGATTGGGAGAGGATGGTGTGCAAAACTGTATCACCCAACTGTAATTGCAAACCGTAAATTAATGATGAACTGCCTTCATCAAATAGTTTTGATCTCTTAACTGCTCCATCTATATCTTCATCCAAATCAATAATTTCCTCTCTACCTCTCTTCAAATTCTTTTCATTTTGTACAGGAGTTTCGACTACTAACCCTAATGTTGAAAAGGACTGACCTCAATTATCCATCTTATCAATTTATTCTTGGCATTCATGTAAGAAAGGGGCATAACCATTCTCACTCTTCTATTAAAAATCACGTGAAAAGGATAATAGGCCCATTTTTCTCCCAATAGAAAATTCACTTCTTCTAGAAATTTTTGGACTTCTTCTGCTGCTTGTCTGGAATTTACAATGAAAGGTCCCACAGTTCTTGGAAATCTAAATAGATTCCCTATCTTAGCTGGCACAAAATGGACTTGGTTGACATTTAAACTATGTATTACAAATTCCAAAGCAAACAACCTCATAGGAACAAAGGTTTGCAGTCTGTAGGGTTCAATACTAGCTCCATATAACCTAATATCATAATGATCTTCAAAAGAATATCAGTCTCCTACTCTCATATATTTGCTCAACTAAAGGAAAGGCTGAGCTTTAGGAAAAATAGTAGGCGCAGGTAAACTATCAATAATTGAATATGCCACTGAAAGAAATAAGGCAGAAAAAATCCATGAGGCCTTCCATCTTCAAGTTACTCCTGACTATATCAGTCTAGAAAATAACTGACTATTTGTTATTATGGGGATCCATAATGTTTAACCCCAAATGCATGAACTTTTCAACATGAGAGTATAAGAAGAGATATGTAATTGAAGAAGGGAACCTAAAACAACCAATGAGTGAAAGGTTAATGAACTGAGCATTGAATACCCCTCCCCAAAAAGTTGTTATATTTAAAACAACTTCAGGTTTCATCATTAGACTGAAAACACGAAGAGTAACTTTATCAATAATTGAAGCATTATACCTTCCCAAGATCTTAGTTAAATATGGAGAATATGCCTGACATCATCAACAAAAGTATCTAATGGAAACTGATTTGACTCCAAAGACAAATGTTTCCCACTTGGAATCAAATAAAACACAATTTGGGAATACTCTTGACCTGACAAATTTTCAAAATAAACTCACAGAGTTTCTTTAGAAAAAGAGGTATATATGTACTAGCAGGAGGAAAACACAATTCCCGGTGAATTAAAGGGAGGACACCTGGAAAATATTTTCTCCTCACTTATTCATTAAAAAAAACTTATGTGGATACATAGCTGATACTAACCAATGAATAAATTATGGGAAGATATGAGTTTCAGAGATGAAAGCCGAAAGAACATCGGAACTGATGGCGAAATCATAAAATGGGACAATGACTTGTTTCCTAATGATAGACTAATAGGTTTCCAAATGATTTAAATTGCATAAAGTATCAAATATTTCTTTATCAGTGTCCATGATTGGAATGTGAGAGGATTACCCCGCTAAGGAAACTTTTTTCGAAATTTTGGATAATTGAAATGATGGGTCACTGTGTAAATACCTAGAAATGGTAGGCAATGCTGACTGGGATTTTTGCTAGAGAATTTGGAGGCCATGACAATGAGAGCAGACAACAAAAGCACATGAGAATGGATTATAATGAACACTTATAGGATAAATGTAAGAGCACGAGGGGAAAACAAGAAGTCAATGCTTCTGTATAAAATTAAATTTTCTTCCATGTTGTAATAAATGATGAAATCACGTGCATAGATGACATGTGGCAAAAAGAAAAATTATGTGCCGGAGAAGGTGGTGGGGGCGGCCTCGCTTGCTGATGACAGTGCGGGAGTAATATTCAATATGGTACATCTTCGGAGGGGTGCCTCTACAATCAATTTGAGTCATATATTAGAGGTCAACAGGCTATTGTGAAATTCTTTGCGGAGGCACACCTCTTGGTAACATCCATGTATTTTGTGTTGTCGGGTTTGTCCCATTGCATGGGCCTCGTCACACAATTCATTTTTGCTACGGTACTTGCATGCCTTTTAACCTTTTGAATGTTGAGTCAGGACCCAATTTCAAGATTGAGAACTGAGCTAACTTTTATTAATGCATTACAAAATAACCCAATGCTCTTTCAACCACTATTATATATTTTTGAAAAATATTTTTATTTTTTTATTTTTTTACAAGATAAGCTCAAATTTAAAATTAGTTACAATAGGGTCCAAAAAAAATTCCCAGGGCTCTGCCTCAGACCTTGTGCAGGGGGGCTACTGTCCCCCTGCAAAACCCCTTACAACGGGGGTTGCCCCCCTAGCTATGCGCACAGGGCTAGTCATGGAAAAAATATAACACACATCCAGCAGTGACAAATATTGTCTCGATATGAAAATCAGCCATATGGTCAATCCTGGTCTAATGTCACATTGTGACAAAGATTGTCTCCATATGTAAATCAACCATGATCTAACGTCGCATTGTGATAAGAATTGTCTCAATATGAAAATCAACCATGGTCAACCATGTGTTTATAATATTTATATTAGGGTTTATATACCTTGGATTTATAATATTTGTCCCTTGGGTTTAATATTATCCCCTTGGATTCATAATCCCTTGGGGTTTTCTTATTAATCCCTTGGGTTTAGTATTCCCTTGGTTTTATAATATCAATCCATTGGGTTTATTATTCCCTTTGGTTTATAATATTAACCATAGTCAACAATGGTCAACCATAGCCAAACATGGTCGAATGTCACATTGTGACAAAGATTGTTTCAATATGGAAATCAACCTTGGTCCAACGTCGTGTTGTGACAAATATTGTCTTGATATGAAAATCAATGTTAGTCAATCATAGTCAACCATGGTCCAACATCACATTGTGACAAGGATTGTCTCAAGATGGAAATTAACCATGCTCAACCTGTAGAAATTTCTCTATAGACCAGCTAGCTCTGATACCATGTAGAAATTTTGCAAATTCTCTACAAATCTCGCACTAAGATCATGTAGAAAATCTAACTATAGATTAACCCGATAATGCAATATACCAAAGCAAAATACTATAATCTACTTCTACTATCAAACTTGTGGAAGCGTAAAGATTAATCAAGATCAAGTTGAACACATATAACCAGAAGAAGAAGAATCAATACACATGAACAAAGAAAATACTTAGGGGAAAGCCTCAACTAAAAACCCCACTATCTGTATTATCATACAAGGTGGAAATACATCAAAATTATACAAATCCTTAGCTCTCACAGCTAGCTAGCTCTCAATACAATCCTCCTTGATGCTCACAGGAAATCAAAGCTTCTCATAAGCCTTCTCCTCTGCCCTCCAAACTCCTATTTCCTTACGTAGTTACCTTTGGGATGATCACCTTCACCCAGTGTAACACTCCTCTCACACACTGTTCTAACACACTGTCAGAACTGCACAATCCTCAAGGAACCTTACCTTGACTACATGCATGAGTTTCCTCTATAGGAGAAAACATGCAACTGATAGTACATTGTCCTTAACATTTAGGTCAACTGTGTCTTTCTCAGAATAGACATGCATGAGTTTCTGATGAGGGAATCTTCAGTTATTTGGAGTAAACTGGTTGAGTGCATGCATGCATCAACTGACTGATAACTCACAATTAGTTTCTCAAACAGTTTGGAACTAATTTAACTAGAATTAACTAAGTAAACTAAACTAACTAATTACAACTCAAATATAAATCAATCTTATCTCCTTAATTAAGGGATAATCTCCTTAATTCAAGGGGTAAATGTTGCATGACTTCAGAAAGACTTCTAACTTGAATTTGTCCAACTAATTAATCCATAATGAATCAATTAATTATTTCCAAGCAGCTGGTGAGACTAAATTCGCATTTTAATTCTCAATTTTAATTCAAAGACAAATTAAAATTGGAATATTATAGATTCTATTTTTATCATTTCTTGTTGCTATTTTTAACACAACCATGTTTATTGTAGTGTTTATAATATTTATCATAGGGTTTATATACCTTGGGTTTCTCATTTTTTATCCTTTGGCTTTATAATATCAATCCCTAGAGTTTAATTTTATTCCCTTAGGTTTATAGTCCTTTGGGTATAGATCCCTAGGGTTTATTATTCCCTTAGATTTATAATATCAATCATGGTCAACCATGGTCCAACATCGCACTATGACAAATATTTTCTTAATATGAGAATAAAGCATGGTCAAGCATGGTCTAAGGGTTTATAATATTTTTGTTATAAACCTAATAGATTGATATTATAAACCAAGCGGTTACTAATAAACACAATGGGTTAATAATAAAACCCTAAGGGATTATAACCCCAATGGAATATTATTAACCCAAGGGATAATAAACTCAAAGCATTAATACTATTAACCCTGGGGTTTATATTCCCTTGGGTTTATAATATCAATCCTTTGGGCATATTAATCTAAGGGTTCATATTCCTAGGGTATAATACTATTCATATGTTTATAATATTAATCACCTAGGTTTAATATAAATCATGATCAACCAAGGGTTTATATATATTGAATTTATAATATTAGCCCCTTGGGTTTAATAATATTAGTCCCTTCGATTTATAATACCTTGGAGTTTTAGTATTAACCCATTGGGTTTATTATTCCCTTGGGTTTATAATATCAATCCTTTGGGTCTATTAATCTAAGGGTTCATATTCCTAGGGTTTAATACTAAAACCCCAAGAGAATAATATTAACTGAAGTGATAATAAACCCATGGGATTAATACTAAAAACCTAATGAATTATAAACACGAGAATAATATTAAACCCTAGGGATTAGTATTATAGGCCCAAGGTATATAAACCCTAAAATAAACATGGTTAAAAATGGTTGATTTTCATTTTGAGACAATCATTGTCACAATGCAACATTGGACAATGGTTGACCGTGGCCAACCATCTTTATTTGAGGGTATTTAAAATCTTATGGTTTATATACCTTGGGTTCATAATATTAATTCTGTGGGTTTAATTTTATTCCTTTGGGTTTATAATCCCTTGGGTTTAATACTAAAAACCCAATGGTATAATATTCTTAGAGTATAATATTATTTAAAGGGTTTGTAATTAATATTAATCTATAAGGTTTATAATATTTTTTTTAGGGTTTATAATATTAAGCCATAGAGTTTAATATTATTCCCTTGGGTTAATAATTTCTTGGGTTTTTAATATTAATCCCCTGGTTTAATATTACTGCCTTTGGTTCATAATCCCTTAGGGTTTTAGTATTAAACACTGGGAATATGAACCCTTACACTTGTAAACTAAAGGGATTGATATTATAAATCCAAGGGTTAATACTAAAACCCCAAGGTATTATAAACTCAATGGATTAATATTATTAAAACCAAGAGACTAATATTATAAATACAAGGTATATAAACCCTTGGTTGACCATGATTTATATTGAACCTAAGGGATTAATATTATAAACTTATGAATAATATTATACCCTAGGAATATGAACACTTAGATTAATATACCCAAGGGATTGGTATTGTAAACCCAAGGAAATAATAAACCCAATAGATTAATACTATAAACCCTAGAATTTTTGGTAATAATCCTTGAATTAATATTATTCCCTTGAAGTTTTAATATTAACCCATAGATTTATTATTATCTTGGGTTTATAATATCAATCTCTAAAATTTATTAATCTAAAATTTCATGTTCCTAAAATTTATATTTATATTACATAATTTCAAATTAAATAATAATAAATAACATTTAATATTAAATAATAATAATTAATAATTATAATGATAATAATAATATTTTTATTTCAATAATATTTTTTTAATAAATATAAATAATATATTTATAAATGATAAATATAAATAACACCTTCAACTTATATTAACTACATTCCTATTAATATGATTATGCTAAAATATATATAAAATCGACATCCTTCCATATTAAAATCTAAAACAATACTCCACAAAAATCATATATAAATATATAAGTAACATCCTTCCGCATTCATTCAATTAAAATGCTACACCATTTAAAAGATACCAAAAATATACCACTTGGCTCCCCCATTATCACAATCATTAGTGCGCAATATATATTCTATTAATAGATAGAGTGGAGGATAATGAAAACAATCGGTCTTCAGTCATCCAACAAACCACATTGACAATTATAATTTAAGTTAATACATTTTTTTATTATATATATTTAATCATTTTAAACTAATTGATTTATTTTCTGGTTATTTCTGTCGAAAATGAATTCTAACTTTCAGAGAAGAGTGGGCAATCTTATTCAGTTGAGGAAGTAGAGTATATGTAATTTCTTGTTTTGTTGGTCAATTTAAATTTTTAAAGGAGAATCTATAGCTTAAGGATGTAGAAATGAATTCAAACTTTTAAAAGATAGCAGAAAGGATAGATTTTATCAATATTTTTATATTTATTTATATTTTGAGATTAATTTTTGCAAAATTGATAAGGGTTATGAATTATAGATTTTATCTTGTTTTATGATGAATCATACTCATTAGTTCGAAAAATGTTTTCCTATATAATTATGAGGGAAAATTTTTCAATAATTCAAACATAAATCACAAAACCCTATGTTCTCACATTTAATTTATGCAATGCTTTGAATAAACATTCCACCGATAACAATACTTTGAATGAATATTTCACTCATCAACTACAACTTTTATGTCTCTTATAGTAGTGTCCATTCTAAAAATTAAGTAACGAAATTCTAAAACATAATTTTTTTCAAAAATCTATGAATTTAAGTAATTCGAGTATATGTAATTTTCAGTGTTTTTGTCAAAATAAATTCAAACCTTTAAAAGATAATGGACAATTTTATGCCTTTTAAAATATCGAGTATAGTATATGTAGTTTTTTGTCAAAATAAATTCAAACCTATTTCAGTTTTTATCAATGTGGAGTATATGTAATTTCCTGTCATTTCTGCCCAAATGAATTCAAACTTTTAAAGGGTGGTATAGAATTTTAACAGTTCATATTTTGACCTTCTTGTCATATACTTCAAAAGAGAATAAACCGTTTATTGATTTTCTTTTTTCCACAAAAGAAAGCGCTTTCAGTAACAAGGTGTTGAAGATAATGGAGAATATCCAAGAATAGGTAGAGTTGGTTCACGTAACCTCAGGATATGAATTAGTTTCTATTTCTTAGGATGTTGTTCTAACTTCCCTAAAACCATGCTTTTATATTTAATGTGTAATGTGCATGAACAATATAGAGCGTTCTGCAGAGTCAGACTCTCCTGGTTCAGACTCTCTTTCGTAGAGCTGACCAGTGGTTTTTATTTTTTAATACAAACATTTCCATTTTTATCATGGTAAGAGAGCGTCAGGGCTGAGGAACTTGTACGCTAGCTGGTGGGTGTCTTTGAACCGAAATCGTCACAAGTTTTGAGTGGATTTTATTTTTCGACCGTCACAGGTTTTCAGTGTACATCTGCGACAGTCTCAGATATTAGGCATATATCTGTGATATTCTCGGATATTAGGCATACATCTGCGACGACGTCTCAGATATTAGGTGTATATCTACGATAGTCTCGGATATTAGGTGTACATCTGTGACAATCATGTAAATCGGAGAAGCTGCATGGGGAAGCCAAGAACAAGGCTGTAGCTGACAACAGAAAGTTGTTTGGAGGCTGAGAAGGAAGCCACGGTGATCCGCGGGTGTGCTGTGAGATCAAACAACATTAAAGAACAGTGATCTATCTCTGTCACAGATCTGGGGTAAATTTAACATCTTTTACCTGTTGATTTTTTTTTCTAAATCGCCAAGATGAATAACAATATGTTTGAAGCATGCTTGAATGAGCATAACAAGCTCGATGGTTCCAATTATGCAAATTGGAAATTCAAGATGCAGACTCTGCTAGAAGTGTAGAGTGCTTGGACGATTGTGAATGGGGATGAGCCGAGGCCCGTGGCTGGATCAACATCAATATGAGATTGGGAGAAGCGAGAAGGTAGAGCAAGGACACTGTTGAAGATGTTAGTGAAAGACTGCATCATACCTCACATTAGAGAATGTAAGACAACTGACGAGATCTGGGGAATTCTGAAGGAGTTATATGAGATCAGGAATTCAAATCGTTTTCTATTCCTCAAGAGTAATATCCTATCCCTGAAGATGGAGGAGAATGAAACAGTTGCTTCTTTCGTAGCAAGGATCAAGGATCTAAAGAACAAATCAGCAGAGATTGGTCATACAGTTGATGATACAGATCTTGTAACCATTGCAATGAATGGTGTTATTGATGATTACCAAATGTTCGTCACTGGGATAAATGCCAGAGAGAAGATCCTGAAATTTGAAGAGCTAACAGGAATACTCATGTAGGAAGAAGAAAGAAGATCAACTCTGAAGCCCTAGAGTGTCGATCTTGCATTGATGGCGAAGAAAAACTTCTTCAAATGGAAAGGAAATCCACAACAACAAAAGGGAGCAAGTTCACAGAAATGGCCAAATCAGACCCAAGGTATGCATCCGAATAAAAACTACTCTGAAACTAAATGTTTTTATTGCGGAAATCTGGGTCATATTGCCAGCGAGTGTAGGAAAAAGAAATATCATGAAGAACAGTAGAAGCCGAAAAGACATGCAATTCATCTCCCAAATGGTGATCAAGTGCAGAATTTCAGATTGTTCATGGTAGATCATGATAAAAATGTTGATGCAGACATCTGGTATGTAGACTTAAGATCGTCAACACACATGATAGGGAATAAACACTGGCTCGAAGATTTTAAAGAAATCAACGAAGGCATGTAGATTTACCTAGGTGATGACAGAAGTCATCAAATCAAAGGATGTGGGGAAGTTTCTGTCATTCTACCTAATGATAATATCAAACAAATTTATAATGCTATGTATGTGTTTGGTATAACAAAGAACTTGATTTCTGTATTTATGATTACGATTTGAAAGTTGAATTCTTTAAATCTAACTGTTATATTAAAGATCTACTAGATGGCATGAAGACAATTGCTATAGGAATCTGAATAGGGGGTCTGTACAAGTTGGATGTGAGACCTACACCAGTTCGAGCATTGACAGTAGCGAGCCTGACTACAGAAGAGCTTTGGCACCAGAGATTTGGCCACATCAACTACAATGATTTGTTGTTATTACAAAAGAAGGAAATGGTAAGAGATCTTCCTATGCTAAAGCACGTACATAATGATCGTGATGCCTGTACATTAGGAAAAATGCATAAAAAAGAATTCCTTGTTTGAGTAGAAAAGAAACAGAGGGATATACTTGAATTAGTGCACAAAGACCTTTGTGGACCCATGCAGACAAAATCTGTGCACTGTATTTCCTACTATTTATTGATGACTGTATGAAGTTTTCTTGGGTGTATTGCTTAAGTAAGAAGAGTCATACATTCGAATAATTTAAGTAGTTTAAAAATATGTTTAAAAGAAAAATAGGGAAACAAATAAAAATTATCCGTTCTGATCAAGGGGGAGAATACAGGAAGGATGAGCTTATCAGATATTGTAAAGATCATGGAATTTTGCAGCAGTTCGCAACACCCCATACTCCACAACAGAACGGAGTAACAAAAATAAAGAACAGAACTCTGGTGGAATGTGCTAGAAGTATGATGAAAGGTAAGAATCTTTCGAATGGTTTTTCAACTGAAGCAGTGAATACTGCAATTTATTTGAAAAATAGGAGTCCTACAAAAGGTCTTTAGTCTAAAACCCCTTTTGAAGCATTATATGGATATAATCCTGTAGTAAAACACTTAAGAATATTTGGATCTAAAGCATTTTCCCACATTCCAAAGGAAGATAGAAGAAAATTAGATTGAAAGCCATCAGATGTACTTTTATAGGGTATTGTTCATCATATAAAGCATACAGATTATTTAATCCCTCTACTCACAAGATTTTTGTTAGTAGAGATGTTAAATTCCATGAGCAGGATCATGAAGAACCTGATGAGAACTATGAGGAATGGGACATTCCGTACTTTGTGGAAGAAGAAGTAGAGAACAATCAGGGTCAGCAGCAAACAAAGGCAGAGGATGAATAGCAACAGCAACAACAACAGCAGCAACAACAGCAACAATAACAGCAACATCAGCAGTAGGAAGAAATAAATGATGATCAAATAAGGTTTGAAGCCACCACCGCACCACTTAGGAGATCAGGTAGGAAAGCTCATGATGAATGTGGTTGAACCGTCTAGTTATAAAAAAGAAAAAGAATGTAGTGAATGGAAAACAACCATGGAACATGAATATGATTCAATAATCAGAAACAACGCTTGGGAATTGGTTGAACTTCCTAGAGGAAAACAAAACATAGGTTGTAAATGGCTATATAAACTGAAGATTAATGCAGATGGAACCATAGAAAAACTAAAAGCTAGGTTGGTAGCAAAGGGGTACTCATAAAAAGAAGTGATAGACTATGAAGAAACCTTCACCCCTGTAGCTAAATTGAACACTATCGAAATGTTAATCACTTTAGCTACTAAGAAACATTGGATGATGCACCAACTAAATGTAAAGTCTGCATTTCTGAATGGAGAACTAAAAGAATAGGTTTATCTAGAACAACCAGAAGGGTTTGTCTAGAAAGGAAAATAACATTTAGTCTGTAGGTTGAAGAAAGCACTTTATGGACTAAAACAAGCTCCTAGGTCTTGGTACGAAAATATTGATTCATTTTTTCTACAAGCTGGCTATAATAGAAGTAAGAATGACCCTAATCTTTACACCATGAAAGATGAACAAGGGCGCGTAGTGTTGATTTCATTATATGTAGATGATTTGATAATTACAGGTGATGCTACATATCTAATCGATGAGATCAAGCAACAGATGTCATAGGTGTTTGAAATGAAGCACCTCGGTGAACTCAGATACTGTTTAGGTCTTGAAATCTGGAGAGATTCAGGTCGAACATTTACGTCCCAAGAAAAGTATGTTAAAATCCTATTAGAAAAGTTTAGAATGGATTAGTATAAGCCTGCAGCGGTACCATTGCAGCAGAACATCAAATTGCAGTGTGAGGATGGATCCAAAGTGGCGGATACAACACTTTACAGATAGCTGGTTGGGAGTCTAATCTATCAAACCACCATCAGACCTGATTTGGCTTATGCAGTTAGTGTGCTAAGTCAATTTATGTCTAAGCCACTTGAAAGCCATTGGAATGCAGCGAAAAATGTCTTGAGGTATCTACAATGTACTGTAGATTATGGTATTATTTGCACTAACTCTTTTGATGTTAGATTGGTAGGATTTGCAGATTCAGATTGGGTTGGAAATGTAAATGATCACAGATCTATAACAAGTTATGCATTCAACCTTGGATCCAGGGTGATCACGTGGAGCAGTAAGAAGCAGAACACAGTCTCCTTGTCCTTAGCGGAAGCAGAGTATCAAGCCATGTGTGCAACAACGTGTGAGGTAGTTTGGTTGCAAAGAATTCTCCAAGATGTTGGGGAAGAATAGACAGACGCAACAAAAATCAGATGCGACAGTTAGAGTTCAATCAAACTTGCCAATAATTTGGTGTTTCACAAAAACACTAAACATATTGATACACAGTTCCACTTTGTCAGGGAGAAAGTGCAATCTAAAGAAATCCATTTGGAATATTGTAATACATGTGATAATGTTGCAGACATTTTCACTAAGCCTCTTGGAAAAATTAAGTTTCAAATGTTTAAGGAGATGCTAGGCATATATGTGAACCCATTCTCCATTAAGGGGGAGTGTTGAAGATAATGGAGAATATCACAGAATATGTAGAGTTGGTTCATGTAACCTCAGGATAGAAATTAGTTTCTATTTCTTAGGATATTGTTCTAACTTCCCTAAAACCATGTTTTTCTATTTAATGTGTAATTTGCATGAACAATGTAGAGCATTCTGCAGAGCCAGACTCTCCTAGTTCAGACTCTCATTCGTAGAGCTGACCAGTGGGTTTTATTTTTTAATACAAACACTGCCATTTTATCACAGGGTTTGTGGAAATATTCGTGACGGTGTTCTATCGTACTTTGTTTTTATGAGTTTCCATGATGCGCAACATATTTGTGAGTGATTGAGTATTGATTTTTTTAATATATAGATATATTAATTTGTTGGGATGTGTATGTTCATAATTAGATTTAAACAAAATTAAATTTGTGAGCATATATAGTTTGATTGCAGTAATGGGTTTATGGCTTGTTAAATATTGATTATTTGTCTATTTAGATTAACATATTTATTTGTGAGTGATTTAGGGATATTTACTATTAAGTGTGAAGCCAAATTCATGAATCATATGCAGGATTCTAGATCTTTCTACACCGCCATTAGTTTCTAGATCTCCATCTAAATCACATACAGGATTCTAGATCCTTCTTCTACCTCTATAAATTTGTAATTTCTTTGGCCAGGGATTGCAAGCCAAGGTCCAGGCCTGTTACATAATGCTAAGTGATTTCTATTTTCCAATGATTATTTTATTTATTCTATTGTTTTTTATTGAGTAATCTTGTTGTTTCTCCATTTGTCTGTCTCTGAAATTATTCTTTGCTATTGCCGTCTAAGTCTCCGAGTTTAAACCTGTTGTGTGTTATGTATGCACTGGTCTAACAACTGGTATCAGAGCTAGGGTCAAATATCCACTGTGCAAGCCACTTAGTGCCATTACCTTACTCTGGCAGCGTTCGTTAAAACATTGGTTGTTACCTTTGGAGCTATTGAAGGATATGTCCAGGAAATCGGAAATCGCTGCAAAGAAGGGAGTCCAGGAAAATGATTTGTTCAAGAAATAGCTGAGGAACTAGCTGAGGAACATAAAGATAGTTTTTGCAAGAAATAAAAAGGTCGTGGACATATGGTGAAACGTACCACGAAGCCTAAAACGTGGAGTGCATAAGTGATTTACATGTAGTTCGTATTTTTTTTTACATCAAGCTTGCACGTATATGTCAAGTTTTCTTTTCAAACCAACATATGTATGTGTGAAATGTGAAAAGGTTAAAACATTATATATGTTTTTATATTTATTATGAAACATATATAATTTTATGTTGGAATTTTGAAAAGTATATTTTAAAAGGGAGTAGGAATTTTGAAAAGGGTATTTTAAAAGGAGGAAGGTCATTATTACTAAATTTTAAAGAGTAATAATTAAAGTTTTATTTTTTAAGTGGATTTTTTTGTGTTTTGGGGCGTGAATTTGATTGAAAATGGAGACAACAACTACAGATATGGAGAAGTTGAGCGGGATCATTTTTCCTTATGGAAATAACAGATGGAGGATATACTAATTTTGAAGGATCAGTATTTTCCGATTGAGGGTAGAACAAAAAAACCCTCATCCATGACAGATTAAGAGTGGAATAAACTAGATAGAAAGGCAATTGCAACAATCTGCTAATATCTAGCAAAGAATGTGTATTTCAATGTGTCTGGAGAAAAGACGGCATAAGGATTGTGGAAGAAGATACATGATTTATATGAGAAGAACACGGCATCAAACAAAGTGTTCTTGATGAAGAAGCTTTATAATCTCAAAATGAAGGAGGGTGCTTTAGTTGCTGAGCATTCGAATTCATTTAATATTATTACTAATCAGCTTGCCTCTGTTAAAATCATTTTAGATGATGAAATTAGAGCCATTTTTCTAATGTGTTCTATGCCAGATAGCTGGGAAAATTTAATTGTAGCTATGAGCACTTCAACAACTATAGGGACCCTAAAGTTTGATGTGTCAGCAGCAGTTTAATGAATGAGGAGTTGCGACACAAGTCAATTACAGAAAACCAGGGAGGAGAAGCTCTAGCTCTAGCTTATCGTGGTAGGAGAATGGATCGAGGCTGGCAAGGGCAATCAAGATCGAGAGGCCGATCAAAATTAAGGAGAGGAAGGAACATATGCTTTCATTGTGGCAAATCTGGGCAAATGAAGAAAGAATGTCGATTTTGGAAGAAATGACAAAAGGATCAGAGACCATCTAATACAAATCACAAGTCATCCACCACAAATGAAGGTGAGACTACTGCTGTAGCCACAAATGGTGATGTGTTGTTTACTGTTTCAGTAGAGGATGCATGTGTATATACATCTAGCAGTAGCTTTGATTGGATCCTTGACTCTGGGGAATCTCACCATGTAACCCCATGCAAAGATAGTTTTGTTTTATATAATTCTAGTGATTATGGTAAAGTGCATTTGGGGAATAATAATTTTTGCAGTATTGTTGGAGTGGGAGATGTCCAAATCAAGATGAAAGATGGACAAGATATATTGTTGAAATAGGTTAGGAATGTACCAAAAATGCGCATGAGTTTAATCTCTATGGGACGACTAGATGATGAAGGCTATTCCACAAGCTTTGGAAAAGAAGGCTGGAAAATTAGCAAAGGAGCATCGATCATGGCCAAAGGACCCAAGATAGGAACATTATACACATTGAAGACACTGATAGGAAAATCAGATTTCGCCGCTGTCACAAAAGAAGGAAATTCAGCAGATTTGTGGCATAAGCGTTTGGGTCACATGAGCAAGAAGGGCTTAAAAATCCTTATTGGTAAAAATTTATTGCCAAGTTTGAAATCCTATAATCTTGATCTTTGTGAGCATTGTATATATGGTAAATAAATAAGGGTTTCATTCCTTAGAGGTGGCCATGACAGAAAGAAAAATGTGTTAGAATTGGTATACTCAGATGCGTTTGGGCCTATTAACATAAAATCATTAGGAGGAGCATCATATTTTGTAACATTTATAGATGATGCATCCAGGAAGGTTTGGGCATATCCTATGAAAAGTAAAAATGAAGTGTTCGGAATATTTCAAGAATTTCATATTGTTGTTGAAAGAGATACTAACAAATTGTTGAAGTATTTAAGAACAGATAATGGTGGAGAATATTGCTCAAATGAATTTAAGGAATATTGTAACAAGTTTTTGGCATAAAGCATGAGAACACTGTGCTTGGTACTCCTCAACAAAATGGTGTCGCAGAAAGGATGAATCACACCATTATGGAAAAAGTGTGAAGTATGTTGTCTAATTCCGGTTTGGAGAAGAATTTTTGGGCTGAAGAAGTCATGACCACTTGCTACCTCATAAATAGATCTCCAACTACAACTTTAGATGGCGGTACCCCTGAAGAAGTTTGGAATGGTAAGAATTTGAATTATTCCCACTTGAAAATCTTTGGATGTGAAACATTTGTACATATTCCCAAAGAAAATAGAACTAAGCTAGATGATAAATCTATGAAATGCATTTTTTTGGGATATGTGGATGAATATTTTTGTTATCGTCTATGGGATCCAGTCAAACATAAAATTATTAGAAGCATGGATGTTATATTTAATGGGTCAGAAATGTTCAAGAGGACTATAGGTGAGTTGGAGGTCAAGAAGGTTATTGACAGGTTTGAAGAGTAGCAAGAAAACATCCCACCAATACAAGAAAATGAACAGCAAATTCAGGAGCATGAAGAACAAGTGGAAAATGATGAACAATAAGAAAAAGGAATCTTGCAGGAACCTTTACAGGAGATTCAACCTGATAATGCACCACCACAGTTGGTTCGTAGATCTTCTAGGCCTCATAAGCCTTCTCAAAGGTATCCTCCTTCAAACTATATTTTGTTGACTGATGAAGGTGAGCCTAATTGTTTTCAAGAAGCCTGTAAAGTTGAGCACAGTGAATAATGGAAAAAAAGCAATAGAAGAAGAAATGAACTCTTTGCTGGAAAATAAAACTTGGGAGTTGGTAACCTCCCAAAAGGTAGAAATGCTCTACAAAAAAAATGGGTTTACAGGATTAAGTATGAAGGTGACGAAAAGAAGGAGAGGTATAAAGCAAGGCTGGTGGTAAAAGGTTTTGCCCAAAAGGAAAGTATTGATTTCACTGAAATTTTCTCACCTATTGTTAAAATGTCATCCATTAGAGTCATTCTTGGTCTAGTTGCTACTTTAGACTTAGAATGTGAACAGTTAGATGTAAAAATTGTTTTCCTTCATGGTGAATTGGAGGAAGAAATTTATATGGAGCAGCCAAAAGGCTTCATGGAAAAAGGAAAAGAAGACCTTGTTTGCAGGTTGAAGAAGAGTCTTTATGGGTTGAAACAAGCACCTTGACAACGGTACAAGAAATTTGATTCATTCATGTTGAAACATGGTTTTCAAAGGTTGGAAGCTGACCATTGTGTCTATATCAAGAGGTATGATCAAGGAAAGCATATCATATTATTGTTATATGTGGATGACATGTTGATTGTTGGACATGATAAGAATAAGATTAATAGGTTGAAGAAATATTTGGGTAGCAAATTTGCAATGAAAGATTTGGAACCAGCACAACAGATATTGGGCATGCAGATTATGCGTGACAAGAAAAACAAAAGGTTGTAGCTGTTACAAGAAAAATATATCAAGAAGGTGCTTGATAGGTTTAATATAAAGGATGCCAAGCCAGTTGGTACACCCCTTGCAGCCCACTTCAAGCTGAGTACTGAATTATGTCCTAGTGATGACAAAGAGAAAGAAGAGATGAGCAATATTCCTTATGCTTCAGCAGTTGCCAGATTGATGTATGCCATGGTATGCACACGACTAGACATTGCATATTCAGTCGGAGTAGTGAGTAGGTTCCTTGCCAATCCTGGCAAAGAATATTGTCAAGCAGTAAAATGGATTTTGAGGTATCTCAAGGGTACTAGTCATTATTGTTTATGTTTTGGTCATAATAACATTGTGCCTGAAAGATTTATAGATGCAGATATGGCTGAAGATATGGACACCAGAAAGTCTACTACAGGTTATTTGTATATATTTGCAGGTGCAGTAGTATCTTGGGTGTCAAGGCTACAAAGAATAGTAGCCATTTCTACAACAGAAACAGAGTACATAGCTGCAATAGAAGCTTGTAAAGAGATGTTGTGGATATAATGATTCCTAGGAGAGATAAGAATAAAGCAGAACAAGTATGTGTTATATTGTGATAGTTAGAGTGTCGTTCACTTGGCAAAAAATCCAACATTTCATTAAAAAATCAAGCACATTGATTTAAGGTACCATTGGATTCGACATGTGTTGGAGGAAGAACAATTATCCTTGGAAAAGATTCATACAGATAAGAACCCTGTTGATATGCTCATTAAGATTCTACCACGAAATAAACATGAGTTATGTAGAGGCATGGTAGGACTCGGTGTGGCTTGATGACTCTTATTTGGCTTCAAGTGGGAGAATGTTAAGTGGGAAGCCAAATTCATGAATCACATGCAGGATTCTAGATACTTTTACACCGCCATTAGTTTCTAGATCTCCATCTAAATCACATACGGGATTCTAGATCTTTCTTCTGCCTCTATAAATTTGTAATTTCTTTGGCGAGGGATTGTGAGTAATCTTGTTGTTTCTCCATTTGTCTGTCTCTAAAATTATTCTTTGCTATTGCCGTCTAAGTCTCTGAGTATAAATCTGCTGTGTGTTATGTATGCTCTTGTCTAACATTTACTTGGATCTATTAAAACTACTCGATTTATTGAACTTATTTTAATTAGTTATAAATTTTATTAAATTTGATAGAAATTTTTAGAAATTCAAATTATAATTTGAAAATTTTAAGTGCCTAAAGTAATTAATAATAGTAGATCCATTGACGCCTTTATTTGTATTCACTACGAAAAGATCCGGTGATTGGAATGTGAACCTGTTAAAATACTGTCAATCAATATATAATACATTAAACATGAACTGAGGTGGATGATGATGCCTAAGTCCATATTACTTTCCGAGATTCACATTCCCGACTTGATCCAGACATACTTATAATCATCGTTATTCAGAGGCTCATCATGGCATGTTGCATGATTTATGCAATGTCTTAAACGATGGATGGATAATGGGTGATTAATCCATGCCATATCAGCAGAAAATCATGCATTCTCTTAATGGATGGATGGATAATGGGTGATGAATTCACGCCATGTCAGCCGAAGGCATAAAAATAAAGAAAGTAGAAGAAATTCTTCGAAAACAACAAGATAAGATCGTAGAATTTATGAAAAACTCAATGTGACATATTGAAAGCCATAGATATTTTGGTGGGAATAGAAGAATGTGAGGAAAGTTGTAGATAAATAAACAAAATCATTTAACTTGTCTCCCTAAAAAGGAATCTGCGAATGAGTTACGTTGAAATTAATAAAAGAAGAAATAGAAAGAAAATTATATGTGCCGGTGGGTGGTCCTCACACGAAATTCGGTAGTCTTCCACCATGAGAAATTGCCGTATAAATGTGAACAAAGTTAATGTGAAATAATTGACTAAATAGAGAAGGAAATCAGTGCAGAGATCTGAAAAGAGTGTCTATAGAAATTTTTGTTTGTGTGATAAGAATTCGTATAAATGTGAGCACAGTCAATGTGAAATAATTGAAAAACTAAATAGAGAAGGAAATCGACACAGATATATGAAGAGGAAATTTTTGTTTGTGCGATAGGAATTCAATAAAAGGAGATATAGAAAATAAGAGATGTGCTGGTTCGGGGTCATCGACAAGATAGTCTTTAGACTTTTGTTATCAGACAATGTTGTCTATAGTGAAGAAATTATGAATTGCAAAAAGGAATGATAGTCTTTAGACTTTTGTTATCAGACAATGTTGTGTGTAGTGAAGAAATTATGAGATGTGTTGAAATTCAGAGGCACAACAAATCAATTAAACACACATAGCAATTATCAAGCACATAAACACAAGAATTAACGTGGTTCACCCAACCAATCTGGGCTACGTCCACCAAACATAGGCATCAGGAATATATTAATCAAATTAGGAGATTACATCATGAAATCCTCACACTCACATAGCAAATCATCCGAATGACTGCCTGTTATATAGCATAGAGAATCTAACAGCCTCATAACTCCCTCACATCAAATATAGGAGGCATTAACTCCCTCCCAACAACATGGAGCTAGTCTAGGAACTGAATCCCTATTGTTGTCATCCTTCAGAGATTTTTGCCTATTTGACTCAAACAGAAAATCTCAACAATCTCCACCTTGACAACAATTCGCCTGATGCCCTGTTATTATTTTATCTTTTCTGCAAGCCAAGAGAAGCCAAACACCAGCGTAGCTTCTCCAACAAAACTGGTTTCGTGAACATGTCTGCACAGTTCTCCTTTGTATGCACCTTTTCAAGAGAAACTCCCCTTTCAGTGATAACTTGTCTTACAAAATGGTACTTAATTGGAATATGCTTTGATTTGCTATGATAGGTCGGATTCTTAGCCAAATGTATTGCACTTTGACTATCACAAAGTAACCTGATGTTGTCCTGTAACCTACCAAACTCACCAAGCAAACCTTTCAACCAAACCACCTCTTTGCAAGCATGAGAAGCAACAATGTATTCTTCTTCAGTAGTGGACAAAGAAACAATTTTCTGTAGCTTTGACATCCAGCTGATAGCTCCACCTGCAAGAGTAAAGACGTACCCTGAAGTTGACCTTCTCTTATCCAAATCACCTGCAAAATCGGAATCAACATATCCGCAAACAAATTCACTACTCTTATTGTAAGAAATACAATAACTACTTGTGCCTCTCAAGTACCGAAGCACCCATTTTACTGCTGACCAGTGCTCTTTACCCAGATTTTCCATGTACCTGCTGACAACCCCAACTGCATGAGAAATATATGGTCGCGTACACACCATCACATACATCAAACATCCTACTACATTGGCATAAGGAATTTGAGACATATAATCCTTTTCTTCATCTGTATTAGGACATAAACTCGAAGAAAGCTTAAAATGGGAAGCTAAAGGGATCGACACAGGCTTCACATTATTCATACCAAACCTCAAAAGTATTTTCTCAACATACTTCTGTTGTGATAGCCATAGCTTACCATTGCCCCTGTCTCTGAAAATCTCCATGCCCAAAATCTGTCTTGCGGCTCCTAGATCTTTCATATCAAACGTCCTTGCCATCTGAGTCTTCAACCTGTTGATTTCTTCAATGCTTTTGCTTGCTAAAAGCATATCATCCACATATCACACTAAGATAATGAACATGCCATTATTTAACTGCTTAAAATAAACACAATGATCATATTCACTTCTTACATATTTCTGACTCAACATGAAAGAATCAAACTTCTTATACCACTGCCGAGGCGACTGCTTCAGGCCATATAATGACTTCTTGAGCCTGCAGACAAATTTCGCATTGCGATGCTGAACAAACCCTTCCGGTTGTTCCATATATATTTCCTCATCTAAATCACCATGTAGAAATGCAGTCTTAACATCTAACTGCTGCAACTCCAAATCAAACAAAGCCACTAATGCTAACACAACTCTAATTGAAACAATTTTAACCACTGGTGAAAAAATCTCATGAAAGTCTATGCCAGCTTTCTGAGAAAACCCTTTTGCAACCAGCCGAGCTTTGTACCTATCTTCCGTATCATTCACACCTCGTTTCAGCTTGAACACCCACTTGCATCCCACAGTTTTCCTGCCTTTGGGAAGTTCAACCAGATCCCACGTGCCATTCTTACCTAAGGCCATCATTTCTTCCTTCATGGCTGCTTTCCATTTGTCACTATTTGAACCTTCTACAGCTTCTTGATAACACAAAGGTTCATCATCATTAGCGATCAAAGCAATTGAATCATCATACCTTCTC
Source organism: Pinus tabuliformis (assembly GCA_031772625.1). Lineage (NCBI taxonomy): Eukaryota > Viridiplantae > Streptophyta > Pinopsida > Pinales > Pinaceae > Pinus > Pinus tabuliformis. The sequence goes on along the minus strand of CM062817.1, from coordinate 1,442,943,055 downwards.
GGAGGGCGTTTGATCCTTGTAGACCTCCTTAAGAATGTTTCTGGTGCTTCCACAACTGGCTGTCTATCAACTGTAGGAACTTCTTCATGATCGCCATCTGAGACCTGTTCATGACCTCCATCTGAACCCTGTTCATAATCTGATTCTGAAACCTGTTCATGACTAGAATTTGAACTATGGTCGTTATGACTATCATTAGAAATGTTGTCAAACTGAATATGCTGGAAATCAGATACATCATCCTGTTTCAATCTTCTATCTACATCTAACTGTACAAGAGAGGATTCATTAAACTTTACATCTCTGTTGATGATGATTTTGCGGGTAGTAGGATCCCACAATCTATATCCCTTTGTTCCAACACCATTCCCAACAAAGACATACCTTTTCGATTTCGGATCTAATTTAGTTCGCTGATGTTTAGGTACTAGAGCATATGCATCACAACCAAACACTCTCAGTTTAGAATAGTCACAAGGGTGTCCTGTCCATACCTCTTGCGGAACCTTGCAATCTATTGCCGTTGATGGAGATCGGTTTATCACATAACAAGCAGTTGCCACTGCTTCCATCCACAACTCCTTCGGCAACCCGGCATTACTCAGCATACACCTTGCTCTCTCTAGAAGAGTCCTGTTCATGCATTCAGCAACTCCATTCTGCTGAGGAGTATAAACCGTGGTCTTATGTCTTTCGATCCCTGCATCCTTGCAATAGCTGTCAAACTCCTTGGAGGAAAACTCACCACCATTGTCAGTTCTTAAACATTTTATAGTTCTACCAGTGTTGTTTTCTACCAATGCTCTAAACTGCTTGAAAACTGTAAAAACATCAGACTTCCGTTTCAACATGTAGACCCACACTTTTCTAGAAAAGTCATCAATGAATGATACAAAATAAGACGAGCCACCATATGACGTTGTAGGGGCTGGACCCCAAACATCTGAATGGATATAATCAAGTATGCCTTTACTAGTATATTTGCCTGTTTTAAACTTTTGTTTACTTTGTTTACCAAACAGACAATGTTTACAGAAATCCAATTTTCCAGATCTTAGATTAGGAAGTAACTTTCGGTCAGCCAAAATTTTCAATCCTCTTTCACTCATATGCCCCAACCTTTGATGCCATAAGTGAATGGAACTACTGTCATGTTCAGACACAGACACATGATCTGATCCAGTTCTACCTTCTAACTGAAATAGATTTCCTACTTTCTTAGCTTTCATCACTAGTAAGATACCTTTATAGATTTTCATAACTCCACCTTGAATTACCGTTTTATATCCATTCGTATCCAGTGCTCCTAATGAAATTAGATTTTTTCTTAAATCTGGTACATGCCTTACATCAGTTAATATTTTGGTTGTGCCATCAAACATTTGTAGTTGTATGCTTCCAATCCCAACAATATTACATGTTACATCATTACCCATGTACACAACACCATCATCAATTGATCTATATGTTTTAAACCAATCTCTATGTATACACATGTGGTTAGATGCTCCGGAATCTAACAACCAATGTTGATCATGTTTTGAAACATTAACTGACAATACTTCATCACTCATACCTGAACCAGATACTGAACCTGTATCTGTGGTGTTGGCTTCCTTCTTTTCTGTCGAAGAGCCTTCTTTAGCAGCTTGCTTTCGCTTCCAGCAATCCTTTTTTAGATGTCCAGCCTTGCCACAATGCCAGCACTTCACCTTTGGCTTCTTTCCTTTGGATTTTGAACGAGAGTCACTATGCTTTCCACCGGAGTGTCTCTCTCGTGAGCGACCTCTGGCCATCATTACCTCTGATGTAGAGGTGTCTGCATTTGACCTCTTCCTCGTCTCCTCAGCCAACAAGGCTCCAACAACATCGTCAGCACTTTGAGTTTTCGCCATTTTGTATCAACAAAGAACACAATAATCTCCAATATACAACCAGCAATAAAAAAAATTGCCTATGCCTTTCTGCCTTTTCCTTTAAAACAAAAAACTGCCTATGTCTTTGTACCTGTGCCTTAAAAAAAAAAAACTGCCCTTTGCACTTATATTACTTTTCTTTAATTTTTAAAAAACAAAGAAACACTTTCATTTTATGTGTGCAAATTCTGTCCCATAAAAACCAGAATACATCCGATTCATGTTGGAATATCAAACCAAAATCGTGCGCATTTATCTTGACCTACGACTCTGTTCTCATTTAATATTTCCAGAAAAAAATTATACTCCATTGAATTTAGTCAATTTGGGAGGCTTTCATTACGACCCAGCGTATGTATTACCCAACACCAACCTTCCATTCAATTGATTGTTTGATTCCAAAACCGTCTTTAACCGCAGTGAAAAAAAAAACTGCAACGGAATTTGGCTAACGCTCTTCACAAAAACCGTTGTCTCTTTCCAACATCTAAAATCGTTCTCTCACAATCGCACAATCTAAAAGAAACATAGTATTGGAGGTTTATAGCACATTCACGCGCCTTCACAACTGGTTTTGTTATCTCGGCTCTGTAACCAGTCCCAGCAGTAAATCATGGATAAATCATGGATAGACACAGTGAACAGAAGTGATAGCATCGACCCAAACAAAAAATTATATCACGCAGAATTGCAATCAACCAGTCAAAAAAGATAGCGCCAGCAATGCAGATAGCGCACCAGCAAATTTATAAAACCAGGCTCCACGCAGGCAGTAACTCATAATTCACACGCAGCAACTCATAATTCCACGCCAAACAGCGTCCATGCTCAATCCATAACTTTTGTTTTCAACGCAGGTTTGTTAAAAAGAAACAAAGCAAAAAATACCTCCACTGCGACAGCACGCTTGAACCTCTGCTCCAGTCTCACGTCACAAGCCACTGCAGCACTCCAGCAATATACAGCTCCACGAAACAGCGCAATCACGCAATCAAGCTCCACGCAACAGAGATTACAGCGCAGGACCTCCAGCATTGATCAACGCAGCACCTCTGTCCCAACTCCGCGCTCCACCTTGAGCTCTGATACCACTTGTTGAAATTCAGAGGCACAGCAAATCAATTAAACACACACAACAATTATCAAGCACATAAACACAACAATTAACGTGGTTCACCCAACCAATCTGGGCTACGTCCACCAAACATAGGCATCAGGAATATATTAATCAAATTAGGAGATTACATCATGAAATCCTCACACTCACATAGCAAATCATCCGAATGACTGCCTGTTATATAGCATAGAGAATCTAACAGCCTCATAACTCCCTCACATCAAATATAGGAGGCATTAACTCCCTCCCAACAACATGGAGCTAGTCTAGGAACTGAATCCCTATTGTTGTCATCCTTCAGAGATTTTTGCCTATTTGACTCAAACAGAAAATCTCAACAAGATGTACCCAAAGATTGCAAAACTGAATGATAGTCTTTAGACATTATGAGATGTATCCAAAGATTGCAAAAAGGAATGATAGTCTTTAGACTTTTGTTATCAGACAATGTTGTCTATAGTGAAGAAATTATGAGATGTCCCCAAAGATTGCAAAAATGAATGATAGTCTTTAGACTTTTGTTATCAAACAATGTTATCTATAGTGAAAAAATTATGAGAAGTACCCAAAGATTGCAAAAAGGAATGAAGGAGAATTCTATTTGAACTTGGATTTTGTCTACTATGTATTTCAATCTTACATATTGGATTTTCTGAATCATGAATATAGCTCGCGAGTAAATAAAATTGTATTTTGATTTATGGCAGGGTGAGAAAACTTTCCCTTTGATTTATCTTTAAATATGGATTTATCCCAAAGTTGCAGAGGAAACCAATACAGGATGAAGTTGTTCATCCTAAAGCTAATTGGATTGTTAGGATGGCTATCTGGTATTGCTGTAGCACAGCTGGAATTAAGTGAAACTGTAACCGGTTTCCTGACCTAGGAATCACTTGTTTAGGCAATTTGACAATTTTTTTACGAGTTTGTATAGAGGAAGGCTTGCCCTAGAAATGGGTGCTCGGGATGTTCTGGCCACCCTAACAGGTCCCAAGATGGAGAATATTAATGGTTATGGACTGACCACATGAAAGGGAGATCTAAAGTCTGCTTCTGTTGTAATGCTATCGACAAGCACGCCCAATTCTTCCATCACACAATTCATGAAGTATTTCTCCAATGCCCATGATGTGGAAACCATCCTAATGCGATGTTTTCCTCTAAAATCTGCAGCAATCACTGCACATATCTGTGAATGCAATGAGGTGACCTGTGGATGCATTGTATTCTGCACAGTTGAAGAGATTACAATCATGCTTGCTAATCACATGCCTGGAATACTAAAACAATTGTCTGATTCCCTGTGTATACTTCCATCTCTCAATTGCCTAAGACGAGGTTGCCATAGCTGCAACCAGGGCCTCTTGCGTGTAGAGACTGATGGATTTGGAAAGGATATATTGACAATGGCTGACCCAAAGAACTCTAACATAGTGTGCGAAATAATTCATACTTCTCCAAAAATCATCGAAGAAGAGCGCATTTGCATCTGCATTCCAGTGCATGCAGCAGACAGAGTTGATGACTGGACAAATCTGCTGATCAGATATCTCATGTTTAAAGAGGAGGAGGCTAGAGGAGTGAGAGTCCAGGCTTTGGATGCACAAGAAACATCACAGGTAATAGTGAAATACAACACTGCCTCCTTGGTAGTGCCAAGGCTTATAGCAATATTGGTCAACTTTCTACTAACTGGCTGGTTCAGATTGGATGGCTTCTCTCGCTCTCTCATAGCGAGAAGGGCATTGAGAGATTATATCGTGGACAGTACAGGAAGTGGATTTGCTGCCAATGCGTTTCTAACAAAAGCTCTGCTAAATTCTAATGCTGATAACATCAACCCCAATGTGTGTTAAAGGGCTGACATTTAGAGATACTGTTGAATTGAGGCTTCTGTGATCCATATCAAGTTTAAGAGAAGATCTTCGGCGAAAATCACAAGATAAATCATTTGTCGACGTGTTTCGAACCAACTAGTGTGGTTCATCGTTTCGAACTTGTCCTGACGATGAACCACACTAGCTGGTTCGAAACGCGTCGACAAATGATTTATCTCGTGATTTTCGCTGAAGATCTTCTCTTAAATTTAAAGATACTGTTCTAGGCATCCTAACCTTATCATTTATAGTGGGTTCTGGAAACTTGATTTTGCTCCATTATTTGGGTTGTTCTTATTACAACTGAAGGAGGTGCTGGCAAATGGTATGATTCGCTCTACATGCCACCCTCTAAAGTTAGAGTAATTGTTATAATGGCAGCCATTGGTACTGCTCTGGCCATGGACTCCCTGGATTTGTTCCCTCTTTCAAAGAAAGTTAAGGGAAGACAAAGTCTTGGTAAGGAAATAAATGAGAAAAAGTGGTATATCCTTTGGTCAGCTATAATTATGGAGATAGTGTGCATTGTAATAGGGATCGCAGTGGCTAGAACTTGGGGTATAGAGAGTTTTGGGAGATGGGTGTATAGTGCTATGTTTGGTTTGGTTTGGATGAAGTGGGGAATTGGCAGTTATCTTTTGGGTGACTTTTCTCAAGATTTTGATTCAAGACCAGGCATATTGGGTACTGATGGTAAAGTTGTGGTGTCATGTGGTCATAGGATAGCTGGCAATAGATTAGAAGGTGAAACTTTGGTGTATTCTTCTCCATTTTTACTCAATACTATCTTGGCTGGAGTTGGAGTTAGGAGCAGGGGGAAATATGTACCGAAAGAAGATAATTAAAGACTCTTTTTTTCTTAAAAAAAAATGTAAATTCAAACATGTTATGCCTCTCAACGGTAATTAAATATTACAGTCAGCAAACTTGGTACGTAAGGATTACTCGATGTATGGATGGATTATATTTGTTGCTAAATCTAAATCATATTATGTGGTGGTAATCATATTAATTAGTATTATTATCAATTTTGAATAGATTATAGCTACTGTGAAAAAAAATAAAGTCAATCAAAATCAAAATTAATAATCTTTATAGAACTCAAATATATTATTATGCATTTTAGTGGGAATTAAATATTACAGTTAGCAAACTTTGTATGTATGGATTACATTGGTTGTTAAATGTAAATCATATTATGTGGTGGTAATTATGTATGTTAGTATTATCATTAAGTTTGAATAGGATATATTTACCGTGAAATAAAAGTTAAATTTAGTTAATGAAATTTAATTGAAATCAATAATTATTAAAATAATAATTGTTATTTTTTATTGTTTTTAAAATTATTATTATAAATTGTTTTGAACCAAGAAGTAGAAGTAGAATGTTAAATTTAATAAAGAAAGAAAGTTACTTATAAAAGTTTATTTTTATATTGATTATAAATTTTGGAATTTTTAAAAAATTTAATGAATATAAGTGAATTTAACAATTTGTTTGTTTGTTTTTTTTTTTTTTTGTGTGCACGCGTCGTGCATGACATAGCGGCTGGGGCGGATGGCTTTCGCTCCCCCAGCCGCGATCGAATCCTGCGGCGGATGATTGTGGACCCCGCGTATCTTGCTGACTTCGGCTTATGACGGCTAAAATATTCTGCGTTGGTTATCTGCTGGCTTCGGGCTATAATTTGTAACGGCTATGCCGTAATATTCTGAACTCTGCTGGCTTCGGCCATATGTTGTAATATCTGCTGGCCTAGGCCATATGTTGATTTTCCCTCTGAAAAAAAAAAAAAAACAATTTGATTTTTTTCATCATTTTTATATTTCTAAAATATTTCAAAATTTACAATTGAGTTATGTTCAAATTCAATATAGTAAAAAAAAATTGCAAAAGAATACACAGTAACAAAAAAACCAATAATATAATTTGAGACTTTTTTTCTTTATAATTTTGTCCTGAGTAGACTCTTTTTCTTTATAATTTTGTAGTTGAGTATAAAGTTTTTGTTCGCAGAGGATTATAAAATTTTATAGATTTAAAAAAAAATTATAATATTTTGAAAAACACAAATAAATCCAAAAGTATAAAGTCTTTGTTTAGCCAAGGATAATAAAATTTTATAGATTTTAAAAAATTTATAATATTTAAAAAAATATAAACAAATTCAAAATTGATGTTTATCAAATTAGACTCTTATACAAATAGATTTTGGAAGATAAAAAAGAGAAAGTCACAAAATATTTTTAGAATGAATGAAATAGTTTACATAAAAGTATAGGCATATGTGATGGAGTTAATGTGTAGTTTTGAGGGTATTTTATTTTTAACTTATTGTCTTTACTTCTGCAACTAATTAAGTAGGGTACTCATTTCGCTTGTTTATTTATTTTTAAATGGGGTTGGTATTTTGCATTTTGGTCTCCACACATGCTTGTTCCACACAACTTTCTCCACAAGCATCTCCACCTCACAACTTCCTCCCTACGCACTGTGTGTTGGATTCCATACGCAATGTGTGTTGGATTCCATCAAAGCTTTTATGGTTTTCAAAATGTGTAGATTCCTTGTAAGAAGCTTTGCTTGTATTGCGAAACAACTACAATGTCAGGCTCCTTTTAGGAAAAAAAAATACTTTTAATTTTCTGATTTTTTAAAATTGATTTCTACATTTATTTGGGATGCTTTACCAAATTTTACACGTTTTTGTCAAATTATTAGCCATGAAATATTTAATTTATGTTAGACATTTAAGGATTATAATAGAGCAACGTAAAAAAGTGAAACCATAATAATAATTCCATTTTCAATTTTCATAATTTCGGCCATCCGACAAGTTCAATTGATTTCTCTCCACCAAAAGCAAACACAACACATCCTCTACATCGGGTTGGATGGTGTATTTGCACTCGCCAAGGGCGTTCCCGATCTTGATAGTGCGATCATGGGAGGGAAAGATGATGTATCGATTATCGATGGAGAATGTGACGACGTCCTTTTTGTGGCCATCGAAGCCCCAGGTGGTGACGCATGTGTTGAGATCCCAAATGTAAGGTCCTCGGGTGCGCATGCGGTTGGGCACCGGGTGGGGGTGCGGGTGACCGACGAGTTGGCGCACACGGCAGGCGCGCGGGTGGACCGGCGAGTCGGAGCACACGGGAATGCGACGAAAGCGCGAGCTAGGTGCGACGATATGTGCGACAAGTGATAAAATGAAGTGCGATGGGGAAGTTTATACTCGTGGAGTGTTTTCCGATATGATCAAAGGGCCGACTCACATGGAGGGCAGGCTGACGTGTTTGCAAGGCGTTCAAGGGGTGTGTGTGAACGAGATTTGACGGTCGGCTGGGCAAGCCATCACCCCATTTGCAATGGATATATATTATGACATTTGAAAGCGTTCAAAAGCATCATTCGATCACAACAACTTCGCATAAGGTGCAGGTCGAAATGCGCATTAGGGACAAGAGATGAGCGCATAGCTCATGCGCTTGAGGTTGGACTTGTGCACGGTTTTGGCTCGCACTTGGAGAAAAATCGAAGGTTGGGCAAGGTGTGCTGTGGGTTGTTTGAAGTGCCGGTTTGTGTCAAGACTTGACGAGGGTGTCTTGGTAGCTCGAGTGAGCACCCGCCCATCGTGCAAGGTGTGCACAAAGGTGAATAAAGGCAGTTTTCCGTGATTGTAAGTTGGCTAAGTATAGACTTGGATTTTGCCAAAAATACTTGTAAAAGCTTGTATTGTTGAAAGATTGATTAATACATATATTTCGGGCAGACTCATTGTTCAGGGAGTTGCCCCTCCCTTTACACTGTGCAATTGTGTTCTTGTTATAATCGCTGTTGATAATGAATGAGTATGGGTGTTCATTGGTATAAAGGTTAAACATAATAATACTTGGTTGCGAAACACAAACTAAGTAGGAGAAAGTGAATTAGGCGTAGTCCATGAACATAAGTATTGGTGAAAAGAAAGTGTTCGGTGGTGCCGCACCTCACTAAGAGCGGTTGAAAGATTACCGCCAGCTTGGGGGCGTGACAGGTGGTATCGGAGCAGGCTGATGACCAGGTTGATGAAGAAGTGTTGAGCCCACTACACTATCATGAGTTGGTATCGGAGCAGGCTGATGACCGGGTTGATGAAGAAGTGTTGATCCCACTACACTATCGTGAGGTGGTATCAGAGCTAGTCTGAAGCCTTGGAGAAGTCTTGTAGGAAGCTGGGTGAAGAGGTGTGTAAACACTTGACAATTGATGACAGTGGAAGCAGGTACTTGCAGGTGAAGGAAGCTGGTTTCACATACAAGTGGAACAAGAGCTGGTTCATGTTTGCAGGGAATGTGGAGAACATTGAAAGGAAAGGATGGTGGATGAACCTATGGCAGGTGAATCTAGCCATGATGTAAGTGAAGTCTTCTGGTACAAAGTGTTGGAACATATGGGTTGATGGAGTTCTAACTGGGGTTTCGATGAAGGCTGAGAACATGAGGATTCAGGAAAGTTGTTCAGAACTAAGGAGGGAACTTGAAGAACTCAAAAGCCAATGCGGAAGTATGACAGATGTTGAACTCAAGGAACTTGATGAGGAGATCCGACAATGTGGTCTTGGTCTTCAAGAGCTCTTGGATGAGAGGGTCCGATTAAGGAAGAAGAGTGCCATGGTGGAAGCCCGAATCAAGCAAGTTGAAGAAGAAATAAATAAGAAGCTTCTTGGTAAGAAAATCGTTGTAATTGAGCAGGAAGAGCTCGACTACATTGACAGGGTGGGAACTCACTACCGTGACAATCCAGAGGATGTTCGGAAGCTTAGTTCTATGGAAGTAGCCAATGGACACTTGGTTGGTGCACTTGAGCAGAATGCGATGGAGGACAAGCTTGAAGGAAGTCAAGCTAGACCAGGATTGAGTTGCTTAGAAGAGTCAAGCAAGGAGGTGAAGTACCTTAGGAGGAAGGTCAAGATGGAGCATGAGCCAATTGACACTTCTGAGGTCGAATTCTTGAAGAAGGTTGCTGATATAAGGCACAAGACAAAGCCAACAGAAGGAGGTGATTCCTTGAAGCTAAGTTTTGTGCAGGTGACCGTGAAGGGCAAGAGATTTGCAGCCTTGGTGGATACAGGGGCTACTCATAGCTTCTTAAGCAGGAAGGCAGCAAAGTCTTTTGGGAAGAAAGCAAAGATGGAGAGGGAATGGAGTGCTTTTAAAGCAGTCAACTCTACCATGAAAGCTGTTGATGGGGTAATGGAGAACACTCAGGTGAGAGTGGGATCATGGTTTGGGAAGTTGGACTTAAGGATCGTGGACATGGATCATCATTCTATGGTGCTGGGGCAAGATTTCATGAGGCTTGCACAAGCCATACCAATGGTGGACCGGAACATTCTCTTGATCACAGTTGAAGGAAGAACCATGATGGTACCGATGAATAGAAGGAGTTGCTTGGGGTATAGACCGAGGATGACTTCTATGACTTTGTATCCCAAAGATCCGAATGTGAAGCATGAGGATGTGGAGCAAAGAGGACTTGGGAGTGTGACTCAAACAATGAAGGAAAGGAAGTTGATTGACTTCGTTGCAAGAGCTGGAAAGAAGGATGAAGGAAGTGAGAGGGCAATCTCACGAACATGGAGACACTTGACAGGGACATCTTCTACTAGTGATCTTCACAATGGAGTTGCAAATGAAGGGGGTCCGAGTACTACTTCAGAGGCAGTGGTTGATGAGGATTATGGAGGTAGAGATCCTGCTGGCATAGTGGACTTTTGCAGGTATGCTATGGGCATATATGACTTTCAATTGACAAAGGACAAGCTAGGTGAGCTTGGATGTACATGTGAGGAGATTGAGGCTGTGCACAGATACTTGAGGACACAACATCAATCTGACACATGGGTGGATGAGAGTCAGGGAGGAAACTTCCTGGCCCTCCTTTCTCTATAGACAACCTTGGAGGAGGTTGGTGTGGAGGCCTTGGTAGGGAGGAACCACATCAACTTTGCAAGGGGCCTTGGGAGAAGGCTTCTTTATGACAGATTGCAGACTTGGATGTAGATGGCCAGATGTTGGGATGGAATCTACATGGGTTGGACATCATGGACAACTAGAGTCATGGACATCAGGTTGGAGATATGGAGCATGACAGTTATGCAGGGACATGATGCAAGAGCATGTGTAGAGGTGTCATTCATGGACATTCTATGGGGAGTGCCGAAGCAAAGGATGTTGTGCAGATGCTGTTGTGACATGGAGATGTATGAGCTAGTGGAGAGGTTGTACACTCTTGTGCAACAAGACCATGGCTTGGACATGTTGCAGATGGAATCGAGTTTCCATGGACCTGAACATGGATTGATAGATTCTTGATGAGTCCGAGATGTAGCATAAGTCAGGGGAAGACTTATGGTGGCATAAGGATGTGCATTCTTGTGCTTTGGGCGTATGGTTGGACTGATCACCTAGCTAGTTTGAGTCATGGGGGGTACTAATGTGCAGAGGTATGTTGGCATTAGTCGAGACGAGTCAACACATGACAGAGGGATGTTGCTATTCGGTCGACATGATGACACATGATACAGGTGTGTTGGCATGGTGGAACAACTGATGAAAGACTACATGGAGGGATGATCATGGATTGAGGTGATAGCTGATGTATGACATACCGATGAGGTGTATACCTTGGTATGGTTATCTTGGTGACAGATGGTTGCCGAGGCGAGACATGGTGGAGATGGAGTTCTACATATGTTGCAGGGACGGTTGTCGTATGTGGAGGAGTTGACATCATGGATATTGATGATCTTGGTGGATGGCTACCAGGATGATATGTTGTCGAGGACGATAATGATTTCAGGTGGAGGAGGATGTAAGGTCCTCAAGTGTGCATACGGTTGGGCACCGGGCGAACCGGGCTCGGGCGCAGGTGACCGACGAGTTGGTGCACACGGCGGGCGCGCGCGGGTGGACCGGCGAGTCGGAGCACACGGGAATGCGACGAAAGCGCGAGCTAGGTGCGACGATATGTGCGACAGTTTGCGACAAGTGATAAAATGAAGTGCGATGGGGAAGTTTATACCCGTGGAGCGTTTGCCGATATGATCAAAGGGCCGACTCACATGGAGGGCAGGCCGACGTGTTTGCAAGGCGTTCAAGGGGTGTGTGTGAACGAGATTTGATGGTCGGCTGGGCGAGCCACCACCCCATTTGCAATGGATATATATTATGACATTTGAAAGCGTTCAAAAGCATCATTCGATCACAACAACTTCGCATAAGGTGCAGGTCGAAGTGCGCATTAGGGACAAGAGATGAGCACATAGCTCATGCGCTTGAGGTTGGACTTGTGCACGGTTTTGGCTCGCACTTGGAGAAAAGTCGAAGGTTGGGCAAGGTGTGTCGTGGGTTGTTTGAAGTGTCGGTTTGTGTCAAGACTTGACGAGGGTGTCTTGGTAGCTCAGGTGAGCACCCGCCCATTGTGCAAGGTGTGCACAAAGGTGAATAAAGGAAGTTTGCCGTGATTGTAAATTGGCTAAGTATAGACTTGGATTTTTCCAAGAATACTTGTAAAAGCTTGTATTGTTGAAAGATTGATTAATACATATATTTCGGGCAGACTCATTGTTCAGGGAGTTTCCCCTCCCTTTATACTGTGCAATTGTGTTCTTGTTATAATTGTTGTTGATAATGAATGAGTATGGGTGTTCATTGGTATAAAGGTTAAACATAATAATACTTGGTTGCGAAATACAAACTAAGTAGGAGAAAGTGAATTAGGGGTAGTCCATGAACATAAGTATTGGTGAAAAGAAAGTGTTCGGTGGTGCCGCACCTCGCTAAGAGCAGTTGAAAGACTACCGCCAGCTTGGGGGCGTGACACCAAAGGCTCAGCTCACAATCCCAGGTGTCCGAGAGGGAAAACAAATCTTAAATAAATGACCTACTAAGCCCTTTATATAGGTCGTTCTGCTGCTTCCAAGCTATCAAAATGGAAGAGTAAGACAGAACAAGAAGTCTGCCCTTGTGACGGTGTTCAAAGTCATACTCATTTTATTGGTTGCACCAAGCCCCTAATATAAATCACCCCTTTGGAAAATTAAAGAAAAACGATAATTAATTGTTGATCATCTATTTAATTAATTGTTAATTAAAGAGAAATGCTCGTTAAAGATTACGCTAACAATGTCGTCCTTGTTAACACCTTTAATTTTGAAATGCCATTAGTCAATACCTTTAATTAATAGTTCTGGGTTTATTGAAATGCTATTACTTTAATGAAAGCTCCTCATTGTAAGTGTTGGAAGTGCTATTAATTTTGTCAAAAGTAATGTGTTATTTTTGGGTTTGTTCCCAATGCAAACACTCGTTTTTTTGGTGGTTTGAGCCATCTTTTTTGGGAAAGTGTTGAAAGTGCTGGACGAGCCAACAAAGGGATCTCCCGGATCTGAATTCCCAACTAGACTTCACACTATTTAATGTAGGAGTCCCATCTGGTATGAAGGTCTAGTTTCCATATACTTAGAGATCTCCCTTAACTCTAGCTGTCAACACATGAGAGTGTTACGTTGGTATCTTCAACCAACAAGGCACGTGTGCCTGATGAGTACGTAATGTAACTATGACAAGGTTCTCTTACTACAAAGGGGGAGAGTAAAGTGAGCCTCTAAATGAGAGACAGTAGTACCACCCAAGAAGAGACACACGTGAACCAGAAAGGTCTATCCAGCACCCAGTGGAATAGTCCATAGCGGATGCGAAAATCATTAAAAATGAGGTGAACGAGACAACACGTACACCACCCAGCAGAGTAGTCGACACGGATGTGACAATTGTTATAACCAGAAAACAAACATGGTCTGTTGAGTATCCCACGGAGTAGTCCACAAGGATGTGACAACGATGATAGTCAATACACAAAGGTGGTTTGGCTAGTATCTTGCGGAGTAGTCCACAAGGATGAGACAATGGTGGTAAGCAATACAACACATCTTCAACAATGTGAGTACTAAAATAACCAAAGTAGTTCAACTATCTTAGTACAGGTTAAGAAAACATGCATTACAAATGTTTAAAGAGTAGTCTTACAAACACTACTACACCAAGGGCACTTTTAAGACATTTTTTTAAGACAAAAGAAATCTTTTGTCTTAAAAAATAACTTTTTTATTTTAGTTATTTTACATTAAAATTTAATATCAATTCAATTGTCTTAAATATAAGCTTTAAGACAAAAACAGTTTGAGACAAAAATATTTTAAGACAAAACTTTATATTTAAGACAAAAATAATTTAAGACAAAAATATTTTGAGACAAAACTTTATATTTAAGGCAAAAGTAGTTTGAGGCAAACATTTAAAGACAAAACTTTATATTTAAGACAAAAACAATTTAAGACAAGATTATTGTAAGAAAAAACTTTATATTTAAGACAAAAACAATTTGAGACAAAAATATTTTAAGACAAAACTTATATTTAAGACAAAAACAGTTTGAGACAAAAATATTTTAAGGCAAAACTTTATATATAGGATAATGACTGCTTTAGATGAAACCTATTTAATACAATTAACAATTAAGACACAAACATATCAATTTAAGGCAATATTATCTAACAACTGCAAAATTGACTCTGACAGTGTGCCCTAAGTCCGCCAGCTTGCAGGCAACTATTGTCTTGCGCCTATACTGAGTTTGTTATTTAACTTACCATTCACGTTATCTTATTTAAAGACAATGATTTGTTGGGCTCTTTGTTTTGTGGGGGTAGTCGACTAAGAAGGATGCGAAAAATTTTACTGACAAGATTTCTCAGACATCAATTCCTCTTTTGTCCCTTTCATATCTGTTGTACGATTAGAGACAACTTGTCTATCGTTGCATTCGACACTGCTACACGGCGGGCGATTTTAAGACAATTTTTTAAGAGAAAAAAAAAAATTTTTTCTTCAAATTTTTAATACGAGGAGCTACTAAAAAAAAGGTAAAGGTAAAGGATTAGGGGTCTGTCTACTTATAACATTCTCCAAGTGGTTGGTTTACCATGGTTGTGAAGTGATATTCAACAAAGGAAAAATGTTCCTGAGACACATAGCCACAGGACAGGTGAAGTAAATCGGGGTTCATGTGAAGAACTTGTATAAGATAGATGTGGAAGATTGTGTTGCATTAAGCACTAAGGCAGAGAAAGTGCAGGTCACAATGTCAATTAACTTTAGCACAAAATACTTGGTCATTTGCATCATGGTACCTCAAATGTTATACAAAAAATAACCACTGGCCTCCCTAAAGGAACACTTAAGCAGTAGGATGTATGCAAAGGATGTATGTTGTAGAACTACATAAAATTAACATTCCATGATCGGGACAACAAAGCATGTGCAGTGCTAGAAGGGATCCACTATGATGTTTATGGGCCTTCCTCAACAACCTACATTGTGAGACACAAATATTTGTTCATTTCTATTGATGACTTCTCACGGAAGTGTTGGATCTTCTTTGTGTGGAAGAAATATGAGACATTCTCCAAGTTCGTAGAATTCAAGACAATGGTTGAAAAAGAAGCTAGCAAGAAGGTGAAGGCTCTGTTGTAGCAGCTGCAACACAAGTGACACCATTGTTTTTGGACTAATGTCCCCTGAAAAACCTAATGCGGGAAAACTGGTGAAGCTACCTAAGGGTTTTATTATTAAGCAGTTTCAGAATATAATCTAGGTGCCAAACCGGCTCACCCAACATAGGATGATCTCGGCAGTAGTACCTCTCAGTCGGAGATAAATATTCTGGCTAAAATCCTGGATAAACAATCCCATAGCTCTCAACTCCAATCTACCCCACGAAATATCCAACATCTACCTCTATGGAATGCATCAGCCTCTCTGTCCCAACGTCACCCAAATTGCCCCATGTCAGCCTCTAGAGCCTCTGTGTCACCCACGTTGGCTCTCTCTTGCACTGCGCAGCTCCTGGTTGCCTCTACGTGGCCTCTAGCTGGCTTTGCGTCCATCTCTCCCGGCTTCTGCCCTAATCCTCCATGTTCCCTCTCTGCCTCTCTACTTCTATATTCACTACCCATCAACTGCAACTTTGGTCACTCCTTCGATTTCCTTCGCAAGCCCTACCCGAGAAAATCGAATTCTTGATAAACTCGGTGTGTTCTCCAAGTGACCCTCAAGCCTCCTCTTATACTTTTCTCGTTGACAATTCAATGGATGATATTAAGTCCCTAATCAACGGCTAAGATTAACTATGGCTTGATCCATGACTTTTGGACCCTTCTAACATAGTTTTATATTAATTCACATTAATATTTTGTTTTCCCTAAGTTTAAACTTAGGGACTCCATTAAAAATATTAATTATTTTAATATCTCCCAAATTGTTTAGAATCTACCCAAACCATTTCTGGGTATTGGAGATCTCATGTGCTTTAGCCTCTCCACCAATTTTCGTGGCTAGAGCACATCCAATGCTACCCCAAATAAACACTCCCTTTTAGTGAGGATTGTGCTCCAGTAATACTCCTCACTGAGCATCACGTTGACCATCCAACATCGATCTTTGTGTTGATGCTAGGCCTACTACCCAACATCCTCTGCACTGCTGCATCATGTACTATTGCCCATGGCCTTGCCACTACCACTACTGCATCCGTACAACAACCCCTCTCATCATGCTGCATCGTGTTGCCCATAGCACTGCCACTGCTAACTGTTGCACTCCAACTTAGTTACTAAGAGGTAAGTAACTGATCTCCCAACTCTGACATCTATTTTAGGCTAGAGACACCCTTGATGCTGAAATTCCCTCTGTCGCTGACAAGTTCCCCTTCTTTAACCTCTGTGTTGCTGCAACAACTCCATGCATCTTGCACTGTTGCTTCACGCTGTCCTGGGAATCCTACGTTGTAGCTCCCTCTGTCTCTCCATCCAGATATGTCTCTACTAACATCTGCCAATACTGCTACTCCTCTTTGGGGCTCCCGTAGCAAGGTATAATCCAAGAGGCTGGGTACCTCGAGGATCCTCCCCCTCATCACTTATAGTCCGTCTGACTTCAACTCGATGTCTCCCCACTTCCTCTCAAGTGGCGTGTGAGCATTCATGGTAGAGTCATCATCTGTCTCCACTTACTTCTCCACCCTTGCTGGCACAGCCTTGGTCTCAGAAGCTTCTTCCTTTCTCTTCTTCCTCGAACAATGGCTCACATAGTGACCCAGTTCCTCATAGTGGAAGCATTTGACCTTGGAGAGGTCCTTCTTCTTCCACTTTTCTCGCTTTCCCTCAGATGTTAAGGTAGCATCCTCCTCTTCCTCCTTGATTTTGAACCCCTTACCACTGATTCCTGCCTTAGTCAGCCTTCTAATCTCTTCTTGGTGAAGAGCCGCCCACAGTTCCTCCCAATCTGGAAGGGTTGACTTGCCCAGTATGCTCTAGACAAACACCTCCCAATCTTCTGAGATTGCATTTGGAGCTATCCTCACCATAAATTCTTTTACCGGCGTGGCCCCTATGGAAGTCAGTTGATCCCGGATCTCCTTCAATCGACTGATGAAGGTGTCAATCTATTCTCCCTTCTGCATCTGGTATGACCGCAGCTGAGTTTCTAGGAGAATCTTCCTCTGCATGGAAGTATGTTGATACGATTTTGTCAGGGCCTCCCACATCGCATTTTTCGTGTCCTTTTCGGCAATATGTGGTACTACATGGTCCTTGACCCCGTCAAGAATGATGCTCTTGGCCCTCACCATTGCCTTCTCATACTTATCGTTCTCAGTTGGGTCAACTGGGATCGCTATCGTCTTCAAGGCGAAGTGCTTGAGACGATTCATGTCTAGAACAGACAAGATTATGGCCTTCCAGACTATGAAGTTTGAGGCTCCGTCCAATCTATCCTGGTCTCTTACCATGTTCACTGCCATTTTGCTTCTCCTCTACATATCTCCTGGAAGTTCTCAGTGTGACTCCCTCTGAGCCTTGATTTCCGTCCTGGAAACCCCTTTGCTAAAGTCGAGATGCCCCCACTCCAATTTTTAGTGTAGATGCACCACTGATCTGGATTTCTTGGCTAGAAATCCTTAGCAACAACTCCCTCCTCCATGGTATTGCCTTGTTAGGTACTGTTCTGACCACAGTACCCCACTAGCTTCACTTTGAAACTCACCCACAGCCTCCTATGCCTCAACAAACTGAAGGTTAGAGCTTATAGGCTCTACGCAATCCCGACACCAGCAAAATCCGCACCTCTTGGCCATGGGCATCAATCCTTCCTAACTAAGAAAGATGACTAGGCACTGCATAGGTCAAGTCTGCCCCCTTCTGCCACTGTGTTGATCCTCTTCCCTGCTCAAACTTGATGACATAGGCACTGCGTCACCCCTTCCTTGCTGCTTCTCCACTAGGAACAACTTTTGTCACTCGGGATAGTTATTTTTGCTACTACTTCTTTGCTCAGCTGATGCCCTCAGTTCTCGTGTGATCTGCAACCACGCTCTGATACCATTTTGGAATTTCTAAGTCTAACTATTAGAAATCATTCATGTACTTTCAGATTTATTTCTGCCTACTTGTTCTATTTAATTAACAAGTTATTTACCATGTAAATACTGAAAATAAATATAAGTACATGCTCAACACATTACAGATCATCAACTGAAGGAAAAACAAACACATAAGTGACACCATTGTTTTTGGACTAATGTCCTCAAAAAAACCCAATGCGAGATAATCGATGCAGCTATTTGAAGGTTTTATTATTAAGTAGTTTCAGAATACAATCTGGGTTACAAACTGACTCACCCAACAGAGAATGATCTCAAAAGTAGTACCTCTCAGTTAGAGACAGATATTTTGGCTAAAACCCTGGATGAACAATCCCACAGCTCTCAGCTCCAATCTGCCCCATGAAATCTCCAACGTCTGCCTCTAGGGAGTGCGTCAGCCTCTCTGGCCCAACGTTAGCCCAAAATCACCCCAACTCGCCCTACATCAGCCTCTCGAGGCACTGCATCATCCTCTAGAGCCTCTGCGTCACCCACGTTGGCTCTCTCTAGCACTGCACAGTTCCTGGCTGCCTCTCTGTGGGCCCTGACTGGCTCTGCATGGCCTCTAGCTGGCTCTGTTACCCTCTCTCTCGGCTTCTACGCTAATGCTCCAAGTACCCTCTCCACCTCTCTAGTTTTGTATTCACTGCCCCTCAGCTTCAACTCTAATCACTCCTTCAATTTTCTCAGCAAGCCCTACCCCAGAAAATCAAATTCTTGATCAACTCGGTGTGTTCTCCAAATGACCCTCAAGCCTCCTCTTATACTTTTCTCGTTGACAATTCAATGGCTGATATTAAGTCCCTGATCAATGTTTAAGATTAACTATAGCTTGATCCATGACTTTTGGACCCTTCTAACATAGTTTTATATTGATTCACATTAACATTTTATTTTACCTAAGTTTAGACTCTGGGACTCCATTAAAAATATTAATTATTTTAATATGTCCCAAACTCTTTAGAATCTTCCCAAACCATTTCTGGGTATTGGATATCTCATGTGGTTTAGCCTCTCCACAAATTTTCGTGGCTAGAGCACATTCGTTTCTACCCCAAATCAACATCATCTTTGGGCATGGGGGTTATCGCTTGTCATGCAAAGGGAAGTTTGTTTTGCTTCAAGGGGAAATATTTATGAGAATGGGTTGTCCTCACCACATATACATGTTTCACATTCATTTCACACACTCTTATACAAGTATTGCCTTTATCCTCCCAAAGTTTATCATCAGAGCGACACTTACCATAAGCTGCCACAAAGGTTGTTGCATTAATCGAAATATGTGTTATATGTTTTGGATGGTCTATGTTGTATCGCTAAGTTTTCAAGTGTGTGATCATAGTCAAGTTTTATCATTGTTCACATCAGTTCCACTGATCCCACACTTAGCCATATTTCGGAGTTTCCTTATCAACCTAGCCTCATCCAACTTTCCTGAACTACGCACTTCACATATGTAACCCTCAAGATTTTTTAACCATGATGAATGTGTTTTGATCCAATCAGACTTGTAGTTCAAACTTGTAGATTGGATCAAAACACATTCATCATGCTTAAACATATGTGCTAAAATGTATGATCAACTATGGAAGCAAAACCAAAGGTTTACAAGTTAATGTGATTAACTCCCCCTCATTCATTTTCCCCTTAATTACTAATTTCTTATCCACAAGTATGTTCTAGTACTTTAAATCCTTCAAGTCAAAGAGGCTCAGAGCATTTCTCTGACTTTTGGTGAGACCAGACCCTCGGCTTAATGACTTATGGACACAAGTGCTAGAATCCCCTTCATAAAATCCATTCCCCCCTCATTACCCGAAGAAAACCCCTTTCCCTAAGGATAAACTTCATTTACCTAGGAAAAGTGAAAACCCCCCATGTAACTCCTATTTCACCCAAAAACCCACAAAAACACTTTATCCTAAGTATAAAGCATATGCGTAAATGTTACACTTTACCTTTTTACGTAAGGAAATATCCACTCCACCCATTGCATTTCTTATTAATTATTAAATTTATTATATAAATCCCCGATAAAACCTTTTCCCATATATTAACTAAATCCCTATGCAAATACCCCCAACCCTTAGTTTTAATGAAAACTATACGTTTACCCCTTATCCCGAAAAAACAAGAAAATCCCCTCATTAACCTTAAATAATTCCAATCACTTGTGATTAAAGCATCGGGCCCCCCTAAGTGTTATGCTCTTAACCTGCAAGACGATACCAGAATACCAAATATGCAAAGAAATATACCCAAAACATAGAACAATGAGAAATTACAACAAGTATTTTATTATTTAGAAAGCAATGTTCATTTGCCTTTTCGAGGGGACAACCTCCAATAGAGCTGAGCTCAATACAAAATAAGACACGATGCTCCTCGAGGGGAGTCTCTATCCTTTATATAAAATTCATACATGCAATACCATGGGGCAATACCATGGTTCTTATTAATACCATATATCTAATACCATGGCCCATTTGCAACTAACTGTGGTCCCTTCATTAAATGCGGGTTAACCACTTACAATTATTAATATGGGTTTTATTGACTCTTTACTTAAATATAACTATGACTCAATCTTATTACATAAATAAGGGGGTTGGGGTGGGACCCTAACATGCCCTCCCCCATAAGAATAGCTTTGTCCTCAAGGTTGAAGCTGCGGAAACTGCTGAAGAATAGTGGTTAGTTCCCAGGTTACATCTTCCAGAGAGGTGTCTTTCCACTTGACGAGGACTTCCTTGATCATGCGGCCATGCAGGTGCCGTTCTCGCGTGGCAAGAACCTATTCAGGTTGGAGCCAGATTGACCCTTCTTCATCAAGTTCAGGTAGACTGGTTTGAATTCTGCAATTGTTCCCAATCACTTTCTTGAGGCACGAGACATGGAAAACTGGATGGATTTTTGTAGTGGGTGGAAAAGCTAGCTTGTAGGCAACTTCTCCTATGCGCTGAAGTACTTGATACGGTTCGTAGAATTTTGGAGATAGTTTCTGACAACCCTTGGCTTTGAGTGATGTTTGCTTATATGGTTGCAGCCTCAAAAATACCTGATCCCCTTCTTGAAATTGGCATTCTGAGTGATGTTGATCTACCTGTTGCTTCATGCGGTTGAGCTTGATGAAGATTCTCTCTAAGGTGGGCCAACATGGTTGTGTAGTTCTGTAGGAGTTGATCCACTGCTTGTACCTTCGAGCATCCCTTGATATAAGAAGTAGGGGAAGGAGGGAGTTGACCATAAAATGCTTCATATGGAGTCATTTTGGTGGTGGCATGATAGTTGGTGTTATACCACCATTCAGCTAGAAGTAACCATTGTACCTGAAGATGTTGCTTTTGTGAAGTGAAACAGCTAAGGTAGGTTTCCAGACATTTGTTGACTGCTTCAGTTTGACCATCAGTTTGTGGATGATAGGAAGTATTGAGTTGTAGCTGGGTACCTTGTAGCCGGAAGAGTTCCTGCCAAAAGTTACTGGTGAAGATCAGGTCATGATCAGACACAATGGAAGTGGGCATGCCATGCAATTTGAAGATTTGATCCATGAAAGATTGAGCGACCAAAGTCGATGTAAAAGGGTGGGATAGGGTGAAAAAATGAGCATACATAGAAATTTTGTCCACAACCACCATGATGACTGACTTGTTTCCTGACTTTGGAAGACCCATAATGAAATCCATAGAAACCTCCATCCAAATTGAGGCCGGGATGGGCAATGGTTGTAATGTGCCTGGGGATTTGACTGTTTCTCCTTTGTGGCACTGACAGATGTCGCATTCAGCTACAAAAGTAAGAATGTCTTTTTTCATGCCTGTCCAAAAAAATGATCTTCAAGTGCGAGCATACGTCTTCTGAAAGCCTGAATGCCCTGTAGTGGGAGATGAGTGCAACTCCGCCAAAATGTGGCTTTTGAGGGTGGATGTTGGTGATATTACGAATTTGTCCTTGTAGCGAAGAATCTCATCCTACCATGAGTAGCTCGCTGTGGAATTTGGATCCGCCTACAATTGATTAATGAGTTGGGAGAGCCAGGGATGTGAAAACCATTCCTTGTGAGCCTCTTCAATCCATTCTGGAATGGGAAGGGAAATTGCGAGCAGGGTACTTTCCTCCTCAAATTGGCGGGATAATGCATCTGCTACAATATTTTCGCGCCCTATCTTGTAAATTATCTCATAATCATATCCCAACACTTTAGTGGGCCATTTATTTTGTTGTGGTGAGGATAGGCATTGCTCCAAAAAATATTTAAGGCTTTGATGGTTTGTGCGGATTTGGAAACGTCGCCCCAATAAGTATGGTCGCCAGGTATCTACTGCATGTAAGATGGCCATCATCTCCTTCTCATAGGTAGATTGTCCCAGATTCTTCCCACTTAGTTGTTGGCTCGTGAAGGCCAAGGGTCGACCTTCCTGCATTAAGGCCGCCCCAATACCCGTACCCGAAGCATCACATTCAATCACAAAATATTTGGTAAAGTCGGGTAGTGCTAAGACTGGAGTGGAACAAATTGCATGTTTGAGAGTTGTAAAGGCCTGTTGTGCTTCATCATTCCAGAGGAATGGATTTTTCTTGAGGAGTTGAGTGAGGGGCCTAGCAATGCGACCAAAATTGTGGACAAATTTTCGATAGTAGCCTGTGAGACCCAAAAATCCTCTCAGGCTCTTCAAGGTCTTAGGTTGAGGCTAATCCTGCATTTCCTGGATCTTTTTGAGGTCCAACCTGACAACTTCATGCCCCGCAATGTGGCCGAAATACTCAACTTCTTCCATGCCAAAAGAACACTTGGACATCTTGACAAATAATTTATGCTTGCGGAGCAGTTGCAAGAACAGATCTACATGCTGAAGATGTGCGGCCCAGGTGCGACTGTAGATGAGGATGTCATCAAAGAAAACAAGGACAAATTTTCTGAGATATGGTTTGAGCGGGTGGTTCATAAGGCTCTGAAAAGTGGATGGGGCATTACAAAGACTGAATGGCATGACCAAGAACTCATAATGGCCTTCATGAGTTCAGAAAGCAGTCTTTGGAATGTCTACTTCTTTCATGCGAATTTGGTGGTAGCCTGAGTGAAGGTCGAGCTTAGTAAAGAATTGAGCCCCATTTAGTTCATCCAGCAAATCATCAACAACTGGGATGGGAAATTTATCTTTTACTGTCAACTTATTAAGGGCCTCGAAGTCTGGAAACATACGCCATTCCCCATCTTTCTTGAGCACCATGACCACCAGTGATGAATAAGGAATAATGCTGCGATGAATGACACCTGCTTCCAAGAGTTCCTTGATTATTTTTTCTATTTCATTATTTTGCACGAACAGATAACTATATGGGTGCACATTTGGTGGTTGGGCCCCTGGGGCCAAAGTAATGCTATGATAATGTTCCCCTCTTGAGGGTGGAAGCTCATGAAGCTTGTCAAATACTGGCAGATGGTTGTTTAAGATCTGTTGCATCTCAAGATGAATATGAAGAGAATTGAGTTCGAAGCCCTGGATGGCATTAAATTGAGCTATAACTCCATGGTGGCCCTTTTTAACAATTTTTCCATCCGATGTGAACTGATGATAGAGGGAGCTCCCGCCTAGAGTCCACGGACGATATGTGTGTGGTTGTTCTGCTTAAAGCTCATATATAACTCCTAGAAATCCATTGTGATTGGGCCAAGTGTGCGAAGCCATTCAGCACCAAGGACAATGTCGCACCCTCCCATGTGTATGGAAAACATGTGGGTCTTTAATTGATAATCCCCCATTTGAAGTTTGACATTTTCACAGTGGCCTTTACATTTCATTGTTCCCCATCAATGATTTGGACCTAGAAGTTAGAAACTACCCGGACAAAACAATGCATTGCTTCCGTGACTCTTTGATGGATAAAATTATGTGTACTTCCACTATCAATCAAGACTACTACTGGGTGATGCTTAATAAAACCTCTGATTTTTAGAGTTTGAGGCGAAGAAATCCTTACCAAAGCATGCAGCGAGATAACTGGTTCTTCAGGTACATTGTCTTGCTAGTTGTCCTCTTCTTCCTCCTCTGGTTCCTCAAGTTGTGGGGCTTCCTCCGATAAACTGTGATCAATAGCATCAATTTTAAAGAATTTGGGCTCCTTGCATTTATGCCCGGGGAGTATTTCTCATCACAGTAGTAACATAATCCTTGCTTTCTTCTTTCCGCCATTTTTGCTGGTGACACCTTTTGAACCTTGAGTGTTTGGGTAGTGCTTTGAGCCTGTGGGGGGTGACCCTTGGTGATGAAATTTGGGCGATTGGACTGGGCCGCTAACGCACATTCTGTTGAAAATGCAACAAGATGATGGAGCTTAGTGAAAAAAAGTCGCCTTCACTAAGTGGGCCCGCAGGCTATTTTTGGCGCAAAGTCTATTTTTAGACTATGTTTATTTTTAGACATATGGATCATGGTCTATGAGTTGCAGGATTCTATTTATGGATGATTGGTCATGTTGGTAAAAATAGATGGACCTCTATTTTTAGACATATGGGCGGAGTCTATTTTTAGACTACCAGTCAAAAAATAGAACAGTCGAATATTATTAGCTCTTAATAATATTTGGACTATAAACATTATCTTATCCTCTTGCAACACTTCAGTTCGAGCTACGAATGTGGCACATGCAACTGCCAGAAGGAAATACGCTTTTCCTATGGGTTAGTTGAGCTATTGCATGATGGACTTCAGTTAGAACTCAAGTGATTGAGTTTGGTGGAGTTGATTGAGGAGTTGATGGAGTTGTGTTCAGTTTGACTTAGTTGAACTAGTTGTATTTAGTCTAACTGCCAAATACACTAGTGATGAATGATGTATTAACTCATAAATCAACTAAAGAATACATCAGTTAACTCAGTGAATGGACAGTTCAGTGGAGACAAGTGTTAGAGGTGGGTGAAAGGGTGAGACTACTCTCGGTTGTGACTATAGCTGTGCATGAGATTTGCACAATCATTGATGGAGATTGCCAATGAGGATTGAGTAGCACAAGCCAAGGGAATTCAAACTTGGATCTGATCTATTCTCAACTTGGATTGCGCAGTAGAGGTAGGAAAACAGTGGAGGAGATTTGAACCCATGACTTGTTCAGATCTGAGCTAGTTTTGTGTGTAGCATGTGGAGATAGTACTGAGTACTTGTAAGGAGTATTGTACTATGTATTGTTACATGTTCTCTATCATTATAATATACAGATAGTTGGGGGTTTTCAGCTGTATGCTTTCCCCATTACATATTGTGTTGATATGTGTGATTGATGTTTCAATGTGTGCATGCGATTGTTTTTTTAATTCCGCAAAATTGATGATCAATGGTAGAGGAGGTTATGTATTATGCATGCATTCCGCAAATAGTGTATAATCAGGATAATCTCTGTGAATAAGTGTTATATTATTCAAATTTCTACATGGTATCAGAGAGAGGTTGATCATCAGATCTATTATTCAGAAAGTGATTACATTTTATTTCTTCAGGCAGAGTCTATAATCGGGCCAGGTAGCCTCTGGATTCATCCTTCTTTTGGAAGGTGAGATATCGGGTAAATGCCCATACAGTCAATCTTTGTACAAGAAATACTTTGTTCTCACGAATCTTAGATCAGAAGCGGTTGAGTTTTGAGCTGGTGGAATTCGAATTTGCAGCAGTGTTTTCTTGGTGTCGAAGTTGAAATGTCTTTCAACGGATTGTGATTGGAGTATGCCCTTGAAGGCAACTTGAATTATATTGCATGGAAAGACAGGATGGAGGCGGTGTTAGATGACAATGGGTTGAAGGAGTTCATAGATGCTGAGGTCCCAAAGCCTACTGATACTGCTCAAGTTGAGGCTTGGCAAAAGAAGATAGCAAAGTGTCAAAGGATTCTGTTGGAGGGAGTGAAGGATCACATTGTATCCAGCCTGCATGGAAAGGCTTCTCCATACTTGATGTGGAAAGTGTTGGCAGCTTTATTCCAAAGCAAGAGCGACCAGAGGAAGTTGGCGCTCAAGGATAAACTTAGAAACATTAAGTGTGAGAAAGGAGACAGTATGCCCAAGTATCTCACGAAGTTCACCCAATGCCGGGATGAGCTGGGAATTTTGGGGGTGACTGTCGATGATGAGGACTTGGTGAGCTTGGCTCTCCTTGGTCTTCCGTAGAGTTGGCATTCCTATCAGGACTCTATCAATGGTCGGGAGAAATTGCCAGGATGGGAGAGACTCTGGTCTGATCTTGTGCAAGAGGAGATTAGGTGGAATATCAGGGGCAGATCTTCATCAAAGGCATCTGATGAAGAAAATTGTGCTTTGGCTGCCAAAGCAAAGAAGGGGAAGAACAAGAAAGCTTCTCATTCCAGTGCGAAAGGTAAGAAGCAGGACATGTCCAAGGTGAAGTGCTTTCACTATCACCAGCACAAACATTATGCCACAAATTGTCCACAGAAGAAGAAAAATAAGCAAGCTGCTGGATCTGCAGCAGGAGAGGCCTTAGCCTCGCAGTTTGAGCTAGATTTTTCGCTGATCACATGCTTGTTATCAAGTGTGATGGGATCGGTATGGTTCTTGGATAGTGGTGCATATTTTCACATGACAGGAGATCGAGATTTGTTTTCTGATCTGGATGAGAAAGATCTTGGAGTGCACATCGAGATGGGCGATGATGGTAGATATAGTGTGACCGGTATCGGTACCATTTCCTTTGAGAGGGAGTCTGGTAAACCCTTCGTATTGAAGGAAGTGATGCATTTTCTAGGATTGAAGAAGAATCTTATCTCTGTGGCGATGTTAGAAGACAAGGGATATGATGTTGTCTTCAGCGAGGGAAAGTCTTTCCTACGCAGTAAGACAATTGGAGAAACCCGGAAGATAGGGGTTCGAGTCAAGAACCTTTATCAATTGCATGTAGATGGCTGCGTAGCAATGGCATGCAAGGTAGAAGGATTTGTGAGCCAGGATGATGGCGAGCTATGGCACCAGAGATTGGGCCACCTTCACCATGGAGCCTTGAAGATACTGCAGTAGATTTCTACTGGTCTTCCTAAAGGCACTCTTGCACAGTCAGATCAGTGCAAGGGGTGTACTTTGGGAAAATTTGTGAAAGCCACCTTTCACGAGAAGGATAGTCACGCCACAACGATCCTTGAGAGAATTCACACAGACGTGTGTGGACCGTTATCAGTAGCTTCGACAACAAATCACAAGTATTATGTGATCTTTGTTGATGATTTCTCTCGAAAGTGCTGGATCTTCTTCATGCAGAAGAAGAGCGAGACATACTCAAAGTTCTGTGAGTTCAAAGCACTGGTCGAGAAGGAATTGGGGAAGACGGTGAAGGCTCTTAAGAGTGACAATGGTGGTGAATTCATCTCTGGTGAGTTCAAGGACTTCTATAGCATAGAATGGATTCAAAGAGAGCTCCTAGCTCCCCATAACCCACATGAGAATGGGGTTGCTGAGCAAAAGAACAGAACGATCATGGGTGTTGCATGGGCAATGTTGCATGATCAGTGCCTACCCCTTCACTTGTGGTTGGAGGCATGCAATATTGCAGTATATGTGCAGAACTGTTGTCCTCACAAGATACTTGGCATGAGTACACCCGAGGAGGCTTATTCTGGTAAAAGGCCTGATATTTCTCATTTGAGGATTTTTGGTTCTCCTGTTTACATGCATGTGACGAAGGATGCTAGGAAGAATCTGGAGCCGACCGCAGAGGTTGGGATATTTGTGGGGTACGCTGATATGCCCCACAACTATCGTGTGTATTTTCCAGACAGTCGCAAGACTTTTGTACGACAGGATATCAAATTTCAAGAGGAGAAAGCCATGAAGTGTTTTCTTGAGAGGGAGCCACACTTGCATGTAGATGAGGAGCTATTAGTTCCTAAGGATGAGCTTCAGGATGTGGATCAGCCACAAGATGAAGTTCATGGAGTGGAAGAGACCACTCATGCAGCGCCAACCATCAGAGGGCGAAAGCGCACCATAGAAGCTGAGCGACTGGCTCAAGATGCAAAGAAGGTTGTAGGACCACCTACAGCACAGCGCAGATAGAGACAGTCACCTGATCGATACACTGGATACATGGCTCTTGTGAGCAAATGTGTCGTGATTGAGCCATCCTCTTTCGAGGAAGCTGTGGAGGATCCCGCATGGGTAGATGCCATGGTGGAAGAGTATGATTTGATTGTCAGAAATAGTGCATGGGAGATTGTCCCAATACCAGAAGGGAAATCAGTGGTGGGTTCGAGATGGATCTACAAAGTGAAGCAGGCAACTGATGGGAGTGTGGAGAAGTACAAGGCAAGATTTTTTGCCTGAGGCTTCTCACAGATAGAGGGGATTGATTATGAGGATACCTTTGCACCTGTCGCAAGGTATTCTTCCATACAGACGATTCTTGCTCTCTCAGCGCAGATGGGGTGGCAAATCTATCGGATGGATGTGAAGACTGCATTCCTCAACAGAGTCATTGAGGAGGAGTTGTACATAGAGCAGCTCGAAAGTTTCGAGATTTTCAGCAGCGAGTCACATGTGTTCATGCTCAAGAGAGCGCTGTATGGGTTGAAACAAGCACCTTGTGCTTGGTACACATGGATAGACAGTTATTTCTTTGGGCTTGGATTCTCCAAGAGTGAGGCGGATCCTAACCTATACCAGATTGTGGTGGAGGGTAATTTGTTGATCATTTTACTTTATGTAGATGATTTTATTTTAACGGGAGATCAGCTGTTGATACTTTCATGCAAGGAGGATCTTGCTAGAGAGTTTGAGATGAAGGACTTGGGCCCCCTTCATTATTTCCTGGGATTGGAAATTTGGCAGCGCAGTGATGGACTATTTATTTCTCAGGGTAAGTATGCCCAGGAGATACTGGAAAAGTTCAACATGCATGGCTGCAAACTTGTTGATACTCCTATTCATGGAGGTTGGAGGAAGGAGGATGCTACTTCAGCGGAGGTAGTGGATGCCACTGTTTATCGACAGTTGGTGGGGTCGCTTATGTATCTTGTCAATACATTACCCGATATATGCTATGTTATTAACCAGCGTTCACAAGCTATGGTTAAGACAACCAAGCTCTTCTGGAAGGCAAGCAAGCATGTATTGTGTTATCTTAGAGGAACATCGGGATATGGATTGTGGTATAGACATGAGGATGAAGTTAAGCTATGTGGCTTCACGGATGCAGATTGGGTAGGGAGCCCAACAGATAGAAAGAGCACATCTAGAGGGATCTTCAGTATCGGGTCGACAACAGTTTCTTGGTACAGCAGGAAGTATAGATATGTGGCACTCAGTTCAGTAGAGGTCGAGTATATGGCAGCAAGTTTGGCTGCATGCGAGGCTATATGGATGAGGAAGATCCTGGTCGGGTTGTTCGGGTCACACTTGGAGCCTACTGTGATTTATTGTGATAACCAGAGTTGCATTAACTCTCGGCTAATCCAGTATTTCATGATAGATCCAAGCACATCGACATCAGGTACCATCATATCACAGATTGTGTGCAGCGGAGAATCTTGTTACTTTCATACATTCCCACGGAGGATCAAGATGTTGATATCTTGACGAAGGCGCTCACTAGGAGAAAATTCGAATACCACAGAGGCAGGATAGGGGTTGCAGATAATCCATATCTTGTTGAGAGGGAGTGTTGAAAATGCAACAAGATGATGGAGCTTAGTGAAAAGAAGTTGCCTTCACTAAGTGGGCCCGTAGGCTATTTTTGGCACAAAGTCTATTTTTAGACTATGTCTATTTTTAGACATATGGATCATGGTATATGAGTTGCAGGATTCTATTTATGGATGATTGGTCATGTTGGTAAAAATAGATGGACCTCTATTTTAGACATATGGGCAGAGTCTATTTTTAGACTGCCAGTCAAAAAATAGAAAGTTGAATATTATTAGCTCTTAGTAATATTTGGACTATAAACATTATCTTATCCTCTTGCAGCACTTCAGTTCAAGCTACGGATGTGGCACATGCAACTGCCAGAAGGAAATACGTTTTTCCTATGGGTTAGTTGAGCTATTGCATGATGGACTTTAGTTAGAACTCAAGTGATTGAGTTTGGTGGAGTTGATTGAGGAGTTGATGGAGTTGTGTTCAGTTTGACTTAGTTGAACTAGTTGTATTTAGTCTAACTGCCAAATACACTAGTGATGAGTGATGTATTAACTCATAAATCAACTAAAGAATACATCAGTTAACTCAGTGCATGGACAGTTCAGTGGAGACAAGTGTTAGAGGTGGGTGAAAGGGTGAGACTACTATCAGTTGTGACTATAGCTGTGCATGAGATTTGCACAATCACTGATGGAGATTGCCAATGAGGATTGCGCAGCACAAGCCAAGGGAATTCGAACTTGGATTTGATCTATTCTCAACTTGGATTGTGCAGTAGAGGTGGGCAAATAGTGGAGGAGATTTGAACCTGTGACTTGTTCAGATCTGAGCTAGTTTTGTGTGTAGCATGTGGAGATAGTACTGAGTACTTGTGAGGAGTATTGTACTATGTATTGTTACATGTTCTCTATCATTATAATATACAGATAGTTGGGGGTTTTCAGTTGTATGCTTTCCCCATTACATACTATGTTGATATGTGTGATTGATGTTTCAATGTGCGTATGCGATTGTTTTTTTAATTCCGCAAAATTGATGATCAATGGTAGAGGAGGTTATGTATTATGCATGCATTCCGCAAATAGTGTATAATCAGGATAATCTCTGCGAATAAGTGTTATATTATTCAAATTTCTACACGTTCGACTTCACGAGCTATCCTGCAAGCATGTAGCCATGAGCTAGGGTGGTGTAGTCGGACGTAGGCTTGTATGGCTTCTTTGAGACCACTGACAAAACATTCCACATAGAACTCATCGTGTATACCTCTAGTGCGGAAAGCTAAGGCTTCAAAGGCTGCAATATATTCGTTCACTATTCCTGTCTATCGGAGCTTAGTGAGACGACCCAAAAAGTCAGATTCATGGTCAAAGCGATCCATAAGAGCTTTTTTGAATTTCTCCCAAGTCAAGGGCCTTCCATAGCAATGTTGATGCCATTGCCACCATTGCCATCTTTCATTGTCCAAGTACATGATACCCATTCTAAGCTGAGTCACATTATCCAGGATGAAATTTAGAGTGAAATATTGCTCCATTTGTGCTATCCATGCAGCCGGGTGAGAACCATCAAATTTATACATGTCCAACTTGGGTGGTCATGGATGGGATTGTTGGTGGGTGCCAAAGAGGTGAAGAGACGGGCTAGATGCACCCTCACTGTTTTCATTGCCAATATATGCCTCCGCGTGTTCCTCCATATTGCCTTTTGAGAGTGTTTCATTTATGTTCTTCAACGACAATAGTACCTCATTCAATGTTGATTCAAGTTTGTCGATCCTCTCATTAGCCA
The DNA here is from genome assembly GCA_031772625.1 of Pinus tabuliformis. Lineage (NCBI taxonomy): Eukaryota > Viridiplantae > Streptophyta > Pinopsida > Pinales > Pinaceae > Pinus > Pinus tabuliformis. The sequence goes on along the minus strand of CM062817.1, from coordinate 1,442,911,189 downwards.
TAGCTTGAGCTCTAGTTTGTACCATGCACTGATCCGATGCACTTGAAATTTGGGACCAGCCGAATTTTTTGGAACTAACAATTGAATGATACCACCTTGCTCAGCTCGTCGTCCTGATTATTATGGGCTAAGTCACCAATAAGCGCCCCGGGAGGGTCTCAGACTTGTTTTTTTTTTTTTACTCCGAACGGAGTTTTACTCCTTGCTTAGGAATACTGTAGTAGCCGAATCCCAGAAATGTCAATGCTGCCAAAATTCCTACGAAAGTCATGCCTAGGTATAGGAACCCACACAACTACTCAGATCTGGATGGTAGATTTGATGGATCTGAGAGATCTGAATGGCGGAATTGATTGTTGCTATGGATCTGATGGATCTAATAGATCTGAATGGTTGTTCTAATAGATCTTACCAGGGGAACTGATTGCCGCTACTGCGAGAAAACCCACTTGCGAGATCTGATCTGGAAAATATTATGCTTGATCCAGAGATAGAGAAGGGAACTATGGTCTCCAGGACTGTCAGGTACTACAGATCGCAATATACATAAGGGTCTGACAGTAGTACTCGGCCCAATTTTTCAGGGCACTAACCAAGAAGGATCAACCATACCCTTAGCCGTACAACCCGACTACCCTATCATACGTGTGAGTAATCTCTCCGAGTGCTGTTCTCGGTGTACTGTAGCAGCAAGATGGCTGAAGGTTTATCTATGGTGAGGTTTCAAGTGAACTAGGGGCTTTCGATATACTTAGAGGGTACTTGGAAGACAGTGCGTGCGCGGTTCTGTCTAATGCACTACTACTCGAAGGGGTACCCACAGGGGTTACAAGGGAGTCCAACAAGCGTGACCACCTCTTGTATTTCCTGAATGCATGCCTCCCCAAATTTGCAGGTTTATGCGCTCAGCGAAAGATCCCGTGGTTTAAAGACACCGAAACACGTCTCTAGCCAAAATTTTTTTTTGCTAAAAATTGGAGATCCCACTGGCCCTGGAAAGTGCTCTGATACCACTTGTTATGCTCTTAACCTGCAAGACAATGCCAGAATACCAAATATGCAAAGAAATATACCCAGAACATAGAACAATGAGAAACAATAGCAAGTATTTTATTATTCAGAAAGCAATGTTCAGTTGCCTCTTCGAGGGGGCAACCTCCAATAGAGTTGAGCTCAATATAAAATAAGACACGATGCTCCTCGAGGGGAGTCTCTATCCTTTATATAGGATTCATACATGAAATACCATGGGGCAATACCATGGTTCTTATTAATACCATCTATCTAACACCATGGCCCATTTGCAACTAACTATGGTCCCTTCATTAAATGTGGGTTAACCACTTACAATTATTAATATGGGCTTTATTGACTCTTTACTTAACTATTACTATGACTCGATCCTATTACATAACAAAGGGGTTAGGGTGGGACCCTAACATTAAGCCTCCGTACATTTCCTCCGTGCTATTTCACCACCCGACCACCGTCTGATCATCTGTGCTCAAATCTGATGATGTGCAGGCATATTGGGCTCACTCGATGCCCGACCTTTACTCGTAGAGTTATAACTCATCATTAAGCCCAACCTGATTGTTTTAAACCTGTGATTAATTATTAAATAAACCCATACCACCGAATTTTAAAGCCCTGGGACCCCCTTAAGCCAAATATTTTATCACCTGCGCGATTTCATCACCCAACTACCATCCGATCAACATCCCCCTCATCCAACGGTCCACAACCATATCGGTTGCGCTCGATGGGTGAACGTTACCCGCATGATAAAGTGGTTTTCCCCGGCCCCCCGAAGGCTATGTGTCAAGCACTGGAGTATATCGGGTGACCCCTCCTAAATACTGCCTTCACTTCATAAGCGGTGCGACGACGTCTAATACCGCCTTCCCCCTAACTCGATAAACCACCTACTATTCATAAATATGAATTTCTGTGACAAGTTTAAAAAGTTGCCCGTTAAAGTTTAAAAACTTGAAAACCCTCGTTTTCGTTCCTTTTGCCCATTTCACAGTATAAACCCATTAAACCATTCGGCACCACCCTGAACCTCTGCAATGTAATTCAACCTCCGATTACATTCAAAACACTACCACGACTCCATCCTTAGACATCCCTATGCAATAAAACCTTCAGTTGCCTTTCTTGCCAACCTGTGTTTTCTTAACAATTGCTGAATTTTGCAGGTAATCAACCGAAGACCAGAGCTTAGATAAACAGTTATGATACTAGTCGTAGAACTTGTTTACTCCAAGACTCGACAGGAAACCTATTAAAAAGCCTATATTCAGAAGAAGAAGACGATTACACACAGGGCATTGACTATCAAAACAGAGGAACCAGATAGAGTATGCAGTTAGAAGACAAAACAGATAAAACATATAGAAACTTGACCAATATCAACTACCCGATGCTGGTACACATAAAAACAAAAGAATTTACTATTGAAATACACAGTAAAAGGTTAAAATTCACAATAAAATAGAAATTACAGTAAAAGAATTGACATGTCAGCAAGTCAAAGAGTATCAGTGTTAAAGAGTATTCGATGAAAACTTGAAGTAAATAAATCCTCCAGCATGAAAGATCAAAACAATAAAGAGCATAAAGGGCTAAAAAAAAAACCATAAAGGCAAGCAATACCACAATAAATGGGACAGCATGAAAGCAATTCACTAGTTGTCTCTATCTTCTAGCAAGAAGATATTTGTATTTCCTAGATTAAATCTCAAGTTAGTTTGAGGCATTTTGTAATAAAACTTTAATATAAATAATTCACATTTCGAAATATGTAGTGTGCATTCTTAGAAATTTCTATAGACTTCTTGATCAAAAGATTGTAAATCCATTGGATCAGTGACTAAGCTAGCAAGCTGGATTGATGAATAAAGACCAGATATTTCAAAGGATCCATGTGTTAAGCAAAGTGCAGACAAGTGTTTTCTCATGTTGTTGTTATTTTTCTTAAAGTTTTTCCACAATGTGTTTCTGAATTTGAATGCTATAACTAGAGTATTATCTCAGAATTTGTTTAATTACACTCTGTTTTAACAATTAGGCAAATACATGTTTTCTACTCATATCTAAGTTAAGGAATTCTTAGTTGCTCCTTAGTTTAGGTTGTCTCTTTATAGTCTATAGCAAAGGATTCTTAATTTCCCTTTGTTTCCGATTACCCTTTGTTCCTCATTTCTATCCCAATCTGAGAATTCTTAATTGCTCTTTCACACTGGTTAAAACCTTTTCATCCCTCTAGCCCAAAGACCTGTGCTCTACTCTGCTATCTTTCCCTTTGAACATTCCCTTTAGTGAGTTTATCCAGTTCTGTTGCCCTTTTGTTGACTCCATAGCCCAATGGTCTAGAGACATCATTCTATCCATCTGTTTAAAGGATCCCACCACCCAATCTTCAATACAAATAAAAAACCCCATGAACATTCATAACTAGCCTAAAATTCAAACAAACAAATCTAAATCATATAGAGAGAGCCCTCTCTGAGCCTAGGTCGGCTAAAGCCTATGCTCCAAAAGTGGTTTGTGGTTACCTCGGTGACTTCTTTCTTTAACCTTGGGAAATTACTGAGTGATAACACTGTCTTCAATGACATGCATGGTTGCAAGAACTAAAAGTCATTCCATGTTTTTCCTCTACGTGTCTTGCTCCCTTTCACTTGTTTATTACATAGCTTAGAAGATGAAGAACAATACCACTTGTTTATTCAAGCTACGGAGGTTGTGACCAACATGATCTTATGACTAACCAACCATGATGCAAGGAATCCTAAGTGGGATTAAAGATGTTTGATGATATGTATATAGTCAGTACACTTCTTTGCATTACTCCTTTGCATTAATCCTTGCTTTGTATCTTGCATGTACCATCACTGCTTGTCAGATTTGGCTACCTGCTGCTAGTATTCTCTTAGATCTTTCTTGACAAAGCAGGGGAAGCAATTTCCTTCAATCTGATTTCTTCAAGGCTTTTCATATAAAGTATAGATCTAAGAGAAGGAGATGTGGAATATCACAATAAAACTCTTGAAAATACTTTTCATGTTCGGATCTATCCAAATGATTAAGTTTCCACTCAACAACATTGTCAATCTTGGAAGACTCAAGAATGATCATATCTCTAGATATTATAAAATTCTTATTCACTTCAACATAGAGATGGTATGATTTGGAGGTACGAGTACCCAAAGAAGATACATTTGTGACTCCTTGCACTGAGTTTTTTATCTGTTCCTTAGGTATGAAGTCATAACAGGAGGAACCAAAAACCCTGAGATGCCTCACCGAAGGAATGTGGCCATACCACATTTCATAAGGAGTCTTGTTTCTAATAGCAAGAGATGGACAGGTAAACCAAGAATGCAAATCTTTAACTAAGTATAGACACAAAAAAATGCAAGCACATAGCAAACCAATCAAAACGAAAATTCAACAATTGACACACACACACACACACATACAAATATATGCGTTCAACTATTCAAGGAAAGCAAAAATTCAAGGTACACGAAGAGGCGCATATGAAAAAAACAAGGGACTGATATGACAAAGTTGTAAGTGCATTTTTTTAGTGCAAAAAAGGAGAGCTTACCCATAAGGAGCGTGCAGTGCAATCACAAATGGAAGCCTTGCTATATACTCAGAAAGTGTGTGAACCTCCAAGCAACAAAACAAACTATAAAATGAACTATTGGGGAGGGCTTATATTTATAACTAGATCAGCCTTTTGAAGTGCACCCAACACATATTCTTGCGACAAGGGGGGTCGACTAATGTTTAGAGATGTGCTTGCACTGATCATGATTGGCGTTGGTTTTGAGAAGTGAACTAGATTTCCAAACAAAGGTGCACTACAAAGGGAAAGAGCACGAAGCTTGTGAGGGAAAAGTGTGTTTACACTTAGGGATTTTCAAAGAAAACTTGAATGAATTCAAACACTGAGGGGATTTCAAACAAGTTCAGAGTGACCTTGACCACTTAGGCATATCAAGAATATTATCAATAAGGGCTCCAAAAATTATATGAATTCAAAATTTTGGAGGGTGGTTGTAGCAGCTAAAACATATGCATAAAATCATTCGGTGAAGCATCAAAGGAATACTCGATGAGTGAAAGAATCCCTTTGAGTTATGCATTCCTAGAATGTCCATATTTTTAGAAATCTTATTGAAACCACACATGAGAAGTGTAGAAAGGAAGCATTGAGAATGCCTCTCTTTGTGTTGTGTGGGTCCATTGTGGCCACACTTTCGATGAGAACCATCCTTGGATCAATGGTATGAAAGATATGATATTAAATTCTATGTGGATGAAGGATATTGGCCTTCATACCTACACCATTGATATCCTATAAGATATTTTCCCTTTTCTGGTTGCTTGTTATGTATCGTAGTTGAGACATCACCCATAATGATTGGGCATACTCTAGGTTTAATGAGACTTTAATGGAACTAATGAGTTAACTTCATGAAGGGGAATGACCTTCCTGACCCCACCCTATAATGTTGAGTGAAAAATTCCCTCATGGCTTCATGGTTTAGCATGGGGGTGGCCAGATTCAAGAATGAATGCAGTGTAGCTAAGACTATGGTGAGGTAGAACATGGCTCACCCTTCATGAGTTGTAGACAACACAAAATATTCATTACATAAGTACCCTTGTGGAATTCAACTTTGGAATGTAAACCATGTTAATAAAAAACAAATGATGATTGATGAAATGAGTATATGTATGCACTAATATGCTAAATGGATATTATGGCATATGTGATGTCTATTTATAATGTGAATAATAGAGTTGGATGCAATGGTTGTATAGTATTCATATGCATTTTAATCAATCTTTAATGTGCATTTATGATGTTCTTTTCATGACTATGAATAGGGATGTAATGGTTCACTTAAGCATGTGATTAATGGACTACTAGTCACAATTATTAATAGTGTTCATAGTCAATTCGTAGAGGGGCCAAAAATTCTCTAAGTTTATTGAACTGATCAAAGAGTCTTGTGGATGATATGGACTTTGAGACAAAAATATAAGCCTTGATCTCAGAAAATGATACTTAAGGGAAAGAGTATTCTCAGAACATCTAGTGGAAAGTATTAAATATTTCACTAAAGAACTCTCGAGTTGGTAAAGTATACTAAAGAAACTAAAGGAAAGGCCTAGAATATGGTAGTGAGATGAAGGAGTATGGATACATTCAAGGATAACAAGGAACTTTGTAGTTTTAGAAGTCATTTTGGTAGACCCATGCCCTCTAAAAATATCTTCCATCTTTGGAGACAAATTGAGGAAATCCATTCTATATGGCTATTTTCCTTGGAGAAATTTAGAGATTGGTTCCCCTTTAGATTTTTGGACTATTTGGAAATTTGGTGTTTGGGGGTCCTAGCCTCAATGCTTGGTAATATGTCCAATAAGGGGGCTATGACCAAGAGCTATCCAAAATGGGTATTAAGAACCAAAGGACATAATATCATTTGTCAGGTATTGGGCTAACGACATAATGAATACCTCTATTACAAGCGAACTCCAACATAGTGTATCAATTGGCTGACATATAGTTTACCAAAGTATTTGGTATCAGAGATTAGGACATGGTATAACAAATACCAATGAGAATAACCTGATACTAATAGATCCCAATGATAACCATCGAATGTTAGGGACATTTCCATTATCTTTCTATGACATCATATCTTGTGAAACATGGAATTTATCACAATGGCATTTGGAACCATGGAGAGGTTGCCCACATGTAATGCCATAAGTTTTCCTGGTCTATTAAACTGAGGATTACAACGTCAGTGCTAGAGGAGTATCAGAATTTATGCGTGGAAGGAGGGCCTCGTTTGCCCCATTGCAATGGAGGGTTTGTCAAGAAAATGGAGAGACCAACACCAATGTTTGAGAGCCACGAGATGAGGGTTTGAGAGCCGCTTAGGGTTTGAGAGCCATGAGATGAGGGTTTCTCTGATGAGCATTCAGGGCAGTAGGCCCAACGGTTATACCCCTTACGAGCATTCAGGGCAGTAGAGCACATAATCCTTTATTGGTGGGTGGTGGGAGATAGATATTAAAAGACCATAATTCATAGGAAAAGTGGGAGACAGGGGCACCGACTGAGTGGGAAACAACAGGAAATAGCAGGCTAGGCTGACTGAAAATGGAAATAGGCCAGCTGGAAATGGAAACAAGCCAGCTGAAACCACTGATTTTTTTTTTGTGTAGAGGCCGAAAATCATTTTGGCACCAAATTGTTTTAGTTTTTATATGTTGCGGCTTTTGTTGTGATTTTGGAAAGGCACTGGAAGTTAAGGTAGAAATTTCAAGGAAAACAACAAAGGGTTTATTTTCCAAAGGTATTTTCCTTTCAATTTGATGTATTTTCCTTGTATTTTCCAGAGGTATTTTCCTTGCATAGCTGAAGGCATTGGTATTGAGGTTTCCTATGAAGTGTTTGGAATTGGTATTGGTTTGGATGGATAAGTGAATGCAGTCTTTTGTCTGTCTTTTGGTTTAATCTGAATTTGATAATAGCCTAATTTCATATCAAACTTTGAGAAGATTTGACTATTATGAATCTTTTTCATAATGACTTCTTGCCTGGGTAATGGATAATTAAAATATTTTGTGATAGCATTTAATGGCTTGTAATTTATCACCATTCTTACTTTTCCCCTTACCATTTCTACATGATTTCTAACCACAAATGCGGAACAACAATAATGAGATTTGGATTTAGATATCAAGTTTAGATCTATTAATTCTTTCACCTGATTTTTAATCTCATGTTCATATTGAGGTGTATAAGGTATGAGTTTTCCTTTAACTCCATTATCATGTAAAGTCTCGATTTCTTGTTGTGGGCTTGTCGTATCCCAAAATTCTTGAGGATTGTTTGAACATAATTTGTTTAATTCATTATATACTTCTTTTTATTCAACAGACCAAGATTCATCTTTTAAAGCTTTATTTCTATGACTGACTCTTTCTTCATATTTTTGTAAAACTTCTTTCCAATCTATGGAATCATTTTCAGTCTTTCTTGATGAACTCCTTTTGTTTTGATTTATTCTTTTTCCCTTAATTTCAAAATATGCTAATGTTAGTCTTTTTACACTAACAACTTTTTTCTTGATGTTGAAAATAATTCTATCTTTTGAAATTGTTGTTGGTAGTACATAAGAGATAAAAGGCATACCCAATAATAGACTGCTAGTTGAATCATAATGTTGAATTGCACTAATATTTATGATTTGTCTCCCCAACTTCATCTTGATATCATCAACATAATGTGTAAGAGTAATCTTTCCTCCAATAGTCTCAGAGGTGAGAATATTCCTTAATGGTTTCCATTGTTTTTTGAATAAGCTGGGATGAGCCAAATTATTAGAACCACCTGTATCAATAAATTCATCCAACTGCAACCATTCTTTTCCAACTTAAATTTCAATAGGTATATATAGAAGATTATTTGTTCTGACAATTTCCTTTAAGAAATTTGACTTTGCAACTTCATCAATTTAATTGGGAACAATAGTAGATGAAGATTCAATTTGTTTTGGCCTTGGACACAAACCAGGAGCTAGAGAAAAAATATCAGTTTTCTTTTCTATTGTTTTTCTTCTTCTGAGCTTTCTGTTGATTGAGAATCTATTTCAGTTTCTTTAGAACTTTCTTCTGTTTCTTCTGTAATTTCATATTCACATTCAGAAAAATATGAATCATATTTGTTCATTTTTAAACTGTTATGCACTTCAATTTCCTTTTCTTCTTCTTCCTCAGTTTTTGTTAACATATATACATCAGAAACTTCATCTTCTGACTCGACAACTGGCCAATTATCTACAAATTCATCTATTTTTGTACATTTTTTTAGCTTTGAAGACTTTCTTTTTGGACATTTTGCCACAAAATGACCTTTTTCTTTACATATGAAGTAACAACCTTCTTTTATAGCATTCTGTCTTCTTTTAATGTACCTGTATTTTTTAAATGGTTTTCTAAGATTAGATATCTTCTTGATCTTATATTTGCCATATCTTTTCTTATGATTTTTCTTCTTCATTGGCATCCATGGAAGCACTTCTCTACAACATTCTTGAGAAGGATTTATAGCATTATCTTGAGCATTCTTTTGCCAACAAATATATTTTAACTTTTCTTTGCATAAGTGGATTAAATCAACCCAATAAATTGAACTCAAGTTTTTGCCTTCTTTTTCTAGATCTTTCATAACCAGTTCACATATATTATGAGGTAGTTTATAACAAAATGTAACTCTAGTCATGAAATCATCTTGAAGATTTTATTTCATTACCACTCTAAAATATTCTTGGGAAAATCTTTCTAGTTTTCTGGAATCATTGATTTCCATTCTGGACAAATCAGACATGGCTTGTTTCTTTGTATCATGTGGTTCAACACAAAATTGTGTTTTGAGCAGTTTTTCTAATATATCTAACCCTGTTGAGATGACTGCATCTCTTTGTTCTTGAGATGGAGACATCCACCAATCATATACTATTCCAGTCATTCTTTTTTCAGCTATCCAAAATATGGCATTGTTATCTAATTTAGTTGTATATTGCATTTTCCATAATGGACCGATCCATACCCTTATTGCATCTGTTGGATTATCTGTTTCATCTAAGTCTAAAATATAGCCATTATTGTTGGCTGCCATCAGAATTTCTTCAACTTTTGGGTATTTAGGAACATAATGAAAAATGTGGGCTTTGTTGAGACTGGGTCTTATAAAATCAAGACACAACTTTGCAGCTTTAGTCATACTCAACTGACTCTTTTTTAATTCTGGTTTAATTTCAAACTTAGTTCCTTTTTCTTTCTTTCTACTACTTTCCCCCCTGAAAGTGAAAGGTATTTTTCTGGTTCTTTCTTTAAGAAACAAGTTGATTCACTATCATCTTCAGAGTCATATGTCATTCTTGTGAAAGATCTTAAGTTATCAAACTTTGATCTTTCTCATTTATTATTTTTCTTTTCTTCTCTGATTCTTCTTCGTTCTTCTTTTTCTATTTTGGCTTGAGTTTGTTCATCATGAATTAGCTTTAAATTTTGCAATATTAAGTCTCCTTGTGATCCCAAATCATCTATTGCACTTTCAGCATGATGACACCAGTTGGCTATGTTATTGTTGATTTGATAAAGTTCATTAAGATCCTTTGGATCACTGGCATATTTTCTATCATTGGAGCACAATCAACTCTTGTAGTTGGTTGTTTATAGTTTGTTGAACTTGTAGTACTATATTTTGTTTTGGGAGGCCATTTTCCACCATGGGAAAATTTATGATTATTATAATTCCATTCTTATGATGTAGCTTTAGATGAATTTGGAATTCGGAAGGATTTTAATGGAAAACTATCTTCTTTTAATGAACCAAGTAAAGATTTATAATGTTTTGGAACGTTTGGTTCATCTGCAATTCGTATTGAGCTGATCCTGAAAGCCTTAGCCAAAAACGATTTTTCATCTGGAACATACAGTCCCTTGTCTTCTAGAATATACAACTTGGACTCACTATTACTAGATGATGCTTCTGTATTTACAATTTGGGCTTTATTCATATGATTAGAAAAACTATATCTTGGTGGCTTAATGATTGGTTTTGGAATTTCTTGCCTATCTTGTAGAAACTATATTTGACCATTCCTAGTCACAATTTTTCTTGGATATTTTTCTCATTTTTTCTGACCCTCTAAAGATTGATATTGAAAATACCAATCAGAAGGAAGACCAACTTCTTCATAACCAACTCCCTCTACCTCAATATTTGAAGTACCAGTTGTTATGCAATCTTTTAACACATGTTGTTTTAGTTTTGGATGAGCAGTATCATTAAGCTGGAATGAAGTTTGTACCATTACTGAAAGATATTTAGCTTCATCAACCATAATAATTCCTTGGACTCTGATTAGTAGTTTCCATGCATGCTTAATATTCTTATTTGTTAAGCTAAAAACATGGCTTGAATATATAGTACCATACAGACAACTAGTAGCTAAATTTCCCATTATTGTACCTATTCTTGCATGTTCATATTCCTTATGATGGATATCAAACAGTTCAACCATGCAAGGAGTATTAATTCCTCTTCGGAATAGGGGTTCCAACCCTATTCTTATACCTCCAAAATGGAGATAGGATTACCTTTTTTCTTGGACATATTTTTGAAATTTTTGTATATCTTCATTAGTGAAAAATATTAAGTGCAACTATTTGAGTAGCAGGTCCAACCACCTTGATTTTTACTTTGACTTGTTTTAACAGAAATTTATTCCTTAAGATATAAATAATTATATACATCATTACTGGATAGTTCAGGAGGATTCCATTTAGTAGGGTCAATGATTTCTTCCTCTTTTTCTAACTCTTTGATCTCTACTTCAGATATACATTTCTTATCTACTAGAGAAAAAGTTCTAGCCATAATCTTATCCATAATAAAAACACACAGAGATTTATATATGCTTCTTGGACGTTTCACTTTTGAGGGATTCTAGAAGATGATTCTCCCAATGCTTTGCTTCTAAAAAATTCTTGTTGAGAATACAACAAGATGATGGAGCTTAGTGGAAAGGAGTCGCCTTCACTAAGTGGGCCCGCAGGCTATTTTTGGCGCAAAGTCTATTTTTAGACATATTGATCATGGTCTATGAGTTGCAGGATGTTATTTGTGGATGATTGGTCATGTTGGTAAAAATAGATGGACTTCTATTTTTAGACATATGGGCAGGTTTCTATTTTTAGACTGCCAGGCTAAAAATAGAACAGTCGAATATTATTAGCTCATAATAATATTTGGACTATAAACATTATCTTATCCTCTTGGAGCACTTCAGTTTGAGCTACAGATGTGGCACATACAGCTGTCAGAAGGAAATACGCTTTTCTTGTGGGTCAGTTGAGCTATTGCATGCAGGACTTCAGTTAGAACTCATGTGGTTGAGTCTGGTGGAGTTGATTGTGGAGTTGATGGAGTTGTGTTCAGTTTGACTTGGTCGAACTAGTTGTATTTGAGTCTAAATAAAGAATACACTAGTGATGAGTTGTGTGAATTAATTATTAATTAATTCACTAATTATTAACTCATAAAGCAACTGAAGAATACATAAGTTAACTCAGTGCATGTACAGTTCAGTGGAGACAGGTGTTAGAGGTTGAGATTGCTATCAGTTGTGACTATAGTTGTGCATGAGATTTGCACATGCATGGATGGAGATTGCCCATGAGGCTTGCATAGTATAACCAAAGGAATTCAATTTCACAGAGTGATTGATTCTCTCGCAGGATTGTGCAGTGGAGGCAGGCAAACAGTGGAGGAGATTTGAGGCTTCAGATCTGAGCTAGTTTGTGTGCAACAGGTGGAGATAGTACTGAGTACTTGTGAGGAGTATTGTACTATTTATTGTTACATGTTATCTATCATTATGATATACAGATAGTGTGGGGTTTTCAGCTGCATGCTTTCCCTGGGTTACATATTGTGTTAATGTGTGCATGCGATTAATGTTTCATTGTTTTTAATGCTGCAAAATTGATGATCAAAATAGAGGAGGTTATGTATTGTGCATGTATTCCGCAATAGTGTATAATCAGGATAATATCTATGAATAAGTGTTTATTATTCAAAATTTTTACATGGTATCAGAGCAGAGTTGATCATCAGATCTATTATTCAGAAAGTGTTTACATTTTATTTCTTCAGGCAGAGTCTGTAATTGGGCCAGGTAGCCTCTGGATTCATCCTTCCTTTGGAAGGTGAGACATCCGGTAAAAGCCCATACAGTCAATCTCTGTACGAGAAATACTTTGTTCTCATGAATTTTAGATCAGAGGCGGTTGAGTTTTGAGCTGGTGGAATTCGAATTTGCAGCAATGTTTTCTTGGTATCAACGTGGCAATGTCTTTCAACGGATTGCGATTGGAGTATGCTCTTGAGGGCAGCTCGAACTATATTGCATGGAAAGACAGGATGGAGGCGGTGTTAGATGATAATGGGCTGAAGGAGTTCATAAAGGCTGAGGTCCCAAAGCCTACTGATACTGCGCAAGTTGATGCTTGGCAAAAGAAGACAGCAAAGTGTTGAAGGATTCTGTTGGAGGGCGTGAAGGATCACATTGTGTCTAGCCTGCATGGAAAGGCTTCTCCATACTTGATGTGGAAAGCGTTGACAGATCTATTCCAAAGCAAGAGAGATTAGAGGAAGCTGGCGCTCAAAGATAAACTCAGAAACATTAAATGCAAGAAGGGAGACAATATGCCCAAGTATCTCACGAAGTTCACTCAATGCAGGGATGAGCTGGGAAGTGTGGGGGTGACTGTCGATGATGAGGAATTGGTGAGCTTGGCTCTCCTTGGTCTTTCGAAGAGTTGGAATTCCTATCAGGACTCTGTCAATGGTCGGGAGAAATTGCCAGGATGGGAGAGACTTTGGTCAGATCTTGTGCAGGAGGAGATTAGCAGGAATACCAGGGACGGATCTTCATCAAAGGGAACTGATGAAGAAAATTGTGCTTTGGCTGCCAAAGCAAAGAAGGGGAAGAGAAAGAAAGCTTCTCATTCCAGTGCGAAAGGCAAGAAGCAGGACATATCCAAGGTGAAGTGCTTTCACTGTCACCAACACGGACACTATGCCACAAATTGTCCGCAGAAGAAGAATAATAAGCAAGCTGCTGGATCTGCAGCGGGAGAGGCCTTAGCCTCACAGTTTGAGCTTGATTTTTCATTGATCACATGCTTGGTATCAAGTGTGATGGGATCTGTATGGTTCTTGGACAGTGGTGCGTCTTTTCACATGACAGGAGATCGAGATTTGTTTTCTGATCTGGAGGAGAAAGATCTTGGAGTGCACATCGAGATGGGCGATGATGGTAGATACAGTGCAACCGGTATCGATACCATTTCCTTTGAGGAGTCTGGTAAACCCTTCGTATTGAAGGAAGTGATGCATGTTCCAGGATTGAAGAAGAATCTTATCTCTGTGGCGATGTTAGAAGACAAGGGATATGATGTTGTTTTCAGCGAGGGAAAGGCTTTCCTGTGCAGTAAGACAACTGGAGAAACCCGGAAGATAGGGGTTCGAGTGAGGAACCTTTATCAGTTGCATGTAGATGGCTGCGCAGCAATGGCATGCAAGGTAGAAGGATTGGTGAGCCAGGATGATGGCGAGTTGTGGCACAGGAGATTGGGTCACCTTCACCATGGAGCCTTGAAGATACTGCAGCGGATTACTACTGGGCTTCCTAAAGGCACTCTTGCGCAGTCAGATTAGTGCAAGGGGTGTACTTTGGGAAAGTTTGTGAAAGCCACCTTTCACAAGAAGGATAGTTGCGCCACGACGATCCTTGAGAGAATTCACACAGATGTGTGTGGAACTTTCTCAGTAGCTTTGACAGCAAAACACAGGTATTATGTGATCTTTGTTGATGATTTCTCTCGAAAGTGCTGGATCTTCTTCATGCAGAAGAAGAGCGAGACATACTCAAAGTTCTGTGAGTACAAAGCAGTGGTCGAGAAGGAGTCGGGGAAGAAGGTGAAGGCTCTTATGAGCGACAATGGTGGTGAATACATCTCTAGCGAGTTCAAGGATTTCTGTAGTGCAGAAGGGATTCGAAGAGATCTCATAGCTCCCCATAACCCACAGCAGAACGGGGTTGCTGAGCCGAAGAACAGAATGATCGTGGGTGTTGCACGGGCAATGTTGCATGATCAGAGCCTACCCCTTCACTTGTGGGTAGAAGCATGCAATACTGTAGTATATGTGCAGAACCGTTGTCCTCACAGGATACTTGGCATGAGTACACCTGAGGAGGCTTATTCTGATAAGAAGCCTGATATTTCTCGTTTGAGGATTTTTGGTTCTAACGTTTACATGCATGTGACGAAGGATGCCAGGAAGAAGCTGGAGCCGACCGCAGAGTTTGGGATATTTGTGGCGTACACTGATACGCCCCACAACTATCGTGTGTATTTTCCAGACAGTGGCAAGACTCTTGTGCGACGGGATATAAAATTTCAAGAGGAGAAAGCCATGAAGCGTTCGCTTGAGAGGGAGCCACACTTGCATGCAGATGAGGAGCTATTATTTCCTAAGGATAAGCTTCAGGATGTGGATCAACCACAGGATGAAGTTCATGGAGTGGAAGAGAACCACTCATGCAGCGCCAACCATCAGAGGGCGAAAGCGCTTGACAGAAGCTGAGTGACTGGCTCAAGATGCAGAGAAGGTTGTAGGACCACCTACAGCTCAACACAGGCAGAGACAATCACCTGATCGGTACACTGGATACATGGCTCTTGTGAGAAAATGTGTTGTGACTGAGCCATCCTCTTTCGAGGAAGCTGTGGAGGATCTCGCATGGGTAGATGCCATGGTGGAAGAGTATGATTCGATTGTCAGAAACAATGCATGGGAGATTGTCCCAAGACAGGAAGGGAAATCAGTGGTGGGTTCTGTTAGCGCTTGAAATTTCACCTCAGGCTGAGAAAGGTAAACCTCAAGGCAACATCAAACCACTTAGCCTCGTAGCTAGCCCTATGGGGCTGGAGAGGGCTCTCTCCGGTCAATCTCAGTAAAGATCTTCAATGGGCGAGATGACCAATAGGGTAACACTGATTTTAGGCTAGTAAACTGATCAAAGGGTTGATTTGGGGTTTTTAGGGTTTTTGGTGGAAAATTGGGGAAATGGCAATTTTGGGTGCGGGGATTGGACACAGTTTTTGCAGGGGGTTCTTTGGGCGAGATAGGAGACAGTATTGATGCCTTTGATTGAGGTGGATGGTCAGGAATGACAGGTGAGGAGCTAAGGAGAGCAAACAATAACTTTGAATTCTCATTAAACAGTCGAAAACATTGAAATTAAACAAACTTAAAAGCAGAGCATGACAGTCATGAATTCTTACTTTAACACTTCATTTGTTTAATGTGCAGAAGTAAAAGAAAGGAAATGAGTCACATAACACACTTACAAGTACATTGAGAAACACACCATCAACACATGAGTCCACACGAATCCCAAAGAGGACTGCAAAACCTTGGTCTTCCTTAGCCAAAAATTACAGAGATACAATGAATAATACAATGATAGCTTCTCCCTCAAGAGTCCAACCATGAAAATGAGCAAGAAAGTACATAATATATATGATCTAACCTCTTTCCCTGCCTCCATGGGTCGAGATCACTATCCTAGGAGCTGTTTCAACCACTTCTAAACTAAGCACTACAAACTAGGTAGTCAAAACAACTTGCCTCTATAAACTTGGAAACCAATTCATTCATTTAATATTTACCCTTTTCATGAATGAATCTTCTAGAAGTGTTACATAAGAGTAAAAGTGTCTAAAAAGTACCATAATTACATCAAAGAGAATCATAATTCACCCCAAAAAGTCAAACTGAGTCAAATCTGCGTTTTCTGAGCTGTACAGTGCATTTTTGGAAAAATCTGCCTGAGGGGTCGCGTGCCCCTGCCTGACGGGTCGCGCGCCTTTGGAGCCATATTTGGGGCACTTGTAGGTGGCCAAATTGAGAAAACGTAGGCTTGTTGGAAAGGTCTGCGAGTCTACTTTTCAACCCAACTGGAATTTTTTGAATTTGGAGTTCATTCGCCCTGTCAAAAATCAAATCTCCCAAGACTGCTTTCTGCAATTCAAAAAAGTGGCAGAAAGTCATTTTTTGCTAGTTTTTTGACTTTCTAGAGGCCCAAAACTTCACCAAATCTCAAGTCCATCCATGAACATATGTAAATTTGCATGATAAATCTGGAAATGCTGAGTTTTTGTCAAAAGGAGTTGCCATGATGAAGGGTCGCGCGGGGGGTGAGACCCATTAATGGGAAAAACCTGCAAATTGCTGAAAATGCCAAAATTCACCCAAAATTCTCAAAATTTCTTGGGATTTGTGCTGGGAGTCCCCAATCAAGTACCATGCTCAGTCAAAGAGGCTTTGACCAAAATTTGGAGTGGATCGGGCCTTTTCCATCGTTTTAGTGCCTTGGCCAACCTCCTTGGATCCGGCGATTGTAATTTTGACATTTCTCTAAAACCATGACACCTGTGAAAAAAGTGAAGGAGGTTTTTCTTCTTTGGCATGTTGTGGACAAAAAACTCTCTCAGTTTTTCCAAATTCATCTTTGATTGCTTTGGAACATCACTTGAGTGCGACTTGTCCTGATGTGTGAAACAAGGAATTTTGTCGAAATGGAGCGAAATGAAGGGGATAGGGGGCTTCTAAATTATTGGGGAAATTTTTGGGAGTGGGGAGGGATGTTAGGAAGCAGGGGAAAGTGGAATCTCAGAGATTGAGTGAGGCGAAGGGGTCCAAAAGGGAAAAACACAGACCCAACCTAGAAAATTGCCAGGTTGTAGCTAGAAACTAGGGTTTGTGCAAAAATGAGGAATTTGGCGGATCTAAGGGATGGGAAGTGTTTGATAAGGTACTTTAAGGATAGGGGAAGGTGTATGAACATCAGGAAACAAGTTTTTCCGGTGATTTGACCATCCAAGAGAAATTGCCTTCAAAACCCTAGGAGAGGGAAATGACCTTGCCTACGCACAACTGAAGCATGAATAAGGTGTAACATGACCCAATGGAACCTAATATGATGATAGCAACCCTCTGAATGATGATAGGCTCAGCTGAATGATGACATGGACTGACATTTGGACAACTTTGAAACGTGTGAAAGCAAACCCTAGACCTAATGCCTAGTGACCAAATTTTGCTTGAAGACTCACTGAAATGACAAAATTTGACCTTGACACTTCAAAATCACTTTGTAAGAGCATATTTGATCACTGGAGGAAGGCTGGAAAGACTGACACTAACATTGGCTCCAATGGGGATGGTAGCTCCTTGGAGGTGCCAAGAACCTTAGACCTCTGGGAGAGCAGACCAGTGCCTTACAATCATTGGGCAATGTAGTCATTATTTTGAACGAAGAACACAAAACCTTTGACACATTTATTGAATGAAAACTTGACTAAAAAGTGATTGAAACTTAACTGAAACTTGACTCAAACCGACTCGATGACAAATTGAAATGATAGAAAAACTTGACTCTAACAAACTAACTCAAGACCTGAACTTAAAATTTAAAACTTGATGGCAGTACATAACCGCCTATGTTTCCTACAAGACAACCTACCATCAAACTATATCATAATGCCAATGCAACCAATCAAGAAGATGGCTTCTTGATTGATTCTCCTGATCAGATCTCATGATCAACAATAGATACTGGTAACTGGGCATCCAAAAACATAGTTGACCATGATCTCCTTCATCACTGAACATCGCAATAAACACTGTCACTGTTGGCTGCAACAAACTTGCTAGAGGATCGTGAAAAACATGAAGATTTGCCATTGTCACCTTCTGATGAAAGAACAAGTAATCCTTTATTTCAAATTTTGATCTGCCTTCATCATGTGCTTCAGTAAAAGTACGCTCATGGGCTTCAAAAAACTCTGAACAAATGGATGAGCAGATCTCTTCTTGGAAAGACATTTCAGCACATGAAACATATGAAGAATCTGAAAGGAAATCCTGAATGTTTTGATCTTCTGTGGTGTGAATGTGCTGTAGGTCATTTGTATATGACATGAGGGCTAGGTTATCATGCTCCTTATTACATTCATCAATCATAAGAGAAGAAACTTTAGATGGTCCTTGAAGCACAAGATGATCATTTATATCGTTTACCACAAATTCATGCAGAAAAACTTTTTCACTTGCTTGAGCAAAGATCTCACCTTGTTGTTCATGAGCTGACTGAATGACCTCCTCATGAAGATCTAGTTCCGGTGAGGTGGGAGCACTTAGATTTGTAACTTCGTTTTCTTCATGCCAGCTGATCTCAACAGTCAAGTTCTTCTTTATAGGATTCAACACAAGGTATTCTTGGTCACCATGATCTGAATTTTGATCTGAAATAGCTGAGTTGACTGCATTACATTCTAAAATTGAATCTTGGCTACCCTGCACGCTGTCTTCTTCTGTGGGCAGATATGAAACAAGCTCTTCTCTTTCATCAATTACAGCCATATGGCCATCTTCAACCTGCTGATCTTGACAAGTATCCTCTAAGATTTCTATGTGCTGCTGAAACGGCTTTTCATAGAGGGCTTCCATGATCTCTTCATCCATGAAATTATCATCTTCATAAAACTTCTCAAGGCTTTCAATAAAACTATAGGCATGCTTGCAACAGTCTTGAACTAAATTCAATGATGGATAAGAGTCCTTATATCGTTCAATGAACATAGCATGAAAATCCTTTAAACAGTAAATACAAGCAGGCGGCAAACTTTCATACCATGATTGGGCTTCACCTTCCAGAGTGGCCAGGAATATCTTCATCAAGCAATCTTCAGGAAAATCCACCTTCAACTTGTGAATATGCATATCAAATCTAACTAGATGTAAAGCAGCGTCTTTCTTACCATCATCCTTAAATGTAGGCAAATTCCTTGACCAATCTACCTTCGGAATTTTATTTGGAAAACCAGGGATGTGATCTCGGCTCAAGGGAGCATATCTTCTTGCGATCCGATCCATCTTGAAAAGCTCAAAGCTACTGATCTCTCTGCAGTGAAGTCACCATGAAGCATTGATCTCTGGAGTTTTCAGTGAAGGAGTCGCCAGTGAATGATTTCAACCTTGTTAGTGTCTGATCGTTGTTCACCATCAACAATCAGATCTGAACTTGATACATGTACTGGGGTAAAATGCAAATGAAGTGTTGTATTCACAAGCTCACGGAGATTGACTGAAGTAGCGTTTATCTACTTCCGCTAATGCAAAGCAAAAGCGTTTCGAAGGCTACCTGGCATAACTTCAGGCTCCGTCTAAGACTTATGAAACAAACACATCAATCGAAAAACAAGTTTTTTCTCCCCAGTATGGTCGCTAGTATGTTAGCGCTTGAAATTTCACCTCAGGCTGAGAAAGGTAAACCTCAAGGCAACATCAAACCACTTAGCCTCGTAGCTAGCCCTACGGGGTTGGAGAGGGCTCTCTCCGGTCAATCTCAGTAAAGATCTTCAATGGGCGAGATGACCAATAGGGTAACACTGATTTTAGGCTAGTAAACTGATCAAAGGGTTGATTTGGGGTTTTTAGGGTTTTTGGTGGAAAATTGGGGAAATGGCAATTTTGGGTGCGGGGATTGGACACAGTTTCTGCAGGGGGTTCTTTGGGGCGAGATAGGAGACAGTATTGATGCCTTTGATTGAGGTGGATGGTCAGGAATGACAGGTGAGGAGCTAAGGAGAGCAAACAATAACTTTGAATTCTCCTTAAACAGTCGAAAACATTGAAATTAAACAAACTTAAAAGCAGAGCATGACAATCATGAATTCTTACTTTAACACTTCATTTGTTTAATGTGCAGAAGTAAAAGAAAGGAAATGAGTCACATAACACACTTACAAGTACATTGAGAAACACACCATCAACACATGAGTCCACAAGAATCCCAAAGAGGACTGCAAAACCTTGGTCTTCCTTAGCCAAAAATTGCAGAGATACAGTGAATAATACAATGATAGCTTCTCCCTCAAGAGTCCAACCATGAAAATGAGCAAGAAAGTACATAATATAGATGATCTAACCTCTTTCCCTGCCTCCATGGGTCGAGCTCACTATCCTAGGAGCTGTTTCAACCACTTCTAAACTAAGCACTACAAACTAGGCAGTCAAAACAACTTGCCTCTATAAACTTGGAAACCAATTCATTCATTTAATATTTACCCTTTTCATGAATGAATCTTCTAGAAGTGTTACATAAGAGTAAAAGTGTCTAAAAAGTACCATAATTACATCAAAGAGAATCATAATTCACCCCAAAAAGTCAAACTGAGTCAAATCTGCGTTTTCTGAGCTGTACAGTGCATTTTTGGAAAAATCTGCCTGACGGGTCACGCGCCCCTGCCTGACGGGTCGCGCGCCTTTGGAGCCATCTTTGGGGCACTTGCAGGTGGCAAAATTGATCAAAAGTAGGCTTGTTGGAAAGGTCTGCGAGTTTACTTTCCAACCCAACTAGAATGTTTGAATTTGGAGTTCATTTGCCCTGTCAAAAATCAAATCTCCCAAGACTGCTTTCTGCAATTCAAAAAAGTGGCAGAAAGTCATTTTTTGCTAGTTTTTTTACTTTCTAGAGGCCCAAAACTTCACCAAATCTCAAGTCCATCCATGAGCATATGTAACTTTGCATGCAAAATCTGGAAATGCTGAGTTTTTGTCAAAAGGAGTTGCCATGATGAAGGGTCGCGCGGGGGGTGAGACCCGTTAATGGGAAAAACCTGCAAATTGCCTGAAAATGCCAAAATTCACCCAAAATTCTCAAAATTTCTTGGGATTTGTGCTGGGAGTCCCCAATCAAGTACCATGCTCAGTCAAAGAGGCTTTGACCAAAATTTGGAGTGGATCGGGCCTTTTCCGTCGTTTTAGTGCCTTGGCCAACCTCCTTGGATCCGGCGATTGTAATTTTGACATTTCTCTAAAACCATGACACCTGTACAAAAAGTGAAGGTTTTTTTTTTCTTTGGCATGTTGTGGAAAAAAACCTCTCTCAGTTTTGCAAATTTCATCTTTGATTGCTCTGGAACATCACTTGAGTGCGACTTGTCCCGATGTGTGAAACAAGGAATTTTATCGAAATGGAGCGAAATGAAGGGGATAGGGGGATTCTAAATTCTTGGGGAAATTTTTGGGAGTGGAGAGGGATGTTAGGAAGTAGGGGAAAGTGGAATCTCAGAGATTGAGTGAGGGGAAGGGGTCCAAAAGGGAAAAACACAGGCCCAACCTAGAAAATTGCCAGGTTGTAGCTAGAAACTAGGGTTTGTGTAAAAATGAGGAATTTGGCGGATCTAAGGGATGGGAAGTGTTTGATAAGGTACTTTAAGGATAGGGGAAGGTGTATGAACATCAGGAAACAAGTTTTGCCGGTGATTTGACCATCCAAGAGAAATTGCCTTCAAAACCCTAGGAGAGGGAAATGACCTTGCCTAGGCACAACTGAAGCATGAATAAGGTGTAACATGACCCAATGGAACCTAATATGATGATAGCAACCCTCTGAATGATGATAGTCTCAGTTGAATGATGACATGGACTGACATTTGGACAACTTTGAAAAGTGTGAAAGCAAACCCTAGACCTAATGCCTAGTGACCAAATTTTGCTTGAAGACTCACTGAAATGACAAAATTTGACCTTGACACTTCTAAATCACTTTGTAAGAGCATATTTGATCACTGGAGGACGGCTGGAAAGACTGACACTAACATTGGCTCCAATGGGGATGGTAGCTCCTTGGAGGTGCCAAGAACCTTAGACCTCTGGGAGAGCAGACCAGTGCCTTACAATCATTGGGCAATGGAGTCATTATTTTGAACGGAGAACACAAAACCTTTGACACATTTATTGAATGAAAACTTGACTAAAAAGTGACTGAAACTTAACTGAAACTTGACTCAAACCGACTCGATGACAAATTGAAATGATGGAAAAACTTGACTCTAACAAACTAACTCAAGACCTGAACTTAAAATTTAAAACTTGATGGCAGTACATAACCGCCTATGTTTCCTACAAGACAACCTACCATCAAACTATATCATAATGCCAATGCAACCAATCAAGAAGATGGCTTCTTGATTGATTCTCCTGTTCAGATCTCATGATCAACAATAGATACTAGTAACTGGGCATCCAAAAACATAGTTGACCATGATCTCCTTCATCACTGAACATCGCAATAAACACTGTCACTGCTGGCTGCAACAAACTTGCTAGAGGATCGTGAAAAACATGAAGATTTGCCATTGTCACCTTCTGCTGAAAGAACAAGTAATCCTTTATTTCAAATTTTGATCTGCCTTCATCATGTGCTTCAGTGAAAGTACGCTCATGGGCTTCAAAAAACTCTGAACAAATGGATGAGCAGATCTCTTCTTGGAAAGACATTTCAGCACATGAAACATATGAAGAATCTGAAAGGAAATCCTGAATGTTTTGATCTTCTGTGGTGTGAATGTGCTGTAGGTCATTTGTATATGACATGAGGGCTAGGTTATCATGCTCCTTATTACATTCATCAATCATAAGAGAAGAAACTTCAGATGGTCCTTGAAGCACAAGATGATCATTTATATCGTTTACCACAAATTCATGCAGAATTTTTTTTCACTTGCTTGAGCAAAGATCTCACCTTGTTGTTCATGAGCTGACTGAATGACCTCCTCATGAAGATCTAGTTCCGGTGAGGTGGGAGCACTTAGATTTGTAACTTCGTTTTCTTCATGCCAGCTGATCTCAATAGTCGAGTTCTTCTTTATAGGATTCAACACAAGGTATTCTTGGTCACCATGATCTGAATTTTGATCTGAAATAGCTGAGTTGACTGCATTACATTCTAAAATTGAATCTTGGCTACCCTGCACGCTGTCTTCTTCTGTGGGCAGATCTGAAACAAGCTCTTCTCTTTCATCAATTACAGCCATATGGCCATCTTCAACCTGCTGATCTTGACAAGTATCCTCTAAGATTTCTATGTGCTGCTGAAACGGCTTTTCATAGAGGGCTTCCATGATCTCTTCATCCATGAAATTATCATCTTCATAAAACTTCTCAAGGCTTTCAATAAAACTATAGGCATGCTTGCAACAGTCTTGAACTAAATTCAATGATGGATAAGAGTCCTTATATCGTTCAATGAACATAGCATGAAAATCCTTTAAACAGTAAATACAAGCAGGCGGCAAACTTTCATACCATGATTGGGCTTCACCTTCCAGAGTGGCCAAGAATATCTTCATCAAGCAATCTTCAGGAAAATCCACCTTCAACTTGCGAATATGAATATGAAAGCTAACTAGATGTAAAGCAGCGTCTTTCTTACCATCATCCTTAAATGTAGGCAAATTCCTTGACCAATCTACCTTCGAAATTTTATTTGGAAAACCAGGGATGTGATCTCGGCTCAAGGGAGCATATCTTCTTGCGATCCGATCCATCTTGAAAAGCTCAAAGCTACTGATCTCTCTGCAGTGAAGTCACCATGAAGCATTGATCTCTGGAGTTTTCAGTGAAGGAGTCGCCAGTGAATGATTTCAGCCTTGTCAGTGTCTGATCGTTGTTCACCATCAACAATCAGATCTGAACTTGATACATGTACTGGGGTAAAATGCAAGTGAAGTGTTGTATTCACAAGCTCACGGAGATTGACTGAAGCAGCGTTTATCTACTTCCGCTAATGCAAAGCAAAAGCATTTCGAAGGCTACCTGGCATAACTTCAGGCTCCATCTAAGACTTATGAAACAAACACATAGGTGTTACTCTGTCTTCAAGGCCTTCAGCATGCCCTCTTCTTTTGTAAATCTAGGGAACATCTAGCCCTTGCCATCAAAGGCATATTCCCATTCATTATTTAGGTGGATGCTAGGATATAGAACTAGACAACGGCTTTAACACCACCTTCATTGATCATTTGATAACTGAACTTCTTGTGCATTAAAGGGGTGTAGTGTACCTCTGCTAACACTTGCTATATTTTTCAGGTCGTATTTCTCATCAAATTCATGAAATAAATTAACAGAGGTCGAATTGTGGCATACGAACTACAATGCCTATCAAGAATCTTGATCACAACAAACTCCTTCAATTTTAGACAATTGTTTGGGTAATATCAGGATCAGCGTTGCCATTCAAAGGAGAACATGTCTCAGTTTGCATCTCTCTCATGATAGCACAAGTATCCTTCAGACCTATCACAACTTTAGTTAGGGATGTGATTAAACTTCATCCCCAATAGTCTTCATTATTTTTTTCAATTTTGAAGCCCCTTTCCAAATCTGCAACATGTTCTTGTTCTCTGCCTACATCATAAAACGGGTGCTCATCAGAAAACACAGAGGGGACTTTCTTTAAGTTGAATGCAATGAACTCATCGAGATTGCATTATCAAAGATCAATTGTCCATAAAAATAAAAAAATATGAGATGGTTTAGAATTTGATTTTTCACAATCAGATTTTTCAAAGATCAATTGTCAGTAATAGTAAGTAGCCTGTAGGTACTTTTTCACTAAGATATATGAATATTAAGATATAAGTGTCTGGTCATTAAATATATTTAAATTTAATTAAAGGAATAGACTAAAGTCTAGTATTAGTCATATATTAGTTTGTATTATTATAGATATCAGTCTATATAGTATGGAAATATGATAAAGAAAATTGTACATTAAAATAAAATAAAGAATGTATTTATATATATAAGTTTTTGAGAAATATTATAGAGATATGTAAAATATATAATAATATATAATAGTTTATGGAATTATGTGTGGTCATCTCTTTTATGTTTTAAGAAAAAATTCCTTAATTTTATTAGATGATGTGATAAGTGTTGCTCAAAGGCTAATTGGTATATCCATTTAGCTTGAGTTGGAAATAAGGCCTTACTACCAACTCAATAATTGATAGCACATTTGTTTCAAAAAATTAGTGTAAACATTAAGAAGACTATATTAATTCAAAGGTAGTAAAAAATCTAAGATGGTATTTGAAGAATGAGAGATAACATCATGTGAATTTAGTAGCTTGTAAAGTTTGAATTGGTCTACATTCACTACATCATGTGAATTTAGTAGCTTGTAAAGTTTGAATTGGTTTACATTCACTACATGCATTTTGATCGCATAACTGCCTCAATGAAATTAGTATTACATGCATAAAAGTTTAAACCAACATATTTTATAACATTTTTATGGTTTTACACATTGTCATATATTTCAATGTTCATTTATGTAATGATCCTAACTAGCGTCCACAAACGTTTCTTCGCAGATTTCTATTACGTTATTCTATACAAAATGGTGGACCAGGTATTTATGTTTGTTTTGGTATTTGTAGTATTTATGTTGTTCATTTAGTTAGAGGTTGGATTTATTCTTAGAAATAACTCTAAAACGATACTTCAAAAGTTTGTTTGTGACCAGTTAGATGCTTGTTGGAACACTCTGATAAGCTTGCCTCAAAGTGTTGGACAGATCTTCAATGCTCACTCAACACATTGATAGAGTTTTGTTCAGGCTTTTGAACCTAGATCTCAATTTTTTTCATATCTAATTCCTACAGAAGCACTAAACACTAACTTGAAACAATAGAAAAACAAAATTACAAAAAATCAAGTGATCAAAGAGCCAAAAAATACATTGAAAATCTACATATTCATAGATTCACTCCATAGGTTTATTCATTGGTCATGTTCTCTTGAAAAAGAAGTAATACTCAAGTTAAAAATTGCAGTCTTATTGTTTAAAAAACATGGTGCATTTAAGGAAATAGCACATCGTCATATCAATATTCATATGAACGGGAAACAAGACCTACTCTAGGTACAGAGAAATACTTCAATGAAATGATATATTGCAGTTGCAAAATGTGCCAAAATAGGAAACTAAAGAAGCGAAGGCTTGTTGGTATCCATAGATTAGACCATGGATTTTATATAGAAGAGGTACATTATAATTAACAAATATTTATTCTTATAATGAATAAATATGCACATTATTTAATACATTATTATTGATCATTTAATTTGATTTTTTTTATTTATGAAAAGTAGCTTCCGGTTCCCAATATTCCTAAAGAACCAATGGATGATATTGATAATAGTGACTCTCAAGATTAAGGAAAAGACACATTTATGGATGAAGCCACTTCGTAGATAAATGAGGCTGGTGTCAATGAATTTATCCAAGACTTCTATACATCTTTTGAAGAAGTTGTTGATTCACCCCTAGCTCATTTGGCTAGGACACCTCTTTATGCAAATGATGAATCTTCTATATTGGCGACAATTATGTTGCTGTTGAACTCGAAGGTTACACATGGATTGAAAAACACATGCTTTACTGATATATTAAGGTTGGATTCATATTCCTGTAAATTAATGCTCTAGATGTCTTAAAAGTTTTGAATATTGTGTATGCTTATAAAAGTCATTTGTTGCACTATGCAGACTTTTGGAAAACAAAATACTTCCAAAGGACAATAAGTTGCCTCATCCTCATAGAGAAGTATCTTCAATAATGAAAGACATTGGAATGGAGTACAAGACATATGATGCATGTCTAAATGACTATATATTGTATGATGGAAATAATTCAAATTTACAGCAATGCCCAATGTGTCACACAAATAGGTATTGCCAAGATTAAGTATCCAAGAAGGTTCCTTATAAAGTATTACGATACTTTCCACTAAATCCAAGGTTTGAGCGAATGCTCAAATGCAAGGAGTTGGAAAAATATATGGATCATCATGCACAAGGGAGGAGCCAATATGGTGTCATGTGTATGGTCGCAGATAGTAAATATTGGAAAGATATTGAGGTAAAATGGCCACATTGAGCCAAGGAATGTAAGAATTTCTCTAGAAATGGATGTGTTGGGTTGTGTTATATTCTTTCCACATAGTTAACAGGGGGTTTGAGGGGTACCCGTAACCCCACTTTATGGGGTCCGGGGCCGTGCCCCAGAAAATTTTGATTTTGGACCCTATGTTAGGTTGGGCGGACCCACCTATGGTTTTGTGCATGATTTTTGCACATGTTTTTTGGACGCGATAATTTTTTGGTCCATGGTATTGGATGTGATAGATTTCGGTCCATGGTATTGGATGCGATGGTTTTCAATCCATGGTATTGGACGCTTCGACATGTATAAATATGTATTATAACATTGAAAGGAACATAATGAAAAATCAAGCTGATAGTCCTGGTTTTGGGATCCAGTGGGAAAATCTCTATGTATATGTGTTTTATGTGTTATGCTCTCACATTGTTTATTTTTTTGTATTTTAGAATTCATATGCAGGTAATTTTTGTACGGGGTTAAAACCTACATTTGGTATCGGAGCTGTTTTTGGCTTCAAGGGGACACCTTTGTTGCTGAGAGGTTTCGCTTGGGCCTGTGGTAAACCCTGTGCAGTGGGAGATCTATGAGATCGATTCTGGTGGTGAAAGAAGATGGCAAGTGGTGGAAAGATAAAGATCGAGAAATTTAATGGTCAGAGTTTTGGGTTGTGGAAACTCAAGGTGGAGGATCTGTTGGTGGATAAAGATCAGTGAATCATGGTAGATCCAGGTACTAAACCAACGAGAGTGACCGATGAAGAATGGAAGAAGTTGGATTGGAAGGCAAAGAGCATAATACATTTTGTGTCTCAGATTCAGTATTGTTGAATGTATCAAGGGAAGCTACGCAAAGGCTTTGTGGGACAAGTTAGGGACTTTGTACCAATCTAAGTCTCTAGTGAATAAATTGTTCCTATGGAAAAAACTATATAACCTGAGGATGAAAGATGGAGACTCAGTGACAGAGCATCTGTTAATACTGTGGTAAGTTAGTTAGCATCTGTTGATATTAAAATTTAAGATGAAGATAAGTGCATCAGTTTTTTGTGTTCTCTACCAGATTTGTGGGATAGTCTGGTTATTGCAATAGGTGGCAATGCAACTGCCTTGCATTTTGATGAAATAGTCTCATCCTTGCTGACAGAGAAGATGAGATGGAAAAATATGGAGAGCTAGAATGGTGATGCCTTGTCTGTATGAGGACAGTCCTAGAACAGAAACAAAAATAAGTCATCTAGTGGGAGATCTAAATCTAGAGGGAGATCTAAATCTCCAGGAAAACTTGTAAAGGTGGTGTGCTGGAAATGTGGAAAGGAAGGGCACTTCAAAAGGGATTGTAGATCTAAAGCTACTGATAAAGGAAATGGATCTAATGATGCTCCTTCTACAGTGGCGAAAACAAGCTCAGATGAAGGTGGGGATGTGTACTTGGCTTCTTCAAGTACACATGCAGATCATGAGGCATGGTTGATTGACTTAGGTGCATCCTTTCACTTCACTCCCCATAGAGAGTGGTTTTGCGAGTATGAGAAATATGATGGTGGTGATGTCTTCTTGGGGGATGACAGGAAGGCTAGAATCATTGGTCGTGGAAAAGTAAAGTTGAAGTTGCAAGGTGGAAGGGTTAGAACACTTCTGAGTGTTCCACATATTCCTGCATTGGCCAAAAATCTGATTTTTGTAAGCAAGTTGGATGATGCAGGTGTAAAAATATTGTTTGAGAAGGATACCTGCAAGATGGTTCGGGGAGCACTGGTATTGATGCGGGGAGTTCGGACTGGAACCCTGTACAAGCTGCAAGGTAGCATTGTTGTTGATGGGTGCAACAGTTTTGTGGTTCCTGAAAGTGGAGCAGAAAATCTAGTGATCTCTGGAGAGAGGACCATGTTGTGGCATCAAAGGCTTGGACATATTGGAGAGAAGGGCCTTCGAATACTTCATGGTAAAGGTATGGTAGAAGGTACGAGTAATAGCTCTCTGGATTTTGATTTCTGTGAAAATTGTGTATATGGGAAGCAGAACCGGGTGAGTTTCCCCTCTGGAAGTAAGAGGGCGAAACAAATATTAGAACTTGTGCACAGTGATGTGTTTGGACCTGTGAAGGTTCCATCATTGGGTAAGTCTGTGTACTATGTATCATTTATAGATGACTTCACAAGGAATACATTGATATATTTCGTTAAGAAAAAATCTGAAGTCTTTGACAGGTTTAAAGAATTCAAGGCTCTGGTGGAAAATCAGATAGAGAAGAAGATAAAGGTGCTAAGGACAGATAATGGTGGAGAATTTTGCAGTAAGGAATTTGAAGAATTCTATAAGAAGTGTGGTATAACACAGCAGAAGACTACTCCATATACACCTCAGCAAAATGAAGTTGCATAAAGAATGAATAAGACGCTGATGGAAAGGGAAAGAAGCATGCTCAGTGGTGTCGGGTTAGGACAGGAATTTTGGGCAGAGGCAGTGGATACTGCATATTACCTAGTGAACAGGTCACCTTCATTAGCATTGGAGGATAAGACTCCACAAGAGGTATGGACTGGTAAGAAACCCTCTCTTTCACATCTGAGGGTATTTAGATGTGATGCATATGTACATGTTCCAAAGGAGAAACGAACCAAGTTGGATGGTAAATCTAAAAAGTGCATCTTTATTGGGTATAAGGATTGTTTGAAGGGTTATAAGCTTTGGAACCCAGTAACAAGGAAGGTTGTGTACAATCGAGATGTGTTGTTTAGAGAGGTGAAAGATGTTATTAAACATGAATTCCAACCAAAGGAACCTGAGAAGATAGAGTTTGAGCTAAAAGAAGAAGAATCAGACTCTACAGCAAAGGAGGAATCAGAAGTTGAAGAGCCACAAACTCCGGGTGTAAGAAGATCAGTTCGAGAAAGAAGGCAGCCAGAAAGGTATAGTCCATCTGCTTTCTATTCAAATTTTGCTTTATCTATCACTGATGAGGATCCTAGAATTGTGAAGGAAGCAGTGGATTCAGAGGATGGAAAAATTTGGAAAGAGGCCATGGTTGATGAAATGGCATCTTTGCACAAAAATGAGGCTTGGGATCTGGTGGAGTTGTCGGTTGGAAGGAAACCCATTAGCAGCAAATGGGTGTTCAAAAAGAAGACAAATGCAGAAGGAAAAATGGACAAATACAAAGCTCGGTTGGTAGCAAAATGTTATTCCCAGGTGCCGGGAGTTGATTTTGGTGATATTTTTTCTCCTGTTACCAAGGTAACTTCTATTAGATTACTTTTATCTATTGTTGCTGCTTTTGATTTTGAGGTAGAACAGATGGATGTGAAGACAACATTTCTTCACGGGGATCTGGAAGAGGAGATCTACATGAAACAACCTGAAGGCTTTGCGGTGAAGGGTAAGAAAGAACTGGTATGAAAGTTAAAGAAGTCTATGTATGGGTTAAAACAGTCACCAAAGATGTGGTATCAGAAATTCGATACATTTATACGGAGACTTGGCTTCACTAGAAGCAAAGCAGATCATTGTGTGTATTTTAAATTAATTGGTGACCGTGTTATTTATCTGGTCTTGTATGTGGATGATATGTTGTTGGTTGGAAATGACAAAGATATTATCCGGGATTTGAAGACCCAATTGTCCTCAAAATTCGACATGAAAGATCTTGGTGCTGCAAACTATATTTTGGGCATGGAAATTGAAAGAGATTGGGAAAAGGGGAAGCTCTGGTTAAACCAGAGGAATTATGTCGAGACAATATTGTAGAGGTTTAATATGCAGGATAGTAAATCAGTGAAGGTTCCTATTCCTGTAGGTGTAAAGCTATCTGATGAACAGTGTCCCAAGACATAAGAAGAGGAAGAGGATATGTCCTGTGTTCCATATGCAAGTGCAGTCGGTAGCTGATGTATGCAATGGTCTGTATTAGACCAGACATTGCGCATGCAATGGGAGTGTTGAGCAGGTTTATGTCAAAACCAGGAAAGGAGCATTGGACAATAGTGAAGCGGGTTTTCAGGTATTTGCGTGGCACTAGTGATTATGGTTTGTGCTACCACGGAAGACCGGGACTGGATAGAGTGTTGGATATTCATGGCTTTTTTGATGTAGACTGGGCTAGAGATCTGGATCAAAGAATATCTACAAGTGGGTATGTGTTTAACCTATTTGGAGGTGCAGTCAGTTGGATGAGTAAGAAACAATCTACAGTGGCACTATCAACTACAAAGGCAGAATAAATGGCAGCCACTCATGCAAGTAAGGAAGCAATTTGGTTGCAGAGATTGTGTTCAAGTATGGGGTTAGTACAGGAAGCTATAAGGATAGAATGTGACAACCAAAGTGCAATTTTCTTGGCAAAGAACCCTTCATATCATTCAAAGACAAAGCACACTGATGTTCAGTATCACTTTGTGAGGGATATGATAGAAGACAAAAAGGTGTTGCTGGTAAAGGTGGTCACTTTGAAGAATACTGTAGATGCATTGACAAAATATGTGAGCTCTGAGAAGTTCTCCTGGTGTAAAGAAACAATGGGCGTTTCAGGCCCGGAAAAATGACTAAGCTCTCCTGTGGCCCCCTATGGAAAGAAAACAACAAGTGGGAGAATGTTGGGTTGCATTATATTCTTTCCACATAGTTAACAGGGGGTTTGAGGGGGACCTGTAACTCCACTTTATGGGGTCTGGGGCAGGGCCCTAGAAAATTTTGATTTTGGACCCTATGTTAGGTTGGGCAGACCCACTTATGGTTTTGTGCATGATTTTTGCACATGTTTTTTGGACGCGATGGTTTTTCGGTCCATGGTATTGGATGTGATGGATTTCGGTCCATGGTATTGGATGCGATGGTTTTCGGTCTGTGGTATTGGATGCTTCGGCATGTATAAATACGTATTATAACATTGAAAGGAACATAATGAAAAATCAAGCTGGTAGTCCCGGTTTTGGGATCCAGTGGGAAAATCTCTGTGTATGTGTGTTTTATGTGTTATGCTCTCGCATTGTTTATTTTTCTGTGTTTTAGAATTCGTATGCAGGTAATTTCTGTACGGGGTTAAAACCTACAGGATGGCGTCAATCCTTTTGGATATCTTAGAACAACATGTTTTGTTTGGACAATGTTAATTATAAATAATAATCTTCGCCCTTGGATGGCAATGAAAAAGGAACATGCAATGTTAACTCTTATCATACTAAGTATTAGAACATATGAATCCAATGCTTTCTTGAAGATTATATAAAAATATTTCAATTCAGTTAATCCTAGTAAAGAACTCTTTGTTCACTTAGGGAAATATCAGATAAAGGATATGGATGTATATATGAAGCCCCTCATTGATGAGCTTCATGAATTATGGGATGGTGTAAATATGTTTGATGTATCAAGACCTATCAATGATAGAAACTTCATATTTCATGTGATTATTATCTAGACAATTCATGATGCCCCAGGGCTCTCTATTTGTTGTGGTAATATAATATAAATTACATTTATAATTATTGTGTTCATTTTAGCATTTACTAAATATGGTTTCCAATATTATTTTAGGACTACAAACAAAGGGGAAACATGGTTGTCCATCATGTGGGACAAAACTGTCTATGATGAGTATTGACAATTCTTACCATAAAATCATCGCTATCGAGTGCGTGATAAACATAAGTTCAATGGAAATGAAGTGGAAATGAGGAAGCCAATAAAGATGAACCCTGCTAGGTGGAAGGCGATGTATGAAAAAAAAGAAGGGGCATGTTTTCTCCTAGGAATGAAAACACTCTCTATTTTCTACAAATTAGAATATTATGAGAGCTTGCCAATAGCCCACCTATTTGATAGTACGCACATCTGGAAAAATGTGGCAGAGTGCTTGTGGAAACATCTAAATGGAAATAACATTGAAGAACAAATAAAGTTAAGAAAGGACCCTCGAGTTGCCAATATCATGTCAAACATGTGATTGCACGAAGATAACCCATATGTTCATGCTCCATGGACATTTACATCAAATGAGAAAGAAAACATCATTTCTACTATGAAAACCATAATATTTCCTTCTGGCTTTGGTGCGACATTAAAAAACATATTCACAAGAGATGGATCAAAGTTCTCAGGCCTAAAAACGCATGATTGGCACAACTGGATAAAGGTAACGTTGTCACATGTTAAATTTGTTGGAAACTTAATTATAAAATTGTATAACCTAGTGATAATATCAGTTCATGCATATTTGAACATGGTTATTTGTTAATAGTCATGCTAGTATAATGATAAAATTAGTTCATGCATATTTGAACATGGTTATTTGTTAATGGTCATGCAGTATGTGTTGCCTGCAGCAATACCAAGTACTTTTGACCACAATGTCACTTTGACTATTTACAAATTATGTAAATATCTGAGCTATTTTTCAATCCATCATGCATACTCTTCCATTACTCTTATCATTTGAAGTGCATCATTGGTTATGCTTTATATGAGTTTCTACTTTTAGTTTACAAGAAATAACAAGTCTTTATTGTAATACTTGTAGGTGGGTCTCATCTAAAGAGATTCATCAGGATGACTTGAAGTATTCAAAAAGGAATGTTTCACTTTTGATGTGTGATATTCAAATGTGCTTCCCTCCAAGCTTCTTTAATTCTCAAGAGAACTACCTTGCACACCTAGTAGAAGAGATTGAATAGTGTGGTCCTATTCATATTCAAACAATGTGGCTCATGGAGAGATATATGAAGGTCTTAAAACAATTTGTGAGGCAAAAGGCTCGACTAGAAGGGTCCATAGTTCCGGGGTACATGGTTTTCTAGGAAATGGTTCATTTGAGTGAGTACTTACCTCAATTGCATCTTGAAGCTTTTTGATTATGGAATCATAACCAATCTCAATCATTTGAAGGAGAAAAAATAGAGGGTGAAGGGACTTCAAATAGGATAAAAGGTATAAAAAAATGTTAGGATTTATTTCTATCTTAAGTTTTATATTACATGGCTTTAAATAATTATTAATTCATTGCAAAAATACATTTTTCATTGTAGATGCTAAGGAGTGGGAGGCATTACATTTGTATGTTGCATACAATTCTGACTTTATGTTGGAATGGACGAGGAAGTACGCTAAAAAAAAAAGAAATTAGAAGATGAAAATGCATGGGCCGATATATATAATAGACATGGTGAAAACACTACTTGAGGGTTGCCTGCAAGCCATAAAAGAAAGTGGCCAGAGAGATGCCCGAGGAATTAGCTAAAGACCAATATCAAACACGAGGCAACAAAAGGGAACGATAGAGTAACACAATAACAATTGAATTTCATTAAAGGATCTATAAATGGGGAGGTGATATATATTAATATATTGCATATATTTAATAAAGTTTTTGTTAGATTTCATATCCTTGAATCTAATTAGTTGATATTTATATGAATTTAGGTAAGATATTACAAAGGAATGTGGAATTTTGGTCATCATTTTCGCATCAGAAAAGTTGATGAAAAGAGAAAAATTTATGATTGTGGAGTTTCAACATCATTTGAGGTGGAATGTCATTCACATGAAAATGATAGACAACCAATCACAAGAACACTTCGCTACTATGGAGTGTTGGAGGACATTATAGATCTCGATTTTATGTCTTTCAACAAAGTTATTTTTTGTGTTGAATGGTACAAGCTTATCAAAGTGGGAGAAGAAAAAACTATCTTTCTCCATAATAATGTATTCCATATGAATCAATACATCTAGGTTTGAAGCCACTTTTGAACCTTATGCTTTTCCAAGTCAATGTGACCAAAATTTTCTCATTCCAAATTTAGAAAAACCTAGTTGGTCATTTGCGATTGATTATGATCAAAGAGGACAAAGAGTAACATTTGTTCAAGATGTAGCGGACCATGATTTACTTGAAGATGTAGAAGTTCCCCCCTAAAGACATAGATAGCCAAGATTAAGATGATGAAGAATTTATTGTCAATGATGCATATGACCAAGAAGAAGACCAGGATGAGTTTACTAAAGTGTCTGCAGGATATGAGAAACCACATGGGAATCAAATCCATGAAGATGATGAATTCATTGGTTTTAATTTACCTGTAGTTGAAGGTGATGAAGACTGTGAAAATGATGGTATTAATTTATTTGTGGATTTAGGGTCTATTAATGATGGGGTATATATGCCATTAGATGAGGAGATTTCATGCGAGGATGACATTTTTTGATCACTATGTTTACTTTAAGATAGTTATAAGGATTCACTACAATATAATTTTTCTTTACAAGTTAAGAACTGAGTTTTGAATCGTAATGAACATTAAGTAATTTGAATGTTTAATGTTTTACTTGTGAGGATGACATTTTTCGATCACTATGTTTACTTTAAGATAGTTGTAAGGATTCACTACAATATAATTTTTCTTTACAAGTTAAGTAATGAGTTTTTAATTGTAATGAACATCAAGTAATTTGAATGTTTAAGGTTTTACTTGAAAGACATATATATTTGGTGTTACCGATTCTATTTTCTTATCGGTTTTTTTATCAAGGTTTTCTTATTTTTATGTTATTATGTGTTTTTTTAAGAATGTTCCCATGGGTGTTACCAATGCTACTATGGGGGATTCAATGATCTTAACTACTTTTATGGAAATGTTAACAAATGCACGAGGGCAAGACGCTACTATGATGATGCATGAGGTAAGCTTGAATATTGTCTTTTATAGGTTCAATTATCATGCTAATTTATGTTTGTAGAATGCAGGCAATCTCTAAAGTCATTCCAACCCATATAACACCTTTTAATACATCTAAGGTAATGCTAGTGGTAAAACTTGATCAATATTTTTGTGCGTTTAATTAACTTATTTCACTATATCTATTTATTAATATTTTTGTTTTTTCTAAGTGTGCATTTTGTTGGGATGCAGAATTCATTTATGCCCCTCAATACACCCAATGTTGGCATACAAGGATCATTAATGACCCCATATACATCCAATGTTATGAAAAATGTAAGATTCAACCATCTATTTGCATGAGTTTGATTATGTTATTTGTTGACAAATCTAGGGCATATATTTAATAAAGTTTTTGCACAACGACTCCATGATTTATGAGGTTACCAAGAGCTACATTTTCCTATGATGATTGTTACTAGTATGTAGACTTTTACTTCAGCTATGAGCTCTTTCTCCAATTTGTATGCTTACCATGATGCCTTCTTACTAAGATGCATTCAACCATGGAAAAGGTCTTTCATCTTTTACTTTTTCCTTGCTATTCATCTATATTATGAATAGTGTCTAAGGGTTTGTATAGTTCCCTTCTTTCATCATGCCTTTCAATTGATCACCCCATCCATTTTTACTTCTTCTACTTGCAATACTATTTTAGAAAGTAACCCAAACAATATATTATTCCAAAACACGATGTTAAGCTACTTTTCTAGGGTTTTTATGTAATCAAGAGGTCATTTTAGGGTTTCTTAAATTAAAACCTTATATCATACTCTTTTCCCTTTATGTCATTATAGAGTTTATCCCATGCCCTAGAAATCAAATCATAGGGAACAAATACCTTAAGATTAAGGTTTCTAAATACTAGGGTTTTCTTAAAATATAAACCCATAAATTCAACCCTACTACATCTTATGATGGACCCTTTAAAAGAAAATTATCATACATACCTCATGGACACCTATCTATAATGCTTATTATTTTGGTTGCCATGATTCTTTGTAACGGTACTATACATTTCATTGATCATTTTCCATATTCATGACATTCTTTTAATGAGTCTTCTGAGATACTGACATTCTATAATGGAACTTGCTTCTTCATGTTCCATTAAGTTATAGTATGGTTACTTATGGAACATTTCGACTTGGTCTTGGAGGGTCATTTGACTCTATTTGACTCAAACAAAAAAATTCGGTGCATTATGTAACATGCCCAAATGGGTCTTTATGACAACGACTCAATGACCAATCCTAAGAGCTCACAATGGGAGTTTGATCTAGAATACAATTCCTTGAGCATGAAACCCATGCCTCAAGCATAACAAAAATAATCTTACTTTTCCCTTTTTTTTGCATAAATTACATAGAATTGTAATTACATATGTCATTGTGAAGACCGAACCTAGTTACATATTTCGACATTATTCATCTATTATTCCATCTTATTATCTATATGTGCGCCTTGGAGGATGTTTCTAGGGTGACTCCAACAAGTATACAATCTGTTGGTATAGAGGGTCATTTTTTGCCCTCTACACCTAAACCAGAACCCCATAACATGCCCTTTACATCAAATGTGGGTTCAAGCAAAATTCTCCCACCAGGACCGCAACAAGTTTCTTTGAGGAGTCTTATAGATTCACAAAAAAGAATGTTAAGGCTCCTACCAGCTATTCCTGAAAATGCTCAAATCAGACAAGAAATAATTGAACAAATTCAGTTATGGGAAATGCCATGGTTGGAGAGTGTAGCTCCTGCAATAGATCAACAGGTAATTTTTTTTTTAATAATTTCATTTGTTACGTTTAGGATAATTATTTTAGAAATGAAAAATAGTTTCATATTTTGGTTGCGTTCTTAACAGTTCCACAATTTCATTGTAAATGCAATAAGTAAGTGACAAAGTTCCTAATGTACCTATAAGGCCATCTTCCTCAATCCCCAAGACTACAACAATATCATCAGTGACCACAAAAGGAATGAAAAAAGTTACAATATTGCTCACTTCAAAAGGAAATGCCTTGAAGGATGAAATGGGGTTGAAATTTTATCACTTTATTTTTTGTCGTGCAGAAAAATTATTTGGAAATACCATCCAAATGGATTGGAGGAAACAAACCAATGCAAAAAAAGAAGAACTATTTAAAGATGTAGTAATAGCATTTGGTAATCTTGGATTTGATAGGGAACTTATTTTAGAGATTCCAAGTAAATACATTCACTCAAAGATATCCAATTTAAAGTCAAAGTTGACAAAAAACTTGATGTATCCACATCTAGCTTTGATCATAGACCAAGTGATGTGGGATGAACTTATGAAATATTCCAAGTTTAAGAGGGAAGTCTGCAAAAATCAAAACTATATGCCATCTGCACAAGGAGGAGCTAAGAGACGCCTATGAGATATAAGAAAAGTAACCCAAGCTAGGGTGTCAAAAAATTGGATCTCACAAATTAGGCTCTGGCAGATATAATAGTATTCGTGGTGGCATGGTAGGTGATATTTCCATCTATTATATTTTATTTTTAGGCAAAATAACCATGGTCACATTGAGTTAATTATATCTTATTAGTTATTTTACTTATAAATATGACTATCTTTGTTAATGTAGGTTCACCAGTCTCAAAAGGAAGCTTCAGAGGAAGACTTAAAATATGCTTTAGTAGATGGCTCCCAAGGTCTTCGACAACACATGATAGATCGAGGGGAAAAATTAATTACCGGTTATGGATCCGATGTTAGTTACTTATATTTTATGAATAATTCAATAATTCAATTGGAGGTATAATGTTATTCTAACAATTTAAAGTGTGTCATGTATAGGAATCAGGTGAAACATCTGGGAGTGAGCATGGGGAGGAGATACAAGCACATGATGATTCATTTGTTGCACACAATCATTCAATTTTCATTCCTGAACCTTGGTAGGAAACCATTGTTGAATTTCAGCGAATGGGAGACATAAATAATGAGGAGGGTGTTCAATGTGATGAGCATTCCACACCCACAATTAATGTAGTGCCTTGCAAAAAGAGGAAAAAAAGGATTGATATGTGTTAAATTTTAATAACTTGAATGTGCATCGCTCTAGCTTCTAAGGAGTGCACTAGGTTGTGAGGGTCCAAACATAAACTAATTATGTGTGCAACAAAACAAATTTTGAAGATACTTTGTTTTTTGAACTTTGTGGAACAAAACAAATTTTGAAGGTACCTTGTTTTTTGAAGGTACTTTGTTTTCCTGCAACACTATTTTTTATGTGAGTGTCACAAAAAAACAATGCCTTGACTCTACATGATGAATTGAATATATTGTGACTTTGGGTTAGCAATAGTTTCCTTCAATGGCACTCCTACAACAATCTTCTAGACTATACGACTTTGTACACTTATGATAGTTCATAATTGAAGATTTTTTTGTTGAGAATTATATTTTAGATCAGACCTATTTTGAATTTAATGCTTGCTGTTGTGTTTGTGTTTCCAAGAGGAAGCCCAACCATCATGTTAGGGAGGGATTCTAATTAAATGCTTATTGTTTCTGTTTCCAAGAGATAACCCAACTATCATGTTAGGGAGGGATTCATTTTGTTTATTATTTCCTTTTTTTACTATGTCTACAACCTTCATTAGTGTTATTACTTATTAATGTGATTTTTGGGTTTCATCGCTACAAGACAAAAAGCCACAAGCATGCCCTTTTTTTTGAAACCTCTGCATATGTGGCATTCATAGGGTCAATCAGTACACCTCATCATAGTCCTTATATTCTTAGGTAACACACTATTTGTTATTGTTTTCCTTTCTTTGTTGTAGTTGTTTCTTGGTTGTTTTTAGTAGTATTCATTCCCTTACATGCTTTATATATCCATGGCTATAATTTGTATCTCCTTCTTTGGCTACTAGGGTTTTCTCTGGTTGTTTTTTTTTTCATTTTAGAGTTCAATGGATCCACCAAGCTTCTATCCCTTTGGGAAATTTTTGCATTCTTGATATCCCTTGGTTCATACAGATAATGCTAGCAGCATGGGATCCTCTAAGCAATCACCTCGATTTATGGAGGGTAAAATATGAAGCACTTCAAGTAATTTTGAAGTATTCTCTATTTTTTTTAGGCTCTAGTAATTTATAGGATATCCATCTCATAGACAACTATGTAGAAACAAGTCCATATATTTCTCTATCCCTTAACATTCAAATTTCTCAACTTCCATTAGGCTTCAATTAGAACCCAACACCCAATCCTATAATTATGTCACAATTATTATACTAAGCCTTTAAAATTAATTTATGACAATAACATTCTAAGTGATCATGAAAATAACTTAATCATCATTCTAGTAACAATTTAGCTTCAAAATGATTCCTGACAACTTTTCTTTTGTCCAAATCTGTGAAAAATTAAATGTATATTACTGGTAGATGAAGAGACAGGAGGCCTCAAAACGTTGGAACGTAGGAAATTGGAGGACTGGACATGGTGAACATTTGTGGTGAACATTGGTAAGGAAGAAAGTTGTTTAGGGTGTGTTCTTCCACGTCCAAGTACTCTTCAGTAGCATCACAGGTAAGTCATTTCTCCCACATTACATTGTGTTGTTCCACGTCCTACGTTACAAAATAAAAAAAATTTGGATTATATTTACTGTGAGTTATCATTTCTTAAAAACTATATGAGAAGAAACATTATAGCTCATTATCAAAATTTTAGTGGGTTTAAGTAGTTGCAAGGTGTCTGCATTGTGGCTTATAGATTTGCTTAACTTAAAAAAAATTGTACACTCACCAATGGTAATTGTTCCACACAGAGGGTTTTATCATTATACAGAATGGGAGCATCGTCAACATTAGCTGTCATGTTCAGCTGATTTAATTCAGTTCAAGTCAGTTGTGTCTGTGGTTACTTTGTTTTTGTGTTTCTTATTTTGTTGCAACATATTCTATCATGTATGATAGAAGCAAAGAAAGTGATTGAAAGATAGGATATCCAACAAATAGAAGGCAACTCTGGTCATGAAAGGAGTGGAGTTGAACCATAACATAGTGCAAATAAGTAGTGCTTTTCTGAGTCCACTGTCAACTATCAACTACAGAACAAAAGCTCGCCCTCTTATTGGCAACATTGTCTATTTGAGAAATGCTTTTTTGGTAAACAGATGATTCATGACTCCACTTATTTGTGTTATGGAAAAGTGATGTTCTGAAAACTATTCAGTGTTGGCATTAGGAGAAATTATTGATTTTAAGGCAAAACTGTTCATTAATTTTTTTTTTAATGGACTTTTATAATTTTTATGATAATGTGATGCACCCTTTAGGTGTGTTCTCTGACAGTCAGTTTTGTCTTGATCTAAGTGGCACTTTATGCCATCAATACTCTTCTCATGTATTCTTTCTACAATATTTAAATTATTTAATGTTGTCATGCCACACATAGATTACATAGTGCCCATTCCAAACCTTCTTTTCCTATGTTGCCAAATGATTTTGCAGCGACTTTGTCAACACTTTGCTTTGTGCTCTTTTGATCATGAATCTGAACTGTTCTCATAGGAACTCTTTGCTATTCCATTTCAATCGAACATATACTTTTGTTTATGACAATGTCTCACAACTCCATGATCTTAATCTCAAGCTTATAGTCATAAACCCTTACCCTAGTAGTTATATAAACAACTATCCACTAACTTTGATTCTCAAAGTCACTTTGCAACATCTCCACTTCCAGAAATTTGGAATGACATGGCTCATTCAATGTATTTTGTCTTCACACAGAGATTTAAATCACCCTTCTTCGAATAATAATCAACCTCTGAAAACCAAAGATCGCTGCTCTTTGTTAACTAGTTGAGGTCTCCTTCTCCAAGTAGCGATTTCCTACTAGATTGACCCTATGGTCAATTAACTTCCTTTCAACGAAATCTGAAAAGATTTCTTCACCACGTACTTCGGAAAATCGACCTTTAAGCCCTTGTGCTTGTTTCCCTATGTGCCAACTCCACAAATCGATTTACAAATTAATTATTCCATTCCATACTCCCCATTCCATGATTGAACTGTATAACTGTGCTTTCTTCCTATAGTGTTACTCCACCATGCATAGGTACAAACCAATTCAACAATCAAATTGATTTTTCGCACATACAACCTCCAGACACATGAGTTACCTCCACAACGAAGCCATTATCTTGCAGAGATCAATTTCTACCATTCTAATCACCCAATACAAACAATGATCACTCATACATTCAATCGATTGATGATCACATTCTCCAGCAAATTAATTTACTTCTCAAGCTTTGTTTATGAACAAAGGATTAAATGGTATCAACACACAGACATGGAATATTCATTTTTTCCAAATCGATTTCAAAATGGGATTGATTTCTTCCTCACCAAAACCTTACACAAAAACCCTCACTAATCTTGCATTCATCTTTGTTGAACCATTGTTCATTGATGGATATTAATCTTCAGGCAAATCGATGATGTTTTTCTATTTCTCCCACAAACAATACACACCCTCTACTTATCCAAAGCAGACTTCTTCCAACATTCACACAAAACATTTTACCATATGATTACTCTCATACTCTGTCTTGTGTATAGAGTCCAAACACATACACACAGAATCACCCTTATTTATATCGATTGGGATTCATTTTCAAGCATGAACCAAAACCAATTACAATGCATAATCAATATAGTTAATTGCCTCAAAGTACCCACAATTTCATTATCAAATCATGTACAAACTAAGCAATCGAAATACTGTAACAACATGTTACATAAACTCATTCAACACAAATCACTTACACAGTTTGTGGCATAAACTAACTGCCTTTTCTTCCATTAATAAGCTTCTATACAAACAAGAATAAACTGCCTATCTCCATGATTTTCAGGCCTGGCTCAGAGCTTAGCCAGCCTCCTATTGAACCCCCTCCCCCTTTCTCCTGATTTTCTTTGCTACTTATACACAAAACCAATTTGTGGTCACTTCAACTAATTCCCTAACTTCTAGTAATTAACTTTCTAAATATAGAAACCCTAACTCTATCTTGAATGACTCACAATTTAAATCTTTTGAGTCTCAATCGAATGCTAACACCTAAATATCTGTAACTATTTCTCAAAATAGAATTTATCCTCATCCTGTCTAATGACTCAACAAACAACCTCCTACATTCTTGTAACCAACTCCTAAATCTCCTCAACCTACTCTGAGTCATTCCATCAATCTAGGTTTTTCCTTATGACTCATTGATTACATTGACACTTCATCATTAGACTAAATAACTTATGCTGGACTAACACCTATCACATTTAGAATCTTCTAAATCAACTATGATAATTACAATATTTTCATGATTAAAACTCCTCCTTGGAATAATTGTCAAGACCTTAGGTATGACCATCCTTTGAATTCCTTAGAAGTCTAGGATGCCCCTGCATTAGACTCCCCAGGAAAAAAAAAATTATGACCTCCTGGTCATATGCTTTGACACTTGAACCCTCCAGGATCCCATACTCTAGTTTGTTGTTGTCCATAAGTTGCATTGTCTTCATCATTCTTCATCTGCAACCTTTCAGGCTTCCACACTTTGTGTTGTAATGCTCCACTGTCTCTACCTTCTTTGTTCTTCACTTTCCAATCATCTTCACAGTGGA
Source organism: Pinus tabuliformis (assembly GCA_031772625.1). Taxonomy (NCBI): domain Eukaryota; kingdom Viridiplantae; phylum Streptophyta; class Pinopsida; order Pinales; family Pinaceae; genus Pinus; species Pinus tabuliformis. Next base: position 1,442,867,324 of record CM062817.1, on the reverse strand, counting down.
TTACCTTCTTCATTCTGTTGTAGCTCTCCTTAGGTATCTGCATTAGGTTCCATAGTTCATCTATGGTTTCTTGTAATTCAGTTTGTTGCTGCAAACAACTTTTATTTTCTTCACTATGCCACTGTACTCTGTTGCACTTTATCCATTCATCTCTAAACTGTTGATTGTTTTCTTCAGCTTTCCTTGCTTCAATTTCTGCTTTTGCTCTTAAAATTTCTCCAAATGCTGCTCCAGATATTGCTGCCACCCATACTTCTTGAATATCCTTGAAGATATCTCCCTCTGCAATATCTAATTGATGTTTCTTACCTTCAAATTTACTTTCAAAAAGTAAATTGTCTTCCAATTCCCTGACTGCAGTAACATATTCACTCACACTTCTCTGCATACCAGCAAACATAACATAAGTTGGTAAGTTAGTATCTGCTTTTTTCTCAGCCAAAACTTGAGACACTTTCCTATCAATGACTGCAATCCCTTTCTCATACTCAGATTCTTCCAGTAACTCACTTTCTACTTGATTCCTCTCAGATACATCACTATGTTGTTCATCAATTCCAGCATATCTTTCTTCCTCTTCCTTGACAACATTCAATAATCATCCTTCAACTCTTTGACTGATCCTAGTAATCAGTTCAACTTCCTTCAGTTCTAAGATTGATTCCTCTTTAGCATGAGACATGTCTGCATCACCTTTGTCCAATTTCAATTGTACAATCAGAATATTCATTCTCTAGTTTGCTAGTCTATTCTCCAAAAGACTTAGCTCATGCCACAAATCTTCCATCTCACTTGGAATTTCTTCCAAAAACTCTATACAATCCTCACTATCTTCTTCTTTGTCACAAGTCCAATTTCTTGGTGACACTACTATTTCTTGGTGATCCACTTTATAATTAAGCTCTTGATACCTTAAAGAGGACCAAGAGTAAAGATGCGGCTGGTGCTTTAAACATGTATTTCAAGCAGATTCATTAAGAAGATTTTCCGCTTCAGGAATGAGCACATGGGTATTATCTGCGGTATAATAATAATTTATTTCATTCAAAATATTATAAATAAAGAAGATATTGTAAGCCTATCTTGTTTAACATAACTATTTTTCCTTCTTTATACCAGTTCTCTAACCATTCATGAATTCATTTTTAGTGTATCAAGAGGTTTTTGACTTCTACATGGAGATGCCATTGTGGACATGTACAAGTCTAACATGGAAAGGGTAATCTTCTCAGGTAAGAGTAGCAAATATACTTTGTACCATAGTGATTTTGTTGTAGGAATAAATTGTTACATTCCTTGCAATTCAAATAGGCATGGACTTATGTTATATTGAAGATATTGTAAGTCTATCTTGCTTATCATATCTGTTTTTCCTTTTTATTCCAGTTCTCTAACCATTCATGAATTCATTTAGTTTATTTAGAGCTTTTTATAGAGGGTCATATTAAACAACCAAAAACATGTTCATGTATTAGGTATAGTAGTGAAGGATTGCATTGAAGAATTTGACCATTTTTTCTTTTTAGTTGAGTAAAGGACTACTTCTCAGGTAAGAAGAGTGAATGTGATGTTTTGAAAACTATTCAGTGTTGGATAAATCCTTCAGCCAACCCCAGTTTATGGCTCTGTCTTTGTATATTGAACTTACAATGTTACACTTCCATGTTAGTTTCATGTTTCATTTTTGGGTTTTTTGTCTCTTAATGCTTGTAATGGATAGATTTTGATATTTGAGCAAATGGCCCAGGTTGGGATTGAGAATTGGACAAGTTACAAATCCTCCCTTGTCTCTGAATGGGTTTCTCTTGGAGTCAAGATGATTGAGATCCACTGCTATATCTATCTCTGCAGGGGTTCTGCCTTTTTGTCACCTAGATAATTTTTCTTTTAAGAAATACTGCTTATAGAAAAGTTGTTGCCCTAGGATGTATCTATGTCGTCAATCACTTATGACTTGCAACTGGCCTCAGCCGTGGAACACTGGTCTCTGCCTTAATTCAAGCCCAAGCCCTGAGTACCTCACTGCTTGCCCCAGGACCACACTCCTGTGGGATGTTAGGATGTTACCTAGATAATTAAAAATTGACAGTTGTTGATTTTAACATTTGTATTTTATTTTTAACTTTCATATCCTTATTTACAGTCTACGAAGTGAACTTTGGATGCCCCTGAGCTTGTGGATGATTATTACTTGAATCTATTGGACTGGAGTGCTAATAACATTTTATCAATATTGTTTAGTCAATTTAGTTCCTAAATTGCTTTGCATAAATTATCAAATGAGGCTTGTAGGTTGATGAAGTGTAGTGCATTGTATGTGCTATTTAACCCTTCTTACTTCATTGTGTTGTATTTTTATATTGTTTTGTTTTGGGGGTTTCCTTGATTATTGATGATGTACAGTCTAAATTATGAGAAACTAAGTCTAAATTTCCTAAAGGTGAACTAATCAAAATCTAAGTTAAAGGAAGGAAAAACAAATCATCTATCCTTGTCATTTAATCCTAAGTCAAAAAATAAAAGGTGAAGTTGTAAGGCAAATTGAAATAATTAAAAAGAACGAAACTGACTAAAGCACTCTTAGCTGTCCAAGCCTTCAATTTTGAAAGATAACTTTCTTGAGATGGCAAACAAGCAACTTACTGTACTTATAGTTCAGAGAACTAAATCAAATATGTAGAGAGTAACTAATTGATTTCAATCCTTGAGTGATGTGAATGTTTAACCATTTAGTTTAGGATGGATATCAACTTCAGATGGTGACCAAAAACATTTATTCACATAGTGCATTGGCAATCTGAACTAGGAAATAAATAACAGAGGAAACAAACAGCAAGTAAACAAATCAACAATGCATCCTTGTTACTTTTCCACCTTACCCTGTTAAAACAAAACAAGTTTCATTTATGAAATAGATAGGAGAAACAAGACTACACCATTGAATTCTAACGTTAGGCTACTGAACAGAATTGAAAGAAAACAAACTACAGAGAGTCAACCTAAATTAAAAATACTGCTAAAAGTAAATAATGAAACTAAATTGAATGGTAAACAAAATAAAAGAAAGAAAAACCTCCTTCAGTGTAGGGGCCCTCTGCAACTGACTGAGTTGAACTGCTAACTCACTGAAGATACTCTTTCAAATGATCACTTGGTCAAACACGACTTCATATTATTAACAGGAAAATAAGTTCCAAAATTACACAGCTATATTCTAAGCTTAATACATACAAAAATTCGAACTATTTCTCAGTTCTATACAACTGATATTTAAAGAAACATTCCTAACTGTCTTTTGAGATAATTTAGCCACAGGTGGTCTCCACATATTACAATAGGTCTGTGTAAATGGTTGATCAACTACAGGTGACTTTAAGTCAGCAAGATGGTTGCATGAAACTGTTATCACTGGTGGCTGGTTCAATTTAATGTTGCAACAAAACTGTTGGATTTATTAATAATCCACGAAGAGTGGACACATAGTCCTGTTGCTCCCGGGTTTCTTCATTTGAATCCACCTTTGACTGTGGTCTTGAGATGGCTTTTTGTCGATCTGGGATAGGTGACTAGGATAGGATGCATGTCGAGACAATTCTAGAGATGCCCATGTGGCCAATTTCCTCGTTTGACACATGTAACATGTTCAACCATGGAAGTAGCTATGGAACACACGGTTAGCTGTAGAATGGGCTACTTTCTATAGCTAATTTGAAAAAACTTATTTCAAATAGCAAAAACATAAAAGTATAACATGTTAATCATTTAGTGTCTTCCTTGAGGCAAAATATATCATTTATCAATGATAGGGATCTGCCTTTTATGGAAAAACAAGAGAAAGAAATGAAAAAAGTTGTCAAAGAGAGTAATTTCGAGGTCCAACATACCTCCACTGCAAAATCATTGCATGTCCCCATGCAATTTTTCCAAAACTGTGAACTCTTCTTTCCTATTGCATCTGCTCAGATACCTATGCTAGTACATCTAACTTTATTCTCTTGCTCCTCTTTGAAGTGACTGCCATCCTGGGTTTCTTCAGGAGAAGTCTGTATTTAAGGTTCATGACTATTTTGTTCAAGTTTCTATTCTTCCTCTTCAACTTCCTATTAATCTTGTACCATAGCCTTAGGTGCAGCATTGTATTATCATGAATGGCTTTATCCAATTTGCTTTGTTCCTTCAGGGTTTCATTTTATTTCTTGATATGCTTGTTCAATATATCCAACTCATAGATTTCCTATTTGAGAGAGTCAATTAGAGGTTCTTGTGGATTGATAGGTTTTTCTGGAATGGCTGAGGATCCTGGATCCATTGGGGCACTTTTCTTTTCTAGTGATTCTATGTAATCATAAATTTGTTGCTGCACTGGGTCTATGCCTAGGGATCCTTTGCTGGGGTTGCCTTCAAAATATTGTTTAGGAGAGTTTTAAGGACTATATGTAAATGGAACATTTTCAGGAGATGGTACTCGGGTTTCTTCTTCTAGATTTATGAAGTCTGTTTCCTTTGATAATACCTTCTTTACCATACCTCGGAGTGTAAAGCTCCTTCTAAGTTGTAGGGGCTTTATGTTCTCCTCCTTTGTACCCTTTTTCTCCTTTCCTATCTTTTCCTTCCTCTTGATTTGTTTCCTAATCTTTGTCAATTTTTCAGAGATTGGTTGTTCATCATCTTGTTGTAATGGAGATTCAAGTTTGTTCTTAGTAATTACACCAACTTCCTCTCTTATCTTTTTCTTCTTCTTGATTTTCTCTTTAATGTCTGTTAATTTTTTAGATATTGGTTCTTCATCATTTTTATGTACTGAGGGTCCAGGGTTGCTTTGAATGGTTAGATTAGTATTCTTTCCCTTACTCTTTCTGATAATATCTTCTTCAGGTGAGTCTGGTGCCTCTTGGAAATGGTTTCTTATCATAAACTTTTCCCAGGTGTCTCCTATTCTTTTCAGATGATACTCAACCAGCATTTTGACCAACCCATGATGGTACATGGTTGTCTCCAGGGATTATATTTTCTTCTGTACATTTGAAGCCATCCTGCTTAGACTGTTTAGGAGGAAGAAAGGGAGCTTGATGTTTCCATTTTCTAGAAAGTTCATCAATAAGCGTATATGATAAACATACATACATCTGAATCTTCCCTCACAGGTAATAAATAATTGTAATATCAAAAGCATGCTTCTCCATTTATTTTTGAGTGTTGAAATAGGAATTCCTTTTCTAAACATAGTGACATCCATACCTGGGTTCCTGAGGATTACCTTCCATGATTCGTTGTGAAATTCTTTGTTTTTGAACCACCTCTCACCAAGTCTTGGCAGTTCTGTAGCCTCTACTATGTAAGATTATGTTACTGCAAACTTAATGTCTCCAATCTCTACTTTTGTACCATCAAATTATCTAGCAAAATATTTTGATCTCCTTGTGATATCCATCAATTTTTTCAATGAATTTGAGTCATGCAGTCTTTTGCATCATCTCCTTGAGTTGTGGGTACCCTTCCATAAACTTTTCCCCTGTGGGCTCTGCCCTGACAATGAGTCCATGGTCTCTTTTTCGTAGAATTTTCTAACCTTCAAAATAACTCTCCTGGTCTATGAAATGGACTGTCTGCGGGTATGGTGAAAAATAACTATGAGTTTGTGTGGGATAATTAGATGGTGAGAGTTTGGAGAGACATGAATACGTTGGTCACATCGTAGTTTTTATCATTAATAGATGGAGTTATTAGAGGCCGTTTAAGTACAGGGTATGGAGAACGTAACGGAGGTGTGGTACGATGAATCATTATAGATAGTTTGATATCGAATGTGGAAGATGTGGCGGAGATGTGGTATCATGAAGTGGCAGTCAAATCAAATGATGACTTGTTGAGGAGACATATGATCATTCATATTATACATGACTTATGTTTATGACTTTTTGTTTGAAATAAACTTTCATTTTACCTTTAGAACTTAGCCTTTTGCTTGATAATTCTTTTGGTGTTGATCCATAGGTACTTTGAGCATGGTTGATCTCAAAAACTTGATTCTTCAATTTGTTTGTAAGCTGTACAATTGTTCCAGAGCTGATAAATAAGTTGTAGCCGCAGAATCAGATTAGTTGCGGAATGGAATCAACTACAGAATGTGAAAGAAGAAAAAGTGAAATATGGCTTATGAAATATGGGTGTAAAAATAAAATGGAAATGAGTTATGACAGTGAGATGGAAGGAGATGTAAGATAAAACGAAAAATAGGGTAAAATGGAGTAAAACCGTAAAAATAAAATGTAAATGAAATATGACAATGAGATGAAGTGGAACTATAAAACAGAATGAAAATAGAATGAGATGGAATGAGACTATGAAATTACAGACTCTATACTACAAATAAATGTAGCTTTTTGTCACTACTTATTACAGAAAGGAAATGAAATCTATAGGATGTCAGAAATCTCTGATTTTCACTGTGTATTTTTTGTATAAGTGTGCCAACCAATGATTGGTTTTCAACCTTATACCATTTATTTATTTATTTTTTATTTTTTATTAGTCATTTCTTGGAAAAATAAAGACTAAGTTAGTGGAGAAGAAGGATTCTTCTTCACTAGCTTCAGTTCAGAGTTATCCTGGAAAATCTTAATGAACTCCTCTCTTGAAACTAGTTTTTGATATATCTTCAACCGATGACCATTCACAAGAAGAGGTATTTTGCTTCCATCTATTGTTCTTAATCTCACTACTCCATTGATAAAGACTTCTTCAATCTCATATGGCCCAAGCGAATGAGTTTGAAACTTCCCTTGAAAATATTTGAACCTTGAATCGAACAACAGTGCCCAATCTCCTGCTTGAAATTTCTTCTCCTGAATATATTTATCATGCCATTTAGCCCTCTACTATTGGAATATACTTGTTCTTTGGACTACATCTTGCCTTATTTCATCAAGTTCATTGAGTTTCTCCAATCTATGTTTTTGTGCCTCTGATAAATCCAATCCAATTGGATTGCCATCTTGAAGGTTTTGATTTGAAACTCTATAGGGAACAGGGCTTGTTTCCCATAAACAAGTTCATAGGGCGTATGTCCCATTGTGTTCCTCCATGTAGTTCTATAGGCCCATAAGGCTTCGGAAACCTTTCTTCCCAATCTCTTCTATGTAGATGCACAGTCTTAGTGAGAATTCCTTCAAACACCTTATTTGTAGATTCAACTTGACCATTTGCTTGTGGATGATAGGGAGTAGATTTCCTATGTTTGATCTTGTAACTTTCCACAAGACCCTGTTATCACTCAGATGTCTTCCCTAGAAGTTATCAAAGAAGGAATAGTTAGAGGTAACCACAAACCTAATCTTTTAGACTTGGGTTCTAGCCAACCTAAGTCCAAAGAGGGCTCTCTCTTTATAATTTAACTTTGTTTTGGGTAGGATTTTAGGCTAGTTCTTACTACTCATGATGTTTTTGGTTTTGATTGGGTGGTGGAATTAAGAAAATAGATGGGCAGAACAAGTATTTAGGCCATTAGGCTATGGAGTCAATCAAAGAGTGGCTTAACTGGATCTGATCAATTACTAAAGGAGGAGTTCACAGGGTAGGCTAGCACAGCAAAAAGCAAATCTACAGGTTCAATTGGATGAGGCAGTCCCATCTAGGGTAAAAGGGCAATGAAGAATCCTTAAACCAGGATCAAGATGAATAAAATAAGGAGATAAGTAGCAAAGGGCAACTAAGAATCCTTTACTATGGACCTAAGGGGGCAAACTACAGAAGTAAGGGAGTAATTAAGAATTCCCAGGCCAAGATAGTTTAGTAGAAAACAATGAAAAAGTAAACAGTCAAAACAGAGAGCATTTAAGCTAATTCTAAGATATCATTCCTTGTTTACTATTCAGATTTCATAGAGAAAACATGTGAATATTTACAACATGGCGAGAAAACAATATTTAAACATGAAGAGAAAATACTTATTTGGTTCCAACTGTGCACAAGAATCCAGTGAAATGTCTTTAGCTTTATTTCATGACCCAGAAAAAATCAGTCCAGTCTTGAATACAATAGCTCCTTAGCTTGATATAAAATGTCTACAAAAATGTATTTTAATCCACACTAATTAATTCAAATTTTGAAGTATTTATACAAAAAATGTTACAAAATATCTCATAAAAATATGAGAATTATTCTAGGAAACCGCAAATATCTTCAAACATGAAGATAGAGACAGATGGAGAACTGTCTTCTTGCTATCCCTTTTATTGTGACTATGCTGGCTATTGTAATTTGGATTTGGCTCTTTCAGTTGCTTTATAGTTGTGTGCTAGAATCACTTTCTGTCTTCAATCTACTGATACTCTTTACCTGCTACACTTTGACTCTGTTTAATCTATCTTACCTGGCTACCTTATAGATTTACTATAGTACCTTTATAGTATATCAATTAATTTCATCCACCATTCACCTTCGGGTAATTTTATCCTCAACATTTTTCTATATATCTCATCAGCCTCAGTATACTTGGAAAAATTTGGATTGGTGGTGAATAGGTGCTTTATCTCATGTTCTATAAAAAATAGATTTTCCAAACTATCATATAATACCTTTCCAGTGGGCAGAGCTTTTACCCCTGAAGTACTAGCTTGGTTTCTGGTCAACTTGTTTAGTCTTTCAATGTAGTCCGCCTGAGTCATCAGCTTTTCATGGATTACCACAGGACTAGGGAGTCCTTTCTCCCTTAAAATACCATACTTTGTCATAAACCTATCAATATTAGTTTGGATGCTTTGGCATCTTTTCTCAAGATTGAGCATCAGGTTCCTTTTGGTTAGAATATTCTTGATTTCAATGATGGTCCTTGTTCTGTCTTCTATGCCCAATTCATCTACCTGATACTTGTTTTTACTGTTCAAAAGTTCTATCAATTGGTTGGCCTCTTCAAGCTTATCTCCTAGCACTTCTCTTCTTTTATGAATTGTTTCTATGGCCACTTTTACCAGTTCAGTTTGCTCAAAAATTTCTTGAATAGATGGCCAAACATCATTGATAGAGTCAATGATGTTGGCCCAGAGTATTTCCTTCATATATTCTAGTGGATGTTGCAATGTCAAGTCCTTTTCAAGGACTTTTATCCTTTCTCCCATTCTTTGATTCTTCTGAGCTTCTTCCTTCTATTGTATCTATGCAAGTTTGCAGTCAGTCTCCAAACTTGACACTTTTTCTCTAAGCTTCTTAGGAGAACATGTACCTGTGACTAGCATAGTTGTAGCTGGTGGAACCATTGGTGCTAAGGAAGCAGCGAATGTGGAGAGTACTGTTGTAGAGACTGTAGGAATAACAGTCCGAGAAGTGGTGGAAAACTCACTATGTTTAGACTATATCAAGTTATCCAGCTCTTTCTCTGTTTCTTTTAGTTGATCATTCATCTTAAGAACTAAGTCTGTAAGCTCTTCCTCCTTTCGAGTTTCCAATACTTCAGCTGTTTGTGGATGATGTAGAGGAGGAATTTTAAGTTGTTTTTTCAATGCAGCTATATCATCATTTTTATTTTTAATAAGCTTTTCTGCAGGCTTTACATTCTTGGGATCATGTCCCATCTCTATGATTAAGTCCTCTAAGGACTTTATTCTGGTATCCTTGCCCTGTGAAGGCCTTCTCTAACTGGAATTGCACTGATATATTATTCAGCAAATTTTGGAGTTGGTGTGCAGTAATGGCCTTGCTGGTCAAGGTAGAATAGACCATTTCCCCGGTATGTTTATGTAATTCTATTTGGTTGATAGGATGAATATCCTTCACCAACACCTCATAATCTATTTTCAAATAATCTGATATGGACCTGGGCTGTTGTGTTGTAGGCTTCATGAAAGTCATTTACATTCTACATTCTTTTACATCAAAGGTTGACATTAGCCTTGTTTGATTAGTAGGAGCCAATTAAGGTATTGTGCATAACTTTGGGCCTTCAAGCTTTCATTTCTAGCCTTTATTTCTTGTATTTTTCTCTGATGTCCGGGTTCTGGCCTGTTAGAGCCCTAAAGGAGGATACTTCCATGCTCTGTTGTCTCTCCAGCATTTGAGTTTGTGAAGTGGAAGGTTCTTGTGTACCTCCAGAGGGAGTGGTATGCCTGCTTTCTACTCTTTTTGTACCTCTAGTTCTAGCTATTTCCTCTGTGAACTCTTGTTCTGAAAATGGATTCAACCTTTGCCTTTTAACATAAGTATTTGCAACAGGTCTACTAGAAGAGTGGCCTCCTCTCTATTTATTTTGGGATTCTTATCCTCATTTAGAGGACTCTGTACAATAGGAGGATTACTCATGATGTGTTCTGGCTGAGCCAACTCTTCTGATATGTCTTGTTGTTCATATTCTTCTTGCTCTTGAAGTTCTTCTTCTAGTGGTTGCTCACTATGTTCCTGTGTCTCCCTTTGGGATTGGGATCCTTCTAGCACCTGTACAAAGGAATCTTCATCAAGTCTTCTTTCTAAATCAATAAAAACATTATTAACAACAGTTTCTATGCTATCCCTGTCCACTAGAGTATTCTCCACCCATTCCAATGTATTTGCATATTGTTCTATTTGAGGAATTCAGTGGTGGATGTAGGGAAACAATTTGTTTTTCTGTCTTCTATTATAGTTGACATCAAAGGGATCATATCTCTAGATGAAACTTTGTTTGAATTTTAGCCCTTGGAGAATTTCCTCTGCAACTCTCCCAACTTCTCTATTGTCACACACAAAGGGGCCTAGCTGGTCTTTTATTTGGAGCTGTACCTTTTTCTTGGCCTTCACAAAATGCACCTCATCAAGTTGATTATTTCCCTATAGTATTCCAGAGCAAATAATCTCATTGGGAGGTATCTTGGCAATTTGTAAGATGCCAATTCGTAGCCATAGATTCTGATTTCAGTGTGATTTTGGTACAAGTACCAATCTCCCACTTTGTAATATTTGGACAATTGTAGGACTCTCCTAATATCTGCCCCAATTCTTGGAGGAGGGCTTCCTATCAGCATGTTTGCTACTGGATGAACAAATAGATATATAAAATCTATATAGGTGTATGGAGATTCATATTTGTGGATTAAAGTTGTCCAGAATAATACTGACCTAGGATTTCCTTTGGTGTCAAGCTTCTGAATAGTGAAGGGAAATTTGTCATATTGATAATAAAGGAAAACATGATATAACAGTGATGAGTATTTGAATACTCTCTCATTTTCCAATATCATGAACTAATCATGCATTTTGTTTGAGTTGAATTTTCCATAGTCAAACATGATGGCAGGGGGCTGCCCAGGAGTGAAAATGACATGTAGGCAAGAATAATCTTATCTACATACGCACTAGTAGTATAGCCTAGAATGTTGGATATCATTGATATGTTGTCTTTGCCAAGCTGAGAAAAAAAGGATGACATGTAAGGAGGGGGATCCTTTGGTATGTGTTTTTCTTCTACAATGAAAGTCTAGAGTATTTGTGCAATTTTGGAATAGGGGAGTTTAGGGAATTTGTCAAGTAAATCTCCAATAGTAAGGGGAGTAAGATTTTGACCAAGCTGCAGTTGCAACATTTCATTTACAGACTCAGCGGTGATGGTGAAAGGTGTTTTATGGTCAGGGGACATTATCGCTCTTAAGGTGGGATTGTAGATAGCATGACAATAGTGAACAATTTTGGGGAAGATATGGACGCTGGGGAATTGGTACTTGGGCAGGTTTGATTGCCAGAGACTTATTTTGTCTGCATGGTTCAAGTACTGGTCACTGTACCTACAGCACAATTTCAATGGGGATTCTTCAACAGAGATATCTTTAATTTGAAAGTCTTTATCTGCTAACGGGAGATGGTCTAAATCTCCGTGAGGAGTAGAAATGGGAAGGATATTCAATGCAAGTGGCGCAACCATCCTTGGTTCTTGTGGATTCAAGGACGAGGGCAAAGGGTTTTCTATAAAATTTGGGGACAATTGGTTTAGTTTGGAATGGTTTGGAGTTGTTATGCACCTATTGTACTTAATTACTTAACAATCTAAAGCAATTGAGTACAGGTTTGGGAATTAAACATGGTTTCTCAGTGAATTTGGGTAAATACCTGGTTTTGGCTTTGAACAGATTAATGGGTGACTGTACACGGTTTGCAGGAAGCGTTCGTGCCTGAAGGTTGGTATGGAAGTTCAACAACTTTAGTAAGTTGACAGTTGGACGTGGGTTGACAGTTGCACATACTCTGGTGTGGAGTTCTGAGCGGTCTTTTTCAAGATAAAACCAAAAACAATGTGTTTTTTTTAGTTTTATTCGTAAAGTCAATTGTTTTGGTGGGTACACGGGGATAGGTACGTTTGGAGTTAAGCGGGGGATGAGACGTTTTGTCGTCTAGCGGGAGGTGGTAAGTGGTTTAATTTCACATGGCTTTTGGGCTGGAGCAGTTTAGGAGGAAGGTTGCTTGATGCCATTCATCGGGTGCCACGTAGCAGCAAGGGGAATAGTGAAACCACCCATACCGAGCAGGTAAAGGTCGGCCTTTGGAGGCTGCCCGATATAAGCGTCAACCGTAGGATCAAATGGGACCTGATCGCATGGTGATCAGGGCGGGGATTTGACGTGAAGTTTAATAGAGGGGCCCGACGGGGTGTAATTAATGAATGTTTATGGTGGATTAAGGGCATCAGGGGTGATTTCATTGGCGGGGTCGATTATTAATTAACCACTGATTAATTAATTAATCTCTTTTATTAAACGGAGGGGTTTTGGTTATTAATGAGCCGCTGATCGACTAATTAACCCTTTTAATAGTTCAAGATACTAATAAAGTTTATGTTTCAAACTTTGGGGTGGGATATTAATATAGGGGTTTTATTAAATACATAGGGAAACGGTTATTTTTCGGGAGTTAATACATAAATAAAGTTAGAGTTAATATGAATTGGAAGTGGAAAATAACTTAATGCCAAGTCAAATGTGTATTTATAATTTATTTGCTTTTTATAAACACATTATAACCTAGGCTTAGTGTTATTTTTGTGGGTTTCTTCGGAAAAGGGGTTTTCTTGGGGGGTGATCACTTTTCTAAGGTTTTATCCTTAGGGAAAAGGGGTTTATTAGGGAAAATGAGTGAATTATGGAGGGGGTGAATGCTTATGAGGGGACGTTTAGTACTTAGGACCTATAAGTTATTGCACCGAGGGTCTGATCCCTCCAGAAGTCAGAGAAATGCTCCAAGCCCGTTTAACTTATGATTTTAGGTACTTTAAGACTTTCTTTGGAAATTAGTAAGTGAGAAATGTAATGAATGATGGAGGTTAATTAATTGACTTTGTGTACTTTGGTAAATGCTCAATATACTTAGAAATTTGATGACAAAGATGAATAATATGATCTTTTCTAATCAATCATCACAATTCTGCAACCATTCAACTACTTACCCATCTACTCATCCTACCATTTTTTCTTCTCTTTATTAGGGTTTACATAAGCTGGAAAACCCTTATCAAAACTTTTTCTTTTCTTTTAAAAAAGTAATCTATCTAAAACTAACCTTATTACATCCAAGGGCTTAGATTAAATTGTTGAGCTCCTTTTTATTTACTCTATCTATCTACTTATCTGCCAAGGTTAAAAAGTTTGGTCATATTTTATTCTCTATCTCTAAGCATAAAATTCAAAACATGGAATAACCAAGATTAAACTATTTGATTATCGTGGATTGTGGCATGAATAGCAAGTTGTACACAATCTTTTATTCCGTGTCAAAAGTAAATAGTAGTGGCATTTTGATTTGCACAATTTCATGGTCTTTTCTTTCTTAGGGTTAATTTTTCATCCTTTTCATCCTTTTTATTCTTTTTGTCCTTTTATTTTTCTTTAAGGACATACCCACTTTACATTTTTTTAATTTTTTTTTTGAGTTTTTGAATATGGAAAACATTCGCAGAAGGCAAAGGTATGTACATATTACAGATTTAACCTCAGCTATTCAAAAATTATGACTCCTATTGGTATAGGAACCTAATAGTGGCTCCACTTGGAGATGGCATTTCCTGGTGAAATGTTAAGAACTAGTAGATCAATGGCCTTCTGAATTACTATGATTTTACTCTACAACTTTTCCCTTTTACTTTTCTGCTTTATTGATATTTATGACAGTGAAAATTTTGAAGCTTAGGGCCTTCTCTTTGGGCTTCAACTCCAAAATTACCATCCAATCAACACTAAACTTTTTGAATAATAAAATATGTACAAGTGATTAGTGAAATTAGTGACTGGTATCTATATAGTGTTTAAGCATTTGACCATTAACTGGTCCTCCTTCTACTTTTGCACCATTCAATTCTTTGAGGAGAAAAGAATTATTACCCCTAAAAGCATAAATGATGTAAGGGCCTTTCCATAGGAAGTCAAAATTCCCATGTTTACCTTTATTCTCCCTTCTTGAGTCCCATTTCAAAACTTTATCTCCTAGGTAGAAATATTCTGCCTTGGTCCTTTTGTCAAAATCTTTCTTGATTCTTTCCTACACAACTTGGGATCTGATATACACTTCTTCCCTGGTTTGTTGTAAGTGAATTGTTTGGTTGATCCTTTTTTGAATATCGTTTGGTTCAACCTGTGCTTCTTGGAGCAATTTCATCACTGGTGTTCCTAAAGAAGATGGGAAAACAACTTCCATTCCATAGACTAGCTGATAAAGGCTGGTACTAATGGATTTCTTAGTGGTCAGTCTATCTTCCCACAAGGCATTTACTAGCTTCTTGTTCCAGGTTTTCTTGTTATCTTCCAACCATTTTTTGATGATATTCACTAAGCTCTTGTTGGAAGACTTTGCTATTCCATTTCCTTGGGGATAGTAGGTTGTGGAGTGACCTAAGCTTATATGGTATTTGTTGCAGAAATCAATCATCCTCTTTGTTTTAAAAGTTGCATTGTCTGTGATGATTTTGGTTGGACAACCAAATCTGGACAAAATGTTAGCCTCAAGGAAACGTATTATGACAGTATCAGTAGCTTGTCTTAAGGGTATAGTTTCTATCCACTTTGTAAAATAATCTATGGCAATCAAGATCCATCTATGTTGGACAGAGGAAGGGGGATGAATTTCACCAATGAAGTCAAGACCCCACTGTTGAAATGGTGTTTTAGTTGATATTGGTTTCAAAGGTAATGGTAATAATTTTCTTTTTCCTTCAAAAATCTGACATTTGTGACATGAGGTTACAAATTTCTTTACATCAGAAAATAGAGTGGGCCAGTAAAAACCAGCTCTTAAGATCTTATCAGCTGTGGTATTTCAGTAAAGATGTCCCCCATAGTCAACTGCATGAGAATCCTATAATATTTTGTCAGATTCTTCCTTTAACAAAGAATTAAGTAGGATGCCTTCATGATTTTTCCAAAATAAAGCATTGTCAATTATGCAGAACTTCAAAGATTTCATTTTTAAGAACCTACTTTTAGTCCTGGATAAATCTGGAGGAGCTTGAAGAATTTGTAGAACGTATATAATGTTAGCATACCATGGTGAGTCAGTAAAGGCCTGGCTGATTTGTGGAGTCGCCATCTCCTCTTCGTTATCCAATTCTGCAATGAAATTTATGTCTAGGGCCTGACAGTTCAATTCAGCCATGAGCTTGGATAAAACTTGGCCTTTAATCAATTTTGTAGGCTTAATTTCTCAGTCATATTCTAATATGGTAGCTATCCACTTCCCTCTCTTTCCATCTGTTCCATCCTGTGTTAGGATGTCTTTGACTACAACATTGGGAACATAAGCTACTATATGAATACAAGATATAAAATCTGAAATATTTAATAGCTTTGACTAGAGAAAAAGCTTGTTTTTCCATTATATTATACTTGAAAGGCGCATCTCTCAGGGCTTTACTAAAAAAAGCTATTGGTTGTTCAAAACCTTGATCATTTTTCTGCAGTAGGACTGCAGCAATGGTATGTTCTGAGGTGAAAGAAAATATGATGAAATCCCTATCAAACATTGGACTGATGAGAATTGGTGTTTGTGTTAAGGCTAGCTTTATATCTTCAAAAGACCTTTTAGCCTCTAGAGTCCATTTAATAGTCGAATCTTTCTTTAACATGTTGTTCAATAATCTAATTAGTTCAACTAAGTTAGAGATAAATCTTCTCAAAAAGTTTATTTTTCCTAAAAATGCTTGTAGTTATTTGATGTTCCTAGGATGTGGTATCTGCAAAATGGTTTCAATTCTTGTTGGATCGATCCGAATACCATCTTTGGAGATAATGCGACCTATTAATTTTCCCTCTTCCAACCCAAATAAAGTTTTTTTAGGATTCAGAGAAATTCCATACTTCCTACACTTGGCGAAGACCTACTTGAGATGATCTGATTTGATTTAGAGAATACTGTGATATCATCTAAGTAGATTACCAGGAAGTCATGGATTTCCTTAGCAAAGGCTATGTCTATTGATCTTTGAAAGGTGGCCCCTGAATTTTAAAACCCAAAAGGCATTTTCACATACATGAAAGTGCCCCATGTAGTAGTAAATACAGTTTTTTCCTAATCATCTAGGTGGACTAAAATTTGGTTATAACTAGAAAACCCGTCTAGCAGTGAGATTTTATTTGAAACTATTTCCCTCTATAATATGTAATCCATTTTAGGAAGAAGGTAATTATCCTTGAGTGAAACTTTATTCAAATTCCTAAGGTCAACACACAGTCTTATTTCGCTAGTTTTCTTTCTTGTAAGTACCAAATTAGAAACCCAATCTGAGAACTTGATTGGTGCAATGATTTTGGCTCCGTACATCCTTTTGGTCTCCTTTCTAATAGAAGGCAATAGAATGGGGTTAATCCTTCTAAGCTTCTGTCTAAAAGGCTTCTGGTTTTCGTTTAAGGGAATGGTGTGTTGTATTATGCTGGTATCATAGGACTTAAGGTCCTCATAATTCCAAGCAAAAACATCTTGGAATTCCTTTAACAATTCTATGTATTTCACTTTTTCATTGCGAGGTAAAGACTTTCAAAGTTTTATCATTTTGGGATCTTCTTCAGAGCCTCTGTTACACTCCTCAATGTTTGATTTTAAGGGCTCAATTTTTGGATTTTTAGGGACATCGTTTGAGTCAAACAAGTCTTCCAAAGGAGTTAATCCTTTGGGCAAAAAATTATCTTTAAGATTGATGACTTCTGATTCTTCGTCGATTGCTTCATCAATTTCAATTTTTTTTAGGTTTTGAATATCTGATTTTGTAAACTTTGTGGGATGAAATCTATCTATCCTTTCATCTTCTACTTTGTTAATTTATACTTTATCAATGTAATCAAGCTCTAATGTCATGTCTGTGTCTATGTTGCTATTTACAAATTCATCATCTAAAGTTAGAAAATTATTAATTTGTTGGTCATTTGTGAATACTTGCCAGTTCTTTAAGTTGTCAGGAATAGCAGGTCTATGCCTAACCTCAACAGTGTACTGGTGGTTAGGCTGAAGTGGAAACTTGCAAGTACTAGCAAACATAGCTAAACTATGAGCTTGCATTTTGCGTTTTCTTGGAATAACAAAAAGCTTGGTTTCTAAAAAAGTATTTAGTATTTCTACAACTGTTCCTTTATAAAATCCTAACCTAGGATCCCTAGTCATATAAACAACGTTAATTTGTTTTATTACCAACATAGAATCTCCCATAATAGATACTCTTATGGATCCTAACCTTTTGACCAATTTGAGACCTAACAGAAGTGCTTCGTACTTGGCCATGTTGCTTGTACATTTAAAGTCCAATCTGTAGGCATGACCCTATGAATGATCATTTTCTAAATTGTAAATCCATACTCCTGCTCTTGTACCTAATTTTTTTACTAATCCATTGAATTCAAGCTGCCATATAATTTCATGTTCATAATTCTTATTGTCTGGAGGTACAAAATCTTCTTTGACTAAGGTATCTAGGTCATCTTTATTATCTGAAATCTCTTGAATTTGGATACTTTGATTTCCTTTTACTACTGTAATTTCTTTTGGTTCTGCTATAATGCTGTCTAAAGTATCTTCTTGGTGTGATTCAACATTGTAAAGAATGAAAGAATCAATATCACAATGCATTGAATATATAAGAAAGTTTTGAGGTCTCTCCTGGGTATTCACTACATACTTCATCAGCCTCTCTATACAGTTTTTAAGGATGTCCAAAGACTGATATGGTAGCATACGACATGTCAAGTTGCATAGATCCCTGGAGTTTGGCACCCCACAATCTAGACAGTAGCATGCCATATTTAGGTGGTATATCAACAACAACTATGTCCATAAGAATGGTCTTAGCAGAGTATTGCACTAGGGAAACACACAGGTGTTTTATAAGTCCTAGGCACTTAACTTGGCTTGAATCAAATGAAAACAGATCCTTATAAGGTCTAGTGATATCCAAGTTTAGCTTCTCCATCACAGATTTAGGGATAATATTGTGTGAAACCCTAGAGTCTAGCATAGCATTATGTAGGATTTTATCATGGATGTTAAGCCTAATGTAGAAGGGTGGTATCCCTCCTTCCACTGGTTTTCCATTAACATCATGACTGAAAATTAACTCAGGTTGACCATCAAATAAGTTAACAGAGTCTTCATTTTCAACAAAGTTTAAAGATTTACTTATTTGAGATTTGCAAGTTTCATGTTTAACCAGTTTTGTTAAGGGAACTGAGATTTTGAGTTTTGCCACCTCTGCTCCCAAATTGAAAGGAAAATGGGATTTGTCTGTTTGAACATTTGAAGTCTTAACAACAGGGTTTGGAGTAGTTTGTTCTTATTTTTGAGTGTTTGGAGTCTTTTTAATTGGATTTTCTAATATAATTTATGGAGACTGTTCCATTGTTTCCTTGAGGGGAACAGAAGTGGAAGGTTGCTCGTTAGAAGGTGGGTCATTGGTTACGTCTTCAATGGTGGGACTGGGAGGGTTCTGGTTTGATCTAGAAAAGATTTGTAGAGTTTTTGTAACTAGAGCAGCTTTCACTTTCTTAGGTTGATTAGGTACTGCTTTCTTTTCTAGGTCTGGAACATCAGTGTTCTTTTTGCTCCTCAAATTGTACGATTTATGCACTTCGAAGATAGTAGAGTCATACCCTTGCTTGTAGTCAAAAGATTCTCAAATTTGGGTCTGTAACTACTAAAGCATGTATAATTCTTGGTCATCTTGAGTCAGAAAAACCATTTCCTCGTCATCTAACCCCATTAAGTTAATTTAAGTGTCTAGCTCAGTGTCTTCTTAATGAGAATTTTCAACATAGTTCTCTTGGAAAGGAGGTCTAATGTTCTGATCAGGCCCATTTTTACCTGCATTTTGGTTCAGGTTTTTCTTGAAGTTTGGATTCCTTACTGGAGGTGCCTGTTAGTTATCCCAGTGATGTTTCCTTTCAATGACTTCTATCCTATTCATCAATCTTTCCATTCCTTTGGCTAAAGCATCCATTTTTTGATCAAAGGGTGAGGTTTCATCTTTCAAGGGTGCTCTTCTTTTGTGTCTAACCCTAGCTCTTTTGGCTAGTAGATTAGCTTCTACGCTAACTGCTACATTCTACATATCTTGTAGGGTTGGGGGATTCCTTTCTCTCAATTGGAAAGCCATATCTATGTCAAATCCGTCTAGAAACTTAATCAAGGCTAAGCCAGGTGGAGGTCTAAGCTCAAGTGGTATTGCATTATATACATTGTTAAACCTAGTACAATAGTCTTGAACAATTTCGTTTGGTTCCCTCATGAGGTTTTCATATTCAGAAAGAATTTGAGGAGGGTTATTTTTCTTCTCCCACCTATGTTAAAATTACCGGTAAAAAAATTATAAACTATCTATACTATTATCAGGCAGATATCTCAACCATGTTCTCACTTCTCCAGCTAGAGTTTGGACAAAAATTCTCATTTGTACATATCCTATGTCGATTTCATGCAGTTCAAAATAATATGTCATTTTTCTTGTGTGTTTCTATGTTGTGTAAGATCTAGTGCCATCAAATAGAACAATTTTACTCTAATAGTCTAGTGGCAAGACACCTTGAGGAGATGGCATCACAAGAGGGACATATCTGAGTGCCATAGATCTAAGCTGAACAGGATTGAGAACAGGAGTTGGGGTAACAGGGGGATTTGAGACAACAGGGGATTTTGGGTAATAGGGGTAATGGGTATTTGTGGGGTAGTGATAGGCTGACGAGGGAGCGGAGGTATGAATGGAGATGAGGGATGAACTTCAGAAGTGTGAGGAAATGTGGGTGAACTAAAAGAAGTTGAGGTTGTTTCAGAAAGTTCAAGGATCCTGTTAGTAGTAAGGGATGGCTGAAGGGAATTCAGAAGGTACTGATCAATTGACAAGTTTGCCCTTTGGACTTCGAGTTCTGCTGTAAATTCTGGATCTAGAACTATGCCCTCAAGTTCACTCTCAGACTTGATTCTAAATAGGGAATGGTCAAAATACTCGTCAAAAGGGAGGTCCTCTATGAACAATCACTCACTAGGGTAGGAATTGGATCTAAACAATGGTCTTGGGCTTATTGAACTTTCCTGTCTTCTTATTATTCTTGAAATAAGGTTGGCATTGTCAAATACAGGAGGAGGATTTGGATCAGGGTTGGCCCTTGTATAGTGAGTTCTCCTTGAAGCCAGATTTCAAGCTTTTTTTTTATTATTTTCTTTTTTATGAATTTTTATCAAGGAAAATTTTAAGAACCCCCCCTAAATTTATAAATATAATAAATGGGCGAATCTCCATGGTATATAGGAAAAATGGAAGGCGATTTTATCAATAATATAATATGTATATATAATTTTTTGGCGAATCTCTCACCAGGCATGGCGAATATTTTACTCAATTATAAAATATTGTAAGATCTTGGCGAGTCTTTCACTAAATAATAAAACTTTGTAAAGCCCTAGTGAATCTTAGCATAGACTACATGCTTGTTTAATTCCCCATTTAAATAGGCTACATTCCAGGTGAATACCATGGGTCAATACCGTGTGCCATTTTGGTGAATACCATGGGTCAATACCATGTGCCAATTTTATTTTTATTAATTCTAATATTAGGGTTAATAATGGTTTTTTACATGGTATTAATAACAATCTAGTCCATGGTATTTGTCCCATAGTATTTTGGCCATAGGTTTCACCTAAATATAACCCATTTTTTGAGTGTTCGTAAATATAAAGTGACTTATGGAGTAAATACAAAATAATGTTTTATTTGTATACCATCCCTCTCGTTTATTTATATTTTTATTAATTTACCATAACTCTTTTACAAATATGGTATTTGGCCCATAGGATTCACTTAAATAAAAACTCTTTCTTGAGCCTTCATAAATAGAACGAGGGTTATGGACTAAATATAAAAGGAGGTTTTATTTATTTACGATACGTCTAGTTTATTTATTTACCATACCTTTTTAAGTATAAAAAGACATTTTATTTATTTACCATACCTCCACTTTAGTTATATTTTTATTTGTTTACACCCTTACATGTATATAAGGTGACTTATGGAGTAAATATAAAAAATGTTTTATTTATTTACCATACCTCTCATTTATTTATATTTTTATTAATTTACCATACCTCTTTTATAAATATGGTATTTGGCCCATAGGATTCACTTAAATAAAACCTATTCTTGAAAATGGGCGAATGGATTCACTTAAATAAAACCTATTCTTGAAAATGGGCGAATGGAAGGTTGTAAGTCCTAATTTCAAGGGCTAAATTTACCTTTTTTACCCTCTCCCTTAAAATAAGGTGGGCTATTTCAGGTGATTTGTAAAAATGTACTATGATACAAAATATCCGTCCACTAAAAATTTAAAACCCCTTAATTTCGCCAAAGGGCGAACATTCGCCCCTAAAATTATCCTTGATTTTTATGAAATAACTTCTAATAAACCCTTTAAGAGGCTTAAAAATAAAATTTTTCTTTTCTCAAAGGTTTATTAAGACTGGGGGTTTGATTGCCCAGTATGGTCGCCACTATGTTATCACTCAGATGTCTTCCCTAGAAGTTATCAAAGAAGGAATAGTTTGAGGTAACCACAAACCTGATATTTTAGACTCAGTTTCTAGCCAACCTATGCCTAGAGAGGGTTCTCTCTTTATAATTTAACTTTGTTTTGGGTAGGATTTCAGGCTAGTTCTTAGCGCTCATGATGTTTTGGTTTTGATTGGGTGGTGGAATTAAGAAAATAGATGGGAAGAATAAGTATTCATGCCATTGGGCTATGGAGTCAATCAAAGAGTGGCTTAACTAGATCTTATCAATTACTAAAGGAGGAGTTCACGAGGCAGGCTAGCGCATCAAAAAGCAAATCTGCAGGTTCAAATGGATGAGGTAGTCCCAACCAGGGTAAAAGTCTAGTGAAGAATCCTTGAACCAGGATCAAGATGAAGAAAAGAAGGAGATCAATAGAAAAGGGCAACCAAGAATCCTTTAATATGGACCTAAGGGAGGAAACTACAAAAGTAAGGGAGCAATTAAGAATTCCCAGACCAAGATAGTTTAGTAGAAAACAATGAGAAAGTAAACAGTCAAACAGAAAATTTAAGCTAATTTTTAGATATCATTCGTTATTTATGTTGAGCCTCAAAACTTCCCTTTCCTTAACAACTCTTCTCATCCCTTTTCCTTGTTTTTCCATGAAGAAAATGCATCCCTATTATCAATAACCAATATACATTTCCTTAAGGAGAACATTTTAGCGATTTACATGTTATGCTTTTATGTTTTTCTATTTGAATAAGTTTTTGTCTTTTAGCTATAGAAGACAGCCTATTCTGCAACTAATCGGCTGTTCCGTAGCTACTTGCATGCTTTAACAGGTTCCAGGTGTCAGAAGGAGAAAACAACTACATGGGAAGCTTGGAAATCATTATGACATGGATCGTGTTGTTGGCATTATGAGACAAGTGTTGTCCTTGATGGCAAATCACACTGATAACAAATCATAGTGCAGAAGGATAGCAGCAAGGAATTGATGATCAGTCTACAAGTATGAAGAAAAATATATACACGCTGGTTCACTATATACCAAGTCGCGTATACAAGCAGGTTCACTATATACCAAGTCGCGTATACGTAGGTTCACTATATACCAAGTCACGTGTACATGCTGGTTGGCTTCAGTAAAAGTGCGTGTATGTGGAAAACTTATCTTTGGTCCATGGCGGTTATTCCTTGGAAGTTGTGCCTATGGTTTTGGACCTTGGTGTCTCGACGGACGTGTTGATCCCTAGTTTTGAGGATGATGGTATTGGATTTCTATGGTTTTGGCTCTTGGTATTGAACAAGGCCTAAGGCTATATAAGGAGAAGGAAATCATTAGGCAAGTGTATCTGAAAAGTCTTGAATATCTGATGAAGTATTAGATCCAGTACGCAGGTTATTGGTTGATGATGTATTGCTTGATCTGAGCTAAGGAGAGATCTCATCGGTTGATGGAGAACAAGATCTAAGGAGAGATTGGGATCAAATGGTTTGAAATGAACTATCTTTATATGGTTTATTATACGTATTTCTAGATCTGCATACTGACGCAATGTTATGTTCTGGGTATAACTGATATCTGGTACAGCTGCAAGTTATGAAAAATTATTTTTAGATCTGCACGCAGGTTGTCTTCGGTAAAACCGCGTGTATACGCGGGTTGCCTTCATTGAAGTAGCGTATATCTTTTGGAGCTTGATTTTTGGGTTATAGCTGAGTCTGACTGTTATTGCAGAGTTCTGTAGTCTGCTCTGTGTTCTGGTGACTGGGTTTGACAGGGTTTCAGTGGTTCAGTGATTGTTGGTTGTTTTGTAATCTGCTATGAAAGTTGAAAGAATTGTGGTCTTCAGATTGTAATTTTGTGCTTCAGGAATATCCAGTCTGAAAATGTATGAAAAGTGGTACCTGAAGGAAAGAAGATTGTAGGCCAGCACCTACGTACTAGTATCTTAGCTAGTACAAGAGCAAAGGGGGTTGGAGCTCCCTTCCAAGGAAGTTTGGAGAACGAGAGAAGGTTGAAGCCTTCTGCAGGTTGTAGCCTGCGTACTGGTATAAGGCTGCACCAGTACAAAAGATTGTAAACTGAAGTTCTTATTAAAGAAAGATAGAGACGACTTGCAGCAGGTGGTTTTCACCCACATTAGGTTTCCACCTTATATCATGGTGTTCATGTGTGTGGCTTTTGTGTGATGATCTGTTCTGTTATACTGCATCTGTTTACTCTTAATATGGTGAATAATGACCTGATGCACTTAACTAAAGATAAACTAACTGAATTATAAGTTTTCTGGTTATACGTTGTTTTCTTTAGACACAGTAGCGTGTACACACTGGTTCACTTAACTGAAGTAGCGTATATGTTTCTGAGCATTGAAAAAAGTTTTATTGATCTGATAATACTGATTCACCCCCCCTCTCAGTATTATTTCCAACAATTGGTATCAGAGCCAGGTTCTTCAGAGAAGCTTGATCGCTTGAAGGTAGATCGTTCATCATGAGCAACTACGAGAGAGAAGCATCAATCAGGCCACCGGTTTTTGATGGGACAAACTTCAATTATTGGAAGGTAAGAGTTACTGCCTATCTTCAATCTCTTGGTACAGAAGTTTGGGACATCGTAGAAACAGGCTACGCTTTTCCTTCAGCTACTCCTACAGATGCAGCTGAGAAAAAGAAGTATGAAACAAATGCGAAAGCAGTCAGTACCCTATTAGGATGTATATCCCAAACGGAATTCATGAAGGTAATGCACTACAAATCCGCATAAGAGATATGGGACAAAATTGTCACGAGCTATGAAGGAGATGAACAGGTAAAGCGTGCTAAACTTCAAACTCTCAGGATTCAGTATGAGACTCTCAAGATGTATAATGATGAAAGTGTGGCTAACTATTTTCTTCGGGTAGATGAGATTGTTAATTGTATGAAAAATTTGGGTGAAGAAATAAAAGAGGCTATAGTGGTTGAAAAGGTTCTAAGATCATTGTCCCCCAAGTTTGAATCTAAAGTATCTGCAATAGAAGAAAAGGAAAATCTACGAATTCTTACTATGTCTCAGCTACATGGAATTCTAACTGCTTATGAAATGAGAAAGGGAGGTCCATCAGACAGAAGAGAAGCTGCTTTCAAGGCATCAGGCAAAGAAGATTATTATGAAGCAAGCCACGTCCCAGAAGAAGAGGAAGAAGAATCAAATTTTGTCAGGAATCTTCAAAAGGGTTCTGGAAGGTTCAGAGGTAAGTTACCTTTTAAATGTTTTGCTTGTGGAAGAGTAGGTCATTATGCTGCAAAATGTCCTTATAAGGATAAAGGAAAGGAACCTGCTAGATGGAACAAGAAATAGAGTGCAAATAAGAAAAGCTACTACACTCATGAAGATAGTGATGGTCTATCGAATAGTGATGAAGATGAACGAGGTAATGAATATAAGTTGTTAATGGCATTTGAAGATGATGATTATATGGATGCTATAGATGTGGATAACCTTTATGATGAAATTACTAGACTCAAGAGATGTATAGAAGAAAAGAATATGATCATTGATACTCTACAATTTCAAATTGATGAAAAGGAAAAACATCTTGAAAAACTAGAAGGTGAAATTGTTGGTCTTAGAAAAGAGATTGAGAAAACAAAAGCCATTAATCTTAAATTTGTTAAAGGATCTGAAACCTTGGATGAGATTATCAATGTGCAGCGATCTCCTCTGATCAAGACAGGTCTTGGATATAATGGAGAAACATCTCAAGCCTCTACCTCTAAAAGTTATCTCGATGCAGCAAGGAAAAGTGAGCAAAGGCCAAATAAAAGTAATCAGGTGAATCAGGGACAGTTTACCTCAAGAACAAATAAAGACCATCAAGAAATTTGGGGACAAACTGCCTTAAGGACAAACAGAAGCTACAATCAGCCACAGGTAAAATCTTCCCAATTTGCTCCAAGAATAAATAGAAGCTACAATCGGTTGGATGATAGATCTGATTATCGCATAAGTTTCTTTAATGGCCAATGCTTTTCTTGCCATAACTTCGGTCACAAAGCAGCTCAATGTGTTGCATACAAGACAATCATGACTAGAGAAGCTCAAAAGCAAGGGAGAATGACTGAAACGATGAAAAGGACTTATAACAACTTTTCGGTTCTTGAAAATGAAGTTGAATGCTCTATTTGTAATAACTTTGGTCATGAAGACTCTGAATGCAGGAGCAGGTTCCGGAAGACAATTCAGAAGGAGCAAAACTCAAATGTCAGAACATGGAAAATAAAGGAACCATGACCAGAAAGATGTGGGATAGCCTTTTATGCAGAAGGTCAAGAAATTCTATGGTACATTGACAGCGGATGTTCGAAGCATATGACAAGGGACAAAGAAAAGCTTGAGTCATATACCGCATTAGAAAAGGGGAAGAAAGTTTCTTTTGGAAACGATATCTCTGCAGCCATAAAAGGAAAAGGTGTGGCCCCATTGAAAGAGAAGGTCAAAGCTGGAAATGTTTTGTATGTTGATGGATTGAAGCATAATCTTCTGAGTGTCAGTTAGATGTGCGATCAAGGAACATAGGTAATATTTAGATCAAATGGATGTTGTGTTCGTGATCTTGATACAGGTAAAACAGTGATCAAAGGAAGAAGGACTCCAAATAATCTATACATATTTGAAGAAGGACCACAACAATGCTATTTGAGCAAGGATGATGAACACTGGCTATGGCATCGAAGGTTGGGGCATCTAAGCTTTTCACAAATATGGAAAGCATGCAAATATCAGGCAGTTCGTGGTCTTCCAGATATCAAAATTCCAGACAACACTATATGCAAATCTTGTCAGTTTGGGAAGCAAACCAGAACTAACTTTCCAGAGAAGGAAGGATCAGCCAGCATACCTCTTGAGCTAGTCCATACAGATGTATGCGGTCCATTTAGGAAAAGGACACCTCGAGGAGAAGAATATTTGATATTATTCATTGACGATTTCTCCAGGTTTTTCTGGTTAGGGCTTATGAAGCACAAAGATGAAGCATTCAAAAAATTAAAATCCTTCAAAGCCTTTGTTGAAAATGAATCAGGACACAAAATTAAGTGCCTCAGATCTGACAGAGGTGGGGAGTTTACCTCAAACGAATTTTTTGATTTCTGTGAAGAACATGGGATAAGAAGAGAATTCTCTACAGCTAGAACTCCTCAGCAAAATGGGGTGGTGGAAAGAATGAACAGAACAATCCAACAAATGGCTCGTGCTATGCTTGATGAATCAGGTACTCCCGCAACTTTCTGGGGTGAAGCTGCACATGCTACGGTTATTATTCTTAACAAAACAAATGTCCGAGTAAACAGCACTCAAACACCTCATGAGCTCTGGAGTGGTGAGACTCCTTCGGTGAAGCACTTCAAAATATTTGGGAGCAAATGTTATATTAAGAATACTGATGAGAAACTTGGCAAACTTGAACCAAGAGCAGATGAAGGCATTCTTCTTGGTTATTCTCCACATAGCAAAGCATACAAGTGCTACAATAAAAGACTTGGCAGAATTGTTGACAGCATTGATGTAGTGGTTGATGAGAAGGGATATATTCCTAGGCAAGTTCATCATGAAGACATTGAAGAAGATGAAGGCTACACTCAAAGGCAGAATGATTAAGAAGAAGAACCTCAGGAAGAACCAGAGGAGCAGGCAAGAATAGAAGAGAAGACTCCATCCAGATATGTTCAAAAGAATCATCCAGAATCTCAGATTGTGGGGCAGAAAGAAGCAGGAATACAAACAAGAAGAAGAATTGCGGAAGCTTCAAGCTATTTGGCATTACTCTCTTCCACTGAACCACAAAATGTGAAAGAGGCATGCAAAGATGAATGTTGGGTCAAAGCAATGGATGAAGAACTTGAGCAGATCGAAAAGAACAACACTTGGGAACTGGTTCCTAGACCAAAAGATAAGAATGTCATAGGGACAAAATGGGTCTTCAAGAATAAATTGAATGAAAATGGAGAAGTAATTAGAAACAAGGCCAGACTTGTTTGTAAAGGGTATGCGCAGCAAGAAGGGATAGATTTTGAAGAGACCTTTGCTCCTGTAGCAAGACTTGAGGCCATCAGAATGTTCCT
The DNA here is from genome assembly GCA_031772625.1 of Pinus tabuliformis. Taxonomy (NCBI): domain Eukaryota; kingdom Viridiplantae; phylum Streptophyta; class Pinopsida; order Pinales; family Pinaceae; genus Pinus; species Pinus tabuliformis. The sequence continues at coordinate 1,442,839,243 of CM062817.1, read as the reverse complement.
TGCTCTCTCAAGCTTTCAAAACTTCAAGGTATTTCAAATGGACGTGAAATCAACCTTTCTGAATGGAGACTTAGAAGAAGAAGTATATATTGAGCAGCTAGATGGTTTCATTCTTGGGAATGATCCAAACCTTGTATGCAAATTAAAAAAGGCTCTCTATGGTCTCAAACAAGCTCCAAGAGCTTGGTACTATCGATTGGACAAATATCTTCACCAACAAGGCTTTTCAAAAGGATCAGGAGATAGCAATCTCTATATAAAAATTGAAAATAACAAATTGCTAATACTTGTTGTTTATGTAGATGATATTATCTTTGGCAGCAATGAAGAGACCCTGAGTCAAAACTTTGCCTTGGTTATGCAGAAAGAATTCGAAATGTCACTACTTGGAGAATTGACATACTTTCTTGGATTGCAAATCCAACAAAATGAAGGAGGCATCTTCTTGTCTCAAACCAAGTACCTCAAGCAGATCTTGAAGAAGTATGGCATGGAAGATTCAAAGCCAGTATGTACACCCATGGTTACAGGATGCAGCCTCAGTGCAAATGATGAATCAGCAGCAGTTCATCAACCAACTTATAGATCCATGATTGGGAGTTTTCTTTATTTGACAGGTACCCGACCAGACATCATGCATGCAGTCGGAATAGTTGGGAGATTTCAGGCAAATCCAAAGGAGACTCATCTTCAGGCAGTGAAGAGAATCTTCAAATATCTTCAAGGGACACAAAATTATGGATTATGGTATCCTAGAGATACAGATCTCACACTTCATGCTTATACAGATGTAGATTGGGCCGGAAGCGTGGATGACAGGAAGAGCACAAGTGGTGGTGCATTCTTTATGGGCTCCAGATTAGTATCTTGGTTCAGCAAGAAACAGAGTTCGATTGCCTTATCTACAGCTGAAGCAGAATATGTGGCTGCGGCATCTTGTTGCACACAACTTCTTTGGATGATGCAGACCTTACAGGATTTTCAAATCACTTGCACTTCACGAGTCTCTATCTTATGTGATAATACAAGTGCAATCAGCATTTCAAAGAATCCAGTCATGCACTCAAAGACCAAGCACATACCAATCAATTACCATTTTCTTCGGGAACAAGTGCTTGAGAAGAAGGTCAAGTTGGAGTATGTTCCTTCTAAGGAACAAGTTGCTGATATTCTCACAAAACCACTGCCCAGGGAAACTTTTGAATATCTCAGACAAAAGCTGGGAGTAGTTGATGCTTCATCCTGCTGTTGAATCTTGTCTGTTCTACAGAAAATTTGGTATACGCAAGTTACGTAAGGGATATCCGCGTATATACGCCGATTTATGGTGGGAAAGTCGCGTGTATGGTGTACGCGTGTTGCAGAAAGCATATCCGCGTGAATACGCTGTTTTCTGCAGGAGAAGTCACGTATATGGAGTTCTGAACAGCAAGGGCAGACTCCGGTCGGAGAAGGTCTGAGATGGGTATGCCAGAATTCTTCAGGCACAGGTTCAGGGGGAGCAGCAGGCACAGGTTCAGAGGGAGAAGCTTAAAGTCTCATAAAGCATTGTTGGCATTTAGATGCTTTTGGTTCTAGTACACAACTGTTGTTGGTTTCAGGAGAAGGAGCTCAGAAGGAAATCTTGGTTGCTGATCTAAAAAGATGTTTATCAGATGCTGCTTATGACCTTCATAAGTCTTGGTCTAGATCTGCTGTCTCTATGTCATGTATTTTTTTTGTGATATCTCTTTTATGGTGTCAAGGTCATGTAACGGCCTATTTTGGTTTCCCCACTATGCCTGGGATGATTGATGCAATGTGATTGGTTGTCATATGTAAACTTTTGATGTATCCCCATTTGGTTGGGTGGATGAGTCAATTTTTGTATATCCTCACTTAGTTGAGAGATGGATGAATGTATGAGTCTTTGGTGATAGGAAGGTCTTTTATGAGATATAGAGTCATGTTCTTCTTGAAGAACATCTTTTGCATATCTTGCCTACAGTCCGGAAGAGCATGAACAACACACTTCAGCAGTACAGAGACTCGGCATGTACTCAGGGGGAGCATTGACAGATTGGTACACTTTGGCATAAACAAAAGGTGAGATCATTCAGAGATATTAACAGATACTCAGGGGGAGTATGGACAGCGAAATGTTCAGCAAAGGAAGAGAACATCTTGGTCCACCCTTTGCCCTTGATGTCAAAGGGGGAGAGTGATTTGGTGTTGTTGCCATCAAGTCCAAAGGGGGAGATTGTTGGCATTATGAGACAAGTGTTGTCCTTGATGGCAAATCACACTGATAACAAATCATAGTGCAGAAGGATAGCAGCAAGGAATTGATGATCAGTCTACAAGTATGAAGAAAAATATATACACGCTGGTTCACTATATACCAAGTCGCGTATACAAGCAGGTTCACTATATACCAAGTCGCGTATACGCAGGTTCACTATATACCAAGTCGCGTGTACACACTGGTTGGCTTCAGTAAAAGCGCGTGTATGTGGAAAACTTATCTTTGGTCCATGGCGGTTATTCCTTGGAAGTTGTGCCTATGGTTTTGGACCTTGGTGTCTCGACGGACGTGTTGATCCCTAGTTTTGAGGATGATGGTATTGGATTTCTATGGTTTTGGCTCTTGGTATTGAACAAGGCCTAAGGCTATATAAGGAGAAGGAAATCATTAGGCAAGTGTATCTGAAAAGTCTTGAATATCTGATGAAGTATTAGATCCAGTATGCAGGTTATTGGTTGATGATGTATTGCTTGATCTGAGCTAAGGAGAGATCTCATCGATTGATGGAGAACAAGATCTAAGGAGATATTGGGATCAAATGGTTTGAAATGAACTATCTTTATATGGTTGATTATACGTATTTCTAGATCTGCATACTGACACAATGTTATGTTCTGGGTATAATTGATATCTGGTACAGCTGCAAGTTATGAAAAATTATTTTTAGATCTGCACGCAGGTTGTCTTCGGTAAAACCGCGTGTATACGCGGGTTGCCTTCATTGAAGTAGCGTATATATTTTGGAGCTTGATTTTTGGGTTACAGCTGAGTCTGACTGTTATTGCAGAGTTCTGTAGTCTGCTCTGTGTTCTGGTGACTGGGTTTGACAGGGTTTCAGTGGTTCAGTGATTGTTGGTTGTTTTGTAATCTGCTATGAAAGTTGAAAGAATTGTGGTCTTCAGATTGTAATTTTGTGCTTCAGGAATATCCAGTCTGAAAATGTATGAAAAGTGGTACCTGAAGGAAAGAAGATTGTAGGCCAGCACCTACGTACTAGTATCTTAGCTAGTACAAGAGCAAAGGGGGTTGGAGCTCCCTTCCAAGGAAGTTTGGAGAACGAGAGAAGGTTGAAGCCTTCTGTAGGTTGTAGCCTGCGTACTGGTATAAGGCTGCACCAGTACAAAAGATTGTAAACTGAAGTTCTTATTAAAGAAAGATAGAGACGACTTGCAGTAGGTGGTTTTCACCCTCATTAGGTTTCCACCTTATATCATGGTGTTCATGTGTGTCGCTTTTGTGTGATGATCTGTTCTGTTATACTGCATCTGTTTACTCTTAATATGGTGAATAATGATCTGATGCACTTAACTAAAGATAAACTAACTGAATTATAAGTTTTCTGGTTATACGCTGTTTTCTTTAGACACAGTAGCGTGTACACGCTGGTTCACTTAACTGAAGTAGCGTATATGTTTCTGAGCATTGAAAAAAGTTTTATTGATCTGATAATACTGATTCACCCCCCCTCTCAGTATTATTTCCAGCACGTGTCCTATTCACCTAGCCCAGGTCGACAAGGAAGATGGTACAAGGCTCCGGTCAATGGAGAAGTCAAACGTAGAGACCGAAGGCAACAAAACTATTTCGTGGATAATCAACACATTTCACAGTGATAGGAAGCGTTATCCGAAACAACTTCTTGAACCCACGGACTCCAACAACCATCTGTGCAACCGAATCCAATAGCCATCATCTTAGATTTATGTCTCCAGCAGTCGAGGAAGAAAATTCTGTGTGCCTGTCTGCTACGTGTTTTTGGTTGTAGCTTATTTTCTCCACAAATAGTTGTATAATTTTCTTATAAATACCTGTGTAAAGAACGTAGAACCAGTTCAAATTTCCTCATGTATTAAGCTCAGACTACTGCTCTGTAATTTTGAAAAAACTCATCCTCTATTTTTAATATGAAGACTGTGTGTTTTATGGATATCTGAAAGCATTTCTTGGAGATTGATTGAGCACACATAACCTAATCAGTTACAGAGGGCCCCTGCGCTGACTAAGGTTTCATTTCATTTTTTTTTTGTCTTTTATAGTTAAACTGTAAATTCATAATTTCCTCCCACAGTGTTTATAATCATTTTCATACTAACCTTGTTTATAATGTAGTCTTTATCATTGTCTTACTAACGCAGAATAGATTCTTCCAGTATAGAATAACTTCTTTTTGCTTAATTTCTTTCTATATTTTATCAGTATTTAGAAGTTGAATTCAGTAGTGTAGAGTATTTTGTTTCATTGTTGTTTCATTAATCTTTAGGTTTTCAACTAAACTGATCAGTACCATTATTGCTCTTGCCATTTTAGTTTATTGACTCATGGTGTAGATGAATGTTTCTAAAGAGCCCTTCTAGTTGATAACTCATCTTAAACTAAGTGGTTGAATACTTCATTCATGCAATGAATCTTTTTCACATTTTTGTATTTATCTTCTCTTAGAATAATGAAGTACAAAATTCCTCAAAATGTCATCACAAGGAGTTTTTGCTCCCAAAATTGAGAGGCAAAGTAACTAAGCACTTCATTTAGTTTTGTTTCCATAGTAGATTAGTTGCAATTTCATTTTCAGTCTTAGTATTTCATTTAGTTCTGTTTCCATAGTAGATTAGTTGCAATTTCATTTTTAGTTTTAGTATTTCATTTAGTTTTAACAGAATAGAAAATAGTTGCAATTTCACTTTCAGTTTTCAGTATTCCATTTAGTCTTGTTTTTGTAATTAAATAGACAGTAGTTGCAATTTTACTTTTTAGTTTGTAGCTCATGATTTGGAAATAATGATATGATTAGAAATAGAAACTCTATTTTCATTTCTTGAATAAACTTTGCTTCCAAATCTTACTTAAGCTCTTTTAGCTCTCATTTCTTTAGGTTCTTAGCAGTCTTTACAAAAGTTGGATTTAAGATTTTGTTAAGTACATTGTAAATCATTAGGGATTAAAGGATCAAAAACCCCCAAAACAACATAAAACTCAAAAACAATGAAGTAAGAAGGGTCATCTAGCACATATAGTGCACTACACTTCATCAATTTACGATACCCAGATTGATAATTTATGTAGAGCAATTTCAGACACTAAATTGACCAAACATTTTGGCACCGTTGCTGGGAGTGTAACTAGGTAGCCTTATCTCTTACATTAAAAAAAAAACAAAACAATGACATGCATAGAGAAAGAGACTCTCGGGTTAGTTTTATAGCTAGAGGCATAAGTTCAATCCCACAACTCCACCTACTCCACCAAGAAAAGGAAAAGAACACTTCCATCCCAGACTCATACTCCTAGCCATAGGATTCCTAGAATTCAAGGGGCAGAAACTCAATCATAAGAATCTCCTACTTCATCTATCAAAACAATCCCAGGAGAGAAAAATTTTGATTCTCCAACAGCAGGGATAACCTTTTTCACCTCCACAGGAAAGCCTATTGTAAGAATTAGGAATACTCGGCGAGGAAGAAAAAGTAGAAACTCTCTCCCATAGTCCATTAATAGAAGAACCAGAGGAGGAGGGAATAACCTTGCGGGTTGAGCCCTACGCTGACTCTGAAGAAACTATAATGGCAAAAGAAGAACAAGATGGAGAATTCTCACTGTTTGGAGGAGGGGCTAGAGGGAGAGGTAGAGGAAATAATGGAGGAGGTAGAGGTAATAATGGAGGAGGCAGAGGAAATAGGGAAGTAGATAACTATTTTGGATTCCCTATAGTGGACGAGGAAACACATACCACAATGAAAAATATCTCACCATCTGTCCTCCCAAACTTCTATGGGTTGAGAAGTGAGGACCCTAAAACATTTTTGTTTGAGTTTGAAGTCTTGTGCAGAACTTATGACTATCTAGAAGACTCTCAAAAACTCATATCTTTTCCTTCAACACTAAAAGGGGCTACTTTGAAATGGTTCTTAGGGTTAGTCACTCAATCCATTAGAACGTGGATTGACATGAAACATACATTTTTGGATAGATACTTGGATTATTGTATGCCTACCAATCATAAAGATGAGGTGTTCAAAATGATGCAAAGAGAGGATGAAAGCTTAGAAGATTTGATTGAGAGATTCAACTATAATTTGAAAAGAGCAAAGATAAACAATTTAGATGAAGAAACTTTGAAAGATCTTTTGTTAAAGGCCATTAGATATGAGTGGATAGATATCCTTAACATGATGGGGAAGGGAGATATCTCTCAACTTCCATTGAGTGACATAGGAGAACTGTGTGTTCATCTCTCAAGAGGGAAATCTAAAACAGGGAAAAGGCCGAGAGATCCTTCTCTTGTTAGAGCAAACAGATTTGCAACTAGATCTGTACGCAGGGAAGAAACTGGCAATATGCTTGATGAGTTTAAAACTAACATTTTAGGGAGCCTTAGTGAGTAACTAGACACCCTTAAAATTCAAAACAAGAAGAAAACGGAAGCTGATACTTTAGCCGTTTTTTTTCCAAAATGCAGAAAGAAACATGCTCTAAGGAAATGCCTTTTAGATGAAAAAATTATAGAAACTTGTATGATTTGTTCAGAAAGTCATGATACCAAGGGTTTTCCCTCAATCCCAGGTCTTAAGGCTATCTTTCATGAGGAAACAGTCCCAAATTCTGCAAAAGCTATTTTTTTTTTAAGAATACCTTGGTAGGGGCCACAAAATCAGGGATTTAACAATCCATTGTATCTTCAGCCCCCACCAAACTTGAATTCCTGGTAGCAACCTTGGCCTCAACCTCAATCTCAATATCAATCTCAACCACGGGCACAAGGAGTACAAAGTAAAAATCCTCAACTCTTACTGCCATTTTATCATAAACCAAATCTATTACCTACCCAACCATTACCAAAACCCAACAATAAAAACCCTCAGAATGTGTACATGGTAGAAGGATAACAATTTCCAACTTACATAATTACTCCTATAGATCTTAATGATGTTCAACTAAGATCTGGTAGGATATTAGAAAAGGAAAGACCTTCTGTAGTTATTCAAGAACAAGACACTTCTGAGGAAGATTATCTAAAAGTCAATAAAAGTTTTGAGGAAACATCCCTCCAAAACCAAAACATTGAAAAAGAAAAACAAAAAGAACTAGTGAACACAACTCCTATCATTGAGCAATCATCATCTACTTCTACAACTCCTTTTCCTGAGAGACTACAAATTGATTTTCTAGATGAATTGAAGAATGTCTGTATCAAAATTCCTTTGCTACAAGCCATTAGAGAAATTCCCATTCTAGCCAAAACAATAAAGGAGTTTAGCATCAAAAGACTAGGAAGAAAAGCAAAAGAAACAAAAAGAATTCACCTGGTAGGAAAGATAGCAGACATAGTGATGGGAAAAATTTCCATACAGAAGTATGTGGATCTAGGGAGTCCAATTGTCAAGACACATATAAATTGATTTGAAATTCCAAATACATTGATTGACTTAGGGGTAGCAATAAACATCATGAGTAGACAAACTATGGAGCAGCGTAAACTTCCTAATCTTCTTTACACACCTACCTTACTGCAACTTGCAGATAGATCAGTAATCAAACTAGATGGTGTGCTAGAAGATATTTTAGTCTCCTTAGATTCTTGCGAATATCCTGTTGATTTCATGATCTTAAATCCAAAGAATAATCTAGGAGGACACTCACTCATATTAGGAAGACCTTGGTTGGCCAAAGCTGATGCTTTTATTAGTTTTAGATCTGGTGACATGTATATTTCTGATGGTAATTCAACAAATAAATTTACTTTGTATCCTCTAGCAAAAGAAATCACAGAAATAGATGACAAGAAATGGATTGATGATGAAGATGATATTCAACCTCTCTTTACTATGCCAGAGATTAGTGAAGATAGTTAAATTTTGAATACGTTGGAAAATTTTGAAACATCTTCAGAATATGATCATGCACAATTTCAAGAAAAATCTAATGTTGAATACTTGTCATCTAGGTAGATGTCTCTATTCTATGGAAGAGTTTGGTAGCTCTACAATTGAAATTTTTCCAATTAGGATATTGAACATAAAGAAAAACTTGGAGAAACTACAACAAGAAGAGCTAACCAAAACATTACAAAAACATTCTGCTACATTTGCATGGGAGTACACCTACATGAAAGGTATTGATCCTAAGACTTGTATCCATCATATCTATATCAAGGAAAACATTAGACCAATTAGACAAACTCAAAGAAGAATGAATCCGAATCTTAGGGAAATTGTAAAAGAAGAGCTCCAAAAATTACTCAATGTAAACTTCATTTACCCAATTTCAGACAGCCAATGGGTTTCTCCTTTGATAATTGTGTCTAAAAAGAATGGTAAATGGAGGGTGTGCATTGATTACCGAGAATTGAATAAAGAAACCCTTAAAGATCACTTTCCTTTGCCCTTTATGGACCAAGTGTTAGATACATTAGCAGGTAAGAAGTATTTCTCATTCTTGGATGGTTTTAGTGGTTATAATCAAATTCAAGTAGCACCCGAGGATCAAGATAAAACCACATTTACTTGTTGATGGGGAACTTTTGCCTACCGAGTACTTCCTTTTGGGTTGTGTAATGCACCTACAACATTCCAAAGAGCAGTACTAGGATTTTTTTCTGATCTAATACATGATTGGGTAGAGGTATATATGGATGATTTTACAATGTATGGAAACACATTCGAAAAAGCTTTGGAAAATTTGGAAAAAGTTCTTAAAAGATGTAAAGAAACAAACCTTTCACTAAGCCATGAAAAATGTTTTATGATTTTTATAGAAGGTATTGTTTTAGGACATCACATTTTGGGAGATGGGATTAAAGTTGACAAATCTAAAGTTGAAGTCATCTCTAAGTTATCAATTCCAAATTGCCAAAAAGATGTTAGAAGTTTTCTAGGATTTACAGGATACTATGGGAGGTTTATAGAAAACTTCACTAAAATAGCATCTACACTCTTCAAATTGCTTACAAAAGATTGTGAATTCAGTTGGAGTCCTAATTTCCAACTAGCATTTGAAACCTTGAAAGAAAAAATTTCTGAAGCACCTATTTTAAGAGGTCCAAATTGGAAAATTCCTTTCCATATTTCCACAGATGCTTCAGATACAGCTCTAGGAGCTATATTGGGACAAAAATATTTGATTCCTTATGCCATTTACTATACAAGTAAGAATTTGACTCCCACTAAACTGAATTATACTGTGACTGAAAAAGAATTTTTAGTTGTTGTTCATGCAATTAATAAGTTCAAACACTAGATAACAGACTATGAAACCTTTGTTCATATAGATCACTCTGCAATTAGATATTTGATAAATAAACCTATTACTAATGGCAGAGTTACAAGATGGCTTTTACTTTTGCAAGAATTCAACATTACTGTGCTAGATAGACCTGGAAAACAAAACACAGTTGTTGATTTCTTGTCCAAGATTCTGAATATCAAAGAAAACTCTTTGGTTGAAGATAAGTTTCCTGATGAATATCTTTTTGCAGTAACTACTTAAACTCCTTGGTTTGTAGATGTTGCTAATTACTTGGTTACAGGGAAGTTACCTTCACATTTTTTTCCTAGAGAGAAAAGAAAGATTATTCAAGAAAGTGCAAGATATTCATGGATCACTAACGAATTGTATAAAACAGGGCCAAATCTTATGATCAAAAGGTGTGTCAGGGAAGATGAAATGCCTGATATTCTCAAAGCATGTCATGATGAGCCATGTGGTGGACACTTTGCTGACAAGAGGACAACCTATAAAATCCTTTCTTTAGGATATTATTGGCCATCCATCTTCAAAGATGCTAAAGAATATGTCAGGAGGTGCGACAACTGCCAAAGCGTAAGGAAACCTACTCCCTCAAATGAAATGCCATTACAAACTTAGGTACTTATTGAACCCTTTGAAAAGTGGGCTTTAGACTTTATTGGACCAATTAATCCTCCATCTAAGTAGAAAAAGTATATATTGGTATGTACTGATTATGTCGCCAAATGGGTAGAAGCCAAAGCATTACCTTTTGCTAACAAAAAATCTATAGTTAATTTTCTTTTTGAGGACATCTTCACTTGTTTTGGTGTTCCAAGAGAAATTGTGAAAAATCAGGGATCTCAATTCGCATCCAATGTGATGGAAAGGCTTATGGAGGAGTACAAGATCAAGCATAGGAAATCTAATCCCTATCATCCACAAGCGAATGGTCAAGTGGAGTCGACAAATAAAGCAATTGAAGGAATCCTCACTAAGATTGTACATCTACATAGAAAAGATTGGGCAAAAAGGATTCTTTAAGCCTTATGGGCCTATAGAACTACATGGAGGAACACAATAGGACATACACCCTATGAACTTTTTTATGGGAAACAAGTCATGTTTCCTATAGAGATCCAAATCAAAACTTTCAAGATGGCAGTTCGGTTGGGGATGGATTTATCAGAGGCTCAAAAGCAGAGATTGGAGCAATTAAATGAACTTGATGAAATCAGGCAAGAAGTAGTTCAAAGCATTGGTATTGTCCAACAATAGAGGGCTAAATGGCATGACAAATACATCAAGGACAAGAGGTTTCAAGAGGGAGATTGGGCACTGTTATTTGATTCAAAGATTAAAGATTTTCAAGGGAAGTTTCAAACTCAAGCTCTTTTAGTTCTCATTTCTTTAGGTTCTTAGCAGTATTTACAGAAGTTGGATTTAAGATTTTCTTAAGTACATTGTAAATCATTAGGGATTAAAGGATCAAAAACCCCCAAAACAACATAAAACTCAAAAAAAGATGAAGTAAGAAGGGTCATCTAGCACATATAGTGCACTACACTTTATCAGCTTACGATACCCTGATTGATAATTTATGTAGAGCAATTTAGGACACTAAATTGACCAAATAGTTTACTATTCAAATTTCATAGAGAAAACATGTGAATATTTATAGCATGAAGAGAAAACAATATATAAACATGAAGAGATAATGCTCATTTAGTTCCAACTGTGCATAAGAATCCAGTGAAATGTCTTTAGCTTTATTTCATGACCCAACAAAAACCAGTCCAGTCTTGAATATAATAGCTCCTTAGCTCGATATAAAATGTCTACAGAAATGTATTTTAATCCACACTAATTACTTCAAATTGTGAATTATTTATACAAAAAATGTTACAAAATATCTCATAACAATATGAGAATTATTCTAAGAAACTGAAAATATCTTCAAACATGAAGATAGAGACAGATGGAGAACTGTCTTCTTGCTGTCCCTTTTATTGTGACTGTGCTAGCTGTTGTAATTCGTATTTGGCTCTTTCAGTTGCTTTATAGTTGTGTGCTGGAATCACTTTTTGTCTTCAATCTACTGATACTCTTTACCTGATACACTTTGACTCTGTTTAATTTGTCTTACCTGGTTGCCTTATAGATTTACTGTAGTAACTTTATAGTAAATTAGTTAATTGCATCCACCATTCACCTTCAGGTAATTTCATCCTCAGCATTTTTCTATATGTCTCATCAGCCTCGGTATACTTGGAAAAATTTGGATTGGTGTCGAACAGGTGCTTTATCTCATGTTCTATAAAAAATAGATTTTGCAAACTATCATATAATGCCTTTCCAGTGGGCAGAGCTTTTACCCTTGAAGTACTAGCTTGGCTGCTAGCCAACTTGTTTAGTCTTTCAATGTAATCCTCTTGAGTCATCAGCTTGTCATGGATTACCATAGGACCGGGGGGTCCTTTTTCCTTTAAAATACCATTATTACCTTGTCATAAATCTGTCAACATCAGTTTGGATGCTTTGGCATCTTTTCTCGAGATTGAGAATCAGGTTCCTTTGGTTAGAATCTTCTTGATTTCAAATATGGTCCCTATTTTGTCTTCTATGCCCAGCTCATCTAGCTGATACCTGTTTTTACTGTATAAAATTTTTATCAATTGGTTGGCCTCTTTAGGTTTATCTCACAACTCTTCTCTTGTTTTATGAATTGTTTCTGTGGCCACTTTTACCAATTCAGTTTGATCAAAAATTACTTGAATAGATGGCAAAACATCATTAACAGAGTCAATGATGTTGGCCCAGAGTATTTCCTTCGTATCTCCTAGTGGCTGTTGCAATGCCAAGTCCTTTTCAAGGACCTTTATCCTTTCTCCCATTCTTTGATTCTTCTGAGCTTCTTCCTTCTATTGTATCAGTGCAAGTTTGTAGTCAGTCTCCAAACTTGACACTTTTTACCTAAGCTTCTTAAGCTTAGTAGCCTGGATGCTCATTTCCTCCATGGCTTTTACCAATTCAGCTATATTTTCTGCGGATGTCCTTGCACTTGAAGATGTACCTATGATTGGCATAGCTGTAGCTGGTGGAACCGTTGGTGCTAAAGAAGCAGCCAATGTGGAGGGTACTGTTGTAGAGACTGTAGGAATAACAGTCTAAGGAGTGGTGGCCAACTCACTCTGTTTAGACTATATCAAGTTATCCAGCTCTTTCTCTGTTTCTTTTAGTTGATCATTTAGCTTAAGAACTAAGTCTGTAAGCTCTTCCTCCTTCTGAGTTTCCAATAATTCAGCTGTTTGTGGATGATGTAGAGGAGGAATTTTAAGCTATTTTTTAAACGCAGCTATATCATCATTTTTCTTTTTAATTAGCTTTTCTACAGCCTTTACATCCTTGGGATCATGTCCCATCTATATGATTAAGTCCTCTAAGTACTTTATTCTAGTATCCTTGGCCTGTGAAGAGACCTTCTCTAACTGGAATTGTGCTGATATATTATTCAGCGAATTTCGGAGTCGATGTGCAATAATGGCCTTGCTGGTCAAAGTAGAATAGACCATTTCCCTGGTATGTTTGTGTAATTCTATTTGGTCGATAGGATAAATATCCTTTGCCAACACCTCAAAATCTATTTTCAAATAATCTGATATGGACCTGGGCTGTTGTGTTGTAGGCTTCATGAAAGTCATTTGCATTCTACCTTATTTTACATCAAAGGCTGACATTAGCCTTGTTTGATTAGTAGGAGCCAATTTAAGGTATTGTGCATAACTTTGGGCCTTCAAGCTTTCATTTCTAGCCTTTATTTCTTTGTATTTTTCTCTAATGTCCTGGTTCTTGCCTGTTGGAGCCCTAAAGGAGGATGCTTCCATGCTCTATTGTCTCTCCAACATTTGAGCCTGTGAAGTGGAAGGTTCTTGTGTACCTCCAGTGGGAGTTGTTTGCCTGCTTTCTACTCTTTCTGTACCTATAGTTCTAACTGTTTCCTTTGTGAACTCCTATTCTGAAAATGGATTCAACCTTTGCCTTTTAACATAAGTCTGTGCAACAGGTCTACTAGGAGTGGCCTCCTATCTATTTCTTTTTAGATTCCTATCCTCATTTAGAGGAGTCTGTACAATAGGAGGATTACTCATGATGTGTTTTGGTTGAGCCAACTCTTCTGATATGTCTAGTTGTTCAGATTCCTCTTGCTCTTGAAGTTCTTCTTCTGGTGGTTGCTCACTGTGTTCCTGTGTCTCCCTTTGGGAGTGGGATCCTTCTGGCACCTATACAAAGGAATATTCACCAAGTCTTCTTTCTAAATCAATAAACACATTATTGACAACAGTTTCTGTGTTATCCCTGTCTACTAGAGTGTTCTACACCCATTCCAGTTGATTTGCATATTGTTCTATTTCAGGAATTCAATGGTGGATGTAGGGAGACAATTTGTTTTTCTGTCTTCTATTACAAATGACATCAAAGGGATCATATCTCCAGATGAAACTTTGTTTGAGTATGAGCCCTTGAAGAATTTCCTCTGCAACTCTCCCAGCTTCTCTATTGTTACACACAAAGGGGACTAGCTGATCATTTATTCAGAGCTATGCTTTTTTCTTGGCCTTTATGAAATGCACCTCATCAGAGTTGATTATTTTCTTGTAGTACTCCAGAGCAAATAATCTCATTGGGAGGTATGTTGGCAATTTGTAAGGTGCCAATTCGCAGCCATAGATTTTGATTCAGTGTGATTTTGGTACAAGTACCAATCTCCCACTTTGTACTGTTTGGACCCTGATATATACACTAATTCTTTGAGGATGGCTTCCTATCAACATGGTTGCTATTGGATGCACAAATAGATTTATAAAATTTGTATAGGTGTATGGAGATTCATATTTTTGGATTAAAGGTGTCCAGAATAATACTGACCTAGGATTGCCTCTGGTGTCAAGCTTCTGAACAATGAAGGGAAATTTGTCAGATTGATAATAAAGGAAAATATGATATAACACTCATGAGTATTTGAATACTCTCTCATTTTTCAATCTCATGAACTGATCATGCATTTTGTCTAAGAGAAATTTTTCATAGTCAAACATGATGGCAAGGGACTTCCCAGGAGTGAAAATGGAGATGTAGGCAAGAATAATCTCATCTACATACTCAATAGTAGTATAGCCTAGAATGTTGGATATCATTGATATGATGTCTTTTCCAATCTGAGAAAAAAAGGATGACATGTAAAGAGGGGGATCCTTTGGTATGTGTTTTTCTTCTACAATGAAAGTCTGGAGTATTTGTGCAATTTTGGAATGGGGGAGTTTAGGGAATCTATCAATTAAATCTCCAATAGCAAGGGGAGTAAGATTTTGACCAGGTTGTAGCTACAACATTTCATTTATGGACTCAGTGGTGATGGTGAAAAGTGTTGTTTGGTCGGGGGACATTACCACTCTTAATGTGGGATTGTAGCTAGCATGAAAATAGTGAACAATTTCTGGGAAGATATGGATGCTGGGGAATTGGTACTTGGGCAGGTTTGATTCCCAGAGACCTATTATGTATGCATGGTTCAAGTACTGGTCTCTGTACCTGCAACACAATTTCAATGGGGATTATTCAACAGAGATGTCTTTAATTTGAAAGTCTTTATCTGCTAACGGGAGATGGTCTAAATCTCCGTGAGGAGTAGAAATGGGAAGGATATTCAATGCAAGTGGCACAACCATCCTTGGTTCTTGTGGATTCAAGGATGAGGGCAAAGGGTTTTATATGAAATTGGGGGCCAATTGGTTTAGTTCGGAATGGTTTGGAGTTATTGGGCACCTGTTTTACTTAATTACTTAACAGTTTAAAGCAATTGAGTACAGGTTTGGGAATTAAACAGGGTTTCTTAGTGAATTTGGGTAAATACATGGTTTCAGCTCTGGATAGATTGATGGGTGACTGTACATGGTTTGCAGGAAGTGTTCGTGCCTGAAGGTTGGTCTGGAAGTTTAGCAGCTTCAGTAGGTTGACAGTTGGATGTGGGTTGACGGTTGCACATGCTTTGGTGCTTGCATGGAGGTCTGAGCGTTCTTTTTCACGATAAAACCAAAAACAATGTTTTTTTTAAGTTTTATTCGCAAAGTCAATCGTTTCAGTAGGTACACAGGGATAGGTACGTTTAGAGTTAAGTGGGGGATGAGATGTTTTGTCATCTAGCGGGAGGTGGTAAGTGGTTTCATTTCGCACAGCTTTTGGGATGGAGCCGTTTTGAAGGAAGGCCGCCCGATATGAGCATCAACCGTCAGATCAAATGGAACTGATCGCACAATGATTGGGGCGGGGATTTGACGTGAAGTTTAATAGAGGGGCCGGTGGGGTTTTAAGTGTGGCAAGGTTTAATTAATGAAGGTTTATGGCGGATTAAGGGCATCAGGGGTAATTTCATTGGTGGGGTCAATGATTAATTAACCATAGGTTGATTAATTAATCTGTTTTATTAGACGGAGGGGTTTTGGTTATTAATTAGCCATTGATTGAATAATTAACCATTTTAGTCATTCACGATACTAATAAAGTTTATGTTTCAAGCTTCAGGGTGACATATTAATATAGGGGTTTTATTAAATACATAGGGGAAAGGGTTATTTTTCAGGAGTTAATACTTAAATTAAGTTAAAGTTAATATGAATTGGAAGTGGAAAATAACTTAGCACCAAGTCAAATGTGTATTTATAATTTATTTGTTTTTTATAAACACATTATAACCTAGGCTTAGTGTTATTTTCGTGGGTTTCTTTGAAAAAGGGGTTTGCTTGGGGGGTGATCTCTTTTCTAAGGTTTTATCCTTAGGGAAAAGGGGTTTATTAGGGAAAATGAGTGAATTATGGAGGGGGTGAATGCTTATGAGGCGACTTTTAGCACATAGGACCTATAAGTTATTGTGTCAAGGGTCTGGTCCCTCCAAAAGTCAGAGAAATTCTCTGAGCCACTTTAACTTAAGATTTTAGGTACTTTAAGACTTTATTTGGAAATTAGTTAAGTGAGAAATGTAATGAATGAGGGAGGTTAATTAATTGACTTCGTGTACTTTGGTAAATGCTCAATATACTTAGAAATTTGATGACGAAGATGAATAATATGATCTTTTCTATTCAATCATCACAATTCTGCAGCCATTCAACTACTTACCCATCTACTCATCCTACCATTTTTCTTCTCTTTATTAGGGTGCACTTAAGCTGGCAAACCCTTATCAAAACTTTTTCTTTTCTTTTACAAAAGTAATCTATCTAAAACTAACCTTATTACATCCAAGGGCTCAGATTAAACAATTGAGGTCCTTTTTATTTACTCGACCTATCTACTTAACTGCCAAGATTAAATAGTTTGGTCAGATTTTATTCTCAATCTCTAAGCATAAAATTCAAAACATGGAATAACCAAGATTAAACTGTTTGATTACCATGGATTGTGGCATGAATAACAAGTTTCACACAATCTTTTATCCTGCATCAAAAGTAAATAGTAGTGGCATTTTGACTTGCGCACTTTCATGGTCTTTTCTTTCTCAGGGTTCATTTTTTCATCTTTTTTGACCTTTTTATTCTTTTTGTCATTTGATTTTTCTTTAAGGACATACCCTCTTTACATTTTTTTTAATTTTTTTTTGAGTTTTTGAATATGGAAAACATTTGCAGAAAGCAAAGGTATGTACATATTATTGATTTAACCTCAGCTATTTAAAAATTATGACTCTTATTGGTATAGGAACCTATCAGACCCTTCACCATTTTAGATGTAAATTGAGATCTTTGATCTGTTACAATTTCTATTGGAACACCAAAAAGAGTGAAGATGTCCTCAAAAGGAAAATTAACTACAAATTTTTCATTAGCAAAAGGTAATGCTTTGGCCTCTACCCATTTAGTGACATAATCAGTGCATACCAATATATACTTCTTTTGCTTAGATGAAGGATTAATTGGCCCAACAAAATATAAGGCCCATTTTTCAAAAGGTTCAATGAGCACCTGAATTTGTAGTGGCATTTCATTTGAAGGAGCAGTTTTCCCTACCCTCTGGTAGTTGTCACACCTCCTGACATATTCTTTGGCATCTTTGAAGATGGATGGCCAATAATATCATAAAGAAAGGATTTTATAGGCTGTCCTCTTGTCAGCAAAGTGTCCACCACATGGCTCATCATGACATGCCTTAAGAATCTCAGGAATTTCATCTTGCCTGTCACTTCTTCTTATCATAAGATCTGGGCCTATTTTATACAATTCATTAGTGATCCATGAGTATCTTGCACTTATCTAAATTATTTTTCTTTTTTTCTCTAGGAAACAAATGTGAAGGCAATTTCCTTGTGACTAAGTAATTAGCAATATCTACAAACCAAGGAGTTTGAGTAGTCACTGCAAAGAGATATCCATCAAGAAACTTATCTTCAATCGAAGTGTCATCTTTGATATTCTGAATTCTGGACAAGAAATCAACAACAATGTTTTGTTTTCCCAATCTATCTAGCACAGTAGTATTGAATTATTGCAAAAGTAAAAGCCATATTGTAACTCTGACATTAGTAATAGGTTTATTCATTAAATATCTAATTACAGAGTGATATCTATGAACAAAGGTTTCATAGCCTGTTATATAATGTCTGAATTTGTTGATAGCATGAATAACAACTAAAAATTCCTTTTCAATTACAGTATAGTTCAACTCAATGGGAGTCAAATTCTTACTTGTATAGTAGATGGCATAGGGAATCAAGTCGTTTTGTCCTAATACAGCTCCCTGAGCTGTATCTAAAGCATCTATTGAAATGTGAAAAGTTAGTTTCCAATTTGGACCTCTCAAGGTGGGTGCTTTAGAAATTTTTGTTTTTAAAGTCTCAAATGCTAATTGGCAGTCAGGATTCCAATTGAATTCACAATCCTTGGTGAGTAATTTGAAAAGTGGGGATGCTATTTTAGTGAAATTTTCTATAAATCGTCTATAGTGTCCTATGAATCCTAGAAAACTTTGAACATCCTTTTGGCAAATTGGAATTGATAATTTAGAGATGAATTCAACCTTAGATTTATCAACTTTAATCCCATCTCCTGAAATGTGATGCCCTAAAACAATACCTTCTGTAAACATCATAAAACATTTTTCATGACTTAGTGAGAGGTTTGCTTCCTTACATCTTTTAAGAACTCTTTCCATATTTTCCAAAGCTTCTTCAAATGTATTCCCATAGACTATAAAAGCATCCATATATACCTCTACACAATCATGTATTAGATTAGAAAAAATTCCTAGTACTGCTCTTTGGAATGTTGTAGGTGCATTACATAACCCAAAAGGAAGTACTCAGTAGGCATAAGTTCCCCATGGACCAGTAAATGTGGTTTTATCTTGATCTTAAGGTGCCACCTGAATCTAATTATAACCACTAAAACCATCCAAGAATGAGAAATACTTCCTACCTACTAATGTATCTAACACTTGATCTATAAAGAGCAAAGGAAAATGATCTTTAAGGGTATATTTATTCAATTCTCGGTAATCGATGCACACCCTCCATTTACCATTCTTTTTAGGCACAATTACTAAAGGGGAAACCCAATGGCTGTCTGAAATTGGGTAAATGAAGTTTACATTCAACAGTTTTTGCAACTCTTCTTTCACAATTTCCCTTAGATTTAGATTCATCCTTCTCTGAGGTTGTCTGATAGGTCTACAATTTTCCTTAATGTAGATGTGATGTATACAAGTCTTAGGACTAATTCCTTTCAAGTCAGTATATTCCCATGCATATGCAACAAAATGTTGTTGTAATGTCTTGATTATCTTTTCCTATTGTAATTTCTCCAAGTTATTGTTTATGTTCAATGTTCTTCTTGGAAAGATTTCAATTGTAGAGCTACCAAATTCTTCCATAGAATAAAGAGACATCTGTCTAGATGACAAATATTCAATATTTGATTTTTCTTAAAATTTATCATGTTCATATTCTGGAGATGATTCAAAATTTTCCATTGTATTTAAGATTTGAATATCTTCACTAATATCTGAAATAGTAAAGAGAGGCTGAATATCATTTTCATCATCAATCCATTCCTTGTCATCTATTTCTGTTATTGTTCTTGCTGGAGGATATAGAGTGAATTTCTTTGTTGAATTCTCATAAGAAATATACATATCACCAGATCTACAGCTAATGAAAACATTAGCTGTGGCCAGCCAAGGTCTTCCTAATATGAGTGGATGTCCTCCTAGATTGTTCTTGGGGGTTAAGATCATAAAATAAACAGGATATTCCCAAGAATCTAAGGATAATGAAATATCTTCTAACACTCCATCTGGTTTGATTACAAATCTGTCTGCTAATTGTAGTAATGTAGGTGTGTAAAGAAGATTAGGAAGCTTGAGCTGTTCCATGGTCTTTTTGCTCATGATGTTTATTGCTACCCCTAAATCAATCAATGTATTTGGAATTTCAACTCCATTGATATGTGTTTTCATAATTGGACCAGGGAAAATTTTAAGAACCCCCCTAAATTTATATATGTAATAAATGGGTGAATCCCCATGATACATAGGAAAAATGGAAGGTGATTTTATCAATAATATAATATGTATATATAATTTTTTTGGCGAATCTCTCAGCAAATTATATTATCTTTTAAAATAATGGTGAATCTTTCATTGGATTATAAAATCTTGTAAGATCTTGGCGAATATTTCAGTGAATAATAAAGGCTTTGTAAAGGGCTAAAAAAGTTCATAATGAGTATTTCTTGTAATGATTATGAACCTTGTTTTCTAAGCAATCCTTTGAGGACTGAAATATGTATATTACTCATATGGAATATAAATATATTTCTCATGTATTGGAATATAAATATATGAATGATGAGTGGGAAATGAGCCACAATAAGTCCTTAGAAAATTGACATAAAGAAGATAAGTGCAAAAAATTAAAAAGGTGAAAATGGAAAAATTGAGAAGAAATACAAGGGAAAAACGGTGAAACAACAAATTAATAATTCATGGGAGGAACAATGATTAGAGATAGTGAGGGAAGATGTTCCCTTAGCCTAGGGGTAACAAAGGTAGAGATTAGAACTCTCACTTATGCAAGTGTAGCTAAACAAACATTAAGCTCTATTCTAGTCATGAGAGGGAGGAAATCTGGGAAAGAAATGTGAGAACAAGAATTTAAATGGAACAAAGCATTGGGATTACAATCCTTGCTTGTTGAGTTTGGGTACTTCCTTTGAGGCCTATTGAAAAATTATGAATGATCTATCTATGTATCTTGTTATATAATTAGTTTGTAACATAGTTGCCAAGTAGCTATGTTAGAGCATGGATTTTGTGAAATGTTTTTTACTCATCCTACCTATCTTTAGATGGAGATGAACAAATATGAGTATTGGAGATAGAATTATCCCATTTTTTTGTTGTAACAAATTGTACAAGTATAGCCATGTCCATCATTAAGTATGCCCCAACTGTATCAACAATATTTCCAAACAAAAAACTTTTTAGTACTAAAAAGCATAAAAAATCCAACATTACATACTAAAAGAACATATTAATAAAATATTCATGGTGAAAATCAGCATGAAAGGTTATACCGCATAAAGGTTTGCAATAGAAATCAGCCTTAAAACTCCTGCGGCCAAGCAAAAAAAATCATAATAAGCCTGTGTCTCCCTTGGAATTTTATGTATCAAGATGAAACCCCAAAATGCAAAGCCCTAGCTGAAAATAAGTGAGAACCCCTCGCATCAGTCAAAGAAGAGGTTTCTGCCCTGCAAAAATGCTCAACATTTCAAAGTGACGTCCATAAAATGTAAAGCCCTACATATATTCACAAGAGCTAAGAAGGAAGATGAGATTTTACTATTTGTGATCAAGTAAATAGCCTGATCATGATTTAAGTAATGTTTTGTTAAATTTCGAGGGTTGCGGCTTGCAATTCAACTCAAAAAAATTATAATGTAATTAACTTATTTATTCTTTATCTTACAGTGTTTTTTGAATTGCTAGTTTTTACATCTTAGTATCATCCTCCCAGCAATCTAAGCGCAAAGAAGCCTATCATGTGGCAAGGAATCTTTTTTTCTACTAGGTTTGGATTTTAGACCATCATTGGAAAACTTGGCTCAGTGTGAACAAAAATAAATTTTGAATATTTAGTTTTTAAATATGTACTAATTAAAAAAGATTTTTACGCCGTAAGGCGTTTCCCTTTGAAATCAATTTTCCTCTTGGGTTACGTGTACATTTCTGAGCCTTTGATTTAAGTGTTAGACGATGAAAATAATCTTACCCATCCAATTGATTAGACTGGTATACAATGCGACCCAGCAGATCGGCGCTTGCCCTCGCTCGACGCTACAGAATGGTTGCTCGGCATCAGGAATGTATTTCCATTTTAGTTTGTCTGCAGAACGGTCCCAGTGGGGAGGAGATTTGCCAAATGGGCCATGCTTGCAAATGTTTGGTTCACAATCCTTTGGATCATAGTGTTCCTGCACTGATCCCCATTGATTATTTCATCTGAATCCCCGGTTTTCTTATGAAATTCATAGCCATTGCTTTCAGGGATAATTTCTGAACCCCATCCTTCTTCTTTAACAATTAGAGATTATGTGATTTCACCTGTGCTTCCCATGTCTTCACCTCTGATTCTGCAATAATTCATAGTGGGGTTTCAAGATATTTGAATCTATCGGCCATTGCCTGTGTTTATATCATATACGCGTAATATTTTTTTGTTGTTTTATGTGGAGTGTAAGTTAAATAATTGGGTTTTTTTTGTTGCATGGTTGCGCACCTTGCACACTGCTCTTCTAAAATCAGAAGCCGAGATTTAACGACACGGAATACATTGCTTCACATTCTGGTTATGTAAAATTTCATGGATTTAGATGTCAACTCAACATCAATGAACTGAAGTGAAGCTGGTGCAAGCTAACCCATAGCCTCAGAGTTAGCCAACATGTGATATACTTTCGTTGATGATATATTCTGACCCTCAGAACATACCCAGTTTGCTACAGGACCCATGAGATGATTCCAGGAGGTCTCGGTCAGCCTTAAAAGGGCTTGGATTATCACCACTAGATGCCTTGGACTGTCACAGGTCCACTTCTAGACTTCGGTCTGCCGCGGGATGGCTACGGGAATTGCGATCTGTTACAGAATGGTTGCTCGGCATCAGGGTATGCATTTCCATTTTAGTTTGTCCGCATATATATTGGGTGCCAATGGTTATACTATATTGTATAAGGCAGTTCTGGAAGATGGGCTGACTTTTGCAGTAAGGCAACTTGGTGATGGTGGTTTGGAAAGGTACAAGGATTTTGAAGCAGAAGCTAAAGCAATCGATAGGGTTAAACATCCCAACATTGTTCGCCTCCGAGCTTTCTATTGGGGTATAGAGGAAAAACTGTTGGTTTATGACTACATTCCACATGGAAGCTTGGCAAATGCCTATTATGTTGGGTTCTCTTGTTCTCTTTTTTCCATTTCATGTATATCTGCAGGAAATCTCGTTCAATTCGTTTCTACATGGTTGTTTTTTATTTTTTTTACAAAGATAGCCCTCCAATCGCTTGCATATTATGAGTTTCTTATGGATTCCACAATCTCCCCTATTTAGCTACTGTACCTTCAGCTAATACATAGTCATTTGAAAAAGATGTGCCTTCAGCTCCCGTATCTATTTTTTCACCATCTTTATGACTGCAATCAGATTAGATAAACATTGAATAGCTCTAATTTTCAATTTTAGTCACCCTATCTTGGGCCAAACTTTTGAACATTATGGCACCTCTTTCATTACAAGCATCAGGGGAATTGACATTATTACAAAGATTTTGGTTGATGTTGTATGTATCAGGTTCCGTCCCCGTATATTGGTTGATGTAACAAAGGTGGATCTGAGTACCACTGTGTTGGGATTCAAGATATCAATGCCTATTATGATTGCTCCAACTGCCATGCAAAAGATGGCTCATCCCGAAGGTATGCATTAGAGTATTGTATTACAGTTAACATCCTACTTTGATGCATATATTTTCTGAAAGTGAATCCATCATCTTTTATGGGAGAGTATGCTACTGCAAGAGTTACTGGAACTATAGTGGTTTGGGCATTGGTTTTCTCTTTGTGGGATCGATCTTCTGAATGTTTTAATTTCCTTCTAGCTATTAAGGATTTAAGAAATTATAATGATTTTGGATTTTGAAATAGTTTGTTGTGTTGATAAAAATTGAGGCTTGGACATATTTTTTGTAGACGCTTTCTTCATGGGCTACATCAAGTGTTGAAGAGGTTGCTTCAACTGGACCAGGCATTCGCTTTTTTCAACTTTATGTAAGTTTATCATTTCCACCCATATGATTGTCTTCCCATGTTTTCTGAGATGTAATTGAGTTCATATCCATCCAATTGTATTATAGGCTCCTAAACCAATGGTAAGATCAATTATATTGCGTTGGGTTTACTAAATGTGGATGTATGAGTGGTGTTAAAATTTAGATGTCATTGCTGGCAGGTTTACAAGAATAGGAATGTTGTTGCACAACTTGTTAGAAGAGCGAAGAGGGCTGGTTTTAAGGCAATTGCACTGACTGTGGACACACCTCGACTTGGGCGGAGGGAGTCTAACATTAGAAATAGGTAGTGAAAAATAATTCTATTTTAGATTTGCTGACAAACTCAAAGAATCCCAAATAATTTGACACCTCACAGAAAGATGATTCCTATTCCTAAACTTCTCGTTTTCACTTTCAAAGTTATATTTCTTGAAGTTGGAACCAAACTCTATATTCCAGCTCTCCTTGCTTATGTAGATATGGGGATCTTGTATAATCTCTCTTTAGTTCTTTGATGTAACAACCTTCGTTCACATCTATGATGCTTCTGCCAAAAAAAACCTGCAACTTTCACTTTCCTTCATTTTCTTATTCCTGGTGTTTGTATCCTTCAGAAAATATAGAAAAGACTTTCAAGGTCTACAGTTTCATACACAGTCATTCTAAAAGGCATAGAGAAATCAGCCTCACTGGTGATGGCTTCAATTTCAGGGACTCGAGCAATTACCAAGCCAGTGGGATACTTCTGAATAAGCCTGCAGACTATTTGGAATAGTAGCAAATGAAAATTCACTATAATATGAAATGCCACCAAGGTTAGTTGATAACAATCTAGCTCTCAATAAAAATCAGAACATTGTGGAATTTTTTAGGATCAGAAGCGACGCTAGGGTTAGAAAAAGCATTTAGCACCTATAATGTATCAAACTTAAATTAAGTCAGAAGTCTGACCAACTATTCTTTATCCCATGAGGTAAGAAAATCAATAGTTCAGAAGCTCATTGAATAATGGGATTGTTTGACAGGCCGGTGGATTGCAATTGACTGGTTCTGTTCAAGATATCATGTGGTATGACCCTACTTGCATTAACAACATAGGTGTTCGTGTCAAGATAGAAATAGCAATGTACAGTGAAACTGGTTCTATTATTAGTTTGTAAAGCTTAAGTGTGACCATGGCAACATTGGCCATCTTAGTTTTCTTGAAGTATCGATGACTTGGTAAAAACTTTAATTATAGCAGGTTCGTGGCAACAGGTTGAGGGATTCATCAGATGTTGCAACCTTGAAGCCCTATGCCCTTACTATTGTAGAGGGTAACCAATAACTCTGCTCCCCCATCTGAACAAGTCAGGGGAGATAGCTAGAAATTTTGTCTTGCCTTTCTTTAAAATA
The DNA here is from genome assembly GCA_031772625.1 of Pinus tabuliformis. Taxonomy (NCBI): domain Eukaryota; kingdom Viridiplantae; phylum Streptophyta; class Pinopsida; order Pinales; family Pinaceae; genus Pinus; species Pinus tabuliformis. The sequence continues at coordinate 1,442,813,974 of CM062817.1, read as the reverse complement.
TAAATGTTTTTATCTTGAAAAGGGGTCAGGAATAATGTTAAATCATAATATTAGAAAATTGTTCTCTTGTTCCTTGAAGTGATATAAACTGAATTTCTACTTGCATATGTGCTTCAAATATATATGCAAAGAAGAATATGCATTGTTTATACTCAAAGTTTGCATAATACTCTATATATGATTTTCATTTATTTTTCTTTTGCAGAGGACTACACTGAACAGCATGCAATTGCACACATTAGAAGATTACTGGACATTGTTGCCTGTACAACATGCTTTACAAATTTTTATTAAAATTGGATAATTGTGTTGCAAATTTAAATTGTGGCTATGCATGGGTAATGCCTGCTTATATTTTGGCATTTTTGAATTTTGAATTTTCAATCTAGTTTTTTTTTAAATAATCTTTTTCCTGTTAACAGATTTAGTTTATACACGGTTTAGCCTTAGTAAAAGCATTAATCTATTTCTTATGTGTTTTTTGGGTTCTAGGCATTTAATATAGAATGGTGTTTCCTTCCTTTTAGGATTTGGTATATTATTTATACTGAGGTAAGAGAAGTCCAAAGGAGGCCTTTTTCTGTTATGGCCTTGTATATCTTTGTCTCAGCTACAAAGGATTAAATCCTTGCTTTTCCATGTGATGTAATGAAATAAAAACTAGCTGTAGAGAATATTGTAGAATGCATCTTATTGCAAGCCTGTCATGCTAATAATTGAGAATTTGACATTGCCAGAGTCTTCTTAAAAATTTCAATATTTGTACAGTTTAGGATTGTAGCAAAGCTCAGGGATCAAACTTAACTCCATGCTTGAATTGCCTGGAGGGTTGGTTGCTCTTTTAACTGCTGATCACAGGCTTGAGGCCAATCTTGAAGAGTAAGATTCTTGCCATGATGCAGAACAAACCATGACCCTTTGTGCTATACGAGTGTCTGTATTCCTTTGGTCAGTTGATTGTGGAAACCAGTCTTTGTTTAGCCAGTTTATTGTTTCAAGCTCTTGATTTGTATTGATATATGATACTGTAGGAGAGAGCGCATAATGGCCAGTGGTGGTGAGATTGGTAGATTGAATACTGTTGGTGGAGCCGAGGTAGGAATCTGCACAATATTTTGTGGGATATATAGACATAAAGAAGTAAATTTACATACTACAATAAAGGCTCATAAAACTTGACCGTGCTTCTTTTGTGCAAATTTATGATTGCTAGTCACAATCAGATGTTTTTATCTTCGCTAAAGTGCGTCATATGTGTTCATTTTAGCTTTGATGAGTTTATAAGCATCAAAGTTATTTACATATGGTGTACCATTCTACTACAAAATGGCCTATCCTAGACTTACACTTGCAGTTTCTTCCGTAAAAGTACTAATAATTTAAAAATTACTGTGCTTAAATTTTATCTACAAGGCCTCCATTAGGCTTGACATAAAAGCTCTTATATTTTATCTATCTCATGTTTAATGGCCATGCTTGCTTTCCAAGCCATTTTCTAAACTGAATTGTTCTCTTACCAGAATTATCAACAAATTTTTCAACAGCTGTAATTTGGAACATTTTCTTTGTACTTGTAGATTGGACCATTGAGATGCTGGCCGGGAGGTCTCTATCTGTCTAGGTCTATTAGGGATATGGATGTGGGCGAGTTCATTGTGCATTTTTGAATTTTCAATTTTCAATCTGGTTTTTTTTTAAATAATATTTTTCATGTTAACAGATTTAGTTTATACTCAGTTCAGCCTTAGTAAAAGTTTTAATCTATTTCTTATGTGCTTTTTTGGGTTCTAGGCATTTAATATAGAATGGTGTTTCCTTCCTTCTAGGATTTGGTATATTATTTATACTGAGGTAAGAGAAGTCCAAAGGAGGCCTTTTTCTGTTATGGCCTTGTATATCTTTGTCTCAGTTACGAAGGATTAAATCCTTGCTTTTCCATGTGACGTACAGAAATAAAAACTAGCTGTAGAGAATATTGTAGAATGCATCTTGTTGCAAGTCTGTCATGCTAATGATTGAGTATTTGACATTGATAGAGTCTTCTTAAAAATTTCAATATTTCTACATTTGAGGATTGTAGCAAAGCTCAGGGATCAAACTTAACTCCATGCTTGAATCACCTAGAGGGTTGGTTGCTCTTTTAACTGCTGATCACAAGCTTGAGGCCAATCTTGAAGAGTAAGATTCTTGCCATGATGTAGAACAAACCATGACCCTTTGTGCTATACGAGTGTCTATATTCCTTTGGTCGGTTGATTGTGGAAACTAGTCTTTGTTTAGCAGTGTATTGTTTCAAGCTCTTGAGTTGTACCGATTTTATCCATTTACTGGAGGAAAAAAATACCTGGTCACAATGTGTCTGTTTGATTTAGACTCATAATTTTTTGTTTCAATAGCTATCGAATGTTTGAGGAAGGAAACTAATGGTGTTTGGGATGCATAGAGCTCTTAGAAGGCTACAAATTGCTGCCGAGGCTTGCCAGTAGAACTTGCTGCAAAACAAATTGTTAAGGTACAAATACTGTTGCCAAAGATAAGCGATCAATGTCACCATCTTTAAGTTTATTTTCTATCCTAGCCTAACCGATTTAGCTGTAGGAGGCTTTGAGGATAAGAGGACTTAGGGACAACACTACATGCATTGTAGTGGATTTGATCCCACCTAAGAAATCCGCACCACCAGCTCCAGTTAAGAAGGAAGGCAAATTTAAGAATTTTTTCAGAATGAAATCCACTGATTCATCGTCTAATTCAATTGAAAAGAAGCAAAATATAGACATTGTCCAAGAAATCTTTGAGGACGGGTCAACAATGCTCACTGAAAGGTAGATAGCCATTTCTAGCTTAGCATCCTTGCAGTAGATTATGTTTTGTAAACACAGACTTATCAATGGATTCAGAACAAAGCATGATAAACTGTATCTGAGTTGCTGCTCCTTGAATGTGGACAATCTATGTTTACAAATTTTTATTAAAATTGGATAATTGTGTTGCAAATTTGAATTGTGGCTATGCATGGGTAATGCCTGCTTATATTTTGGCATTTTTGAATTTTCAATTTTTCAATCTGGTTTTTTTTTTTAAATAATCTTTCTCCTGTTAATAGATTTAGTTTATACTCAGTTCAGCCTTAGTAAAAGCATTAATCTATTTCTTATGTGTTTCTTGGGTTCTAGGCATTTAATATAGAATGGTGTTTCCTTCCTTTTAGGATTTGGTATGTTATTTATACTGAGGTAAGAGAAGTCCAAAGGAGGCCTTTTTCTGTTATGGCCTTGTATATCTTTATCTCAGCTACGAAGGATTAAATCCTTGCTTTTCCATGTGATGTACTGAAATAAAAACTAGCTGTAGAGAATATTGTAGAATGCATCTTGTTGCAAGTCTGTCATGCTAATAATTGAGTATTTGACATTGCCAGAGTATTATTAAAACATAAATGCTTCCAAGTTTTAATATTTTAAAATATGCTGAAAGCCTGTTTATGATTAACTGCATCTTCGTAGTAGTTCAAAATGTTAACAAATCTCACACGTGAAAAGTTCAATCTAAAATCTTGAAAATTGTGACTGATTCAAAGCGCTTTGGAAACTAGATAAACCAATTGATTATGCCTTTTATTATAACTATTCGATCAAATGTTGCATAGAAGCGCAAGGTTAATAGTTGCCCAAATTGAAACTGAATAGTGCTTAAGGTTTAGTGATTCTTCGTCAGTAGGTTGCCTGAAAATTCAATAACTTTGTGATCTCTGAAATCGAAAATCAATACTTGCATGCAAAGATACTTGAAGAGCCTGAAGCGGTCTATGAAGTAGAGTATGAGCTTCCTTAAGAGAATATCGTTGCTGATGCCCCTGGAGAAAGGTTGATGGAGGAAGATGATAGCGTTAAGGGAGTGCGGAATGAAGGGGAGGAGGATTCATCCACTGCAGTTGAAACAAATTTTGATGATATGGCAGAAACTGCAAATTTGGATTTGAGCTGGAAAAATGAAGGTGATATGGTGATGTAGGGATTCACATCTGGTGTTGGAACTCGATGGTTTAGAGCTCCGGAGTTGCTCTACGGAGCAATGATCTATGGAAAAGAAATTGATTTGCGGTCGTTAGGTTGCATTCTGGGGGAGCTCTTGATTTTAGAACCTCTCTTTTCTGGGACTTCAGACATTGATCAACTTAGCAGACTGGTTAAAGTTCTTGGGAGTCCAACAGAAGAAAATTGGCCTGAATGCTCCAATATTCTTGATTATAGGAAACTTTGTTTTTCCTGGCGATGGAAGCTCCGTTGGTCTGAAGAACCATGTCCCCAATTGCTCAGACAACGTGTTTTCTATTTTGGAAAGACTTGTTTGCTATGACCCTGCAGCTAGGCTAAATTCTAAAGAGGTACTTGAGAATAAGTATTTTGTTGAGGATCCTTATCCTGTCCTTACCCATGAATTGAGAGTTCCCTCACCTTTGAGGGAAGAAAACAATTTTTCAGAGGATTGGGCGAAATGGAAGGATATGGAAGCAGATTCTCACTTGGAAAACATTGATGAGTTCAATGTTGTTCACTCAAGTGATGGTTTCTGCATTAAATTTTGATAAACTCTAAAAAAATCTCATTTAAAGACATTGGCTCTACCTATCTGTTATGTAGAATGTTCATTTAATAGCGACCTTGGCCCTCATTTCTAAAAATATTCTTGTTTCTTTGATTGAGAAAATTGTATGTCACAATTGGTAGAATTCAGCTGCAGTAAGTTGTTTATTACTGAATCCTTCTATGCTATCAAAATCTACAAATACAATTACAGCCAAATTATTTGTTTATTTTCATGATCTTGCAAAAATCAGGGTGCAGTATACAGGACTTTTGTTTTCCGGGTATATGATCTTTTAACTATGGAAATTTCTGGTATGTTTTCCAACTCATGCTCATAACTATGGCTATCTCATAAGCAAAGGTATGCATATTCAGCCTTGTTGCCCTGATAAATCCTTTTGCTTCCCTATATCAGTAGAACATAATATCTAAATCTCCTCGAAACATAGTGTGGTATATATAGGACTGTTAAACAAACATAATATCTAAATCTCCTCGAAACATAGTGTGGTATATATAGGACTGCTAAACAAATGTTTCTTTCTGCTTTCCAGATGGGGCATCATCTCATGGAATTATTATCCGCTTTTTGTATTATCTATATCAGAAAATAATAGAAATATACAGTTTTTTTTTTCATGCTGAAAAAGTATATGTTTATTGCTGAATCCAGCTATACCATCACAATCTACAGTTTTAATCAAATTGTTTGTGTGTTCCATGAAATTTTATATGAAACCCACAGTGCATAATCACGGTGAAGTAGATATTTGTTACTGAGTCCATCAGTGCCAATCAGGTTCTACAATTTCAATCCATTTAATCATAAATTTCAACAAAAATTGGTCCACCATGTATGTGGATCAATCATTAGTTAGTAACCCTACTCCTTAGGAGCCAACATGCTTTCAAGGGTTGCAGTTTAATGCACATTTTCACTATATAATGTTTAATGTTCTAAATGGGTTCTGGTTCTTACAATTCCTCTACTAATTACAGCAACCAGCACTTTGTCAGTGGACTGCCTGCCCCTCGTCCAGATCATCAGTCTTCTTTTATACATTAGGTAGGTACGGTGCTTATTTATTTGTTGTGAGAAAAACTATAAAGAAGGTTCTGAACTCTTCAGTTTTCTTTGAACCTCAGAAAAAACAGAGTAAAGTTTTTTATTCCTTTCAATACTGATAGTAACTTTCTTGGAACTTTCTCAATAGTCACTGTAAGGGAGGAGGAATGGGAGAAGAGAAGAGTCACTTAGAAGGGGTGCTAAGAAGGAAATGTCATCTCTGTTTTCTGTTTTCACCTGAAATCTAGGGGATCAAGAGGAAAAAGCGAGCAGATATTTATAGAGTTGAAAACCCAAGGAACTAAAAGGAGGATGCTCGCAGATCTTAACAGAGCTGTTAAGGAAGTCAACCACCATCCTCTCAATGTGGTTATTTGGTGCAAAAATAGCCGAGGTGCAACTACGTTACATTTAGCTACCAGTTGAGACCATATTGAAGTACAACACTATTATTCTATTTATATTCTTTATGCTTAGTAATTTCTTTATTTCTTTCATGGAGATGCATGACAGAGACTAAAATAATATCATGTTTATAGATTCGTGGGAGACCTTGTTAGGATCTCTACCCTCCGAGGACACACATGCATCTTGTATTGAATTTATTCTGAACACTGATTTTGGATAAGTTGCAATTTGGTCAACCACTTTTTGAAAATCTATTTTCAACATGAAATCTATTTCTAATTGAAAGCTGTGAGAAAAGCGTTGATCCAATAGAAAAGACCTGGTTTTGATTAAAATGGTTCTTACTATGGATGGTGGTATTGATTAAAACATACCAGTCAACCCATTTTAATGTTATATTTACTAGCTTACCTTACTGTTATATTGATGTTGTATGATACTTGATAGTTGCAAAATGACTTGAATTATTATGTTTTCCAACTATACACCACCTCGATACACCAAATCTGTCTATTATATATGTGGACACTGGATGCACTAAACTAGATTATGTCTTTTTGTTCAGTGTACCCTTTTTAATCGATGTGCGACAGATAATTATTTTGTGGTTTCTTGGAAGAGTTTCTACAATTCCACAATTCCACATTAGTTGTGAAGATTAGTCGATGGTAAAATATAAGATTCAATATACTATGATTCTTCATCCAACTTGTCATCCCAAGAGGTATTATGAGGTGTTCATGCCTGCTTTCCCTCTCCTCGATTGTGCTTGGAATTCCTTATCTTGTGGCATCCTTGTAGATGAAACGCCCTCTTTCTGATTGTGCTTGGGATTCCTCATTTGATGGTGTATTGGTAGATGAGAAAGTAGATATATGGCAATACACAGGAATTCCTAATAAAAGAGAGTCAATATATGTCAATACAAAGGATCTGAAAGTGTTATGATCAAACTTCAAGTACTTGCAGCCTCATTGGTTTGTTGTTTTTATGCTGTTAATAACAAAGTATGGCAGTTGGCTTATGTGTTCTTCACATTTTGAAGTATTTAATTTGATGACATGTTCATGTCACTAATCTTAGCTTTTCTGTTTTCACCTGAAATCTAGGGGGTCAAGAGGAAAAAGCGAGAAGATCTTTATAGAGCTGAAAACCCAAGGAATTAAAAGGAAGATGCTCGCAGATCTTAACAGAGCTGTTAAGGAAGTCAACCACCATCCTCTCAATGTGGTTATTTGGTGCAAAAATAGCCGAGGTGCAACTACGTTACATTTAGCTACCAGTTGAGACCATATTGAAGTACAACACTATTATTCTATTTATATTGTTTCTGCTTAGTAATTTCTTTATTTATTTCATGGAGATGCATGACAGAGACTAAAATAATATCATGTTTATAGATTCGTGGGAGACCTTGTTAGGATCTCTACCCTCCGAGGACACACATGCATCTTGTATTGAATTTATTCTGAACACTGATTTTGGATAAGTTGCAATTTGGTCAACCACTTTTTGAAAATCTATTTTCAACATGAAATCTATTCCTAATTGAAAGCTGAGAGAAAAGCATTGATCCAATAGAAAAGCCCTGGTTTTGATTAAAATGGTTCTTACTATGGATGGTGGTATTGATTAAAACATACCAGTCAACCCATTTTAATGTTATATTTACTAGCTTACCATACTATTATATTGATGTTGTATGATACTTGATAGTTGCAAAATGACTTGAATTATTATATTTTCCAACTATACACCACCTCGATACACCGGATTTGTCTACTATATATGTGGACACTGTATGCACTAAACTGGATTATGTCTTTTTGTTCAGTGTACCCTTTTTAATCGATGTGGGACAGATGCTTATTTTGTGGTTTCTTGGAAGAGTTTCTACAATTCCACATTAGTTGTGAAGATTAGTCGATGGTAAAATATAAGATTCAATATACTATGATTCCTCGGCCAACTTGTCATCCCAAGAGGTATTATGAGGTGTTCATGCCTGCTTGCCCTCTCCTCGATTGTGCTTGGAATTCCTTATCTTGTGGCATCCTTGTAGATGAAAGGCCCTCTCTCTGATTGTGCTTGGGATTCCTCATCTGATGGTGTATTGGTAGATGAGAAAATAAATATATGGCAATACACATGAATTCCTAATAAAAGAGAGTCAATATATGTCAATACAAAAGATTCGAAAGTGTTATGATCAAACTTCAAGTACTTGCAGCCTCGTTGGTTTGTTGTTTTTATGCTGTTAATAACAAAGTATGGCAGTTGACTTATGTGTTCTTCACATTCTCAAGTATTTAATCTGATGACATGTTCATGTCACTAATCTTAGCTTTTCTGTTTTCACCTGAAATCTAGGGGATGAAGAGGAAAAAACGAGCAGATCTTTATAGAGCTGAAAACCCAAGGAATTAAAAGGAAGATGCTCGCAGATCTTAAAAGAGCTGTTAAGGCAGTCAACCACCATCCTCTCAATGTGGTTATTTGGTACAAAAATAGCCGAGGTGCAACTACGTTACATTTAGCTACTAGTTGAGACCATATTGAAGTACAACACTATTATTCTATTTATATTGTTTCTGCTTAGTAATTTCTTTATTTCTTTCATGGAGATGCATGACAGAGACTAAAATAATATCATGTTTATAGATTCGTGGGAGACCTTGTTAGGATCTCTACCCTCTGAGGACACACATGCATCTTGTATTGAATTTATTCTGAACACTGATTTTGGATAGGTTGCAATTTGGTCAACCACTTTTTGAAAATCCATTTTCAACATGAAATCTATTTCTAATTGAAATCTGAGAGAAAAGCGTTGATCCAATAGAAAAGCGCTGGTTTTGATTAAAATGGTTCTTACTATGGATGGTGGTATTGATTAAAACATACCAGTCAACCCATTTTAATGTTATATTTACTAGCTTACCTTACTGTTATATTGATGTTGTATGATACTTGATAGTTGCAAAATGACTTGAATTATTATGTTTTCCAACTATACACCACCTCGATACACCAAATTTGTCCATTATATATGTGGACACTGGATGCACTAAACTAGATTATGTCTTTTTGTTCAGTGTACCTTTTTTAATCGATATGGGACAGATACTTATTTTGTGGTTTCTTGGAAGAGTTTCTACAATTCCACAATTCCACATTAGTTGTGAAGATTAGTCGATGGTAAAATTTAAGATTCAATATACTATGATTCTTCGGCCAACTTGTCATCCCAAGAGGCATTATGAGGTGTTCATGCCTGCTTGCCCTCTCCTCGATTGTGCTTGGAATTCCTTATCTTGTGGCATCCTTGTAAGATGAAACGCCCTCTCTCTGATTGTGCTTGGGATTCCTCATCTGATGGTGTATTGGTAGATGAGAAAATAAATATATGGCAATACACAGGAATTCCTAATAAAAGAGAGTCAATATATGTTAATACAAAGGATCCGAAAGTGTTATGATCAAACTTCAAGTACTTGCAGCCTCGTTGGTTTGTTGTTTTTATGCTGTTAATAACAAAGTATGGCAGTTGACTTGTGTTTTCTTCACATTCTGAAGTATTTAATCTGATGACATGTTCATGTCACTAATCTTAGCTTTTCTGTTTTCACCTGAAATCTAGGGGATCAAGAGGAAAAAGTGAGCAGATCTTTATAGAGCTGAAAACCCAAGGAATTAAAAGGAAGATGCTCGCAGATCTTAACAGAGCTGTTAAGGAAGTCAACCACCATCCTTTCAATGTGGTTATTTGGTGCAAAAATAACCGAGGTGAAACTACGTTACATTTAGCTACCAGTTGAGATCATATTGAAGTACAACACTATTATTCTATTTATATTGTTTCTGCTTAGTAATTTCTTTATTTCTTTCATGGAGATGCATGACAGAGACTAAAATAATATCATGTTTATAGATTCGTGGGAGACCTTGTTAGGATCTCTACCCTCTGAGGACACACATGCATCTTGTATTGAATTTATTCTGAACACTAATTTTGGATAAGTTGCAATTTGGTCAACCATTTTTTGAAAATCTATTTTCAACATGAAATCTATTTCTAATTGAAAGCTGAGAGAAAAGCGTTGATCCAATAGAAAAGCCCTTGTTTTGATTAAAATGGTTCTTACTATGGATGGTGGTATTGATTAAAACATACCAGTCAACCCATTTTAATGTTATATTTACTAGCTTACCTTAATGTTATATTGATGTTGTATGATACTTGATAGTTGCAAAATGACTTGAATTATTATATTTTCCAACTATACACCACCTCGATACACCAAATTTGTCTATTATATATGTGGACACTGGATGCACTAAACTGGATTATGTCTTTTTGTTCAGTGTACCCTTTTTAATCGATGTGTGACATATACTTATTTTGTGGTTTCTTGGAAGAGTTTCTACAATTCCACAATTCCACATTAGTTGTGAAGATTAGTCGATGGTAAAATATAAGATTCAATATACTATGATTCTTCGGCCAACTTTTCATCCCAAGAGGTATTATGAGGTGTTCATGCCTGCTTGCCCTCTCCTCGATTGTGCTTGGAATTCCTTATCTTGTGGCATCCTTGTAGATGAAAGGCCCTCTCTCTGATTGTGCTTGGGATTCCTCATCTGATGGTGTATTGGTAGATGAGAAAGTAAATATATTATATATGGAAATACACAGAAATTCCTAATAAAAGAGAGTCAATATATGTCAATATAAAGGATCCGAAATTGTTATGATCAAACTTCAAGTACTTGCAGCCTCGTTGGTTTGTTGTTTTTATGCTGTTATTAACAAAGTATGGAGGTTGACTTATGTGTTCTTCACATTCTAAAGTATTTAATCTGATGACATGTTCATGTCACTAATCTTAGCTTTTCTATTGTGGCACACTGTAAATCGTTTCTGCCTTTGTATATTGTTTAAATTTCACATCTTTTTAATGCATAATGCCTTGTGTAATAGGGTTCATTGAGAAGAAAGCATACACCCATAATTTTTAGTGTTATTTCATTCACTTGGCAGAGTACAAATTGATATAGTGGGTCATTGATGAGATGCCATTGTTTTTTCATTTTCCTATTTAAGTAATAAGTTATGGAAGGCTCCATTCATAAACCATTTTTAAATCAGAAAGTAAAGTTATCCTATTCAGAACTTCGTTATATGGAAATGTTCATCAATAGAACAATACGAAAGAATATTATTTTTGATAATGTGTTGTAATGATAGTCTATTATGTGGACATGTGTTTTACTGGAGCTCCTGTTCTATTGAGATCATGAGGCAATATGCGTACACTGCTTGATCTTTTGTTTGAAAACAATGTCTTTTCTTTGGTCGCTACGAGGGTTGCTTCTTATTGGTTCAGTTCTTGAGATGCACTAACCCACCTTGTAGTGTAAGTGTTGCCCTTTTTCATTTTACATATTTGCACTAAACGTGAATAGTCTGAATGTATCTGTCTATTTTTCTACTTTGATTGAGTATCCAATCAGATAATGATATCAATACTTGAAAATTATGGAAGACTATCTTCTGCGTTTGGTCTATCTATTGTGTGTCCTTTAACTGTATTTGGAATTTGTGAATGGATATATTGTGCATTGGCTCCAATGAGTAGAGCTTTGACGAAATAATGTCACTGATGTTCATTAATTTCAGTTTGTATATTCAAATCTCAGACAACTTACATGCCACATAGTTTCAATTTCAAGATTTTCCTTCTATTGATTCTCGTTTCATTGAAGATGTTTGTTTGTTATTTTATATTATATTGAAAAAAAATAAATGCTAATTTTTTTTAATGCTTAAAAAATCAAGGCCAGTATGTATTTATATTAATTTATTTTCACGACTTTTTTTGGTATTTTTTCTGAATAGCAAGTGGTTTTTTTTCCTTTATCAATGTATGCACAGATTTCTCCCACCTGGAACAGTGCACATAGTTATCCCACCCTAAACTGCAATAACATATGTGTGCAGCTATTTACAAATTAGCAATGGAATTAAGAATCCTGGTAAACTCATGGAATTTGATTTAGAAATATAAAAATTTATTAGAAATATTTAAAAATGGTATTAGAGAGTTGATTTTTATCTACTATTACACAAATTTGCACCCTCTAGCACAAAATCCTTACAAGGTACTGAGCTTAAGTGTAACATGGAGGAGTTGTCATTATCACCTAGAGATATACTTCCTTTCTGTTAAGTTTAGCCGAACTAAACTTCTATACATATGCAAAGTGTGAAATGTATATGGTTTATAACATATCATCCGTGAACAAAAGATTTATCAGGCCAGAAATTGGTTTTGGTGTCCAGGTCCCTAGCTAATGTCATAGTATCCTTCCTCACTTTGTTACTAACATTGTCAATGGTTTCAGTGTCATGCCACATGGGCGATATTTGGTTTGTGGCTGTTTTCTATGTGATATTTCAGGTGATCTTACTACAGTGGCATAACTAGATGTCCTTATTTTGGGATTATTGTGTGTATCTTAACATTGCTGTTGGGATTATTTCTCTGAAGAATTTTCAACTTCAAAAGAAGTCAAAATGGCACAAGTATTTTTTGTTTTAGGAATTCTCCAACATTTGTACCTCACTCTGCTGCAGTGGGATTATATTAGAATATCTGTAAACAAATATCTAAACATTTTAATACTCACAATAAATTCCATTGTAGACGTTGATGTTCTCCGCGTGTTTTAGACATTATCCTATGTTAAAATGTCTATTAAGTATCTAATAGAGATGCGAGGAAAGAATTACCAAGAGAAGTTGCAAGTGGGTTAATGTAATGGTTAGAAATTCACAAATTTCCTCTGGAGCTCCCAAGTCACCATGACATCATGGTTGCTGAAGGAGCACATAGTTACATTTGAGCATTTTTCTTTACTGACTCAGACTCAAAAACAGACATATTAGAGCACGGTTCTTACAATTCCTCTACTAATTACAACAACCATCACTTTGACAGTGGACTGTCTGCCCCTCCTCCTGCTTATCAGTCTTCTTTTATACATTAGGTAGGTACAGTGCTTATCTTACCACGGTCAAGTAAGTTGTGAAATGTATATGATTTATAACATATCATCCGTGAACAAAAGATTTATCAAGCCAGAAATTGGTTTTGGTGTGCAAGTCCCTCGCTAATGTCATAGTCTCAATAGTCACTATATTAACTGAGTCTCATAGACACGTCAGCATTCACACTGGATTTGACACCTTCAAACCTTACTATACTTCAATTCGTTCTATTATTATAATAAAGTATTATTGTGTGTACTATTCAATTTTTTTCTGGTAAAAATAGTACTGGAGTACATTCCATACATTGCAATTTCATACTGACCTCCCATCGTGGTGCTGTCCTTTCAACCTAAATATGGAGGAGATTAAGCCCTTTCATTGCTTCCACCGACAGTGTGTGAAATCATCTAATTTCGACCTAACTCAACATAAATCTCAGGGCCATATCTGCACTTCACGTGTACTGCTTGTACTACCAGATTTCGGTTCCTTTCTCCTTCTCTATCAATCTCATTTCAATAAATTATAAATTACAGACATTCATTGACTCAGTTTTAGAAAGGGTTTCCCTTGCATATTGGGCTCACATGAATAAATGAGATAGAGCAGGCTCGACTGGGGTGACCTTGCAACACATTCACAGGACTAATGGAGAAATCAAGAGTTTAGAGTAATGTGGACGTGTTCCCAGGTCGCCCCAGTGGAAACCTCCTCTGCTACTGCTACTTTAATGGTGTCTGCTTCTCTTCACTTCTTATCTCACAGCTAATATACTCAAAGGTAAGGACAGATACTATAACTGCAAGCAAGAAAGAAACAGAATCTGCAACAAGCAACAATTTGGCCTTTTCAATTTTGTATTAATCCCATCCACCTGGCTAAGCATTAAACTTCCTTTGTGCAATGCCATCATTGCTCTGAGTGGTCTCAAACATTTCCAAAAGCCATTTTATGCAAAAACTGTTTTATGCATCCTATTTACTTTTCCAGCTATTGTATGATTGTTGCTATGGTCCGAAATTAATTTCTACATTAATTCTTTATCAAAGTATTCTTTTGTTGTATTTGTGTTCTTCAATTTATGCCTTACGACGTTTCCTTTGCAACATCTGGTGCAAATGCTAGTATATAACATTTGAAACTAAGGAGAGATTTAGTTTTCAGTTTTGAATATTTATTTTTTAAATGTATATTAATTACAAAAGTCTAGGGAGAGATGTAGTTTTGAGGGAGATTAGTAGTTAAGTGTTGTTATGATTTTGCTTAGTGAATTTTAGTTTTAAAATTGTCTATATTGACAAAAATTATTACAAAATATTTAAATTTTAAAATGAATATACATGGTCACCTTAGGTACTATGATTGTTTGCTTCTAGCTAGAATCTAACAACACTTTAGGATACCTCTAAGGACACATATAAAATAATAATTATAGTTATCATATTAAAATAATAATTTATGTTTTAATTTAACGAAGTCAACATAATATTATATTGCATGATGGTTAATTTTCATATATATATATATATATATATATATATATATATATTAGACAAACCCTTCTAACTTGAAATGACCTCTTTAGTTTTGGAATTAAATAATATATATATTTTTTATTATGTTTTGTGAGTGACCTCCTTGTGGAAAAATATCATGTTTGAGTGATGATTATATAAATAAACCATTACAAATTTAATTATATCTCAATTCAGAAATTGAAAGTGAAAATAATCATTCACTCACAAATTTGGACAACTTGTAATTATAATTATCAAACCACTTTCCCTTTATATAATATTGTCTCATCAATAATTTTTATATCAGGTTAATTAATTATAATTTAAATGAATTGAAAAAAATTAACCATTAATATAGAAAGTGATTAAGTCGTTAATATACCATATGTTACTGTACACAAACTATAAAATATAAAGCAACAAAAAAAAAAACATTTTTCTCATGATATTAGAAAACCTGAAATCTCCCAACAACTACTAGTGCTTCTAACTTTTTTTCAGCCTCATAATTGATTTTTTTCATATTATTGATTTTTATTTTAATTTAAAATGAAAAAAAAAAAGATTAATTAAGTGGATAAATGTCTTTGTTTTGGAATAGGGTTTCACAATCATGATCAACCTATGCAAACCTCCCAAGTGATATGTAGAATATGGGCACGTAATAGGCAAGGGTCATAGATGCTTCAACTTATCAAAACCATAATCAAAAGTAAACCATATCCCTATATAAAAAACCCTTACATTTTGCAAATCCAATAAACTATATGCCTGTGTAAAAAAACCTTACATTTTGCAAATCAGAATATACTACTTTATGAATTCACAATATACCTCTCTTTTGATACACACCAACCTAGATCCATCCTTAGTTAAGGTGAATGGGAAATGAGAATCAAAACCGAGGGTTTCGAGGGATACCCAAAGGAAGAGGAGAAGATGGATCTAGGCTAGTTTATGAGAACCAAAACCTAGCGAGTGGGAAATGAGAATCAAAACTGATGGTTTCGACGCATAGGAAGAGGAAGAGGGAGAAGATGGATTTAGGCTAGTTTAATTTCCCCTTTAAAAAGTCTATATTCCACATGAATATCATGGGAAATACCATGGGTTGTCATAAACCTGGAGCTCAAAAACCACTGGTAACTTCACAGAACAAGACAACATCCTTGGATGCAATAAAAAAAAACCTCCCAAATGATAGCTAGAATATGGGCACTTAATAGACAAGGGTCATAGACGTTGCACCTGATCAAAACCATAATCAATGCTCATCAAAACCAGAAGATGGGCACTTAATAGGCAAGACCATAATCAAAAGTAAACGATATCCCTATGTAAAAAAAATATTACATTTTACAAATCCAAGTATACTACTTTAAGATATCCCTATGTAGAAAAATCTTGCATTTTGCAAATCCAAGTATACTACTTTAAGAATTCATAGCATACCTCTCTTTAGATATACACGAGCCAAGATTCATCCCTCTCTAAGCTTGAGAGATCGACAAATCTTAAGAGACAGTTAAGGCTAATGCGAAATGTGAATCAAAACTGAGGGAGAGAGAGAGAAAGAGGGAGAATGAGAAGATGGATTT
The DNA here is from genome assembly GCA_031772625.1 of Pinus tabuliformis. NCBI lineage: Eukaryota > Viridiplantae > Streptophyta > Pinopsida > Pinales > Pinaceae > Pinus > Pinus tabuliformis. Next base: position 1,442,797,742 of record CM062817.1, on the reverse strand, counting down.
AGGATGGTGTAATTCCCCCCTTTAAATAGACTATAATCAAAACTAAGGGAGAGAGAGAGAAAGAGGGAGAATGAGAAGATGGATTTAGGATGGTGTAATTCCCCCCTTTAAATAGACTATATTCCACATGAATACCATGGGTTCTTATAAACCTTGAGCTCAAAAATTAGTAATGGACAAAACAATATCTCTTGATATAATAGAAAAATAATAATGTAGAATTTTCATTTTTACATAGAGTTAATTTTATTTTTATTTCAAATTTACCTTTACTCAACAAAGATTGATTAAAAAAAATAATAACCTAAAATTTTTACATAAAATAATAACATAGAATTTTCATTTTAACATAGGGTTATTAATTATCAAATTTCTAGATAGATCCAAAGTTAAAATGGATCTAGGTTTGTTTAATTATTAATTTTATTTTTTTAATGTAATTTCTAGTTTTATGTAATTTCATTGAGTCAAAATATTTTAATTTTTAATTAATTAATTAATCATTTTTATTTTTTTTTAATTTGATTGAGTCATAATGTTTAGATAACATAACATGACATTACAATATCTTTTCCATACCAAAAATGTAATAACATTAAATTAAAAAAAAAAAAAAAAAAAAAAAAAAAAAAAAAACTATAAAATATTTTGGTTGTAAAATGAGAGATGGTTTTTGGGCATGTGGTATTGATAAGTCATGGTATTGGCCCATGGTATTGTAACAAAGCATGTTCACAACTTAATAATGTCCATGGTAAAGTGGGGGTGAATATCCATGGTTAAAAAAATTGTTATATTATAAGTATTAAATTTTTATGTGCTTATTAATAAAGTTTAAATATGGTTACAAAATTATTAGACTAACTTATATGGTAAAATGGATCTTAATTTATAACTATTATTTATATCTCATATATTTGAATGTGATAAGGGATTTAGATATATCGTAAGAGTAATTATAATATTTTTACTTTTAGATTTAACTAAAAATTTGTTATAAAATTAAATTCAAATAAAATATTTATAAATATTTTGATTGTGAAATGAGAGATGGTTTTTGGGCATGTGGTATTGGCCCATGGTATTAAAAAAATTGCACTCAATGTAAGGTATTAAATCATTTTAATCTCTCAAACCAGGGGCAAATATCAAAATTCAGCGATTTTAAGGAATACGATTTCCCAAAACCAGTGAATTGGGCCAAATGAAGGTTCGGTTAGTTTATCTGGCTATTTTTTATTTTGGGCTAAAATCAAAAAATTAATTATTTTTTAAATAAAACTGGGGCTATGTATATGAAAAGGGTTTTTAATAAAAAAATTGCCCTCTTAAAATGTAACAACCCTCAAATTTCGCCTTTGGGCTATAATTCGCCCCTAAAATTTACCATGAATTGGACTTCCTGGATATACATATTTTTGTATGGAAATTTTTCCCATCATTATATTTGCTATTTTTCCTACCAAGTAAATTCTTTTTGTTTCTTTTGCTTTTCTTCCTGGTTACTTTATGTTTAACTCCTTTATTGTTTTAGATTGGAATCTCCTTAATGGCTTGTAACAAAGGAATTTTGATACAGACATTTTTCAATTCATCTAGAAAATCATAATTGGGCAACATGATCTACTTTTCTACTTCTCTATCAAATTGTAGTCTTTCAGGAAAAGGTGGTGCAGAAGTAGATAATGGCTACTCAATGATAGGATTTGAGTTCACTAGTTCTTTTTGTTTTCCAGTATTTTGGTTTTGGAGAGATGTTCCCTCAAAAATTTTATTGGGCTATAGAGAATCTTCCTCAGAATTGTCTTGTTCCTGAATAATTACAAAAGGTCTTTCCTTTTCTAATATTCTACCAGATCTTAGTTGAACATCATTAATATCTAGAGGAGTGATCATATAAGTTTGAAATTGTTGTCCTTCCACCATGTAAGTGTTCTGAGGATTTTTATTGTTGGGGTTTGGTAATGGTTGGGCAGGTAGCTGATTTGGTTTCTGCTGAAATGGCAGTAAGAGTTGAGGACTTTGGTTTTGTTATGGAAATGGTAATGAAAGTTGAGGGTTCTGATTTTGAAGTTGTGGTTGTTGATTTTGTTGTGGAATGTGTGGGGGAGGATAATTCTGATGTGATGGAGGATATTGATAATATTGAGAAAATCTCCCATAAGGATTTTGTACTCCTTATGCCCACGGTTGAGATTGAGATTGAGGTTGAGGTTGAGGCCAAGGTTGCTGCCAAGAATTCCAATTTGGTGGGGGCTGAAGATACATTTGATTGTTAAATCCCTGATTTTGTGGCCCCTGCCAAGGTTTTCTAGAGACAAATCAGAGAGGTTCTGCTGAATTTGGAACTGTTTCTTCTTAACAAATAACCTTAAGACTTGGAATCGAAGAACAACCCTTGGTTTCATGATTCTCTAAGAAAATCATACAAGTTTCTATAATTTTTGCATCTAAAGGGAATTCTCTTAGAGCATGTTTTTTTTTTTTTCTGCATTTCAGACAGAAAATAACTAAAGCATCAGCCTCAGTTTTCTGCTTGTTTTGCAACTTATGGGTGTCTATTTGCTCACTAAGGATCCCTAGGATATCTGTTTTGAATTCATCAAGCATATTACCAATTTCTATCCTACTCACTGATCCAGTCGCAGACTTATTTACTCTAACAAGAGAAGGATCTCTTGGACCTTTCCTAGTTTTAGATTTCCCTCTTAAGAGATGAACACATAATTCTCTTATATCATTTAATGGAAGTTGAGAGATATCTCCCTTCCCCATCATGCTAAGAATATCTATCCACTCATCTCTAATGGCTTTTAATAAAAGATCTTTTAAGGTATATTCATCTAAATTGCCCATCTTTGCTCTTTTCAAATTATAGTTGAATCTTATAATAAAATCCTCTAAATTGTCATCCTCTCTTTGCATCATTTTGAACACTTCATCTTTGTGATTGGTAGGCATGAAATAATCCAAACACCTATCCAAAAAAACCTTTTTCATGTCATTCCATGTTCTAATGGACTGAGTGACTAACCCCATGAGCCACTTCAAAGCAACTCATTTTAGTGTTGAAGGGAACAACTTAAGTTTTTGAGACTCTTCTAGATAATCATAGGTTCTGCACAAGACTTCAAACTCAAATAAAAATGTTTCAAGATCCTCACTTTTTAACCCATGGAAGTTTGGGAGGACAGAAGATGAGATATTCTTCATTGTGGCATTTGTTTCTTCATCCACTATAGGGAATCCAAAAGAATTATCTATTTCCCTATTTCCTCTTCCTCTTCCATCATTTCCTCTACCTCTTCCTCTACCCCCTCCTCCAAACAGTGTGAACTCTCCATCCTCTCCTTCTTCTACCATTATAGTTTCTTCAGGGTTAGTATAGGGTTCAACCTACAAGGTTACTTTCTCCTCCTCTAGTTCTTCTATTAATGGGACATGGGAGAGAGGTTCTACTTCTTCTTCCTCACCAGGTATTCCTAATTCTTCAACTAAAATGTGCTCCCCTGTGGAGGTGAAAAAGGCTACTCCTGCTGTTGGAGATTCAAGACATTTCTCCCCTAGGACTGACTTGGCAGGTGAATTAGGAGATTCTTTTGATTGGATTTCTGCCCTGGAACTTCAGGAGTTCTATGGCTGGGAGTATGAGTTTGGGATGGAGGTGTATCTTTTCTTGTTCTCGGTGGAGTAGGTGGTGTTGTAGGAAATGAACTCCTCCCTCTAGCTATAAATCTACCCCTAGAGTTTCTTTCTCTATGCATAGCATTTTTTTTTAATGTAAGAGATAAAGTTACCTAGTTACACTTCCCCGGAAACGACGCCAAAATCTTTAGTCAATTTAGTTTCCTAAATTTCTTTGCATAAATTATCAACCGAGGCTCATAAGTTGATGAAGTGTAGTGCACTGTATGTGCTAGTTAACCCTTCTTACTTCGTTGTGTTGTATTTTTATATTGTTTTGTTTTGGGGGTTTCCATGATTCCTAATGATGTACAGTCTAAATTATGAGAAACTGAGTCTAAATTTCCTAAAGGTGAACTAATCAAAATCTAAGTTAAAGGAAGGAAAAACAGAGCATCTATCCATGCCATTTAATCCTAATTCAAAAATTAAAAGGTGAAGTTGTAAGGAGAATTGAAATAATTACAAAGAATGAAACTGACTAAAGCACTTTTAGTTGTCCAAACCATCAATTTTGAAGGATAACTTTCTTGAGATGGCAAACAAGCAACTTACTGTACTTATAGTTTAGAGAACTAAATCAAATATGTAGAGAGTAACTACTTGATTTAAATCCTTGTGTGATGTGAATGTTTAACCATTTAGTTTAGGATGGATATCAGCTTGAAATGGTGACCAAAAACATTTATTCACACAGTGCATTGGCAATCTAAACTAGGAAATAAATAACAGAGGAAACAAACAATAAGTAAACTAATCAACAATGCATCCTTGTTACTTTTCCACCTTACCCTGTTAAAAAAAAACAAGTTTCATTTATGAAATAGATAGGAGAAACAAGACCGCACCATTGAATTCTAACGTTAGGCTACTGAACCAAATTGAAAGAAAACAAACTACAGAGAGTCAACCTAAACTACAAATACTGCTAAAAGTAAATAATGAAACTAAACTGAATGGTAAACAAAATAAAAGAAAGAAAAACCTCCTTCATTGCAGGGGCCCTATGCAACTGACTGAGTTGAGCTGCTAACTAGCTGAAGATACTCTTTCAAATGATCACTTGGTCAAACACGGCTTCATATTATTAACAGGAAAATAAGTTCCAAAATTACATAGCTATAAGTCTAAGCTTAATACATACAAAAATTTGAACTCTTTCTCCATTATGTACAACTGATATTTAAAGAAACATTCCTAACTGTCTTTTGAGAGAATTTAGCTACAGGTGGTCTGCACGTATTACAACAGATCTACGTAAATGGTTGATCAACTACAGGTGATTTTAAGTTAGCAAGATGGCTGCATGAAACTATTATCACCGATGGCTGGTTCGATTTAATGCTACAACAAAACTGTTGGATTTATTAATAAGCCATGAAGAGTGGAAACATAGTCCTATTGTTCCTGCGTTTATTTGTTTGACTCCACCTTTGACTGTGGTCTTGAGCTAGCTTATTTGTCGATCTGGGCTGGGTGACTAGGATAGGATCCATGTCGAGACAATTCTAGAGATTCCCATGTGGTCGGTTTCCTCGTTTGACACCTGTAACCTGTTCAACCATGGAAGTAGCTACAGAACACATGGTTAGCTGCAGAATGGGCTACGTTCCGTAGCTAATTTGAAAAAACGTATTTCAAATAGAAAAACATAAAAGTATAACATGTCAATCATTTAATGTCTTCCTTGAGGCAAAATCTATCATTTATCAATGATGGGGATCTGTCTTTTATGGAAAAACAAGAGAAAGAAATGAGAAAGGTTGTCAAAGAGAGAGTAATCCCGAGGTCCAACAAATATCCCTCAGAAATACTGTGTATTTATGGGATGCCTCCAAGAGCACAACTTCTGAGCTCCTGACAGTCGATGATGATGTTGGTCAAATAACCAGTGTTAAATGGGCACCTGATGGAAGACATATTGGTGTTGGCTTGACTAATTCTGTTGTACAACTATGGGATTCTGCATCTAATAGACAGGTAGATTAAATTAATTTTTGTTCTCATATTTTCAGTTTCATTATTTGTTTCTAGATGCAATCTCATTCACTTGGTAATGTTTTTCAATGAACACAGCTGAGAGCCTTGAAAGGTCACCAATCCCATGTAGGTGCGCTTGCTTGGAATGGTCATATTCTTACAACTGGTGGCCTTGATGGTTTAATATTTAATCACGATGTTTGCATCCATGATTCCATTGTTCAAACATACAGAGGACATGTGCAAGAAGTGTGTGGTTTGAAATGGTCTATGTCTGGCCAACAACTTGCAAGTGGGGGGAATGACAATTTACTTCATGTATGGGACAAGAGCATGTCATCCTCTAATGCTGCAACTCAGTATCTTCATCGGCTTGATGAGCATTGTGCTACAGTAAAAGCCTTGGCATGGTGCCCTTTCCAGAGAAATCTTTTGGCATCTGGTGGAGGTAGTGCTGACCGCTGCATTAAGTTTTGGAATACTCATACAGGAGCTTGCCTAAATACCATTGACACTCACTCTCAAGTTTTCTCATTATTATGGAATAAGCATGAGCGTGAGCTATTGAGTTCACATGGATTTAGCCAGAACCAGCTGACCTTATGGAAATATCCATCTATGGTTAAGATAGCAGAGCTTACTGGTCACACGTCTAGAGTACTACATCTGGCAGAGGTATTCATTCTATTGATCTATCGCTAAATGGGTTTGTGCTGACAGTCTTTCCTTTGTTTTGTATTTTTAAAGTCCAGATGGGTACACTGTTGCATCGGCTGTAGGAGATGAGACTCTTAGGTTTTGGAAAGTCTTTGGAGCTCCTGATACCTTAAAGAGGACCAAGAGTAAAGATGCGGCTAGTGCTTTTAACATGTATCTCACGCATATCTGTTAAGCAGATTTTCCTCCTTCAGGAATGAGCATAGGGGCATTATCTTCTCACATGGATTTAGCCAGAACCAGATGACCTTATGGAAATATCCATATATGTTTAAGATAAGAGAGCTTTACAGGTTACACGTCTAGACTGTTTCATCTGGAAGAGGTATTCATTCTATTGATCTATCACTAAATGGATTGTGTTGAAAGTATTTGTTTCTGTGCTGACAGTATTTCCTTTTCTTTTGTGTTGACACAATGACAGCCTTTCCTTTGTATTTGGTAATTCTTTGGAGCGATTGATACCTTAAAGAGGACCAAGAGTAAAGATGAGGCTGGTGCTTTAAACATGTATTTCAAGCATATTTGTTAAGCAGATTTTCCACTTCAAGAATGAGTACATGGGTATTATCTGCAGTATAATAATAATTTCTTGCATTCAAAATATTATAAATAAATAAGACAATGTAAGCTTATCTTGTTTAACATATTTGTTTTTCCTTATTTATACCAGTTCTCTAACCATTCATAAATTTATTTTTAGTGTATCAAGAGATTTGTGATTTGTACATGGAGATGTCGTTCTGAACGTGTACAAGTCTGACATGGAAAGGGTAATCTTCTCAGGCAAGAGTAGTGAATATACTCCGTACCATAGTGATTTTGTTGTAGGAATAAATTGTTACATTCCTTGCAATTCAAATAGGATTGGACTTATGTTATATTGAAGATACTGTAAGTCTATCTTTCTTATCATATCTGTTTTTCCTTTTTATTCCAGTTCTCTGACCATTCATGAATTCATTTAGTTTATTTAGAGGTTTGTACAAAGGGGCATATTAAACAACCAAAAGCATGTTCATGTATTAGGTATAGTAGTGAAGGATTGCATTAAATAATTTGACCATTTTTTCTTTTCAGTTGAGTAAATGACTACTTCTCAGGTAAGAAGAGTGAATGTGATGTTCTGAAAATTGTTCAATGTTGGCTAAGAAACTGTTACTGCAGATATCTATTTCCACAGGATTTGTATTTGGCTCTAACTGGAACATATAGCCTAGCCCGTATACATGGGTATGTTGAACATGTCTTTTGGAAATTTAAATCTTAGTGAGGGATAGCAACAACCCGAGTATAAATTATTTTTCACCCTACTCAAATAGCCAACAATTGAGGTTGTTCAAAACTTTCTCCCGTTCTTTTGGCGAGCTTCCAAATCATTGTGAGAGTCGTTTTTCTCTCTGTTGTCTCTATAATTGCTCTTTATTCATCTTTTTTCTCTTTTCCCAGAAGAAAACCATGAAATTTCTGAGTATCCACAAGTTGTTCTAGAAGGTCCTTGTCCCAATTTATCTTTAAAAACTTTGATCAAAAGATAGATATTCTGATCCCCAGAAGGGCCATTTTAATTTTTCTCTCACAGTAAAGCAATGTGTAAGTCACTATAAGAAATCTCTGGGTATTGAGTGCTCTCTTTTTATTTAGCTTTGATTGGGTTTGAAGATTATGATTGTGTACTTCGTTGCTTAATGTTCATTTGTTTATGGGACAAGAGATCCACTTTGATACAATGATTTGACTGCCAAAATGTTAAAGTATTACACATATATATATATTTTAAAAGTTTTATCTTATTCTATTTTTTTAATTTCCTTTTCTTGATAAGAGAAAAAAGATGTTCTTAACAATTAAACCTAGTCAATAAGCTAACATCATACATATTTATACCATTTATAGTGATTAAATGATCATTACTAATAGTAAAAAAACATTACAAGTACTACAAAAAAGAACATTATCAAATGGAGATGATATTATGAGGTTGTGTAATGTTATCCCAATGACAACAAGTCTACTTACCATGGCTGTGTGAATGACAATAGCCTATGAGAACTTGATTCAGGGTTTGAAACTTGCCTTGTATTTTCACTAGTATTCATGACATTTTTGGGCTTTGAATGGGAACAAATAGTGCTACCAACCAAAAATAGAGATGGTATCATCATTAAAAATTATTTTTATATTAAAGAGTAGATTGATTTTGTTTTTGAGCCATTTTTATATTGAGAGTTTAATAAGTTTTCATAATTTATATTTTATTTCAATTATTAATTATTATAAATATGGTAGGGGTTTTTATTATAAAGAAAGTAAAATGACTCTACTATTGCATTTGCAGGTGCTCTGGGGAATCAGGCAAGGCAAGGAAAGTGATAATGAAGAAATACTAAGAGTGCACACATTTCTATTTTAGGTACACACTACATTTATTTTATTTTATTTCAATAAGTAGCTCTCTTGGAAATGGTTGAGCAATGGTATAAAACTTTCCTTATAGGAATTTATTATTTTATTCTTAACATGAAGAAGGATGGGTGGTTTGGTGTGCCTCTATGAAATGATTTACAGCCTAGAAAAAAGCTAGTGATAGAGACTTCTCTGCAACTTCAGCTTGCTATGAAGTCGATCATAATAGTTCATTACCTGAATTAGATTCATTGGATATGAAGCTTCCTCAGGAACTAGATCACCACCAATTTGGATACCAATTGCAGCAATTCTCGGGCTGCAAACAGGAGATGGAGCCAACTCGAATTGTGAAAGCTAGTAGTGGAGAAGATAATTTTGTAGGTCACCAATAGATTGAGAATTGGCCTATATCATGTTTCGAGGACCTGTGTTAATTTTCCATCGTTTGTAAAACCTTCATGAAGACAGAATTTCCAATCAATTGTAGATTCAAATGCATATACATTATTACAATTCTTTGTTATCAAGGAAGCCAATTCCAATTATACAAGGGTCTTGAAATTGTGGTTTAACAACTGGATATGAATTTAATTTCCACCATTTAATGTGATTGAAGCTTTGAATTTATATGCTAGAGAGTAAGCCCTCTTGTAGGATGGAGAAATCTAGAACATTTTTGTTTTGCCTCATAATATGTCTTAAAATGAAGTTCCAACTAAGGATCATACATGTTCAAATGACATGAATGTATTTTTAGCAAATATAAGTGTGTTGCCTTATTATTTTCAATGTTTCTTTTGAGAATTGTTTTTTCATTAGATTTAAAATGACTTTGGTGTTAGCTTGAAAAATAATGGATTTATTTATTTTTTGTTCTGTTGGTATCCATAAACAACATAGATTTAAGGTAATTAAAATCACTATTTGGGAACTTTGAATGTTGAAACCACCTTAAAAGAACATTTAAAATGATTTTATTTATTTATTTATTTAATTTATTTTTATATTGTCTCTAGAGAGACAAATGAAATTGTCTCTTAATAGACAATAATTCTTGTCTTTATAGAGACAATAATAATATGTGTTCTATATTGTCTTTATAGAGACAAATTTTTAAGACAATAATTTTGAGACATTAAATTTTGAGACACCCGCTTAAAGACAATATTTAAGACAATTCACAAGTTTCTTTTTGTCTTAATTTAAGACAATTGACTCAAATATTGTCTTAAAACCCTCCTACATGTAGTAATGAAACATCTAGAAAACATGTGTGAAAACGTGTTGGCATTAACAAGCTTTTGAATTAAAAAAAAGTCCCAAGACACATTTGTACACCATACATCACTAGTCCCAGTAGTGGGACATTGGAGCCACTCCTCACTCCTCAAAGAATAGACTACAGAATATCAAGGCTATGTGGGAGGAGTCAAGGTGAAAATTCCTTGATAATACAATGGGAGGGGTATATATAGCCAAGGGTGATGCTTGACCCTTGTGATTCTTGGAATACCCTCATGACCATTTAACTTCCAATGAATTTTCAACTAACATGACTCTTAAACTTCTTGTGTCCGTCCATTGGACTTCACTTTACATTACATTGAGTTACAACGGATATGGCCCATAGTAGTGATGTGGCCAAGACAACTTACGACATGATTCGACATGACACTGCTGACATGTACTGCTGACTGTGGTGTTCATGTCAAGTTGTTGTGTTGTTGAGTGATGGATGTACTCTTGGTGTGCTTTGTCTTCTCCTCTACATGAAATAGTGTTGCGGGGTCTTCGATGGTCTTGCTCTTGCATGATGTTTCAATGCATATGTTCCTTTCACTTGTTGTTTGATGTGCTTCGTACGTCTGTTCAGCTACAAGCAAGTCTTCTAGCATGTGCGCTCCTTCTTGATCTCGTTCGTCATCTCACCATGATCTATTAGTGTACCTATTCCTACAATTCACTCATGACAGGACGACATCAAATCCAAAAACCTCCTAGTCTGGCATGATGCATTGTTATCATGTTACGGGTGACAGGGAGGGAGGAAGCCTCACTGAGACAACGCAAAGTGCATCGTAGGCTGGAATTAGGAACTTTGGGAGTACAACCTGCACTATTAGGAAAAACTACGCAGTGACCACTAGGAGGGAGAATTGCATAGTGAAGGACACCATTGGCAGCTGCAAGGTGGGACTCGTAGGGTCATTTCTATGCAATTCTTGGAGGGAAAGAAAGACAGGGCTACATGGGACTTGTTGGGAAGTTCTGCATAATTTTCAAGAGTAAGGAAAGACAGGGCTACAAGGGACCAACTGAGCATTACTGCACAGTTTTCAAGAGCAAGGCATGATTGGGCTGCAAGGGACCTGCTGAGCATGACTGTGCATTTTTGGAGAATAGTGAAGGACATACAGTAGGGGGACTGTTAGACATGTCTACGAATTTTCTGAAGGCAATGAAGAGCAAGGAAGTAGGGGATTAGCTGGTCATGTCTGCACAATTTCTTAAAGCAGTGCAAAGCAAGGTAGCAAAGGCCAGTTAGGCATGTTTGTGCAGTTTTGGGAACATTGCAGAGCAAGGAAGGAGGGGGCTAGCTCAGTGTGTCTGCGCAATTTTGGAGAATAGTGAAGAGCAAGGCAGCAGAGGTCCAGCTCAGCATGTCCGCGCAATTTTGGAGAATAGTGAAGAGCAAGGCAGCAGAGGGCCAACTAGGCATGTCTACATAGTTTTGGAGAATGATGTAGACCCATGACTCAGTGCAGTGCAGGATTTCGACATACAAAAGGAGGCATGATGACTGTGCTTGAGAAATGCACAGTTCAGTTTGGACATGGAGGAAGTTTCTGTGTAGTTCTAGGAGCAGACAGGTTGCTCACCTCCTGGATTTCATAGTGCAACTGACCTGGAATAAAGCCTCATGCACTTGGTAGTTCTAGCCAGTAGAGCAAGGTCACTAAGGGCTGAGACTGCATAGTGTAGCTGAGTTGGGATCTAGTGGAAGAGGGTTGTCCAGATGGATAGATTTTTAGGAAAATGGCTAAGTGTTGAAAGAAAGTGAACTTGTGCAGACTTGACATTGTGATCATACACTTAGCATACTTCGACAACGAGACAACATATACCACCAATACAGCAAGACAAAACATGCCCTCGACGAGACTACGTTAGAGTTGAAAGTGACAAGCGCAACACTTGAGATAGACCTTCAGATGACCGTGATGACACTTGCGCGACAATGCTTACAAATTTGTGTGTGAGTATGACAGATGTTTACATAGCAAAGACAACCCAAACACACAAAGAAAAACCTTCAAAATCACCAGAACAAGATCCCAAGCACGCAAACAAATCAATATGCCAAAAGATTACCGCTGGTTAAACAAACAAAAGGGTGGAAAGACTTCACAAAAGATCATGGGGTGAGCTCGTGTGTCTGCAACCATCATAGGAAAAATCAAGGAAGGATCTGAAATTTGGATTAAGCCAAAATTTTGGAGAGTGTTGTAGCTGCTACAACACTCAGCGACACACTGGCTGAATACCAGCTTCTTTGTTTTGGTTCATTTACAGTGGAGGGCCTTGGCCTTACAGGGAGTATTGATTCATTGTGTAGATCACTTTGGCTTCCCCACTTACCCCATGGACAAACACGGTTCACCTTGTACCGACTCAGTTGAACACAACACAAAATTCAGTGAGATCATAGTGTTTGAAATTGGGAAGGATAATTTGGCTCACGAGCTTAAGATTTTCAGAGTATAGTTTTTCACCTCTAGTGTTTATCTGCTACCAACAGGCCTGGACAATACCTCGATGGAGTCACGTAGAAACATAAGCATTGCTCCACTACTAGCGAGCCTGGATAGTACCCTGGTGGAGTTTCCTGCTTCACCTCTTTGTGCAAGAAGCCTTTCTCTTCTTTCGCCTTTGTAATTTTTTGAAATATAACTGTGCATAAGAACTTATTTATTTTTGGGGCAGAAGAGGGACCCTGACTCATTCAGAGTAGGAGAGGTTGTTCCTTTAGAGAAGCATATACAACCTCTAGTTCAGGTTTGGTCGTTTAGAGTTTTCCCCTCTCCATTTCTACTAGTTGGACAAGCTTGAACACGGGAGAGTAGAAAATTGAGTATAGGCATGAGGTTTCCAAAACTGGACACCGGTTCATGGTTTGACCAAAACTGTCCTTATAGATGGATCATGTTTCTCGTTAAGACTTCATCAACCAGAAGCTACAACCAAACACAAAGAAGACAAACACAGGACTAGCCAACACTGTAGTGTCATAAGACTCTTTGAACTTCAGCCACATACCCATTCATAAACCAGAACACAGTGCAGGCACAACATTTATTTGCTTAGTGAGAATAAAATAAAAACTCAACACAAAAGGAAAAACAAAATGAGAGGAAAGATGTACACAACAAGGAAACAAAACCAGAAGACAAGAAAGCAAAATGACTAAAGCAACAGTATGTAAAATAAGAAATCCATGATGGAATACGAGTGCAAGATGAGTGCAAGGAAAAGAAAACTGAGATGCAACTAATCCTACTCCTATCCTAATAACTAAACGGTGAGGGTTACGTGAAATGAAATTTGCAGTGAAGCCATCGTAGTCATTCCCAACCTGCATCCACAAAGATACAAACGATTAAAATATATAAGAAGTAGCGTGTAACAAAAAATACAAAAACTTGAACAAGTTGCACACGAAAAGGAAAGTCTTGCATGTGGGCAGAAAGACGTGTCACAGTGACCCAATACATATGCTTACCTATTTGATGGATACCCTTTCTAAACAAACCATGAAAGCTTCTTGCGGATGCATCCTCATTTACACCGAGCTTCTCAACAAGTGGAAGGAAGGATTGAAACTTGTTTCTTGCAACATGGTTTTCCAAGTAAGATTGTTCCAGCCATTCAGCAATTGTATCATAAAATTCATGATGGTTGTTTGGAAAGCCTCATGATATTTGAAAAGATAGATTTTCGATTTGACGGGTGGGATCACAATTGGAATCTCATAAGGACAAATAAATCTGATCATCCTCAAAAGTCATGCCAAGATAGTGCGGACCTATTATAACCATCAGTGCAGGCTGAAGTGCCTCATCTGCTTGACAAAAATCTGAAGAGAGAGATGTTAAATAGTGAATATCAGAGAGCACAAAGCAACTATCATTAGATATGTTGATGGGAAAATGATAAGTTGAGTGATAGTCACCCAAGATAGAGGTCTGATCAGATGAGCTGGTTGAGACGTCAGATTCCCATTTTGAAATGAATAAAGAAAAACTCATTTGAACAATATTGCGAATGCTCTAAACAGTGGAACCAAGTTTGTTGTGAGCTGGACATGGTGAACCACCTTCCTGAAACTAGTGAAAAATCATGCAGGCATCAGGGTAATAATAGGAATTTAAAAGAGAATGCATGAAATCAGTTGAGGAGAGGAACTTAATTCATGTGAGAGCTCATGCATGCATCATCACACATGGGGATTGCTGGTGTGATGAGTGGCCAGATTCGTTGTACAATATTGACAAGAAGACTGAGGAGTTGATCATGAGAGGGAAAATTGATAAGTATGATTGCAGGAAAATATAGTCTTTGAGATGATCCACTTCACAATTCCATGATTTCACGAGAGACAAACATTCCCAACCCGAGTTTTATGTAAGAGATGTGCATGAAGATGGATGTGCTATAACATATTCGTGGATTCAGTCATAAGTAAAATTTTGAAAATTTGAAAGGTCACACCTGAAGTAGGAAACATTTTTTACACAGGGATTGACATTGAATGAAACCATGTAGATAGATGGATTATGTGTGAGAAAGCATATCTAATTTAGTTTGGGGGGCTCACCAAAGTCGTGAGGTCCTGAAATAACCATCAATGGATGTTGAAGTGCCTCGAATCCCTGGTACGTCCAAGAACTTTCCAGAATTGCAAAATCATATTTCAAAGCATGAACCAGATCATGCATGGCTTGAGGATGGTTTTTGTTGTTGATTTCGAAACTGCTCTTAGGATGGCATCTATCTCTGTCATAAGTTTCACCAGATTTTTCAACATCATTAAGTTGATTTGAAGAGTCTTCTTCATGCACACGAATAAATGACGAGGAATGGGAAGTATGCTCTGTGATTAGAATGTTTTCATCATGGAAAACCTCACTGCCTTATGTCAATTGAGGAGATAACTCATCGGATGAAGAAGCAAGTGAACATGGAGTATCTTTGACACATGTGGATGCGTTTTGAATGGTAGGATACATGAGAAAGTGAGGTGAAGGGGAATTTTCAATATGAATGTTTTCTTTGACCAGAGCACATTCCATATCTGAGTTAGAGTATTAGAGTATTAATGTGAAAACAGAAGATCACATGATGTGCTTGGGCATTCATCACATCATATGGAATAATGGGAGTGGTGACTTCCCAAGGCTGGAATTTGATCGAAGGAGTTAATTGTACATGATGTTCCACCGAGATTAGCATATTGAGAATCGTTCAAGAATGGAAGCTCATTATCTTGATGCGGACAATTTCGAAATAGAGAGGGAATATTGATAATGTCCTCACCTTTTTTCTCCTATTCCTGTGTAATGTGACTTCCTTGCACCTTATCGCAATTTGAGCGATTATGTTGAGAATCAAGAAAATGCGAACAATTGCCTCGTGGAGTAGATTGATCAAGCGAGTCATGGTTTGTAGATGATGGAGGATGCAAGAGACATGGATCAGATTCAAGGCATGAGTTATGAATGGTGAAATCCTCTTGTAGAATGTAAGAATGAGTCTTTGGTATAGGATTCCTAAGCCATTCTAGAACTTTCTCCATGGAAGTGGGAGATGAATGAGAAGATAGGGTGGGGACATGCTGTGCAAATTTCTCAGCTTTGCAATCAGCGCAAGGGGGCACCCACTGTGTAGATTTCTTAGCTTTGTAATCACTGGAAGGGAGCACCCACATCGGGATTAGAAAGGGCGGAGGACAAGGAACAAATGGGGTGTTGATCTCCTCCTCTGCAATGTGAGGTGCCTCATGATCTGCAAGAGTTGGGGAGGAAGGGAAATCATGAGGTTAACTATATTGAGAACAATGAACCAAGTGTTTAAACTCTTCTCTCAAGAAGTCAAATTTCACAATATGTTCAAGAATTCATAAAAGAGGTGAAGGAAACGATCAGCAAATTCCTCAACTAATTCATCAGGCTCCACACTTAAACAATAGACTTTTTCACGGAAATCCCGGTGGCTATACTCGTCGAAAGTTTTAATCATTATTTCAGAAAGCTGACCAAATGAATCGATAGAGGCAAAGGGTTATGTGTAACAGTAGCGTTGAGCATGAACTTCAAATGTGAGGGTGAGTAATATAGTCCAAACATATTCATACTCTATCTTGTGGCATAGGCAAAAGTTTATTACTTGGCGCACATGCGCACAAAAAGATGGTTCACCCTCACTACTGAACTTTAACTTGGATAGGTCAGGGATAACTTCTATGGGGATGGTACATTCGAACTTTGTAGAAAGACATTTCGAGATTATGATGTCAGGAAGGGAAATTTTAAATAAGAGATTCAAACCAGACTCTATGGGCATAACCTGTCCTCTGGCCCTCCTTCTAGCGCCATTTTGTTGACGGCACTGGACCTACCAACAAAGGGGATGTCTCCAATGTGAAGTCCAAACTAGACCTCACATCGTTTGGTGTAGGAGTCCCATCCAGTATGAAGGCATGGTTTCCATATACTTAGAGATCTACCTTAACTCTATTTGTCAGCAAATGAGAGTGTTATGTTGGTATCTTCAAACATCAAGGTACGTGTGCCTGGCGAGTGCATAATGTAACTGTGTCAAGTTTCTCTTACTACAAAGGGGGAGAGTAAAGTGAGCCTCTAAATGAGAGGTAGTAGTACCACCAAGGAAGAGACACACACAAACCATAAATTTCTATCCAACACCCAGCAGAATAGTCCACGGCGGATGTGACAATTGTTAAAACCGAGGTGAAGGGGATAACATGTACACCACCCAGCGGAGCAGTCCACACATATGTGAAGGTCGTTATAACCAGAAAAAATATATTTTTTGTCAAGTATCCCGCGGAGTATTCCACAAGGATGTGACAATGGTGATAGCCAATACACAAAGGTGGTTTGTCTAGTATCTCTTGGAGTAGTCCACAGGGATGAGACAACGGTGATAACCGATACAACACATCTTCAACAATGTGAGTACTAAAATAACCAAAGTAGTTCAACTATCTTAGTATAGGTTAAGAAAACATGCATTACAAATGTTTAAAGAGTATTCTTAAAAACATCTACAAAACATGCATGAAAACATGGTTGGCCTTAACAAGCTTCTGAATTCAGTAAAGGTCTTAAGACACATTTGTACACCATACATCACTAGTCCCATTAGTGGGACATTGGAGCCACTCCTCGCTCCTCAAAGAATAATCTACAGACTCTCAAGGCTATATGGGACGTGCTAAGGTGAAAAGTCCTTTCTCATACAATGGGAGGGGTATATATAGCCAAGGGTGATGCATGACCCTTGTGACTCTTGGAATTCCCTCATAACCATTCAAATTCCAATCATTTTTCAACTGACATGACCCTTCAACTTCTTGTGTGTGTCCATTGGACTTAATTTTACATTACATTGAGTTACAACGGATATGGCCCACAGTGGTAATGTTGCCAAGACAACTCAGGACACAACTCGACATGACACTACTGACATATACTGGCTAACTGTTGTGTTTGCGTCAAGCTGTTGCGTTGCTGAGTGATGGATGTACTCTTGGTGTGCTTTCTCTTCTCCTCCGCATGGAATAATGTTGTGGGGTCTTCGATGGTCTTGTGCTTGCATGATGGTTCAATGTATATGTTCCTTTCACTTTTTGCTTCATGTGTTTGGTACATCCGTCCAACTGCAATCAAGACTTCTAGCATGTGTGCTCCTTCTTCATCCCATTCGTCATCTCGCCATGATCTATCAGTGTACCTATTCCTGCAATTCACTCATGATAGGATGACATCAAATAAAAAAGCCTCCTAGTCTAGCATGATGCATTGTTATCATGTACGGGTAACAGGGAGGGAGGAAAACTCACTGAGACAGCCCAGAGCACATCTTAGGCTGGAATGAGGAACTTCAGGAGTACAATCTGCAATGTTGAGAAAAAATGCACAGTGATTACTGGGAGGTAGAATTGCATAGTGAAGGACACCAGTGGCAACTACAAGGTGGGACCCTGAGGGGCATTTATTCACAGCTCCTGGAGGGAAGGAAAGATAGGGCTTCAGGGGACCTGCTGGGTAGTTTTCCACAGTTTTCAAGAGCAAGGCATGACTGGGCTGCAAGGGACATGCTAAGCATGACTCGCAGTTTTGGAGAACTGTGCAGGACAGGTAGTAGGGGATTACTAGAAATGTCTGTGTATTTTCTTAAGGCAGTGCAGAGCAAGGCAACATGGGATTAGTTGGGCATGTCTGTGCAATTTTTGAAAGCAGTGCAAGACAAGGAAGCAGAGGGCCAGCTAGGCATGTCTGTGCAGTTTTGGAGAACAGTGCAGAGCAAGGCAATAGAGGGCTAGCTGGGAATGTTTTCATATTTTTCGAGAACAGTGGAGACCCAAGTCTCAGTGCAGTGCAGGCTTTCGATAAGAAAAAGGAGGCTTGATGATTGTTCTTGAGAAATGTGCAATTTAGTTTGGACATGGAGGTAGTTTCTACGTAGTTCTAGGAGGCAGACATGATGCTCACCTCTAAGATTGCGCAATGGAAC
Source organism: Pinus tabuliformis (assembly GCA_031772625.1). Lineage (NCBI taxonomy): Eukaryota > Viridiplantae > Streptophyta > Pinopsida > Pinales > Pinaceae > Pinus > Pinus tabuliformis. The sequence goes on along the minus strand of CM062817.1, from coordinate 1,442,779,136 downwards.
TAACCTGGAGGAAAACCTCAAGCACTATGTAGTTTTGAGTAGCAGAGCATGGTCACTCAGGGCTAAGACTACATAGTGCATCTCAATCAGGATCTGGTGGAAGAGAGTTGTCTAGTCAAATAGATTTTTAGGAAAATGGCTAAGTGTTGAAAGCAAGTGAACTTGTGCATACTTGAAATTGTGATCATACACTTAGCATAGTTCAATTATGAGACAACACATACCACCAATATAATAAGACAAAACATGCCCTCGGCGAGTTGTCTGAGAGTTGAAAGTGACAAGAACGACACTTGAGATAGGCTTTAAGATGACCATGACAACACCTGCATGACAATGCCTACAACTTTGTGCGTGAGTATGACAAATGTTTAGATAGCAAAGACAACCCAAAAACATAAATAAAAACCTTCAAAATCACCAGAACAAGATTGAAAACATGACAAAGCAACCAATATGCCAAAAGATGATTGTTGGTCAAACAAGAAAAAGGGTGAAAAGACTTCACAAGAGCTCATGGGGTGAGCTCGAGTGTTTGCAACCATCAAAGGAAAAACCAAGGAAGTCTCCAAAATTTGGATGTAAGCAAAAATTTTGGAGGGTGTTGTAGCCACTACAACAAGAAGGTTTTGTGTTTGATGAAAGTTTCAATCCTTGATTTGTTCACTAGGATCAACATAAAAACCAAGACAAAACTAGTTTAATTGTGAGCCATGTAAGTTGGATTATGATGATGGAAACTATTTGAATTGTTTTACTACTAATAAGAAATGTCATTGTGTAAAATGGATTTTATTTTTCTAATGTTGGGCATGGAATCCCCCCACAACATGTCTTGGGGCTCAAAGCCCAAGTTTTGAGTATTATTATTGTAAAGACTCCGCAAATTGTGGGCGCGGAGCGCAAATTATATGTTAGATTCATAGGGTTGTTTGCCCTAAGTTTTGAATGTAGTGTTGGCCTACCCGCGACACTCTAAGTTGTAAAGGGAAGGAGAGAGATACATGGAAAAAAGAATGGAGTCTAGAAGATAGTGAGCATAGAGTAAATTTCTAAGTGCTTTGGGTCATAGTAGTAGGAAGAGGCTCTGCAGCTGAGTGCGTAGAGGCCTAGTTGAGTCTGTAGCTGAGTGCGCAGACCCCTGTAGCTGAGTGCACAGAGAGGAGTTGAGTCTGTAACTAAGGAAGAAGAAGAATAAAGAGAAGTTTGATTCCAAATCTTGTGTATCTGTTCTTGTGCTATTTCCTGTTTAAATATATTGTTTTCTTTATCGCGCACACTTATATGAGTACTGAACATTGTTAAATATAACTAGACACATATTGATAAGCTAAGTGATCAACTAATATCGGGTTAATAGTACGGAATTGGGTAATAACACGGATTGGGCCCGAGTAAGGCTACGCGAAGACAACATCGCAGGCTGCAAAGTACTGATAGGTGCACATAGAGATGTACGCACAGGGTCAAACCGCGGACCACCGAAAATCATCAGACATCTCTAAGGTGTGGAAACCTAGTTCTAGCACCCCTCCCATACTACTTCGGGTGAGACCTCAGTCTGTGCTCTGTGGACTGTTGCTGAAAGGGCCACTAGTACTGGGATTTGTTTTGCTAAATCACCTCTGAACCTGGGTCAGGCCCCTACAAGCCAACAAATGGTTCTATTCCCGGGACCAGGATCTGCATAAGGGATGTCTGATGTCATGTCACTGGAATCCAACAAAGAAAGAAATTGAAGGGTGATTGGACAAGAAGATTCACGAGTTCGCGGTGTAGGAAAACAAGAGTCTGTGAGTATCTAAGGAACAATGGTTGGAGTGCTACTTATATACGAAAATCCACGAAATTTTCTTTGCATCTTTTCCTTCTGAGCTGTATGAATGGATCGCGAAGCTAGCAGATAGTCAGGGAAGGTGCAAGATCAATAAGCCAACCATGTGGACTTTGGAATTAGTGCACAAATTAGAAGCATCAGAAGATAAGATCGCGTGGGCTGTGGATCATTGGATCGATTGAATTATAGGAGGATTTATCACTGAGTTCACAGTAGATATGACTGTCAGCTACAGGGAGGCAGAACGATGCTTCCTCAAAGGAATGCGAGGTAAGTATATTAAATCTTTGAATACTTGGATTAAGATGCTATTGTGTGAAAAGCAAGGAAGAACTCGTGAAATTTTCTCCAAGAAGCGTGGTCAGTCTGATAAGGCAACGAATTCCACGCTTACCACCTCCACCTACATTGCCACCCGTTTCACCATCTTCACTTCCATCTACCCCCACCACACCTCTGCCACCACCACAGTTCAGTATGGAAATTGCGATCAAACTACCGGTATCTAGAGGAGTGGAGAATGAAGATCTAGACCAATTCTAGTTCGTGGTAAGAGTAGTATGGGAAGCACAAGAAGTCGTGGATGACAACATAAAAAAGGCTACGTTGGTGAGCGCGTTGTAGGATCGTGCATTAACATTGTATATTAAGCATTCTAATGACCATCCACACACAGGAATCATAGAAATCCAGGCCGCGCTGATCAGGGAATTTAGCAGGCCAAAGTTGGAGACACAATCAATTATCGGGTTTAAGGAGATCACAATGCTCCTCGGCGAGACCTCTTGGGATTTGGAATAGAGACTAAAGAGTATGATTCACAAAGCCAACATGAATTTAACAGATGGACAGCACTACGCATGGTTTGTAGCATCATTAACACCACATTTAAGGATGACACTGCCGCTATAGAAACTATCCACCCAGGATGAAGCTTTGGAGATTGCAATGAGACTACACGAGACTCCAATACAAGATCCTGGCCTGGGAGTCCAAAAAATCCACATGCAACTGCAAAATGTATGTCTGGAAATGCAGAGTTTGAAACAAGACAGGACACCTCGTCCAGAGGCACGCGAGGAGGTATGGTGCATAAAATGCAAAGGCTAGGGGCATGACAAGGACCATTTTCCAGTATTCGTGAATTACTTGGCGGGAGGAGGGCCGATGCCATTAAGACCTCATGCACAAGCAAGATCGAGCGCGGTGCTTTCCTTATGGTGCACGATTTGTCAGATATGAGGAAAACACACTACAGATAATTGTCATCTATTGCAGAAGTATACACAGACATCCGAGCAATTGTTTTGTAATTTCTACAGGTCGGTAGGTCATGATGAATGCACCTGCAGAAGCTATGAACTAATGATGGATCAGACTCCTGCCTACAGGGTACAGACCAAGATGCAAGGCCTCGACCCAAATGCAACAATGGCATGCATTGGATTTCAAGGGCGCGGACGAGGACGAGGTGGAATGGGACTAGGAAGGGGTCGCAGATAACCAATTTTCTACAATTATGGAGGGCCCAGACACTATGCCCGTGATTGTACAAATCTAAAAAGAACGTCATGTTTGTACTGTACTCAATTTGATCATGATGCAGAAGACTGCCATACCTTGATAGCGAGGCTATGCGAAAAAGGGGTACTCTAGCCTCCCCTGACTCAGAATTTGCAAATGATGAGGTCTGAGCCGCGTAAAGAAGACCCTGTAAACATAGTTCTCAGAAGTAGTATCAAAACCAGAGATGATAAAGGTAAGCATCCAGAAGAAAGTGCATGGGTCCGCAAAGCTCCTACAAAGGAACCTAAATTTGATTTGAAGCGCGCGAAGTAGACATTCATGGAAGCTAAGAAGAGCTTCACGAAGGCCTCCACTTTAGGCAGTAAGGATCAACTAGAGCCGGAGATGAATTCTTCAATGCTCACTACCTTTCTTGAGATGTATGAAATTGCTGCATGACAACAAAGCTGTGAAAGGGCTGCAGGAACTTATCACTAGGTGCGTTGGGTCAGGAGAACCCCGCGTAGTCCGAAAACTTGGAAAGCATGCATTGCGATCAAGAAGGGAAATGAGATTGACTACGCAAATCGGGGAATATGAAATGGATCACGTAATTCTGGATCTAGGATTGGACGTGAATGTGCTGCAAAAGCAGACATGTGAGTGTATGGGTAGGCCCACATTACAATAGTCTCCTATTCAATTATGAATGGCGAACCAGCAGAAGATCCTACCCATGGGGAGATTGCAAGGGATAACGGTGGATATTGAAGTTGCGAGCGCATTGGTGGATTTCGAAGTGATAGAGATCGTCGATGATAGAAATCCCTATCCCATCCTAGTGGGCAGAGACTAGGCCACTGATATGAACAGAGTCGTAAATTTGAAGAAGCGCAAAATGATCTTTGAGAAAAGGTCACTACGCGTAGTAATACCGCTAGATCTAGCCGAGGGAGCGCGATACACTGAACCAATGCGCAACGGTGATAGTGATGACGATCTCGATTGCATCTGCAAGATAACCGTGCGTGAACAGGATTGGGTGAATCCAACTGTAGGTGGTAAGATTTCGTGGGAGCGCGAAATCTCCTGCACTTCAGATTCGGACGAAGAAATAGAGCGATGGCAGAACCAGTTGCACAAAGTAACAACGCTTAATTGCAACATGATGATAAGGTCACTACGCTGTGTAACCACGGAGATAAGATAACTACCTAGGTATGACGGGTTGACAGTGGTGGATTATTTTCTAAACAAATTTTAGAGTGAAGTACCAGAACAACAACATTTTGATGCTCTGAAATGGGCACTGCGCGCTACGCCTGGAAGATGGTGGGGTACGCACCAGCAGAGTTTCGGAGACTGGCGCAAATGCTAAAAAATGATGCACTTACAATTTGGGAAGCCTCAAAGGAGGATGAAAGCCAGGTAGAATGGAAGAAACAGCCTGCACACCCACCTTTCCAGATGGGTACAGGCGTATGGTACGCAACCTGTGTGAACACACACCGCTCTCGTGATAGGAGATAGGAACAACAAGCAAAAGCAGGCAAGACAAGTGCGTGAACGACAAAGCATGATACAACCTAGCGCGCCAAATATCATACATGGGGAAGCCTTTGACAAGGTGTGCGGACTGCTGAATAGGGTCCACCATGTGAAACGCACCAACTAGGACTTGCGCGAACTAATGGTTTGATGGGTCTATAGGACCATGTGCGAAACTCTAACCATACAAGCACTTCCGAAGCTGTAGTTTGAAGTAGGGGCTGTAGTCCCTTTGGAGCATGTGAAGACAAGTCCACGAATAATAGCAACCATAGATACGATGGTCTGCACTGACCGGAACGAAGAAACCACACAGCTACGTGAAACAGAACATCTAATACTTAAGGAAGAAATCTGACGGGGAAACTTTAGACTTTGCGAAATTGAAAAACACCAGGTACAGCTAAGGGAGAAAAGTGTTCTAATGGACGCAGAGGTTAAAAAGCTGGAAAAAGAAATAAAGAAAGCATTTCTTGTCAAGAAACCAAGGATGGCAAGACAAGGTACGTACAATCATACTGACAAATTGGAAAGCTATCGTCGTGAATTTGTTAGTCTGCTGCCATGGCTAAGACCGCGTCTCACCAAACGTAGTGACCAGGGCAGCATGGTGCAAATCGTAGAGTGCGTGATGCCGATTACTATAAGGGAAGATGGGGATTCTCTGTGAACCAGGATGGGGGGCGAAATGAATGCCCGCACGAGTGGTGCATCCCACCTAACTAGCTATAGGAAGGACAGTCTTAGTGCTCCAGGCAGTTGAAAGGGAGTGCGGGACTATTAAAAAATCTGCCTGGGGGCTACGTGATATAAGATATGTGCACAGGAGCAGGACGTCACAGGGTTTGCGACCGCACACGGAGGGCTGTGCTACCCTCCAACAATAATATGACAGCAATAGAGGGACTGTGCAGACAATAGTCCTTACTCAGTGGCTTGCAAGGATGCAGTAGGGAAAGGCTTTAAAAGAGCAGGTGGACACGGAGCACCACAAAGAAGAAGTTCTAAAAATGCACGTCCATTCGTGGATTGATGAAGCCTTCACAATTACGGCAGATATTGAAGGAAAACTTGTGCAGATTCAAGGAATGCATGCACAGATGCATCGCAACACACTAGAAACAGAGGGTTCAGAAGTGAGAATGCAGCAGGTTTAGCAAGCAGTAGCTCAATGCACTGTCGACATTTAGACCGTTTGGGACCAACTGGATGGACTCTGCGCCAAGATCACCCTGCTGATAGAGTGACTCAAGGACAAGTCACAATGTTTGTGTTGGGGGCCTGTTGGGCATGGAATCCCCTCACAACATGTTTTGGGGCTCAAAGTCCAAGTTTTGAGTATTATTGTTGTAAAGACTCCGCGAATTGCGGGCGCAGAGCGTAAATTGTATGTTAGAGTCATAGGGTTGTCTGCCCTAAGATTTGAATGTAGTGTCGGCCTACCCATGGTTCGCAGACCATGGGATTGTATAAATAGAGTGAGGCTCTAAGTTGTAAAGGGAAGGAGAAAGATACGTGGAAAAAAGAATGGAGTCTAGAAGATAGTGAGCATAGAGTAAATTTCTAAGTGCTTTTGGTCATAGTAGTAGGAAGAGGCTTTGTAGCTAAGTGCGCGGACCCCTGCAGCTAAGTGCGCCGGGCGGAGTCAAGTCTGTAACCAAGGAAGAAGATTTATAAAGAGAAATTTGATTCCAAATCTTGTGTATCTGTTCTTGTGTTATTTCATGTTTAATTATGTTGTTTTCTTTATCGCACACACTTATATGAGTATTGAACGCTGTTAAATATAACTCGACACATACTGATAAGCTAAGTGATTGACTAATATCGGGTTAATAGTACAAAATTGGGTAATAACACGGATTGGACCCCGAGTAAGGCTACGTAAAGACAGCATCACAGGCTTCAAAGTATTGATAGGTGCGCGTAGGGTCAAATCGTGGACTGTTATCGCCGAGATTGACCTCAGGCTAAAGGGAGGCAATTCTAGGGTAACCACAAACCACACTTATCCTAGTAGCTAGCCCTACTAGGTTGAGAGAGAGCTCTATCCTTATGGATCTCAGTCAAGATGACTAGATGAGGAACAAGATTTTATGCTAGGTATAGTAGCTCAAGGGTTTTGATTGAATTTGTTGGTGTTTTTGCTAGATTAGGAGGAGTTGGGCAATTTGGGTCTAGGAAGCTAAGTCAAACTTGCAGGGGATTCTATGGGATACCTATGGTATGGCATTTAGCTTGTGTTTCTTCTTCTATTAATATGTTTTCATGTTATTTATGTATGCCTCTTTCATATAATTGCTTTTGATTGGTTGTTTTCAAGTCAAATAGGTGGAATACATTAGGTTTTAATGCTCTGCCTTGGGAAAACACCAGTATTTCATGTTTTCTCTTCTGTTTATGAAGGATTATTGACTTGCTCAAGCCCTTCTTAGCTCCTCACCAGTCTAGCCTTTCACCCCATCAAGCTTAAGGTGTTGAATATCATACCTACCTTGCCCCATAGAATCCCCTGCAATTTTGACTTTGTTTCCTAGACCCAAATTGCCCAGCTCCTCTTGATCTGGAAAAAACACCAAAAAATTCAATAAAAACCCTTGAGCTACTATACCTAGCATAAAATATTATTCTTGATCTAGTCATCTTGACTAATATCCATAAGGAGAGAGCCCTCTCCCGACCTAGTAGGGCTAGCTACTAGGATAATCGTGGTTTGTGGTTACACTAGAATTGCCTCCCTTCAGCCTGAGGTCAATCTAGGCGATAACATAGTGGTGACCATACTGGGGAATGAAAGACTAATAGCAATGGTAATATCTTTCAATCAAATTCTTGAACTTCGGAAGATGAGTTTTAGATTTTGCTGGGTTGAAACCGAAAGTTGTAAAGAAAAATAAAAATTTCAAAATTTTTAAGACACTGGCTTCGAGAAGGTACACGAGGTCCAATCCTAATCCGAATCCTCCCCATGTATTTGAAAATCCCAATCTCATTCCAAGAATAATTAGAAAAGAAAGTTCAGTAAGCCCTAGACCTATTTTCAGATCCAATTCTTGTCCCAGCGAGTGGTTGTTTATTGAAGATCTCCCTTTTGATGAGTATTTTGATCTTTCTCTGTTTGAAACCAAATTTGAAACTACACTTAATAATACAGCTCTAAATCCGGAATTTGTTGTAAATCTCAAAAAATAAAGGAAAAATAGATCAATTGACAAATATATCTTAAATTATCTTCAATCCTCCATCATAGCTGCCAATATCCCTGAGCTTTTAGAATCAACATCCACTACTCTCGGTTCATCAATATTCCCATAAATTTCCGAAGTCCATTCTCAACCTCATTTTATACCTACTCTTCCCCTTCAACCTATCATATTTGATCAAAAACCTATCACCCCTACTCCTCCATCAACCACTCCATTAAACCCAAGTAGTCCAACCGTTGTTTCAAATCCACCTCGAGTCATGGCTGCCCGATATGCACCCCTCATTCTACCTTAGAATTTGGATGATATGCCCACTGATTACCAAAGTAAAATACCTCTTTTTTATGCCACTCAAAGCATTACAGCGTAGCAACATGTTGACAAAATGAATGACTTCTTCAACCTTCATGAGGTAGATGAAGAAAATGTGACTATGAGGTTATTTGTGCAAAGTTTTGGAGGCGAGGTTCGAAAATGGTTCCAAGCTTTACCAGCAGCCTCTATTAACACTTTGTCGATTCTACATAGACAATTCCTAGACCAGTGGGAGGTAAAGAAGAACCCACTTCAAATTTTATCTGAGTATGAAAATATCAAAAGGAATGCGGGTGAAAGTGTGCAAGATTACTGTGTGAGGTTCAATGCAGTCTATAATGCTATTCCGACTAACATTAAACCACCGATGGGGTTAGCATTGCTCAAATTTCCAGACAGTTTCGATGCTAATATGGCATATCAATTACGAGAAAGAGATCCTAACACACTTGAGATATGCAAAAGAATGTTGCAAGTGTAGAAGCAAATATGTTGGCCAAAAGAGCGAGAATGCTATATGAAAAGAAGGTGACTATAAAGGAAGAAGCATTTGCCTTAGATGCTAAGACGGATACTTTGCTTCGGAAAATTGAGAAGATGTTTGAACCTGAAACACCAATCAGGAATCCAAACTTCAGAGGACAGCAGCAGCCCCAATTCCGGATTAAGCATGAGGAGCCGCAGCAGCACTATACTCATCATGGAGTTGATATCATTGACTTGGAGGCTCAGGGCGAAAAAACCATCAAAGGCATCATCATACAAGAAATGGAAGCTCAAATACAAGCTTTGGCAGACAACTTAGAGAGAGCCAATTTCATCATCAAATACTTGGAACAAGAAAACAAACAGTTGAGCGACAAACAAGTCCTCATGGAGCTGGAAATGATCAAAGCAAATAGGAAAATGGCCAAAGAGGCTCATGTCACATTAACTCCTATTGAGTATGAGATTGAAAATGATAAGGAAAATTGGCTTGAGAGAGTCAAAATACATCTAGAAGGGCTCATTGAGAAGGCCAACAAGAATAAGAAAATTCTCAAACACATGGCATACCATTATATGACCCGCAACAAAATTTGTAACATAAGGATTAGAAAGTTAAAGGCTAGGCTAAGGAGAGATTTAGAAGTCAAAAAGGAGCAAGATAGATTGAATCTGTTTTTTGAAGCCCCCCTATCCCATCAAAGCAGTTGATGGTGGTGCTCCATGCCAAATTTGGGCAAATTTTGAGAAGTTTTTGTATTTTTGAAAATTTGAAATTCACAACACAGAAAATTTGTCCAGAAGCACAACGCCACCGGCGCTGCGCTTTTTCTTGGGGCATCCATTGTAGAAAAAGTTGAAATTTTTGGATTTAGAATAATGAGGACATGCACCCTAGAAATTTTCATAAGTTTTGGAGCAGATCTGGTTCACCAAAAGGTCCAAAAACTACCAAAAAATGACCTTTCTGCCTCTTTTTGGACACACAGAAGCAGTCTTGGGAGATTCAAGTTTTGAGGGAGGAAATGACCTCCAAATTCAAAAATTCTAGGTGTTCCAGAAACTATACTTGAAGACCTTTCCAATGAGCTATCATGGGCTCAATTTTGCTAAGGGTAAGGCCTCCAAAATCAGGTGGAAAGCGGCACCGTGCTTAAGACCAGTGGTGATGCCCTTAGGGCCATTTTGCTCAGGGAACTAAAATTTGCCTGTTTTGAGTGAATTTGATTTTTCTCTCCTCATGGATGAGTTCACCGATGTAATTGATGACATGGCATGTGAATGTAATGGTAAAATAGTGTTAGAGGGTAGATTCATTAGTTATAGGTGGTTTTGAGGCAAATGAATCAGTTTCCCCTCTTTTAGAGGCAAGTTGTTTGATTGCCTATATTCTTGGTCCTTGTTTGGAAATGGTTGAAACAACTCCTCTTCTCATGGTTTTGGCCCCTAATGGTTAGGATGATGGATTGCAATGTCCATATCATGTATTTTCTTTCTCATTTTCAAGGGTTGGATTCAGCTGGATGCTCATGTACTGAACACTTATCATTTTGTAGCAGTTGTGGCAGGAAACTAATAGAGTTGCAGCTATTTTTATGGGATACCTATGGTATGGCCTTTATCATGTGTTTCTTCTTCTGTTAATATGTTCTCATGTTATTTATGTATGCTTCTTTCATATAATTTATTCTGATTGGTTGTTTTCAAGTCAGATAGGTGGAATACATTAGGTTTTAATGCTCTGCCTTGGGAAAACACCAATATTTCATGTTTTCTCTTCTATTTAGGAAGGATTATTGACTTGCTCAGGCCCTTCTTAGCTCCTCACCAGTCTAGCCTTTCACCCCATCAAGCTTAAAGTGTTGAAGATCATACCTACCTTGCCCCATAGAATCCCCTGTAATTTTGACTTAGTTTCCTAGACCCAAATTGCCCAGCTCCTCCTGATCTGACCTAGTAGGGCTAGCTACTAGAATAAGCGTGGTTTTTGGTTACCCTAGAATTTCCTCCCTTTAGCCTGAGGTCAATCTAGGTGATAACACGGACCACCAAAAATCATCAAACATATCTAGGGTGCGGAAACCTAGTTCTAGCACCCTCCCATACTACTTCGGGTGAGACCTCCGTCTGCGTTCCGTGGACTATTGCTAAAAGGGCCAGTAGTACCAATATTTGTTTGGCTAAATCACCTTTGAACCTGGGTCAGGGCCCTACAAGCCAACATCTAATATATTTAAGTTAAAATAGCTTCTGCCTCCAGACTAGGGAAAATTTTAAGAACCCCCCCTAAACTTACATGTATAATAAATGGGCGAATCTCCATGGTATATAGGAAAAATAGAAGGCGATTTTATCAATAATATGATATGTATATATAATTTCTTGGCGGATCTCTCACCAGGCATGGCGAATATTTTACTCAATTATAAAATCTTATGTTTATTGAATACACAAATGAAATCATTGCATTTCTTTAAAATATCTTTTGAAATCAAAATTACCAAAATTACATATCGATAACCTAGTGGGTGTAGGATAAAATTCACTCGTTCCATTCACAAAAAGCATGAGAAAAAACCTAATACTATATATAAAACCAAGAAAAATTCAAATTCATCACTTCTAGGGACCTCGTAATAATTCAAATTCATCACTTCTAGGGACCTCGTAATAATTCAAATTCATCACTTCTAGGGACCTCGTAACCACCCTGCCAATACACATATTCCTATTTGCAATTAGAAAAATTACCCAAATTACAATCCTTTTACTCCAGCATATGTTGGAAAGTTATAGAAGGATGACTAGTGCAATCAATCCATTCCTTTTAGCCCTGGATTTGTTTCAGTTTAAAACAGAAGTATACAAATATATTTGTCCAATGTCTATGCTTTAACCAGTCACCTTAAGATGTTTTTACAATATAATTTCCTAAGTCTATTTAATATCTTCATTATCATAAAAACCAACCTATATCCATCTTAACTCCACATCTACCACTCTTAGGGGGATGAAATCTATTTATCCCTCTGAGCACTTGGTAGACCCAGAATTAAGATGGATCTAAGATGATAGAATTTCCCCTTTAAATAGTCTATGCTCACATGAATACCATGGTATTACCATGGGTTATCATAAATGTGGAGCTTAGAAATTACTATTAGTAATTTATAAAAATTAATAAAATTAATAGTTGATTTTTATTTTATTTTTTATTTTAACCAAGCTAAAATGTTTAACATACATTAAATTACAACATCCATTTTTACTCTTGATCGGACCAAATATTTTTTCACTCTATGCTAGTTTGCATATCACGATATTTGATACCTCTGGAGGGTTGGTAGATCCAGAGTAAAGATGGTAGATCCAAAGTAAAGATGGATCTATACTGGTTTAATTCCCCCATTTAAATAGGCTACATTCTAGGTGAATACCATGGGTCAATACCATGTGCCATTTTGGTGAATACCATGGGTCAATACCATGTGCCATTTTTATTTTTATTAATAATAGGGTTAATAATGTTTTTTTGCATGGTATTGTCCCATAGTATTTTGCCCATAGGTTTCACCTAAATATAACACATTTTTTGAGTGTTCGTAAATATAAGGTGACTTATGGAGTAAAGATAAAAAAATGTTTTATTTGTTTACCATACCTCTCGTTTATTTATATTTTTATTAATTTACCATACCTCTTTTACAAATATGGTATTTGGCCCATAGGATTCACTTAAATAAAACCTCTTTCTTGAGCCTTCATAAATAGAACGAGGATTATGGACTAAATATAAAAAGAGGTTTTATTTATTTACCATGCATCTAGTTTATTTATATTTTTATTTATTTACCATATCTTTTGAGTAAGTATAAAAAGACGTTTTATTTATTTACCATACCTCCACTTTACTTATATTTTTATTTGTTTACACCCTTGCATGTATATAAGGTGACTTATGAAGTAAATATAAAAAATGTTTTATTTATTTACCATACCTCTCATTTATTTATATTTTTATTAATTTACCATACCTCTTTTATAAATATGGTATTTGGGCCTTTGGCCCATAGGATTCACTTAAATAAAACCTATTCTTGAAAATGGACGAATGGATTCACTTAAATAAAACCTATTCTTGAAAATGGGTAAATGGAAGGGTGTAACTCCTAATTTCAAAGGCTAAATTTACCTTTTTTACCCTCTCCCTTAAAATAAGGTGGGCTATTTGATGTGATTTGTAAAAATGTACTATGATACAAAATATTCGCCCACTAAAAATTTAAAACCCCTTAATTTCGCCAAAGGGCGAACATTTGCCCCTAAAATTTTCTATGCTCCATACTTCCCCGACAACAATACTTCCACACATTCAGGCTCCACCTCCCTCTGCATAACAATACTTTGTAGTATTCCCTTTTCTGGATGTGGCCAAAATGGACAAAATCTACACATGGTATTTTCCCATGGGATTTGCCCATAGTATTTGTCTTTATTTTTCAACGGAAAATAATAAAATAAGATTTGTAGAGAGTCCCTCAAGCCTATTAAAGGGGATAAGAGCTAGGAATTTGGATCATCATGAGTTGTCTATCTATTTTTTCTTTGTCGATAAATGGCAAGGCTAGTTCCAGTTTCATCCTAGGGACAATCGTGTTTTGGAAAATTGATTCCTCAGATGTTTAATTGTAAATGCATATATTATAATGAGATCTAATAATTGTTGTCATTTGGAACATTTTGGTGATCCATATCCCTTCAAAATTTTCCTGTTGGGAATCTTAAAGTCGTATCAAGTTGTGCATCCTGCCAGCCTAATGGGAACTTCAATGGGATTTATTCTCACCCTAGCCAACACTTCCATCTTCGGTGATATTTAATATCACCCTAGTTGGCCTCCTATTTTTCAATTAATTATTTTTTGACATGTTATTCTTATTGCAAGGCTTATTAGATTGGATCTGGGCCTGTTGTACCAGATCTGTAGTTCTTCCCATTCACATTCGAGTTCAGGAGATGATATTTGTTTCAATGTCAACATTGAGAAGATTGTGGGAGAATATTGCATCAAATCGATGCCCATAGAGCGTTAATGTGGGACCAAATGCTTCAAATTTAAGAACCACATTACCGATCAGGAATTGCTGCTCTTTGTAATCGAACAAAAAGTATTATCCCTATAAACAAAAGTAGATCTAGCCACTAGACTCTTGTTGCAGACTCTTTGCCTTGAGGAGAAGTCTAAACACCGAGGGTAGTCTCAATATATATGAGGGGGGATTGTGAAATAATACGTGGAAAGCCATAATCCTTTTTAGCAGCAACAAAATTGCAATTATTTTTTCAATGCCAATCAAACTCAGTGCGCAGGAAGATGGATTCCAATGTGTGGTGGCTTTATTTGAGTTCCAACTGGATTCACACAAACCAATCACAATTAGCTCCAGCACTCGATGGAGTCTAGTCTAAGGTCAAAGTTCATAGTGAGTTGAATGGTGAATCATGAAGGCCAGACATCAACACCACAACACCACAACACCAGGAGATCAGGGGGAGGGCCGAGCAACAACATATTTGTTGAATTAAGCCATATGCAATAAAAAATGGAGGCCCCATGATCAACGTGGAGTAGTTTAACCTATTGCTAGGTGTCACATATCAATTTTACTATTAACATGAGTAAGAATTCGTTGCACGAAATTATTAATCATGTAGAAGCTGATTTCGAGGGTCTATTTTCACGATGAGCACAGTCGAGAGGTTATCCAATAGATCTGTTGTATAGAGTTTGACCGCATTGGGCAACATAATTTTGTGCTTGGGTGACGATTCATCCATTTGGTTCATTTCCTGACCAAGTCCATGTATCCAACAGTTGGACAAGGATCATAAGGGAAACCATTCTCAGAGGAGCCCAGTTACCATTGCACACGCTGGATAGAGAGATCATGGGTCTTGAGACGAGTATGTCAACAACAAGTAGTATTCAAACTCTTGTTTGAAACAACGTTTTGTTCGAGAAATTCATTCATTGGTCAATAAAAACATTGATCTAGAACAATAAAGCACACTAAGGAAAACTAAAGCACTGAAGGGAGAGGGATCACACAATCTAGAGAATCATGGTAAGAGGCTATAGGGTGTTATAGCGAATGCTAGATCATTAATCGTGGAACCAATAAACTCACATCTTTATCCCCATCGTGTTGTTGAGTCTGAGCTCCTAAAAAAGTAGAATCAGATAAATACAATTTATCTATGTTGACCGACAGTTTATTGGTGGGAGGAGTAACTTTTGTAAATGCACCTTATTTAATACCTTGGGCAGATATATTAATATAATCATATATTTGATTTTGTTTGGGTTCAACTCTATGTTGGGTATGGTTGTTGGCACAACATCGTTAGCATGGACACATCATTTATCATAGGGAAACCTTTCATCAAGTCAAATGGGCCACATGATGGTTACATAGGCCATAGATATTTCATGTGTTGAACATTAGATGACTGGGATGAGGGACCTAACAGGTTGGGTGCAAAGAGAATCATTCATATAGGCTCATTCCAATACGTAACTATAAAAAACATATCTATTTGTAGATTGAGTGATAATGGAATTGGAATAGGTCACAAAAAAAAATATTTTCCTATTTTCCATTCGATGTTCACAAGCTCGTGGATCAAAGGTTAATGTTATTTTCATGCATGTCAAGTCTACATGTTGTCCCCTTTAAAAGTCGAGTCAATTCCTTGGTGCGTTGATTATTTGTAATTAAATAATCATCTTCCATTGTCTCATTGCATGGTCATTTTGTATAAGAACTTTGGAGCAATGATCTAGGATATTTAAAAAAAAAAATCCACCTACAATTGAAGATTTTTCAAAATGTCTTCCCAGTTATTATTGCAAAAAAAGTTCTTCCATTCAATTATTATTTTTGCAGCAGATGGTTCCTCCAATATTAGTGAGAATTCAAGCCTAGTATAGATTAATTTATCAAAGGGGGTAAATCAAATTTATTGAAGAAAGGTGGGGAGAGAGAAGGAAGGCTAAGCCATAATGTCATCATTTTAATTTTGGAAACACCTCAAGAATCGACATGGTAATACATCAGCTAGTCCTTTGGGCTACAATAATTTTTCAGATCAACAACGGAAACAACTTATAAATCAGAAGCAAGAGCAAATCAACAGGCCTTTCTCTTGAAAGGTCCATGCTATCCTTTAGTAGCCAAAGGATATCTAGAAGGAAGATGTAAAAAGAAAGCATCTCTTTGAACTTGGATCCAAATTGTAGTATACAAAGTTTGAATATGTACTCTTACATTTGGAGACATTAGATATGGCTTTGTCCCTGATAAAGCAATTAGATTGGAAAAGGTCAGGTTGGGCCTTGAAGCCATCAATGATTGCTTTAATACAACCCATGTTCTTGGAGCATTCATGTGAAAAGGTTAGACTCACAGTTTCCTCTTGTCTCAATAGGATCATAGCTTTAACATCACCACTACCACCTTACAACAATGATATCATGAGGGAGATATTTCAATTAATAGTAGAAATCCTTCAAGGATTGAAAAACATCATGCTTCCTACCTTTCAAAAGCAACACACAATTCTAGAACTGATCACAGAGTTCAACTTTGGCACATTCATGCTAAACTTGGAATGTGACGAGTTAATCTTTTAGTTTCTCCAAAGATTTTACACCATTATTACATTATCTCATTCAGACCATGTCAAGACATGCATGAAAAATATTGTGTCCCTATTCTTAAAAGGAGATGTTGACATCTATAAGATACTAAGATCCAAATTGTTGACTATTTGGAGGAAGGAACTAATGGAATCACTAGCCACCTATGATCTAGTCAAGAAGTTGGTCATGCAAAACATAAAATTGCTTAGGAAGGCACTGACTAGGAAGAAGCTGACAAGGACTGATGGAGAAAGCAAGAACAAAACATGCAACAAGAATGAACTAAGGAGGAGAGGACTATTCTTTATCTGCAAAGGACCTTGGGATCTTAACCATTCATGTTCAGGTGATAGGAAGGAGGTAACAAAGATAAAACAAGAGGAGATTCCTTCAGATCATGGGGAGCCTTCTGTAGTTGGGTCTGTTGATCTTCAAGATGGTGAGCAGCAACGTGATAATCCATGGAGAATTACAAGATGACATGCATTTGGAAGTGAATGAGGTAGATTCCTATACAATTGAGTCCATTGGTCTCTAGGGGGATGTCCATAAAGAATATCAACAGTCAATTATAGATAGCAGTCCATCACTACATCTATGTTCAACAATTGGAGAGGATGAAAAACATATTGTCTTCGCACATGGAGGAAGCCACCAAAATTTGAGTGAGGAGATGGAAATAGTGAACTAGCATGATGAGCATGATCATTAGGAGCAACATGACAGACATAATGTCAAAAATGAACCATTCCCACAGACTTGGTCGAAGACTCAAGTTGAAGCTATGGTCATTCGGCATCCGTTGCTAACAGGTATAAAGACATTCAGTGGGGCATCGGAATTGCCAGTAGAGGAATTTTGAGAAAATATCATGAATTTCAAGATAGATAGTATGATGTTGAAGCAGAGAGTTTGGGAAGTGCGAGACATTGTCTTACATGAGAATAGGAAAATTGAGGATCTCATAGGAGTATGTGCCGAGTCAATGACCAAGTTGTCTAGTGTTGAGGAATGACTCATCTCTCACAAGGCAACAAGAGGAGTACAGTTGGGAGCTCCAAAGCATCCCTCTACAGGAGTACATAGATAGGGCTTGAAACACTACCAACCTTCCTATATAAATTGAGGATAGCAGAGCAAAGTTCTACAAATGGATCATGTGGGGTGACTGTCACACGGAATCTGTCAAGGGTGCGGACACGACTGACCTTCCTAGAAGTCTAAGACATTCTAATGACAAACAAGACAAAATGGAGTGATCTTTCTCTAAATACACCTTTTACAACATGAAAACTACAAGTGTTTAGGCTTACCTTATTCCAAAATGCTGTTGTTGAAGTCCGTTCTTGACGATCCGGATGAGCTCCTCCTTCATGTCAATTCCTGCAACCACAAACAATCAAACAATTACCAAGCACTTGTATTTCATATAATAAAACATATATTCAACATGCAGACCAAGGAACACATGAAATAACTCATTAACACAAGCTATTGAGAAAAATAAACCAGTTTGTATTAATAACGAAACAAAGAAACTCTTACAACCTGGCCTTGGTGTTGTGCAAGTTCCTCCCAGGGTC
Organism: Pinus tabuliformis; assembly: GCA_031772625.1. Taxonomy (NCBI): domain Eukaryota; kingdom Viridiplantae; phylum Streptophyta; class Pinopsida; order Pinales; family Pinaceae; genus Pinus; species Pinus tabuliformis. Next base: position 1,442,760,953 of record CM062817.1, on the reverse strand, counting down.
CATCAAGGGTTTTCCTCTACTTTGACAAAGCTCACCCACTTCCAAATAGAATCAAGTAAAGACAATCTCTCCTCACAAAGGTTCTAATGGAAGACCTAAATCCTGCAGCATTTACCCAAAGAAAATGTATAGCTCCAACCTCTTCTCCTTCTGGCTCAATGCCTTTATTTATAGTGCTGTAAAGAGGTTATTCAGGTCCACTATCAATGGGATCATCCCCCTCTTTGGGTGGGATAGCTCCCTTATTGATGGGATAAGTTCCCCCTTAATAGAGATACATGAACCAACTGGAGGCGCATCCATTTCATCAAACCGACCTCTAGAATGTTCTAGAAGTAACCACAAGTAACTTTTTCAAGATAAAACTCGCGCATTTTGCCTTTTACAGAGGGACGCACCTGTCCCTTAACATACAGAGCGTCCATGGACGCAGATTTTGTGAACATGGTCAGCGTCCCCGCAGGTAAGGCTAGAGAGAACCTGCGACCCCAGAGATAAACATAGTTTTTACAAGACTTTCTCTCTTCTTTGAGTTTGAGATGGATAACAGAGGCATGAGACTTGCCTAAGAGGGTAGCATGACTGTTGATTTGAGCCATACTAACTGTAAGTAGTCAAGGTGACATTTTTTAGTGTAACAGATTGCCCCCTAAAGTGCGAAGCCTGGAATAGAATAGGGTTTTATAATTCTAGGAAGGGTGAAGCGCTTTATCATTTCAAGGATTGTCTTGTGGATGGCCTGGTTGGAACCTGCAATTTTCAACACAAAATACATGGATAAGATTATATCATCACTGAGGTAGGCATTCCCATACTCAGATTCAAAACTTTAACTAATGGACTAACTATTCTGATACAGGAATGATCTTGCAGTGCATCATTTTTATAGACTTTTGTAGACACAGTATGGACGCAGCCATCTGTTTATGATTAGTCTACATAGATAATGAATACAAAACTCCTCGCAGCCTGGATGGTAGAAACTAGCTCCAGGGTCTTCACTTCTACTTCCCGAATTGGTACGATTCTAGCCATGTGATTAAATGATTCGATGTCGAACATGGTAGAAACCACTTGATTACCAGTCAATGATGTAAACTGTTAACAAGCGTGAGAGAAACCACCAGTAATGTCAATGGTTCTCAAAGTACCAAGCACAACCCGTGAAATGTGAATAGATGTTTTGATGTCGAACACTTCACGGAATCCTCTGATCGAAAGTCAATGATGTAAACTGACGTCAAAGGCGAGAAACCTGCCATTGATGCATGCAGACTTCAAGGTACTGTCGATTCCTAAGTCATCTTTCTAGATAATGTGTCGATGTCGATAGAAAGCGACCCGTTGCAGGCAAGCCTGCAACACGAAATCATTGTTCAAGTTGAAGAAATGTTGCTGTAAGGACTGACTCAGGGATGGTCAAATGGATGACAAGTATTTTGCAGATGAAAGTTTTTTCTTGCAGACCTCTTGAACACATAACGACACAACAGATGGCTTGGTGACGTATAACTCAAAGTTAACCCCTGGAACCCGGTTAAAGACTTTCAAAGTGGTTTGATCAACTGTGAGGTAAAAGATTTCCCAACCCAGGTGAATGAAAAGTGTCGTGTTCAAGAGTGGTAATAAAGTTTCTTTTGAGATAAAAGGTAACAAATAGGTTCATTCTTCTCTCTTTTCCCCCACCATTTCTGGCAAGTACCTCTTTATTTTTAACAAGCTTGAGGAGGATAACATATGCTTGATTATAAGCTCATCCTTCGGACGAGTCCAACCTAGTTTAAATTCGAACCCTAGGAAGGAGTGGTTCGTTCCTGTTTGTAATTGAACAGGTCCTCTACTGTAAAAGTTTAACGAGCCCAGTATAGGAGAAACTCGGCGTTTTTCAATTTTAGAGAGTCTGAAAAAACTAAAGGAGACTCCACGTTGAACTTTTTCGTACATTTGTGTCCCTCAAGCCCGAAAAAGTATAAAATAATACCTGGGGGAACCGCTTGATCTTGCGACCAAGGAGTACTTTCATAATTAGTGCCACTGACCTGAAAAGTAAAAAGCGATCAAGGACACGTCGTTTTATTTCCATATCGAGTTTGAAACGACAAAAACCCGGCAATCTTTTCCTGTTTTTACGGTCAGAAAAGAGCTATAAGGGGACCGTCTTTTAATTCCGTTTTAACGAGTGTAAAAGAAACGCTCGGCAATCTTTTCATGTTTTTAGGAGTCTGAAAAGGGCTTAAAAGAGAACTCTAAGGTTTCACTTTTTCTTAAGTTTTAACGAGTTCGAAAAAGGGATAAAAATGTACTCATGGTTTTCACTTTTTCGTAAATTTTAATGAGTTCGAAAAAGGGATAAAAATGTACTCATATGACCGACTTTCAATTTAATTTACGAGCAGGAAAAGACGGAAAGAACTCGGCATTTTCATTTGTTTTACGAGAATGAAAAATAGCAAAATAATCTCGGGATTTTCATGAGTTTAACGAGTCTTGAAAATAACTGAAATTGACTCGAGATAGGTTTCTTTTTTACAAAAGCTTGAAACAGATAAAAACTATGCTTCAAATTAGTTTCATTTTTACACAAGCTTGAAACAGAGATAAAACTGTGCTTGATGCCCCCTAAGCATAACTGTTAGAGCGCATGCCCCCCAGCTTCATTTCATTCAACTAAGGTGGATGAAATGAAGGTTCAAGAATGAGATCATTTGAAAGACTCGACCTAAAACTGTAAGAAAATTATGCAAAAACTGAAATAACTAACCTAAACGTACAACCTAACATCTATGAGGTCTAGTCAAACTCTCGACTCAATTAGAGGAGGATTTGTTTCATTTTTTAACGAGCTTGACACAGGAAAAGAACTATGCTCGGATTCAGTTTCATGTTTATGCAAGCTTGAAACGAAAAACTATGCTTGTTATAAGTTCACATGCCCCCAGCATAATGATGCAAATCAAGGTACATGCCCCCCAAGCTTCATTGCATTCAATGAGGTGGATGGAATGAAGCTTTACTTTCAAGATTTTGGAAAGACTTGTGGGAGTTGTTTCATTTTTTAGTGAGCTTGACACAAGACGAGGAACTATGCTCATAACTACTTTCTACAATCTACCTAACAAAAAACTATACTCTAAAAAACCTTGATTCATTTTTTAACGAGCTTGACACAAGACAAGGAACTGTGCTCTAAAAACCTTGATTCATTTTTTAATGAGCTTGACACAAGACAAGGAACTATGCTCTAAAATCCGTGTTTCATTTTTTAACGAGCTTGACACAAGACAAGGAACTATGCTCTAAAATCCTTGTTTCATTTTTTAACGAGCTTGACACAAGACAAAGAACTATGCTCATGACTACTCTCTACAATCTACCTACTTAACCTACCCTTGTTTCATTTTTTAACGAGCTTGACACAAGACAAGGAACTATGCTCAAAAAGTTCGCATGCCCCCAGCATAATGACGCAAAACGAGGTACATGCCCCCCAGGCTTCATTGCATTCAACCGGCTGGATGAAATGAAGGTTTACTTTCAATATTTAACTTGAAAAGGGAGTTGTTTCATTTTTAAAGAGGTTGACACAAGAAAAGAACTATCCTCATACCTGATTCATTTTTTAACGAGGTTGACTCAGTAACAGGAACTATCCTCAAACCTGATTCATTTTTTAATGAGGTTGACTCAGTAACAGGAACTGTCCTCAAAACCCTACTTTCTACAATCTACCTACATATCTTAAAACCTACTGATTCATTTTTTAATGAGGTTGACTCAGTAAAAGAACTATCCTCATCAACTGATTCATTTTTTAAAAGGAACTTTCCTCAGACACACTGAGCATGGCTTCTAACTGGAAGAAAGACATGTCAATGGACACACCTTGATCATGGCTTCCAAGAGATCTTCATCAGAAGGAAGAACAGTTCTGTGGAAGGAACACATGTCAAGGGACTCAAAAGGGATAAGAACATCGTGTTCAAGTAATCCCATAGAGTTTTCCATGTCAATTACCGGATCTAAATCAACAGTGAGAGGCTCACTTACATCGGTAACTGAAAACATGGGACCAGTTGCCACATAATTAACCCGTGGCAGGGTAGATACCACTTTAGAATCAGGAACATTTAGGGTTGTCATATTATTGGTAGTTGAAAAAAGACTAGGGAACGAAAGCTGGTCTACAATCACAATACTGCCATTGTGAGGGAAAGACATCACGCGAAAGAGTGTCGATACGACAGCTTTCATTGCATAAACATAGTCTCGCCCAAGGAGTAAATTGAAATCCAAGGGACCTCGAACTACCATAAGATCAATACAGACAGTTTTACCTTCCAAGGTAATAGAAAACTTAGGAAGGATCCCTAAAGGTTCACTAATTGTTCTGTTAAAAGCTTTCAGATTCTGCGTAATAGGCGCAAGCTGAGGGGAACCCAAAGCTTTCCAAACAGTTGAGGATAAAATACTAACAGAAGCACCTTCATCTACCTGAGTACGATGTATGTCCCTACCACCAGCTTTGACAATGATTTGGAAAGGGATGGAGGAAGGAAGACGAGGTTCTGTCAGTTTATTCCAATCAAAGGAAAAGACCTCAGTGCTTGGAGGGGGTTCTATGGAAACAGGTGAAGTGCCCCCCGACATAGAAGAATCTGATGTAACAAGAAGAACCTGAGCGGTATGAAGTTCACTCTCCAAAGGGAAAGTGGGATCGACCGAATGTGAAATTGAATCGACCACTTGATCAACTAATGGATCATCAACCTGAGTGACATGAGTTTCACTCTCCAATGGAAGAGTGTGATTGACTGTACTTGAATTTGGATCAATCACTCCGTCAGTTGACGGTAGGTTGGGAGAAAGTTTACGGTAACCAGTTGGAAATTCTTGCTGTGGAACAGTAAGTTTTTCCAACAATGTTGAGGCTTCATCCATGTGAGGGCAAATGTGAGTTTGATGACTCCCTTTGCATAACTTACAAGGAAACCTAACTTTACCCTTTTGCCCAGGAACCTGACTATCACTGGTTGATGGATCAATGGAAAGTTGATGAGATTTTTCTGACCATACTTCCAAGACCTTTGGAATACCAGGACAATTGACAAGGAAGTGGTCACCCTTACAAAGCCTGCAAGGGTATTTGGGTTTATGGTGCATGTCGGAATTTTCCTCAACACAACTAACGCTTACAGCCATGGTTGGTTGGTTGACTTCTTTCTTATCTTGCTTCTTCTTCTTCTTCTTCTTCTTCCCTTTCTTCTTCTTCTTAGCCTCCTGGTTACTAGCATCAAGGCTTTTACCAGGCGAAGAGGAAGAAATGGAGGAAGAAAAATTAGGCGAAGAAGGTAAAGGGTCAACAGAAGGTTGGTGATGTTGAGATGGTGAACTCTGTTGAGGTGAAGCATCCGGTTGAGATGGAACAATTGGAGTATTTTGGGCCAACGAAGTTGAAAATAACCATATCGGTAAACCTATTGTAAATCCAGGTAATGACAAAGTAGCCATATAAGGAGGACCAACATTTCCAAAGTAAGGAAAAGTACTAGGATTCTCATTAGGAGGGGTTCCTAGGTTGATAAATTCCGGAACATTTGCCATTATATTCAACTTCAGTGAATTTTATTAACAATTTAAAACTAAAATTAGCAATTCACAATTCACACTTAACAACTAAAATTCACAATTCACACCTATGGTCTCTAAAAGTAAAAACAAACAAATTAACACGCGCTATCAAATCTAGGAGTCAAACCACACACAAACAGTAAGCTCTCCGGACCGAAAACACTAGTTGGTGATGAAGCCCAACCTCGCAGAATTCAGTACAGAAATGGCGGGTGGAACAGTTACCCCGGCAACCTGCTTAATGAATAGACCGGCACAAGTTCCTCCACTCTAACCGTCTCGAAGTGAAGTGAACCCCCCGGAAAATCCAAGTGAGTATAACCGACGTCTGCTCCAGGTACAGTGGGACCTTCCCTCCACCGTCACCTCGGTAGAACCCTAAAGATTATGGTCACTAAAGTTACCAATCACAACAACTACACCTGGGGGAACAGTCTAAACTCCGACAGCACGCAAGGGCAGAGTAACAAGCTCCAATCCCCTTACCGGCTCCTTGACAACAATCCAAGGTTTACCGATAAGTGACCCCTGGCTCCTCGACAATGGTTAATCCGAGGTTTACCGTTTGTAATACGTACTGTCTGGCGTCGTTCCCAACGAGGGAGGAATGATCCCCTCACTGGTTCGGACACGAGCTCGTGCTTCTCCTTTAAGAGGAGCTTTCCCAGAGTGTAACTGAAACAATTGGATTTATTCTACTCAAGATAAACTATCTGTTTGGTTTTGTAGTCTTGGAGAGTTAAGTACTCACCTACTCCAAGACACTAGCCTAAGCTATGTTGGTGCTTCAGAGCCCTAGAAATGTAAAAATTACTAGATGAATTTTAATTAAGCGCTGTGTTATTAAGGCTGTTATTACTCAAATGGGTAAATGGAGATGAAACCAACGGTGTTATGACCCGACTCAACTGAATGCAATCGAATATGATAATGCAATCCTTTCAATTCGATGAATCCTAACTAAAGTAAGGAGAGAGTTTCCATTCACTTCCAACAATGCAAAAAATTGATGCACTAATTTTATCAAGAAAAACTAATGCAAATCAATTCCAAACCATTTTTTTATTTTTATTTTTTGTGTAAATTCAAATCAAAGAAAGCTGATCTAAATCTACGATTGATTTTTCAGAATGTAAACTATGCAATTGTAATCTATGCACAATTCACATGAAAAGTATGCAAATGTAATCTATGCATATTTTTCATTCATATTCTGAAATTGAGAACTCTAATTATGCAAATGTGATCTATGCAAGAGAATTCTCAAACACAAGATGATTCTAATGTAATCTAAGAACCAATCAAGTGCAAGTCGAGAAAATTGGGTGAGAGTTCCAAAGATCAAAACATAAAAACACTCAAAGGCGATTAACACTCATACACAATTTAGCCCCCCCCGGCGAATGAGGGGGAAATTTTTTTGCAAAAACAAAAGCAAAAAGATGCAAAATTGTGAAAAGACTGAGAGAAACCTCCAAGTAATGACCAAAGGAAATCAAATTAAGAATTTCTCAAAAAAGAGACTCAAAACACCCAATTGATGAAAGCTAAAAGCAGGAATGCTAATGAAACAAGTTCAGGTGAAAATTTTTGACAGGGTACTAAAGGATCTGGGCAGAAAACACTAAGAAAAACCAAAATCTAAAAGCAATTAAAGCAAAAATGGAGTTTTCCTAAATTTTTACAGGAAGACGCAGGCAACCCGTTAGAACAGGCGCGGGCCCGCTCTGTGCAAACGGAAACAGCGCGTCCAAAGACGCACTGTGCAGTACTCAGAGGGTGCGTCCTTCTGGAAAAGTTAAGAAAAACCAAATCTAACTAAATCTAAAGCTAAGCCACCCAAATACTAATTCTCACAGTCAAAAACCAGAAAATAAAAATGATTTTCTCAGAGCAAAGTTCACACAAAGGAAAAGACTTTCGCATTAATGGATTCCCCAGCGGAGTCGCCAATTTGTCACACGGAATCTGTCAAGGGTGCGGACACGACTGACCTTCCTAGAAGTCTAAGACATTCTAATGACAAACAAGACAAAATGGAGTGATCTTTCTCTAAATACACCTTTTACAACATGAAAACTACAAGTGTTTAGGCTTACCTTATTCCAAAATGCTGTTGTTGAAGTCCGTTCTTGACGATCCGGATGAGCTCCTCCTTCATGTCAATTCCTGCAACCACAAACAATCAAACAATTACCAAGCACTTGTATTTCATATAATAAAACATATATTCAACATGCAGACCAAGGAACACATGAAATAACTCATTAACACAAGCTATTGAGAAAAATAAACCAGTTTGTATTAATAACGAAACAAAGAAACTCTTACAACCTGGCCTTGGTGTTGTGCAAGTTCCTCCCAGGGTCCATCAAGGGTTTTCCTCTACTTTGACAAAGCTCACCCACTTCCAAATAGAATCAAGTAAAGACAATCTCTCCTCACAAAGGTTCTAATGGAAGACCTAAATCCTGCAGCATTTACCCAAAGAAAATGTATAGCTCCAACCTCTTCTCCTTCTGGCTCAATGCCTTTATTTATAGTGCTGTAAAGAGGTTATTCAGGTCCACTATCAATGGGATCATCCCCTCTTTGGGTGGGATAGCTCCCTTATTGATGGGATAAGTTCCCCCTTAATAGAGATACATGAACCAACTGGAGGCGCATCCATTTCATCAAACCGACCTCTAGAATGTTCTAGAAGTAACCACAAGTAACTTTTTCAAGATAAAACTCGCGCATTTTGCCTTTTACAGAGGGACGCACCTGTCCCTTAACATACAGAGCGTCCATGGACGCAGATTTTGTGAACATGGTCAGCGTCCCCGCAGGTAAGGCTAGAGAGAACCTGCGACCCCAGAGATAAACATAGTTTTTACAAGACTTTCTCTCTTCTTTGAGTTTGAGATGGATAACAGAGGCATGAGACTTGCCTAAGAGGGTAGCATGACTGTTGATTTGAGCCATACTAACTGTAAGTAGTCAAGGTGACATTTTTTAGTGTAACAGTGACCTAGTGGAGCAACATAAGTTAAGAATTAGGCAACATAAATATACTAGAATTATTCTATGTGCAGGAATTCATGCATTATATCTTTCCCACAAGATGGATTGGCGAGAGGTTATGAGTTGGAACTCTATTGATGGGATACTCTTATCCAAGGGCATATTGCAGCTTGGGTCCTTAAGCACAGGCAGTGATGGAGGGCTAATATGGTATTATAACCCACAGTTCCCAAGACATAGGTGGCATTGGGATCCAGGAGAATCCATTGGGGGTGGGATTGGCCGAAGGATTGCTTGGGATCCAGGTGAATCTATTGAGGGAAGGAATGGTCAAAGGATTGTTTGGGATCTAGATATCGAAGGATCCATTTGGGATCATTTATCATGGAAGCATGGAATAATGCATTGGTTTGTATGGGATCCAGGTATCAGTATACAAATTCTTTTGTTGTGGATAGAAGTGGATTGCTTGAGGGTAAGTAATCTTTGGACAGGAGGATTTGTAATGTTCCCTTTTTTGGATGTGGTCAAAATGGATGGAATCAACCCATGGTATTTTCCCATGGGATCAACCCATAGTATCTGTCTTCATTTTTCGAGCGAAAATAATAAAATAAGGTTTCTAAAGAGTCCCTCAAGCCTATTAAAGGGGATAGGAGCTAGGCATTTGGATCATCCTGAATTGTCTATCTATTTTTTCTTTGTTGAGAACTTGGCAAGGACAGTTCCACTTTGATCCCAGGGATGAAAACACCACGGGTTTAATTGTATGGTGTCTCCATCCAAGGTCCATGATTAACCCCATGGGTGTAATTGTCTGGTGGATCCATCCAGGGTCCATGATTATGCTTCAGAGTTTAGTTGGTCAAGTTTTTTTTTATCAACCATCTTGGCATACATTTTCCTATAGCTATTTATTAAATAAAATGATTTTTATTTCTGGATTAACTCGTGTTCCGTGTTTTGGAAAATTGATTCCTGATATGTGTTGTACCTCTGAGTTAATAGTGATCAGCTATCAATGCAAGAGCATCTAAGATAAATGTTTTGGGGATTTTTGTTTTGATTTGGGAGACCAATGAATAAAACAAATATAGAACTGATATACCTAACCCTTTGAATAATATCATTATCTTAGTAAAGGGCTGCTATAAAATTTTACACAGTGATAAAGCTTGAATAGTGGTGAGCATAAAACAAAAAATAATATGATTATCACAATTCTCAGATAGACAATTACATAATCATAAGTATAAAAACCTCTGACTGAAATATTGTTTGTTCTGTTTCTCTTCCTTGTTGTCCATCATTATGTTGTTGTTGTCGGAAGGTTGATTGCTCAGCAGTACTATCAAGTCTTTGCCTTTCTTGCTTTAAGACTTCTCTGAAATTTTCAGTGATCTCGGGAATGTCTTCTACTTCAACTACTTGGCTATTTACATCATTAAAGCTATCTGAATACAAAACAAATGATTCTAAATCAGTATGTACATAGTTGATTGGATGATTTACCGACTTCTCCTTGCTAGTGATCATGTATTTCATCTTTTGTTCCCAGTATAATTTCCTCATCTGAATGAACACGAGAATGGTAGAATAGGAGAAATCAAGTTGCATTGTCCCTTTAATCTTTGCTCCCCAAGATCTGGAAAGAAGCATGCCAAATCTAGGAGGTATATCCGCCACAACCACATCCATCAAAACATTTTTAGCCAGAATCTGATCCAAACTGACCACCAAATCCTTGATAAGACCAATGCACCTTACTCTACTAGAATCAAAATAGTAAAGGTCATGATACTTTCTAGTGATATCCAATCCCAATTTCTCCATGATGGCCTTAAGCATGAGATTATGAGAGGCTTCGGAATCAAACATAGAATTATGTAACACAAAGTCATGCACCCTGAGACTGATGTAGAAAGGAGCTACATCACTATCTTGAGACTGACCTTCCAATGTTGGACCAAAAATCAACTCATGACTATCATCCTCCACGTTCACCATATCAGATGATGGATCTAAATTCAAAATTTTAGATACCTGACCTTTATAATTGTTGTTCTTCATCAACTCAGTCAAAGGAATGTATATTTTTAACAGCAATTTCATTTTCTAAGTTAAAAACTGAAACTTTTTCTACCTCTTTCACTGAAGCATCCTTCTTTTCAGTTTTCTCCTTTGACATACTTGGCTGATTGGATCTTTCACTTGCTGATGGCGTTTTGTTGGTGTTAGGATCAGCTGTCTCTTTTCCCTTTTTCTGCATAATGGGAGGATCATTCTTTGGCACTACTGCCTCCTTCCTTTGCTGAATTGGATTTACGAGCACATCTCTACTTCAGTGTGAATATTGTCATTGCTGAGCTAACAAAGCATTCATGTATCCTCTTTGGTATTCATCGGACTATTCCTCAAGAACTGTTTCATTTGCCAAAATGAAATTTTCAACCCTTTGTTCAGCTGAATTCTTGGAGTACTCCTCATCTTTAGTGATGAAAATTGGCATATCATCGCGTGTAAATAAATGATTCTCCTCTCCAATTACATTCTCCTCTTCATCTAATTCCGCACCATGTACAAAATTCTGTTGTAAGGGTGTCTACACCTGTTGCTACACTGTTTGATATTGGGCTCGCTGCTCTCTTTGTTTGATTCTAAATTGTGGTTGCTGCTGACCACGAAAGTTAGGATTTATGACTTGTGGTTCAAGCTTGTCAGGTTTCAACCTATCAAACATCTGCTCCATCTTTCGAAGCAGTTGATTTGAAGTGGAAGCCTCTTCCTTTATTGTGACTTTCTTTTCAGCTTTTGCTCTAGCTCTCTTGGCAAGCAGATTTGCTTCAACACTGACTGCAATCTTCTGCATGTCTTCCAAAGTGGCCAGATCTCTCTCTCTTAATTGATAGGCCATATTCGTATCAAAACTTTCCGGAAACTTAATCAAGGCCAGCCCCATATGTGGCTTTATATGATCAGAAATTGCATTGTAAACAGAGTTGAATCTAATACAATAGTCTTGGACAGACTCACTAACATTCCGCTTGATGTGTTCATATTCGAAAAGGATCTGAAGAGGATTTTTCTTCACTTCCTAGCAATCTAAGAATTGTCTCTGCAAATTAGCCAATGTAGTGATACTTGCAACCGGTAAAGCTCTGAACCATTTCCTTACTTCACCACCAAAGGTTTGTACAAACAGTCTCATTGTCATGTTTTCTGCATCAATCTCATGGAGGTTGAAGAAATCTGTCATCCTATCCACATGTTGCTGAGCTGTAACACTGTGAGTGCCATCAAACAATGGAATTTTGCTTTGATAATCGGCAGACATATCATCCAAATTTTGATGCAACACAAGGGGTGAAAAATGAGCAACCATTGCACTTGGTGGATTCAGTCTTGGGGATGTTGGGGGAGTAGGTGCAGCTGATGTATGGGGTATATGAGGAGGTGTGCATGGAGGCAAAGAAATTTTGGAAGTATGAGGAGTAGAAGGAGTAGACAGAGGTGATACTACTGCAAAATTTTGATCAGAGATAGTAGGTTGCATAGGGATGGTAGGAATGAAAGGAGTTTCGGTGGGAATTTCAAAGCTAGATGCAATTGCAGAGGATCTAAGGGTTGCAGATGTAGTTTCTAAGAAATCAGCGATGTTCAAAGCCACGATTGAAGTCTGGAGCTGTTTCAAGATATAATCATCAATTGATTTATTGGCCCTTTCAGTTTCAGGAGCTGTGACAAACTCTGGATTCAAGACAGTAGAACCAACAACACTTTCAGATTTTGTTTCAAATAGTGACAGACCAAATTGTTCTTCAAACTCAAGATCTTCAAGATACTCAAAGACCACGGGACACGAATGAGATTTGAACACGGGAATTAAAAAACTCTCTTGACGAAGGATTCGTGGAATAAGATTGGGATTTTCGTACACAGGAGGGGGATCTGGATCTGGATTAGCTCTGGTATATCTTCTGGAAGCTAGTGTGCTATTATTTCCAAGCAATCAAATGGACATTAGCAACTTGTTCAGCCTATCAAATTCTAAACTTATCATCCAAGAGCTGAGAATTATCAGATGTACTGGGGTGATTTGCAGGTTAGATATTCCGTTTATAAGACTACACTAGAGATTAACTGAAGTAGCTTTTATCTACTTGCGCTAATGCAAAGCAAAAGCATTTCGAAGGCTACCTGGCTAATCTTCAAACTCCGTCTGTAGTTTATAAAATGAAGAACACTAACAAACAAAGAATATCTTCCTCGGTGGAGTCACCACTATGTTAGAGCCTAAATCTACCTCAGGCTGAGAAAGGTAGGATCCAGGACCAACATCAAACCATGCTTAACCTGGTAGCTAGCCATACCAGGTTGGGAGAGGGCTCTCTCTGAGTCAATCTCAGCGAAATATGATCGCTAAAGGCTTGAGATGACTGATACAACTACTGATCTTAGGCTAGGTATAAGTGCAAAGAGTTTGATTGAATAAAATGATGTGTTTGTTGGCTCTAACGGAAAGGCAGATCTTGGGTACCGGGAATGAGGCTCAGTCTTGCAGAGATCTCAATGGGGCAAGGTAGGAAACTGATTTTGGCACTTCAAATCGAATGAGATGGAGGGATTAGACAGGTGAGGAGTTGAAGAGGGCAAGAGAATCCATGGATCCTCTTCAAACAACTGAAAACATCAAGAAACTAAAGCAAACCTCAAGTAGAGCACTGCAATTTCAATGGATTCTACTTTCACTCTTGTTTGATTTAGTTCGGAAGAAACAAGATAGATAATGTCATACATAACACATAAAAAAAATACAGAAGAAAGAATTGTACCAAAACAAAATGCCACAGGGATCCCAAAGAGTGCTGCAAACCCTGGTCTCAATTCCTTAGCCAAAATGCTGATATGAGTGTACAATGAAGCTCCTTGCTTTCTCAAGAGTCCAACCATGCTAATGACTGAAAAAACATAAGATATAGAAAAAACATATCTCATCCTATCCTCTAAGGGTCGAGCTCACATGTTTAAGAGCTGCTCCAACTAATTCTAAACTGAGAACTAGAAATTAGGCAGTGGAACAACATTCCTCTAGAAACAAGGGAACTGATTCATTCAGTTTCAAACAACTTTTTAACAGATGAATCTACCTCCATAAGTGAAATTTTGACATATTTACATCATGATCCGTCAATGTACATTAAATTACATCAAAAATTTGATATTAAGAAGGTGAAAAAGTCAAACTGGCAAAAGATAGATGAAAAACAGAGCATTCTTGGTCAAACTGGGCCAAATTTCCTCTATGCACCTCGCCTGATTTCTCTATGCATAGCGCCTGTTTGGAGCCACTTTTGAAGGCCTTCCCGGTGTCCAAATTCACTCAAGGTGTGCTTGTTGGAAAGGTCTGCCTGTATAATTTCCAACGCAAGTGGAATTTTTCAATTTGGCCTCAATTTACCCCTCCAAAATTCAGTTCTCGCAACATTGCTTCCTATGTGTCAAAATAAGGGCAGTAAGGTCATTTTTTGAGTGTTTTTGACCTTTTTTAGGGCTCAAAAACTATCCAAATTCTTGGCCATTGGTAGGAAAACATATTTTTCCATGCCAAATCGAAAAATGCTGAGTTTTTTTCATTTGGAGGCTCCCATCGAAAGCGAGCACCAGGTGGCGCGGCGCATAGAGCAGAAATTCCTGTTTTTTGGGCAAAATATTCCAAAAATGCAAAAAGTGCCCCAATTTTTTTGGAATTTGGATTGAGTCTTCTCCATCAAGCATCGTGTTGGGCCAAGGAAGCCTCAACCAATATCTGAAGTCTATCATTCTCCTTTCACCTCTTTGATGCCCTTTTCAATTTTGCCTTTAAGCTCCTGATTCTTGCCTTGCAAACTTTGTTTGTCGCCATGTAATGATATGCCATATGTCTCAACAATGTCTTCTCCTTTTGGAATTCTCCAATAGCCTCTCTAAGTGAATATTAGCTCTTTCAAGCCATGACTCCCGATCGGCATTGATCTCTTGCTCAAGTGACGTGAGATCCACCCTCCTCCTTTGGGCAGCTTGGCGGTTTTCCCGAATGTTTTGCAACTCCATGATAGCTTGCTGATCTTCAAGCTGCTTATTTCTTTGCTCCAGGTATTTTATAATCCATTTAACCCTTTCCAAATTGAGGTGCAAGGCATTGATGTCCGCCTGCTGCTCTTGAATGACTTCTTTGAGATTTGTGCTTTGCAGGCCCACATCACTATCATCACCCTCAATGAGAATGAAATCAATCTCCTGCTCACCTGATGATCCTTCATCCTGTAGTGGCCTCTTGAATTTGTCCTGAACCTATTGTGTTGATGACGGAAGTGAGACCCCTTCCACCCCGGGTGGAGATAATACGCGCTTAGCTGCTGCGAACAACCGTCTAGTGCCCTTCTGATAAGTGATAAACACCGGCATACTAGTGCTTTGCATCTCATGACCCTCATGATGATATGAAGGTTCACCTGTCTCATGCAAAACCTCAGGAGGTCCCTGAGGAGCTATGAAAAACTCACGAGAAATGAAATCCTCCCAAGTGATGCCCTGCAAACCGAGCTGATGGATGACCACAATCTTAATGAGAGAAAAATGGTAAATATTGTTGAACTGCTACTAAGGAGTCTTGTGTTGCACTAGGGTGGCCATTTTCTCAATATTTTGGCACATGAAGTAGGGGAGGTTCATCATCCTCACCCTGGTAAAATGCATCAGCAGCCTGATATGATATGCATATAAACGGGAAAACTGGCCCTCACAACTGAAATACTTCATTATCAGTGTCATTAAAGGAGCATATGAATCTTTGAGGTACCGAAAAGGAAACACTCTACTGATTTGTCTCAAATAACCGGGCTTGATGTATGGTTCATAATGCTGCCTATCAATTTGCTGCCTCTTGTTCCATTGCTCTCCAATGTTAGGAATGTCGATTGCTAGTGAAATAGATTCTGGTGTTAAAGTGAATGTGACACCAGCTAGAGTGACTTGACCATCATGTAAATGAAGCACAAACAAATGGGCCAACTCATGAGAAAACTGGATTCTAGCAACCATCTCACAAAATACATAGCAGGACTGGTGTTGGAAACAAGTGATGGTGAGAGGGCAGGCCTATAATTCAGCAAGAGTGGTAGGTTCCTCTCGAATGTGTTTGCCACCTCTATGAGGTCTCCTGGGTGCATGTACCTCTGTGGGAGAGTCACTGTGTGTCTCTTCTTCATGATCATATAATGGATTAGATTCCATCTCTACTAGCAAGTGAGTTTTCTTGATGAAATATATGAAAATTATGGTGTTTCTTGATTTTCTGCCACCAAGGGAAAAGTGATATGAGGGACTGTAGAGGGAGGGGAAAATGAGGGATTTTAGGACTGTTAGGATAGGGTTTATTTAGGGAAATAAGGGATTAGGGAGAGATATGGGAGTTTTAGGGATAAAAACTAGGGTTTGGGAATTTATATTTAGGATTTAGGAAATGGGAATTGGGAAATGGGGTAGATGATTTTGGGAATATGGGAATTAGGGAATGGGGAATAAGGTGAGAAAATGAGTGAAGGAGTGGACAAATGAAAAAATGCGAGAATAAATTTTGGTAGCCAAAACAACAATGCAAACCCCAGACAGCAGTTTCTTGGGAAATGGAAAAAATGTAGGGTTTGATTTTGTTTACACAATCCACCATAAATTTTATAACAAACTCTTTCACTAGCCAAGAGGAGAGCTGCACTTACTTGTTCATTGGAGGTTTTGGGCGTTTTGGGTGATTTGAGGAAGTTTTGAAGCAAAACGGGCTTGGTAGCTCTATGCGCCGCGCCTCAAACCTAACGCGTCGGGCCCATTCAGTTTTATACTGGAAATCGCGGCTCTATGCGCCGCGCCTACTATGTGTGCCGCGCCATTTGCCCAGTGCGCCGCGCCTCTAATTTCGGGCAATTTTTCTCAAATGTTCTCCCTTGACTCAAACATGGTCTTGCTTTGCTCACACTTGGTTGTTTGAATGCAAATGGGCTCTTGATTTGAGGAAAACAATTATATACAAGGAGCTTTTAATTTTTGATGCATAAAAACCCACTTTTACAATGTTTGGAACATGACTTTACTTTTAAACTCTGTTTTTTGAGCTTTTGACTTTATTTAAGTTTTTTGATGAACTAAATGACTTGTTTTTTGTTTGCTTTGCAGGGGGTTGGAGCTACTGAGGCTGGAGAAGGAGACTAGGGTTGCCTCTGGACTGATTTACATATGAAAGAAATGAAATTTCATCAATTAATACAATAAAATTATTTATTGATACTGGAACCTCCTCATGCACCTGCTGACTGTTATTGGACATTTTGAAACCTTTTTTGATTAAACCCTAATGAAACCCTAGACCTAATGACAATGGAACCCTAGAAAAGACTTTTTGCAAACTTTAAAGACAAAAAGGGGACTGTATATGATTTTGATAAATAAACATGAGCCAGCAGGTAAATGACATGAGGGAAACTGTAGGAGAAGCTACTACCGTCAGATGATCCATGCTCCTAATGGAATGCAGCTGAATGGGCAAGACACCTAATATGCAATGCAACAAGAGGATTTGATCTCTGACGGAGGAATGAAGATACCGACACTAACAGGACCAAACCATAGATTATCAATCTTGCCATTCTTTCCCTTTTCCTCCCTCCTGGAGTCCCATCTTAGAACTAGGTCACCTTCTTTGAAGTCCCTTTCGCTGGATCTTCTGTCAAACAGGATTTTCATCTTATTTTGATATTTATTCAATTTTTATTGAACTTCATCTCTGTTTTCATTAAGTTCAATAATCTGATTTATTCTCCTTGAAAAATCATCAGGTTCATCTGTTGAGTCCTGCAAGAATTTAAAACTGGGAAAGCCAAATTGGTGGGAAAAATTGCATCTTTCCCATAGACTAATTGAAAAGGAGTTTTTCCAGTTGATCTCTCTGGAGTACTTCTATTTTCCCACACTGCATAAATCAAATGAGAATCTCAGCTCTTTTTATGATCTGCTATGGGATTTTTGATTACCTTTACCAAACTTTTATTTGAGGATTCTTCAAGGCCATTACCTTGAGGGTACTATGGAGTTGAATGATGTAATAGAATCTGATATTTCTAGCAAAAATCAATCATTTAATCACTAGAGAATGTTGCTGCATTATCTATGACAATTTGAGTTGGGCAACCAAACCTAAATAAGATGTTTTCTTCAATGAATTTAATTACTACTGAATCAGTAGCATTTCTTATTGGAATTGCTTCTACCCATTTAGTGAAGTAGTTTGTTTCTGTGAGAATCCATCTTTGCTGATTACTTGATGTGGGATTGATTTCTCCAATAAAATCTAATCCCCATTGAAGGAAAGGTGCTAAGATTATTGATGGTACTAGTGGAAGAGCTGCTAGTTTCTGCTTACCAACAAACATCTGACAAGGAACACAACCTTTGACCTTTTCCCCTACTTGCAAGAACAATGTTGGCCAATTAAATCCTCCCCTTAATATCTTGTATGCTATTGCTCTCTAAGCATAATGTCCTCCACAAAATCCTATATGAAATTGATCAATGATTCCTTCAGTTTCTGATTCTGTTAAACATAATAACAAAATATCCAGTGGATATTTTCAGTACAAATTCACATTTATGATGCAGTACTTGACTACTTTCAATTTAATACTGTTACACTGGGCTTTGGAAAATGATGTTGGAAACTCAAAATGGAGGAGAAAATTTACAATGTCTTTATACCAATCTGACAATAGAAATTTATCATCAATATGTAAAGGGCTAATCTGATCTGAAGGTAAAGGTTCTTGTGGATTATTTTCTTTAGGTTGAAAAGAAGGTTCTTTTGGATTCTCCCCTTTTAGAATTAGGAAAGGTTCTTGAGGATTCTTTCCTTGTGCAAGGACAGAAGATTCTTGTGGATTCTTCCCTTGTATTTCTAAAATAGAATTGATTCCAAGCACTTTGCAATTGGATTCTGCTAGAATCTTGGCTAATCCCTGGCCCTTTACTAGCTTTGTAGTTTTGATAGTTAGATCAAACTCAAGTATTTGAGTGATCCACCTAAGTCTTTTCCCATCAGTGTCAGGTTCAGTTAAAACAATTTTTACAGCACCATTAAGAACATAAGCAGTAATAGGTGAACGTACGACATACATCCTGAAAGATTTCAGGGATTGAATGAGGGAATAGGCTTTCTTCTCGATTATTTCATATTTAAGCTCGACATCTCTCACAACCTCATTGAAAAAGGCTATGGGCTAGTAAGGGGAATCTTCATTCTTTTGTAATAGGACAACAGCAAGGGTTGTTTCTGAGGTAAAAGAAAAGATATTGAATGGTTTAGTATAATCAGGGCTGGCCAAGGTGGGAGCTTCAGAGATAGCTTTCTTGATCTAATCAAATGTGTGCCTAGAAGAGTCATTCCATTTAACTTCATGATCCTTTCGGAGCATATCAATTATATATTTTACAATCTCTACATAATTCGGGATGAATCTCATTAAAAAATTAATCTTACCCAAAAAATATTGAATTTCTTTCTTGTTTCTAGGTAAGGTCAATGTTTCAATGGCATACACACGATTAGGATCAATTACCACTCCTTCCTTTGAGATTATATGGCCTAATAATTTTCCTTCTTTAATAGCAAACAAAGACTTTTTAGGGTTAAATGTTATCCCAAATTTCCTACCCCTGTCAAAAACCTTGTTCAAGTGCTTTAGATGTTTCTGATCAGATTTAGGAAAAAAGTAATGTCATCTAGATAAATAACTACAAATTTGTTTACTTGACCCATGAAAGTTGGATCCATAGCTCTCTGAAATTTTGCTCCAATATTTGATAAGCCAAATGGAACCCTAGTGTACATAAATGTATCCACGGGTGTAGTGAAGGTTGTCTTTTCCTTGTCTGCTGGATCAACATTCACCTGATTATAACCTGAAAAACCATCAAGCATAGAAATTATTTGTGCTCCTGAAACCATTTGAAGTAACCGATCCATCTTGGGTAAAAGGTAATTATCCTTTAATGATGCTTTGTTCAAATTTCTAAAGTCCACAGAAAGCTTGATTTCTCCATTATTTTTCCTAACTGGAACTAAATTTGCAACCCAATTAGAATATCTAATAGGGAGAATGATCTAAGCATTTAGCATTTTCTTAATTTCCCTTTTTACAGTTGGTAGAAGGGCTAGATTTATCCTCCTAAGTTTCTGTTGATAAGTTTTTTCTTCTGGCTTCAAAGGAATCTTATGTTGTATTAATGAAGTGTCATAGGTCTTAAGATCAACATAAGTCCATGCAAAAACATCCTTATAATTTTGAAGTAACTTAAGATACTGAGCTTTGATCTCAGGGTCTAGAGATGCACAGATTTTGATGCTTTTGACATCATCATTTGTTCCAATGTTAATTTCCTCTATGTCCTCTTCAGAAGAAATGGACTGAGGATTTCAGAGAACATCATTTTGATCAAACAATTTTTCTAAAGGTATCAAGCCTTTTGGAATAAAATTGTTAGACAATTGAATAATATTATGATCAACAATTTTTGAACTGAAATCTAAAGTATCAATCTCACTTGTATTTTCATTTATTTTAGATCTATCTTCACCAATTTGTAGAAGAGAAAATTGATCTACAAGTTGCATAAAAGATATCAAGTTTTCATCATCTTCAAATATCTGCTAGTGTTTCAGATTGTCTAGGATAGATGGTCTATATTTGACTTGTATTTGGTAGGGTACATTAGTCTGATAAGGAATTTTAAATGAACTAGAAGAAATAGCTAAGGCATCTGCATGAATATTCTAATCTCTTGGGATATAAGTCAAATTAAAGGCATCAAAGAAGTTTTCAACTAAATCCCATACTTCATTTCGGTAAGACCTAAGTCTAGGATGTTTAGTCTGGAAAATACTTCTCACTTGTTTGACAATAAGCTTTGAATCAGTAAAAACACTTAAGTTTCGAACCTTTAAGATTTTGGCTAATTGCAATCCTAAAAGGAAAACTTCATATTCAACCACATTATTTGTAACTTCGAAGTCGAGCTTACATGATTGGGTAATATTTTCGTTTTTTGGTGATATAAAACTACTCCAGCTCTTGATCCATCTTTTGTACAGGAGCCATCAAAGAATAGTTTCCATATATCAGTTGTATCTGGTACTAGACTTTCAATTACATCTTCAATTTTAACTTGTATTTCATGCACTTGGTTTCAAGAGAGTTGAAAGCAACCAAAATTTTGGTCAATTGAATAAATGGGATGGTTCCTTGGCTGGTCTATTTTACAAACAATGTGTACACATCTCACCTCCCTATATAATCTTAGGTGTTCTCCCCCATAAACTAGAATAGTAGCATAAGACATATCCATCTAAAGAGTACCCCTAGTTTGGCACAACAAGACCTTGAAAGGAGCATTCCAAATTTGGGAGGGATATCTGTGACAACTATATCTTGTACTATACTTTTCACTGGAATTTGGGCAAGGGTGACTACTAAATCCTTAATCAATCCTAAGCAAGGCACCCTATTAGAATCAAAGGTGTACAAGTCATGATAGGATCTAGTTATGTCAAGTTTCAAATGATCCATGATAGTTTTTGGCATGAGGTTATGTGATGCTCCAGAATCAAGCATACAATTATACAAAACAGAATCATTTGTCTTAAGAGTTACATAGAAAGGAGGCACTATTTCATCTATCAAATCTAAGCTTGGGCCAAAAACAACTGTTGGTTTTTCATCTTGCAGACTAATGATATCACCTTCAGCATCAACCGAGGTATTTTTTGTCCATTTGGAGAGCTGATTTTTATACCTAGGGTTATAAAGTTCTAAAAGAAGAATTGGGATTTTAACTCTTTCTAACTCTTTTTCAACATTAAAAGTAGTCAATGCATTTTTTTCATTTTGAGGAATATCAATTGGCTATTCTAATGGTCAAATAAAAGTTGTTTGAGTTTGAGTAGCTATGGCACTAGGTTCAATGACTAGAGTTTCCTTAGGAGGTCTTCCAAGGCCAGGCCTAGGCCTAAGGTCATATCTTTTGTTCAACTCTGCAATTAAAATTCAAAGAAGGCATGGTATTTAGAAATCTGTGAAGATTCTTGATCTTCTTGAACCTGATTTTGTTGTGAGAGAGGAATGATAATTGTTTGATCAGAGGAAGTATCCAAATTATTTATATCTTCAGTGATGGTCATAGTATTATCATTAGGTTTTTGATCATCTATGAACAAAGGAGTGGGAACCTGCTGATCATTACTAGGTCTCTAAAGAATTCGTAATGGTGGATTTCTTTGATACTGACCTTGATTTTGATTTTGGGATATGGAAACTATTTGTTGAGTTATCCTAGGTTGAGTCTCAATCTTTGAAATTCTATTAGATCAATTTCTAAGAAGTGAAGTTATTTCATCTATTTTAGAATCTTCAGTTTTAGTCTTAGAGGAACTAGAAGCCTTTGGCGTCGATTTGAATTTTCTTTGGGCCTTTTCCTCTTTAGCTTTCAAAGTAGTTGAAGCAGCCCTATTTGCTTCTACCTCAATAGCATTTGTTTGCATATCTTCAAGAGTTCTTGAAGTTCTTCCTCTCAACATAACAACAAAATCATCATCAAAGGCTTTAGAAAATCTAGACTTTACTACTGCTACAAGGGGTTTACAATTAGGGGGTATTTTATGATAAAGCTTATTGAATATTTTGATAAAGTCTGATGCAAGTTCACCAAAATTTCTTTTAAGTTCATCAAACTCAGTAAGAAAGTAAATAGGATCCTTTTTTACACCCCACTGGTTTTTAAATATAGTTTGTAAGCTCTTCCCGATTTCTAATGGTATTTGAAGGTAACTGCCTAAACCAAATTCTTACATTTCCTTCAAGTGACTGTACAAAAAACCTCAAGTAAACGTTTTCTCATTCAATATTCATGCTATCTACAAAATATAAAAAGGATTGAACATGGTCTTTGGCAGAAGGACCAGTCTCTCCATTATACCTGGGAACATATTTCAAGTATCCAGCTAGAAATGCATTGAGATTAGGAGGTAAGACTAAGGCTGTATATCTAGCCTGTACAATAGGTTGGAAGCCATAGTGGGAGGTGGTGTATGAGGTGTTTGTGTGGATGTAGAAGTTGTAGAAGATGAAGAAGAAGTTGAAGAACGTGAAGAAGGAGGGGATCTTCTGAGTGATTTCAAAGGATTCCTAATAACTAACTTTTGTACCTGTGGATGAATACCTTCCTTTGATTCAAAGAGTGGATTTGAGTACACTAAGAAGGTATCTTCGGGTTGTTCAGAAGTAGAAGCTTCAGGTTGTCCAAAAGTGGGAGGAAACAAATAAGTGGCGGGGGATATGACATCTTTTGGTTTATATTCTCGTAAATTAACACCCAAGTTAGATTCAATTTTAGGAGATCCTGGTGGTAGTGAGGGTTCTAGATGAGTGCCAAATGAATGAATGAGGAATGCTAATTTAAAATCAACTCCTCTCCTCAAGAGTTCAGAAACCCTAGGTGATAGGTGGGAGTAATTTGGACTGGATGGAATGTTACTATAAGGATCAAATGATGGTAAATCTTCATAATGCAAGACTGAAGAAGAAGAAGAAGAAGAAGAGGGTTGATGTCCCATTTTAGAACTGGCTTTTCTAAAAAAAAAATCAAGATCTGATAAAGGATCAACTAGGTTACCCTCTGAACAAGATCTGGTGTGCTTAAAAGGTGCCAGCTTGAGAGAGTGGAGTCGCCAAGTGAAATATTTTAACCTTTCTAGACCTATAATCACCTTAAAGGAATAGAATACATATCATTGCCACAGGAAAACTTAATGTAATTCGAGTCCCCAGAAATGGCGCGAGTCTGACGTTGTACCTCTGAGATAATAGTGGTAAGCTATCAATGCCAGAGCATCTAAGATAAATGTTTTGGGGGTTTTTGTTTTGATTTGGGAGACCAATGAATAAAAAAAATACAGAACTGATATATCTAATCCTTTGAATAATATCAATATCTTAGTAAAGGTTTGCTATAAAATTTTACACAGTGATAAAGCTTGAATAGTGGTGAGCAGAAAACAAAAAATAATATGATTATCACAATTCTCAAATAGACAATTACATAATCATAAGTATGAAAACCTCTGACCAATGTTCATAAGGTTCAAGAGAATATGCTTATGCTTACAACAAGATGCTGATGATTTATTGATTCAGAGGGGATTAATTAAACAGACAGTCCATTAATCCATTCTCTTTAATGATTATCACTTCAGAAAGCTTATAGGAATAGATTGAAACACAATTATTCCTACCTAGTTATCTTTGTAAAGTCATAAGAATATGAAGAAAAACATAATGAGTGATACTGGAAAAACTTACATGAAACACAAACTGTGCAAAACAGAATTCAGAATCCTTTGCTTCGTATTGAGGTTCCAAAAAAGTCAAGTACATTAAATGTCTAAAAACGTCTCATCAAGGGTGTAACCAGGTTCAAAGTTGAATAGTGAATAATTACCAACAAACAATGAACCCCTAGGTAACTCGAGAAGAGAGTTATTTATACAAAAATAAGAAAATATCCTAAACTGTTTAAGGATCTATTCTAGGAAAAGGAAGAATCTTCATGCAAGAAGATAGAGACAGCTATTGAAATACTTCTTGATGTCCCTGTTATTTAGGTTTTGCTGGCTTTGGTTTTTGATATTTTTCCTTTTAAGCTTCTTGTTTGTTTGATCTTTACGTTGGATGTGATGTTCACTTATGATCTTTCATCTGATACACTTTGACCTCTGTGAATATCCTTTACTGTGTCATTTTACCTTTACTGTACATTTCAAGTTTTTACTGTATATTTCAACAGTAAATCATTTAAATTTTATCTCTCAGCATTAGGTAATTTGGATTGTGTCATTTGTCCTTAACTGTATGCATAATTTTTAATTCATTTTCTTGTAAACCTAGAACAACAGGTTTCGTATGATCAATTGCAAAACACAACAAATGTTAAGAAAAACACAGGTTGGCAGGGAGGGCCGAAATGGCTTTATTTCGAGTTGAAAGGTCTATGAAAGGTGTCTAGAGTGTTATCGGAAGGTAAACAATGGTTATATGGGTTGCAGAGGCTTATGGTGGCACAAGAGTGTTTATACGAGTTTTTATGTGTAAATGGGTGAAAAGAGCGAAGGTGATAGTTTAACGTTTGAACGAGTAAATGTTCAACTTTCCACAATTTTTGGCGGGTTCATTGATTGATGAACAATGGTGGTTTTTTGATTTAGACAAGGGAAGCAGTTTAGGAGGGTCATCACACCTATTTTGTGGTGCAGGCAGTATTTTGGAGGGGCTACCCGATTCCACTTATCGTGTGACACATAGCATCGAGGGTCAGGGGAAAAAATGCCTTATCGAGCAAGTAAAGGATGGACATCGGGCCAACCCGATATGGATGTGGCACATTGGATGAGAGTGCCTTTGATATAACAGTGGTCAAGTGATAAAGTAGTGTAGAGGAAAAAGGGAAGAGAAATGGAGGGGCCTGATGGGTTAATTATGGTGGTATAATATTATCTTAGGACTTTAATCTCATCGGGGACACTTTAATACAAGCTTAAAGACTGTGGGTGGGGTTTTAATATATTTGTGGGATATGGGGTAGTAATATAGTTTATAAATAAACTAAGGGACAGAGTCAATTTATATAAAGGAGTTAAATACATACGGGACAATGGGTTTCTCAGAAATTTATATAATAAAGTTAAAAAGTTAATATACAGTGAAATGAATGGAAGGGGTATTGAACTTAGGTATAATGAAATGTTATGTGCATTCCATACACTTATTACTTTAGGATAAATGTATTTCGTGGGTTCTTTACATAAAACATGTTTATAAAGGGGTTTTCCTAGGCAAGAGAACTTGACCTTAGGAAAAGGGGTTTTGTGAGGGGGATGAATGATTTATAAGGGAATTTAACACCTTTCCTTCTTAAGTCATCAAGCCGAGGGTCTGATCCCACCAAAAGTCATAGAAATGCTTTGAGCCTTTATGACTGAAGGTTTTAGTATTGGAGAACATTTGGGAAGGGGAAATTAATAACTATGTAGTGGAAGATGAGATGAAATGAGGGGGAATTTAACTAATCAATTGTGAAATTCAGTAACCTTTCTTCTACTTACCATTTGCTTATCCTAACATTTTTCTTCACTTAATTGCTGCATTTAAGCTAGAAAACCCTGTTCTTTTCCCTTTTTCTTTTGAAACTCAAGTTATCTAATTCTAACCTTATAACATCCAAGGGCTCAAATTAAACTAATGAGCTCCTTATTATTCTGTACCTAACTACTGATCTGCCAAGATTAAACAATTTGGCTAAATATTCATTATCTAACTATAAACATGAAATTTAAAGCATGAAGCAATCAATATTAAACTATTTGAATGTCATGGGTTTTGGCATTTATGACAAGCTGCACACAACCATTATTTTTCAGAAAAAGGTAAATAGTAGTGGCATTTGAACTTGCACACTTTCAGAGTTTATTTATTTTTCTTTTCTCTCTAACCTAACATTTTGTTTTTTTTGCCTTGATTTTTTAGGGCATCTATCCTAACATTTTCTTTGATATGGACATATTTATGAAAATATTTCCTCACTTTTTTATTTAATATTCTTTTTGTCCATATCCTATCTTAACATTTTGTAAAAATATTTTTAATTTTTTGACTAATTTATTCTATCTTATCAAAAACAAAAAAATGCTACAACAATATGTTTAATTGTAAATGCATGCATTATAATAAGATCTGATCATTAGTGTTAATTGGAATGTTTTGGTGATCCAGATCCATTCATAATTTTCCTGCTGGGAATCCTACATACTTCTACACATTCAAGCAACATTAATGGATCGACATTAGCATTCATTAATGGTCAACTCTATGCAATTTGGATCCAATAGTTCCACTACAAAATTAATCAGCCACGGAACAACGGTAAATTGAAGTGCCTAAAATATTTACCTCAAGGAGACAAGAAAAACCCTGACAATTGCAACAAGTTATCCAGTTGAATGATTGATCGAAATATTATGTAGCATGTGAACTGGAAATTTTGCAGTACAAAAATGAGAAAAAATATACGAGTTAATGTTATGCAACCAACTCACAAAATAGAAGAAAAGATAGATCAACAACTTCAAAATAAGCCTCTTCGAGGGGGAAACATCATTTACATTACACAAATGGACAATTCTTGGATGATACAAATGACAAGACTTCCTTTCTATATATATGAGTCTAAGGGGTCACAATATAATAAGAACCGACATAACAATAATATTCTAAGGGCACAACAATAATAATAGCGGGGTTCTATGGGGAACAATAATAACAATATGGGGACTACATGGGCAAAACAATACAATAAGGGTGTTGCACTAATAACAATAAAGGGATACACTAGTAGTATAGGGACCTAACATGCCCCTCTCTTTCACAAAAATTTTCTCCTCGATGCTTCAGTAGTTCTAGATGCTTCTGTATAAAATTCACATCCTTCGACATGGAATCTTCAGCAGGTAAGTTCTTCCACTTGATGAGATACTCTAAAATTGATCAATTTCGTAGTTGTATATTTATTTTTTATGTGAATGCTTCAGGTTCCAATATGATTTTTCCTTCCTTGTCAAGTTCTGGAAATATTGTGTGAATTGGGAGCTTGTCACCTATAAGCTTCTTTAAGCATGAAACATGGAAAACTGGGTGTAGTTGTGAAGATGCAGGAAGGTCTAATTTGTATGCCATAGTACCAATCTTTAGTAACACCTTGTATGGACCAAAATACTTTGGTGATAATTTATCATCCTCCTTAGCTTGCTTGAGGGACATTTTTTTCTATGGTTGTAGTTGTAGAAATACCTAGTCACCTACATCAAAACTTCTTTCACTGTTATGTTGATATGCTTGTTCTTTCATTCTATTCTACGTCAAAGTGAGGTTATCCTTTAAGACTTGGAGAACTTGTTGTTGATGCTTGATGTGATCTTCCACTGCTTGAACCTTAGAATTTTCTCTTAAATATGATGCGACGGACGATGGATGATATCCATAAAGTGCCATAAACAGGGTCATTTTTGTTGCAGTATGGAAGGAAGTGTTATACCACCATTCAGCCTAAGGAAAACACTTGATCTATTGTGTTTGTTTATTAGATACAAAGAAACGAAGATATCCTTCCAAACATTTGTTCACTATCTCATTTTTCCCATCAAATTGGAAATGCTAAGATGATCTATGAGCTAACTGAGTACCCTAAAAAGACAATAATTTTGTCCAAAAATTTATAGTGAAAATGGGATCTTTGTCGCTCACAATAATATTTGGGTTTCTATGTAGCTTTTGAATTGTTTCCATAAACGCAGTAACAACTATATTGGCCTTAAACGGATGGGATAATGCACAAAAGTGTGCATACTTGGTAAGTATATCAACTACCACCATGATGACAACATTTCCTTCAGACTTGGGTAAAAGCATGATAAAATCCATTAAAACCTCCTCCCAATGTTGACTTGGAATGGATAAAGGTTGTAACAGACCCTGGGTCTTAATTGTCTCAACTTTATTCTGGTGGCAAAGCAAACATTCCACCACAAACTTTTGAATATAAGATTTAAGTCCATCCCAAAAAAATCCTTCTTAACCCTATGGTAAGTTTTTAAAAATCCTGAGTACCCTCCTAAGGGAGAGGTGTGCAATTCCAGAACAATCTTTTGTTTTAGTTGGGAATTCTTACAAAGATATAAGAGATCTTTGTACCATAATGAATCGTTTTTGCAGCTAAATGTATCAGATGCATTGGTATCTTGATGCAACTTTTGAATGCATTCCCACACTTCTTTGTCATTCTTCCATTCATCCCTTGCTTCGTTTATCCAATCTGGTTGGATAATAGAAATGGCACAAAACAATGCTTCCACATCCTCATCCTTTCTTGAGGGTGCATTTGCAACAACATTTTGCTTCCCTTTTTTGTAGATGATCTCAAAGTTATAACCCAACATCTTTGTGACCCATTTTTGTTGCTCTTCTGAAGATAATCTTTGTTCTAAAAAGTATTTAAGGCTATCATGAACCATTTCTACCTTGAAGTGTCTTCCCATTTGGTAAGGTCGCCATTTCTTAATCGCATGTAGTATTGCCAACATTTCCTTCTCATAAATAGTTTTATGTAAATACTTTCCTATGATTGGACGACTTTCGAAAGAAATGGGTCTTCCTTGTTGCATTAAAACAACACCACTTCCATTTCTTGAGGCATCACATTCCACAAAAAATGTTTTTGTGAAATATGGCATAGCTAATACTGGTTCTTAGCACATTTCCCCTTTAATATGTTCAAAGGCCTTCATTGCTTCTGGAGTCCAAGAAAATGCATCTTTCTTCAGTAATTTTGTTAGAGGTGTTGTTATTATCCCATAATTCTTAACAAACTTGCGATAATACCCTATCAACCTAAGAAATCCTCGTAGATGATTTATGGATGTGGGGATTTTCTATTCCTTAATGGCTTTAATTTCATTAGGGTCTACCTCAACACCTTCATGAGATACAATATGACCCAAATATTCCACCTCTTGTACTCCAAAGAAACATTTGTTGGCTTTTGCATATAATTGTTTCTCCTCCAATAGTTTGACCACCCTGTCAACATGTTGAATGTTATAGATCTGACCTGAAAATATATGAAATGATACCAATATACCCAATAACTGTAAATAATCACCAAGAAATAACAAGATCTGAATATAGAAATTCTTCACTTATTAATATCAAACCCTTGAGGTAGGGCAACACAGTGCAATCACTCCTTAAGGAAGGAGAACACTCTACAAGCCATATGCATGTCCATACAATAATCCTTCACATCTCTTAATGGGCAGTCTCTAGCCTCTATATAGGCCTCATACATACAATACCATGGGTCATTACCATGGCTCCCTCAATACCATATATCTAATACCATGGGATTATTACATTATTGTTAAATACTTGTGGTCCCTTACATGATACAGGTTAACCACCTTATTTATTACTATGGCCCATCCCATTATTACATTATTCCCTTGGGTACCTCCCTCTGTACCCCTTACTATCCCCCTTAGGTATACTACAATCCACCCCTTTTAAACATGCTTCGTCCCCGAAACATAAGAAGAACACAAATAATAAGATCACCTCAAAAGAGTAGTCCACTAGTACCATGCATGTGCATCTAGCCATCCCAGAGAAAGGTGAACCCTCGATCTAGCTGGTGCCTCGCTCGCTTGAGATGGAAGTTGACCCTAGCAGCTCTTCTATGTTGATGTGTAGTAGGTGGATCGTTGTCCCTCTCTATCTGTCATGCGGGGGTTGTTGTCCTTGTGGCTAATTCGTTGCCATCTTGTTGGTTGTTTTCTTGTGGGGTGATGTGGGTGATGATACGTTGAAGTGTTAACCAATGGTGTATCTTTCTTTTAATTCACCACCTAATGGAGGCTGATTGGTATTCGGTACATGTTGTGGTGCTTTTTGTTGTTTCTTATCTTCCAATATTACTTCAACCACTGAGACCTCATCTCATGTATCAGTACCTGTAACATTTTCTGCTTCAACCTCCTTAGACACTACCTGTTTTTCTGGTATCTAGTTTGATGTTTTTGTTTGATTTTCGACCATCAAAGGCTCATCATCTGATGTGTTAGTGTCATTAGAGCTTTGTGCTTCTGCCTCCATAGTCTCTGCTTGGGTCTTAATGGAAATATCGTGCAATGTAATTTTCTTCTTTTTATACCAGAGCTTCAGGAATTTCTTCTGCACATTAATATTGATAGTACCCACAGATTCCATCCAAGGATATCCCAAAACAACATCCATGTTATCCATATCTAAAGTATAAAAATCACAATGCAACACACACTTATCCGTAGAAAGCTTCAAATCTTTATAAACTTGAACATCCTTATTATCAACCTGTGTGTTTTCAATGTGTTTTGCTGGAACTTGTAATTTTTTTGCCAAAATAACATTGATAAAATTATTCTTGCAACTAAGATTTATAGGAAAAATGATCTTCTCCTTCTGAATCAATCCATGAACCTGCAATAAGGAGATACCAATAGAAAATAACCCTTTAGGTTTCTTGGTTTCCTTCTTTCTTGTAAAAATAAAATCTTTGCTAGGTTGTGTACCTGTTTATCTGAGCTTAGTAAGAGGACCCAAAAAATTAGATTTACGGTCAAAGTGGTCACAAATGGATTTTGTGAACATTTGTCAAGTAATTGTCCTTGGATAGCATTTAGAATGTGACTGCCACCATTGTCATCTTTCTTGGTCCATGTAAAGGTCTCCCACACGCAGTTTAGTTTCATCATCTATGATGTGATTCAGGGAGAAATATTGTTCCATTTGTGCTACACATATTTCTGGATCAGAGCCATCAAATTTGTACATCTTCATCAAATTCTGATCTAGGCACTAGAATTTCAGATTCACACTTCAACTATCCTGCCATCACAATTTTTTTTTTAAAAGGAGTTGATTTTAAATCAGCGATATCTCCCTTGCACGGACTCCGATTCAATTGATTTTTTTTTTGAAATTGGATATTTTTTCATAAAGAACCCATATTTGCAATTTAATTATGAAAATTTTGTCCCAGAACGTATAGATATGATTTTCAAACTCGTCGCCCCAAAAAATGTCTACAACACAACTGATTTTTAAATCAGCGATATCTCCCTCATCCGGACTCCAATTCGGCCGATTGATTTTTTCAAATTGGGTATTTTTTTGCAAATAACCCAGATCTACAATGAGATTCTATAAACTTTGCACCAGAACATACAGATCTGATCTACAAATTCGCCACCCAAAAAATGTCTACAACACAACTGTTTTTTAAATCAGCGATATCTCCCTCATCCGGACTTCGATTCGATTGATTTTTTTTCAAATTGGGTATTTTTTCACAAAAACCTAAATCTATGATTAGATTCTACAAATTTTGCATGAGAACATAGACATCTAATCTAGAAACTCGTTGTCCTGAAAAATTTTTGCAAAACAACTGATTTTTAAATCGGTGACATCTCCCTCATCTGGACTCTGATTCAGCCATTTTTTTTTTTAAATTGGATATTTTTTTGCAAAGAACCAAAATATGCAATGATATTCTGCAAATTTTACACCAGAACATACATATTGGATCTGCAAACTTCCGCCCCAAAAAGTTCCTGCAAAAAAAAATAAAAAAATCTCCATTTTGCCCAAGAAAGTGCTCTGATACCACTGTTATAGATCTAACTTGAAAATATATGAAATGATACCATTATACCAATAAATATAAATAATCACCAAGAAATAACAAGATCTGAATATAGAAATGCTTCACTTTATTAATATCAAACCCTTGAGGTAGGGCAACACTGTACAATCACTCCTTAAGGAAGGAGAACAGTCCACAAGCCATATTCCTATTCATACAATAATCCTTCACATCTCTCAATGGGGAGTCTCTAGCCTCTATATAGGCCTCATAGATACAATACCATGGGTCATTACCCTGGTTCCCTCAATACCATCTATCTAATACCATGGGCTTATTACATTATTGCTAACTACTTGTGGTCCCTTACATGATACAGGTTAACCACCTTATTTATTACTATGGCCCATCCCATTATTACATTATTCCCTTGGGTACCTCCCTCTATACCCCATACTATCCTCCCTAGGTATACTACATTGAACATGATCCTTCCAAGACTTATTGTAGATTAGTATATCATCAAAAAATACTAACACAAATTTTCTAAGGAAGGGTTTGAAAATGGAATTCATCAAACCTTGAAATGTGGAAGGTGCATTTGTAAGGCCAAAATGCATCACCAAAAATTCATAATGACCCTCATGAGTTCTAAATCCTATTTTTGAAATGTCTCCAGTCTTCATTTTGATTTGATGATATCTTGAACGAAGATCCAACTTGGTGAAGTAAATTTCTCCTTTTAATTCATCCAATAATTCATCAATGACATGAATAGGAAATTTATCTTTAATAGTGAGCTTGTTGAGCTCCCTATAATCAAGACACATGCGCCATGATCCATCCTTTGTGTGCACCAATACTACTGGAGCAGAGAAAGAACTTTGACTAGGCTGAATTATACCAGCCTCTAGCATTTTTGCAACCATATGCTCAATTTCACTCTTTTGGGCATATGGATATCTGTAAGGCCTGATGTTTGGAGGAACACTTCCTCGAATCAAATGAATAGAATTATCTTGATCAAGAATAGTTGGGAGGCCTATGGGAGTCTAAAATATCTTGGAATGATTGTCCAAAACTTTTTGGAGATCTGGAGAAATAGATGATTTTGATGTGGGAACCTCTAGTAAACATAATTGTGCAATTACGCCCCGTTTTTCCTTCTTTAGAAGCTTTTTCATATTGTCAGAGATTATTATCTTTCCCAGTTTCCCTGAGATACCCCTTAATTCAACTTCCTTTCCTTCCCAAAAAAATATCAAGAAAAGTTCTTGAAAATTAAAAGTTATCGTACCCAAAGCTTGTAGCCATTAGACTCCTAGTACAACATCAACAGCACCCATTGGAATGGAAAGAATTGAACTATTCACTACATATTCTTCCATGGATAACTTTATATTATGGCACTTTCCAGAGAAATTTATGGTTCCTCCATTTGCAACCATCACTTGACACTTTGGTGCTAGATATAGGAAGCAATTCAATTCCTTGGCTATCTTACAATGAATAAAATTATGGGTACTACCTAAATCAATCAACGGTATTACCTTTTTCTTCTTGATATGTCCTTCTATCTTGAGGGTTTGAGGAGTGGTAAATTCTACCAATGAATTATAAGATATGGTTATATTCATTTCTTATTTCTGTAGGTTTGGTTCCTGGTGTATATCCTCTTATTTTGACATTTCGTTTTCCTTTTCTTCCTCCTCTTCACAATCTATGTAAAATAATTTCTTCTCAGCAAACTTATGACCTTTAGTGTATTATCTATCAAAACTGTAATAAAGCACTTTTTCTCTTTTTTTTTCAATTATTGTGGTGTCAACCTTATAGGTTGTGGAAGGCTAGGGGCAGCAACACTTACATCTCTATAGTTGTGGGTGGTAGGCTTCCTTGTTTCCATAATTTTTCTTTCAATTTTTCTTTCCAACCTGAATGCATTCTCCAATGAGTTAGGTTCCCAAAGGAAAACCTCATGTTGGATGTTATCCTTTAAAGTCCCTATGAACACATCAATCCTATGCTCCTCTGGAATATATTTTACCCTTATATTCAATTTTTGGAATTCCTCAATGTGCTCCACCATTGAACCATTTTGTTTGAGATTTATCATTTGGCTAAAGAAAGTGTTGTTTTTTGTATCCTCATAATGTGTTGTCATTTCCTCCATAAAAATTGACCAAGTGACAATTTTTTACAAGAGCAAAGCCATCTATACCATACAAATTTATTG
Source organism: Pinus tabuliformis (assembly GCA_031772625.1). Taxonomy (NCBI): domain Eukaryota; kingdom Viridiplantae; phylum Streptophyta; class Pinopsida; order Pinales; family Pinaceae; genus Pinus; species Pinus tabuliformis. Next base: position 1,442,726,722 of record CM062817.1, on the reverse strand, counting down.
GGTTACAAATATAAATTTGCAATGTGTACCTTTTGTGTGTTTTTCACATTATGGAGATCAGAATATTGCTCCATTTGTAGTATCTGTGTTATGGGATCCTTGGCATTAAACTTCCTCATATCGATCTTTGGAACATGGTGAGTCTTCAATCTAACATTAGATTCTATGAAATTATGATTAACATTACTTTTATTCTCATCATGAGTTTCCTCTACTACCTTTTCACCATTAGGAAGCATTTCGTGTAGCAACTTTGTCAAACCTCCTTTCAAACCTTCCATGTATTTCTTCAAATATTCAATGTTTTCTTTCAGTTTTGCTTCTAAGCCATCCATATTAGCTTCCACTCCATCCATATTAACATCCATGTCTTTCTTTAAACCATACATCTTACCTTATGTTACTTTTTGTGAGAGTAACATTTGTTACACTTGGTCTTGTAATTTTGATATATCATGTTGGATTTCTTCCTCTTCTTCATGATTCATATTAGAGCTCTCAAGTTGCTTACTAGGTGTTTCGATTTTATTTCTTCAGGGAATAAATTAATGATAATTATAGTTCACTATGCCCTTTGAATCACTTCAAACTAATTTTTTAAAACCAAACTTATGCAAATTAAAAAACAAACAAACAAACAAAGTACACATTTTTTTCTTTGTAGGAGTTCGATATTGAATATGTTGTATATCTATAATTTTGGATCTACAAGGTCTGAAATTTCATGCTATGGTATAACTATAAATCCTCTTTCCAACCCCACCATTATGATCAATATTGAATTTTTCAAGAAAGAGTTATGCCAAATCTCCCACGATGGCCTGATTATAGACTAGTTCAATAGAGAAACTTGTATAACCTGCCACGTGTTACTGTTTCAACTTTCAGACCTGAAAACGATAAAAAGAAAACTAGATTCTGTCCTCTTTCTGTAACTCTTACAAACTTTCAATCTGATGCTCAAAGAAAATTTATGACGATTTTCCCAAGGTCGCCTGTTTGGGATGTAATTTAGGAGTTTGTAAACACCCTAACTTCCTTGGATCATAGCTCCGAAACTATAGCGAGACAAGATCTGAAATTTGGACTCAAGGTTCATCCTAATTTCTTATCAAATGGGTTTTAATTTTAGCTTTTGAAATGTCGTAGAAAACAAGGTATAGTGAAAATTCCACGATGTCCTGTTTGGAGCAGCGAAACCATAGAATCCAAGCTTTGATACCAAATGTTATGCAACTAGCTCACAAAATAGAAGAAAAGATAGATCAACGACTTCAAAATCAGCCTCTTCGAGGGGGAAGCCTCCTTTACATTACACAAATGAACAATTATTGGATGATACAAATGACAAGACCTCCTTTCTATATATAGGAGTCTAAGGGGTCACAATATAACAAAGTCGACATAACAATAAATTCTAAGGGTACAACAATAATAATAGGGGGCTTCTATGGGGCACAATTATAACAATATGGGGACTACATGGGAAAAACAATACAATAAGGGGGTTGAACTAATAACAATAAGGTGGTACACTAGTATTATAGGGACCTAACAATTAATTAATTTGTTTATAAAATATTTGATTCAACAAAATCAATGCAATTGGCCTTATTCACGCTTTGTACTAATAGTTTCATGCATAACTTTACAATCTATGGAAAACAATTAAATTAAATTATTGTTTTTGTTAAAAGATTATATTAATTTTTAAAATTTCATGGTTTGATTGTCATGGTTAAAACATGGCCACAGACAATGGTGAATACACACCCTTTATTTGAAGTTTTAACACATATATATCCTACTTTGCATGAGTAATGTGCCATTGGCTTAAAAATTTTCATGGGCATTACTGTTGCCAAAAATTCCTCATACAAATTGTCCATTCTCGGGAAATATCATGTCATCAATTCCACAAGTATGTTAACCGGCCAGCATATAGCCAAGCTCTGGAACAACCTATGTCTCGCCTATCGTAAAATCTTAATTAAAATTAACGAAACCAAAATAGTGATAGTGATGGGAGTATCCTAAATACTCTAACAGGTGCACTCATCTGATCTGAATCAATGGTATTATTAAATTTGCAATATATCCTAATCAATTATTGTTAGATAAATTATGTCATTGTAAAGTAGAGAATTCATTTTTGCGGTAGACAATCATAAATGCATAAGTATAGTTATGGAAAAACATATATGCTCAGAAAATTGAGTCTATATGTTTTAGGAATCAGAATGAAGACATTCTACTTATTATATATTTCGATCTATACATTAGGGAACTATTGAAATCATCAGGAAACGGTTTATGGACTTAAATAATTCAAAAGTATGTCCTCCTTAAACCCGCTACTACGACTATAACTAGTAGAAGTAGAGATCAACATATTCAAATGTCTTTGCATTTGGAACTTATTCTCATCGACGATCTATATATTGTTCATATTTCGAGATCAACGAAGTTAAAGAAATATGTTTTGGGGTTGGTGGGTCATACAATTACAATATAGGTACACCATGTGCCATGGGAGGAGCAGTCTCTTGTGCAAATCCTCAATGATATTTCAACTAGGATGGAAATTGTAATTACTCCCACATGCTAGAGTTGGATAAATATAGGAGTGTCAGTCAATTGAGTCAATCCGAGTGACTTTGAGTTAAGTCATATTTTGGGAAAAGTCGAATTTAGAGTGTGTGTGCATGTTAAGTTATTTTGGGCAAGTAGCTAGTCCAAAAAGTATGAATACCCTCACCAGGTTCATTGTAATTAATCAAGTTTTTGTGATCAATAGAGAAGAGCAGCAACTCCTATGGTTTGTGAGTGTTTATTATTGTGTTTCTTCTCTCTTCCTTTACAACTAATTGGTATCAAAGCTGAGGAAGGATCACAAGATCTATGGTTCCTGCAGAGCTAGTCAAGAAGAGGGGCAAGTGAAAAATATTGGTGAATTTTTCAAATTGCAAAATTGTCAAATACTTAAAATATACAACAAATTCATTGCTTAATTAAGAAAAAATCAACCACCGCATCTTCTCTTCTGCTATAATTTGCATTGAATTAGGCAAAAATTATGATTCTTTATTTTTGGCAGACCAACACTCCACTACCCCATCGAAAAACGTGTTGAGCATGAAAAATTAAAAGAAGCCTGTGGCTGTAATTTGAAAAGTATGTTTTTTTCCTAGTTTGAAAAGGTCATGTGGGACCTGTGGCTGTGACCATATGTTCCATTGGTTGTTTAAAGATGTGTCACAATTTTTTGAGTCAACCATAGATTTGACTGTAGATAAGAAATACTCTGAGAGGATCGCAGAGCTTGGAGAATCACACTAAAAAGTGGATGATGGTTTTCAAGACCATAAAATTGAAACCCATTATGAAAGCATGCATGTGGATGAAGAAGATGCAACAAAGATTGTAGAGAGAGAATTAGAAGCCTCTGTATGTAGAGCAAAGCAAGAGCATATAAATTCTCAAGGACTCCTCTGTAATGTGGATGGAGTAGATGATGGTGAATCTCACTATGACAAAACACATGTGGATGATGATTGTAAAGTGAGATGTGAATTGGTGCATTTAGCTGCAATTGATGACTTTCGTAAAGTTGAATTTTTTTATGAACACATGCATGCTCAAATATCCTATAATAGAGTGAATAAAAATTATGTTGATATTAAATTTTATGAAGAACTATTAACTGGTGATGAGTGGCTACACACGATGCAAAAAAAACTCTTATTGATATGTTGTTATTTGGTGAGAGAATTTGGAAGCCAAGTGGAAGAAAACCTATTTGCAACATCAAAGGTTTGTAAAGGAGTGGAAGATAAGGTGCAGAAGGAAGAGGAAGAAGAAAAGAAGGAAAATATTAGTGAATATCATAATAAATATGTTCTTAACATTGTTTTTTAGTGTGCAGGTAAATAAGATAGTAGTCCAGCTAAAAGATAATATGAACAACAAGATGCAGGAAAGGACATGGATGTTTTTGAAGACAAAGATGAATGCATTGAAACAATTTTTCAATAATGGAGTCAAGAAGAGATAAGATTCAGCTATCAAGAAATATGGAAGAAAGAAAGTCAGGGATACAAATCACAAGAAACATCGTGAAGAACACAATTTGAATATGAAGAGTTCTTGCAACAATGCATAGTTGAATGAATGTTTGAAGAGGAAGTTGTAGAAGACAGGATCTGATTATTTTTCAACACAAATTCAAGATAAGTCAAATAAACATTTCCGCAAAAAAAGTAAAAAAATATGGAGCCTACAACAAGAATGTGCAATAGATAACGAAACAATTTTGAGGATATATAATTTGGAAGAATAGAAAAAGAAAATGCAAAATTGTTTATGTTTTGAGGCATTGTAAGCCTAGTTGACACATAGACCAACATGCATGTTTGAGTGATAATTGAGTCAATTTCCATTGTAAGTCTAGGAGGCATAATTAAGTCATGTTGAGTTATGTTTGAGTTATGTTGAGTCATATGGTTATAATTAAGGGGGGGTGTTAGAAATTTTAATTACTCATGCATGCTAAAATTGGAAAAATTTGAGAGAGTCAATTAACTGAGTCAAGTCAAGTGAGTTTGAGTTAAGTCATATTTTGGGAAAGGTCAAATTTAGAGTGTGTGTGCATGTTGAGTTATTTTGGGCGAGTAGTTAGTCCAAAAAGTAAAAATACCCCTCACTAGGTTCATTGTAATTAATCAAGTTTTTTTATCAATAGAGATGATAAACAACTCCTATAGTTTGTGTGTGTTAATTTTTATGTTTCTCCTCTCTTTCTTTCCAACAATGGATTTCATATGACTTACACTACTTACGGAAGGATAGCTAATTTATTTTTGGCCAAAATGACTCATATTGTGTCGAGGATGGTCCATCCTCTAAAGAAACTATCCTACACAAGTCTGCACAACCCATCCTTTGCACAAACCACCCTCCACACACTTATAGATTGCAAAGCTTCCCTCGTGACATGTGAAAGTCATTTTGCTGCTTGCTTATTTTTGTTTAGAATGACTGGAACATTTGCAGTGTACTTTTCTATGGTTGGCTTTTCCATCCTATTAAATCATCATATTTAAGCACCACCGAGTTCTTCAGCCACTTAGAAATTGGTCGTAATTGTGTGCCTTTGAAAGAACACACCTCCCCTACCATTCAACAGACAAGTAAACCCAAGCATGTTTTATCAGTAATTCATTGGCTGGGCATATAAAGGGTGTCTCTTCATTGGTCATCCTTTTCTTTTTCTCAGATCACCATCTCATTATGGTCTCTTGCGAAGGATGGGGAAGAAAGGGACCTTTACCATTTCAATTTGAATCTACTTGGTTGATTGATGATGATTTTAATTTACAGGTGCATGAGGTTTGGGGTTGTTCGGTCAGCAATGTCACAGGTATTCAGGTGGGGAGTATCGTCAAAAAGCTCAGAGTTTTAAAAATGGAAGCTCGTTCATGGATTAAGAAGAAAATACTAAAGGTTTTCAAGGAGCTATCTAACATTGATTAGGCTTTAATTTATTTCAATGATCCCGATGATCCAATGTTTTTTTTCTAAGAATATAAGCAATCTATTATTGATCTAGAAGGGAAAAGAAGAAAAATTATGATGGCACAAGAAGCATAAAGGCCTTTACAGAGCTATGCACTGTGGGTGGTTGTCGAGGATAGAAATACAAATTTCTTCCATTTGTGCACAAAAGACAGTAAACGAAGAAATTTTATTAGGGGTATAATAGGTTTTGAGGGGAAACAATTAATCGACCAAGAGGATATTAAACATGAGGCATATTAGATCATTTCAAGGGTCAATTTGAAGTTAAGGAACAAAATTATGCTACTCAACGAGAAATTATTGATAATTTGCCTCTCATGTTTAAACAGGAGGATAACGAGAAGCTTGTAGGTTTTAACTCCGTACAAAAATTACCTACATACGAATTCTAAAACATAGAAAATAAACAATAGCGAGAGCATAACGCATAAAACAAATATACACAGAGATTTCCCCTGGATCCCAAAATTAGGACTACCAAATTGGTTTTTCATTATGTTCCTTTCAATGTTACAATATATATATATATATATATATATATATATATATATATGAAGCATCCAATACCATGGATTGAAAACCATCGTGCCCAAAACCATGTGTGAAAACCATGCACAAAACCATAGGTAGGTCTGCCCACCTAATATAGGGTCCAAAAAAAAATCCCCAGGGCACTGCCCCGGACCCTATAGAAGGGGGTTAACTGCCCCCCTCAAACCCCTTTATGACCCCCCCGCTATGCAATCAACATAATGAAGGGTGGGATCCACCCCCCCTCTAACCCCCTAGTTAACTAGGGGAGCTAGTTGTGGAAAGAATATATAACAACCCAACATTCTCCCACTTGTTGTTTTATTTCCACGGGAGAGGTTAGTCATTTATCTAGCCCTGCAATTCCCATTGTTTCTCTACACCAAGAGAACTTCTAAAAGCTCATATATTTTCTCAATGCATCTACAGTATTCTTCAAAGTGTCCACCTTTACCAGCAACACCTTTTTTTCTTCTATCATATCCCTCACAAAGTGATACTGAACATCAATGTGCTTTGTCTTTGAATGATAAGTAGGGTTATTTGCCAATAAAATTACACTTTGTCTGTCACAGTCTATCCTTATAGCTCCATGTACTAACCCCATACTTGAACACAATCTCTACAACCAAACTACTTCCTTTCTTTCATGATGGCTGCCATGTATTCTGCCTCTGTAGTTGATAGTGCCACTGCACATTCTTTCTTATCATGCAACTGACTACACCTCCAAATAAGTTAAACAAATACCCACTTATAGATCTTCTTTGATCCAGATCTCCAACCCATTTTGCATCAACAAAGCCACGAATATCCAACACTCTTTCCAATCCTGGACTTCCTTGGTAGCACAAACCATAATCACTAGTGCCATGCAAATACCTGAAAACCCACTTCAATGTTGTCCAGTGCTCCTTCCCTAGTTTTGACATAAAACTGCTCAATACTCCCACTGCATTTGCAATGTCTGGTCTAGTAAAGACCATCGCATACATCAGGCTACGAACTGCACTTGCTTATGGAACATGGGACATGTCCTCTTCATCGTCTTGTGTCTTGGACACTGTTTAGCAGATAACTTCACACCTAAGGGAATAGGAACCTTCATCGGTTTACTATCATGCATATTAAACGTCTACAGTATTGTCTCGACATACTTCATTTGGTTTAACCAAAGCTTCCTCTTTGCTCGATCTCTTTTAATTTCCATTCCCAAAATATAGTTTACAACACCAAGATCTTTCATGTCAAATTTGAAGGACAATTGGGTCTTCAAATCCTGAATAATTTCTTTGTCATTTCCAACCAGCAACATATCATCCACATACAAGACCAGGTAAATAACACGGTCACCAATTAATTTAAAATACACAGAGTGATCTACTTTTCTTCTGGTGAAGTCAAATCCTCATATAAATGTATCAAATTTCTGATACCACATCCTTGGTGACTGTTTTAACCCATACAAAGACTTTTTTAACTTGCATACCAATTCTTTATTACCCTTCACCACAAAGCCTTCAAGTTGCTTCATGTAGATCTCCTCTTCCAAATCCCCGTGAAGAAATGTTGTCTTCACATCCATCTGTTCTACCTCAAAATCAAAAGCAACAAAAATAGATAAAAGTAATCTAACAGAAGCTACCTTGGCAATAGGAGAAACAATATCACCAAAATCAATTCCCCGCACCTGGGAATAACCTTTTTCTACTAGCCGAGCTTTGTATTTCTCCACCTTTCCTCCTTCATTTGTCGTCTTCTTGAACACCCATTTTCTGTCAATGGGTTTACTTCCAATCGACAACTCCACCAGATCCCAAGCCTTATTTTTGTGCAAAGATGCCATTTCATCAACCATGGCCTCTTTCTAGAGTTTTCCATCCTCCGAATCTACTGCTTCCTTTATAGTTTTGGGATCATCATCAGTAATAGATAAAGCAAAATTTAAACAGAAATTAGATGGAATATACCTTTCTAGTTGCCTTCTTTCTCAAACTGACCTTCTCACAACTAGAGTTTGTGCCTCTTCATCTTTTGATTCCTCTTCTGTTGTAGAGTCTGATTCTTCCTCCTTTAACTCAAACTCTATCTTCTCATGTTCCTTTGATTGGAATTCATGTTTAATAACATCTTTCACCTCTCTGAACACCACATCTCAGCTATACACAACCTTCCTTGTTACTAGCTTCCAAAGTTTATAACCCTTTAAACCATCCTTATACCCAATAAAGATGCATTTTTCAGATTTACTATCCAACTTTGTTCTTTTCTCCTTTGGAACAAGTACATATGCATCACATCCGAATACCCTCAGATGTGAAAGAGAGGGTTTCTTACCAGTCCATACCTCTTGTGGAGTCTTATCCTCCAATGCTGATGAAGTTTGTTGGTAGGTGTCATGCGGAAAAACTCAATTTTGTGGACAAAACTGACCTCCCTAGAAGCTAAGGCTTTCTAGTGACAAACAAGACAATTAAGCACTATCTTTCCCTAAATATGCATTTAGAATACAAGCAATCAAGTGTTTAAAGCATACCTTTAGTCCAACGTTGTTTGTAGCAGTCTAGCCTCTCCGATCCAGATGAGCTCCTCCTTCTCTTTGAAACCTACATTCACTAACAAGCAAACGATTACATAGCACCTGAATAACTCATAAAATAAAACATATTCATCATAAAGACCAAGGAGTATATGAAACAAATTATATATAACAACTTGTTGAGAAAAATGAACTTAATTGTATTAAGTGGAAACAAAAGAAACCATTACAACCAGTGCCTTGGTGTTGTGCAGGTCCCTCCCAGGGTCCAGCAAGAGTTCTCCTTTACTTTGATCAGCTCACCCACTTCCAAATGAAGCTAAGAAAGGATGGGAATCTCTCCTCTCAAGCTCTATAAGGGAGTCCTAATTTCAGCAGCATCTACCCTTAGGAATGTTCAGCTTTCAACCTCCCCTCCCTCTGGCCCAATGCCTGTATTTATAATGCTTTGGAGGAAGTTAATCAGGTCCACCATCAATGGGATAAGCCCCTCTTTCAATGGGATAGCTCCCCTCTTGATGGGATAAGTTCCTCTTTCATAGGGATGCATGAACCATCTGGAGGCGCTCAATACACGTCAAACCATCTTCTAGAATGCTCTAGAATCGACCACAAGTAACTTTTTTGAAGTAAAACTCGCGCCTTTTGACCTTTACAGGAGTACGCACCCACCCCTTTACAGACAGAGCGTACAAGTACGCAGGTATTGTGAACTTGAGGTGCGTACACGCAGGTAAGGTTAAGAGAAACTGCGTAACCAGAGTTAATTGACTTTTTAAGGACTTTCTCTCTTTTTTGGAGTTTGACATGAGGAGCAGAGGTATAAGACTTTCCAAGGAGGATAGTATGACAGTTGATGGAGCCATACTAACTGCAAATAGTCATGGTGACAAATTTTAGTGTAACAGATTGCCCCCTAAAGTGCGAAGCCTGTAGTAGATTAGGGTTTCATATCATCTAGGAAGGGTGAAGTACTTTATCATTTCAAGGATTATCTTGTGGAGAGCCCAGTAGGAACCTGCAAATATTCAACACAAAATACATATATAAGATCATATCATCGCTAAGGTAGGCATTCCCATACTCAGATTGAAAACTTTAACTAACAAACTAACTACTGTTCTGATATAGGAATGATTTCGCAGTAGATCATAATCATAGACTCCTGTAGACACAGTATGGACGCAGCCATCTATTTATGATTAGTCTACTGTATAATGAATATAAAACTCCTCGCAGCCTAGATGGTGGAAACTAGATCCAGGGTCTTCATTTCTACTTCCCGAAATGGTACGATTCTATCCATGCAAACAAATGAGTTGATGTCGAACATGGTAGAAACCACTTGATTACCAGTCGATGATGTAAACTGTTAACAAGTGTAAGAGAGACCACCAGTGATGTCAATGGTTCTCAAAGTACCCAGTACAATCCATGAGATGTGAATGAATGTGTTGATGTCGAACATGTCACGGAATCCTTCGATCGAAAGTCAATGATGTAAACTGTCGTCAAAGGCGAGAAACCTGCCATTGATGCATGCAAATTTCAAGGTACTGACAATTTCTAGGTCATCTTTCTAGATAATGTGCTGATGTCGATAGAAAGCGACCCGTCATAGGCAAGCCCACAACACGAAATCATAGTTCAAGTTGAAGAAATGTAGCTGTAAGGACTGACTCAGGGATGGTCAAGATGGATGACAGGTATTTTGCAGATTAATGGTTTATTTGTAGTGACCTCTTGAACACATAACGACACAACAGATGGCTTGGTGACAATTGACCCAAAGTTAATACCCAGAAACCGGCTAAAGATTTTCAATGTGGTTTGATCAACTGTTGGGCAAAGGATTTCCCAACCCAGGTGAATGAAAATTGTCGTGTTCAAGAGTGGTGATAAGGTTTTTCTGAGACAAAGGATAACAAATAGGCTCATTTCTCTCTCTTTTCCCCCACCATTTCTGGCAAGTACCTCTTTATTTTTTACAAGCTTGAGGAGGATAACATTTGCTTGATTATAAGCTCATCCTTCGGATGAGTCCAACTTAGTTTAGATTCGAACCCTAAGAAGGAGTGGTCCATTCCTGTTTGTAATCGAACAGGTCCTTTACTGTAAAATTTTAACGAGTCTAGTATAGGAGAAACTCGGCATTTTTCAATTTTAGAGAGTCTGAAAAACTTAAGAAGACTCCAGGGTTGACATTTTTCGTAAATTTGTGTCTCCCAAGCCCGAAAAAGTATAAAATAATACTTGAGAGAACCGCTTGATCTTTACGACCAAGGAGTACTTTTCGTTATTAGTGTCACTGATTCGAAAAAGTAAAAAAGTGATCAACGACACGTCGTTTTATAACCAATATCGAATTTGAAACGACAAAAATCCGGCAATCTTTTCATGTTTTTTTTTACGGTCGGAAAAGCGCTGTAAGTGGACCGTCTTTTAATTCCATTTTAATGAGTTTAAAAGAAAAACTCGGCGATCTTTTCATGTTTGAGGAGTCAGAAAAGAGCTTAAAGGTGACTCTAAGGTTTCACTTTTCCGTAAGTTTTAACGAGTTTGAAAAAATGATAAAAATGTACTCATGGTTTTCACTTTTTCGTAAATTTTAATGAGTTCGAAAAAATGATAAAAATGTACTCATATGGTCGAATTTCAATTTAATTTATGAGCAGGAAAAGACGGAAAGAACTCGACATTTTCATTTGTTTTACGAGAATGAAATATAGCAAAATAATCTCAATATTTTCATGAGTTTAACGAGTCTTGAAAATAACTGAAATTGACTCGAGATAGGTTTCATTTTTACAAAAGCTTGAAACAGAGAGAAAACTGTGCTTGATGCCCCCTAAGCATAACTGCTAGAGCGCATGCCCCCCCAGCTTCATTTCATTCAACTAAGTACTTTAATTAATAGCTGGATGGAATGAAGGTTCAGTTACGAGATCATTTGAAAGACTCGACCTAAAACTGTAAGAAAATTACGCAAAAAACTGAAAAAGCTAACCTAAATATACAACTTAACCTTTATGAGATCTAGTCAAACTCTCGACTCAAGCAGAGGAGGATTTGTTTTATTTTTTAACGAGCTTGACACAGGAAAAGAACTATGCTCGGATTCAGTTTCATGTTTACGCAAGCTTGAATTGAAAAACTATGCTTGTTATAAGTTCACATGCCCCCAGCATAATGACGCAAATCAAGTTACATGCCCCCCAAGCTTCATTGCATTCAACCAAGTGGATGAAATGAAGGTTTACTTTCGAAATTTTGGAAAGACTCGTGGGAGTTGTTTCATTTTTAGTGAGGTTGACACAGGAAAAGAACTATCCTCAAGCCCTTGTTTCATTTTTTAAACGAGCTTGACACAAGATAAGGAACTATGCTCATAACTACTCTCTACAATCTACCTAACAAGGAACTATACTCTAAAAAACCTTGATTCATTTTTTAACGAGCTTGACACAAGACAAGGAACTTTGCTCATGACTACTCTCTACAATCTACCTATATAACCTACCCTTGTTTCATTTTTTAAAGAGCTTGACACAAGACAAGGAACTATGCTCAAGACTCCTTGTTTCATTTTTTAACGAGCTTGACACAAGACAAGGAACTATGCTCCAGAAGTTCGCATGCCCCCAGCATAACGATGCAAAGCGAGGTACATGCCCCCCAAGCTTCATTGCATCCAACCAGGTGGATGGAATGAAGGTTTACTTTCAAGACTCTACTCGAAAAGGGAGTTGTTTCATTTTTTAATGAGGTTGACACAAGAAAAGAACTATCCTCATACCTGATTCATTTTTTAACGAGGTTGACTCAGTAACAAGAACTATCCTCGAACCTGATTCATTTTTTAACGAGGTTGACTCTTGCCAAGGAGGATAGTATGACAGTTGATGGAGCCATACTAACTGCAAATAGTCATGGTGACAAATTTTAGTGTAACAGTAGGCCAAAATTCCCCATTTTTATCCCCTTCCTATCACAAAACCACAACCATTAACCTCTATTTTTATAAATAAACCTCCTCATTCCTGCACTATACCAAGAATACTGTCTATTCCTACATAAACTTCATATTTCATGTTTAAGGTTTATTAAGTGCTTAATTAATCACTTTAAGTAGATTTCGTGCCTTTAAATATTTCTTGTATCTTATATTTACTTTCCTAAAGTATTTGATAAAGCTAAAGTATTAATCGTTATGTTAGCTTGATCTAGTGCAGGAAGATTCCTGCACCGCCAGCAACTATCCATTCTGTGATCTCCATAAAATTCGATCACTCCACGCGGGCATCTTGGTCCACATCATCTACTTCAGTTGTGGCTATCTACAGTTGAAATTAAAGCAGAGGACAATTAGGGATATGGCCGAAGATCAGTCTACGGCCACGAATAGTTCGCACTTTATTATAGCCATCGACTTAAGTTGTAATTTTGTTTATTATTTTCGTTTCAGCCGAAAGGATTGATTTGGAATGACAATAATTTTTTGTTACGGCCACAGAATGAAGGGTTGTATAAAATGTAGATTTCAGATAGAACTAGCTAGAAAGTGGTAGTGATACTAGATCGTTGTAATTTCTGGTTTATTTGTAATTTCGTTGTTTCCCTCGTTATGGGCTGGGATTGAACTCTCATGTAAATTTGTTGATCGAAATTAATACAAGGAGTTGTGCCATGGCATTTTCATTTTGCGTGTAATTATTCATTGATGTACCGATAATGTGCTAAAGGTTTTTGTTTCCTAAAATGGGAAACAAGCTAGATGGCTAGGGCCCAGCCAACCTAGCTCGTTTACCCTCTTGCTTGTTATATTAAAAGGTGTGTTAACTTTATTCATTTACAGTAGTGTGATTTGAATCTCAAATTTTGTGCTTGCCTATGAATTTTGATTTATTCCATTAAATAGTCAAGTGTGAATGGATTTGTTGTATGGAAGTTAAATTAAATCGTTTCATATAATTTCTTTATTGGTTTGTTTTCGCTTGGATCATGCAAATGAGATCCTTCCTACACTAATGTATGTAGTATCTTGCACTCTATTTCGCTAGTTCGTTTACAGTGAATGTTTCTTTCTTTTCCTTTTACATGATTTATTCTATTTCTGCAAAGAAAGTGTTTGTCCCTAATACTGAAATTTGAATCCTTAGAGATTAAAGATAAATTTAGGAAATAGAAGAGAACATTGTTGCATATCTCAATTTGTATTTGCACTTCACAATTTAAGGAAAAATACCAGAAGTAATCTGGAATATTATAGTGAATAGTTTCGAGTTATATTGGTTTACATGCAAAACTCCTTTGACTGAAGAAAGTTTTCTTTAATTTCAAAGATTTTTTTTATCTTAAGAGTTTCTTTCTATTTGTAAGATTGAGTCGATTAAAGCATTCTTTTCGTGTGTAAGATTATTTCAGATTCTACTCGCACTTGCAATTCCTTTCATAGTTAACATGCTCTTTTATCTTCCGAAAGGAAACTTGGAATATTTGGTGTAGGAAACTAAGTTCTAGTACAAGGACTAGTGTCTTGCTACAGGAACATAAGTGCTTCAAGTCTTGAGACTTAGAACCCCTACATAAAATATAAGTCTTCAGTATAAGTACAAGTTATACTTCTCACATAAGTTCTGTACTTGCACTAGTGCAAGAGTGTAGGAATGAGCACTTAATGTGAGAAGGAAAATCATTGAGAAGGAAGATCTCTTCCAGGGCCCACTTGTTAAACTGCCAACACTTGTACTGAGGATAAACATAGAGTTTCACCTCAGTGATTAAGATATTTTACAGTAGTGTGAAAGTTCCTTTATTTGGTTTTTTCGCAAATGCATTCTTTTACATTTCAACACTATAATTACTTTGGTGTTAATTGCCTTTGAGATTTTTCTGTTTAATTCTGCAAAGTTTCAATTGAGAAGTAAGAATAGGAATAGGAAAATTTCATACCACTTCTGGCATTACCTGTGCTTCATCTCTAAGTTTACGAAACCCCTAGGTTGATAATTAAGTGTTGAAGGAGCTTGCTTAATTGCAGTTTTTGCACCCAACATTTTGGCTTCATTGCTAGGGAGGCGATTTGAATTGGTAAGTATTTTCCGTTTTTGCAATAGAGGTAAGTCTTTTATTAGTTTTTCTTGCAGTGTGATTCTATTTGCTTGACGTAATTTATAGGTGTCCAATAATTTTTGAATTGGAACATTTTTATTGGAATTTTGTTTTGTCATTTTTTGAAATGAATGCCTACAAGACGTAGGGGTCTGAAGTCCACTTGGGGCCAAATAAATATTGATAAATCTGAAACCAAATCTCATATCGGGCCTTATTTTGCAGGCAGAAAGTTCAAACAAACCCAGACTCATCACGCAGGAACAATTTACTTGGGCTCTGGTAGCAATGGTCCAAGTGTGACACAGCCCACAAAGGGGAAGAAGGGGACTATTGGAACCCATAGTCAGCCTTCTCATCTTGTTGAGAGCAGTTCGTGTGGAAGAATAACCATGGCAGATCAGGAAGACCATGCAGAAGGAACTAATGAAAATTAGGTAAATGAGGAACAATCCACTTTTGTATTCCCAATTGTGGATCCTAATACACAAGTACAAATGAAAAATATTTCATCATCAACTCTTCCTCATTTCTATGGGAAGGTACATGAAGACCCACACTCTTTCTTAATTGAGTTTGATATTTTGTGTAGAAGTTATGATTATTCATCTGATGTCTAGAAGTTAAAGTTGTTTCCCGCAACTCTCAAGGACGTAGCACTCTGTTGGTTCATGGGACTAGGAGGAAACATTATGTCGGCCGGATAAATCGTTCTTGCGGACAAGACCGATCTCCCTAGTATCTACTGATACCTAGCGACAAGCAAGGCAAGAAAATTCTATCTTTCTCTAAATATTGCGATTTATAAATAAAAGAAAAGAGATGTTTCAGACCCTACCTCAAGTCCAACGCTAGTTTGTGGCAGCCACTCTTCGACCGTCCAAATGAGTTTCCTTTTAAATAACCTGCAAACACAAACAAGCACACATCAAATAACACCTGCATAGCCAATATAATAAACCATATTTATCATGATGATCAAGGAATTCATGAAATAAACCATATAAGATAGCTTATTGAGAAAAATGAACTTGATTGTATTAACTTTAAACAAAGAAGAACTTTACAACCTTGATGCCTTGATGTTGTACAAGCTCCTCCCAGGGTCCAGCAAGAATCTCCTCTACTTTGACAAGCTTCACTCTCTTCCCAAAGAGATCAAAAGGTATGTAATCTCTCCTCTAAAGCTCAATTAGGAAGTCTAAATTCCAACAACATTTACCCTCAAAAATATTCAACTTTCAACCTCCCTAGCAACCAACCCAATGCCTCATTTTATAGTGCAGAGGAAGGAAGTTACCAGGTCCACCTTCAAAGGGATAGAGTCCTCCTTCAAAGGGATAAGCTCCTCACATCAAGGGGTTAGCTCCTTTAGTTATGGGATGCATGAACCAGCTAGGAGCGAACTTGCCACCTCAAGATTCCTTCTAGAAGCGTCCAAAATTAACCCAAAGTGAGTTTTTAATAATAAACGTGTGCCTTTTTTACTTTTACAGGGGTCCACACCCTTTCCTTTAGAGACAGAGCAGGCAGGTCCGCAGGGAACATGACCAAGGAGTGCGGGACCGCAAGTAATGCTAAGAGGAAGTGCAGAACAAGAGTTTTAGAGATTTTCAAGGACTTCCTCTCATTTTTAAGGCTTGACATGAAGAGCTGAAGTTTAAGACTTGCAAAGGAGGACAATATGAGTGGTAATAGACTCACACTGGCTGCAGAAAGTCATGGTGACAATATTTTGTGTAATAGATTGCCCCCTAAAGTGCGAAGTCTGTAATAGATAGTAATTGTCATCTAGGAAGAGTGAAGTACTTTATCATTTCGAGGATCATCTTGTGGAGAGCCTGGTTGGAACCTGTAAAAACATTCAATACAAAATATATATATGAGATAATATTATCGCTGAGGTAGGCATTCCCATACTCAGATCAAAACTAACTAGTAAACTAACTAAACTTCTCTGACATAGGAATGATCTTGTAATACATCACAAGTATAGACACATGTAGACATAGTATGGACACAGCCATATGTTTATGAATAGTCCACTATATAATGAATTCAAAATTCCTCGTAGCCTGGATGGTGGAAACTAGATCCAAGGTCTTGATTTCTACTTCCCGAAATAGTATGATTCTATCCATGTGAATGAATGTGTCGAAGTCGAACATGGTAGAAACCACTTGATTACTAGTCATTGATGTAAACTGTTAACAAGTGTGAGAGAAACCACCAGTAATGTCAATGGCTCTCAAAGTACTCAGTACAATCCATGAAATGTGAATAGATGTGTTGATGTCGAACATGTCATGGAATCCTTTGATCGAAGGTCAATGATGCAACCTGTCGTCGAAGGCGAGAAACCTGCCATTGAGGCATGCATATTCCAAGTTATTGACGATTTCTAGATCATATTTCTAGATAATGAGTTGAAGTTGATAGAAAGCAATCCGTTGTAGGCAAGCCTACAACATGAAATCATAGATCAAGTTTGAAGAAATATAGTTGCAAGGACTGACTCAGGGATGGTCAAGATGGATGACAGATATTTTGCAGATGAATGGTTTATTTGCACTGACCTCTTGAACACATAATGACACTGCAGATGGTTTGGTGACAATTGACCCAAAGCTAATACCCAGAAACCGGCTAAATACTTTCAATATGGTTTGATTAACTGTTAGGGAAAGGATTTCCCAACCTAGGTGAACAAAAAGTGTCGTGTTCAAGAGTGGTTAAATGTTTTTCTGAGACACAAAGTACGACAAACAGGTTCATTTTTCTCTCTTTTCCCCCACCATTTCTGGCAAGTACCTCTTTATTTTTGACAAGCTTGAGGAGGATAACATTTGCTTGATTATAAGCTCATCCTTCGGATGAGTCCAACTTAGTTTAAATTCGAACCCTAAGAAGGAGTGGTCCGTTCTTGTTTGTAATTGAACAGGTCCTTTACTATTAAATTTTAATGAGTCCGGTATAGGAGAAACTCGGCGTTTTTAAATTTTAGGGAGTCGGAAGAAAAACTTAAGAAAACTCCATGGTTGTCCTTTTTCGTAAATTTGTTTCTCCCAAGCCCGAAAAAGTATAAAATAATACTTGAGAGAACCGCTTGACCATTATGATCAAGGAGTACTTTTCATAATTAGTGTCTCTGATCCGAAAAAGTAAAAAAGCGATCAATGACACGTCGTTTTATAACCAATATTGAATTTGAAACGATGAATATCCGGTAATCTTTTCATGTTTATACGGTCAGAAAAGAGCTGTAAGTGGACCGTCCTTTTAATTCCGTTTTAATGAGCTTAAAAAGAAAAACTCGGCAATCTTTTCATATTTTAGGAGTCAGAAAAGAGCTTAAAAATGACTAATGTTTTTTGTTGAAAATGATCAATTTTGCCTGAAAAATTTGATATTCTACACAAAAACTCAAACATTACTCATACTTGTTTAAAATAAATAAAAATGCATCAAAAAGTTACCTTTTTAAAGTGAAAAATAAACAAATTAAAAAATCATTTATTCAAAAAAGCTTATAAAAAGGGCTTTTGTAAATTCATTTTTACCGTTTGACTTCAGAGTGAGAAAAGAGAGCTTTTGGGTAAGAAACTTCCCGTGAAGATTGCGGAAAATCCGTCTGTTGGAATCGAACTTCGTCACCTCCAGGTAATCCACATCACTTTACTCTTTCATTTCAACTGTTTGAATTTTGTTTTTAGGTTTTTATTTTGATTTTTAGGAAGAATTTTTTTTAAAAGTCCACTCGCGGGGGTCCACAGGCGCAACATACAAAACCTGCGGACCCCGACTTTTTCCTAGACAGGAAAGAGCCAGGGGCCTGCACCTGCTATTCGGGCAGAGTGCGGACCTACGCACTGTCTCTAACTGGAGAGTGCGGTCCCCGCGGCATAGGTTTTAAAATTCCAAATTCTTCAAATTCCGCCCAAAAACTTTGATTTAAAATGTTCTAATCTGCCTTTTCTTTCAATGTAGGGTATACATCATGCTTAGCTGGTGGGAACGGGAGCACGAAGATGTGGACCTCACCGCAATTAATCATCAACCTTCGATAGATGCATTGAAGGCATGCGGGTTATTTAAATTCTGGGCCATACCTGGCATGAGGGCCCAAGTAGACTTTCTGCAGTGGCTGGTGGACAGGTGGAATATACAGGACCAGTGTTTCATTATTGGTGGCCACCAGCTCGAAATGGAGCCAGAGGACATTTACTTTTTGACTGGTTTGCCTAAGAGAGGTGAACAATTGACTCTATTCGGGACTAGGCCAGGTGGCCAGTCTGTCGATAGTCTCCGACTAGAGTTTTGTAATGACCAAACCAAGGACAAAGCGATTGATATAAAAACCATCTCCCGTCCTGAACTCAAAATGATTGCATTTACTGTCACCAGACTTCGGAAGCGCAACACTGCATATGGCCACTAGATCCCAAATGCGGATGGCAGTAGATTGTTTTCGAGGCACCATATTCAACTGGTGTGAAACTGTGTTGGCTAATGTAAAAGGCAAACTGACTAGAGCAAAGAACAGACAACTGAAAAAATTTGGATATGGTTTCTTAGTTCTGAACTTTGGTCTAGAGAGGGTCCCAATGTTGGTCTCACAACATCTTTCTGTTGAAGCTGGACTTCCCTGAGAGCCCAAGCTGATGCGTTGGGTTGCAGTTATGGCCCGTCATCCTAAGGAGGGTTCTGAGGTTGTTCGATTTCCTCCTGAGTATTTTCATTGGTTAGAGAACCAAGTTTTTGCGATTCAGGATTTTCCTTATGCTAGGATGGATTATCGTGGTGACCCAGACATGGCTCTTCCACCAGGAGAGCAATGGGATGACTCAGGTAAAATTATTTTCAACATTTTCTAATTTATTTATTTTTTTGTTTTTAAATCGTCTCAAAACTAATAGTAAAAGTTTCAAATGCAGACGTAGGTCCATGATGACCAGCCACTCTCCAGACCTATGAGAGGAAACAGCCAGCTGCAGCAGTACCAGCTCCATAGGACGAATCTACAGAGACCGTGGCCGAATTGGAAAACCATCTAGAGCATTTGACAACAGACATTCCAGAGACTAGCATAGATGACATTCCTCTTAGGCTATAGCGTTATGTGATTGGGGTCCCAGGACCTTTCAGGAGGTTCCTTTGTAGGGTGACCCGTATAGTGGTTCCTTATCGTGATCATCACCAGTGATAGGAAGATCGCTTGTTGTAGACTCATATGCCATTTTTGCTTTTTGTACTATCATTTTTGCCGATCATAAGGTGTTTTTCGACCTATGATCAAAGACGATGTATATTTGACACACTTCTATGCTATGCTATATCACTATTACTGGCTATCTTGTAAAACATGTTATGGAATGTTTTTAAATTTACTGTTTGATTATTGCAAATGTCTACTTAACATTCGAGAAGCAATTGCATCTGCTAATGTATTTAAATATCTTGGAATATGCTGATATTCAATATAGTCAAATTCACGTTCCAAGAGACGAACTCTTAAAAATAATCTTAATAACACTGGATTTCTAATGGCATAAACTCTATTAAGCTGCAATACAATGAGTTCAGAATCTAACCTCACAATCAAACTCCAAATCCCAAATGAAATGGATTCAGTTAATAACTCAATCACTGCACTATACTCTACAATTTTATTCGTTGTTTGACCAAGGCTTACCCCATGCATATACCAACTCATCAGAGGGTGAATAGATAACCCAAGCTGCGGAAGAAATGTTCCGTGTATTGCGACAAGCACCATCAGCAAAACCAATGTATGTTTGAAGAGACATCGACATCTGCAATATCAAGAGTAAAATCAAGATAAGCAGGAATAATGACAAAAACACTCTCTAAACCAAGCACACTTTTCTAATCTAAAACACACCAGCTAGAAAGAAAACTAATCTAACTAAAATATCCACACCCAGATTTAAGCATATTATCTTTTCAAGTAAAGACCATTTCTGGGTTACCTAAAGAGACACCGTCAAAATCTACCAATTCATAGGCCCCTTTTTCCAGCTTTCACATGACAACATAAAGACCATGCCACGTGGGTACAAATTTTCCAGCGCCTAGCTTATCATTTGCTCGATCGTATAGTAAGACTAGGTCTCCTTCCAAAAAATTACGAGGTGTAACATTTTGATCATACTGAGATTTAATACGTTTGGCATGACTTTCGATTGCTAGTGCAGCATCACATCGATTCTCATCTAGCTGAGCCAAGTACAACAAACATTTCTCCTCTTCGGAAGTAGCTGGAAGTAACTCTATGGATAATTGCAATGATGGGATTTCGCATTCAATGGGTAACACAGCTTCCAAACCATAAACTAGTTGGAAAGGAGTGAAACTAGTTGATGTTTTTACTGAGGTTCGATACTCCCAAAGCGTTGAAAATAACATGTTATGCCAATTCGACCTATGAATCCCAATGATTCGTTGGATCATAATGACTAGAACCTTGTTGATGGCTTCAACCAGACCATTAGCCTGTGGGTAATATGGAGTTGAACTATCATGACGCAGGCCAAGCTGATCTATTAGTTCAGTCATCATGATGTTTCGAAAATGAAGCCCATGATCAGTGATAATCGCTTGTGGAACACCGAACCTAGCAATTATATGATTGAAAATGAAAATTGCAGCAGTTTTGTCGTCTGCCAAAAATGAGGGCATCGCCTTGACCCACTTGGTAAAATAATCTACTGCAAGGATGATATACGCATGCCCCCCAGTCGAGTGAGGGTTACATGTAATAAAATCGATACCCCACTTTGCAAAAGTACCGACGGCAATTACAAGGTGGAGAGGAGCAAGTGGAGTGCGCATCTTTCGATCAAACATTTGGTAGTTGTGGCATTTTCGAACCGCGTCAATACAATCTTTAAACAAAGATGGCCAGAAATAGCCAGCATGCAATATCTTTTGGGCTGTGGAAAACCCAAACATATGACCGCCACACACTCTAGAGTGATAGTCATTTAGAACCCTTTCAGCTTCCTCATGAGTTAAACAACGTCAGAAAACAGAGTCCGCCCCACGACGATAAAGTGTATCTCCAATAATTTTGTATTATTGGATTGGAATCGTATTTTCCAACGCTGAGATCTTGAAATTTCAGGCTGAAAGGATTGGGTTTGTAGATAAACTCTAATATCTCCATACCATAGATAAAGAGTACTGATAAGAAACAAGGATTCGTTCGCAATGGGCTCTTCCACCACAGTTTCAGTATCAACACGCGGGAAGTCACACATCAACTCTGCAAAAACTAAAGATTTCTTTGACTTAGATTTTTCAAACTCCAAGTCAAATTCCTGCAAGATAACAATACATTTGGAATACTTGCCCCCTAGCAATTGTTTAGTCAAAACATAGATCATAGGGTTACAGTCGGAAATTACGGTAGTTTTGCGTAGTAAAATTTAATGACGAAATCGTTGGACAGCTTGAATAGCTGCCAAGGGCAATTTCTCCACATGTGAATATTTTAGCTCAATCGGATTCAAGGTTCGACTAAGGTAATAGATCACATGTTCACTACCGAATTCGTCTTCCTGAACTAATACCATCCCGATGGTGGAATGAGAGGCGGCGAGATACAAGAAGTAATCCTGCTTGTAGTTGGGAGGATGCAATAATGGTGCATGGGTCAACGCGTGTTTTAGTGCATCAAAAGATTTGTCAGCTATCTCATCCCAAAAGAATGGATTATTCTGTTTCAACAACCTGGTAAAACCCTTTGTTATCTCGTCGTAGTTAGGAATGAATCGACGTAAAAAGTTTTCTTTCCCTTGCAAACTTTGGAGTTGGCGAAGAGTCAAAGGAGGAGGCAATTTGACAATAGCTTCAACCTTCGAGGGATCGACACGAATGCTGGCTTTCGAAACAACAAATCCCAGTAAACGACCCGTTTTTATACAGAAAACACATTTGTGTGGATTCAACCTAATTTGATAATGCCTACATTTCATAAAGATTTCTCGTAAATGAATGAGATGATTAGCTCTACGTAATGAATGAGCAGGTAAATCATCGAGATAAGGTTGCACAATGTGATTGATGTCATGAAACGCGTAAGACATAGCTCTTTGAAAAGTTGCTCCGACATTTTTCAACCCAAAAGGTAATTTGCAATAAGAAAATGTCCCCCATGGAAAAATAAAATTCGTTTTTGGTTGATCAGTAGGTAGAATATTGATTTGATTGTAACTGGAAAAACCATCCATAAAGGAGAATATTTCACTGCCGGCACAATCATCAATGATTTTTTCGATATAGGGAGTTGGATAATTGTCTTTTAGACAGGCTCGATTAATATCCCTATAATCGATTCATATTCTTATCATCCCTTGCTTTTTATTAACAGGAACAATATTCGATACCCAATCTATTAAGGGAATTGGATAAATGAAACCTGCTTTAAGTAATTTCTCAACTTCTGCTTTAATAGTAGCAGCTTTTCGCGGGTGAATCTGACGCAAACGTTGCCGAATGGGTTTAGCATCTGGGTAATTTTTGATTTCATGAAAAACAATTGTTGGATCAATTCCTGGCATTTGTTCATATGACCAGGCAAACACGTCGCGGAATTATTGAAATAGGGCCTTATAAGTTTGAAATTAATCTTCTGTACAGGAGGCACCTATATGAATGTTTTCAACAATTCCAGGTTTAACTGAAATGTCAATAGGAATTGTTCGAGAAATATTTCACAAATTTGCCTCAGAATCAGGATTTTGCAATGGATTCTGTGGTTCCTTGACATAATCAGTAGTAAAAATAGATGAAAAATCATTTTCAAAATGATCAATCTCAGGTAAGAACGAAGATCTATGATGAAGATCTTCCCATGGTAAATCATCAACAAACAAAATTTCACGAATCTGCTCATTAGTATGAACAAGTTCAGAAAACGTTTTTGAATCCGAGTTTGATGTTGAAAGTGATTTTTCACGGACCACATTCATTAGGTCCATTTCGGTTGAAGAAGGTTCGGAAAACCATTGTACATCCTGATACGCAATTTCATAGGGACTCAAAGGCATAGCATCACCAAATGAATCCATCTCAGATTCAGAAGATACCATCCAAGGATCATCATAAACAATAGTGTTTGACGAAATCATATGAATGGTTGCAGTAGAAGGCGATACGTTAGGAGGAGGAAAGGAAAAAGTTCCTAGTAAATCAGAATCTTTAACTACTGCTACTCCAACATCCTTATAAGGGATAGTTGTTTTGCCGACGTGCTGGATACTTTTAGAAGAGGATGGTTCGGATGAAAAGTAAGTTAGCTAGTCTATAGTTATGATCTTTCCATTATGAGGAAACTTTGTAAGCTGAAAGACCGATGAAACAACAACAGTCATAGCGTAACACCAACTGCAACCCAAGAGAAGGTTATAATCTAGAGGTGCATCAACCACTTCCACATCTAGATTAACAGTTTTGCCTTCAACCCCTATAGGTAAATCCTGTAGAATGCCATAAGGATGGAACCCACGGCCATCAAAAACCTTTAGAATCGTCAGGGATTGATTGAGCGTAGGAGAATCAAGCGATCTCCAACACTGGATTGACATAATACACATTGGATCTCCCTCATCAATCACAGTCCTAAAGTAAGGTATGTTTTTTACTAACACTGGAATCTGGAAAGCCATTTGATGAGGTAAGCGAGGTGTACTATTTTCTAAATTCAATATTATAAGGTTTGAGTCCTAAATATCAACAGCTCCTATAGCCGACAATAGCAATTTGCGTTGTGCTGGACATGATTGCAGCACCTCCAAAGCTGACATTGCTGAAGGTGAAATAGCTAAATCTTCAACAATGTTATAGTTCTGAGCAGCTCTCGCATGTGGATTAAAAGCTGAATTTCGAAGTATACCATTAGCGGGCAGTTTGATTACTAAGTTTGGGTTAGGTTTCTCAATCTGTAGCATATCAGAACCAGGAGTTGAAGTTGATGGGTTCGAATTAGAAGATTCTGCTTCCTTACCACCAACAGGACTTTTACTTCCATAATCTTGCGATCGTGTCACAATCCTAACATGAGACATCATCATTATGGGTTCTTCTGAGGCGTTTGAGGAAGAACCTATCATCTTACTGTCTTGACTAGGAAAAGGATCCTTCAAGACAGCAAGCGTTTGAGAACCTATGACGATTTTCGCAACCTCAGCGCGATGAGGGCAGTCTCTTGTAAAATGCTCTTCGTCACAAATGAGACAAGGATAACGAGGTTTACGTTTCTCATCAGTAGATTTCGTTTTATCTGGTTTCTCTTTTGAATTTTTATCTGATTTCTTTTTATTCTTCCCCTTCTTCTTATCGCCAGATTTTGATTTGGTCGTAGATGACTCTACGACATGAATATTGGCAGAAATTTCAGCAGAAGAGTCTCCTGTCGGGGATACTAAGTATGGGTTAGGTTTCTGAATCTGTAGCGGATCAAAACCAGGAGTTGAAGTTGATGGGTTCGAATTAGAAGATTCTGCTTTCTTACCACCAACAGGACTTTTACTTCCATAATCTTGCGATCATGTTGCAATCCTAACATGGGAGATCATCATTATGGGTTCTTCTGAGGCATTTGAGGAAGAACCTATCATCTTACTGTCTTGACTAGGAAAAGGATCCTTCAAGACAGCAGGCGTTTGAGAACCTTTGACGATTTTCGCAACCTCAACGTGATGAGGGCAGTCTCTTGTAAAATGTTATTCGTCACAAATGAGACAAGGATAACGAGGTTTACGTTTCTCATCAGTGGATTATGTTTTATCTGGTTTCTCTTTCAAATTTTTGTCTGATTTATTTTTCTTCTTCCCCTTCTTCTTACCGCCAGATTTTGATTTGGCCGTAGATGACTCTACGACATGAATATCGGTAGAAATTTCAGCGGAAGAGTCTCCTGTTGGGGAATCTGGTGAAGTTATAATAGGAGAATAATTCTTGGAAGATTTCTTCTTACTTTTGGTTTTAACTGAACCAATCATACCGTCAGCGGCATGAGACCCTGAAGGAGATGCAGTTATTTGATTTTGTTTAGGAAGGTCGGGGATTTTCTTGTGTAAAGTACCCGACTGTGTATAAACGAGGTCAAGGTACTGAGCTTGAGCAATTACTTGCTCTTCAGTAACAACTCCTGCCTTAGCTACATCCTCAGTGATTTTAGGTAATAATGATTTAACAAACCATTCTGCTAAGATCTGATCTGGAATAAAAAATTTGACCAAACGCTGTCGATGTCTCAATTCATAAATGTGATCTGAAATATAAGTGGACGTTGACTATTTTAATCAAGTTAATAATTCTGTGCCATTGTCATATCTGACAGGCAACTGAAAATGAGTTAAGAATGAAATAGCTAGTTAACTAAAATTATAAAAAGTGGCTCGCAGCAACTCAATGTACCACTTGGCCGCAAGACCAATTAGAGTGCGTAGAAAAAGACGTAAACGAATTGAATCATCTGAAATGGAGTTAGATGCACACCAGAGGTGATAAGTCATCACATGGTTTGACGGATCCTCTCCTGGTTTACCTTCAAACTTTGGGATGTCACTGGGCAACTTATTCGGCATTGGCAGCCAAAACGGGAGATAATTAATTGGATCGTTCATAAGGCGCGACAAATCAGGCAAGTCCAAAGTTGCAATAAACGGTAACTGATGATTAGGGTCTCGAAAACCCTGGGTCATGAGACCAGCCCTAGGAGGAGGATATCCAGGATAACTTGGAATTGTAATTGCATTTGGGATATTATATCCTCCCAGAAAACCAGGATTAACCAGACTGTACTAGGGTTGTTGAGGTTGCTGATAAGTATATCCAGGGTACGGTTGATACTGATAGATTGGGTTCTACACAGCAAGACCGAATGTGGAACTGTCCCTGGTACGGTTGATAAGTAAATTAAGGTTGACTTGTGACAACCGTACTTGGACCGGGTTATCCTACAGGCATCTAAACCGAAGTATGAATTGTAGGTCCAGACTGAGGTAAAGATGCTTCAGGAGTTGATATAGGAACAATAGAAACCAGAGCTGCCGATACTCCAGAAGTAGGTGGGGTAGATTGAACAGATGTTGCAGCAGTCGTTTGAGGTGGAGTTCGAGGCGAACTAGGCCCAGGCTGAGAAACTACACCAGGTGCAGAAGTTTGAATAGTAGGCTGGACAGGTTGCTGGGTTGAACCAGAAACCAAGGGTTGTCCAGATTGAGATGACAACTGCACATTCGGTTGCAAGATCTATTGAGATTGAGATGGATCCCACACTACGTTCATTCCGGGGTATGGACCCATAGAAGGTTGAGCATATTGAGGACCATAACCGAGTTGAGGGTAGGGTTGATAATTCAAAGGTACATTTCCAGCTCCTTGGACAAATGATTGACCTGAAGGTGGTTGGAAACCTTGGGTTGGGTACTGACCTTGAGGTTGATAACCTTGAGGCACGTACTGAAACTAGGGTTGACCTTGAGGTACATATTGATACTGGGGTTGACCTTGAGGTACGTAATGAGTCTGGGGTTGACTCTGAGGAATGTACTGTCCTGAAGGTATGTACTATCCTTGAGGTTGCCCCCCAGGCGGTAATTGGGTACCTTGCGGTTGCCCGCCAGGCGGTAACTAACTACCTTGAGTTTGCGGATTTGGAATTGTACCTGACATCATAAGGATATCTTCTACACTCAACGGTTTAGTTTCGTTATTACCAATTAATAACCCTTGTTCAACAGGTTGAGGAGATGCTCCTGAAAAAGTACTAGTAAGTGACTAATACCCAGAAGGAACAGAAGGACCGCCATATAAAAATGTTTCTGGAGATTGAGAAAACACAGATGATTGTCTCGACATATTCAAAGGAGGATAATAACCTCTAGGTGTTGGATGAAAAGGAATACGAGGTGGTGAAAAACTTAGTCCCATGTTTTCCAAAAAATTAGTCAATGAAAGATACCAAGCGTCCCTCCTAGGTGGTGTTAGAGTCGGTCTATTCAACCCTCCGTCGGAGATCAAAACTCTTTATGCATTTCATTTTTAGGTGTCCCGCTCCATTCACTCAGCTACATTCCGCTAGGGGCATGCCATAATCTGACGCAGAAGGTCATGCTAGTCATTTCCCATCATGTCTGGTTCCTGCCGGCTTGGGTCTTTTGTAAATAATCACTAAAGTCCATGACAGTCAAGGTCTGGTCCTTTAATGGACAAAAGTCATTTTTGGTCACTAGGTCTAGGGATTGATCAATTTGATCTTTAAATATGTCCAGTAAAGCCATGCAGGCCAGAGTGATGACCTTGCAAAGTAACGATCCATAGAGTTTTATCATCATATTGATAAAATTCGACTGTTCTTCAAAACTTTGTTTTGAAGAAAAGTCAAACAGTGTTATTTATGACAAAATTTTCAAAAAGAGTCTTCAGTTGATTTCTACAGGTGCAATCATGGTTTCCGTGGCCAAACGCTCTGTCATGCAATCCCCGCAAAAAGTGTCGAAAATTTCATCATTTGAGCACAAAATTCAAAGAAAAAGTGAAAATCATGGTTATATTAAAATCAGTGAAAATGGTGCCAAACAGGACATTAGAAAGGTGGGTTTTTTGAAAAAACAAATTTAAAACATGACCTCCAAGCCTATATAAACAAGTTTCCATCATAAATCCAAGTCATTGTGCAATCAAAGAGCTTAGAGAAGCATTGCAAGGTCGTGGAGTGTGAAATCGTTCGATTTGGAGCAGTTTGAGGAGGTTTCAGGGTGCGCGGCGCACACAGGCAGGGGCGCGGTGCACACAGAGCCTGCCTGCAGTGCTAATTTCTAACCAACGCAGCGCACTGGGCTTTGCGCGTGGCGCACTGAGACAAATCGCCCAGAACGTGCCAAAACTCCCTCAATTCTTTGGTGAAGCCCCTCTAATTGCAAGGTAGGCTCTCAAACTCACTTGTTCATCAAATTGGATAAAGATATGGTGGCTTTTATGCCCATGGTTGAAATGAAACAAAACTCTTAAAGCAACCATAAAAAGACACCAATAAACCATCTTGCTAGGGTTGTGTAACAGTGTTATTGCTTCCAAGGCTTATTTTTCCTACCCTACCCCTGTTCCTTATTCCCCTATGCCATTTTTCCTACTATCACTACCCTAACACTACCAAACTCATATTCCCTTACCCCTCCTCTTATTACACAATACAAACCCTAAAACCCTACCTTGCCAAAAACCCAAACCCTACCCTATCAAAAATACCCAAACCCCCTACATGTCCCTAAACAAAATTCTCCCTATAACCCATGTTCCCATTATATTATTCCCCTCCTAATATTCCCTTGTTTCATTGTCCCCTTGGTGGCAGATTATCAAAACAACCTAGCTTTCACCATCATCAAAAGGGCAGCCTAAATTCAGTTTATAAACAACAGTCATGGCATTCGAGGTTTCATCAAAGTATGAGGTGGAGACCCACAGTGATATAGCACCAGGAGAACAAGCCCCCAGGAGACATCACCGGAGTGGCAAACATGTTAGAGATGAGCCAAACACCCTCACTGAGTTGCAGGCATGCCCTCATGCTATGTCATGTTTCCAGCACCTAGCATGTTTTGAATTTTGTCAAAGGGTGGCAAATGTCAGAGTTCACCATGAGTTGGCCCGTCTTTTTGCGCTTCACCTACATGGAGCTCGGTCTATCTTGGCTGGGGTCACTTTCACATTGACACCCGAGGCCATATCAGTGGCAACAGGCATACCAAATGTTGGAGAACAGTGGCATAAGAAGAAGAAGATGGAGAGGCATCATTATGAGCCTTACATTAAGGCCAGTTGTTTGAGTCAGCTCACGAGAGTTTTCCCATTCAGATTTTTGAGAGATGAGTATGCTCCGCTCATGAAATTGATCATGAAGTACTTCAGTTGTGAGGGGAGGTTTTCTCGCCTATATGCCTATCGCATCAGGTTGCTCATGCACTTTACCAGGATGCGGGTGATGAAACTCCCATTTTTCATTTGCGGGAACATAGAGAGGATGAAAAATTTCATGCAGCATAAGACCCCTCAGCAGCAGCTCAACAGTGTTTATCACTTTGCTCTTATCTGGATTTTGGTGGATCATCAGTTGGGATTGTAGGGTATTGCTTGGGACGACTTCATCTGCCGTGACTTCTTCAGCACTCCACAGGTAGTATCAGAGGCTAAGCATGAGAAAGGTGGTCCTTCACATCAGTATGAGTGCCACGAGACCGCTACTATGCCAGTATTCATCACCTATCAGAGAGGCAGTATACATTTGTTTGCAGCGGCAAAGTGAGTGTTATCTCCTCCCAGGGTGGAAGGGGCCTCGCTTCCGACATCAGCATCACAGGAGCAGGGCAAGGGTAAGGAGCTAATTCAAGAGGAAGGGCCATCAGGTGAACGAGAGACCGAATTCATTCTCCTCCATGATGATGGGACAAATACAGAACCAACAAATGCAAAGCTTACAGAGATCATCCAGGAGCAGCAATCAGAGATTGAGGCCTTATCCCTTGACTTGGAGAGGGCCAAGTGGAACATGAAGTACCTAGAGCAGAGAAACAAGCAGCTTGAGGACCAGTGGGCGATTATGGAGCTACAAAACATTCGTGAGCATCGCCAAGTTGCTCAAAGGAGAAGAGTTGAGATCACATCATTGGAGGAAGAGATCAATGAGGATCGGGAAGCCCATCTTGAGAGCATGAACATGCACTTGGAGAGGCTGTTGGACAAGACCGATCAGGACCTTGCCTTGCTGAGACACATGGCTTATCATTACAGGACACGAAATATGAGTGCAAGGGCCCGGATAAGGAGCTTGATGACGAAATTGAGGAGAGCAACAAGAAAAGTAAAAGAGGCAAAAGAGCAAGATCAGCTTCGAATCTTGGCTGAGGCTTCCTTGGCCCATCATAACATCCCATAGAGAACCTCCAGCCCAAATTTCAAGAAATTTGGGGAATTTTCGGTCACATGACAAATTTTTGGGCAAAACACAGGGTTTTTCTCCCAGTGCCGCGGCGCTAAAAATCTAGAGCTCCAAATGAGGAATGGTTTGCATCTTTGGATTCAGCATGGAAAATCATGACTACTGGTGCCTAGAAAAGAAATTTGGGCAAGATCTGAGTCTCCAGGAGGTAAAAAAACACCCAAAAAATGGCCTCTCTACCCCTTTTTGACACACAGGAAGCAATTTTGGGAGAATGAAGATTTGGAGGGCAAATGAGCACCAAAGTCAGAAATTCCAGCGGGGTTAGAAAGCTGACAGGATAGGCTTTCCAACAAGTCCACTTGGGAACATTTTGGACACTTGCAAGTGCCCCAAAACAAGCCCCAAAGTAGCGTGGTGCATAGAGAAAATGGCGCGGCGCACAAAGGAAAAATTGCCAAATTTGCTTCCGTTTCGCCAATTTTCGATTCGCGACTTCTCCAAGTGGGCCCGCTCATCTACACTTCGGTTTTTTTGGCAAAAAATGTGGCATTTAAAGAATTTTCTCTCCAGATTGACTTCTATCCAAGTGGTGAAGGAAGGCAAACGGTCACCCAAGCCAAATGTCATGTTTGTAGCGCTGCACCTGTAGCTGATGGTTGGCTCTTCATCTCCATTTTGTAATGATTCGAGTAACTCCCCAACCCTTGGGCATTCTACCTCTTCATGGCACATTCTATATATTGTATGTAAGCTATTTGCAAGGGGTTGGTTGGCTTGTAACTTTTGGGAGACTGTGGGAAAGAAACTTTGTTTCTTCACTGTGTATTTTTGACAGAGAATTAATGAAAGGCAACGGCTCTGTTTCATGAGATTCTTGTGGTTGTGAGTGTAGCAAATGTGTCTATTATGTTTTCATATGTATTTCGTTATGTTTCATAATTCAATTCATGTTCATTTCCAGTGAAATTTTCTTAGTGAGATTAGGTAGAATTCAATTTTATTGCTCTGCCTGTGGGAAAATTTCATGTTCAGTGTTCTTCTTCTGTTGAAAAGGATTCATGTTTCCTATGCCCTTTTCACACTCCTCAGCAATCTCTCCGTTCCGCGTGATCCCAAACTAAATTGCTACACTTTCCGCCCGCCCTGCCTGACGAAGTAATCTGTGCCTTTGTATTAAATTCTCTGTTCGTTGATGTCTGTTGGTCCCCTACCATCCCAAAAGCTATGTCATTCATAAAAATTGTTTCTTATATCCATATTCACTTACTAGCTTAAGATCAATATTTCATTGTAAGTCATCTCAGACCATTTTTTTCTTATCTATTCACTGAGCGTGACTCGGAGAGAGCCCTCTCCTGTTTTGGTAGGGCTAGCTACTAGACTGAGCATGGTTTGTGGTTACCCTGAATTTTGCCTTCCTTCAGCCTAGGGCAGATTTAGGTGCTAACATAGTGGTGACTCCACTGGGGATGAAAATGGTTCGCTTGTAGATTGTCTTGCCCCAGTACATATCTCAAGTTCGGAGCTGATTGTTGATGGTGAACAGCGGTCAAACATAAGAAGGTTGAAATCATTCACCTGGCGACTCAATTCACTGAAGAATCTAGCGATCAATGCTTCATGGTGACTCCACTGCAGAGAGATCAGTAGCTTCGAGGTTTTCAAGATGCAATGCGTTGCAAGAAGGTATGCTCCTATGAGCCGAGATCACATTCTAGGCTTCCAAATAAAATTCCGAAGGTAGATTGGTGAAGGAATTTGCCTACCTTTAAAGATGATGGTAAGAAGGACGCTACTTTACATCTAGTTCGATTTCACATGCATACTCGCAAGTTGAAGGTTGATTTTCCCGAAGATTGCTTGATGAAGATATTCCTGGCCACTCTGGAAGGTGAAGCCCAATCTTGGTATGAAAGTTTGCCGCCTACTTGTATTTACTGTTTAAAGGATTTTCATGCCAGGTTCATTGAAAGATATAAAGACTCTTATCCATCATTACATTTAGTTTAGGACTGTTGTAAGCATGCTTATGGTTTTATTGAAAGCCTTGAAAAATATTATGAGGATGATAATTTCATGGATGATGAGATTATGGAAGCCTTGTATGAAAATTCGTTTTAGCAGCACACAGAACTCTTAGAGGAAACTTTACAGCAGGATCAAAATCAACAGGCTAAAGATTTCCATATGGCTGGAAATGAAGAAAGAAGAAGTTTTATTCCAGATCTGTTGGAAATAAAAGATGATATGCAAGAAAATGATGTTCCAATCTCAGATCATGGGGATGATAAATCAGATCGAGAGACAGATTGTGATGAGGAAAAAGAGAGTTGCATGGTTGAAGCTGCCTCAAATGGAAAAAATAGAGTTACAAACCTAACTGACCTTATCTCACCAGAACTAGATCTTCATGAGGAGGTAGCTCATTCAGTTCATGAACAGCAAGATGAGAATTTGGTTCAAGTAAGTGAAAAAGTTTCCTTGGATGAATCATTGGTAGATGATATGAATGTTAGTGTTGGGTTTCAAGAATCATCTGAAGTTGCTTTTCTCATAATTAATGAATGTGATGAATGTAATGAGAATCTGGTTGTCATATCATATGAAGATGACTTACAATATATTTAGAATACCGAAGATCAGATCATTCAGGATTCCATTTCAGATTCTTCTTCATATGTTTCATGTTTTGAAATGTGTTTGCAAGAGGAGATTCACTCATCTACCTATTCAGAATTTTCTGAGGATCAAGAACATACTTATATTGAAGTACATTATGAAGGAAAATCAGAAGCAAAGGAGAAAGACACCTTGTTCTTTCAGCAGGAGGATAGATTTCATGTTTTTCAAGATCCTCTGGCACATCTATTGCAGTCAGCCGTGAAGATGTTTATTACAGTATTCAGTGATGAAAAAGATCATGGTCAATTATGTTTTTGGATGCCCAGTTACCAATATCTGTTGTTGACCAGAAGATCTGATCAGGAGAATCAATCAAGGAGGCATCCACTTGATTGGTTACATTGGAAGACACATTACACATGATTGTACATATTGCATTAGTATGTAGGTGGCTGTCATCATGATTTGGAACCTTCAGATCTTGATGGACTGCTACCATTGAAAAAGTTTTGTGAGTTCTTGTTTTAGTTAAGTCAGTCATGAGTCGTTTCCTTTTGTTAGAGTCAAGTTTTTTTCAGTCATGTCAGTTTGCATTGAGTCAGTTTCAGTCAAGTTCCAGTCAATAAATCGAGTCATGTTGGTTTGTCGGAATAATGGATTCCATAGCCCAATGGATGAAGGCACTGTCTGCTCTACCAAAGGTCTGCAGTTCTTGGCACCTCCAGGGAGCTACCATCCCCATTGGAGCCAATGTTAGAGTCGGTCTTTTCAGCCCTCCGTCAGAGATCAAAACTCTTTATGCATTTCATTTTTAGGTGTCCCGCTCCATTCACTCAGCTGCATTCTGCTAGGGGCATGCCATAATCTGACGTAGAAGGTCATGCTAGTCATTTCCCATCATGTCTGGTTCCTGCTGGCTTGGGTCTTTTGTAAATAATCACTAAAGTCCATGATAGTCAAGGTCTGGTCCTTTAATGGACAAAAGTCATTTTTGGTCATTAGGTCTAGGGATTGATCAATTTGATCTTTAAATATGTCCAGTAAAGCCATGTAGGCCAGAGTGATGACCTTGCAAAGTAACGATCCGCGGAGTTTCATCATCATATTGATAAACTTCGACTGTTCTTCAAAACTCTGTTTTGAAGAAAAGTCAAACAGTGCTATTTATGACAAAATTTTCAAAAAGAGTCTTCAGTTGATTTCTATAGGTGTAGTCATGATTTTCGTGGCCAAATGCTCTATCATGCAATCCCCGCAAAAAGTGTCGAAAATTT
This sequence comes from Pinus tabuliformis, assembly GCA_031772625.1. NCBI lineage: Eukaryota > Viridiplantae > Streptophyta > Pinopsida > Pinales > Pinaceae > Pinus > Pinus tabuliformis. The sequence continues at coordinate 1,442,692,098 of CM062817.1, read as the reverse complement.
CATCGTTTGAGCCCAAAATTCAAAGAAAAAGTGAAAATCAGGGTTATATTAAAATCAGTGAAAAAGGTGCCAAACAGGACATTAGAAAGGTGGGTTTTTTGAAAAAGCAAATTTAAAACATGTCCTCCAAGCCTATATAAACAAGTTTCCATCATCAATCCAAGTCTTTGTGCAATCAAAGAGCTTAGAGAATCATTGCAAGGTCGTGGAGTGTGAAATCAGGCGATTTGGAGCAGTTTGAGGAGGTTTCAGGGTGCAGGGCGCACACAGGCAGGGGCGCGGTGCACACACAGTGCGCGGCACACACAGAGCCCACCCACAGTGCTAATTTCTAACCAGCGCGGCGGACACACAGCGCGTGACGCACTGGGCTTTGCGTGCAGCGCACAGAGATAAAGCACCCAGAACATGCCAAAACTCCCTAAAATCTTTGTTGAAGCCCCTCTAATTGCAAGGTAGGCTCTCAAACTCACTTGTTCGTCAAATTGGATAAAGATATGATGGCTTTTATGCCCATGGTTGAAATGAAACAAAACTCTTAAAGCAACCATAAAAAGACACCAAGAAACCATCTTGCTAGGTTTGTGTAACAGTGTTATTGCTGCGAAGGCTTATTTTTCCTAACCTACCCCTGTTCCTTATTCCCCTATGCCATTTTCCTACTATCACTATCCTAACACTACCAAACTCATATTACCTTACCCCTCCTCTTATTACTCAATACAAACCCTAAAACCCTACCTTGCCAAAAACCCAAACCCTACCCTATCAAAAATACCCAAACCCCCTACATGTCCCTAAACAAAATTCTCCCTATAACCCCTATTCCCATTATATTATTCCCCTCCTAATATTCCCTTGTTTCATTGTCCCCTTGGTGGCAGATTATCAAAACAACCTAGCTTTCACCATCATCAAAAGGGCAGCCTAAATTCAGTGTATAAATAGCAGTCATGGCATTCGAGGTTTCATCAGAGTATGAGGTGGAGACCCACAGTGATACAGCTTCAGGAGAACAGGCCCCCAGGAGACATCACCGGAGTGGCAAACATGTTAGAGATGAGCCAAACACCCTCACTGAGTTGCAGGCATGCCCTCTTGCTATGTCATGTTTCCAGCACCTAGCATGTTTTGAATTTTGTCAAAGGATGGCAAATGTCAGAGTTCACCATGAGTTGGCCCGTCTTTTTACGCTTCACCTACATGGAGATTGGTCTATCTTGGAAGGGGTCACTTTCACATTGACACCCGAGGCCATATCAGTGGCAACAGGCATACCAAATGTTGGAGAATAGTGGCATAAGAAGAAGAAGGTGGAGAGGCATCATTATGAGCCTTACATTAAGGCCAGTTGTTTGAGTCAGCTCACGAGATTTTTCCCATTCAGATTTTTGAGAGATGAGTATGCTCCGCTCATGAAATTGATCATGAAGTACTTCAGTTGTGAGGGGAGGTTTTCTCACATATATGCCTATCACATCAGGTTGCTCATGCACTTTACCAGGGTGTGGATGATGAACCTCCCATGTTTCATTTGTGGGAATATAGAGAGGATGAAAAATTTCATGCAGCATAAGACCCCTCAGCAACAGCTCAACAGCGTTTATCACTTTGCTCTTATCTGAATTTTGGTGGATCATCAGTTGGGATTGCAGGGTATTGCTTGGTAGGACTTCATCTTCCGTGACTTCTTCAACACTCCACAGGTAGTATCAGAGGCAGAGCATGAGATAGGTGGTCCTTCACATCAGTATGAGTGCCACGAGACCGCTACTATGCCAGTATTCATCACCTATCAGAGAGGCAGTATACATTTGTTTGCAGCGGCAAAGCGAGTGTTATCTCCTGTTGGGTCCCTATAATACTAGTGATTACCCCATTACTATTGTAGTTATACCCCTTATTTATATTGATGTACCCATGTAGTGCCCATATTGTTACTATTGTGCCACATAGAAGCCCACTATTGTTATTGTTGTGCCCTACAATATTATTGTTATGTAGGCTTTGATTGTATTGGGACCACTTAGACTCCTATATATAGAAAGGAGGTATTTTCATTTGTATCATCCAAGAATTGTTCATTTATGTAATGTAAAGGAGGTTTCCCCCTCGAAGAGGCTGAATTCTAAGGCGTGGATCTCTCTTTTCTATCTTTTTGTGAGCTGGTTTCGTAACATTTGGTATCAGAGCTTTGGATTCTAGGGTTTCGCTGCTCCAAACAGGTCATCGTGGCATTTTCGCTATAACTTTTTTTTTGTGACGTTTCAGAAGTCGCAAAAAAAACCCATTTGAGAAGAATTGGCGCTGAACCTTGGGTCCGAATTTCAGAACTTTTCGCGCGATATTTTCGGAGATATGATCTGAGGAAGTTGGTCTTTTTGCAGACTCCTGAATTACATTCAAAACAGGTGACCTGGGGAAATTCGTCATAACTCTCTCTCTGAGGATCGGATTGAAATTTCGTAAAATGGTAGATAAATTGGACGGACGGTAGTTTCTTGTGGGTGAGTTTCAGATTCAAAGGTTGAAACAGTGACTCGTGGCACGTCGTACAAGTTCGCTCTACTGAACCAGTCTAAAAGCAAGTCACTGTGGGAGATTTCACATAACTCTTCCTTGGAGAATCCAATTTGGCTCAGACTTGTGGCATTGGAAAGAGGACGCAGAAGGCTACTACAGATAGCAATTTCAGAACTGGATGATCCGAAATCACAGAGATACATCAGATTCAATATCAGGCCTCTATAAAGTGAAAAAAGGTGTGTAGTTTTTTTTTAAATTTTTGTGTAAGCTTGGTTTAACGGAATTCAAAGGGCATAGTAAAGCATTATTATCGGTAACTGATGCCCCGAGGAAAGAAAATGCAAACACCTAGTAAGGAACCTGAAAGCTCTAGCATGACTCATGAAGAAGAGGAAGAAATGCTACATGATATATCAAAATTACAAGAACAAGTGCAACAAATGTCACGCTCACAAAAGCTAACAGAAGCTAAGATAAGTGGCGTGGAATCTAAGGTAAATGGCGTGGAATCTAAGATAAAGGGCATGGAAGCTAAGATGGATGGCATGGAAGCTAAGATTGACGCTAAATTTGATGGCATGGATGATAAGATGGATGAATTGAAGAAGTTGCTACAAGAAAGGGTCACTAATGGTGAAAAGGTAGTAAAGGAAACTCATGATGAGAATAAAAGAAATGTTAATCATGATTCCATAGACTCTAATGTTGGATCGAAGACTCACCATGTTCCAAAAATCGATATGAGGAAGTTTGATGGCAAGGATCCCACCACATGGATATTACAGATGGAGCAATTCTTCGATCTCAATAATGTGCAAAACACACAAAAGGTACGTATGGCAACTTTATATTTGGAACCAAATCAGTTTGTATGGTATCAATGGCTTTGTTCTCGTAAACAATTTATCACTTGGGCAATTTTTACGGAAGAATTGATAGCACATTATGAGGATACAAAAAGCAACACTTTTTTTAGCCAATTGATAATCTCAAACAAAAGGGTTCAATAATGGAGCACATTGAGGAGTTCCAAAAATTGAACATAAGGATAAAAGATATTCCAGAGGAGCATAGGATTGATGTGTTCATAGGGTCTTTAAAGGATAATATCCAACATGATGTGCGCCTTTGGGAACCTGATTCATTAGAGAAGGCATTCAGGTTAGCAAGAAAAATGGAAAGCAAAATTATGGCAACTAGGAAGCATACCATTCACAACTATAAAGATGGAAGTGTTGTTGCCCATAGTCTTCCACAACCTACAAGGTTGACACCACAACAATTGGAAGAAAAAAGAGCAAAAGGGCTTTGTTACAATTGTGATAGCAAATACACAAAAGGTCATAAGTGTGCTGAGAAGAAATTATTCTACATAGATTGTGAAGAGGAAGAAGAAAAGGAGCAAGAAAGGTCAAAAGAAGAGGATATATTCCAGGAACAAAGCCTATATGAAGAACAAATAAATCCGACCATATCTTGTAATGCATTGGCAGGAATTACCACTCCTCAAACCATCAAGATAGAAGGACAAATCAAGAAGAAAAAGGTAATAGTGTTGATTGATTCAGGAAGCACCCACAATTTTATTCATTGTAGGGTAGCAAAAGAATTGAATTGCTTCCTATATCCAGCACCAGAGTGTCAAGTGATGATTGCAAATGGAGGAACAATAAATTGCTCTGGAAAGTGCCATAATATCAAGCTATCCATGGGAGAATATGTATTGACTAGCCCAATGCTTTCCATTCCAATGGGAGGTGCTGATGTTGTACTAGGAGTCCAATGGCTACAATCCTTGGGTACAATAGCTTTTAATTTTCAAGAACTTTTCATGAAATTTTCTGTGGAAGGAAAGGAAGTTGAATTAAGGGGTATTGCAGGGAAACCAGGAAAGATAATCAGCTCTAATGGTATGACAAAGCTTCTAAAAAAGGAGCAAAGGGGTGTAATTGCACAATTATGTTCGCTAGATGTTTCCACATTAGAATCATCTATTTCTCCAGATCTCCAAAAAGTCCTGGACAATCATTCCAAGGTATTTGAGACTCCCAAAGGTCTCCCACCTATGCGTGATCATGATCATGCTATTCATCTGATTCCAGGAAGTGTTCCTCCAAACATCAGGCCGTACAGATATCCCTATGTCCAAAAAAGTGAAATTGAACGTATGGTTGCAGAAATGCTAGAGGCTGGTATAATTCAACCGAGTCAAAGTTCTTTCTCTGCTCCAGTAGTATTGGTGCACAAGAAGGATGGATCATGGCGCATGTGTCCAGATTATAGGGAGCTCAACAAGCTCACTATTAAAGATAAGTTCCCCATTCCTGTCATTGATGAATTACTGGATGAATTGCATGGATCAATTTACTTCACCAAGTTGGATCTTCGTTCAGGATATCATCAAATCAGAATGAAGATTGAAGACATTCCAAAAACGGCATTTAGAACTCATGAGGGTCATTATGAATTTTTGGTCATGCCTTTTGGCCTTACCAATGCACCTTCAACATTTCAAGGTTTGATGAATTCAATTTTCAAACCATTCCTTAGAAAATTTGTGTTAGTATTTTTTGATGATATACTTATCTACAACAAGTCTTGGAAGGATCATGTTGAACATGTTGACAGGGTGCTACAACTATTGGAGAGAAACAATTATATGCAAAAATCCAAATGTTTCTTTGGAGTCCAGGAGGTGGAATATTTGGGTCATATTGTATCTCATGAAGGAGTTAAGGTAGACCCTAGCAAAATTAAAGCCATTAAGGAATGGAAAATCCCCACATCCATAAAGCATTTGTGCGGATTTCTTGGGTTGACAGGGTATTATCGCAAGTTTGTTAAGAATTATGGGAGAATAGCAGCACCTCTAACAACATTATTGAAGAAAGATGCATTTTCATGGACTCCGGAAGCAACAAAGGCCTTTGAACATCTTAAAGAGGCAATGTGCCAAGCACCGGTCTTAGCTACACCGGACTTCACAAAAACCTTTATTGTGGAATGTGATGCTTCAGGAAATGGAATTGGTGCTGTTCTAATGCAAGATGAAAGACCCATTGCTTTTGAAAGTCGTCCAATCAAGGGAAAGTTTCTAAGAAAAGCTATTTATGAGAAGGAAATGTTGGCAATACTCCATGCACTTAAGAAATGGCGACCCTACCTAATGGGAAGACACTTCAAGGTAAAAACAGATCATGATAGCCTTAAATACTTTTTAGAACAAAGATTATCCTCTGAAGAGCAACAAAAGTGGGTCACAAAGATGTTGGGTTATGACTTTGAAATCATCTACAAAAAGGGGAAGCAAAATGTGGTGGCAGATGCACTCTCAAGAAGGATGAGGATGTGGAAGCATTGTTGTGCGCTATTTCTATCATCCAACCAGATTGGATAAATGAAGCAAGGGAGGAATGGAAGAATGACGAAGAAGTGTGGGCACTTATTCGAAAGCTACAACAAGATTCCAGTACGTCTGATACATTTAGCTGGAAAAATGATTCGTTATGGTACAAAGATCGCTTATACCTCTGTAAGAATTCCCAGCTAAAACAAAAGATTCTTATGGAATTGCACACTTCTCCCTTAGGAGGGCACTCAGGATTTTTAAAAACTTACCACAGGGTTAAGAAGGATTTTTTTGGGATGGCCTTAAATCAGATATTCAAAAGTTTTTGGCAGAATGTTTGGTTTGCCAGCAAAATAAAGTTGAAACAATTAAGACACCGGGTCTATTACAACCTTTATCCATTCCAAGCCAACGTTGGGAGGAGGTTTCAATGGATTTTATCACAGGTTTACCCAAGTCTGAGGGAAAGAGTGTCATCATGGTGGTAGTTGACAGACTTACCAAGTATGCACACTTTTGTGCATTATCACATCCATTTAAAGCCAGTACAGTTTCTACTGCATTTATGGAAACAATTCAAAAGCTACATGGAAACCCAAAGATTATTGTAAGTGACAGAGATCCCATTTTCACTGGAAATTTTTGGACAGAATTATTTTCTTGTCTTGGTACTCAGTTAGCTCATAGCTCATCTTATCATCCTCAATCTGATGGGCAAACTGAGATAGTAAACAAATGTTTGGAAGGATATCTTCGTTGCTTTGTATCTGATAAACAGACACAATGGGTCAAATGGTTGCCTCTGGCTGAATGGTGGTATAACACTTTCTTTCATACAGCAACAAAAATGACCCCATTTATGGCACTTTATGGGTATCAACCACCATCCATCACATCATATTTAAGAGAAAATTCTAAGGTTCAGGCAGTGGAACATCACATCGAACATCAACAACAAGTCCTCCAACTCTTAAAGGATAACCTTGTGTTGGCACAGAATAGAATGAAACAACAGGCAGATCAACATCGCAGTGAAAGAAGTTTTGATGTAGGTGATTGGGTATTCCTACGGCTACAACCATATAAGCAAATGTCCCTCAAGCAAGCTAAGAAGGATAATAAATTATCACCAAAGTATTATGGTCCGTACAAGGTGTTGCAAAAGATTGGTACTATGGCATACAAATTGGAGCTTCCTGCAGCTTCTCGATTGCACCCAGTTTTCCATGTTTCATGCTTAAAGAAGGTTATAGGCGACAAGCTCCCGGTTCAAACAATATTGCCAGAACTTGACGAAGAAGGAAAAATTATATTGGAACCGGAAGCAGTTATAGAAACAAGAACTCGACAGCTACGAAATCGATCAATTTCAGAGTACCTTATCAAGTGGAAGAACTTATCCGCTGAAGATTCCACATGGGAGGACGAGAATTTTATGCAGAAGTATCCTGAACTACTCAAGCGTTGAGGACAACACTTTTTTGAAGGAGAGGGGCATGTTGGGTCCCTATAATACTAGTGATTACCCCATTACTATTGTAGTTATACCCCTTATTTATATTGATGTACCCATGTAGTGCCCATATTGTTACTATTGTGCCACATAGAAGCCCACTATTGTTATTGTTGTGCCCTACAATATTATTGTTATGTAGGCTTTGATTGTATTGGGACCACTTAGACTCCTATATATAGAAAGGAGGTATTTTCATTTGTATCATCCAAGAATTGTTCATTTATGTAATGTAAAGGAGGTTGCCCCCTCGAAGAGGCTGAATTCTAAGGCGTGGATCTCTCTTTTCTATCTTTTTGTGAGCTGGTTTCATAACATCTCCTCCCAGGGTGGAAGGGGCCTCGCTTCCGACATCAGCATCACAGGAGCAGGGCAAGGGTAAGGAGCTAATTCAAAAGGAAGGGCCATCAGTGAACGAGAGACCGAATTCATTCTCCTCCATGATGATGGGACAAATACAGAACCAACAAATGCAGAGCTTACAGAGATCATCCAGGAGCAGCAATCAGAGATTGAGGCCTTATCCCTTAACTTGGAGAGGGCCAAGTGGAACATGAAGTACCTGGAGTATAGAAACAAGCAACTTGAGGACCAGTGGGCGATTATGGAGCTGCAAAACATTCATGAGCATCGCCAAGTTGCTCAAAGGAGAAGAGTTGATCTCACATCATTGGAGCAAGAGATCAATGAGGATTGGGAGGCCCATCTTGAGAGCGTGAACATGCACTTGGAGAGGCTGTTGGACAAGGCTAATCAGGACCTTGCCTTGCTGAGACACATGGCTTATCATTACAGGACACGAAATATGAGTGCAAGGGCCCGGATAAGGAGCTTGAAGGCGAAATTGAGGAAAGCAACAAGAAAAGCAAAAGAGGCAAAAGAGAAAGATTGGCTTTGAATCTTGGCTGAGGATTCCTTGGCCCATAATAACACCCCATAGAGAACCTCCAGCCCAAATTTCAAGAAATTTGGGGAATTTTTGGTCACATGACAAATTTTTGGGCAAAACACAGGGTTTTCCTCCCTGTGGCGCAGCGCTAAAAATATAGAGCTCCAAATGAGGAATGGTTTGCATTTTTGGATTCAACATGGAAAATCATGACTACTGGTGCCCGGACAAGAAATGTGGGCAAGATCTGTGTCTCCAGGAGGTCGAAAACAACCAAAAAATGGCCTCTCTGCCCCTTTTTTGACACACAGGAAGCAGTCTTGGGAGAATGAAGATGTGGAGGGGAAAATGAGCACTAAATTCAGAAATTCCAGTGTGGTTAGAAAGTAGACAGGACAGGCTTTCCAACAAGCCCACTTGGGCACATTTGGGACACCTACAAGTGCCCCAAAATAGGCCCCAAATTATCGCGGCGCACAGGGGAAAAATTACCAAATTTGCTTCCGTTTCGCCAATTTTCGATTCGCGACTTCTCCAAGTGGCCCCGCTCATCTACACTTCGGTTTTTTTGGCACCAAAGGCGTCATTTAAAGAATTTTCTCTCCAAATTGGCTTCTATCCAAGTGGCAAAGGAAGGAAAACGGTAACCCAAGCCAAATGTCATGTTTGTAGCGTTGCACCTGTAGCTGATGGTTGGCTCTTCATCTCCATTTTGTAATGATTCGAGTAACTCCCCAACCCTTGGGCGTTCTACCTCTTCATGGCACATTCTAAATATTGTATGTAAGCTATTTGCAAAGGGTTGGTTAGCTTGTAACTTCTGGGAGACTATGGGAAAGAAAGTTTGTTTCTTCACTGTGTATTTTTTACAGAGAATTAATGAAAGGCAGCAGCTCTGTTTCATGAGATTCTTGTGGTTGTGAGTGTAGAAAATGTGTCTCTTATGATTTCATATGTATTTCTTTATGTTTCATAATTCAATTCATGTTCATTTCCAGTGAAATTTTCTGAGTGAGATTAGGTAGAATTCAATTTTATTGCTCCACCTGTGGGAAAATTTCATGTTCAGTGTTCTTCTTCTGTTGAAAAGGATTCATGTTTCCTATGCCCTTTTCACACTCCTCAGCAATCTCTCCGTTCCGTGTTATCCCAAACTAAATTGCTACACTTTCCACCTGCCCTGCCTCACGATGTAATCTATGCCTTTGTATTAAATTCTCTGTTCGTTGATGTCCGTTGGTCCCCTACCATCCCAGAAGCTCGGTCATTCATAAAAATTGTTTCTTGTATCCATATTCACTTACTAGCCTAAGATAAATATTTCATTGTAAGTCATCTCAGACCATTTTTTGCTTATCTATTCACTGAGCGTGACTCGGAGAGAGCCCTCTCCTGTCTGGTAGGGCTAGCTACCAGACTGAGTGTGGCTTGTGGTTACCCTGAATTGTGCCTTCCTTCAGCCTAGGGTAGATTTAGGTGCTAATAGGTGGACTGTAAAAGATCGATTCACGCTCCCTAAGTTCTATAGTTGGTTGATTTTCAGGGATAGATATACCTTCTTACGGAGTAACAAGTTCTTCAATAGCAATAAGTCTAGAAGGAAGATTTTGGATAATGACTCTTCCTACCCTAGGTGAACCAGGACCACAGGAATTTGGAGAAGCAAATCCTGGTGATGGAGTAGCAACAGGTTTAGTTTTAGGTTCAGAAATTTCAGGTTCCTCAGCTAACTCACTAGTAGAAGAAAAACTACCAGTAACTTCAGAAAATGAAATTGGTTCAATAATATACTCTGGTGCTTGAACTTGATAATCAGGATGCACAACTAAAGAAGATTCTCCTTCTTCTGGTGACCCAACTCTACTATCACTAGGAGTTACAAGAGCTCATAGCCCTTCAAGCTGGCTTGGTGAAAACTCAGGAGGTTGGCCCCGAAGTCTACGGGACTGTCTCGGTAATTCAGCCACGATTAAATATTTTAATTACTTCACACGCAAACAAAGAAAAATCTCAATGAAAACCACCTAAAGTCTCTAAAGAACCAAACAATTTGAATCACATGCCTAAAGAATCTAGGAGGTCAAACCACACACAAACAGTAACTTTTCGTACCGAAAAAACTAGTTGGTGATGAAATCCAACGTCACAGAATTCAATACAGAAATGGCGGTTGGAACAGTTACCCCGAAAACCTGCTTAATGAAACAAACTGGCACAAGTTTCTCCACTAAACCATCTCGAGTGAAAAGAACCCCCCAGAGAGTCCAAGTGAGTCTAGTTGACGTCTTCTCCAGGTACAGTGGGATCTTCCCTCCACCGTCACCTTAGGAAAGAATCCTATAGATTATGGTCACTATGGTTACCAACATAAGCAAATATACCTGGTGGAACAGTCTGTGATCCAATACATATGCAAGGGTAGAGTAGCAAAGCTCAATCCCCTTGAAGGCTCCTTGACATAATCCAAGGTTTACCAACAAGTGACCCCAGGCTCCTCGACAATGGTTAATCCGAGGTTTACCATTTTTAATACGTATATATCTTCTATCGTTCCCAATGAGGAAGGATTGATTACCCCACTGGTTCGGATACGATCTCGTGCTTGACTCCTATAAGAGGAGCTTCCTAGAGCATAGATGTAACAATTGGAATTTATCTCCTACCGCAAGATATAGCTACTTGTTTGTTTTTACTATCTTGGAGAGTTAATTACTCCCTACTCCAAGATACTAGCCTAAGCTATGTTGGTGATAAAGAGCCCTAGAAATAAAAAGATTGCTAGATAAATTTTACTTTAAGCGTTATTTTCATTGGATGTTTCTTAAGTCAAAAGGTGTGGAGATGAAACTTTATGGTGTGAAGACTCGACTCCAAAAAATTAAAAATTCACCTAAAGATGATAAACAATCCTTTTTCTTCAATGAATTTCTAGCTAAAGAAAGAGTTGAGAATGCAAATGCGTGAAAAACAAATCTTTCCTTAACAAACAAATGAAAAGAATTTTTTTTGTCTTTTTCAATAAACTCAAAAATGAGACTACTAATTATGCTCACGAAAAATATCCCTTTCTTTTCAACACTCAAACACTACAAAAACAAACTTTTCCAAAAGAGATTTTAAAATTTCTAGAAAACACTCAAAACTATTAAAAAATCTAATCTTGACATCTATAAATTCTAAAAACCTAATTGAAGTAAAAGCTTACAAAATTTCTTTTCAAGGATGTTTTACTTAGTTATGAGAAAACTAAGGATTAATTTGTTCAGAATAACAAACAGATCAAAAAACAACCAGCTTATGTTCTCTTTTTAAAAATGAAATCCAAAACTTTCAAAACAAGTTCTTTCGAAGCTTTGCAAAGAGAAAAACGAGATGTATTCCTCACCAAAGGCAAATTTTACAAATCGGTCAAACTCATAAAGAATACCAACAAAAACCAAGGTGATCTGAGGTTTCTAAGGCTTCTAAGCTCTGAGTTACTACAGAGACCAAACGAAAATCAAGCCAGGCACACAAAACTTCTAGAAATTCACCTAAAACCTAAATGCCAATGGAATTCACCTACAAAAAGTTTCTGACAAGACACGTGCAAATCTGGGCAGAGGCTAAAACACATAAACAAATCCTAAACTTAACTGAATGAGAAGATTTTAAGTTTTTTCAAAAATTTGACAGGGTCCGCAGGGTCCCAGTATAAACAGGTGCGATACCGCTCTGTGTAGTAAAGCAACAGTGTGGGGATGTCCGCACTGTCTTACAAACAGAACGTGCGGTCCTCTCTCAAAAGTGTGAAAAACAAAAAAAAAAATCTAAATCTAAAGAACCTACCCAATCCCACACACATCAAGCAAAAACCAAAAACAGAGAAAAAGTTTCTCAAGTCAAAGTAAAAGCAAAGGAAAAAACCCAAAATTCAAGTCCCTAGTGGAGTCGCCATTTTGTTGGCCGGATAAATCGTTCTTGCGGACAAGACCGATCTCCCTAGTATATACTGATATCTAGCAACAAGCAAGACAAGCAAATTCTATCTTTCTCTAAGTATTGTGATTTATAAATAAAAGAAAAGAGATGTTTCAGACCCTACCTCAAGTCCAACGCTAGTTTGTGGCAGCCACGCTTCGACCGTCCAAATGAGTTTCCTTTTAAAGAACCTGCAAACACAAACAAGCACACATCAAATAACACCTGCATACCCAATATAATAAACCATATTTATCATGATGATCAAGGAATTCATGAAATAAACCATATAAGATAGCTTATTGATAAAAATGAACTTGATCGTATTAACTTTAAACAAAGAAGCACTTTACAACCTTGATGCCTTGATGTTGTACAAGCTCCTCCCAGGGTCCAGCAAGAATCTCCTCTACTTTGACAAGCTTCACTCTCTTCCAAAAGAGATAAAAAGGTGTGTAATCTCTCCTCTCAAGCTCAATTAGGAAGTCTAAATTCCAACAGCATTTACCCTAAAAAATATTCAGCTTTCAATCTCCCTAGCAACCAGCCCAATGCCTCATTTTAGAGTGTAGAGGAAGGAAGTTACCAGGTCCACCTTCAAAGGGATAAGCTCCTCACATCAAGGGGTTAGCTCCTTTAGTTATGGGATGCATGAACCACCTAGGAGCGAACTTGCCACCTCAAGATTCCTTCTAGAAGCGTCTAGAATTAACCCAAAGCGAGTTTTTAATAATAAAATTGCGCCTTTTTTACTTTTACAGGGGTCCGCACCCTTTCCTTTAGAGACAGAGCGGGCAGGTCCGCAGGGAACATGACCAAGGAGTGTGGGACCGCAGGTAATGCTAAGAGAAAGTGCAGAACCAGAGTTTTAGAGATTTTCAAGGACTTTCTCTCATTTTTAAGGCTTGACATGAAGAGCTAAGGTTTAAGACTTGCAAAGGAGGACAGTATGAGTGGTGATAGACTCACACTGACTGCAGAAAGTCATGGTGACAATATTTTTTGTAACACACTATATCTTCTTGGGAACAAATGAAGAGAGTGTTCTTCTCAAAATATCAGGAATATTGTAAAACTAGAGATATTCAAGATGAAATCTTTACTATTATGCAAAATGATGATGAGACTCTAGAGGACTACTTGGAGAGAATCTTGTACATCCTCCAAAGGTCAAAGCACAAATTTGATCTAAGTACCATTTGAACCTTGTTCTTACGGGGGCTTACTGATGATGCTAGGAATAATGTAAATTTGTTAGGACAAAGGGATATTGCTTAGAAATCTTTTGATCAAATCTATGACTTATGCAGGAAATTCTTGAGGAAACAATATAGATCCGGTAAAGGAATTCGGAATAGAAATAAGAAAACTGAATCTACTGATGCTATGATTATTGGATTAGAAAACAAAATGGACAATATGAAAATTGAAATAATGAATACTGTTAGTAAACAAATAAACTCTTTGAAGTTTCAACAAAAACTTGTAAAGGAACAAGAGTCATTATCTATTTTCTGTCCAAAATGTAGAAGAAAGCATCTTTTAAGAGAATGTCCTCTTGATAATAAAGAAACTAATAAATATGCAATTTGTACAAAGAACCATGCCACGGTAAAATGTGCTTCCATACCTGGGTTGAAAGTTGTACTTGAAGGAGGACAACCCAAAGCCGAATCATTGCATGCTATGGGAGCATGAAGAAATTAGCCTCAGGTAAGTGCAAGTATGGCTTCTAAACCTCCACTGCATTTTTTTGGTTATAATTCACATTCACATTCCTATCCTAACACTAGTCACTCTCAACAATGGCAGCATGGGAACCAATATCATTATGGACAACCCTCCTAATATTGGCATATGGGATGGAGAGGGCCAAACCATTCACACCATTCCTATCTTGCACCTATGCAGTCATATCCTCCTACATATGCACCTTACCCAATGACACAACCATCATTACCTCAGTTGAGTCAACCAATGCCACCATTGCTTTTACATCCACCGTTTTGACCTCCTCAGCTGCCTGCCCAACCTTTACCCAACCCCAGTAATAAATAGGTACAAATTATCCATTCTATGAACCTACTTTCCTCATCCAAATATCAATCCATGCTAATTAGAGTCAATGACCTCCAATTGAGATCAGGGAAGATAGTAACCTCTGAAAATCAAAAGCAGCCTATGCTAATTATCAATGAGAAAGGTGAGGAGGAAAATCCCAACCATTCTAAAAAATATGACACCATCCAGCCTATCCCCGTACCTTCTGAGCCTTTTCCATCTTCTTCCAACAAACCTCCCTATCCGGAGAGGTTAGCTGTGGAGAATAATGACCCCATTCCTGAGTCTAACCTGGCTTCTGAGCTTAGGAACCTTTTCATAAAGGTACCTTTGCTCCAAGCTATTAAAGAGATCCCCCTTTTAAAAAAATCATTAGGGAACTATGTCTCAAGAACCCAGGAAGGAGAAGATTAGAACCTCAAACTATTCAATATGTTGGTAAAGCAGCAGAGTTAATGAAGGGTTGTAAGCACATGAAGAAATATACCGACCCCGGAAACCTTGTTGTCTCTATTCAAATAGGTGATGTCCTTGTCTCCAATGTACTTATAGACCTGGGGGCGGCCATTAAGGTCATGACCAAGCAAACCATGGATCAACTTGGATTGGTATATATTCGTCCTACTCCCACTATGCTTGAACTAGCAGACATATCTAAAATCAAGCTGGAATGGGTGTTGGATGATGTAGTCGTTTCTTTAGACTCTTGGGAATACCCCGCAGACTTCATTGTGCTTCATCTAAAGAATCCTGTGGGAGGACATCCCTTGATCTTGGGACGACCATGGCTTTCTACGGGCGATGCTTATATCGGATGCTATTTTGGTGACATGTATATTTCCCATGGATATTCTAGGAAGAAGGTCACCTTGTATCCACCCACTAGATCCATTCAAGAGCTCTGAGACAATCTATGGTTAGAATATAGTAGTGATGAGGATACTCAACCTATTTCCTTGATACATCAGAATGTTGAGTTCTCGTAGGAGAGTGAGATTCAAGACTTCTTGAACAATCTAGACACCGTGCCCAATTTCTAGTCATTGAGATAGCTTTTTAGCCTAGATTTTCAGGAAAGTCATGACTCTCTACCTCCCTCTCCACCATCTCTAGTGACACCTTTGTGTACTCTTGAGCCTGATACCACTCTTGTTGAGATTAGTCCAGGTAAATCCTTGCATATCAGTTCAGACTTGGATTCATCCCAGCAAGAGAAGCTTGTGAATTTGTTGTGAACCCATCTTGATGCCTTTGCATGGCGCTATGAAGATATGAAAGGCATCCCTCCTTAAACTTGTACCCACCTTATCTATATTCACGATGGAGCCTGACCTGTCTGACTATCCCAAAGGCATATGAACCCAGCTCTAAGAGATGTTGTAAAGGAAGAATTGCAAAAACTCTTAGATGTTGATTTCATTTATCCCATTTCTAATAGCCAGTGGGTCTCTCCATTGGTATTAGTCCCAAAAAAATATGGGAGATGGCACATTTGTATTGACTACAGAGAATTGAACAAAGCCACTCTCAGATATTACTCCCCCCTTCCTTTCATCGACCAGGTACTCGATACCCTTGCTAGTAAGAAGTACTTTTCTTTTCTAGATGGCTTTAGCGTTTATAGCCAGATATAGATTGCACCTGAGGATCAAGACAGAACCACTTTTACATGTCCATGCGGTACATTTTCTTACCGAGTGCTTCCCTTTGGGTTATGTAATGCACGAGCTACCTTTCAAAGGGCAGCCTTAGCCATTTTTGCTGACCTTGAGTGTGTGGAAATCTACATGGATGACTTTTCTGTGTTTGGTGATTCATTTTAGGAAGCGCTCAAAAATCTAGAAAAAGTGTTTCTTCACTACCAAGAAGCTCATCTCACCTTGAGAGAAAAAAATGCAGAGTAATGAGCAAGGCAAGAGTGGTTCTTGGCCATCTTATTTCTGACAAAGGTATCCAGGTTGACCCTGCAAAAATAGAAATTATTTTGAGTCTTCCTATACCCAAAACTCAAAGGGAAGTGAGAGGTTTTCTAGGACATGCGAGCTACTATAGGATATTCATTGAGAATTTCTCAAGGATAGTTAGCCCCCTTTTTTGACTTTTGGCTAAAGATAGTGAGTTTTCTTGGTCCATAGCTTGCCAACAGTCCTTTGAGACATGGAAAAACTAGTACAGGCGCCAGTTTTGAGAGGACCAAACTGGTCCCTGCCACTTCATATTTCCTTTGATGCCTTAGATACTCCTATTGGTGTAGCTTTAGGACAAGAAGAAGACAAAAAACCTTATGCTATTTATTTCATTAGTAGAAACTTGTCACCTGATGAACTAAATTATACAGTTACTGAGAAAGAGTTTTTAGTTGTAATTTTTTCCATTAATAAATTCAGACATTATATTACAGGGTATGAAGTTTTGTGCATACTAACCATTCCGAAATAAGATATTTGATGAATAAACCATTAACTAGCAGTAGAGTAACTAGGTGGGTATTATTGTTGCAAGAATTTAATATTACCATTATTGATAGACCAAGAAAATCTAACGTAGTAGCAGATTATCTTTTAAGATTAAATAATCTCGATGAAGCAATTCCTGTTGATGATGATTTTCCTGACAAACATGTTTTTGCTGTGTCGAAAAAATCCCCATGGTTTACTAACATAGCTAACTATTTAGCCACTGGAAAATTAGCACCTCACTTATCTACTCGTGAAAAGCGAAATATCATGTAGAAAATCGTTGCATATTCCTGGATCCAAGGAGACCTATTTTAAACTAGAGCAGATCTTATTATCCGTAGATGTGTAAGAGAGGAAGAAGTGTTTGATATTTTAAAATCTACCCATGATGAACCTTGTGGGGGTCACTTCGCTGATAAGTGAACTACATATAAAGTGTTACGAGCTGGCTATTTTTGGCCCTCCCTGTTTAAGGATGCCAAACAGTATGTGAAGCAATGTGATAGCTATTAGCGAATTGGCCGACCTAATCAAACCAATGAAATGCCTTTATGTCCTCAGGTTATGATTGAGCCTTTTGAAAAATGGACCATTGATTTTGTAGGACCAATTAACCCGACATCATTAAATAAAAATCATATTTTGGTTGGTACAGATTTCAATACAAAATGGGTAGAAGCTAAAGTTGTTTATTTTTCTACTAAAAGAGTTGTTTTTTATTTTATGTTTACTGAAATCTTCACTATATTTGGTGTGCCTAGATAAATTGTTTCTGGCAATGGACCAGAGTTTATTTCCAATCTAGTACAAGGTGTGATGGAACAGTACAAAATTCGACACAAGAAATCTACACCGTATCACCTGCAAGAAAATGGTCAGGTGGAGTCCACAAACAAGGTAATTGAGTCCATCCTCACAAAGAGGGTAAATATTCATAGAAAGGATTGGGCTGACAAATTACCAAAAGCCTTGTGGGAATACCAAACCACTTGGAGGAATAGCACAATACACACACCATATGAGTTGTTGTACGGGAAACAAGTCCTCTTATCGATAGAATTCCAGATCAAGACTTTCAGGACTATAGTCCAATTGGGGTTAGATCTCTCTAAAGCACAACAACAACCTCTTCTAAAGTTGAATGAGCTAGATGAATTTCGAAGGGATGTTGTTCAATAGAACATCTTGGTTCAAAAATACTGCAAGAAGTGGCATGACAAGTCTATCCAGAAGAAGCAATTACAACCAGGTGATTGGGTACTCCTTTATGATTCTAGATTTAAATATTTTAAAGGGAAATTCCATACACGTTGGATGGGAGCTTATGACGTGGTCAAAGTGTTTGAAAATGGAGCGGTAGAAATTAAAACTATTGATGGACGGAATTTTGTGATCCTGTTAAATGGGCATAAATTGAAGGTGTATTTTCAGCACCTTACTAAAGGAGATTTTACACAGCAAGTCCAACAACAATCTAAAAAGGAGTTGGTAGGTGGTAACATCAACCTGTTGAAGACTTGATTCCTTCTTTTCCTCATTAAAAATAAAAAATAAAAAATAAAATAAAAAAACAAAAAGTATAAAAACTTTTCCTGTAATTATGAAAATCAGTTAACTGACATGATTGCAGAAGGATCAACCTGAAAACCAGCATGCTGGTAGGGAGATCGTAATTTCAATAAAAAGGGAATATTACTTGATTTTTTAGATATGATAGCTGCCACCAAGAAGAAGCAAGTTCAAGGAACCCAACCCTTGCCCAAGTTTGGGGTAACTAGCATGGAAATTTTTATCCAAGTAAATGCTTAATTCCCGCTGCAGTTACTTTTCCGGCACTAGTACAGGCAGGCGTTGAAGGTAAAATTCTGCCTTTATTTTATTTTCCCATTTCGTAATTCCCACTATTTTTCTTTTCAGAATCCCATAATGAATCACCCTCCTTTTTATTCTAAAATTTTCTTATCCCTATCCAATTTTGTAAAATCCCTCTTTTTTCCCTTGAATTTTTTCCCACATACCATTCTCGTTTATCCCCCTTGGTAGTATTATTCTTGGAACCTCTGTTATGAAATTCCTTCCCATTATGAAAATTACCCCTCCCCACTTCTTTATTCCCTAATGGATAGATTGTAGGATCTGATACAGTTAGAGCATAAGGCATTCTCATGAAACACCAAAGAATGGAAAATAAAACTTCTCTTATATGTTCAGGAAATTTTCAAAGTTCGGCCGAAGAACTGAGTTCTATCAGATTTTTTTATTATTATCCCCTCTTCCTTCGATGCTACCGAAATCCCTGGTACAGGAACATGCATGATTGGTGCAAGTAGGTTTAGTGCCAGCACGCTGCAGTGCAAGTAAGCTCAGTGCAGGGACATTGCAGTGCAAGCAAGATCAGTCCAAGAACAACTAGTGCATGCACGAAAACACAGTGCAGAAAATTGTTTGAACATAATACAGAAGTAGGACATTATTGAGAAATTTACATTTTTTCTATAGATGAATAACTACCTGTTGTGGCCGGCAACAACCCCCCTTTGTTCATTTAAGTGTCGACCAAAATACTAAATGAATGGGGACCCTTAGTTAATTTTTTAGGAAAAACAAGAGTTTCCTTTCCTCAAAATAAGGTTACCATCATGGGCTTAGGTAAGTCTTTTGAATATTTTAAACCTAAGTCTATGATAAAGAGAAAATCTTTAAAGTCGCATTGCAAAAAGATAGGAAATACCTCCATTTCTCTTTAAATATCGGTATGCGCAAGATCCTCGTGTTAAGAATAACATCGCATCGCAACAAAGTAATACTCATAAATAAAAACTTAAAGATTCACCGATCTGTGATAACGCCGATCGCAAGATCGCATATCGCAGAAATAAGCCGACAAGACTTAGCAAACATCAAACTTCTGCGATCTGCGATATTGCGATCGCTGCGATATTACATCCTCGCGATCTGCGATTTGCGATGGTGCGATTTGCGATGGCGCGATATGCGAGGTTATGTAAGCAAATCATAAATCACTTTATTACGAATCCTTCGGGCACGCCATTCAAAGAAAATCCACTTACCATAATCTGACTCGAAATCATGCGCTTTTAATGATAGTAAATGAATTAGTTGTCAGTTATTAAATGAATTAAAGACGCGTTCCTTTGTAGAGATTTACTTCACGTAAAGGGGCATATTTGATACATTTTTTGCATTTAAAACTCTCCCATCACCTTTCTGGATCAGTCATTTCCATTTCACTCGTAATCTGCAGGAACGAAGAGCTAAGACGATTCAAACACAAACGCAGGAAGAAATGGGAAAGAAAAATAAAGCTCAAAGCTCCGAAATGAAGGAAAAGACGAAGGAGATGGCGCCTTTGTATACAGACACAGCCTGTAACAGAGACGCAGGGATATCAACATGGGAAAGCATGTACAGGCTGCTAGAAGGAAAATCCTAGAATAATGAAGGTTGTTGCTGTCGTGAGCTCACAACGCTCTTCTGAGGCATCCTTAGAGGAGCTAGCATGTTCATTTCTTCACAGGATAGCGGCAAGACCCAAATTCTACCATATACGGATATGATCAAGTGGATACTTGATGATCCAGACATGAACAACAGACAATTCAAAGTTTAAGGACACGGGCTCATCGGATCGTTTGCTGCGCAAGATTTGAAGCTTATGTATCATCTTCCTGAACCGCAGGCAACTTATAACGCACAATTTGTCAAGAAATTCGCGGCGGAGAACCCAGACCTATCAGAGACCACAAGAGATTGGTCTAGAAAAGAGGAGCTGCTCAAAAAGGACAAAAACGGTATGTATAGCACTGGTTCCCTCACCTCTCCATATTGTTTTGCTGCGGCCATGCTTTGTAGGTTGTTTGGGATGCCGGATATCAATAAGTTTTCATCTGAATGGCTACCATTAATTGATGCTGCCACAAACGCCGATATTATAGATTGGGCCAAAATCCTTTCTGATAATCTATACACGGTTGTTATCAATTACCGGTCTAAAAGATCCTCGTCTCAAAGGATCTATCCTCCTTTTTATCTGTCTGCATATGTTATGGATTCTATTTGTCTTGTGTCTAAATTCCCCATTATGGGTTGGAAATGGACTACCCAGGACCCATTGCCTATCCATGTTTATCATAAGGTGTTATGGGATTCTCAGTTCGTCCCTCACTTCTACCAGATTTGCCACGGGCTTATTTTGCCCTTGTATAGAATAATGTATGATGAAGACCCCCCGAGGTGCTCTCCCGAGGCACAAATTGACATCATCCCCATCGCGAGATGGTTCGGGGAAGAATGGTTTACCTACATTAGAGTTTTTGGAAGCACTGTACCTCCACATGTCCTACCTCTATATATCCCTGATAAACTTTTGGCTCGGGAAATTGCTTACCAAACCTGTTCAGAAGGCGGCCTGACCAAAGACCTAAAGGACAAGAAGAAGGCCATATGGCCTCAATTTCCTGTAGCTTGTGGGGCCTTCTCATTGTTCGATGTGGGACACGCTTTCGCCGAAGTGGAGAATGTGACGTGTCTTCAATTATTTAAATTCCCAGCTAGGCCATTTGACCCAAATGATGTTGCCCAAGAGTTCACAACGAACGTCAAAATAAAGGTGTTCGTTGGGAAGAAAGATTTGTTTGATGATTTGTTTCAGAGTAGAAGATCACTCCAAGAAATTTTGCGGGAAGCTCGGTCGAGGTTGTCTCTAGATGACCTCCAAAGATTCATGTTATACAGAGAAAGAAGGCTGGCCAGTATTCCTCTAGAGAAGCTGCGACTGCCTGCTAGAGAACCAACTCCAAGCATCAGCCTCAGTGAAAACTCTAGCACTTCCAGATCTTAATCCAACGCTGCGCAAGGAGTACCTGAGCATCCTAAAGAGCCTAGATGTGACCAAGGAAAAAATGAAGAAACAACTAAAGATACAGCTGAGTCAAGTGCAATGTCTCAACAGCAAGTTATCGCCTCCCCGCCAAGAGATGTCCCCCCTCCTGTCATCGAAGCACCACTCGTCACAACAGAACTGGACAAAGAATGGGAAACCTTCAATGAATTGATCAATCTTGAAGGGCAAGCCCCGAAAACACCTGTAAACAATACACAGGTAGTGCAAGAAGTGGTTTCGACCATAGTCAGTAGTGTCACAGAAGCAGAACACGTTCCTATCGCTCCACCTTCTGAACTTCTACTTAATGTAGAAGAAATTCCCCCACTGGATGTATTCTATAGTCCCCAACACAAAGCGGTTGTAAGGAGACAGAGGAAGAAAAGAAAACTAGAAAATACACTGTCACAAGATGCTGAACATTTGGACGTCTTATGGAAAGACCCCAACAATAACCCGACTGAAAATCTCACTAAGCTGTCTTAGATCGCAGGAGCATATTCTTCTGCAACTATTGAAAGAACAAGAAGATCAGATACAGCTGCTACAACAACAGTTGCAACAAGCCAATGCTAATATTGAAGCTTCCAAACAGCTCGAGAAGCTGCAGGAAGACTTTCAGCAGATGTAGGTAGGCTATCAACGAAGTCTAGACGAGAAAGGAAAACAATTGCAGACTTTACAGGAAATGCATAAAGATGAGCCTAAGCTGACAGAATTTGTTTCAGAATCTATTGGCTTAAATGAGCAACTACTGCAGCAACAGGAAGAGTTGGTACGTAAAATATCACAGTGGAGTCACTATTGCGAGCTGAGCGATAAAATCACCAATCAAGTGGTAGACTTGCGGAGTGACTATGATCAGAGCGACAGAAGGGTGACGAAATACTTAACTTGGCAAGATGATGATGAAGGGAAAAGAGCAGGTGCACCCAGGATAAACGAAAATCATAAAGAATTGCTCTTTAATAAAAGGGACGATCAAATCAGGCAGGCGGAGCGAGCAGCGGAGACAGCGGCTACACAGGGAAGCATTCTTATCGACTGTGTAAATGAAAATTTACCCAGGGCCAATTTAATTGCAGAGACCACCCCGGGGTACCTACCAAATAAGTTACAGCTGGAAGCAGAATGGAAGCAGAAAGCGCAGGCAAAGGGGAGAGCAATCCAAGCATTAGCCAGGTTGAATTGGGAATGTTACTGGACGTACTTGGTCAAGCCGCACAGCCAATGGATGACGGTGAAATGCATCACAAACACGACCGAAAAAGTAGTGCCAGCTCTCGTAGATGCTGTTTTCACAGCCCAGCTCAGCGCATAAATCAGTCAGCCGACTCTCCTCAAGCCCATGCTGAACACTTGCAACTTTAAGGACCAAGTTCAGAAGTAGCCCTATTTAGAATGTTGTTTTTTTTCTTTTAACTAGATTAGAAAAAGGACGGTCATTTGAAAACCGCATCCCAAATTTTGTAATAATACTATTATTAGAATTAGGAAGTAGTATTTTAACCCTTCTCATTGCATTTGGAGAAGGGTCCAGAAATTTGTCAAAAACTTGTCCTCGGAACATGCACTTCTGCACCCTTAGAGGAGGTTTTGATGAATGGATGGATCGAGATTTATTAATGTTTGCATTTTAATGTCTGCTACTGATGTTGCACTTTTGTACTCTTAGTAGATGTTAGAACAAGTAGAGATAAATCGTTTTTGCTTGAAGTTTATGGGTAGGATTAGTCATAAATGGTACTTTTATCTCTTGACCAGTTTCTGTTTATATTCTTAAAGTGATATGCAGCTTTCAGTTGTTTATATGTTAATGCATGAATGTGTGGGTTACCATTTGGCACTTCTGTACGGTGGAGTCATTTATTTGTGTTTCATATATGAATAACTTATTATGCGATATGCTGTTCACAACTGTTTTGTTTAACTTTTTATGCAGAATGGTTTATCTTAACTGATTTCTATTCTTATGATAGCTGAATGATCTTTATTACCAGTTATTGTTCGAAATCTCTTTAGATCGCATAATAGAAGAAATACACCCCGGGTTAGCGTAGATTAGATGTGTTGTTTCTCATTAGATTACAATAGCATAGAGTTAGCTTAGAAGTCTTAATTAAATTAGCTTTAAATACTCCTAGATCAGCATCATCGAACTCTACACACACACACACCCCTTAGATTGGGAAACTGGTCCCATTATCCCCAGTCGGACCCGCTATACCAAACGGATAAGGAGCTGCCAACCAAGGTCCAGACCGGGTGGGTATCCCCCTTGTTGTCGACCCGATTTTCGGGGCTTCAACACTACCACAATGATATATCATAGCATTGTATTATTTAAATTTTGGTTAAAACTTTGTTTTATCATTAACTAACTTAGGGATAAATCATTTAAAAGTGCAAGATATTTTAGGTTCTAAAGTCTAATAATTTTAATGAGTACCAAAGTACACCTTATGTGAATTATGAGGCAACCAAGGATAGTACAGACCCACCTGAAATCCTACACTTACCTCCATTGAAAATATCCTCCTCCATGCACTCGCTCACCACAGCTCATAATCCGATTCCCCACGACTGTTACACCACCACCATAAAAATTTGAGCCTCCTCCAATTATCATTGCACGTTGTAGCAGATTGATACGTGTGTGCATACATCCTAAAGAAGAAATAATAATGACTGAATGTTATTGGATGGGAGCGATTAACAAGATGGTGGAACGACTGTATCTCCATCATAAAATTCTTGGCAGCTCCCTTGCACTCCGCAGTGTGAAATCTTTCCAAAGTTGTGACAGAGAATTGAGGTGAATTCAACACAGAGATGGCGCCTGTGAGACATGAACCATCATCTCTGAGGTAGATAAGAAAAATGTCGAGTATCGAGGGTGTCTTTCACTATTGCAAGAATCAGGATTTCTCCCATTTTTGTAGAAATACGAGAGGTTCGACACGGTCGTGGCTCTAGAATTTGCAAGGACAGTCGAGGAGGGCCAAGCTAAAGTAGGCTCACTGGAATTTGAAGTCACGGAGGAATCTATAACACGAGATACAGGCTTGTCAACCATGTGTGAAAATGGTTCAAGAAGGAGAGGATCAAAAGGAAAAGATGGCATCAATTTGTGGTCGATCGAAAGCTCAAGGTCAACTGGAAGAAAGGGCTTCCGTAGAGCGCTATGCTCAGAAAATGGCGAGACCTCCTGTACATATTATAGAAATTTTTGACCTGTGAGGGATGTTATAAATTAACATTTGTGTATCATATCAAGTTGTTGTTTCATTTTGAATTAGGGAAACACATTAATTTCCCTTATTACTTGCTCCGAAGTATAGAGAAAATGGCAAAAGGAGTGTAGAATAGGAGTGCCAGTGGAGTTACAGATAAACTATATCATCACGGGCTCATTGCAATCCTGGTCAAGAAAGACATGGAAGCTAAGGGAATAACCTAGGAGACATTCTTGAAAGAATTTTAGGAGAGAAGTGCAAGGGAGTTAACTAGAAAAAGTGCAGGTAAGAAGAGGAAAGTTGAGATGAAAAGTAAAGACAAAACGGTGGAAGTAGGGAAGAAAACTGTTGAAGAAACCCCATCCTCAGTGAAAAGAAGAACTACTAGGACCTCAATGAGGAGAAGGACTATCTCTTCGGGGACAAGTCACACTTAGTCGATCTCCTCTATCTTGATTGATGAGACACCCCATTTCACCTGGAGATCATAACCTCTCGGTTCTCGCATATGCAGTAGCCCACAAAGTGGGCAATGAAGAAGATGCAGAAAAGGAAGACGAAATACTCTTGTTGGCCTTCGTTCATAAACGGAAGAAGAAAAGAATGAAAGCAAGTGAAAGTAAAGACCCAACAGAAGATTAGTTAGATGATGAGGCACAACACCAAGAAGCCCTCGACAATTTTGATGAATAGGGTATTGAAGCCCTCGATAATTTTGATGAACAAGGTACTAGAGCCCCTGATGAATTAAAGGAATAGGGTACTGAAACCCCTGACGAGGTGAATGAACAGGGTACTAAAGCCCCTATTGAGTTGGATATATAGGGCATTAAAACTCCTAATGAGTTAAACACACAGGAGGATGAAACGCTTAGTGACATAGAAGCCCCTTGCACTGAAACCCTTGGTGGTATTAAGATGCAGACACTAGATGGCCAAGATAACATTGAACTTAGAAACGATAGTACATGTTTCAAATCAGTTGCAAAGAAAGTGCTCGCACCAGATGAGCTGGAAACAAAGAGCTCTACCCACTATCTGAATAACCAGATAGTATAGATTGAGCAGCAAATTCATGACTTGGAAGCACTAAACTAGGTCATGAAGGAGCAGACTTGATAGAAGCAAGGCAAGATAGAGTTATCAGAAGAGGTCAAAGAGAAAAAATGACAAGTGAAGATATGGAAGTTTCGAGATTCTAAATGCTACAAGTGCCTCAAGAAGGTGATTAAACAACTTAAGAAAGCTTGAGGAAAGAAGACGAAGGTAGTGAAGGAAGGAATCAGTATCCAAGTGTAGGATTGAAAGATGAATTCCTACGTTGAGGATTTTTGTAGCAGGTACAGGTTGTGTTAGGACACACAATAGCTTAGGGATGGGAGGATGTTGGTAGTCCAAAATGCCCCATTTTTATCCCCTTCCTATCACAAAACCTCAACCATTAACCTCTATTTTTCTACATAAACCTCCTCATTCTTGCACTAGTCCAAGAATATTATCTATTCCTACATAAACTTCATATTTCATGTTTAAGGTTTATTAAGTTCTTAACGTCATGCGGAAAGAGTCGATTTTGCGGACAAAACCGACCTCCCTAGAAGCTAAGGCTTTCTAGTGACAAACAAGACAAATAAACACTACCTTTCTCTAAACATGCATTTAGAATACAAGTAATCAGGTGATTATAACATACCTTTAGTCCAACGCTTTGTAGTAGTCCATCCCCGCCAATCCGGATGAGCTCCTCCTTCTCTTCGAAACCTGCATTCACTAACAAGCCAAAAGATTAAATAGCACCTGATAAAATTATAAAATAACACATATCCATCATACAGACCAAGGAGTATATGAAACAAATCATGAATAACAATCTATTGAGAAAAATGAGTTCATTTGTATTAAGTGGAAACAAAAGAAACCATTACAACCTGAGCCTTGGTGTTGTGCAGGTCCCTCCTAGGGTCCAGCAAGAGTTTTCCTTTACTTTGATCAGCTCACCCACTTCCAAATAAGGCTAGGAAAGGATGGGAATCTCTCCTCTCAAGCTTTACAAGGGAGTCCTAATTCCAGCAGCATCTACCCTTAGGAATGTTCAGCTTTCAACCTCCCCTCCCTCTGGCCCAATGCCTGTATTTATAGTGCTCTAGAGGAAGTTAATCAGGTCCACCATCAATGGGATAAGCCCCTCTTTGGATGGGATAGCTCCCCTCTTGATGGGATAAGTTCCTCTTTCATAGGGATACATGAACCATCTGGAGGCGCTCCATACACGTCAAACAAGCTTCTAGAATGCTCTAGAAATGACCACAAGTAACTTTTTTGAAGTGAAACTTGCGCCTTTTGACCTTTACAGGAGTACGCACCCTCCCCTTTACAGACAGAGCGTACAAGTACGCAGGTATTGTGAACTTGGGGTGCGTACACGCAGGTAAGGCTGAGAGAAACTGCGTACCCAGAGATATATAGATTTTTAAAGACTTTCTCTCTTTCTTGGAGTTTGACATGAAGAGCAGAGGTATGAGACTTGCCAAGGAGGATAGTATGACAGTTGATGAAGCCATACTAACTGCAAATAGTCATGGTGACAAATTTTAGTGTAACAGACTGCCCCCTAAAGTGCGAAGCCTGTAGTAGATTAGGGTTTCATATCATCTAGGAAGGGTGAAGTACTTTATCATTTCAAGGATTATCTTGTGGAGAGCCCAGTCGGAACCTGCAAGTATTCAACACAAAATACATATATAAGATCATATCATCGCTGAGGTAGGCATTCCCATACTCAGATTGAAAACTTTAACTAACAAACTAACTACTGCTCTGATACAGGAATGATTTTGCAATACATCATAATCATAGACTTGTGTAGACACAGTATGGACACAGCCATCTGTTTATAGTTGGTCTACTATACAATGAATACAAAACTCCTCGCAGCCTGGATGGTGGAAACTAGATCCAGGGTCTTCATTTCTACTTCCCGAAAAGGTACAATTCTATCCATGCGAATAAATGAGTTGATGTCGAACATGGTAGAAACCACTTGATTACCAGTCGATGATGTAAACTGTTAACAAGCGTGAGAGAGACCACCAGTGATGTCAATGGTTCTCAAAGTACCCAGTACAATCCATGAGATGTGAATGAATGAGTTTATGTCGAACATTTCACGGAATCCTTCAATCGAAAGTCAATGATGTAAACCGTCGTCAAAGGCGAGAAACCTGCCATTGATGCATGCAGATTTCAAGGTACTGACGATTTCTAGGTCATCTTTCTAGATAATGTGTTGATGTCGATAGAAAGCGACCCATTGCAGGCAAACCCACAACACGAAATCATAGATCAAGTTGAAGAAATGTAGCTGTAAGGACTGACTCAGGGATGGTCGAGATGGATGGCAGGTATTTTGCAGATGAACGGTTTATTTGCAGTGACCTCTTGAACACATAACGACACAACAGATGGCTTGGTGACATTTGACCCAAAGTTAATACCCGACTGAAGACTTTCAATGTGGTTTGATCAACTGTGAGGCAAAGGATTTCCCAACCCAGGTGAATGAAAAGTGTCGTGTTCAAGAGTGGTGATAAGGCTTCTTCTAAGACAAAGGATAACAAATAGGCTCATTTTTCTCTCTTTTCCCCCACCATTTCTGGCAAGTACCTCTTTATTTTTTACAAGCTTGAGGAGGATAACATATGCTTGATTAAAAGCTCATCCTTCAGATGAGTCCAACTTAGTTTTGATTCGAACCCTAAGAAGGAGTGGTCCATTCCTGTTTGTAATCGAACAGGTCCTTTACTGTGAAATTTTAACGAGTCCAGTATAGGAGAAACTCGGCGTTTTTCAATTTTAGAGAGTCTGAAAAAACTTAAGAAGACTCTAGGGTTGAACTTTTTCGTAAAGTTGTGTCTCCCAAGCCCGAAAAAGTATAAAATAATACTTGAGAGAACCGCTTGATCTTGCGACCAAGGAGTACTTTCATGATTAGTGTCTTTGACCTGAAAAGTAAAAAGCGATCAACGACACGTCGTTTTATTTCCAGTATCGAATTTGAAACGACAAAAATCCGACAATCTTTTCCTGTTTTTACGGTCAAAAAGGGCCATAAGGGGACCGTCTTTTAATTCCGTTTTAACGAGTGTAAAAGAAACGCTCGACAATCTTTTCATGTTTTAGGAGTCAGAAAAGGGTTTAAAAGATGACTCTGATGTTTTTGTTTGTGAAAAATGACATTTTCCCTGAAAATCCTTTTATCCTGTGCAAAAACCAACACATTATTCATACCTGTTTAAAGATAGATAAAAATACTTTGAAAAATACCTTTTCATGGTGGAAAATAAACAAATTTGACATTCATTTACTCAAAAAACCTATAAAAAGGGCTTTTACCATTTCATTTTTACCATTTTACTGTTGAGGAGAGAAAAAGGGCTTTTGGCAAGAAACTTCCCGTGGACATTGCGGAGAATCCGACCGTCGAAATCGAACGCTGTCTCATCAGGTATTCTACAACATCTTCCTTTGCATTTCCATCCGTTTAGAATTTGTTTTTAAGCTTTAGTTTTATTTTTTGGAGGCCTTGGGGGTTTCAAGGTCCGCTTTTCGGGGTACGCAGGTGCCCCATGGGTGACCTGCGTACCCCGACATTTTCTCAGTTGGGAAAATGCCGGGCGTACGCAGCTTGCCTTAAGAGAACCTGTGTACATACGCCCTGTCTCTAAAGGTGGGCTGCGTACACCGCGGAATGGATTTTGAAACTCCCATTTCTCCAAAATGAACCAAAAACTTTTAATTTTATGGACTCTAACAGATGTTTTATGGTGTGTAGATTTCCCACCATGCTTGATTGGTGCGAGAGAGAACACGAAGATGTTGATTTGGCCGCGATTAATCACCAACCTTCCATTGATGCTTTGAAGGCATGCGGTCTTTACAAATACTGGGCCATACCTGGCATGAGGGCCCAGGTGCGATTTCTAGAGTGGCTGGCTGAAAGGTGGAACGTTCAGGATCAGTGTTTCTACATTGGAGGGCACCAGCTCGAGATAGAGCCCTCAGATATTTACTTTCTCACTGGTTTTCCCAAGAGGGGTGAACAATTGACTCTGTCCGGGACTAGGCCGGGTGGCCAGTCCATTGCTAGTCTCCGACTAGAGTGGTGTAATAACCAAAACCAGGATAAGGGGATAGAAATCAAAAAGATATCCTGACCTGAACTTATGGTAATTGCCTTTACAGTTACCAGACTTTGCGGGGCTGTCGCTTTGCACATTGCCACTGGATCCCAGATGCGGATGGCGATTGATTGCTATCGGGGCACCATTTTCAACTGGTGCGATGCTGTGTTGGCCAATTTAAAGGGCCAACTGACTAGGACCAAAAACGGACAGCTGAAGACTTTTGGTTATGGGCCTTTAGTTGTGAGTTTTGCCCTAGAGAGGGTTCCGATGCTGATCCCACAGCAGCTCACTGTTGAAGTTAGGCCTCCCCGAGAGCCTAAGTTGATGCGATGGGTTGCGGTGATGGCCCGTCATCCTGACGAGGGCACGGAGGTTGTCCGATTTAGACCGGAGTATTTTCACTGGTTAGAGAACCAGGTCTTCTCGATACAGGATTTTCCGTATGCCGGAGTTGATTTTCATGGAGATCCGGACATGATTCTTCCACCGGGAGAACAATGGGATGACACAGGTACTTCATTTTTCACAAGTTTTTAAATTATTTACTTTTTTTGTTTTTATATCGTCTCAAAACTGACAGTGACAATTTTCAAAATGCAGATGTAGGCCCACAACGTCTGGCCAATCTCTGGCCTTTCGAGAGGAGAGTACCAGTTGCACCAGCATCGGCCCCACAGGACGCGGCCGCAGAGACCTTAGCTGAGTTGGAACAAGACCTAGAGCGTCTTACGGCAGACATACCAGAGACGACTATAGACGATATTCCTATCAGACTTCAGCGCTATGTGGTCGCAGTCCCAGGACCTTTTAGGAGGTTCTTGTGTAGGGTAGCCCGTGCAGTGGTGTCGTATAGAGAGCACCACCAGTGATTGGATGGTCACTTTTGTAGACACATGTGACATTTTGGTTTTTTGTACTTATCATTTTTGTCGATCATAAGGTGTTTTTCAACCTATGATCGAAGACGATGTATTTTTGACACACTCCTATCTATATATATCATTATTACCGGCTTATCTTGTTAAACATGTGTGATGAAATGTTTTTAAATTTACATGTGTGATTATCGCAAATGTCTGTCTAACATTCGAGAAGCAATTGCATCTGCTAATGTATTTAAAGACCTTGGAATATGCTGATATTCAATGTAATCAAATTCACGTTCCAAGAGGCGCACTCTCAAAAATAACCTTAATAACACTGGATTTCTAATGGCATATACTCTATTAAGCTGTAATACAACGAGTTCAGAATCTAACCTCACTATCAAACTCCGAATCCTAAACGAAATAGATTCAGACAATAACTCAATCACTGCACTGTATTCTGCAATGTTGTTTGTTGTTTGACTGAGGCTCACCCCATGCATAGAAACTAACTCGTCAGAGGGCGAATAGATAACCCAAGCTGCGGAAGAGATATTCCGTGTACTACGACAAGCACCATCAGCGAATCCAATGTACGTTTGGAGAGGCGTCGACATCTGCAATATCAAGAGTAAAACCAAGATAAGCCAGAATAACGACGAAAAACACACTCTCCAAGCTAAGCACACTGTCTATACTAACAAACACACCAGCTAGAAAGAAAAAACTAACCTAACTAAATCTCCATACCCATCATTTAAGCATAATACCTCTTTAGGTAAAGTCCATTTCTGGGTTTACCCAAAGAGTCCCCATCAAAATCTACCAGCTCATAGGCCCCTTTTGCTAGCTTTCGCTTGACAATGTAGGGCCCATGCCACATAGGAACGAATTTTCCAGCACCTAATTTATCGTTAGCTTGATCATATAATAGCACAAGGTCTCCTTCCGAAAAATTTCGAGGGGTCACGTTGCGATCATACTGAGCTTTCATCCGTTTTGCGTGAGTCTCGATTGCCAATGCAGCGTCACGTCGAGTCTCATCTAATTGAGCTAAGTATAATAAACACCTCTCCTCTTCGGAAGTAGCTGGAAGTAATTCGACAGCCATTTGAAGTGACAGGATTTCGCATTCAATGGGCAGCACTGCTTCCAAACCATAAACTAGTTGGAAAGGAGTGAACCCTGTTGATGTTTTCACTGAGGTTCGGTACGCCCAAAGCGCGGAAAATAACATGTTGTGCCAATTTGACCGATGAATACCAATGATTCGTCAGATCATGATAACTAAAACTTTGTTGATGGACTCAACCAGGCCATTGGCTTGTGGATAATAAGGGGTTGAGCTATCGTGACGCAAACCAAGCTGGCCTGTAAGTTGTATCATCATAACGTTTCGAAAATGGCACCCATGGTCAGTGATTATCGCTTGTGGGACACCAAACCTAGCAATAATGTGATTGAATACGAAAATTGCAGCTGTCTTGCCGTCTGCCTCGAATGTAGGCATCGCCTCGGCCCACTTAGTAAAATAATCAACCGCAAGGATGATATACACATGCCCCCCGGCCGAGTGAGGGTTACATGTAATAAAATCGATACCCCATTTGGCAAAAGGACCAATGGAAATTATAGGGTGGAGAGGAGCAGGTGGTGCGCGCATCTTGCGATCAAACACTTGACAGTTGTGGCATTTCCGGACCGCAATAATACAGTCTTTAAATAAGGACGGCCAGAAGTAGCCAGCGCGCAATATCTTTTGGGCTGTGGCATACCCAGACATATGACTGCCACATGCTCCAGAGTGACAGTCATTCAAAACCCTTTCAGCTTCTTCGTGAGTTAAGCAACGGCGAAAAACCAAGTCCGCCCCACGGCGATAAAGAGTATCTCCAATAATTTTGTACTGTTGGGACTGGAATCGAATTTTCCGACATTCCGACTTTGAGACTTCGGACCGAAAGGATTGGGTTTGGAGATAGACGATTATATCCCCATACCATGGATCTAAAGTGCTAATGAGAAACAAAGAATCGTCCGCAATGGGTTCCTCTGCCACAGTTTCCGTGTCAGCACGCGGGAAATCACACATCAACTCTGCAAAAACTAAAGATTTCTTAGACTTAGACTTTTCAAATTCCAAGTCGAACTCCTGCAAGATAACGATCCATTTAGAGTTCTTGCCCCCTAGCAATTGTTTAGTAAAAATGTAGATCATAGGGTTGCAATCCGAAATGACTGTAGTTTTACGGAGAAGAATGTAGTGACGAAAACGTTGGACAGCTTGAACGGCTGCCAAGGCCAATTTCTCCACATGTGAATATTTGAGCTCAGTGGGATTTAAGGTCTGACTAAGGTAATAGATCACATGTTCCGTCCCGAATTCGTCTTCCTGGACTAAGACCATTCCAATGGTGGAATGAGTGGCGGCGAGGTACAAAAAGTAATCCTGGTTGTAGTTGGGAGGATGCAGCAACGGTGCATGGGTCAACGCGTGCTTAAGCGCATCAAAAGATTTCTGAGATATCTCATCCCAAGAGAATTGAGCGTTTTGTTTCAACAATCGGGTAAAACCCTTGGTAATCTCGGCGTAGTTAGGAATGAATCGGCGTAAAAAGTTTTCTTTCCCTTGCAAACTTTGGAGTTGGCGAAGACTCGAAGGAGGAGGCAATTTGATGATAGCTTCTACCTTCGAGGGATCGACGCGAATGCCGGCTTTTGAAACTACAAATCCCAGCAATCGTCCCACTTCTATACAGAAGACACATTTGTGTGGGTTCAACCGTATACGATAATGCCGACACCTCATAAAAATTGCTCGTAAATGGACAAGGTGATCAGCTCGATGTAAGGAGTGAGCGGGCAAATCATCGAGATACGGTTGCACAATGTGTTTGATGTCATGAAATGCATAAGACATCGCCCTTTGAAAAGTGGCTCTGGCATTCTTAAGCCCAAAAGGTAATCTGCAATAAGCAAATGTCCCCCATGGACAAATGAAAGCTGTTTTTGGTTGATCGGCAGGTAGAATATTGATTTGGTTGTAACCGGAAAAACCGTCCATAAAGGAAAATATTTCACTGCCGGCACAATCATCAATTATTTGATCGATATAGGGTGTTGGATAGTTGTCCTTGAGACAAGCACGATTGATATCCCTATAGTCGATACATATTCTTATTGTTCCTTATTTTTTGTTAACCGGAACAATATTCGATACCCAATCCGTTAACAGGATCGGATAAATGAAACCTGCTTTCAACAGCTTCTCAACTTCTGCTTTAATTGCAGCCGCTTTTCGGGGGTGAATCCGACGCAAATGTTGCCGGACGGGTTTAGCGTCCGGGTAAGTCTTGATCTCATGGACAAAAATTGCGGGATCAATTCCTGGCATTTCCTCATAGGACCAGGTGAACACGTCGCGGAATTCTTGAAATAGGGCCTTGTATGTCTGAATTTCGTCATCTGAACACGAGGCACCTATATGAATGTGCTCAACAATTCCGGGCTTGACTGAAATGTCAATGGGAATAGTGCGAGAAATGTTTCCCAAATTCAGCTCTGAATCAGGATGTTTCATTGGAATCTGAGCTTCTTTGACATATTCAGCTGTAAAGATTGATGAGAAATCGTTTTCAAAACGATCAGCCTCAGGTAAAAACGAAGATCTATGATGGAGATCTTCCCATGGTAAATCGTCTACGCACAGGACTTCACAAAGTTGTTCGTCAGATGACACAACTTCGGGAAACGTTATTAACTCTGAGGTTGAGGTGAAAAGTGATTCCTCACGGACCACATTCATTTGGTCGATTTTGGTTGAACTCGGGTCGGTAAAAGACTGCACGGCTTCATAGGCAATTTCATATGGACTCAAAGGTATTGCTTCACCAAATGAGTCTATCTCAGATTCAGAAGGAACGATCCAAGGATCATCATAAACAATGGTGTCTGAAGTAATCATATGAATAGATGCAAACGAAGACACGGCATTGATTGGAGGAAAAGGAAAAGTTCCCAATAAACCGGCATCTTTAACTAATCCTATGCCAACATCCTTGTAAGGGATAATCGTTTTACCGACATGCTGGATACTCTCTGAAGAGGCTGGGTCGGATGAAAAATAAGCCAGCTGGTCTATGGTTACGATCTTGCCATTATGTGGAAACTTTATTACTCTGAAGACCGATGAAACGACCGCTGTCATAGCGTAAGACCAACTTCGACCCAAGAGAAGGTTGTAGTCTAGAGGGGCATCAACCACCTCCACATCTAGACTAACGGTTTTTCCTTCAACCCCTATAGGCAAATCCTGTAGAATGCCAAATGGATGGAACCCACGGCCATCAAAGGCCTTAAGAATTGTCGGGGATTGGTTTAGTGAAGGAGAAACAAGCGATCTCCAGCACTGTATCGACATAATACACGTGGAAGCTCCCTCATCAATTACAGTTCGATGAATAGGTCTGTTTTTTACTATCACTACGATCTGGAAAGCCATCTGATGAGGCAAACGCGGTGTACTATTTTCTAGATCAAAGATTATTAGGTTCGGGTCCTGGACATCAACAGCTCCTATACCCGACAAAAGTAATTTTCGCTGTGCTGGGCATGATTGCAGCACTTCTAAAGCTGACATTGCTAAGGGTGAAACAGCTAAATCCTCAACAATGTTGTAATTTTGGGCCGCTCTCGCATGTGGATTGAAAGTAGACCTTCGAAGTACACCCTTGGCGGGCGGTTTGATTACTAAGTCAGGGTTAGGTTTCTCGATCTGTAGTGGATCGGAACCGGGAGTTGAGGTTGATGAATTTGAATGAGAAGATTCTGCTTCTTTCGATCCATCAACAGGACTTTTACTACCATAATCTTGCGGTCGAGTCGCAATCCTTACATGAGACATCATCAATATGGGTTCTTCACTGGCACTCGAGGAAGAACCTATCATCTTACTCTCCTGCTTTGGAAATGGATCTTTCAAAACAGCAGGAGTTCGGGAACCTTTGACGATTTTCACAACCTCGGCCCGATGAGGGCAATCTCTTGTAAAATGATCCTCTTCACAAATAAGACAAGGATATCAAGGTTTGTGCTTCTCGTCATTGGTTTCCGACTTTTCTGTTTTCTCCTTTGGAGTCTTGTCTGCTTTACTCTTCTTCTTACCTTTCTTCTTCCCACCGTTTTTTGATTTAGCCGTAGATGACTCTACAGCGTGGATATCAGCGGAAACTTCAGCAAAAGATTCTCCTGTCGGGGAGTCTAGTAAGGTTATAATGGGTGAAGAATTCTTTGAAGACTTCTTCTTGCTTTTAGTATTCACCGTACCAATAATGCCATCAGCAGCATGAGATCCCGAAGGAGCAGCAGTGATTTTATTTGACTTTGGAAGATCTGGGATCTTTTCGTGTAACGTACCTGACTGAGTGTAAACTAAGTCAAGGTACTGCGCTTGAGCAATCACTTGCTCCTCAGTAACTACTCCGGCCTTAGCTACGTCTTCAGTAATCTTCGGTAATAATGATTTAACAAACCATTCAGCTAAGATTTGGTCTGGGATAAAAACTTTCACTAATCGCCTTCGACGTCTCCATTCATGTATATGATCGGAAATATAAGTGGATGTCGACTGTTTTAATGAAGTTAGTAGCTCCGTGCCATTATCATATCTGACCGGTAACTGAAAATGAGTTAGGAACGAGGTAGCTAACTGACTAAAATTGTAAAAAGATGCCCGTGGTAACTCAATGTACCACTTGGCCGCGAGACCAATGAGCGTACGCTGGAAAATACGTAAGCGGATCGAATCATCCGAGATGGAATTTGAAGCACACCAGAGGTGGTAAGTCATCACATGATTTGACGGATCATCTCCAGACTTACCCTCAAACTTGGGAATATCACTGGGCAACTTATTTGGCATTGGCGGCCAAAACGGAAGATAATTTATTGGATCGTTTGTTAGGCGTGACAAGTCCGGTAAATCCAAAGTTACGATAAATGGTAATTGCCGATTAGGATCCCTAAAACTCTGGGTCACAAGACCAGTCCCAGGAGGAGGATATCCAGGATAACTTGGAATAGGAATCGCATTCGGGATATTGTATCCTCCTGGAAAACCAGGATTAACCGGACCGTACTGGGGATGCTGAGGTTGTTGATAAGTGTACCTAGGACACGGTTGATACTGGTAAACTGTCTGTTGGACAGCAGGCCCGTATTGGTATTGTCCCTGGTATGGTTGATAAACGAATTGTGGTTGACTAGTAACAACTGTACTTAAACCAGGCTGTCCTACAGGCATCTGAACCGTAGTTTGAATTGTGGATCCAGACAAGGGTAAAGATGTCTGAGGAGTAGTTGCAGAGACAGTAGAAACCGGAGCTATCGATACTCCAGAAGTAAGTGTGGTGGAAGGAACAGATGTTGCGGTAGTTGCAGCAGTCGTTTGAGATGGAGTACTAGGTGCAATGGGCGACTGAGTAACTACCGAAGGTACAGAAGTTTGAACATTAGACTGGACTACTTGTTGGGGTGAACCAGCAACTAAGGGTTGTCCAGCTTGAGATGACAACTGTACGCTTGGCTGCAACACCTGTTGAACTTGCGATGGATCCCACACTATGTTCATTCTGGGGTATTGACCCATGACAGGTTGAGGATATTGAGATCCATAACCTGATTGAGGGTAGGATTGATAATTGAAAGGTACATTTCCCGTACCTTGAACATAAGATTGACCTTGGGGTGGTTGATAACCTTGACTCGAGTACTGACCTTGAGGTAGATATCCTTGAGGTAAGTACTGATACTGGGGTTGACCTTGAGGGATAAATTGATACTGAGGTTGACCTTGGGGTACATATTGAGGCTGGGGTTGACCTTGAGGAATGTATTGTACTATGGGTACATACTGTCCTTGAGGTTGCCCCCCAGACGCAATTTGTGTACCTTGAGGTTGCCCCCCAGGCTTTAATTGAGGCTTCCCCCCAGGCGGTAACTGGCCACCTTGAGGTTGAGAACCAGGAACTGAACCTGACATCATGTAAATGTCTCCTACACCCAACGGTTTATTACCATTGTTTCCAGCTAATAACCCATGTTCAATGGGTTGAGGAGATGCTCCCGCAAAAGTACCAGAAAGTGACTGATACCCAAAGGGAACCGAAGGACCACCGTACAAGAAAGATTTAGGAGATTGAGTGAACACGGACGACTGACCAGACATATTTACAGGAGTATAAATACCTCCAAGTGGATAAGGAGTACGAGGTGGAGAAAAACTTAACCCTGAGTTGTCCAAATAATTGGTTAACGAAAGATACCAAGTAGTGCTTCTAGGAGGACTGTAAAAGATGGATTCATGCTCCCTTAGATCAATAGTAGGTTGATCTTCAAGGATAGAGACGCCAAATTCTTCTTCTGGAGCAAGTTCTTCAATAGCTATTAAACCAGCAGGAAGATTTTCGGTGATGACTCTTTCTACCCTAGGTGAATCAGGAGCACTAGAAGTTGGAGTAATAGGTTCAGATATTTCAGGTTCTTCGCCTATATCACTAGTAGATGAAAAACTACCAGCAAGCTCGGAAACTGCAACAGCTTCGGGATTATAACCTGTTTCTAGACCTTGGTAATCTGGATGGACTACCAACGACGACTCTCCTTCTTCAGGTGAACCTACTTTACTGCCACTAGGAGTTACAAGGACTTTCAAACCTTCGTAATGACCTGGGATGTCTTCAGGAGGTTCGCCCCGAAGTCTACGGGACTTCCTCAACAAATCGGCCACGGTAAAAATCTCAGGAGACTTGCCCCGAAGTCTACGGGACTGTCTCGGTAATTCAGCCACAGTTAAAAACTTTTAACTACTGCACACACAAACAAAGTAAAATCTCAAAGCAAACCGCCTAAAGTCTCTAAAGAACCAAACAAATTCGAATCACACACCTAAAGAATCTAGGGCGTCAAACCATACACAAACAGTAGCCTTCCGGACCAAAAACACTAGTTGGAGATGAAACCCAACATCGCCGAATTTAGTACAGAAGTGGTGGGTGGAACAGTTACCCCGGCAACTTACTTAATGAATAGACCGGCACAAGTTCCTCCACTTTAACCGTCTCGAGTGAAGTGAACCCCCCGGAAAATCCAAGTGAGTCTAGCCGATGTCTGCTCCAGGTACAGTGGGATCTTCCCTCCACCGTCACCTCGGTATAATCCTAAAGATAATGGTCACTAAGGTTACCAACAGCAACAAATATACCTGGGGGAACAGTCTACGACCCGATAGCACGCAAGGGCAGAGTAACAATCTCAATCCCCTTGCCGGCTCCTTGACAATAATCCAAGGTTTACCGACAAGTGACCCCAGGCTCCTCGACAATAATCTGAGGTTTACCGTTTGTAGTACGTGCGTATCTGGCGTCTTTCCCAATGAAGGAGGATTGATCCCCTCACTGGTTCGGACACAGTCTCGTGCTTCTCCTTTAAGAGGAGCTTTCCCAGAGTACAAATGAAACAGTTGGATTTATCCTACCACAAGATGAGCTAATTGTTTGGTTTTACTGTCTTAGAGAGTTAATTACTCTCCTACTCCAAGACACTAGCCTGATCTATATTGGTGTTTCAGAGCCCTAGTAAAATAAAAAGTTACTAAGTTGATTTTACTTTAAGCGTTAATTTTTATGGCTTTTCCTAAGGACAAAAGGTAGTGGAGATGAAACTGATGGTGTGTAGACTCGACTCAAATCCACTAAAAAGATGCACTTAGGATGATTTATGCTAATTTTCCTTTTTCAATGAATTCCCTAGCTAAGAGAGTTGGAGAATGCAAAATCGATATAAAAACAACTTTCTTGGCAATGAAAATCAAAGAAACAAACTCTTTATCTTTTCCAAAGCATACAACACATGACCACTAATTACTTCACAAAAATTCCTTTTCCTTTCAAAGACTCAAATGCTACCAAAGCAAACTTTTCTTCAAAAGAGTTTTTTTTTTTTTTTGTATTCTTCCCTATATTAACAAAGCATGTAAAACTTACTTTAACAGAAATCAAAGTTAAAAAATCTATGGCAATCAAATCAACTCAATTTCACACAAAAGCAAATCTAAGAGAAAATCACCTAAAAGTAAATCTAATGAGGCAAAAGCCTACCAAGTATGATTCCAGGATGTTTTACTCAGTCAAAATTTAACTAAGGACTAGTTAATGCAGAATCAAAAACCAGTCAAAAACAAAAATCAAAACCTTTTGTTCTTTTTCTTAAGAATAAAATTCAAAGTTCAATCAACAAACTTTTTCGAGATTCGGCAAAGAGACAACACAAAGGTAGGTTTCTCACAAGGGTGGATTCTATGAAAGGTCCGACTCCTAAGAAGACTAAAAAAACCAGAGAGATCCAAGGTTTTACGACTTCTAAAGCCAAAGTCACTACAGGACCAGTGCAAAAATCAAACCCTAGGGAAAAATCTCTATGAATTTCACTAAAACTCTTGACACTGATGAAACAAGCTTAGGTGAAGATTTATGGCAGATAACCAGTGGATCTGGGCAGCAAAAACAAATTAAAAACAAAATCTAAAAAGCAAAAAAGAATAAAATTGAAATTTTCTCAATTTTGACAAGGTACGCAGGCAACCTGTTTGCACAGGTGCGTGTACACTCTATGCACAAAGCTGCAGTGCGTACAGGTACGCACTGTGCTCAACGCAGAGGCTGCGTACTTCTAGCAAAACTAAGAAAAACTAAAATCTGATTTAACCCTAAGCTAGCCCACCCAAATACACAGTCAAACAGCCAAAAACCAGAAAACAAACAACTTTTCTCAGATCAAAGTTTCACACAAAGGAAAAATCATTCACATCAATGGATTCCCCAGTATGGTCGCCATTTTGTCATGCGGAAAGAGTTGATTTTGCGGACAAAACCGACCTCCCTAGAAGCTAAGGCTTTCTAGTGACAAACAAGACAAATAAACACTACCTTTCTCTAAACATGCATTTAGAATACAAGTAATCAGGTGATTATAACATACCTTTAGTCCAACGCTTTGTAGTAGTCCAGCCCCGCCGATCCGGATGAGCTCCTCCTTCTCTTCGAAACCTGCATTCACTAACAAGCCAAAAGATTAAATAGCACCTGATAAACTTATAAAATAACACATATCCATCATACAGACCAAGGAGTATATGAAACAAATCATGAATAACAATCTGTTGAGAAAAATGAGTTCATTTGTATTAAGTGGAAACAAAAGAAACCATTACAACCTGAGCCTTGGTGTTGTGCAGATCCCTCCTAGGGTCCAGCAAGAGTTTTCCTTTACTTTGATCAGCTCACCCACTTCCAAATAAGGCTAGGAAAGGATGGGAATCTCTCCTCTCAAGCTTTACAAGGGAGTCCTAATTCCAGCAGCATCTACCCTTAGGAATGTTCAGCTTTCAACCTCCCCTCCCTCTGGCCCAATGCCTGTATTTATAGTGCTCTAGAGGAAGTTAATCAGGTCCACCATCAATGGGATAAGCCCCTCTTTGGATGGGATAGCTCCCCTCTTGATGGGATAAGTTCCTCTTTCATAGGGATACATGAACCATCTGGAGGCGCTCCATACACGTCAAACAAGCTTCTAGAATGCTCTAGAAATGACCACAAGTAACTTTTTTGAAGTGAAACTTGCGCCTTTTGACCTTTACAGGAGTACGCACCCTCCCCTTTACAGACAGAGCGTACAAGTACGCAGGTATTGTGAACTTGGGGTGCGTACACGCAGGTAAGGCTGAGAGAAACTGCGTACCCAGAGATATATAGATTTTTAAAGACTTTCTCTCTTTCTTGGAGTTTGACATGAAGAGCAGAGGTATGAGACTTGCCAAGGAGGATAGTATGACAGTTGATGAAGCCATACTAACTGCAAATAGTCATGGTGACAAATTTTATTAATAATTTTAAGTAGATTTCGTGCCTTTAAATATTTCTTGTATTTTATATTTACTTTCCTAAAGTATTTGATAAAGCTAAAGTATTAATCATTATGCTAGTTTGATCTAGTGCTGGAAGATTCCTGCACCCTCAGCAACTATCCATTCCGTGATCTCTGTAACATTCGATCACTCCACACTGGCATCTTGGTCCACGTCATCTAGTTCAGTTGCGGTTATCTGGAGTTGAAATTAAAGCATAGGACAATCAGGGATATGGCTGAGGTTCAGTCCACGGCCACGAATAGTTCGCACTTTATTATAGCCATCGACTTAAGTTGTAATTTTGTTTGTTATTTCTTTTTTAGGCGAAAGGCTTGATTTGGAATGACTGTAATTTTTGGTTATGGCCACAGACCGAAGGGTTGTATAAAATGTAGATTTTAGATAGAACTAGCTAGCAAGTGATAGCTATAGCAGATCATTGTAATTTCTGGTTTATTTGTAATTTCATTGTTGCCCTCGTTCTAGGCTAGACTTGAACTCTCATGTAAATTTGCTTATCGAAATTAATACAAGGAGCTATGCCATGGCTTTTTCATTCTGCATGTAATTCTTCATTGAAGTATCGATAACATGTTGAAGGTTTTCGTTTCCTAAAATGGGAAAGGAGCTAGTTGGCTTGGGCCCAACCAACCCAACTTGTTTACCCTCTTTCTTGTTATCTTAAAAGATGTGTTAACTTTATTCATTTGCAATAGTGTGATTTGAATCTCGAATTTTGTGCTTGCCTATGAATTCTAATTTATTCCATTAAATAGTCAAGTGTGAATGGATCTGTTGTGTGGAAGTTAAATTAAATCGTTTCATATAATTTCTTTGTTGGCTTACTTTCGCTTGGATCATGCATATGAGATCCTTCCTACACTAATGCATGCAGGATCTTGCATTTCAATTCACTAATTAATTGTTCTCCCTCATCCCGACTCCGATTCGACTGTTTTTTTTGTGAAATTGGGTATTTTTCACAAATAATCCAGATCTGCAATTAGATTCTGCAGATTTTGCACCAGAACGTATAGATCTGTGCCGAAAACTCGCTGCCCCAAAAAATGTTTGCAACAGCACTGATTTTTAAATCAACGAGATCTCCTTCATCCGAACTCCGATTCGACTGAATTTTTTTTTGAAATTGGGTATTTTTTCATTAATAATCTAGAAATACAATTAGGTTATGCAGATTTTTCCCCAAATCATACAGATCTGATCTGCAAATTCGCTGCCCCGAAAAATGTCTGCAACACCACTGATTTTTAGATCAGTGATATCTCCGTCATCCAGACTCCAATTTGGCTGATTTGTTTTTGAACTTGGGTATCTTTTCACAAAGAATCCAGATCTGAAATTAGATTTTGCATATTTCCCCCCAAAATGTATATATTTGATCTGCAAACTCACCGCCCCTAAAAGTTCCTGCAAAAAATTAAAAAAAAAAATCTCCACTTTCGCCCAAGAAAGTGCTCCGATACCACTTGTTATAGATCTAACCCAAGGGTATATGAGAATACAATTATACCCAATAAATTAGAAGATCTGAATATAGAAATGCTTCACTTTATTAATATCAAACCCTTAAGGTAGGGTACCAACATTCATTCACTCCTTAAGGAAGGAGAACACTCCACAAGCCATATGTATGTTCATACAATATTCCTTGACACCTCTCAATGTGGAGTCTGTAGCCTCTACATAGGCCTCATACATAAAATACCATGGGTCATTACCATGGTTCCCTCAATACCATCTATCTAATACCATGGGCTTATTACATTATTGCTAACTACTTGTGGTTTGTTACATGATACGGGTTAACCACCTTATTTATTACTATTGCCCATCCCGTTATTATTCCATTGAATACCTCCCTTTGTAACTGTTGAAGCACTGAAAATCGGGTCTACAACAAGGGGGATACCCACCCGGTCCGGACCATGAAAGCAGCTC
Organism: Pinus tabuliformis; assembly: GCA_031772625.1. NCBI lineage: Eukaryota > Viridiplantae > Streptophyta > Pinopsida > Pinales > Pinaceae > Pinus > Pinus tabuliformis. Next base: position 1,442,648,231 of record CM062817.1, on the reverse strand, counting down.
CTTTTCCGTTTTGGATGGTGGGTTCGACTGGGGATAATGGGACCAGTTTCCCAATTTGTGTGTGTTGATTAATATTTATGTTTTCTATAGATTTCTAAGTAAAATGCTTTTAATCTAATTCTAATTTAAAAATGCAATTGTATTCTAATGAACATAAATATTTAAGTTTAAAACTAACCCGGGATTAAACTTTTTACTTATGCGATCTAAAATAATTTTGAACAGCAATTGGTAATAAAGATCATTCAATCTCTACAAGAAAAGAATTCAATAAAAAAGAATTGTTTCGTATAAAAAGTTAGCCGAAACAATTATGAGAAGCATATCGCATAATAAGTCATTCATATATTGAGCATAAACAGAATAGTCATCACCATACAAAACTGCAAAATGATAACTCAAACATTCAAGATTTCATATATAAATAACTGAGCATAAAATATTACTTGGACACATAAGCAGAAATCATTAAGAGATAAAAGTACCATTGATAACAAGTCCTACTCATGAGCTTCAGCAATATAGATTTATCTCTTCCTAATTCAACATCTACTAAGAGTACAAAAGTGCATTTCAATAGCAGACATTAAACATAGATATCAATAAATCTTGTTCCATTCATTCATCAAAACCTCCTCTGAGGGTGCAAAAGTGCATGTTCTAAGGAAATGTTTTTGAAAAATTTCAAGACCCCTCTCTAAATGCATGAGAGGGGTTAAAATACTACTTCCTAAATACTAAAAATAGTTTATTACAAAAATATAGGAGGAGGTTTAAATGACCATCCTCATCTAAGGAAAAAATAAATCAAAACTAAAACTAAAACTGAATCTGGAATTAACTATCTATGTTTCTGTTCTCTGTGGTCGTAAGCATTCAACATCAGCTTGAGGAGCGTCGGTTGGCCAACCTTCGATTTTAGTTGCCCTACAAAAACAAAATCGAAAAGTGTTGGCGCTATCTTCTCGATAGAGTTCGTAAGGCATTTGAGAGTCATGCATTGAATTTGCGGTTTAACCAAGTACTGCCAGTAAGTTTCCCAGTTTAACTTGGTTAACTTCTTGATGGACTCTGCCCTTTCCTCAGCTTTTTGTCTCCAGCTTGTCTACAGTTGTTGTGCCTTTGGGATAAATCTTGGTGTGGTCTCTGAAATGAGATTTGCTCTATGTAGGTTTTCATTGACACAGTAAATGACGTTGTTTGTCAATGTAGTTGCTTCTTCCGCTGCCACGCGTCGGGCGCTGAATGGAATTGCTAGGTTTTAGCCAAATCCGCTTACCACCCAAGGGTGCACCCGATAAATACCATCGGTTTTGGAGTGTGGGTCCCGCCTTTAGCCTTTAGCACTTTTCCCCGTGGTTTTTCGACTTATATGCGACTGAATGCTCGAGGGATTTCCTTCTCGAGGGGTTTTGCCCAGCGATGCACGATTAGCACTAAGTGCTAATCGCACATCAGAAACTGCTTCCTTTTCCTGATCTGGACTTCCCAAGTGCTAGTTTCACCTCCTGTGTGGTCTCGATGGGCCTCGGTCAATGTGCTTTTCCCTTTTTCAATGGTTCTTCCCTTATTGACCAATTCTTGGTACACTCCACCAAATCTTCGTTTTCTTTGGCAAACTTCTCCACGAACTGCTTGTTGTAGGTTGCCTGTGGCTCTAGTAGATGATACATAAGCCTTAAATCTTGTGAAGTGAATGACCCAATGAGGTCTTGGCTTCAAGACTTGAATTGTCTGTCTGTTATATCGACACTTTCCAGTACCCACTTGACCATGTCTATGTATGGAAGAATCTTCAGTCTTACCACTATTCGGTGCAAGAACGAACATGCAAGTTTAGTGATTGATGCCTCAGACGACCCGTGTGAGTCTATTGTTGCTTTAACCTCCATAACTCTCAACTTTTCTTCTTCGAGCAGACTATACATGCCTTCCCACGTAGTTATGCCAGCATCTTTGTTATAGGTGGTGTTTGCGTATAAGGCCGTCATCTCTTTGTCCTCTGCAACCGAAGCTTTTCCCTTCTTTCCCATTACGTTCTACACACTGTTGCATATATTATTCTGCTTGCCGCTCCTACAAATTTACAAGTAAGGAAAGAGATAAAGTGATGGGAAAGCTCTTTAACTCTGAAATCATATCAAATATACCACCCTACGTGAAATAATATTTCGATTAGATTTAAATCTTATCTCATAAATGACCATCAACTAACTATTAAATTGACATTAATGCCCATAACTCGGTATCGGATTACGAGAAAAGCTTTATTTAATGATGAGCCCTGCAGATCTGTGATAAAGTGATTTTGCGATTTGCTTCGCAATATCGCTAATCTGTTTTGTCAACAATCATTTATCACCTTATGCGTCTACGAGATGCGATTTGCGAGATGCCTTATCGCATATCGCCAAATCAAGATATTTTACCTTAGGTGATACTTGCGGCATATGAAAGCTGCGATGCGCGATGGGTCTTTAAGGCACACGATCTCGCATCACGTTTTCTCAATTTCGGAAGTTTGTTTATATGATGTCCTCCATTATCCTTTGTGATGCAATGTTTTATTGTTAAGAGAATGATTTTATTCAGAACTTATCATAAAACTTAAATTTTTTAGGTTTAGCAGGTGTTTTCCTAAGTTTATGATAGCATGTTTTATTCAAAGGGAAACATAAGTGCTAGTTTTTTATTTTTTAGAAGGGTCCCCATTTATTTAGCTTTATTACTAAAACTAAATAAAAGGGGGGCTTATTGCTGGCCACAATAGTACCCCATATTATCCCCCCTAGGTATACAACATTCATTTACACCGAATGTTTCATTCATTTCCTTTTACATGATTTAATCTATTTCTGCAATGTAAGTGTTTGTCTTTAACACTGAAAATTGAATCCTTATATATTAAACATAACTTCAGGAAATAGAAGAGAATGTTGTTGCATATCTCGATTTGTATTTCCACTTCACAATTTAAGGAAAAAGACTAGAAGTAATCTGGAATATTACAGTGAATCATTTTGAGTTATATTTGTTTACATGGAAAACTCCTTTGGCTGAAGAAAGTTTGCTTTATTTTCAAAGATTGCTTTTATCTTAAGAGTTTCTTTCTATTTGTAAGATTCAATCGATTAAAGAATTCTTTTCGTGTGCAAGATTATTCAGATTCTACCCGCGCTTGCAATTCCTTTCATAGTTATCATGCTCTTTTATCTTCCCAAAAGAAACTTGGAATATTTGGTGTAGGAAACTCTATTCTCGTACAAGGACTGGTGTCTTGCTACAGCAACAAAAGTGCTCAAGTCTTGAGGCTTAGATCCCCTACGTAAAATATAAGTCTTCATTATAAGTACAAGTTATACTTCTCACATAAGTTCTGTACCTGCAATAGTGCAAGCAGATTGCAAGAGTACAGGAACGACCGCTTAGTGTGAGAAGGAAGACATTTTCAAGGGCCCACTTGTTAAACTTCCAACACCTATACTGAGGATAGTCATAGAGTTTCACTTCAGCAATTAAGATAGTTTACAGCAGTGTGAAAGTTCCTTTATTTGGTTTCTTTGCAAATGAATTCTTTTACATTCCAACACTAGGATTACTTTGGTGTTAATTTCCTTTGAGATTTTTTTGTTTAATTCTGCAAAGTTTCAATTGAGAAGTAAGAATAGGAATAGGAAAATTCCATACCACTTTTTATATTACCTGTGCTTTGTCTCTATGTTTACAAAACCCTGGGGTTGACAATTAAGTGTTGAAGGAGCTTACTTAATTGCAATTTCTGCACCCAACAATGGTGATCTCTTGACTAGGTAACTAGCAATCTCCACTACCTCTACCCAGAATTCTTGTCCTAACCTGACACCACTGAGCATGCTTCTTGCCCTTTCCATCAATGTCTTGTTCATTCTTTCTGCAACTCCATTTTTCTCAGGTGCGTATGGAGTAGTCTTCTACCGTGCTATACCACACTTCTTACAGAATTCTTCAAATTCCTTCTTGCAAAACTCTCCACCGTTATCTGTCCTCAACACCTTTATCTTCTTCTCTATCTGGTTTTCCACCAGAGCCTTAAATTCTTTAAACCTATCAAAGACTTCAGATTTCTTCTTAAGGAAATATATCCATGTATTCCTTGATAAGTCATCTATAAATTATACATAGTACACAGACTTACCCAATGATGGAACCTTTATAGGTCCAAACACATCACTGTGCACAAGCTCTAATATCTATTTCACCCTCTTACTACCAGAGGGGAAACTAACCTGATTTTTCTTCCCATGTACTCAATTTTCATAGAAATGAAAATCCAGAGAGCTATTATTCATACCTTCTACCATACCTTTACCATGAAGTATTTGAAGGCCCTTCTCTCCAATATGTCCAAGCCTTTGATGTCATAGCATGGTATTTTCTCCAAAGAAAACTAGATTTTCTGCTCCACTTTTAGGAACCATAGAACTCTTACACCCATCAACAACAGTGATACCTTGCATATTGTACAGAGTTCCAATCCGAACTCCCCACATCAATACCAGTGCTCCTCGAACCATCTTGCAGGTATCCTTCTTGAACACTGTTGTTTACACCTGCATCATCCGACTTGCTTACGAAAATCATATTTTTGGCCAAAGCAGAAATATGCAAAACATTCGGAAGTGTCCTAATCCTTCCACCTTGCAAAATAAACTTAAATTTTCTACGACCAACGATTTTAGCCTTCCTGTAATCACCTAAGAAGATATCACCACCATCATATTTCTCATACTCGCAAAACCACTCTCTATGGGGAGTCAAGTGAAAGGATGCACCTGAGTCAATCAACCATGCCTCATGATCTACATGTGTACTTGAAGAAGCCAAGTACACATCCCCATATTCATCTGAGGTGGTTTTTACCTCTGCAGAAGAAGCATCATCAGATCCCTTTCCTTTGTCAAGAGCTTTATATTTACAGTCTCTTTTGTAGTGCCCTTCCTTCCCGCATTTCCAGCACACCTTTACAGGTTTTCCTGGAGATTTACATCTCCCTCTATATTTAGATCTCCCACTCGATGACTTATTTTTGTTTATATTCTGGGACCTTACTCGTATAGACAAGGCATCACCATTTTGGCTCTCCATATTTTTCCATCCCACCTCCTCCATCAGTAAGGATGAGACTATTTCATCAAACTGCAAGGTCATTGCATTGCTACCTATTGCGATAACCAGACTACCCCACGAATCTAATAGAGAACACAACAAACTAATGCACTTATATTCATCTGAAATTTTAATATCAAGAGATAATAAATGACTTACCATAGTATTAAATGCATTCAGATGCTCTGTCACCGAGTCTCCATCTTTCATCCTCAGGTTATATAGCTTTTTCCATAGAAACAGTCTATTCACTAGACTTATATTGGTACAAAGTCCCTAACTTGTCCCACAAAGCCTCCGTCATAGCTTCCCCTGATACATTCAGCAATACTAAATCTAAGACACACAATCGTATTATGCTCTTTTCCTTACAATCCAACTTCTTTCATTCTTCATCAGACACTCATGTTGGTTTAGTACCTAGATCTACCATGATCCACTGATATTTATCCACTAACAGATCCTCCATCTTGAGTTTCCACAACTCAAAACTATGACCATTAAATTTCCTGATCTCTATATTTCCACTGCTTTCCATCTTATTTCACCACGAGAATCAATATCGCAGATCTCCCACTGAACAAGGTCTACCACAAGCCCAACAAAAACCCCTCAGCAACAAATGCGTCCCCTTGAAGCCAAAATAGTTCTGATACCAAATGTAGGTTTTAACCCCATACAAAAATTACCTGCATACAAATTGTAAAACGAAAAAAATAAAAAATAGCGAGAGCATAACACATGAAACAAATATACACAGAGATTTTCCCCTGGATCCAAAAAACGGGACCACCAGATTGATTTTTCATTATGTTCCTTTCAATGCTACAATACATATATATATACATGTCAAAGTATCCAATACCATGGACCAAAAACCATCGCACCCAAAACCATGTGCGAAAACCTTGCACAAACAATAGGTAGGTCCGCCCACCTAATATAGGGTCCAAACAAAAAAAAAACATTCCATGGGGTGTTGCCCCAGACCCCATAGATGGGGGCTAACCACCCCCCTCAAAGCCCTTGTGAGCCCCCCGCTGTGCAATCGGTGCAACGAAGGGGGGGCTCCGCCCCCCCTCTAACCCCCTAGTTAACTATGGGAGCTAGTCGTGGAAAGAATATAACACAACCCAACAAAGTTGGGGGAACTTATTAAGAAAGAAGAGGTGATGGAGGTTATACATGATAGTGAAAAAGAAAGAAGCCTAGGTTTGGAGGACTAGGGAGTGGAACTGTTTCACCATTTCTTGGATTTGATTATCTCTAATATTTTAGTTGTTGCGGAGGAATCATGCTTAAATGCATATATATCAGGGTCATTGAATGCTACTTTTATTACTCTTATCCCAAAGAAGGATCATCCAATTTCTTTAAATTATTACAGACCCATTTCTCTTTGTAATTCCTTATACAATATTATTTCAAAGCTAATAGTAATGTAGGTTAAGAAGACATTATCAACATTCATTTCTCCATAACAATTTGGTTTTTTAGTTGGAAGACAAATTCAATATGCAATTGGCATTGCACAGGAATCTATGCATTCTATCAAGGTTAGGAACAAGCGAGCTAGCTTGATAAATGTGGATTTGACAAAGGCATACAATTTTATAGATTGGGAGTTTTTGCAAACGGTTTTGTATCAAGTGGGCATCTCCTTAAGAAACATTGGATGGATTATGGGATGTGTACAATCCACAAATTTTTCTATCATTATTAACGAGTACCCACCCAAATTCTTGAGGGAATTCTGAGGTCTACGACAAGGATGTGGTTTATCGTTTCTCCTATTCATTCTGGTCATCAACTACTTGAGTCAAAATATGAGAGAGGCAAAAGAAAGTGGTAGCATCAAGGAAGTGAAAATTTCTAGGAATATGGTGTTTACTCATCTTATGTTTGTAGATGACTTTCTATTCAGGGGCATGAATGATAACGATGACTAGAATATTATTCACCAGATCATCTGTTTATTTAGTGAGGCATCATGCCTTTTTATGGCAAAAAACAAATCTATATTGATCTCGTAAAATATCAATGACCCAAGATGTAGGGAGATTTGTATTTCATTTGGGATCTCTGTGAATAATTTGGAAGAAGGAATCAAGTATCTTGGGTTCCAGCTAAAGGGAAATAGATATTACAACAAGGACTAGGCTTGGCTACTTGACATATTCAATAATAAACTCACATAGTGGACACATAAATGGTTGTCCATTGGAGGGAATTTGACCTTAGTCGGATCTATCCTACGAAATATTTCTGTGTACTAGATGTATATGTTTTTATTGTCTATGGAGGTTTGTAAAAAGATCGACGAGATTAGGGTGACATTCCTCTTGTATGGTACGAAGCTAAAGGGGAAGATTCATTTGGTAAGGTACATAGTTGAAGGGGAAGATTCATATGGTAAGGTGGAAGGCCATTGCAAGACCAATAGATTATGGGGTGGGGTATTCTAGATACCCATAATTTCAATTATGCCTTAATCATAAAAAGTATATGGAGGATAGCTAGTGACAATAGCATATGGGGGAAATAACCAGTGATAAGTACATGAAGGGACAAGGCCTCTCATCATGGTCAAGGACAGGGGTAAGAAGGATAAATGGTGCTTCATTCATATGGAGGAGCATGATGAAAAATTGTCACTAGATGTTGGGGAATACGAGATGGGAAATCGGGGATGGAAACATGGTGGAGGTAGGCCTGGATGTGATTAAAGGCCTAGAGGGAAATCACACCTTATCGGCTGCCCTTATTACCCTTTTGCATGAAAAGGGAATCTACAAAGTTGCACATATAGTTGTCAGGAACAATCAATTTATTGCACATCCAGCTTGGTTGAGAGCTATAGACATTGGTTTGATTGAGAACATGGCCATTAAATGGGAAGCATACATCACAAACCTATATGCAGTTGGTACATTCAGTAGAGAAGGTGAAGACCAATTGCAATGGGAAGGCCCTACAAAGTATGGGTTCCCAAAAGTTAAGGAAATATACAATAATCTTCCTTTAATGGAAAAATCCTTCAATTTCATTAGTTGGTACAAGGCAGCATGGGGTTGGGAGATACCTACGAAAATCCAACGCTTTGGGTGGTTGGTTATTCACAAAAGAATTCTCACTTGGGATAACTTATAGGGCATAGGTTTCCAAGGTCCTAGAATATTCTCCTTGTGCAGGATGCATGATGAGGAGGTTGATCATCTTTTCATTGGATGCTCATTCGCTAAGGATGTTTGATGTGTCGTGATGGCCATTCTTAAGTTGGGTCATTTGAGAACTCATATTTCTCTTGAAAAATTCTTTCTTATATGGTCTAAGGACATGCCTAACTACCATTCCCTCCCCTTCTATGTCATCTAGGCCATATGGATAAGTCGAAATGCTTGGTTGTTCGAACAAAAGGAACCGATGGTTTGGGAGGTGCTTTTAAAGATCAACACTTTTTTTTTAGATTGATCCAAAGAAGGCTGTGAAAAAAACAAGGAAGCATATTTACAAGAACATTAAGGGAATTTATCCCAAGGGTTTTATTGATGGGGCTAGCCAACAGAGAAGGTGTGGTTGTGGTGTTTTCATCATCCTAGAACTGGGGCACATTTACCACTTCTGGTGGTAGGGAGGAAGGGGGACTGATTGTAGAGTAGAGCTTATTGCTCTCTTGTCATGTCCCTTCTCAAATACATTTGTAATAGGGTGTTACTACACAATTTTGCACAATTTTGGCGAAGGAAAGAACCCATCATTTTCGACTTAGGGACTTAGGAGGAAACTCGACTTTATTTGGTTGCTAGTGGAATGTGGGGGCCACCCACATGGGATTTCGAATTGGCCCATTCAAATGGCTTGGAGGGAAAGTTGAATAGGTGGATGGAGGGGCCCAAATGAGGCTAGGGAGGCCCAAGGAGTTATAAGGAGGGAGAAACTTTGATTTTGGATTCATTCTTACACATTGCAATCAAAATTACTTGATTTTTCGCTCTGTTGTTTAGCTGAGTCAACCAATTGTTTAGCCATGAATCTCTCAAGCGGGAGAAGCAGCCTCTACTTCAGGGGACCATTCGTTCCTGCCCTAGAGAGGTAGTTCCATAAGTATTTTAGGAGTTCCGAGAGTGTGTTATAGCACTACCACTCAGGCACAACAGGGAGTGTGTATTTCTAGCTAGCTGGAGAATACACAGGGGGAGTTTGGAGCTATTAGTGATCAAACATTTGCCAAGAGAGTTAGAGGATTGGGAGAGAAGCAAAGGTACAACCTTTCTTGTAATTTTTGGAGCCAACATCCCAGATGTTTGAATTATTGGGCTTGGGGACACCACAAAGGGCCAGTCCACCAATTTCGTGGAGCTAAGGAGAAGGTGCCATAGGCCAGAAGCCCATCTGGGAAGTTAGGGGATTGATAGCAGAGGTCAACCCAGCACTTTGAGTCCATTTCAGGGAGGATTTACATGCAGATTCCAGTAGGCCGATTTTTGTAGTTGTAGATGAAGCTAGGCTCCAAGGGGGTCAAATTTCAAAAGTAAAAACCATTCAAACTCCTTCATGGGTTTTTTTTTTGGTTTTCTGAGAGGAATCTGTGGTTAAAGTTTCATAATTTTCTGGATGCTATTCAGGCCTGAAATCCTAATTCGTATAATAGGGCGAATTACTAGTTAGCTCAGGAATTCACACCATTTTGTGGGTTTGACTTTGGCTCAGAGATAGGCTAAACCCTTTTTGGGTTTTAGTGGGTTTTGGTTAAGGATATTGAGGTTAAATTCGCAGCCTTTTCTAAACATTGGAGGTGGCATTTCATGCAGTCCCTCTCCAGCCAACGGGGTAGTTTTCTATGTAGCGTGGAACATTAGCAGAGCAGCCATTTCCAGCATTGAGATCATTGTATTATCACCGGGGTTCTGTCATGCTTGCCATTTAGGAAAGCCTAGGTTCATTCCTCCATACTATTGTACTTTCTCCATTCATTAATAAAATGGCTCAGCTGGTTATTACTTCTAGATTTTTTATGAGCATTTGTTGATTGTTTAAAATTTATGTGTTGTAAATCATTTTTGCTTTGCATATCATAGTTTATTTAAGTCTTGAACATTACATTGGTATTCATAGCATGATATTGGCCTAGCTATGGGAAATTAGCCAGAAGATCATGGAAGATTTGGGTATGAGTGAACAGTGATGGGTGAAATCAGAGACAAACTCATGGCTCAAGGGAAATCCAGTATGCAAAAATCTTGGGGTAGAATTCATTGGCACAATGAGAGGTTGGCCCATTTGAGGAAGGTGACAGACCAAACCCATCCTCAGCCTTACAAAATAGACATTAGAGGTGAGCAGGCCATCGGGGTGCAGCCATCTACATTGTGTGGGGAAAGTCGACCAGATGAGGGCACCAGATCTACTAAAAAGGAGCAGACATGACAGAGACAGTTAGGGGGTGAGACCAGGGGGCGCTTTTGCTAGTGGAGACCTATCTTTAGATATCATGAGCCTAAGGAGCGGGTTGAGCATGATGTTGTGAACCCACAGGATGGTGAGGAACACATCGATATACCCAATGTGGAATAGGAGTCACCCTCATTAGAGACCTCTTTGATAGCCCCAGTTGACACCTTGGTGGAGAGGATAGAGCCTACTCACATAGAGCCATTTGTTAAGGGGCTTCCACCCATGGACAAGATGCCAATAGTTGTTGAGGTATCTTGAGTCGTGATTGAGTTTACAGGTGATATATGCCAATGATAGTTTGATCAGTTTCAAACCAACCTTCTAGCATTAAAAAGGAAGGTTTTATTAGTTCGAGAGGTGATTCTGCATCAGAACAAGGAGCTGGAGGGCATGAGAGTGGTTTGTGCCAAGTCCATGGCCAAATTGACTCATGTTGGGGAGCAATTGGATTCCCTGCTAGTGTAGCTATAGTGCACATTGGAGCATGAGAGCATCCCCTTTTGGGCATACATAGACAAGGTTGGCAGCATTGTTAGGTTAACTTGGCCCATTTGACAGAGGGAAATAGAGTTACCTAGACAGATTATATGTATTGACCAGGATAACAAGATGGGATGACCTAAGTTGCACAAGGTGTAGCACTCATATGCTAGGGTTATTCTATGTTTAGGAGTTCGTGCATTTGATCCCTCTCTTGGGGTTGGGTGGTGAGATATATGAGTTGGTACCTGGCGGAGTGGACTATGGAGATGATAGTGGACCCAAGTGGAGCTCAACAAGAGTTTCCAAGCACTAGGGATGCTGAAAGCCCTGACTGGCATTGGGATTTGGGAGGGACCACCTATCATTTCCCAGGTATACCGATTAAATATGACCTAAAGGGTATAGTTGACCTAACAGTCAAGCATGCACCTCCATTAGTAGATTTTAGCTCAACACCAATGGCCAACCCATTTTTGGGTAGACTCCTTGTGTTGTCTTGGTATGAAAATTGTACACAGGGTCTCAGGATGATTAGCATACTCTGGCAGGAGTTTTTTTGAGGAGGTGGCATTGGCAGGGCACCAGACAGTGCCTTTTATGGAGCTGGGGATTCTTCACATTTGTGTGAGACACAGGGGAGCATAACAGTGGTGGCATCGCTGCTGACACCTGGGGAGGTTCACTTCTTGGATCCATTAGGGAGGACTTGGAGGGGAGGTTACCTCATCAAAGATCATGTTGATGTGATAGTGGAGGTGATGATCTGGGTTGGATGCAGGCTAATGCATGTGGACACAACTTTATGCAATCTCATTTAGGGATGGTTAGGAGCATCTAGCATGGAGAAGTGGTCTTTAGATAGGCATGGAGACACATGGGGGTGTGTCGTAGTATGTTGGACTACACTACAGAGTGGAAGTGCCTCACATCGCATTGAGTACATGTAGGGAGTGACAGGGACAGTGACACAAGTGGGACATAGGACAATACAAGATGGCATACCCATAGCCGAGGGTATCTAACAGTGTAGAGGGGTAGGCCACGGTGTAGAGTGGCATGTCTAGGAGTACTAAGATGATCGGTGGTATGCAGGGGTGTATAGTACTACACAATGAGATCTTGGAGTGTTGCTTCCAAGGAGACCCTTGGACGGAAACATCGGGAATACCTTTGGGTGTAGTTCACCCAGGATCGATGGGGGAACAAATGAGCAATACTTGATGGTATCCACGGGGAATCACATGCTTGACCCTCTTCTACATCCCTCTCGGGAGCAGTCGATTTTGCTGTCAACTTTCTGCACTCTGGGCATGAGTAGCAGGGGATGAGGAGCTCACCCAAGATATTTGGGTGACACTCAACGCACTAGGGGGGATACTTTTTAGTAGTGGCATTATATTGGTGCGTTAGTTGATAGCCGTAGATTGGGGAATGAGCTGATCATTTATAGGGGTGGCATATCATTCATCACTAAGCCTACATCTAGGGAGCTAGTCCCTAGGGAGACACGTGTCACTCTTTTCTCAGGGCATGTCAGGACCAAGCATGAGTAGAGGATGGCAGGTACGACTAAGGTAGTTTCCCAGTATGTGTCCAGGCTCCAGACCTTATATTGGTACATTATCGAGAGGGCGGATCAAAAACCCATGGGAGATGGTTGGCAGGGTCAGGAGGGATCCACATACCCTTAGTTGATTACGAGTATCAGATACCCATCTTTTAGTTGCATTCAGGGGGTATCCCTTTGGCACAAGTGGCTTCTAGCAATAATCAGTACTACATAATGGTAGGCACAGGGCAGATTAGTATGCATCAAATTAATCCACGATATATGGATCCTATATAGTGATCACATGCAGGGACTAGAGATGACGGTCATAGGGATTCCATCGGTTGACAAAGCTATGCCGCAGCAGGTCTCGCTATGTAATGCAGGGATTCAGTTGATTGATAGATCACTCGTGATGAGAGGAGTCATGGCAGAGAGTGATATAGTTCACTCTTGGGATGCCACATGGGGGTTCACAAAGGGTTTCATCATATGGGGAGGTATACATTCTATGTTGTTTCACAGGTTCAAAGTTAGATTTGGATGGGTAGGCCTTGGTTCCATGGATATGCCCAGGCAAAATGTGTCTCGCCTCTTTCAGTATTCCACCATCAATTTCCAGGAGAGGAGGATACTAACTACGCACGATGGGGAGTATGACATAGTCAGAGTATGCAACGTCAGCATGGTGGCACCATTCTTGAACTAGTAGGGAACTGGAGCATCCCAGCTCTTCACAGCTCAATAACCTTTAGGGATGTGACAACTACTACATGGGGAGATCATATAGATCTTCCATTGGGTTTTACCGAGTCATTGATGGAGCAGGGGACTTATGGTACTTTCACGGGCAAGATATTGAGTGGAGTGAGAGGAGCTTCATGTTGGAGATGATTTTCTGGGATCTTAGTATTGAAGGATTCTTTCATATCAAGATAGTGCAAAGGTCTTGCATGATCCAGTGGCACAGCTAGGACCCTGGCACATTTTGCAGTCACAGTGGGGAGCAATAGTTAGAAAGGATGCTTGCCCAGGCATTGCTTGAGGACAAGAGATTTTTGGCGCATGGGGGATCTTGCCGGATGAGGATGACACCTCAGAGGGTGAGCATATTTTGGAGCACCTAGCTTTGAAGTTGCTTGAGGGAAAGAAATATTTGGGATCGGAGGAATTTCATGGTGGTGAGCACCAGTATTGCAGCAATAATTTTGCAACTCCTGAGGCTTCCTACTTTACTTTTATCAACCCGGTAGTTCGTAACAAACTTGGAAGCGACGGTATTGTATGCACAAGTACTAGCTCTTACTGCAGGCTATCACTTGATCAGCTGGCGCATGTTCGCTAGGAGCTTAAGCCAACTTCTATGAGTTCTTAGAAGAAGCTTTGACTGTGATGAAAGAAAACTGACTCTACAAGGGCTAATTCGTTTGTAGAAAGAGAAGAAAAACTGAAATAAAACGCAAACCTTAGCAAACCATAATTTAACTATTAACCCTACTTTTGCAAGAAAAGAGATGAAAACTGAAGAAATGAATGCCATTGACTACTGAAAAGGTAAATTGCATTTATTCAAGATACTTCAAAAAAGAAATGAGAAGAAAACATCTTTTTGTGCCTTTAAGTGTTTTTATGTGAAATTATTATGCTTGTGATTTATCTGGTTATGATTGTGCAGAGGGTTGGTGGCAAAGGAAGATGGAGTTGGTTGTTGCAAAGGTGGAGGAAGGTGTGGAGAGGTCCAAAGAAGCCCCTAGTACCCTTCTGGAGACTTCCATAATGATCGTACTTCGAAAATCACTCACAGGAAATCCTACAGGAGGAGGCCAAGAGCTATTTTTAGAGTTTTGAAGGTGGAAAAATGATGGGAAAGGGGAACTGAAGGCTAGATGAAGGTGTTGAGGTGTCTATAACTTTTCAAGGAAGATCAGGGACGAACGTGATGGTTGGATTTGTTCAAATGTCAAGAAATCAGCTCTATGGAGAAATGCAGAAATTAGGGCAGATTGGAAAAACATTGCGAATGAGTTGGGAAATCTATGAGAAGTGAGATGGTGCTAGTTGTGCTATGGATATATGGTGGGCTAAGATATCCTGCAATAGATCTACACATTTACTTATTAAAACTGACCAACAAAAGAACTAAAAACTAAAATTTCTCTAGCTTGACCTAATTTCTGACCTAAAAACAGAAAATGTGGAACAATACCTTATGAACAGAAAAGCATGCGAGAGAACAATGGGAAAAGAATAGGAAATGATCTAAGCAATTGAATCTGAACCAATATCAACCTTTCCAAATCAAAGTATCGCACTAGTAGTTGCATGGAAGAGAATAAACTGTGTTTTTGGTGGCAACATTAGTGCCTTGACCTCAAATCATAGTCCCAGGAAGGGAGAAAGGAGATCAGGGCCTGTTGTTGGCCTTTTTGTATCTTTTTCTATTACTACAGTAACTTACTTAAGTAACTTGAAACAAAAACAACTATACTAACCATTAAAAGCAACCTAATCTAACAAAGTAAAATGAATCTATGCAATAGAAATTAACTCATGAATGGAAGAAAAAACATATAAGTAAACAGTAGGAGGTGCTGGGAAGCTTGGGTTGGGCCCTAACCCAAGAGCTTCAACCCTCTGGAAGAGATCAGTGCTGGCTCAAAAAATGTTTCATCTTCATTATCAAAAATAGTAGTTACATTACATAAACTTTTCTCAAAAAGGGACTTGAAAATAAGCTGAACACAATGTTGCACATGGAAAATTTTAGGGGCTAATGTTCGCCCAATGGGCTAATTTTCCATGATTTTTCCACAAAAAAGATTCGCCAATTTCCAATTTTTATAAAAGACGATTCGCCCAAATTTTATAATATAAAATTATTTTACCTTAAAAATCGCCAACATTATATAGAGACTATATATAAAATCATTATAAATTTGAATAATTTAACAAATATATCAATAAGCATTTTATAGTTTACATATTAGGGATTAGTGAGATTCGCCAATGTTTTTAAACTTCAAGAAAAATTTTCATCCTTAAAATTTTCCTTGGTTGCACAAAAGTGTGAAAATCCACTAATAACTGGCTAACATACTGAGGCTCTAAGCCTCCTTATTTATACAAATGAGGACCTCCAACAGTCCTCCTAAAATCAAGGAACTCAACTTCCTAGAACTGAAGATAAACAACAGTCCTACTTTACTTGCTCAGCTGCCCCTTGGAATCATCAATGTGGACCTTTGTGCTCCGAGTTTCTGATGGAGGATTCAAGGGAAGGGCTCATAAATGAAGGAGACACCCCTCTACAAATCCTCTTCCCTGTTTTCCTTGAGTTTTGACTGCCATTTTCTCATAAATTCCTTGGCTTTGTCCAAACTTTTCCAAAAAATCTGCATAAAACATTTATTAGACTACATGGCAAAGTGACTAACCCAATTCACTCTATTAACATAAATATATTCAAAAACATGCAACAAAATAACGAAAATGGTGGATTATGTTGAAATAAGAGGCCGAATGAGCCCATATAATTACCCATTTTTGGGGCTCATCATCACCCCCCTGCTGAATGGGTTGCTCATCCTCTGAGAAACTAATCTAACTCTTCATCTTTAATGGCTCTAATAGATTCTCTGACATCCCAAGCCTCTGATGTGATTTCCTCATCTTTTTCTGCCTTTAATGCTGTTTCCTTCTTTGCTTTAGCTCCAACTGTGGTTGTGTCAGGTTTCTCCTCTGCTTTCGGTTTTTCTTCTTTTTCTTCTCCTAATTGAATATTCTATGCTTTCTCATGGATTTCCTTCTCAAGTTCCTCTTTCTGCTCCTCCTCTTCACTGTCAGATGGACTAAGGTCATCAGTGAGAGTTTTTATGTCATCTTCTTTAGTCATGTTCCTGAAAATCTCCCAGGCTATAAGGATTGTGTATGTGTGTAGGGCATCCTCCACCAGTAATTTAATGAGCCCATGGTGAGCCAGTTGGTCTGGAACCCCTGCATTCAATTTGGTGCTACATTCTATCAAAGATTGGAGGAGAAAATATGGAAGACTGAGTTTTCTAGATGCAGGTAGGTCCATTCCATATCTAAGTTCATGTAACAATCTGAAATGATAACATAGACTATACTGTATCTTCCTTCACAAGAGATATATTTCATGATCTGGTAGCTGACCTCTCCCCATGGATAAGGTATACTTGTCCTTCTGATCCCATTCTTACCCTCCACCGGATGTTCATTAGGCTAGAAAAAGGTCTTTTTAGCAACCTGTCCTAGTGGTTTTTCTTCTTTGCTCCAGGGGAGCCCAAGTGGAAGACCTATGATTCTGCTAATGAATTCTAGTGTAAGTTCTATGGTCAAACCCCTGAAACTTACTGTAGCATGGGTTTTTGAATGGGGTCTTAAAGATAATAAAAATTCCTCTATAACTTCCTCATCATACCCATGAAATTTCTCAAAGAAAGGCATCCAATTTTCCCTGGTAAAGAGGGCTACCACTTCTGGGTGTTCATACAATTTGGTGGAATTTAGAGGCTCCTTTCTCATAAAACCCCCTGTCATGATGTTCAGTGACTGTTGAGAATTCTCAGGTGAGGAGGAAGGCAGCAAATTTTCAAACCCGAAAATAGAGGAACAGTTGAGGATTTTTCTGGAACCAGAGAGAGTTTTTCGTGTTTCCCTTTTTTTTTTAAAACAAATTGTAATTTTCCTGCCTTTCAAACTCTACTTTCAACCTTAATTTACTTTTCAGGCTGTTTGAGGAAATCAATATCTTTTTCTTTTAGAAAAACATAGAGAGCAAGACAGTGTTTTTCTTTCACACAATAAGCAGACCACCCAATGCAAATTCACTATTTTACAGGCTTAATTTCCTATGGTTGCATCACTTCTTCATACAAGAGAATACCACAGAGGAGAAAGAGACAGACTTTCAGTGCAGAGAGTAAAATGGAGAGACTATATATATTTCAAAAAAAACACAGGCAGACTTGTGTTCTCACTTTCCCTTTCTTTTTCAACTCAGTACTTCATTTCAAATCCACCACCTTTTGTAGATAATTAACATGCAGAGTGGGTTGTCCGAGCCTACCTTCTTTCGAGCTCGAATTTGGCACAAAATCCCGAATTTTCCCTCTGCAGAGCTGCTCACTGGCCTTCCTATAGAAAGGCTCCTATAGACTGTGTTTCCACTCCTCTAGAGTGCGATAATTCTTCTGTAGAGCCCGATAAGTGGAAGGGTTTCGAAACTAGCAGGGAGCAACTGTTTCAAGGTTCTGAAGGTGGTAGGTGAGTTGTTGTAGCTGAGAACTCGTCGATGCAAATGAAAACAAAGGTGGTGGAGGCTTTGACTACAGTGTACTTAAGCTTATGGTGTTTTCTGCAGTGACAAGGTGAGGTGGCAGGAAGGGTATGTTATCCCCATCCAAACCGTTTGTCCATACTTCAGTGCCATTATGATACTTCATGCCACCTTCCCGCAATCACTTCCATCATTCTCGTTAAACGCTGCCACCACTACCTGTTTTGAATTTTTCTTCTTCAGTTCACTGAACACACATGTCGATTGCATCCACTAAACGTTGTTTGAATTGGACCAGTCTTGTTCGAACTAGATGAGGGTGGCCAGTTAGCTGGCCACCAATTTCATTTAATTGCGACCATCTCAATGGTTCATGCAGTTTCTCAATCATATTCATGCAACAGAGGAACAGGATTAGCAACTTACATGTTAGTCGCTACCGTGCTCTGCATGTTGAGACTTTGGCACTTTGTTCTTAGATTGCTGCTGTTGTTGACCACTCATGGCTTCTAAACTAGTGACTAGGTTATCTCATGCTGGTGATCTTCTTAATTAGGAACGACTCTTTGCGCCCTGTATACACCTGTGGCTACACTAACCTTGCCTCTGGAGCTTATTTTTTTAAATGGATTAGCTGTTATAGGAATCCTATAGGATTTCCTGTAACTGCTTCTCCCTCTAAAATTTTTGGTTGAGGTTTGAGCAGGGATTGAAGAGATAGTGAGGAAGGTTATGAAGGAAAAACAACCGGTATGCACTACGTAAGAAGCAAGTTAAGGATGTTGTTGTTTTATTCTTCATCATTGTTTTTAAAAAACAAAAGAAACAGAATTTCTGTGTTTTCTGTGCAGGGAAGAAAGAAGCGAGTGGAAATGTAGTGTTGCAGGGATGGAATGGAGAGTTAGGAGGATGAATTGTGGCAGGGAGGTCCAGAGGTCTTCTGGACAAATTTCTAACCCCCTGATTCTTTTCTGAACTTGATTTTGAGCTCTCTGTGGTTTCTACAGGAGCCTCCTTTAGAATGCACAGAGCTTCCTATAGGATGCAAAATTTCCAGAACAAGTGAGACCGGGTCTGGGAAAAGATAATGGTGATGGAGAAATGATCTATCAGGGGTGTATTCAGCCCAACCATGTCCTTTTTTCTGTTGTGACCTGTTACAGACATTTTTGTGCCTTACAGCATGAAGCATGAAATGTCCATAATCTAAGGGATCCAAAGTCCCTAAACATGTTGTTCCTACCCCTAGAGGAACAAGGTCAGCAAACCACAGCACTGAATAAAAGTTCTCCACCTGAAAACACTCAAAAACAAGGCAATTCTGGATCATGTCAACTGCTCCACTGAGCATCTGCGCTGAATGTCAACTGCTCCACTGTCTACCTGCGTTGAATGTCAACTGCAAAGAAGGCTACCTGCGCTGGGCGAGTTTGGACATGTGGCACAGTCATTCCTCAAGGTGTCAATGCCCAGGAAGCTTCCAAAATGACACTTGGATCAGGGAATTCGACTAGTGATGAGTAAGAGGGTCTAGATCTCCAAGTGGAAGCAAGAACCTCCAAGTGGACTCAAGAACTGAAGAATAACTGAAGTGAGAGAGGACACTAGTCAGCTCTCAAGCCGACTCATCCTTTCTCCAAAACTCCTATATATAGATCTCTCTCATGAGGTCTAAGGAGGCTGGAATCTTGTGAAAGTAAAGAATTGTTGTTGGTTTGAGTTTAGAACTATTGGGTGATTTGCTTTGAAGGAGGTGAAGAGGAGATTTCTTTCTGCTAGGAAGGTGATGCTGGATTGGGCCTTTTATGGTTGTATCACTTCCTGAACCTTACTTCTTCCATTAATAAAGCATTTGAGGTTCTTCTATATGCATGTGTCTCAATGGTGTATTGTTATACTTGTATATTTGATTTATTCTAATCCTTGAATCAATTATGAATGTATGCTTCTTGTAGTTTCCCTCTCTTGCCATTTTGCAGGATCTTGGTGTAGCTGGGCCAGTGAAAGAGCAAGGAGCTGGGGGCAAGCAACAAGGAGAGAAGATTGGATCAATCATTAGCGAAAGACATCGGTTAGTGGATCTCTTTCTCCCCTCTTTTACATCTCATAAAGAAGTAATATCATATAGCTTTGCTTTGATTGTTGCTAAGGAACTATCACCCTTAGAGTGGGATAGGGTCATTCCGTATTGGATACTTTTCCCAACAACAAATTGGCGACTCCACTAGGGATCGTATCTTGTTGGTTGTTTGTGTTTTTGCTATTCATTTCCTAAACACAGGGAGTACCGATTCGAACTGCATTTGGATCTTTCAAATGCAAAGTAGAGGGCAGCTACTCTAGCTCAGTTTCTGGGCATGTTTATGATTTGAAGAGCTGATCCACAAGGACTCTGAACAACTCTTAGTGATAGCTTTTCATCCTCCTTTTCATCCTTTAGTGTGTACTTGATTGATAGCTTTTGATTTGGCCAAAAACTGTTGATTTCTGAGCAATCTGTGACCCGGAAGCCAAGAGAAACGAGAGTTTCTCTCTTCATTGCAGGCACTGTGAAGGCAGTCTGCATTTCATTGCAGGTCCCGAAGGGGCTACCTGCGCTGAATGTCAAACTGACAGTGTTCTACCTGCGCTGAACCAGTGTGGCCTTGTGCAACTGGGTTTCTCTTCTTTCTGTTGCCCTGTTTTCATCCCTGTTTTTGCAGCCTGTTATCAGTCAATGTACCTATCTGAAACCACCTTTCTTTGCCACTATTCCGCCTCGGTTGTATAAAGAAACTGTACTTGTTCTTTATGTATTTCTTACATCATTTGCAGTTTCCCATAACGAAAGTGAACTAGTCTTGCTGTGGCCTCTTAGACCTAGACCTATGATAAGTGTCGTTCTGATCTTAAGAGTTAGTTTATTTGCTGTTCATAGCTGATTGAGCTTTTGCTTTCGTCATATGGTTTGAATTTATGTATTTCTAGTGTTGAAACAAGTAAATCTTAAGGTGTCTTTTGATTTTGGACAAAAGCTTGTTTGCTTTCACTTGAAATTGAATTCAAAGTTATACAACAGCTTTCTTTTTGTAGTACATCAACATTAAGAAATAGAAAAGAAATACCTGCATTGTGCATGTGCATTTTGACAGCTTGCATGTTGATTTAGGAAAAAGTGCATTAGTGTGTGCTCTATGATCTGTGTGAAAAGATGATGTCTTTCTTTTCCCTCAGTAGTTAAGATTTTCAAAGTTGAAAGATTGAAAAGCTTGCTTATCATCTTAGACTGCATTTAGGAGTTGTACCATACATCTCGTGGTGATCCATAAAGGCAAACTTCTAAACAAGATCAACTTAAAATAAATTGAATTTACATAACAACGCATTGAAACATAACGCAAACACATAGAGGTCTAAGCTAGAGACGTGTTCCGGCGTCGTTAAACGTGATATCTTAGCGTTGAGTGGTTGGGTGATTCCTCCACGGTGAAGCGATAAGTATCAATACGGACTTGTGCTCCCACGTACCGTCGCGTATATATTGGGAGACCCCTATAGGAACAAAGCCTTTATCCATAGGAAACCGTGTCGGCCGCCCTACTGATCGCAATGCAGTGAACACAGCATTCACGAAGATCGACCACCCGTACCGTAAAACGTATTCTGTGGTTTTGCGAAAGGTTTGGCACACCCTCTGCCTAGATCTCCAGAGCAGTTTCTTTTGGCCTTTTTCAAACTCTATAACTGAAAAAGTCCATCCGAGCATTTGTCACTTCGGGCTCGTTAAAACATCGAAGGAGACTAGAGTCATCTTTAGCTTTTTCTCGACTCTTAAAAAGTGAAAAAGCAAGTTGTGTCTAAAGCGTTGTTATAAAATTTATTTTAAACGGAACATAATCACCTCCTATTCCTGCGTTGATCTGTAGGTTGAGAATATGGAACGCCCCAACCAAGGAATTCCCCATGATGGAAATCCTAGTCCTTTCTCCTCTTGGGGAGAAGTTGGTGCGCCCCACATGGCCACATTGTCGCTTCCAGGACTGACAATTGGCCTACCAATTTGGTTATTCTCAACCAATGTAGTTCAGAACACCGTGGTTCCTGAACAGTCGAGTCAACAGTTAGATCAGTCTAGAGTTGCCCACCAGCCTTCTACTTCCTATAACTCTTCCTCCAATCCTTCATCTTCGCAAGGTAGAGCCGGCAAAAGCCAAGCTCCCATGGAGAAGAAGGAGAAGAAGAAGAGAGAGAAGAAGAAGAAGGAGCCTAAGGCGACTGGGGGCAAGCAAAAGACATCTGACAAAAATCCACACACAGCACAGACCGGGCCTAAATCGCCATGTGTCATATGTAGAGGAGACCACTTCCATAGAGATTGTCCCTGTATTCCCCGGATACTAAGGGACTGGTCCCCTCGTTTGCACAGTTCGGGAGCATCAACCTCTGATAGCCATGTTGAATGCTTACTGTCAATCAGCGAAAGTGAAGGTTCAAGACAAAGACAGGGAGCAAGATCCCCCTGCAGACTGTGTGAAGGCGATCACGCCATCCACAGTTGTCCCTTCTTAGACGAAGCGAAGAGAGTTTTGGAAGATCGTCCGGTTTCACCGTTGAGACTTCCTCCTGGATACAAAAAACTCGTGCCAAGTCCTTCGTTGGTTGAGAATACAGCTGGCCCGCTCAAGTGGTCAGCTGAAGAGTCAGTCATTGAAAATGAACCTACTGAATCCAGACCAGATGAAAGTCCAAAGGTCGAAACGGCAGTTGACCTGGTTCTCCCTTCGGAAGTTTCATCTTCAAATGACACCGTCACTGAAGATTCATCTTCAAATGACACCCTCACTGAAGAGAAGAAGGATGACACCATCCAGATTCTTTTCATCAACACAGACTCTGACGAGCATCAGGGCAATGCGCCCATTCCTTTATCGCAGGAAGGAACATCGTCAGGGTCATATCCGGCCATGTATTTGGTTCCACCACCAAGCAACCTGGTTGTGTCCTTTGATTGGAACCAACTAGGCAGACCCCGGTTGCCAGCCAATATACCATTCAGAATCATGGTCCAAATTTACAGAATGGTAATGGCTGGCACTATCATTGATGAAGGGGCATCTGTGAGTATCCTTTCCTCTGTTGCTTGGAAAGCACTGGGTTCCCAGGCGCTTTTGCCTGAGATAAGAAATCTCTCGGGTTTCGATAAAGGAACCAGTCGACCATTAGGGATCCTCCCCAATGTGCCCATTACATTAAAAGGGAAGGCCGTTCAAATGAAC
Source organism: Pinus tabuliformis (assembly GCA_031772625.1). Lineage (NCBI taxonomy): Eukaryota > Viridiplantae > Streptophyta > Pinopsida > Pinales > Pinaceae > Pinus > Pinus tabuliformis. The sequence goes on along the minus strand of CM062817.1, from coordinate 1,442,625,046 downwards.
GTGATGGTCGTTCAAGGACCCTTGGATTATAACCTACTCCTTGGACGAGACTATATATATTGCATGGGAGCAATAGTCTCCTCACTCTTTAGAGTAATGTGTTTTCCACACGAAGGAAGAATGGTCAAGCTCGTAGACCAACTTTCATTTCCGGGATCACGCATCGCAAATAGTCACATACCAACCCTGAATGGTCTATTCAATCAAGAAATGTCTCCACCCCCAGTCCTTCTTCCCGATGAGTGCGAGTGATTCGGAAAGATGGGGCTGGAACCCAGGGGGCATGCATCCTGGTCTGCTTCGGGCAGAGAAAACCTTGGGTATAAGGTAGAATTTCCGCGAGAGAATATGACTAGTCCGTACCCCGTCCGTGGATGGAAGAGGGGTTGTTCTAGAATAGGATTCTTTTGTCAAAGTTACGTGTTTGGCACCAGTCATTCACCCTTGTCTATTTCGGTAGACAGTGCCGAGGAAGTGTTTTGTTTGAAAGATTAACGAAACAATCTTTGGGTAACCAGAAAGAGGTAAGCCTCCCTCAATAACACAAATGTTTTGTCTTTGAGTAGTGTTCTTCTCTTGTCGCAAGTAGCTGCTCTCTTGTCGCAAGTAGCTGTTCTCTTGCGATCTTGCGAAAGATCTGTTAAAAGTTGGGCTGACGAGAAGACAAGTATCGCATAAGACCCGTTAAAAATAACGAGAAGACAAGTATCGTTAACATTAGACTGGCAAGACGACAAGTAGCTGTGAACACCCAAAGAAAAGCAGAGGTGGGAAGGAGGAGGGGCAGCCTTGAAATTGTATTTTATACCTGGGGGCATGCGACCCTTTTGGAGTGCAAGCAAAGAGCGGTTATTTATCTGTTTTTTGGATTAGCCATTTCTGAACTTGCATAAAGAAAGGATATGGAGTAAAGCTTAGTGAAGATGAAACTCCTTAAAAAATAGAGATCTCACAGGGGACATTTCTTATCTTATGACTGGTATATTCGAGCAGTTTTAGCATAAAGTTCATGCTCGTTAAAAAATAAACGCAAGATCCGAGCAGTTTTAACGCGGTCTTCATGCTCGTTAAAAAATAAATAAAAGCAGTGAGCAATGTTTCCTCCAGAGTTTAAGCTCATTTTTAAATAAAAAATGAACCTATCCCGGTAAATAACCGCTGTGATCGTAAATTTATCAGCCATAAAAGCCTTGGTCGTGTTTGCACCTGCCACCTCCACCGTCATTTGGCCGATCGTTCACCTCCATATGATTGTTTACCTATTTTGAGGAACAGCTGTGAAGAGTGATTTCACCTAGCCATCCTTGTGACACTGCCGTGATTGGAAAATTCCAACCTGTACCTGGAATCAGTTGCTATCCCTATTTATCACTCGTTCCTCAAAACACGAGTCTTCTTTAAGCTCTTTTCAACTGACTCGTAAAATATGAAAAGTTTGCCGAGTTTTGGCCTTCCAGCTCGTTAAAAGGACCGGAAGAGCTATCCCTCCTCTAGATTTTAATCTTTTTTGGACCTGAGGGATTATTGCACAAAAAGGTCGAGCGCTTGTTTTATTCGGCTCGTTAAAGTTATCGAAAACTCATCCCTTCTGTATTGTTTTATACTTTTTCGGACTTAAGGGATTAGATGACGAAAAAGGAATTTTGGAGTTAACTTTCCGTACCTTTTCAGACTCTCTAAAAATGAAAAGGACCGAGTTTTCCTTGTCGTTAGACTCGTTAAAATGATTAAATAGCGACAAACTTGTCTTTAGACGAGAACGAGTTTCCCTATCGCTAGGCTCGTTAAAACATAGCGATGGGCTTGCCCGAAGGGCAGGTTATAGAACAAGCATATGTTATCCTCCTCAAGCTTGACAAAAATAAAGAGGTACTGGTCAGAAATGACTGGGGAAAAATTGGGAGAACCTCAAAGCTTTAATGGTAGCAAGTCGCTCTTGAACATGACACTTTTCCTCCGTACCACATCGGGTTGGGTTGTTTCATTCACCGGTCTCATCACCATGGTCTCGCCAAACCATCCACATTTTGGGTAATGCTACCGATCCATCGCATCAGTGTCGTTATATGTTCAATAGATGTTGTTCAGAAAGAGTCAACCGTGTCCCATCCACTGCCATACATTATCCTTCATCCATCCATGACCGCCACCCTGAATCATATGTCACAGATTGTTTTCACCTCCATTAAAATCATTAGCTCCGTTCCGTGTCACTGATGTGGGATTCATTAAGGCCCTCCTTTGACGGATCGCTTCTTGTCGACTTCAGCTCATTATCCAAGAAGTTGATCTAGGAACAACCCTTTCAGTACTTTGAAGCTTGCATGCCTCAATGGCAAGTTTCTCACTTCCGGCGACAGGTATACATCAATGACCTTCGACCGAAAGATTTTGCGTGGTGTTCGACGCCAAGTCCTTTATTCACACCACGTGAATTGTACTGCAGTACCTTGAGGGTCATTATCATTATCGGTGATTCCTCTCGCGCTTGTTAACGGTTTACATCATTGACCGATAATCAAGCGATGTCTTTCCATGTTTGACTTCAGCGCAATTCTCACATGGATCGACTTGTACTTAGAGTGAAGATCGAACGAGTTTGAAGACCCCGGATCTAGTTTCAGCCATCCGGGCTGCGATATATATTCAGGAAATATAAAGACATTTGACATGTACATCATTGCAGCAGATGATCATCCTACTCAAAGGATGATAATTTTCACCAAAATTATCAGTCTACCATCAGACGATCGTCTGTTCTATGTACCAAAATGAATTTATAAAGCTAAGCATGGGAATGCCCGCCTCAGCTAGACCATGAAAGCAGAATGAATCATAATGTATTGTATTGTATTTTATTACAGGTCACTTCTCAGCGATTGAATGAACTTCGGATCCTCCTCATAAAGCATTTCACCCGATAAACGACCTCATACTTTAGGGGGCAACTGTTACAGACATTTTTGTGCCTTACAGCATGAAGCATGAAATGTCCATAATCTAAGGGATCCAAAGTCCCTAAACATGTTGTTCCTACCCCTAGAGGAACAAGGTCAGCAAACCACAGCACTGAATAAAAGTTCTCCACCTGAAAACACTCAAAAACAAGGCAATTCTGGATCATGTCAACTGCTCCACTGAGCATCTGCGCTGAATGTCAACTGATCCACTGTCTACCTGCGTTGAATGTCAACTGCAAAGAAGGCTACCTACGCTAGGCGAGTTTGGACATGTGGCACAGTCATTCCTCAAGGTGTCAATGCCCAGGAAGCTTCCAAAATGACACTTGGATCAGGGAATTCGACTGGTGATGAGTAAGAGGGTCTAGATCTCCAAGTGGAAGCAAGAACCTCCAAGTGGACTCAAGAACTGAAGAATAACTGAAGTGAGAGAGGACACTAGTCAGCTCTCAAGCTGACTCATCCTTTCTCCAAAACTCCTATATATAGATCTCTCTCATGAGGTCTAAGGAGGTTGGAATCTTGTGAAAGTAAAGAATTGTTGTTGGTTTGAGTTTAGAACTATTGGGTGATTTGCTTTGAAGGAGGTGAAGAGGAGATTTCTTTCTGCTGGGAAGGTGATGCTGGATTGGGCCTTTTATGGTTGTATCACTTCCTGAACCTTACTTCTTCCATTAATAAAGCATTTGAGGTTCTTCTATATGCATGTGTCTCAATGGTGTATTGTTATACTTGTATATTTGATTTATTCTAATCCTTGAATCAATTATGAATGTATGCTTCTTGTAGTTTCCCTCTCTTGCCATTTTGCAGGATCTTGGTGTAGCTGGGCCAGTGAAAGAGCAAGGAGCTGGGGGCAAGCAGCAAGGAGAGAAGATTGGATCAATCATTAGCGAAAGACATTGGTTAGTGGATCTCTTTCTCCCCTCTTTTACATCTCATAAAGAAGTAATCTCAGATAGCTTTGCTTTGATTGTTGCTAAGGAACTATCACCCTTAGAGTGGGATAGGGTCATTCCGTATTGGATACTTTTCCCAACAACATGACCCTCTTGCAATCTGCAATGCATTCAAAAGAAGTTAGTTTTTCTATTTTTTCTCTGTTTTTTATTTTTTCTTTTTCATTTTTTCTCTTTTTTTTTGAGACAGTTGGGGCACCTCCAGGAGGTTTTCACCCTCACTACCTGCCCTGGGCACCTCCAGGAGGTTTTCACCTAGGGATCTTTTATTCTCTTTTTCTATTTTTTTCTTTCTGTTTTTTTTTGTGTTTAGGGTGTGGGTGGAGTGGAGGCAGAGACCTGCTCCACTACCAACATTGTTTTACTCAGATTTTCAATGAATTCCTGCTTGGAGAGGAGCTTCTTGTAGATCTTCAACCTATGCCCATTAACGAGCATGGGTATGGCTTCTTCATCGACGGTCTAGATCAGAACTGAACCATTGTCATTGCATTTTTCTACTGTGTACGGTCCCAGCCATCTTGTCCTTAGTTTTCCCTTGAAATCTTTATATCTTGAATCATACAGCAGCACCCAATCTCCTTCCTGGAATTGTTTTTCTTTTAGGTGTCTGTCATGCCATATTTTCCTTTGAAGTTGGACTAACTCTGAGTGGAGAAGGGCCTGTAATCTCTATTCATCCAATCCATTTAGCTGAAGTAACTTTTCCTTTTGTGCACGGCTGAGATCTAGGTCCAGTTGAGCTACCATCCTTAAGGTGTTATATTCAAATTCTATTGAAAGCAAAGCCTTCTTCCCATAGACCAGCTTATAGGGTGTGAACCTTGTGGTGGTTTTCCAAGTAGTGTTATAGGCCCAGGTGGCCTCAACCAATTGATCTGCCCAATCCTTTTTGTTGTTGCTCACTACCTTGGTCAAAATTCCTTCCAAAGCTCTGTTAGTGACTTCCACCTATCCGTTCGCTTATGGATGATAAGCGGTGGAAGTTTTGTGCTTAATTTTGTGGTGTGTGAGCAGGTCTTCAATCGGATTGGATGTAAACTGAATCCCTTGATCTGTGACTAGTTCTCGTGGATATCCAAACTTGTAGAATATGTTCTCCCTCAAAAACTCAGCTACTTTTTCTTTTGTTGCTACCTTGATCGCCTTTGTTTCTGCCCATTTTGTCAGATAATCAGTGCACACAATGAGGTAATATTTTTGTTTTGAAGGAGGGTTGATAGGACCCACAAAGTCCATGCCCCACTTCTCAAATGGCTCGAAAGTCACTTGAGTTTGCAGGGGCATCTCATCCTTTGGAGTAGATTTCCCCATCCTTTGACATCGGTCACATTGGCTGATATATCTCCTGACATCTTGATGAAGAGTGGGCCAATAGTAACCTGCTTGTAGAATTTTGAAGGCGGTCCTCTTTGCTACAAAATGGCCCCCACAAGGCCCATCATGACAGGTTAGGAGAATGTCAAAAACTTCCTCCTCCCTGACACATCGCCTCAAAATCTGATCTGGACCAAGTTTGAAGAGATTGCCCCCAAGCCAAGTGAATGGAGCACTTTTCCTCACGATCTTACTTTTCTCTTTTGAGAATAGGTGTGGTAGAAACTTTGTTGAAACCAAGTAATTTGCTATATCAACAAACCATGGAGAGAGTATTGAGATAGAAAATAGGTATCCATCTAGCATTTGATCATCCACCATTCCTTCTTCACCTGTAGGAAAATCTAATCTAGACAGAAAATCAGCAACAACATTTTCCTTACCTGGCTTATCAATAATGGTTAGATCAAATTGTTGCAATAAAAGTAACCATCTAATAATATGAGAATTTACATCTATTTTGTTCATTAAATACCTAATTGTAGCATGATCATTGTGTACGAATGTTTGATAGCTAGTGATGTAGTGTCTGAACTTATTTAGAGAATGGACTACAGCTAGGAGCTCCTTTTTGGTTATAGTGTAGTTTAATTCTGCCTTGGACAAGTTTTTACTTACAAAATATATGGCATAAAGCAATTTCTCATCAACTTGCCCTAAGGATGCTCCTATCGCTTTGTTCGAGGCATCTGTATGAATGTGGAAAGGTAGGGCCCAGTTTGGACCTCTCAAAATTGGGGCAATCACTAGTTTACTTTTCAAAGCATCCAGAGCCTCTTGACAGTTGTCAGTCCATATGAACTCAGCATCTTTCCCCAAAAGACAAAACAATGGAGAGGCTAGCTTACTGAAATCCTTAATGAATCTTCTATAATACCCTACTAAGCCTAGGAAACTCCGAACATCTCTTACCTTTTGAGGAGGTGGGACCCTTTGGATGATGGAAATTTTGTTGGGATCCACTTGTAATCCTTGCTGAGAAATTATATGACCTAGCACGGTCCCTTCAGTCATCAGGAATTCGCACTTTTCAGGATTGAGGGACAAGTTCATTTCAATTCACTTGGCTAAAACTTTTCCTGGGTTAGTCAAAGCTTCCTGGAAGTTAGAACCATAAGGGGTAAAGTCATCCATATAGATTTCCACTGAATCATGAACCAGTTTAGCAAATATACTCAGTACTGCTCTCTAGAAAGTGGCAGGAGGATTGCATAACCCAAAAGGAAGGACACGGTATGCAAAGGTACCCCAAGGATAAGTGAAAGTGGTCTTATCTTGGTCTTCCAGGCTAATTTGGATCTGGTTGTACGCGCTAAACCCATCTAGGAAGGAGAAGACCTTCTTCCCTGCCAGGCCATCTAACACTTGGTCTATGAAAGGCAAAGGAAAATGGTCCTTCTTGGTGGCCTTGTTTAGTTCTTGATAATCGACACAAATTCTCCACTTCCCATTTTTCTTTGGCACTAGCACCAAAGGAGAGACCCATTCAATGTCAGAGATAGGGTAGATGAATCCTGCATCTAGCAACTTTTGCAGTTCTTCTTTGACAATGTCCTTGAGGGCTGGATTCATCCTTAAAGTTGCCTCACTGGTTTACAATATTCTTTAATGTAAATGTGATGAGTACAGACTGAAGGGTGGACTCCCTTCATCTCCTTATAGCTCCAAGCAAAAGCATCCAAGTGGTTTTTCAATAAGCTACACAGTTCTTTCTCTTGAGAGGTGGATAGGGATGAGTTGATCTTTAAGGTTCGTTCTGGGATGAATTCCACATTCTTAACTCGGAGACAGGTCGGATCAGCCACACAAAGATCAACTAAGGGATTGGCTTGGGTTTCTTCCACCAGCTCTTCTAATGGCAACACATTGGGGGGTGGATTCTGAATCAAGTTTTCAATAAGATCATCCTCGGTTTGTGGGCCCCCCACGGTAGCTTATACTGTACACAATGGTTCGAAATATACTTCATTCTCATCTTCCTCCTCCAACTAGAGAGGTAAATCATCTTCTAACAAAGGTTGGGCAGGAGGATATAGGACTAGCTACTTGGACATATACCCATTCTTGATTTTCATGTTCCCAGCTCGACAACTAATGTAGGCATCTAAAGTAGCCAACCAAGGTCTTCCCAGGATGAGAGGATACCCAGTGAGCTTTTCCTATGGCTGGAGAACCACGAAATCAGCAAGGTACTCCCAAGAATCGATGGAGACCATTACATCTTCCACAATCCCCTCAGGGGTCATAGTGGAGTGGTCTGCTAACTACAGTACTGTTGTGGCCTTTCTTAGGGAGCCCTAAAGGTTGAGCTTAAGCATAGTGTCCTTGGTCATCACATTAATGGCAGCCCCTAGATCAATCAAGGTATGGGGGATTACGGTGCCACTGATGTGGACATTGACTACAAGACTTCTAGGGTCTAGATATTTCGAACAGATCACCTGCCCCAGCATTAGGTTGGACAATTGTCCTATGACATTGATGGTTGGAGCATCTCACCTACGCCTACCTGGGTGCCTGAAGCACTTCTCCTTGATCATTTTATTATATATAGGCACATCCTTTATGGCTTGGAGAAGTGGTATCCTTACACATAACTGTTTTAATTCTCCTAGAAGTTCAGTTTCTTCTGGGGTTAGTTGTGTGGTTCCAGTGAATCTCTCAAGAAAGGGTGGAATGGCTTTTGGTTCACTTTCCTATTTTTCCTCATCCTCCTTAGGGGGAGGTTGGTTATTTGGGAGAACCTTCCCAGATCGTAGGTTAATCTCATGAATATCCACAGCATAGGTTGGGCATGATGTTTCTCCACTATATACCTACTAGGTCTATCTGTTATTGGGGTTCTTGTTCGGTTGAGAAGGTATTTGACGTTGCCTTGGTGGAGCAGGATGTAATGGTTGTGGTTGAATAGGTGGTGGAGGAAAAAGAGTGGGAGGAGAGTTGTATTGGGGCCTTCACCCCTGATGTGGTGCATTCCATTGAGGCTGTGGCTGAGCATAAGAGTGAAACGAATGAGAAACTGATTGGGCATGGTATTGAGATGGATATGACCAAGGAGGGGGTGTGGACCAGGAAGGATGAGCAGGAGGACCCCAAGAAGGCATGGAAGTGGCTTTATTGGGGTTGTAATAGGTCTGGGATGTCCCTTGCATTCCTTGCTGGTAAGGTCTAGGCCCATGTGGCCTCCTTTGGTTCATGAAATAGAGTGGTTTAGTGGCTCCTTCGGCCCCTTGATATGCAGCTTTAAGTCTGGGCAATGAAGGACAAGATTTCTAGAATGGTCTTCTTCACAGACTAAACACACTTCTATAGAGTTTAATGGACATTCGTTCTTGGGATGCTTTCTAGTGCACCTGGGACAAAAGATGGCCAAAGTCCTCTCGGCTTCCTCTTGTTTCCTTTTGATATGCAAGGTATCCATTTGCATGGCAAGAGTCTGCCTCATCTCGCTCTTGAAATCTTCCAGCCGATTCTCAAGTTCGCTTCTAAGGGAGGAACTAGATCAGGATGTAATGGCTAAAGGTTGACTTCCCCTACCTCTCTTTCTGGTTGACCTAGAATGGTTTCTAAACACAGTCTTTATGTCATCATAAGGTAGTTGGTAGATGTCTCCCCCAGCCAACAAATGGAGGGTATCTAGAAGGCTTTCAGGGACTCCTCTAAGCAGGACCAACTTCAGAGATTCAGGGTCAAGTTTGCACCTGACCCTTTTATAACTGAGCTGAAACCTCTCTTCATAGTCTTCTAAGGACTCATCACTTCCCATGGTCATTCGAAAGATTTCTTCCTTAGTATCCTTTAATCTATAGTAGTCCCGATATTTGTCGTTAAAGGCTTGCTGCATCTGAGCCCAAGTTGTGATGTTGTTTCTAGGTAATCCCATGAACCAGTGCAATGCTGCATCCTTGAAGGTAGAAGGAAATAGTTTCAACTTCTGCTCATCTTCTGCATAGTCATAGGTTTGACAGAGAACAAAAAATTCAAACAAGAAGGTATCAGGATCTTTAGTAGTCAATCCATGGAAGTGAGGTAAGGTTGAAGGACTTATGTTTTTCATTTTAGTGTCCCCATTGGTCTCCCGGATAGGAAAGGCACCTTCTATTCTTTCCCCATTTCCTCTAACGTTTATGTTTTTAGCCATGGTCTTAGGAGGAATGGTTTCTTGCTCTTCTATTATAGGATCTTCATATATCTCTGGAGGTTCACCTATAAGTTCTTCTAGATCACTTCCACCAAAGAAGAGAGAAAGGTGACTTAGTGATGTGGTGGGGGTGTTGGGTAGGAATTTTCCTGAATTGTCTCTGTTCTTACGAGGCATGAAAGGAAATATCTTTTTGGGTGATTTTTCTTTTTTCTGCTTGTACCTGCAAAACTAAAATGGATTGAAAAACAAATTGCAACTAACTGAAATGAATCTTGCTGAAATGGAGATTGTAGAATTGAAATGAAAGTAGGAGATGACTAATCTACTTTGCTGGAATGGAAATTGCAGAACTGAAATGAAAGCAGGAAATGACTAATCTACTTTGCTGGAATGGAATTTGCAGAATTGAAATGAAAGCAAGAAATGCCTAATCTACGCTTGCTGAAATGAAATTGTAGAATTGAAATGAAAGCAGGAAGTGCCTAATCTACGCTTGCTGAAATAAAATTGCAGAATTGAAATGAAACAACTACTCTACTTTTGCTGAAATAAACTACTTAGCAGAATGTTCTGGTAGAAAATAGAAGAAAGCAGTAATCACAAAATACTCTGATGCTTCCCCAACAATGGTGCCAAAAAGTGGTGAGCACCAATATTGCAGCAATAATGCGCAACTCCTGGGGCTTCCTACTTTAATTTTATCGACCCGGTAGTTTGTAACAAACTTGGAAGCAATGGTGTTGTATGCACAAGTACTAACTCTTACTGCAAACTATCACTTGATCAGCTGGTGCAAGTTCGCTAGGAGCATAAGCAAACTTCTATGAGTTCTCAGAAGAAGCTTTGACTATGATGAAAGAAAACTAACTCTACAGGGGCTAATCTGTTTGCAGAAAGAGAAGAAAAACTGAAATGAAACGCAAACCCTAGAAAACCCTAATTTATCTATTAACCCTACTTTTGCAAGAAAATAGATGAAAACTGAAGAAATGAATGCCATTAACTACTGAAAAGGTAAATTGAATTTATTCAAGCTACTTCAGAAAAGAAATGAGAAGAAAACATCTTTTTGTGCTTTTGAGTGTTTTTATGTGAAATTATTATGCTTGTGATTTATATGGTTGTGATTGTGTAGAGGGTTGGTGGCAAAGGAAGATGGAGTTGGTTGTTGCAGAGGTGGAGGAAGGTGTGAAGAGGTCCTAAGAAGCCCCTAGTAACCTTCTTGAGACTTCTGTAGTGATCGGACTTCAAAAAATCACTCACAGGAAATCCTACAGGAGGTTGTAGGGGATCTACAAGAGGAGGCCAAGAGCTATTTTTAGAGTTTTGAAGGTGGAAAAATGATGGGAAAGGGGAATTGAAGGCTATATGAAGGTGTTGAGGTGTCTATAACTTGTCAAGGAAGATCAGAGATGAACGTGATGGTTGGATTTGTTCAAATGTCAAGAAAGCAGCTTTATGGAAAAAACGCAGAAATTAGGGTAGATTGGAAAAACGTTGTGAACGAGTTGGGAAATCTATGAGAAGTGAGCTGGTGCTAGTCGTGCTATGGACATATGGTGGGCTGAGATATCTTGCAAGATATCTGCACATTTACTTATCAAAACTGACCAACGAAAGAACTAAAAACTAAAATTTCTCTAGCTTGACCTAATTTCTGACCTAAAAATAGAAAATGTTGAACAGTACCTTATGAACAGAAAAGCACGTGAGAGAACTATGGGAAAAGAATAGGAAATGATATAAGCAATTGAATCTTAACCAATATCAACCTTTCCAAATCAAAGTATCACACTAGCAGTTGCATGGAAGAGCAAAAATTGTGTTTTTGGTGCCAGCAGTAGTGCCTTAACCTTAAATCATAGTCCCAGGAAGGGAGAAAGGAAATCAGGGCCTGCTGTTGGCCTTTTTGTATATTTTTCTGTCACTACAGTAACTTACTTAAGAAAATTGAAACAAAAACAACTATACTAACCATCAAAAGAAACCTAATCTAACAAAGTAAAATGAATCTATGCAATAGAAATTAACTCATGAATGGAAGCAAAAACATATAAGTACACAATAGGAGGTTCTGGGTAGCTTGGGTTGGGCCCTAACCCAAGAGCTTCAGCCCTCTAGAAGAGATCAGTGCTGGCTCAAAAACTGTTTCATCTTCATTATCAAAAATAACAGTTACATTACATAAAATGTTCTCAAAAAGGGACTCAAAAATAAGTTGAACATAATGCTACACAAAAGTGCGAAAATCTACTAATAACTGGCTAACCTACTGAGGCTCTAAGCCTCCTTATTTATACAAATGGGGACCTCCAACAGTCCTCCTAAAATCAAGGAACTCGGCTTCCTAGAACTGAAGATAAACAACAATCCTACTTTACTTGCTCGGCTGCCCCTTGGAATCATCAATGTGGACCTTTGTGCTCCGAGTTGCTAATGGAGGATTCGAGGGAAGGGGTCATAAATGAAGGAGACACCCCCCCTACAAATCCTCTTCCCTGTTTTCCTCGAGTTTTGGCTGCCATTTGCTCATAAATTCCTTGACTTTGTCCAAAATTGTCCAAAAAATCTGCATAAAACATTCATTAGACTACATGGCAAAGTGACTAACCCAATTCACTCTATTAGCATAAATATATTCAAAAACATGCAACAAACTAATGAGAATGGTGGATTAAGTCAAAATAAGAGGCCGAATGAGCCCATATAATTACCCATTTCTAGGGCTCATCACATGTCCCTTCTCAAATACATTTGTAACAGGGTTCTGCTACACAATTTTTGCTAAGGAAGAGAACCCATCATTTTCGACTTAAGGGCTTAGGAGGCAATTCGACTTTATTTGGTTGCTAGTTGAATGTGGGGGCCACCCACATGAGATTTCGAATTTTCCCATTCGAATAACTTGTAGGAAAGTTGAATAGGTGGATGGAGGGGCCCAAATGAGGCTAGGGAGGCCCACGGAGTTACGAGGAGGGAATAACTCTCATTTTGGATTCATTCTTATAGCTTGCAATAAAAAATACTTGATTGTTTGCTCTACTATTAAGCTGAAGCAACCTGTTGTTTAGCCACAAATCTCTCAAGAAAAAGATTCAACCTCTACTTTCGGGGACCATTTGTTCCCTCCCTAGAGAGGCAGTTCCATAACTATTTCAGGAGTTCCAAGAGTCTGTTACAGCACTACCACTTAGCCACAACAGGGAATGCATATTTCTGGCTAGCTGGAGAATATGCAGGGGGAGTTTGGAGCTATCAGTGATCAAGAATTTTCCGAGAGAGTTAGAGGATTGGGAGAGAAGGAAGAGGTCATCATTTCTTTTGATTTTTGTATCCAAAAGACCTAGCATCCCAGCAGTTCAAATTACTAGGTTTGGGGACACCACATAGGGCCAGTCCAGCAATTTCGTGGAGCTAAGGAGTAGGTGCCATAGGCTGGAATCCCATTCGGGAAGCGAGGGGATTGATAGCAGAGGTCAGCCCAGCACTTTGGGTCCATTTCCAGGAGGATTTATAGGCATATTCTAGCATCTCGAGTTTTACAGTTGCAGTTGAAGTTGGGCTCCAAGGGGGTCAAATTTCATAAGTCTAACCTAGCCAAATTCCTTCTTGGGTTTTTCTGGGTTTTCTGAGAGGAGTCTGTGGTTAGAGTTTCAGAATTTTCTGGATGTCATTCGGGCCTGAAATCCTAATTCTTATAATAGGGTGAATTGCAAGTTAGCTAGGGAGTTCACTCCATTTTGTGGGTTCGAATTTGGCTCGAAGATAGGCTAAAACCTTTCGGGGTTTTTGTGGGTTTTGGTCAAGGAGCTTGAGGTTAAATTTGCAGCATTTTCTGAGCATCGTAGGTGGAGTTTCTTGTAGTCTCTTTCCAGGTAGCAATGTAGTTTTCTAGGTAGCATAGAACATTAGAGGAGTAGTCATTTCCAACATTGAGATCATTGTATTATCACCTAGGTTCTGTCACACTTTCCATTGAGGAAAGCCCATGTTCATTCCTCCTACTGTTGCACTTGCTTCATTGATTAATAGAAATGGCTCAACTGGTTATTACTTCTGGAGTTTTTATGAGCATTCGCTGATTGTTTAAAATTTATCTGTTGTAAATCATTTTTGCTTTTCATATCACTGCTTTTTTAAGTTTGGAACATTACAGCTCTTGGGTGTTATCACCTTCGCTTAATGGCTGGGGTTGGACAACATTTATGTACATGGAGACGCCACAATAATTATAGACTGAGTCAAAGATTACACTCAATTCAACCCTCATATTTTTTCGAATTGGATGAGATGCATAAGGAATCTAGAGCCCTCCTTCCAGAGCATTACCTACACTCACATCTATAGAGAACAAAATCAGATTGTTGATCTTCTTTCAAAAAGGGGAATACAGGTAAATATTGGGTGAAAACATGAAGTTGGGTTACACTTTTGTGAGAAACACCTCCGAAAAATTCACAATCTCAATTTTTCGGTTGGAAACAATTACTTTCGGTCGAATTTTCTAAATTTATTTGGCCAAACACAATTTTTTCTCAGTTAAATTTTATAAATTTATTCAGCCAAACTTTTGGTTGTTTAGACTAATGTCGACCGTTAAACATAATCTTTGCCTAAGTTGAAAAAATTGGCAAAAAATAGTTTGGCCGAACTATCCTGTTTTTCCATCAATTAATCTATGTTTTCCAGGATGGTCTAGTTCGAATACCCATGGATTAGTTGTTTTCTCACTAGCTTTGTAAAGTTTAGGAAACACTAGTTTTCTCGAAGCTTCTCACTCATATTTTTCAAGGAGAAAATGTTACAAGCACACAGATGGAGGGGGTCTCCTAATATGGGGCAAAGAAACAATACCCAGATGTTGGATTCAATAATGATTTCCTTAGGAAAGCTCATTGCAAGAAGTAATGAGGCAAACCCCAACCTTATCGTTATTTTAGATATACGACAGACCAGACCCTGCTGCGAAGTTTTCTGCTATGTTGATTTTTGAATGTGGTCTGTCAAGCATGGTGAGGTTCGTTCATAATTTAAATTTACTGCTTTGTTGAGCATGGTTGTCGAAGCCCTACCAAAGCTGAAGCCGAGCGCTGTGAGGTTTATTCGTAATTTAAATATTTTTTACAAGAATATTTTAATTGGAATTTTTTATAATATTTATTGTTTTTTTGCAACTTGGCACCAGAGGAATTTTGGTCGATTGCACTCATCCCTGATAGCTTTCTCAACCTCCTATCCAGACCAAGTAATTCGCCCAAGGCTTCTAATGAACTATCAATTATGATGATCATGAATTCACAAAAATCTCTCTACCCAAAATAAATTTCAATGAAGACATTGATTATGATGATGTAGAAGCTTTATATTGTGAAAAGAGGCATCCCGATGCTCCATTGTTTGCAGAACACAGAAGTGCATGCCATAATTTTTTCCATGTAATTGTCCAACTTGTAATGATTTAGTTTTCATTTTTCAGTTTCCATACCATAATAGAATAAATCTCGGCTTCTTACAAGAAGTCCAGATTGTCTAAGTTTAATTGTCCAACTAGTTTTTGAAAATGTTGTGATCTTTGAAATCGATATTCCTCTTATTATATTTTACTTGCACTTGCAACACCATAGCATTCCAAGGGACTGACATTCAAATTAGCTTATTAGATTTTACAAATACTTTGGGTAACTTTTCGTTGAACAAAACACATTTATCTAAACACCGGTAAATATATGTAGTCCATCTCTTGATAAATCCATTCGTGAGCAACTTATGCATTGAAAACCTTAACATTATTGTCAGTCATCCTAATTTTCGAAATAATATTCGAAAATTTGTGGAATAAGAGTAAGTTCAATTTTTAGGGTCATTTTTGTCACTCCAATTCTTGACTAGTTTTAAATTGAATATTCTGAAATAAACAAAGGAGATTCGAATTTTGGATTCTCTTCAAGGCCTGCTTTGATGTCTTGAGAATCTTCATTCTCCATCTCTTCCCTTATTTTTTCATTATTCAGTATTTTATTCATGTTGTGGATGTATTGCTCTAATGCATTCATTAGTTCCCTTGGTTTTTCATTATTCAGTATTTTATTCATGTTGTGGCTGTATTGTTCTAATGCATTCATTAGTTCCAGTGTTTCTTTCCAGTCTTGATATTCACTTTTTAGTTTCTTTACCTCTGCAATCATTTTGGAAATCTCATCATCTTATCATTTTTGCAGAATTCTACATACGATTCAACATTTTAGGGTAAATAATTTCCATCACTATAAACAAGTTTGACAAAATTATCCATTGTTTGGGGAAATTGGTTTCTATAATTATAATTCCTTCACCTTCTACATTGGTTATCTTCTTATTCTAACAGGGAATGGAAAAAATGAATGAACCTTGTTAACGTAATTAATGATTAGTTGGAGATTTGATTAGTAGTAGGTTTATGGCTTATCCATCTCATCAACATAAAGCTTACACCAAAAGTTTAAAAATGTAAATACCATTATAACTTTGTCAATGCTAAGTTTAAATCTTATCCACTGCTAATCATCAGAAGGCATGATTAGATATCTTTGTTTTCACCAGAAGGCATGATTAGATATCTTTGTTTTCAAATGTGGCACACTGCTTGGTTGCTTTTGATGGCCAGATCATTGCCCATCAATGGGAAGCAAGTCCAACTCTGTTATCTCTAGCTCTATTAAGGAAAATTAATGCACCTCTACTGCTTGATGTTCAAACCAGCTCACTAATTTTGTTAAGCCAGTTTCAATATATATACTTTGTCTTATAACCAAAGTCATATCCAACTTATAAACCAGTGAAAAATTTGCCCATTCATAGATCCTTGTATTGATAGTCACAACACAGAGCCTAGGAATGTATGGTTTCTCTGTGTATTGGTGCATTAGGATCTAATAGACCAAGAGATGGATGTAGCATGTGGTTTGCACAACGTTGTACGATTTTGTTACCCACTGATTCTCAAACTGGGAAAAAATTCATGTTATGTCATGTAAAAAAAACAATGCAATTTGTGGTTTTGAATGTGCAATCACAACAATTGTATATTTGTCCATAATTTCATACATTTGTTTATTCCATCAGCTGAGATGCCTGACACTTTGTTATGATGTAGTCTCATTCTTTGATATTGGGTCTTTCCCCTTCATAGATGTCTATTAGCATTGAATCCTGATTGTCAGCTACAATAAAGTAGTTGTAGTACAGTAACATCTCTCAGCTAAAAACATTACCCTGTAATATATAACGTGTAACCAGTATATACAAAACTCTATTGAGATTTATGCAATTCAGTTTGAGAGTTAGAAAGAAATACAATGCATATCAATGAAACGATGATTTATAAATATCAAATTTATTTGATATAATCTATCATGGTGCTGGTTAAGAAGTGACAGTTGAATTTTATATTTCATTTAATGTATCGTTTTTCATTTTGAGCTTTCCAGTTCTCTGTTTTTATTTTTAAATAAAATTAGACTGTGTAAGTATTTAAAAAAATATTGTAAATGACCCATTTAACCAGGTCACTCGACAATAATAATTTCAAAGGACAATAATATTATCAATGCATATTCCCTCAATGTTACCTCTAGCTCAGATTCCCCCAAATCATTGTTGTCACATTATCAATTTCAATCCTCCACATTATCAATTTGTTCCAAATCACTTTTGCTTCCCTTTATAACATGACTGCTTCATTTATGTATTTTTTTTACATTATGTGTAATTCACTTCAAGATTCTCCATTTGCTTGGAACATGGGTCTTATTAGCTTCCTAAGATGAGACAAAATGCACTTAATTGAAGGTTCTTGTACTTGCTCTTTTCAAGTAGTAGTTTCTTTTTTAGATACATATTTTTCATTTCTATTTTGTTGGGTGCATAAGATTGAAGCTAATCAGAGTGATGTCATTTCTTTGTCATCTATTTTTTGTGTTTTCATTATAATGTTATTGGGTTGACTTTATCTACCTTAATTTATCTTGTAGAACAACCTTGATGGTTCTTGGTAACATACTTTCATTGCTTCTCTTGTTATATGTTCATTTATGTTTCATTTTTCATTATGTGCAATTCACTTCAAGCTTCCCTATTTGCCTGAAACATGGGTCTTATTAGCTTTCTAAGATGAGGCAGAATACACTTAATTGAAGGTTCTTGTACTTTCTCTTTTCAAGTAGTAGTTTATTTTTGAGATACATATTTTTCATTTCTGTTGGGTGCATGAGATTGAATCTAATTAGAGTGTTGGCATTTCTTTGTCATCTATTTTTGATGTTTTAATTTTAATGTTATTGGGTTTCTCATTAGAGTATTGGCATTGCTTTGTCATCTATTTTTGGTGTTTTAATTTTAATGTTATTTGGTTGACTTGTTCTACGTTGATTTATCTCGTATAACTATGGTGCAAATGCACATAAATTCTTTGAAGAGAAGCCCTATGATTATCAGGAGCCCCTACTCGATTAAAATTTTCTATCGTGAGAATATGGTCATATGATGTAGTGCCAAAGAGTTAGAAATGATGCACCTATCATTGATGCTAGTACCATATCCCCATCTTCTTAGCACATAATATTTTAATTGACAAGATGAAAAATTTGATCAATGAAGAGGACGACAATGAAAAACATGATGATATCATGGCCATTGAACAACCTTGATGCTTCTTGGTAACAAATTTTTCTTGCTTTTGTTGTTATATGTTCATTTATGTCTCCTTTTTCATTATGTGTAATTCACTTTGCTTCCTTATTTGCTTGGATATCAGTCTTATTAGCTTCCTAAGATGAGGTAGAATACACTTAATTGATAGTTCTTGTACTTTCTCTTTTCAAGTAGTAGTTTCTTTTTGAGATACATCTTTTTCATTTCTATTTTGTTGGGTGCATGAGATTGAAGCTAATTAGAGTGTTGGCATTGATTTGTTGCCTATTTTTTTTGTTTTAATTTTAATATTATTGGGTTTCTAATTAGAGTGTTGGCATTGCTTTGTCATCTATTTTTGGTGTTTTAATTTTAATGTTGTTGGGTTGACTTATTCTACCTTGATTTATATCGTATAACAACTTCGATGATTTTTGGTAACATACATTGCTTGCTTCTGTTGTTATATGTTCATTTATGTTTCATTTTTCATTATGTGTAATTCACTTCAAGCTTCCCTATTTGCTTAGAACATGGGTCTTATTAGGTTCCTAAGATGAGACGGAATACACTTAATTGAAGGTTCTTGTACTTGCTCTTTTTAATTAGTAGTTTCTTTTTGAGATGCAACTTTTTCATTTCTATTTTGTTGGGTGAATGAGATGGAAGATAATTAGAGTGTTGACATTTCTTTGTCATATATTTTTGGTGTTTTAATTTTAATGTTATTGGGTTGACTTGTTCTACTTTGATTTATCTCGTAGAACAACTTGATGCTTCTTGGTAACATAATTTCCTTGCCTCTGTTGTTATATGTTCTTTTTTCATTATGTGTAATTCACTTCAAAATTCCATATTTCCTTGGAACATGGGTCTTATTAGCTTCCTAAGGTGAGGCATAATACACTTAATTGAAGGTTCTTGTCCTTGCTCTTTTCAAGTAGTAGTTTCTTTTTGAGATACATCTTTTTCATTTCTATTTTGTTGGGTGGATGAGATTGAAGCTAATTAGAGTGTTGGCATTTCTTTGTCATCTATTTTTGGTGTTTTAATTTTAATGTTATTGGGTTGCTAATTAGAGTGTTGGCATTGCTTTTTCATCTATTTTTGGTATTTTAATTTTAATTTTATTGGGTCGATTTGTTCTACCTTGATTTATCTCGTTGAACAACCTTGATGGTTCTTGGTAACATACTTTCCTTGCATATGTTGTTATATGTTCATTTATGTTTCATTTTTCATAATGTTTAATTCACTTCAAGCTTCCCTATTTTCTTGGAACATGGGTCTTATTAGCTTCCTAAGATGAGGCATAATACTCTTAATTGATGGTTCTTGTACTTCATATTTTCAAGTAGTAGTTTCTTTTTGAGATACATCTTTTTCATTTCTATTTTGTGGGATGCATGAGATTGAAGCTTATTAGAGTGTTGACATTTCTTTGTCATCTATTTTTGGTGTTTTAATTTTAATTTTATTGGGTTGCTAATTAGAGTGTTGGCATTTCTTTGTCATCTATTTTTTTTTAATGTTGTTGGGTTGACTTGTTCTACCTTGATTTATCTCGTAGAACAACCTTAATGCTTCTTGGTAACATATTTTCCTTGCTTCTATTGTTATATGTTCATTTATGTTTCTTTTTTCATTATGTGTAATTCACTTCAAACTTCCCTATTTACTTGCAAGATGGGTCTTATTAGCTTCCTAAGATGAGGCTGAATACATTTAATTGAAGGTTCTTGTACTTGCTCTTTTCAAGTAGTAGTTTCTTTCTTAGATACATATTTTTCATTTTATTTTGTTGGGTGTATGATATTGAATCTAATTAGAGTGTTGGCATTTCTTTATCATCTATTTTTGGTGTTTTAATTTTAATATTATTGGGTTGGCGTGTTCTACCTAGATTTATCTCGTAGAACAACCTTGATTCTTATTAGTAACATACTTTCCTTGCTTCTTTGTTATATGTTCATTTATGTTTCCTTTTTAATTATGTCTAATTCACATCAATCTTCCCTATTTGCTTGGAACACGGGTCTTATTAGCTTCCTAAGATGAGGTAGAATACACTTAATTGAAGGTTCTTTTACTTGCTCTGTTCAAGTAGTGGTTTTTTTTTAAATACATATTTTTTATTTCTATTTTGTTGGGTGCATGATATTGAAGCTAATTAGAATGTTTGCATTGCTTTTTCATCTATGTTTGGTGTTTTAATTTTAATTTTACTAGGTTTCTAATTATAGTGTTGGCATTGCCTTGTCATCTATTTTTGGTGTTTTAATTTTAATGTTATCGGGTTGACTTGTTCTACCTTGATTTATCTCATAGAACAACCTTGATGCTTCTTGGTAACATACTTTCCTTGCTTTTGTTGTTATATGTTCATTTATGTTTCATTTTTCATTATGTGTAATTCACTTCAAGATTACCTATTTGCTTCACTAGTATAAAATGAGCAATTAGTGACTAGGTGACTAAAAAAATTAGTCATCACAGCTTTTCCAAGTGAAATACTACCAGAAATGATCAATCTTAAGTGACCGAACTAAAAGTGACTAACGTAAATCACTAATTTAGTCACGGGTTAAAATATGTGACTAGCTAATAAGTAATACAACTAAAAATGACCAACATGAATGACTAATTTAGGCTAAGAACAAAAATATAACTACCTAACAAGTACTACAATAATATGAATTAGTTTTTTATGTTAGTCATCTTAATTGTGTCAAGCAATCTAAACTTACAAGTGATAGGGGATTGAAAGCTTGTTAAATATTGGTTGAAATGTTATCCTTCCTTAAACACTTCTTCATCCTCAAACACTTCTTCATCCTCACATGTTGTATAGGTGAGCCAACTTTACACTATGTATCTCTAATTTGTAATTTTAAAAATATATTTTTTAATAAAAAAAATTTATTTTATGTATTTTTTAAAAATCTATTCATTAAATCTAATTGGATCTAGTTCTAATTTGAAATTAATTTAAAGGAAAATTTTAATTTTTAAAACTTTAATATCAAATAAAAACTACTTTAATTTCATATTAACCGACCTACATCCATATTAACCTTGTATCTATCAAGCGTTGAGAGGGGTCCAATCTCCTGAGGTGCAACTCTTTTTTCTAATGCAAAACTTGAGGAAATGTTTTCACCTCAAGAGATTGGATCCCTCTCGGCACTTGATAGTTATAGGGTTAATATGGATCTAGGTTGGTTATATAATACTATATAATATCTATATTTTTATTTGTGTCTCTTTGTTATTCCCTCTCCCTATCTCACCCCACAAAGATACACACACTCTCTCTCCCTCTCTTCCCCTTCTTTGTCTATCTGTCTCTTCCCCTTCTCTCCCTCTCTATCTATATCATTCTCTCTATTCCCTACCACTCTCCTCTCTCCCTCACTCTCTCTCCAAGACTCCCTTGTCACCCCCTCTCTCTCCACCTTTCTCCCTCTATGTTTTTCTTGTTACCTCCCTCTCCTACCCCCTCCAATTTCATATCTCTCTCCTCATCTCTATCTTCCTTCCTCTCTATCCCTTGTCTCCCACCTCCCTGTTGTGGCCAGTAACAAACCCCCTCTCATTTAGTGTCATTCGAAATACTAAATGTGTGGGGTCCCTTAGTTATAAAATCCAGGAAAAACAAAGTAGTGCTTAAATTTCCTTTCCGCAAATAAAGTTACCATCATAAGCTTAGGAAGATCCTTGGATATTCTTAAGATCTAAGTTTCTGATAAGGTAAAAATCTTTAAAATCGCATTGTAAAAAGATAGTGGGATGCCACCTTACAAGCACAACCCCAACATTTGCGAGATCGCGGTAATGAACAAACATCGCGTCGCATTCAACGAAACTTACATGAAACACTTCAAAATCTACCGATATGCGATGACGTCGATCACAAGATCGCATCTCGCAAGAAACAGGTTAAAGAAATTTGTCATACATAAAACTCCTGTGATCTGTGATATTGCGATATCGCGATTTCACGATAAAGCAATGTTGCGACGTCAGGCCAGATCAACGTTGCGATGTTGTGTTTTTGCGATTTTGCGATGTTGCGATCTGCGATGTTGCGAAGCAAATCGCAAAATCGCTCCATCGCAGATCTTTCGGACACATAATTCAAGAAAAGTATTTTCCATAAGCTGACACATGGCTATGCACTGTAAATGCTAATAAAGGAGTTAGTTGTCAGTTATTAATAGAATATGAGTGCATGCTTTTCGAAGAATCATTTCACGTAAGGTGGTGTATTTGGTATGTCTATGGCATTTAAAACCTCTCCCATTACCCTTCCTCGTCATTCATTTCTACCTCACTTGTGAATTGCAGGAATGGAGAACAAAGGACCATACAAAGCAATACGCAGGTTGAAATGGGAAAGAAAAGCAAAGCCCCGAGCTCTGAAGAAAAGGAAATGGCACCTTTGTATACAGACACGGCTTGTAACAGAGACACGAGAATAGCTACATGGGAAGGCATGTATAATCTGCTCGAAGAGGAGAATCCCATAGTAATGGAAGTTACTGTTGTTGCAGGCTCACAGAGTCCTTCTGAAGCATCCCTAATAGAGCTAGCTTGCTCATTCTTACATCGGATAGCAGCAAGGCCAAAAATCCTCCCATACACAGACATGGTCAAGTGGATACTGGATAGCGCAGAAATCAGAAATAGATAGTTCAAAGTTCATGGTCAAGGACTCATCGGTTCATTCGTTGCGCAGGATTTAAAGCTCATGTATCATCTGCCCAAGCCACAGGCAACTTATAACAAGCAATTCATGGAGAAATTCATAAAGGAAAATCAGGACCTGGCAGAAACCACCAAAGACTGGTCCAAGAGAGACTAACTGCCGAAGAAAGATAAACACGGTATGTACAGTACTGGTTCCCTTACCTCCCCATATTGCTTTGCTGCTACCATGCTCTGTAGAATATTTGGAATGCTAGATATCAACAAATTTTCATCTGAATGGCTACCATTATTGGATGCTGCCACAAATGCCACTATTGTAGATTGGGCCAAAATTTTATCTGATAACCTAGTCACGGCCATTGTCAGTTACCGGTCCAAAAGAGCTGCGGCTCAGAGAATTTATCCTCCTTTTTACCTATCTGCATATATTATGGATTCAATATGTTTTGTTTCTAAATTTCCTGTTATGGGTTGGAAGTGGACCACTCAAGACCCCTTACCCATCCATGTCTATCATAAAGAATTGTGGGACTCTCAGTTCACTCCATGCTTCTATCAAATTTGTCATGGAATTATGCTGCCCTTGTACAGAATGTTGTATGATAAAGACCCCCGGAGGTGCTCACCTGAAGCATAGGTAGACATCCTCCCCGTCGCAAGATGGTTCAGGGAGGAATTGTTTACTTATGTCAGGGTATTTGGAAATACTGCACCCCCTCATGTCCTACCTTTGTATATCCCTGATAAACTCTTAGCTCGAAAGATTGCATATCAAACTTGTGGGGAAGGTGGTCTAACTAAAGACTTAAAGGACAAAAAGAAGGCTATATGGCCACAGTTTCCTGTGGCCTGTGGGGCCTTTTCACTTTTGATGTAGGCCACGCATTCACAGAAGTAAAGAATATGATGTGTTTACAAATATTCAAATTTCTGGGAAGACCATTTGACCCTAATGGGGTTGCCCAGAATTTCACAACTACAGTCAAGATAAAGGTGTTCTCTGGAGAAAAGGGTTTATTTGATGATATATTCCAATAGAAAAACACACTTGAAAAAATTTTGCACGAAGCCCAATTGCAATTATCTCCAGAAGATTTCCAAAAGTTCACAATATACAGAGAAAGAAGGTTAGCCAGTATTCCTCTAGAGAAACTACGCCTACCCTCAAGAGAACCAACTCTAAGTGTTAGTCTTAGTGGGAGTTCAAGCACTAACGGATCTAAATCCAAGTCTGAACAAGAAATGTCTGAACACTCTAAAAGATCCGGAAATGAACAGGATAAGAGCGAAGGGTCAGTAAAGGATACTGCCCAGTCAATGGAACTTCTACATCAGCAGGTTATTGCCTCCCTGCAAAGAGATCCTCCTCCTCTCATCATTCAAGCACCGCCAGTCACAACCGAATTAGATAAAGAATGGGAAACCTTCAACGAACTGATCAATCTTGAAGGACAAGCCATAAAAACACCTGTGAGCAATGCACAGGTAGCAAAAGAAGTAGTCACAACAACAGTCAGCGATGTCTCAGATATGGAGCATATTCCTGTTGCCCCATCTTCTGAGCTTATACTCAACATAGAAGAAATTCCCCCTTTGGATATATTTTATAGCCCACAGCATAAATCAGTGGTAAGAAGACAGAGAAAGAAAAGGAAATTGGAAAATACACTCTCTCAAGACAGAGAACAATTAAACGTTTTGTGGAAAGATCCCACTAGCAATCCTACTGAAAATCTCACCAGACTATCTCAGATCGCAGGAGCATACGCCTCTACGACTATTGATAAAGCATCTGAGGTACAACAATTGTTAAAAGAAAGGGAATACCAAATACAAGTACTGCAACAGCAGTTGCAACAAGCTAACACCAATAATGAAGCACAAAAATAGCTTGAAAGGTTGCAGCAGGACTTCCAGCAAATGCAGATAGGATATCAGAAAAGTTTGGATGAGAAAGGAAATCAATTACAGGATTTACAGGAGACGCACAAAGACGACCCTAAGCTTACAAAATTTATTACGGAGTCCATTTCCTTGAATGAACAATTACTACAGCAGCAAGAAGCGTTGGGCCAAAAGATATCACAGTGGAGTTATTATTGTGAAATTAGTGATAAGACCACTAATCAAGTGGTAGACTTACGAAGTGACTATGATCTGATTGATAAACGGGTGACTGAATATTTGGCTTGGAAAGATAAAGATGAGGGTAAAAGAGAAGGTGCACCAAGGATAAATGAAAACCATAAAGAAATGCTCTTTAACAAATGGGACGAGCAAATCAGGGAGGCAGAACAAGCGGCAGAAGGAGTAGCCATGGCAACAAGCAGTCTTATTGATTGTGTAAATGAAAATTTGCACAGGGAAAATTTGATCCAGAGACCACTCCAGGATATTTACCAAATGCACAACAACTAGAGGCAGAATGGAAAAAGAGAGTGCAAGAAAAGGCAAAAGCAATTCAAGGGCTGAGTAAGTTAAACTGGGAATATTACTGGGCATACTTGGTGAAGTCGCATAGCCAGTGGATGACTGTTAAGTGTATCATAAATGCGGCCGAAAAAATGGCACCAACTCTCATCGATTCTGTTTTCTCAGCTCAGCTAAAAGCGGAAGTCAGCCAGCCGACCCTCCTTAAACAGATGTTGCATACATGCGATTTCAAAGACCAAATACAAAAGTAGTTTAATTCTGGATTCAATTTTCACTTTAATTTTGTTTTATTTTCCTAGAAACACGACGGTCATTTAAACCGCATCTTGAATTTTTGTAAATAACTTATTTATTTAGTAGTATTTAAACCCTTCTCATGCATTTAGAGAAGGTTCCAGAAATTTATCAAAAACTTGTCCTCAGAACATGCACGTTTGCACCCTCCTAGGAGGTTTTGATGAATGAATGGAATAGGATTTGTTGATGTTTTCATTTGATATCTGCTACTGATGTTGCACTTCTGTACTCTTAGTGGATGTTAGAGCAAAGAGAGATAAATCATGGTTGCTTGAAGCTCATGAGTAGGACTAGTTATAAATGGTACTTTTATCTCTTAACCATTTCTGCTTATGTGTTAAAGTGATATACAGTTTTTAGTTGTTTATGTATTATTGCATGAATGCCTGAGTTATCATTTGGCACTTTTGTACGGTGATAGCTATTTATTTATGCTTAATGTATGAATAGCTCATTATGCGATATGTTTTTCACAACTGTTTCGTCTAACTTTTTATGCGAAGTGGTTCATCCTTATTGATTTATTTTCTCATAATAGCTGAATGATCTTTATTACCAGTTGTTATTTGAAATCTTTTTAGATCGCATAATAGAAGAATTACATCCCGGGTTAGTATAGACTTAGATGTTACTGCTTATTAGATTAAAATAGCATAGCATTAGATTAAAGTTAGAATTAGAATATCTTAATTAATAACTATTAGATCAGGAACATCAGGTTCTACACACACACACTCATAGATTGGGAAACTGGTCCCATATCCCCAGTCGGACCTGCTATACCAAACGGATAAGGAGCTGCCAACCAAGGTCCGAACCGGGCGGGTATCCCCCTTGTTGTAGACCCGATTTTCAGGGCTTCAACACTCCCTTTATCTCTTCCCCCTTCTGTACAACTCTATCACTATCTCTCCCCCTCCCTGTCCTTCTCCATCTCTATGTCTTCATCTCTCTCCCTTCCCCTTCTCTCCCTATCTCTATCCTCTCCTCTTCTTTCTCTTCCGTCCTCTCCTCTCTCCCTCACTCTCTCTCCATCTCTCCCTTCTCACTCCAATCTCTCTCCACCTCTATCTTTCTATGTCTTTGTTCTTTCCTCCCTCTTTCTCCCACTCCAACTCCATCTCTCTCTCTCCTCTCTCTTCCTTCCTCTCGCTCCCTCTCTCCCACCTCACTCTCTCTCCCCCCCATCACTCTCTCCTTCTCTCTCTCTATCCTCCAACTTTTTCACTGTCTCTCTCCCTCTCTGCACCCCCTCCCCAACTCTCTCTTAAATTTGATCACATTGTATTGTTTTTAAGAAATGATCTAAATTAGAAAAACTTAATTGGTTGTAAAATATTAAACTTATATTTTGGATCAATCATGTCAAAGAAAATAAAATAATCAAAAACTTTAAAAAAACATGCACTATATTTAATCTATTATAATTAGCAAATTTGGTTGCTCTCATTCCTTGGATCCTTAGCTATGATGGATCGATGTCGTTATATATATATATATATAGAACTGACATAGATCCATCTTAGCTTAATTTTATTGAAACCTTATTTTAATTTCTATGGGAATATTTTTAGTGGTCCTCAAGATATAGAGGGTTTAGATATATCTCAGATTGTAACATTTTCCCTTTTAGATTCAATTAAAAAAAATGTTGTAAAATTAAATTAAAATAAAATATTTTTACTATGAAATAAGTTATGGTTTTTTGACATGTGGCATTGATAAGCCATGGTATTGGCCCATGATATTGTAACAAAGCAGATTTAAAAGTTAATATCCATGGTAATGTGAGGGTGAATATCCACGGTTAACAATTTTGTCATATTGTTATAAAATATTTGATGGTGAAATAATTTATGTTTTTTGGGCATGTGGTATTCATAATCCATGGTATTGTAACAAAGTCTATTTTTTACAAGTTAATAATATCTACAGTAATGTGGGGTGAATATCCACATTAAGAATCTTGTCATATTGTTGTAAAATATTTTTATTGTGCAATAAGTTATGTTTTTGGACTTGTACTATTGATAAGCCATGGTATTGGCTCATGGTATTGTAACAAAGCCTATTCACAAGTTAATAACAAAATCAAAACATAACAAATTAAATTTTATTATTTTTATTAATTTAACTTTTTATTATTAATTGAGGTCATATTTCAATTTTTACAGTCGTCCCAATATCATTTTTAACTTCTTGTTTTTAATTTAGCGTCTTACGAAAAAAATAACAAATTCTTATTAAAAATAAATCATTTAACCCAATTGCAATTTATATATTTTATTTTATATTATAAATATTTCTTTTATTTTTTATATTATAAATATTTCTTCTCTTTTTCATTTCCAATTTAGTGTTGGGTTCAAATAAAATATTCACAGATTACAAAATCACGTTGTAGCACTGTATTTTTCTCTGCCTTGTCTATATTTGCATGGAAATTCGAGAAAAAGGAAGACCATCAACGTGATCTATGGATTTCGTGGGATTCGAAACCCAGATGGAGTTTTCATGGGAAACACCTTAGGAGAGCATCAATGATTACATGGAGAAGGGCAAGGTCACTGGGCGTTGATATTTTGGTAATTTGTACATGGGTATGAATTTGGACTATGTTCTTCATTTTTACTAAAGAGGATTTTTGTTTGTATGGGTAAATAATTTCGAGGGTTTATATGATCAAAGCATAAATTTTATCTAAAGTTGAGGGTTTAATGATTATGATAAGTGCAATGTTATTGGGCGTGGATATTTTGGTAATTTGTACATGGGTATGAATTTGGACTTTGTTCTTCCTTTTTACTAAAGAGGATTTTTGTTCTTATGGGTAAATAATTTCGAGGGTTTATATGATCAAAGCATAAATTTTATTTAGAGTTAAGGTTTAATGATTATGATATTTTGGTGATTTGTACATGGGTATGAATTTGGACTATGTTCTTCCTTTTTACTAAAGAGGAGGATTCTTGTTCTTATGGGTAAATATTTTTGAGGTTTTATTTGATCAAATCATAAATTTTATCTAGAGTTGAGATTTTAATGATTATGATACTACAGATCTTGATTGCGGCCAACAATTCATCAACAGAAAAAGCACAAGTAAGCATTTTGCATGTCCTTATTGTACAAAGGGTTTAATGATTATGATAATGTAGATCTTAATTGCGGCCAACAACTCATCAAAATACAATGGACAAGTAAACATTTTGTATTTCCCTATTGTACAAATCAGTTTGCTCCTCCCTAACTTTTCCAGGGTCAGAATAGATGAAATTTTATTTTTTCTTTTCACCTTTTCATTAGTGTTTGATTGTTTATGTAATTGACTCTACCATGCCCAAATTAAAAGGGCTCAAGTGATGCAAAAAAAAATTCTGGTAGGATGCAAATGCTAAAACTTCCTCAAACTTTGTTACATGAAATTAAAATTTCTTGTAATCCTGAACATAAAATCTTTTATGTTTCATCCTTAGATTCTGATCTCAATGCCTACAGTTTTAAACCATGTTACTATATTTTAAGGAGAATATATTTATATCCATTAAACCTTACAACTCTTCAAAGCTTAGGTTAATTTCAGCTAAAAAGAAGGAACCTGAACAACTTTTGCAATTTAGATTCAATTCTTACAGACAATGATTAAAAATGGAAGAACTCAATAGTCTGATAATTTTTACCCACCCATCAATTTCGAAAACATTTAGTATTATTCTGAACCTAAACAGAGAGAGTAGAAGAAGAAGAGGTTCCTAGTTGAGGTGGACCCTGCTTAATACTTTTCAAAAGTTGGGCATGCCCTTGACTAGAAGAAGGGATTGACCAACATTGTTGTAGATGTTGTTTTCGACAGTGTTTTCATTACTACCATGCATATATAGACTCTATAGGTAGTTGAGGTTATATTTTGTTCATTATAAGAGGTAATTCAAGAGTACCTTTATCTAGTTAGGAAGTAGCTTGGCAGGGTTGTTGCTCCTGCTGATAACTATTATGCTGCATTGTATTTTTATTTTCTTAGTGATAGCTCCTATTAAATTTTGCAAGCACACTTTGTCACCCATGGAAATATCCACTTATTTCAGGATGAATGAGATGGAGACCAGGCATTTTGAGAGGACTCTTACTTTTGTAGATGAGAGGAGTTATGTGAGGTGAGAGGAGTTCTGTGACATATATTAAAGGATGAACTATACCATTTTATGACACCAATCATCGCCATGCCACATTAGTGGATCTCTATCGCACCGAGGGAGAAATGATAAAATATTCCACTTTAAAGAATTAGTATGTTGGGGATGAGGAATGAAGAAGTGGGATTTATAATTTTATTACGAAAAGAGGTTTTTGCGATGGAGACAAATCAAGGATTTCATGGACCTGAGTAGAGATTGGTTCAACAATCACTTGGAAATACTCAAGCATTGTTTTGAAAGGAAATGATGCAATTGGAGAGTTCTATTATGTTGCCTTGAAAAATAACTATCAATAGGGTGGGACAAATATGATCCATATAGGGAAGAATTGCAGGAGTAGGATTGTTTCTAAAATTATATCTATAGGCAATTCAAGGGACTACTACAGAGGATTAGTGCAGGTGCAACCAAATTATCATAATGCAAGGAATTTTTCACAGTGTGATTTGATGCTCATCGATGACCAGGAAGCTGCAAATACTTATCATTACATTCATGTACAATTGAGTTGCATTCTAAAGTCTCTAATTTCATTTATTGATAGTCCTTCTTGTGTCCTTGTCTCTCTTAATTTCATTGTGGTAGGATTTGAAAGGGTTAAAAAATCAAGCATATCATTGAGTCAAATAGACACCCAAATTTCATACATGTGATTGTGCATACTCTGTTCTTGATGCAATTAGAAGTGAGCAATATGATGTGTGCACAAACAAAAAATCCTAGCATGCATGATAAATCCCCCTCCAATTCCATTTTATATGGTGACATTTTATTTTCTTTGTTTATACAGGTTATCTAGCCACATAGTGCCCAATATCGAATGTTGAGGTATATGTCGTATAAATCTTTTATAGTCTACTTTATTTTATATTCAAGTATTCATTGTCTTTCATGTCTTATACTCTGCATTGTATCTTCTTTCATTTTCAGGAGAGGAACTCAATATTAATGGTAAGAAGCAATAATTGAAGAAAGAGGAGAACAATAACACTGGAGCGACAATTGAAAAATGAGAGAGAAAAAAGAATCTGTCTAGTGATACCCTTAGAGCCAATATCTTGCATAAGACACACTCGTAGAGACTGATGGTCAAGTCTTCAGAGTTGGTGAATTCACTTGCAATGCTTTGGAAACATAGTGATAATGTTTTGAAATGATGAAACAATATTTCACGTGTAAATTGTAGTCCAACTCATATCAAGTTGGAAACTCATATTGTAATACTTGATATTTTATATAATAAAATTTATATAGTTGAAATTATTTTTATTTGCACTTGATATTATTTAGACTTGTAATTAACATATGTAACTTTGTGTTATCATATTAGATAAACATGCACATTGTATGACATTTTCTTAGAATTTAGTCACAAAATCATACTAATTAATTTATGGTGATTAATAATAAACACATAAAATCAATATAAAACTACTAAATTAGTAGTTTATATTAATTAATGATGAACATGAATAAATGAAATGAATAGAAACTACTAAATCAGTCGTTTATATATGAAAATACCAAAAAACATAAATGACTACTGCAACTGATAATTATTTTATTATTAAATGATGACTAAATTTTGCATATATATGACTAGTAGCAACTAATTTATAACATCTTATAACATGACTAAAATTTAGTAATATTTCTTTGGTCATTAATTGGTTTTAAATGATGACTAAAATTTGCATATATATGACTATTAGTAGCTAATTTACAGTATCTTATAACACGACCAACGTTTTGGTCATATTTCTTTGGTCATTAATTGGTTTTCTGAGGATTCATATAGTAATATATTTTGTTATATATTTGGTCATTAATTGCGACAATTAATGACTAAACCAATGAAAATTTATGACCAAATTTATGACTAAATATACTACTAGATGGTAAAATTGAGGAAACCAATTAATGACTAAACTAAAAATGACTAAAAGTTGGTCGCGTTATAAGATACTGTAAATTAGCTACTATTGGTCACCGACTGAAAAATGGTCATTTATATGCAAATTTTAGTTGTTTTTTTAGTAACTAATTAGTCATTTTCTACTAGTGCTTGGAATGTGGGTCTTATTAGCTTCTTCAGATGAGGTAGAATACACTTAAATGAAGGTTTTTATACTTTCTCTTTTCAAGTAGTAGTTTCTTTCTGAGATATATATTTTTCATTTCTATTTTGTTGGGTACATGAGATTGAAGCTAATTAGAATGCTGACATTTCTTTTTCATCTATTTTTGATATTTTAATTTTAATGGTAGTGTTTTAATTTTAAAAAGGCAACATAGATATTAATTACTAGAATAAAACTCGGTCTATCTTTTTTCATTTTAGTTTTTTTCCTTTTTCTTAACTATATTTTGAAAGAAGCATATATAAATAGACCCATTTAGGCCATATAAGTAAACATGTATTATAGTTTTAGTAAGAAAATTTTATAACAAGGTAATATAAGTGTTAAATTTACTAGAATAAAACCGATCTATCATTTTTCATTTTATTTTTATTTTCCTTTGTTAACTATAGTTTTTAAAGAAGCATATAAATAGACCCATTTATGGCATATAAATAAACATGTATTATAGCTTTAATAAAAAAATAAAATTATAACAATAAATAAGTGTTAAATTTTTAAGAAGGAAAATAAAAATAAATTAAGAAATACTTTCAAACTTGGGTGATTTGAAGCTAAGTTGAATTAGAAAGATTTGTATTTGTGGAATGAACATAAAAATAAATTAGTAAATACTTTCAACTTTCACTTGAGTTAAAGCTAAGTTAAATGAATTAGAAATTTGTGGTTTAGTTGAATTAGAGATCTCTAGTTGTTTTCTATTTGCAATTCTCCAACCATCTAACCAAGTAGAAACAACCTTTCTTGCTACCAAGCCTTCCACTGGATTTGTCTAAATAGTGGTCTTTTCCACAACCTAACAATACTTGTAAAAACATATTAAATTCATATTATTGAATTTTTTTTTTACATGGATAAAAAAACCCATTAAACATGGTTGAAAAATGGACATTATGCATAGAAGTTTCTTGTTATCCCAATCCATGGCAAGAAATGATTACTTATGTACTATGCAATATTTTGATGAACAAAGTCCTCCAAAGGAAAATTAATGTACCTAGAAAAACAACAAAGAATGAATCATATTATATTGAATTGATAGAAGGCTTAGGAACATCTAGAGAGTATAGATCCAATGTAGTTGTAGTCTTCACCAATTCTGAACTTGTGTGCAACCAAATGAAGGTGTGTACCAAGTTAAAAAAGAGAGGTTAAAACAACTGCATGGAGAAGCAAAAAATATTGTGAGTCAACTTCAATAATTTAGCATAAGGCATTGTGAAAATGTTAATAGAATGTGTAGTGATATATTATATGGGGAAATGTCAATTCAAGATTTGTGTGTGAAGCATGAATTAGTGTTAAAAATTTCTCCATCAATATTTATTGATAGACATTGTAATATATCTTTGATATGTGTGTGTCTTTTAGTTATAAATGTGTCATTTTTAACGACCATGTGTTTTTTTCAATTCTATACCAAGTGTGCCCCCACTATGTAAGAAAAACTTGGTGAACTTGACATGTTTTAGAAAATTTTGTATTTAATTTTCAAAATGTGCATGGTTCAACATTTGCGTTTTTAGTCTTGACTATATTTTAAATGAAGAGTTTCAGATTGTTACATTAATTTTCTAAATTGTTTCAATGTTTTTAAATAGAAATTTTAAGATCTTAAATATTAAAATGCATGATGTAATCTCAAGGGTTACATCAATTAAATGCATGAGGTAACTTCAAGGGTTATATCAATTTTCTGAATTCTTAATTTTTTTATAGAAATTTCAAGATTTTTAAATGCATGAAGTAACTTCAAGGCTTAAAACAATTTTCTGAATTCTTTATATTTTTACATAACAATTTTAAAAAGAATTATAAATGCATTAGGTAACTTTTTAAATATCATGCATATAGATATCTATAGATATCCATATAATGGATGAGGATTTGCTACATGATACTTTGAGGCAAACATTAATAAAGTATCATGCATCTACTAGAGCGGGAGGTCGAGGTCATGGATCAAAGAGAATATCAAATGAATCAGGGGAGGTCCATCATTCACAAAGTGGTATATATATATATATATATATATATATATATATATATATATATATATATATATATATATATATATATATATAGATATAGATATATATCAGTAGAATATATGTATGTAAACATAAATATTGAATTGATTTTCTATTTTTTAGATGTTTTGCTCACCACATTGTCACATGGCAATGGTCAACATTCTCTGGTTGGTCATCAATCTCAGGGTGGTCAAAGAGAATATCAAATGAATCAGGGGAGGTCATCATTCACAAAGTGGTATATATATATATATATATATATATATATATATATATATATATATATATATATATATATATATATATATATATATATATATATATATATATATATATATATATATATATATATATAGATATAGATATAGATATAGATATAGATATAGATATAGATATAGATATAGATATAGATATAGATATATATCAGTAGAATCATATGTATGTAAACATAAATATTGAATTGATTTTCTATTTTTTTAGATGTTTTGCTCACCACATTGTCACATGGCAATGGTCAACATTCTCTGGTTGGTCATCAATCTCAGGGTGGTCAACAAGTAGAATAATATATATGTAAACATAAATATCGAATTGATTTTCTATTTTTTTTTAGATGTTTTGCTCACAATGTTGTCGCATGGATGGTCAACATTCTCCAGTTAGTCATCAATCTCAGGGTCGTCAACATTCTCCGGGTGGTCATCAATCTCAGGGTGGTCAACATTCTCTGCGTGGTCAGCATCATTTTGGTAAATTATATAAAAAAATTATGTTAAAACAAATTTGTACATGTAAATTAATTGTATGCACATATGCATGTACATGTCTATCTTTCATACACTATATGAATAAATTTGTTCACATTTGTTTATATTTATGTAATTTTATATATTGATCCAGAGGGTGAAAATGTTGGTCAAAGTAGACGTAAACGAAACTGGATAGTTCAAGAAAAAGGCCAGACACCAACTACCACTTATCGATCTGATATTCTGGATGAGCTTCCTTGGGAGACAAACCTCCAACAATGCACATTACAAAGGTGCAAAAATAATTATTCTAAATTGAGGAAAGATGTTGGCAGTTTGGAGCTCCTTGTAGAGAGTAGAGAAAGATTAGAAATAGTTGTGCACTCTCTAAGCTCATTTCTTGATATTTACGAGAAGCTTGAGCCAACCACGAATTCATTTATGGATATGATGAGGCATAGAAAGGAAGCAGTGATAGTCTTGATAGATGGGCCAAGGTTAGTAAATGGGATATAAAATAAAATGAAAAATCTATATTTAATTTCAAAGAAGGTTCGAAAAGAAAGATGGTCAAGGTGCACTATTTCAAGCACCCTGATATAGCTAGCCATTTGTATGATAGGTTCCTTGTAGCGTATGGAAAGCTTCCATGGAATGACGAGGTTGCAATTTATTTTGAAAAAATATTTTATGCAGAATTCTTTTTGGGTATGAAACCTGATTATAATGACCTTCCATCTAAATATTTTGGTACTGGGAAAGGTCGGTTATATGATCGTAAGAGTGCATTACGTGAGACTTAATTGCTTTGCCCTCGGCCACCTTTGGCACGCGAACCTCCTCGTATGGTAACTTTGTGGTTAGAGATGGATGCCACTTCTAAAATTGGACAAGAAGTAAGAGATGCCATTATAGGCAACATACATAGTGCATTAACCAGGATTGATATTGGTCTAAATCAGTAAAGAACACGAGATGATGCATGTGCTAATTTTATATATAAAACAAATGAGGATATAGATAGTATGAATACTTAGGAGCTTAAAGCATATGCAAAGGCTTGTCGTAATAGTTAGCAATACCTAATTGTTCATGAAGAAGAGGGTGTGGGATCAGTATGTGTTAATGGTTAGAGTGGATATTTTAATGTAATTTGTAATGTATGTGTTAATGTCGATTCACATACATTTGGTTATTTTTTTCAGATATGATATAACACAAATGTATCATATGTTCACCATTTTCAGTTAACTTGTTTGTTGAATGAAAATTTTGATAATTTCACAGTCCCAAGTTCAGGTTCCAATGAAGATATTTTGAGAGATGTTAGTTTTTTTGAAGAGTTCATGTTGATACAATTATTATTCTACTTTTATTATATCAGTATATTGTGAGGACATATTTTTAAAAGAAATAATTATGTATATATAATTAAATGTTAACAGATTCTGATTCCGACCAATGTTTTGGACATAGCGCCACCCTCTTCCTCCCTATTAAGAGATGTGCCACAAGTATTGAATATTTCACTTATGTTTTGTTATAAATTGAAGTGCAATTTTCATTAAAAAACAACATAAATTTATCTTATAGTTTTAAAATTTTGGAATTTTAGGTTTGTGGAGATGATTTCCATTCTCCAGGGACTTTGGCAATGGAGTCGACAATGGGGATAAGATCATCTAAACAATTTGAAAAATTCGTGTAACATTTTTTTAATATTGTGAGTTTATGCATTTTCATGTGCAATTTAAAATTTCTAATATATACATGTACATGTATTGTATAGGGCATCCAAGAGGGCACAATGCATGACGAACACCAAAAGGGCACAATGGAGAGGGAACACCATGAGGTGTTGCATGGAATTTCTAACTTTTTATACTTTTGTCTTGATGATTACATTCTCATTTAATTTTAAAACATTAAAACTTAATTTTAAAGTACATAATATTATGTATATATGAAATTATACATGTTTTGTAGGGCACCCATGATTCAAATGAGAGCACGAGGAGGTTGATAGATCATATATTTTAGCTAGATTGTCTAAATTGATGCAACTTTTTATTTGAAAATCTTTTAATGTTATATTTACTTTTATCATGATATAAATTTTGGACATATTTAAAGTAAAAAAAATTATTATGCATTAATTCATCTTATTATTTGACAAATTTTTATTATATATTTAATTTTATAATGATATAAATTTTCGACATATTTTAAATCTTGAACACTTTATTATGATTTAATACATTTTAATTTTGGATTTTATGTACATTTTGCATGGTACAATTTTCATGATGTATGGTTTGATGCTTAAAACTTGGTTTTACATATTTAAGTTCATGAATATGTAGCAATGCAAGTAAATTTTCATTTAGCTGGAACATTTTTCATTCAATCATTCCTATAATATTAGTAGATGATTCTTAGGTTTTGTTTAAAGTTGTTTTGCCT
Organism: Pinus tabuliformis; assembly: GCA_031772625.1. Classification (NCBI taxonomy): domain Eukaryota; kingdom Viridiplantae; phylum Streptophyta; class Pinopsida; order Pinales; family Pinaceae; genus Pinus; species Pinus tabuliformis. Next base: position 1,442,587,917 of record CM062817.1, on the reverse strand, counting down.
GAGTGATTTAAAATGAATCTATTAGAATTACAGATTACAAAATGTGAGGTCTACTGTTAGGTCCCTATAATACTAGTGTATTCCCTTATTATTATTTTCATTGTACCCATTCTTGTTATTCTTGTGCCCTTATATTATTATCGTTATGTCAGCTATGATTATATTGTGACCCTTTAGACTCCTATATATAGAAAAGAGGTATTCTCATTTGTATCATCCAAGAATTATTCATTTGTGTAATGTAAAGGAGATTTCCCCGTCTAAGAGGCTACATTTTAAGTCATTGATCTATCTCTTTCTTCTATTTTGTGAGCTGGTTGCATAACAATTGGTATGAGAGCTTTGGATTTTAGGGTTTCGCTGCTTCAAACAGGTCATCGAGGAATGTTCGCTATAACGTTTTTTCTAAGAATATTCCGAAGCTGAAATTAAAACCCATTTGATATGGAATCATGATGAATCGCGTGACTGAACTTCAAACCTTGTGTCACTATATTTTCGGATATATGAACTAAGGAAGTTAGGGTATGTGCAAACCCCTGAATTGGATCTCAAAAAGGTCACGTAGGGAAAATCATCATAACTTTATCTTTGAGAGACTGATTCAAATTTCGTAAAGAGTGATAGAAAAAATACTGCATGTAGAATTTTGGGTATCGTTTTTAGAACCTAAGGTTGAAACAGTGACACGTGGCATGTCATACAAATTTGATCTACTGAACTAGTCTATAATTAGGTCATCGCGGGAGATTGGGCATAACTCTTACTTTGGGAATCCAATTGTGATCAGACTTGTGGGGTTAGAATGAAGAATAAAAGGATATCACATCTCGAAATTTTAGAACTTGGTGATCCATAATTACAGAGTTATAGGCAATTCAAGATCGAGCTCATCCAAAGTGGAAAAAAAAGGGGTGTGTAGTTTTATTTTTAAATTTGCATAAGTCTTGTTTGAGAAAGTAGTTTGAAGTGATTCAAAGGGAATTGTGAAGCATAATTATTATTCATTGATGAATATAAGAAAGAAAATGGAAACACCTAGTAAGAAACCTGAAATCCCTACTATGACACATGAAGAAGAGGAAAAAATGAAACATGATATATCAAAATTATGAGAGCAAGTGCAACACATTTCACTCTCAAGTAATTGAAGCTAATATGGATGCCATGGAAGCTAAGATGGATGGTATAGAAGCAAAACTTAAAGGCAACATGGAATATTTAAAGATAGATTTGACAAATTTGCTACAAGAAATTCTTACTAATGGTGAAAGGATATTAAAGAAAACTCGTGATGAGAAGAAAAAAAATGTTAGTCATGATTTCATAGAATTTAACATTGGATTGAAGACCCACCATGTTCCAAATATCAATATGAGGAAGTTTGATGGCAAGGATCCCATAACATGGATACTACAGATGGAGCAATATTTTGATCTTCATAATGTGCAACGCACACAAAAGGTACACATTGCAAATTTATATTTGGAACCCAATCAGTTTGTCTGGTATCTAAGGCTTTGCTCTCGTAAAAAAATTGTCACTTGGGAAATTTTTATGGAAAAAATGATAGCACATTATGAGGATACAAAAAGCAACACCTTTTTTAGCTAATTGATAAATCTCAAACAAAAGGATTCAATGGTGGAGCACATTAAGGACTTCCAAAAATTGAATATAAGAGTAAATGATATTCCAGAGGAGTATAGGATTGATGTGTTCATAGTGAATTTAAAGGATAACATCCAACATGAGGTTCGCCTTTGGGAACCTGATTCATTGGAGAAGGCATTCAGGTTGGCAAGAAAAATTGAAAGCAAAATTATGGCAACAAGGAAGCCTACCACGCCCCCGGCCTTCCACAATCTACGAGGTTGACACCAAAACAATTGGAAGAAAAAATAGCAAAAGGGATTTGTTACAATTGTGATAGAAAATATACTAAAAGTCATAAGTGTGCTGAGAAGAAATTATTTTACATAGATTGTGAAGAGGAGGAAGAAAAGGAACAAGAAACATCAAAAGAAGAGGATACACACCAGGAACAAACCCTAGAGAAAGAAGAAATGAGCCCGACCATATCTTGAATGCATTAGCCGGAATTACCGCTCCTCAAACTATCAAGATAGAAGGCCATATCAAGACTAAAAAGGTAATAGTGTTGATTGATTCGGGTCGTACCCATAATTTTATTCATTGTAAGATAGCCAAGGAATTGAATTTCTTCCTATATCCACCACTAGAGTGTTAAGTGATGGTTACAAATGGAGGAACCATAAATTACTCTGGAAAGTGCCATAATATCAAGCTATCCATGGGAGAATATGTTTTGAATAGTCCAATACTTTCCATTCCAATGGGTGGTGTTGATGTTGTCCTAGGAGTCCAACGGCTACAATATTTGGGTACGATAACTTTTAATTTTCAAGAACTTTTCTTAAAATTTGTTTCTGAAGGAAAGGAAGTTGAATTAAGGGGTATCACAGGGAAACCAAGAAATATAATCAGCTCTAACGGTATGACAAAGTTTCTAAAGAAAGAACAACAAGGCATAATTTCACAATTATTCTCATTAGAGGTTCCCACATTCGAATCATCTATTTCTCCAGATCTCCAAAAAATCTTGGACAATCATTCCAGGGTATTTGAGACTCCCAAAGGCCTCCCACTTATTCGTGATCATGATCATGCTATTCATTTGATTCGAGGAAGTGTTCCTCCAAACATCATGCCTTGCAGATATCCTTATGCCCAAAAGAGTGAAATTGAACGTATGGTTACAGAAATGCTAGAGGCTAATATAATTCAACCTCGTCAAAGTTATTTATCTGCTCCATTAGTATTGTTGCACAAGAAGGATGGATCATGGCACATGTGTCTAGATTATAGGGAGCTCAATAAACTCACTATTAAATATAAATTCCCAATTCCTGTCATTGATGAATTATTGGATGAATTGCATGGAGCAATTTACTTCGCCAAGTTAGACCTTCATTCAAGATATAATCAAATGAGAATGAACACTAAAGACATTCCGAAAACAACATTTAGAACTCATGAAGGTCATTATGAATTTTTGGTCATGACTCTTGGCCTTACCAATGCACCTTCTACATTTCAAGGTTTGAAGAATTCCATTTTCAAACCCTTCCTTTGAAATTTGTGTTAGTATTTTTATGATATACTAATCTACAACAAGTCTTGGAAGTATCATGTTCAACATGTTGACAGAGTGCTCAAAATATTGGAGGAGAAACAATGTAAAACCTCTAAATGTTTCTTTGGAGCACAAGAGGTGGAATATTTGGATCACATTGTATCTCATGAAGGTGTTAAGGTAAACCCTAGAAAAATCAAAGCCATTAAGGAAAGTAAAATCCCCACATCCATAAAGCATCTTCGAGTATTTCTTGGGTTGACAGGGTATTATCGCAAGTTTGTTAAGAATTATGCAAGAATAGTGTGTGGTCTAAAATGCGGATGCAAATTAGAGTTTAATTTAATGACTACCTGGGAAGGTAAACTTAGAAGTGCTTATCTAAAATATATAGATCTAGAAAGATTCCTAATTTATCCAAGATCTTAAAGTCCCCTTACAAGAACATATTCATTAAGATCTCTTTCAATAACTAATCAAACTTAGATCTAACAATGGTTTGAGATCTATGATTCTCTTACAAGAACATATTCTACAAGATCTCTTCCACCATTAGAACATATAATAAGAAATTAAAAGTTGAAATGAAATAAACCTAGATCTAATAATTGTATGAGATCTTACGGTTCTCTTACAAGAACACCTTCAAATAAGACTCTTCCAATATTAGAACATTTAACAAAACTTGAAAGCTGAAATCAAACAAAAACATAAAATAAACTATAAACAAATAAGCATGCAAGTGAGGCCATGGGGGCCCTACATAACTCCACAAGCACACCACTTCAATGGAGACTAAGATGTAGAAGCAAAATTGAAGTATGATCCTTTATTTCAAAATCTCCATTACAAACCAACTCTAAGATTACAACTCCAAGCTTCTAAGATTACATACTCCAAAATTCTAAGATTACAAAAACTTCCAGATTACAAATGGAGGAGATTGTACTCCTATTTATACAATGGGATGAGTAACAAACTCATAATGATCATCCACTAATCTCTCTTTAGTTCCATAAATCTCGCAACCATTTTTAACTACTTTCCCATTATTATAAAATATGATCCCACAAATCTCTCAAGCATTTTTAACTACTTTCCCATTATTACAAAATATGATCCCTTTGAATCCTCCATAAATCTCTCACATATCTTGGATAAGATATGCCAACCAAATCCTCCATGATCTTCTCCTTAGGAATTGGATAAGATATGCCAACCAAATCCTCCATGATTTTCTCCTTAGGAGATATGCCAACCAAATCCTCCATGATTTGCTCCTTAGGAATAGGATAAGATATGCCAAAAAAATTCTCCATGATTTTCTCCTTAGGAATAAGCTTGCATAATTATCTCCTTAATATGGTGGAGGAGATATTAATTCTTCACATATTTCCTACACATCACAAAACTCACATATTCTTGAGATATATATAAAAATATGTATATTTTCTAATATTTAATCATAAATTCACTTGTAATACAAAAATGAATAAAATGGAAAATAAGAAGGTGAAACCCAAATGTATTTATGAAAATGATATGATAAAAGGTTAATAGGATGATGAAATGTAAGGAATAGTGAAGAAAAAGGTGGATGAAAATATGACATTTCTGAGTTCCAACATCCTCCCCAACTGAACTTATTGCATGTCCTCATGCAACCATGCATGGGTCTCTTTAAGAACATTTGGCATCTTGAACAACTTTGGCTTTACATGATGATGTCTTTAATAATGAATGTTTCCAGGATATGTGAAAGACATGACTAACAACTTACATTTTCTTATGGTTGGTTCTTGTGTGACAACCATGAATACAAAGAATGTTGGTTCTTGTGTTAACGACATTCATTTCGTTTTCTGTTCTCTTTTCTTCAATAATAATGTAAACACTCACTGGAAATCATAAGCTATCAATGTGCATAAGAAAGCCCTTTTGTAATATTAATGAATCATGCCAATATTACGTATGAAGCAAAGTGCAACAAAGTATCATTGGAAAATAAATGTTGGTGAATGGTAAATGAGAAAAAATGGAGTGATAGTGGTGAAGAAATGGAATCATGGAAGTGAATATGTAGTGTGGTGAAGAAATGGAATCATGGAAGTGAATATAGTTCTCCCCCCCTCAACTGAATTGGTTGCATGTCCTCATGCAACTTGACATGGCTCATGAAAGGAAATGTAGTAGGCTGAGGGAATTTTCCAAAATATTCAAGTTAGCATATAAGGAATTGCATGATTAAATATTAGAAAACAACATACCTCTACTTACCCAAGAATGATGAACTATGCAAGAGGAATGTAGCTACTGCTGCTGCTGCTGGATCAGGAAAATGTGACTGATGTTGTTGTTACTGGATCCTGGGAAATGAAGGAATCTAAACTGCTGATGTTGAATCATGGAGAAGATAAACGCTGAAAGTGGAACTGTGGTACTCTCATAGATCAAAATTCATGCTGCTGTAACTGCTGAGGGAGTCGTGAAAAAGTGTATAGTCTTCACCTGCTACTAAACTTCTTGGTACAATTCTAATCATGCGAAAAAATGTGTCGATGTCGAGCATGAATAGAAATCATTGGATTATCGGCCATTGATGTATGTCATTAACCAATGCGAGGGAACTAACCATTGATGTCAATGAGTGCCAAGGTACCTGAGTACATATTGCGAAGTGCGAATGGATGTGTTGAGGTCGAGGCACTTGAAAGATCTGAAGACCAAGGGACATTGATGTATTCCCATGATCGTCAGTGAGAAAACTTGCCATTAAGGCATGCAAGCCTCTAGGTACTCGAAAGGAACTCTAGTCTATTTCCGAGATAAGGTGCTGATGTCAATGGGGTAAGACTTGTTGAAAGGTGGGCCTTAAGGAATCCCACATCAGTCAACGCGAGTTTGTAAAAAAATATTTGGTAGGACTATAAATGGAAAGAACTCACGGACAAGCAGTGTGGATCAGCATGGCGAGGAAAACAAGGCAATGTAATCATGGAAAGGGAATGAGTTTTATTCATCGTTGTAAAACAAGGAGTTGTAATCATGACGCAAAAGGATCGTTGTGGAGTGGAAAATGTCATGATATGTGCAGTGAAGAATTAGCTCCTTCAAGCGTCCAAAAATGGATGTAAGGAAATGCATGGTGTATGAAGATGAACTCTTGCTATGAAAAATGGATATGGAAATGTCATGCTTTATGGATTTACAATTGGTGGAATTCAAAATCTGCTTCAAAAACGGAGGTGCAAGGTAGTGGTTGTGGAGTTGGATTTGTCTTTAGAAATTTTCATGAATTGAGTCTTTGGAAGACCAATTGTCGTCACAAATGTAATCTCCTTATGGTCACTTAATTATCCTGTAACCTATAAAAAAAACTTGGTAGAAAGAAAACATAAGTGTGTTCAAGAAGAAATGGCCATTTCCTTCATGATTCTTACACAAAAATTTCATACCAAATAAAACATATTAAGGACAATCAAAATGTTGAAATTGACTTAATCATGATATTAAAATCAATCCATTTTTAAAATAACCATGAAAAGTAATACTCCCTGTTTGGGTCAAATAAAATATGCTCAGCAAAAATATTGGCATTAGAAAGATCTATTGTGGTCTGCATATTAGTATGTGATATAAAAGCATTCAACAGAAATATGTTATGCCAACTTGAAGCTATTGAAACAAGATAATCATCATTTATAGAATCCTCCAAATGTTTGATAAATCGATCCTCAAAATTTGTTTCCAAGTGTTCCATTTTTTTATTTTCAAACCTGCATGAATTTTGTGAAATTCTTTTTATTTTTATTTTTTTTTTTATAAAAAAAAAGAGTGAAAGTCAATTTTCTTTTTAATAATAATATATATATATATATATATTATGTGGGAATTATTTATTTTTTATTTTTTTATTATTTTTAAAAAACTAAAGTTTAAAAAGACTAAGTTTTATCTAAAAAAAATTAAAATGATTTTTCACTCATTCACAAAATTCTTTATTGTTATATCGCAGATCAATTTTCCAGCAAAAGTATTTTTATTTGAAATAAATCAATAGATTTTTTGATCTGCCTAATCGCACGAAGCGCAGGAAGAGAGCATACTAATCTCTTGATTTTTTTATTTATGCAGGTTAGCGTGGATGGATAAAACACAATTAATATCTGTGGCAAAACCTTGCATTATCTACACTCTTTCTGCAATGTCACGGGGGCATTTAGACTCTCAGAAGACAAAGGTTTCCGATAATCAAGCTCCTGGCTCATCCATGATACAGAAACAAGACATAGAAATGAAAAGATGTGCCACTAAATTTATTCATGATGATTTATTTTTTTGAAAACAAAACTAAAAACTTCTAATGATAACGACTTCTAATGACTTCTAATGAGATCTCATTTTTATTTTTCTAATCAATTCTATATTAACTTAAAAAATGTTTTATTTTCTAAGTAAAAGAATGCTTCCAATGAAGCCATATACGGACTAAAAATTCGAACATGCTCACATCAAGATTTAAAAATTTTACATTATGTTTTGCAAGTATGTGAGAATCCTGTCTTAGAGTTGGCTCAAGGTTATTGTCCTTGCTCTCCAAGAAGTACATGTTCAACATTGTCAAATTCATCATCCGTAGATGGATTAGTGAGAAATGGGGGGTTTAAAATAAAAACTAAATTTAAAATAACTATGTACAAAAATAAAAATGCTCCAAACTTTGAACTCCTTTACGAACCTGCTGTCACCAAGTTCCACAAATTAGTCCATAAAAACAAATGCATAAAAACAATTACTAAATCCTTCTAGTTGCACTTCCCCGGCAACAGCACCAAAATGTGTGGTCTAAAATGCGGATGCAAATTAGAGTTTAATTTAATGTCAACCTAGGAAGGTAAACTTAGAAGTGATTATCTAAAAAATATAGATCTAAAAAGATTCCTAATTTGTCCAAGATCTTAAAGTCCCCTTACAAGAACATATTCATTAAGATCTCTTTCAATAACTAATCAAACTTAGATCTAACAATGGTTTGAGATCTATGATTCTCTTACAAGAACATATTCTACAAGATCTCTTCCAACATTAGAACATCTAATAAGAAATTAAAAGCTGAAATGAAATAAACCTAGATCTAATAATTGTATGGGATCTTACGGTTCTCTTACAAGAACGCCTTCAAATAAGACTCTTCCAATATTAGAACATTTAACAAAACTTGAAAGCTGAAATCAAACAAAAACATAAAATAAACTATAAACAAATAAGCATGCAAGTGAGGCCATGGGGGCCCTACATAACTCCACAAGCACACCACTTCAATGGAGACTAAGATGTAGAAGCAAAATTGAAGTATGATCCTTTATTTCAAAATCTCCATTACAAACCAACTCTAAGATTACAAAAACTTCCAGATTACAAATGGAGGAGATTGTACTCCTATTTATACAATGGGATGAGTAACAAACTCATAATGATCATCCACTAATCTCTCTTTAGTTCCATAAATCTCGCAACCATTTTAACTACTTTCCCATTATTATAAAATATGATCCCACAAATCTCTCAAGCATTTTTAACTACTTTCCCATTATTACAAAATATGATCCCTTTGAATCCTCCATAAATCTCTCACATATCTTGGATACGATATGCCAACCAAATCCTCCATGATCTTCTCCTTAGGAATTGGATAAGATATGCCAACCAAATCCTCCATGATTTTCTCCTTAGGAGATATTCCAACCAAATCCTCCATGATTTGCTCCTTAGGAATAGGATAAGATATGCCAAACAAATTCTCCATGATTTTCTCCTTAGGAATAGGCTTGCATAATTATCTCCTTAATATGGTGGAGGAGATATTAATTCTTCACATATTTCCTACACATCACAAAACTCACATATTCTTGAGATATATATAAAAATATGTATATTTTCTAATATTTAATCATAAATTCACTTGTAATACAAAAATGAATAAAATGGAAAATAAGAAGGTGAAACCCAAATGTATTTATGAAAATGATATGATAAAAGGTTAATGGGATGATGAAATGTAAGGAATAGTGAAGAAAAAGGTGGATGCAAATATGACATTTATGAGTCCCAACATCCTCCCCAACTGAACTTGTTTCATTTCCTCATGCAACCATGCATGGGTCTCTTTAAGAACATTTGGCATCTTGAACAACTTTGGCTTTACATGATGATGTCTTTAATAATGAATGTTTCCAGGATACGGAAAGACATGACTAACAACTTACATTTTCTTATGGTTGGTTCTTGTGTGACAACCATGAATACAAAGAATGTTGGTTCTTGTGTTAACGACATTCATTTCGTTTTCTGTTCTCTTTTCTTCAATATTAATGTAAACACTCACTGGAAATCATAAGCTATCAATGTGCATAAGAAAGCCCTTTTGTAATATTAATGAATCATGCCAATATTACGTATGAAGCAAAGTGCAACAAAGTATCATTGGAAAATAAATGTTGGTGAATGGTAAATGAGAAAAAATGGAGTGATAGTGGTGAAGAAATGGAATCATGGAAGTGAATATGTAGTGTGGTGAAGAAATGGAATCATGGAAGTGAATATAGTTCTCCCCCCCTCAACTGAATTGGTTGCATGTCCTCATGCAACTTGACATGGCTCATGAAAGGAAATGTAGTAGGCTGAGGGAATTTTCCAAAATATTCAAGTTAGTGTATAAGGAATTGCATGATTAAAGATTAGAAAACAACATACCTCTACTTACCCAAGAATGATGAACTATGCAAGAGGAATGTAGCTACTGCTGCTGCTGCTAGATCAGGAAAATGTGACTAATGTTGTTGTTACTGGATCCTGGGAAATGAAGGAATCTGAATTGCTGATACTGAATCATGGAGAAGATAAATATTGAAAGTGGAATTGTGGTACTCTCATAGATCAGAATTCATGCTGTTGTAACTGCTGAGGGAGTCGTGAAAAAGTGTATAGTCTTCACCAGCTACTAAAATTCTTGATACAATTCTAATCATGCGAAAGAATGTGTCGATGTCGAGCATGAATAGAAATCATTGTATTACCAGCCATTGATGTATGCTGTTAACTAATGCGAGGGAACTCACCATTGATGTCAATGAGTGCCAAGGTACCTGAGTACATATTGCGAAGTGCGAATGGATGTGTTGAGGTCGAGGCACTTGCAAGATCTGAAGACCAAGGGACATTGATGTATTCCCATGATCGTCAGTGAGAGAACTTGCCATTAAGGCATGCAAGCCTCTAGGTACTCGAAAGGAACTCTAGTCTATTTCCCAGATAATGTGCTGATGTCGATGGGGCAAGACTTGTTGAAAGGTGGGCCTTAAGAAATCCCACATCAGTCAATGCGAGTTTGTACAAAAATATTTAGTAGGACTATAAATGCAAAGAACTCACGAACAAGCAGTGTGGATCAGCATGGCGAGGAAAACAAGGCAATGTAATCATGGAAAGGGAATGAATTTTATTCATCGTTGTAAAACAAGGAGTTGTAATCATGACGCAAAAGGATCATTGTGGAGTGGAAAATGTCATGATATGTGCAGTGAAGAATTAGCTCCTTCAAGCGTCCAAAACTGGATGTCAGGAAATGCATGGTGTATGAAGATGAACTCTTGCTGTGAAAAATGGATATGGAAATGTCATGCTGTATGGATTTACAATTGGTGGAATTCAAAATCTGCTTCAAAAAGGGAGGTGCAAGGTAGTGGTTGTGGAGTTGGATTTGTCTTTAGAATTTTTCATGAATTGAGTCTTTGGAAGACCAATTGTCGTCACAATGTAATCTCCTTATGATCACTTGATTATCCTATAACCTGTAAAAAAAAACTTGGTAGAAAGAAAACATAAGTGTGTTCAAGAAGAAATGGCCATTTCCTTCATGATTCTTACGCAAAAATTTCATACCAAATAAAACATATTAAGGACAATCAAAGTGTTGAAATTGACTTAATCATGATATTAAAATCAATCCATTTTTAAAATAACCATGAAAAGTAATACTCCATGTTTGAGTCAGATGAAATATGCTCAGCAAAAAGATTGGCATTAGAAATATCTATTATGGTCTGCATATTAGTATGTGATATAAAAGCATTCAACAGAAATATGTTATGCCAACTTGAAGCTATTGAAACAAGATAATCATAATTTATAGAATCCTCCAAATGTTTAATAAATTGATCCTCAAAATTTGTTTCCAAGTGTTCCATTTTTTTATTTTCAAACCTGCATGAATTTTGTGAATTATCTATATCTATATCTATATCTATATCTATATATATATATATATATTATGTGGGAATTTTTTATTTTTTTTTTTTTTTTTTATTATTTTTAAAAAACTAAAATTTAAAAAGACTAAGTTTTACCTAAAAAAAATTAAAATGATTTTTCACTCATTCACAAAATTCTTTATTGTTATATCGCAGATCAATTTTCCAGCAAAAGTATTTTTATTTGAAATATATCAATAGATTTTTTGATCTACCTGATCGCACGAAGCACGGGAAGAGAGCATACTAATCTCTTGATTTTTTTTATTTATGCAGGTTAGCGTGGATGGATAAAACACAATTAAGATCTGCGACAAAACCTTGCATTATCTACACTCTTTCTGCAATGTCACGGGGGCATTTAGACTCCCGGAAGACAAAGGTTTCCGATAATCAAGCTCCTAGCTCATCCGTGATACAGAAACAAGACATAAAAATGCAAAGATATGCCACTGAATTTATTCATGATGATTTATTTTTTTGAAAACAAAACTAAAAACTTCTAATGATAACGACTTCTAATGAGATCTCATTTTTATTTTTCTAATCTATTCTATATTAACTTAAAAGATGTTTTATTTTCTAATTAAAAGAATGCTTCCAATGAAGCCATGTAAGGACTAAAAATTCGAACATGCTCAAATCAAGAATTAAAATTTTACATTAGTATGTGAGAATCATGTCTTAGAGTTGGCTCAAGGTTATTGTCCTTGCTCTCCAAGAAGTACCTGTTCAACATTGTCAAATTCATCATCCGTGGATGGGTTAGTGAGAAATGTGGGGTTTAAAATAAAAACTAAATTTAAAATAACTATGTACGAAAATATAAATGCTCCAACTTTGAACTCCTTTACGAACCTGTTGTCACCAAGTTCCACAAATTATTCCATAAAAACAAATGCATAAAAACAATTACTAAATCCTTCTAGTTGCACTTCCCCGGCAACAGCGCCAAAATGTGTGGTCTAAAATGTGGATGCAAATTAGAGTTTAATTTAATGTCAACCCAGGAAGGTAAACTTAGAAGTGCTTATCTAAAATATATAGATCTAGAAAGATTCCTAATTTGTCCAAGATCTTAAAGTCCCCTTACAAGAACATATTCATTAAGATCTCTTTCAATAACTAATCAAACTTAGATCTAACAATGGTTTGAGATCTATGATTCTCTTACAAGAACATATTCTACAAGATCTCTTCCAACATTAGAACATCTAATAAGAAATTAAAAGTTGAAATGAAATAAACCTAGATCTAATAATTGTATGAGATCTTACGATTCTCTTACAAGAACACCTTCAAATAAGACTCTTCCAATATTAGAACATTTAACAAAACTTGAAAGCTGAAATCAAACAAAAACATAAAATAAATTATAAACAAAAAAGCATGCAAGTGAGGCCATGGGGGCCCTACATAACTCCACAAGCACACCACTTCAATGGAGACTAAGATGTAGAAGAAAAATTGAAGTATGATCCTTTATTTCAAAATCTCCATTACAAACCAACTCTAAGATTACAACTCCAAGCTTCTAAGATTACATACTCCAAAATTCTAAGATTACAAAAACTTCCAGATTACAAATGGAGGAGATTGTACTCCTATTTATACAATGGGATGAGTAACAAACTCATAATGATCATCCACTAATCTCTCTTTAGTTCCATAAATCTCGCAACCATTTTTAACTACTTTCCCATTATTACAAAATATGATCCCACAAATCTCTTAAGCATTTTTAACTACTTTCCCATTATTACAAAATATGATCCCTTTGAATCCTCCATAAATCTCTCACATATCTTGGATAAGATATGCCAACCAAATCCTCCATGATCTTCTCCTTAGGAATTGGATAAGATATGCCAACCAAATCCTCCATGATTTTCTCCTTAGGAGATATGCCAACCAAATCCTCCATGATTTGCTCCTTAGGAATAGGATAAGATATGCCAACCAAATTCTCCATGATTTTCTCCTAAGGAATAGGCTTGCATAATTATCTCCTTAATATGGTGGAGGAGATATTAATTCTTCACATATTTCCTACACATCACAAAACTCACATATTCTTGAGATATATATAAAAATATGTATATTTTCTAATATTTAATCATAAATTCACTTGTAATACAAAAATTAATAAAATGGAAAATAAGAATGTGAAACCCAAATGTATTTATGAAAATGATATGATAAAAGGTTAATGGGATGATGAAATGTAAGGAATAGTGAAGAAAAAGGTGCATGAAAATATAACATTTCTGAGTCCCAACATCCTCCCCAATTGAACTTGTTGCATGTCCTCATGCAACCATGCATGGGTCTCTTTAAGAACATTTGGCATCTTGAACAACTTTGGCTTTACATGATGATGCCTTTAATAATGAATGTTTCCAGGATATGTGAAAGACATGAGTAACGACTTACATTTTCTTATGGTTGGTTCTTGTGTGACAACCATGAATACAAAAAATGTTGGTTCTTGTGTTAACAACATTCATTTCGTTTTCTGTTCTCTTTTCTTCAATAATAATGTAAACACTCACTGGAAATCATAAGCTATCAATGTGCATAAGAAAGCCCTTTTGTAATATTAATGAAGCATGCCAATATTACGTATGAAGCAAAGTGCAACAAAGTATCATTGGAAAATAAATGTTGGTGAATGGTAAATGAGAAAAAATGGAGTGATAGTGGTGAAGAAATGGAATCATGGAAGTGAATATGTAGTGTGGTGAAGAAATGGAATCATGGAAGTGAATATAGCTCTCCCCCCCTCAACTGAATTGGTTGCATGTCCTCATGCAACTTGACATGGCTCATGAGAGGAAATGTAGTAGGCTGAGGGAATTTTCCAAAATATTCAAGTTAGCGTATAAGGAATTTCATGATTAAAGATTAGAAAACAACATACCTCTACTTACCCAAGAATGATGAACTATGCAAGAGGAATGTAGCTACTGCTGCTGCTGCTGGATCAGGAAAATGTGACTGATGTTGTTGTTACTGGATACTGGGAAATGAAGGAATCTGAACTACTGATGCTGAATCATCGAGAAGATAAATGCTGAAAGTGGAACTGTGGTACTCTCATAGATCAGAATTCATGCTGCTGTAACTGCTGAGGGAGTCGTGAAAAAGTGTATAGTCTTCACCAGCTACTAATCTTCTTGGTAAAATTCTAATCATGCGAAAGAATGTGTCGATGTCGAGCATGAATAGAAATCATTGGATTACCGGCCATTGATGTATGTCGTTAACCAATGCGAGGGAATTCACCATTGATGTCAATGAGTGCCAAAGTACCCAAGTACATCTTGCGAAGTTCGAATGGATGTGTTGAGGTCAAGCCACTCGCAAGATCTGAAGACCAAGGGACATTGATGTATTCCCATGATCGTCAGCAAGAGAAATTGCCATTAAGACATGCAAGACTCTAGGTACTCGAAAGGAACTCTAGTCTATTCCCAGATAAGGTGCTGATGTCGATGGGGCAAGACTTGTTGAAAGGTGGGTCTTAAGGAATCCCACATCAGTCAACGCGAGTTTGTACAAAAAGATTTGGTAGGACTATAAATGGAAAGAACTCACGGACAAGCAGTGTGGATTAGCATGGCGAGGAAAACAAGGCAATGTAATCATGGAAAGGGAATGAGTTTTATTCATCGTTGTAAAACAAGGAGTTGTAATCATGACGCAAAAGGATCGTTGTGGAGTGGAAAATGTCATGATATGTGCAGTGAAGAATTAGCTCCTTCAAGCGTCCAAAAATGGATGTAAGGAAATGCATGGTGTATGAAGATGAACTCTTGCTGTGAAAAATGGATATGGAAATGTCATGCTTTATGGATTTACAATTGGTGGAATTCAAAATCTGCTTCAAAAATGGAGGTGCAAGGTAGTGGTTGTGGAGTTGGATTTGTCTTTAGAATTTTTCATGAATTGAGTCTTTGGAAGACCAATTGTCGTCACAATGTAATCTCCTTATGCTCACTTGATTATCCTGTAACCTGTAAAAAAAACTTGGTAGAAATAAAACATAAGTGTGTTCAAGAAGAAATGGCCAATTCCTTCATGATTCTTACGCAAAAATTTCATACCAAATAAAACATATTAAGGACAATGAAAGTGTTGAAATTGACTTAATCATGATATTAAAATCAATCCATTTTTAAAATAACCATGAAAAGTAACACTCCCTGTTTGGGTCAAATAAAATATGCTCAGCAAAAAGATTGGCATTAGAAAGATCTCTTGTGGTCTGCCTATTAGTATGTGATATTAAAGCATTCAACAGAAATATGTTATGCCAACTTGAAGCTATTGAAACAAGATAATCATCATTTATAGAATCATCCAAATGTTTGATAAATCGATCCTCAAAATTTGTTTCCAAGTGTTCCATTTTTTTATTTTCAAACCTGCATGAATTTTGTAAAATTCTTTTTTTTTAATTTTATTTTTTATTTTTTATAAAAAAACAAAAGAATGAAAGTCAATTTTTTTTTTAATATATATATATATATATATGGGAATTTTTTATTTTTTATTTTTTTATTATTTTTAAAAAACTAAAATTTAAAAAGACTAAGTTTTATCTAAAAAAAATTAAGATGATTTTTCACTCATTCACAAAATTCTTTATTGTTATATCGCAGATCAATTTTCCAGCAAAAGTATTTTTATTTGAAATAAATCAATAGATTTTCTGATCTTCCTGATCGCACAAAGCGCAGGAAGAGAGCATACTAATCTTTTGTTTTTTTTTTATTTATGCAGGTTAGCGTGGATGGATAAAACACAATTAAGATCTGCGACAAAACCTTGCATTATCTACACTCTTTCTGCAATGTCACAGGGGCATTTAGACTCTCAGAAGACAAAGGTTTCCGATAATCAAGCTCCTGGCTCATCCGTGATACAGAAACAAGACATAGAAATGCAAAGATGTGCCACTCAATTTATTCATGATGATTTATTTTTTTGAAAACAAAACTAAAAACTTCTAATGATAACGACTTCTAATGACCTCTAATGAGATCTCATTTTTATTTTCTAATCTATTCTATATTAACTTAAAAGATGTTTTATTTTCTAAGTAAAAGAATGCTTCCAATGAAGCCATCTACGGACTAAAAAAGAACATGCTCACATCAATATTTAAAAATTTTACATTATGTTTTGCAAGTATGTGAGAATCCTATCTTAGAGTTGGCTCAAGGTTATTGTCCTTGCTCTCCAAGAAGTACCTGTTCAACATTGTCAAATTCATCATCCGTAGATGGATCAGTGAGAAATGGGGGTTTAAAATAAAAACTAAATTTAAAATAACTATGTACGAAAATAAAAATGCTCCAAACTTTGAACTCCTTTACGAACCTGCTGTCACCAAGTTCCACAAATTAGTCCATAAAAACAAATGCATAAAAACAATTACTAAATCCTTCTAGTTGCACTTTCCCGACAACGGCGCCAAAATGTGTGGTCTAAAATGCGGATGCAAATTAGAGTTTAATTTAATGTCAACCCGAGAAGGTAAACTTAGAAGTGCTTATCTAAAATATATAGATCTAGAAAGATTCATAATTTGTCCAAGATCTTAAAGTCCCCTTACAAGAACATATTCATTAAGATCTCTTTCAATAACTAATCAAACTTATATCTAACAATGGTTTGAGATCTATGATTCTCTTACAAGAACATATTCTACAATATCTCTTCCAACATTAGAACATCTAATAAGAAATTAAAAGCTAAAATGAAATAAAACTAGATCTAATAATTGTATGAGATCTTACGGTTCTCTTACAAGAACACCTTCAAATAAGACTCTTCCAATATTAGAACATTTAACAAAACTTGAAAGCTGAAATCAAACAAAAACATAAAATAAATTATAAACAAATAAGCATGCAAGTGAGGCCATGGGGGCCCTCCATAACTCCACAAGCACACCACTTCAATGGAGACTAAGATGTAGAAGCAAAATTGAAGTATGATCCTTTATTTCAAAATATCCATTACAAACCAACTCTAAGATTACAACTCCAAGCTTCTAATATTACATACTCCAAAATTCTAAGATTACAAAAACTTCCAGATTGCAAATGGAGGAGATTGTACTCCTATTTATACAATGGGATGAGTAACAAACTCATAATGATCATCCACTAATCTCTCTTTAGTTCCATAAATCTCGCAACCATTTTTAACTACTTTCTCTTTATTACAAAATATGATCCCACAAATCTCTGAAGCATTTTTAACTACTTTCCCATTATTATAAAATATGATCCCTTTGAATCCGCCATAAATCTCTCACATATCTTGGATAAGATATGCCAACCAAATCCTCCATGATCTTCTCCTTAGGAATTGGATAAGATATGCCAACCAAATCCTCCATGATTTTCTCCTTAGGAGATATGCCAACCAAATCCTCCATGATTTGCTCCTTAGGAATAGGATAAGATATGCCAACTAAATTCTCCATGATTTTCTCCTTTGGAATAGGCTTGCATAATTATCTCCTTAATATGGTGGAGTAGATATTAATTCTTCACATATTTCCTACACATCACAAAACTCACATATTCTTGAGATATATATAAAAATATGTATATTTCTAATATTTAATCATAAATTCACTTGTAATGCAAAAATGAATAAAATGGAAAATAAGAAGGTGAAACCCAAATGTATTTATGAAAATGATATGATAAAAGGTTAATGGGATGATGAAATGTAAGGAATAGTGAAGAAAAAGGTGGATGAAAATATGACATTTCTGAGTCCCAACAAATAGCAACGCCTCTAACAACATTATTGAATCAAAATGCATTCTCTTGGATTCCTGAAGCAACGAAGTCCTTTGAACATATTAAACAAGAAATTATGTACCAAGCATCGGTCTTAGCTACGCTAGACTTCACAAAAACCTTTATTGTGGAATGTGATGCCTCATGAAATGGAATTGGTGTCGTTTTAATGCAAGAAGAAAGACCCAATGCTTTCAAAATTCGTCGAATCAAAGGAAAATATTTACACAAAGCTATTTATGAGAAGGAAATGTTGGAAATACTACATGCACTTAAGAAATGGTGACCTTACCTAATGGGAAGACACTTCGAGGTAAAACAAATCATGATAGTCTTAAATACTTTTTAGAGAAAGTATTATTTGCAGAAGAGCAACAAAAATGGGTCACAAATATGTTGGGTTATGAATTTGAAATAATTTAAAAAAAGGGGAAGAAAAATGTTGTTACAGATGCACTCTCAAGAAAGGATGAGGATGTGGAAGCATTTCTTTGTGCCATTTCTATTATCCAACCAGATTGGATAAACGAAGCAAGGAATGAATGTAAGAATGACGAAGAAGTGTGGGAACTCATTCAAAAGTTGCAGTAAGATCCCAGTACATCTGATACATTTAGCTATAAAAATGATTTGTTATGGTACAAAGATCGCTTATACCCCTGTAAGTATTCCCAACTCAAACAAAAGATTCTTATGGAATTGCACACATCTCCCTTAGGAGGGAATTCTGGATTTTTAAAAACTTACCACAGGGTTAAGAAGGATTTTTTTTGGATGGCCTTAAATCTGATACTCAAAAGTTTGTGGCGGAATGTTTGGTTTTCCAACAAAATAAAGTTGAGACAATTAAGATCCCAGGTCTATTACAACCTTTATCCAGTCCAATTCAACGTTGGGAGGAGGTTTCAATGGATTTTATCATAGGTTTACCCAAGTCTGAAGGAAAGAGTGTCATCATGATGGTACTTGATAGACTTACCAAGTAGGAAAACTTTTGTGCATTATCTCATCCATTTAAATCCAATACAGTTGCTACTGCATTTTTGGAAACAATTCAAAAGCTACATGGAAACCCTAAGATTATTTTAAGTGACAGAGATCCTATTTTCAATGGAATTTTTTGGACATAATTATTTTATTGTTTGGGTACTTAGTTAACTCATAGCTCATCTTATCATCCTCAATCTGATGGGAAAACTGAGATAGTGAACAAATGTTTGGAAGGATATCTTCGTTGCTTTGTATCTAATAAACAGACACAATGGGGCAAATGGTCACCTCTCGTTGAATGGTGGTATAACACTTCCTTCCATACTGCAGCAAAAATGACTCCATTTATGGCACTTTGAGGATATCATCCACCATCCATCACATCATATTTAAGAGAAAATTCTAAGGTTCAAGCAGTGGAAGATCACATTGAGCATCAACAAAAGGTTCTCCAACTCTTAAAGGATAACCTCACTTTGGCGCAGAATAGAATGAAACAACAGGAAGATCAACATCACAACGAAAGAATTTTTAATGTAGATGACAGGGTATTTCTATGGCTACAACCATACAAAGAAATGTCCCTCAAGCAAGCTAATAAGGATAATAAATTATCACCAAAGTATTATGGTCCATACAAGGTGTTGCAAAAGATTAGTACTATGGCATACAAATTGGAACTTCCTACATCTTCCCGAGTGCACCCAATTTTCCATGTTTCATGCTTAAAGAAGGTTATAGGTGACAAGCTCCCAATTCAAACAATATTTCCAAAGCTTAACGAGGAAGGAAAAATCATATTGGAACATGAAGAAGTCATAGAAACAAGAACTCAACAGTTATCAAATTGATCAATTTCAGAGTATCTCATCAAGTTGAAAAACTTTCTCACTGAAGATTCAACATGGGAGGATGAGAATTTTATACAGAAGCATCCAGAACTACTCAAACGTTGAGCACAACACTTTTTTAAAGGAGAGGGGCATGTTAGGTCCCTATAATACTAGTGTATTCCCTTGTTATTATTTTCATTATACCCCTTATTGTTATTTTTGTGCCCGTGTTGTCCCCATATTGTTATTTTTGTGCCCCATAAAAGCCCAGTATTGTTATTGTTGTGTCCTTACATTATTATTGTTATGTCAGCTCTGATTATATTATGACCCCTTAAAATCCTATATATAAAAAGGAGGTCTTTTCATTTGTATCATCCAAGAATTATTCATTTGTGTAATGTAAAGGAGGTTTCCCCCTCGAATAGGCTACATTTTAAGTCGTTGATCTATCACTTTCTTCTATTTTGTGAGCTAGTTGCATAAAATCTACATTTTGCATTTGAATGAATCTTATAATTCGGTGTAAATGTCTAAAACAATGATAACTTAAAATTTCATTATAAAATATGGTATGTACATTTTTCATTCATGTATAGAAAGGCTACTATGGATGTCAGTTGATAATCAACTTTTAATATAAAGTTGTTTGAAAGAACAAACATAAGTTATATAAAATTGCATTATAAAACATGGCCCACAATTTTCATGATGCATGCATGGTTTGATGATTTTAAAGGTTTTCTATATTTTCATTTAGTTGGTACATTTTGCATTCAATCATTCCTACAATGTTAGTAGATGATTCCTAGGTTTTGTTTAAAGTTGTCTTGTCTTGACTTATTTAAAATGAATCTATTAAAATTGCACATTACAAAATGTGAGGTCAACATTTTGCATTTGAATGAATCTTATAATTCAATGTAGATGTCTAAAACAATGATAACTAAAAATTGCATTATAAAATATGGTATGTACATTTTACATTCATGTATAAAAAGGCTACTATGGACGCTAGTTGATAGATAACTTTTAATATAAATTTGTTTGAATGCACAAATATTGTTTGAATGCCCAAACATAAGTTAGATAAAATTGCATTATAAAACATGGCCCACAATTTACCTGATGCATGCATGGTTTGATGCTTCTAAGGCTTTACATATTTCCATTTAGTTGGTACAATTTGCATTCAATCATTCCTATAATGTTAGTATATGATTCTTAGGTTTTGTTTGAAGTTGTTTTTCAAGTTATTTAAAATGAATCTATTAAAATTGCAAATTACAAAATGTGAGGTCTACATTTTGCGTTTGAATGAGTCTTATAATTCGGTTTAGATGTCTAAAACAATGATAACTTAAAATTGCATTATAAAAAATGGTATGTACATTTTGTATTCATGTATAGAAAGGCTACTATGGATGTTGATTGATAGTTAACTTTTAATATAAAGTTGTTTGAATGCACAAACATAAGTTAGATAAAATAGCATTATAAAACATGGCCCACAATTTGCATGATGCGTCCATGGTTTGATGCTTTTAATGTTTTACATATAATTTGAGTTCATGTATATATAGAAATGAAAGTATATTAGCATTTAGTTGGTACATTTTTCATTCAATCATTCCTATCATGTTAGTAAATGGCTCAACCAACCATAATAAAAAATTAACAGAGAAGTAACAATGCTCGCCTCAACCAACCACAATCACAAAGTAACATAGCAGTAACAGCACAGTATACATCACAAATTAATAGAGAAGTAAATCCTCAATACATCTCTACATAACATGCAGTATAAATAAAACTTTGTAACTCAATACAAGACCAAATGAGTATCGTTTTCACATCATCACATTCTTAAGAATGTACAACTTAAGCGTGCACAAAAAGAAATGCTAACAATGTACTTGAATTGTAAGTTCTCAAAGATGAATTCAAGTAGAAGAAATTGTTGGGCAGATCAATTTAAAAAATTCTATCGGAATGCCATCTTCAATGATCCATTCATGGTCAACTTTTAACATTCTCCGTTTTTTAACTTTCAATTGTTTTTTTTTATTGAACTTCTATCAACTTTATGCACATTGCACACACCAAGTGACTATATTGACAACTTATGACATCCGGTTGATAGTCTTGAAAGTAAACATTACTCTCAGTTTGGGGAGTTTCATGGAAAAAATAGTCTTTCAGTATAATAGAACCTCTTTCATACACAAAACCATTATCATCATAGTCTTATAACAAATTCATCTTTCGTTCAGTGCATCGCATCAAATAATACTTGGTATTTTCTATGTTGTTAATGAGTGCAACTACAACAAAAACATCTGCATAATAAAACAAGTGTAAATTCATATCATAATTTACATGAAATTAACTAAATATCAATATGGACTTGATTTTATTGTCTATTTCTAAATCTCTATATTTTAACTATTATCTAGATACTTATATGCATTGATTAAAAACATAAAACACACACACACACATATATCTTTTGAAATCAATTGAAATGTTACCTTCTCTAACAAGATCAGAAACTCGATCACCTTTAGATGATACTATAGTCTCCTTTGATTCTATCTCTTTGAAGCCTGCAATTGACATTTTTCCCTTTGTATTTAGTTTTGTATGTTGCCAACATTTTGCATACATATTGTTTTCACAAACGCCATTATATTGTGTGTCTTTTATGCAAATAGGAAAAAAAAAAAAGAATATTTTCTTTTATCAGATGCAAACGTACTTCAGTAATCCTTGTTTTAATTGAATGCAATTTTTTAGTCCCTTTTATTATTTCAGCTTCATATGTAATCGATCTATCTACATCTTCGAATCCAATATGCCAAAAAAACTATAGTAAATTTAAACAAGAATTTAAATATGTTATTTAAAATACAATTTATATATTAGAGATAATCATCCTCATATTGTTTAAATTATATAACTTATAAATGTTTAAAATTAGAAAATTAATAAAAAATATCATATATTAAACCTATATACAAGTTAATTTATATGTATGTACATACCTTCGTACCTCCCTTGATGGGTTAGCCTGATAGCTTAGTGCAACAATGCACCATTGAATAACTACTCTAGCTGAGACAAGTCTATTTGTAGAGTGGTCCATTTGAAATCTTCAAAGTGCTCATTTTATACATGCCCCTACACCATCATGTCCTCCTTTTCCATGACCAGTCTCAAAGAAATTCCAACAATGTTTAATGTGGGTTTTATTATGAAGATGACACAATCAAAAGAATGATCATGAAGATTTGAATTGACTTGTGCATCCATCTGGCCATATCTAATGTTCATTTAATTTTATTCCACGATGTTTCAATGAGTCATAAATCTTATCAAAACAATGTTGTACAAAATGTGTATCATTTGTATGATCATCGTTGATATAAAAGTGATATTCTTTAAGAACATGTCGATTCTCACTAGTGCTTTCTATATCATCAACATTTTGTTCAGCATGTCTATATAGAATATGGACAAGAATAGAGACTTGATAAGAATGATAATATTCACTCTGTATTTCATTTTTTGCAACAAATGTGTAATTTTCTGCAAAATCAACTATTGACAAAATAGTCCCTGGTGGAAATTTTTCACGGGATTTTTTGAATTTTAGGTCCTGTGATCAAGCTCTATACGAATTCTTGGTGTGCATATAAATTTTTATCTTTAATTTCTTCAAAAATTCTATCATAGGAATTTCTTCTTCTTGTAAATCAATCCTTTTAGCACTTGTACTATTCTTTGCACTAATTGATGTATGGGTATATTCATATCTCTTCCATTTCACTTTTAGGTTAGACAATGATTGATCATTTATATCAATAGAATATTTGTTGTGAAATAAAGTCAAATTTCCACAATAATCACATTTTTTACCACCAACACATTTCTTTTGGTAAAATAATTCATGAATTTTTCTTGTACATAGAATTTCGGATATGAAACCATGGATAGTGGAAGGAGGAGGTGAATTTTTCCAAAATGTTTTACCAAAATTAAGGAAGGTGTCATAATATAATTGAAATTCCACATGATAACGACAACAAAAAGTGTCGTGTACAATGATAGATTTAACATACCATGGTTTTTTTTGCCCAAAAGTATTGAATGAGACATTAATTCCACAATTCTCTTCTATGAACTTATTGAACAAATCTATCTGAGTGGTGTCCAAGATATGTTTTGCATGTTCTTCGTACTGATTTTGTGCTATTCTTCACTGCATCACATCATTTTCTTTTGGTGAAACAAATGACCTTTTCATCCAACTTTCATATATTATTTTTTTAACATCTTCTCCAAGTCTATATTTGTATGGTTACCTACAAATAACTGCCCAATAAGCGAGCTTATCATTTACATCTATTTGCAATCGAAATTTCCTATGTTTTTCAATGTTTTTCGTGAGGTCCCTAATATATATTTTACTAAATGATTTTCTTTATTACTTGATGAAACCACTGCCATTTGTATTGTTCTACATGCATCTACATCGTTTTTCTTTCTAGATCTTCCAAATTTTTTAGGAGCACTATTTATATTTTGAATCACATTTTCCTTCACTTTTTTATCTTTCGTTGATTTTCGAATACCCAATAGAGTTGTAACGTCTTTTAATTTCTTTCATGTTAAGAGACCTCTCAAAATTTGAGCTTGATATGTCACACTTTCATCTTTGAAAAAATTCTCAATAACAACCTCAACACGATATCGTATAACATGGTTAGCTTTTTTATCTACCTATATGTCAGTGTCAACATTTTCTAGCATTTCATAATTTCATCTGTACATATGAAAATTAAATGTAAATGTCTATAAATATTCACTAAATAATAAAATTAAAAAATATGTATAATTTCAATAATACACATTATATATATATATATATATATATATATATATATATATATATATACACACACTTGATGGTGATTCAACTTCTTCACTTAAATCTCTTTCAACGTCTTCACCAACATCATTAATCATTGGTTCATTACTTTTTTCACTGTCTTTCAATATTTTCAATCTCATCATCAATGTTATGAGGAATATCTCTCTCTGTTTACATTGCAAAATATTTTTTCAAAATAGTTCATCAAATAAAAATTAAATTTCACAATACATTAGTTAAATTTTAAATATCATTTAAAATGTTTACATTTACATACTCTTTCAACGTCTTCACCAACATCATTAATCATTGGTTCATTATTTTTTTCATTGTCTTTCAATATTTTCAATCTAATCATCAATGTTATGAGGAATATCTCTCTTTGTCTACATTGCAAAATATTTTTCAAAATAGTTCATCAAATAAAAATTAAATTTCACAATACATTAGTTAAATTTTAAATATCATTTAAAATATTTACATTTACATACCTGCTTCAACTTCTAGTTGAGATTAATTTGGCCTTTCAATATTTACGAGCTCTTCCTTCTTTCTTTTGTAATAGTTTCTCTCGTATTCTCTACGAGACTCAATCTCTCTTGTTTGATTATATTTTCTCTTGCAATTTCTTTGATTTCCCATGATAATTCAATGTATGTAGACTTTTAAAATCCAACCCAAAAAAATCAATTTCAAAATCTTGCAAAAAAACTCACTTTCAAAATTTAGACAAAAAAAATCACTTTAAAAATTCAACACAAAAGACTTACTTTAAAAAGAACTCACTTTAAAAATTTAACTAAAGAAAATTACTTTAAAAAAAAATCACTTTAAAAATTCAGCACAAAAATTCACTTTAAAATTTAGGCCCAAAAGACTAACTTTAAAAGTTAAGCTAAAAATCTCACATTAAAAATTCAACACAAAAAATCACTTTAAAAATTAAGCCCAAAAGACTTACTTTAAAAACTAAGCTAAAAAATCTCACTTTAAAAATTCAGCCTAAAAGACTTACTTTAAAAATTAAGTTAAAAACTCTCACTTAAAAAATTCAGCCCAAAAGACTTACTTGCAAAATTAAGCTAAAAATTCTCATTTTAAAAATTCATCCCAAAAGACTTACTTTAAAAATTAAGCCCAAAACATTTCCTTTAAAAATTCAACCCATAAGGTGTAGCTTAAATGTTCACTCCAAATGAGGAAAGAGTGCAAAAATAATGTTTCGGCTCCATTTATTTATATCGTTTGGGCAAAACATTTTCTTCAGAGGGTTGCATCGTTTCAGTTTTGTGACTGACGGAAAATATCGACACAATTTCGGAAAATCTTTTAAAAATAATTCAGCCGAACTTTTAAAGTAATTTTGCGGAATTGTTTTTCCGTTTATTTTAACAGGCGTCGACAATAAATACAAGTTCAGTTGAATGTGGTTTTAGTTTGGTCGAACTGTTTTAACCTACAACTTTTCGTCAACTCAGCTTTCGTCACCTTTTTCCAGCTTTGGAATGCTTAAACTCCATCAAAATTGGTGAATTTATATTTAGAACCAATACCAACATTTGTAGAATTGAATATACTTTCAATAGATATAAATTTTATGGAATTTCATAGAAATTTTCTAATTTTAATTAATTTTCTAAAAAAATGTGCAAAAAGATTCTAAAAGTCATTATGATTCAGCGAAATCGAAAATTTGTATCTTCCAAAATACACTATAAAAAAATATGAAAAATTTATGGTTCATTACATTAGCATGTCTTCTATAATTGGTATTTTTTAGATTTTTAGTATATAACTAATATGTTGAGAATCTTGACACTGAGCTAAACATCTTCAAAATCTGTCATATTTTCGTATTGGTTCAATTCAAAAAATTCTAGTAATTATGATGTGCATCAATTGGTTTCGTAAATATAACAATATTGAAGTAGAATCTGTCTGAATTTTTGCAACACATTTTGTTTTCAAAAACACCAAGTTAATAAAGAATACACTATTGCTAAAAAACATGACGAGTTATGAATCCTTTGATTTTCAAAGAACACACAATGAAACAATTGCTAAGTTGACATATCAAATGTGAATTAAAAAAATTCTAAAAAATAAGTAGTAGAAATCTCATAAAAATTTTGACAAGTTTTCTTTTTATTGTAAAATGAAATTATTCTAAACAGAAAAATTGCTTTCACTTGCCGAAAGTTGAAGAACTTCTAAAAATAATATTTTTTCTCAAAAAAGGGCAAAAAGTGTAACCCAACTTCACATTTTCACCCTCTGCGGCTTATGTTCAAGACAATCTCTTGAATGTAGGGTGCTTCAATACCAATTAGGAATTAATCACAACATTTTGTAGTAGTAGGTTGTTCCCTAATATGCTAGTGTATTGTTGCTAACAATATTGTTAGGGAACTGAATACCAATTTTGTGGATAAATAGATCATAGATACTCTTGAATAGATATCATAGGCAGAATATGAAAAACATGATTTTGGTTTGGGTATTATTGAAAACTTTGTAAAAATGTGTGGAAAAGAGATTCTATTTGAGACAGGGAAATTTTGTATGGAATCTAAGAGAATGTACTCTCTTTTTTTAATGAAAGGAAAGTGTTTTTTTCGTATTGAAAAAAAAAGAGCAACTTTCGTTATTAAGGGGTTTGGAAGATGGCTATATGATGCCCTCCAAAGCCTCGTTTGGGTGAAGCGGGGGATTGGCAGTATTCTTCTTGAAGTATTTTTGGAAGAATTTGAGAACAGACAACAACGTACAAAGCATAAAATTCACCATAAAATTTAGTCGTATCTCTATGGAAGGGTGAGCCGCTATAGATTTGAGAGTGGAATTGTTTTGTACTCCTCTGCATTTTTTCTCAATGTTATCTTGGATGGAGTGAGAGCCAACTGCACTTACTCACCATCGTGAGATTTTTTTTTGAAGTGGATGACACATTGTAAATTTTTAGGTTTGTTTGAGTTTCATGTCAAATCACTCATATAGCCCAATTTACTTTCCTTTGTGAATAACAATTCTCTCATCTGAATTTATATTTCTTTTTCAAAGATGATTCCTTTATTTTTCTTTTTCTGAATTGTATTATTATTATCCAATTTTAATCACCATCGTGAGATTTTTTTTTGAAGTGTATGACACATTATAAGTTGTCATGTTTGTTTGAGTTTCATGTAAAATCACTCGCATAGCCCAATTTACTTTCCTTGTGAATAAGGATTCTCTCATACGATTTCTTATCATTCTTTTTCAAATACACTTCCCGTATTTTTATTTTTCTGATTTTCATTATTATTATCCAATTTTAAGGTAACTTACAATCTAGACACCAAATTGGTGTATGAGACCCCTTGTTTGTGGAACAAGGGACCCATCTTCTCGTAGTGATTTGACTACTAAGTCTATGAAGGCATACATACTCTACCCCTTTGGTTTTGAACATGTGACCTCTTAGGAGAAAACGATACTCTTAACCATTAGTCACTTAATCAATAGATTTTTTTCCTGCTAATAAATAAATAATTTTTTATTTATAAAATTTAAAAACGAAAATTGAAATTATAAATGAGTACAACTAAGATTTCAAAATTTCAATAAAAAAGACTAAAATATTCTTTATAGTTGAAAATGATAAAAATTTAATCATATAAAAAATATAGTTATATATTAATCATAATAATTACCAAACCATAGCAAATGAAAATAAGATGAGTAGATTCAAAGGAAAAATAAATATTGGTAAAGTGTGTTGGAACCATGTACAACCAGAGTTCATAGCTTTAGTATCCTTTCACCTTCTTTCGATTGAAGAGAAGTAACTATAAATCACACGTCTCATGTCCTCTCACCTTTCTGGGTCAAAAGAGACAAAGTAATGAGTAAGTTCATAAAAGGCGTATGAGTGAAATGTTTATATTAAAGTTTTGAAAATAATGTTTTAAAATGAATCCATGTTAAATAGATTCATTAGTGGATTTTTGAGGTCTAAAATGGGCCTCCTAAGGAATTATAAAATAATAATGGAAATAATAAAATAAGACTAGCTTACATCATCATATTTTAGAGGGAAAAAAGACAAAATTGTTTTTTCAACTTATCTTCATATGAGTTTAATCAAATTTCGAGCGAAACACTCGTTAGATGCAAAATTTGATTTCTCATCCAAGGATTACCCATGTTTCATAGTTTTGATGGACCATGCTACATGAAAAGTGAGAAATATATGAAAAATGTGATTGCAATCATGTTTTTTCATGTATTTCTCATTTTTCGTGTAGTAGGGTCCATCGAAAATATGTAATATGGGTACTCCTTAGATGAGGAATTAAATTTTGCATCCAAAAAATACTCCCACTCAAAATTTGAGTAAAAAATTAGGGAGATAAGTTGAAAATACGAGTTGAAAAAGTAGTTTTATTATTTTATTTTTTTAAATCTTTTTACTTTTTTACTCCAAAAATGGTGAATCATCCCCCATGGTTGAAATCATCATCTTGAATCCTATTGGTTCTTATAAATTTAATTTTGGTTGTACATTTTTCTTAGGAGGCCCATTTTAGACCTCAAAAATCCCCTAATGCTTGGAAAATAACAAACCCATATCTATCTAACTCTAGATCTATCATGCTTTGAGAGGTATCAAATCCCTCGAGGTGCAAACCTTCCTTTTGGAGTGTAGAATTTGAGGGAAGGTTTGCATCTCGAGGGATTCAATCCCTCTCGGCGCATGATAGATCCAGAGTTATATGGATCTAGGTTGGTTCCAACTGAGGGAAACAATGTCATATTTTTCGATTATCATTATTATGTATATGTTTGAAATAAACTTCATAGTTTGAAATTTACATTATGTTTTCTTTCCCTGACAATGTTCTTTGTCTGTGTTTGGATGCTTTAAGTGGTTTCTATGTTTATGTCTTTGGATTTGGATGGTAATGTTTGTGAATGTTACATTTTTTGTGTTATATTTATATATGTGTATGTAATTGTCTATTAGTAATTAGTTGTTGTTGAAGAAGGAAGACAACTTTGTCAATAGCTTGCAAGAGGTTTGATATTGCACTTCTATTTCATTTAATTTTAGGTATCACAATCTTTTATAACTAATTAATTATTAATAGTTTCCCTCAAGGTATTACTAAATATATCTTGAAGAGTAGTTTTAATTTTAAATTTGTTAAGTTACCTCAATCCGTTGGGATGATAGATATTGTTAATAAATTTAATTATGAAAAATGATGAAATAAAAAATTTTAATGCAAAGTTACAACGTAATAATGTTAAATGACAAAAAATATGAATAATAATACTAATCCAATTCATATAACCATAATTACAATAAAAACTTAAAAATTTATTCTAATTATTCCACATAATTAAATTAATACAAATACAAAATAAGAGTGATAATAAAAATAATAATAATAATAAAATGAATTAACTATAACAAATAATTAGAATTAATATAATTAATAAATAAATTTAAAAAAAAATGGAATTAGAATAATTAAAATCAAGAATTCATTAAAAGAAATTTAATTAAAAATAATTAAATTAAATAATTAATTTAGATAATTACGAAATTAATCAAAATAATATAACCATAACCCTAAATAAATAATAATAATTAATTAATAAAACCTTATATTTCACAAATACAATCAAAATTAACAAAACATAATAAAACAAGTAAAATTATAACTATCAGCTAACATCTCACACATCTCTATTTATTTAAAAATGAGATTAGTCTTTCAACAATTTTTCACATCCTGATGATGAACCATCGTTGCTGGTTCGAAACGTCGACTATAAACAAACTGAATGTGATGTATCTGGAAGATATGCTACAGAATAATAATGTATTCAATTACAAATAGTCTTTGTTGTGATTAGTCTTACCTATTTTCTTCTACTATTCTTATTGTCACCCCTATTAGTTTTTCCATATTTTCATATCGATAATACGGAAAGTGTAGTTGAAATCGTAAACCATTCAAATCTTTAACTCGAGCTATTGTAGTAGATATCTTACCTTTTCTCTCTTGCTCTCCAATATTAATAGGTTGAATTACTATAACACAAAAATCAATGCACAGTGTCAATAATGTTTTTGTGCTTACACTAAAATCAATCACATTATTAATCTAATCACTTTAAAATTAATCTAACATCATACATCCAGTTAAATTAAATAAAAAATCAACATCTACACTAAAATCAATGCATCTAATGCAAGAAATCAAGTATGATTAGAAAAAAACATCTACACTGAAATCAATAAATCTAATGCAAGCATTCAAATAGGATTAGAAATCAACATCTACAAAAAAATAAATGCATCTAGTGCAAGCAATCAAATATAATAAAAAATAAATATCTACATTGAAATCAATACATCTAGTGCAAGTAATCAAATATAATTCAAAATTAACATATACATTGAAATCAATGCATCTAGTGCAAGCAATAAAATAGAATTAGAAAACATCTACACTAAAATCAATGCATCTAGTGCAAGCAATCAAATAGGACTAGAAATCGCATTTACATTGAAATCAATGCTTCTAGTGCAAGCAATCAAATAGGACTAGAAATCACATTTACACTGAAATCAATGCATCTAATGCAAGAAATAAAAAAGCATTAGAAATCAACATCTACATTGAAATCAGTGCATCTATTGCAAGCAATCAAATAGGATTATAAATCACCATCTACAATGAAATCAATGCATATGGTATAAGAAATCAAATAGAATTAGAAAATATATACACTAAAATAAACACATCTAGTGCAAGCAATCAAATAGGATTAGAAATCAACATCTACACTAAAACCAATGCATCTAGTGCAAACAATAAAATATCATTAAAAATCAACATCTACACTGAAATCAATGCATCTAGTGCAAGCAATCAAATAGTATTAGAAATCAACATGTATGTTAAAATCAAAGCATCTAGGATTTTAAGCTAATTTTAGAGGCAATGTTGAGGGGAGCTCTGGGCAGCCGTAGCGATTAGGGTTTCTGCGAAAGCATCAACGGCGCAGACAGTACAGCTCTGGCCCTGCTCACAAACCAGACCACATCCACTGGCGCGTAGCAGAACGGCAGAGCATTAGAGCGGCTCTATGGAAAATACTCGGGGGGGGGGGGGGGGGCGTCAGAGCCCTCCCCAATGCAGCATGATCCGGAGCAGGCGTTCCTATTCGGATCGGTTGACAGGGAGATCTTGAACAACGGGAACAAGCAGCAGCAAGGAAACAAGAAAACAGGAGCACGAAAGGACCCAGCCAGCGTCACTCAAGACAGAGGGAAAAATCCGGAGGAAACACCAAAAGTATCCTCAACAACATGCAAGCCAATAGCCACAGAAAGGCCACGAATAGAGCTACCTGGAGACAAGATAGATGCACGAATCGAGTTCATGAGGGATCACGCCATTATTGGGAAGTTTATAGGGTTTTGGCCCACGGAAAGAGCCTTATACGGGTGGATCGCAGCGAAATGGAAGCCAAAAGGAGACGTCACCCTGCAGCTAGGGCCGAAGGGCTTCTTCACAGTTATTTTTTACTGTATTGAGGACAAACTCAGGGTACTGGGAACAGGGCCTCACTTCTTCAACGCTGCGGGCTTGTATATGAGAGATTGGATACCGAGATTCAATCCGGATAAGGAAGATCTCACATGGGCGCCAGTCTGGATCAGAATGTATGGTCTTCCAGATGAATATTGGGACGAGGACGTACTCAAGAACATAGGAAATGGGCTAGGGGAGTACATCAGGACTGCAGAAGAGACCAAGCTGCGCAGATTCATTTCCTACGCTCGCATCTGCGTCTTCATGCGACTGAATGAAGCATTACCAGAATCGGTAAGTCTCTCCCACCGTGACGAAGAGTGGACTCAACCCTTGGACTATGAGCATGTACCCTTCCGGTGCCGAAGATGCCATGCTCTTGGGCATCTTTTCCGTGACTGTCCCCTGAACACCAAAGCCACCTCACCTGATCCTTTGGCTTCTGCTTCCCAGGATGGCTTCACCAAAGCCCCAAGCCGTAGACGAGCGCACAAGAAACCTTCTAATGGGCTCAAGCCCCAGCAAAACAGCACTTTTGGCCAAGCTTCTAAGAACAGTTTCGAAATCCTGGCTCAATCCTCTGATGATCTTCCCCCTATCTCTGAGTCTAACCCTTCCCATCCCTCATCCTCCGCCCCCCCCCCCCCCCGCCCCCCTCCCCCAGCTTCTTCCCCCAAACGCCAATCCCCCATAATCCTCCATGATTTCCCCTCAGGAGACAGGAAAGAACCAACAGAGAAAGAAAAGGATATGGAAATTGATGGAAAGCTAGACCCTCCCTCTAGCTCAGAGATAAAAGGGGCAGAAGGCAACCAGATGCAACCGATGGAAGAAGAACCAGAAAGCATAGACCTGCATGGCCTAGACATTCTGGAACTGGAACTAGCATGCAAAACGAAAGCATATGATAGCATAACTGAAACCCAACTCAGCAAGCTGGAGGTGGTTATCTCGAGAGCTTACCAGCAGCAGCAACTAGGGATTCAACCAGGAAGCCAGTGGGATGGAAGCCATCCCCCAAAAGAAACCAAAAAGAGAGGACGAAGAACAGATCTACAGAGAACGATCGAGATTGGGAAACTCCTGGTAGACTCAGGCAGGTATGCGAAATTGACAAAGTACTATAAACCCTCTGCAAATAGTTGAACCATGAAGCTGGTATCATGGAACTTAAGAGGGCTCAATAGCCCAGGGAAACTTAGAATGTTAAAAAACATGATTAAAATGGAAAAGCCGCAAATATGCTTACTCCAGGAAACCAAATGTAATGGATCTACTCTAGGTGGCATTCTCACAAAAGCTTGGCCAGGATGTCGTTCAGTAGCAGTCGATGCATCTGGAGCGTCAGGGGGGCTGGCCATTGCATGGAATACTCAAGCATTAAATCTCTCAGATTTCCACACTTCTCATCACCTCATACAGGCAGCCTTCCACATTTTGGGTACGAACGTCCATGGAAATCTCTCAAATGTTTATTTCCCGCAGGATACAGGGAGCAAAATTGCGCTTCTAGACACCATAGAGGCATTGAACAATAACAGGAGGCACCCACTCTGGATCATCGGAGGGGATTTTAATATGATCACCAAGGTAGAGGAGAAGATTGGGGGGAGACATAGAATGGAACAAGAAGACATCCATTTCAATAACTTCATTCAAAACGCCTCCCTCATAGACCTGCCTTTTTGCAATGGTACCTTCACATGGAGCAGTCGCAGAGCGGGAAAACACCAAATCGCATCCAAACTAGATCGCTTCCTCATCTCAGATAATGCGATCCACCTTGGAGGTGACATCACAGCTGCAATTCTTCCACATACCGGCTCGGACCATTGGCCGATAGTCCTCCAATGGC
This sequence comes from Pinus tabuliformis, assembly GCA_031772625.1. Classification (NCBI taxonomy): domain Eukaryota; kingdom Viridiplantae; phylum Streptophyta; class Pinopsida; order Pinales; family Pinaceae; genus Pinus; species Pinus tabuliformis. The sequence goes on along the minus strand of CM062817.1, from coordinate 1,442,553,424 downwards.
AACGACCTGGCGATCAGACTCGAAGACCCTTCCGCTTCGAAGGATTCTGGCTCACGCATCCTGAGTTCAAAGACTTTGTCAAAACCACATGGACATCTTTTATTCCCCCAGACGGGTCAAAGATGTATAAATTCCAACAGAAGCTCTGGTTCCTTAAAAACCACCTAAAACGCTGGAACAGAGAAACCTTTGGAGATATTTTCAAAGCGCAGCAAGATCTCAATCGGGAACTGATGGATCTCCAAAAAAGAATATCCACAGAGGGACACACTGAAGGGACCTTGGAACAGGAATGACGTATCCACAGACAGATCGAGGAAAGGCAGAAGCAGGAGGAAGTCTACTGGAAGCAAAAATCCAGAATAAGATGGTTGAAGGAGGGAGAACGCAACACCAAATTCTTCCACAGAACCACCATTCAGAGAAGAATGCACAATAACATCTCGTTTATCCAAAAGCAAGGAGGGGTGAAGGTAGAAATGCATGAGGAAATCGAGGAAGAATTTCGCAATCACTTCAACCAGATCCTTCAAGAGCCGGAAGGAGACAGACGTCAGGCAATTGAAAGAATCACCAACAATGTGCCAAGGATCATTACGGAGGAACGCAATGAGCTTCTCCTCTGACCGATTCAGCCTCAAGAGCTGGATGAGGCAATGTCCTAGCTTAAGGAATGGAAAGCCCCCGGACCGGATGGATTTACCACTACGTTCTTTCACACCTTCTGGGAGTTGATAAAATAGGAAGTCTGGCAAATCGTTGAAGAATCGAGAGCTCTCCACTGGATGCTACCTTCTCTCAATACCACCTTCATTGCCCTCATCCCCAAAGAGGAGGACTCAATAAATCCCGACAAATTCAGGCCGATTGCACTTTGTAATGTCATCTACAAAGTCATATCCAAAGTGGTGGCCAACCGGCTGAAGCCACTGCACCCGCTGCTCATATCTCCGGAACAGTCAGGTTACGTGGAAGGAAGACAGATCATGGACGGTATACTCCTCACGCACGAGATTATACACTCCCTCAAACAATCAGAACAGGCAGGTATGCTTCTTAAGTTAGATCTTTCTAAGGCTTTTGATAAACTAAGCTGGACTTTCATTCAGCAAATGCTAAAGGCTTTTGGTTTTAGCACTATGTGGATTCGCTGGATCATGAACTTAATTAATTCCACTCAATTCTCCATCCTTGTAAATGGAATCCCTTCCCGCCCTTCAAGCCATCAAGAGGAATTAGGCAAGGGGATCCCCTATCCCCCTTCCTCTTTGTTCTGATGGCAGAAGGGCTCGGCCGTCACATTAAGCAAGCTCTCCAATCCGGCCTCCTCAAAGGTCTTTCAGTTCACAATAGCCCTGCCACATCTCATCAGCAATTTGTTGATGACACCATTTTGTTTGGATACCCCTTGGTCCAGGAAGCCGCTTGCCTCAAATCCCTGCTCAATGACTTTGCTGAAGCGTCTGGAACTGATGTTAACTGTACCAAATCGCAGATATTCTTCTTTCACACGCCTCCTCCTGTTAAATCGGCAGTTACCTGAATCCTTGGCTTTCCCACGACCTCCCTTCCCTCTAAATACCTAGGAGCCCCCCTCACTGCCTCAACTATAAAGCACTCCTCTTGGCGTACTCTCATTGAGAAGCTTGAGTCTCGTCTCAATCTTTGGACGCACAGATCTCTCAACCTGGCCAGCCGGGTTGTGCTCATTAAGTCAGTTCTTCAGGCAATACCCCTGTACCTTTTTTCAATCCTTGCTGCACCCAAATGGGTCTTAAAAAGTATCAGGAATATTCAGCGTAGCTTTCTATGGGGAGGTTCGGCAACTAATCGCAAATGGGCATTAGTCAAATGGCCCACAGTTTGTCAACCAAAAGATAAAGGGGGTATTGGTCTAAGAGACCCGGAGCATAGTAATTCCATCATGAGTGCCAAAATATGGTGGCATTGGATCACCAATCCGGAAAAACCCCGGGCAAAAATTTGGACAGCTAAATATGCTAATAATCGACCTCAGGAGGAGCTCGTCCGGTTTACCCCCATGGAAAAAGGATCGCTAATTTGGAACGCGGGCAAACAGCACTTCCAGCTAATTCAGCAGCACAGTTTTTGGGAGGTCAGGGATGGCAAAACGGCTAGATTTTGGACAGATGCATGGAACCAGCAGCCAAAGCTTACCCACATTCTTCATTCTCCTCTGGATCTTGTAAGGCTGGAGCAGCAGCAAGAAAAGATCCATCACTTCTGGATGCAAGAAACGGAGCACGGATTCAGGAAATGGAAACAGGGTAATCAGTTAATCAACTTCACAAACCTTCAGGATATAGGGGAATTGGAGAAGGAGCTTGGAAAAAGAAGAATCAGACACGACGAAGGCAATGACATCCTAAGATGGGGATACCGACCAAAAGGTGACTTTTCCACTTCAGAAGCCTACAAGATAGTTTGCAACAGCAATAACCCCTCTGATCCAATCTGGAGCAAAATATGGGGTCTTGGTTCCTGGCCCAAAGTCTCTTACTTCCTATGGCTGGTTAGTCACAAAAGAATCCTCACTTGGGACAAACTAAGAAGAAGAAATTTTCATGGTCCATCGATGTGCCCCAATTGCAATCAAAATGAGGAAACGCTCCAACACCTCTTGGACTCCTGCCCCTAGCCAATCTACTATGGGAAAAGGCTAGCTTCAGATGTCAAAAAAGATGCAGAACAAAGAACGATATAACCGACTCCCTAAGACATTGGCCGCAGAATCCTTACAAGAGCGAGCTTCTCAACTGCTTGTGGAACCTGCTCCCTGGACTCATCTTATGGGGGATATGGAAGGAAAGGAATAAACGTATATTCAAAAATCAAAGCTCAAGGATTGAAGACATATGGACCAGACTATGTGGGAACCTCAATGAGACGCTGCTGCTCCACTCTTGGACCCCGAAAGATCTTCCATCCCTAGATGTCGAAAAAGGCATTCTAAGCAACTGGCAATTGCTCCTACCTCAGACCCAACACAAGAACAGCTCCTCCACAAGCAGCAGTACAATCAGAGGCTCTTGGATCGCCCCTCCTAAACACTCTTATAAGCTCAACTTTGACGGGGCTTCCAAAGGTAACCCTGGAAAGGCAGGTTTTGGAGGTATCCTTAGGAATCACGAAGGCACTCCCCTGCAGATATACTTCGGATCCTTGGGTTGGGACACCAACAACTCGGCGGAGATTGAAGGACTATGGCAAGGACTCCTTCTCGCTTGGAACCTCAATCTTCAACCCTTGATTGTGGAAGGAGACTCCCAGATTCTAATAAACATGGCCAAGAGACTGCAGAATGGCTCACAAGCGAAAAAAATCACAAACAGCTGGAGACTCGCAGCCAGACTAGAAGCCATTGAACAAGCTCTCCGCAGCAACAGGGCCATCACCTTCATCCATACAAAAAGAGAAGGAAACAAGGTCGCTGACCTCTTAGCTAACATAGGAGCAGATAAGGATCATAATCTCCTCACAGGAACATCGGCCATTATACCAGATAAAGAGATGCTGCCTCCCCGGATGCGGGTGACACGACAGCGGAGAAGGTGGTGCCACATGGTCACCATGGGCAGCCCCAAGCATAAGACGCGCATTAACTGCGATCCGCTGTCATGGAGCTCAAGCGTGGGTGCAGGGGCGATAAGGGACGGCAATTCACTGCTCCGTCCGGGTTTAATCGAGCATTCAGAGTGCAGTTATGGCTTGTGGAGCTCGAGGAAGAGCAGAGGAGCATAAGAATGGTGAGGCATGGGAATGTCATGTGTTGGGTCGAGTTCAGATTTCGGGAGTGGGCTTATGGTCGACGGCTCACAGAGCTGGAGCTCACGTCGCCCCTTTGGCAATTGACAGTGGTTTCAGGTCTGAGAGGGTGGTTTCAGGTCTCAATTTCTCTGACTCCTCTTATCCTGCTCTGTTTCGTTTTCCTGCTAACAGTGGAAACATGGTCAAGCCCCGACAGCGCCTCCTCAGCCGTCGAGGCACTAGCAGAGGCGGGTCCTCTCGCCCCTCAGTGGCAACTCCCCCCTCCCGCTGCTGTAGATGTCTATGCCACCAAGTTGCCGAGGCTAATCCAATCCAGTCGAGCCACTTCCTGGACACCAGCAATCTAGATTCGGGTTCAGCTCCGCTACCTGCGTTTGGAACCGCAGTCTTCTCCTTCAGCAATTCTCAGGGAAATTCTCGCATCAACGCCCATGTCTCGGTCCTTTTTCTTGAAGAATCGATGGAAGAGGGCGAGGAACAGCCCAGCACAAAGCCGCACCAAGCTGGAAGCTCTGGGGACGCTGAGGGTTTTCCAGAGGTCCGCCCAGAGCATGCTGACATTCCACCTTCGACTCAGGCAGCACCTCCGCCATCGACTCAGGCAGCACCTCCGCCAGAGAAGGACAAAGCCTCATGGGACCCTCTCCCGGAAGGTATGTGCTGGATCATCGAGGAGGAACCGGACGAATAGTAATCCGTTCGCTCCGGTTCTCCCCTTCAGGCGCTGCTCAGGTTCTCTTATGTTTTGCTTCGTTTGTTTTCATGGCCCTCTGTTTACTGTTGTTGTTCCTGTGTGGTTCGAGAATTTTCATGTTCAATGTTTGTCAATGCCCATGCAAGGGCTCCATATGATAGTTTTCTTTTTCCTTTTTGTGCCCCTGCGTGGGATGTCAATTATCGCTTTTGCTTCTCCTAATCGGTTTATCGCCCCTGTGTGGGTGATCTGTCTCAGTGGTGGCGCCCCTACGTGGGTGGTTTTTCTCAGTGGTGATACCCCTGCGTGGGTGTTTTTTCTCAGTGGTGATGCCCCTGCGTGGGTGAATTGTCTACGTGTTAGGGCCCCTGCGTGGGTGATTTGTCTTGAAGCTATGGCACAGGTGTGGGAGGTTTTTCTGATTACTGTCAGTCCAGAATGCCATTCTTGGCTTCTGGCAACATGACCGCATGACTGTAAATGTTTTCCTGTTTATGTACATAATAGAATAGCATAGTCTTAACGAGAAAAAAAAAAATCAAAGCATCTAGTGTAAAAAATCTTCTTCCCTCTCTCCCCCTCCATCTATATCTATATCTCCCTCCATCTCTCCTTCTTTGTCTCTCTATCTCACCCCCAAACATACACACACTCTCTCTATCTCTCCCTTGTCACTCCTCTCTCTCTCTCCACTTCTCTCTCTCTATGTATTTCTTCTTCCCTCCCTCTATCCCCTTCCAAATCCATCTCTTGTCACTCCCTCTCTTCTCCTCTCTCCCCTCCCTCTCTCATCCTCTCTCTCATCCTTCATCTCTATCCCTCTCTATCCCCCCTTCTCTCTCTCTTTTCCCTCCAACCTTGTCACTTTCTCCCTCCCTCTCTCGTTCTCTCTATCCTACTTTCTCCCCCTCCATATTTGTGTCTCCATCTCTCTCTCTTAGCCTTCTCTCCCTCTCTCAGTCCTCTCCTTCTATCTCTCTCCATTCCTCCTCTCCCCTCTAATTTAATTTACCTCCTTGAGTGCAAGAAATCAAATATGATTAGAAATCACCATCTACACTAAAATCAATCCATCTAGTGCAAGAAATATTCTTCCCTTGCTCCCCCCTCCATATATATCTATATATCCCTCCATCTCTCCTTTTTTGTCTCTATATCTCACCCCTCCCTAACGCACATGCTCTCTCTCTCCATATTTATCTATTTCTCCCTCTCTCTTTCTCTCTCTTCTTCCCTCCATTCACCTTCCAACTATATCCCTATCTCACTTTGTTTCTCTTTGTCTTTCTATATCACCCCCAAAAGATACACACTCTTTCTCCGTATTTATCTATCTCTCCCTCCCTCTTCCTCTCCCACACTCTCTCTCTTCTCTTTCTCTACATCTCCCCCTTATATCTCTCTTCCCTCTTTCTCTCCTCTCTCCCTCTCTCTCCATCTCCCTTATCACTTCCTCTCACTCTCTCCACCTTTCTCTCTATGTATCTTTCTTCTTACCTTCTTCTCTCTCTCCCTTCCTCCTTCTCTCTCTCACGTCCTAACTCTCTCCCTTTCTCTCCCACCTCCCTGTATCTCCCCTCGTTAAATCTCTCTCTCTCTCTCTCTCTCTCTCTCTCTCTCTCTCTCTCTCTCTCTCTCTCTCCCTCCAACTCTACCACTATATCCCTCCCTCTCTCCTCCTCTCCCCCCCTTCTCTCCATCTCTCCTTCTTTGTCTCTCTATCTCACCCCCAAGCATAAACATTCTCTCTCCATCTCTTCATTATCACTCCTTCTCTCTCTCCACTTTTCTCTCTCTATGTCTTTCTTCTTCTGTCTCTTTCTCTCTATCTCTCCCTCTCTCCTCCTTTCTCTCACTCCCTCTACCTCTCCAACTCTATCACTCTATGTCTTTGTTCTTCCCTCCCATATATATCTAGAGTTAACATATATTATTATAATATAAAACATTTAATATTATATTAAATTTAATATTGTATTAATTAAGAGTTATATAGTTGAATAATATTAATATTATAATATACCACGATCGGGGTGCAATCTGGTGGTTGGGAAATCAAATAGGGGTTAATGCAGAGTATCTCTGAGTACTGTAATACCACCCCCCCAACGCTCAAGGTGATGGGTGCAGTGGCACTTTGCATAATTGCATGCAGGGAAGGTGGGAAAGGTGGCAACAAGGGTTATCGTAACGAAGGCATAAACAAGAGAACTTGTAGACAGTTGGGTATTGTAGTTGGGTTTGATTGCAGAAGGGGAGGTTGGTTCTCTAGACGAGTTTTGTGACGCCATCCTCAGCTCCAATCATTTCAACCACCTTCAAGAGTTCAGGGGATTGAGGCATTGCCACCATGGTTTGTCCTACGAAAAGTCATGGTCATGGAAGACGGGCCCAAGCACCCAGAAAGGAAACAGAACTGAGCACATCCGAGGCACGCAGGGGAAGAAAATCTGTCGAAAGGCTTATCAGCGAGGTGACAGAGGCATACCGTGAGGGCACAAATGAAGGTATTCATAAAATTCTAGAGGGATGGGAAGAGGAAGTCAAGCAGGACAGTGCGACAAATGAGGAAATGGATGATTGGAGGACCTTGGTCCTGGATCCTAGAAAAACTAGAAGGCAAGATCACCCAATTTAAATAGACTTATACCTTTATTGGCTAATAAAAGCCTGGTGGGCAAAGGCTACAGAGAATATTTCAGTGGGCATGGTTGGCAATGTCCAAGGCATGTCGAATTATAAACAGGAATTTCAGAAATTGTAGCTTCAACTTCACAAGAAAATATATCAGGTTGGACAGAATTAAAAGGCACATCCCATGTACCTTGGAATTGTCAGAGATGCTTAGGTTGAACGCCAAAGACCCTGTGCCAGTGGAATCGGCCTCGGCAGAACAGAATGATTAGATAATTTCCCTTGTTAAGTTTTGGTTTATATGCAGATAGCTTTTACATTTCCTTATGCAAGAATATGTATAGGTAGATATCTAGAGTATGGACATGAAACAAAGACTTATATAGCTTGGATAGAAAGACTGAAACTCTTTTGTTACTGGATGACATACAATGCGGATAGGTGGCCAACAGACTTGGTTTCCCACTAGGCAAGTTGAGGCCACCTAGCCAATCTATGTGGTGTAAATTTGCTTTATAAATTAATGAAAAAAGAGGACCTGTGAAGCTTAACAAAAAGAAATATTAATATTATAATATATTAATATTAATATTAGATTTAATAATAATATTAATATGAATATTAATCTTTCAATATTAATATTAGATTTAATGATGTTTTTTACATGGCATGATAACAAAATTTATTATAAAACTACATCAAATGAATATTTTAGAATATTACAACTTTGACGTGGAAATATTTATGTGTATAGAGATTTTAATATATCCATAGGATATGGTTTTCATTTTAAAGATTCATTTAAAATATAATTAATTAAAGAAAATATTAAAATATTTTAAAGCAAGATTTTGAATTTTTTTTGTGTTGAATTAACCTTTTTACTTTGATTTAAGAAATGGTAGTGGCTTTAGTAAAGAGTAAATATGTTTAAAATTTTAGCTAATTTGCGATTTTAATGTGGTAAATTTTTTGTTGAAGGTAAATTTATGAACTATTAAACACATGATATAATTGTATTGTATTTGTTTTCTCTATATGGCTATTTTCATTTTTGTTTTAAGTCAACTTTTATTTTTTTCATTTTCATTATAATTATTTATTGGAGAGACAAACACAAACATTATTTAGATTTTTAATTTTTAATTTTTATGTTGGCCAAAATTAGCTAAAATTTAACATTGAGCACGGACATACTTACACATAGGGGTCATACTGGGCGCAATAATAATTGAAGATGATGATGATGATGATGACTAATGCCCACTAAGATCAGTATGTTTTATAGCACCTTAAAAAGTAAGAGATTAATTGAGGTTTTCAAAAAATTTATTTCTATGATAAAATAGAAGGCAAATAAGTCTTCCTAGGTTATTATAGTTTTGCTAACTTAACAAGTCAAGAAGGTTGCTAGTGTGGCAAATGTTTTGGCAATTAAAATGGATGTGACTAAGAGTGTGCAATCTAAGAAAACGTGTTTTTCCAAAAACATTTTGGTAATATGTTTTGTCATAGGATGTGGTCATAAAATATTAATGTTTGAAAAGACTAAAGGTGTTTCGGTAACATGTCTTGTTATAGGATATTATCATAAGATGTTAATGTTGGAAAAGACTAAAGTAAATATTGCTTGTAATTTCTTAGTTATAAATTTTTATAGCAAAATTAATTAAGAATGTTATTCAATTGCTTAATTAAAGGTTTGTTAATAGAATTTACATACTTTTTATATATTTTAAATTCATTATTATTTTTAATAATTAAAGTTACATAGTTTTTAAAATTTAAAAACATATAATTTTTTAGACAATTTTATCAAATATATTTTTAAATTTTTTGTATTAATAAAATGTTTTAAGGAAAAAATATAATAATGTTACTCAAAATGGAGGTATATTGTATTAGTATCATTGACATAGAAAATATCATAGTTAAAAACATGAGAATGTCTTCAAAATGTATTAGATAAGTAATATTTGTACATGATGCACTAATCATGTCTTTGTAGTTTTCTTAATTTTATGCACTAATGCATTTTAAAAATAAAACAGTCACAAAAAATTGTTTAATGGGTAAGGGGACCCGTCAAATTTAACCCCTAATTATAACTGTGCTTTCTACTTATTTCTCTTCAACCAAAAAAAGGTGAAAGGACACCAAAGTTGTGAACTCTAGTTGTACATGGTCCAACACACTTTACCAATATTTATTGTTTCTTCGAATGTACTCATCTTATTTTGATTTGCTATGGTTTGGTAATTATTATGATTAATATATAACTAGTAATTGCACCAAGAGGTGCAAAGGAACGCCGAAAGGAGGAGTGGGGAATGTGAAAGGTAATAATGAGGCAAAAGATATGGAGTTAATGATTAAAGTGGAATTGGAGTTCATAGCTTTAGTATCCTTTCACCTTCTTTTGGTTGAAGTTAATGATTAAAGTGGAATTGGAGTTCATAGGATGTGGTCATAAAATATTAATGTTTGAAAAGACTAAAGGTGTTTCGGTAACATGTCTTGTTATAGGATATTATCATAAGATTTTAATGTTGGAAAAGACTAAAGTAAATATAGCTTGTATTTTCTTAGTTATAAATTTTTATAGCAAAATTAATTAAGAATGTTATTCAATTACTTAATTAAAGGTTTGTTAATAGAATTTCCATACTTTTTATATATTTTAAATTCATTATTATTTTTAATAATTAAAGTTACATAGTTTTTAAAATTTAAAAACATATAATTTTTTAGACAATTTTATCAAATATATTTTTAAATTTTTTTATTAATAAAATGTTTTAAGGAAAAAATATAATAATGTTACTCAAAATGGAGGCATATTGTATTAGTATCATTGACATAGAAAATATCGTAGTTAAAAACATGAGAATGTCTTCAAAATGTATTAGATAAGTAATATTTGTACATGATGCACTAATCATGTCTTTGTAGTTTTCTTAAATTTATGCACTAATGCATTTTAAAAATAAAACAGTCACAAAAAATTGTTTAATGAGTGAGGGGACCCGTCAAATTTAACCCCTAATTATAACTGTGCTTTCTACTTATTTCTCTTCAACCAAAAAAAGGTGAAAGGACACCAAAGTTGTGAACTCTAGTTGTACATGGTCCAACACACTTTACCAATATTTATTGTTTCTTCGAATGTACTCATCTTATTTTGATTTGCTATGGTTTGGTAATTATTATGATTAATATATAACTAGTAATTGCACCAAGAGGTGCAAAGGAACGCCGAAAGGAGGAGTGGGGAATGTGAAAGGTAATAATGAGGCAAAAGATATGGAGTTAATGATTAAAGTGGAATTGGAGTTCATAACTTTAGTATACTTTCACCTTCTTTTGGTTGAAGTTAATGATTAAAGTGGAATTGGAGTTCATAGGATGTGGTCATAAAATATTAATGTTTGAAAAGACTAAAGGTGTTTCGGTAACATGTCTTGTTATAGGATATTATCATAAGATGTTAATGTTGGAAAAGACTAAAGTAAATATAGCTTGTATTTTCTTAGTTATAAATTTTTATAGCAAAATTAATTAAGAATGTTATTCAATTGCTTAATTAAAGGTTTGTTAATAGAATTTCCATACTTTTTATATATTTTAAATTCATTATTATTTTTAATAATTAAAGTTACATAGTTTTTAAAATTTAAAAACATATAATTTTTTAGACAATTTTATCAAATATATTTTTAAATTTTTTGTATTAATAAAATGTTTTAAGGAAAAAATATGATAATGTTACTCAAAATGGAGGTATATTGTATTAGTATCATTGACATAGAAAATGTCGTAGTTAAAAACATGAGAATGTCTCAAAAATGTATTAGATAAGTAATATTTGTACGTGATGCACTAATCATGTCTTTGTAGTTTTCTTAATTTTATGCACTAATGCATTTTAAAAATAAAACAGTCACAAAAAATTGTTTAATGGGTAAGGGGACCCGTCAAATTTAACCCCTAATTATAACTGTTCTTTCTACTTATTTCTCTTCAACCAAAAAAAGGTGAAAGGACACCAAAGTTGTGAACTCTAGTTGTACATGGTCCAACACACTTTACCAATATTTATTATTTCTTCGAATGTACTCATCTTATTTTGATTTGCTATGGTTTGGTAATTATTATGATTAATATATAACTATTAATTGCACCAAGAGGTGCAAAGGAACGCCGAAAGGAGAAGTGGGGAATGTGAAAGGTAATAATGAGGCAAAAGATATGGAGTTAATGATTAAAGTGGAATTGGAGTTCATAGCTTTAGTATCCTTTCACCTTCTTTTGGTTGAAGTTAATGATTAAAGTGGAATTGGAGGTCCCTAATATATATTTTACTAAATGATTTTCTTTATTACTTGATGAAACCACTGCCATTTGTATTGTTCTACATGCATCTACATCGTTTTTCTTTCTAGATCTTCCAAATTTTTTAGGAGCACTATTTATATTTTGAATCACATTTTCCTTCACTTTTTTATCTTTCGTTGATTTTCGAATACCCAATAGAGTTGTAACCTCTTTTAATTTCTTTCATGTTAAGAGACCTCTCAAAATTTGAGCTTGATATGTCACACTTTCATCTTTGAAAAAATTCTCAATAACAACCTTAACACGATATCGTATAACATGGTTAGCTTTTTTATCTACCTATATGTCAGTGTCAACATTTTCTAGCATTTCATAATTTCATCTGTACATATGAAAATTAAATGTAAATGTCTATAAATATTCACTAAATAATAAAATTAAAAAATATGTATAATTTCAATAATACACATTATATATATATATATATATATATATCACTTGATGGTGATTCAACTTCTTCACTTAAATCTCTTTCAACGTCTTCACCAACATCATTAATCATTGGTTCATTACTTTTTTCACTGTCTTTCAATATTTTCAATCTCATCATCAATGTTATGAGGAATATCTCTCTCTGTTTACATTGCAAAATATTTTTTCAAAATAGTTCATCAAATAAAAATTAAATTTCACAATACATTAGTTAAATTTTAAATATCATTTAAAATGTTTACATTTACATACTCTTTCAACGTCTTCACCAACATCATTAATCATTGGTTCATTATTTTTTTCATTGTCTTTCAATATTTTCAATCTATCATCAATGTTATGAGGAATATCTCTCTTTGTCTACATTGCAAAATATTTTTCAAAATAGTTCATCAAATAAAAATTAAATTTCACAATACATTAGTTAAATTTTAAATATCATTTAAAATATTTACATTTACATACCTGCTTCAACTTCTAGTTGAGATTAATTTGGCCTTTCAATATTTACGAGCTCTTCCTTCTTTCTTTTGTAATAGTTTCTCTCGTATTCTCTACGAGACTCAATCTCTCTTGTTTGATTATATTTTCTCTTGCAATTTCTTTGATTTCCCATGATAATTCAATGTATGTAGACTTTTAAAATCCAACCCAAAAAAATCAATTTCAAAATCTTGCAAAAAAACTCACTTTCAAAATTTAGACAAAAAAACTCACTTTAAAAATTCAACACAAAAGACTTACTTTAAAAAGAACTCACTTTAAAAATTTAACTAGAGAAAATTACTTTAAAAAAAATCACTTTAAAAATTCAGCACAAAAATTCACTTTAAAATTTAGGCCCAAAAGACTAACTTTAAAAGTTAAGCTAAAAATCTCACATTAAAAATTCAACACAAAAAATCACTTTAAAAATTAAGCCCAAAAGACTTACTTTAAAAACTAAGCTAAAAAATCTCACTTTAAAAATTCAGCCTAAAAGACTTACTTTAAAAATTAAGTTAAAAACTCTCACTTAAAAAATTCAGCCCAAAAGACTTACTTGCAAAATTAAGCTAAAAATTCTCATTTTAAAAATTCATCCCAAAAGACTTACTTTAAAAATTAAGCCCAAAACATTTCCTTTAAAAATTCAACCCATAAGATGTAGCTTAAATGTTCACTCCAAATGAGGAAAGAGTGCAAAAATAATGTTTCGGCTCCATTTATTTATATCGTTTGGGCAAAACATTTTCTTCGGAGGGTTGCATCGTTTCAGTTTTGTGACTGACGGAAAATATCGACACAATTTCGGCAAAACTTTTAAAAATAATTCAGCCGAACTTTTAAAGTAATTTTGCGGAATTGTTTTTCCGTTTATTTTAACAGGCGTCGACAATAAATACAAGTTCAGTTGAATGTGGTTTTAGTTTGGTCGAACTGTTTTAACCTACAACTTTTCGTCAACTCAGCTTTCGTCACCTTTTTCCAGCTTTGGAATGCTTAAACTCCATCAAATTTGGTGAATTTATATTCAGAACCAATACCAACATTTGTAGAATTGAATATACTTTCAATAGATATAAATTTTATGGAATTTCATAGAAATTTTCTAATTTTAATTAATTTTCTAAAAAAATGTGCAAAAAGATTCTAAAAGTCATTATGATTCAGCGAAACCGAAAATTTGTATCTTCCAAAATACACTATAAAAAAATATGAAAAATTTATGGTTCATTACATTAGCATGTCTTCTATAATTGGTATTTTTTAGATTTTTAGTTTATAACTAATATGTTGAGAATCTTGACACTGAGCTAAACATCTTCAAAATCTGTCATATTTTCGTATTGGTTCAATTCAAAAAATTCTAGTAATTATGATGTGCATCAATTGGTTTCGTAAATATAACGATATTGAAGTAGAATCTGTCTGAATTTTTGCAACACATTTTGTTTTCAAAAACACCAAGTTAATAAAGAATACACTATTGCTAAAAAACATGACGGTTATGAATCCTTTGATTTTCAAAGAACACACAATGAAACAATAGCTAAGTTGACATATCAAATGTGAATTAAAAAAATTCTAAAAAATAAGTAGTAGAAATCTCATAAAAATTTTGACAAGTTTTCTTTTTATTGTAAAATGAAATTATTCTAAACAGAAAAATTGCTTTCACTTGCCGAAAGTTGAAGAACTTCTAAAAATGATATTTTTTCTCAAAAAAGGGCAAAAAGTGTAACCCAACTTCACATTTTCACCCTCTGCGGCTTATGTTCAAGACAATCTCTTGAATGTAGGGTGCTTCAATACCAATTAGGAATTAATCACAACATTTTGTAGTAGTAGGTTGTTCCCTAATATGCTAGTGTATTTTTGCTAACAATATTGTTAGGGAACTGAATACCAATTTTGTGGATAAATAGATCATAGATACTCTTGAATAGATATCATAGGCAGAATATGAAAAACATGATTTTGGTTTGGGTATTATTGAAAACTTTGTAAAAATGTGTGGAAAAGAGATTCTATTTGAGACAGGGAACTTTTGTATGGAATCTAAGAGAATGTACTCTCTTTTTTTAATGAAAGGAAAGTGTTTTTTTCGTATTGAAAAAAAAAAAGAGCAACTTTCGGTATTAAGGGGTTTGGAAGATGGCTATATGATGCCCTCCAAAGCCTCGTTTGGGTGAAGCGGGGGATTGGCAATATTCTTCTTGAAGAATTTTTGGAAGAATTTGAGAACAGACAACAACGTACAAAGCATAAAATTCACCATAAAATTTAGTCGTATCTCTACGGAAGGGTGACCGCTATAGATTTGAGAGTGGAATTTTTTTGTACTCCTCTGCATTTTTTCTCAATGTTATCTTGGATGGAGTGAGAGCCAACTGCACTTACTCACCATCGTGAGATTTTTTTTTGAAGTGGATGACACATTGTAAATTTTTAGGTTTGTTTGAGTTTCATGTCAAATCACTCATATAGCCCAATTTACTTTCCTTTGTGAATAACAATTCTCTCATCTGAATTTATATTTCTTTTTCAAAGATGATTCCTTTATTTTTGTTTTTCTGAATTGTATTATTATTATCCAATTTTAATCACCATCGTGAGATTTTTTTTTGAAGTGTATGACACATTATAAGTTGTCATGTTTGTTTGAGTTTCATGTAAAATCACTCGTATAGCCCAATTTACTTTCCTTGTGAATAAGGATTCTCTCATACGATTTCTTATCATTCTTTTTCAAATACATTTCCCGTATTTTTATTTTTCTGATTTTCATTATTATTATCCAATTTTAAGGTAACTTACAATCTAGACACCAAATTGGTGTATGAGACCCCTTGTTTGTGGAACAAGGGACCCATCTTCTCGTAGTGATTTGACTACTAAGTCTATGAAGGCATACATACTCTACCCCTTTGGTTTTGAACATGTGACCTCTTAGGAGAAAACAATACTCTTAACCATTAGTCACTTAATCAATAGATTTTTTTCCTGCTAATAAATAAATAATTTTTTATTTATAAAATTTAAAAACGAAAATTGAAATTATAAATGAGTACAACTAAGATTTCAAAATTTCAATAAAAAAGACTAAAATATTCTTTATAGTTGAAAATGATAAAAATTTAATCATATAAAAAATATAGTTATATATTAATCATAATAATTACCAAACCATAGCAAATGAAAATAAGATGAGTAGATTCGAAGGAAAAATAAATATTGGTAAAGTGTGTTGGAACCATGTACAACCAGAGTTCATAGCTTTAGTATCCTTTCACCTTCTTTCGGTTGAAGAGAAGTAACTATAAATCACACGTCTCATGTCCTCTCACCTTTCTGGGTCAAAAGAGACAAAGTAATGAGTAAGTTCATAAAAGGCGTATGAGTGAAATGTTTATATTAAAGTTTTGAAAATAATGTTTTAAAATGAATCCATGTTAAATAGATTCATTAGTGGATTTTTGAGGTCTAAAATGGGCCTCCTAAGGAATTATAAAATAATAATGGAAATAATAAAATAAGACTAGCTTACATCATCATATTTTAGAGGGAAAAAAGACAAAATTGTTTTTTCAACTTATCTTCATATGAGTTTAATCAAATTTCGAGCGAAACACTCGTTAGATGCAAAATTTGATTTCTCATCCAAGGATTACCCATGTTTCATAGTTTTGATGGACCATGCTACATGAAAAGTGAGAAATATATGAAAAATGTGATTGCAATCATGTTTTTTCATGTATTTCTCATTTTTCGTGTAGTAGGGTCCATCGAAAATATGTAATATGGGTACTCCTTAGATGAGGAATTAAATTTTGCATCCAAAAAATACTCCCACTCAAAATTTGAGTAAAAAATTAGGGAGATAAGTTGAAAATACGAGTTGAAAAAGTAGTTTTATTATTTTATTTTTTTAAATCTTTTTACTTTTTTACTCCAAAAATGGTGAATCATCCCCCATGGTTGAAATCATCATCTTGAATCCTATTGGTTCTTATAAATTTAATTTTGGTTGTACATTTTTCTTAGGAGGCCCATTTTAGACCTCAAAAATCCACTAATGCTTGGAAAATAACAAACCCATATCTATCTAACTCTAGATCTATCATGCTTTGAGAGGTATCAAATCCCTCGAGGTGCAAACCTTCCTTTTGGAGTGTAGAATTTGAGGGAAGGTTTGCATCTCGAGGGATTCAATCCCTCTCGGCGCATGATAGATCCAGAGTTATATGGATCTAGGTTGGTTCCAACTGAGGGAAACAATGTCATATTTTTAGATTATCATTATTATGTATATGTTTGAAATAAACTTCATAGTTTGAAATTTACATTATGTTTTCTTTCCCTGACAATGTTCTTTGTCTGTGTTTGGATGCTTTAAGTGGTTTCTATGTTTATGTCTTTGGATTTGGATGGTAATGTTTGTGAATGTTACATTTTTTGTGTTATATTTATATATGTGTATGTAATTGTCTATTAGTAATTAGTTGTTGTTGAAGAAGGAAGACAACTTTGTCAATAGCTTGCAAGAGGTTTGATATTGCACTTCTATTTCATTTAATTTTAGGTATCACAATCTTTTATAACTAATTAATTATTAATAGTTTCCCTCAAGGTATTACTAAATATATCTTGAAGAGTAGTTTTAATTTTAAATTTGTTAAGTTACCTCAATCCGTTGGGATGATAGATATTGTTAATAAATTTAATTATGAAAAATGATGAAATAAAAAATTTTAATGCAAAGTTACAACGTAATAATGTTAAATGACAAAAAATATGAATAATAATACTAATCCAATTCATATAACCATAATTACAATAAAAACTTAAAAATTTATTCTAATTATTCCACATAATTAAATTAATACAAATACAAAATAAGAGTGATAATAAAAATAATAATAATAATAAAATGAATTAACTATAACAAATAATTAGAATTAATATAATTAATAAATAAATTAAAAAAAAATAGAATTAGAATAATTAAAATCAAGAATTCATTAAAAGAAATTTAATTAAAAATAATTAAATTAAATAATTAATTTAGATAATTACGAAATTAATCAAAATAATATAACCATAACCCTAAAAAAATAATAATAATTAATTAATAAAACCTTATATTTCACAAATACAATCAAAATTAACAAAACATAATAAAACAAGTAAAATTATAACTATCAGCTAACATCTCACACATCTCTATTTATTTAAAAATGAGATTAGTCTTTCAACAATTTTTCACATCCTGATGATGAACCATCGTTGCTGGTTCGAAACGTCGACTATAAACAAACTGAATGTGATGTATCTGGAAGATATGCTACAGAATAATAATGTATTCAATTACAAATAGTCTTCGTTGTGATCAATCTTACCTATTTTCTTCTACTATTCTTATTGTCACCCCTATTAGTTTTTCCATATTTTCATATCGATAATACGGAAAGTGTAGTTGAAATCGTGAACCATTCAAATCTTTAACTTGAGCTATTGTAGTAGATATCTTACCTTTTCTCTCTTGCTCTCCAATATTAATAGGTTGAATTACTTTAACACAAAAATCAATGCACAGTGTCAATAATGTTTTTGTGCTTACACTAAAATCAATCACACTATTAATCTAATCACTTTAAAATTAATGTAACATCATACATCCAGTTAAATTAAATAAAAAATCAACATCTACACTAAAATCAATGCATCTAATGCAAGAAATCAAGTATGATTAGAAAAAAACATCTACACTGAAATCAATAAATCTAATGCAAGCATTCAAATAGGATTAGAAATCAACATCTACAAAAAAATAAATGCATCTAGTGCAAGCAATCAAATATAATAAAAATAAATATCTACATTGAAATCAATACATCTAGTGCAAGTAATCAAATATAATTCAAAATTAACATATACATTGAAATCAATGCATCTAGTGCAAGCAATAAAATAGAATTAGAAAACATCTACACTAAAATCAATGCATCTAGTGCAAGCAATCAAATAGGACTAGAAATCGCATTTACATTGAAATCAATGCTTCTAGTGCAAGCAATCAAATAGGACTAGAAATCACATTTACACTGAAATCAATGCATCTAATGCAAGAAATAAAAAAGCATTAGAAATCAACATCTACATTGAAATCAGTGCATCTATTGCAAGCAATCAAATAGGATTATAAATCACCATCTACAATGAAATCAATGCATATGGTATAAGAAATCAAATAGAATTAGAAAATATATACACTAAAATAAACACATCTAGTGCAAGCAATCAAATAGGATTAAAAATCAACATCTACACTAAAACCAATGCATCTAGTGCAAACAATAAAATATCATTAAAAATCAACATCTACACTGAAATCAATCCATCTAGTGCAAGCAATCAAATAGTATTAGAAATCAACATGTATGTTAAAATCAAAGCATCTAGGATTTTAAGCTAATTTTAGAGGCAATGTTGAGGGGAGCTCTGGGCAGCCGTAGCGATTAGGGTTTCTGCGAAAGCATCAACGGCGCAGACAGTACAGCTCTGGCCCTGCTCACAAACCAGACCACGTCCACTGGCGCGTAGCAGAGAGGCAGAGAATTAGAGCGGCTCTATGGAAAATACTCGGGGGGGGGGGGGGGGGGGGCGTCAGAGCCCTCCCCAATGCAGCATGATCCGGAGCAGGCGTTCCTATTCGGATCGGTTGACAGGGAGATCTTGAACAACGGGAACAGGTAGCAGCAAGGAAACAAGAAAACAGGAGCACGAAAAGACCCAGCCAGCGTCACTCAAGACAGAGGAAAAAATCCGGAGGAAACACCAAAAGTATCCTCAACAACATGCAAGCCAATAGCCACAGAAAGGCCACGAATAGAGCTACCTGGAGACAAGATAGATGCACGAATCGAGTTCATGAGGGATCACGCCATTATTGGGAAGTTTATAGGGTTTTGGCCCACGGAAAGAGCCTTATACGGGTGGATCGCAGTGAAATGGAAGCCAAAAGGAGACGTCACCCTGCAGCTAGGGCCGAAGGGCTTCTTCACAGTTATTTTTTATTGTATTGAGGACAAACTCAGGGTACTGGGAACAGGGCCTCACTTCTTCAACTCTGCGGGCTTGTACATGAGAGATTGGATACCGAGATTCAATCCGGATAAGGAAGATCTCACATGGGCGCCAGTCTGGATCAGAATGTATGGTCTTCCAGATGAATATTGGGACGAGGACGTACTCAAGAACATAGGAAATGGGCTAGGGGAGTACATCAGGACTGCAGAAGAGACCAAGCTGCGCAGATTCATTTCCTACGCTCGCATCTACGTCTTCATGCGATTGAATGAAGCATTACCAGAATCGGTAAGTCTCTCCCACCGTGACAAAGAATGGACTCAACCCTTGGACTATGAGCATGTACCCTTCCGATGCCGAAGATGCCATGCTCTTGGGCATCTTTTCCGTGACTGTCCCCTGAACACCAAAGCCACCTCACCTGATCCTTTGGCTTCTGCTTCCCAGGATGGCTTCACCAAAACCCCAAGCCATAGACGAGCGCACAAGAAACCTTCTAATGGGCTCAAGCCCCAGCAAAACAGCACTTTTGGCCAAGCTTCTAAGAACAGTTTCGAAATCTTGGCTCAATCCTCTGATGATCTTCCCCCTATCTCTAAGTCTAACCCTTCCCATCCCTCATCCTCCGCCCCCCCCCCCCCGCTCCCCCAGCTTCTTCCCCCAAATGCCAATCCACCATAATCCTCCATGATTTCCCCTCAGGAGACAGGAAAGAACCAACAGAGAAAGAAAAGGATATGGAAATTGATGGAAAGCTAGACCCTCCCTCTAGCTCAGAGATAAAAGGGGCAGAAGGCAACCAGATGCAACCGATGGAAGAAGAACCAGAAAGCATAGACCTGCATGGCCTAGACATTCTGGAACTGGAACTAGCATGCAAAACGAAAGCATATGATAGCATAACTGAAACCCAACTCAGCAAGCTGGAGGTGGTTATCTCGAGAGCTTACCAGCAGCAGCAACTAGGGATTCAACCAGGAAGCCAGTGGGATGGAAGCCATCCCCCAAAAGAAACCAAAAAGAGAGGACGAAGAACAGATCTACAGAGAACGATCGAGATTGGGAAACTCCTGGTAGACTCAGGCAGGTATGCGAAATTGACAAAGTACTATAAACCCTCTGCAAATAGTTGAACCATGAAGCTGGTATCATGGAACTTAAGAGGGCTCAATAGCCCAGGGAAACTCAGAATGTTAAAAAACATGATTAAAATGGAAAAGCCGCAAATATGCTTACTCCAGGAAACCAAATGTAATGGATCTACACTAGGTAGCATTCTCACAAAAGCTTGGCCAGGATGTCGTTCAGTAGCAGTCGATGCATCTGGAGCGTCAGGGGGGCTGGCCATTGCATGGAATACTCAAGCGTTAAATCTCTCAGATTTCCACGCTTCTCATCACCTCATACAGGCAGCCTTCCACATTTTGGGTACGAACGTCCATGGAAATCTCTCAAATGTTTATTTCCCGCAGGATACAGGGAGCAAAATTGCGCTTCTAGACACCATAGAGGCATTGAACAATAACAGGAGGCACCCACTCTGGATCATCGGAGGGGATTTTAATATGATCACCAAGCTAGAGGAGAAGATTGGGGGGAGATATAGAATGGAACAAGAAGACATCCATTTCAAGAACTTCATTCAAAACGCCTCCCTCATAGACTTGCCTTTTTGCAATGGTACCTTCACATGGAGCAATCGCAGAGCGGGAAAACACCAAATCGCATCCAAACTAGATCGCTTCCTCATCTCAGATAATGCGATCCACCTTGGAGGTGACATCACAGCTGCAATTCTTCCACATACCGGCTCGGACCATTGGCCGATAGTCCTCCAATGGCAACGCCCTGGCGATCAGACTCGAAGACCCTTCCGCTTCGAAGGATTCTGGCTCACGCATCCTGAGTTCAAAGACTTTTTCAAAACCACATGGACATCTTTTATTCCCCCAGACGGGTCAAAGATGTATAAATTCCAACAGAAGCTCTGGTTCCTTAAAAACCACCTAAAACGCTGGAACAGAGAAACCTTTGGAGATATTTTCAAAGCGCAGCAAGAACTCAATCGGGAACTGATGGATCTCCAACAAAGAATATCCACAGAGGGACACACTGAAGGGACCTTGGAACAGGAACGACGTATCCACAGACAGATCGAGGAAAGGCAGAAGCAGGAGGAAGTCTACTGGAAGCAAAAATCCAGAATAAGATGGTTGAAGGAGGGAGAACGCAACACCAAATTCTTCCACAGAACCACCATTCAGAGAAGAATGCACAATAGCATCCCGTTTATCCAAAAGCAAGGAGGGGTGAAGGTAGAAACGCATGAGGAAATCGAGGAAGAATTTCGCAATCACTTCAACCAGATCCTTCAAGAGCCGGAAGGAGACAGACGTCAGGCAATTGAAAGAATCACCAACAATGTGCCAAGGATCATTACGGAGGAACACAATGAGCTTCTCCTCCGACCGATTCAGCCTCAAGAGGTGGATGAGGCAATGTCCCAGCTTAAGGAAGGAAAAGCCCCCGGACCGGATGGATTTACCACTACGTTCTTTCACACCTTCTGGGAGTTGATAAAACAGGAAGTCTGGCAAATCGTTGAAGAATCGAGAGCTCTCCACTGGCTGCTGCCTTCTCTCAATACCACCTTCATTGCCCTCATCCCCAAAGAGGAGGACTCAATTACTCCCGACAAATTCAGGCCGATTGCACTTTGTAATGTCATTTACAAAGTCATATCTAAAGTGGTGGCTAACCGGCTGAAGCCACTGCTCCCGCTGCTCATATCTCCGGAACAGTCGGGTTACGTGGAAGGAAGACAGATCATGGACGGTATACTCCTCACGCACGAGATTATACACTCCCTCAAACAATCAAAACAGGCAGGTATGCTTCTTAAGTTAGATCTTTCTAAGGCTTTTGATAAACTCAGCTGGACTTTCATTCAGCAAATGCTAAAGGCTTTTGGTTTTAGCACTATGTGGATTCGCTGGATCATGAACTTAATTAATTCCACTCAATTCTCCATCCTTGTGAATGGAATCCCTTCCCGACCCTTCAAGCCATCAAGAGGAATTAGGCAAGGGGATCCCCTATCCCCCTTCCTCTTTGTTCTGATGGCAGAAGGGCTTGGCCGTCACATTAAGCAAGCTCTCCAATCCGGCCTCCTCAAAGGTCTTTCAGTTCACAATACCCCTACCACATCTCATCAGCAATTTGTTGATGACACCATGTTGTTTGGATACCCCTTGGTCCAGGAAGCCGCTTGCCTCAAATCCCTGCTCAATGACTTTGCTGAAGCGTCTGGCACTGATGTTAACTGTACCAAATCGCAGATATTCTTCTTTCACACGCCTCCTCCTGTTAAATCGGCAGTTACCCGAATCCTTGGCTTTCCCACGGCCTCCCTTCCCTCTAAATACCTAGGAGCCCCCCTCACTGCCTCAGCTATAAAGCACTCCTCTTGGCGTACTCTCATTGAGAAGCTTGAGTCTCGTCTCAATCTTTGGACGCACAGATCTCTCAACCTGGCCAGCCGGGTTGTCCTCATTAAGTCAGTTCTGCAGGAAATACCCCTGTACCTTTTTTCAATCCTTGCTGCACCCAAATGGGTCTTAAAAAGTATCAGGAATATTCAGCGTAGCTTTCTATGGGGAGGTTCGGCAACTAATCGCAAATGGGCGTTAGTCAAATGGTCCACAGTTTGTCAACCAAAAGATAAAGGGGGTATTGGTCTAAGAGACCCGGAGCATAGTAATTCCATCATGAGTGCCAAAATATGGTGGCACTGGATCACCAATCCAGAAAAACCCTGGGCAAAAATTTGGACAGCTAAATATGCTAATAATCGACCTCAGGAGGAGCTCGTCCGGTTTACCCCCACGGAAAAAGGATCGCTAATTTGGAACGCGGCCAAACAGCACTTCCAGCTAATACAGCAGCACAGTTTTTGGGAGGTCAGGGATGGCAAAACGGCTAGATTTTGGACAGATGCATGGAACCAGCAGCCAAAGCTTACCCACATTCTTCATTCTCCTCTGGATCTTGTAAGGCTGGAGCAGCAGCAAGAAAAGATCCATCACTTCTGGATGCAAGAAACGGAGCACGGATTCAGGAAATGGAAACAGGGTAATCAGTTAATCAACTTCACAAACCTTCAGGATATAGGGGAATTGGAGAAGGAGCTTGGAAAAAGAAGAATCAGACACGACGAAGGCAATGACATCCTAAGATGGGGATACCGACCAAAATGTGACTTTTCCACTTCAGAAGCCTACAAGATTGTTTGCAACAGCAATAACCCCTCTGATCCAATCTGGAGCAAAATATGGGGTCTTGGTTCCTGGCCCAAAGTCTCTTATTTCTTATGGCTGGTTAGTCACAAAAGAATCCTCACTTGGGACAAACTAAGAAGAAGAAATTTTCATGGTCCTTCGATGTGCCCCAATTGCAATCAAAATGAGGAATCGCTCCAACACCTCTTGGACTCTTGCCCCCTATCCAATCTACTATAGGAAAAGGCTAGCTTCAGATGTCAAAAAATATGCAGAACAAAGAACGATATAACCGACTCCCTAAGACATTGGCCGCAGAATCCTTACAAGAGCGAGCTTATCAACTGCTTGTGGAACCTGCTCCCTGGACTCATCTTATGGGGGATATGGAAGGAAAGGAATAAACGTATATTCAAAAATCAAAGCTCAAGGATTGAAGACATATGGACAAGACTATGTGGGAACCTCAATGAGACGTTGCTGCTCCACTCTTGGACCCCGAAAGATCTTCCATCCCTAGATGTCGAAAAAGGCATTCTAAGCAACTGGCATTTGCACCTACCTCAGACCCAACACAAGAACAACTCCTCCACAAGCAGCAGTACAATCAGAGGCTCTTGGATCGCCCCTCCTAAACACTCTTATAAGCTCAACTTTGATGGGGCTTCCAAAGGTAACCCTGGAAAAGCAGGTTTTGGAGGTATCCTTAGGAATCACGAAGGCACTCCCCTGCAGAAATACTTCGGATCCTTGGGTTGGGACACCAACAACTCGGCGGAGATTGAAGGACTATGGCAAGGACTCCTTCTCGCTTGGAACCTCAATCTTCAACCCTTGATTATGGAAGGAGACTCCCAGATTCTAATAAACATGGCCAAGAGACTGCAGAATGGCTCACAAGCGAAAAAAATCACAAACAGCTGGAGACTCGCAGCCAGACTAGAAGCCATTGAACAAGCTCTCCGCAGCAACAGGGCCATCACCTTCATCCATACAAAAAGAGAAGGAAACAAGGTCGCTGACCTCTTAGCTAACATAGGAGCAGATAAGGATCATAATCTCCTCACAGGAACATCGGCCATTATACCAGATAAAGAGATGCTGCCTCCCCGGATGCGGGTGACACGACAGTGGAGAAGGCGGTGCCACATGGTCACCATGGGCAGCCCCAAGCATAAGACGCACATTAACTGCGATTCTCCGCCATGGAGCTCAAGCGTGGGTGCAGGGGCGATAAGGGACGGCAATTCACTGCTCCGTCCGGGTTTCAATCGAGCATTCAGAGTGCAGTTATGGCTTGTGGAGCTCGAGGAAGAGTAGAGGAGCATAAGAATGGTGAGGCATGGGAATGTCATGTGTTGGGTCGAGTTTAGATTTTGGGAGTGGGCTTATGGTCGACGGCTCACAGAGCTGGAGCTCACGTCGCCCCTTTGGCAATTGACAGTGGTTTCAGGTCTGAGAGGGTGGTTTCAGGTCTCAATTTCTCTGACTCCTCTTATCCTGCTCTGTTTCGTTTTCCTGCTAACAGTGGAAACATGGTCAAGCCCCGACAGCGCCTCCTCAGCCGTCGAGGCACTAGCAGAGGCGGGTCCTCTCGCCCCTCAGTGGCAACTCCCCCCTCCCGCTGCTGTAGATGTCTATGCCACCAAGTTGCCGAGGCTAATCCAATCCAGTCGAGCCACTTCCTGGACACCAGCAATCCAGATCCGGATTCAGCTCCGCTACCTGCGTTTGGAACCGCAGTCTTCTCCTTCAGCAATTCTCAGGGCAATTCTCGCATCAACGCCCATGTCTCGGTCCTTTTTCTTGAAGAACCGAAGGAAGAGGGCGAGGAACAGCCCAGCACAAAGCCGCACCAAGCTGGAAGCTCTGGGGACGCTGAGGGTTTGCCAGAGGTCCGCCCAGAGCATGCTGACATTCCACCTTCGACTCAGGCAGCACCTCCGCCATCGACTCAGGCAGCACCTCCGCCAGAGAAGGACAAAGCCTCATGGGACCCTCTCCCGGAAGGTATGTGCTGGATCATCGAGGAGGAACTAGACGAATAGTAATCCGTTCACTCCGGTTCTCCCCTTCAGGCGCTGCTCAGGTTCTCTTATGTTTTGCTCCGTTTGCTTCCATGGCCCTCTGTATACTGTGGTTGTTCCTGTTTGTTTCGAGAATTTTCATGTTCAATGTTTGTCAATGCCCATGCAAGGGCTCCATATGATAGTTTTCTTTTTCCTTTTTGTGCCCCTGCGTGGGATGTCAATTTTCGCTTTTACTGCTCCTAAATGGTTTATCGCCCCTGTGTGGGTGATCTGTCTCAGTGGTGGCGCCCTTGCGTGGGTGGTTTTTCTCAGTGGTGATACCCCTCCGTGGGTGTTTTTTCTCAGTGGTGATGCCCCTGCGTGGGTGACTTGTCTACGTTTTAGGGCCCCTGCGTGGGTGATTTGTCTTGAAGCTGTGGCACAGGTGTGGGAGGTTTTTCTGATTACTGTCAGTCCAGAACGCCATTCTTGGCCTCTGGCAACATGACCGCATGACTGTATTTGTTTTCCTGTTTATGTACATAATAGAATAGCATAGTCTTAACGAGAAAAAAAAAAATCAAAGCATCTAGTGTAAAATATCTTCTTCCCTCTCTCCCCCTCCATCTATATCTATATCTCCCTCCATCTCTCCTTCTTTGTCTCTCTATCTCACCCCCAAACATACACACACTCTCTCTATCTCTCCCTTGTCACTCCTCTCTCTCTCTCCACTTCTCTCTCTCTATGTATTTCTTCTTCCCTCCCTCTATCCCCTTCCAAATCCATCTCTTTGTCACTCCCTCTCTTCTCCTCTCTCCCCTCCCTCTCTCATCATCTCTCTCATCCTTCATCTCTATCCCTCTCTATCCCCCCTTCTCTCTCTCTTTTCCCTCCAACCTTGTCACTTTCTCCCTCCCTCTCTCGTTCTCTCTATCCTACTTTCTCCCCCTCCATATTTGTGTCTCCATCTCTCTCTCTTAGCCTTCTCTCCCTCTCTCAGTCCTCTCCTTCTATCTCTCTCCATTCCTCCTCTCCCCTCTAATTTAATTTACCTCCTTGAGTGCAAGAAATCAAATATGATTAGAAATCACCATCTACACTAAAATCAATCCATCTATTGCAAGAAATATTCTTCCCTTGCTCCCCCCTCCATATATATCTATATATCCCTCCATCTCTCCTTTTTTGTCTCTATATCTCACCCCTCCCTAACGCACATGCTCTCTCTCTCCATATTTATCTATTTCTCCCTCTCTCTTTCTCTCTCTTCTTCCCTCCATTCACCTTCCAACTATATCCCTATCTCACTTTGTTTCTCTTTGTCTTTCTATATCACCCCCAAAATATACACACTCTTTCTCCGTATTTATCTATCTCTCCCTCCCTCTTCCTCTCCCACACTCTCTCTCTTCTCTTTCTCTACCTCTCCCCCTTATATCTCTCTTCCCTCTTTCTCTCCTCTCTCCCTCTCTCTCCATCTCCCTTATCACTTCCACTCACTCTCTCCACCTTTCTCTCTATGTATCTTTCTTCTTACCTTCTTCTCTCTCTCCCTTCCTCCTTCTCTCTCTCACGTCCTAACTTTCTCCCTTTCTCTCCCACCTCCCTGTATCTCCCCTCGTTAAATCTCCCTCTCTCTCTCTCTCTCTCTCTCTCTCTCTCTCTCTCTCTCTCTCTCTCTCTCTCTCTCTCTCTCTCTCTCTCTCCCCTCCAACTCTACCACTATATCCCTCCCTCTCTCCTCCTCTCCCCCCCTTCTCTCCATCTCTCCTTCTTTGTCTCTCTATCTCACCCCCAAGCATAAACATTCTCTCTCCATCTCTTCATTATCACTCCTTCTCTCTCTCCACTTTTCTCTCTCTATGTCTTTCTTCTTCTGTCTCTTTCTCTCTATCTCTCCCTCTCTCCTCCTTTCTCTCACTCCCTCTACCTCTCCAACTCTATCACTCTATGTCTTTGTTCTTCCCTCCCATATATATCTAGAGTTAATATATATTATTATAATATAAAACATTTAATATTAAATTAAATTTAATATTGTATTAATTAAGAGTTATATAGTTGAATAATATTAATATTATAATATACCATGATCGGGGTGCAATCTGGTGGTTGGGAAATCAAATAGGGGTTAATGCAGAGTATCTCTGAGTACTGTAATACCACCCCCCCAACGCTCAAGGTGATGGGTGCAGTGGCCCTTTGCATAATTGCATGCAGGGAAGGTGGGAAAGGTGGCAACAAGGGTTATCGTAACGAAGGCATAAACAAGAGAACTTGTAGACAGTTGGGTATTGTAGTTGGGTTTGATTGCAGAAGGGGATGTTGGTGCTCTAGACGAGATTTGTGACGCCATCCTCAGCTCCAATCATTTCAACCACCTTCAAGAGTTCAGGGGATTGAGGCATTGCCACCATGGTTTGTCCTACGAAAAGTCATGGTCATGGAAGACGGGCCCAAGCACCCAGAAAGGAAACAGAACTGAGCACATCCGAGGCACGCAGGGGAAGAAAATCTGTCGAAAGGCTTATCAGTGAGGTGACAGAGGCATACCGTGAGGGCACAGATGAAGGTATTCATAAAATTCTAGAGGGATGGGAAGAGGAAGTCAAGCAGGACAGTGCGACAAATGAGGAAATGGAGGATTGGAGGACCTTGGTCCTGGATCCTAGAAAAAATAGAAGGCAAGATCACCCAATTTAAATAGACTTATACCTTTATTGGCTAATAAAAGCCTGGTGGGCAAAGGCTACAGAGAAGATTTCAGTGGGCATGGTTGGCAATGTCCAAGGCATGTCGAATTATAAACAGGAATTTCAGAAATTGTAGCTTCAACTTCACAAGAAAATATATCAGGTTGGACAGAATTAAAAGGCACATCCCATGTACCTTGGAATTGTCAGAGATGCTTAGGTTGAATGCCAAAGACCCTGTGCCAGTGGAATCGGCCTCGGCGGAACAGAATTATTAGATAATTTTCCTTGTTAAGTTTTGATTTATATGCGGATAGCTTTTACATTTCCTTATGCAAGAATATGTATAGGTAGATATCTAGAGTATGGACATGAAACATAGACTTATATAACTTGGATAGAAAGACTGAAACTCTTTTGTTACTGGATGACATACAATGCGGATAGGTGGCCAACAGACTTGGTTTCCCACTAGGCAAGTTGAGGCCACCTAGCCAATCTATGTGTTGTAAATTTGCTTTATAAATTAATGAAAAAGGAGGACCTGTGAATCTTAACAAAAAGAAATATTAATATTATAATATATTAATATTAATATTAGATTTAATAATAATATTAATATGAATATTAATCTTTCAATATTAATATTAGATTTAATGATGTTTTTTACATGGCATGATAACAAAATTTATTATAAAACTACATCAAATGAATATTTTAGAATATTACAACTTTGACGTGGAAATATTTATGTGTATAGAGATTTTAATATATCCATAGGATATGGTTTTCATTTTAAAGATTCATTTAAAATATAATTAATTAAAGAAAATATTAAAATATTTTAAAGCAAGATTTTGAATTTTTTTGTGTTGAATTAACCATTTTACTTTGATTTAAGAAATGGTAGTGGCTTTAGTAAAGAGTAAATATGTTTAAAATTTTAGCTAATTTGTGATTTTAATGTGGTAAATTTTTTGTTGAAGGTAAATTTATGAACTATTAAACACATGATATAATTGTATTGTATTTGTTTTCTCTATATGGCTATTTTCATTTTTGTTTTAAGTCAACTTTTATTTTTTTCATTTTCATTATAATTATTTATTGGAGAGACAAACACAAACATTATTTAGATTTCTAATTTTTTATTTTTATGTTGGCCAAAATTAGCTAAAATTTAACATTGAGCACGGACATACTTACACATAGGGGTCATACTGGGCGCAATAATAATTGAAGATGATGATGATGATGATGACTAATGCCCACTAAGATCAGTATGTTTTATAGCACCTTAAAAAGTAAGAGATTAATTGAGGTTTTCAAAAATTTTATTTCTATGATAAAATAGAAGGGAAATAAGTCTTCCTAGGTTATTATAGTTTTGCTAACTTAACAAGTAGAAGGTTGCTAGTGTGGCACATGTTTTGGCAATTAAAATGGATGTGACTAAGAGTGTGCAATCTAAGAAAACGTGTTTTTCCAAAAACATTTTGGTAATATGTTTTGTCATAGGATGTGGTCATAAAATATTAATGTTTGAAAAGACTAAAAGTGTTTCGGTAACATGTCTTGTTATAGGATATTATCATAAGATGTTAATGTTGGAAAAGACTAAAGTAAATATTGCTTGTATTTTCTTAGTTATAAATTTTTATAGCAAAATTAATTAAGAATGTTATTCAATTGCTTAATTAAAGGTTTGTTAATAGAATTTACATACTTTTTATATATTTTAAATTCATTATTATTTTTAATAATTAAAGTTACATAGTTTTTAAAATTTAAAAACATATAATTTTTTAGACAATTTTATCAAATATATTTTTAAATTTTTTGTATTAATAAAATGTTTTAAGGAAAAAATATAACAATGTTACTCAAAATGGAGGTATATTGTATTAGTATCATTGACATAGAAAATATCATAGTTAAAAACATGAGAATGTCTTCAAAATGTATTAGATAAGTAATATTTGTACATGATGCACTAATCATGTCTTTGTAGTTTTCTTAATTTTATGCACTAATGCATTTTAAAAATAAAACAATCACAAAAAATTGTTTAATGGGTAAGGGGACCCGTCAAATTTAACCCCTAATTATAACTGTGCTTTCTACTTATTTCTCTTCAACCAAAAAAAGGTGAAAGGACACCAAAGTTGTGAACTCTAGTTGTACATGGTCCAACACACTTTACCAATATTTATTGTTTCTTCGAATGTACTCATCTTATTTTGATTTGCTATGGTTTGGTAATTATTATGATTAATATATAACTAGTAATTGCACCAAGAGGTGCAAAGGAACGCCGAAAGGAGGAGTGGGGAATGTGAAAGGTAATAATGAGGCAAAAGATATGGAGTTAATGATTAAAGTGGAATTGGAGTTCATAGCTTTAGTATCCTTTCACCTTCTTTTGGTTGAAGTTAATGATTAAAGTGGAATTGGAGTTCATAGGATGTGGCCATAAAATATTAATGTTTGAAAAGACTAAAGGTGTTTCGGTAACATGTCTTGTTATAGGATATTATCATAAGATTTTAATGTTGGAAAAGACTAAAGTAAATATAGCTTGTATTTTCTTAGTTATAAATTTTTATAGCAAAATTAATTAAGAATGTTATTCAATTGCTTAATTAAAGGTTTGCTAATAGAATTTCCATACTTTTTATATATTTTAAATTCATTAGTATTTTTAATAATTAAAGTTACATAGTTTTTAAAATTTAAAAACATATAATTTTTTAGACAATTTTATCAAATATATTTTTAAATTTTTTTATTAATAAAATGTTTTAAGGAAAAAATATAATAATGTTACTCAAAATGGAGGTATATTGTATTAGTATCATTGACATAGAAAATATCGTAGTTAAAAACATGAGAATGTCTTCAAAATGTATTAGATAAGTAATATTTGTACATGATGCACTAATCATGTCTTTGTAGTTTTCTTAAATTTATGCACTAATGCATTTTAAAAATAAAACAGTCACAAAAAATTGTTTAATGAGTGAGGGGACCTGTCAAATTTAACCCCTAATTATAACTGTGCTTTCTACTTATTTCTCTTCAACCAAAAAAAGGTGAAAGGACACCAAAGTTGTGAACTCTAGTTGTACATGGTCCAACACACTTTACCAATATTTATTGTTTCTTCGAATGTACTCATCTTATTTTGATTTGCTATGGTTTGGTAATTATTATGATTAATATATAACTAGTAATTGCACCAAGAGGTGCAAAGGAACGCCGAAAGGAGGAGTGGGGAATGTGAAAGGTAATAATGAGGCAAAAGATATGGAGTTAATGATTAAAGTGGAATTGGAGTTCATAGCTTTAGTATACTTTCACCTTCTTTTGGTTGAAGTTAATGATTAAAGTGGAATTGGAGTTCATAGGATGTGGTCATAAAATATTAATGTTTGAAAAGACTAAAGGTGTTTCGGTAACATGTCTTGTTATAGGATATTATCATAAGATGTTAATGTTGGAAAAGACTAAAGTAAATATAGCTTGTATTTTCTTAGTTATAAATTTTTATAGCAAAATTAATTAAGAATGTTATTCAATTGCTTAATTAAAGGTTTGTTAATAGAATTTCCATACTTTTTATATATTTTAAATTCATTATTATTTTTAATAATTAAAGTTACATAGTTTTTAAAATTTAAAAACATATAATTTTTTAGAAAATTTTATCAAATATATTTTTAAATTTTTTGTATTAATAAAATGTTTTAAGGAAAAAATATGATAATGTTACTCAAAATGGAGGTATATTGTATTAGTATCATTGACATAGAAAATGTCGTAATTAAAAACATGAGAATGTCTCAAAAATGTATTAGATAAGTAATATTTGTACATGATGCACTAATCATGTCTTTGTAGTTTTCTTAATTTTATGCACTAATGCATTTTAAAAATAAAACAGTCACAAAAAATTGTTTAATGGGTAAGGGGACCCGTCAAATTTAACCCCTAATTATAACTATGCTTTCTACTTATTTCTCTTCAACCAAAAAAAGGTGAAAGGACACCAAAGTTGTGAACTCTAGTTGTACATGGTCCAACACACTTTACCAATATTTATTATTTCTTCGAATGTACTCATCTTATTTTGATTTGCTATGGTTTGGTAATTATTATGATTAATATATAACTAGTAATTGCACCAAGAGGTGCAAAGGAACGCCGAAAGGAGAAGTGGGGAATGTGAAAGGTAATAATGAGGCAAAAGATATGGAGTTAATGATTAAAGTGGAATTGGAGTTCATAGCTTTAGTATCCTTTCACCTTCTTTTGGTTGAAGTTAATGATTAAAGTGGAATTGGAGTTCATAGGATGTGGTCATAAAATATTAATGTTTGAAAAGACTAAAGGTGTTTCAGTAACATGTCTTGTTATAGGATATTATCATAAGATGTTAATATTGGAAAAGACTAAAGTAAATATAGCTTGTATTTTCTTAGTTATAAATTTTTATAGCAAAATTAATTAAGAATGTTATGCAATTGCTTAATTAAAGGTTTGTTAATAGAATTTCTATACTTTTTATATATTTTAAATTAATTATTATTTTTAATAATTAAAGTTACATAGTTTTTAAAATTTAAAAACATATAATTTTTTAGACAATTTTATCAAATATATTTTTAAATTTTTTGTATTAATAAAATGTTTTAAGGAAAAAATATAATAATGTTACTCAAAATAGAGGTATATTGTATTAGTATCATTGACATAGAAAATATCGTAGTTAAAAACATGAGAATGTCTTCAAAATGTATTAGATAAGTAATATTTGTACATGATGCACTAATCATGTCTTTGTAGTTTTTTTACTTTTATGCACTAATGCATTTTAAAAATAAAACAGTCACAAAAAATTGTTTAATGGGTAAGGGGACCCGTCAAATTTAACCCCTAATTATAACTGTGCTTTCTACTTATTTCTCTTCAACCAAAAAAAGGTGAAAGGACACCAAAGTTGTGAACTCTAGTTGTACATGGTCCAACACACTTTCCCAATATTTATTGTTTCTTCGAATGTACTCATCTTATTTTGATTTGCTATGGTTTGGTAATTATTATGATTAATATATAACTAGTAATTGCACCAAGAGGTGCAAAGGAACACCGAAAGGAGGAGTTGGGAATGTGAAAGGTAATAATGAGGCAAAAGATATGGAGTTAATGATTAAAGTGGAATTGGAGTTCATAGCTTTAGTATCCTTTCACCTTCTTTTGGTTGAAGTTAATGATTAAAGTGGAATTGGAGTTCATAGGATGTGGTCATAAAATATTAATGTTTGAAAAGACTAAAGGTGTTTCGGTAACATGTCTTGTTATAGGATATTATCCTAAGATGTTAATGTTGGAAAAGACTAAAGTAAATATAGTTTGTATTTTCTTAGTTATAAATTTTTATAGCAAAATTAATTAAGAATGTTATTCAATTGCTTAATTAAAGGTT
This sequence comes from Pinus tabuliformis, assembly GCA_031772625.1. Classification (NCBI taxonomy): domain Eukaryota; kingdom Viridiplantae; phylum Streptophyta; class Pinopsida; order Pinales; family Pinaceae; genus Pinus; species Pinus tabuliformis. The sequence continues at coordinate 1,442,519,441 of CM062817.1, read as the reverse complement.
TGTTAATAGAATTTCCATACTTTTTATATATTTTAAATTCATTATTATTTTTAATAATTAAAGTTACATAGTTTTTAAAATTTAAAAACATATAATTTTTTAGACAATTTTATCAAATATATTTTTAAATTTTTTTGTATTAATAAAATGTTTTAAGGAAAAAATATAATAATGTTACTCAAAATGGAGGTATATTGTATTAGTATCATTGACATAGAAAATATCGTAGTTAAAAACATGAGAATGTCTTCAAAATGTATTAGATAAGTAATATTTGTACATGATGCACTAATCATGTCTTTGTAGTTTTCTTAATTTTATGCACTAATGCATTTTAAAAATAAAACAGTCACAAAAAATTGTTTAATGGGTAGGGGGACCCGTCAAATTTAACCCCTAATTTTAACTGTGCTTTCTACTTATTTCTCTTCAACCAAAAAAAGGTTAAAGGACACCAAAGTTGTGAAATCTAGTTGTACATGGTCCAACACACTTTACCAATATTTATTGTTTCTTCGAATGTACTCATCTTATTTTGATTTGCTATGGTTTGGTAATTATTATGATTAATATATAACTAGTAATTGCACCAAGAGGTGCAAAGGAACGCCGAAAGGAGGAGTGGGGAATGTGAAAGGTAATAATGAGGCAAAAGATATGGAGTTAATGATTAAAGTGGAATTGGAGTATTTTATATATGGTTTAGTTTGAAATTTTTTTATTACTACTTTTTTAATTTGTTAACGTGTGTATTTTTTGATTGCATTTAATAACATTTTGAACATGATAGTACTTTTTATTTTAAAGGTGTTGTCCCAAAGTTTAGAGTTGTTTTTATTTATATCAACCATTGTTGATGGCATGTGAAGTCATTGCTATTTTAGGATAATTGACCATGAGAGAAAGTGTTGCCACTATCGAAATGACAATAGCAATTAAGTTTTCCTATTGATTTATCCTTTGCAAGATCAAGAATTCTAGGGTTAATTTCTGATTGATAGTTATATACATAAGAGTCATATGTTATCTTCATTTAGTAGCGAAAATGAGATTTTTATGTTAGTCACATCCTATTGAAAATATTGTTACAAAGAGTTTAGTCTTGGTGGGAAATGTTATGGTAGTGTGCCCTAGTCTTGGTGGTGAGAGCTTTCATTGCATAGAGTTATTACGACATGTTTGGTAAATGAGTTGAGAGTGAACATGGGCAATGTTGAAGAGTCATACTCTGGCTTAATTTGCTAGAGAAAATGAGTTTTTTTTTTATAGAAAAACAATGGGAACTACACAATTAGCACATAGGATTATATATTGTTTAGGTTTTCATGTAGAGGATGTCTCATTTATATAAGGGTCTATTAGCATGGGATTTTGACCTACATCAATGCACACAAATCTGTTGGAATAAAACCCTAAAAGCATAGTTTCCACTTTCTATTGGTGAACCCTGTGAAAAAATGAGATATGCAACTATAAAGAGATAATGGATGTGCACAAACTTCAATATAGAATATAGAACTGCATCACAAGATTACACTATCAATCAAATATATAAAACCATGAGTAATAGTTTTTCATTAGATGTTATCAAAATGTATTACAAAGATAAAATAATACATGGGAATGTCAGAAACAAATTAAAAATAGGGTAGAAGAATCTCATAGTGCATCCCTTAGATCTCATAGTCAACTCAATAGTATAACCACAACAATGATTGCCACCGAGCTCTCCTCCCTCCCCCAGTGTATCTAGTCCAATTGCATGTGCTAACGTGGTGGAAAATCCCGAAAGAGAATCACCATGTCAAAAGTTACTAGATCTAAGACCAGTACACTAAGATCTTAAGTATTGATATTTTCGCCAACACACAGGAACATTGGCCATTGGCCAATGTACTGACCCAAGTGTGGGATGTACACAAGACAAGTGAACTACAACATGTCCTAAAAGGAGAGTGCCCTATTTCTTATCTCACATTCAAAGAATGGGAAATGCTTATACAATTCTTGCCTTTCTCAACTTCAAAAAGTGGCAAAACATCCCTTTCGGTTGCTATGCAGTAAGTACTAGGCACAACTTCAACATACATTTCTATAACAATATTGACGTATGCACAACATATCTTCCCTCAAATTAACATGGTCAGATTTTTTGCATTTTTTTTTTACTTAGACCACGAGGAATGATTTGTCAGCCAAGGCAAAGGGTAAAAATTGAGAAACAATTACACATTTACATGAATTTTTTGACCCAGTAGGATTGGATCTAATTACTCTTGCAGTGAGAGGCCCAGATAGTCATTCAAAGAGCTGGTACTGAAATCAACAAGTTCCTTCAGCAAATTAATAATGAATTGTTTTACATCATCTGGTATGGATTGCTCATTTTTTCTCAGCATTCAAACTAATTGTAGAACAATTTAGCAACATTTTCCACCGTTAAAATCTTTACTTTAGACACCTTTGCAAATGGAACATTGCATGTGGCCTTCATATTACAAGGGTGGAAATTCTTGCCTCAGCATTCAAACTAATTGTCCAACAATTTAGCAACATCTTCCACCCTTAAAATATTTACTTTAGACACCTTTGCAAATGGAACACTGCATGTGTCCTTCATATTGCAAGGGTAGAAATTATGTCCATATTCAAATAGAGAATTAAAATCAACGATAAGAATTCAATGTGACAGAGTACTACACTATAATCAATGCCTAACTGAAAATAAATAACTCAAACAAATAATATTACAATGTGATAAAGTACTGAAAAACAATATTTGGAATACAAATCAGCAAGTTGAAGCAGAAATTCAGAGAAAATTAGACCACAAAACTCAACTTACAATGCCCTGCTCGATACTGAAGAGAAAGCGTAATCATTTTGCAACAAAAACATCCTTCTTTTCGACACTTGGACAACCAAACAATGCAACTTTTCTCATATCACTACTAGACAACAACCTGCCAAAGAAAGATATGCTAACCTCTATAGAATAGCGATGGATTAAACTCACAACATAGTTAATCAGAAACATATATTAAACTAGCAAGGTTAAATATAAGTATGGGGGTTTATGCACTCCATTATATTAGATATCATTTTGGGATTCAACTGCGTTAATTAAGTCATTCATGTATGACCATTTCCATGAGAGGTAGTCGTAACTGACTAATTTCTCATGATTTTTGAATAGTTCACTTATCACTCATTGCATCAGGTGATGCTCACAGGGGTGAAGAAGTGGGATCGAAACTAGTGAAATGAAAACCTTTTGAGGTCATTACAAAATTGTACTTTGTCAAAATGATTTTGCCTTAATTTCTCTCAAAATTATAGTTAAAATAGAATAAATAAAACCTAGCATTTCCATATATGCATATGAGTTAAAAATTGAAATGTAATATATGACAGGGAAAACACTACAACTCAACATTTTCGAGAAAGAACCTTTAATTAGCTATTGAAATCATAGTAATGCTTCTCAAGCCAAAAGGTCACTTGGGATAATATAAGTTGCAATAACTTTGTTGGACTTCTATATTTATTACTCTCTAACATGCCCTCCATGCAATAGCTCCGCTTCTAAAAAAGAAACATAACAAAGGATGCTAAATATTGTATACGTAATCTCTTTCTCATGTTTACATGGATGTACGGTACCAGCAAAGGGTAGAAGAGGGGAGGAGACATTGTGGGAGAGACTGGATAATCAAGGGATACCTAAGCCATGTTGAAATGTCTTTATTTTTGCAGCACAACTTAAACAAAATCCAATCAAGAATTGGCAAGCCCATGGGGGACAACAGTCCCTTCTGAAACTGCAAGGGAACCTGATGTCCTTGGCAAGGAGGATGGATGCTTACTCTCAAAGTGCTAGTAGGTTAAGTAGGTACTAATGTTGCTTAACCTAGTCTACTTTTCTTGCTTAAAGTTTTTCTTTGCAATTGAAGGGCCCAAGCTGTCCATGACACTGAAGACCTGTAAAAAAATCCCAAAGGTACATTTCATTACAAACTACAAAGTTATATTTCTTTAGAAGGTTGGCATCATAGTCTCATTTTTCCAATCTCACCATTGCTTTAGAAGGTTGGAATCACAGTCTCATTTTTCCAAGCTTACCATAGACAAATTACAACCAAACCATAATAGGTAAAACATAGGCTTATTGTTCATCAATAAATATTTGTATGTAATAAAAAAGTGTCATTGGATAAACAATTAGTTGATCCTCACAATAGTTGCCTACAATTTATGTTTTTAACCTGTGAAATGAATATCATACAACAAATCTCCCAACAAATTTGCAAATAATTGCCTTGCTTATAAGACAACGAGTTTCTAAACACAAAGATGAAATGATTTTGAGATAGAATGAATTTATTGTTCAAAATATCTACAAATACAGAAGTAAATACAAGAAGCCATTCTCATTGTCTTGAATGGTTGTGCCATAACTCATTCCCTGCAGGTCACCTTTAAAACTTGTGCAGGAAGGCCATTGATGGCCGCAATGACATACAAACCTACAGATGTAGGCTTTATACAATATTTTCAAAGAAAATATTACCATATCATTGGAAACAGATAGCCAAAGTAAATCTGACATTAATCACAACTGCAGAGTAGCTTTCCAGCAAAACTCTCCCCGAAAAATTTGCAATCAATCTATCGACATTTTACAGAGTACAAAGACTTAGCTGGGATCTGATGAATTAATGAGAAAACAGTCTGCACAATGACAAACATGGCAAAAGTGGAAGAACTTGGATATTTGTCCATGCCTAGCCACATCAGTCTGAATCGTTGTCTGAACTTTCCATTACCTTCAGACCCCTTGGTTTCTGCAGTAGAAATGTAACCAAAAATATGGAATGAATTGAGTCTCTTCATAATCTGAAAAGGTTGAACACAATAATCAAATAAAACACTTGCCAAACAAGAAAGGCCCACACTAGAAGTGACCCAAATCTACAAATGAAATACATATGGTTCATAAAATCATTATAAAAAAGGCCAGAATAGAGCAACAAGGAGAAAACAAACCTTCTTAGTACATTTTTTCTCTCTAACTTCATAGTGTCCCCTTGCTAAATTTGAGACTTCTAGGAAAGCAATTATATGGTAACGGAAACAAAAAACATGTCAGATACAAACCCTCCTTCCTTCCATGCTTGTGTACATAAAGAAAACAAAATGACAATAAATTGACAACATGTGTCCACTGTCTTTCCTACCTGTAGAACCTTCTCAACATATTTGGGCCGCTTTTTGGGTCACTGGGAAAGCTTTGTGCCTTTCATGATAAGAAAATCATCCTCCTTTTCTTTCCGGGACAATTGCAACAAAATTCTTGGCTATTCAAATGTTTCCATATCTATCTTCTCTAGAGGCACACATGCCTCTGTATCAAATGTTGTGTCCATTGTCTTTCTTACCTGTAGAACCTTCTCAACATATTTCGGCCGCTTTTTGGGTCGCTGGGAAATATTTGTGCCTTTCATGATAAGAAAATCATCCTCATTTTCTTTCTAGGACAATTGCAGCAAAATTCTTGGCCATTCAAATGTTTCCATATCTATCTTCTCTGGAGGCACACAGGCCTCTGTATCAGATGTTGTGGAATTTTGGGCTGCATCAGATACTCTAGTGGTCCCAATGGCATTTGGACTGAAGAAACCAACTGCTTCAACATGTTTCTCTACAAGAGATGATGAATGCCTATCAACCTTTTGCTGAAGACCCTTGTTTAGAAGGTGGGCACCATTTAAATCTTCGGAATTCCTGGTAGAATCGATTTTTAGTCTATCAAATACATAAATCAATTGGGCATGTCTAATGACAGAGGTAAATAGTCAATGACTGCATGGTACCAACCCAGTCTCTAAATTTAAATTGAAGAAGATTAGTTTCATGTTTATGGAAGTGCAAATCAACTAACCTTTTGATGAATCCATGGCTATGTTCCCAGAGTGAAGTGCAAGGCCTTAAAGTGGTGCTCCTTGAATGAACCGTTACATGGGATTGCACAAGAACTTTCTGTTTTTCAGATTTCGAAGCATGGCGTTCTGCTTGTATGGATTTCCTACCCTGAATGCTAGAGTCCCCCATCAAACTTTTGGATTCAGTTTTGTGGCCTCAAGGCCTCTTTTTCTTACACCACTAGAACACATCGTCGCATTCCTTGGGATCATTAGAGGGTTGATTCCAACATTTTAATATCTCCAAGAGTTCCATTGTTGATGGTAAAATTCTCACAACCCCTCAATAAAATATGTTTCAATCGAGTTAAAGTGCCAAATGAATTGGGAATAAGCAAAGAGGAAGCACCTTCCACATCCATGAGTTGTAAGCTATTTAGCTCTCTAAATGAAATAGGTAGCGACACCAATTTTGAGAACCCTTTGAAAATTAAGTATTTCAATGAGCGCAGATGATGAAATTTGTCCGACAACCTTTTGATGGTAACTAATTTGGATTGATTCCATATGGCGATCCTTTGGAGGTACTTCAGCTACCCTATAGACCTTGAAATCTCTGAGAGGGGAGCCGAGATATTTAACTCTTTTATATCAAGAGGTAACACCTACAATGTTCACATTTCAACATAAAATTGTATCCTACAAAATAAGAAATTAAATGAAGAAGGATAAACGCACACATATTTCCGTACTTTAGATTGATGTGATTGATGCGGCCATAGTCTATTCAAAGTGCTTCCCTACATTTCTAGAACTCTTAAATTTGTCATCGGAATCAAGTCAGGCAGGGAAGAGTGGGAAAATCCATACCAACGAAGCCATATAAAATGTGGTTTATGCTCCCTCAATATGTCTTCTAAATGATCTTCTTTAGTTGCAACAAGTTGCAACTTCCTAAAATGGAAATTACTGAATAGAGCATAATTTTTTACCTTATGATCCGTGATATTTGTGAAGTCGGGGTATTTGAAAGGTCAGGATGTTTATCCATGAAGAAATCAAGGGAGGAACTAACCATACTGATCTGTGATATTTGTGAAGTTGGGGTATTTGAAAGGTTAGGATGTTTATCCGTGAAGAAATCAAGGGAGGAACTAACCATACTAATTCCGCTAACCTCATATATTACCTATTCATTTGATCAAGAAAAAAAACTACAGTGAACCAATCTAACTTTGTCATGAAACAAGAAATTTTAAAGCTTAAAATTTAATTAAATCCAAGAAAATAGTTTGGATGGTCGAAGTACTTACATGTGAGGATCATTGTAACAAATCATTAGTGATATTGGTTGTCGAACCCCAAATACTAAGGGGTATTACTTCCTTCGCAATTTTTCTTCCAAGATCCCTAATATGTTCATGCATATTTATTTTATTTTCATTGTCCACATCTAACAAAAACTTCTTCGGCAGATTTTTAAGCCCAACATTACCCCATATCCTGATAGCGTTATCTTTATCTTGTCCCATGAAGAAACCAACAATATCTAAGAATATTGACTTATCATTTTCCTTAAGTGAGTCATAACTTCTTCTAAAACAACCCTCTATCTCCTTAGGAAATTTTATTTGAAGTCGAACCAATCGATCTTCCCAGTAATCATATTGTCGTCCATAAACTAGTGTGCCCACCACTTTCAATGATAGTGGTAATCCACCACACACTCTAACCAATCGGTCTACAAAATCTGCAAATTCTGGTAGTGGATGTGGTTGATTAAAGGCCTAAGAACAGAGGAGTCTTTTGTATTGTGAGATATTCAGTCCCTTTAAATAATAAATGGATCCCTATAACACTTCGTCGCTTTCAAGGACATGCTTGTTACATGATGTAAGAAAAATCAAGCTTTCAGGGCTAAGGAAACCTTTAATTGTGAAAAGCATTTCGTATTGATTTGTATCATTTACATAGTCTAAAACTATAATAGCATGACAAGATAAGGGAGGTGTTAGTATACCTTCCTCTGGACACTTAGTTTCTATACTTCCAAGTTTGAAGGCTTCAATGAGCACACTTCTTAACATATTAGAGACATTTCCATAACATTGATTATAAAGGAAGATTCGTTGTACTTTGACATGTTAAGGTTGAAGAATGCTTTGGCCAATGTCATTTTTCCGACCCCTCCTACACCTAAGATCCCCACAACTTTGGGTTTCACCTACTCCGCCTGCACTTGCAATACTATCTTTTCAAATTCTTCTAGTTTTAGGTCCAACCCAGTTGGATATTGAGCCACATACAAAGGTCGTTCTTCGGTTGACTTCACAAGGGGCTTATTTCCATTGTTGCTTGGATAATGATATAGAATCTCTGAATTGACACCTTGATATCTACCAAAAAAAAAAAGGCAATGAAATTTCAAAACAACCCAACAACTTCTATTTAGCCCAAACAGACATCACACCTTGCAAAATACCATCCATAAATCCACAACACAGCTTCAAATACTATCAATGACCCTGAAATCCATGTCAGTAACATTAATACCATTCTTTTTTTGCAGAAAGTTAAAATCCAAACCCATTAAATCCCTTACAAGCATTATAGCAGAAACAAAAATCCTACTAATAAAACAAAAATCCCTAGATATTCAGCAGAAATTTACAGGCACGGTCTTATGGATATTCCCTTATTATGCAGAATCAGCTGGGTCATTTCACCATTATCCCCTAAAGTTAATAAGCTATGAAATTAGAAGCTGCATCAAGACACTGTCTCATATAATCATAGCATTTTCCTATGTAACTGAAAAATGTATTTATAAACACCACTTCCTCTACCCACAAGACCACTTCCATGGGCTCCTATAGAAATAACACCCATCGTAGAGACACCGTTCTAGTAAATAATGGTGGGAAGAACCAGACCTTCCTTCACAACTTCCTCGATAACATGCCTTATCATCTTTCCGCCTTCACCTACACATAGCTTGCAAGCCGAAGTCTCCACTTCGAGACTCTACCTTGAGAGCTGAAATTCTCTAGAGCATGCATAATTGAAGGAGGAGATTGTCAGCCTGGGTAAATTGCAACGAAGTACTAGACATGGTAGGCTTGTAGCTCTAATTTGTCACTACGAGGCCCCCGTGCTTGAGGCAGATGTAGTTTAGCGCATTTTGTTTCAGAGTTATGGGTTCATAAACTGGTTTGATCCTTTGAATTGCAATAAAATTAAAGAGTGAAACAAGCGAGAAATCGCTTCCCTATCTATTTAACTGACCTGGAGCTATATGATCACGAGCCAAATGTTCATTTTTAAGTGAGCCAGATGGTAATTTTTAAATGGATGGAACAACAATAATAGAAGCTTTTAATTGGCTAAGGTAAATAGTGTTTGGTCACCCAAAGGCAACAAAGAAAATGCCTTTCGGTGTAATTATTACTGTATTTTTTATATGCTATGGTCTAGTAATTATTATGATTAATATATAACTAGTATTGTATTTTTTATAAGATCAAATTTTTATCACTTTCAATTATAAAGAATATTTTAACCTAATTTTTTTCGAAATTTTGAAATCTTAGTTGTATTTGCGCTGCGACTTTATAATTTCAATTTTAAATTTTAAATTTTATAATTATAATTTCAATTTTAAATTTTAAATTTTATAATTATTAATTTATTAGTAGGAAGAAAAATATATTAACTTTAATAAATGTTTTTTAAGGTTATATAAATAAAAGGGCGAAAGAGCGCATGTTCCATGTTAAGACGCCCAATACAATGTACATTATTTCCAAAACTGTAGCAACCCAAAACAAATGCCTCATTTTGTCACTGATTCTCCCACTCACTCTAATTTATGCATTTTTTCTGAAATTTTAAAAATTTGAAATAAATAAAATTATATTCAAAATTTTAAAGAAAATATATTAATTGTTTTTATCATAAGATTACTTTAGTTTCTTTTATTTCTAATATTAATTTTTCATAAGATTAGTTTATTTATTTCCAATATTAATTTTTTCATAAGATTAGTTTATTTTATTTCCAATATTATTTTTTGATGTTTATAAATGATTCAAATGTAATGAAAAACAAAATGCATCAAATTTATTACTTTAATTTATTTTATTTCCAATATTAACATTTCATGTTTATAGATGATTAAACATAATGAAAAATAAAGTGCATCAAATTTATTAGTATTACAATGAGAGAAAAAATGTAAGTAAAATCTAATAACATGAATAACAAAATCTTAAAATTGAAGTTCAATGTAAAGAATGAAATATTAGATATTAAAATAGGCTTTGAGTGATCTTTATATACCGGGAAATTTATGTCTCAATCACTATTCCTATCCTATCCAAATTTATTTAATAATTAATGTGCATGCAAATTATCCTTTGTAGTAGACCACGCAAAATGAACCCCCTCTAATTGAATTTTACACCAAGAATATAATCACTATAAATCAATGTAGTAATTGCTAGCATCCAAAAAAAATTATGAAAATATCTTCAAAAATTTTTGCAATTTTTTTATTATTATGAAAGTTATCCCTTCTCTACAATGTTTTAACAAGAAACTTGCATTTTTTAATTAAACAAATATTTTTATTTAGCTACAAATTTTTAATCGAATAGTAACATGGAATTTTTGAAAAAAAATTGGACCAATACAATAGAACTTCGTAACTATGGTTAGCTAAAATATTGTTAACCATGGTTAGAAAAAATCTTGTTAGAGAAAATGAAGGGCATCGTCTATGAGGTCGTAAACCGCCAAAAAAAATCAAAATCCGATATTTTTTTTCAAAAATTCTAGGTTTTTTTTTTTAATGGTGGAAGTGGATTCACCATCAAAACACCAAAAAAAAATCAAAATCCGATATTTTCTTCAAAAAATCTAGGTTTGTTTGTTTGTTTTTTTTTTTTTTTAATATATATGGAAATAGATTCACCATCAAAAACCCCTAAGGCATCCAAAATCTTGAATCTTGACAATGGTAACCTAGATTTACAAAACAAATTGCTAGATTTTACCAAAATCGTGCCAAAATTTCCATAATTTTCCGAGCAAAATTGAAGTCTCATTAAACTATGACAAAATGAAGAAGGAAGATAGTAAAAAGAGATATCCAAGACAAGGTGGTTAGAGTGGTGGGCTATAGAGAATACTACCTAGATAATAAATTTCCTTTCATATTGCTTAGAGAATACTACTTAGATATTGCTTAGCCAATTTTCTTTTTAAAATTGTCTTTCTTGTGGCATTCGATATTTGTTTTTTTCTCAGCATTTCAATCATTTTTATTTATTTTGTCATAAACAAAAGAACAACTTTAGTTAGTAGATAGTATTTATTCATTTGAGATTCTAATTGTGTGGAGAGGTACTCTACAACTCAATATGGGGGAGGTTTGTAGGTGTAATGTAAGTAAGTATGTCAACATTTTTAAATGTCGACTCTAGCCAGGTATGGGGGAGATTTGTAGGTGTAATGTAAGTATTTCAACATTTTTTAAACGCTGACTCTAGCCAGGTATGGGGGAGATTTATAGGTGTAATGTAAGTAAGTATGTCAACATTTTTTAAATGTCGACTCTAGCCAAGTATGAGGGAGATTTTGAGGTGTAATGCAAGTATATCAATATTTTATAAATGTTGACTCTATTACGCATTACATATGGTGGAGATACACATAGAAAAATATATAATTTGCCAAATGATCTACAGTCCAATTGTGTAATGTTAGTCCAACTATGGAATCAACCAACTGTGAAATATATCCAAACTAAAAATGATCTATAGTCCAATTATCGAATTATATGTGTTGTGCTATCGTGTGCAAAACCACGACAACAGCGATAGTTATATGATGCACTTGATTACTGCACTTAGCACTAATTTCCGTCAATTCCAAACCTTTATATGCAATAGAACCGAAAGGAAGAGAAGGAGGAGATTATTATTTTGATTATTGTTTTTTCAATTAAATTAATAGAATCATTAAAAGGATACGAGCTTATTATTGAAGAAAAGAAAATTTAACGAGTGAACGAAGGTGACCAGGTTTTGAAGCGGACAAGTTTTGAACCTCAGACACTGAAGATCCTTTAAATCTCTCAAAAACCTTGAAGATCTTACAGTTTCCCCACATTCTATGTTACCAACATTGTTGGGTATGTGTTATATTTTTTCCATGACTAGTCTCAAGCATTGTTTTGTTGCATCAAGCACAACAGGGGGATTATAGGGGAAAGGTAGCACCCCTAGATGGCATCCAGGGCAGTGCCCCAGGAAATTTATTTTAGGCAGACCCAAGGACGGGGGTAAAGACCCAAAGATGGGGGGTGGACCCAAGGATGGGGGACGGACCTACCCATGGTTTTGCGCATAATTTTGGGCATGATGGTTTTTTCCCATGTTATTTTTTTTATCCGATCAAGAGAACTACAATTATGTCCTAATCTAGGGTTTATGGATTGGGGTTTATGAATGCTTCAACATGTATATAATGTATTGTAACATTGAAAGGAAAATAATGAAAATCAATCTAGTTTTCCCAGTTTGGGTTCTAGGAGAAAATCTCTATGTATATTTTATGTTATTTCTATTGTATATTTTTTTTATTTTTAAGAATTTGTTTGCAAGTAATTTCTACACATGGTTAAAAGCTACATCTGGTATTAGAGGTATTTCAGCTTCAAGAGGATGCCTTTACAGTTGAGGGTTTTTCTCGGGCCTATGGTAGACCTTGTTATAGTGGGAGATTTGTGGAATCAATTCTTTCGGTGAAAGGATATGGAAAATAATGGAAAGATAGAGATTGAGAAATCCAATGGATAGAGTTTTGAGTTGTGGAAACACCAGATGGAGGATTTTTTGGTAGATAAAGATCAGTGGATTGTTATAGATACATGTACAATAGCAATAAGAATGTCAACAGAAGACTGGGAAAACTTAGATCGAAAGGCAAAGAGCAAAATGTGATTATGTCTCTCATATTCAATATTGTTGAATGTATCAGGAGAAGGTACGACAAAGAATTTGTGGGATAAGTTAGGGAGTTTATGTCAATCCGTCTCTGGTGAACAAACTATTATTATGGAAAAATTTGCATAACTTGGGGATGAAGGATGGAGACTCGGTGACAGAGTATCTAAACGCCTTCAATACAGAGGTAAATCAATTTTTATCTACTCATATTAAAATTTCATACAAAGATAAGCGTGTTAGTTTGTTATGTTCTCTACCACACTTGTGGGATGCACTGGTTGTTACTATAGGTAGCAATACAAATACCTCAAATTTTGATGGAATAGCCTCATTCTTGTTGTCGGAGGAGATGAGACAGAAAAATATGGAGAGCCAAAATGGAGATGCCTTGTATGTAAGAGTACAGTCCTAGAACATAAACATAAATAAGTCCTTAAGTGAGAGATATAAATCTCCGGGAAAAATTGTAAAGGTATGCTAGAAATGTGTAAAAGAAGGGCACTACAAAAAGGATTGTAAATCTAAAACTCTCAAGAAAAGAAAATGATCTAATGATGGTCCTTCTGCAAAGGAAAAATCCACCTTAGATGAAGGTGGGGATGTGTACTTGGATTCTTCTTCCAGTACACATGTATATCATGACGCATGGTTGCTTGAGTTAGGCATCCTTTCACATGACTCCCCACAGGGAGTGGTTTTGTGAGTACGAGAGATATAATGGTGGTGAAGTCTTCCTAGGTGGTGACATGAAGACCAAAATCATAGGATGTAGAAAAATCAAGCTGAAATTGCAAGGTGGAAGCATTGTAACACTTCCTAGTGTTCTGCATATTCTTGCATTGTCCATAAATTTGATTTCTGTAATAAATATGGATGATGTGGGCGTAAAAACAGTGTTCAAGAAAGATACTAACAAGATGATTTTGGGAGCACTGGTATCAATGTGGGGATTTCAAATTGGAACTCTCTAAAAGCTTTTAGGTAGCATTGTTATTGATGGCTACAACAATTTTGTGGTTCGTGAAAGTGGAGCAGAAAATCTGGTGGTCTCTGGAGGAAAGACTATATTGTGTCATCAAAGACTTGGACATATTGGAGAGAAGGGCCTTTTGAATACTACATGGTAAAGGTATCATAGAAGGTATGTCTAATTTCTCTTTGGAATTTCTATTTCTATGAACATTGTGTATATGGGAAGCAGAATCAGGTGAGATTTCCTTCTAGTGCTAAGAGGGTGAAAGGGATATTAGAGTTTGTGCATAGTGATGTGCTTGGACCTATGTCAGTTCCATCACTAGGTAAGTATGTGTAATATCTCTCCTTTATAGATGACTTCTCGGCGAATAAATGGATATATTTCCTCACAAAGTAACCTAAAGTCTTTTGCAGGTTTAAATAATTTAAGGCTCTGGTGGAAAATTAGAAGAAGAATTTTAAGGTGTTGAGGACATATAATGGTGGAGAGTTCTGCAAGAATGAATGTAAATAGTTCTATAGGAAGTGCGGTATAAAACGACAAAAGAATACTCCATACACACCTCAACAAAATGGAGTCGCATAAAGAATGAAAAGGATGTTGATGGAAAAGGAAATAAATATCCACTATGGTGTTGGATTAGGGTAGGAATTCTAGAAAGAGGAAGTGGATTCAACATGTTACATATTTAACAAATTACCTTCATCGGTGTTGGAGGAAAAAACTCCACATGATGTATGGGTTGGTAAAAAACCCTCTTTGTGACATCTCAAGGAATTTGGTTGTGATGCATATGGACATGTTCCAAAGGAGAAAAGAAGCAAGTTGGATAGTAAATCTGAAAGGTGCATCTTTATTGGGTATAAGGATGGTTTAAAAGGAACTAAAAGTTTTAGAACCCAAAAATAAAAAAGGTTGGGTGCAACCGAGATGTGGTGTTTAGAGAGGTGAAATATTTTATTATAAATGAAGTCTTGCCAAATGAAAACAAACCAAAGAAGATATAGTTTTAGAAGGAGGAAGAATTAGACTCTATAAAGGAACAATAATCAGAAGAAGAAGAGTCGCACACCCCATTTTTGAGGAGATTAGTTCAAGAGAGAAGAAACCAGAGAGGTACAATCCATTTGCTTTCTATTCAAATTTTACTTTATCTATTACTGAGGATTATCCCAGAACTGTTAGGGAGGCAGTGGACTAAGAGGATGGAAAACTCTGTAAAAAGGCCATGGTTGAAGAAATGGAAGCCTTGGACAAAAATGACGCTTGGGATCTGGTGGAGTTGTCGGCTAGAAGGAAACCCATTGGAAACAAATGGGTGTTTAAGAAGAAGATGAATAAAAACGGAAGGTGGAGAAATACAAAGATCGGTTGGTAGCAAAAGATTATTCCCAGGTGTTGGGAATTGGTTTTGGTGATATTTTTTCTCATGTTTCCAATTTAGCTTCTATTAGATTACTTTTATCTATTACTGTTACTTTTGATTTTGATATAGAACAAATGGATGTGAAGACAACATTTCTTCACGAGGATCTAGAAGAAGATAATTACTTGAAGAAACCAGAAGGTTTTGTTGTGAAGGGTAAGAAAGAACTAGTATGTAGGTTAAAAGAGTATTTGTATGGGTTAAAGCAGTCACCAAGGATGTTGTATAAAAAATTTGATACATACATACGGGGACTTGGCTTCAAAAAGAGAAAAGTGGATCACTATGTGTATTTTAAATTAATTGGCAACCATGTTATTTATTTGGTCTTATATGCCGATGATATGTTGCTAATTAGAAATGACAAAGAAATTATCGCGGATTTGAAGACCCAGTTGTCCTCCAAATTTGACATGAAGGATATTGGTGCTACAAACTATATTTTGGGCATGGAAATTAAATGAGATCGACAAAGAGAAAGATTTGGTTAAAGTAAAAGAAGTATGTCGAGATAATATAGAGGTTTAATATGCAAGAGAGTAAACCAATGAAGGTTCCTATTCCTATAGGTGTAAAGTTATCTATTGAACAATGTCCCGAGGCACAGGAAGAGGAAGAGTACATGTCCCATGTTCCATATGCGAGTGAAGTTGGTAGCTTGATGTATGAAATGGTTTGTATTAGACTAGACATTACACATGAAGTGCAAGTATTGAGCAAGTTTATATCAAAACCAGGGAAGGAGCATTAGATAACAGTGAAGCAAGCTTTCAGGTATTTGCGTGGCACTAGTGACTATGGTATGCGCTATGAATGAAGACCATGAATAATTAAATTTATGTACATAGATGGCTTTGTTGATGCAGACTAGGCTGGAGATTTGGATTATAGAATATCCACAAGTGGGTATGTATTTAACCTATTTAGAGGAGAAATCAGTTGGATGAGCAAGAGATAGTCTGTAGTGGCACTTTCAACGACAAAGGTTGAATACATGGCAACCAATCATGCAAGAAAAGAAGCATTTTGGTTGTAGATATTGTGTTCGCATATGGGGTTGGTACAATGAGTTATAAGGATAGATTTTGATAGCCAAAGTGTAATTTTCTTGGCAAAGAATCTTGCTTATTATTCAAATACAAAGCACATTGATGTTTAGTATCACTTTATGAGGGATATGGGTGAAGACAAAAGGATGTTGCTGGTAAAGGTGGACATTTTGAAGAATGTTGTAGATGCATTGACAAAGGTTGTGAGCACTAAGAAGTTTTCTTAGTGTAGAGAAGTAATGGGAGTTGTAGCCCTGGACCAATGACTAGGCACTCTTATCGCCCCCTGTGTGGAAAGAAAACAACAAGTGGGATAATTTTGGGTATGTGTTATATTCTTTTCACGACTAGTCTCATGTGTTGGGCACAATGGGGGACAGTATTCTACCCTACCAGGGGGATTTCAGGGGAGCGGTAGCCCCCTTGCATGTGGTTTGGGGTAGCACCTTGTGATTTTTTTTATGCAAACCCAAGGATGGTGAGAGGACCTACTCATGGTTTTGTGCATGGTTTTGGGCATGATGGTTTTTCCAATGGTATTTTGTAGATTCGGTCAAGGGAACTACGATTATGTTCTAATCTAAGGTTAATGGATTGGGGTTTATGATTTCTTCAAAATGTGTATAATGTATTGTAAAATTAAAAGGAAAATAATGAAAAATCAATCTGGTATTCTCGGTTTGGGTTCTAGGAGAAAATATTTGTGTATACTTTATGTTCTCGCCATTGTATACTTTTTTATTTTTAAGAATCCTTTTGCAAGTAATTTCTATACAAGGATAAAAGCTACAAATAGATAATGGATCCAGGGCCTCTAAATGATGAAGAAATTAGGCCTCTTGTGGCTTCTTCTCCATCAATTTCCACCAACCCCATCAAGCTCGCAACAGATGCCTTGCCTCCGCAGATCTTAAATATGTCAATATTTTAGGTTTCTCATGGGACAACCAAATCAAACGTAAGAAATATATTTTTCTTTTTTCTTTTCTACTACAAAATTTATCATATACATCCAACTTAAGAATTTATCTACCTTTGTTTTGTTGGTAATTGATTAATAACAATATAAAACTACAATCTCGCAATAATTTATGTACATAAATATAAGGTTGTTCATAGTGTTTAAACCCTAGATTATGTCTAGATTTCAATGGCTTGAACATTTTAATATGTTTTAATATGTAAAGAGTGTGGTTGTTTTAGCACATTTTGAGATACCCATGGTACAATGATTTTATACCAGAAATTGGTAATATGAATGAAAATATTTTACATACATTACGTGACAGTATAAGTAATGTAGGGGGGAGGGGGTTGAGAGCTATTGTTCTATGATGCTAGTACACAATTCAATTTCTACAAACTATTATTAAATAGTATATAATATTAGGCTTAATATATATTATAATGAATATATTATGGTGAAAAATTCTTAGTATATACTAAGATTTACTATTATTATTCAATCTAATATTAATATTAAAGATTTAATATTAATATATTTATATTTATATGAATATTAATATATTAATATTATCAGATTTAATATTATATTAAATTAATAACTTTGGATTAATATAATATTAAATTTGATATATTATAATATATATTAATATATTAGGATATATATTAATTCCATATATATATGAGAGGGGATAATAAAAACTTAAAGAGATAGAGGTGGAGAGAGAGGGAGAGAAGAGGAAAAGAGAGAGAGGGAGACACATAGATAGAGCGGGGGGAGAAGGAGAGAAGGAGAAGGAGAGAGGGAAGGAGATAGTGATAGATTTGGACGGTGGAGAATGTTTGCGTGTGTGTGAGTGAGTGAGAGAGAGAGAATGGCGGGGGGGGAGAGACATAGGGAGGCAAGAACGAAAGGAAGAGAGAAAGGACTTGGGAGAGAGAATAAGAGAGGTAGGGAGAGAGAGATGGAGTTGGAGGGGGAGAGAGAGGGAGGGAAGAAGAAAAAACATAGAAAGAAATGTGGAGAGAGAGAGAAAGAGGGAATGGCAAGGGAGAGATGAGGAGTGTGTATCTTTGGGGGGTGAAATAAAGAGACAAAGAAAGAGAGATGGAGAGAGGGGGAGAGAGAGAAGGAGAGAAGGAAGGAGATAGTGATAGAGTTAGAGAGAGAGAGAGAGAAGGAGAGAGAGATGGATTTGGAGGGGGAGAGAGGAGGAGACAAGAAGAAAGACATAGAGATGCAAATGTGGAGAGAGAGAGGGATTGATAAGGGAGAGATGGAACAAGGAGTGCATGAAGGAAGAAAGAGAGGAGAGAGGTAGGGAGAGAAGGGGAAGAGAGAGAGAAAGAGAGAGAAGGGGAAGAGGGATAGAAGGAGAGGAAGAGGGAGGGAGAGAGATAGATAGATATATGGAGAGAGAGTGGGTATGCTTCTGGGTTGAGATAGAGATACAAATAAGGAGATACAAAGGGAATTAGATATTTAGATGGAGGGGGGAGAGAAGTAAGAAGAGAGAGATAAAGAGAGGGAGGGAGCGAGAGATAGATAGATTTGGAGAGAGAGAGTGTGTGTGTTTGGGGACGGTGACAAAGAGAGACATAGAAGGATAGATGGAGGGATATATAGATAGAGAGAGGGGATAAGAGAGGGAAGGGTAGAGGGAAGGAGAGAAGGAAGGATATAGACATAAAGATGGATGGACAAGAGAGGGAAGAAGAAAGAGACACACAAAGACAAATATATATATATAGTATTATATAATATTGGACATTATTAACCATAGAGGAAGAGGAAGTAATGCTTTTGCAAAAGCTAAAAGAAGTTGGATTTAGAAATCCATGAATATTTTAGTTTTTCATTAAAATAGATGCATTGATTTTAGTGTAATAGTTGATTTCTAATCTTATTTGATTTCTTGCAGTAGATACATTGATTTCAGTGTAGATGTTGATTTCTAATTTTATTTGATTTCTTTCTCTAGATTTATTGTTTTCATTGTAGATATTGATTTCTAGTCCTATTTGATTCGTTGTAATAGATCTATTGATTCTAGTGTAGATGTTGATATATAATCCTATTTGAGTGCTTGCACCAGATGCATTGATTTCAGTGTAAATGTTGATTTATGATTTGATGTAACAAGATGTGTGATGTACATTAATTTCAAAGTAATTAGATTAGTATCGTGCATTGATTTCAGTGTAAGCACAAAAAAATTATGGATGACGTGCATTAATTTCTGTGTTAAAAGTAATTCAACCATAAATAAAATACTTGAATTTTCATCTTAAATAAAATGTTCACTTACCTGAAATGTTTGCTTCTCTAAACTGTAAACTATTTGTAATTAACTACATTATATTATTTCCATTTTACATCACTTAACATTGTTAGTCACTTTGCATTCAAACGAGGTAATATAAAACAACTACCATTGAAACTTACTTGGTGTTTAACACTCCATAAGTCACAATGATTTACTTTGGAGAAGGCTACTATTAATATTGGAGACTAGAGACACAAGGTATGACATTTACTACAATAGCTCGAGTCAAAGATTTGAATGGTCTATGATTTCAACTACGCTTTTCATATGATCGATATGAAAAGATGGCAAGACTAACATGTGTGACAATAAGAAAAGTATAAGACAATAGTTTGAGATTGATCAAAATGAAGACTATTTGTAATTTACTATATTCTTATTGTTCACATTTTCTATCATTCAACACTGTTACATTGTCAATTTGCATTCAAAATTTTCATTTCATAATTTTTCATCATTCAAGTTATTAAAAGTCTCTACAATCTCAACAAACTTAGGTAACTAAGAAAATTTAAAAACAAAATGACCATGCATAAAATTAGCCTAGATCCATCCTAACCCTAGATCTATCAAACACTGAGAGGGATTAAATCTCTCTAGGTCCAAACCTTTCCTAAATATTTGCACTCAAGAAATATTTTTCATCTCGAGAGATTTGATCCCTCTTGATGCTTGATAGATTTGGGGTTAATATGGATCTAGATTAGTTATACATCAATAATATTATGTAGATTGAGATATAGACGATTGGATATATATTTACATATATAATACCTAAATTTAACAATATATATTCTAAGTAATATGACATATTAAGTACATATTATTTACCAATAATACAACATATTATAATTAATAAAGAAAAAAGCATTCATCACGGTTCACTGCAAATAGCTTTGACTTTAAATTATTAACCAGGGACCTTGGAAAATAACACAAAGGAAAAATTGAGGAACCTTAGAATGAAAGAAAGAATAAAAGTAGACAAAATATATGATAGCCATTGAAATTAAGGAGATAAGGGAGAGAAGGGTAAGAATTTTAAATCTGAAGCACCCACCAATTTTATCAAATCTAATGTTTGTTTTGATCATTTTAACAAAACAACAAAAAAAATTAGTTGTATTTGATAGGCAAATCAACCCATAACATGAAATTTTCTAGTCAAATTTCATCCTCGGGGAGAGAATATACAAATAATTGTTGTTTTCAAGCTTCACACAACAAGCCTTGATCAATGAAGCTAGAATACAATGAAAAAAATGTTGATTTCATGGAATATCCATTAGTTGCAAACCAACCTAAATCTAACGGAAAACCTATGGTTTTTAGTATCGGATCTTGGAACCTACTAGATTCTTGGTTTGTAATTGGTATTGCATAATTGAAGAATTCTAACAAATACACTTTGAGCATTTAGGCATTTCATAAATGGAGAGCAATTAAGGGTTCTCAAATCCAGGTATCAGAGGAAAACATGTAAATGACTAACTGTGTAAAATTGAGTGTACTTAAAAAAATTCTTACTGATATCTCTAGTTAATTCATTCAAATTTAGAACACATTTAAGATTGTGAAACACATAAGAAGGTAACAATATCAAACAAATAAGATACTTCACTACAAATGGCTCATTCCATGAATCCTGTAACGAAATGATTTTATTACTTGCTCCAGTCTGTTGACTTGAAAATGGTACAATCACCCTTAGGTTTAAATCAAAATAACTCTATAAATGTAAAATAATCCACCCTGATACTTCAAATTTTGAAGTACTTATACAAAAGGAATTACAAAATATCTCAAACTACATTGAGAACTAATATAGGAAAAAACAAATATCTTCTTGCAAGAAGATAGAGATAGCTATTGAATTGTTGCTTGTTGTCCCTGTTATTTAGGTTCTGCTAGCTTTTCTCTTTGATCTTTTGCCCTTTATGCTACTTGGCTATTTGGTCTTCACACTAGATGTTCTGTTTTACTTTAACCTTTCACCTGATACACCTGATACACTTTAACCTTGCTAATCTATCAATATCCTTTGATTGTGTTGTTTTACATTTTACTGTACATTTATATTTTTATTGTGTATTTATATCTTTACTGTGTATTTACTACAGTAATTGGATATTGAGCATTTTTCTTTATATCTCATCTGCCTCTATATATTTCACAAAATTAGGCTTATTAATAAACAAGTGTTTTACCTCATGCTGGAGGTAAAACAAGTTTTCAAAAGTTTGGTACAACACTTTGCCTGTTGGCAGGCCCTTCATGGATGAAGTGATTTACCTGTTCTCTGGCCACTTCCCTGATCTTCTTGTTGTAATCTTTGTTGGTACCATTCCATGACCTCCTTTTTCCTCCTGAAACACATCGTTTGCCTACCTTTTTCCTTCATAAATCTCTTAGACCCCTTGAAATTGATTAGTTAACAATATTATAGTTGTTAGATGCATTAAAATTGATTTATGAGTTTTATGTTAAAGAATTAGGGATTTTTGATAAAAGGACTACAGGAAGTTACAACATCCTGTAAATGGTTTATTGTTTGACATATGGCATGACAGGTAATCTAAAGCAAAGGGTAGGGACAAAAAATAGAATGTACAAGCATGGACGAACATCGATCCTACAGCAGAACCAACACACTTGGTCATGCGATCAATGCTGGTCAAAGCTCAGCATGTTGGCGACAAAAGAAGCAACAGCCATAGGGTTCTAAACTGGTTTAGTTTTGTTCCTTTTTGGGAAATCGGTTCAGAATGGAAAAAACTTAAAAATCATTCCATAACAAAAGCGGCAAGAGCTGCATAACGAATGTACATTCATTCCAAATGTAAACAGTGTTAGTTTTTTAAAAAGATATATGTAAACACAGTTGTGTGGTTGTTAATGTTGGTACATCATTTTGAAAAACAGAGCTTTTGAACTTAATACCAGAACTCAGTTGCAGTCACGATTTTGTTATTGCGTTAACTCTATAGTTGCTTGAGCGTATTCCAGTATACCGTTGAAACGCGGACGGGCCCTGCGTGGAACGGGTATACTGTCATTTTATTTCATTAGCAACTTCTGAATATTCAATAGTATGCACAGTGATTAGAGTTTGGTTTATGATTTCGTTGATTTAATTCTTATGAATGATGTTTATGATGGTGGCTTGAAAGATTCATCGCTGAGATCGTTGAACTGTATCCTGTAAGGGATCTGATCTTTCGTTATCTTTTTAAAGCATCTTCATGAACCCTGCTTCCTATGTATTTGAATTTTAAGTGTGCCTATGATTTCAGTATGTCTTAATCTTTCATGAATGATAAACGTTGAATGCTGAGTGTTCACTGAACAAGGGTTTTATGCATAACATCCTCGTAAGGGGATTGAAATCTTGGTTTAAGTAATACGCAGTGTTTTTAGAATAGTTAGATGAATTGAGTGACCTGAGTGTCAAGGTGATAGGGAGCATACCTCAACCTTCTGTAAAGAAGTTCTGTAACCTACCGTCATGAACACTTAGTTAGGAATCCTTTATGTCTATAGATTGTAGACGCATGCCTCGAAGTTTACTTATCCTTGTCGATAATAAATATAGCCTAATCTAGCACCCTAGATAGGACACTACAATCTTCTTGTGTCATTTTCTTATCATTTATAACTAAGGGATTAGGTAATCACTTTTCCTTCAAAATTTCGAACTTAGTCATGAACTTGTCAATGGCTAGTTGCATGTTTTGACACTTATATTCTAAATTCAACATCAAATTCCTCTTAGTGAGGACTTTTCTGACTTCCAAAATTGGACATGTCTGGTGAGGTATCTCCAGTTCTTGCAATTCATACTTATCCTTGGAGTTGATGAAGTGGATGATTCTTGTTTCTTCCTCTGGCATATCTCCAAGTTTTGTTTTAACCCTTTCAATGGCTTTTGTAGCTTGGTTTATGAAATCCATCTACTAAAAAATGACCTGGATAGATGGCCAAATATCATTGACAGAGTCAATGATATTGGCCCACGGTTGCTCTTTAGCCTTTCCTATAAGTTCAGTCAATGTCGATTCTTTATCCAGGCTTTTTATCCTTTCATTCGTCCTTGTATCCTTTTGTTGTTCTTCTTTATGTATGATCTGGGCAAGTTTGCAATCTATCTCTAGGCTGCTGACTTTCTCCTTCAGTTTGTTCATCTCATTGGTCTGAATTGACATTTCTTCCATTGCTTTGACTACTCTGTTTGCTTCATCACTTGTGGAGGCTATTGTTGTTGATCATGTTGTTGATGTAGTCAGTGTAGATGTCAGAAGTGCAGTGGCCATTGGAGCAGTGGGAGCTAACACTAATGCGAAAGTAGAAGGTACAGTTGTGGTCACTGTTTGAATGATAGTTGCAGGAGCATTATCAATACTAGCTTGTTTGAGCTGGATCAAGCTATCCAACTCCTTTTCCATTTCCTTTAACTATTCATTTAGTTGCAGCACCAATTCCATCATTTCCTCATGATTAGTCTGGATTTCTAGGACTTCCTTTGTCTGTGGGTGCTGCAAATGAGGCAACTTGAGCTGTTTCTTGAGGGTTGCTATGTCCTCATTCTTCTTTTTTATTAGTTTCTCTATGGCTTTAACATCACTTGGGTCATGGCCCAGTTCAATAACCAAGTCCTCCAAGGACTTTATCCTAGTGTCTTTAGCTTGTGAAGACGCCTTCTCCAACTTGAATTGAGTTGTTACATTGTCCAATGAATCCTACAACTTGTAAGCAACCATAGCCTTTGTTGTGAGAGTGGAGTAGAACATTTCTCCAGCCTACTTGTGAAACTCTATCTGATCAATGGGATTAACATCCCTGGCCAAGACATCAAAATTTGTCTTCTTGTAGTCCGTTGAGGTCTTAAGTTGTTGTACAGTGGGCTGCGAGAATGAGACTTGCATTTTTCCTTCTTTGATGTCAAATGCTGACATCAGTCTAGTCTGGTTTGATGGCATGAGGTTGAGGTATTGGGCATATGTCTCTACCTTCAGTCTCTCATTCCTCATATTTATCACTATAAATCTGTCTTTGATGTCCTTTTCCTTGTCAGTTGGCCTGACATAGGAAGAAACCTCCATACTCTTTTGTCTTTCTACCATCTATGTGTTGGCGGTTGATGGCTGTTGTGTTTCCTCAGATGCAGCTGTTTATTTACCTTTCTATCCCATTGCCTCAGTGTCAAATATTTATTCCGATGCAATGTTATCCTCATGTTCAAAGACAGGATTCAACTTGGGCCTCTTGCTTGGCTGAATCAACTCATTAGTAGTCTCCATGGCAAAGCTAGATGCCTCATCCCTACTCCTCTTAGGATTCTTCTCCTCATTTAGTGGAGTCTGTATGATAGGAGGAATGTTCATTGGCCCTCCTTGTTCTGGAACCTGCAGGAAAGAGTTGTGATCAAATTGTCTTTCCAAATCAATAAGTGTATTCTCTACATCCACAACAGTGTTGTCCATGTCAATCAAAGTGTTCTCCACCCACTCATCCTGGTTAGCAAACTGTTCAATGTCAGGCCTTGGGTGGTGGATGTATGCTCCCAACTTGACCTTGAGTCTAAGCTTGTTTATGACCCCATGAGGGTCATAGTTCCAGATGAAACTATTTCTAAATTTCATTAGTTGAAGTAACCTATCAGCCTCTGGTCCAACCACTCTATTATTGCAAATAAATGGGCCCATTTGGTTCTTCACTTTGAACTGGGTTTTCTTCTTATAAGCTAGGAAGTGGATCTCATCAGAGCTAATGATTAGCCTGAAGTACTCCAGAGAAAATATCCTCATAGGGAGGTATTTTGGCAACTTGTAGGAGGCTAGCTCACAACCATAAATGTTGATCTCAGTGTGGTTTTGGCATAAGTACCAATCTCCCACTTTGTTGTTCTTGGCCAATTGCAGTAGTCTCTATATCTCTGGGCTGATTCTAGGTTGAGTCTTAGAAGTTGACATGTTCATGACTGGGTACACAAAAGAGTCTATGAAATCTTTGTAGGTGAATGATGTAGAAAACTTGTGGACTAAGCGTGTCTAGTAGATGACTAATCTCTCCTTTCCCTTGGTGTCCAATTTTTGGATCCTCAAAGGGAACTTATATATCTGGTAATACAAGAACCTATGAAACAACACTGAAGAGTATTTGAAAACTCTTTAAATGGGAAGTCTACTGAATTGTTCATGCATTCTGTCTGTAATGAATTGGGCATAATCATACATAATAGTAGGAGGCTTGCCTGGAGTAAAAATGGACAAGAAGGCCATCATGACCTCATCCACATGCTCATCTGATGTGTATCCTAGGATGCATGAGATCATGGTGATTATTCTCCTGCCAGTCTCTGGAAAAATAGTGGCAACATAGGGTAGAATGTCTTTGGGAGTATGGTGCTCCTCAATGATGAAATTTTGGAAAAAAAATTTGATTTTGGCTAGGTCCCGTGTGATGTACAGGTCCAATAGGTTTCCAGTGGACAAAGGAGTCAGATTAGTACTAGGCTGGATTTGCAGCATGTGGTTGATGTATTCAGCAGTAATGGTGAATAATAATTCATGGTTTGGTGCCTCAATACCCCTATGGCTTGGAACATAACAGGCATGCCAAAAATGTACTATGTCTGGGAATGGGTGAACTTCTGGGAATGTATACTTGGGCAAATTAGATTCCCAAAGATTGATGTCATTAGCATGGTTTGGGAACCTATCCTTAGCCCAATAGTGGATTCTCAGAAGGTGGCCTGCAGTGGCTGTGTATTTAATTTGGAAATCCCTGTCTACCAGGGCCAAATGGTCAATGTCCGGGTGAGGGGTTGAGACTGTTCTGACATCTAAAGAGGTCTAGGTAGCCACTTTGTGATAAAATATGGGAATTGGGCTTATACAACTTGTGAAAATGAAGTGCTAACTGTGTCTGGTTCAGGGATAGGTTATTGGCAATTTGCAGGATAGGGGTTTCGCTATTTGAGGGGAAATACTCTCAATTCAATTGAAATTTATTAAATTCAATTAATTATTTTTTCAATTCAATGTACGTTTTAAACTAAGAGGGTCGTTCTATTTCTCTGTTGAAATACCTGGAATTTATGGTTCAATATGCAAACTGGTTTTGAATGGTGACTGCAGAGGGTTCTGTGGCTTCAATCACGTACTAGAGGGCTGAACTGGGATTCCGGAGTGCATTTGGGAGGCAATTGATGATTGGAACCAGTTGCAGAAGCTCGGGGGCGCAGGAGAGATTATAATGATTTTGCAGAGTAAACGAGTGAAAAAGGGTGAAAATGGGGATCTGCAGTCTCTTAACCGGCAACGGTGTAAAATTGGCGCAAAAACTCATTTAATGAACAGCGAACGGTTTTCGTTTTGGTAGGGAGGCGGTTTAAGAAGCCATCACACCGGTTTTGAGTGATGAGTGGTATTTTCCAGAGAGCACACGACTTAATGTGGTGCCGACACGTAACCCAAGGGGGCTCGAGTAATACCGCCCATATCACGTGCTCTCGGGCTGGTAAAGGTTGGGATATGAATGAGCAAAATATGGGTGAGGGCCATAGGATCTGGGGGTGGAAGATCCAATGGCCATCGCGTGGCGGAGATTCATGGCGGGAGATGGGGGTGGATATTAGCGGGGCCCAGGGATTAATTACCCTTAAGTGTAATTAATCAATGGGTAAATGTGGGGTTAATAAAGTAATGCAGGTTTATGGAGTATAACGGGTAAAAGTAAATTTGTGGGGTTAATAAAGTAGTGCGAGAGGGGAATAATAGTTAGGATAAGAGGTTTTAGTGGGTTTTTAGGGAAATTAATAAAGGGAAAATGACATTTTACATAGGGAAACGCTTTCAGACTAGGGAAAAGGGGATTTTTAGGTAGGGGAATGAATTTGGTGGGTGATTTGCTAGGGGATTATGTGAAACCATGGGGGAAAGGTAAAAATGAAGGGAAAAGGGGTTTACATAAAAAATGAAGTGGTAAAAGGGGAAATTAGTTAAGTATGTAGTGAGGGGTGAAATGGAAAGGGGGAGGTTAACCAAATGAACTTATGAGCATCCTTTTTCTTTCATAACTACTCCTGCACACTAAAACACATGATTAAAAATGATATATGTGCTTATTCCTCAAATAGCTTGTATTTCTGCAACCTTTCTTCTACTTACCCTAACATTTTTTCTTCACTTTGTTGGGTGCACTTAAGCTAGGAAACCCTTTTCTTTCCTTTTTCTTTTTTGAAACAAACTATCTACTTCTAACCTTATATCTTCCAGGCTAAGATTAAACTGATGAGCTCCTTTTATTTCTCTACCAATCTACTAATCTACCAACATTAAATTGTTTGGCTAGATATTTATTCTCTAACTATAAACATGAAATTTAAAGCATGAAATAGTCAAGATTAAATAGTTTGACTATCATGGATTGTGGCATGTATGATAAGATGCACACAACCATTATTTTTAGACAATAATGTAAGAGTAGTGTCACTTGAACTTGCACACTTTCATGATCTGTTTTTGTTTGGGGTTCATATTTTTTCTTTTTTTCTATCTTTTCTTATTCTTTTTGTCCTTCGATATTTCTTTTAGGACATACCCTCTTTACATTTTTTTTTTATTTTTAATATGGAAAACATTTGCAGAAAGAAAATGTATGTACAATATTACAAGACTTAACCTCAGCCAATTCAAAATTATGAATCCTATCACTATAGGACTCTAACAGTGGCTCCACATGGGGATGGAATTTCCTGGTGAAATGTCAAGAACTCTAAAGACCAATAGCCCTTGAATTGTGACTGAAGTTACCTTGTAAACTGTGCTTCTGTGATTCTGCTTTATTGATACTTATGATATTGAACCCTTCAAATTTTAGGGCCTTCTCTCTGGGCTTCAACTTCAAAGGATTACCATCCAATCCAATATACACTCTACAATGTTATGTACAATGATGCAAAGTAAAGTGAACTATTGTGAGTCAGTGGAAAAATAATGCTTCAACATCCTACCATTAATAGGTCCTCCTGGTAGATCTGATCCATCTATCTCTCTCAAGAAAAAGGCATTGTTGCCCCTGTAACCATAAATCACATAATGCCCTTGCCACAAAAAATCAAATTTTCCATGCTTTCCTTTGTCTTCTCTCCTTGAATCCCACTTAAGGACTTTATCTCCTATGTAAACATCATCTGATTTAGTCTTTTTATTAAAAACCTTCTTCATTTTGTCCTGGATTACTTGTGATTTTACATATACTTCTTCTCTGGTCTATTGCAGGTGTATGCTCTGATTTATTCTTATCTGAATATCATTTGGTTCCACCTATAATTCCTGGATGATCTTCATCACTGGCACTCCCAAAGATGATGGAAAAAATGCATATGTCCCATAAACCAGCTGATAAGGTGATATTCCAATGGACTTCTTAGTAGTCATTCTATTTGCCCATAAGGCATTGGCTAACTTCTTGTTCCATGTCTTTTTGTTATCTTCCAGCAATTTCTTAATGATATTGACCAGGTTTTTGTTAGATGACTCTGGGGACATCCAAATCTTGACAGGATATTATTCTCTAGAAATGAGATTATGACATTGTTTGTGGCTTGCCTAGAAGGTATGGCCTCTATCCATTTGGTGAAATAGTTAGTAGCTGTCAGAATCCATTTGTGCCGAGTTGAGGAGGTTGGGTGTATTTCTCCAATGAAGTCTAACCCCCATTGTTGAAATGGAATTTCAGTGGAAATTGGTTTAAGAGGTAAGGGTAAAAGTTTTATCTTTCCCTCAAATATCTGGCATTTATGACAGGAGGTCACATGTTTCTTAACATGTGCAAACAAAGTGGGCCAATAAAAAATAGCTGTCAGGATTTCATCAGTAGTAGTCTTCCAGTAGAAGTGTCCTCCACAATCCCCTGCATGAAACTCTTGCATGATTTTGTCAGCTTCATTTTTCAGTAAACAATCCAAAAGAATACCACTATTGTCTTTCCAAAACAATGCATTATCTTTGATACAATACTTTAATGACTTCATCTTTAAAAATCTAGCTTTAGTTCTTGTTAAACCAAGAGGAACTTGTAAATTTTGTAATACAAATATAATATCTGCATACCAGGGTGAATCAGTAAAAGGTTCACTGATCGATGGAGTCGCCATCTCTTCCTAATCATCAAGGTCACTAATGAAGTTTATATTAAGGGCCTGACAATTCGATTCGGCCATGAGTTTGGCTAAACCTTGGCCTTTGATCAGCTTAGTTGGCTTTATCTCTATGTCATATTCCAATATTGTGGAAATCCACTTGCCTCTTTTCCCTTCAGGCCCATTTTGTGTCAAAACGTCCATAACTACAGAATTTCGAACATAAGCAATAATGTGAGAAAACAGAATGTATACTCTGAATTCTTTGATAGCCTTTACTAAAGCTAATTCTTGTTTTTCCATAATATTGTATTTGAGTGTGGCATCTCTTAAGGATTTACTAAAAAACGCAATTGGTTGCTCATATCCTTGGTTGTTCTTTTGCAGCAAGACTATTGCAATGGTGTGTTCTAAAGAAAAAGAAAAAATTATAAAATCCTTGTTAAAATCAGGACTTATTAGGACCAGAGTTTTGGTTAAGGCTTCCTTGATGGCTTTAAAGGATTGTTGGCCTCCACTGTCCATTTAAGTGTTGAGTCCTTTCTTAGCATGTTATTTAATTCTCTAATTAGTTTTGCTAGATTTGAAATGAATCTCCTAAGAAAGTTTATCTTGCCTATAAATGACTGTAACTCTCTAATGTTTCTAGGATGGGTAATGGTCAAAATGGCCTCTATTCTAGCAGGATCTATTCTAATCCCATCTTTAGATATGATATGTCCCAACAGTTTTCCCTCTTCCAAACCAAAGAGTGTCTTTTTGGGATTTAAAGAAATCCCAAATTTTCTACATTTGATAAATACTCTTCTCAGGTGGTCTAGGTGTTCATTGTCAGATTTAGAGAAGACTGTGATGTCATCTTGGTATACTACTAGGAAGTCATGGATCTCCTTAGCAAAAGCTATATCCATATCTCTTTGAAATGTGGCACCTGCGTTCATTAATCCAAAATGCATCTTCAAATACATGAAGGTACCCCAAGGAGTAGTAAACGCAGTTTTGGCTTGGTCCTTAGGTTGAACTAAGATCTGGTTATACCCAAAGAATCCATCTAATAGTGAAATACTGGATTAGCCCACTACCCTCTGTAGGATATGGTCTATTTTTGGTATAAGATAGTTATCTTTTAGTGAGACCTTGTTTAAATTTCTGAAATCTACACAAAGTCTAATTTCACGAGTCTTTTTCCTAGTAGTGACTAAGTTTGAAATCCAATCTGAGTATCTAATGGGGGCTATAATTTGGGCATCAAACATTCTTTTAACTTCTTTCTCAATAGAGGGCATAAGAACTGGGTTTATTCTCCTAAGTTTCTGTTTGAAAGGTTTATGATCTTCTTTTAGGGGTATTTTGTGTTGGATTATGTTGGTGTCATAAGATTTTAAATCTTCATAACTCCAAGAAAATACATCCTGGAACTCTTTAAACAGATTGTTATATTTAACCTTTTCCTCTGGAAGTAAGGCTTTTGATATTTTAATAAGTTTTTGTTTATCCTCAATTCCTATGTTAACCTCTTCTATGTCAGATCTCAGGGGTTCCATTTTGGGTTTCCTAGCTACATCATTAGAGTCAAACAAATATTATAAAGGGACTAATCCCTTAGGCAAAAAATTATTTTTTAGATTAAGAATATCTAGATCATCATTCATTATTTCTTCAATCTCTACATTCCCTAAACTATCTATTTCTACTCTAGTAAATTTAGTTGGTTTAGGTACATCTAAAACATTTACATCTAGGTTACTTTCTATATTATTGTCTACTGTACAGTCAATATCTATCTTACAATTCTGAAACTCACCTTCATTATTCATGAAATCGTAAATCTGAGAATCTTGGGAGAAATCTATCAATACTTCAGGTTGTCTGGTATAACAGGCCTAGGTCTAACTTCTGCAGTGTACTGATGGTTGGGTTGAAATGGAAATTTACATGTACTAGCAAAAGTGGCCAAACTATGGGCTTGCATGTTTTTTTTCTAGGAATGGTAGCAAAGTTTGTTTCCAGGAGGTCTTTGATCAAATCTAGGATAGTATCCCTATATTGACCAAGCCTAGGATTGTTCACAGAGTATTTTCCATTAGTCTGTTTAATAATCAGCTCTAAGTCTCCCATGATGGAAACTCTTTTGGCTTCCAGTTTCCTAACCAATTGTAACCCTGGAATTAGGGCTTCATATTCGACCATGTTATTGGTACACTTGAAGTTCAATCTGAAAGCATGTCCCTCAGCATGATTATTCTCCATATTATGGATCCACACTCCTGCACCAGCCCTTAACCTAATTACAGACCCATCAAAGTCTAGATGCCAAAGTGACTCATGAAATATGTTCTCACTGTCAGATGTTTTGTATTTCAGGTCTTTAGCTGTGATTTCCTTACTATCACTTTCTGCATTGTACAAGATAAAAGAGTCCATATCTAAATGCATGGAGTATATGGGAAATATTTGTGGTTTTTCATCACTAATCACCATGTATTTCATCAAGGTCTCTCTATACAATTTCCTTGGTTGGCCAAAAACAGATATGGTGGCATAACATATCTAACTACAAGGATCCTTGCAATTTTGCTCCCCATGAGCGAGATAGCAGCATTCCTTATTTCGGAGGGATGTCTGCAACTACTATGTCCATTAGAATACTTTTTGCAGGGCACTAGACAAGACTTACACATAAGTCCTTGATCAAGCCAAGGCATTTAACTTGGTTAGAGTCAAAAGAAAACAAATCCTTATATGGCCTGGTGATGTCTAAGTTCAGTCTCTCCATGATTGCCTTTGGCTTCAAATTTTGGGATGCCCCTGAGTCCAACATAGTGTTATGAAATATTTTGTCATGAATGTTTAGGCTAATGTAGAAAGGAGGAACTCCCCCTTGATGATGAATACCATTGGCCTCAGGGCCAAACAATAATTCGGGATGATCATCATTTAAGTTAACAACATCCTCTCCCTCTCCTATGTTTAAAGTTTCAGTTATCTGTGACCTATAAGATTCATTCTTTACTTGTTCGGTCAAAGGAACTGATATATTTAATTTTTCTATTTCAGTTTTGATGTTGAAAGGGAGCTAAGGTTTGTTTATTTGATTTAGATCTTCCTTAACATGTGCAGTTTGTGTGTTCTTATGCTATTTCTCGGTATTAGGCATTTTAGTATGTGTCTCTATTGTTTTTCCTTAATTTCTCTTATTTTGATTGTTTTCAGTAGTTGTCTCTATTTGGGTTTTTGTGGAGGTTATATCTATAATTTTAGGGGTAGAAGTTTCCGGTGTTCCCCTAGGGAGGATTTGTAACACTTTGTTAACTGGAGCTTCTTTTATTATCTTAGTCTAGGTTTGGATGGATCTTTTAATGGGAGTCTCGTTATTCTTTTTACTTCTCAAGCTATATTGTTTATGTACCTTCTATATAGCTGACTCATATCCCTATTTAAGATCAAAGGATTCACCATATTTTAACTGCAAATGTTGCGGCATATATAACTCTTGTTCTTCTTGAGTGAGAAAAACAGTGTATTCATCTTTGGTTTCTAGTAAGTTAATCTGGGTATCATCCTCTCCTTCTTGGTTCTGTGAATCCTCAACATAGTTCTCTTGGAAGGGGTGCCTAATCTATTGATCTGGTGTAGCATTTTTTCAGCATTAGGGTTCTTCCTAAAATTGGGGTTTCTTATTTGGGTTGTTGTTGTTGATTCTCCCATTGATTTTTCCTCTCCATGTTTTCTAATCTATCCATTATTCTCTCTAAACTCTTAGCTAAAATATCTACCTTTCCATCTGAAGTGGAAGTTTCCTCTTTAAATGCAACTTTCTTTTCATTTCTCATTCGGGCTTTCTTGGCTAATAGGTTGGCATCTACACTAACAACATTGTTTTGCATTTGTTCTAGTGTTTCAGGGTTTCTTTCCCTTAACTGGTATGACATGTCAATGTCAAAACCATCAGGGAACTTAATTAATGCTAGGTCAGGTGGAGGCTTGATATTGGCTAGAATTGCATTGTAGATACTATTGAACCTAGTGCAATAGTTTTGAACTAACTCATTAGGAGCTCTTCTAATGTTTTCATATTCAGAAAGTATTTGCAATGGGTTTTTCTTTCTCTCCCATCTATTAATGAATAATCTATGAAAATTAGCTAAGTCTGCAATATGGTTGGCAGGAAAGGCTTTGAACCATTTCTTGACATCCCCACTTAAAGTTTGGGCAAACAACCTCATTTGGACATTTACTTCATCTATCTCATACAACTCAAAAAAGTCAAACATCTTGTTTACATGTTGTTGGGCAATGTACTAACTAGTAGCATCAAACAAGAAGATTTTACTCTGATAATCTGCGGGCATGGCATGGAGTTGTGCAGGTAAACTGCTATGATTCTGGATTGACTAGGGGGTAAAGTTGTGGTACTTGAGGAAGGACTTGGAACCGATGGAGGTGAACATGATGATGATGAGGATGGTTGATTAATAACTAGTTTAGGTGATTGGATTGTGGTAGATACAATTGGTGAGGTTGTGATAAAAGAGGGGGTATTTACAATAAGTGAAGTTTGTGCAAAAACTTCAGGGGCAATAGTAGTAAGGGCAGTTGTTTCAATAGATTGTTGAAGGTAAGAATCACCTATATTACTTATTAATTTAGAGGCTCAAGCTTTTATCTTGTCAAAAGTATCTATGAAAAATTTATCTAAATCTAAATGAATAATCCTTTTTTATTCAATGAGTTTAACAAACTCAGGGTCTAAGATTATTTCATGGATTGCATTCTAAGATTTACTTCTAAATAATGAGAGGTCAAATGACAAATCAAAAGAGATGTCCTCTAAAGTTGACAACTCCTCAGGGAGTGTATTGACTCTGACTAACTGGCTACTACTTGCTTGAGTTTCTGTTGTTTTAGGTTTTCCTAGAATTCTGTCTGGGTCATCAGCTATAGTTGCAGGATTTGGATTTGGGTTTTCCCTGGTATAGTGAATCTTCTTAGGAGCTAGAATTTTAACTTTTTTAACTATTTTTATGAAATTTTTCAAAATTGACTTCAGAAAATGACGTTAAGGGGCTCAAGATTAAATTTAAGATTTCCTTAAAGCTTTATGAGACTGAGGATCGAAGTCCCCAGTATGGTCGCCAGAAATGTTATCACTCTGATATTTCTTTTGAAGTTAATGAAGAAAGAAAAGTCAAAGGTAACCACAAACCACTTTTGGAGATCATGACCTAGCCTTCCTAATGCTCATCTTAACTTTGTTTTAGTTAAGATTATTTTAGGTTAGTTATTGCTTGCACTTTGGTTTTGTTTTGAAATTGGGTGGTGGGATCATTTTACTTAGATGAACAGAGGTTTGGCTTTTACCATTGAGCTATGGAGTCTAGTGTCAGACAAACAAGACTGGATTCAGTTCTAAAAACAATGTCTATAGGGCAAGATAGATGAGTTACTGCAGATCTCAAAGGGTAAATGGTGGGATTGTTTCAAATCGGATCCAGGGAGAAATTAAGGATTCCCTAGGACGGACCTGTAAGGAATGAAAGAAGTCAACCGGGATGGGAGAGAAATTAAGGGTTCTCAAATCTGGGTATCAGAGTAAAACATGTAAATGACTAACTGTGTAAAACAGAGTGTACTTAAACAAATTCTGAGTGATATCTCCAGTTAATTCATTCAAATTTAAAACACATTTAAGATTGTGAAACACATAAGAAGGTAACAATATCAAGCAAAGAAGATACTGCACTTTAAATGGCTCATCTCATGAATCCTGTAACGAAATGCTTTTATTACTTGCTCCAGTCTGTTGACTTGAAAATGGTACAACGACCCTTAGGTTTAAGATCAAAATAACTCTACAAATGTAAAATAATCCACCCTGATACTTCAAATTTTGAAGTATTTATACAAAAGGAATTACAAATTATCTCAAACTACATTGAGAACTAATCTAGGAAAAAAGAAATATCTTCTTGCAAGAAGATAGAGACAGCCATTGAATTGTTGCTTGTTGTCCCTGTTATTTAGTTTCTACTGGCTTTTCTCTTTGATATTTTTCCCTTTATGCTACTTGGTTGTTTGGTCTTCACGCTGGATGTTTTGTTTTACTTTAACTTTTCACCTGATACTCTTTCAGTTGATACACTTTAACCCTGTTGATCTGTCAATATCCTTTTACTATGTTGTTTTACTTTTTACTATACATTTATATTTTTTATGTGTATTTACTATAGTAAATCATTCAGTTTTTCCCATCTCTCTTCATCTGGTAATTGGATATTGAGAATTTTTCTATATATCTCATCTACCTCTATATATTTGCAAAAAATTAGGCTTATTAATAAACAAGTGTTTTACCTCATGCTGAGGTAAAACAAGTTTTCAAAAGTTTGGTACAACACTTTTCCTTCTCTGGCCACTTCCCCGATCTTCTTGTTGTAATCTACCTTTGTCATTAGCTTATCATTTATAACTAAGGGATTAAGTAATCCATTTTCCTTCAAAATTTCGAACTTAGTCATGAACCTGTCAATGGCTAGTTGCATGTTTTGACACTTATCTTCTAAATTCAACATCAAATTCCTCTTACTGAGGACTTTTCTGACTTCCAAAATTGTACCTGCCCTATCAAGTATCTCCAGTTCTTGCAATTCATACTTATTCTTGGAGTTGAGGAAGTGAATGATTCTTTCTGCTTCCTCTGGCATATCTCCAACTTCTTTTTTAACCCTTTCAATGGCTTGTGTAGCCTACTTTATTAAATCAATCTGCTCAAAATGACCTAGATGGATGGCCAAATATCATTGATAGAGTCAATGATATTGGCCCACAGTTGCTCTTTAGCCTTTCCTATAGGTTCAGTCAATGTCAGTTCCTTCTTCAAGCTTTTTATCCTTTCATTCATCCTTGTAGCCTTTTGTTGTTCTTCTTTATGCATGATTTGGGAAAGTTTCCAATATGTCTCTAGGCTGCCGAATTTCTCCTTCAATTTGTCCATCTCATTGGTCTGAATTGACATTTCTTCTATTGCTTTGACCAGATTTTTTTCTTCATCACTTGTGGAGGCTATTGATGTTGATCGTGTTGCTAATGTAGTTGGTGCAGATGTCGAAAGTGTAGTGGCCATTGGAGCAGTGGGAGCTAATGTTGCTGCCATAACAGAAGGTATAGCTATGGTCACTATTGGAATGACATTTGCAGGAGCATTATCAATACTAGCTTGTTTGAGTTGGATCAAGCTATCCAACTCCTTTTCTATCTCATTTAACTGTTCATTTAGTTGCAACACCAAGTCCATCATTTCCTCATGATTAGTCTGGCTTTCTAAGACTTCCTTTATCTGTGGGTGCTGAAAATGAGGCAACTTGAGCTATTTCTTAAGGGATGCTATGTCCTCATTCTTCTTTTCTATTAGTTTCTCTGTGGCTTTAACATCACTTGGGTCATGGCCTAGTTCAATAACCAAGTGCTCTAAGGACTTTATCCTGGTGTCTTTAGTTTGTTAAGAGGCCTTATCCAACTTGAATTGAGTTGTTACATTGTCCAATGAATCCTACAACTTGTACACAACCATGGCCTTTGTTGTGAGGGTGGAGTAGATCATTTCTCCAGCCTGCTTGTGAAACTCTATCTCATCAATGGGATGAAAATCCCTGGACAAGACTTCAAAATTTGTCTTCTTGTAGTTTGTTGAGGTATTTGGTTGTTTTATAGTGGGTTTCAAGAATGAGACATGCATTTTTCCTTCTTTGGTTTGGTGGCATGAACTTGAGGTATTGGGCATATGTCTTTGCCTTCAGTCTCTCATTCCTCATCTTTATCTCTTTAAATCTATCTTTGATGTCCTTTTCTTGTCAGCTAGCATAACATAGGAAGAAACCTCCATATTCTTTTGTCTTTCTACCATCTGTGTGTTGGAGGTTGATGGTTGTTGTGTTTCCTCTAATCCAATTGTTTCTTTACCTTTCTATCCCATTGCCCCAGTGTCAATTATTTCTTCTAATGCAATGTCATCCTCCTATTCAAAGACAGGATTCAACATGGGCCTCTTTCTTGGCTCAATCAGCTCATCAGTAGTCTCCATGGCAGAGCTAGATACCTCATCCCTGCTCCTCTTAGGATTCTTCTCCTCATTTAGTGGAGTCTGTATGATAGGAGGAATGTTCATTTTCCCTCCTTGTTCTGGAACCTGCAGGAAAGAGTTGTGATCAAATTGTCATTCCAAATCAATAAGTGTATTCTCTACATCCACAACATTGCTATCCATGTTAATCAAAGTGTTCTCCACCCACTCATTCTGGTTAGCAAACTGTTCAATGTCAGGCCTTGGGTGGTGGATGTATGCTCCCAACTTGACCTTGAGTCTAAGCTTGTTTATGACCCCATGAGGGTCATAGTGCTAGATGAAATTGTTTCTAAATTTCATTATTTGAAGTAACCTGTCAGCCTCTGGTCTAGCCTCATTGTTGTTACAAATAAATGGGCCCATTTGGTTCTTCACTTTGAACTGGTTTTTCTTCCTATAAGCTAGGAAGTGGATCTCATCAAAGCTGATGATTTACCTAAAGTACTCAAGAGAAAATATCCTCATAGGGAGGTATTTGTGCAACTTGTAGGGGGCTAGCTCACAGCCATAAATCCTGATCTCAGTGTGGTTTGGTACAAGTACCAATCTCCCACCTTGTTGTTCTTGGCCAATTACAATACTGTCTTGATCTCTAGGCTAATTCTAGGCTGAGTCTTAGAAGTCAGCATGTTCATGGTTGGGTACCAAGGGTGTCCAGTAGATGACTGATCTCTCCTTTCCCTTAGTGTCCAATTTCTGGATCCTCAAAGGGAACTTATCTATCTGGTAATACAAGAACATATGAAACAACACTGAAGAGTATTTGAAAACTCTTTTAATGGGCAGTCTAGTGAATTTTTCATGCATTCTATCTGCAATGAACTGAGCATAATCATACATAATAGCAGGAGGCTTGCCTGGAGTAAAAATGGACAAGAAGGCCATGATGACCTCATCCACATGCTCATCTGATATGTATCCTAGGATACATGAGAGCATGGCGATTATTCTCCTGCCAGTCTCTGAAAAAATAGTGGCAGCATAGGTGGAATGTCTTTGGGAGTATGGCACTCCTTAATGATGAAATTCTGGAAAATTTGTTTGATTTTGACTGGGTCCAGTGTGATGTACAGATCCAATAGGTTTCCAATGGACAAAGGAGTGAGATTAGGACTAGGATGGATTTGCAGCATCTAGTTGATGGATTCAACAGTAATGGTGAATAATAACTCATGGTTTGGTGCCTCAATAGCCCTATGGCTTGGAACATAACAGGCATGACAAAAATGTACTATGTCTGGGAATGGGTGAACTTCTGGGAATGTATACTTGGGAAAATTGGATTCCCAAAGGTTGATGTCATCAGCATGGTTTAGGAACCTATCCTTAGCCCAGCAGTGGATTCTCAGAAGGTGGCCTAGAGTGGCTATGTCTTTAATTTGGAAATCCCTGTCTACTAGGGCCAAATGGTCAATGTCCAGGGGAGGGGTTGAGACTGGTCTAACATCCAAAGAGGTCTGGACAACCATCTTTGTGATCAAATATGGGAATTGAGATTATACAGCTTGTGAAAATGAAGTGTTGACTGTTTCTGGTTCAGGGATAGGGTATTGCCAGTTTGCAAGGTAGGGGTTTTGGTATTTGAGAGGAAATACTCTCAATTCAAGGGAAATTTATTAAATTCAATTAATTATTTTTTGAATTCAATGTATGTTTTAAACTAAGAGGGTCGTTCTGGTTCTTTGTTGAAATACCTAGAATTTATGTTTCAATATGCAAACTAGTTTTGAATGGTGGCAGCATAGGGTTTTGTGGCTTTAGTCACGTGCTGGAGGGCTAAACTGGGCTTCCAGAGCGTGTTCGGGAGGCAATTGATGGTCGAAACCGATTGCAGAAGCTCGAGGGTGTAGGAGAGATTAGAATGCTTTCGCAGAGTAAACGAGTGAAAAAGGGTGAAAATGCAGGTCGATGGCCTTTTAACCAACAACGGTGTAAATTAGCGCAGAAACTCATTTAATGAATATTGAATGGTTTTTGTTTCAGCAGGGAGGTGGTTGAAGGAGCCATCGCGCCACTTTTGAGCAACGGGTGGTATTTTCTTGAGAGCACGCGACTTAACGCAGTGCCGACATGTAACCAAATGGGGCCCAAGCAATACCGCCCATATTGCGTGCTCTCGGGCCGGTAAAGGTCGGGAGATGAATGGGTGTGATATGTGCGAGGGCCATAGGATCTGGGGGTGAAAGATCCAATGACCATCGCATGGCGAACATGCACGGTGGGAGATGGGGACGGTTATTAGCGAGGCCTAGATTAATCCATGGATAAATGCTGGGTTAATAAAGTAAGCGGGTTTATGGAGTATAACAGGTAAAAGTGAATTTGTGTGGTTAATAAAGTAATGCGAGAGGGGAATAATAGTTAGGTTAAGAGGTTTTAGTGGGTTTTTTGGGGATTTTAGGGAAATTAATAAATCGAAAATGACTTTTTACATGGGGAAAGGGTTTCACACTAGGGAAAAGTGGATTTTTGGGTAGGGGAATGAATTTGGTGGGTAATTTGCTAGGGGATTGTGTGAAATCAAGGGGAAAAGGTAAAAATGAAGGAAAAAGGGGTTTACATAAGAAATGAAGTGGTAAAATGGGAAATTAGTTAAGTATGTAGTGAGGGGTGAAATGGAAAGGGGGAGGTTAACCAAATGAACTTATGAGCATCCTTTTTCTTTCATAACTGCTCCTGCACACTTAAACACATGATTAAACATGATAGATGTGCTTATGCCTCAAATAGCTTGTATTTTTGCAACCTTTCTTCTACTTACCCTAACATTTTTTCTTCACTTTGTTCGGCGCACTTAAGCTAGCAAACCCTTTTCTTGCCTTTTTCTTTTATGAAACAAACTATCTGCTTCTAACCTTATATCTTCCAAGGGCTCAGATTAAACTGATGAGCTCCTTTTATTTCTCTACCTATCTACTAATCTTTCAAGATTAAATTGTTTGGCTAGATCTTTATTCTCTAACTATAAACATGAAATTTAAAGCATGAAATAATCAAGATTAAACAATTTGACTATCATGGGTTGTGGCATGTATCACAAGCTGCACACAACCATTATTTTTAGACAGTAAAGTAAGAGTAGTGGAACTTGGGCTTGCACACTTTCATGATCTGTTTTTGTTTGGGGTTCATATTTTTTCATTTTTTTCATCTTTTCTTATTCTTTTTGTCCTTTGATATTTCTTTTAGGACATACCCTTTTTACATTTTAATTTTTAATTTTTAATATGGAAAACATTTACAAAAAGAAAAGGTATGTACAATATTACAAGACTTAACCTCAGCCAATTCAAAATTATGAATCCTATCACTATAGGACTCTAACAGGACCTCCACTTTTGAAAATTTAAGATAGATATAATTAGTTAAAGTGATGGGAATTATTATTATGAATTGTACTTTGAAATTATGTAATATTTACATGTGTGGAAAAAAGTAAGGTAACGGACATGCGAGTGAAAAGGAAGACACAAGTAATTCAAATTTGTTAAAGAAGAGTTTTATGAGGCATAGTCCATTTTTTTGGCTAGGTATCCGTTTTTCCTAGGTGTCTATGACTTTAAGAAATTTGAAAAATAAACAAGAAGGAATATATTTTCTCAACTTAAAAACTAAGAAGCTCTTGAATGTTTATATAAAGAACTTTTAAATGGGAGATCATCCTCACCTCTCGTTTGGCTACAACTTTTCCATTGACAACTTGCAACTCCATAGTCAATCAAAACTGCAAACAATAAATATAATTCATTAATACCAATTCAAATCAAAATAGACGAACCTTTGGAAAATGTAACCGGTTGAAAATATTAAAACTTACATCTTTAGCGTCAAGTATTGTGTTGTGCTTTATTATATTGATATATAGAAATTCTTTACACTTCAATTGAATAGTTACATGGGATTTATTGTTTTCCATAAAGTTTAAATACATAATTAGTTATGGAAAAATCAAGTTATGTAAGTTCAATTATGAAAAAATTACTTCTTATTTTATAGAAAAATAAAAGCTCCTTGTTATTTGACGGAGAGGCACTCTCTAGCCCAATATGGAAGAGATGTTATCATGTCTTGTTATGTAAACATTTTGACTCAATCAAAT
Organism: Pinus tabuliformis; assembly: GCA_031772625.1. Classification (NCBI taxonomy): domain Eukaryota; kingdom Viridiplantae; phylum Streptophyta; class Pinopsida; order Pinales; family Pinaceae; genus Pinus; species Pinus tabuliformis. Next base: position 1,442,477,404 of record CM062817.1, on the reverse strand, counting down.
TACAGAAAAATAAAAATAAAAATAAATAATAATACCAATAACAATAATACTAATTAAAATTATTAATTCAAACATTTTGAAGTGGTCAAATTATATAAAAACTAAAAAAAAAAAAATATAATTAATAATTAAACCAACCTAAAATTCTGAATCTACGAAATGCCAAGAGGGATCAAATAGCTTGAGGTGAAAACATCTTTTAGAATGAAAAGAGATTTGATCCCTCTTGGTGCTTGATAGATCTAGAGTTAAGATGGATCTAAGTTAGTGATCAAATATAGGTGCAAACATATTTTAGAATGAAAATAGATTTGAACCCACTTGGTGTTTGGTATGTATAGAGTTAAGATGGATCTAGGTTGGTGTTATGGAAGCATCGACATTTTATATTAAAATTGTTTATTCTTTATTCCATGTTGTGACAACTCATTATTTTTTTACCATGGCATTATTCTTGCATAAAATTTATGTTTTAATGTCCTATCCTTCTCTGTTAAACATTTGGACTAAATTATATAAAAATTAAATTTATAATTAAAATACAATTGAGTAAACAAGTCAATTTACCATTCATAGTTTTTGACTCCAGGTTGTGACAATCCATAGTATTCTTAACTCATGGCTTTTCCCATGGTATTCTTCTCTAATGTACTTTATTTAAAGGCATAAAATTCATTTTTTGATGTGTCTTGTTCTCTTAAACATTTTGACTCAGTCAAACTACATTAAAAAAAATAAAAAAATCAAATTAATAATTAAAATAAAATTGAGGTAAATTAGTCAATTTACCATTAGTAGTTTTTCAGCTCCAGGTTGTGAAAACCCGTGGTTTTTCCTATGGATGATTTCTTGACTCTAGGTTTTGACAATCCATGCCCTTGATCACGTAGCACTAATAGATTCAACAAATGTCAATTGAGTTAGCCAGGTCGTGACAACCCATAGTTTTTCCTATGGATGATTTCTTGACTCTAGGTTTTGACAACCCATGCCCTCGATCACGTGGCACTGATAGATTCAACAAATCTCAATTGAGTTAGCCAGGTCGTGAAAACCCATAGTTTTTCCTATGGATGATTTCTTGAGTTCTGGTTTTGACAACCCATGCCCTCAATCACATAACACTGATAGATTCAACAAATCTCAATTGAGTTAACAAGTGATCGAATCCTATTGCACTAAGGATTCCTTCTCATTAATTGAAGCTCGAGATCTGAGGTAGTCAATCGTGGAGGAAAAGGGCTTGCGATTTAAAATCAAGTCTTATGAGGATATTGTCTTTCAAAAGAAAGTTGGTGGTTTGAAGTTGCAATCGACACCTAAAATCCATGGCATAACAGATCATAATTCAATACACCAGTATTTTTGATGTGGTTAAAGCCCTCAAAGAGGGAAACAGTCCACGGCCTGAGCCAATGCGGCCACTTCAGGCAATTTATTAATAAAATAAAGAAAATTTACATAAGATTCTATCATGAACGGTCACCCTACAAATGACCCTCCATGCTCTTTAAATAGAGATCATGGACCAATTGGGTGTTAAGCCACAGATGAAGCGTCGGTAATACCGAGGAGAGAATGAACCGTCCGTTCGCTTCATGTCTAGAACATATCGTGACCGTCGGATTGTAAGTTACAAATGTATATAGTAAATAAACACACTTTACCTAACTCTACACTAGACCAAGTTATACTTAACTATTTCCTATGTGTCGGAATATCCTAACATCCCCCCTTAAGAACAACTTGGGATAGGATTCAAGGATGTACAAATATGACACAATAGGAGAAGGAAGGAGGCATTAGAACCTATCCCCCCTGTTATAGACATTTTTGTGCCTTACAGCATGAAGCATGAAATGTCCATAATATAAGGGATCCAAAGTCCCTAAACATGTTGTTCCTACCCCTAGAGGAACAAGGTCAGTAAACCACAGCACTGAATAAAAGTTCGCCACCTGAAAACACTCAAAAACAAGGCAATTCTGGATCATGTCAACTGCTCCACTGAGCATCTGCGCTGAATGTCAACTGCTCCACTGTCTACCTGCGTTGAATGTCAACTGCAAAGAAGGCTACCTGCGCTGGGCGAGTTTGGACATGTGGCACAGTCATTCCTCAAGGTGTCAATGCCCAGGAAGCTTCCAAAAGGACACTTGGATCAGGGAATTCGACTGGTGATGAGTAAGAGGTTCTAGATCTCCAAGTGGAAGCAAGAACCTCCAAGTGGACTCAAGAACTGAAGAATAATTGAAGTGAGAGAGGACACTAGTCAGCTTCATCCAGCCTCAAGCTGACTCATCCTTTCTCCGAAACTCCTATATATAGATCTCTCTCATGAGGTCTAACGAGGGCTGGAATCTTGTGAAAGTAAAGAATTGTTGTTGGTTTGAGTTTAGAACTATTGGGTGATTTGCTTTGAAGGAGGTGAAGAGGAGATTTCTTTCTGCTGGGAAGGTGATGCTGGATTGGGCCTTTTATGGTTGTATCACTTCCTGAACCTTACTTCTTCCATTAATAAAGCATTTGAGGTTCTTCTATATGCATGTGTCTCAATGGTGTATTGTTATACTTGTATATTTGATTTATTCTAATCCTTGAATCAATTATGAATGTATGCTTCTTGTAGTTTCCCTCTCTTGCCATTTTGCAGGATCTTGGTGTAGCTGGGCCAGTGAAAGAGCAAGGAGCTGGGGGTAAGCAGCAAGGAGAGAAGATTGGATCAATCATTAGCGAAAGACATCGGTTAGTGGATCTCTTTCTCCCCTCTTTTACATCTCATAAAGAAGTAATCTCAGATAGCTTTGCTTTGATTGTTGTTAAGGAACTATCACCCTTAGAGTGGGATAGGGTCATTCCGTATTGGATACTTTTCCCAACAACACCCCCTTAGTGACAACTTCTTGAACTCCAACCATAAATCGAAGTTTAGTAAACTTCACCTCTATGAGAGCCTTTGTAAAGATGTCTGCAACTTGATCATCTGTTGAACAATATTACACTTCAAGAACATGGTCATTAATGAGATTTATGATGAAGTGCATGTGTAGTTCAATGTGTTTGTTGCGCTGATGTTGGACTGTATCTTTGCATAGTTGAATGGCACTTTGATTATCACACCAAAGTGTAGTCAGATGTTGTTGCTGAAAGCCAAACTCTGACAGGATCTAATGAAGCCACATGGCTTCCTTACTAGCTTCTACGATGCCATGATACTTTGCTTCTGCTAAAGAAAGAGAAATGGCACTTTGTTTCTTGCAAGCCCATGTAATAGGTGAAGAACCAAAAGTGAATACATAACCTGCAGTAGACTTCCAATCATCAAGGTCACAAGCCCAATCGGAATCAATGAAACCAACCAATAGAGGAGATGCTTCTGCACTCTAATAAATCCCAAACTGAACTATACCTCGAACATAACAAAGTATTCTTTTAGTTGCTTTCCAATGAATTTCATGTGGGTTTTGCATAAACCAAGAAATAAGGCCAACAACAAAGGAAAGGTTGGGATGGGTATGGGTCAAATACAAAAGTTTTCCTACAAGCTGACGGTATAAGGTAGCATCAACTTCGGGGGAAGTACAAGTGACTAAAAGTTTGGCTCCAGACTAAAAGGGAGAAGGGGCTGGCTTATAGTATTCCATGTGAAAGTTGTGTAGAAGATCACAAGCATACTTGGATTTGGAAAGGGAAATACCTTCCTTGGATTGCAAGACTTGAAGACCAAGAAAATAATGCAAGTGTCCTAAGTCTGTCATTTCAAACTGCTTTTTAAGGCTAGACTTCACATGGTTTATAAGGTTAGGTTCACTACCAGTAAGGATAAGATCATCAACATAAAGAACAAGAATGATAAGATACTTACCCACTTTCTTGGTGTAGACAGTATTGTTAGAATGACACCTAGAAAAGCTAGTATCTAAAAGAAAGATATCCATTTTGGCATACCAAGCCCTAGGGGATTTCTTAAGACCATAAAGGGATTTCTTAAGCCGACACACAAGGCTGGAATCTGTTTATATAAATCTAGGAGGTTGTTCCATATAGATTTCTTCATGCAAGTCCCCATGCAAAAAGGCAGATTTAACATCCATCTGATGGACTTCCCATTTGAAAGAGGCAGCAAGGGAAAGAACAAGGTGGATAGAGTTCATTTCGGCAACAGGGGAGAAAGTTTTAGTATAGTCAATGCCTTCAACTTGTGAAAACCCTTAGCAACAAGACGAGCTTTAACTTTATCAACTTTTCCATCTGGTCCATACTTGGTTCTGTAAACCCATTTGCATCTAACAAATTTTCGTCCCTTTGGAAGAGGAACAAGATCCCATGTATCATTTGCCAATAATGAACAATATTCTTCATTCATAGCTACGTCCTAATCTGGATGGCCTGAAGCTTCTGCAAAGGTGTAAGGATCATAATTCACTGAGGCTTGAGCCAGTAAAGAAGAGGTTCTATTGAACTAAGAACGTGTACGTCGTTGATCTGTAGGATCACCTGCAAGAGCACATGTTGCATCTCGAGTAGCATAGACCCATTTTGGAAGCTGAGGACCTGAAGGAGGATCCTGAGAAGGTGGGAGAGGATTATCATCCTCGCTTCCATAATCTGAAGAAGAAATATTTTCAGAAGTAGAAGGGATAGAGAGAGGTGGCACATCCATCGAACTAGGCTTGTAGGTTGATATATTTTAAGCAAACTTTACATCTCTTCTAATGATAACATTTTTGGACTTAAGTGGAATAAGTCTATATCCTTTCACATCTTCAAAATATCCAAAAAAAATACACTTTTCACTCTTAGGTTCTAATGCTTTATGTTTCTCATCAGGAATATGGGCCCATGCTTCATTTCCAAAAACACGAAAGTGACTTACATCTAGTTTAATTGAGCTCCATGCTTCTTCTGGAGTGATATTCTTTAAAATCTTAGTAGGAGTGTGATTTACTATGTAATTTGCATAGTTAATTTCTTATGCCTAAAAATTAATACTAAGTCCGTTAGATTGAAGCATACAATTATTCATTTCCTTTAAAGTGTGATTCTTCCTTTCAGTTACACCATTTTATTGTGAAGTATATGGAACAGTATGTTGCATTTGTCCATGCTCAGTGAAAATGTTGATGAATTTGTTGTTAACATATTCTTTGCCATTATCGAATCTTAGCTTAAGAATTTGATGTCCAGATTGTTTCTCAACAAAGGCCTTAAAGGCCAAGAACATGTTAAATACTTCACTCTTGATTTTAAGAAGTATACCCAAGTGCCTCCAGAGAAATCATCAATGAAACTTAAGAAATACTTGTAGCCAGAGAATGAAACAATTGGAAGTGGACCATATAAATCACTATGAACAAGATGTAAAGGGATTGAGGCGTGCCAAGAGGCACGTTTTTCAAAACTATCACAATAATGTTTTCCAAGTACACATCTGGAACAAACACCATCTCTACAAGATACCATAGTGTTATAGGCATTTTTGGGCACTGCAACCCCAATCATACATGTCCATAAACCAAGGGCTCCTAAGTCCCTAAAAGTGTTGTTCCACACCCTAAAAGAACAAGGTAAGCTGATTACATCATCTCCCAGAAGTTCTCCACAGGAAGCTGCTCAGAACTGGTCAAAACTGGACCATACATGTTGCTCAGTACTAAGGGTGCGATGCATCCCACCTGACCAGTGTAAAAGGTGCGATGCATACCAAAAATCCCTTCTGTAGGGTGCGATGGGTGAGAGTGGACAAATGGCAGAGACAGTTTGCGAGGTGGATGATCATAGAATCTTCCAGAAACTTCTCCTATGACACTTGCCTCTCTGAATTCACCCAGGGATGAGTAGGAGATCATCAATCTCCAAGTGGAATCAAGAACTATCAGAGAGAGGACACTAATCAAAATCCCAGAAGCTGACTCACCCCCCTGCAATCGTCTATATATGGATCCCTCATCCCAGAGATCCAGAGGCTGGAATTTTGTATCTTGTAAGGAAGTGCTGTTGATTTCTTGGTGGAATATCATGGTGTTTGGTGATCTAAGATTTTCATGAGGTGAAAGAAGTGCTTTCATGCTGGAGGATGACACTGGGTTAGAACAATTGGTTGTAATCCTCTTTGCTATTCTTGATATTAATAAAGCTATTCAAGTTTTCCTCCACATTCTTGTATGTTTAATGATATATGCATTTGTGTGGTCAATATATATCTGGTCCTATATTGTTTATGATTGTAGATCTATGTTATTCGATAGTATTATGCTATTTTGATTCCATAGGTGCTCTTTGAAGCTAGGTAGACGAAGGAGAAGCGGCAAGGATCTGTCAGAAGGGAGAGGAACCGAGCAAGGAACCAAGTGCAAGACTGAGGTTGGTGTCCTTCATTCCCCTCTTATCTACCTCTCATAAAGGAAAACGAAAGTAGTTTTAGTTTGTTTGTTTCTAAGATAGCTACCAGTCTTAGTGGGACTAGCAGCTCCGAGTGGATACTAGATTTCCCGATAACAAAATGGTGACTCCGCTGGGGAATGAATAGGTTATTTGTTTGTCTATATTTGTTTGTTTTATAAACTTACAGACGGAGCCTGAAGTCAAGCCAGCTAGCCTTCGAACTACATTTTCTATGCAAGTGTAAAGTAGATCAATGCTGCTTTAGTCTATCTCTGGGTTTTGTTTATAAACTGAACAATCGATTTGCAAACCTTCTAATTTCCCTAGTGGTGGCTCTAGTAAACTCATTCGATCAGCCCCTGTGATTTCTATTTACTGTACATCACTTGCTCGGCCTAAATCCCTGAACTGAGCTGCAAACTGTGACTCGGAATCCAGTTTAAGTCTCATCCCTGGACCATTGCACCTTCTCCTCTTGGGAATCTAGATGCATCGCACCTCTCGTGTGTAGTAGGTGCGTTGCATCGCACTTTCCCTGTGTTACAGGTGCGCTGATCAGACAAGACCTCTTCTGATCTCAGATTTTGGTTTCTATGTTCACTCTCTTCAGCTTTATTCAGGAGTTTTGCTATCTGTGATCAGTATACCACTGTGGAAACTCCCTTCCTTTCCATCATTCCGCCTCCATTGTGCAAAGAACTGTGAATGTTTTTATGTATTGTGTGCCATTTTCAGTTCTCTTTTACAAAGAAGTAGCATAATCAAACTGTCGCCTTCTGATTTGAAAGTGTCGTTTTCAGTCAAAGAAAAGAATTCTATTGTTCTTGACGATCGATTATACGGTTACTCTTGTATTTGATTTGAATTAGTAATTTTTCAAGTGTCGAAAGTAGTTTTCAATTCAAAATAGCAAAGGGTCGGCATTATCTTCCTTTCGTTTTTGAAAAGAAATCTGTTAGTACTGTCACTTTGAAAAGATAATTCAGATTTGTACTTAGCATTATTCTTGTCATTCACACATTAAGAAAGCTGAAAAAAAATACATGCATGTGCATTTGCATTTAGACTGCTTGTTGGTTTGATTTACGACAATGCATCTAGTGTGTGATCTCTGCTCTATGTTGAAAGAATATCATCTCTCTTTCTTTAGTAGTTAGGATTTTCATTGCAAAAAGAAGATTAAATGATTGTTTATCATCTTAGATTGCATTTTAGGAATTATATCTACATCACACGGTGAACCTGAAAGACAAATTTCTTAAGAAAGATCAACTATAAAATAAATTCAATGAACATAAAAACGCTTTGGAACCTAATGCACAACATCTAGAAGTCTAGGCTAGAGACGTATTCCGGCATCGTAAAGCCTGGTAACTATCGTTTTCACTGTTGGTTGGGTGATTCCTCCTCTTTGAGACAAAAAGTGCCAGTACAGACTTGTGCTCCTACGTACCGTCGAGTATATATTGGGAGACCACAATAGACTATATCCTTTATCCATAGGAAGCCGTGTCTGTCACCCTATCGATCGCAATGCATAGAACACAGCATTCGGGAAGATTGACTGCCGTACCGTAAAAATTATTCTGTAGTTTTGCGATTGGTTTGGTAATCCCTCTGTCTAGATTTCCAGAGTAGTCTCTTTCGTTCCTTTTCAGACTCCTTAAATGAAAAGGTCCATCTGAGCACTTGTCACTTCAGGCTCATTAAAAATCGAAGGCGACTAGAGTCATCTTTTGTTTTTTCTCGACTCTTAAAAATTGAAAAAACAAGTTGTGTCAAAGTGTCTAAAATTCATTTAATTCGGAAACATTTTCCCCTTTATTTTTAGTTGATGGAGTAATCCACAATCGTGGAAGAAAGTCAATTGAAACCCCATCGTTCGCAGAGACTTACGATTCAACTGTCTTTGTCCCCAGAATCAAAACTATTCCGGACAAAGCAAACTCGTTTAACCAGCTCAAAATCCCCTGGTCTAGTTAGGACAAGTGTTCCGACACCCTCGGAGACTCCGATTACTCCAAACATTTCTGGTACCCCTACCTTTACAGAAGAAGTTCTGCAGCCACTAGAGGACAGTAGAACTGATCCTAGTATACCTGAACCAGCTCCATCTATAGCTGATTCGGAAGGTGTTGTTCCCCAAACATCAGTCGCTGCAGAATCTATACCTTCTTCAGCACCGGAAATATTTTACAAACTTGACGGTCTACCTCTTCCACCTTGTTTTATTGCTATAGAAGAGATTGTGGAGGATCCACCATCTAGTACTCCATCGCATTTTGGAGTTGGGATCACTCTATATCCTTCTTCATCAGAAATTAGTCTACCGTTATTAGAAGTTCCTGTAGAATCGCTAGGAAACCTTTTGGATAGACTAGATATGTATGAACAACAATCGACATCTAGGACTGTGTCATCTGACATAGCAATGGCAGAACTTTCTGCTGCCACTCCGACAATGTTCACCGACGTACCATATGTCGCAACTAGCTCTCAATCGCTGGATGGAATCTGTCCAGAGGTTGTTTCGACCGTATGGTCTGTTCCCGTTTGTTCATCCGGAATAATATCTGGAATCTCTTAAGTTGAGTCTCAGCAAATTGATCCTTCGCAGTGTCAATTTGGGCAGTCCGGTCTTCAAAGGCAAATCATTCCATTAAGCACCGGAATAACACCATATGGGGGGCAATATGCCCTTTCAATGTCTCCTCTGGGAGGTCAAGCATACGAGGGTTCGCAACAGAATTCAGGTTATGCTGGAATTATATCCAGTGGTTGGATAGCAATACTGCCTCAACAACCAAGAGTTGTATACTCAATGCAACAAAGTATGCCTATGTCAAATATCCCCACTACACCGGCTATTGTGACGGTGTCACAAGTACAAGCGTTGCCTGTTGTATGCCAACCTCAAGTCTCTCAGGTCGTAATCCAACAGCCCCTTGTCCCTGCGACGCCACCATAATCATCGGTTAGTGGGTCCTTAACTGGAGTGACCCAGGCTCAAATGGGTACCATTACCCCTCATCTCGGTCAAACAGCCAGTATTGGACAACAACACATGGTCTCACAACCATGGCTGGTGCAATATCAACAACCACAATTCCAACAACTTTACCAAGGATCTGAGCACCAAGTCTTTGCAAGTAATGGGCAGTCGTATATTCAAAACGGACAACATCAACCATTTCATTATGGTTATGCCCATCAACCTTACCAAAGTTATCAGCATCAAATGCACTATGCTGGTATGCAAAGACCCATTTCTTAGGCAATCCCATCTTATCCTAGGTATGCTTCACCAAGCCTGAATCAACAGTTGCCCTTCGTGGCAACTTTAGAGTTACCAGATCTAAACGGGCTAACAAACGATCCAATCGCTTACGCCCCTTGGTGGCCAGCGATTCCTCATAAACTTCCATCATATATTCCTAAATTTAATGGAAATCCGGGTGAAGATCCGTCAAATCATGTAATGACCTTTCATCTATGGTGTTCATCTAACACTCTAAACAATGATTCGTTTAGGCTTCGCCTTTTTCAGCAAACGTTAACTGGTCCGGCAGCAAAATGGTATATCAAATTGCCTAGAGTTTCGTTTGATAACTTCAGTACCCTAGCCACAACCTTTTAACCCATTTTCAGTTACCCATAAGGTACGAAACGGGAACAGAGCTTCTTACCAATTTCAAGCAAACGACGGCCACTCACATATCCGATCATATTCATGAGTGGCGACGTCATCGTAGAATGGTAAAAACATATGTTCCTGATCAGTTGTTGGTTGAATGGTTTATTAAGTCGTTGTTACCTTCTATTACGGAAGATGTGGCAAAGGGAGGAGTCATCATTGAAGAGCAAGTAATTGCTCGTGCGAAATATTTAGACTTGATCTATACTCAGTCTGGCACGCTCTACGATAAAATCCCTGATGCTCCTAGACTGGAATTTTCTGTTCCTCCCTCTCCTAAATCAAACAAAGACTCTCATGCTGGGGACGACGTGATAGGAATGACCAGCACGAAAGCCGTAAAGGCTAAGTCAAAAAAGGCCCGTACAGTTTCAAGTCAAAATGCAAATGAAGAACTTCTTGCCTCGGAAGTAAATGCTGTATCGACTAACAAAGGCAAAGAAACCAAGCAACCAGGAGGCAAGAAGAAAAAGAAAGGGAAGAAGAAGAAACAGGAGGATTCATCCCCTGAAAAACCTTCTGCAAACCCTTCTGGAGATAGGAAACCAAATCGTCCATGCCTTATATGTGATGAGGATCATTGGACAAGAGAGTGTTCGTATAAAGCTGAGCTTAGAAAATTCTTCAAGAATTCAAAAACCTCTGCAGTATTGACTGATCCATTTCCAAATCCAAGAACAAATCTGGTTGCTAGTGACAATGCTTCCCCGTCCCACGTGCTAATGTTGTCAGTTTTGAAGCAGCAAAACAATGCTTTGATATCGACAAGGAATAAAGATTATGGGAATCCACAGCTGTCAGACAACAAGGCAATGATCAACCCAGTAGTTCGACAACAACTTCGACTGAAGTTGTGCCACCCATCATTCCTGAACTAACGATAAAGCCGCCAAAGGGAGTAGTACAGATCGACATTTAATCCACGTGCCAGAGCAACACAGCATTATAATATAGTGGAGGATCTGGCCCAATCGCCATCCGCTATGTCGACACTTGAGGTACTAAAAAATTGCCCCTCTCAAAAGCAGACCTTATTATCAGCGATAGGTGGGATTGACCCAATGGATTCCAATCTTGTGTCCTTTAATCCCAAAGGATATGACCCTCAGTTACCAGCTCAACTAGCTTTCCTTATTCAAGTGAAAGCCCTCAACAAAACTGTTCATCGAACAATTATTGATGAGGGGGCATCTACATGTATTATGTCAATGAGTTGCTGGAAAACTTTAGGATCTCCACCCTTGTCGCGATCTTCGACAACAATAAAAACATTTGATGGACAAACATACACCCCATATGGGATTTTAAATAACTTGCAAGTCGAACTGGGGGGCAAAACAGTAGAAATAGATGTTGAAGTAATTGATGGAAACCTCGATTACAACATCCTACTGGGAAGGCCTTGGATATATGCTATGGCAGCCGTTGTGTCGATCTACTTCAGGAAGATTGCATTTCCCTTTCAATGAGGAATTACAGTCGTCGACCAACAGACATTTCTCCCCAACAGTTCACAAGTTACGAGAAGCATTCCGATGATCCACGTAAGCCCTCATTCGCTTCAAAATATCAGAGTAGGCCTACTAAAAGACCCTATATTAATGGGGACTTTTGCCCTACCACCCCCAATCAATCTGGTGGAAGTGGCAATGGTGGTAACCTGCAATATGATATCTTCTATTCAAAAGATCTCTAAAAACGATATTAACATGGATCATCTGCAGGTATTACCTCCAAGCCCAATGGAAATCTTGTAGCAATCAATGTTTTCGGCATGGGAGGCAAACCCAAATCAACGCTCATCAAAAATTTGGATAGATAGGTCTAAATAATATGGTACCCCTTCAGATCCTTGGTCGCAAGTACATTATACAGGCGAAGGAATTGTTCAGTCAATGATGATTGACGGGGCACCATGGGAAGATTACCACCATCGTTCCCATCTTCTGGTTTACAAAGAAGATACTCCTAGTGACCTTCATCATCCCTCGATTTTTTATTTTCTATCAAATACTGTAAACACGGTGGATTCCAAGCGAAACTTGCCCAATATTGAAGAGACTATCGCCATAAATATCTTGACAAAAACAGATGTTGTAGAGAATATTCATGTCAGCAAATCTTGTTCCCCTTCAGAACTGGAAATATATCACTCTCTTTTTCGCGAATTCAGAGATGTCTTTGCTTGGTCGTATGATGAAATGCCAGGCATCGACTCGAGCATAGTCGAACACGAAATTAAGATGTATCCAGATGTCAAACTGGTATAACAACGGCTACGGCAGGTGCACCCCAAGAAAGCCACTGCCATCAAGGCAGAAGTTGAAAAACTTCTCCATGCTAGTTTTATTTACCCAGTTCCTCTAACCGATTGGGTATCGAATATTGTTCCTGTAATGAAAAAATAAGGAATGATTAGAGTGTGCGTCGATTATAGGGATGTAAATCAAGCTTGTCTGAAAGACAACTACCCTACACCCTTCATTAACTAGATAATTGATGAATGCGCCGGATGTGAAATCTTTTCATTTATGGATGGATTTTCTGGGTATAATCAAATAAATATCCGCCCACAGGACCAGTGAAAGACTGCATTTATTTGTCCGTGGGGCACATTTTCATATCGCAAGCTACCTTTTGGTTTAAAGAACGCAGGGGCAACATTTCAGAGGGCAATGAATTATGCCTTCCATGACATCAAAAACATCATTCAACCATATCTCGACGATCTTCCGGCTCATTCGCGAAAGCGGATCGATCATCTGCAGCATTTGAGAGCGATATTTCTACGTTGCCAACACTACAAGATATGACTCAATCCACACAAATGTGTGTTTTGTGTCAGTTTTGGTCATTTACTTGGCTTTGTGGTCTCAAAGGACGGGATTCGTCTCGACCCATGTAAGGTTTAGGCAATCATTAATTTGCCTCCACCTTCAAATTTGCTTCAGATTCAGAAACTCCAAGGGAAAGCAAACTTTCTAAGGAGGTTCATTCCAAATTACGCTGAACTTGCTAAAGGTTATACTCGTCTATTGAAAAAATAAGTACCCTTCATCTGGGATCAGGTCGCACAAGCTTCCTTTGATGCTTTAAAGGAATCCCTAATAAAAGCATCATTAATGTACGCTCCTGATTATCAAAAAGACTTTAACCTATATCTGGCTGCAGCGGATACAACCATCGCAATGGTTTTAGTTCAAGAAGACAATGGAATTGAACATCCTATATATTATTTGAGTAGAAACTTAAATGATACAGAAAGCAAGTATTCCTACGTTGAAAAGCTAGCTCTTGCAGCTGTTCAAGCGATATAGAGATTTCGACACTATGTCCTCTTTCGAAAAACTACCATTCTATCAGATTGCAACCCCATGACTTATATATTGTCGCAACAGTTGCTGGGGGGGAAATATTCAAAATGGATAGCAATTCTACAAGAGTTTGATCTGGAATTTATAAAATCCAAATCAAAGAAATCCCTGGTTTTCGCGGAGTTACTATGCAATCTCCCATCGTCGTTCAACGATGCAACATCAGAAGAAGCAATCGTGGATGAATCTTTGTTTCTAATATCTTCAAGCAATCCATGGTATGGAGACATAATGATCTATCTCCAAGCCCAAACATATAGGTCTAATACCTCCCGCTCGAAACAACGACGCATTCAATACCAAGCAAAAGACTACATGATCGTCAGTGACACACTTTACCATCGTGGTGTCGATACAATTCTGAGGAGGTGCCTCACCCACGAGGAGGCCGAAAAAGTCCTGAATGATTACCATTCAGGCGCATGTGGGGGGCATCAATCTGGTTACGCTACGGCGCAAAAGATTTTACGAGCAAGATACTTTTGGCCAACAATGTTCAAAGATTGCATAACCGTAGTCAGAAGTTGCCATGCATGTCAAATCTTTGATCGAAAAACCAGAATACCACCTGCACCTCTACAACCAGTAGTTGTTGTTGGGCTATTTGCCAAATGGGGCATAGATTTCATGACATGTAACCCCACCTCGGCCGTGGGGCATGGGTATATCATAGTCGTAGTAGACTATTTTACCAAATGGGCCAAGGCAATGCCTACATTAAACAACAGCGGCGAAACGGCTGCCCTCTTATTTTTCAATCATGTAGTCTCCAGATTCGACGTTCCACAGGCCATAGTCACAGATCATGGATCACATTTTCACAATCACATGATGGTTGAATTGGCTACAAAATTAGGGCTGTCCCATGACAGTTCTACTCCATATTATCCGCAGGCCAACGGACAAGTTGAGGCAATCAACAAGGTCCTGAAGCAGATGTTTCAAAGGATGATTGTAGTCCATAAAATGAGTTGGCACCTGATCCTGTACTCAGCCTTGTGGGCATACCGGACATCGGTGAGGAATGCGACCAGGTTTACACCCTTTCAACTGGTGTATGGCCTAGAAGCAATCTTACCGGTTCAGTGTGAAATCTCGTCCCTCAAACTCGCGGTCGATCTTCTCCCCGGAACTTCAAAAGAGGAGGCTCGTTTCTTGGAACTAATCCAATTGGATGAAACCCATCATGATGCCGCTTTGGCTAATGAAGCCCATAAGAAATGAGTCAAGACGCAGTTCGACAAGAATGTCAAACCCCATGTCTTCTCAGAAGGTGACCTGGTCTTACTTTACGACCAGGAATCCGATAAATTGGGAGCAAGTAAGTTCAAGTCCTTATGGATGGGCCCTTATATTGTTAAAAGTGTATTAGCAAAAGGAGCCTACGAGTTAGTATATTATGATGGGATTCCACTAGCGCAACCTCGTAACGGGTTGTACCTTAAGCGTTACTATACTTGACTCAAGATAGTGACCCCTATGCTTTTGTTACATTTTTGTTTTCGCTAAGGGTAATTGTTTTGGTTAAGTGATCCGCTTTTACGTTTGTTTCAGATGTCGGACCTATTGGAATCATTTGTTGGATTTGCCGATGGAGCGATTCGTAGTTCGCGGAACCTATCTTCTGCGGCCTGGGCCATCTTCGATCCAAGCGGCAAGTTAGTGAGCTTCAGAGGGGTATGTATTGGTCGGTCAACAAACAATATTGCTGAATACAGCGTGTTGATAGAGCTCCCCTCTGATGCCATTATGCGTGGCATACGCCGACTCGTCATCAGGCTAGACTCACAACTCGTCATCCTACAACTCACTAGTATCTACTCCGCACGGAATCCAGCTATCTATCGCATGTTCCTAAGGGTCAAGATTTTGGAAAGGTAGTTTGATTCTATTCAATATCAGCATATTTCCAGAAACTTAAACACATTAATAGACTCATTGGCAAATTATGTGTTAAATAGACATTTGCAACATTTATAAAAGAAGCATTTCATCAAATATTTGCATCAAGATCACATAACTCAACCAAAATAAAGCTCCAAAAATCAAAAATATATATATAACTATTTATGGTTCATACATAATGTTCTGTAACCAGGACAAAATCGGTCAAATGACCCAAAACTCAAAATGCTGGGGGGCACCCTAGTCTAATGATGGTGGTGATAACAAGTCACCACTTGTACAATCATGCGTAAAAGCCTAGTCCATCGACTCGGCATGCCAGTGGTATGTCGATGCAACCTCAAAGGCAGCTCGTCGGTCCTCACGTCTGGAATATCGAGAGTGAGGCCTTCGATCTGATCCTGCAATGCTGAAAGAGTCTCGGCCACATCAAGGTCGCGAAGGATAGCCCTCCCCACAGCCTCTCCTGCTGGAGCGACAGCTGGTACTCTCAGACGTACTGCTGGCCGAACTGGTCCAATATCTGCATGAGCACATGAGTTTTGATTAGTCCTGATAGAAGAAAGCACAAGAACATTATAAAAAGAAACGATAAACAGAGATATGGTCAAAGAATTTACTGATAGCACCCCACTGCTCACCAGCCGACAATACCAAATCCGGGTCACCCCGGAAATCCATACCGGCATATGGATACTTGGAAAAAACCATCTCCTGGCAGTTGAACCACTCGAAGAAGGTATCAGAAAAGGAAACCTAGGACTAACCAGCATGTCGGGCCTTAAGTTCGACCCATCTCTACATCTGTGGCTCAGTCGGTGGAGGTAAGCCAAGTGAAATATACTGCGGCTGCATCAGTGGGATCTCTTCCAAGGCGAAAGCGGTCAAAATAGAACCATAGCCGAAGTTCTTGGATTTTCCGCTTTTTACCTTGGTCAGTTGTTCTTTCATCATAGGGAGTATTGCGTCACACCAGTTGACCACCTTTGGTTCAAGGCATTCCAAGGCGTACAGTATATAAGACCTGTTAGCCATGTGAAGAGCCGCACTACCAGCCAGTCTAGCAAAAGTGAACAGAATGGTCCTCAAGGACCAATCATTGACATCTCAAATGTTGATCTTGCCATCCCTACTCGGCTGAGATCCCTCTCTGCAATACCGGCGAATATAATCTCTCACAGATTCGCCCCCACGGGCGGAACCTGATAATGAAAGAGGGGCACCACGCCTCGATAAACCGGTCAAAAAATAGATGTCCACGACAGTCAAGGGGATAGATTTGCCTCTGATCTGAAACACCTGGTTGGTAGGATCCCATGCATCGAGAAGATATTGCAACAAGTTGATTTGTTGCCTCATGCTAGAGATGCGGAAAAACTTGAACAGGCCACAGTTCCGCAGTGCAGTTACCGTAACTGGATCATGTAAAGCAACCATGTCCTCTTCTTCATGCTCATGTTCTCACCATGTAACAACCATTTTTCTCCGATGAATCTCTGCAAAACAAGCAAGAGAAGAGTCAGGGTCCTGATTTGGCAAAAAACAGGCAAAAATTCCATGAGAAAATAGTGCAAAAATTTCCCTTCTCGCGCCCATCGCACCCCCAGCAGTGTACTGGGTGAGATGCATACTAACTGGCCAATAGCCAAGCCAGTATGCATCGCACCTTTCGATATAGGAAGGGTGCGATGGAGCCAGGGTGAATTTTTCAAACCCCAGAGGCTCAGAAAAACAGGGAAACATGCACAGAATTCAAAAAGGAAGGAATGCAACTGAAGAGCTCAGGTTTAGCTCCTACCTGGTCCAGACGGCGCCGAGAATCATCCATAGAATCTCCTGGAATCAGCTGGTGAAAATCAAGGGGGAAAAGCACCTCCAGAGCTCCAACAAACCAAAGTTCAAATGAAATGGTAAAATGAGGGGTAAAAACCACTTTTAAATTACTTTTCACGTAATTCGAGTAAAATATTAGTGTTTTAGCTCAATTTTTAAAACATATATTGTTAATTTCTAATTGGTTTGATGAAGCAATTGAACAGGCAGTACGACCTTTGAAGGAACAAAGTGGTTAGCAGTGAAATTAAATTGATGACCATTATCACGAGCAGTTTTTATGCAAAGTTCAAGCTCGTTAAAAATTAAACCTTAGCAATGAGCAAACGTTCCCCCAGAGTTTAAGCTCATTAAAAAATGAACCAATTTCCGGTAAATAACCATTTTGAATGCATTATCATCAGCTTTTGAGCCCTGGTCATGTTCTTACCATCACCTCCACTCTGTTTTAGCCAATCATTCACCTCCATTTGATTGTTTACCCCTTTCGAGGAACAGCTGCGAAGAGTGATCCTGTTAGCCATCCTTGTGACACTGTCGTGATTGGAAAATTCCAAACCTTACCTAGAATTAGCTGCTACCTGAAATTATCACTCGTTACTCAAAAAACGAGTCTCCTTTAAGCTCTTTTCATCTGACTCGTAAAATATGAAAATATTGCCGAGAAATTGGCCTCTCCATCTCGTTAAAGCTACCGAAAGTGCTATCCCTCCTCTAGATTTTAATCTTTTTGGACCTGAGGGATTATTACACAAAAAGATCGAGTGCTTGTTTTGTTCGGCTCGTTAAAATTACCGAAAATTCATCCCTTTCGTATTATTTTATACTTTTTCGAACTTAAGGGATTATATGACAAAAAAGGATTATTGGAGTTTCCTTTATGTCCCTTTCAGACTCTCTAAAATTGAAAAGGACCGATTTATCTTCATCGTTAAACTCGTTAAAACCGAATAGCGACAAACTTGTCCATACATACAAGAACGAGTTTCACTGTCGCTAGGCTCGTTAAAACATAGCGACAGGTTTACCCGAAGGGAAAATTATAGAACAAGCATATGTTATCCTCCTCAAGCTTGACAAAAATAAAGAGGTACTGGTCAGCAATGACTGGGGAAAATTGGGAAGAAAACTTGAAGAAACTTTATTGGTAGAAATTCGCTCTTGAACATGACACTTTCACTCCACGTCTGAGTTGGGTTGGGTTATTCCGTTCACTGGTCATATCACCATTGGTCCATCACACCATCCATATTTGGGGTTAACGCTACCAATCCATGTCAGTGTCACCGTTATGTTCAAGAGAAGTCGCTCAGAGAATTCATCTGTGTCTCGTCCGCTGCAATACATTCATGCTCCATTCTTTCATGACTGCCACCCTGAACCCTGTATCAGCAGATCGTTTTCGCCTCCAAAAATCATTTACTCCATTCTGTGTCGTAGATGTGGGATTCATTAAGGCCTTCCTACGACGGGTCACTTCTTGTCGACATCAGCTCAATATCCAAGAAGTTGACTTAGGAACAACCCTTTCAGTACCTTGAAGCTTGCATGCCTCAATGGAAAGTTTCTCACTTCTAGCGACAGGTTTACATCAATGACCTTCGACCGAAAGATTTTGCATGGTGTTCGACACCAAGTCCTTTTTCACACCACACGAATTGTACTATAGTACCTTGAGGGTCATCATCATTATCGGTGATTCCTCTCGCGCTTGTTAACAGCTTACATCATTGGCTGGTAATCAGGCGATGTCTTTCCATGTTTGACTCCAGAAAATCTTTCACATGGATCGACTTGTACTCCGAGTGAAGATTGGACGAGTTTGAAGACCTCGGATCTAGTTTCATCCATCCGGACTGCGATATATTCAGGAAAATAAAGACATCAAATGTACATTGTTGCTGCACAGATGATCATCTGAATCAAAGGATGATGACCCTATCAGAATCATCAGTCTGCCGCACAAACAGTTGTCTGTCTTATGTACATGAAAATGAATTTATAAAGCTGAGCATGGGAATGCCCGCCTCAGCTAGATCATGAAAAATATTATGAAGATAATGTATTGCATTGTATCTTATTATAGGTCGCCTTCCAGCTCGGAAAAAACTTCGGACCCTCATGATAAAGCATTTCACCCGACATCAAAAGATTAACAACCTCATGTTTTAGGGGGCAACTGTTATAGACATTTTTGGGCACTGCAACCCCAATCATACATGTACATAAACAAAGGGCTCCTAAGTCCCTAAAAGTGTTGTTCCACACCCTAAAAGAACAAGGTCAGCTGATTACATCATCTCCCAAAAGTTCTCCACAGGAAACTGCTCAGAACTGGTCAAAACTGGACCATACAGGTTGCTCAGTGCTAAGGGTGCGATGCATCCCACCTGCCCAGTGTAAAAGGTGTGATGCATACTGAAAATCCCTTCTGTAGGGTGCGATGGGCGAGAGTGGACAAATGGCAGAGACAGTTTGCGAGGTGGATGATCATAGAATCTTCCATAAACTTCTCCTATGACACTTGCCTCTCTGAATTCGCCCAGGGATGAGTAGGAGATCATCAATCTCCAAGTGGAATCAAGAACTATCAGAGAGAGGACACTAATCAAAATCCCAGAAGCTGACTCACCCCACTGCAATCATCTATATATGGATCCCTCATCCCAGAGATCCAGAGGCTGGAATTTTGTATCTTGTAAGGAAGTGTTGTTGGTTTCTTGGTGGAATATCATGGTGTTTGGTGATCTAAGCTTTTCATGAGGTGAAAGAAGGGCTTTCATGCTGGAGGATGATGCTAGGTCAGAACAATTGGTTGTAATACTCTTTTCTATTCTTGATATTAATAAAGCTATTCAAGTTTTCCTCCACATTCTTGTATGTTTGATGATATATGCATTTGTGTGGTCAATATATATCTGGTCCTATATTGTTTATGATTGTATATCTCTATTCTTCGATAGTATTATGCTGCTTTGATTCCACAGGTGCTCTTTGAAGCTGGGTAGACGAAGGAGAAGTAGAAAGGATCTGTTAGAAGGGAGAGGAACCGAGCAAGGAACCAAGCGTAAGACTGAGGTTGGTGTCCTTCATTCCCCTCTTATCTACCTCTCATAAATGAAAACGAAAGTAGTTTTAGTTTGTTTGTTTCTAAGATAGTTACCAGTCTTAGTGGGACTAGCAGCTCCGAGTGGACACTAGATTTCCCGATAACACATAGGAAGACCTGTCACCATATTTTCTTTACACAAAGTTTGAATGGAGAAATAGTTTAAGTGACCAAATCGCTCATGCCAAAGTTTGTTCACTTCATCATTATGAGCAACAAATACCTAGGGAAGAGTTGATGAACCAAAGTTGTTAAACTTATACAACCTTGTAGAATGATCGGCAATGCTAGTAGCTAAAACCTATCTAGGATCTCTTAGGTCTTTAATTACAACATCATGAGGTGAAAATTCAATGATTTTACCTTCACCTGAATGAGTTATCTGATATACAGATAGAAGGTTGTAGGATAAGGTTGGAACACATAATACATCATTATATTGAACATTGTCTAGATGAATAGATCCAGTCCCTACAACACTAAGAGATCTATCATCACCAACATATATATTTTTGGTGTTACAATCATTTAAAGAAGAAAACATGGCTTTGTTTTTGGCCATGTGATAAAAAGCTCCAGAATCAATGAGCCACACATGAGAATGAAAAGAAGAAGATACATTTAGTGCATAACCAGACCGAGATGCTTGACAACCACATGCAGAAAGTGTGATTCCTAAAGATGAAGTTGAAGTTGAAGAATGCTCCATATGGATGTTATGCTTCTTCATTGCTACTTCCAAGGCTTCCATCTTCTTAAAGAATTTGCATTCTAAGTGGCCATCTTGATTACAAAAGTTGCAATGTCTATCAGTGTTCTTCCCTTTGTTTTTATTTGCCTTATCATTTTGTTGAATTGATTTTTCATTTTGAAACGGAAATTGCTTAGGACCCTTGTTTGGTTTAGGGCCATTCTTTTTAGGATACTGCTTCTTAGGATTCTTTGAATTTGGTTATTGTTGGGTGGCTAAGGCTTTCTTTAAAGAGTTTCCAAGATTAAGAAGACCAAGATGTAAGAGTTTTTCGTGTTCTCTTATTAAATAATCACAAAAGGCATCAAAAGAGGGGGACTTGTAGTCTTGTCCTTGAGAAATGAAGGCTTCTCTAGTAGAATGGAAGGTGGAAACAAACACAGAGTAGGCTAGTCCCAACTTAGTAAGAATGGAATAGATAAAGCTACCATCTTCTTTCTTAACCCTAACACCTTCAAAAAGAAGTCTAAGGGTCTTGAACTTGAACAAAAAATCTTCAACATAAGAAAAATTATTGGGGTCGAACATAAGCAACTCATTTTCGAGTTGATGGGCTCTAATTTCATTTTTAATTCTAAAAACTTTAGTGAGTTGTTTCATTGCTTCATTAGGGGTATCGAGTTCTACGATATGAAATCTAAGGTCTGGAGAAATAGACATCCCTATTAACCCACATGTTTGATCTTGCCTATTTTCCCATTTGGCTGCCTTATCTTCATCTTTAGGTTTAGTTTCTTGGTCTGAGGCTATTATGTAAAGACCTTTACTTCTAAGTAAATCCACAATATAGGACCCCCATTGGAAGTAGTTGGTACTATCAAGAATAACTTGGCATGGACTTTCCATTTTAACAGAAACTAAAGCTGTAGATGTTGAAACTAAGTGTTCCAATGGAAATATCTCGAAAAGTTGGCTGACTTATTTTCAAGGTTTCATGTGTAGGGGGCACCTATCTACTAATAATTTTTCTTGGCAAAGATCTTAAGGAATAGTAGGTGCCTCAAAATTTGAAGACTTGGGATCCTCCTTGGTTGGAGTACCCATCTTCAAATACAAAAGAAGCTCATTCCCACCTTGCACCAAGTTTCACCTCCAATCCTTTGAAGATTTCTCCAAGATATTTCCTTCTTTTCTTGCACATAAAATTCTCTTCAATATCTCGTGGTTTGATTTTGAAGGTTTTCATTGCTAAATCTAGTATTTGAAGGTTAAATTAGCTGTTGTCCTAACACCAATAAAATCAGCTATGAAAAAGTTAAGTTACCTTGGCTTTTCCTTAGTTGCATAGTGTAGAAATTGGTACTATCAAGAATAACTTGGCATGGACTTTCCATTTTAACAGAAACTAAAGCTGTAGATGTTGAAACTAAGTGTTCCAATGGAAATATCTCGAAAAATTAGGCCGATTGAAAAAAACGGCTCTGAAAACAGCTTCCAGATGAAGAAGTTATGGCTTTTTGAAGAAAAGTTGTTGAAGATACTGACGATGTACGTGAATGTGCAGAAGTGAATGATAATGTTATATTTAAAAAAAATCCCCCCCTTTCCAAACTTAATCTAATTAGCTCACTTTAAAAAAGATTTTATGTGCCACACTTTTATAAACAAGTGAAAGTCACTTTTACAATGGTACTTTATGAGCTACTCACTAAATTGTAACTTAAATAAAAGATAAAGAGACTTTAGAATTATAAGTGACTCACTTTTTATAATGGGTGAGAACCAGTGATCAAATTTGAAATGTTGGTCTTAATTTTATTTGGAAGAGCATATATTTATCTAACCTTTTAAAGATGAAAAGCTATAAAAAAAATTATACTGCTATGAACAAGTGTATATTAAATAAACTCTTTATAAAAAAAATGCCAAAATGAAATGGTGTCCTTCTAAATCTTTAAAATTTAAAAAGTGGCTACATTAAAACACTATAAAATCTCAATAGAATTTAGTAAACAGGCAAACATTTTTCTCAAATTCTATTAACAAAAAGGTAAACATATGTTTCTCTATTCATTATATAATCTTCAAAAGCATTTGAGTTTACATCATTTAAAATATAAATCTATTTGCACAATGGAAAAAGTTTTTTTAGTTTTCATTTGTTTCTAATTTATACTATATGTTTTGTTCAGCTTGAAACAATTTAAAGCAAACCAAAAAAACAAATATATACCTTCAACAACCAAGGGAATTGAACTTTTCTCTTAACATTGCTCGATCAAAGACCACTATCAATAGGCTTTCATCTCCATTTAAAACTTCAAGCTCTGTAAATTCAAAATTTTATGTAATTAAAAGGAAAGTTTTCTATATCTAATAGGGAAATATTGTAATATGTAATACACATCAGTAGTGTTGTTGTTGTATGGCTTGGTTGGTTGTTTTTGTTTGTTTAAGAATGATTTTAAAATTTGGGCCTTACAATGAATTCAAGTTTGGTTGTTGTCTTTTTCTAATAATGCGGTTTCTTTTTGTTGATGTCTTGTTCAAATAATATGATTTCTTTCCATTAACAATGTCGTTTAATTTTTCTATGATTTCAACATCTCCTTAAAAACCCTTGATAGCAGCAGCTACATGGACACCCACACACAACTTATTTCCTAGATGCCGAATGGAGAGAATGAAAAGGGAGACACAATAGTAGTTGTATGGATAGTTATTGGCATTCTATATCTTTCGGGAAGACCAATCGGAAAAAGAAAATTAAGTTGTAGCCATGTAGGCAGACCAATCTTCGGTTGTGTGGTTATTAATAGAGCCTTGGAGTTTCATTTTAACCATTCTCTCCGGTTCAAAACTCTACATAATTTTATGGGAAGCACACTTATTATTTCTCAATTTTTTTTAGTATTAATCTGTATGTTTTCAAAAACTAGAGACTTAATAAAGAAAAAGGCATTTTAAGATAAGAGAATATATATGGGTTTTAATTAAAGTTTGATTTTACAAATGCTAGGCTTAATAGTAAGCTTGATTATAGTATGTTCAAATGGTAGAAATGTTAGGCTTTTGTAAGCATTTATCATCTAAAAATAGAAAAGAGATGGTAGTAGTTATTTACAAGAATATAAAAAACGTCGAATCACTAAGCACAGTTATTGCCATCTAATGGAGTAATCTCATAATTGAAAAATCTTGTCTAAATGGTTGTCAAATTTGAACAATCTTGTCTAAATGGTTGGTTGACAAGAAAGAAAGAAAAATTTGCAAATTAGGAAAGAAAATAAAGATACAACAGAAATTGTGGTTATGATGTAAACATGTCAATATTATCACTTTAATCTATTTTTAAACAGGATAAAATTACATCTTTAACTAATTTATTTCATTTATTACTATAAAACAAGAATTTAGATTAATAAAAAGATTACTCTATCTATATACCGATGTTGGCTAAAAATAAACACTAAAGAAAGAACCCTATCGGTCTTATTATGATATCTCAAGATTTCCATGTTGAACATCAGAGTTTCAAAGTAATGATGTCTTCATGGAAAATGTAAGGAACCCTATCAACCTTATTATACTATCTCAAGATATCTATGTGGAACGTCAAAGTAATGTCATGAATATGTCCTCATAAAGGTAGGATGGAAGATGTTTTCATAGCAGTAGGATGATCGATACTCGAATATATTCGGCATCCTCGAAGATGTACTAGATGGAAGTAGTTATTTACAAGATGAAAAGAAAAGGTTTGTGAATCAGTAAGCGTAGTTATCACTATTTAATGGGGTAATCTCATAATTGAACAATCTTGTGTTAATGGTGGGTTGACAAGAAAGAATAAAATTTTACAAATTAAGGAAGGAAAATAAAGATACCACAGAAAATGTAGTATGTGGTTATGACGTAAAAATATCAATATTGTCACTTTAATCTATTTTTAAGTGCGGGACAAGTATGAAAATTATCATTTTAAATGTTGAACTGCATACCTATTGATGGCCATTGATTGGGACCGTGAAATCGCTTTCCTTTATCGACGCCTCAAAATCTTCATAAATCCCCTTCCAATCCCCTGGAAAAACGAATATATGAAAAAATATGAAGTGAAATACTTCAATGGATTGATTTTTCAGAGTTGAGTAGAGCAAGATGTAATTACAAGTAGAAGTAAATATAAGGAGACACAAATCCACATCAAACCTTCGGGTTGAATGGAACGATTAAGAGATTCTTCTTTATATGGAGTGTAACCTTGATGGTTCTCATTCCACAGCAATTTCATCGTTCCCTCCTCAGGAAGGGAAAAAAGTCATCGACTTTGCTCAAAGACTTAGTCCAAAAAATATTCATCAATAACATGATGGACGATCTAAAAAAAATCCACATGACTATATAAATATCAATAAACCATTCCATACATAATAATTTTAATAAGTTCCACCTAAATCAATGAACTGAATGAAAGGCTAGGGAAATGAAAGTTGAAAATTAAAACTGAGAGTTAAAAATACCTTGCAAACTTGTGTTGCACTCGCTGTAAGGTTGGGATTGGAAAAATCCATACACGAAAGATTCACAAGCTCAGAATAATCTACCTCAATCATCATTAATTCTGTCTTTTGTCATTTGTTTCTTCTAAATCTTTGATACCTTCAAAATATGCCCTGTTCATGGATACCAATACATAACTACTTCTCCTCAGCTATCAATGAATGCTAAAAGAAACCTTTGTTATCAATGAATGTGAACATAAACCTCATATCATGATTGTTAACTCTATTAGTGCTTCCATTATGATTGATGGCCTGGGAAGGGATGAACAACCACCATTACGTCCCATTGCACTCTATTGAGTGTTGCCAGAACCTCCTGCAGGATTTAGAGTGTTACATCTATTAGAGAACTGAAATTTTTTTAAATGTCCTAAGAACAAGCAACCCTTCATAGGGAATTTTATAAATTATTTAAATTTTAAAAAAACCTGTAAAAATCAAAATTTAAATTTCTTTTGACTAGTAAATTTCGCTGAGCACTTCTATGATGTGCTAGAGGGCTTCAGAAGGGCTATGATGTGTTCAAATTTGAACACTGCCCAAGACCTCTATTCTCATAAAGTAACTTTGGACCAAGTGAGCTAGTTTAAAAGGTTAGTAATTTTTGGAAAAGAGGGGGGGGGGGGGTTGGGGTGGTTAGTCACTAAAGCTTTGGGGTGCGTGTTTACTTGAAAAATCTCTTTTTGCCTACAAAACAAAAAACCACACAACCCAACACGGACATGCAAAAAAAACCAAACCTTATGGCTTGAAGTTAGCTTTCGCCGAAAACTAAATATATTCCTTATTGTTTCTGATTTTCTAAGATCACACTAAGGCGCGGCATAAAAGAGCATATGCATGAGAAAAATCCTTCATTTATGTTTCTGATTTGCCCAGATCACACAGAGTTGCAAGGCAAATAGCATACACAGAAATGAAAGGTATAGATCCAGTAATAAAAAATAGAGAGGTAAATAAACCAAAATAAGCAGGGAGATGAATAACTAGAACTGCAAATAAAGATTGTATACCTCCAGATCTTAAAAATGAGGTAGCTATGGCTACCAGAAACCTTTTCGCGTGAAACGAAAGGAGTTCCTCACTGGAACAGATGCTCCTAACACAATAGAGCATTCATCTCGGCCCGAAAGCAGTAAGAAATAGTAGATCTAGGAAACTACAGTCGGATACAAGTTCTTAACAACCTAATCCTCAATATAAATAACCTTCCGTATGTATGTATTGCAACTTGGAGTTATTATTTCGTTTTATCCTTTGGACACATCATATTTCATTTAACAGGTGTTTTTCCCATAAATATTACATTGGTGCAAAATATTTTCTTGCTCGGTAATATGTTAACGCGGGAAGCTTAACTTGGGTAAGGTTGGAACTTATGACATATTTTATTTTTTTAGACCTCTTTACACCATGGTCTGACTCACTTATGACAGGAATAACTACATTCCAAGTGTTGTTTTTGGCGTCCACCATGAACAGAGAATTTTAATTTAAGGAAATGCCTTCCTGCAATGCATTTCTCCGGCATGTTCAAGTAAACAATAGGGTTAATTTTTGGGATTCTACCAATGATTTCTGTTTTCTCGTGGAAATTATTTTATTTATTGCATAACACTAATCACTCTTTTGTTTTCTTTCATGGTTTAAGGGAGCAGCCGACCAGTTATCTTAAGGGAGCAACCAACAAGTTTTATTCTCAATTAAAGGGTTTACGCTTCATAAATCGCCATAATTTTTCTTTGCTATAATATCCAAGTTTGTAAAATAAATAACTTCCCTCCCTTTACATATAAACGGCTTGTAACTGCTTCTCTTTACCATGGGATTTATGTTTCATAATAGATCACTCATTAAACTGAAAATTAGAAGAAAAAAAATCCACAAAATTATAAAATCTCGTTTTATTATGGGAATTATGACTTATCATAAATCACTCATTAAATTGGAAATTAGAAAAAATATTTCCACAAAATTAGAAAATTATTTTTGAATTTATTAGAATATAGAAATATTAAGGGTTTTCTTGAAACTTTTGGTTAAAATTGCAAAACATAGCAAAATAATGCAAAGTCAATGCACTTTGACCAAGAGGTGAATGCTATAGTCCCTATAGGCTTGAACTAATAAAATCAAGATGTTCAACAATGGTTTGGATGATCCTAGGTCTACAAGATCTTAATAAGTTTTGGGTTCTTTTAGGATGGAAAAAGTTAATTTATTAGTCTACAAAAATATTATAAGAAAATCTTGTGACTTAAAATCCAAGGCCTCTTTTAGATGTATCAAAGAGTAAGATACACATTTGTCAGAAGTGTTCACGATTTTCATTCTTTTCCTTTTAGTTTCTTTCATGACATCCTCAAACAATGGAGGATCAACCAAGCCTTGCAGATCACCACATAGCCATCTTCCAAACCCCTTAATACCTAAAGTTGCTCCTATTGTGACACCCAATACAATGTACACTATTTCTATAAAAAAAATGTCACGATGGTGAGTAAGTCCAGCTGGCTCTCACTCCAACCAAGATAGCATTAAGAAAAAAGGCAGAGGAGTAAACCAAAATTCCACTCTCAAATCTATAATGGCTACCCCTGTCGTAAAGATACGGCTGAATTTTATGATTTATACGTTGTTTGTTATCAAATGCTTCCAAAATTCATCGAGCAGAACACTACCAATTCCCCATTTCACCCAAACCATGCCTTGCGGAGCACCATATAGCTATCTTCCAAACCCCTTAATACCTCAAGTTTCTCCTATTGCAACGCCCAATACAATGTACACTATTTCCAAAACTATAGCAGCCCAAAACAAATGCCTCATTTTGTCACCAATTCTCCCAGTCCCTCTAATTCTCTTTGAAAGAAAAAAAATATAAGCAATCCATGAGAAAAGCAATATTGATGGTTGCCATTAACACAGCAACTCTATTTTTAGAGAGTGACATGGAGTGTATATCATACCATTGGTGGTGATGGCCCCCTTCAAATGTAACAAGCAGTGCCCAAGTAATAGAGCAAAACAAATTGACATTGCCCACTATTAACGATAAGGTCCTCATGCTTAAAATAGATGATGTAAAGGTCAGTACCTGGAAAACATGGGTGTAATCCCCATTAGACTTTACCAAAGCTTGCACTAGAAACATATTTGCAGAAAATGTCGTGCCTTTAGTGTCAAGAAGATATTCTCTTACTGCCCTTCTAGCTACCAAAGCGTTGGAGAAGCCATCCACTCTTAAACACCCAATTAGCACAACGTTGATTACTAATTCTGCGAATCTTGGAAATACTACAGTGATGCCTTTGTATCTATCTATTGCTAAGCATCCTCCTTTCTAATCCATGTAATTTTGCAGGGCATCAGAAGCCGTTACTATGACTCGATCAACAGACCTGACTTCTGGATCTTCAACCTCAAATATCTGATCAGCAGTTTTGTCCATTGATCATTGTCTGTTGGATGTGTTGGAATGCAGATGCAGCTAGGCAACAAGGGACTTATGCCAAAGAAATCCAGAAAAATATTGAGTGTTTCACAGACCGCAGTTGGGCATTCCACCATGGAGTCTCCCTCTCTCAATCTCTGGCCCTCCAAGTGCAACAAACCCTCGTTGCAGCCATGACGTCCATTTTTCAGGCATTGCAAAGACGGAAGCAGCTACAGGGAATCAGATAATCGCTTTAGAATTCCAGGCATCCATGAGCGAGAATGATTGTGATATCTTCCACTCTCCAGAATACAATGCAATTGCATGTAATTTTGGAGTCACTGGTTGAAGTTGTCACTCTGTGTTCACTGCATTCATAGGTCTTTACAGTGACTACTGCAAATTCTAGATGAATGCATTGCAGTATGATGGAATACAAATTATGGGTTTTGTAGATATATTTCATGAAATGCCTCATGGAAGAATTGGGCATGCGATTTGACAACATTACAATAGAAGCATTTTGATATTCCCCTCTACATGTGCTCAGTACTCCAAACCCATTTATGTCCTCCAACTTTGGTCGAGTGCCAACAACATCTCTGGCATTGACGTCTACATCAAGTTTTCTTCCCAAAAAACATGTAATGAAAATAGACAAATTGGTTACGCAGGTGATTACTAAATCAGGAAGAGTGCCAGAACTTGTTAACTTTTCGTTGATCTCTTGTTGTACTAAAGCAACATGAGATAGCCATCCCAACCATATAATCAACAATTGCATTATGTAGAGAATTCATTGCTAGTCTGCCAACACAACCATTTCAAAACACTTAGCACCACAATTTCAAGACACACCACGTTTTCCCCACTTGTGTGAACAAAGAGTAGTATTCTCCAGGTCTCTGCCCAATACATAATGTTGTCTACAAAAAAAGTCTACTCAATACAGAGTGTGTCTACACATCTTTTATAGGGCACGTTTATTTCCATTGCTTGGTTTTAAAAATTATTTCTATGGGTTAAAATAATTTTCTTCATTTCTCTTTCTATTTTCCACTTCAATCAGAGAATAAGAAGATAAACTATGGATTTAATGAAATATAATGGGTTTCTGGATAGAGTGAAAGCCTCGTTTTAGAAATTGGATCAGGAAAATGCTGGCTGTGAGGTTGGCTGCAGAGGCTGCTTTGAGGTTGGCTGCAGAGGCTAAGGAAATCACCGGGAGAGCTGGAAGGAGTTAGCTACATAGTTACCAAATTTAAATTTGATTATGTAAAATTTTAACTATCTAAAATTTTAATAGGTAAAATTCAAAGAAGATGTATTTACAAAAATAAATAAAATTAAATATGAGTATATTTTTCAAACTTTTTAGGAATTTGAAATAAATAGAATTATATTTATTTTTTTGGTCAAGTAAGAGTGGAACCTTCTATTAACCGTAAAAGTGTAATACCTATGATACACGTCTTTGCCAGTGCAAAGACAAGCCCGTTGCTGGTTTACCATTAACAGAGTTAACAATAACTCACGAGGTTACAATATCTCACAGGGTTACATCAACACTTCAGCGAAAGACTAAGGATCCCCATCAGTCGAGATACAAGTTTCTTTCTTTCCACCGGTTTCTCATATAAGCTGCGAAGACTATCGGACTACAAAAAATACCAAAATCGCACCAATCAATCTTCTTCGGTCCGCTCCCCAAACCCGAATTTGACCTCGCAATCCCCACCATGGAAACGAACTTCCCATCCGACGGTCCACAAAGCCAACAATCAAAAGAGTTGCTCAAAGAATCGACACCGTTGATCATAGACTAGTTAATCCAACGGTTCACCATGATTTCAGCCCGAACACTAGCCCGATGGATAACAAAAATCCGGACCCGAAAAAGTTTAGATCATCTCAATCTATGGAATTTCGGGTCCATCCAAGTGGTTAAAGGTCGAGCTCTTTCCGGCCCGAAATCCATTGGATGACTGAGGCCAACGATCTTGCGGACTGCGACCATTCAACTGGTGAACCGGTTATGCACTGTCCAACGAGACCTCCGGACATCAAAAAAACTAAATTATTCTCCGGTCCACTCCCCCAAGCCCATCCTAAACTCTCAATCCCCACCGTCTAAAAAACTTCCCATCCGACGATCAACAGATCCTCCGACCCAAAGAGTTGCTCGGAGAACCAGCACCGTCAATCAAACCCTGTTTAATCCAACGGTCAACCAAGATTTCGGCCTGAATATTAGCACGATGGATATCCAAATTCTGGACCAGAAAAAGATTAGAGCTCCTCAATCTATAGGATTTCCGGTCTGTCCAAGTCGTTAACATTCTATCTCTTTCTGGCCCAAAATCCGTTGGATGACTAAGGCCAAAAGAACCTGCAAACTGCAACCATTCAACTGATGTACGGGTTAAGCAGCATTTTACTCCTGCAGTTGTTCTAAGCACCATTCGTCCATCATGTCAATCCATCATTCCAGTTCATTCTAGATGATTTCCTGTGTTCCTGATCCACCCATGATTAGACTAAAATTCATCCTTCATTTCTGAGACCCTCCTGAAGCAGCTCATCATGAACAACCCACGACCTCTATTCCACCAGGATCTATATAACCGCTTCCCTTCTTCGATCTTCTTTCCCTTGAGTTTGAACGATTGGGAGAGACCATAGCCCAAGGCTCTCCTCTCTTCTCGCCTTTCACTAGCCTTCCTCCTTCTCTCTGCTGAAGGTCTGGAAGTGTTCCATATATTTGGCAGCCTGATAGAGACAATCATCACACAGTTTATCTGGGGGTATCGACTCCCAAACGTGTTGAGTACCACTTTCCTTACTAGTCACTCCTTCATTCGCAAGACGATCAGCCAACATATTTTCTTTTCTTTTCACATGGACAAAGTTGACTATTCCTATGGTTTGCAGGTGGGTGTGAATACGGTGAAAGACCTACGACAACCTCCAATGTTTCGACACTTTTTCCAGTGTCGTTCCATTGCACATTTTCTTGGTTGCTTTAATAATCAATTCCGAGTCTGCTTCAATGATGACATTGTGTGAGTTTAAATCCACCAGGATTTCCAGGCATTGCTTCAAGGCCATGAGTTTCGCCATGTTATTAGTGGCCTTCCTCAAATGACTGTAAAAGATCTCCTTTATGTGTCCCTGCTCATCTCTTGTGACACCCCCAAAACCAGCTAAACCCGGGTTGCCCTTGGACGCATCGTCTACATTGACTTTTAAGAAGCCATGTGGAGGAGGCTTCCAAATATCCATACTTGCATTTGTTTGGCTCACACCCTTGTTTATGCCCTGTGGGACTATTGACTGGAGACCCAATTGCAGTAGTATACAGGCTTCCTGGGGCAGAGGAGGATTCTCCAAAAGTTTCCTCAACAAACCTCTAATTGTGTCTTTAAGCTGTCGTAGAATTTGTGCAATTATATGCTGGGGCTTGCTTGTCTTGTTCTTGAAAATCCTGCCATTTCGTTCTTTCCAAACATCCCAGATGACAAATCCTAGAGCCAGAGTCCAGGCTTTATTGACGATTTCATTGCCTGAGAAGTTTTTCCTCCAATTATTCAAAGTGTTGGTAATGTTAAGTCTGTCCTAATCAGTATGCTTGAAAATTGAGGCCACCCAATCCCACAAGGTGGAGGTGAAAGGGAAAAGGTTGAGTAGGTGATTCATCGTCTCCTCTTGTAGGCCACATAGAGGGCATTTGGATGGGCCGAAAAAACCCGTTTTCAGCCGATTCTCCCAAGTTAGTATTTTTTTTTTGTTGAACAAGCCAAATGAACAACTTTATTTTCATCCAGTGAGGGTTCTGCCAAAGGTTCTTCCATACTTGATCAGGGTTTTGTTCATTAAACCCTGTGACTATTCTTTTAGCTTCTTTGAGGTTAAATTTTCCTTCAGTGTTTCTTCCCCATCTTAGTTGGTCAGACAAGGAGGACACCAAAATATTCCTTTGTTCCAAATCCCAAGCCAGAGAATCTGCTTGGGCCTTCAAAGGACTATCTTCATTGTGGCCTAAATCCTTCCAAATTCTCCATTTACCATTGTTCCTTACCTGATCCCAGAATTCACTTACCATAAGTGAACCTTTGTTGTCAATATCATTTTTGAGATTAACTAATTCGTCCTTGAACAAATTGGGTTCCTGTTCCCAGTTATCCTCCCATAATCGTGCCAGGTTCCCGGCTCGGATTTCCTGGAAACTATGTTGCTGGAAAATACCTCTATTCTCCCAAGAAAGATTCAAAATGTGGGAGCCCTTAATGCACCCTGACATTCAGATGTGATCCCTCTCCTGCAATTTTTTTTCATACTTTTGTTTCCAGAGCTTGGCCCAAGGGGTTGTCGATTCCTAGAGCCACCTCCACCAAAGTTTCGCTCCCGAAACTCTACTGAGGGTTTCAGGGTCATGAAGCCCCAAACCACAATGCGACTTGGGTTTGCAGATCTTTTCCCAAGCTACTAAGGCCCATTTCTTTTTCTCTTCCCCTCTACCCCATAGAAAATCCCTTTGGATGCTTCTGATCTATTGCAGAACCCCTTTAGGAACCAGAAGAGCTGAGAACATGAACAAGGGAATCGCCTGCAAGACAGCATGTGTGAGCACAAGGTGTCCTGCCAAATTCAAAGCCCTACATGTCCATTTCCCAATCTTGTCCTGAAGCTTATTCATTATCGGCTCCCACACTCCCTTGCTTAGAGGTTTGTCTATAAGAGGCATTCCCAGGTACTTGGAAGGTAATTGGTCCCTTTGAAACCCAAGAATTTTGGTTATGTTCCTCTGAATGGAAATGTCAGTGTTAAAGAAGAAAACTCTTGATTTTTTGAGGTTTACCTCTATGCCAGCCACCATTGAAAAGTCGTTTAGGATTTGTTTGATCGCTCTGGCTTCCCTGACTGTGGGTATACCCTAGAGCATCATGTCATCCACAAATTGTTGGTGAGTATTTTCCACTCCATCCAGGGTAAGTTTGAGACCCTGGATTCTTCCTTCAGCGTTTTCTATTTTGATTGCTCTGCCTAGCCCTTCCATCATAAGAACAAAGAGGAAGGGAGAGAGCAGATCCCCTTGTCTGAGACCTCTAGAGGGCATGAAGGTTCTTGAAGGAGCACCATTAAGCAAGATGGAAAAACTGGTTGTGGATACTAGTGCCATAACCCATCTTATCCAGTTGTGGTCAAAGCCATAAGCTCTTAGTACAACCCTTATGTAAGACCAGCTTAGCTTATCGTAAGCTTTCGCTAGGTCCAGCTGAATGATCATACTAGCTTGTTTATTTCTTTTGAGAGAGTGTACCACCTCATGAGCTTGGATGATGTTATTGAGAATCTGTCTTCCCTCCACATAGCCTGTTTTCTCCTCTGAGACGAGAGCTGGAAGAAGGGGCTTGAGTCTGTTAGCTATAACTTTGGAAATAATTTTATACACCACATTACATAAAGCTATGGGTCTGAAACCATCCGGAGTCATGGCCTTTTCCCGTTTTGGGCTCAAAGCCATGAAGGAGGCATTAAGAGCCTTCAAAACTGATTTGGATCTTCTTGAGACTTCCACGACCTCAAGGATATCCTTTTTGAATCTTCTCCAACAGGCTTTGAAGAAATCCACATTGAACCCATCCAAGCCTGGAGCTTTGCCATTTTGCATTTCATTGATCACATCACTGACCTCCTCTTCTAACACTGGCCTGTTGAGATTTTGGTTGTCTTCTCTGGTAACCAGCTGAGGGATGCATTTTGTGAAATTACTGATGAACCTGGACCTATCGACTAGAGGCTCCTCTGCTATGTTGAGGAAGTGTTGAACAAGGACAAATTCCATTTCTTTGTGAGAGATGAGCTCTATCCCTTGAGAATCCTTGAGTTTTGTGATTCTGTTGTGTACCCTGTGATCTATGGTAGATTTATGAAAGAACTTTGTGTTTCTTTCTCCCTCTCTAATCCACTGCACCCTCGATTTCTGTCTCCAGAAAATATCCTCTTGCATGCATCTATCTTCCCATTCTTCTGCAGATAATCAGCTAGATTTTTCCACTCCTCAGTCAAACCATCTGTGAAGATCATCTGATTGATCTCCTGGAGTTTTTTCTCAACTTATTTTTTGGCTTTGAAAATATTACCAAACTCCTTTTTGTTCCAATCTTTAAGGTTGGATTTGATGTGTTTAAGTTTTTGTTGGAGCAAGAAGATTTTAGTGCCTTGAATGTTCAGATCCTCCCTCCAACATATGTCAATATTGATGGTGAATTCAAGGTCAGAGAGCCATGCATTTTCAAACCTGAAAGGTCTGTTTCTAAGTGTGCCCAAAAACGTGGCCTCAAGCTGTACAGGCCAATGGTTCGATCCTCCACAGGGAAGGATAGCAACTGATATGGCAAGGCCTGATAGAAAGAGTTCCTCTGAGATGAGAAATCTATCTAGCTTAGAGGCGACTTGAGAAGCCCCTCCCCTCTTATTGTTCCATGTGAAGGTTCCATTGGAGGCTTCAATGTCCACTAACCCCATGTTCATTATGAAATTTTGGAAGGTAGTGGAGTCTCTACCTAGTTGTCTGATACCCCCTTTTTTCTCTATAAGAGATCTGATCATATTGAAATCTCCTACAACAATCCAGGGCACATCAGGGTGTCTCGCTCTTAGCTCCTCAAGGGAGGTGAGAAGCTTGAGCTTGTCTTCTTGCTTTTGAGACCCATAGACGTTTGTGATCATGTAACTCTCTTGATCCCCTATAGGTTGACACACCAATGAAAGATAGTTCTTGGACGCTTCAACATCCAGGATTCCAAATTTCTAGGGATACCAGAGCGTAAGAATCCCCCCCGCCAAGTTGTTTGCTTTGAACTCTAGATACTCTTACTTGATTAACCATTTTTGATGTATTTCTCTAATCTTGTTCATTGAACATTTTGTTTCCTGAATAAAGACCATATCTGGTTTTTCTTCTTTTATTCTACTGTTGAGATTTATTTGTTTCCTTCTACTTCCTAAACCTCTAATGTTCCAGGTTGTAAGCTTCATTAAGAAATATTTGTAAAGGACTAGAGAGATCTCTCATCTTACCTGAGCTAATCATGAGTTTCCCACATTCATTCAGTAGCTCATTCTGTCTTTTTCTTCCTCTCTTCCTACCCAGGTTCTTAGGAGAATGTATCTGTGAGTCCTCCACCGTTTTGACCCCCTTATGCTCCTAGCTTTCATAATTTGTTTTAACTCCAAAGCCCTTCGATTGTGATCTCCAAAAGAAAAGTTGTTGAACCCTATCAAATCCTCCCTTGGCAAGGAATCCACTCCTCTGGTGATACCTTGTTCCAGAAACTTCTCTAGATCTAAATTCTCCCTTTTTAGAATCTCCTGTAGTTCAGGGTCCTCCGTTCCAGCCTCACTTGGGGTCATCTCATGGTCCCTACTTATCTCCATACTGCTTGGCAGATCCTCCTTTTGTTGGCTATTCTCTGTCGTATCTTCCATGCTTGCATCCCTTTCCTTCTCAGTGGGAGTGATCTCTGATCCCTGGTTTGTTCCTTTGTTTTCAACTTCTTCTTCTGGGATCTTGAAACCCTTTTGGCTCGGCTGTTTATCGTCATCAATCTTCTTTTGCTGCCCCTTCCCGCCTTTCCCTTTTCCCCCAACCTTGGTGAACCCCTCAGGATTTTAAATAAAATTATATTTAAAATTTCAAAAAAAAAATATTTTTTTTTTTCTCTCATAAGATTATTTTAGTTTATTTTATTCCCAATATTAACTTTTTGTGTTTATAGATGATTCAAACATAATGAAAAAAAAAATACATCAAATTCATTAGTATTGCAAAGTCAGAATTTAGAAGTAAAATCTAATAACTTGGATAACAAAACCTTAAAATTGAAGTTCAAAAGTATTAGTATTGCAAAGTGATAAAATTTGTAAGTAAAATCTAATAAGATGAATAAAAAAACTTTAAAATTAAAGTTCAATATAAAGAATGAGATATTGGATATTAAAATACCATGAAGTTTATGTCTCAATCACTATTCTTATTCATATAGTTGTTGTAATGGCTAGCTCTTAATGGCTAGTTTACAATGGCTATTTCATAATGGCTAATTCCGGGCATGGATGCTTCTCTATTATTTAAACATTTGTGAAGATTGATTTTTTCACCTTTGTCCCAAGGATGAACCACATTATTTGGTTGGAAACATTGACCAAATCTCAAGAATGTGATTAATCCGAAAGACAATACTATTACAAAAGGGTGTTACTGGTAAAGGTGGACATTTTGAAGAATGTTGCAGATGCATTGACAAAGCCTGTGAGCACTGAGAATTTTTCTTTGTGTAGAGAAGTAATGGGTGTTATCGCCCTGGACCAATGACCGGGCACTCCTATGGTCCACTGTGTGGAAAGAAAACAGCAAGTGGGAGAATGTTGGGTTTGTGTTATATTATTTCCACGGCTAGTTTCATGCGTTGGGTGCAGCGGGGGTTTCACAAGGGGGAACAGTCTACCTTGCCAATGGGTTTGCAGGGGGCGATAGCCCCTTGCATTAATTATGGGGTAGCGCCCTATGATTTTTTTTTTATGCAGACCCAAGGATGGGGAGCAAACCTACTCATGGTTTTGGGTATGATGGTTTTTTCGATGGTATTTTGTAGAATCGGTCAAGGGAACTACAATTATCTTGTAATCGAGGGTTAATGGATTGGGGTTTATGAATGCATAAACATGTATATAATGTATTGTAAAATTGAAAGGAAAATTATTAAAAATCAATCTGGTATTCCTCATTTGGGTTCTCGGAGAAAATAGTTGTGTATATTTTATGTTCTTGCCATTGTATATTTTTTTGTTTTTAAGAATCCTTTTGCTAGTATTTTATGTACAAGGTTAAAACCTACAAATAGATAATGGATCCAGGGCCTCTATATGATGAAGAAATCAAGCCTCTCATGGCTTCTTATCCATCAATTGTCACTAACTCCATCGAGGTCACGACGAATACTTTACCTTCACAGAGCTTAAAGATGTCGATATTTTTGGTTTCTCATGGGACAACCAGATCAAAAGTAAGCAAAATATTTTTTTTTTCTTTTTTCACTGCAAAATTTATCATATACATCCAACTTAAGAATTTATCTACTTGTGTTTTGTCTGTAATTGATTAATAACGATATAAAACTACAATCCTGCAATAAGTTTTGTACATAAATACTAGGTTATTCATAGTGTTTAAACCCTAGATTATGTCCAAATTTCAATGGTTTGAACATTTTAACATGTTTGAATGTGTAAAGAGTGTGGATGTTTTAGCACATTTCGAGATACCCATGGTACAATGATTTTATACTAGAAAATTGTAATATGAACGAAAATATTTTACATACATTACGTGACATTATAAGTACTGTAGGGGGGTTGATACCTATTGTTATATGATTTTAGGACACAATTAAATTTCCAAAAACAATTTTTATATAGCGTATAATATTAAGTTTAATATATATTATAATGAATATATTAGGGTGGAAAAGTTTTAGTATATAATGAGATTTAATATTATTATTCAATCTAATATTAATATTAAAGATTTAATATTAATATTATTAAATTTAATAATTTTGGATTAATATGATATTAAATTTGATATATTATAATATATTAATATATTGGGATATATATTAATTCGAGATATATATAGGAGGGAAGAATAAAGACAAAAAGAGATAGAGGTGGAGAGAGAGGGAGAGAAGGGAAAAGAGAGAAAGGGAGACACATAGTGTTGGCTTGAGGGGGCTTGGACCTAGGTTCAAAGTTAGCTGCGCTAACTAACAAAACCATACACTACCGGCCCTTTCAGCAACAACCCGCTCAGCACAGGCTGTAGCCTCAATCGAGGCAGTATTGGGGGATGCTAGAACCAGGTTTTTGCATCCAGAAGGCTATGTGATGTGGGGATAAGACGTTTCTTCAGTTTAAGGCTTGATCTAACCTTCACGAACCCTTATCCTCAAAATCCCCAAACTTAAAGTAATTTCCAATTAAATAGAGTTATGAGCTTCGCCTAAGGGCCTAATCATGCATAAAATAACATATAACATTAGATCCAAATCTACGTGGTGTAATTAGGACAATCTCATAGATAACTGACATTCAACTAAGAATTAATACATAAAACACATAAGTATATAGTTCAAACACACAATTGTTTTGCATACTCTTTATTATTCCAGATCTTCAATACATATACTTTTCTGACCCTGGGCACACAACTGTAGGGGCCTGTGCACTCAACTGTGGACTTGTCAAGGTCTACACACACACAGCAGCAGGAGCCTCCCCCTTCGTCCGAATACAGAAAATAACAACTCAAACTCTAAGCATCAATTATAACATTGAACTTACTTCCTTAACTTAATTGCTTAATGACTCCTCAATGACTCCCTTTTATATTATTGACATTACATTACCATGGTTCACGAACCATGGGTGGAGCTTAATATAACTCATCCCTTTACAAAATAAGGGGCTTTGAATTGCCTACAAGCCCCTTTGACTCAACAACCTACACTACTCACACTAGGCTCCAAAAAATGCAGAGAATTTACAATATCTTATCAAAATTTGACTTAAGACTTAGCAAAACTTAACCCTTGGGGACCCCATCCCAACAGGCCCCCAACACAAAGATATGAATCATCCCGAGTCACTCCACTGGGATGTCCTCGATGTGTGCTTTGAGTCCACTAAATTCTGACTTCAAGGCGTGAAGTTTTGATGTACACTATGTGGCGACCTTCCAAACCTCTTCAACCAACTTCTCTATAGTTGGTCCGGTGACTGCTAAGCCCATCGTCCTCTACATCTGCTGAAGGGCTTTCAATTTTCCCTCGACATTCTGTGACAATTGGCTTTCTTCGTCAGCCCACGGCCACGTCCATGCTGAAATGATAGAGGCCTTTCAAAGTAACTCATCAATTTGAGTCTGTATGGTTTTCCCTTCTTGGATTCTGGAAAACTGCTGCACAGGTGCTAAGGTTTGTTTTGTCACCCTAATCTCATCAAACTATACTTGCTTCTCACGGATGTCAGCTTTAAGTTTCTGCATATGCGAGTCCTCTTGTAGCAAGGCCCACATTTCCATCGTACTTTCAAAAAATTGGTTGCAGTCTTTAACTCTAGCGGCAAGAACTTTCGTATTGGCTTTGATAGCAACCTCGTACCACTCTCGGACTTCTGGAGGGGT
Organism: Pinus tabuliformis; assembly: GCA_031772625.1. Lineage (NCBI taxonomy): Eukaryota > Viridiplantae > Streptophyta > Pinopsida > Pinales > Pinaceae > Pinus > Pinus tabuliformis. The sequence continues at coordinate 1,442,437,168 of CM062817.1, read as the reverse complement.
GGTAGGTTGCAGCTTCATCTGAAGCTCTGAAATCTGCAGTTGTAGCTCAAACCACACCTTGCCCACCTTGACCTTAGATTCTTTCAAGGTGGCTACCAACCTACGTTATTGCTTCTTCCAGCTACTGACTATGTGCAACGACCTCTTCTCCTTCTTTTAGGGCCTATGCATTTTTCTCGATCATTTGTTGGTTGTTAGCCTTGACTTCACTAATAACCAGTAGTGCTCGTTGCTCCTGGACCCTGAGCTCATCCGATACTCTCTGATGCAACTCATGCAATGACTGAATGGGGAGTGTCGCAAGGTTAAGGCTCAAGTTCTTCATATGAAATAAGCACGCCCTGTCCTCTAAAGTCTCAACATGCAATGATCCCTCTAGAATCTGCACTGTGCAGAGGTCCATGAAAAGCTTTGTTGTTGAGGGTGTCTCGCTCGCTTGCTTCAGGCTCGCTTGACCCATGCTTGCTTGACCCAGGCTCGCTTGAATGCATGTTTGTACCTACAATTCCTTAAGGCCCTGTTGGATCTTCATTAATGCTAATTGGTATTGATCTTCGACATGTACCTGAATATATTCCGTCGTGAATCTGACAACATCCCCAATTTCATCAAAGTCCCCCTCCCTAAGGGCCAGTGGCTCGGGGCTGGTGGACTTGTCTAATTTTTGTTTCTTTCGTAGATCCATTTAACTTTGGATATACCAACGTAGATCCATTTAACTCTAGATCTACCAACGGTCTAGAGGGGTCAAATCTTTTGAGGTGAAAATCTCTTTTAGAGTGAAAGAAATTGATCACTCTCTAGGCTTGGTAGATCTAAGTTAATATCGAGCATTAAGATGGGTCTATGCTAGTTTAATTATTAAGAATTAGGTGCGGAGGAAAATGGATCTACTAAGGGCCTAGAGGGGTCGAATAGTTTGAGGTGAAAATCTCTTTTAGAGTGAAAGAAATTGATCACTCTCTAGGATATACTAAGGGCCTAGAGGGGTCAAATATTTTGAGGTGAAAATCTCTTTTAGAGTGAAAGAAATTGATCACTCTCTGGGATTGGTAAATCCGGGTTAAGATCCAACATTAAGATGGATTTATGCTAGTTTCATTATTACTAATTAGGTGCGGAGGAAAATTGACCTCGTGAGATTTGGAGTTGAGATCCAAAGTTAATATGGATCTAGACTAGTTTAATTATTAATAATTAGTTGTGGAGGAGAATTGACCCAGTGAAATCCAGAGTTAGGATGGATCTAGGCTAGTTTAATTATTAATAATTTATTTGTGGAGGAGAATTGACCCCGTGACCTCCAAATGGCCAAGTTTAAAAAAAACCCTTACCATTTGAACCCTCAAAACTAATTAATAATTATAATAGATAATTTTATTTATTTATTTTATTTTTTAGTAATTATAATTATTAATTTTACTTCTTTATTTTTTTAAATTTCATTTTATTTTTATTTTTAATTTAATTTAACTTCGTCAAAATATTTATATAACATAACAACCTCACAACATCTCTTTGCACTGAGAGGAACTCTACAACACAAGCCCCATAAGGGGCAGAAAAGAAAAATAATAAAAAAATAAAATAAAATAAAATAATGAAATGCCTGAAACAAGCCCTAGAAGGGCAGAAAACCCCCTCTGATCCTTCTTTTGAAGGAGCTGTGGAGCAAAAAAGTACATACCCCCAAAATGACAAAATTAAATGCCTGAAACAAGCCCATGGGATGATTTTTGCCAAGCATTGCAGAGTCACTTTTACCCACTCAGTTATTGCCAGAAATTGATGTGTCATTGGCTCTAGCTTCGCCCACGAACTTGCTTTGAAACCCTTGAATTATGGTATCACTTCATCATATGTCTTCCTTTAAAGTAGCGCTAGGGTTCTTTTTTGTTGGAGGTCCTTCTAATAAGCTTGGACTTTGTTGAAAAGACATTTCATTTTGACATTTTGGGGGTATGTAAGTATGGGAGAGATGTTTTCACGGAACATTACATTTAGAAATAGTAAAATAATAATTTAAATTAACAAATGAAAAATAGTAATAAAAAAAGAAATTAATGTCGACCATAATTACAATACTTCAATTTACACCTTAATCTTACATAACTTTATATCGAGATATAAAATAATGGAAAGTAAAAATATATATATATGAATTATCTTTTATTATGACGAAAAAATTTAATGAGTAAAAAAAAATATAATTTACTTTTTACCACAAGGAATAAATGTAATTTTTTCACATTACAAGAAATAGTGTTATTGATATTACATTATGTGTAATTCATACTACGTTCCAATTTACAAGTTATATTTAAAACAAAAATATGTTTATAAAAAAATACATCACTGTCAACCATAAGTAAATTATTTCAATGTCCATATTAAATAGCATAATTTTATAGATACTTTATATAGGGAAAAATAAAGTAATTTAAATTAAAAAGATTGAGAGAATTCTTATTCCATTAATAATTGCTTTCTAAATCAATGTATGAGAGATATTTGTAATTTTTTCAATGTTTAATATGGATTTGATAGGTAATATTTTAGAAAATATTAATAATAAAAATAATTAAATGTATACATAAGAAAAAAATACGAGGAAGCATATTTTAACATTTTAATATGGAGAATGTGAATTATAAATAAAATATTTCAATGCCAACTACATATATATTATACCAACCTAGAACCATATTAACTCTAGATCTACCAAGTGCCGAGAGAAATCAAATCTATTTTCACTCTAAAAGATGTTTGCATCTCAAGAGATTTGATCCCTCTCGGCCCTTGGTAGATCTAGAATTAAGATCTCTTTTCACTCTAAAATACATTTTCATCTCAAGGGATATTGGTAGATCTAGAGTTAAGATCTCTTTTCACTCTAAAAGATGTTTGCATCTCAAGAGATTTGATCCCTTTCGGCCCTTGGTAGATCAAGAATTAAGATATCTTTTCACTCTAAAAGATGTTTGCATCTCAAGAGATTTGATCCCTCTCAACCCTCGATAGATCCAGAGTTAAGATGGATCTAGGCTTATTCATATTAAGCTTAAAAGTCTATCAACCCAATTAAATAAAAAATTAATAAAATTTACATTTCTAAATTAAAAATTAATCATAGTATATTATTATCCTATTCAATATATTATTATTTTATACAATTATTATAATTAAATATAAAATTAAATTCAAAAAAAAATAAAATTAATGCAACAATAATATACAGGGTATAACTAATTTTGAAGGAAAATCTCCACATTTTCAATTCTCTCAAAATCAAGTTTCAATTGGTTTATTACCACTCAGATATGTTAAACTCAAAAATTGTTCTATAATTTTGTAGATCTACAATTCCTATAGGTATATTCCAAGCAAGGTCGAAATTTCAAATTTAGTTTGGTCATCAAATCTAACAATTTACATTTACAGTAGGGTTTCACTAGTGTAGTGTAAGCTAATCATAAGTGGTGGAAGATTGAAGTGGTTTTTTCGTTTTTGTTGGATGGGCTGCAGCTTATGCTAGCTTAGATGTTGTGGTTTGTGTACTTCGTGATGTTAAGCATTACTTCTTTGTTTCTCAATGGATTGATTTTCTAAGTTTAGTTCGGCTGGTGTACTGCACTTTATTCATATTGTATTGAATTGGGGGGACGGGACATAATCGATTGGGGAATCCTTTCGATGCATGCTTTTGTATTGTGAAAAGGTGGAGAGATTTCTCCAACAACATTTAAATTTTTAATTCCATTTCCCGTTCTCTCTTGTTGTTTCCTAGATTTTGTCCATATTGGGATGGTGGATTACCTTTCACGTCATCTCTAGGGATGTTAAACTGCATTAACTGACGTGGTGTTTCTTCTTCCAAATCCCTTCCATCTACATCAGTCGTGGATCCCATCGGGAGGTGGTTGGAATTTTCTGACAGTCTAGTATTTATCTATTGTACATCTCAAGAATATATTATATTCCTTATACAATCCTCATCGGGATGACATTCCATCTGGGCCTTACCTTCACAGTAATTTTTCTCTAGGGCCTATGCATGGAGTAGGTGGTGGTGGCAAGTATCTCCTCAACACTTTCTCTTTGGCGATGTAGCTTGGCCCACACATGGAACATGGGTTTAATTACCTAGATGTAAATGTGTTCATACACGAGGCCTTTATTCAGGCCACAGTGGCTGTGGAACAGGCCTTTGTTAAAAATGATTATCTGTGGAATCCTGCTGACCCTTTATCTGTGTCTGGACACATGCTAGTGAATCGTACCATGACAGAACTACATGCTACACAACTTGATTCATTCCCTCCACTTGCCCACGCACGGTGCCAATTTTTGAAAAATAATAGAGATAGGGTTATCAAATCAAATAGTGAAACCAAATTTCTGAGTTTTGGTTACGACATGTTTTGGGACCGAGTCACTAGTTTACAGAAGAGGGCACTTGTTGGACGCTGGATTTTTTCTGAGATGCCTAAGAAGGATATGCAAGGATGGGTTGCAATGAAATGGGCTCCTATTCTAGGATACATGCCAAAGGTCAGCATGCTTATGAATTCTTGGTATAACTTTCACTTTATTCACTTGGATGATGTCGAATGGATTCTCAACTCTTCATGGGTGTGGGATAGGAGTTTTTTAAAGTTGCATAAATGGTACATTGGCTTTAACCCCCTCCTTAATACTCTGAGAAATGACATGGTTTGGGTTAAACTGTCGGGTTTTCCACTCGAATTTTGGATGCACCATGCTCTGATAGAGATAGGGAATTTCGCCGAAAAATTTATATATGGACCCGGATGTATGGGAGCTTAGGAAAAACGTGTGGCTTGGGTTCTGGTTGAATTATAGTACTTTGATGGACTCCTTGAAAATATAGATTTTGCATGGGGATCGATTCAGCTTCAACAACATTTGGATTATTGGGGCATTCCTTTCATATGCCTACATTGTCATCACACGGGGCACCTACTGAACCAATGTCCTTGAAGACTTATGGACTATGTTATAGTTTCTCGCAAGGGGGGGGCACAAACGAACGACTCAGGAAACATCTTATCAACATATTTGGCCTTTGCCCAAAGGTATTGAGTTTTTCCCTAATGATCCCACTCTTCATTATGTTTCTTCCTCTTCTCCTAAGAATTTTTCTCCCTCCATATCCCCTTTTCTTTCGTTGGATGATCCTATGGGGAATGATCCCTCTCCTATCCCTGTGGTGTCTTGCTTGTCTCCCTACCCTAAGGATTCGAGGAATGTCCCTACCTCCTTGCAGGCTCCTCCCTCTCACTTTGATCGACCCCTGATGGTAGACCCCTTGCAACAGACCTTCTATTATATTTCCCCTCCGGCATCAGATTGTCTTGTTCCCTCTTCGTCGATGCCCCCTTTAGAACCGACCTCTTCCCCCTCCCATCTAAGCCCTGTTACTCCAAATACTAATTCTTCCCCCCACAATTCTGTGGGTAGCAACATTGATTTCCTCATGTTAAACACCACGATGGCTTTGGAGGCCCTTACCATCCATAAGGCTCGTGATTGACCCATTTCCACTGTCATCATCCTTGGATCTACGTTGAACATCATTTTTCATGACAAGGGGGGAAAAGGTAGTAGATACTTTCAAGGAAGATCGATGGCACACTCTATACATTTTGGCAACTCTATGAGATTGAGAGATGCCCCTATATTTTCTTATCATGAATCTCGAGCCCTTAGAGCACTTACGCCTATAAATGGGCCATCATGATGAACATGCTACCTCTTAACCTTAGTCGCTTGGGATACCATGTGAAGCAATTAAGTCATCATCACCTGATCTTAAGCATCCATCCCATCATCATTCTTGTTCTGAGACCCTTGCGGATTATTCTCATGCTATCTCATACTTTCACTCTATTTTCCCTAATTGGTACATAGTGGGAGGAGCTCTATTGGCATGTCTCATGGATTTGTTTCATTATGGGATCCCAGCTAGAAAATTTTTTGTGCTTTCCATCTCTTTGTTGGTATTCTTTTAACTAGTCACTTTCGTTGAAATCCAAGTCGCATACATTTGCTCAACTTATATGCTCCTTGTAGAGATTGCACTGTTTTTTGGAATCATATGGAGTCATGCAACATCCTTAAGACTGGTGGCCTTATAATTGCGGGTGTCTATAATATTACATTATAGGCATAGTAATGTTGGGATACACACTGTCAACTGGATCCATTTGCTAACTGATTGTACACTCTTTTTTCAGATCATCACCTTGTAGATATTTGTCCTTTCCCTCTTTCTCCCACTTGGAATAATTGTGGGATTGATGAGGAACATATTAGGAAGTGCTTAGATCGATTCCTGGTATATAAGAATCTGGTAGAAGCTCTGGGAAATATGAAATCCTCGGTATACAAAACATATATCTCTTATAATCTTCCCATCATTCTACAATGGCGATGAGAAAACATTCACTTGGGCTTCCATTCAAATTTAATAGGCTATGGTTGGAAGATAAATATTTTAATGAATTGGTCACATCTACATGGGCCTCGGTGGAGTGGGAGTTGGGAACCTCTACCATGCACATGATCACTTAGAAGCTAAATTTATTGAAAATCAGGGTTACAATATGGGAGAGAAAGAAAAAGAAAAATATGATTATGGAATTGCAGCAGATAATCAAGGAAACATCCCATCTTGTCCTGTCCATGGAAAGGACGAATCCTACTCCACATGACCTGGAACGTTTGAAAGCCCTGAAGGGAAGAAAGAATCAAATACTTTAGATTCAGGAAGCCACTTAGAGGCTCAAAAGTAGAGTTATTTGGTTAAGGGAAGGATATCGTAACAATCATTTTTTCATCATTATGCAAACTAGAGAAAGCACATTAATACGATTTGGCATATTGAAAATTCAAATGGGGTGTTGTTGAAAACTACCCCAGAGATCTAAAAAGAGGTCGTATCATATTTTGGGGATTTTTATAAACCCAGGCCAGGTGTGGCTTATATGGACCAATTTTGGGCCTTGGATCTCTACCCTGTTATGTTTGATGAGGCAACCAATGAAATATTATTTCACCCAGTGCAATTGGAAGAAATACTACATGTACTTAAATCTTTTGCTAAAGACAAATGTCCGGGCCCTGATGGCTGGACTGAGTTTTTTATACATTTGCTTGAATGTATGGGATAAAGTCTATTGGAGATTATTGGAGTCTAGAACACATGGACATATTGTCGGAGCTATAAATTGGACTTTCTTAGCTCTGATTCTGATATCTTTCGCTCCACACACATTCCAGGACTCCAGGCTAATCTCTCTCTGCAACATCACATACAAGATGATATCTAAGGTGATCGCGAGAAGAATTACACAATTCCAATCTGTACGCATCTCACGGTAGCAGTTTAGGTTTTTGGACAATCATCTGATACACGATGCCATTGCTATAACAATGGAATTCATCCATACTATACATACCAAAAAAAGGATGTTATTGTTATAAAAGTGGATTTACAGAAGGTCATATGACTGTGTGGACTAGTCCTACATCCAACTCATTCTAATCAAGATTGGTTTACATGTACATAATGTGGAATGGATTATGGTGTTTATTTCCTTTGTTTGTTATGTTGTCTTGATCAATGGATACCCATCAAACTTCTTCAAAGAGGGTAGAGGACTTCAGCATGGATGTTCTCTTTACCCTTTAAACATAGTTACCGATCAAACGAGAAAGTGAACTGGTACCCTTTTTTTGAGGTAGCAAAAAATCACCCGATTTTGAAAAGTGGTGATGCCAAAATACACTTTTTTTAAGCATATTTTTGGCACTTTAAATTTTCTTATGTATCCAGTATGAACATTTTTTTCGATGTTAGTGATTTTCATGTTGATTTTGAAAAGTGTTGATGCAGCATCAACACATTTTTTTAAATGTTAGTGATTTTCATGCTGATTTTGAAAATTGTTGATGCAACATCAACACATTTTTTCAGAGAACTTATTTTTGACACTTTAAAATTTTTTATGTATCAAGTGTGAATAATTTTTTTTTATTTGTTAGTGATTTTCATCTTGATTTCCAAAAGTGTTGATGAGCATCAACCCTTTTTGTTTAGAGGGCTTAGTTTTTACACTTCAAATTTTCTAATGAATTAAGTGTGCGTGATTTTTTTTTAAATGTTGGTGATTTTCATGTTAGTAATAAAACATAAAAAAATAATAATAAAAACATGACAAAAAAAATCAAATACAAAAAATATAAAAAAAACAAAAAACTTATAAAAATGTAAAAAAACATAAAACATAAAAATAAAACATAAAGCATGACAAAAATAAAAATAAAATAAAAACATGTTAGTAATAAAACATAAAAATATATTAAAAAAAAAACACAACAAAAAAAACATAGAACATTTTATAATATATATATATATATATATATATAACATGTTAGTAATAAAACATAATAATAAAAAAAAAAAGCATGACAAAAAGAAACATCAAATACAAAAAATATATATAAACAAGGAAAATATATATATATATATATATATATATATAAACAAGGAAAAAAAAAAACAAAAAATCAAAAAAAATAAATAAATAAATTCGTAAAAATAAAAAAAATTACATAAAAAATTAATGAGAAAAAAAAAAACAAAAAATAAATAAATAAATTTTAAAAAATGATTTTTTTATCAAAAAATATATATAATTTAAAGAAAAACAAAGTGATCCACACAAAAAAAAATCTAAAAATAAATAAAAACCTCATTTAAAAAAAAAATAATAATAATAATTACCAAAAAATATTAAGAAAAAAATTAAATTAAAATAAAAAATAAACAAAATATTTAAATTAAATAAACAAAATAAAAAATAAAATAAAATAAAAATTTAACAATTATTTTTTTTAAATTAAAGTTATAAAAATAAATAAATAACATTTAAAAAATAACAAATTAATTAATTAATTAAATTATAAAAATTTGAAAACAAAATTTAAAAAATAAAAATCAAACAATTAAAAAAATTATATATATATATATATATATATATATATATATATGATGGCGGTGGTGGTGGTTAATGTCCACTGAGACCAAATTGGTCTATCGAACCTATAATTTTCTTAGTTCTTAATTGTCTAGCTTCTCGTCTTTCTTAGCGAGATTGGTGCTGTAGCTTTCTTTTTTTTCTCTACTGTCTTCCAACTTCCTTTATCTTGCATCTCTTTCATCTGTTCTGGTTCTTGGGACATTGGTGTCTTAGCTTCGCAATCTATTGTGTTCGTCCTTCTGAAGATAGTCAGAGAAGAAGTTTGGTCTGGGAGATCTGCTTTGCTGTTAAATGAAGATTTATTTTTTGCAGTATTCGAATCCTCATAACTGTTGATGCTTGAGGGGTTGTCGAGTTCACTTTTTTGCTATTGGGTGGGGCTTTCCCCCTGCCTGTCTTAAGAGTTATTTCTTTCTTGCCCGATTTCTTACGATTCAAAGTTTTCTGGACAGTAATCTTACTTGATGACAGTGTAATGTTCTTTTTGTGATCCTTCCCACCGTGTAGATCTGTGGTGATTCTTTCTAGCAGAATTTTTCTGAGAGGCTTTTGGGCAATTTTTGGCTAGATGGCCTGTCTCAAAGTAGGATCGACATCTGAAGAGGACACTTTCAGAATCGAGTTTCTGGTTCCACACATAGTCTTTACTTGTTAGGTTTATTTCAGTTGGGAATCCGGCGATGAAGTCCATTTCCACACAGATACGTGCATAGGTGGTTCTGGCATATTCCTCTGTTTCTGAGCATCTGCAGTAAAATTTCTCAATTGCATTTCCAATAGCTTTTAGTGAGAAGAAATTCCAGAGATGCAAGGGTAGGTTTGGCAATCTCACCCAAACTAGTGCTAAGGTTATGACTGTTGTTGAGGGATTGAATGATGGGTTCCATGGCTTCATGAATAGGCCTGAGTTTTCCCAAAACCAAGGGCCAAAATCTAGAATGCATTGTCTTCTTTAAAGGTTTTCAAAATCTACTATAAAGAAACCCCTAGCACAGGGGCAGATATTAATTTCATCAGAAATGGCAGGCTTCCATACCTCCGAGATCCAACTGTGGAGAGCTATCAACCGTAGTCAAAAACCATTGAACCAACAGATTATGGCACTTTCATAAAACTTCAAAGCCTCATCGAGTGAGGCCTGGACCACCTGGACAGTGGGAGCTGGGGCTTCACTGATGATATGGGCAAGAGCTTTCCCCCTAGAGGCGGACGGAACTGAGCCAACAACGATCTTCATGAAGTTGGGAGCCATTTGGATCAAGGCCGATCGATGATTCCCAAGCTTATGTATGCCCCTGCGGAAGAATGCGATTTAAGGAAAAAGAGATTTGATTTGCAAAAATTTCTCGTACCCAAGCGCCAAAAGTTTGATTTCTTTCACGGCAAGCAAACGGCAGAGCAGGATCCACCTCCTGCAAATAGTGGGTAGCTGTGGCCACAGTTTCATAAAATAAAATAGAAACCCTACAGATATGAAAACCCGTACACGGTCAACCCAAAGCGCGAGGGTTCGAGTTGCACGCCCTATTCTCACATCGATCTTTAGATAAAACACGTATTTAGAACCCTAGCAGGCACTCGATTTGGAAGACGTGAGGGCTCTAGGTTCGATCTTTGTATATATATATATATATATATATATATATATATATATATATATTTTAATTTTTTTTAATTATATTTAAAATTTAAATTATAAAAAAATTTAAAATAAAAATCATTTAAATTTAAAACTTAAAACTTAAAAATATTTAACTTTAAAAAAAAATTATAAAAATTAAAATACAAAAATAATAATAATAATCAAAACAAACCAAAAAAACTTAAATAAAAATTAAAAATTAAAAATTAAAAAAAATAAATTTTAAAATTTTAAAAATTAAAAATAAACAATTAAAAAAATTAAAATTAAAATAAAAAGAAAAAATTAAAATTAAAAATAAAAATAAAACAATTAAAAAAAATAAAATACAATTACATAATTTCATAAATCCACAATCCCGCCCCCCTCTCCTCTCTCCTCCCCCAATCGGCCCTCATCCCACCCTCAGCCCTCCACCTCCCTCCCCTTCCCTCGGCCCTCCACCACCCTGGCCTCCCTCCCCTCCCCTCTACCCTCCCCCACTCGACTCCCACCCCCAACCCCTCTCGCACCACCCTCCGCTCCGCTCACCCCCCTCCCCTCCCCTTCTAGGCCCCCAACCAGCGGCCAGGAGGAGTATATATTTATAGGGTATGTGTCGATGTTTGTTTAGCAACCCGATCCCATTATGTGCAGTTTGATAGTTGATTTTAAATTTTTCGTTATAATGAATCGAGTCTGCCCCACAATGTGTTAATTTCAAGGTTGGTCTTTAAGTTTTCATTACAATGGGTTGAGCTCACCTACGCTGCGTGTCAATTTGATAGTTAATTTAAAAAAAAAATTTCACAATGTATCAAGTGGTCTTAGGCTAAGATTTCAAAATCGTTATACATATAGCATTTAAAAAAAATTACTCTTGGTATAATAACTCTTTCATTCGGGTGTTCATTTTTAAAGTTTTTTTAATCATAATTTTTTTCCATAATGTCATGGTTAAAATATTTTGAAAATTTAAGATTGTTTTGTGGTCATAATCTTTGGTCTTAATTCCATGGTTGAAAATTTGTCAAGATTTTTAATGTTTTTCTAAGTCATGATATTTTATCTTTAATGTTATGGCTGAAAACAATTATAAATATTTTTTCTTAGCACCATGCTTGAAAATTGTTGGAATTTTAAGGTTTTTCAAAGAAGTGATATTTTAAATTTAATGTCATGCTTAAAAATCATTGGAATTTTAAGCATTTTCAAAGACGCGATATTTTATCATTAATGTCATGCTTGAAAATCATTCGAAATTTAAAGTTTTTTAGAGTCACGATATTTTGTTTTTAACGTCATTACTAAAAATTGTTGAAAATGTACCCTGAAAAAAAAAATGTGTTATTTCGGCATCAACACTTTTCGATTTCAAGGTGTTTTTTGCACCAAAAAAAATGGCTTTTATTGTTTTTTACTGTTATTTTTAAAAAATATTGAAAATTTACTCTGAAAAAAGAAACCTTTATTCCAGCATCAACACTTTTCGATTTCAAGGTGTCTTTTCCTATTTTTTTGGGATTTTTGGCTCAAGTACCCGTTTTGAGGTAATAGTTCCCGTTTGATCGGTAACTATGTTTTTAAGCGAGATTCTTCAGCGTAAATCACAAGATATTTCATTTTTCAACACGTTTCGAATCAACAAGTGTGGTTCATCGTCAGGACAAGTTGAATGGACAGATCCAGCTAAGCATGTTAAATAGATAGAGCAAAAACCCCAACGACTATGACCAAGTAACGGCTATATTTACAACGGCTAGCTTTGACAGGATTAGGGGAATAACCAAAATTTAAATAAAAATTAACTAGGGTGGTTAAATTCTTAAAAGTAAATGGGCCCTTTTTTAAAACACTTATAAATATATCTCAAAAATAATCATAACCTAAAATAATTTACATAACTAGTTAGTTATCAAAGTTGATATATCTAAAAACATAGAGTAACTAATGGTTAATTATAAATATCTAGATATATAAGTCAAAGGGACTATTCCATCCATTAATGAATATTAAAATAATTATAATCAATTTTTATAACTATTATAAAAATTGATTATAATTATTTTAATATTCATTAATGGATGGAATAGTCCCTTTGACTTATATATCTAGATATTTATAATTAACCATTAGTTACTCTATCTTTTTAGATATATCAACTTTGATAACTAACTAGTTATGTAAATTATTTTAGGTTATGATTATTTTTGAGATATATTTATAAGTGTTTTAAAAAAGGGCCCATTTACTTTTAAGAATTTAACCACCCTAGTTAATTTTTATTTAAATTTTGGTTATTTCCCTAATCCTGTCAAATCTAACCGTTGTAAATATAGTCGTTACTTGGTCATAGCCGTTGGGGTTTCTGCTCTATCTATTTAACATGCTTAGCCAGATCTGTTCATTCAACTTGTCCTAACGATGAACCAAACTTGTTGGTTCGAAACGCGTCGACAAATGAAATATCTTGTGATTTACGCCAAAGAATCTCGCTTAAATCTAATATGGATCATAGAAGCCTCAATTAAACAACTATGTTTTTGTTAAATAATGAATCCATACAAGTCAGAATAGTTTTTAGATAGGGGGAATGACCTGTTATAGAGTTTTAGTGAACCCAACGTTTCGGACTACCAAGTGAGTCCATCATCAGGGGATGCATCAATAGATATTCTTCAGATCTTAATGATGTATCCAGGAGCTAGATTTAGGTTATATATATAGGAAATTGAAGAAAAGATGTAAGAAAATAGGTCGGCTAGATTTTCATTTAATTAATTAATTATTATTCTTTATTTAATTTTTTTATTATGATTATTTTATTTTATTTTATTTTATTTTATTTTTTTATTTTTTTTAATTAACGAATTAATAGGTTTATAACTTAATTGATTTTATTATTTACTTACTATCTTTATTAATTTTATTTAAATATATGGTTTAATTAATTTATTAATTTGATTGATTAATTAATTTATTAATTTGATTGATTAATTAATTAATTAATTAATTAAGGGTTGATTAATTAATTAAATTAATTAATTAATCAACCCTTAATTAATTAATTAATCAATCAAATTAATTAATTAATCAATTAAACCATATATTTAAATAAAATTAATAAACATAGTAAGTAAATAATAAAATCAATTAAGTTATAAACCTATTAATTAGTTAATTAAAAAAAATAATAATAATAAGATAAAATTAAAAAAAAAAATTAATTAATTAATTAAATAAAGAATAATAATTAATTAATTAAAGAAATGAAAATCTAGCTGACCTATTTTCTTACATATTTTCTTCAATTTCCTATATATATAACCTAAATCTAGCTCCTTGATACATCATTAAGATCTGAAGAATATCTATTGACGCATCCCCTGATGATGGACTCACTTGGTAGTCCGAAACGTTGGGTTCACTAAAACTCTATAACAGGTCATTCCTCCTATCTAAAAACTATGTTTTTACTCTTAATTATTGTTATGGATGGTCTTAGCTTGAAGATTAGGGAGGCACAGTCTCAAGATATTTTCTGAGGTCTCTATTTATCTCCTCATTCGATTATCACTCATTTGTTCTTTTTTGATGATATCCTTACCTTTGGAATGGTTTTTAGAGATCAATGGTCTGCTCTTCACTATATTTTTTACGTTATGGTGCAACCTTTGGACTGATTTCTAATGGAAACAAATCTATTCTTGTCTTTGCTAATGGTGACATGTGTGATATAGAGATCATTGCAAGTATATTTGAAGTGATTTCTGCTCCCCTTATTGAAGGTTTACCCTACTTGGGATTTATACTAAAGCCTAATAACTGCAAGAATTCATATTGCTACTCGATACTAGACAAATATAAAAAAGAGACTGAATTCATGGTCACACAAGTGGCTTTTAGTGAGGGGGCGATACATATTAATGAGGGGGCTTTATATATATCTATATATCGGGAGGAGGTAAATACAAGGAACTACCATTTTTATTGTTTTGGGATGTTTGGAATGAAATGAATCATTGCATTTTTTAAGGAATGTTGATCAATATAATAGAATCTGCCACAAGATAATCTCTTGGATGAAATCTCTTACTGGGCATATTGATTCCATCAAGGATGTATCCTATCATCACTGCATACCTTCAATTCTATTCCACGTAGGTTTCTTCAATTGAGCAGCTCAACATAGACAATGTGGATGCAACACCTGGCTCAAAATAAATGACATGACACACATCAAACTCTCCTGGAATGGTGGCTCAAGTACCAACACCAAGGCATAGACATTGGAATTATGGGGATTGTTATGGTTTGCCAATAGACAATAGGTAAATAATCTTCACATCTATGGTGACTAGAGAACCCTCATTTAGGGTATAACAGGACGTATTGCATATGATCCCGCTCTCTCATCTGGTTGGATTGATCACATTAAGAAGCTCATGGGTACTCTCTCAGGCATCATTATTTGGCATATTTATCGGGAATTCAACATGGTGGTGGACACACTATCTAAAGAAGGTCTTAATGGTGAATTTGGGATAATGAGGTACCGGTTCATAGAGGATAATATCTCCCAAGAGGAGGGTCTAATCCACCTTCCATAGTTTATGAATGTTTCTATGTCTTTCTTTGTCCAATATATATTATGGTTTTTTGGATGACTGATATTATGTTTTTTGCTCCATTCTGGACACATGATTTTTTATCGCCAATCTAGACAGATGTTTTGAATACTTTGCTCATGAACATATATATGTATGTGATATACTCTTATCTACTGACTATATGTACTCGATCCATTTCTCTAATATAAATCTAGTGTTTTTTTCTTCTGAAAAAATTAATCATAATAATGACAGAAAAATTTTGAGTGAACAAATCGCTTTACACTATAAAAAACAATTTCCTATCAAATCCCTTCCCTAGTTCGGGACACTTAAAACAAAAAAAACAT
Organism: Pinus tabuliformis; assembly: GCA_031772625.1. Taxonomy (NCBI): domain Eukaryota; kingdom Viridiplantae; phylum Streptophyta; class Pinopsida; order Pinales; family Pinaceae; genus Pinus; species Pinus tabuliformis. Next base: position 1,442,421,522 of record CM062817.1, on the reverse strand, counting down.
ACTTTGAAATGGCACTAGGATCCAACACATATCCCAACTACATGCCAAAATTATTGAAATTATTAACTTTCATAAATATATTCCACCTTCTCTGTTGTTCATTCAGCTAGATGATCAACTAAGAAATGTATGTCACCCTATGGATAGTTATCAATTAATTTTCATAAATACGTTCCACCTACTCTGTTGTTCATTCAGCGAGATGATCAACTAAGAAATGGCCGTCACCCTCTGGGCAGTTAACAAACTTATTTTTAGTTCTGGTCACATCCTTGAAAGGAAAATAGGCCATTTATCAATTTTCTTTAAGGCACTTTGTTTTTCAGTGTTAATAAAGTTTTAGGAAAGTCATATATGTTTTTTGAATTTTTCTAAGAATATTTTCAAGTTAATTTTGTTTAAAATCTAGAAGAAATTTGTTAGAATCGCAAGTTATAGTCTAAGTTGTGTAATATGTATAATCGAAGTAATTTTGAGAATTTTCAACGTCATAAATTTGTTAGGATATTCTGACACATAGGAAGTAGTTAAGTATAACTTGGTCTAGTATAGAGTTAGGTAAAGTGTGTTTCTTTACTATGTACTTTTTGTAACTTACAATCTGACAGTCATGATATGTATTGATCCGATGGTTCATTCTCTCCTCGATATTACCGACACTTGATCCATGGCTTAACACCCGATTGGTCCATGATCTCTATTTAAAGAGCATGGAGGGTCATTTGTGGGGTAACCCTTCATGAGAGAAGCTTATGTAAATTTTCATTCTTTATTAATAAATTGCCTGAAGTGGCTGCGTTGGCTCAGGCCGTGGACTGTTTCCCTCTTTGAGGGTTTTAACCACGTCAACAATACTGGTGTATTGATATGTGATCTATTTGTGAGCAGTGTCCTTTGGTGTTATGTCTGAGGAACTTACCCTGTAAATTCCTACATGGTATCAGAGCTATTTGAGGGCCACATCCATTGGTGATCCAAATCTGAAGCCGATAGAACTGCATCCGACTGCCGTTTCCTAGATCTACTATTTCTGACTGCTTTCGGGCCGAGAGGACTACTCTATTGTGTTAGGAGCATCTGTTCCAATGAGGAACCCCTTTCGTTTCACGCGAAAAGGTTTCTGGTAGCCCTAGCTACGTCATTTTTAAGATCTGGAGGTATACAGTGTTTATTTGCAGTTTCTAGTTATTTTCTCTCTGTTTATTTCGGTTTATTTAGCTCTTTGTTTTTTATTACCAGATCTATACCTTTCATTTCTACGTATGCTCTTTGCCCTGCGACTCTGTGCGATCTGGGCAAATCAGAAACAGAGAGGAAGGATTTTTCTCATACATATGCTCTTTTCCGCCGCGCCTTAGTGTGATCTCGGAAAATCAGAAACATTGAGGAAAATATCTAGTTTTCGGCTAAAGCTAACTTCAAGTCGTAAGGTTTGTTTTTTTTGTATGTCCGTATTGGGTTTTGTGTTTTTTGTTTTTGTAGGGAAAAAGAGCTTTCTCAAGTAAGCATGCAGCCCAAAGCTTTAGTGACTAAAAAAAAAAAAACTCCTTCCTCTTTTCCAAAAATTACTAAACTTTTAGTTTAGCTCACTTGGTCCAAAGCTACTTTATGAGAGTAGAGGTCTTGAGTTCAAGTCTTCTTTTTTGTTGAGCTAATTAGAAAAACCCCCTTCCTCTTTTCCAAAAATTACTAAACTTTTAGTTTAGCTCACTTGGTCCAAAGCTACTTTATGAGAGTAGAGATCTTGAGTTCAAGTCTTCTTTTTTGTTGAGCTAATTAGATTAAGTTTGGAAAGGGGGCGGATTTTTTTTTAATATAACATTATCATTCATTTCCGCACATTCCTGCACTTCGTCGGCATCTTCATCAACTTTTCTTCAAAAAGCCATAACTTCTTCATCCGGAAGTCGTTTTCAGAGCCGTTTTTTTTTAACCAGCCTAATTTTTCGAGATCTTTCCATTGGAACACTTAGTTTCAGCATCTATAGCTTCAGTTTCTGTTAAAAATGGAAATTCCATGCCAATTTATTCTTGACAGCACCAACTACTTCCAATGGTGGTCCTACATTATGGATTTACTTAGAAGTAAAGGTCTCTACAGAATAGCCTCGGGCCAAGAAACCAAACCGAAAGATTAAGATAAGGCAACTAAATGGGAAAATAGGCAATATCAAGCACGAGGGTTGATAGGGATGTCTATTTCTCCAGATCTTAGATTCCATATTGCAGAACTTGATACTCCTGATGAAGCAATGAAACAAATCACTAAAGTTTTTGGAATTAAAAATGAACTTAGAGCCCATCAACTCGAAAATGAGTTGCTTACATTGGACCCCAATAACTTTTCTTGCATTGAATATTTTTTGTCCAAGTTCAAGACCCTTAGACTTCTCTTGGAAGGTGTTAAGGTTAAGAAAGAAGATAGTAACCTTATCTATTCCATTCTTACTAAGTTGGGACCAACCTACTCTGTGTTTGTTTCCACCTTCCATTCAACAAGAGAAGCCTTCATTTCTCAAGGACAAGCCTACAAGTCCCCTTCCTTTGATTCCTTTTGTGATTCTTTAATAAGAGAACAAGAAAAACTCTTACACCTTGGTCTTGTTAATCTTGGAAACTCTTCTAAGAAAGCGTTAGCCGCCCAGCAGCAACCAAATTCAAAGAATCCTAAGAAGATGTATCCTAAAAGGAATGGTCTTAAACCAAACAAGGGTCATAAGCAATTTCAGCCTCAAAATGAAAAATCATTTCAACAAAATGATAAGACAAATAAAAACAAAGGGAAGAAGACTGATAGACATTGCCACTTTTGTAATCAAGATGGACACTTAGAGTCCAAATGCTTTAAGAAGATGGAAGCCTTGGAAGCAGCAATGAAGAAGCATAACATCCATTTGGAGCACTCTTCAACTTCAACTTCATCTTCAGGAATAACACTTTCTGCATGTGGTTGTCAAGCATCTCGGTCTGGCTATGCACTAAATGTATCTTCTCCTTCTCATTCTCATGAGTGGCTCATTGATTCTGGAGCTTCTTATCACATGGCCAAAAACAAAGCCATGTTTTCTTCTTTAAATGATTGTAACACCAAAAATATATATGTTGGTGATGATAGATCTCTTAGTGTTGTAGGGACTGGAACTGTTCATATAGACAATGGCCAATTTAATGATGTATTATGTGTTCCAACCTTATCCTGCAACCTTCTATCTGTATATCAAATAACTCATTCAGGTGAAGTTAAAATCGTTGAATTTTCACCTCACAATGTTGTAATTAAGGACCTAAGAGATCCTAGATAGATTTTAGCTACTGGCATTGCTGATGATTCTACAAGGTTGTATAAGTTTCACAACTTTGGGTCATCAAATCTTCCCTCGGTATTTGTTGCTCATAACGATGAAGTGAGCAAACTTTGGCATGAGCGATTTGGTCACTTAAACTATCGCTCCCTTTAGAACCTATGTAAAGAAAATATGGTGACAGGTCTTCCAATGGTATCTTGCAGAGATGGTGTTTGTTCTGGATGTGTACTCGGAAAACATCATCGGGATAGTTTTGAAAAACGTGCCTCTTGGCACGCCTCAGACCCTTTACATCTTGTGCATAGTGATTTATGTGGTCCACTTCCAGTTGTTTCATTCTCTGGCTACAAGTATTTCTTAACTTTCATTGATGATTTCTCTAGACGCACTTGGGTATACTTCTTAAAACTCAAGAGTGAAGTATTTAACATGTTCTTGGCCTTTAAGGCCTTTGTTGAAAAACAATCTGGACATCAAATTCTTAAGCTAAGATCTGATAATGGCGGAGAATATGTTAACAACAAATTCATCAACTTTTGCACTGAGAATGGAATTCAAATGCAACATAATGTTCCATATACTCCACAACAAAATGGTGTAGCTGAAAGGAAGAATCGCACCTTAAAGGAAATGGCTAATTGTATGCTTCAATCTAAAGGACTTAGTCTTAATTTTTGGACAGAAGCAATTAACTATGCAAATTACATAATAAATCGCACTCCTACTAAGGTTTTAAAGAATATCATTCCAGGAGAAGCATGGAGCTCAATTAAACCAGATGTAAGTCACTTTCGTGTTTTTGGAAGTGAAGCATGGGCCCATATTCTAGATGAGAAACATAAAGCTTTAGAACCTAAGAGTGAAAAATGTATTTTTGTTGGATACTCTGAAGATGTCAAAGGATATAGACTTATTCCACTTAAGTCCAAAAATGTTATCATTAGAAGAGATGTAAAGTTTGCTGAAAATATATCGGCCTACGAGCCTAGTTCGGCGGATGTGCCACCTCTCCCTATCTCTTCTACTTTTGAAATTATTTCTTCTTCAGATGATGAAAGCGAGGATGACAATCCTCCCCCACCTTCTCAGGATCCTCCTTCAGCTCCTCAGCTTCCAAAATGGGTTCGTGCTACTTGGGATGCAGTAGGTGATCTTGCCGGTGATCCTACAGATCAGCGACATACACGTTCTCAGTTCGATAGAGCCTCTTCTTTACTGGCTCAAGCTTCAGCGAATTATGATCCTGACACCTTTGCAGAAGCCTCAGGCCATCCAGATTGGGACGCGGCTATGAATGAAGAATATCGTTCAGTATTGGCAAATGATACATGGGATCTTGTTCCTCTACCAAAGGGACGAAAACTTGTTAGATGCAAATGGGTTTACAGAACCAAGTATGGACCAGATGAAAACGTTGATAAACATAAAGCTCGTCTTGTTGCTAAGGGTTTTTCACAAGTTGAAGGCATTGACTATACTGAAACCTTCTCCCCTATTGCCAAAATGAACTCTATCTGCCTTGTTCTTTCCCTTGCTGCCTCTTTCAAATGGGAAGTCCATCAGATGGATGTTAAATCTGCCTTCTTGCATGGGGACTTGCATGAAGAAATCTTTATGGAACAACCTATTGGCTTTATACAAATAGACTCCAGCCTTGTATGTCGGCTTAATAAATCCCTTTATGGTCTCAAACAAGCTCCTCGAGCTTGGTATGCCAAATGGATAGCTTTCTTTTAGAATCTGGCTTTTCTAGGTGTCATTCTGACAATACTGTCTACACCAAGAAAGTGGGCAAGTCTCTTATCATTCTTGTTCTTTATGTTGATGATCTTATCCTCACTGGTAGTGATCCAAACCTTATCAACCATGTGAAGTCCAGCCTTAAAAAGAAGTTTGAAATGACAGACTTAGGACACTTGCATTATTTTCTTGGTCTTCAAGTCTTGCAATCCAAGGAAGGTATTTCCCTTTCCCAGTCCAAGTATGCCTGTGATCTTCTACACCATTTTCACATGGAAGACTGTAAGCTAGCCCCTTCTCCCTTTCAATCTGGAGCCAAACTTTTAGTCACTTGTACTTCCCCTGAAGTTGATGCTACTTTATACCGTAAACTTGTAGGAAAACTTTTGTATCTAACCCATACTCGTCCTGACCTTTCCTTTGTTGTTGGCCTTGTTGCTCGGTTTATGCAAAACCCACATGAAATTCATTGGAAAGTAGCTAAAAGAATACTTCGTTATGTTCGAGGTACAGTTCAGTTTTGGATTCATTACAGTGCCGAAGCATCTCCTCTGTTGGTTGGTTTCACTGATTCCGATTGGGCTGGTGACCCTGATGATCGGAAGTCTACTGCAAGTTATGTGTTCACTCTTGGTTCAGGACCTATTACATTGGCTTGCAAGAAACAAGGTGCCATTTCTCTTTCTTCAGTAGAAGCAGAGTATCGTGGTGCCATAGAAGCTAGTAAGGAAGCCTTGTGGCTTCGTCAGATCCTGTCATAGGTTGGCTTTCAGCAGCAGCATCCGACTACACTTTGGTGTGATAATCAAAGTGCCATTCAACTATGCAAAGATCCAGTCCAACATCAGCGCAGCAAACACATTGAACTGCACATGCACTTCATTAGAAAGCTCATTCATGACCATGTTCTTGAAGTGCAATATTGTTCAACAGATGATCAAGTTGCAGACATCTTTACAAAGGCTCTCATTGAGGCGAAGTTTACTAAACTTCGATTTATGGTTGGAGTTCAGGAAGTTGTCACTAAGGGGGGATAGGTTCTAGTGCCTCCTTCCTTCTCCTATTGTGTCATATTTGTACATCCTTCAATCCTATCCCAAGTTGTTCTTAAGGGGGGATGTTAGGATATTCTGACACATAGGAAGTAGTTAAGTATAACTTGGGCTAGTATAGAGTTAGGTAAAGTGTGTTTCTTTACTATGTACTTTTTGTAACTTACAATCCGACGGTCACGATATGTAGTGATCCGACGGTTCATTCTCTCCTCGGTATTACCGACACTTGATCCGTGGCTTAACACTCGATTGGTCCATGATCTCTATTTAAAGAGCATGGAGGGTCATTTGTGGGGTAACCCTTCATGAGAGAAGCTTATGTAAATTTTCATTCTTTATTAATAAATTGCCTGAAGTGGCCGCGTTGGCTCAGGCCGTGGACTGTTTCCCTCTTTGAGGGTTTTAACCACGTCAACAATACTGGTGTATTGATCTATGATCTGTTTGTGAGTGGTGTCCTTTGGTGTTCTGTCCGAGGAACTTACCCTGTAAATTCCTACAATTCATTTATGAAAAAAAAACATTTTATACAACTAAATATTACAATTTTACACCATTGTAATATCAAATTTTGGTAAAAGAAAAGTCAAAACCTCAAATAGTTAGATTGTGTAACATGTGTGAGTATAAATATTGACACACCCACTTGGGATAGCATATTTGTGACTAATTTAGTATGTATTGATGCACACATAGGGGCAAAATATCAGTGATTATCTGTGGTTGTATTCTAGTTATTTTACATTTTATTTTAATATAATATTTTTTTCTTATTAATATCTCTAGAAATTTTGAAGGGATTTGTTTATGATAGGTTTGAACTGCAAAATCGGTATAATCCATATATTTTAAGGGTTTTTCATAACATTAAATCCATTTATATATTTAAAAACATGTTTTAAATAACAACAAACCACAATTTTGCCTACTACACACTCACCTATAAATAATTGAGTCAATTCCTACTACACACTCAGCGGAATACAACATATATATTTGTGAGTAATCTAGTTGATATGTATTCATATTAAACACCATGAAATAAGTTAGTTATTAACTTCCTTTAATTTCACTTTGTTTATTAAATCAAAGAAATAATATAGTATTCAATAGAAGAAGAAGAAAAAGATAATAAGGCATTAAATAGTTTAATGTATAATATTCAGTGTATAATGTTTAATTGTGTTTATAGACCACCTAAATTTAATAAGGTTGACTATATCATAGTAAAAATTTACCAAATGAAAAATTTAGAGTGAAATTTTATATTAATCCATGAATATCATTAAAAAAAAATAAGGTTATACTTTATTTGTAAGTAATTGACTCAATGCCTACACACTTACTTTATTACAAGATGAACTTAATATATATTCATCTTTTTTTTGTGTGTGTAAGCTTGGTAGATCTTTTTCTATTACTATTTTCTAAACATAAGTATAACTTTAATAAAAATTACAGGTGGCCTCAACCTGCCTGCAGGAAACCGGGTCTGTTGGCCACCTGTGTGCATTAAATTTTCTTTTTTTTTTTTTTTGTGTAAGCTTGGTAAATCTTTTTCTATTACTATTTTCTAAACATAAGTATAACTTTAATAAAAATTACAGGTGGCCTCAACCTGCCCACAGGAAACCGAGTCTATTGGCCACCTGTGTGCATTAAATGTTGTCCGGAGTTTGAAACGAGTTTTCATGACCATTCTACATTGGTAGTTTTATCTACTATAAAATTCAACTTAAAACCGTAAATGCTAGCCAACACATAAACACAATTCTATTTGAAGACCTTCTTCATTCATTTGATGAGTCCACCGAGGCTGGGGCTTTCGCGCTAGATCCCGGGATTTCACTTCACTTCATGTCCTGTATGCTCTGTTCAATCTTGTTCACTGTGAGATTGTTTCGGTACAATTGCATCTGGACAACAACAATCTCCCTATGCAAATCCTTCATACTAGGCTTAGTTGGTATGGCCTCCTCCTGTTCCTCTTGTTCCTTATAGAATGTCATTGCTGTGGCCAGGATATTCTTCATTATCCAATACTGTTGAATTGTTTGTCGGAACAACATTTGATGGCCTTTGGTGTTCTCGGGGCCTTTAACTATGGTTTCCCATTCTTCTGCCTCTATTTCTTGATTTACTATACTGTCATTGAGCTCCCTCTCCCACTCGGATATTTGTGCTTTCACCTCCGGCGATGTGCCAATGATCCGGATTTAAACAGGAACGCAACAAATTACAGAGATAACCATATACACAAAGATGCAGCGGAAATAATACTTCATTTCATTAATGGAAAATACTGAAATATGCTTACAACCAGAAATGGAAATAAACCAGCTAGGGCGATGGTAGCTTATCTCTGAGAAGAGATGTGATGGCTACATGCCTCTGAACTGTGTTACAATGAGGCTCGAAGGCCTATTTATTGTTGAGAAACAATGGAAAACCCTTAACATTCCAAAACCTAACCCTAGGAGATGAAACGCCAAACTGTGGGTCCCGTTTGGGGGTAAATTGGTACATCAACTTCCCGGGGTCGTAACTTTGGCATATGATCTCCGTTTGACGCGTACAATAGCTCGTTAGAAAGATCTATCCGAGTACTACCACTTTGGGAGGCAACATGGGTCCATGGACCCATGTTGCCCCAGATTCCCAAAAAAACGTCGTTTAGGGCCTCAAAACGGCTCCGGAAGTTCAGGACTCGAAAAACTGCTAAAAATAGTAAACTGTGCTACAATTAAGGAAACTGAAAATGCTGAGAAAGACAATGGTGGGGGTCCAGGTGGACTTGGCAGGTGGCCACCAATATCCACCTGGATCATTCCTCCCCCCTTAGGAAGCAATGGTCCCCATTGCGTTGAGCTCCTCCATGAGATGAGGAAACTTCTGCTGCACTTGTTCCCTGGTGAGCCACTTGCCCTGCTGAAGGAGTTGGCCTGCTTTGACAACTCGATACAGTTGGATATTCTGTTGGCGAGTGTTCTTGATCTGTGTGTCCATGATCCGATCAGTTGCAGCTTGTTCCATGCAATCTGGATTTAATTCTGTTGGTTTGAGTTGTTCTGCAATGTCGGATGTGTCTAGCAATGGTGGAAAGTATGGCCGAAGGCGGTCCACATTGAACACTGGGTGCAGGCCAAGGAATGGAGGAATGTTGAGCTCAAATGCATTGTCTCCCATAGCCTTAGTAATGGTGTAAGGACCATATCGGAGTGGTCTCAATTTCCGATAGGCTCCAGTAAGGCGTTCCTTTTGCAAATGCAACCAGACTTTGTCGCCCACCTGAAACTTGTGTGGCACCCGGTGTTGATCATGTCGCTGCTTGTACTTGGAATTTGATTTCTCAAGAATGTCATGGACCTGTTGGCGAATATGTTGGATGCGCTCAATGAAGCTGGTGGCCTTATCTGTTTCGGACTGGACATGAGCTGAATTCATGTGAGTAGCTGCAAGGGGCATGGCCACATCAATGGGGCATAGTGGCTGGAATCCCAAACCCACCTGAAAAGGGCTATGGCCAGTGGAGCTGTGAAGAGCTCGGTTATAGCTGTGCTGAACATAGGGGAGGCTCTCGTCCCATGTGCGTGGATGCTTTGAGTTATACATGCGCAGAATGTGCACAATCATCCTGTTGACAACCTCTGTCTGGCCATCAGTTTGAGGATGGAAGGCTGTGGACTTCGTGAGTTTGGTGTCCAGCATTGACCAGAGACTAAACCAAAATGTGCTGAGAAACCGACTGTCCCGATCTGAGATGATAGACTGTGGGATCCCAAAGTGCACCCACACTCGTTCAAAGAAGAGTTTAGCAGTGGCTTCTGCTGTGATATTCTTCTTCCAGGCCATCATAATGGCCATCTTCGAGAACCTGTCGACGACCACAAAAACACAGTCATTTCCATGCTTAGTGGAAGGAAGGCCTGACATGTAATCCATGGAGATGGATTCCCAAGGTCGACTAGGGGTAGGCAACGGGGTATAGAGGCCGTGCTTCTTAATGGTCGGTTTGGCAATGGCACAGGCAGTACATGATCGGATGTACTTCCCAACATCCTGTCGAAGATTCGGCCAATAGAAATAATTTTGCAGTACTGCCATTGTTTTCTCGACCCCGAAATGCCCAGCAGCCCGACTGTAGTGTGCTTCCCAAATCATCTTGGCACGCTCGCTTGAAGGAACACAAAGGTGACCGAGGTGGCATAATAGGGCGTCCTGGAGGTGAAAATCTGCAACATGCCGACCCTCCAAGAGTGTCTGGTATGTGTGGCCGAATTCTGGGTCGCTTTTGTAGAGAAGTGGCCAATCAGAAGTCTCGTGCCCACAAGAGTTGAGCACGGTGGTTAGCGCCATGATCGGTGGCCGACTGAGGCAATCTGCAACATTATTAGTGCTGCCCTTTTTATACTTGATATTCAAGTGAAACTGTTGCAGGTATGTAGACCACTTCTGATGGCGATCATTCTGCAATTTCCCTTGGGTCTGTATGAACTGCAGAGGTCGGTGGTCTGTATGGATGACCGTTTCCTTCCCCAAAATGTAATGCTTCCATTGTCGGCAGGCCTGTACAATGGAATACATCTCTTTATCATAAGTGGGGTACTTCCGGACTGTGTCTGAAAGTGTTTCACTGTGATATGCCACTGGATGTCCATGTTGAGTAAGGACTACCCCAATAGCATAGTCAGAGGCATCTGTCTCGACCTCAAATGGTTGTTGTAAATCTGGTAACGCGAGCACTGGTTCCGTGCAGAGGCGATCCTTCAACTCCCTGAATGCCTTCTGTTGAGATTCAGACCAACAGAATTTTGCTTTCGCCCCGCCCTTGGTGACTTGACTCAAGGGCCAAGAAATATGAGAAAACCCCAACACAAACCTGCGGTAGAAGTTGGCAAGACCTAGAAAGCTGCGGAGCTCTGTTAGAGTGGTTGGAGAGGGCCAATCCCGAATGACTTGGATCTTGGCTGGATCGACATGCACCCCCTGTTCATCAATGATGTATCCCAGATACTGAACCTGGGTCATGCCAAAAGTGCATTTCTCCAAATTGGCACATAGCTTGTGTTTCCGCAGTGTTTGGAGAACCTGTCGGATGTGGTGTAGGTGCTCTTCCCAACTCTGGCTGAAGATCAGAATGTCATCCAAGTATACTACTACAAAGGAGTTGGTGAATGGCCGCAAGATGTCATCCATTAGCCTCATGAAGGTTGCAGGAGCATTCGTCAATCCGAAAGGCATGACCAACCATTCGAAGAGGCCCTCCTTGGATTTGAAGGCAGTCTTCCACACATCGGAGGGTTCGATTGGTACCTGGTGATATCCTGACTTCAGATCGATCTTACTGAAATATTTCGCCCCCTTTAGTTGGTCTAGGAGGTCATCAATCCGCGGGATCGGGTACCTATTACGGACAGTGATCTTGTTCAGCGCCCGATAGTCAATACAGAGTCTCCACATCCCATCCTTCTTCTGTACCAACACGATCGGGCTCCCACAGGGCGATGAACTCGGACGGATGTGACCTTTCTGCAGGAGCTCCTGAATCTGCCTCTTGATTTCATTGTTCTCCAGAATGGAGCGCCGATAAATTGGTCCATTGGGTAGCGGCGCACCTGGGGTCAGATCAATGGAGTGCTTGACTTGACAGTGCAGAGGAACCCCTGCCGGGGAGGTGAAGATGTCCTCGTACTCCTCCACAACCTTGTCCATCTGTAGTTGTCGTGCCGAGGGACCCCGTTTGGAGGCCGCGGCCACTGTCTTCTTCTTTCCTTGAGGGCGTATCATCAAGAAAACAAATTTCCTGGTTTTGGAAATGATCTTACTGCATTGTTTTGCAGTAATCAAAGAGATGGCGGCAGGTGGTGCTACCTCTGGTATCCTGAACAACTTATTTCCCAATGTAACAATAACAGCACGAGGCCTTGATTCATACACAGCATGTCGCTTCCACAAGTATGGTTGTCCTAGTAATACATCACAAACTTCAAGGGGAGCAATGTCACACAATACCTCATCCGTGAAGGGCTTGATGTTGTATGGAAGGCGACACTGCTGGCTTACGCGAAGATCTCGTCCTTGGTGAAGCCACCCAATGGTGTATGGTTGTGGATGTGCTGTGGTCGGTAAGCCCAACCGCTTCACGACCTCTGCCGAAATGAGGTTCTTTTGACTCCCGCTATCAACAATGAACTGTATCGGGGAGCCCTTTACCCACATCTGGGAGTGGAAGAGACGCTCCTCCTCCTCTGGATCTTCAGGTTCATTTTTCTGGATCTTTGCGGTAGCAACAGTGGCGCTGGGATCCGCATCAATGATCTGCTTCCCTTTTTCATACCCCTTATCGGGTTCTGACTCAGAGTCGGAACATGCATCTGATTCTGAAACCTTTAGCTCAGCCACCAGTGACTGCTTGGCCCGACACTCACTTGTGTTGTGAGTGGAGCTCTTATGGAACTCGCACCATTTTCCAGTGTCCTTTCTCGGCTTTGCGGCGTTGTTCTTTGCTTGCAACTTCGGCTGGTTGTCTTGGGATGTCCCGCCTTGGCTTTGTCCTTTGTTCTGTGGTTTAGGGGCACCTTTCCCCTGCTTTGGATTCGCAGACCCAAAGTCTCGCTTCTTTTGTTTAAACTTCTGCTCGACCTTGACGGCATATCGGTATGCTACGCCGAGCGAGGGGATGTTTAGGAATTGTATTTCTTCCTGGATGTACTTGTGCAGGCAGCCATGGTATTTGAGTATCAAATGTTGCTCCGAATCCTTGATACCCAACTTTGTGCGAAGGGTATGGAAAAGATTGGTGAACTCCGGCACGTCTTGGTCCCTTCCCTGCCGCAGCGTGGTCCACTTTATGTATTCATCCTCATAGCTTCCGACAGGGTAGTACTGCTCCTTGATGGCATCCCGGAACGAATCCCAGGTGGGTGCGGCTGAAAATAGTGAGCCAGTACTTTCATCCTTCTGCTCGCAGTAGGTTTCCCACCAGTCCTTGACGTGGGGGGCTGCTTTGAGAAGAGCAAAAACAATCTTTTCCCGACTCGAAAATTCATGAACAGAAAAATAACCCTCTAGCAGATTTAACCATTTATCTACGGCATCTGCGTCTATCTGACCCTCGAATATGGGGATTTCAAAATTAACTTGTACCTTAAAGGGTGTGGCGTTTCCAGAGTAGCTGCTGGAAGCCGATGCGTTGCTTCTGGGTAGCCGCTGAAGGATCTGGGCAAAGCTGTCCATCATCGCGTTCCGTTGTCGCTCGAGGGCTTCTTCGAGCAAGATTTTGATGGGATCTCCTGCCCCCTCGTCTTTCTTCTCGTCCGCCATGGGAGGCCGTCGGGATTTGCGAGGCTGGTCTTGCAAAGGTTCAACCAGTTCAAGCCCTAACTCCTTATATCCCGACCTTGTTGGGGACATGCAAAGAAAAACCGAGAAAAAGCAGACCGCTTTGATACCACTGATCCGGATTTAAACAGGAACACAACAAATTACAGAGATAACCATATACACAAAGATGCAGCGGAAATAATACTTCATTTCATTAATGGAAAATACTGAAATATGCTTACAACCAGAAATGGAAATAAACCAGCTAGGGCGATGGTAGCTTATCTCTGAGAAGAGATGTGATGGCTACATGCCTCTGAACTGTGTTACAATGAGGCTCGAAGGCCTATTTATTGTTGAGAAACAATGGAAAACCCTTAACATTCCAAAACCTAACCCTAGGAGATGAAACGCCAAACTGTGGGCCCCGTTTGGGGGTAAATTGGTACATCAACTTCCCGGGGTCGTAACTTTGGCATATGATCTCCGTTTGACGCGTACAATAGCTCATTAGAAAGATCTATCCGAGTACTACCACTTTGGGAGGCAACATCGGTCCATGGACCCATGTTACCCCAGATTCACAAAAAAACGTCGTTTAGGGCCTCAAAACGGCTCCGGAAGTTCAGGACTCGAAAAACTGCTAAAAATAGTAAACTGTGCTACAATTAAGGAAACTGAAAATGCTGAGAAAGACAATGGTGGGGGTCTAGGTGGACTTGGCAGGTGGCCACCAATATCCACCTGGATCAGCCAACCACATATGTATTTATCAGGTTTTGCATATTCTCTTTCCCGATCTTCCTTTCTCTTTTACTTCATCCTCTGCTGGAGGTTGCTTCCAATCCTTTCGACTTTGTTCCTGCCTTGCCTATTCCTCTGTTACCTCTCTTTCCCTCTTCTTTTCCTTGCTTTGCCATCCCGTTCCCCTTCCACCTTAATTTCTTTTTCTCTAGTGGCTCACTTGTTTGGGGCTTCCCTCCTGTTCCTAGCCTGGAGCACTGAAAGAGTTCTGATGCCCTAGGATTCACTACACTCTGGTAGCGATATTACCTAAAGCATAAACCAGTGAAAATTCCTTATTAGTCAAAATTATTTTGAGCATAGTAAACATAGTCTTCTTCGGCCCGAGCTTTTCCAACGACTCCCAGCATGGAGAATTGTAATGGCCCACTTTAATACCCGAATTCCCCCCTTCCTCCTCAAGGAAAAGGAGGCTTATTTCCTCCTCTTCGTTGCATTGGTTCTCTGTTGAATTCTGGCGAAACTCGTTTCCCAATTCCCATAGGGTCTCTCTGTTTCCCCTCCCTACTGAAGTTCCTTCCCTCCCCTGCTTATCCCCACCCGAATGGGTGGGATGAGGCTTTTCAGAATGAAACCTTGTGCAGACATCCCTATTCTGAGTTCCATTAGAGGGGTGGGACCAAGATTTTCTCCTTATTATTCCCCTAACATAGTTGCTACCCCTATTTCTATCTTTGAACCCACGACCTTCAGCCAGGTCTAGGCTCAGTTCGATTTGGCCAGAACACAGCGTTGTTATCGGTTCCAAGAAGGTAATTGATCCCCCGCCTATGACTATAACTCCTTCTATCTCAGGCCACAGACTCCACCAAACTGGAGCTATAGAGTTCATTCTTCCTCCATAGTGATAATCCCCAGGGACGTCCCAGCGGGCCTTAGTCCTGTAGGTCCTTTCTACCTAGAGACCCACTACAGAGTTCCCAAAGCCCTTACCCTGATAACATTCCAGGGATAATCTTTCCAGGTTAACGGGCTAGGTCCCGAAAGGAACAGGTCTCTTCACTTACTGCATCTTGAGTTACCCTATCCATTAACTAGTAATCCTCTATAAAAGTCATTTTTGCCAGGCAGTCTAGAATGGGGGCCGAGATAACATATCAAGGCTTGCCAATGAAACCCAACTGCAACTCGACGTCCTCCAACACTCTTCCACCACCTTTCGCAGCACGTCCCGCCTTTGCCCTTTGCATGCAAATGCCTATTCTGCTAACTGTCTTACCTTTTTGTTTCTCTGTCCAGCTACCTCGCCTGCCATCCAAAGGACACTCCACGTGCCTTCGTCCTCCTTCCGCCACCCTTCCCCTCGTTCATTTTTCTCAGGATGGGATTTCCCTAATGCTACCATAATTGTCTTTCATAACTCCACACTTGCCCCCGGCTACTCTTGTCGTGGGTTTACTCCTTCCGTCTTGCCACTTGCCATCTGCTCTTGTGTGCCCGCTCCTACACTTGACACCGGGTCGTTGTCTTTCACCTCCACCCACATCCACATCTTCCTTTGCCCTATACTACTTGTTGCCCCACTGCCCTGTATTGCCTGCTACCCCACCTGCACTCATGGCCTGACACCGTCCCCTTCCACCTCTACCCTTCGATCCAGCTGGATGTCTGCTCTCACCTCACCCCCCATGCCCTATGGCCCACCTCCCCTACCTTCACTGCTTTGTGCCTACCACACCCCGATCGGGGGAATATATATTCATCTTAAATACTTAGTAAATTATTTATTAATTTATTTTCTTTTCATTTTTTTATTAAATAAAAATAATGTAATATTTTCTGGATAATTTTTACACATTTATGTAATATGAATTTGGGGCATAATGTTTACTATATGATTGTATGCATTGATGTACCACCCAATTTAGATTTGATAAGGTTAATTATTGAGTCTAGAAGCTCATTCTACAACCTAGTATAAGGGGATGTGTAAGTCCTTCCATCCATCCCTTCTTTAAGCCCAGAGGCTCATTCTACAATCCAGTATGACAGGGATGTGTAAGTCCCTCTATGTCCCTTTAAAATTAAAATAAATTATACTAAATAAATAGAAAAATAATACCTGTTGAAACAAAAATAAAAATGAATATGTTGTAAAGTAATTAGAACTAAAAAATGTATGTGAGTAATTTTTAAAAATATTTCAAGACAAGATTTAAATAAACTATTCGAAGATCTATGTTAAGTAATTTATGTTGATATCAATTTTATATATATCTAAATATAGAAAAAAAAAATTGTTAAAATAAAATAATTTAATGTTATATATATTAAAATATTCAATATGAATTATAATAAAATATTTTAATACGAATTAATATTGACATATATTTAAAAATATTTAAATAACTAAAAATATAATTTAAACAAAAAAATACAATTTAAATAATAAAAATTTATATGTTATATTTTTCATTTCAAGGAAATTTAAACGGTAAGTAAATTTAACTTCTCTGGGCTGAAATTAAATATGTACTTAAAATAAATTTATACTAATATCTTAACAAAAATTTAATAATGAAAAAGTATGGATTGAAATTCTATATTAGTCATTAGATATTGTATAACATAGTAGGCATGGGATGAGGCTGATGATGTCCAAATTCATATAACTTTTGGGCATCACATTTCCAGGTGGATCGCACAAGAGATATGACCGTAATTTGTCAAGTGTTCCGAAATTTATGGATGGATTGATGATGGGATATCAATTGATAGCGGGGGGTCGATCCGTGGAATACCCTCACACACAAATAAATGAAGTGTGAAGGCATGTAAATATAGAGGAAGTCGATGTGAAATAATTGAAAGAGAGAGGAGGGTGGGGAGAAATTGAATGAAAGCATCAGAGGAAGAAAAAGATATGTGGTCGTCGTTCGTAATGTGAAAGAAACCTTTGGGAAACCCGATTTCTCCGACTTCCTCGTCAGTTCTACACAGGCTTCCTCCATATATATGATTCAAAAGTTTTCATTCATTTCAATGAAAAATTGAAATGACACATTAATCATTTCAAAATAATCAAAATTATATATCAAAATAAAATAAAACGTTAAATATATTATAGATATATCACAGTGAGTAGAGGAAATATACATACGCGTTAAAAAGTGAAAGTTTTGCACTCACGGAAAAGGCTCAAATTTTCTACTTATCAAGTCAAATCAAAGTACCCGTAACAAATTTTGTATTGGTAAGTTGAACAGTTTAGAATGGAGGCCATGCAGGCGGAGAGTGGGGGGTAAACGGGTTGTGTGATTTTGCTTGAAAAGTTCGAAAATTTGCAGATAGAAGCAATATAGAGTGGATCGAGGCACCAGAGGGTTTTTTTATTACGAGTAATTACTTAAACTTCTCCGTTGTATTTCGAAATGGATACCAAATTGCATTTGACGATTAGGAAGTTCATTTGGTGGGCGTTAGGATGGCTATTTAATAGACAACAACATAATTGTCCAACCGAGCTTTACGTTGAATCATCCTCTGGTTTGCCAATTCACCAAAATCGACATAGATATCTCCCACATCGTAGCCATGACAACCATTTCTGAGACACTGGAGGGATGGAAAGAGGCACAAGAAATTTGATAACTACTCAGGATCTTGGGCATTCTTGCTGTAAGTTGGATTGTGATAGTCTCTATTGTCCAAGACACAACACAATAGTCTGGGTCAATGCATTGGCAATTTTTTGTGTTGACTATTGTAGATGTTAGTGGAAGGCATTAAAGGTGAATTAAATTCAGACGATGTAAACTCGAGAGATCAATAAGTCATTTATTTATTGATTATTCATTAATCCTTTAAACATTTTCATAGAAATAATTTATTAAATCAATATTTCTAAATTATTTGACCATTTCGCCTAGAATTAATTGACCATTTCGCCTAGAATTAATTTAATAAGCTTATTCGTTTAATAATTATTTCTTATTATTTTACCCTTTTTTATTTTTTTTTTCTAGGTTAAGACTAAACTAAGTGCCCACGGGGAATTGAACCAGCGACCTATCGCAAGGAGTGCCTTAACAGCGCACCCATTCACCGTAAATCCAAAGCCCCGTGGGCTATTTTACCCTTTTTTATTAACTAACTCAAACAATCATTATTTTTTGAGGTGAAAGTTATTGATCATTTCTTTGACATTTTCCTCTCACAAATATTAATAAAATATGAAAATTGGTCAAATCATCATTTGGTCCACCAAATATTTTATTATCTTACCTTATCAAATATAACCTAGCATTTTATTATAAATACATTATAAATGGAGAGATTTTTCTCTCCCCATTTCACCATGACCATTATGTGTTATCCATTAAAGCCTCACCATATTCCTTTTTTTTCTTTTCATTTTCTAAATCACACAACTAGTCTTTTTGAGAAAGGGAGCCACTACAACTACAAGAAGGAATCATAGAAGAAAACTCCCTAAGAGGAGGTCATCATGAACCACTTTCAAAGGTCTTCTCCACAGGATATTTAATTAAAAAAAATTCTTTGGGCATGGAAGTCTTGTGATTATTATATGTTTCAAATATAATATTTACTACCTGATTTTCTATTTTTTTATCTCTTCATGTAAATCTCTTTTATAACATATTCATAATTACTTCTTCAAGGGTTTAAACCCCCATAATTGTTGTTAGCCTATTAGCCACTATAGGAAAAAAAAATATTTGCTAACCCTTTCCAAGAAAACCACTAACAACTTGGCCCAGTAGCCTAACATATCTATATATACATAAGCATGTAGTCCTTAATGGGATTCTACCTCACAAGCCTAACAACCACATGTGCAAGTACATTACAATCCAGGGGTTCAATTTTAGGGTACTACAAAAACTATATTGTGTCCATAAAGAAAGAGTTGAAGAATGCCTTTGAGATGATGGATGTGTGGCATCTTCAATACTACTTGGACATTGAAGTAACTCAATATCCAAAGTCTATATTCATCTCCCAAAAGAAGTACATCGGAAAATTGTTAAACAAGTTTGGCATGGCTGAATGCAATCCTCTATCTACTACAATGGAACAAAATTAAAAGTTCACATCAAAAGAAGGAAATGAATTTAAGGATGCAACGAAGTATATATATATAACTTGTGGAAAGTCTTATTTACCTCACCACTCTAGACCAAATATTCCATTTGTTGTTGGGATTCTTTCCAAATTTATGCAAAAGCCTTGTGAAGGACATTGATTTGTTGTAAAAAGAGTTCTGAAGTATTTGTAAGGAACTCAAGACTTTGGACTCAAATATTCACAAGTGAATGACTTTATCTTGATTGTATATTTTGATTTAGTATTTGACATAGACAAAGAGAATGGAGTATCGACTTTAGGATATCTCATGAGTTTTGGATTAGCAATTGTCTCCTTGAGGTGACACAAATAGTTATTTCTAGCAGATTCCACAAGAGAGGAAAAATATGTAGTGGTTGTAGAAGCAACAAAGGATATTGTATGACTCGGAAAAATTCTTGAAGATTTGTAGGAGAAACAACTGAATTATATTCCTCTTCTAGTTGACAATACTTCTACAATCAATTTAGCCAACAGTCCAAATTTCATGATTGAACCAAAGACGTCAACACAAAGTATCATTTGATTCGATACTATGTAGGAGCGAATACAATTCATTTAAGACATTGTTTCTCAAATGAACAAATTGTGAACATCTTCATCAAAACATTTGGAAGAGAAAAGTTTAAAAATGATGAAGGAACCTTGGAAAACGAAACAAAGGTCATTCAGTTGTATACATTGCATTGCGTCTAGAGGCGTTCTACAACCTAGTATGGGAGAGATGTTGTCATGTAACGTTACATTTAAAAGTTATAAAGTGATACTTACATTCACAAGTTAAAAATAGTAATAACCAATAAAATTTGGTGTACGCCATAAATAAAATATTTTAATTTCCACATTAAATTTACATCAACTTCACATAAAGAGATAAAGTAATTGAACAAAACAAAACAAAGAATGAAGGAGATATATACTTTCTTCACTATTTAATATAGAATCAATAGAAAATAATGTTATTGATATTACTTGATGTTTAATTCATTTTATGTTTACAAGAAATATTTTTAAAATATATATTTTAATAACAAAAACATTTTGTGTGAGTCAAAAACAAAATATTTCAAATGTCCTTATTAAAGAAAAATAAAGTAATTTAAGTTTTAAAAATTCTCATATTTACACTGCTTATTAGGAAATGTGAAATTTATTTCATTTTTAAGATAGAATTGATATATAAAAATTTTAAAATTCTAATAATAATAATAATACAAAATAAATTAATAAACATTTTCTAATTCAAATTATGAGGGATATTTGTAATAAATATTCAAATTGTGTAAGCATATAAATATAGAGATAAAGAGTATGTTATTCAAAAGCTGCATAGATCCATTCAATTTATGAAAGGAATCAAATTTTTCGGAATGGAAACCTTTCCTCAACTTTTACAGTCAAAAATAATTTTACGTCTTGAATAATAATTTTACATCTTGATACTCTCAACCTTTAGTAAATAAAAAATTACATATATTCATGATAACTGCAAATCAATAAAAATCCAAAAAACACACGTCTAATAAAATCATGTCATTCAATATTGAAACAATTCAGAGAATATAACTTCAAAACACAATCATTTGGCATTACATATATAAATACTAGAAATGAAGCACACTCCATTGGTTACTCCCAATTTCCTCCCACTATACCTAAAATGGCATTCAGAAAAAACACTAGTGTCGCACTGTTACCGTCCTATATGGATACTTTATGGATACTTTATGTAGAGCACACTCCATTGGCTACCGTCCACTTTCCTCCAAATGCACCTAAAATGGCACTGAGGAAAAACGCACAAGAGTACACGGAAACACTACTCTTAGCCCACTCTATTGTGAACCCGTCCAGTTTCCTCCAAGTGCACCTAAAATGGCACTCAGGAAAAATGCACAAGAGTACACAGAAACGCCACTCCTAGCCCATGTGGAATCATTTTCATGAAACTCTCCCAAAAAAATAGCAGCCAAATCCCCACTTCACCCAAACTATGCCTTGCAGGACAACATACAGCCATCGCCCAAAAGCCGCTATACCCAAAATCCGAAATATAGTACCACTTGCAGCGATGACAATAATTTCCAATAAGATCACTGCCCAAAAGCCCTTCAGCTCTTTCCATCGAAATTTATTCAAATACAAGTAGAAGGAATCTATCCCCAAGCCTATAGACATGGTGGCTATTATTATAAAGAAATAAACTTTCTTAGGAGGCCAGTAATAATTATTAGACAATTGTGCAATCCCTGTGCCGAACCCTATACCGAAACACCACCACAAGGTACAGAGGAGATTGACCCCACCTGACAGAAAAGCCAAAGCTCTGAGACTCGTGATCGGATGCCTGAAGGTGAGCACCTGGCAGATGCCACTACTATTGGTGGCACTGACATGGACAAGAAGTGAGAAAAACATTGGCACAGAACCCATTACCTCTCCCGTCCACAATGTAATCTCTGGCTGCCCTTCTTGCTGTTAGAGCACTGGAAAATCCATCCACTTTGAAAAGCCCAGTCAGTACTGCGTTTATCAACATCTCAAACAATCTGGGCACAATTAAAGCTGTTGTACTGTATTCAATTCTTTGAACAGAAGTACTTGCTCTGGTGCCAACCAAGGAGGCCTCAAGAGTTTCCACTGCAATGTTTCTGGAACCCCTAGATATTTCATCTCGACACTTGAGAAACCTAATCAGTAGCCTCGTCCAGTCATCTTGCACCGGGATGCAAACACATGTAGGCCGTTCTTCGATCAATCTGGCAATTTTGTCCAGCGTTTCAGAGACAGTAGGGCTGGCCAATCGGGATTCGGGCTCAATCATCCTCTCCTCTGCTAATTCATCAATACCAACATTCAGATCTCCCACACCGTAGCCATGGCAACCATTTTTGAGGCACTGGAGGGATGGCAAGAGGCACAGGGAATCCGATAGCTTCTTCAGTATCCCAGGCAATTTTTCATCAAGCTGGATTGTGATAGTCTCTACTGTCCAAAACACAACACAATAGCATGGATCAACACATTGGCAGATTTCTGTGGTGACTGCTGCAGATGTCAGTGGAAGACACTGAAGGAGAATTGAATTTACGTGATGTGAACTGGAGAGATATCTCATGAATTGCTTCATGGAAGAAGTGGGTACCTGTCTACACAGCATCACAACTGAAGCAGCTCTCAGATCGTTATTTGAGGTCAACCCAAAACCATTTAGATCCTCCACTTTCTGAAGTCTGGCACCTCTTAGTGTAGACACAACATCCCTTGCAGCCAACTCAATGTCAAGCCTTCCTCTCACAATTGTAGAGATGAGGATAGCTATGTGGCCTAATGACACAAGCACTGCATCAAAGAAACTCACTGAGCTATTCACGATCTGATCGTAATTTAAGGCAATTTTTGACAATGTAATGGGTAGCCATCCAAACCATGCCAGAAGATTTGCAAACAAAGCATGAATCCACCGAAGACCCATCTGAGATTTTGATAGTAAGTAATTGTTAATGTCCAATGTGTGGTTTCTGGCGGACTGTAAGTAATTGTTAATGTCCAATATGTGGTTTCTGGCGGTCTATAATATGCTGACTATATGCGGATTACTTTTGGAAAATTTAAATAAAACAAGTACTATGTGGATTACTCTTACTTTTGGAAAAATTAAATAAAATAATTACTATACGGATTTTGATGGTGAGTAATTGTTAATGTCCAATATGTGGTTTCTGGCGGACTATAATATGCTGACTATATGCGGACTACTCTTGGAAAAATTAAATAAGATAAGTACTATGCGGATTACTCCCATCTCTGAAATCCCTGAGAAATGGCTGCCATGGTTGTAATCAGGGATTGTTGCATCGGGAGGGGAGAGATAGCCATGGTTGTAATCAAGGGTTGTCGCATTGGGAGGGGATAGATTGCCATGGTTGTAATCAGGGGTTGTCGCATCGGGAGGGGTGAGGGGGTGAGATTGAGAGAGGGTGATTTCAAGATAGAATTTCGGTTGTAGTTTGTTAAATATTTAATTATATTTGTCGAGAATTTATCATGTTGGAAAGGTGAAAGAGATAAAGTATGAATTCACACATAAAATATGAGTTGTTGCTCTTCTATTGATCACACAAAACACAATGCTTACAAAAACTTAGAAAAAAATATATGATCGTTCATCGTAATGTGAAAAAAACTTTTGAGAAACCCGATTTCTCGGACTTCCTCGTCAGTTCTACACAGGCTTCCTCCATATATAAAATTCAAAAGTTTTCATTCATTTCAATGAAAAATTGAAATGACACATTAATCATTTCAAAATAATCAAAATTAAAAAAATATATAATATATCAAAATAAAATAAAACGTTAAATATATTATAAATATATCACAGTGAGTAGAGGAAATATACATACGCGTTAAAAAGTTAAAGTTTTGCACTCACGGAAAAGGCTCAAATTTTCTACTTATCAAGTCAAATCAAAGTACCCGTAACAAATTTTGTATTGGTAAGTTGAACAATTTAGAATGGAGGCTATGCAGGCGGAGAGTGGGGGGTAAACGGGTTGTGTGATTTTGCTTGAAAAGTTCGAAAATTTGCAGATAGAAGCAATATAGAGTGGATCGAGGCACCAGAGGCTTTTTTTATTATGAGTAATTAGTTAAACTTCTCCGTTGTATTTCGAAATGGATACCAAATTGCATTTGACGATTAGGAAGTTCATTGGGTGGGCGTTAGGATGGCTATTCACGGTTTCTGGGCAGCTCAACCGTTAACCGGCTCCGCTAATTTTCCTCATTCAGGATGTTGGGTATTTTTGATGGGGAAAATACCAAAACCATATAAACAGAGATTACAGAGCCAATGCTCTGTTTCATTTCTTCCAGGACCTTTGCACAGCGAAGCTATTAAAAACAAATATGCTCATAACAGCTCATTACACAGCCATAAAACATTTTTCTATTGATTAAAAACAAAAACTGTTACAAACTTCATCCTCTGCGCAGAGAGGGATTCACTAGAGAAACTTTGTCTCCTCATTCCTGGTCTTCCACTGTTGTGGGTATTAAAACAACATTTCTTGCTGCTCCTATGTTTTACAATGGCGAATAAAACCATTACATCCCTGTTTTCTTTAACTTCTCGCACTGCTGTGCGTTCAATACATTTCCATGAACAACCTCTGCTTTTTCAATGGCGGACATAACATTATATCCCTATTCTTAAACTCATCACGCACTGTTGTGCGTTTCATACATATCTATGATATCCCGCACTGCTGTGCGTTCAAAACATTACATACAAAATCCACAAAAAAAATTACAAGGCGCGCAGGCACAACACTACACACATATTGTGAGTAGGCTCCATACGTACCAAAATAATACGCCCCCTCACCGTGCGCAGGTACAATTACTCATAAAAAATGCACCTTACCACGACCACCTGCGGGCTTACATAATATATATAAAACATATAAAAAATATAAAACGTATGTGCCCATAACCATTTAAAAGACTTCACCAAATCTACGTAAAGACATTTAACTCCATTAACTTCATCACCTACGGCGGTCAACCTATGAGTCGTTTACTCCACGCAAAAATTGATTTGACGCGGGCGGGCTGCATCTTCGGAGATCGACGGCTGACAACACGCAAACAGATCGGACGACTGTGATGAATATCGGAAGCCACTTTAATGCTGAGCTTTAGCACCCGAGAAAGTGACTTTGGCTGATGTCAGGTGAGAAACACGTGGCGCCACCATATTCGATCGGGTTCGTTTGTCGGATTATTCCTTCGCCGGAAATCTGGTCCGAGAAGTTCCAGGCGGGTATGTTGAACGGTTTCTGGCGATGTTGCCGTTGCGTTGAAATTACGATTTCAACACTCCCCTTTAATTTCAACAGCTTGGCATTCGGTCATACCCAGACTCTTCCTCTCGTAGAGGGATTCACCAACACTGCTGTTACAAAGACATCTTCCTCACATAGAAGGATTCACCAACTGCTTCTGATGCAGTTCCACAAACAATCAAAGTTGTCTTCCTCTTAATAGAGGGATTAACTTGAAACTGTGCTTAAAAGCACCTTCCTCGTGACAAAGGGATTCACCATAACAATGTGCTGAAGAGCACCTTCCTCTTGACAGAGGGATTCACGTGTGACTATGCTGAAAAGCATCATCCTCTTGATAGAGGGATTTACCATGTGTATGCTAAAAAGCATCTTCTTCTTGACAGAGGGATTTACCATGACACTGTGCTGAAAAGCACCTTCCTCTTTAATAGAGGGTTTCACCAAATGACTGTGCTGAAAAGCACCTTCCTCATTAACAGAGGGATTACAAACAGACACTGCTTTACATGCAGTTTCAAAACAAACAATCATTGCACTGCTGTGTGTGCAAACTCATTACATTGTTCTTTTATGCTGCTGCATATTCTCTGTTGCACTGTTGTGCCATCTTCTTTACTGTGTCTACCCCACACTGCTGTGTCTACACCTGCACTGCTGTGCGTTTCACTACTTGCTATTGTGTTGCTGCATTTCTTTGCAAACTCTGCATTGCTGTGCATTCTTCAAAGACAGAATACTCTGTCTTTTCTGGAACAATTACTCTGTCCCACCTTACAAATTTACACTGTTGTGTGTAAACATTTCTTACATTCACTGCTTTCATTTCTTCAACAAAAAACTTCATGCTGCTGTCCATAACTTCTTGCTGCTACATTTTTCATATTCACTGCTGTCCATACCCATAACCATAGACTGTCATCCCTGGATTTTTATTTGCTGTTGCGTTGCCTCTGCAATTTGCACTGTGGCTGCCTTTTGTTTCATCATACTGTTGTGTGCCCATACACTTGGCACTTCATTCTCCACAAAAAAATAACACAGGCTGCTGCCTTTTCTTATGCACCCTTGCTTCACACAATCTTAGTCTTCATTTTTTTTACACAATGCACTACTGTGCAATTCCTTTGGCTTTCTGCTGCCACACACATTCTTATACATCCAGTGTGCATTAAAAATCTGTTGTCCTTGTTTTTCTTTATGCATTTCTTTGCATGTTGCATTGCATACAAAAAAAATATATTTTTCACTGCTGTGTGAAAAATTTCATTGCATTCTCAGCCACTGGGCATTTACGCTCTGCTGCGTTTTGCCTTCTTCTCATTTTCTTCTCACTGCTTTGCATTTTCATTCCCAATACAAAACATTTCCATCTGCTGTGTATTACACTCACTCTGCTGTGAGTATATTCTCTCACTTTACATAAAAGAAAACTACATTCCATTGCTATGCATTTCAATGCATGTGCACCACAAAAAAAAATTAAACTGTTGTTCATTCTAATCCATGTGCTCCAAAAAAATTTCCAAACTGCTGTCTTATGTTCTATCTTCCCACTGCTGTGAGGGTCTCCATGCTTTGCATTTTTCTCTTATCTCACTGCTGCTCTTTACATTTCAGCGCTGCCATCTTTTCTTCTTTATGCATTTCTGTGCATATTGCATAAAAACAAAGCAAAAACATTGTTGATTTCATCACTGCTGCATATTACCTTTCAGAGGGATTAACAAAGATTTCATTTGCAACTGTTGCGCTACAATACATCCTCCATCAACAAATGACTGTTAATACAGTTCAGCAAACAAAAAATTGCAAGCTCCCCTTTAATGTATGCTTGTCTTCTTTTGGCAGACTCTTCTCAAAACAAATTTAGATCCACTAGGGAGTTCAAGGGGTTTTCAGATTGCCTTTCCTTCCTTCTCCATACTTGTGTAACTTTCTTCTTTTGCATGGGTCTAGCTTGCATAGGAGCCCATGTTAAGTTACATTCACGTGCCATATGCCCAATGTTATGACACTTGAAACATTCTACATTTTTCATGAATGACATTTCATGATTTCTTCTAAAATTGTTTCTTGGAGGTTGTCGTAGACCACAACATCTATCTCCATGAAATGCTCTACAATCTTTTGCCATATGACCAAAGTTTGAGCAAGCATAACAATAACCATAAAATGAACTTTGGTACCTGTGAGATGGAGGTTTCCTTGATGTACTTCTGAAGCCTTGCTGCCTTGAGATCCTTTGATGATCACTATTGCCTCTTGCCTCTTTGACATCAGCTACATTTCTTCTTGGAGCTGGTTTTCTACTTGGAGCAGGATCTCTTCTATTGCAGCCTTCATTTTTCTCTTTGCCTTTGCTGGAACTAGGAGCATCACACCTTCTTTCTGGCTTCTTCACATCTCCTTTGCTTAAAGCATCTTCATTCTTGTTTGAGGGTTCACCTACATACCCAAGTCCTGATTTATCAGATGGAGATCTGTGATAGCTGAGCATGTCATCCAATGCTTGAGAGCTCTTCATTATTTTGTTCATCCCTTCAACCTTCTTCCTGAGGAGGACAATCTCTTCTTCTAACTTTCCACATACATTATTTTTCTTTGCTAGTTGTCCCTAAGTTTCTTCCTTGCTACGAGTAGCTTCAGCTGCTGCTATTTTGAAGGAGATAAAGTCTGTCTTCATTTTGGAGATTTCTGCTTGACTGTTCTCCATTTTCTTCTCAGCTTCTTGTGCCTGCTTCCTGGCTTCTTGTAGTTCGCACTTAAGGGAGGAGACCTCTACCTTGTATTGTCCAATCTCTTCCACAAGCTTATTCACTCTCTTGTGTC
Source organism: Pinus tabuliformis (assembly GCA_031772625.1). Classification (NCBI taxonomy): domain Eukaryota; kingdom Viridiplantae; phylum Streptophyta; class Pinopsida; order Pinales; family Pinaceae; genus Pinus; species Pinus tabuliformis. The sequence goes on along the minus strand of CM062817.1, from coordinate 1,442,393,526 downwards.
TTTCTTCAAGTTGACTTGTCAAGGCATCTGCCTGCTTCTTTGCACTATTCAGCTGATTTGTCATGAATATGACTTCTTCATGATGTTTCTTCTTGCATTGATCAAGCTCCTTCTTGAGCTTGGCAAGCTCTTCATCCCTTTCTCTTACTTGAAGCTTGATGAGATCAAGCTTCTCATTCTCAGCTTCTATGATGGGTTCTTCTTGACTCATTGTCATGGTCAGTGCTCCCTTTGCATGAAGGTCATGCAGTCTGTCCCATATATCCTTTGCTGATGAATATTTTCCTAGATTCTTCTTTATAGAATCAGGGAGTCCATCCAAGATTAGTTTTGCTGCTTGTGCATCATACTCCATGGATTCTTTATCCATTTTGCTGTCATCAATCACTGACTCCCAGACTTCAATCCCCTCAGACATTAGGAAAGCCCTCATCATTATTTCCCATACATCAAAGTTTCCATCAAACTTTGGGGTTTCAAATAGAATGTATTCTAATGGATTGTCTTCTAGTTTAGTAGAGGAGGGAGACACATTTTTAGCAGGCTTGGAGGCTTTCTTCTTTGACCTTGCCATTCTTAACTATACTCCAAATTACTTGACTGTGTTTTTTTTAAAACAACTGACTGTTCCTTCAACAATAACTCAAAAACTTGAGAAATACCTGAATCCCTTTGGCTGAAACTTCACACTGCTGGAGAAGTTTTACTGCTGCAACAACACCTTCCTTCAGCTTCTTTGAGTCTTCAAAGAGCCTGGACTAGCTCCGATACCACTGTTGGGTATTTTTGATGGGGAAAATACCAAAACCATACAAACAGACATTATAGAGCCAATGCTCTGTTTCATTTCTTCCAGGACCTTTGCACAGCGAAGCTATTAAAAACAAATATGCTCATAACAGCTCATTACACAGCCATAAAACATTTTTCTATTGATTAAAAACAAAAACTGTTACAAACTTCATCCTCTGCGCAGAGAGGGATTCACTAGAGAAACTTTGTCTCCTCATTCCTGGTCTTCCACTGCTGTGGGTATTAAAACAACATTTCTTGCTGCTCCTATGTTTTACAATGGCGAATAAAACCATTACATCCCTGTTTTCTTTAACTTCTCGCACTGCTGTGCGTTCAATACATTTCCATGAACAACCTCTGCTTTTTCAATGGCGGACATAACATTATATCCCTATTCTTAAACTCATCACGCACTGCTGTGCGTTTCATACATATCTATGATATCCCGCACTGCTGTGCGTTCAAAACATTACATACAAAATCCACAAAAAAAATTACAAGGCGCGCAGGCACAACACTACACACATATTGTGAGTAGGCTCCATACGTACCAAAATAATACGCCCCCTCACCGTGCGCATGTACAATTACTCATAAAAAATACACCTTACCACGACCACCTGCGGGCTTACATTATATATATAAAACATATAAAAAATATAAAACGTATGTGCCCATAACCATTTAAAAGACTTCACCAAATCTACATAAAGACATTTAACTCCATTAACTTCATCACCTACGGCGGTCAACCTATGAGTCGTTTACTCCACGCAAAAATTGATTTGACGCGGGCGGGCTGCATCTTCGGAGATCGACCGCTGACAACACGCAACCAGATCGGACGACTGTGATGAATATCGGAAGCCACTTTAATGCTGAGCTTTAGCACCCGAGAAAGTGACTTTGGCTGATGTCAGGTGAGAAACACGTGGCGCCACCATATTCCATCGGGTTCGTTTGCCGGATTATTCCTTCGCCGAAAAGCTGGTCCGAGAAGTTCCAGGCAGGTATGCTGAACGGTTTCTGGCGATGTTGCCGCTGCGTTGAAATTACGATTTCAACACAGGAATCACTTGCTTAGGCAATCTAGCAACTTTTGTTGGAGTTTGCATGAAAGGAATGCTCACTCTGGAAATGGGTGCCAGGGATGTACTGACTGCCACAAGCGGACCCACATTACAGAATGTAAATGGGTTTGGACTGAGCTCATGCAGCGCATATAAAGATGTTTTGGCCGTAATGCTGTCGACCCGCCACACGCCCAATTCTTCCATCAAACAATTCATGAAGTATATGTCATATGCCTACGATGTGGATTCCATCCTATTGCAATGTGTTCCCTTAAAATCTGCAGCTATCACTGTGGAAGTGTGTGAACGCAGTGGGTGTGAAGGCACATGTCAATGCATTGTTTTCAGGACAGTGCAAGAGATCACAATAATTCTTGCTCGTAGAATACTGGACAACGCTGCTGATGAGATCTTTCACGTGTAAGGATAAGGAAGAACGAGGAGCCATGGTCAAGGATTCGGATCCCCTGAGAAAATACTTGGCCGAGTGCAGAGAAGAGAGAGTGGAAACAGTAGAATACAGTACCATTTCTTTTATAATGCCAAGGTTCGTAGAAGTGTTTGTGAATCTTCTACTAACCGGGTGGTTCAGAGTTGATGGTTTCTCTAGTGCTCTTGTGGCAGTAAGAAAGAAATTATGTGGTGAACGAGCCACAACCCCTTTCAGGTATGGTTAAGATTTCAACCATTATGTCCCATTGATGTGGCCATATCATTCGTAGTTACTCAGGCAGATTCGTCTCACGTCCAGTCTGAAACCGACAAGACTAACATCTTCATTGTGTGCATTCAACACATCCGCCAACAGGTCCATGATATATTGGAGAGAGTCAATGCTAAGTACAAGCAACGCCATGATCAACATCAGGTGTCGCACAAGTTCTAGGTGGGCGACAAAGTTTGGCTACATTCACAGAAGGAGCACCTAGCTGGACCTCGCTGCAAGCTCTGCTTGCTTCGATATGGGCCATACACCATCACCAAGGTTGTAGGGGACAATGCATTCGAGCTGAGTGTTCTATCGTTCCTTGGTCTGCACCCAATGTTCAATGTAGACCCCATTCAACCATACTTTCCACCATTGTTGGAACCATTTGATATCGCAAAACAACTCACACCAACATAGCTAAACACAGAGTACATGGAACATGCCACAACTAATTAGATCATGGACACATAGATCAAGAACACCCACTAACAGAGGATCTAGCTTTATTGAGTTGTCAAAGTAGGCCAAATCCTTCATGAGGGTAAGTGGTTCACTAGTGACCAAGTTCAACAGAAATTTCCTCACCTCATGGAGGCTCTACACACAATGGGGACCATTGCTTACTAAGGAGAGAGGATTGATCCACGTGGATATTGGTGGCCACCTACCTATTCCACCTAGACCTCTAGTTGGTTTCATACATTTCCTTGTTTATTGCAGCAATTACTATTTTTAGCAGTTTTTTAGATCCTCAACTTTAAGAGTAGTTTTGACCTCCTAAATGCCATTTTTTGAGGTTCGCAGTAGGACCATAGCCATGGGCAGGGGCCTATCACAAATCTTGTAATACTAGGAGAGATCATTCCAACAAGGTATTGTACATGCCAAACGAAGATAATATGACCAAGTTACGACCTAATAAAATCTGAATATATTAATTATAAATTAAATGGCTCTCTAGGTGAGGTACCTGGAGAGTTTACAAATACTCATACAAGCCCACTTTTATTGAGTCAGATGAGCCTCAAATATATAGGCTTTCACACTAACATAATGGTTTCAACCACTCCCTAGATATTAGTATATGAGGTCTAAGATTAGAGTCTCAAACCTATCATCATCATAACAATAATCTAAGTTTAGCTTTCTCCATTATTTCCAACACTCCCCTTTAATGGAGAAAGGGTACTGAACAATAACATACGATAACATACGCCTGTTGGTCTAGTTTCAGCGAGGCTTACAATTAAAACATGAAAAACTTTATAATAGAGGTTTTCATTTTGGTCTTTTTGCTTGTGAGTCCATACTTGTTCATTTTGAGTCGAGGCTTCATCTTCACTTTCCTCGCCATGAGGTAGTGATGTATCTTCTCCTCATTTCTTCCCCAGTGGTGGAAAGCTTGAATTCTTATTCTTGCCCTTCTCAAAATTATGACATGTTGGATAGGAGAATTTTCCCTCTCACTATTTCTGGTGTCAACCATCTGAACGTCAGCTATGATGTCTTCATCATTCATTGACGTAACGTCTGCACACACAAAAATATTAATGAGATCATCACAATTTAAATTCTCTCCAGCTTTGTCTTCTTCTGGCACATCTTTGCAATCAGCTTCATGTGGCTCGTCCAATTGATCTCTAAAACTTTGTTCCTCTTTACACCCTTCCTGAAGATCAGCTCATGTGTCTTCAATCTCAGGATCTTGCACAACAGACTGTGCCTCTTGATTCTCGTGGTCATCAACAAAACCACATTATTTTTTTGAAATTTCTTTTGACTCGAACATACTACTCATGCTAATGCCTCCAAATGCCCACATGAGAAAATCATCATCATCAGAATAAAAAAATCTAAAAATATAGAAATGTTGTTAAAGTCCAACTTATCTCGCTTTATCTTACTTCGAGATTTCTTTTTGACTCCACACAGTCCTCTAACAAGCTCCAACAACCCCGTTACCACGCAGGTAGGAAACTTCTCCATTTGGCAGCTCTTCAACTGTAGAACCTTGTAGACTGTGGCTTCTGTGCCACGCAAGTCTCAGTTCCCTCGGCTCTAGCGACGAGCAACAAAACGACCTCTCACAAGCTAGAAACGCTATCAATATCTAATTCTGATGTATGTAATTAACAATTTCTTATAACACATATTTCTGGAGATCCCACAACCTACAACTTAAGTTTCTCAAACAATTAAATTTCTAGGACAAATCTTCTAGATGACGCTATGGAACATGAAGCTCTGGAACACGCCTGAACAACACGTTGCCTCCACGCAGCTTTCTTGCTCCACCGACTTCACTGGGAATCTGCTTTACTGGAGATGTTACTGCTGCAACGACATGAGAATGTGCCAAACTCATGAATAATTAGATGGCTTCCACATTGAATTCATGCTAAAATGCCACAAGCGCTTCTTTCTTGAAATCTGAATGTTTAGTACCTGGCCGTTTCACCGTGGAGAAAGAATGTGCCAACTCCTTCTGCAAAAAATTAAACTCCACGACCTCCATGCCTCAATCACGATCTCCTTCCTTCTCGGCAGACCACAGCAACCTCGGCCTCAAGATCAAATCCACGGTGATATGGCAGCAGGACTCCTCTTTCGCTACGCAGGTCTCCTCCATGGATCAGTAGCTTACTCACTAGATTGAAATCCACCACGCTGCCTCTGCTCGATGCACACCTCTAGGCATCCAACACGACCTTCAAACGACAATGAGGAGGAAGACTACAGCAATTTCACACAGCATGCCCTCACAGAGTCGGCGTGATTTTACTCCAAGCCTTAGCGCTGATCCGACGCGATTTTCTCCCTAGCCCTCGCGTCGATCTAGAAATAAAAAAATGTGGAAGTATTAACTGTGAATCGGCGCAATTTTCTCCTCAAAATTTGTGTTGATTCTGCCTCAGTCGTGTCGGCCTCTCTCCACTCAGATACAGGCTCCTCGACCTTACGGCTTTGATACCATGATAAAATATGAATATATTAACTATAAACTAAATGGCTCTCCAAGTGAGATACTTGGAGAGTGTACAAATGCTCATACAAGCCCATTTTTATTAAGTCATATGAGCCTCAAATATATAGGCTTTCACACTAATGGAATGGTTTCAACCACTCCCTAGATATTAGGATATGAGATCTAAGATTAGAGTTTCAAACCTATTATCATCATAACAATAATCTAAGTTTAGCTTTCTCCATTACTTCCAACACCGAGAAGTTGGCTGCCTAACTAACCTTAACGAGGCCCACGAACTCTTGGCGTTCTATCTCATGGGGCTAGGGTTTTGGTTATTTAGGGTTTTCCCTTATTTTTTAATAATAAAGATGCCCTTGAGCCTCATTGTAACACAGTTCAGAGGCATGTAGCCGCGAGATCTCTTCTCAGAGATAAGCTACCATTTCCTGAGCTAGTTTATTTCCATTCTGTTTGTAAGCATATTTCAATATTTTGATACTAATGAAATGAAGTGTTATTTTTACTGCATCTTTGTATTTATGGTTATATCTGTGATTTGTTGCATTCCTGTTTAAGTTCGGATCAGATTCAAACCCACGTAGGTTATTCTTTGATCAATTTGGCAATGATATCAAACGTTTAATAGACAACAACATAATTGTCCAACCGAGCTTTACATTGAATCATCCTCTGGTTTGCCAATTCACCAAAATCGACATAGATATCTCCCACATCGTAGCCATGACAACCATTTCTGAGACACTGGAGGGATGGAAAGAGGCACAAGAAATTTGATAACTTCTCAGGATCTTGGGCATTCTTGCTACAAGTTGGATTGTGATAATCTCTATTGTCCAAGACACAACACAATAGTCTAGATCAATGCATTGACAATTTTTTGTTTTGACTATTGTAGATGTTAGTGGAAGGCACTAAAGGTGAATTGAATTCACACAATGTAAACTTGAGAGATCAATAAGTCATTTATTTATTGATTATTCATTAATCATTTAAACATTCTCATAGAAATAATTTATTAAATCAATATTTCTAAATTATTTGACCATTTCGCCTAGAATTAATTTAATAAGCTTATTTGTTTAATAATTATTTCTTATTATTTTACCCTTTTTTATTAATTAACTCAAAAAATCATTATTTTTTGAGGTGGAAGTTATTGACCATTTCTTTGACATTTTCCTCTCACAAATATTAATAAAATATGAAAATTGGTCAAATCATAATTTGGTCCACCAAATATTTTATTATCTTACCTTATCAAATATAACCTAGCATTTTATTATAAATAGAGAGATTTTTCTCTCCCCGTTTCACCATGACCATTATGTGCTATCCATTAAAGCCTCACCATATTCCTTTTTTTTCTTTTCATTTTCTAAATCACACAACTAGTCTTTTTGAGAAAGGGAGCCACTACAACTACAAGAAGGAATCATAGAAGAAAACTCCCTAAGAGGAGGTCATCATGAACCACTTTCAAAGGTCTTCTCCACGGGATATTTAATTAAAAAAAATTCTTTGGGCATGGAAGTCTTGTGATTATTATATGTTTCAAATATAATATTTACTACCTAATTTTCTATATATATTTTTTTATCTTTTCATGTAAATCTCTTTTATAACATATTCATAATTACTTCTTCAAGGGTTTTAAACCCCCATAATTGTTGTTAGCCTATTAGCCACTATAGGAAAAAACATTATTTGCTAACCCTTGTCCAAGAAAACCACTAACAACTTGGCCCATTAGCCTAACATATATATATATATAGAGGCATGTAGTCCTTAATGGGATTCTACCTCACAAGCCTAACAACCACATGTGCAAGTACATTACAATCCAGGGGGTTCAATTTTAGGGTATTACAAAAACTATATTGTGTCCATAAAGAAAAAGTTGAAGAATGCCTTTGAGATGATAGATGTGCGGCATCTTCACTACTACTTGGACATTGAAGTAACTCAATATCCAAAGTCTATATTCATCTCCCAAAAGAAGTACATCGGAAAATTGTTAAATAGGTTTGGCATGGCTGAATGCAATGCTCTATCTACTACAATGGAACAAAATTAAAAGTTCACATCAAAAGAAAGAAATGAATTTAAGGATCCAACGAAGTATATATATATATATAACTTGTGAAAGTCTTATTTACCTCACCACTCTAGACCAAATATTCCATTTGTTGTTGGGATTCTTTCCAAATTTATGCAAAAGCCTTGTGGAGGACATTGGTTTGTTGTAAAAAGAGTTTTGAAGTATTTGTAAGGAACTCAAGACTTTGGACTCAAATATTCACAAGTGAATGACTTTATCTTGATTGTATATTTTGATTTAGTATTTGGCATAGACAAAGAGAATGGAGTATTGCCTTTAGGATATCTCATGAGTTTTGGATTAGCAATTGTCTCCTTGAGGTGACACAAATAGTTATTTCTAGCAGATTCCAGAAGAGAGGAAAAATATGTAGTCGTTGTAGAAGCAACAAAGGAGATTGTATGACTCGGAGAAATTCTTGAAGATTTGTAGGAGAAACAACTAAATTATATTCATCTTCTAGTTGACAATACTTCTACAATCAATTTAGCCAACAATCCAAATTTCATGATTGAACCAAAGACGTCAACACAAAGTATCATTTGATTTGATACTATGTAGGAGCGAATACAATTCATTTAAGACATTGTTTCTCAAATGAACAAATTGTGAACATCTTCATCAAAACATTTGGAAGAGAAAAGTTTAAAAATGATGAAGGAACCTTGGAAAACGAAACAAAGGTCATTTATTTGTATACATCGCATTGCGTCTAGAGGCGTTCTACAACCTAGTATGGGAGAGATGTTGTCATATAACGTTACATTTAAAAGTTATAAAGTGATACTTACATTCACAAATTAAAAATAGTAATAACCAATAAAATAGGTCATTCAGTTCTATACATCGCATTGCGTCTAGAGCCGTTCTACAACTTAGTATGGGAGAGATGTTATCATGTAACATACATTTAAAAGTTATAAAGTGATACTTACATTCACAAATTAAAAATAGTAATAACCAATAAAATTTGATGTATGCCATAAATAAAATATTGTAATTTCCACATTAAATTTACATCAACTTCGCATAAAGAAATAAAGTAATTGAACAAAAAAAAATGAAAGAGATATATATTTTCTTCACTATTTAATATGGAATCAATAGAAAATAATGTTATTGATATTACATGGTGTTTAATTCATTTTATGTTTACAAGAAATATTTTAAAAATATATATTTTAATGACAAAAATGTTTTTGTGTGAGTCAAAAACAAAATATTTCAAATGTCCTTGTCAAAGAAAAATAAAGTAATTTAAGTTTTAAAATTTCTCATATTTACACTGCTTATTAGGAAATGTGAAATTTTTTTCATTTTTAAGATAGAATTGATATATAAAAATTTAAAAGTCCACATGGGGTAGCTCAAGCGGCAAGGGCCGTGGAAATGAAGTCTCGCCGAACCGGAAGTCTTGGGTTCAAATCTTGGGCTACCCCTCCCCCGTAGAGGGGTACATAATGGACATGTAAATCAGAGAGTCCCGCCCCAGCTTACAAAAAAAAAAGATATATAAAAATTTAAAATTTTAATAAAGGATATTTGTAATACATATTCAAATTGTGTATGCATATAAATATAGAAATAGAAAGTATGTTATTCAAAAGCTACATAGATCCATTTAATTTATGAGAGGAATCAAATTTTTCAATTGAAAGTATGAATATTTGTAATAAATATTCAAATTACTTATGCATATAAATATAGAAATAAAAAGTATGTTATTCAAAAGCTACATAGATCCATTTAATTTATGAGAGGAATCAAATTTTTCGAAATAAAAACTTTTTCTCAACTTTTACAATTAAAAATAAGTTAAAAATAATTTTACATCTTCATAGTAAATAAAAAATTACATATATTCATAATAACCGCAAATCAATAAAAATCCAAAAAACACACGTCTAATAAGATCATGTCATTCCATATTGAAACAATTCACAGAGAATATAACTTCAAAACACGATCATTTGGCATTACATATTATATAAATACTTGAAATGAAGCACACTCCATTGGTTACTCCCAATTTCCTCCCACTATACCTAAAATGGCATTCAGAAAAAACACTAGTGTCGCACTCTTACCCTATTACATATTACAATTATGGATACTTTATGTAGAGCACACTCCATTGGCTACCGTCCACTTTCCTCCAAATGCACCTAAAATGGCACCGAGGAAAAACGCACAAGAGTACACGGAAACACCAGTCTTAGCCTAGTCCAGATTCCTCCGTCCAGATTCTTCCAAGTTCACCAGATTCCTCCGTCCAGATTCCTCCAAGTGCACCTAAAATGCCACTCAGGAAAAATGCACAAGAGTACACAGAAACACCACTCCTAGCCCATGTGGAATCACTTTCCAGAAACTCTCCCAAAAAAAAGCAGCCAAATCCCCACTTCACCCAAACTATGCCTTGCAGGACAACATACAGCCATCGCCCAAAAGCCGCTATACCCAAAATCCGAAATATAGTAACACTTGCAGCGATGACAATAATTTCCAATAAGATCACTGCCAGAAGCCCTTCAGGGCTTTCCATCGACATTCATTCAAATACAAGTAGAAGGAATCTATCCCCAAGCCTATACACATGGTGGCTATTATTACAAAGAAAGAAACTTTCTTAGGAGGCCAGGAATAATTAATAGACCATTGTCCAATCCCTTTGCCGAACCCTATACCGAAACACCACCACAAGGTACAGAGGAGATTGACCCCACCTGACAGAAAGCCAAAGCTCTGAGACTCGTGATCGGATGCCTGAAGGTGAGCACCTGGCAGATGCCACTACTATTGGTGGCACTGACATGGACAAGAGCTTCAGTGAGAAAAACATTGGCACAGAACCCATTACCTCTCCCGTCCACAATATAATCTCTGGCTGCCCTTCTTGCTGTTAGAGCACTGGAAAATCCATCCACTTTGAAAAGCCCAGTCAGTACTGCGTTTATCAACATCTCAAACAATCTGGGCACAATTAAAGCTGTTGTACTGTATTCAATTCTTTGAACAGAAGTACTTGCTCTGGTGCCAGCCAAGGAGGCCTCAAGAATTTCCACTGCAATGTTTCTGGAACCCCTAGATACTTCATCTCGACACTTGAGAAACCTAATCAGTAGCCTCGTCCAGTCATCTTGCACCGGGATGCAAACACATGTAGGCCGTTCTTCGATCAATCTGGCAATTTTGTCCAGCGTTTCAGAGACAGTAGGGCTGGCCAATCGGGATTCGGGCTCAATCATCCTCTGCTCTGCTAATTCATCAATACCAACATTCAGATCTCCCACACCGTAGCCATGGCAGCCATTTTTGAGGCACTGGAGGGATGGCAAGAGGCACAGGGAATCCGATAGCTTCTTCAGTATCCCAGGCATTTTTTCATCAAGCTGGATTGTGATAGTCTCTACTGTCCAAAAGACAACACAATAGCATGGATCAACACATTGGCAGATTTCTGTGGTGACTGCTGCAGATGTCAGTGGAAGACACTGAAGGAGAATTGAATTTACGTGATGTGAACTGGAGAGATATCTCATGAATTGCTTCATGGAAGAAGTGGGTACCTGTCTACACAGCATCACAACTGAAGCAGCTCTCAGATCGTTATTTGAGGTCAACCCAAAACCATTTAGATCCTCCACTTTCTGAAGTCTGGCACCTCTAAGTGTAGACACAACATCCCTTGCAGCCAACTCAATGTCAAGCCTTCCTCTCACAATTATAGAGATGAGGATAGCTATGTGGCCTAATGACACGAGCACTGCCTCAAAGAAACTCACTGTCACGATCTCATCTCTATCGATCTGTGACAATGTAATGGGCAGCCATCCAAACCATGCCAGAAGATTTGCAAACAAAGCATGAATCCACCGAAGACCCATCTGAGATTTTGATAGTAAGTAATTGTTAATGTCCAATGTGTGGTTTCTGGCGGACTGTAAGTAATTGTTAATGTCCAATATGTGGTTTCTGGCGGACTATAATATCCTGACTATATGCGGAATACTTTTGGAAAAATTAAATAAAATAAGTACCATGCGGATTACTTTTACTTTCGAAAAATTAAATAAAATAATTACTATACGGATTTTGATGGTAAGTAATTGCTAATGTCCAATATGTCGTTTCTGGCGGACTATAATATGCGGACTACTTTTGGAAAAATTAAATAGATAAGTACTATGCGGATTACTCCCATCTCTGAAATCCGTGAGAAATGGCTTCCATGGTTGTAATCAGGGGTTGTTGCATTTGGAGGGGAGAGATTGCCATGGTTGTAATCAGGGGTGGTTGTTGCATCCGGAGGGGGAGGGGGAGAGGGAGAGATTGAGAGAGGGTGATTTCAAGATAGAATTCCTGGTTGTAGTCTGTCAAATACTTGATTATACTTGTTGAGATTTTATTGATCACACAAAACACGATGCTTACAATGAACTGGTGAAGGGTATTTATCATTTTCCAACTAGCGACTTGCCTAAAATATCTTGACATGCAACCACACACTCTCTATCACTTAACTTGACACTCAACACTCAATCATTTAGTTAACTGAATCTCTATTTTTAGCTAGCTCCACATGCTGCACTGATTACTATTTCTAACACTCCCCCTTAATTACGACACTTAACATAACTCAACATGACTCAACTATCACACAAACATGTATGTTGGTCTATGTCTCAACTAGGCTTACAATGACTCAAGAATTTTACAATTTTGCATTTTTTTTCTCTGTTTCGAGATTCTATATCCTTGAAATTGCTTCATTCTCTGTTGAACTTTCTTGCTGTAGTGTTTTTTCACTTGTTGTTGCAATTTCTCTTTGTCTTGTTTTGAACTTGTTCTGAAAAACAATTGGATCATGTCTTCTATACCTTTCTCTTCAAATATTTGTTCAACTATGGACTGCTGCCACAACAATGCATCTTTAAACTGTCTTATTCTCTTTGCTTCTTGAGCTTCACATTCTTGACTTTCTTTCTACCATATTTCTTGATAGCAAAATCTTATCTCTTCTTGACTCCATTGCTGAAAAATTGTTTCAATGCATTCATTTTCATCTTCAAAAACATCCATATCATTATTTTCACTTTCATCATCAGGGACTGTTTTTTTTGGGTAATCTGCATCAAATTTATTAACAACCTTGCTTTCAACTTCTTTTCCCATGCTATTCTGAACACCTGCATATTCAAAAAACAATGTTAAAAACATCTTTAATATGACCTTCTTCAATGAGAGCTTCTTGCTCTACATTTGCCTTCTTTTCAACTGCATGGGATTGTCTTCCACTGTTATGTTGTTAGTGGATATTCCCATGAAAAACTCTGCAATCACTTTATCATGTTCTTAATCATCAAGTGCTACTAGATGACATACTGCGTCATGGGCAATTCCAACTGCTTCATATCTTGTTGCTACAGTGGCAGTGTTCCCCTTTAATGCTTCATCAAACATTGTTCTTGCCATATTGCCACAATCAATTCTTGTTTCAAAAAAGAAATCACACATATCATCAACATAATGTTTATCCACACTATTGTGGTATATTCGAGCATGCATGTGCTCATTGTCAATTTTATTGACGATTTCAACTTCACCAAATCCATAGGCTGCAGCTGAATTCACCAATTCACATATAACTTAACAGTCATCATCCACATGTGTCTCGTCACAGTGGGATTCACCATCATCTATATCACCCATGTTACAATGGATTCCTTGAGAATTTATTTGCTCTTGCTATGTTTCACACACAAAAGCTTCAACTTCTCTCTCTGCAATCTTTGTTGCATCTTTTTCATACATATACATACTTGCATAATAGGTTTCAATTTTATGGTCTTGACAACCATCGTCCACTTTCCATACAATATGCAACCATCTCCACTTGATTAACGCGGCTTTTGACCAAGTTGGCCAGCGGACTATCGCTGCCACTATGAAAACCCGCTTTAGTGCTCTTAACGCTTCCAATATAATTTTGGCTCGCGTGCTCCAAACTGATAATGGCAGCAATGGGATATGGTTTGCTCATGACCTGCGTGGATTTGTACTTAAGCAAGTTTGATCGTGTGGCAAAAGTTTGATCGTGTGATATAGTTTGGGTGAAATGGGGGATTAGCAGTTATCTTTTGGGGGAGTATCTGGATGAGGGGGATATTCCCCGAAAGGGTGTCCAAGGAATTGTGGAGTGTGGAATTTCGGAAGACGTCCGTGCGGCGAGAATGCGGCATGGAATTATAATGTACTGTCAAGCATTCTTATTCAATGCTCTATTGGCAAGAGTAAAGTGAGATTACTCATGGAAAGGCTTCACCATGTAATTCGTGTTTTTTTATTTATTAGTTGGATTGTATTTTGGTATTTGTGTTTTTGAATTTTATGAGGAAGCTTATTATGTATTTTTAACTAGTTTAAATGACACAAATCAAAAAACTATTTTAAATGATATAAAACAAAATTTCACCACAAATATATATATACATACTAGTTTAAATGACACAAATCAAAATTTCACCATAAATTTTTTCACTTCATTCTTACACAAAAACTCTAAAAAATAACATTAAAAATAACTCCAACCATTTTCGAGACTATTAATTATTTATTTATGATTTTCAAGACTATTCTTTAATTATTGGTTTATATTCTCTTGTAAATGGGTCGTGATGAAAAAGAAATATTTTCTCTTCGAGATGGGTCGTAATGAAGAATACGTAACTTTGATCTGGAAGGTCAAAAAACAACAAACCTCAGAAGAGATTTGATATATTTATAATTAGAAATATAAAATATATTATTTCGATTGTAGTGTTAATAATAATATATTTATGATTAGAAATATAAAAGATATTATTTCGATTGTAATGTTAATAATAATTAAAAGGGATACCTATAAAGGTATAGGTTTCTTTTTTCTGTCCAGTAGTAGAAGAATGGGTGGGTAAGATTTTAATAAATTCAAGATGTTTAACCTGGATGGTTTTAGGTGTATAAAATTTTAATAATTTTTGGGTTTTTTTTTTTTAAGTTTAAAATATATTATAGGCAAATCTTGTGTCTTAACATCTAAGGCTTTTTTTTGGATGTATCAAAGAGTAAGATACATACTTGTGAGAGGTGTTCATGAGTTTCATTATTTTTCTTTTCGTTTTTTTATGACATTCTCAATGGGGACACCATTCAATAATGGAGGATCAATCTTTTGTTACATTTGATGCAATTTTTTTAGCTTCAAAAGAGAGCTTTGTGTGGTGTAACAATAGAAATCAAGAGGATTCAGGGGTGTCAATGTATGGGAAATAATGAAAGATTTATTGGTAGAAGATTTTAATAATGGAGCTTGTCATGTATGCAAAGGACTAAGGGAAGGAAGGTGTTTCGAAGTTAGAGATCTTGAAGTTAAAGCATGCGAAAAATAAATTACATTGTGTGTTAAGCTTAGGAATACAATGAAGTTAAGTTTCAAGGAGGATATCCTCATGGAGTAGCTCTTAGAAATGTAGAGTTTAAGAGTGGAAGAGGAAACCACCCCTAGAGTCTCTTCTTGAAGAGGTTTCTAACATCTAAAAATATGAGGTATTAGGGGATAAGTCTAACACAAATGCATTGGATATGGAAGGGGGGTTATCTAGGAACTCTTGAATGGTTATGTGAGAAGAGATGTGTTTAGAGGAACACGTTTTAAGGTCAACATGCTTTGATGATCATGATTCCCTAAAGGCCTCTACTGGAGCTCAAACACTATAAACTTTGATGCAAAACCAAACCCAAGATAAAAATGCTAAAGTTTTAAGCAAGATCTTTTCACCTCCCTTGAAGTCTTTAAAGTAGATAAGGAGCATTCCTTACATTTGTTGATATATCAATGGCCATAAGTGGATGTTCTTATGGAGGATTTCACAAAAAATTCTAGGAAAGGACCTAAAGGAAATTCTAGTAAAGGTAATGATAGGATAGGCAAGGAAGAAGAAAAGAAGGAAAATGTTCATTCTCAAGACCATTTAGCTCCTCAATTTCAATGAGGGTTCAAGAGAATAGGGTTAACCTTAATTCTTTATCCTCTACAAACTATGGTTATTCACGATATCACTTTAGGTCTAGGATAGATGAAAAGCAGGGGGTTATTGTAGGTGTTAAGGGATGTATATGTAGTGATAGTTAGGGGAGGATAATAGAATGACCTAACAAGGAAAACAACCTGTCTCATGCACAACGTAGAGATTTAAGGGAAATTCAAGTAGGTAATCAAAATATAACATTATAGGGATCTCAGAGAAAGGTAAGCCTCAAGTAAGGTTAAAATATGATAATCTTATCCTTAAATATTGAAGGGATGGAAATCCCTTAAAGACGAATTCCATGGGTAGGGTAGTGGATCTTCAAAACATGATATAATTCTAATTCAAAAACTATGGGGAAGGGTAGGAAACTTATAATAGACTCACTTTCCTTTATCTTAAAATATTGGAATTTTTTAGCTGTTGATGTTGGCATTGTGAAATCTCAGCTTCCAATAATGCTCACTGTTGACTGGAACTCTGCAATGCGCAGTCTAGTGAGGCCGACTGCTGAATCAAACTGCACAATGCACAGATCAGTCAGGTTGGGTTGATGGTTGGAACTATGCATTGTGTAGTTCTAGTGGGCAGGACTGGGCACTGCCTCCCGGGATTACGTAGAGCACAGCTCAGATCTTGTGTGGGCAGCCTCTGTGCAATTCCTAGAGACAAGGCAGAGCCTTGACTACCAAGAATGTGCGGAGCATGCTGGGAGAAATAAGATCTGGGAAAGACAACCCGGATTTTCCCAATGTCAACCTAAAAACGTGAAGGATTGAATGTGTATGCAAAGTTGGCGCAGATCTAAGTGAATAGACATGCATGCAATTCATGCAAGTGCATAAATCAGTCAAACGGAAAAACCATGAAGCTCATGAAGAGAGTCGCCGCAACGACGAATGTCAATGCAGAAACAATGTTATCCATGCAAAAATTGAAACCACACTTCTACAAGTTAAAACACATTGAAATGCCAACGATCGTTTAATAAAGAAAGGAAACAACACTCATACAAACTGAAAAATAAAAAGCGACAAAAAAAGTGGCAAAAGGCATGAAAAGCAAAACTTACCAAGAAAAAATGCACTGACTATGCTGAAGGTTCCTAGCTGCCTCGACAATACCAGAGCTCCAAGATCAAATGTAAAGAATGAGCTATGAGGCGTTGTTTAATTAGATTTGGTGAAATTAAGGTTTATGACCTGCATGCCCCAAATCTAAGAAAAAGCGACATTTGGCGGGGAGTTTCTAAAATTGAGTTTGCATGTAACTCCCATAGCTAAAAATAGATCCCTAAAATCTAGGGATGTTTTTTTTCTTTTTTCTTTTTGCTTTTTTGGGAAAAGTTTCCCGACATGCAAGGAAGGATTGTGCAATTCTGGAGGGAACCGAGAAACCTACCGGCATATGAAATAGACAACAAGTGAGGAAAAGTGTTTACACTGTTTCTGGGCTAAGTGGCCTTGGCTAGCTAGCCAGCTTTGCACAATTTTCCAGAGTAGCATTGTTGGCTAGTTCTGCGCATTTCTGGAGAGCAGTGTTGGTTGGTCTGCTCTGCATAATTTTCTACATCAAGGATGGCGGGCCCGCTTTGCGCATTTTTTGAATGCAGGGCAGTCGTTGGGCTGCTTTGTGCAATTCTTGAGGGGAAGATAGTGTTAACACCCAGGTTGTTCCCTATGACTCCCAAGGGAATACGGCCGGGGTAACCACTAACCAATATTTGGATTACAGCTTCTAGCCAAATTGTAATCAGAGAGGGCCCTCTCTTTATGATTTGTCTCTGTTTTGTTAATGTTTCAGGCTAGCTATTATGCTCAGGTTTTGATTTATGATTTGGGTTGGAGGATTTCTCTCGTTGCTTTAAGATGTAATGTTTAAACAGTTATATTTCATTGGGCAATGGAGTCTAGAAGGTTTGAAGTGCTTGAAATGCTTGAAAGAGAATGCTTAGCCTGCAGGGCCTATTGGGTATCCAATAAAACAATTTAAACTTAAGTGATGAAGTATGATTAGCTCATGGAAAGCAGTTAAGAATTCTCCATTAAGTTGGTGATGTGAAAGTGAAATATGTTGCCCAGGAGCAAATTTGAATTCCTGAAAACTATGATCACTGTGAAGGATATATCCTGAAAGTGCAGCAATTAAGAATTACACTTATACAGATTATAGCTGAAGAAAAACATTCATTAACAACATAGATTGAGCCCAGGGTATTCAATGAATAAATCCTGAAGGCTATTCTTTTTCTTTGCAGTTAAACATTTAGAAACTCAGAAACATATATGGATTGCTAAAGATTTAAACACATAACAAAGAGAGTTACAGAAAAACTTATTGTATTGTGAGATGCACAGGGATCCTGCAGTATTCAGCAAACACCAGAACGCATTCAAACAACTTCAGAACTCCAGAAATTCCATCACTTTCCTTTATTAAACTGTGAAAAGATTACAACAGAAGAACTTCTTCAAGAGAAATTAACATTGATCAACCAACCCCTGCAAGCTTGTGCGAGAGGAAAATATATACAAAGAGTATTACAAAATATCTAAGGCGTTGAGTCATCTGAGAAATAAATGTTTCACCAACTTTGTACAGAATGGTAGATAAGAAGTTATTGTAGCCTTTAATAGAACATAAATGATCTTTTAATCTGTCAGAAGATATTTTGGCTTTTGGAGGCCAACAAGTCGGTTGAAATGATCTGCGTTAATGCTGAAGAACGCGCTTTTGGAGCTGCTCGGCTGTAGCTTCTCTGTCTAGACACCTGTAGCTTTTCATCTTGCTTTGTTGGCTGTAGGTTCTGCTGAGTTGGCTCAGCTTTCATCTTTAATGCATGCTGATTTTATTAAACTGTGTTGTGCATGACAATTCATATTTTTATGAACAAAATTTGGTGAATGGCTCACTGTTTACAAAATCGTTTGTATTGCCTTGGTCCACCAGTCCTGTGTAGGTAATTGATGCCTGAGGATTGCATCCATAGTCTCCTCCGCCTCTGTATACTTATAAAAATTTGGAGCTACTGCAAACAAGTGTTTGATTTCATTCATTATAAAAAATAAACTTTCCACTTTGTTGTAGAGAGTCTGTCCTGTAGCTGGCCCTGTTTCTTCTGAGGTGCTGGGCTTCTCATTGATCTGACTTGTGGCAAATGCATTCACCCTTTTGGCATACTGTTCATGTGTGAATAGTCTCCCTGAGCTGTTCAGTAAGCTAGGAAGCCCTCTGTTTTGTAGCACCTGAAACTTCTCCATGAACCCGTTCACCTCAGTCTGCATGTCTTGGGTTCTTCTCTCTAATGTCTACACTAGATTTCTCAGAGTAAGAACCCTCTTGATTAATTGAATGGTCTCAGTCCTGTTGGGAATTCCCATGGTAGCTAACTGAGTACTTGTCTTATGATTAAGCACATTAATCATTCTGGTGGCAACTTCAGGCATATTGCTCAGGGCATTCCTTGATCTGTGAATCTCAGCCTGTGCCTTTGGAATGAGCTCTAGCTGCTCATGGATGGTTTCAATATACGGCCATTGGTCAGTAATAGACTGGCCAATATTAGCCCACAACACTGTTCTAAGCTCAGCCACAATTTTATCTAACTTGAGCTCATTTTCCAGCTCTTTGATCTTATCTTTGAGGGCTTTTACTTCCCTGCCCTTTTCTGCCACAGCCTGCTTTGATTTGTCATATCTATCATTGACTTTGGCCAATTTCTCCCTGGTCTCATTTAATTCTGTCATTTGAGCTTCCAGGGCTTGAATCTCAGTCCTTAGCTTTTGCATATCCAAGCTTTGGGCCTGTTCTGTTGTTGGTGGTGCTGAAGTAGAAGGTGCTGCTTGATCAGTCTGCTGAGGAGGAGGAGTAGTAATGGGAGCAGTTTCCTCAAGATTAATGATTTGAGGAGGAGGCTGAGAGGTCTGGCCTTCTTCTCTTTGTTTCAAGGTTGCCTGTAATGCTGCCTGTGCAACCTCTGATTCTCCCAGCTTTTCTTGTGTCTGGATAAGCTGCTTATAGAGAGTCACCAGCAGAGCTGTGGCATCTTTATCATGCCTTTGTTGAGCTACTTCATCTGTTTGAGGGTGAATCGTGGCTGGGAGTTTGATCTTTCTTCTTAGAGCTGCCATATCAGCATCCCTTAATTTCAATATTTCCTGTATTCCATTGATATCTTTGGGATCATGCCCAATCTCAATAATTATATCCTCTAAGGACCTTATTCTGTTGTCCTTTGCCTGGGATGATGCTCTCTCCAACTCTAGTTGAGAGGCTGTATTGTTAAGGCTACTTTGTAGCCTGTAGTTGTCCAATGTTTGGTCTGCCAGGGAAGCATAGACCATCTCACCTGTCTGCTTGTGCAATTCAATTTTATCCATTGGGTGAATGTCCTTGGCAAGGACCTCAAGATTGGTCCTTAGGTAATCAGAAGGGGACTGTGGCTGCAATGTAGTTGGCATGAAGTGGCTCATGATCATCTTGCCCTCACTAACATCAAATGCAGACATTAAGCGCTGCTGGTTGGTGGGAGCCATTTTCAACAGATGGTTATATAGCTGTATTTTTATTGGCTCACTCCTCTTCTTTATTTCAATGAACTGTTGCTTGATGCTCAGTTCACCCTCTCTCTGCTGGCTAGAGGAACTGACTTCTCCTCCCAATGTTCTATCTTGTTCCTGCTGAAAGGAACTGGCGGATGCTTCTCTGCTTGGTGGGCCCATGCCTAATGACTGCCTTATTGTCATATCCTCTTCAGAAAAATCATTCAATCTTTGCCTTTTTTCTCCCTGATTTATAGAAGATGTTAGGGGAGTCTCTCTGTCTCTCTTTCTGCTTACATCCTCCTTTTGTGGAGTTTGGAGGATTGATGCATCAACTGATGTTTCTTGCCTTGGAGGCACAGTTTGTTGTGGCTGTTGCTCAGTGGATTTTGGGGCTTCCACTGTTTGTTCTGGCTGCACAGGCTGTTCCTGCCTTTGTTCTTCCTGTTGTTGCTGTTGTTGTTGTTCTTCTTGCTGCTGCACTTCTCCCTGCTGCTCCATCTCTTTATCTGTTTGTTCTTGAGTCATAGGAGGTAGCTGTTCCTCCTCCACATGCTTTTCTTTGTCTTTGCTGGATGCTTGCTGAGTTTTCATGGCCGCTTGCTGATGTGTTGTTGAAGATGAGGCAGCTTCTCCAAGTTGCCTTTGGTATGAGAAAGAGACCTGTCCACAAGTTTCCAAGTCAGCCTCCTTTTGTAGATTTCTAGCTTCATTCTCTAGCATCTGCTCTTTAGTAATTGGCTCTTCTAGAGTGCCTTCTTTCCAGCTCAAGGCATTAGCATACTTCTCAATATGAGGCAACTTCACATGTGCATATGTGCCTAATTTGTGTTTTATTCTCCTGAGGGAAATAAAGTGATTACGATCATAAGGTGACCATCTGAAGCTGGTTTGAAATCTGAGGCCCTCTAGGATTCTATCTGCCTCCCTCCATCCCTCTTCTCTTTTTTTATATAAGAAAGGACCTAGCTGGCTCCTTACCTTCAGTTGCACCTTCTTGTTTTTACTTTGGAAATGGATGTAGTCAGCATTTCCAAACTGTCTGAAGTATTCTAGGGCAAAGAGCCTCATGGGGACATACCTTGGAAGCCTAAAAGGGTCCAACTCACAGCCATAAACTCTGATTACTGTGTGGTGTTGGTAGAAGTACCAATCACCAATGTTGTAGGCTTTAGAGAGGTGGAGGACTCTTTGCATCTCATCAGTTAGCCTTGGAGGAGGTACGCCATATAGCAAGGTCATTGCTGGGTAAATGAACAAGTCTATGAACTCACAGTATGTGTATGGTGAGAGAGAAGCACAATGAAAAACTGAAGACCAAAAGACAACTGATCTTGGAATTCCCTGGGCATTTAGTTTCTTGAGGGGAATAGGGAAGCTGTCTGGTTGATAGAACAAGAACAGATGGTAGATGTATGAGGTGAATCTGAACACTCTTTCCCTTGGTAGATTCATTAGCTGCTCATGAATCTTTTCTACAATATAGGTAGCATAGTCATAGTGTACAGCAGGAGGCATTCCCCGGGAAAATATGGACAGCATTGCCATTATGGTGTCATCAACATCTTCAATTCCTCTATACCCTAGGACATAACTGATCAAGTCCACTAGCATTCTGCCCAAGTCATTCAGGTACAGATATCTAATAGGAGGAGTTCTTACAGTTTCGGAACCTGAATCTACAAACAACTGGTTGATCTTGACAATCTGGGCATGTGACAAATTAGTTCCCTTCTTTACTAAATCCAGCATGGACAGGGGTGTCAATGGTC
Organism: Pinus tabuliformis; assembly: GCA_031772625.1. NCBI lineage: Eukaryota > Viridiplantae > Streptophyta > Pinopsida > Pinales > Pinaceae > Pinus > Pinus tabuliformis. Next base: position 1,442,371,480 of record CM062817.1, on the reverse strand, counting down.
TTGCAGTGTGGAAGTGGAGCATCTCATTAATGGTTTCTGGAGTGATGTAGAACAACACTGAACCTGTAGGAGTAAGAACAACTCTTTGGCAAGGATCATAGCATTCCTGGCACTTGTGGATCAAGTCTGGAAGGGGATTGACTTGAGGGAGGTTGTAAATGGGCAAATTTGAATCCCAAATCCCTAAAATATCAGCCCCACTAAGGTGCTGGGCTTTCATTTGATTGATCATATGAATATTATACTTGGAGCCCATTGGAAACCAATCTAACATTTGATAATCCATGTCCCCCAGGGGTTTCCAATCTATCTCTTTTTGAGGGGCATTCAGAGGCTGGATGTTTAGAGCTATTGGTGTCTCCATGGCTACTGAGGCTCTTGATTTGTATGTAAACCGGTTCCAATTGAACAGAACGACACAGAGGAGTGTTTCTTTGCAAGGGAGGTGAAATATAAGAAACAGAAGGCAAATTGAGTAAAACAGCAATTGAAATACTGTTTAAAGGACTGATAAAACAGTAGCAGGACTGAGCAAAGTGTTTTCTGTGGTGAATTTGGTCAGTTAAGGTTCCTAGTTCACGACTGCGCGAACTAGCTGTGAATTTCAACTCAATTTGTCAAATGCGGCCCTGCAGGAGTTTAATGGCTTCACTGGCTGGATATAAGTGCAGGTCACTGTGTGTTTAACGGTGAAAACAGAGTTTTACAGTCTGTTAACAGTTTATTTGCGGAATTATGGATAAAACCAGGCTTATGGGATGATTTTGAAGAATACCTGGTGAATTCGTCGGCAAGAGTTGCGAATGCAGGTGCAATGGAGGCTCTGGCGGTCTCGGAATCGACTTTAGCAGGCTGGTGCTGGTTTGGACGTGAGCAGCATGCAGAAATAGCAGTAGTGTCTTTTGCCAAAAGTGGAAAAAACATGAGATTTTGGCCTAAAAATGGATTTTTGGCAATATTGGCGCGTTTTTGGGATGACGTCAGCGTGACGTCATCGGGTGGGGTCGGAGTCGGATGACGTCAGCATGATGTCACCGGGTGATGTGGCAGGTCCTGGTTGGTCCACGGATATGCTGAAGTGGCGGACATGTCAGCGAAGGGACGGACGAATGAGGTGATGCGACGGCGGGGTGGCAGCGACGTGGCTCTGACGTGGGCATGACATGGGACCAGCAAAACCAGGTGGTAAGTGAAACAGTGGTAACGGTTTTCTCGGACCGCTTACAATACGGCCCCGGTTTTGTCAGAGGCCAACCCGAGAAGCTGTGAGGGCGACACGTGGCGGAGGCCTGACGTCACCCTCTGACAGTTTCTCGGGTGCTAAACGTCGGACCTCGGGCCCAACCCGATATGGATAATAGCCGTCCGATCAATGTTGCCCGATCGGACGGTTGACGGGTTGACGATGTGATCGATCGATACGGACGCGGGCGGGGGATTAAATATTATTTGTTTTGGATTTTGCGCCCGGCGGAAAACATTAGGATATGGTGTTTTGTAAAGCTTTTCAATGTATTTTGAAAAATCAAACATATGCGCCGAAACTTTGGATAAGTGCCAAAAGGTGGGTTTTTGGGTTATTTCACAATTTCAAAGGGGGTTATGGGTAGGAGGGGTTTTTTGCAAGTTTTTTTTTTTTTTTTTGGGCAGAGGGAAGGTGAGAGCTTAGGGGAAAGGTTGTTGCTCATAACCAGAGGTTAGAGCAGCCCCAGGACAGGGTTGACCACAGTCCCAGGTGGACTAAAGTCTCCCTTTAGACAGACATATTTAGCTATAATGCTAAAAGGAGGATATTTATAGAATGCTTGGGGGTTTATACACCATGGTGTTAATAATACTAGGGAAAGGGGTAACATAAGGGAATTACATATTAGAGTTAGGGGTTAATATGGATGAAAGAGTGAATGAGGGGGAAACCACTAAGTTTATTTGAAACTTACTTAGTTTAGGGAGTAGATCAAAATGAAAAGAACTTTAGACAAGAAATGTGGCTTCTAAAAGATTAAGAACCACCATGAAACCATAATTTCTTCCATGAATCTCCACTGATGAGGGGATGTTAGTAATGAAAATGGGAAAGGGGAGAAAGGGAGGTTAGACATGCTTCTTTGCTTCGCTGTCACCTGATGGAGAAGAACAGTTTCTCAAATCATTGATTCTGCTTTGGTAAACAAAGTTAACACACATGCAATTGTAAAAATAACCTTTCTGCAACCCCACCTGCCTACCCATCTATTTACCTAGCATTTTTTATTTCTTCTTGGAGGGTGCATTTAGGCTTGCAGACCCTTGTTTGCCTTTTCTTTTCTTTGGCTTTTTTCCTTTGATTCTCTATCTAACTCTACCCTTATTTCTTCCAAGGTCCCAGATTAAGCTGTTGGGAACCTTTCTTCTCTACCTAAACTATTTGTCTGCCAAGATTAAACAGTTTGGACAGACCTCTTTCTCTATTCTACAACTGAAAATTCAAAACATGGCATGATCCAGATTAGGCTGTTGGACCATCCATCAAATTTGAGCCCACATCAAGCTATAAGCACAGATTGTATTCTCTTGGAAATATGTGATCTTTGAATCATCAAAGCAGAGCATATTTGGACCTTTTCAATGCCGATCATGAAATATGAAACCTATTGGTATAGGTAGCTAACAGTGGCTCCACATGGGGATGGTTTTTCATTTGAAAGACCAAGAACAGCAGGTCAGATTGCCTTGCTCCTTGACTGCTCTTGCCAACCTTGAAGTTTGCTGCTTTGAAATGCCAAAATTGTGTGCTTCTCTTCTTGGTAGACCTCTGATTCTATTTACCTTTTGCTGGCAGTTTAAGAAAACTTTGCGAAATTGCATTTTTACATGTTGACAGAAAATAATATACACATCTGGATATGTACAAGGGAAAACTCAGGCTGCACTTATGGGTGATATTCAAAATAGTGCTTCAGCATCCTGCCATTCACAGGGCCTTCATCCAAATCAGTTTCATTGAGACTTTTAAGGAAATAAGTGTTGTTTCCTTGTACTGCTTGGACAGCAAATGGTCCTCTCCAAAGGGAATCAAATTTTCCATGTTTTCCCTTATCCTCTCTTCTTGAATCCCACTTGAGGACTTTGTCACCAATGTTGAAATCTTCTGCTTTAGTTCTTCTGTCAAAGGCCTTCTTTAATTTTTCTTGTAGAACTTGAACTCTGCTGAAAACTTGGTCTCTAGTTTGCTGTAAACATATAATTTGATTGATTCTTCTTTGCATATCATTTGGTTCAGCTTGGCTTTCTTGAAGAAGTTTCATAACAGGTACCCCTAGTGATGAAGGAAATTTGGCTTCTAATCCATAAACCAACTCATATGAGCTGGTTCCAATTGATCTCTTGGTTGTTAGTCTATCTGCCCATAGAGCATTCACAAGCTTCTTATGCCAATTCTTTTTGTTCTCTTCTAGCACTTTCTTTATGATGTTTACCAGACTTTTATTTGATGACTCAACAAGGCCATTTCCTTGGGGATAGTATGCAGTAGAATGGCCTAAGGTAATGTGAAATTTGTGGCAGAAATTCACCATTTTCTTGGATCTGAAAGCAGCAGCATTGTCTGTTATTATTTTATCAGGACAGCCAAATCTAGCCAATATGTTGTTCTCCAAGAACTGAATGATAGTGGAATCATTTGCTTGTCTGCATGGAACAGCTTCAATCCACTTGGTGAAGTAGTCTGTGGCTGTTAAGATCCATCTATGTTGGCCTGAAGATGAGGGATGAATTTCCCCAATGAAATCCAAACCCCATTGTTGAAAAGGTCTCTCTGTTGCAATAGGCCTCAAGGGAAGTGGCAGCAGCTGTCTCTTTCCCTCAAACACTTGACATTTATGACATGAGGTGGCGAATTTCTTGACATTAGAGAACATGGTGGGCCAGTAGTAACCAGCCCTTAGTATTTTATCCACAGTGGACTTCCAGTACAAGTGTCCACCACAGTCACCTGCATGAAATTCCTTTGTGATATTGTCAGTTTCATTCTCAATCAGGCAGTTTAGCAATATGCCTTCATGGTTTTTCCACAATAGATTTCCATTTATAACACAGAATTTAGAAGCTTTCATTTTTAAGAACCTACATCTAGTTCTGGACAATCCTGGGGGAGCACACAAGTTTTGCAATATATAGCATATATCAGAGTACCAAGGGGATTGTTCAAAGGCTACATTGATCTTTGGAGTCGCCAGCTCCGGTTCACTGTCCAGCTGGTTGATGTCTAAGGCTTGGAAATTTGCTTCTGTCATTAGTTTGGCCAAACCTTGCCCTTTTATTAATTTTGTAGGTTTTATCTCAATATCAAATTCCAAAATGTTGGCAATCCACTTTCCTCTTCTGCCCTCTAAGTTTTCTTGGGTGAGAATGTCTTTGACAATAGGACTTGGTACATAAGCTATCACATGTGAGTAAAGGATGTAAATCCTAAAGTCCTTAATGGCCTTAACCAAAGCATAAGCTTGCTTTTCCATGATTTGATATTTTAAAGGTGCATCTCTAAGAGCTCTGCTAAAGAAAGCAATTGGTTTCTCATTTCCTTGGTCATCTTTTTGTAACAAAACAGCAGCAATAGTATGCTGGGAGGCAAAAGAGAAGATGATAAATTCTCTGTCAAATTGAGGATTGGTCAAGACTGGGGTTTGGGTAAGAGCCAGCTTTATACCTTCAAAGGCTTGATTTGCTTCAACTGTCCATTTTACTTTTGAATCTTTCTTTAGCATGTTATTTAATAGTCTGATTAGTTCAGCTAAGTTGGGGATAAACCTTCTCAAGAAATTGATTTTTCCCAAGAATCCTTGCAGTTCTTTGATATTTCTTGGGTGGGGCATTTGTAGGATAGCTTGTATCATGTCTGGATCAATTCTAATGCCATCTTTAGAAATAATGTGGCCCAAGAGTTTACCTTCCTCTAAACCAAACAGGGATTTCTTGGGATTCAAGGAAATTCCATATTTTCTGCATTTTAGGAAGATCTGTCTCAAATGTTTTATATGTTCTTGGTCTGATTTTGAGAAAGGTGTTAGGTCATCTAAGTAAATGACAAGGAAGTCATGAATCTCTTTGGAAAAAGCAATATCCATTGCTCTTTGAAAAGTTGCCCCTGCATTTTTCAATCCAAAAGGCATTTTCACATATTTGAAGGTTCCCCATGGGGTTGTGAATGTTGTTTTGTCTTGATCATCAGGGTGCACCAGGATTTGATTGAAGCCTAAAAATCCATCCAGTAATGAGATCCTTGAGGCCCCTACCACTCTTTGGAGAATGTGATCCATCTTGGGTAAGGGATAGTTGTCTTTGAGGGATACTTGGTTCAGATTTCTTAGGTCCACACATAGCCTTATTTCACCAGTTTTCTTTCTTGTAGGGACTAAGTTGGAGATCCATTCAGAGAATCTGATTGGTGCTATGATGCCTGCCTTGAACATTTTCTGTACTTCTTGTTCCATTGCTGGGAGAAGCATAGGATTGATTCTCCTCAATTTTTGTTTAAAGGGCTTTTGATCAGGCTTGAGAGGGATTGTATGCTGGATAACAGAGGTGTCATAGGACTTTAGGTCCTCATAACTCCATGCAAAAACATCCTGGAACTCTTTAAAGAGGTCAATGTATTTAGGCTTTTGGTCAGGAGGTAAAGAAGCAGACAATTTAATTATTTTGGGCTTGTCAATGGTACCAATGTTGCATTCTTCAATGGCTGCATTTAAGGGCTGCATTTTTGGTTTTCTGGGAATATCATTTGAATCAAAGATGTCCTCTAGTGGAGTTAGGCCTGTTGGTAGAAAATTGTCTTTCAGCTCTATGATTTCAGTTTCAGCATTGGCCACTTCCTCACAATTGATTGATTGAATTTGCTGAATGCTGTCCTTGTTGAAAATAGTTGGATTTAGCATTTGTTTTGCTGTTCTAGGTGATATTGGGTGAGTAATCTTTTGAAACTGTATTTGTGATGGACTTGCTCTTTCAAGTATTTGTGATTGACTTGCTGTATCAAGTATTTGTGATTGACTTGCTGTATCAAGTATTTGTGATTGACTTGCTGTATCAGTGTCAATATTTAATCCTGCAAATTCTTGTTGCAGAGTTAAAAAATGGTTTATTTGCTTGTCATCCTCAAATACTTGCCAATCATTAACATTGTTTGGAATGGAGGGTCTGTGTTTTACCTCAGTTGTAAAACAATGATGGGGCTCAAAAGGAAGCTTGCAGGTACTTGCAAAGGTGGCTAAACTATGAGCATGCAGATTGTGGGTTCTAGGAATTTTTGTGATTTGGAATTCAGAGAAAAAGTTTAGTACCTCAGCAACAGCAGACCTATAAGTCCTTAGTCTTTTGTCATTGGTGACAAAATTTCCCTTCACTTGTTGGATAACTAAATCTGAATCACCCATGATTGAAACCCTGGCAGCTTGTAAGAACTTTACTAACTTGAGGCCTAGTAAAAGAGCTTCATATTCTGCCATATTATTAGTACATCTGAAGTTTAATCTGTAGGCTCTGCCTTCTGCATGACTATTTTCTTTATTGTGTACCCAAACTCCAGCTCCTGCCCCTAATTTGTTGACTGAGCCATCAAATTCAAGGAACCATAGAATATCCTGTTGGGAAGGCGATTTAATGATCTGTTCATGGGCTGGCAATGTAAGTAGAAGTTTTGGTTTTTCATCTGGCTTGTCTTCTAGGACAGTTTCATCATTTGATTGGGTATGCTTGATATTTAGAACAGCAGCAGTGTCTAGTATTTGATTGACTGTTGTTTCATGGGTGGTAATTCTTTCATTAGAGTCTTCCTCCTGTATGAGTGTTTTGGTTTCAACATCATTTTTTGAGAGAATTGTGCTGTTATTGAAGAGAATGTATGAGTCTATGTCTGAATGGACAGCATATATGGGAAATTTTTGGGGCTTTTCTTCACTGCTGACCATGTATTTCATGAGTGTTTCTCTGTATATTCTTTTTGGTTGCCCAAAAACAGAGATGGTGGCATATGACATGTCTAATTGTAGGGAACCTTGGAGTTTAGCTCCCCAGGATCTTGATAACAGCATCCCATACTTAGGTGGGATATCAGCAACTACCACATCCATTAGGATTGTTTTGTTTGGGTATTGGACCAGAGATACACATAAATCTTTTATGAGACCCAAACACTTGACTTGGCTGGAGTCAAAGGAAAACAGGTCCTTGTATGGTCTTGTTATATCTAGATTCAATCTCTCCATGACTGCTTTTGGCATGAGATTGTGAGAGGCACCTGAGTCAAACATTGCATTATGTAATATTTTATCATGAATATGTAAGCTGACATAGAAAGGTAACACCCCTGTGATTACCGTTTTTCCATCCACTTCTGGGCCGAACAGTAATTCTGGGGTGTCATCCAGCACATTGACATCATCTTTGTTGCTAGCGAGTTGAAGGGACTTCTTGATCTGTAGTTTATAGATGTCATGCTTGGCTAGTTCTGAGAGAGGAATTGCTATCTTTAGTTTTCCAATTTCATTTTCTAGGTCAAAGGGTTTTTCAGATTGGGTCTTAGGGTTATGGATGACAGTCCTTTCCTTGTTCATTAAATCTTCTTCTTGATTTTTATCTTGATTTTGGGACTTGTCTCTTTTACTCATCTCTTGGGGAGTAGCATTTAAATTAGGTTGAGAGGGTGAAGTGGCCATAGGCTGCTGTTTTAAGGACAGTGGTTCAGTGATCTCTTCAATAATCACTTCTTCTGCAGGTGAATTTGTTTTGGCATTAGGCTCTGTGACTATGACTCTTTTAGGCTGCTGATTATCCTTTATCTTTTCAAGCTGATTTACGTTCACAGTTCTGCTCCTTAGCTTGTATTGTTTATGGACTTCGTAGACAGTAGTGTCATAGCCTTGTTTAAAGTCAAAGGATTCACCTGATTTAGTTTGGAACAGTTTGATTTCATCATCCTCATGATCTTCTTGTGTTAAGAAAACTTGACTTTCACCATCTAGACCCATTAAATTAATCTCGGGATCTTCATTGGGCTCAGTTGCGGTGGAAGTTTCTGCATAATTTTCTTGGAAAGGGGGTCTTATGTCTTGATCAGCACTGGCTTTTCCAATGCCTGGGTTTTGAGTTCTCCTAAAATTTGGATTCCTAGGAGGGTTGTTTTGTGGTGCTTCCCATGATGATTTTCTTTGAACCGATTCCACTCTATCACCCAATCTTTTCATTCCATTGAGTATTGCATCCAGCTTCTGATCAAAGGCAGAGGGTTCCTCTTTGAAAACAGTCCTCTTTTCCAACCTTGCTCTGTTTCTTTTGGCAATTAGGTTGGCTTCCACTGTAACAGCAACCCTTTGGGCCTCTGCAAGGGATTGAGGATCTCTCTCCTTTAACTGATAGGCCATGTCAGGGTCAAAACCATCAGGGAATTTGTACAAAGCTAGATCAGGAGGAGGTCTTAAATTTTGTGGGATTGCGTTATATACATTGTTGAATCTTGCACAATACTCCAAAACAGTCTCTTGGGGACCTCTTTTGATAGTGTCATATTCCCCAAGTATGTGCAGAGGATCCTTTTTCTTCTCCCATCTGCTAGTAAAGGCTTGATACAGTTCATCAGGAGTTGTGATGGAATTTGCATTCAGGGATCTAAACCAAGTTCTTACATCCCCAGTTAGGCTTTGCACAAACATCCTCATTCTCACACTGTCATCATCTATTTCATAGGTCTCAAAATGGTCTTGCATCCTTTTGGCATGCTGGACAGCTGTCAGAGGGCCATTGGAATCAAAATATGAGATTTTGGTTTGGTAGTCTTGGGGTAGAGCTGCAGCATTAGATGGTATTTGCAAGGGTGCATATCTGTTGGCCATATTTACAGGGTTTAGAGGATTAACAGGGGCAGCTGGGAGTATAGGAACAGTGGGTACCACAGGGGTAATAGGTAAGGGTGAACCTGGAGTGTTGGTCAAGGGGATATGTGCGGTGGATGAGGATGTGAGAGGAGGACTTTGAGATGTGGATGGTGAACTAGGGGAACTAGGGGTAGACCGGAAAAGAACCTTGCATGGAGTAGAGATAAGGCTAGGATGCTCTGAATCTGAGGTTAAATCAGCAGGCTGCTCCTGCCTTTGCTGCCTCCTGATGTTTCTAGGGATGGTATTTGGATTATCAACAATGATGGGTGGATTAGGGTCAGGATTTGCCCTAGTATGCCGTGGATTTTTCTTGGGAGCCAGCTTCTAACTGTTTTTTAGGATTTTATAGGAAGTTTTTATGTCTGCAAGGACTGGATAAAGATTTTGGAATGGCTATATATATTCCAAAGCTGAGATGAAGACTCACTGAAAAAGCTCTTCCCTAAAGTTGTCAATGTGATACAGAAACAGTTTTGAAGGCCTCCTGACTAATTTCAGGCTTGATTTGCAGCTTTGAGAGATGTATAGAAATTGGAAAATCCTAAGAAGTCCCCAGTGGAGTCGCCAATTATGTTAACACCCAGGTTGTTCCCTATGACTCCCAAGGGAATACGGCCGGGGTAACCACTAACCAATCTTTGGATTACAGCTTCTAGCCAAACTGTAATCAGAGAGGGCTCTCTCTTTATGATTTGTCTCTGTTTTGTTAATGTTTCAGGCTAGCTATTATGCTCAGGTTTTGATTTATGATTTGGGTTGGAGGACTTCTCTCATTGCTTTAAGATGTAATGTTTAAACAGTTATATTTCATTGGGCAATGGAGTCTAGAGGTTTGAAGTGCTTGAAATGCTTGAAAGAGAATGCTTAGCCTGCAGGGCCTATTGGGTATCCAACAAAACAATTTAAACTTAAGTGATGAAGTATGATTAGCCCATGGAAAGCAGTTAAGAATTCTCCATTAAGCTGGTGATGTGAAAGTGAAATATGTTGCCCAGGAGCAAAGTTGAATTCCTGAAAACTATGATCACTGTGAAGGATATATCCTGAAAGTGCAGCAATTAAGAATTACACTTATACAGATTATAGCTGAAGAAAAACATTCATTAACAACATAGATTGAGCCCAGGGTATTCAATGAATAAATCCTGAAGGCTATTCTTTTTCTTTGCAGTTAAACATTTAGAAACTCAGAAACATATATGGATTGCTAAAGATTTAAACACATAACAAAGAGAGTTACAGAAAAACTTATTGTATTGTGAGATGCACAGGGATCCTGCTTTATTCAGCAAACACCAGAATGCATTCAAAGAACTTCAGAACTCCAGAAATTCCATCACTTTCCTTTATTAAACTGTGAAAAGATTACAACAGAAGAACTTCTTCAAGAGAAATTAACATTGATCAACCAACCCCTGCAAGCTTGTGCGAGAGGCAAATATATACAAACAGTATTACAAAATATCTAAGGCGTTGAGTCATCTGAGAAATAAATGTTTTACCAACTTTGTACAGAATGGTAGATAAGAAGTTATTGCAGCCTTTAATAGAACATAAATGATCTTTTAATCTGTCAGAAGATATTTTGGCTTTTGGAGGCCAACAAGTCGGTTGAAATGATCTGCGTTAATGCTGAAGAACGCGCTTTTGGAGCTGCTCGGCTGTAGCTTCTCGGTCTGGACACCTGTAGCTTTTCATCTTGCTTTGTTGGCTGTAGGTTCTGCTGAGTTGGCTCAGCTTTCATCTTTAATGCATGCTGATTTTATTAAACTGTGCTGTGCATGACAATTCATATTTTTATGAACAAAATTTGGTGAATGGCTCACTGTTTACAAAATCGTTTGTATTGCCTTGGTCCACCAGTCCTGTGTAGGTAATTGATGCCTGAGGATTGCATCCATAGTCTCCTCCGCCTCTGTATACTTATAAAAATTTGGAGCTACTGCAAACAAGTGTTTGATTTCATTCATTATAAAAAATAAACTTTCCACTTTGTTGTAGAGAGTATGTCCTGTAGCTGGCCCTATTTCTTCTGAGGTGCTGGGCTTCTCATTGATCTGACTTGTGGCAAATGCATTCACCCTTTTGGCATACTGTTCATGTGTGAATAGTCTCCCTGATCTGTTCAGTAAGCTAGGAAGCCCTCTGTTTTGTAGCACCTGAAACTTCTCCATGAACCTGTTCACCTCAGTCTGCATGTCTTGGGTTCTTCTCTCTAATGTCTGCACTAGATTTCTCAGAGTAAGAACCCTCTTGATTAATTGAATGGTCTCAGTCCTGTTGGGAATTCCCATGGTAGCTAACTGAGTACTTGTCTTATGATTAAGCACATTAATCATTCTGGTGGCAACTTCAGGCATATTGCTCAGGGCATTCCTTGATCTGTGAATCTCAGCCTGTGCCTTTGGAATGAGCTCTAGCTGCTCATGGATGGTTTCAATATACGGCCATTGGTCAGTAATAGACTGGCCAATATTAGCCCACAGCACTGTTCTAAGCTCAGCCACAATTTTATCTAACTTGAGCTCATTTTCCAGCTCTTTGATCTTATCTTTGAGGGCTTTTACTTCCCTGCCCTTTTCTGCCACAGCCTGCTTTGATTTGTCATATCTATCATTGACTTTGGCCAATTTCTCCCTGGTCACATTTAATTCTGTCATTTGAGCTTCCAGGGCTTGAATCTCAGTCCTTAGCTTTTGCATATCCAAGCTTTGGGCCTGTTCTGTTGTTGGTGGTGCTGAAGTAGAAGGTGCTGCTTGATCAGTCTGCTGAGGAGGAGGAGTAGTAATGGGAGCAGTTTCCTCAAGATTAATGATTTGAGGAGGAGGCTGAGAGGTCTGGCCTTCTTCTCTTTGTTTCAAGGTTGCCTGTAATGCTGCCTGTGCAGCCTCTGATTCTCCCAGCTTTTCTTGTGTCTGGATAAGCTGCTTATAGAGAGTCACCAGCAGAGCTGTGGCATCTTTATCATGCCTTTGTTGAGCTACTTCATCTGTTTGAGGGTGAATCGTGGCTGGGAGTTTGATCTTTCTTCTTAGAGCTGCCATATCAGCATCCCTTAATTTCAATATTTCCTGTATTCCCTTGATATCTTTGGGATCATGCCCAATCTCAATAATTATATCCTCTAAGGACCTTATTCTGTTGTCCTTTGCCTGGGATGATGCTCTCTCCAACTCTAGTTGAGAGGTTGTATTGTTAAGGCTACTTTGTAGCCTGTAGTTGTCCAATGTTTGGTCTGCCAGGGAAGCATAGACCATCTCACCTGTCTGCTTGTGCAATTCAATTTTATCCATTGGGTGAATGTCCTTGGCAAGGACCTCAAGATTGGTCCTTAGGTAATCAGAAGGGGACTGTGGTTGCAATGTAGTTGGCATGAAGTGGCTCATGATCATCTTGCCCTCACTAACATCAAATCCAGACATTAGGCGCTGCTGGTTGGTGGGAGCCATTTTCAACAGATGGTTATATAGCTGTATTTTTATTGGCTCACTCCTCTTCTTTATTTCAATGAACTGCTGCTTGATGCTCAGTTCACCCTCTCTCTGCTGGCTAGAGGAACTGACTTCTCCTCCCAATGTTCTATCTTGTTCCTGCTGAAAGGAACTGGCAGATGCTTCTCTGCTTGGTGGGCCCATGCCTAATGACTGCCTTATTGTCATATCCTCTTCAGAAAAATCATTCAATCTTTGCCTTTTTTCTCCCTGATTTATAGAAGATGTTAGGGGAGTCTCTCTGTCTCTCTTTCTGCTTACATCCTCCTTTTGTGGAGTTTGGAGGATTGATGCATCAACTGATGTTTCTTTCCTTAGAGGCACAGTTTGCTGTGGCTGTTGCTCAGTGGATTTTGGGGCTTCCACTGTTTGTTCTGGCTGCACAGGCTGTTCCTGCCTTTGTTCTTCCTGTTGTTGTTGTTGTTGCTGTTCTTCTTGCTGCTGCACTTCTCCCTGCTGCTCCATCTCTTTATCTGTTTGTTCTTGAGTCATAGGAGGTAGCTGTTCCTCCTCCACATGCTTTTCTTTGTCTTTGCTGGATGCTTGCTGAGTTTTCATGGCCGCTTGCTGATGTGTTGTTGAAGATGAGGCAGCTTCTCCAAGTTGCCTTTGGTATGAGAAAGAGACCTGTCCACAAGTTTCCAAGTCAGCCTCCTTTTGTAGATTTCTAGCTTGATTCTCTAGCATCTGTTCTCTAGTAATTGGCTCTTCTAGAGTGCCTTCTTTCCAACTCAAGGCATTAGCATACTTCTCAATATGAGGCAACTTCACATGTGCATATGTGCCTAATTTGTGTTTTATTCTCCTGAGGGAAATAAAGTGATTACGGTCATAAGGTGACCATCTGAAGCTGGTTTGAAATCTGAGGCCCTCTAGGATTCTATCTGCCTCCCTCCATCCCTCTTCTCTTTTGTTATATAAGAAAGGACCTAGCTGGCTCCTTACCTTCAGTTGCACCTTCTTGTTTTTACTTTGGAAATGGATGTAGTCAGCATTTCCAAACTGTCTGAAGTATTCTAGGGCAAAGAGCCTCATGGGGACATACCTTGGAAGCCTAAAAGGGTCCAACTCACAGCCATAAACTCTGATTACTGTGTGGTGTTGGTAGAAGTACCAATCACCAATGCTGTAGGCTTTAGAGAGGTGGAGGACTCTTTGCATCTCATCAGTTAGCCTGGGAGGAGGTACGCCATATAGCAAGGTCATTGCTGGGTAAATAAACAAGTCTATGAACTCACAGTATGTGTATGGTGAGAGAGAAGCACAATGAAAAACTGAAGACCAAAAGACAACTGATCTTGGAATTCCCTGGGCATTTAGTTTCTTGAGGGGAACAGGGAAGTTGTCTGGTTGATAGAACAAGAACAGATGGTAGATGTATGAGGTGAATCTGAACACTCTTTCCCTTGGTAGATTCATTAGCTGCTCATGAATCTTTTCTGCAATATAGGTAGCATAGTCATAGTGTACAGCAGGAGGCATTCCCGGGGAAAATATGGACAGCATTGCCATTATGGTGTCATCAACATCTTCAATTCCTCTATACCCCAGGACATAACTGATCAAGTCCACTAGCATTCTGCCCAAGTCATTCAGGTACAGATATCCAATAGGAGGAGTTCTTACAGTTTCAGAACCTGAATCTACAAACAACTGGTTGATCTTGACAATCTGGGCATGTGACAAATTAGTTCCCTTCTTTACTAAATCCAGCATGGACAGGGGTGTCAATGGTCTTGCAGTGTGGAAGTGGAGCATCTCATTAATGGTTTCTGGAGTGATGTAGAACAACACTGAACCTGTAGGAGTAAGAACAGCTCTTTGGCAAGGATCATAGCATTCCTGGCACTTGTGGATCAAGTCTGGAAGGGGATTGACTTGAGGGAGGTTGTAAATGGGCAAATTTGAATCCCAAATCCCTAAAATATCAACCCCACTAAGGTGTTGGGCTTTCATTTGATTGATCATATGAATATTATACTTGGAGCCCATTGGAAACCAATCTAACATTTGATAATCCATGTCCCCCAGGGGTTTCCAATCTATCTCTTTTTTAGGGGCATTCAGAGGCTGGATGTTTAGAGCTATTGGTGTCTCCATGGCTATTGAGGCTCTTGATTTGTATGTAAACCGGTTCCAATTGAACAAAACGACACAGAGGAGTGTTTCTTTGCAAGGGAGGTGAAATATAAGAAACAGAAGGCAAATTGAGTATAACAGCAATTTAAATACTGTTTAAAGGACTGATAAACAGTAGCAGGACTGAGCAAAGTGTTTTCTGTGGTGAATTTGGTGAGTTAAGGTTCCTAGTTCACGACTGCGCGAACTAGCTGTGAATTTCAACTCAATTTGTCAAATGCGGCCCTGCAGGAGTTTAATGGCTTCACTGGCTGGATATAAGTGCAGGTCACTGTGTGTTTAACGGTGAAAACAGAGTTTTACAGTCTGTTAACAGTTTATTTGCGGAATTATGGATAAAACCAGGCTTATGGGATGATTTTGAAGAATACCTGGTGAATTCGTCGGCAAGAGTTGCGAATGCAGGTGCAATGGAGGCTCTGGCGGTCTCAGAATCGACTTTAGCAAGCTGGTGCTGGTTTGGACGTGAGCAGCATGCAGAAATAGCAGTAGTGTCTTTTGCCAAAAGTGGAAAAAACATGAGATTTTGGCCTAAAAATGGATTTTTGGCAATATTGGCGCGTTTTTGGGATGACGTCAGCGTGACGTCATCGGGTGGGGTCGGAGTCGGATGACGTCAGCATGACGTCACCGGGTGATGTGGCAGGTCCTGGTTGGTCCATGGATATTCTGAAGTGGCAGACATGTCAGCGAAGGGACGGACGAATGAGGTGATGCGACGGTGGGGTGGCAGCGACGTGGCTCTGACGTGGGCATGACATGGGACCAACAAAACCAGGTGGTAAGTGAAACAGCGGTAACGGTTTTCTCGGACCGCTTACAATACGGCCCCGGTTTTGTCAGAGGCCGACCCGAGAAGCTGTGAGGGCGACGCGTGGCGGAGGCCTGACGTCACCCTCTGACAGTTTCTCGGGTGCTAAACGTCGGACCTCGGGCCCAACCCGATATGGATAATAGCCGTCCGATCAATGTTGCCCGATCAGACGGTTGACGGGTTGACGATGTGATCGATCAATACGGACGCGGGCGGGGGATTAAATATTATTTGTTTTGGATTTTGCGCCTGGCGGAAAACATTAGGATATGGTGTTTTGTAAAGCTTTTCAATGTATTTTGAAAAATAAAACATATGCGCCGAAACTTTGGATAAGTGCCAAAAGGTGGGTTTTTGGGTTATTTCACAATTTCAAAGGGGGTTATGGGTAGGAGGGGTTTTTTGCAAGGTTTTTTTTTTTTTTTTTTTTTTTTTTTTTTTTTTGGGCAGAGGGAAGGTGAGAGCTTAGGGGAAAGGTTGTTGCTCATAACCAGAGGTTAGAGCAGCCCCAGGATAGGGTTGACCACAGTCCCAGGTGGACTAAAGTCTCCCTTTAGACAGACATATTTAGCTATAATGCTAAAAGGAGGATATTTATAGAATGCTTGGGGGTTTATACACCATGGTGTTAATAATACTAGGGAAAGGGGTAACATAAGGGAATTACATATTAGAGTTAGGGGTTAATATGGATGAAAGAGTGAATGAGGGGGAAACCACTAAGTTTATTTGAAACTTACTTAGTTTAGGGAGTAGATCAAAATGAAAAGAACTTTAGACAAGAAATGTGGCTTCTAAAAGATTAAGAACCACCATGAAACCATAATTTCTTCCATGAATCTCCACTGATGAGGGGATGTTAGTAATGAAAATGGGAAAGGGGAGAAAGGGAGGTTAGACATGCTTCTTTGCTTTGCTGTCACCTGATGGAGAAGAACAGTTTCTCAAATCATTGATTCTGCTTTGGTAAACAAAGTTAACACACATGCAATTGTAAAAATAACCTTTCTGCAACCCCACCTGCCTACCCATCTATTTACCTAGCATTTTTTATTTCTTCTTGGAGGGTGCATTTAGGCTTGCAGACCCTTGTTTTCCTTTTCTTTTCTTTGGCTTTTTTCCTTTGATTCTCTATCTAACTCTACCCTTATTTCTTCCAAGGTCCCAAATTAAGCTGTTGGGAACCTTTCTTCTCTACCTAAACTACTTGTCTGCCAAGATTAAACAGTTTGGACAGACCTCTTTCTCTATTCTACAACTGAAAATTCAAAACATGGCATGATCCAGATTAGGCTGTTGGACCATCCATCAAATTTGAGCCCACATCAAGCTATAAGCACAGATTGTATTCTCTTGGAAATATGTGATCTTTGAATCATCAAAGCAGAGCATATTTGGACCTTTTCAATGCCGATCATGAAATATGAAACCTATTGGTATAGGTAGCTAAGAGATAGATTTCCCTCCAAGATTGTGTAGTTTTGACCGAAAACCCATTGACTGGATCTGAACCAAGTGCTGGGTTAGCTTGTGGTTGACCAACAGGACAAGTGAATGAACACAAGCTGTTAAGCGACTGATGAAATCAAATAAACATAAGTACCTAATTAGTGCCAGATAAATGTTATGATTTCAAGGAGGGAGGCTCCAAAATGACATGAAGGAAAAATTTTGGAGGGTGGATGTAGTCAATACAACATTAGTGACACACTCATAGAACTCCAGCTCTCTTTATGGACCTTGTTCGTGAAAATAGAGTTGTTGTAGTGGCCACAAATCCCTCCAAAATTTTGGCCTGCATCTAATTTTGGAGCTTTCCCGGGGTTTTTCCTTGATGTTTGCAAGCACTCGGGCTCATCTTGTGAGCTCATGTTGATTCTTTGCACCCTCTTCGCTTGACCATTCATTGCACATATTTTTGCATGTTGGTCACAATGTCATGCTTGCAACCATGTTCTGGCTATGCATGAGGTTTGTCTTCATGTGTACAAGTTGTATTCACTATGTAAACATCCGTTGCACTCACACACGAAGTTGGATGCACTGTCGCACAAGTGTCGTTGCAGTCGTTTAATGATCTATCACAAGTGTTGCGCTTGTCGCTTGCACCGTCGGTCAGTCACACTGAGTGTATGTTGTCTTGATGGTTTGAGGCATATTGTCATCAAATCATGTTGAATGTGTGTTCGCAAGGTCATGCATGTATGAAGTCACTCGTTCACACACAGTCATTTTGTTGAAGCTATGTCGACTAGACCAACATCAACAATTGGACCTACGCTTAGCTACACTGCACAATTTCAACCCTTAGTGAACATGTACTGCTACCCAGAATTGCGCAGAGCTTGAGGTTACTTCCCAGGCAGTCTGCATTACACAATCCTAAGTTGACTTGACTGACAGTCACCAGAACAATGCAGAAGTTTCCCAGCAAGCCATCTCAATCTGCGCTGCCCACAAGCAACATCAACCAATCCACCAGTTGGTCAACCAGAGGGTTTGAAAGGACAGTGACCTTGGGCGTCACTCCTCTGAAAATTTGTGCAGAAGCTGCCAAGCATGCTTGCTTCCATTGGTTGAAGAAAATTTGGAGACATGTTCGATAGACACTTGTTGCCTATCAATGCGCTTCCCTAAAAAATTGCACATTTTTTACAACCACTTGCCCTGTCTACTGACCTGTTGCTCTTGAAAACTATGCAGTTTTCATGAGCAGTCTCCCAGCTGCCCAGCATCCTGCGCAGCTCAGAAACTGTGCAGGGATGTCCAGCAGGCCAGCCTCCTAGCTCTGCACAGTTTTTTCCAGCAGCCTCTTGTAGCCCACTGCCAGGTCCCCGGAGAAATTACGCAATTTTTTCCAATATCCTCTCGCAGCCCGCTGCTAGCTCCCCAGAGAAATTGTGCAGTTTTCACTGCCAGTCTCTCCCTGCTACCTGCACTATCTACCTGAAAACATTACAGATATCTTCCCTCCATCCGAGCCAAATACCTTGGACAATTACTACTGATCCAGATTGCCAATCTCAGCCTCCTAGTGACCTCTGTGCTATTTTCATGGAAAGTGCTTGGAGTTTGCATCTCGACCTTAAATGTCCTCCGCATAGTTTCAAAGCCTTGTCCTCTCTCTCGGTCACTTGCATCCGAAAGAGAAAGACAATGCATCATGGTAGACTAGGAGATTTCTGGATTTGATGTCATCTCGTCATGAATGATTGCAGATATATGTACATGGACGAGACATGGCACGACGATGAACGGGATGAACAAGGAGCGCATGCAAGGAGACTTGTTCATGAATGGATGAACACATGGACCATGCCAAAGTACAAGCGAAGGAGATACATGCACGTGAAACATCAAGTGAACACCAAGACCATTGAAGACTCTGCACACCTTGTCATGCAGAGGTGAAGCTATGATACACCAAGAGA
The DNA here is from genome assembly GCA_031772625.1 of Pinus tabuliformis. Lineage (NCBI taxonomy): Eukaryota > Viridiplantae > Streptophyta > Pinopsida > Pinales > Pinaceae > Pinus > Pinus tabuliformis. The sequence goes on along the minus strand of CM062817.1, from coordinate 1,442,352,693 downwards.
ACATTCATCACTCAGTATCACTACAGCTCAGCATGGACACCACCAACAGCATGAACATACCACCTCTGTCATGTTGAGTCATGTCATGAGTCATCTCAACCACACCACTATTGTGGGCCATATTGTTGTAATCAATGTAATGTAACGTGGAAGTCCAAGAGACCCACATGTAAATCTGAAGAGTCATGTAAAGTTGAAGAGTCATGTAAGTTAAACAGTCATGAGGGAAGTTGAATAGTCACAAGGGCCAGTTTTACCCTTGGCTATAAATACCCCTCATTTGTACATGCAAATGACTTTTCACCTTGGATCCTCCCACATAGCCTTGAGAGTTTGTAATCTTTTCTTTGAGGAGAGAGCAGTGGCTCCAACGCACCACTATCGCAGTTAGTGATGTAATGGTGTACGAATGTGTCTTGGGAATTTCACTTAATTCATAAGCCTATTAATAGGCCAACACGTTTTCACGTGTGTATTGTATTTGTTTGTAAGACTATTCTTTGGATGCTTGTAATGCATGTTGTGTTAACCTGTATTAAGACATTTGAACTATTTCGGTTGTTTTAGTACATGTGTTATTAGGAATGTGTTGTATCAGTTGCTAACATTATCTCACCCGTGCGGGCTATCCCTCCGGACACTTGACAGATTCATTCTTGTAATCTTGTTATAACGCCCGTTGCACTCTTGTGGACTATTCCATTGTGTGTTATACGTCCCATTTGTTCACCTTGTGTTTGTGACTTCTGCATCCATGTGGACTACTCCGCTGGAAGCTGCGCATGTCCTGTTATGTTGTGTGTCTCTAGTAGAGTTGGGAGTATTCCCTTTCAACCTGAGACTCATTTCCACCCTCTTCCTCTACAGTGAAAGAACTCTGACACAAGCGACACTGAGCACTCACCAGGCACACAAACCTTGTTTTTTAAAGACAAAGCAAACCACTCTCATGTGCTAACAAGAAAGAGCTAAGGCATATCTTTAAGATAATGGAAACGGGTCATCGTACTCGATGGGACTCCTACACCAAACAATGTGAGGTCTAGTTGGGACTTCATACTGGGGAGATCCCTTGAATGTTGGCAAGTCCAACACCATCAACATTTCTAGTGCTAGAAGGAGGGCTAGATGACAAGTTGAGCTTGTTATATCTGATTTGAATATCTTACAAAATGGATCATACACAATTCGTGCTCCCATAGTGTTTCTCTCATTTCTCCCTTAATCAACTATCAATCCCTGATTAGCTTCTCGATCACTTGTCCTTGTTAAATTTTAGCGGTGAGGACAAAATGTCTGTAACCAAGCATATTTATGATTTTCTTCAGTTTTGTGAATCTGATGAAATCAATAGTGAAGAGCTTGTTTGTGTACTTTTTTTCCTCACCCTTGAAGATCATGCTAATCAGTGGTGTCATACCCTACCACCTATTTCCGTCCATTCCCTTCTCACTCTCCTCAAGGAGCTCCATTAAGCCTTCGACAAGTATAACCACCAAGATGTCCATGAAAGAATCTCTCGTTTGAGAATGAATCCTGGCAAATCAGTTGAGGAATTTGCTACCTGCTTTCTTCACCTCTGTCACAAAATTCCTGAACAATTTTTGGACCTTGACTTTGTAAGCCAAGAGTTGAAATGGTTGGTTCATGTCTCCCGAAATGGTGAACCTCCTAATTTCCCTTCTTCCTCGACTCTTGTGGATCATGAGACCCATTAGTTTACAGAGGAGGAGGCCAACACCCCATTTGTTCCTTGTCCTCCTCCCTTTTCGGTCTCGAAGAGGATGCCCCATCGCAGTGGTCGTAAAGATAAGAAATTTGTGTACCATGTTCCCAACCCATCTTCTCAGCCGTCTCCCAATCCCATGGAGGAAATTCCAGAATGGCTTAGAAAGAATATGGCGAAGGTTCATTCCTCCATTCGGCAAGAGCACATCACCGTTCATAACCCAAGTCTTAAGTCTATCTGCATCTCCGTTATCCTCCATCATCTACAAGCCATGACTCCTTGTACCATGACTTGTTTGATCAATCCGCTTCACAAGCTAGCTGCATAGATTCTCTTGATTCTCAAGTTGTTGCCTCAAGTTATGGTCATGTGCAAGGCAATATCATTATACAGGAGGAGGAGCAGGAAGGTGAAGACACAATCAATTCCTCTTCTATGTTTCAAAATGGTTCACATCAAGACATTGAGCTTCCATTCTTGATCAACTCTCAATCCGCTAATATTGGTGAAACATCATGCATAATTAATTCTTTCGATCAACCTCCAGTATTGGGATGTCATCACTCCCATGCTTCTATATGTTGTATGAAAACCCAAGCATATCATGTGATTTTTTTCTCTCTCGTGTACACTCTAACTCAGATCTGGAATGCACACCGGTCAAAGTAGACGTCCATATCAAAACTTCCTTTGCACCTTACTTTCCTGTGTGTCTACCATTCACATCGCATCTACATGCGGTAGAGATACTCCATGTTCCCTTGCTTCTTCATCTGATGAGTTATTTCCTTGATCGATACTAGGTAATGAGGCTATCCATGATGAGAACAGTCTCAACGCACATAACTCTTCCCACTCGTCATCATCTTGTGTGTTGCATGAAAAAAACTTGTCAAGTCGGCTTGCTGAAGCTAGAAAATTTGATGAGGTCTGTGATAGAGATGGATTTCGTCCTAAGGGCAGTTTTGAAATCAACAACAACAACGATCCTTAAGCCATGCATGATCTAGTTCACATCTTAAAATGAAAATTTTCAATTTTGGAAAGTTCCGCGACGTGCTAGGGAGTCAAGGCACTTCAATGTCCGTTGATAATTATGTCAAGACCTCGTGACTCTGGGAAGAACCTTGAACCAAATCAGATCTCCTTTCTCATGCATAATCTGTCTATTTGCATTGTTGGACTCGACATGGATTCTTGTGTAAAAAATATTTACTATTCTAGGTGTGATATTTCAAAATTTCAAATTTTCACTAATGACTGAATCCATGAGTCTATTACAACATGTCTGTCTTCATGCACTTCTCTTACATCCAATTCGGTTTGGGAGCGTTCGTCTGCCATGCAATCGTGGAACTGTGAAATTGATCATCTCAAAGACTATCTTTGTTCGGAATCATACTTATTATATGTTCTCTCTCGTGATCAGCTCCTTGGTCTTCTTGCGAATATTTCACTTCAAATATGCCCGCTCATCACACTAGCAATCTTCCTGTCTGATGACAAGTGCACAAGCTATCATGCAAATCAAGTTCCTCTCATTTCACCGCACCCCAACTGGCTTCACACAGTCACAGTGCTGGTATCCTTCCCACATTCTTGTGATGACCATGATACCTGTGAAATTTTTCACCAATTGCAGGTGGGTGTTCTATTATATCTAGTGCACAATGAACTTGGTTCCATCGTTCAGAGCATTCGCAAGATTGTTCAAAAATATTATTTGTTCATGTCAAACTAGGAATCTGGCATCTCAACCAACTCGTATGATATTTCTTCTATCCTTGGTGACTGTCATGCAGTTTATCATTTTCCCAACAATACATCCAATGATATTCGCTTTATGCACTATGATATTCATCGTGTAACATATCCTCAGACTTCTGTCAAGTAGGTGAGGCACTTTGGCCTGTGCTGGTGGCTATGGCAGGCCCTCACTATCTTGGCATGACCAATGAGAATGATCAGATCTATTTATCCATACCAGACTCCCATCGTGATCCCCTCTCTTGAATTAGGAACCCATCTTCTCAAATATCATGAGTCTTTCAAAGTAGCCATCATGAATTTTATGATCCAATCGTTGAATGGCTGGAACAGTCTTACTTGGCAAATCGTGTTGTAGGTAACAAGCTTCAGTCCTTCCTCGCACTTGCTAAGAAACTTGGTGCAGAAGAACACACACTAGCAAGAGGCCTCCGAGGTTTGTTGAAAAACGGTAGTCACTGAAGAGGTAAGCATGTGTGTTGGGTGGTTGTAACACATCTTTCTGCACAGAGGTGGGAACTTCTCTCTCGTGTGCAAGTTTGTCAAGTTTTTGTATTTTCTATTGCACACTACTTTTTATCTATTTTAATCGCTTGTATCTTTGTGGTTGTAGGCCGGGTATGCCTACAGTGGCTTCACTAGAAATTTCATTTCACATAACCTCATCTATTTAGCGTAGGAGTAGGAGTAGTTTTTGCTTTCTTTCTTGTCTTTGCTTTCTGGTCTGTATGTTTGTTTGCTTTCTGACTTGGTTTGGTTTGTTTGCTTGCTCGAATTTCTTTCTTGTTGTCTTTTCACTTTACTTTGATATTTTTTCTTTTCTTTGTTATGTTTTCTTGATATCATGGTATTTTTGGTTTTTCAAATAAGTGTTACCCATTACTGATTTCTGAATTTTAAATGGGTATGTGGCTGAGATCCAAGGAGTCTTGTGACATTACAACACTTGGCCAGTCCTGTGTCCGTCTTCTTTGTGCTTGGTTGTAAACTTTGACCGATGAAGCCTTGACGGAAAATATGAGCCATCTGCAAGGGAAGCTCTAGTCCAACCATGAACCTATGTCCACACTAGGAAACCCCATGCCTATACTCAGTCTTCTGCTCTGCGTGTTCAAGCTCATCCAACTAGTAGAAATAGAGAAGGGCAAAATCTAAAAGAGAAAACCTATGTCAGAGGTCTTATATGCTTCTTTGAAGGAACAACCTCTTCTGCCCTCAATAAGTTGGGATCCCTCTTCTGCCCCAAAAATAAATAAGTTCCTATGCATAGTCCTCTTTCAAAAATACAAAGGTGAAAGAAGAGAAAGGCTTCCTACGCAGAGAGGTGAAGCATGCAACTCCACTAGGGTATTGAATAGATTCGTTGGCAGTGGAGAAATGAGTGTGTTCCTATGTAACTTCGCCGAGGAATTGTCTAGGCATGCTGTTAGCGGAGAAACACAAGAGATGAAAACTTATACTCTAAATTTTTTTAACTCGCAAGCCAAACTACCCTTCCTGATTTTGAAACACTATGATCAAGATGAAACTTGTTGTTGTTGTGTTTTACTGAGTTGGCGAAAGGTGAAACATGTCTGTCCATGGGGTAAGTGGGGAAGCCGAAGTAACATGCATAGTGTTTCAATACTCCCTGAGAAATCAAGGCCCTGTGCTATCAATGGACCAAAACAGAGAAGCTGAAGTTCAACTAGTGTGTCACCAAGTGTTGTAGCGGCTGGAACACCCTCCAAAATTTTGGCCTCCATCCAATTTCAGAGCTTTCCTTAGGTTTTTCCTTGATGTTTGCAAGTAGTCAGGCTCATCCCGTGAGCTCGTGTTGAGTCTTTGAACCCTCCTTGCTTGACCATTCATTGGACATATTTTTGCATTTTGGTCACAATGTCATGCTTGTAGCCATGTTATGGCTATGCACAAGGTTTGTCTTCATGTGTACAAGTTCTATTTGCTATGTAAACATCTGTCGCACTCACACATGAAGTTGTATGCACTATAGTGTAAGTGTCCTCACGGTTGTTCAACGATCTATCACAAGTTTCGTGCTTGTCGCTCACATAGTCGGTCAGTCACACTGAGTGTATGTTGTCTTGATGGTTCGAGGCATCTTTTCGTCAAGTCATGTTGAGTGTGTGTTCGCAAGGTCATGCATGTATGAAGTCACTCGTTCACACACTTAGTCATTTTTTTGAAGCTATGTCGACCAGACCAACCTCAACATTTGGACCTCCGCTGAGTTGCACTACGCAGTTTCAACCCTCAGTGAACATGTACTACTACTGCCCATAATTGCGCAGAGATTGAGGCTGCTTCCCAAGTAGTCTGCACTAAGAAATCCTGAGTTGAATCGACTAATTATCACCAAAACAACATAGAGTTTTCCTAGCAATCCATCTCAATTTGCACTGCTGACAAGCAACATCAACCAAGCCACCAGCTATTCAACCGAAGATTTTGACTGGGCAGTGACCCCGGGCCTCACTCCTCCAAAAAATTGCGTAGAAGCTGCCAAGCATACCTGCTTCTGCTGACTGAAGAAACCGCAGAGACATGTTGGATAGACACCTACTACTTGTCATTACACTGCCCTAAAACATTGTGTAGTTTTTCCAGCCAGTCACCCTTGTCAAACGACTTACTGCTCCTCCTGAAAACTACTTAGTTTTCATGAGCAGTCTCCCAGCTGCCAAGCATCTTGATCAGCTAAGAAATGGCACAAGGATGTCCAGTAGGCCAACCTCCCAGCTCTGTGCATTTTTTCCATCAGCCTCCTGTAGCCCACTGCTAGCTCCTCGGAGAAATTGCCCAATTTTTGCTAGCAGCCCGCTGCTAGCTCCCCAGATAAATTGTGCAGTTTTCATTGCCACCCTCGCCTTGCTACCTGCACTGTCTCCCTGAAAAAATCACGTAGATATGCCCTTGAGCCTAGCCAAATCTTGCAGACAGTCACTGACAATTTAGATTTCCCATCTCAACCTCGTAGTGACCATTGCACAATTTTCATGGACAGTGCCCAAAGCCCACATCCTAGCTTGAAATGTTCTTTACGCAGTTTTAGAGCCTTGCCCTATCTCCCGGTCACTTGCATCCGAAAACGTAAGACATTGCATCATGGTAGACTAGGAGATTTCTGGATTTGATGTGGTCTCGTCATGAGTAATTGTAGATATAGGTATATGGATGAGACATGGTGCGATGACGAACAAGATGAACAAGGAGCAAATGTAAGGAGACTTCTTCCCGAACGGATGAACAGATGGAGCATGCCAAAGTACAAGCGAAGGAGAGACATGCACGTGCAACATCAAGAAAACACCAGGACCATCGAATACTCTGCACACGTTGTCTTGCGGAGGTGAAGCTATGATACACCAAGAGCACATCCATCACTCAACAGTACTGCGGCTCGATATGGACACCACCAACAACATGAACATACCAACTCTGTTGTGTCAAGTCATGTCATGAGTCATCTTAGCCACATCACTATTGTGGGCCATATTGTTGGAATCAATGTAATGTAACATGGAAGTCCAAGAGACCCACATGTAAATCTGAAGAGTCGTGTAAAGTTGAAGAGTTATGTAAGTCAAACAGACACTAAGGTAAGTTGAACAGTCATAAGGGCCAGTTTTACCCTTGGCTATAAATACCCCTCATTTGTACATGCAAAGAACTTTGCACCTTGGCTCCTCCCACATAGCCTTGAGAGTCTGTAATCTTTTCTTTGAGAAGCGAGAAATGGCTCCAACGCCCCACTATCAGGGTTAGTGATGCAATGGTGTACGAATGTGTCTTGGGACTTTCACTTAATTCAGAAGTCTGTTAACAAGGCAGCACATTTTCACACATGTATTGTATTCGTTGTTAAGACTTATTTGGACACTTGTAATGCATGTTTCTTTAACTTGTATTAAGACAGTTGACACACTCGTGTGGACTATTCCATTGGGTGTGGTATGTGTTATCTGTTCACCTTGTGTTTGTGACTGCTGCATCCATGTGGACTACTCTGCCGGAAGCTACGCATGTCTTGTTGTGTTGTGTGTCTCTAGCAGAGTTGGGACTATTCCCTTTTAACCTGAGACTCACTTCCACCCTCTCCCTCTGCAGTGAAAGAACTCTGACACAAGCGGCACTAAGAACTCACCAGGCACGTGAACCTCGATGTTCGAAAATAATGAAAACCACTCTCACGTGCTAACAAGCAAGAGCTAAATCATATCTTTAAGATAATGGAAACTAGGAAATCGTACCAGATGGAACTCTTACACCAAACGGTGTGAGGTCTAGTTGGGACTCCATACCGGGGAGGTCCCCTGAATGTTGGTGAGTCCAGCACCCTCAACACGATTCTAAATCCTCCAAAAGTATTATTTGATTCTTTGATCATAATGGCTTTAACACTAAGCTTGAGTTAAAGATATAGTCCCTACCATTCTCTTGATCGGTTAACGCACATACCAAGCCAAGATAACTATGTTGTTTCTATTGGGGATTAAGGGTATATTGGTGCACAAGTAATATATATGTCATAGTTTTAGCTTCATCTCTGGTGTTGCTCTGCTGCTAGTAGTCCTAGACAGTGCCCCGAAGGAGTCATGTAGGGACACAAACATCACTCTGCTGTTAGCGAGCCTAGTCAGTCGTCCGACAAAGTTACTTGCATCACCTCTCTGCACAGGAATCCTTTCTCTTCTTTCACCTTTTTTTTTTCATTTTTCATTTTTATTTTTATTTTTCAAAGACCTGTGCATAGGAACTTATTTATTTCATAGGCGGAAGAGGGATCCTGACTTATTTAGAGTAGAAGAGGTTGTCCCTTCAGAGAATCATTTTATATATAACTCTGACAATAGTTGTTAAGTTTTTCCCCCTCACCTTACTCTACTTGACGGAGCTGACAAGGATTAACCAAAAGAACCGATTAGAGTAGGTGGTACTAGTCAAAGTGCAAGCGTTGTGTTTTCACCAAGACTCACTTTGAACATAACGTATTTTCCATCAGGGTATCATCAACTAAAGACAAGAAGCTCTTCCTAAAGAGAGAGGATAACAAATAACCAAGTGTTGGTAGTTGTACAAGTCCTCTTGTAATTTACCTTTCTTGTCTCGAGAGGCACACATGGTTTCATGCGAAACTAAACCTATGGGTGCATCAACAAGCAAACAAAACAAGAAAGAAAAGGACATAAGTGAATGAAAGCAAAGAAAACAAACAAGAAATGCAAACAAAGTAAACAAAGAAATCATGCAAACAAAGCAAAACAAGAAAGCAAACACTACTCCTACTCCTACAGTAAATAGTGCATGGGCCTCTTCACGTAAAGTGATATTTAAATTTTAACCATCGGCGCATTGGTTGACCCATGTTGGTGACGCGTGGTTTACGAGGAAGGTAAGCATGTAAACCAACAAACAAGAAAAATATAATAGTGAAGACCAACATGCTTCGAATTTAAAAATGTCCACATAAAAGAAAATAAGAAAAGTGCAAGATAACATTATGCAGACTTATCATAGTTATGCAACACACTACACATAGATGATAAGCACATACACTCTTCTGACCATGAAAAATGAGAAAAAATAAGAAAAAAAGACAACTTACATTAGGCAAGAGTGCTTGATGTGTATGATTCCTCCAATGCATGAGCGATGGGATCTGTGATTCAGGTGGAGGATGTGAATTATGTGAACTAGATTGATCTTCAATGTAAACGGGAGAGTGATGAGGAGCCTCGGGTGTGTCAAAAAATATATGATTAGGAGTGGAACTAAGCTCAAGACAATAAGGACCTCACATAACCATCATCTTGGGTTGTCATGCCTCGACAATTTGTGGGGTTTCCATTTCATCAATGGATAGATCATCAAAGATGGGTGGCTTAGAAATATCAACAGTGAATGAATCAACTTCGTGATCGAATGAAGGAGTAAAGAGGTCATGACAACCATGATCAGAAAATTTGATGAGTTCATCGACATCCTCATGATCTGATGAATTGTATAGAGGGGTTGATGAGAAGCAAGAATTTTCACCCTTTGTGTTTCTAGAAATGAAAGATGAAATATTGAGTGGATTTGCAAACACAAATGTGTCCTCTCTGCTATACAATGATAGACTGACATTCAAGGTATTCCATGAATGATCGTTAGTAGATGCATTTGGGAATGAATTCTAACACGAAAAATTAACAATGGTAGAATCACAAAAGATATCAGGGAAAAGTGAATGAGGTTCGGATAGAAGTAGGTCATCCTTCATCGCGAGCTCTTCTTTAGATTCCCACACACTCATCATAAATGATAGCACAGGTTGGATGCTCAACACCAACTCTATTGACAACTTGATCCTCATGAAAAAAAAGTGTGGAGTCCGGAGTGGGAGAACACAACACAATACAATCCAGAGGATCAATAGAAAGTGGGGATGAAGGTTGAGGAAACAAGTCCATGTGACAACCAACAGTCTTGCAAGCCAAATCTGTATAGAAATCAAGAGCAAGTGGGGCAAGAGGATGTGACAGTTCAATAGATGGGTGCGCACCTTCTCCCACATCACACTACGGGGCTAAAGTTGTTTGATTAGATGAGGAAGGACAATCACTTGTGACAAAAACCTTGTCCACCTTGGATTTAGAAACTCTAACACCGAGGTATGCTAGGATGGGTTTGAATGATTCTAACACTTGTGTATTTTCAGTTATGTGAAGAAGATAGTGAAATCTTTCATGAAGATTACAAAAATGATCCCAAAATTGCAAGAAGGATTCATCACGAGTTTTCCGTAATTCCAGAAATTTTTTGTTAAGTGCTTTAGGGTCAAAATTATGGAAAACATTGTCTATCTCTTCAACGAACTTGTTGAGAGAGTGAATAGATTTATCGGGTAATGTGATACACCATTGCAATGGGTGCCCTCGAAGCATGAATGTGAACATTGAACATGCCACATAATCCTCAGTGTATTCCAAGGTATCATAGAGATCTTCGAAAGAAGCTCTATGCCTAGGCGAAGTTGTTCCTCCTTCACCTTCATATGTGTATTGTGACAATTCATCCCAGAACTCACTCGAGACTTCAAACACATTTACATAAGACATACATCTCGAAGGTTGAATTGTAACATAAGTCATGATATATGTGTATGGATTCAAAACATATTTTGAGGACTCAGCTTGTCATCTGGCCCTCCTTCTAGCGCCAAAAATGTTGACTATGCTGGACCCACCAACATGTCAGGGGATCTCCATGATAAGAATTCCCAATTAGACCTTAGATCTTTTGGACTAAAATTCCCAGGAGTGGGTAGTACAATAGCGCCTTGAATTTGATAGCGCGTAGAGGTAAGCAAGATATATTTGTTGGAAGCAATGGTGTGACCTTGCAACAAGTCAAGGGAGATGCATGGGGAGGTTCTAACACACAGATGGGTAAAGAAGCGTGTCCCTTAGAAGCATGTAATAGTACACATCATTAGAGGCAATGTTTGTTTGTTTTGGTTAGAAAAGGGTTTTCTCTTGGTTTTATGTGACTTTCAATTTATCATTTGTAGCATGTTGAGAAATGGGAAAGAATAACATGTCGAATAATTTCAACAAAGGAAGTTGACAAGTTTGAGAAATTGTTAGATGTATTTAATAAGAAAATTGACTCCTAAGAGATACCTTGCTCATCAAATTCAGTGCCTAGTGCTACAACCTACATTTTGATGATGTGAGATATAATTTAAGCTTTTTTTTCATGCACATAAAGTGTGAATAAAATTGAATGATAAAATGAATTCAATGTTTTAAAAAGACACTAGATAGTAATGGGGTAAATATGGGGTAACATATCTTTAATGGTCTAAAGTGATGGATTCATTGTTTATTAACACATTTATTTGGCAATAGTATGTCTTCGTGATGATGACAGGGTTTCACTCAACAACCAGAATGTATCATTGATAACTTTTTCGTAATTTGCACAAAGATTTTATTTTTCACAGGGTGGGAAACCCTATTATAACCAGCGGCGAGGACAACCATCTCTAGCTACTATCTGCTAATGAGTGGAACTCATCACCCTTATTCAAGGAAAACCACGCCCCCTGAAATAACCCGCTAATAATACCTCCCGTAAGGAGATAGGGTTTCACTCTTAACATAATCTCCACAAAGATTTAATATCTATATAACTAAAATGCTTATGATTTAGAGACTTGAATTCATTCATGGCGAAAATTTATGAATTAATAGAATATTGGATTCAACCTCCATTCGAGTTAAAGATTTTAGTGGGACGGTGAATCTGTACTGCTACTGCTGCGATAAAACTACTTTGGATGTCTTCACTAACGCTTTTTCGATTAGGCAATCTTAACCGCTTCGATTAGGCATCGGACAGTAGCACATCATGAAACAACAAGACTTGAAAGAGGAGCAATCAATTCCCTGAATCCGTTGCTTTGGATTGTTGGTAGGAGAGGTAGCTAGTTATACTTATTATTATGTTGGTCCAGTTGAAAAACCTGTTGACCTCGCTTACCCGGGCACTGTGCAGTAGATTATCGCTATTATCCACCAACAGCGAAACAGGGGAGCCGAGGTACAGGGGAGCTGAAAACAGGGGTTTAGTGTTCAAAAATTACTTCATCAGCATTTTCCAATCTTAATGAAAAAAATATTAATTTTACAGGAAGCTCAATGTAAACATAACAACGGAATTCATTCGATAAAAGGTAAGGGGATGAAAACGATGCACAATCATAACCAAATTAAATATAACATTGCATTATGATAATTCACAAAATTATTTAGTTCACAGGTGCAAATTCTCATAGCTTGAGTTAAGTATCGCGACGGAGAGTATGTCCACTTGGCCCTGGCTCCAGCCAAAATAGCGTTGAGGAAAAATGCAGAAGAGTACACTAAAATTCCACTCTCAAATGTATAGCGACCCTTCCTGCTACAGGAATACGGGAGAAATTTATTGTGTAAACGTTGTTGTCTGCTATCAATAATTTCAAAATATTCATCAAGAAGGCAACTGCCAATCCCCCACTTCACCCAAACCAGGCCTTGTAGAGCAGCATATACCCATCTTCCAAACCCCTTGATACCTAATGTTGCTGCTACAGCGATGCCTGACACAATATACACGATCTCCAAAATTATGACTGCCCAAAGCAAATGCCTCATTTTATCACTATTTCTCCCACGCCCACTAATTCTCTTTGAAAGGAAAAACAGATCTAAACCGTCCATGACCAAAGCAGTATCAATGGCTGCCACTATCACAGCAATTCTATTTTTCGATAGTGGCATGGAGTGTATATCATACCACTGGTGCAAGCCCCCTTCAAATGCAACAAGCACAGCCCAAGTAATGGAGCAAATCAAGTTGACACTGCCCACTATAACGGATACAGTCCTTAGGCTTAAAAGAGATGATGTAAAGGTCAGGACCTGGCAAACATGGGTGTAATCAGCATTAGATTTTACCAGAGCTTTGACTAAAAACATATTGGCAGAAAATGTGTTTCTTCTACTGTCAAGAAGATAATCTCTTACTGCCCGTCTTGCTACCAGAGCGCTGGAGAATCCATCCACTCTTAGACAGACAGTTAAAGCAAAATTGATTACTGCTTCTGCAAACCTTGGAAATATTGCGGTGATAACTTTGTATCTTTCTATTGCTGAGCATCCTCCTTTTTTATCCATGAAATTTTGCAAGGCATCCGAAGCCGTGAGTATCTTTTGATTAGCAAATCTGACTTCTGGATCTTCATATCTTGCAGATCTTAAAGACCTGATCAGTAGCTTCGTCCACTCATCTTCCCCTGATGGATGAACTGGAATGCAGATGCAATCAGGTAGCTGGGGACTTGTGCTGAAGAAATCCAGATAAATATCAAGTGTTTCACAAACTGCGGCAGGGGATTCCACCATGGACTCTCCCTCTGTCAATCTCTGGCCTTCCACATGCAACATGCCCTGGTTGCAGCCATGGCATCCATTTTTCAGGCAATCCAGAGATGGGAGTAGGCACAATAAATTAGAAAGTTGCTTTAGAGTCCCGGGCATCCGATGAGCCAGAATGATTGTGATATCCTCTACTGTCCAGAATACAATGCAATTGCATCTCATTTTGGAGCCACCGCTTGAAGTTGTCCCTCCGCGTTCACTGCACTCACAGGTCTCTACAGTGACTGCTGCAGATTCTAAACGAGTGTATTGCAGTATGATGGAATGCAAAGCATGGGCACTAGAGAGATACTTCATGAAATGCATCATGGAAGAATTGGGCGTGTGGTTTGCCAGCATCACAACAGAAGCATTTTGATATTCCCATCTACATGTGCTCAGTCCAAACCCATTTATGTCCTCCATCTTGGGACCTGTGGCAACAATATCTCTGGCACTAATGTCTAAATCAAGCCTTCTTCCCAAAAAACATGTAATGAAAATAGACAGATTGGCTATGCAGGTTATTACTAAATCAGGAAAGTTACCAGAACTTGTTACCCTTTCACTGATCTCTGCCTGCGCTGAAGCAATATGAGATAGCAATCCAAGCCATACCAGCAACTGTGTAATAAACAATTGCATTATGTATAGCCTTTCCTACCAATCTTTAAACACGCCCATTTCAAAGCAGAGGACTTTTACCCGAACTGGTGTGTGAACAAAATTTAGAAGTCTTCCTTCTCTGCTCAATCGATACTGTGTCTACAAAATTTTAGAGCGAAGTTGTGGCCAGCATCCAAAATAAACGATGAGTATCTGTATTCAACAATTTTAATTATACATCTGTTGCTTTCTTATAGGTCATAAGCTTGAAGGCCGAGCACCGAATGATAAGATCCACGTGTTTTTTTCACACTAAGTAATCACAACACTCTCTAAATCCATACGAATTAATCTTAATTAAATAAATTATTATTAAATAATAAATTATAATTTCTTAAATAATAATAATAATTATTTAATAAATTATTATTAAATCTATTATCTACGGAGTGAACGAAGAATTTCTAATACTTGTATCTTGCTTTATTGGGAGTCTTTTCCTGCATAATTTAACTGCCTTGGTGCTTTTGATTAAATACAAGTTCCATACCCTAGTACCTTAGGTGCTTTTGATTATTGGGAGTCTCTCTCGCATGGGTTTGGTGCTCTTAATTAAATACAAGTTCCATATCCTAGTACATGTCAAAATCTAATGAAAACATTGCAGTCCCCCCAATTTTGAAATCTTGAAAAAATGATAAGTCTATTGGATTTTGAGTGAGATATAAAATTTTACTTTCTCCATATGAAGTCCAATGAGGTCGAAATCACTCTCAAACATCTTGAGTCATTTCATGGTAATGTTAAAATTTTAATTAAAAAGATGAAAATGAAAGATAAAAGAGAATGTCACTTTACTTTAAGAATTTAACATTACCATGAACTGCATATCAACATTGGGGCCATAGGCTTGAACATTACATTGCCCCACTCAAAATATTTGGTTTCCAATCTTCAATAATTCCCTCTATCACTCCTGAATAGGTTGTAGAAATTAGTTGTAGATTTGAGTTTTAAAACATAAAACTCAAATCTACTTTACTCATCTGCAAAAAGCATTTCACGGGTGTATTCGTGGGTTGGAAAGGAAGCCATTACATGATGCAGATGTTCATCTTACAGCTAATTGGATGGTAGGGATTGCTATTTGGTATTGCTGTAGCACAGCTAGAATTAAGTGAATCTGTAACTAGTTCGGCTAGTTTTCCTGCCCTGGGAATCACTTGCTTAGGTAATATGGCAGTTTTTTTCACAAGTTTGTATAGAGGAAGGTTGGATCTAGAGGTTGGTGCTCCGGATATTCTGGCCACCGTGACAGGTCCCAAACTGGACAATATTAATGGCTATGGACTGACCACATGTTGGGCAGATCTAAAGGCTGCTTCTGTTATAATGCTATCCACAAGCGTACCCAATTCTTCAGTTAGACAGTTCATGAGGTATATCTCAAATGCCCATGACGTGGAAACCATCCTACTGCAATGTGTTCCTCTAAGATATACAACAGTCATTGTACAGACCTGTGAATGCAATGAGGTGACATGCGGATGCATTGTATTCTTCAGTGGAAGAGATCACAATCATGCTTGCTGTTCAGATGCTTGGAATACTAAAACAATTGTCTGATTCCTTGTGTATACTCCCATCTCTCAATTGCCTATGAGGAGGCTGCCATGGCTGCAACCAGGGCCTATTGCATGTGGAGACTGATGGATTTGGGAGGATAGATTGATAGTGGGTGACTCAGAGGACTCAACTATAGTTTGTGAAACACTTCATACTTTTTCTGAATTCATCGAAGAAGAGCTTATTTGCATCTGCATTCCAGTGCATGCAGCAGACAGAAGTGATGACTGGACAAATTTGCTGATCAGATCTCTCATGTTTAAAGAGGAGTCCAGAGGAGTGAGAGTACAGGCTTTGGGTTCACAAGAAACGTCACAGGTAATAGTGAAATACAGCACTGCCTCCTTGATAGTGCTAAGGCTTATAGAAGTATTGGTCAACTTTCTACTAACTGGCTGGTTCAGATTGGATGGCTTCTGAAACAGAAAATGTTTGATACCCAGAATTTATATATAAATATTTTATTAAGAGATGAAAATTACAGATGATGATGTTTACAGTGGGTTGCCTGGCTTATATACCGCCATGGACACCCTTTAGGAAAGGGCATGATCTTATGATCGTGCCCTTTCGTCTAACTAAACCTAAATTAAATAATAAACCTAAAATTAACTAATTTTTTTACATAACATTGCCTTCCTCTCGAAAGAATGCTTTGTCCTCAAAGCATACGTAACGACGGATGTTGTTGACAAAATGCTTCATTCTCCCAAGAAGCTTCTTCTTCGGGCAAGTCCTTCCACTTGATCAGATATTCCTTGATAGTACGATAACGAAGCTTTCTTTCTCTAGTAGACAAAATACCTTCTGGTTCTAAAATGACTCTTCCCTCATCATCTAGGGATGGAAGTGTTGTTTGCGCTGTTTGATTGTTACCTAGTGCCCTTTTAAGGCAAGATACGTGGAAGACGTTGTGAACACGACTTGTCTCTGGAAGGCTTAAACCATACGCAACTTGGCTAATCTTTTTGTTGATCTGATAAGGTCCATAAAACTTTGGTGCCAATTTGTTTTTTCCTTTCTGTTTTAAGGATAATTGTTTGTATGGTTGGAGCTTAACAAATACCCATTCTCCAACTTCAAACTCTCTTTCGGTTCTGTTACGGTCTGCTTGTTGCTTCATACGATTCCTTGCATTATTTAGATTTTCTTTTAATATTTGGACGATTTTCTGGGTTTCTTCAAGTTGATCTTTAACGGCAGGTAGATTTGTTTGGACAATAGCTAGATCTTTCCATTTCGGGGGTTCATACCCATATAGGGCTTGAAATGGCGTCATTTTTGCTGATGTATGATATGTGGAGTTATACCACCATTCAGCAAGGTGTAACCATTGAGCCCATTTATTTTGTTTTTCTGTAGCGTAGCAACGTAGGTAGGCCTCCAAACATTTATTGACAACTTCTGTTTGGCCATCTGTTTGCGGGTGATAAGCGGAACTCATATTTAAGTAAGTTCCTATATGGTTGAACAATTCCTTCCAGAAATTACCTTTGAACTTGGCATCTCTATCACTTACAATGACCTTCGGAAAACCGTGCAACTTATATATATTTTTGCAAAATATTTCAGCGATTTCTTTTGCTGAGTATGACTTCTTTATTGCCATAAAGTGAGCATATTTGGTGAGTCTGTCGACTACTACGAAAATCTTGTCCTTGCCTTCAGATACTGGTAATCCTTCGATAAAGTCCATTGAGATTTCTTCCCACTTCTGATTTGGAATGTTTAAGGGGTGAAGTAATCCTGGTGTCGTAATATTTTCGCTTTTATTCCTTTGACATGTGTCACACTCTGCTACATACTTCTGAATATCACGATTCATTCCCTTCCAAAAGAAGGATTGACGTGCATTGTAGTAAGTCTTAAAGAATCCTACGTGTCCAGCTGACGGTGAGTCATGTAATTCCTTGAGTATCTTAAACTTAAACTTGGAATTTGTACTTAGATATATTCTTCCCTTATACCATAGGATATCATTCTTCCACTCAAATTTTGAGTTATTGGGAAGGTTATTGATTATTGCTGTTACTTCTGGATCCTTGGCATACTCACTTCGAATTTCGTTAAGCCACTCAGGAACAACAACCGACATTGCAAGTAGTGTTGGTTCTTCATCTTTCCTGGATAAGGCATCGGCTACTACATTGTCTTTACCTCTTTTATGTAGTATTTCCAAGTCAAAAGCGGCAATTTTTTCAATCCATTTTTGTTGTTCTTCGGAAAGCGTTTTTTGTTGAAGGAGATGTTGGAGACTGTTATGGTCTGTTCGAATAGAAAACTTACTTCCCAAAAGATATTGCCTCCACTTAGCTAGTGCGTGCATGATAGCGAGCATTTCTTTGTTGTATGTGGATTTGAGGCGCTCTCTTTTATTGAGCTTCCTACTTTCAAAAGCTATGGGATGTCCTTGTTGCATTAGTACTGCACCTATACCGAATCCAGAAGCATCACACTCAATGATAAATGGTTTAGAAAAATCTGGTGTTGCTAATACGGGGGTATTAGACATAATTTCTTTTAATTTTTCAAAACACCTTCCTGCTTCCTCATCCCATAGAAACGAATTCTTCTTTAAAAGATTTGTTAGAGGTGCAGTTATATGTGCATAGTTTTTAATAAACCTTCGGTAATATCCTGTCAAACCTAAGAACCCTCTTAACTTGGATATATTAACAGGTTTGGTCCATTCTTTTATAGCTTTGATTTTGTTAGGGTCCACCTTTACACCTTCATGGGATATAATGTGTCCAAGGTATTCTACTTCTTCCTTTCCGAAGGTGCATTTGGATTTTTTTGCGTAAAATTGGTGTTCTTTAAGTAGTGTAAGAACTTTATCCAAATGTTGCAAGTGCTCCTTCCATGTTTTACTGTAAATTAGAATATCGTCAAAGAATACTAATACAAACTTTCTGAGATGTGGGCGAAATAATTCATTCATAGTTGCTTGAAACGTTGCTGGTGCATTGGTTAATCCAAATGGCATTACTTTAAATTCATAATGACCTTCGTGTGTTCGGAATGCGGTTTTTGGTATGTCTTCTAATCTTATTCTAATTTGATAGTAACTTGATCTTAGGTCCAATTTTGAGAAATACCTTGCGCCATGTAGCTCATCCAACATTTCGTCGATAAAGGGAATTGGAAACTTATTTTTAATTGTTATTTTGTTTAATCCCCTATAGTCAATACATAGCCTGAATGACCCATCTTTCTTCCTTACCAACACCACTGGAGCAGCGTAAGGACTTTTACTTTTCGAGATGATTCCACACCTTAAGAGGTCTTGGATTAATCTCTCGATTTCTGTTTTTTGGTGATGTGGATATCGGTATGGCTTGATGTTAACCGAGTCTGATCCTGCCTTCACTTCTATTGTATGCTCAATTTCCCTATTAGGCGGCATCTTTAGAGGTAGATCTTGAAATACTTCTTCATGTTTCCTAATTAGTTCTTGTATCTCTGGTGACTCTTCACTGGTCATATTTGCAAATAACATTTCTAACTGATGACATTGTACTACATAAGCAGGTGCTCCTCTTCGAATCATCTTCATCATCTGAGATGATGATACAATTTGATTTTCTGGTGCTTGGAACCCATGTAATTTGTACTTTTGACCTCCCCATTTGAATTTTATAAATTGTACTTGGTGGTTAGCGGCATAAGTACCTAAGGTTCGTAACCACTGGACACCTAAGACTACATCTACTCCTCCTAATGGTACTGTGAAAAACGAAGACTCTAAACTGAAGTCTTGAATTTGCAATTTAACCTTATGACATTTCCCCACTTTTTCAATCCTCTTACCGTCTGCTACCATTACCTTCATGCTTGGTAAGGGAAATGAAAAAATATTGAGTCTCTTGGCCATGGTTGCATCCAAAAAATTGTGTGTGCTACCAGAGTCAATGAGAACCACCACGTTGTTCTTCTTAATGTGTCCCTTTAACTTTAGAGTCTGAGGTTGTGATATACCTGTTATGGCTGATAACGAAACTTGCGGAATACTTTCGTCATCTAATTCTGGTGAGAATTCTGGGGCATCTCCTGTTTCTTCTATGTCAGAATCTTCACTGTTTGAGTCATTGGTTGCTTCACAATTATATAGGTTTTTTGGTTCTTTTCCTTTAGCACACCTATGTTTGGGATCCCACTTTTCACCACAACGCTTGCATTTACCCTCCTTTATCCTTTGCGCTTCCACATTAGATTTTTCATCTTCACGACGATGTGGTGGAACATATCTTGTATTTTTTGCGTCTGCATACTGAGGTGTTCTTCGTCTTGCATATGTTTTTTCGGCTTTTGACCAAAATATTTGTTCGAATTTCTTTTCGGCTGTTTTTGCTTTTCGTCTTGCTACTTCTATTGATGAAATGTCATGCATCTCAAGTTCTACTTGTAAATGGGTTTTAAGTCCCGAGATGTATGACTGAATTAAACGAGATTCTGATAACCCAGGCACTCGAGTTACTAAGGTCTCCCATTCTTGAGTGTATTCATCCACACTTCCTTTTTGTCGTAATTTGATGAGTTTTGAAAAGAACTCTTCTTCCTTTACACCTTGGAATCTTTTGAAAAATGCATCTTTAAATCTCCTCCAGCTAATGACGTGTGTTGTCTTTTTCCACCACATATACCAGTTATATGCTTCTCCCTCCATTTTCATGGATGCATGTCTGAGCTTTTCGTCATCGTCAGTGATGTCATATATCTCAAAGTATTCTTCTGCTTTATTTATCCATGCAACATTGTTTTTTTCGTTCCCATCGAATTTAGGCATCTCAACCTTTACCCTCTTCTGGTATGTGGCTAATGGTTGAGCAAAAAAAGGGTGTTGATTATTAAGGGTATCCCAAAGTTGCTTGTTTGTAAAGGCAGTGTTACTTGCTTCTTGGTGGGGTGCCGCTGATTTTCTTGGGGATTCAACCTTTTCATGAGAATTTGTTGACTTTGTTGAATCTGATGAGAGATGTTCTTGATTTTCTTCACCATCTTTTAATAGCTCTTCGGGTGTACAATTCGACTTTTTACACAGACTTTTCAGCATTGTTAAGACTTCTCTGAAGTTTACTCCTGTTTGGACATGTTGACTTTCCATCTTTATCTCTATTCGATTTGTCGTATCTTCAAGATTTTTGATTTTGTCCGCTTGCTCCCCAAGCTTGCTCTCGACTTCATTTAATCTTTTACTGACCTCGTCGTGGTTGTTATTTATCTTTTGCTCTGCATCCAACAACCTTTTTTGGAAATCCGCCATTGTCATTGTCGACATTGAGCGGGTTTGCGGAGGCGTGTATTTATTTGCCAGCTAAAATATTTTTCCTTCCCTTTTTTTTTTTTTTTAAATAATTAAATTAAATTAATTTAATAATTTAATTTAATTAATAATAATTTTTTTAATTAATTATAAATTATAATAATTATAATTTATAATTATTAACCTTATATATATAAATTAAAGTTATAATATAACTTATAATTAAATTATATATATATATATATATATATATATATATATATATATAAATTAAATATGATATATATATAACCGAATCACGTTATAATTATAACCTACGAATGGACAGTCACGTCTTTTCCTCCTGTCCTGAAACTTATCGAACACGCTAATATATTTCGTTAAACTCTGAACAGCACGTCGCTTATATATATCACCGCCGGCTGGGAATATATGTCACCGCAGGCACTCTGAACAGTCCGTCGATGACTAGTAGCTTTGTCACGGACGAGAAGGCTACAATTTGAGCCGTCGCAACCAAAGCAGTGATTTGTTGTGAGACGGTGGCAGTGAAACAATGTGGAATGGTCAGCGCAGATGCGGAGGACGACAGCGGATTTCGGTACGGACAATCGACAGGAGGACGGGGGACTGTGGGCAGCGGACGGACGGGCAACTCTACACCGAGAATGAACCGCTCTGATACCAATGAAACAGAAAATGTCTGATACCCAGAATTTATATATAAATATTTTATTAAGATATGAAAATTACAGATGATGATGTTTACAGTGGGTTGCCTGGCTTATATACCGCCATGGACACCCTTTAGGAAAGGGCATGATCTTATGATCGTGCCCTTTCGTCTAACTAAACCTAAATTAAATAATAAACCTAAAATTAACTAATTTTTTTACATAACAGCTTCTCTAGCTCTCTCATATCGAGAAGGGCATTGAGAGACTATATTGTGGACAGTACAGGAATAGGGTTTGCTGCCAATGTGTTTTTAGCAAAAGCTCTGCTAAATTCTAATGCTGATCACACCAACGCCAATGCCTGCCAAGTGCTGATCTTTAGAGGTACTGTTCTAGGCATCCAAACCTTATCGTTTATAGTGGGTTGTGGAAACTTGATTTGCTCTATTAGTTGGGCTGTGCTTATTGCAACTGAAGGAGGTACTGGCAAATGGTATGATTCTCACTGCATGCCACCCTCTAAAGCTAGAGTAATTGTGATAATGGCAGCCATTGGTACTGCTCTGGTCATGGACTGCTTGGATTTGTTTTCTCTTTCAAAAAAATTTAGTGGAAGACAGAGTGTTGCAAGGGGTATTAGTGAGAAAAGGAGGTATATGCTTTGTACAGTGATAGTCATGGAGATAGTATGCATTGTAACAGGGAGCGCAGTGGCTGGAATTTGGGGTATAAGGAGCTTTAAGAGATGGGTGTATGGTCTTATGCTTGGTCTAGTTTGGGTGAAGTGGGGAATTGGTAGTTATCTTTTGGGTGAGTTTTCTCCTGAATATGATTCAAGGCAAGGTAGTTGGGGTATTGATGGTACAGTTGTGGTGTCAAGTGCTGGTACGGTGAGTGGCAATAGATTTGGGAGTGGAACTTTGGTGTATTCTTCTGCATTTTTAGTCAATGCTATCTTGGCTGGAGTTCAGAGCGAATGGAAATATGTACTTACTAAGGATAATTAAGATGAGTCTGTTTTTCAAAGACGGATGTCAAGTAAAACATATCTATTATGCATCCCAGAGTTGATTAAATAATACGGTCAGCAAACTTGGTGCTCGTTATTTTGACACTAAATCTGCATATTCTGTGTGTTGATTGCATTAATTAATGTTATTGTTAATTTTGAATGGATTATACTTATCTTTGTGTTGATTGCATTATTTAGTATTATTGTTAATTTTGAATGGATTATACTTATATGTGTGTTGATTGCATTAATCAATATTATTGTTAATTTTGAATGGATTATACTTATCTCTGTGTTGATGGCATTAATTAGTATTATTGTTAATTTTGAATGAATTATACTTATTTTGGAATTTAGTTTTAATTAACTGACTTGCATGCAATCATGCAATAATTTTTTATGATATCTTTTTAATTATTTTTATTAAATCAAAATTGATTTCTATTTTTTAAATATCATTAAAATCATTATTGAAAAGTGATCTAACCCTCATGAAACAATAAGCTATTTAACAATAATGAAACAATAGAGTAATTCAGATTACATTGAAAAGGTAAAAATAACGGTAAATCAAAAATTATTCTTATGGTTTTATATTCCGATTACATTAAAAAGGTAAAAATAAGGGTAAATATTTTTTATATATTATGGATTTATATGCAAGTGTAATGCTTGATTTTGAATATATGTTAATAGAAATGATAAATGGGAAAATTATTTTTTTGATAAGATAAGATAATATTGGAAAGTTATTTTTCTCAGTATTATAATTTAGTATAAATTATACGGTTTAACCCATTATTTATAGCTTCAAAATATAGAAAGAAATTTTATGTTGGTAGTTAATTAAATTAAATTTTTATATAATGATTCTTAAAAAGCTAAAAACACAAATTTATATAAAAAAAACTCATTGAATTTGTTAAGGATTTATAGGAACATGGTTATTCTAAGGCCATTTGTTTATATATTAGAAAGAAACTTTATGTTGGTAGTTAATTAAATTAAACTTTTATACAATGATTCTTAAAAAGCTAAAAACACAGATTTATATAAAAAAAAATTAATTGAATTTGTCAAGGATTTATAGGAACCTGGCTATTCTAAGGCAATTTGTTCTTTATATATATATATATACAAAATGTCATCACATTAATAAGAGGATTGAATATATGGCTTTATGGATATTGAAAAATATAAAATACATGTTTTAATATTTTACTTGTATCCGTAGACTTTAAGCTTGGAATGAATTTGATTTTTTTAATATCAAATATGATTTTTGAAATAAATTTAATTTTATTAATATTTTTTTCCCACGAATATATAATTTAATGTGAAAAAATGGCTGTTTTTATTTGGTTAAGAGTTCTTTTTCTTTGGAGGTAAGAAAACAGGCTAAACGACCCAAAACTCACACCTTGCAAGAGCAAAAGTCTTCCCCTATGGACTACCAACATGTAATTCTAGGTGGCGTGGTTTTCCTTCAGTAATGGTGATGAATTAGGTAGATAGCAACCAATAATAGTTGTACTCACAACTAGTTTGACAACTAAATTATGATAAATTTTACCACTATGAAAAAAAAAAAACAAAAAAAACAAAAAAACAAAAAAAAAAAACAAAAAACCTGAAGTAAACAAAACTCATTTTACACTAACATTTTTCATATAAAAATTTAAAAATAAATAAATCCAACGTGAAAATGGTTTTCCCTCTATCATGTAATGTTTAATGTAATTTGAAGCTTGAAGATAAGAAGGATGTTTAATGTAATTTGAAGTTTGAAGATAAGAAGGTTGTGTTCCAACTGATAGTACAATGTCCCTTCTCTGATCTCAACTGGGTCTCTATCTGAACTGACATGCATCAGTTATCCATGAGTGAATACACAGTTATCTGAAAATGATAGTTGTCACATGCATGCAAACATCAACAAACTATATCTCATTAATTTAACAACTTGTTAAATTAATCTAACTGAACTTGACTAAGTTAAACTAAGTCAAATGGTCCTCTCAATAAAGAATTCATCCTTAATTCCTCAATCAATGGAGCAAATCAAGGACACATTCCCCAATTAGTGGAGAAATTATTGCATGTTCTCACAAAGACTTCAAGTTTGATTTTCCTTAACTAATTAACTCATGGAAAATTAATTAATTAATATTCAAACTGTTGGTAAGACCAAATTCGAATTTACTTCCTATAGATAGACCAGGGACTGCTATAAATAGGAAGGGACCTAGAAATGCTATTTTTAGAAGATGTTAATTTTAGCAGTTTCACTTCTCACCCAAGGTGGTCAAAATGCTCATTGGCCAAAATGCTATTTCTAGAAGTGCTATTTTTAGTAGTTCTATTTTTAGCACTTCCTAAATTTAGCATTTCTTGTTGCACACTTTTCAACAGGGTCTCACTGCAGCTTTTCCAAGGCCTCGTCTTTTGCTTGCAGTTGTATTAGCAAACATTGTTTCTCCTCTTTCTCTTCATCTAAGCACATCTTCAATTCATCATTCTCTGTTTGAAGATTATGATTGTTTTGCTTCAGTTCCTCCATGGCCTCTTCAGTGGCTTTCAACTGAAGTTGTAACCGTTCCTTTTCCTCTGTTTCTTTCTGTAGATTTTCATACACAATTTCCACTTTCTTGGAAATGTTAAGCATGGTCTCGTACATTGATTTTTCATCCTCTGTCATTGTTCACGCTACAATTCACATCAACGTAAAGACCACTCTGATACCACTTGATCTAGGTCCGGGTGTGAAGAAGGACCCTTCCAAGACCTTTTACTTTCATGATGTGTTAAAAATTCTTTTTAAAAGAACATTAATGAATACATCTGCATTCGGAAAAGAAGAGGAACAAGACAATCATTAGCACATGAAAAAAAAAATCATTGATAATGGAGTTCATCCAGGAGGGACTACATCTCCGGGCCCTAGTGTCAAGATGGTGTAGGCCACTGCATTAAGTGTTGTCACTAATGGTGATGTACACAGAGATGATGTCTCGATCATACAAGGAAAAATTCCCTCACGCAGGAATGGCTCTAAGAGATGTTCCACAACTAGAACTCTCAATCAAAAGACTTCTATCAGTATGATACAAAAACATGCATGCTGCGCAGCCCTCCAATATGGCACAAAAGGGATGTCAAAGCAAAACACATGCATGACGACAACAAGAGTATCCTAGAAACACACAACAAGGGATCTCAAAGCATAACATAAATAGTTATGACAACAAGTACATCATATGAAAGATTCCGCATAACGTGAAGCAAGGAATCATGACAACATGAAATAAACAAGATACTGCATCAACATCAATCATGGATCTGTACAACATAATGCAGAAAGAATAAGTACATGAACGCATCATATACCTCACAACCAAGGGCCATCCGAAGAAGTGGATGTCACACTGCTGAAGCTACTCGGACCATTGCTCTCAAGGCATCGATCTTCATGAAGATGGTTGCTCGCACATGAATGTGGACATCTGCACTGGCACTTAGAAAATTGACTAGAAGATGAAATGAGGGAATAAGAAATCTAAAGACACCATCAGATTTGTGGCATCGAGTAGTGCTAAATCAACTATCCAAAATCCAAATTCTGAGAAGTGGAGAATTCTGGGCTCAAGGAATCTCCTAGATTCCCCTGGGATTCCTCAAAGATTTTGTTCCATGGATGGATAGGATATTTGCAACTCAGATGGCGAATATGATCTTGCCATTGCAATCCCTGCAGAAAACCATGAAAAACAAGTATAAACTTGACTATATTCTGAAATGTCAAAATTTTACCTCCTTGGGAAAATTTCATGGCTCATGGTTCCGCTCCCTGTTTTTGCTGAAATCATGGTTCCACGTGCATTCTGGAAATGACTGGAAAATGCAGACCTCTGATGAAGAAACAAATAGCACCATTGTGTTCGTGGCGATGAGAGGTGTAAAAACCATATAAAACTTGTCAAATTCTGACAAAGTGAGAATTTTTCCCTCCTGCAAAATTCATGGTTCCTGCATTAAAATATTAATTAATTCACTGCCTTGAAATTCATGCCTACATTATTCCTCTAAATTCATGCCTGCAGTCTCTCTCCTCCTCAAACTGCTTGCAGAGGGAAACTTCCGAGTTTAAATAAAACTCATCGGCAGATTTTCCAAGGTAAAGCAGTTATGGCTCAATGGTAAAAGAAGGCATTGGTTGAGGAGAGGTCGGGGGATCAAATCCTGCCCCTCCATAGATAAACCTTTTAACCATAATGATGCATGTTAAATTTGATGGATGGTTTGGTTTTGAAGTTCCTACCCTATGTTATGAAACTAGCTTACAAAAAGATAGATAGATCAACACCTTAGAAATAAGCCTCTTCGAGGGGGCAACCTCTTTTACATTGCACAATTGAACAATTCTTGGATGATACAAATGACAAGACCTCCTTTCTATATATAGGAGTCTAAGGGGTCATAATATAATTAGAGCTGACATAACAATAATAATATAAGGGCACAACAATAACAATAGTGGGCTTCTATGGGGCACAATAATAACAATATTGAGACTACATGGGCACAACAATATATTAAGGAGGTTGCACTAATAACAATAGGGGTTACACTAGCAGTATAGGGACCTAACATGCCCCTCTCCTTCAAAAAGTGTTGTTCTCAATCTTTGAGTAGTTTTGGATTCTTCTGTATAAATTTATCATCCATCCATGTGGAATCTTCAACAAGTAAGTTCCTCCACTTGATGAGATACACTAAAATTGATCGCTTTCGTAGTTGTTGATTTCTCGGTTTTATGATTGCTTCAGGTTCCAATATGATTTTTCCTTCCTTGTCAAGTTCTGGAAATATTGTTTGAATTGGGATCTTCTGCAACTTTTGAATGAGTTCGCACCCTGCTTCGTTATTCTTCCATTCAACCCTTGCTTCATTTATCGAATTTGGTTGGATAATTATACCAACCTCTAGCATTTATGCAACCATATGTTCAGTTTCACTCCTTTGGGCATATGGATATCTATAAGGCCTGATTTTTTGAGGAACACTTTCTGGAATCAAATGAATAACATGATCATGATCACGAATAGGTGGGAGGCCTTTGGGAGTCTCAAATACCTTGAAATGATTATCCAAGAATTTTTGGAGATCTGGAGAAATAGATTATTTCGATGTGGGAACCTCTAGCAAACATAATTGTGCAATTACGTTTTGTTCTTTCTTTAGAAGCTTTGTCATTCCATTAGAGCTGATTATATTTCCCGGTTTCCCTGTGATACTCCTTAATTCAACTTCCTTTTCTTCCGAAGAAAATTTTATAAAAAGTTCTTGAAAATTAAAAGCTATTGTACCCAAGGATTGTAGCCATTGGACTCCTAGTACAACATCAGCACCACCCATTGGAATGGAAAGCATTGGGCTATTCAATACATATTCTCCCATGGATAGCTTGATATTATGGCACTTTTGTAATATCCCTTCCCTTAATAATACATAATAAATAATAATATAATAATATAATAATAAATAATAAATAATAAAAATAATAAAAAATACAAATAAATAATAATAATAAATAATAAATCACTTAATAATAAATAATAAAAATAATAAATCATAAATAATAAATGAATTTAAAAATATACAAGAAAATAAATAAAAATAATAAAAATAAAAATAGTAATAACTATACTAAAACTTTAAATAAGAATAAATAGAAATTAAAACAAGAAAACTATCAAAAAGAAAGAAATAAAGCAAGAAAGCTAAAAATCAAAAGAAAAGTAAAGAAATAAAACAAGAAAGCTAAAAATCAAAAGAAAGTTGCATGTAGACACATGGAGTGTGTGCATGTGGTTCCCCTTCCAATGTTGTTCTATTTAATAGATGGTGAGGAATATGGGAGGCATTCCTGCATTCTATCATTCCGAGATTCTATCTTTCATTCTCTTGGGAGAATGGTATACTAAGACTTAGGAGCACTGGCAGTAGTACGTTGATTGAGGGCTCGAGGGTGGCCAGTTGTAGTAAGACGTTGCACAATTGAGCCTATGGTTGGGTGGAGAGTCGTCCCCAAAACCTTGTTGCAGATAGCAGAGTTCAACCGAAATCACAGATAAGTGCTCTAATCATAATTTTGAACTTGAAGTTAATTAGTTGAATTGCATGTTGAATATAAATTACTTGAATAATTACATGTTTATTTTGAGCTGTTACATGTGGTATCAGAGGTTAAGTTTAACCCTTAGAGCCTATGGGCATCTGAAAAATTTATTTTGTTGGAATTTTTAACTATTTTAAAGTTACAGGTTGATTACTTCGGGAGGCCGCACTATGCACGTAAATTTTCCTTATTCAATGCATACTTACTGCATAGTTATATTTTGATTGGTTTTGGTGATTACTTTTCTTTATGACTTAGAATACAAATGGAATACTATAACATTCTTTTTACAGGGATTACAATATAGATTATCCTAATAGATACACAACTAACTTACTAGTTCTTTCTGTCACTGCTCAACGTGCCTTCACACCTCACCATTGCGCAAGTCTATTATTTGACCAAAAAAAAATCCCTGAAATTGTTTATAAAGTGTATTTTTACTACAATTTTGGAGTACAAAAGACCATATAACCTTTTAACTTGTGAGAAAAAGCCAAAGGAAATTTCTGACATTGCTCTTATTTCATAGTTGTTCCAAGCTATTTTACATGCATAAATCATATTTCTGGTCTTTGATTGTATAACCATGCACTTCGTGATTGATTAGATTATTTCATTAAATCTTAAACTACACATTAGAGGCTTATGTGAACCAACTGTGCAATTCCATGTCTACTTTTTTTTTTTCAAGTCACGGAGCTTTTTCCCTTTATTTATTGTGCATATCCTTCACTATGGTACCTTACTATTGAATGGTAACATGATCTACCTTGTTTATATTACAAATTGCAATGCGCAAAGTCGCTAAGAATGGTGAATTCGCTCCCAAAAATTGATAAGTTATGTCCCTGTGATCCTAATTTTACTCCAGACTTTATCAAAAGAAAATAGAATAGAAAGAGAGCCAATTCATTTTACACAACTTGCTCCACTCAATGACCAAAAAAAAATGATAGAGATAATGAATCTTTTTGAATTATTTTTTTAAATATATTAAACCGAACGTCATTTTTGATTTTTTTTTTGTTTTACTCGGATGGTTTGATGGAAAAAAAAAATAAAAAATTAAATTCTTGAAAAATGAAATGAACCATTATGATGGTTGACCTTCCACGACAGCGCATTAAATATAAGGCTGCAGAGAAGAAAATCTGTATTTGGTGAACCTCTGTTCTTGTCAATTATTCAACTGAGTGAATTTCCTGACAATTGCAAGATTTGCAATCTGTTTTTGTCTTTGCCCATATAGTGTTGAAGGAGTCTTGGTGTTTATCGAATTTCTTCCTAGCTCATTTGATTTCTACCTCCAATATTGATTTTCCTCTTAGATCTGCTTGTTGAAGTTTATTATACTCTCCACCCAAGTCCTTGAATAAACCCTTCTGCAACATAACGTCTCTCAACGTAAACCTGCTTAATGAGGGTTCGCAGTCTCCCAACATTGTTGCTGTCAGGCAGGCCGTTTTTTTGAAAATCCCAGTTCTTCAAGTAAATTTCTCAGTGTTAACTTCTGTCGTGCTAAACTTGGACATCGATATTGATTTTATGCGGTGAGTGAACTCCTGGTGTATACCGCTGCATGTCAAACATACAAAGGTCCAGAAATTGGTACACATGCACTGAGGAACTAGAGTGTTATAGTTGATGCACTTCTTATTCTCAGACGAGTCGCCATTATTTTTCAAATTTATATTACCCCACCGTTTATGGCATCCACATTCTTCAAATCTCATAGAACCTCCAATTAACTTCGATTTCTGCAACAGCTGTGTCGTCTGAGAATAACAGACACAGAAAAATAGGTCTGATAATTGCTGGAGTCACCCACATTCAAAACTTTCCACTCCCACTGCGCCACTGTCGGACACCGCAGTAACTCTTTCAACCTTTCCTTCTTTAAAGCTTTTGCCATTGCAACTACTTCAAGGTCTTCAACGAAATTTCTCTGAAACCATAATATCTGTAAATTGTAGGCCTAGGGGTTGTTGATTTCACCCACATGGATACTCTACAAAATAAAAATAATTCAATGTTTACATTCAAACAATCAATTGTTGATGCAGGCCTATTATGCTATTCCTGTTTTTGAAACTGTTCCACTGCATAGTCCATTGAGCAGGGATTGGAATCGTTTTTCTTTTGGTATTGCCAAAACCAACACCCCCACTATCTAGATTCCCTGCTCAACGAGGTCCTAAGATTGTGTGCCACATGTCAGACAGTAATAGAACCCATCTCCTCCACTCTCCAGTCCAATGGTTCCGCATACACTGCACAGAGTTGTCGACATTGATGACGATGATTTTTAAGGCTGAACTACTTGTCACCATTAATTAAATCATTCCTCTGTATTATACCCTACTATGCTAAGGTTGAATTGGACTGAGGGCAATGCCTGCTTCTGATGGTTAAGATAGCCCAGAACACACAAAATTGAGTCCCTTTTTCCAGGAGGCCTTGGAAGAGAAAATTATGCTACTCGAATATGTTGGTAATATGCTTTCAAAAACACTCTGATGCCCTTTTCGCTGTGACAAGCCTATGTAATTCAGTACCTTGCTGCTCGTCTCTTTGACTTGATCCAGTTTTTTTTAATTAAATATTATTTTGTCACTTCCGTCCGTCATAGAAATTGGCCAAGCAATACAATCAGAGCTCCACTCAACCCATTTGATTTTTAAACTTGTGATGAAAGTTCGAACCAATTGCACTGGCTTTGGAATTTTTAAAAAATTTTGATGTTTTATGTTTAGAAACTAAAACGTACTATTTATATATTTTTATATTTAAAATTATTTGATAACTTTTCAAGATAATATCCAATGAGTGTACCTCTTTTTAGAATGCGTAACGCAAAATAAACTTTGTGGTTTGTACAAACGATGTGCATTCTTGGTTTGTCCTGGTTAATTATTTTTTTCTTTCTAATTATAAAAAAATAAAAATCGTTGCTTTTCATGTGATTATGTTTTGTATTTGTGTTTTAAATATAACATTGAAGTTGTTTTTTTAGTATCATAGATTACAACTTAAAAAAAAAAATATTCAAATTTGGTTGAGGTGTTATTATATATATATATATATATATAAATATTATGAAGTTATTATTTCAGTGGAGATGAAAATATTTGAATAAGAAATGAAAAATGAGATATTCATGTAAATTTTTAGTGTATTTAATGTACATTTTGTAATAAATATAGATATGGATTTCAAGGATTTTAGTTTGAATTTAGTTTTATGATAAAATTTGACATAGAAAAGAATGAAACTCATAAATTAAATAGTTTATGATATGATATGCGCTGGATTGGGGTTTTGTTACACAGAATTATTAATGGATTTGGTTCGAGGGATGTGAAGTTAATGGTGGTGGATTGGAATTTTAATTTTAAATTTTGATGGCTAGTTTAAGGGTTGTGTTATTAGTAAGAGATAATATTTATTAGATTTTTGCTAATATTATCGAAAAATGTAGTTTCCTTTACGAAATAATCATATATGACATGAATTTGACCTATAGATGTATATGAATAATTGAGGAGAATGGTGTTTATGAAACCATTGTAAAAAAATTAAGATGTATTAAGAGCATATTACTAGGGTATATTAAAAGTGAATGGGGTAGAATGCTACAATGAGACATGTGACAAAAAGTTAAATCTTAATTAAAATAAGTGGCGATAAGGTAAGTCTTGGAATCGGATTCTATGACTTGTACAACCCATTAGAATATAAAAACATGTAATTAGACATGATTTTGATGAGAGGTAATGATGTATACGTGGTGCTTATTTATTGATTTGTTATGATAATGATATTGAATGCTCAAGATGGATATGATATGCATAGGGATCATGAGGTTATGATGTGATGTATACTGATACGTGGTTCATTTATTATGTGAAGTCATGATATGTCTTTGATGCACATATGTTGATGTGCTAACTTATGAGGGTATTTCATGAGGTGAAGCATGTGATAAGCATACAAATTTATGACATGCATGAGCATGCAGTTCGTCATTATTCATAATGTTGCGATTAACAAGGATGAATGTTCTCATGATGACATGCAAGACTTGGCATGTGGATTATTTTTTATGATACTATGATGGTATAGCTAATCCATTGGTTGCATGTTGAGGTGTGATGATTGACAGGACTCCACAAATGGGCCAAGAGGGCCTGTTTATTTGATGATATGGTTAATGCATTGGATGCATGTGGAGATGTGAGGATTCACAGGACTCCACAAATGGGCCGAGAGGGCCGGTTTATTTGATGATCTCGTGTGAGCCCATACGCACGAGGGAGAATAAGTAACACCATATGGGCTGGGGACAAACTCAATCAACACTACATATGCCAGTGGTTCCTTTATCTTGTGTATAGCTCTTGATGGATAGCTCTTGAAGAGCTATGAGACCATCTTGAGGAGGCCAAGTGCCTGATGTTCTAGGCTTGGTGCCTAGTATTGGATTGGGATGCCGAAGTCTGGAAGGGTTGTATAAGACTTCGATTCCTGCGGCTGTGCGCCTTAGTAGTTGTGGAGGGAGTGGGCCAGCCTTGCCAGATGCCCGGGGTCATTGAGTACCGGACCGGATGCCTGCCTTGGGGCAGATGAGGTCTGAGTCAGGCGCGAGCCTTGGGGCCAGCCTTGGACTAGGATACAGACCGGGTCAGGCTTAGCCTGGTGCCGAAAGTGGGAAAAAGGACAGAGATTCCTTGAGATTTCCCGGGGTGTTGGGGACTTTCGATGCCTGCTGGTTATACTAGTTCAGCAGAGGGTGTTGGAAACAGGAAGTAAATAAAATAATAAATAATAAATAATAAAAACAATACATAATACATAATTCAACATAACTTCGGGACGAAGTTCCTTAAAGGGGGAGAGTATGTAATATCCCTTCCCTTAATAATACATAATAAATAATAATATAATAATATAATAATAAATAATAAATAATAAAAATAATAAAAAATACAAATAAATAATAATAATAAATAATAAATCACTTAATAATAAATAATAAAAATAATAAATCATAAATAATAAATGAATTTAAAAATATACAAGAAAATAAATAAAAATAATAAAAATAAAAATTGTAATAACTATACTAAAACTTTAAATAAGAATAAATAGAAATTAAAACAAGAAAACTATCAAAAAGAAAGAAATAAAACAAGAAAGCTAAAAATCAAAAGAAAAGTAAAGAAATAAAACAAGAAAGCTAAAAATCAAAAGAAAGTTGCATGTAGACACATGGAGTGTGTGCATGTGGTTCCCCTTCCAATGTTGTTCTATTTAATAGATGGTGAGGAAGATGGGAGGCATTCCTGCATTCTATCATTCCGAGATTCTATCTTTCATTCTCTTGGGAGAATGGTATACTAAGACTTAGGAGCACTGGCAGTAGTACGTTGATTGAGGGCTCGGGGGTGGCCAGTTGTAGTAAGACGTTGCACAATTGAGCCTATGGTTGGGTGGAGAGTCGTCCCCAAAACCTTGTTGCAGATAGCAGACTTCAACCGAAATCACAGATAAGTGCTATAATCATAATTTTGAACTTGAAGTTAATTAGTTGAATTGCATGTTGAATATAAATTACTTGAATAATTATATGTTTATTTTGAGTTGTTACAACTTTCCAGAGCAATTTATTGTTCCTCCACTTGCAACCATCACTTGACACTCTGGTGCTGGATATGGGAAGCAATTCAATTCTTTGGCTATCTTACAATGAATAAAATTATGAGTACTGCACGAATCAATCAACACTATTGCTTTTTTCTTCTTGATATGTCCTTATATATTGATAGCTTGAGGAGTGGTAATTCTGGCCAATGCATTACAAGATATGGTCGGATTCATTTCTTCTTTCTCTAGGGTTTGTTCCTGGTGTATATCTTCTTCTTTTGATGTTTCTTGTTCCTTTTCTTCCTCTCTTCAAAATCTATGTAAATTAATTTATTCTCAGCACACTTATGACCTTTAGTGTATTTTCTATCACAACTGTAACAAATCCATTTTTCTCTTTTTTCTTCCAATTGTTGTGGTGTCAACCTTGTAGGTTGTGGAAGGCTAGGGGCAACAATACTTCCATAGTTGTGAGTGGTAGGCTTCCTTGTTGCCATAATTTTTCTTTCCATTTTTCTTGCCAACCTGAATGCCTTCTCCAATGAATCAGGCTCCCAAAGGCGAACCTCATGTTGGATGTTATCCTTTAAAGTCCCTATGAACACATCAATCCTATGCTCTTCTGGAATATCTTTTACCCTTATGTTCAATTTTTGGAAGTTCTCAATGTGCTTCATCATTGGACCCTTTTGTTTGAGATTTATCAATTGGCTAAAAAAGGTGCTGCTTTTTGTATCCTCATAATGTGCTATCATTTCTTCCGTAAAAATTACCCAAGTGACAATTTTTTTACGAGAGCAAAGCCATCAATACCATACAAACTGATTTGGTTCCAAATAAAAAGTTGGAATACGTACCTTTTGTGTGTTTTGCACATTATGGAGATCGAAAAATTGCTCCATCAGTAGTATCCATGTTCCGGATCATTTCCATCAAACTTCCTCCTATCGATCTTTGGAACATGGTGGGTCTTCAATCCAACGTTAGAGTCTATGGAATCATGATTAACATTTATTTTGTTCTCATCATGAGTTTCCTGTACTGCCTTTTTTCTGTTCATAAACATTTCTTGTAGCAACTTTGTCAAATCTGTCTTCAAATCATCCATTTTGCCTTCTATCTTAGCTTCCAAACCATCCATTTTAGCTTCCACGACATTCATCTTAGCTAGGGAATTTAGACTTCTGTGATCCATAACATTGTTTAGAAATCTTTGGCAAAATCACATAACCAATCTTTTGTCGACGCGTTTCGAACCAACCAGTGTGGTTCATCGTCAGGACAAGTTGAAGAACCAATCCAGCTTAGCTTGATTAAATAGAGTGTGCAGAGACTCCAACGGCTATAATGCCAACGGCTAATTTGACCAGAGGTCCTAGTCAAACCACTAATTTAATTATTAATATTCTTAGAAATAGCTAAAACCTATACTTCATTATTATTAGTTCGTATATTAAGAGAGTTCATTGGTTAATTAAAATATAAAATTTTTTAATCCCTTTTCTTATTAATAATAATCTATATTATCATTCAATATTATTTAAATAATAGTATTAAATCACTATTATTCTAAGAATTTTGTTACCTTAGGTAATTTGTGTATTTATTTAATTAAAAAGGTCAATACCCTAAATTATAAAAATTATATAATCCATTTTTTCATTATTTAGACATAATAGATATGTATAATCGTTCATATTTTCTTATTAATTAATCTATATATACAATATTATTTAAATTTTTAAATAATAGTATTAAATCACTATTATTATACGAATTTTGTTACATTAGGTAAATTGAGTATTTATTTAATAATTATTTAAATCAAATGGTCCAAAGGTAAAAAAATTTAAAACTAATTCAGTATATCTAAAATATAAAAAAATTTATAATCATTTTTTATTATTTAGACAAAATAGTCATGTATAGTCGTTCATATTTTTTATTAAATAATCTATATATATTATCATTCCAATATTATTTAAATAGTATCAAATCCCTATTATTCTAAGAATTTTGTTACATTAGGTAAATTGTATATTTGTTTAATAATAATTATTTAAATCTGATGGTCCAAAGGTAAACTCTAATGTATTATTTTTATTAATTGTTTAATTACAATGGCCCTAAAAGAAAAATATACAATATTTACTTTTAATTTCTTAATAAAATTATTAAAGTTAACTCTGTCGTTAGGTAATTATATTAATACTAATACGGTTTAAAACGAGTTTTCTAGACAATAGTTAAAGTGAATATTAATTTTAAATTTAAAGTTATAGTAGAATTAGAATTAAAGGCATAAATGGTTGAAAATATGGAAAAAATTCTAATCTAATTATAATATATCCAAAAGTATCATAACGGGATAAGGTTAATTAATTAATAACTCAATAATAACTCAAACACTTCAAGATACTCCTATTATTATGAAGTGTTTGAGTTATTATTGAGTTATTAATTAATTAACCTTATCCCATTATGATACTTTTGGATATATTATAATTAGATTAGAATTTTTTCCATATTTTCAACCATTTATGCCTTTAATTCTAATTCTACTATAACTTTAAATTTAAAATTAATATTCACTTTAACTATTGTCTAGAAAACTCGTTTTAAACCGTATTAGTATTAATATAATTACCTAACGACAGAGTTAACTTTAATAATTTTATTAAGAAATTAAAAGTAAATATTGTATATTTTTCTTTTAGGGCCATTGTAATTAAACAATTAATAAAAATAATACATTAGAGTTTACCTTTGGACCATCAGATTTAAATAATTATTATTAAACAAATATACAATTTACCTAATGTAACAAAATTCTTAGAATAATAGGGATTTGATACTATTTAAATAATATTGGAATGATAATATATATAGATTATTTAATAAAAAATATGAACGACTATACATGACTATTTTGTCTAAATAATAAAAAATGATTATAAATTTTTTTATATTTTAGATATACTGAATTAGTTTTAAATTTTTTTACCTTTGGACCATTTGATTTAAATAATTATTAAATAAATACTCAATTTACCTAATGTAACAAAATTCGTATAATAATAGTGATTTAATACTATTATTTAAAAATTTAAATAATATTGTATATATAGATTAATTAATAAGAAAATATGAACGATTATACATATCTATTATGTCTAAATAATGAAAAAATGGATTATATAATTTTTATAATTTAGGGTATTGACCTTTTTAATTAAATAAATACACAAATTACCTAAGGTAACAAAATTCTTAGAATAATAGTGATTTAATACTATTATTTAAATAATATTGAATGATAATATAGATTATTATTAATAAGAAAAGGGATTAAAAAATTTTATATTTTAATTAACCAATGAACTCTCTTAATATACGAACTAATAATAATGAAGTATAGGTTTTAGCTATTTCTAAGAATATTAATAATTAAATTAGTGGTTTGACTAGGACCTCTGGTCAAATTAGCCGTTGGCATTATAGCCGTTGGAGTCTCTGCACACTCTATTTAATCAAGCTAAGCCGGATTGGTTCTTCAACTTGTCCTGATGATGAACCACACTGGTTGGTTCGAAACGCGTCGACAAAAGATTGGTTATCTGATTTTGCCGAAGATTTCTAAACAATTCATCTTAGCTTTCATGTCTTTCTTTAAACCATCCATTTTATCTTCCGTGTATTTCTTTAAACCATCCATTTTAGCGTCTGTTACTTTTTGTAAGAGTGAATTTTGTTGCACTTGGTCTCGTAATTTTGATATATCATGTTGCATTTCTTCATCTTCATCATGAGTCATGCTAGATCTTTCAGGTTGCTTACTAGGTGTTTCCATTTTCTTTCTTTGGGGAATCAATTAATGCTAATAATGCTTCACTATGCCATTTGAATTCCTTAAAACTAATTTTTCAAACCAATTTTATGCAAAATTAAAAAGAAATTACACACCTTTTTCCACTTTGTAAGAGCTCAATATT
Organism: Pinus tabuliformis; assembly: GCA_031772625.1. NCBI lineage: Eukaryota > Viridiplantae > Streptophyta > Pinopsida > Pinales > Pinaceae > Pinus > Pinus tabuliformis. The sequence continues at coordinate 1,442,314,253 of CM062817.1, read as the reverse complement.
GGATCTACTATATCTCTGTAATTGCGACTATCCAGAATCTGAAATTACTTCCTATGGTATTCCTCTGAGTCCTCTTTCCAATGCCACCAGTCTGATCAAAATTGGATTCTCCAAGAAAGAGTTATTCCCAATCTCCTAAGATGACCTAATTATATAATGTTTCAGTAGAGAGAACTTGTACGACGTGCCACGTGTCACTGTTTCGACCTTCAGATCTAAAAAATATACCCCGAAAATTACAGTCCGTCCTATTTCTGCAACTTCTTATGAAATTTCAATCTGATGCTCAAAGCAAAATTTATGACGATTTTCCCACGGTTACCTATTTAGAATGTAATTCGAGATTCTGCAAAAACCCTAACTTCCTCAGATTATATCTCCGAAAATATAGTGAAACAAGATCTGAAATTCAGACCTGAGTTTCACCACGATTTCGGCTCAAATGGGTTTTAATTTCGGAGTCCAACCCTTCGTAGAAAAAAAATTATAGCGAAAATTACACGATGACCTGTTTGAGATGAAATTCTGAAACTTGCAAAAACCCTAACTTCCTCAGATCATATCTCCAAAATATAGTGATACGAGATCTGAAATTTGGACCCGAGGTTCAGAACGATTTCTTCTCAAATGGGTTTTTTCTTAGCTTCTGAAGCTTCGTAGCAAAAATGCCACGATGACCTGTTTGGAGCAGTGAAATCCTAGAATCCAAAGCTCTGATACCAAATGTTATGAAACTAGCTCACAAAAAGATAGAAAAGATAGATCAACGCCTTAGAAATAAGCCTCTTCGAGGGGGCAACCTCCTTTACATTACAAAAATGAACAGTTCTTGGATGATACAAATGACAAGACCTCTTTTCTACATATAGAAGTCTAAGGGGTCATAATATAATCAGAGCCGACATAACAATAATAATATAAGCGCACAACAATAACAATAGTGGGCTTCTATGTGGCACAATAATAACAATATGGAAACTACATGGGCACAACAATATAATAAGGGGGTTGCACTAATAACAATAGGGGTTACACCTGTAGTATAGGGACCTAACACCCTATATGGCACATTAGGGGTTCTTATTTATCCATAAGCTTAGTTGCTTAGTTTAAGAGTTGCTACTTGTGTGAGCAATGTTATTAAGCAAGATAGATAATGCTATACAAGCAAGATAGATAATGCTATGTTATTTGTTAAATAATGTAGAAAATTATCATAATTTAGTTGTCAACTAATAGTGGAGACAACTATCACTCACTTTTATTCGGGAATGTGGGCTACTTCTGTAGGAATTTACAGGGTAAGTTCCTCAGAAAGAATACCAAAAGGACACCGCTCACAACCAGATCTCAAATCAATACACCAGTATTTTTGACATGGTTAAAACCCTCAAAGTGCAAGGAGGGAAACAGTCCACGGCCTGTCCCAACGTGGGTACTACAGGCAATTTATTAATCAAAGAATGAAAATTTACATAAGCTTCTCTCATGCACGGATTACCCGAACAATGACCCTCCATGCGCTTTAAATAGAACTCATGGACCAATCGGGTGTCAAGCCACGGATCAAGTGTCGGTAATACCGAGGTGAGAGTGAACCGTCGGATCACTACATATCGTGACCGTCGGATTGTAAGTTACAAAATGTACAACGGTAAAGAAACACACTTTACCTAACTCTAACCTAACTCTATACTAGACCAAGTTGAACTTAACTATATCCTATGTGTCGGAATATCCTAACATCCCCCCTTAAGAACAACTTGGGATAGGATTGAAGGATTTACAAAATATGACACAATAGGAGAAGGAAGGAGGCACTAGAGCCTATCCCCCCTTAGTGACAACTTCCTGAACTCCAAGCATATATCGAAGTTTAGTGAAATTCGCCTCTGTGAGAGCCTTTGTGAAGATGTCTGCAACCTGATCATCTGTTGGACAATATTGCACTTCAAGAACATGGTCATGAATGAGCTTTCTGATGAAGTGCATGTGTAGTTCAATGTGTTTGCTGCGCTGATGCTGGATTGGATCTTTGCATAGCTGAATGGCACTTTGATTATCACACCAAAGTGTGGTTGGATGCTGCTGCTCAAAGCCAAACTCTGATAGGATCTGACGAAGCCACAAGGCTTCCTTACTAGCTTCCACGGCACCACGATACTCTGCTTCTGCTGACGAAAGAGAAATGGCAGCCTGTTTCTTACAAGCCCATGTAATAGGTCCTGAACCAAGAGTGAAGACATAACCGGCAGTAGACTTCCGATCATCAGGGTCACCAGCCCAATCAGAATCAGTGAAACCAACTAACAGAGGAGTTGCTTTGGCACTGTAATGAATCCCAAACTGTATTGTACCTCGAACATAACGAAGTATTCTTTTAGCTGCTTTCCAATGACTTTCACGGGGGTTTTGCATAAAACGAGCAACAAGGCCAACAACAAAGGAAAGATCAGGACGAGTATGGGTTAAATACAAGAGTTTTCCGACAAGTTGACGGTATAAGGTAGCATCAACTTCAGGAGAAGTACAAGAGACTGAAAGTTTGACTCCAAACTGAAAGGGAGAAGGGGCTGGCTTACAGTCTTCCATGTGAAAATGACGAAGAATATCACAAGCATACTTGGACTGGGAAAGGAAAATACCCTCCTGGGATTGCAAGACTTGAAGACCGAGAAAATAGTGTAAGTGTCCTAAGTCTGTCATTTCAAATTTCTTTTTAAGGCTGGACTTCACATGGTTTATAAGGTTGGGATCACTACCAGTAAGAATAAGATCATCAACATAAAGAACAAGGATGATAAGAGAGTTGCCCACTTTCTTGGTGTAGACAGTATTGTCAGAATGACACCTAGAAAAGCCAGATTCTAAAAGAAAGCTATCCATTTTGGCATACCAAGCCCGAGGAGCTTGCTTGAGGCCATAAAGGGATTTCTTAAGTCGACAAACAAGGCTGGAGTCTGTTTGTATGAAGCCAATGGGTTGTTCCATATAGATTTCTTCCTGCAAGTCCCCATGCAAGAAGGCAGATTTAACATCCATCTGATGGACTTCCCATTTTAAAGAGGCAGCAAGGGAAAGAACAAGGCAGATAGAGTTCATTTTGGCAACAGGGGAGAAGGTTTCAGTGTAGTCAATGCCTTCAACCTGTGAAAAGCCCTTAGCAACGAGACGAGCTTTATGTTTATCAACTTTCCCATTTGGTCCATACTTGGTTCTGTAAACCCATTTACATCTAACAAGTTTGCGTCCCTTTGGTAGAGGAACAAGATCCCATGTATCATTTGTCATCAATGAATGATATTCTTCATTCATAGCTGCTTCCCAATGTGGATGGCCTGAAGCTTCTGCAAAAGTGTCAGGATCATGATTTACTGGAGCTTGAGCCAGTAAAGAAGAGGCTCTTTCAAACTGAGAACGTGTACGTCGCTGATCTGTAGGATCACCGGCAAGATCACCTGCTGCATCCCGAGTAGCACGGACCCATCTTGGAAGTTGAGGATCCTGAGAAGGTGGGGGAGGATTATCATCCTCGCTTTCATCATCTGAAGAAGAAATTTTTCAAAAGTAGAAGAGATAGGAAGAGGTGGCACATCCGCCGGACTAGGCTCGCAGGCCGATTTATTTTCATCAAATTTTACATCTCTTCTAATGATAACATTTTTGGACTTAAATGGAATAAGTCTATAACCTTTTACATCTTCAGAATATCCAACAAAAGTACATTTCTCACTCTTAGGTTCTAAAGCTTTATGCTTTTCATCTGGAATATGGGCCCATGCTTCACTTCCAAACACACGAAAGTGACTTACATCTGGTTTAATGGAACTCCAAGCTTCTTCTGGAGTGATATTCTCTAGAACCTTAGTATGAGTGCGATTGATTATATAATTTGCACAATTAATTGCTTCGGCCCAAAAACTAAGACTGAGTCCTTTAGATTGCAGCATACAATTAGCCATTTCCTTTAAGGTGCGATTTTTCCTTTCAGCTACACCATTTTGTTGTGGAGTGTATGGAACAGTATGTTGCATTTGAATTCCATTTTCGGTGCAAAAGTTGATGAATGTGTTTTTAACATATTCTCCACCATTATCAGTTCTTAGCTTAAGAATTTGATGTCCAGATTGTTTTTCAACAAAGGCTTTGAAGGCCAAAAAAGTGTTAAATACTTCGCTCTTGAGTTTTAAGAAGTATACCCAAGTGCGTCTGGAGAAATCATCAATGAAAGTTAAGAAGTACTTGCAGCCAGAGAATGAAGCAACAGGAAGAGGACCACATAAATCACTGTGCACAAGCTGTAAAGGGGCTGAGGCGTGCCAAGAGGCACGTTTGTCAAAACTGTCCCGATGATGTTTTCCGAGTACACATCCGGAACAAACACCATCTCTGCAAGATACCATAGGAAGACCTGTCACCATATTTTCTTTACATAGATGCTGAAGGGAGCGATAGTTTAAGTGACCAAATCGCTCATGCCAAAGTTTGCTCACTTCATCATTATGAGCAACAAATACTGAGGGAAGATTTGATGACCCAAAGTTGTGAAACTTATACAACCTTTTGGAATCATCAGCAAGACCAGTAGCTAGAATCTGTTTAGGATCTTTTAGATCCTTGATTACAACATCATGAGGTGAAAATTCAACAATTTTACCTTCACCTGAATGAGTTATCTGATAGAAAGATAGAAGGTTGCAGGATAAGGTTGGAACACATAATACATCATTAAACTGACCATTGTCTAGATGAACAGTTCCAGTCCCTACAACATTAAGAGATCTATCATCACCAATATATATTTTTGGTGTTACAATCATTTAAAGAAGAAAACATGGCTTGGTTTTTGGCCATGTGACAAGAGGCTCCAGAATCAATGAGCCACTCATGAGAATGAGAAGAAGAAGAAGATACATTTAATGCATAACCAGACTGAGATGATTGACAATGACATGCAGAAAGTGCCATTCCGGAAGTTGAAGTTGAAGTAGGCTCCACATGGATGTTATGTTTCTTCATTGCGGCTTCCAAGGCTTCCATCTTCTTAAAGCATTTAGATTCTAAGTGGCCATCTCGATTACAAAAGTTACAATGTCTATCAGTCTTCTTCCATTTGTTTTTATTGGTCTTATCATTTTGCTGAAATGATCTTTCATTTTGAGGCTGAGATGGTTTAGGACCATTCTTTTGAGGATATGACTTCTTAGGATTCTTTGAATTTGGTTGCTGCTGGGCGGCTAACGCTTTCGTGGAAGAGTTTCCAAGATTAAGAAGACCAAGGTGTAAGAGTTTTTCTTGTTCTCTTATTAAGGAATCACAAAAGGAGTCAAAGGAAGGGGCCTTGTAGTCTTGTCCTTGACAAATGAAAGCTTCCCTTGTAGAATGGAAAGTGGAAACAAATACAGAGTAGGCTGGTCCCAACTTAGTAAGGATGGAATAAATAAGGTTACCATCTTCTTTCTTAACTTTAACACCTTCCAAGAGATATCTAAGGGTCTTGAATTTGGACAAGAAATCTTCAATGCAAGAAAAATTATTAGGATCCAAAGTAAGCAGCTCATTTTCAAGTTGATGGGCTCTAATTTCATTTTTAATCCCAAAAACTTTAGCAAGTTTTTCTAATGCTTCATGAGGAGTCTCAAGTTCTGCAATGTGGAATCTAAGATCAGGAGAAATAGACATCCCTATCAAACCACGTGCTTGATCTTGTCTATTTTCCCATTTTGCCGCCTTTTCTTCATCTTTTGGTTTCTTCTCTTGGTCTGTGGCTATTCTAAAGAGACCTTTACTTCTAAGTAAATCTTCCATGTAGGCTACCCATTGGAAGTAGTTAGTGCTGTCAAGAATGACTTGGCATGGACTTTCCATTTTAAAAAAAAAACTAAAGCTGAAGATGCTGAAAGTAAGTGTTCCAATGGATAGATCTCGAAAAAATAGGCGGTTTTAAAAAAAACGGCTCTGAAAAAGGCTTCCGGATGAAGAAGTTATGGCTTTTTGAAAAAACATTGTTGACGTTGCTGGCAAAGTGCGCGAATGTGCGGGAATGAAAAAAAAATCCACCCCCACAAAATGGAGACTTGAACCCAAGACCTCTACTCTCTTAAAATAGCTTTGAACCAATTGATCTATACAAAAAATTTGAGAGAGAGAGAGAGAGAGAGAGAGGGGGGGGGGGCCTTGGTTTGCGTGCTTGCCTTGAGAAAGCTCTTTTTCCCTACAAAACACAAAACACAACACGAATATGCAAAGAAAAACGAACCTTGCGGCTCAAAGTTAGCTTTAGCCAAAAAACTAGAAATTTAAAAAAAATCTCAAAGTTAGCTTTAGCCGAAAAACTAAATATTTTTCTCAATGTTTCTGATTTTCCGAGATCACACTAAGGTGCAGGGAAAAGAGCATACGCATGAGAAAAATCCTTCCTTTCTGTTTCTGATTTGCCCAGATCGCACAGAGTCGCAGGGCAAAGAGCATACGCAGAAATGAAAGGTATAGATCCGGTTAAAAAAAAAAGGCTAAATAAACTGAGACCGAAATAAGCAGAGAGAAAATAACAGTAAACTGCAAAAAACACTGTATACCTCCCGATCTGAAAAATGACGCAGCTAGGGCTACCAGAAACCTTTCGCGTGAAACGAAAGGGGTTCCTCACTGGAACAGATGCTCCGAACGCAACAGAGCAGTCCTCTCGGCCCGAAAGCAGTCAGAAACAACAGATCTAGGAAACGATAGCCGCATGCAGTTCTACCGGCTTCAGATTTGGATCACCAACGGACGCGGCCCTCAAATATCTCTGATACCATGTAGGAATTTACAGGGTAAGTTCCTCAGAAAGAATACCAAAAGGACACCGCTCACAACCAGATCTCAAATCAATACACCAGTATTTTTGACGTGGTTAAAACCCTCAAAGTGCAAGGAGGGAAACAGTCCACGGCCTGTCCCAACGTGGGTACTACAGGCAATTTATTAATCAAAGAATGAAAATTTACATAAGCTTCTCTCATGCACGGATTACCCGAACAATGACCCTCCATGCGCTTTAAATAGAACTCATGGACCAATCGGGTGTCAAGCCACGGATCAAGTGTCGGTAATATCGAGGTGAGAGTGAACCGTCGGATCACTACATATCGTGACCGTCGGATTGTAAGTTACAAAATGTACAACGGTAAAGAAACACACTTTACCTAACTCTAACCTAACTCTATACTAGACCAAGTTGAACTTAACTATATCCTATGTGTTGGAATATCCTAACAACTTCATCACTGTTATTCAAGGAAAACCATACAACTTGGAATAGTTCTTTGGTGCTCCCTAAGGGGGCAAGGGAAAACCATACAACTTGGAATAACTTGTTGGTGCTCCATAAAGGAGCAAGTTTCTGCTCTTGTTAGATGTCTCTATGTCTTTATGTGCTAACTTGTTTTCTTATGTCCAAGGAAGACAAGCTATTAGCCATGTAGAAGTTGTTTAAGTCTATTCTAGGACCAAGATCCCAAATGAAGTTAGCAAGGCCAAAATAGACTTCCTTATGCAAAGAAAATGTTGAAAAATGCAACAAGAAATTCTCAATTTGATATTGCCTTGATTAAATTGAGAAAACTCGAATATCCACATCAAAAGACAACTTGGATGCAATTAACTTGCGTGATGTGGCTTGTGTCATCCAGTTTACTTAGTAAATTCGAGTTGAAGGAGTTAGAGTTAAGTTAAACATGTGTGATTGCTAATTTGTAGCAATCAAGGTCAGTTATCTCAAGTTGTTTTCAGTGAAACTAGTTCCAACTGTTAGAGAAATTAGTTCCAACTATTGGAGGAACTAGTGGAAGGTCAGTTGTGCAGTGGGACTTCAGTCTAACTCAGTGATAATTCAGTTAACTAATCAATCAACCCAAAATAACTACTGCATGCAGAGAATTTGAGTTCCTCAATTGTGGTGGAGATTCCAAGGCAGTGTAATATTAGTTGTAGACTAGTCTTGAGTGTACAGGTGTTGCATGCGATCAGTGATCAACCTTGGGAATTGTGTAATCATGTTGGAGAAATTCCTAAATAATAGGGGCCTAACTTCTCAAGGAATTACGCAAGGAAATAGGGGCTCAAGAAGAGGCATAAATTGACTAAATCTGGGTCAGAGTTTCTCAGCGAGCAAAGAGATATGTTATTCACTTGCAAGTTGTTCTTAGTTGAGCAAAGCAATTGTAATATCTCTATTCATCAGATTAATGCAAACAAGCATTGGGGTTTTTAGTGGATTGCTTTCCTCAGAAAAAATATTGTGTGCATGTGTGTTATTTCTCATTGCATGCTTGTGATTGATGTTCCAAATTATGAATTGAATTCCCCGAAGCAGTACAGTAGGTTTGTGTCTTGTGATTTTGATTAAATTTACACCATAATTTCTACATGGTATTGAATCAGGATTCACATTAGAGTAGGAATTTTGAAGTTGTTTCTCAGGAGGTTCGGATTTGTAGTTCGATGTAGCAGGATCTCTTCATAGCTAAGAATATGACCTTTAACAGGTCGAGGCTACAGTATGCCTTGGAAGGCAGATATAATTTCATTGCATGGAAGGATCACGTGGAGGTGATATTCGAAGACAATGGATTGCTAGAATACATCAAGAGAGATGTTGCAAAACCAGAGAAATCTAATCCCCAGAACCTTGCTCAGTGGAAGAAAGTTGTAGCCAAGGTGAGGAGAATAATATTGGAGGGAGTACGGGACCACATTATCACTAATCTCCATGGGAAAGAAAATCCTTATACAATGTGGCAGGCACTGACAGATCTGTTCCAGAATGGTAGTGACCATAGGAAGTTGGCGCTCAAGGATAAACTTCGAAATATCAAGTTGCAGAAGAATGACACTATCCCGCAATATCTGATCAGTTTCACACAAGTTCGTGATGAGCTTGCATGAGTTGGTGTTAGTGTTTCATAGGATAACTTGGTAATCCTAGCCCTTTTGGGCCTTCCCAAGAGACGGCATAGGTATTAAGATTCAGTGAATGGGAGGTAGAAACTACCGAATTGGGAACGCTTATGGTCTGATTTGGTACAAGAGGAAATAAGGCGGAATACCATAAATGGGACTTCATCCAAGGGTGAGGATGGAGAAAACTTTGCATTGGTTGGAAAGGGAAAGAGAGGAAAAGGGAAGAAATCTCAAACCAAACTAGAATCTATCCAAGAGGGGAAGAATAAAGCTTTGTCCAAAATTAAATGTTTCCATTGTCATGAATTTAGGTACTATGTCACGAAGTGTCCACATAAATAGGCAAGCAAGAAGACCTCGGGAGGAGAAACAAGTGAAGCCTTGGCATCAAAGTTCGAGCTTGACTTTACCCTTATGGCATGCATGTCCAACTTAGTGATGGGGAGTGTGTGGTACTCAGACTCAGGTGCCTCGTTCCACATGATGAGTTGTAGAGATTTTTTCAGTGACTTGGAGGAGAAATATTTGCAGATGCACATCGAGTTAGGGGATGACGTAAGGTACAACGCGACTGGGATTTGTACAGTCACTTTTTATAGGGAGTCAGGATCCCCTCTTAGACTCAAGGATGTCATGTTCATTCCGGGCCTAAAGAAAAATCTCATCTCTGTTGCAGTTTTGGAAGACTGTGGTTATGTTGTGATCTTCAGCAAATGAAAATCATCCCTGAGACACATTACCACGAGACAGGTGAAGCATATTGGGGTTCGTGCGAAAAACCTATATAAGCTAGATGTGGAAGGCTGTGTTGCATTAAACACTAAGGCAGATAAAGTGTAGGGCCGCGATGTCAGTGAACTTTGGCACAGAAGACTTGGCCATTTGCATCATGGCACCTTGAATATTATGCAGCAAATAACCATTGGCCTCCCCAAAGTATCACTTGAGAAGCAAGATGTATGCAAAGGATGTACCTTGGGGAGGTACACAAAATCCACATTCTATGATCGAGATAGCAAAGCACATGCATTCTTAGAAAGGATCCACTCTGATGTCTATGGACCTTTCTCAACAGCCTCTACTGCCGACACAAATATTTTGTCATTTTTATTGATGACTTCTCACGCAAGTGTTGGATCTTCTTCATGCGGAAGAAAGATGAGACATTATCCAAGTTTATAGAATTCAAGGCGCTAGTTGAGAAAGAAACTGACAAGAAGATGAGGGCTCTCATGAGTGATAATGGAGGTGGGTACGTGTTAAATGAATTCAAAAATTTCTGTGTGAAAGAATGTATTCGACGAGAGTTGACAACACCCCACAACCCACAGCAGAATGGGGTGGAGGAGAGAAAGAACTGTAGCATTGTGGGAGTAGCGAGGGTGATGTTGCATGACCAAGGCCTACCTCAACATTTGTGGGTTGAGGAATGCAACACAACAATCTATTTGCAGAACCAGAGTCTTCATTGGATTCTTGGTATAATTACACCAAAGGAGGATTTCTCGAGGAGGAAGCTGGATGTGTCACACTTCAGGATTTTTGGAGTCTCTATTTACTACCATGTCTCCAAAGAATCAAGGAAGAATCTTAAGTCGAAAACAAAGTTGTGGGTATTTGTGGGTTACACAAAAATTCCATGCAACTACAACATGTACTTGTCATCCCTTAGAATGAAAGTTGTGCGAAGGAACGTAAAGTTTGATGATGAGAAAGCGATGTGGTGCTCTCCTGAGAGGGAGCTTCAGATCCCACCGAAAGAGGAGATGTTAGCCCCAAAGAAAGAGCCTCGGGAAGTTTTGGAGTAGCCACAAATCGAGGAGTAGAGAGTGGAGACATCCACTCAAGAAGAACCATCCAGAGAAGGTAGGAAAAGAACTATGGAAGTCGATAGACTTGTGCAGGATGCAAGGGATAATGTGGGAGTTCCTTGAAATTTGCGTAGGCAGAGAAATTCACCTGATCGGTACATTGCCTACATGGCTCTAATGACTGAGCTTGTAGAGATTGAGTCATCCTCTTTTGAGGAAGTAGTAAAGAAACGTATATGGGTTGATTCAATGGTGGAGGAATATGAATCCACTGTAAAGAGTAGATTTGGGAAGTGTTCCCAAGACTAGCAGATAAATCAATAGTGGGTTCGAGATGGATCGTCAAGGTGAAGCAGACAATGGACATAAGCATAGAGAAGTATAAGGCCAAATTTGTGGCCAAGGGGTATTCTCAAGTTGAGGAAATTGACTATGAGGACAAATTTTCTCCTGTAGCAAGTTACTCATGTTGGCCTACAGTTTTGGAACATCTTCTGTCTCTTCCTATACAAAATCATCCCACAATCTATCTCAATTGGGTAGATTTTCCCGTGCGATGATCCCATCAATAAAGGCATCCCATTTTAGACGAAAACACTCAAGGCTGATATGACCAATTCTTCTCTATTAATAGTTTCCCCCACCACTACTAAGTCATCTCTAATCTGAGTGATCCCGGTTAGATATGATGCAACTGTTTCAGTTTTAAACATCTTGGCATTTCTTGGTTTCTCCTTCAATAACATCTTTCTATTTTGGTTTGTACTCTGGTACAACTTGGTTAAGGATGCCCACATCTCAAAGACATAATTCTTCCCCGTCACATGAGGTATAACATGGTCTCTAATGGAGTCCAAGATTATTCTCTCGGCCTTCACATTCATCTTATTAAACTCAACCATCTAAGTAGGATCTGCAAGAATTGGGACAACCTTCTCCATGATGTCCCACAACTCCTATTCCTAAAATAACAGACCGCTCCTTATGGGGGCTAAACTTTCCTACCCTTTCCAACCTATCCTCGTAACGTAGCTTAGTAGTCATCTCTGTCAAACTAGCTAATAGTTAATGTTCACCCTCTGCACATTGCCTGAGTCTGCTGCTCGCTTCTCCTTATCACTACTTTCCTTGTTGCACTCAATTGCTCGCATCCTCTACCTATATTTTTGGTGTAGGCCTGCATGTGTGACATATTCTGAGTCTTGTCAAACCAACCACTAACTTTCTTGCATGCAACTCTACACACAGCCTCTCACACGTCCACTTTTTGACCTATTGCTCGACTCTAGATGCTTGTCAAATTTTCTAACTATTGTGGTCGTGATCAGTTGCGGAACCATTTTCCTTGTGATCACAACATCCTGTCATTAGTCTGCCATATCTAACTTTCCATCCCTCACAGTCGTCCACTTGCACTTGTTACCTGTCCTTAGTTGTTTCTCCTTCAATTGACACGGTCCACTGTGTCGTAGGACACTCAATGCAACCACTCTAACTCAAACCCATCTACCTTCTTGCTTTCTTGTCTTGCATACATTGTTGTGATAACTAGTGGCTTACCTCCAATTAACACTTCACGACTTAATTGACAATGGCACTAGTAAATTCTCGATGTGATGATTGAGCCTCTATCTCTTGTCATGCACACATCCCTTATAGTAACTAAAAGCTCTCTATATTCCCCTACTCGCAACGACTCTATGCTATGGTCCCTATCATCTAAGTGTTCCATGTCAGCCAGTGACCTGAGTTTGTGGCTTGATCAGTTTCAACCTCTATCCCCCTTCTTTGTGTTGTGGTGCTGGTATTGTTGGTCAATCGGTCAACTAGCTGTCGGTGATTGGTTGGCCCGATTGTTGACCATAGCTCCTCCAATTTTTTTATTTTTTTTTTAAATGGCCCTTCATTTCCTTTTGCTTTCTTCTTTTGCTTGTAAAAAAAAAAAAAAACTTCCCATTAAAAATAAATAAAAATAAAAATCTTCCCGACCCTTTAAAAAATTCTCGCAGTCTTAATAAAAAAAATTCCAGTTTGTATGATCACAACCAACCTGGCTCCAACAATCTGATGCAAACCTGACACTTGTAATTCTAAGATTGATTCAGATTATGTGTTCTAATAACATGTTAAACTTTCTCAAACCAAACATTTGGTATTTGGTTCACAACAGTTATTAATTGAAGGAATACATGGCTAAGTTCCTAACCAAAAATATTTAGTAGAAGAAAAAATTACTCAATCTTGATCGTATACAAATAAATTATTTATTCCCAATTAATTGTTTTTCATTAATAAATTAATCACAAAACTCACTTGGACTCCCATCCTATGATAATGGGCCAACTAAGAAAATACAACACTGATCACTAGTCTCACTCCACTATCTCGAACCCATAACACACTCACTGGGAAGCCTCTCTCAATCTTGTGTTGTTGTTGTGTCTCATCTCCTCACCTTAGCCTTACCATTATAACTTTACATTGATCCAAAACCTTAATCTTAACTCTAACCCTAATCTCAAAGTGATGGACGATCGATATTAGATCTCATCTCACTTGAGATCGACAACTAAGATTAAACTTATTCACTAAAGTAAATACTTTACTTTATCCAAGTTTTTATTTTAGCTCAATAAGCGAACATATAATTATATGTTTTTTTTCTAAGTTTAACTTAGGCTAAGTTACATTAACAAATATTCTAAGGTGAAATATGGGTAACTTTTGCACACCCAGACACAAGGTCTGTGTATAAATACCTGCTCGAGCTACAAACTTCAATGATAAGTAAAGTGATAGTTGAAGAAAAAGAAATAATTAAGAGGTCGAAGAAATGTATGGATGACGTTATAAAGAAAGTGACAACTAAAAAACATTTGATTGGTGCAAAGCCTTTAATTTGGGATAAAAATATTCTTATAATGAATAAATTTAGGATCTATTTTGAGATGTTGCAACATAGTGAAGTTTTGAAATAACATGTGTTATTCAAAATCTACGAATTTTGGTTAGAAATAGAGAAGAAATTTCTAATAGTTAATGATTTCATTAAACTCTTGGACAATAAGTCTCAACCTAAATTATCTCCTCTTAGAATAACTAATAGAACAATCATAATAATGAATGAAATGATTGTTAACACAAAGAAGCAACTAATCTCAAAACAAATGCAATGCAATTGGTTGAACTAGCAAGGCATTTAGAAACAAGTTTGGTACTTTATATAAATTTGGTTTGTTTCCTACAAGGACAAAAGAAGAAACATTATATGGTCCAAAAGTGTATGATAAATATTTTATAACTTAGATAAATGATGCATAAAGTTTCGAGGACTTGATTAACGTCTTAAAAAGGCAAAACATTTTAGATAAATTACTTCCTAACTTTAAATTGTTGATTCTGGTCACTAACTTAAATACAAGTCAACCTCCAATATATTGATCTCTACACAAAGTTGGATATGCCATTCAGGAAAATGGTCAAGCTTAATTACCCTATAAGAGATGAATGGACCAAGATAACAAAATTTCATTTTAAAAATTCAACCACTACTGAAGACATCTCCATGACACCAACTAAAAAGAAAATGAAAAATTGGAAGGGTTAAAGAATTTGGAGCATGTCATGCATTCTTCCTATATTCTTTACTAAAGATGAGGAAATTGTGGTGTGAATCCTAGATATACTCATCCACTCCCATCTACTTTTGGAAATATAGTTATCAAAATCAAGGATCCATTAGACCTCAAGTGTATAAAGTTGGGAATTAAGACACTCTATAGATTGACATTTTTCTATAAACAAACAAATAGTTCTAGCGTATGGGTCACCAAAAGAATTGATCATGTATTGAAAATCATTAAATAAGAGCTTTAATTGTAGTTTTGGCAATCATAAAGATTCATCCCTTGTATATTAGTCTATTTATATTTCTTTCAATTTCAACATAATTATTTATTTTAGTTGTCCATAAATTTGATGAATGTGACTTATATTTTCTTTTTCTTGGAATCAAATATTGAATACTCTCTCAATTTTTATCCATTCGCTATGTTTTTTGAATTTAGTGTGAAGCATTCACTTAGTTGCAAATACTTGTTATTTTTCTGTTTTAGATTTTAGTTATCATGAAAGTATGAGAATGAGGAAGTCCCAAAATACTTTTATAATGGTGTATGGTATTTAATGTTGTTCTATTATAAATGATGGATATTTGTGCTTGGGAATATAAAGCCTTGTTTAGTTCTATAGTTGATATTGAAGTTATTAGATTCATTTTGATAATGTCCAACAATCATCTTTCTATTAGAGTATATGAGAGGGTTGACATTTCTCTTTGACACTTAGTTAGTTGTTGTATTTGGTATTATGAATGTCATTCTCATTAGTATTTAAGTAAAAGTGCTATCTTTTAAACCTATGAAATTCCCATCTTTATTGATTAATATGTCTAGAAAACAAGATTATGGTGCCCAAAATTTGTAAAGAAACTACATGTTCAACTCTATTACTTTATTTTCAATAGCTATTTCTTCACTTCTTTACATCAAACATTTTAATCTTGAGTTCATTGAAACAAAATCATGTTTAGGAATACCCCATCTGGTTACTAGATTCTTTCAAATTAGTCTAAAGTGAGGAGGTTTCTATCCTCTAGAGGGTGTCGTGGCATAGCTCCCTGACTAGGAACATCTCAATGAACACCATCCTTCATAGTAATACAATATTTCTTTACATATTACATTTTATTATGATAAGTAAAAAGCAAGTCATGACCCTTATTTTCTTGCTTAGTTTTCTCACATTGTATTTTCTATAGTACATCTTGTGTTTAATGTTTTAATGGCTTTTCTTTGGAAATTAAATTGTAATTTTTGTCTTTTATTCTCATATTTCAATATTTTAAATAATGTGATTCTATAATTACATTTTAATAATAAGCAATCACTACATAATATTATTTCCATTAATCAACCAATGCTAGTGTTAGTTATAATATTTCCATCAATCAACCAATGTTAGTGTTAGTGGTCACTGATCACTTCTTCATCATAATCAATAAAATATAGTCACATTGTATTTGTAGTGACATTTAAAATATGTTATAAGTCATGACATTCTACTAGTGAAATATCCACAATAATTGACATGCCCACATAAAGCAATGATACCTAACCATCATATAGTATCAAATCATAAGTGGCTAATGTCTATGAGTATTTATTAATTTTATAAATTTTAATAACAATTGGCTCAAACCTCAATGAGAAGATTTTCTTTTGAGAGAGTTGCGTGAATCTACAACAATTTATTATTAGCAATGTTAAAAATAATATTGTTATAATGTGTTATGCCCTATTAACTTAATAATTAAATTATTTATTAAATATGTAGGACTCACTCTCATTCTAAATGTGTAATTTAACATTTAGTTTTTTTTTAATGAAAAAATTGTTATTCAATATTTTATTTTTGAAACGAAAACATACATTACACTATCTTTGCATTATTTTCGAAACTTTGAACTCTATTTTTTCTAGATGGTTCAAATATCATCTTTTATATATATATATATATATATATATAAAGGATTATTCATGTATTTCCATCAACCACAACCTTCTTATCTTTAAACTTCAAATTACATTAAACATTACATGGCAGAGGGAAAACCATTTTCATGGTGGATTTCTTTATTTTTAAATTTTTATATGAAAAATGTTAGTGTAAAATGAGTTTTGTTTACTTTAGTTTTTTTGTTTTGTTTTGTTTTTTGTTTTTTTGTTTTTTTGTTTTTTTTTTTTTTTAGTGGTAAAATTTATCATAATTTAGTTGTCAAACTAGTTGTGAGTACAACTATTATTGGTTGCTATCACCCTAATTCATCACCATTATTGAAGAAAAACCACGCCACCTAGAATTACATGACTTTTACTCTTGCAAGGTATGAGTTTTGAGTCGTTTAACCTGTTTTCTTACATCCAAAGAAAAAGAGCTCTTAACCAAATAAAAACAACAATTTTTTCACATTAAATTATATATTTGTGCAAAAAAATATTAATAAAATTAAATTTGTTTCAAAAATCATATTTAATATTAAAAAAATCAAATTCATTTCCAGCTTAAAATCTACCCATACAAATAAAGTCTTAAACATGTATTTTATATTTTTCAAGAATATCCATAAGCCATAGATTCAATCCTCTTATTAATGCCATAACATTTTGCATATATATATATATATATATATATATATATATATATATATATATACGCTATAAAGAACAAATTGCCTTAAAATAGCCCCATATACATATATATATGCTATAAAGAACAAATTGCTTTAAAATAACTATGTTCCTATAAATCCTTGACAAATTCAATTAATTTTTTTATATAAATTTGTGTTTTTAGCTTTTTAAGAATCATTATATAAAAGTTTAATTTAATTAACTACCAACATAAAGTTTCTTTATATATATTTTGTTATATTGTTATAAAGAACAAATTGCCTGAGAATAGCCATGTTCCTATAAATCCTTAACAAATTCAATTAATTTTTTTAAATAAATTTGTGTTTTTAGCTTTTGGAGAATCATTATATAAAAATTTAATTTAATTAACCAACAACATAAATTTTCTTTCTATATTGTGAAACCATAAATAATGGGTTAAACCTTATAATTTATAATAAATTATAATACTGAGAAAAAATAACTTTTCAATATTATTTTATCTTATCGAAAAATAATTTTCCCATTTATCATTTCTATCAACATATATTCAAAATCAAGCAATACACTTGCATATAAATCCATAACATATAATTTTTTATTTACCCTTATTTTTTACCTTTTTAATGTAATCGGAATATAAAACCATAATAATAATTTTTGATTTACCGTTATTTTTACCTTTTCAATGTAATCTGAATTACTCTATTGTTTCATTATTGTTAAATCATCACTTTTCAATAATGATTTTAATGATATTTAAAAAATAGAAATCAATTTCGATTTAATAAAAATAATTAAAAATATATCATAAAAAAATTATTGCCTGCAAGTCAGTTAATTAAAACTAAATTTCAAAATAAGTATAATTCATTCAAAATTAACAATAATACTAATTAATGCAATCAACACATAGATAAGTATAATCCATTCAAAATTAACAATAATATTAAATAATGCAATCAACACACAGATAGATTTTAAGCTTCTGTGGTAGTTTTTTGCAGTGATATGATCCGGATTATCCACAGTGTCATGTTCATTCCGTCAACGTTTGAAACCCCAAAGGGGGTCCATTATCAGGACTAAATCAGAAAGAATATGAATGAAAACTTATTGAGAGAAGAGCTATAATGACCTGGGTATAAATAAACCTAGAACCCTAATTTTTAAGAAGCCGACACTTATGTAAATAATTTTTTCATTTATTTTTATTTATTTATATTATTTCTATTTCCAAATTATTCCTCTTAATTTACCTAGAACCTAAAATATTTTAATTGATATATCTGATTCATGAATAAGTTTAAGTTTTCATTTCCTTCCAACTGTTTTTATTAATTTAACAAATTTTAATTTTATTTAATTTTATTTGATTAATTAATTAATTAATATAATT
The DNA here is from genome assembly GCA_031772625.1 of Pinus tabuliformis. NCBI lineage: Eukaryota > Viridiplantae > Streptophyta > Pinopsida > Pinales > Pinaceae > Pinus > Pinus tabuliformis. Next base: position 1,442,295,867 of record CM062817.1, on the reverse strand, counting down.
CTTACTTATTGTTTTTATTTTCATTTAATTAATTAATTTGAATTTAATTGATTAATTAATTTAATTTATTGTTATTTACCATTCTAATTAATTACTTTAATTTAATTAGATTAATTTATAATCTTAATTATTTATTAATCCAATATTAATCCTTGGTTATTATTAATTCTTTTAATTAATTGAGTATTTTTTTTTTTAAGAATAGAATAACTAAATTAATTAATTTTGATTTAATTGATCTATTTAGATTAATTAGATAATTGATTTATAATCCTTCCTATTATTTTTATTCGATTAGTTAATTAAATTAAATTTATTGATTAATTAATCTTATTGATTAATTAATTTATTTTTATTTAATTACTTAATTAAATTAAATTTATTGATTAATTAATTTTATTGATTAATTAACTTTATTTAATTTAATTATAACCATAATTCTTTTTAATTAATTATTGATATTTACCATTTTAACCTATTAAGCCTTCATTGCCTAATTAATTAATTAATTAATTAATTGATTAATTAATTAATTGATTAATTAAGTAATTGATTAAGTAATTGATTAATTAAGTAATTGATTAATTTATTTATTTTATTTTATTTTATTTTATTTTTTATTTTATTATTATTAATTATTTGAGAAATTCTATTTAATTCTTATTTAGAATTAATTACAATTTTTATTATTTTTATTAAATTAATATAATTAATAAAATAATAAAATTTTTAATTTAATTAATTAATTTTGATTTAATTAATCTAGTTAAATTTTAATTAAATTTAATTTTATCTAATTAAATTTTATTTTTATTAATATTAAGAGACCCTGATACTATGCTTCCAAAGCCGTGGAGGGGTTTATTTGTCTGATCAAGGGAAGCCAGTTTCCACTAATTTCACTCCCATTGTCCCTGTTGAGGTTTTGAGGAAATTTCATAATTTCGATGGCCTCTCTTATTTTTCTTTTGTGATAATTATCCTCTCTTGCAATCACTTTAGCGTCCTCCACACACACATGATGTTTGGTTTTGGACGAGTGTTCCGCAAGGGCCGATGTACGGGATCTCTCATTCTTTATATCAGCCACGTGCTCCTTTAGTCTTATTTTCAGAGATCGACCTGTTTCCCCAATATAACTCTTGCCACAAGAGCAGTCAATCTTATACACACCCTTGAGTTGTTGAGGATCGATGTTATCCTTTACTGACCTCATCATCTGCCTTATAGTTCCACATGTTGTAAATTGAGTGTTTATGTTCTTCTTCCTTAAAATTTTTGCAATCTTATCTGTAATCCCCTGGATGAATGGAAGGTAGACCTTCCCAGAATCTTCTTTCTTGTCTTCAGGAGGATGCTTGGAGAGGGCCTTATCCTGAGCTCTTCTTATAGCCTTCTTGATACTCCATTCTTTGTATCCAAGGTTTTTGAAGACAGAGGTTAAGTGCTCAATCTCTTCTTTTAGGTGATCCGGGTCAGAAATCCTGAAAGCCCTAACAGCTAGAGTGTTTAAGACGCCAGATTTTTGGGAAGGATGATGGTAAGAGTCAGCGTGAAGATAGCTATCAGTATGAGTTTTCTTTCTGTAGACCTGGTGTCCCAAAGTACCATCCTCTTTTCTACTGATTAGAACATCTAGAAAGGGGATCTTACCGTTCTCTTCAAGCTCCATAGTAAATTTGATCTCGGAAGATATAGAGTTAAGATGACTGAAAAACTTCTCCAGCTCCGCCTTACCATGAGTCCAATTCAGGTTAGTGTCATCGACAAATCTTTTCCACCAAGCTGGCTTCAAAGGGTATGAGTCAAGGGCTTTTCTTTCAAAGTACTCCATGTATAAGTTGGCAACAATAGGTGAGAGAGGGGAGCCCATGGCGACACCAGATATTTGCTCATAATAGTGATCTTGAAAACTGAAAAAAGTGGACCGTAAACAAATCTCTGCAAGCTTAGCTGTCTCAGGATCGGTGGCCATCTTTATAACATGAACAGCTTCATCTAGAGGAATCTTTGTAAACAAAGAAACCACATCAAAACTTACTAGAATATCGTCTTTATCCACCCTTTTATTCTTAATGAGTTTTACAAAATCATTTGAGTCTTTTATAAAAGAGTCTGTGTTACCAACCAGAGGTTTTAGGAGCTTAGCTACATACTTAGCTAATTCGTAGGTAGGGGAACCAATGGTGTTAACAATTGGTCTAAGAGGGACCCCTTCCTTATGGATTTTTGGTAATCCATAGATTCTAGGAATAACCTCACAGGAGGGAATCAGCTTCTTTTTTATTTTATCATCCAGGCTGGTTTCCATGATGGCTTTCTTGACTTGTTTCATCACCTTGGGAATAGGGTTGGAGTTGACTCTTCTATAACTCCCACAATTTAAATGCTCATTCATTTTATGAATGTAATCTTCCTTATTTAACACAACAGTGGCTCCTCCTTTATCAGCTTTAAGAACCACTATCTTATCATTATTTCGGAGAGATCTAAGAGCCTCTCGCCCCTCTTTATTCAGATTACTCTTTGGACGTTTGGATTTCAACATAGCTAGGGAGCATTCTTGTCTTAATATCTCTTTATTGTTTGATGAAAGGCCTTGAGTCCCATACTCAATGTTGCAAATGATGCTTTCGAATGGAATGTTCTTAGGAGCGACCGCAAATCCCAAACCTTTGCTCAGGATATTGATTTCTTCAGAAGTGAGCATCATGGATGAGAGATTAACAACCCTCTTATCATGTTTATTTGGAACATTGGGGTTACTAATAACAGGTCTGCCATTGCCTGAATCTTTAGATCCTGCCTCAGATTGATTATCACTTGAAGCACTATCCTTTTTAATACTACAATCCGCATTAGTTTTTTGATTCATACCTACTATGCTGCTTTTTTCTTCCATATACCTATTAAAATAATAGTGAGCTGGAGTATTTCCACTCTCCATGATCTTGTTTTCAACAACCTTAGTCGCTTCATCCATGTTAATAAAGGGTGCACTTCCCTTTATTATCAGTTTTAGTATCTCATGGTTGTGGGTTGCCTCCATTAATTGCATTCTGTGATCTGTGAATTTTAAGGATATTAATTGCCTGCCGTGTGTCAGCCAATTTCAAAGCTATTAACTGCATGTTGCTATTTAGTATCTCATGGTTATGGTTATGGGTTTTGTTTTGTAGGGTGCAATGAATACCAATGCTCATTATTGGAGTTGTAATGAATAGTATTATTTATATATATATTTTCTTGGAACTTTGTAGTATTTTATATATATATATATATATATATATATATATATATATATATATATATATATATATATTTACATTTACTAGACAGGGTATATTGTAATGAATTTGATTTAAAATGCATTGATTTTTAATTAATTTGTAAAATTTTAAAAATTATTCATAAAATTTAATAATTTCTTTGTAAAATTAAATAATTTTTGAATTTTTAAAATTTAAATTTCTAATTTTTAATTGTTGAAAGTTTTTTATTTGAATGATATTATGAAGAATAAAATTTATTTGTCAAAATTAAAAATGGTTTTAAAAAAATTAAAAAAATAAAAAAAATGTTCGGAAAAAATAATAATGAATTTGATTCAAAATGCATTGATTCAATTAATTTGTAAAATTTTAAAAATTATTTATAAAATTTAAAAATTATTTTCAACAAAATTAAATATAAAATTTAATTTTTGAATTTTTCAAATTTAAATTTCTAATTTAAGTGTTTGGAAAAGATAATAATGAATTTGATTCAAAATGCGTTGATTCTTAATTAATTTGTAAAATTTTAAAAATTATTTATAAAATTTAAAAATTATTTTCAATAAAATTAAATATAAAATTTAATTTTTGAATTTTTAAAATTTAAATTTCTAATTTTTAATTGGTGAAAGTTTTTTATTTGAATAATATTATGAAGAATAAAATTTATTTGTCAAAATTAAAAATTGTTTTAAAAAATTAAAACTAAAAAAAATTCAAAAAGGTGTTTGGAAAAAATAATAATGAATTTGATTTAAAATGCATTGATTCTTAATTAATTTGTAAAATTTTAAAAATTATTTATGAAATTTAATAATTTTTTTGTAAAATTAAATATAAAATTTAATTTTTGAATTTTTAAAATTTAAATTTCTAATTTATAGTTGGTGAAAGTTTTTATGAAGTTTAAAATTTATTTTTCAAAATTAAAATTGTTTTAAAAAATTAAAACTAAAAAAAATCAAAAAAGTGTTTGGAAAAAATAATAATGAATTTGGTTCAAAATGCATTGATTCTTAATTAATTTGTAAAATTTTAAAAATTATTTATAAAATTTAATAATTTTTTTGTAAAATTAAATATAAAAATTAATTTTTGAATTTTTAAAATTAAAATTTCTAATTTTTAATTGGTGAAAGTTATTTATTTGAATAATATTATGAAGTTAAAAATTTATTTGCCAAAATTAAAAATTGTTTTAAAAAATTAAAACTAAAAAAATGCAAAAAAGTGTTTGGAAAAAATAATAATGAATTTGATTCAAAATGCATTGATTCTTAATTAATTTGTAAAATTTTAAAAATTATTTATAAAATTTAATAATTTTTTTGTAAAATTAAATACAAAATTTAATTTTTGAATTTTTAAAATTTAAATTTCTAATTTTTAATTCATGAAAGTTTTTTATTTGAATAATATTATGAAGTTTAAAATTTATTTGTCAAAATTAAAAATTGTTTTAAAAAATTAAAACTAAAAAAAATTCAAAAAGGTGTTTGGAAAAAATAATTATAAAAAAATTCAATGTGACACCTATATAGACTACAATGACTACATCATGTATTGTATAATATCACTACAACATATTAAACTTTCTAAAGGATGATGTAATAATACATGAATTGGACTTTCCTATGCCACAATCTGACGTAAAACTTTGAGGTGAAATCTTGATTTGTGTTATTTAAACCATCGTTACCACATCATGTATTGTATAATATCAATACAACATATTAAACTTTCTAAAGGGTGATGTAATAATACATGAATTGGACTTTCCGATTCCACAATCCGGCGGAAAACTTTGAGGTGAAATCTTAGTTTGTGTTATTTAAACTCGTATAATATTAATACAACATATTAAACTTTCCACATGATGATGTAATAAAATATGAATTGGACTTTCCGGTGCCAGAATCTAGCAGAAAACTTTGAGGTGAAATCTTGATTTGTGCTATTTAAACTAATTTTTTGACTGCATATATGGATTCAGCACCCTGAAAAACCACTACGGCAAGAGTTACCCATGAAACTTGTGATTTCAATAAATTCCTGCGGGATTTTAGAGAAATTAAATCGGAAAAACGCACCATAAAAACTTCCAAAAAGTCTCACTAAAGACAACTCGCTAAGGAATATGCAAAGTAATAAACTTTGACTTTACACTTGCTGCGGGTTAAAACAATTATATAACATCACATCAGGTTAAGGTGTCTTACACCTATATTAACATGATTTTTTAGACAATATCTATATCAAAAAAATTCAAATTATTATTAATAATATTATTATTTAAAATTTACTAATATAAAATAAAATAAAAATAATTAATTATTTAATTTATTTTTTCATTAAATATAATTAAAATTTAATAACAAAAAACAATGATGATGATGTTGATGATTAATGTCCACTAAGACCAATGTGGTATATCAGACCTTAAGAAAGGAGAGTCTAGTGAACATTCTTCAAAATCTTGTTTTTGTGATCAAGGAGTAGGGAAATAAGCGTTCCAAGATCGCTATAGTTGGGTTGGCTTAATAAGTCAAGAAGAATGGAGGAGTGACTGATGAATAAGGAATTGAGAGTGGATGTGGGCATAGCTGGGCAGTCTAAAAGGAAGTGTTTTTCATCTTCCACCTTCTTAGTATCACAAATCTAACAAATTCTATAGTATTGGGAGTAGACCATTGCCCGGTCTCACTCTGGAGCTCATGAGAGTTAATTCTAATCATAGCGATGTTCATTTTCTTCTTAGTGCTAGTCAACATAGAGAGATAATTCTGGTTATCAAGGGTGGGGTTGATCACCTCCTTATAGTACCTTAGCTTCATTTTAACCTCCAGCTCCTTAGCATCCCACATCTTGTCCTTAAAACCGGAGGAAATAATATCTTTGATATTGTCCATGTTTCCCATGATGATCTCCTCCTTAATTCCTTATGCCACCCACACTTGAGGCGTAGGTGGGGGTTTTGACTAAAGTTAGAAGCAATTTTTGGGAGCCTCTTGGATTCCATATTGTGAAGCTTCTTCTTATACATCAAATATATAAACATAGTTGCACTTTCAATGTGGGACAGGCCAATTTCGATCAAGAGGATAGGATAGGGAGTATTTCCCTTGATCTTGAGGTTATAGGTTAGGCATTTCTTTTTAATCATCTCAATCTTTCTCCAGGAATCCCTCGATATATTGAACCCCCAAACTTCACATCCGTATAAGATAATAGGGGTGACGAGAGTCTCAAAGAGGAACCTTTACTCCAATCGTATAGATCAATTGACTTACAATTGTTTTCATGCTCATAATAAGCTTTCCAGCCTCCAATAATTCTTTTCTCGAAGTTGTGATTCCAGTTGAGACGATGAGGAAAGTCAATACACAAATATTTATAAGAAGATGTCTACTCAAGACAATGGTTATCATATATGAAACTACCATGGGTGATCTTTTTGGATTTAATGATCATGACTTTAGTCTTGTCGATATTAACAGTCATACCCATCTTGGAGCAGTAGACATGAAGAGTCTTAAGCTGCTCATCTAGGTTTTCATGTCTCCTTGCAAGAAAAACGATATCATTAGCATAAAGGAGAGGAGTAATGATAATACCAGCGAGCTCGGTGACTTTGCAGCCTGTAGTTTCTAGACACTCCTCTAGTTTATCGATGAATACCAAAAAGGGTGGGGGAAAGGGGGCAACCTTGCTTAACCTCGATATTACATTTAATATCTTTAGACCATCCTTCGTTGGTCTTAAGCTTGGCAATAACAGTCTCGTAGAGGCGGATCACAACAATCATAAGATCAGGAGGAACCATGATCTCTTCAAACCTCTCCCAGAGCTTATCTCATGGGACAATGTCGAAATTTTTTCTAAAGTCCACAAAAAAACATAAGAGATCAATTTTACTATTTTGACATTCCTCTGCGATGATCCTAAGGGTGAAAAGGTGGTTGATGGTCGAGTGATGCATCCTAAAACCAAATTTTCCTTTAGCTCTTTTACCCTGGTTCTCAAGCCAAAGTCTAAGCTTTTTTTCTAGAATGAGCCAATAAAGCTTGGCTAGGATGTGGCTAATCATAATGGTCCTATAGTTAGAGGGAACACTTTTGTCCCCATTTTTGAAGATAGGCACAATAAGGCTTTGCGTCCAAAGCTTAGGGAAGCCTTGCTTTACAGCCAAATTGAGAAGCTTGTGGAGATGAGGAATGAGGATAGATTTTCCCATTTTAAAGATCTTAGCTTGGTAACCTTCAATATCTTTGGTTTTCCCATTAGCAAGCTTATTAATCCCAGACTCAACGTCTTCTAAAGAAAAAATATCATCCTTAATGTGAGTGTTTAAGATGGTGCCCATGGTGTCTGGAGATTCATACAAGTTCTTAAGGTAATTATCCAAATTTTCTAGGGGGATAGAATGATTATATTTAGTTTTACGAACAAGCACATTCCGCCAAAACTTTTTGGGCGCAACTTTAGAAAGGTGGAGAAGATACTCTTGTCTCTTATTAATATATGACCCCTTCTTCCTCTCAATAAGAGCTTTGTATATACTTATATTCTGGAGCTTAATTATTTCATTAGGGGCATCTCTGATTGCTTTCCTGGCAATTTTACAGTCTTTGTCATACTAAGGGTTGGAAGTTCTATATTTTTTCTTATACAAAGTCTTAGTAGAGAATTTGCTAATGGTGGTGGAAAGGGTAGTAGTAAAATGGTAATAGATTTGATCAATGTTGTTATTATAAGTCAGGGAGCCTAAATCCTTTTCCAAATCCTTTAAGAAAAGGTCGACATTACTTCTATCAAAGTGAATGTGACTTTTGCTTTCATTTTTCTCCTCCATGTGGGTGGTATGCATAGCAAGATTGAGGGATAAAGACAAAGGTCTGTGGTCAGAGTCAGGGTCGTACCTGTTAAGAAGCTCAAAGTTTGTAATATGGTTGAGGACATGGATGTCAGAAATCACATAATCCACGACACTGCTACCCAACCCATGGAGATAGGTCATCTGACCCAAGAGAAGCCATTTATTAATACCATTACAAATGATTAGGTCCTGGGAATTACAAAGTTTGAGGAGCTCAGTGCCAAATAAGTTCTTGATTATGTTCTTAGATTTTCTTTGGAATCTATTAGCTAAGTTACCATCTTCATCAAGCCACAAGGGGTTGGGGTTAGAGTTGTTACTTAACATAATAGCTTGGTTAGTAGAAGTTCGAGCATTAAAGTCCCCAAGAAAAAGGATATTGCCTTCATTCCTTAAGTTGTAGATGTCTTTTTCTAAGGTATTGAAAGGACAATGCTTATCCAGATTGTTTTTCTGATAGGATGTAGAGTTGATAGGGGCGAAATAACAGATTGCAAGAAAGATCCTATTGGTTGTAGAATCGGAGATCTTGATCCAAATGTACTGATTGAAGGGGTCGGTTTTATGAAGTCGAATGTGAGAGGAAACAAAGTCCCTAATATAACAGACTATACCACCAAAACGTCTCCAAGAGAATTTCTTATTCTAGAAAGACCAAAGAGTGAACCCTTCAAGGTGAGGGACCCTAGATTCGTCATGCTCCCAAGTTTAAACTAAAATAATAAGATCAATATCACTTGGGATCCAACTTAATATAGGACCTTTACACAATGGAAAACCACGACAATTCCATAAGAGGATCCGAAGTGATGTTATTCCCTATTTATCAGTTGTGTTTGGTACTCTATCTCTAATAATAGCTTTTCGATTCCTAATGATTGCCCCTTTCCCTTCCTTTCTTGCCTCCTTGACCTTTTGTACTTATTTCCTAAGTTCAACGTGGTCTTCTGGAATGAGATCTTCATTTATAAAGATTCTCGTTCCTTTTAGGATTGGGGATTTCCTAAGTATATCTAATTTATGGTCATTACAACTAAACTTGAAACGAATTAGTTTATGTTTATGCTCAAGTATCTTTCCTACCCTTATTGCTTTGGTGAGATAAGTCGTTTGAATATGATATTTTGTCTTTTTATTTAACTAGTTCTAATGTGTCTTCATTGTTTTGTTCTTCTATACCAACAATTATAAGGTGTAAGGCTCTTTTTGGGCGCTCATGGCCAAGAACAATTAGTTTATTAGTTTATTCTTTTACGGGTTTAATATCTAATTTATTCTCTGTATTATTTAGGGCTGAGATACTATGTAGTTGTTCTTTTATATTTTTAATCTCGCTTTTCAAAGTGTCATTTTATTTAACCATTGCTTGTTCACTATGTTTGATTTCTTGAATTCTACCTTTCATTCCTTGGAATTCAGTCTCGAGTGAGAGTATTTTATTTTCTAACGATTTGTAGTTAATGTCAAGCATTGTAGTTAATTCTAGTTTAAAATGGTTCTCTTTCTTCTCTTCATCTTTCTAAAGATTCAATGTATTCATAAAGACTCTCTAGGGTAATCTTACTTGGTCTCCCTTTGCTAGAGGGGGGTTTAGAAAGGTGAGGAGAAGTACTCATAGTGGAAATAAGCAAAACTTAACAAGAGGAGAGTAAGTGGGAACGTATGCACCCGTTAGAGTTGTTTGGAGCAATGTTTGTAATGCAGGTTTATTTGGATGGAATGTTTGATGTAGTCCCCTTCGATCCACTCCAACAAATCTTCCAAAATTCTGTAGAAACGTAATTTCTTGGAACCAAAGATCCAGATGAGTTGTAGAATAATATGTTTTCATTTTTGGACATTATGCCCTAGAAGCCTTGCAAGGAAGGAATATACAGTGAGCGTAGATCTATTTTTCACGTAGCCTGTAGTCTAAAACCTCCTGTCACCGAATTGTTTCTCAACACTCTATGTTGTGAAAATTCCTACTGCAGCAAATCTAAATCTACTTCGCGTACTTGATTTTAAATTACATTCATCAAGTTATTCTTCTGAATACTAAAGAAAATTACTTCTGCAACCTGCACTAATTAAATATTTGATCTCGTGAAACAAAAAGCAGAGCAAATAACAAGATACATAGGATACACTTATTTTTGGACACAATAGTCCCCAGAAAAACCCAATGTGGGAAAACCGGTGCAATAGTTTTGAGAGTTTATTATTATGCAGGCGAAATATCTGAATACAAATCTGGGATGTGATGAGCCCCAAAAATGTACAATTATTTGGGCTCATTCAACCTCCTAATTTGACTTAGTCCACCATTCTCATTTGTTTATTGCATGTTTTTGATTATTTTTATGTTAATAGAGTGAATTTGGTTAGTCATTATGCCAACAAGTCTAATGGGTGCTTTGTGTAGCCTTTTTGGTCAACTTGGAGACAAAATTGAAGCTCTTAATGAGCACTTGGCAGCCAAATTCGTGGGAGAACAAGCTAGAGGATTTGTAGGAAGGTGTCCCCCTCATTTATGGGCCCTTACCTCGAATTCTCCACCATCAGCTCGGAGTTCAAAGGCCACCAAATCAATGAGCACAAGGGCAGCCAAGCAAGTCAAGTAGGACTGCTGTTAACTACAAGTCTTGGGCAGCCAAGTCCCTAAATTTTAGGAGGACTGTTGGGTCCTCAAATTGTATAAATAAGAAGGCTTGGGGCCTCATTTGGGTTAGCTAGTGGGTAGTCATTTTGTAGCCAGTTAGTCATTTTTGGGATTAGCTAGTTAGTCAATTTGGTTAGACAATTAGTCTTTTTGTAAGCCAGTTTTGGCATGATGTTAGATTCATGATTATTCAATAAAGGCAGGCAGCTTTGGATTCAATTCTGAGTTTTTAAGGGAGCTATAGCTCTCAGGTTAGGGCCCAACCTGAGAGCAATAGACCTCCTCTTCCTTGTATTGCTATTGTCTTTCTTTTTCAGCACTTTGTTTCTTTGTTTTGACATGCATTTCGAAAATACAGTCTGCTGATTTAGTCTTTTTCATGTGATTAAGTAGGATTAGCTTATGGTTACTTTGCTTTCAGTTGCTTAGATTCGATAGGAGGTTTGTAATACACAGGAGCTCCAAGAAAAAGGTTGTTAGAGATCACTGCCATCTCTGTTTAGGGATTGGAGTGCAGTCCATATCAACCACCAAAAAGAAACACAGTCTTTTACTTCCATGCAAGCTGCAACATAGTCATTGAAGATCCATCCATGCACTGTTGATATTGAACCATACTTCTACATTTTCCATTCCATGCACGGTTTCTTTTCTCGGTTTTACATTGCTGTTCATAGGTTTAATGGCACAGGTATCATAGGTTAATAAATTCTCGTTTTTGGTGCAAGACATAAGTCATTTGTTTCATTTACACTGCTCCATATCATTCCACGCCCTTCTTCTTCCTCTTGATCTCTCCTCAAGTCACCCACTCGGCCTCTGTCCAGCTCATTCATCCTCCAACTCATCTATTGCCACGTAGCTTCATTTACTTAACCTTTCGTTGATCCCATCCTTCCAAGCCATCAAACCACTGCATGCACTCTTCCTCCATCTGACTTCTCTGCTCCTGAGCCATCACCAGCTCCATCTCCATCTCACCTATCCTCCCACACCACTCTAACACTTCACCATCCCCCAAAACTTCCACGGCCAAACATCCTGTAGAATTGCACAGACTTCCTGTAGAAATCCCTGAGTTTCCTGTAGGATCCCTTGCAGACTTCCTGTAGAAGCCTGCAAACTCGGTTGCTGAGCATCCGAACTTGGTAGACTTCTGTGGGTTGATGCTAGAGACCCTCTGGGACCTCCCCTAGCCATCCTGACCTTGCCCATGCTTCCCTTCCATTCCAACCGCTCCTGCACAACCAAACCCTAATCAAAAGCATCATTACAATAAATCCAACCACTTAATGAAAAAATACAAAAACATGTCTTTTCAGATGCAAGTAGCTTAGATTCATGTATTTCCACTCACTGCAAGTAATGGCATCATTGGTAGAAGTTTCATTCACATTTTTGCATTGTAAGGGTCAAGCTAGTCAAATCAGGGTTTATTAGGGTTTCCATGCTTTGTTGGCTTCCAGTTTGTTCTTGCAAAATAGATTAGTTTCCTTTAAGATAGCCTTCATCCATCATTTAGCAAGCTTCTTCTGAGAGCATATAGAAGTTGGCTTGAGCCCTAGCGGACTTGTGCCAGCTGACCAAGTGACAGCTGCGACAAGAGCTAGTACTTGTGCATACAGCACCGTCGCTTCCAAGTTTGTACGAACTACCGGGTTGATAAGTTAGAGATAGGAAGCTCCAGGAGTTGTAGCATTATTTCTACAATACTAGGGCCCACCACCTGTCAACGGCTAGTTGCATGTTTTGACACTTATCTTCTAAATTCAACATCAAATTCCTCTTACTGAGGACTTTTCTAACTTCCAAAATTGTACCTGCCCTATCAAGTATCTCCAATTCTTGCAATTAATACTTATTCTTGGAGTTGAGGAAGTGGATGATTCTTTCTGCTTCCTCTGGCATATCTCCAACTTCTTTTTTAATCCTTTCAATGGCTTGTGTAGCCTACTTTATTAAATCAATCTTCTCAAAAATGACCTAGATGGATGGCCAAATATCATTGACAGAGTCAATGATATTGGCCCGTAGTTGCTCTTTAGCCTTTCCTATAGGTTCAGTCAATGTCAGTTCCTTCTTCAAGCTTTTTATCCTTTCATTCATCCTTGTATCCTTTTGTTGTTCTTCTTTATGCATGATCTAGGCAAGTTTGCAATATGTCTCCAGGCTGCTGAATTTCTCCTTTAGTTTGTTCATCTCATTGGTCTGAATTGACATTTCTTCCATTGCTTTGACCAGTTTGTTTTCTTCATCACTTGTGGAGGCTGTTGATGTTGATCGTGTTGCTAATGTAGTTGGTGCAGATGTCGAAAGTGTAGTGGCCATTGGAGCAGTGGGAGCTAATGTTGCTCCCATAGCAGAAGGTATAACTATGGTCACTGTTGGAATGACATTTGCAGGAGCATTATCAATACTAGATTGTTTGAGTTGGATCAAGCTATCCAACTCCTTTTCTATCTCCTTTAACTGTTCATTTAGTTGCAACACAAAGTCCATCATTTCCTCATGATTATTCTGGCTTTCTAGGACTTCCTTTATCTATGGGTGCTGAAAATGAGGCAACTTGAGCTATTTCTTGAGGGATGCTATGTCCTCATTCTTCTTTTCTATTAGTTTCTTTGTGGCTTTAACATCACTTGGGTCATGGCCTAGTTCAATAACCAAGTCCTCCAAGGACTTTATCCTGGTGTCTTTAGTCTGTGAAGAGGCCTTATCCAACTTGAATTGAGTTGTTACATTGTCCAATGAATCCTGCAACTTGTACACAACCATGGCCTTTGTTGTGAGGGTGGAGTAGATCATTTCTCGAGCTTGCTTGTAAAACTCTATCTGACCAATGGGCGAAACATCCCTGGCCAAGACCTCAAATTTTGTCTTCTTGTAGTCTGTTGAGGTATTTGGCTGTTGTACAATGGGTTGCAAGAATGAGACATGCATTTTTCCTTCTTTGGTGTCAAATGCTAGCATCAATCTAGTTTGGTTTGGTGGCGTGAACTTGAGGTATTGGGCATATGTCTTTGCCTTCAGTCTCTCATTCCTCATCTTTATCTCTTTAAATCTGTCTTTGATGTCCTTTTTCTTGTCAGCTGGCCTAACATAGGAAGAAACCTCCATATTCTTTTGTCTTTCTACCATCTGTGTGTTGGAGGTTGATGGCTGTTTTGTTTCCTCTGATGCAGTTGTTTCTTTACCTTTCTATCCCATTGCCCCAGTGGCAATTATTTCTTCTGATGTAATGTCATCCTCCTATTCAAAGATAGGATTCAACATGGGCCTCTTACTTGGCTCAATCAGCTCATCAGTAGTCTCCATGGCAGAGCTAGATACCTCATCTTTGCTCCTCTTAGGATTCTTATCCTCATTTAGTGGAGTCTGTATGATAGGAGGAATGTTCATTTTCCCTCCTTGTTCTGGAACCTACAGGAAAGAGTTGTGATCAAATTGTCTTTCCAAATCAATAAGTGTATTCTCTACATCCACAACAATTCTATCCATGTCAATCAAAGTGTTCTCCACCCACTCATTCTGGTTAGCAAACTATTCAATGTCAGGCCTTGGGTGGTGAATGTATGCTCCCAACTTGACCTTAAGTCTAAGCTTGTTTATGACCCCATGAGGGTCATAGTGCTAGATGAAACTATTTCTGAATTTCATTAGTTGAAGTAACCTGTCACCCTCTGGTCCAGCCTCATTGTTGTTGCAAATAAATGGGCCCATTTGGTTCTTCACTTTGAACTGGGTTTTCTTCCTATAAGCTAGGAAGTGGATCTCATCAAAGCTAATGATTTGCCTGAAGTGCTCAAGAGAAAATATCCTCATAGGGAGGTATTTGGGCAACTTGTAGGGGGCTAGCTTACAACCATAAATCCTGATCTCAGTGTGGTTTTGGTACAAGTACCAATCTCCCACCTTGTTGTTCTTGGCCAATTGCAATACTATCTTGATCTCTAGGCTGATTCTAGGCTGAATCTTAGAAGTCAGCATGTTCATGGTTGGGTACACAAAAGATCCTATGAAATATTTGTAGGTGAATGAGGTGGAAAACTTGTGGACCAAGGGTTTCTAGTAGATGACTGATCTCTCCTTTCCCTTAGAGTCCAATTTCCAGATCCTCAAAGGGAACTTATCTATCTAGTAATACAAGAACATATGAAACAACACTGAAGAGTATTTGAAAAGTCTTTTAATGGGCAGTTTAGTGAATTTTTCATGCATTCTATATGCAATGAACTGAGCATAATCATACATAATAGCAGGAGGCTTGCCTAGAGTTACAATGGACAAGAAGGCCATGATGACCTCATCCACATGCTCATCTGATGTGTATCCTGGGATGCATGAGAGAATGGTGATTATTCTCCTACCAGTCTCTGAAAAAATAGTGGCAGCATAGGGTGGAATGTCTTTGGGGGTATGGCACTCCTTAATGATGAAATTCTGGAAAATTTGTTTGATTTTCACTGGGTCCAGTGTGATGTACAGATCCAACAGGTTTCCAATGGACAAAGGAGTCAGATTAGGACTAGGATGGATTTGCAACATCTAGTTGATGGATTCAACAGTAATGGTGAATAATAACTCATGGTTTGGTGCCTCAATATCCCTATGGCTTGGAACATAACAGGCATGAAAAAAATGTACTATGTCTGGGAATGGGATAACTTCTGGGAATGTATACTTGGGAAAATTGGATTTCCAAAGGTTGATGCATCAGCATGTTTTAGGAACCTATCCTTAGCCCAGCAGTGGATTCTCAGAAGGTGGCTTGGAGTGGCTATGTCTTTAATTTGGAAATCCATGTCTGCCAGGGCCAAATGGTCAATGTCCAGGTGAGGGGTTGAGACTGTTTTGACATCCAAAGAGGTATAGACAACCATCTTTGTGATAAAATATGGGAATTGGGATTATACAGCTTGTGAAAATGAAGTGTTGAATGTTTCTGGTTCAGGGATAGGGTATTGGCAATTTGCAAGATAGGGATTTTGGTATTTGAGGGGAAATACTCTCAATTCAAGGGAAATTTATTAAATTCAATTAATTATTTTTTGAATTCAATGTATGTTTTAAACTAAGAGGGTCGTTCTGGTTCTATGTTGAAATACCTAGAATTTATGGTTCAATATGAAAATTGGTTTTGAATGGTGGTTGCATAGGGTTCTGTGGCTTTAGTCATGCGCTGGAGGGTTGAACTGGGCTTCCGGAGTGTGTTCAGGAGGCAATTGATGGTCGAAACTGATTGCAGAATCTCGAGGGTGTAGGAGAGATTAGAATGATTTCGCAAAGTAAACGAGTGAAAAAGGGTGAAAATGCGGGTCGACAGCCTTTTAACCAGCAACGGTGTAAATTAGCGCAAAAACTCATTTAATGAACAGTGAATGGTTTTTGTTTCAGCGGGGAGGTGATTTAAGGAGCCATCACACCACTTTTGAGCAATGGGTGGTATTTTCTCGAGAGCACGCGACTTAACGTGGTGCCGACATGTAACCAAATGGGGCCCGAACAATACCGCCCATATCGCGTGCTCTCGGGCTAGTAAAGGTCGAGAGATGAACGGTCGTCATATGCGCGAGCGTCGTAGGATCTGGGGGTGTAAGATCCAATGACCATCGTGTGGCGGAGATGCACAGCGGGAGATGGGGACAGATATTAGCAGGGCCTAGGGTTTAATTACCCTTAAGTGTAATTAATCAATGGATAAATGCTGGGTTATCGCAGTAGCAGAATTCACAAAGCAGAAGAAATTGAAATATGGAAAGCGGCTCTGTTCAGAATTTCTGATTTGTCAGGCTAGACACTCGACCACACAAACAGATATAAAGCGGCGTTGGTAAAGCGTGTAGTTTTGGACGTACGCGAACATTGCAAAAGAAATTAGCCGAAGGATTAATAATTACGAATCGCTCAACTTGTGTCCTTACTACAGAATTTTGGTCCAGCAGTATTTTTGAAGGCTGGGTTCTACGTGCAAGTAAAATATGGCTTCGAGCTTCGCAAAAATCACTGGTGGCTCATCCGCCTCTGGAGGGAAATCTCCTGCCCATATCGTCAGTGAAGCCCCAGCTCCCACTATCCAAGTGGTCCAGACCTCACTCGTTGAAGCTTTGAAGTTTTCCAAAAGTGCCCTAATTTGCCGGTTCAATGGTTTTTGGCCGCGGCTGATAGCACTCCACAATTGGATTTCGGAGGTATGGAAGCCGGTCATTTCTAATGAAATATATCTACCCCTGTGCTAGGGGTTTCTTTATAGTAGATTTTGAAAATCCTGAAAGCAGACAATGTATTCTAGATTCCGGCCCTTGGTTTTGGGAAAAGTCAGGCCTATTCATGAAGCCATGAAACCCATCATTTGATCCCTCTACAGTAGTGATAACCTCAGCACCAGTTTGGGTGAGATTGCCAAGCCTACCCTTGCATCTTTGGAATCTCTCCTCACTAAAAGCCATCGGAAATGCAATTGGGAAATTTTACTGCAAGTGCCCAAAAACAGAGGAATATGCCAGAACCACCTATGCACGCATCTGTGTGGAAATGGACTTCAGCGCCGGATTCCCAGCTGAAATAAACCTAACAAGTAAAGACTATGTGTGGAACCAGAAACTTGATTATAAAAGTGTCCTCTTTAGATGTCGATCCTGCTTTGAGACAGGGCATCTAGCCAAAAATTGCCCAAAAGCCTCTGAGAAAAATTTTTCTAGAAAAAACCACCACAGATCTACATGGTGGGAAGGAGCACAAAAAGAACACTACACTGTCATCAAAGAAGAATATTCTAGAGAAAACTCTAAGTCACAAGAAATCAGGGAAGAAAGAAACAACTCTCAAGACAAGCAAGGAGAAAGCCCGCCCAAACAAATCAATAGTTATGAGGATTCGAATACTGCAGAAAATAAATCTTCATTTAACAACAAAGTAGATCTCCTAGACCAAACTTCTTCTCCGACTATCTTCAAAAGAACGAACACAATAGATCGTGAAGCTAAGACACCAATGTCCCAAGAACCAGAAGAGATGAAGCAGATGCAAGATAAAGGAAGTTGGAAGACCGTAGAGAAAAAAAAGAAAGCTACAACACCAATCTCGCCAAGAAAGACGAGGAGCCAGACAAGTAAAAATTAAGAAAATTGTAGGTCCGATAGACCAATTTGGTCTCAGTGGACGTTAACCATCATCATCATCATCATCATCATCAATAAAGTAAGTGGGTTTATGGAGTATAACAGGTAAAAGTGAATTTGCGGGGTTAATAAAGTAATGCAAGAGGGGAATAATAGTTAGTTTAAGAGGTTTTAGTGGGTTTTTTGGGGTTTTTAAGGAAATTAATAAAGGGAAAATGACTTTTTACATGGGGAAAGAGTTTCACACTATGGAAAAGTGGACTTTTGGGTAGGGGAATGAATTTGGTGGGTAATTTGCTAGGGGATTGTGTGAAATCAAGGGGAAATGGTAAAAAGAAGGGAAAAGGGGTTTACATAAGAAATGAAGTGGTAAAAGGGGAAATTAGTTAAGTATGTAGTGAGGGGTGAAATGGAAAGGGGGAGGTTAACCAAATGAACTTATGAGAATCCCTTTTCTTTCATAACCGCTCCTACACACTAAAACACATGATTAAACATGATAGATGTGCTTATGCCTCAAATAGTTTGTATTTCTGCAACCTTTCTTCTACTTACCTTAACATTTTTTCTTCACTTTGTTCGGCGCACTTAAGCTAGCAAACCCTTTTCTTGCCTTTTTCTTTTATGAAACAAACTATCTGCTTCTAACCTTATATCTTCCAAGGGCTCAGATTAAACTGATGAGCTCCTTTTATTTCTCTACCTATCTACTAATCTTTCAACATTAAATTGTTTGGCTAGATCTTTATTCTCTAACTATAAACATGAAATTTAAAGCATGAAATAGTCAAGATTAAACAGTTTGACTATCATTGGTTGTGGCATGTATCACAAGCAGCACACAACCATTATTTTTAGACAGTAAAGTAAAAGTAGTGGCACTTGGGCTTGCACACTTTCATGATTTGTTTTTGTTTGGGGTTCATATTTTTTCATTTTTTTGATCTTTTCTTATTCTTTTTGTCCTTTGATATTTCTTTTAGGACATTCCCTTTTTACATTTTAATTTTAAATTTTTAATATGGAAAACATTTACAAAAAAAAAGGTATGTACAATATTGCAAGACTTAACCTCAGCCAATTCAAAATTATGAATCCTATCACTATAGGACTCTAACAGGACCTCCACTTTTGAAAATTTAAGATAGATATAATTAGTTAAAGTGATGGGAATTATTATTATGAAATGTACTTTGAAATTATGTAATATTTACATGTGTGGAAAAAAGTAAGCTAACAGACATGCGAGTGATAAGGAAGACACAAGTAATTCAAATTTGTTAAAGAAGAGTTTTATGAGGCACAGTCCATTTTTGTGGCTAGGTATCCGTTTTTCCTAGGTGTCTATGAATTTAAGAAATTTGAAAAATAAACAAGAAGGAATATATTTTCTCAACTTAAAAACTAAGAAGCCCTTAAATGTTTATTTAAAGAACTTTTTAATGGGAGATCATCCTCACCTCTTGTTTGGCTACAACTTTTCCATTGACAACTTGCAACTCCATAGTCAATCAAAACTGCAAACAATAAATATAATTCATTAATACCAATTCAAATCAAAATAGACGAACCTTTGGAAAATGTAACCGGTTGAAAATATTAAAACTTACATCTTTAGCGTCAAGTATTATGTTGTGCTTTATTATATTGATATATAGAAATTCTTTACACTTCAATTGAATAGTTACATGGGATTTATTGTTTTCCATAAAGTTTAAATACATAATTAGTTATGGAAAAATCAAGTTATGTAAGTTCAATTATGAAAAAATTACTTCTTATTTTATAGAAAAATAAAAGCTCCTTGTTATTTGGCGGAGAGGCACTCTCTAGCCCAATATGGAAGAGATTGTATCATGTCTTGTTATGCAAAAATTTTGACTCAATCAAATTACAGAAAAATAAAAATAAAAATAAATAATAATACCAATAACAATAATACTAATTAAAATTATTAATTCAAACATTTTGAAGTGGTCAAATTATATAAAAACTAAAAAAAAATTATAATTAATAATTAAACCAACCTAAAACTTTGAATCTACGAAATGCCAAGAGGGATCAAATAGCTTGAGGTGCAAACATCTTTTAGAATGAAAAGAGATTTGATCCCTCTTGGTGCTTGATAGATCTAGAGTTAAGTTGGATCTAGGTTAGTGATCAAATATAGGTGCAAACATATTTTAGAATGAAAATAGATTTGACCCCACTTGGTGCTTGGTATGTATAGAGTTAAGATGGATCTAGGTTGGTTTTATGGAAGCATCGATATTTTATATTAAAATTGTTTATTCTTTATTCCATGTTGTGACAACTCATTATTTTTTTACCATGGCATTATTCTCGCATAAAATTTATGTTTTAATGTCCTATCCTCCTCTATTAAATATTTTGACTAAATTATATAGAAATTAAATTTATAATTAAAATACAATTGAGTAAACAAGTCAATTTACCATTCATAGTTTTTGACTCCAGGTTGTGACAATCCATAGTATTCTTAACTCATGGCTTTTCCCATGGTATTCTTCTCTAATGTACTTTATTTAAAGGCATAAAATTCATTTTGTGATGTGTCTTGTTCTCTTAAACATTTTGATTCGGTCAAATTACATAAAATAAATAAATAAATAAATAAAATAAAATAAAAAAAATTAAAAAAAAAAAAAAAAAAAAAAAAAAAGAATTAGAAAAATCAAATTAATATTTAAAATAAAATTGAGGTAAATTAGTCAATTTACCATTAGTAGTTTTTCAGCTCCAGGTTGTGAAAACCCATGGTTTTTCCTATGGATGATTTCTTAACTCTAGGTTTTGACAATCCATGCCCTTGATCATGTAGCACTAATAGATTCAACAAATCTCAACTGAGTTAGCCAGGTCGTGACAACCCATAGTTTTTCCTATGGATGATTTCTTGACTCTAGGTTTTGACAACCCATGCCCTCGATCACGTACCACTGATAGATTCAAAAAATCTCAATTGAGTTAGCCAGGTCGTGACAACCCATAGTTTTTCCTAAGGATGATTTATTGAGTCTAGGTTTTAACAACCCATGCCCTCGATCACGTAGCACTGATAGATTCAACAAATCTCAATTGAGTTTAACAAGTGATCGAATCCTATTGCATTAAGGATTCCTTCTCATTAATTGAAGCTCAAGATTTGAGGTAGTCAATCGTGGAGGAAAAGGGCTTGCGATTTAAAATCAAGTCTTATGAGGATATTGTCTTTCAGAAGAAAGTTGGTGGTTTGAAGTTGCAATCGACACCTAAAATCCATGGCATAACAGATCAATTCAATACACCAGTATTTTTGACGTGGTTAAAACCCTCAAAGAGGGAAATAATCCACGGCCTGAGCCAATGCGGCCACTTCAGGAAATTTATTAATAAAATAAAGAAAATTTACATAAGATTCTATCATGAATGGTCACCCTACAAATGACCCTCCATGCTCTTTAAATAGAGATCATGGACCAATTGGGTGTTAAGCCACAGATCAAGCGTTGGTAATACCAAGGAGAGAATGAACCGTCGGATCGCTTCATGTCTAGAACATATCGTGATCGTCGGATTGTAAGTTACAAATGCATATAGTAAATAAACACACTTTACCTAACTCTACACTAGACCATGTTATACTTAACTATTTCCTATGTGTCGAAATATCCTAACATCCCCCCTTAAGAACAACTTGGGATAGGATAGAAGGATGTACAAATATGACACAATAGGAGAAGGAAGGAGGCATTAGAACCTATCCCCCCTTAGTGAAAACTTCTTGAACTCCAACCATAAATCGAAGTTTAGTAAACTTCACCTCTATGAGAGCCTTTGTAAAGATGTCTGCAAATTGATCATCTATTGAACAATATTACACTTCAATAACATGGTCAATGTGTTTGCTGCGCTGATGTTGGACTGTATCTTTGCACAGTTGAATGGCACTTTGATTATCACACCAAAGTGTAGTTGGATGCTACTGCTGAAAGCAAAACTCTGACAGGATCTGATGAAGCCACATGGCTTCCTTACTATCTTCTACGATGCCATGATACTTTTCTTCTGTTGAATAAAGAGAAATGACACTTTGTTTCTTGCAAGCCCATGTAATAGGTGAAGAACCAAGAGTGAAGACATAACCTGCAGTAGACTTGCGATCATCAGGGTCACAAGCCCAATCAGAATCAATGAAACCAACCAATATAGGAGATGCTTCTACACTCTAATGAATCCCAAACTGAACTATACCTCAAACATAATGAAGTATTCTTTTAGCTGCTTTCCAATGAATTTCATGTGGGTTTTGCATAAACCAAGAAATAAGGCCAACAACAAAGGAAAGGTCGGGATGGGTATGGGTCAAATACAAAAGTTTTCCTACAAGCTGACGGTATAAGGTAGAATCAACTTCAGGGGAAGTACAAGTGACTAAAAGTTTGGCTCCAGACTAAAAGGGAGAAGGGGCTGGCTTATAGTATTCCATGTGAAAGTGGTGTAGAAGATCACAAGCATACTTGGATTGGGAAAGGGAAATACCTTCCTTGGATTGCAAGACTTGAAGACCAAGAAAATAATGTAAGTGTCCTAAGTCTGTCATTTCAAACTGCTTTTTAAGGCTAGACTTCACATGGTTTATAAGGTTAGGTTCACTACCAGTAAGGATAAGATCATCAACATAAAGAACAAGAATGATAAGAGACTTACCCACTTTCTTGGTGTAGAGAGTATTGTTAGAATGACACCTAGAAAAGCTAGTATCTAAAAGAAAGCTATCCATTTTGGCATACCAAGACCTAGGGGCTTGCTTAAGACCATAAAGGGATTTCTTAAGCCGACATGCAAGGCTGGAATCTATTTATATAAATCTAGGAGGTTGTTTCATATAGATTTCTTCATGCAAGTCCCCATGCAAAAAGGTAGATTTAACATCCATCTGATGGACTTCCCATTTGAAAGAGGCAGCAAGGGAAAGAACAAGGCGGATAGAGTTCATTTCGGCAACAGGGGAGAAAGTTTTAGTATAGTCAATGTCTTAAACTTGTGAAAACCCTTAGCAACAAGACGAGCTTTAACTTTATCAACTTTTCGATCTGGTCCATACTTGGTTCCGTAAACCATTTGCATCCAAGTTTTCGTCCCTTTGGAAGAGGAACAAGATCCCATGTATCATTTGCCAATAATGAACGATATTCTTCATTCATAGTTGCGTCCCAATCTGGATGGCCTGAAGCTTCTACAAAGGTGTAAGGATTATAATTCACTGAGGCTTGAGCCAGTAAAGAAGAGGTTCTATCGAACTGAGAACGTGTACATCGCTGATCTGTAGGATCACCTGCAAGAGAACCTGTTGCATCCCGAGTAGCATAGACCCATTTTGGAAGCTGAGAAGCTGAAGGAGGATCCTGAGAAGGTGGGGGGGGATTATCATCCTTGCTTTCATCATCTGAAGAAGAAATATTTTCAGAAGTAGAAGGGATAGAGAGAGGTGGCACATCCGTCTAACTAGGCTCGTAGGTTGATATATTTTAAGCAAACTTAACATCTCTTCTAATGATAACATTTTTGGACTTAAGTGGAATAAGTCTATATTCTTTCACATCTTCAAAATATCCAACAAAAATACATCTTTCACTCTTAGGTTCTAACGCTTTATGTTTCTCATCGGGAATATGGGCCCATGCTTCATTTCCAAAAACAAGAAAGTGACTTACATCTGGTTTAATTGAGCTCCATGCTTCTTCTGGAGTGATATTTTTTAAAATCTTAGTAGGAGTGTGATTTGCTATGTAATTTGCATAGTTAATTGCTTATGCCTAAAAATTAAGACTAAGTCCTTTAGATTGAAGCATACAATTATTCATTTCCTTTAAAGTGTGATTCTTCCTTTCAGTTACACCATTTTATTGTGAAGTATATGGAACGGTATGTTGCATTTGAATTCCATGCTCAGTGAAAAAGTTGATGAATTTGTTGTTAACATATTCTCTGCCATTATCGAATCTTAGCTTAAGAATTTGATGTCCAGATTGTTTCTCAACAAAGGCCTTAAAGGCCAAGAACATGTTAAATACTTCACTCTTGATTTTAAGAAGTATACCCAAGTTCCTCCAGAGAAATCATCAATGAAAGTTAAGAAATACTTGTATCCATAGAATGAAACAATTGGAAGTGGACCACATAAATCACTATGAACAAGATGTAAAGGGGTTGAGGCATGCCAAGAGGCACGTTTTTCAAAACTATCACAATAATTTTTTCCGAGTACACATCTGGAACAAACACCATCTCTACAAGATACCATAGGAAGACCTGTCACCATATTTTCTTTACATATATTTTGAAAGGAGAAATAGTTTAAGTGACCAAATCGCTCATGCCAAAGTTTGTTCACTTCATCATTATGAGCAATAAATACTGAGGGAAGAGTTGATGACCCAAAGTTGTTAAACTTATACAACCTTGTAGAATGATCATCAATGCTAGTAGCTAAAATCTGTCTAGGATCTCTTAGGTCTTTAATTACAACATCTGTCTAGGATTTCTTCTTTCTTAACCCTAACACCTTCCAAGAGAAGTCTAAGGGTCTTGAACTTGAAAAAAAAATCTTCAACAGAAGAAAAATTATTGGGGTCCAACATAAGCAAATCATTTTCGAGTTGATGGGCTCTAATTTCATTTTTAATTCTAAAAACTTTAGTGAGTTGTTTCATTGCTTCATTAGGGGTATCAAGTTCTGCGATATGAAATCTAAGGTCTGGAGAAATAGACATCCCTATTAACCCACATTCTTGATATTGCCTATTTTCCCATTTGGCTGCCTTATCTTCATCTTAAGGTTTAGTTTTTTGGTCTGAGGCTATTATGTAAAGACCTTTACTTCTAAGTAAATCCACAATATAGGACCATCATTGGAAGTAGTTGGTACTATCAAGAATAGCTTGGCATGGACTTTCCATTTTAACAGAAACTAAAGTTGTAGATGTTGAAACTAATTGTTCCAATGGAAAGATCTCGAAAAATTAGGCTGATTAAAAAAAATGGCTCTGAAAATGGCTTCCAGATGAAGAAGTTATGGCTTTTTGAAGAAAAGTTGTTGAAGATACTGATGAAGTACGTGAATGTGCGGAATTGAATGATAATGTTATATTTAAAAAAAATCCCCCCCTTTCCAAACTTAATCTAATTAGCTCACTTTAAAAAGGATTTTATGTGCCCCAATTTATAAACAAGTGAAAGTCACTTTTACAATGGTACTTTATGAGCTATTCACTAAATTGTAACTTAAATAAAAGATAAAGAGACTTTAGAATTGTAAGTGACTCACTTTTTATAATGGGTGAGAACCAATGATCAAATTTGAAAGGTTGGTCTTAATTTTATTTGGAAGAGCATATATTTATCTAACCTTTTAAAGATGAAAAGCTATAAAAAAAATTATACTGCTATGAATAAGTGTATATTAAATAAACTCTTTATAAAAAAAAAATGCCAAAATGAAATGCTATCCTTCTAAATCTTTAAAATTTAAAAAGTGGCTACATTAAAACACTATAAAATCTCAATAGAATTTAGTAAATAGGCAAACATTTTTCTCAAATTTTATTAAAAAAAGGTAAACATATGTTTCTCTATTCATTATATAATCTTCAAAAGCATTTGAGTTTACATCATTGGAAATATAAATCTATTTGCACAATGGAAAAAGTTTTTTTAGTTTTCATTTGTTTCTAATTTATACTATATGTTTTGTTCAGCTTGAAACAATTTAAAGCAAACCAAAAAAATAAATATATACCTTCAACAACCAAGGGAATTGAACTTTTCTCTTAACATTTCTTGATCAAAGATCACTATCAATAGGCTTTCATCTCCATTTAAAACTTCAAGCTCTGTAAATTCAAAATTTTATGTAATTAAAAGGAAAGTTTTCTATATCTAATAGGGAAATATTGTAATATGTAATACACATCAGTAGTGTTGTTGTTGTATGGCTTGGTTGGTTGCTTTTGTTTGTTTAAGAATGATTTTAAAATTTGGGCCTTACAATGAATTCAAGTTTGGTTGTTGCCTTTTTCTAATAATGTGGTTTCTTTTTGTTGATGTCTTTTTCAAATAATATGATTTCTTTCCATTAACAATGTCGTTTAATTTTTCTATGATTTCAACATCTCCTTAAAAACCCTTCATAGCAGCAGCTACATGGACACCCACACACAACTTATTTCCTAGATGTCGAATGGAGAGAATGAAAAGGGAGACACAATAGTAGTTGTATGGATAGTTATTGGCATTCTATATCTTTTGGGAAGACCAATCGGAAAAGGAAAATTAAGTTGTAGAAATGTAGGCAGACCAGTCTTCGGTTGTGTGTTTATTAATAGAGCCTTGGAATTTCATTTTAACAATTCTCCCCAGTTCAAAACTCTACATAATTTTATGGGAAGCACACTTATTATTTCTCAATTTTCTTTTAGTATTAATATGTATGTTTTCAAAAACTAGAGACTTAATAAAGAAAATGGCTTTTTAAGATAAGAGAAGATATATGGGTTTAATTAAAGTTTGATTTTACAAATGCTAGGCTTAATAGTAAGCTTGATTACAGTAAGTTCAAATGGTAGAAATGTTAGGCTTTTGTAAGCATTTATCATCTAAAAATAGAAAAGAGATGGTAGTAGTTATTTACAAGAATATAAAAAATATCGAATCACTAAGCGTAGTTATCGCCATCTAATGGAGTAATCTCATAATTGAACAATCTTGTCTAAGTGGTTGTCAAAATTGAACAATCTTGTCTAAATGGTTGGTTGACAAGAAAGAAAGAAAAAATTGCAAATTAGGAAAGAAAATAAAGATACAACAGAAAATGTGGTTATGATGTAAACATGTCAATATTATCACTTTAATATATTTTTAAATAGGATAAAATTACATCTTTAACTAATTTATTTCATTTATTACTATAAAATGAGAATGTATTCATTTATTACTATAAAACAAGAATATAAATTAATAAAAAGATTACTATATCTATATACCGATGTTGGCTTAAAAGAAACCCTAAAGAAAGAACCCTATCGGTCTTATTATGATATCTCAAGATTTCCATGTTGAACATCAGAGTTTCAAAGTAATGATGTCTTCATGGAAAATGTAAGGAACCCTATCAACCTTATTATACTATCTCAAGGTATCTATGTGGAACATCAAAGTAATGTCATGAATATGTCCTCATAAAGGTAGGATGGAAGATGTTTTCATAGCGGTACAATGATCGGTACTCGAATATATTCGGCATCCTTGAAGATGATCTAGATGGAAGTAGTTATTTACAAGATGAAAAGAAAAGGTTTGTGAATCAGTAAGCGTAGTTATCACTATTTAATGGGGCAATCTCATAATTGAACAACCTTGTGTTAATGGTGGGTTGACAAGAAAGAATAAAATTTTACAAATTAAGGAAGGAAAATAGAGATACCACAGAAAATGTAGTATGTGGTTATGATGTAAAAATATCAGTATTGTCACTTTAATTTATTTTTAAGTGTGGGACAAGTATGAAAATTATCATTTTAAATGTTGAACTGCATAACTGTTGATGGCCATTGATTGGGACCGTGAAATTGCTTTCCTTTATCGACGCTTCAAAATCTTCACAACTCCCCTTCCAATCCCCTGGAAAAACGAATATATGAAAAAATATGAAGTGAAATACTTCAATGGATTGATTTTTTAGAGTTGAGTAGAGCAAGATGTAATTACAAGAAAAAGTAAATATAAGGAGACACAAATCCACATCAAACCTTCGGGTTGAATGGAACGATTAAGAGGTTCTTCTTTATATGGAGTGTAACCTTGATGGTTCTCATTCCGCAGCAATTTCATCGTTCCCTCCTCAGGAAGGGAAAAAAGTCATCGACTTTGCTCAAAGACTTAGTCCAAAAAATATTCATCGATGACATGATGGAAGATATAAAAAAAATCCACATGATTATATAAATATCAATAAACCTTTCCATACATAATAATTTTAATAGGTTCCGCCTAAATCAATGAACTGAATGAAAGGCTAGGGAAATGAAAGTTGAAAATTAAAATTGAGAGGTAAAAATACTTTGCGAACTTGTGCTGCAATCGCTGTAAGGCTGGGATTGGAAAAATCAATACACGAAAGATTCACAGGCTCAGAATAATCTACCTCAATCATCATTAATTCTGTCTTTTGTCATTCGCTTCTTCTAAATCTTTGATACCTTCAAAATATGCCTTGTTCATGGATACCAATACATAACTACTTCTCCTCAGCTATCAATGAATGCTAAAAGAAACCTCTGTTATCAATGAATGTGAACATAAACCTCATATCATGATTGCTAACTCTATTAGTGCTTCCATTATGATTGATGGCCTGGGAATGGATGAACAACCACCATTATGTCCCATTGCACTTTCTTGAGTGTTGCCAGAACCTCCTGCAGGCTTTAGAGTGTTACATCTGTTAGAGAACTGAAATTTTTTTAAATGTCTTATGAACAAGCAACCCTTCATAGGGAGTTTTATAAATTATTTAAATTTTAAAAAAACCTGTAAAAATCAAAATTTAAATTTCTTTTGACTGGTAAATTGCGCTGAGAACTTCTCTAACGTGCTAGAGGGCTTCGGAAGGGTTGTGATGTGTTCAAATTTGAACACTACCTAGGACCTCTATTCTCATAAAGTAACTTTGGACCAAGTGAGCTAGTTTAAAAGGTTAGTAATTTTTGGAAAAGAGGGGGGGTTAGTCACTGAAGCTTTGGTGTGCGTGTTTACTTGAAAAATCTCTTTTTGCCTACAAAAAAAAAAACCACACAAGCCAACACAGACATGCAAAAAAAACCAAACCTTATGGCTTGAAGTTAGCTTTCGCCGGAAACTAAATATATTCCTTAATGTTTCTGATTTTCTAAGATCACACTAAGGCGCAGCGGAAAAGAGCATATGCATGAGAAAAATCATTCATTTATGTTTCTGATTTGCCCAGATCGCACAGAGTTGCGAGGCAAAGAGCGTACACAAAAATGAAAGGTATAGATCTAGTAATAAAAAACAGAGAGGTAAATAAACCAAAATAAGCAGAGAGATGAATAACTAGAACTGCAAATAAAGATTGTATACCTCCAGATCTTAAAAATGAGGTAGCTAGGGCTACTAGAAACCTTTTCGCGTGAAACGAAATGAGTTCTTCACTGGAATAGATGCTCCTAACACAATAGAGCAGTCATCTCAGCCCGAAAGTAGTAAGAAATAGTAGATCTAGGAAACTACAGTCGGATGCAGTTGTACCAGCTTCGGATTTGGATCACCAACGGATACGGCCAATAAATAGCTCTGATACCATGTAGGAATTTACAGGGTCAGTTCCTCAGATAGAACACCAAAGGACACCGCTCACAAACATATCACAGATTGATACAACAGTATTCTTGACATGGTTAAAACCCTCAAAGAGGGAAACAGGGCACGGCCTGAGCCAACATGGTCACTTTAGGCAATTTATTAATAAAAGAAAGAAAATTTACATAAGTTTCTCTCATGAACGGTCACCCTACAAATGAACCTCCATGCTCTTTAAATAGAGATCATGGACTAATCAAGTGTTAAGTCACGAATCAAGTGTAGGTAATACCAAGGAGAGAATGAACCGTCAGATCACTTCATGTCTAGAACATATCGTGACCGTCGGATTGTAAATTACAAATGTACATAGTAAAGAAATGCACTTTACCTAACTTTACACTAGAGCAAGTTATACTTCACTATTTCCTATGTGTCAGAATATCCTAACCAAGATGACATTTAAGTATTATATTTTGCATAAGTTTAATGATAGCATCATATAAAACAACTGTTTTTTATTTAACAATAAATCTAATTCTAGTTAGAAATAAAAAAAATAAGTTCTCTATTTGCATTTATAGTTTTCTTTTTATTTTAAATAATTATTGTGGATGAAATTAAAAAAAAAACAAAACAAAAAAAACATTTTTCAACCAAAATTATATATTTAACCTAAAAACATAAGAGTAAGAAAATGGAATAGTTGTTATTTAACCTCAAAGATATAAGAGTAAGAAAATTGAGTTGTTGTTATTATTATTATTAGTGGTGAAAACACCCAGGCTTGCAAGTTCTTAACAACCTAATCCTCAATATAAATAACCTTCCGTATGTATGTATTCCGTATGTATGTATTGCAACTTGGGAGTTATTATTTCGTTTTATCCTTTAGACACATCATATTTCATTTAACAGGTGTTTTTCCCCTAAATATTACATTGGTGCAAAATATTTACTTGCTCGGTAATATGTTAACGCTGGAAGCTTCCAAACTTGGGTAAGGTTCGAACTTATGACATATTTTATTTTTTTAGACCTCTTTACACCATGGTCTGACTCACTTAGGACAGGAATAACTACATTCCAAGTGTTGTTTTCGGCGTCCACCATGAACAGAGAATTTTAATTTAAGGCAAAATGCATTTCTCCGGCATGTTCAAGTAAACAATAGGGTTAATTTTCGGAATTCTACCAATGATTTCTGTTTTCTCGTGGAAATTCTTTATTGCATAACACTAATCGCTCTTTTGTGTTCTTTCAGGGTTTAAGGGAGCAGCCGACCAGTTATCTTAAGGGAGCAACCAACAAGTTTTATTCTCAAGTAAAGGGTTTACGCTTCATAAATCGCCATAATTTTTCTTTGCTATAATATAACTTCCCTCCCTTTACATATCAAGGGCTTGTAACTGCTTCTCTTTACCATGGGATTTATGTTTCATAGTAGATCACTCATTAAATTGAAAATTAGAAGAAAAATCCACAAAATTATAAAATCTCGTTTAATTATGGGAATTATGATTTATCATAAATCACTCATTAAATTGGAAATTAGAAAAAATATTTCCACAAAATTAGAAAATTATTTTTGAATTTATTAGAAAATAGAAATACTAAGGGTTTTCTTGAAACTTTTGAAACTTTTGGTTAAAATTGCAAAACATAGCAAAATAATGCAAAGTCAATGCACTTTGACCATGAGGTGAATGTTATAGTCCCTATAAGCTTGAACTAATAAAATCAAGATGTTCAACAATGGTTCGGATGATCCTAGGTCTACAAGATCTTAATAATTTTTGGGTTTTTTTTAGGATGGAAAAAATTAATTTATTAGTCTACAAAAATATTATAAGAAAATCTTGTGACTTAAAATCCAAGGCCTCTTTTAGATGTATCAAAGAGTAAGATACACAGTAAGATACACACATTTGTAAGAAGTGCTCATGATTTTCATTCTTTTCCTTTTAGTTTCTTTCATGACATCCTCAAACAATGGAGGATCAACCAAGCCTTGCAGATCACCACATAGCCATCTTCCAAACCCCTTAATACATAAAGTTGCTCCTATTGCGACACCCAATACAATGTACACTATTTCTATAAAAAAAAATGTCACGATGGTAAGTCCAGTTGGCTCTCACTCCAGCCAAGATAGTAAACCAAAATTCCACTCTCAAATCTATAATGGCTACCCCTGCCGTAAAGATACGGCTGAATTTTATGATTTGTACGTTGTCTGTTATCAAATGCTTCCAAAAATTCATCGAGCAGAACACTGCCAATTCCCCACTTCACCCAAACCAGGCCTTGCAGAGCACCATATAGCTATCTTCCAAACCCCTTAATACCTAAAATTGCTCCTATTGCAACGCCCAATACAATGTACACTATTTCCAAAACTGTAGCAGCCCAAAACAAATGCCTCATTTTGTCCCCAATTCTCCCAGTCCCTCTAATTCTCTTTGATAGGAAAACCAATCTAAGAAATCCATGAGCAAAGCAATATTGATGGCTGCCATTAACACAGCAACTCTTTTTTTAGAGAGTGACATGGAGTGTATATCATACGTTGGTGGTGATGGCCCCCTTCAAATGCAACAAGCAGTGCCCACGTAATAGAGCAAAACAAATTGACGTTGCCCACTATTAACGATAAGGCCCTCATGCTTAAAAGAGATGATGTAAAGGTCAGTACCTGGCAAACATGGTGTAATCCCCTTTAGACTTCATGCCTTGAGTGTCAAGAAGATATTCTCTCACTACCCTTCTAGCTACCAAAGCGTTGGAGAAGCCATCCACTCTTAAACACCCAGTTAGCACAACGTTGATTACTAATTCTGCGAATCTTGGAAATACTACAGTGATGCCTTTGTATCTTTCTATTGCTAAGCATCCTCCTTTCTAATCCATGTAATTTTGCAGGGCATCAGAAGCCGTTACTATGACTCAATCAACAGACCTGACTTCTGGATCTTCATACCTCAAATATCTGATCAGCAGTTTTGTCCACTAATCATTGTCTACTGGATGTGTTGGAACGCAGATGCAGCCAGGCAGCAAGGGACTTGTGCCAAAGAAATCCAGAAAAATATCAAGCGTTTCACAGACCGCAGATGGGCATTCCACCATCGAGTCTCCCTCTCTCAATCTCTAGCCCTCCACGTGCAACAAGCCCTCGTTGCAGCCATGACATCCATTTTTCAGGCATTGCAGAGATGGAAGCAGCCACAAGGAATCAGACAATCGCTTTAGAATTCCAGGCATCCATGAGCGAGAATGATTGTGATATCTTCCACTCTCCAGAATACAATGCAATTGCATGTGATTTTGGAGTCACTGATTGAAGTTGTCACTCTGTGTTCACCGCATTCATAGGTCTTTACAGTGACTACTGCAAATTCTAGATGAATGCATTGCAGTATGATGGAATACAAATTATGGGTTTTGTAGATATATTTCATGAAATGCGTCATGGAAGAATTGGGCATGCGATTTGACAACATTACAACAGAAGCATTTTGATATACCCCTCTACATGTGCTCAGTACTCCAAACCCAGTTATGTCCTCCAGCTTTGGTCCAGTGCCAACAACATCTCTGGCACTGACGTCTACATCAAGTTTTCTTCCCAAAAAACATGTAATGAAAATAGACAAATTGGTTACGCAGGTGATTACTAAATCGGAAAGAGTACCAGAACTTGTTAACTTTTCGTTGATCTCTTGTTGTACTAAAGCAACATGAGATAGCCATCCCAACCATATAATCAACAATTGCATTACGTAAAGAATTCGTTGCCAGTCTGCCAACACAAGCATTTCAAAACACTCAGCACCACAATTTCAAAACACACCACGTTTTCCCCACCTGTGTGAACAAAGGGTAGTATTCTCCAGGTCTCTGCCCAATGCATAATGTTGTCTACAAAAAAAAGTCTGCTCAATACAGAGTGTGTCTACACATCTTTTATAGGGCACGTTTATTTCCATTGTTTGGTTTTAAAAATTATTTCTATGGGTTAAAATAATTTTCTTTCATTTCTCTTTCTCACTTCAATCAGAGAATAAGAAGATAAACTGTGGATTTAATGAAATATAATGGGTTTCTGGATAAAGAGAAAGCCTCCTTTTAGAAATGGGGTCAGGAAAATGCTGGCTGTGAGGTTGGCTGCAGAGGCTAAGAAAATCACCGGGAGAGCTGGAAGGAGTTAGCTACATAGTTACCAAATTTAAATTTGATTATCTAAAAGTTTAACTATCTAAAAATTTAATAGGTAAAATTTAAAGAAGATGTATCTACAAAAATAAATAAAATTAAATATTAGTATATTTTTCAAAATTTTTAGGAATTTGAAATAAATAAAATTATATATATATATATATGTCAAGAGTGGAACCTTCTATTAATAGTAAAAGTGTAATACATATGATACACGTCTTTGCTAGTGCAAAGACAAGCCCATTGCCGGTTTACCATTAACATGGTTAACAATAACTCACGAGGTTACAATATCTCACAGGGTTACATCAACACTTCAGCAAAAGACTAAGGACCCCCATGAGTCGAGATACAAGTTTCTTTCTTTCCACCGGTCTCTCATATAAGCTGTGAAGACTATCGGACTACAAAAAATACCAAAATCGCACCAATCAATCTTCTTCGGTCCACTCCCCAAGCCCGAATCTGACCTCGCAATCCACACCGTCGAAGCGAACTTCCCATCCGACGGTCCACATAGCTAATGATCAAAAGAGTTGCTCAAATAATCGGCGTCGTCGATCATAGACTAGTTAATCCAACGGTCCACCATGATTTCAACACGAACACTAGCCCCATGGATAACAAAAATCCGGACCCGAAAAAGTTTAGAGCATCTCAATCTATGGAATTTCGGGTCCATCCAAGTGGTTAAAGGTTGAGCTCTTTCCGGCCCGAAATCCATTGGATGACTGAGGCCAACGATCTTGCGGACTGCGACCATTCAACTGGTGAACCAGTTATGCACCGTCCAACGAGACCTTTGGACATCAAAAAACTAAATTGCACCAAATTATTCTCGAGTCCGCTCCCCCAAGCCCATCCTGAACTCTCAATCCCCACCGTCTAAACAAACTTCCCATCCGACGGTTAACAAATCCTCCAACCCAAAGAGTTGCTCGAAGAACCAGCACCGTCAATCAAACCCTGTTTAATCCAACGGTCAACCAAGTTTTCGGCCTGAATATTAGCACGATGGATATCCAAATTGTGGACCCGAAAAAGATTAGAGCTCCTCAGTCTATAGGGTTTTGGGTCTGTCCAAGTCGTTAACGGTGTATCTCTTTCCGGCCCGAAATCCGTTGGATGACTGAGGCCAAAAGAACCTGCGGAGTGCAGCCATTCAACTGATGTACGGGTTAAGCAGCGTTTTACTCCTGCAGTTGTTCTGAGCACCGTCCGTCCATCATGTCGATCCATCGTTCCAGTTCGTTTTAGATCATTTCCTATGTTCCTGATCCACCCGTGATTAGACTGAAATTCATCCTTCATTTCTAAGACCCTCCTGAAGCAGCTCATCATGAACAACCCAAGACCTCTATTCCACCAGGATCTATATAACCGCTTCCCTTCTTCGATCTTCTTTCCCTTGAGTTTGAACTATTGGGAGAGACCGTAGCCCAAGGCTCTCCTCTCTTTTCGCCTTTTGCTAGTCTTCCTCCTTCTCTCTGATGAAGGTCTGGAAGTGTTCCATATCTTTGGCAGCCTGACAGAGACAATCATCACACAGTTTACCTGGGGGTATCAACTCCCAAACATGTTGAGTACCACTTTCCTTACTAGTCACTCCTTCATTCGCCAGACGATCAACCAACATATTTGCTTTTCTTTTCACATGGACAAAGTTGACTATTCTTATGGTTTGCAGGTGGGTGTGAATACGGTGAAAGACCTGCGACAACCTCCAATGTTTCAACACTTTTTCCAATGCCGTTCCATTGCACATTTTCTTCACTACTTTAATAATCAATTTTGAGTCTGCTTCAATGATAACATTGAGTGAGTTTAAATCCACCAGGATTTCCAGGCATTGCTCCAAGCCCATGAGTTCCGCCATTTTATTAGTGGTCTTCCCAAATGACTGTAAAAGATCTCCTTTATGCGTCCCTGCTCATCTCTTGTGACACCCCCAAAACCAGCTAAACCTGGGTTGCCCTTGGACGCACCGTCTATATTGACTTTTAAAAAGCCATGTGGAGGAGGCTTCCAAATATCCATACTTGCATTTGTTTGGCTCACACCCTTGTTTATGCCCTGTGGGACTATTGACTGGAGACCCAATTGCAGTAGTATACAGGCTTCCTAGGGCAGAGGAGGATTCTCCGGAATTTTCCACAACAAACCTCTAATTGTGTCTTTGAGCTGTCGTAGAATTTGTGCAATTATATGCTAGGGCTTGCTTGTCTTGTTCTTGAAAATCCTGCCATTTCGTTCTTTCCAAACATCCCAGATGACAAAGCCTAGAACCAAAGTCCAGGCTTTATTGAAGATTTCATTGCCTGAGAAGTTTTTCCTCCAATTCTTCAAAGTGTTGGTAATGCTAAGTCCATCCTAATCAATATGCTTGAAAATTGAGGCCACCCAATCCCACACGGTGGAGGTGAAAGGGCAAAGGTTGAGTAAGTGATTCATCGTCTCCTCTTGTAGGCCACATAGAGGGCATTTGGATGGGCCAACAAAACCCATTTTCAGCCGATTCTCCCAAGTTAGTATTTTCTTTTGTTGAACAAGCCAAATGAACAACTTTATTTTCATCCAGTGAGGGTTTTGCCAAAGGTTCTTCCATACTTGATCAGGGTTTTGTTCATTAAACCCTGTGACTATTCTTTTAGCTTCTTTGAGGTTAAAGTTTCCTTCGGTGTTTCTTCCCCATATTAGTTGGTCAGACAAGGAGGACACCAAAATCTTCCTTTGTTCCAAATCCCGAGCCAGAGAATCTGCCTGGGCCTTCAAAGGACTATCTTCACTGTGGCCTAAATCCTTCCAAATTCTCCATTTACCATTGTTCCTTACCTGATCCCAGAATTCACTTACCATAAGTAAACCTTTGTTGTCAATATCATTTTTGAGAGTAGCTAATTCGTCTTTGAAAAATTGGGTTCCTGTTGCCAGTTATCCTCCTAGAATCGTGCCAGGTTCCCGGCTCGGATTTCCTGGAAACTATGCTGCTGGAAAATACCTCTATTCTCCCAAGCAAGATTCCAAATGTGGGAGCCCTTAATGCACCCTGACATTCAGATGTGATCCCTCTCCTACCAATTTTTTGCATATTTTTGTTTCCAAAGCTTGGCCCAAGGGGTTGTCGATTCCTTGAGCCACCTCCACCAAAGTTTCGCTCCCGAAACTCTACTAAGGGTTTCAGGGTCATGAAGCCCCAAACCACAATGGGACTTGGGTTTACAGATCTTGTCCCAAGCTACTAAGGCCCATTTCTTTTTCTCTTCCCCTCTACCCCATAGAAAATCCCTTTGGATGCTTCTGATCTATTGCAGAACCCCTTTAGGAACCAGAAGAGCTGAGAACATGAACAAGGGAATCGCCTGCAAGACAGCGTGTGTGAGCACAAGGCGTCTTGCCAAATTTAAAGCCCTACATGTCCATTTCCCGATCTTGTCTTGAAGCTTATTCATTATCGGCTCCCACACTCCCTTGCTTAGAGGTTTGTCTGTAAGAGGCATTCCCAGGTACTTGGAAGGTAATTGGTCCCTTTGAAACCCAATAATTCTGGTTATGTTCCTCTGAATGGAAATGTCAGTGTTAAAGAAGAAAACTTTTGATTTGTTGAGGCTTACCTCTGTGCCAGCTGCCATTGCAAGTCATTTAGGATTTGTTTGATCGCTCTGGCTTCCCTGACTGTGGGTATACCCTGGAGCATCGTGTCATCCACAAATTGTTGGTGAGTATTTGCCACTCCATCCAGGGTAAGTTTGAGACCTTGGATTCTTCCTTCAGTGTTTGTTGTTTTGATTGCTCTGCCTAGCCCTTCCATCATAAGAACAAAGAGAAAGGGAGAGAGCGGATCCCCTTGTCTGAGACCTCTAGAGGGCATGAAGGTTCTTGATGGAGCAACATTAAGCAAGATGGAAAAACTAGCTATGGATACTAGTGCCATAACCCACCTTATCCAGCTGTGGTCGAAGCCATAAGCTCTTAGTACAACCCTTATGTAAGACCAGCTTAGCTTATTGTAAGCTTTCGCTAGGTCCAGCTGAATGATCATACCAGCTTGTTTATTGCTTTTGAGAGAGTGTACCACCTCATGAGCTTGGATGATGTTATTGAGAATCTGTCTTCCCTCCACATAGCTTGTTTTCTCCTCTGAGACGAGAGCTGGAAGAAGGGGCTTGAGTCTGTTAGCTATAACTTTGGAAATAATTTTATACACCACATTGCATAAAGCTATGGGTCTAAAACCATCCGGAGTCATGGCCTTTTCCTGTTTTGGGCTCAAAGCTATGAAAGAGGCATTAAGAGCCTTCAAAACCGATTTGGATCTTCTTGAGTCTTCCACAACCTCAAGGATATCCTTTTTTACTATTCTCCAGCAGGCTTTGAAGAAATCCACATTGAACCCATCTGAACCTGGAGCTTTGCCATTTTGCATTTCATTGATCACATCACTGACCTCCTCTTCCGACACTGGCCTGTTGAGATTTTGGTTGTCTTCTCTGGTAACCAGCTGAGGGATGTATTTTGTGAAATTACTGATGAACCTAGACCTATCGACTAGAGGCTCCCCTGCTATGTTGAGGAAGTGTTGAACAAGGACAGATTCCATTTCTTTGTGAGAGATGAGCTCTATCCCGCGAGAATCCTTGAGTTTTGTGATTCTGTTGTGTACCCTGTGATCTATGGTAGATTTATGAAAGAACTTTGTGTTTCTTTCTCCCTCTCTAATCCACTGCACCCTCGATTTCTATCTCCAGAAAATCTCCTCTTGCATGCATCTATCTTCCCATTCTTTCTGCAGAGAATTAGCTAGATTTTTCCGCTCCTCAGTGAAACCATCTGTGATGATGATCTGATTGATCTCCTGGAGTTTTTTCTCAACTTATTTTTTGGCTTTGAAAATATTACCAAACTCCTTTTTGTTCCAATCTTTAAGGCTGGATTTGATGTGTTTAAGTTTTTGCTGGAGCAAGAAGATTTTAGTGACTTGAATGTTCAGATCCTCCCTCCAACATATGTCAATATTGATGGTGAATTCAGGGTGAGAGAGCCATGCATTTTCAAACATGGAAGGTCTGTTTCTAAGTGTGCCCAAAAAAGTGGCCTCAAGCTGTACAGGCCAATGGTCCGATCCTCCACAAGGAAGGATAGCAACTGATATGGCAAGGCCTGATAGAAAGAGGTCCTCTGAGATGAGAAATCTATCTAGCTTAGAGGCGACTTGAGAAGCCCCTCCCCTCTTATTGTTCCATGTGAAGGTTCCATTGGAGGCTTCAGTGTCCACTAACCCCATGTTCATTATGAAATTTTAGAAGGTAATGGAGTCT
Organism: Pinus tabuliformis; assembly: GCA_031772625.1. Taxonomy (NCBI): domain Eukaryota; kingdom Viridiplantae; phylum Streptophyta; class Pinopsida; order Pinales; family Pinaceae; genus Pinus; species Pinus tabuliformis. The sequence continues at coordinate 1,442,257,045 of CM062817.1, read as the reverse complement.
CTACCTAGTTGTCTGATACCCCTTTTTTCTCTGTAAGAGATCTTATCATATTGAAATCTCCTGCAACAATCCAGGGCACATCAGGGTGTCTTGCTCTTAGCTCCTCAAGGGAGGTGAGAAGCTTGAGCTTGTCTTCTTGCTTTTGAGGCCCATAGACGTTTGTGATCATGTAACTCTCTTGATCCCCTATAGGTTGACACACCAATGAAAGATAGTTCCTGGACGCTTTAGCATCCAGGATTCCAAATTTATGGGGATCCCAGAGCATAAGAATCCCCCTTGCCAAGTTGTTTTCTTTGACCTCTAGATACTCGTACTTGATTAACCATTTGTTATGTATTTCTCAAATCTTTTCTTCGAACATTTTGTTTCTTGAATAAAGACCATATCTGGTTTTTCTTCTTTTATTCTACTGCTGAGATTTATTTGTTTCCTTCTACTTCCTAAACCTCTAATGTTCCAGGTTGTAAGATTCATTAAGAAAGATTTGTAAAGGAATAACTAGAGAGATCTCTCATCTTACCTGAGTTAATCATGAGTTTCCCACATTCGTTCAGTAGCTCATTCTGTCCTTTTCTTCCTCTCTTCCTACCCCGATTCTTAGGAGAATGTATCTGCGAGTCCTCCACCGTTTTGACCCCCTTATGCTCCTAGCTTTCATAATTTGTTTTAACTCCAGAGCCCTTCGATTGTGATCTCCAAAGGAAAAGCTGTTGAACCCTATCAAATCCTCCTTTGGCAAGGAATCCACTCCTCTGGTGATACCTTGTTCCAGAAACTTCTCTAGATCTAAATTCTCCCTTTCTAGAATCTCCTGTAGTTCATGGTCCTCTGTTCCAGCCTCACTTGGGGTCATCTCATGGTCCCTACTTATCTCCATACTGCTTGGCAGATCCTCCTTTTGCTGGTTGTTCTCTGTCATATCTTCCATGCTTGCATCCCTTTCCTTCTCAGTGGGAGTGATCTCTGATTCCTGGTTTGTTCCTTTGTTTTCAACTTCTTCTTCTGGGATCTTGAAACCATTTTGGCTAAGTTGTCTGTCCTCATCAATCTTCTTTTGCTGCCGCTTCATGCCTTTCCCTTTGCCCCTGACCTTGGTGAACCCCTCAGGATTTTAAATAAAATTATATTTAAAATTTCAAAAAAAAATATTATTTTTTTTCTCTCATAAGATTATTTTAGTTTATTTTATTCCAAATATTAACTTTTTGTGTTTATAGATGATTCAAACATAATGAAAAACAAAATACATCAAATTCATTAGTATTGCAAAGTGAGAATTTATAAGTAAAATCTAATAACTTGGATAACAAAACCTTAAAATTGAAGTTCAAATGTATTAGTATTGCAAAGTGAGAAAATTTGTAAGTAAAATCTAATAAGATGAATAAAAAAAACTTTAAAATTAAAGTTCAATATAAAGAATGAGATATTGGATATTAAAATACCACGAAGTTTATGTCTCAATCACTATTCCTATTCATATAAAAGTTGTAATGGCTAGCTCTTAACGGCTAGTTTACAATGGCTATTTCATAATGGCTAATTCTGGGCATGGATGCTTCTTTGTTATTTAAACATTTGTGAAGATTGATGTTTTCACCTTTGTCCCAAGGATGAACCACATTATTTGGTTTGAAACATCGACCAAATCTCAAGAATGTGATTAATCCGAAAGACAATACTATTACAAAAGGGTGTTACTGGTAAAGGTGGACATTTTGAAGAATGTTGCAGATGCATTGACAAAGCCTGTGAGCACTGAGAATTTTTCTTGGTGTAGAGAAGTAATGGGTGTTATCGCCCTGGACCAATGACCAGGCACTCCTGTGGTCCCCTGTGTGGAAAGAAAACAACAAGTGGGAGAATGTTGGGTTTGTGTTATATTATTTCCACGGCTAGTCTCATGCGTTGGGTGCAGTGGGGGTTTCACAAGGGGGAGCAATCTACCTTGCCAATGGGTTTGTAAGGGGCGATAGCCCCTTGCATTAATTACGGGATAGCGCCCTATGATTTTTTTTTTATGCGGACCCAAGGATGGTGAGCAGACCTACTCATGGTTTTGTGCATGGTTTTGGGTATGATGGTTTTTTCGATGGTATTTTGTAGAATCGGTGAAGGGAACTACAATGATCTTGTAATCCAGGGTTAATGGATTGGGGTTTATGAATGCATGAACATGTATATAATGTATTGTAAAATTGAAAGGAAAATTATTAAAAATCAATCTGGTATTCCTCGTTTGGGTTCTAAGAGAAAATAGTTGTGTATATTTTATGTTCTTGCCATTGTATATTTTTTTGTTTTTAAGAATCATTTTGCTGGTAATTTATGTACAAAGTTAAAACAACAAATAGATAATGGATCCAGGGCCTCTATATGATGAAGAAATCAAGCTTCTCATGGCTTCTTATCCATCAATTGTTACTAACTCCATCGAGGTCACGACGAATACCTTACTTTGCAGAGCTTAAAGATGTCGATATTTTTGGTTTCTCATGGGACAACCAGATCAAAAGTAAGCAAAATATTTTTTTTTTCTTTTTCACTGCAAAATTTATCATATACATCCAACTTAAGAATTTATCTACTTGTGTTTTGTTTGTAATTGATTAATAACGATATAAAACTACAATCCTGCAATAAGTTTTGTACATAAATACAAGGTTATTCATAGTGTTTAAACCCTAGATTATGTCCAGATTTCAATGGTTTGAACATTTTAACATGTTTGAATGTGTAAAGAGTGTGGATGTTTTAGCACATTTTGAGATACCCATGGTATAATGATTTTATATCAGAAAATTGTAATATGAACGAAAATATTTTACATACATTACGTGACATTATAAGTAATGTAGGGGGGTTGATACCTATTGATATATGATTTTAGGACGCAATTAAATTTCCACAACCTATTTTTATATAGCGTATAATATTAAGTTTAATATATATTATAATGAATATATTAGGGTGAAAAAGTTTTAGTATATAATGAGATTTAATATTATTATTTAATCTAATATTAATATAAAGATTTAATATTAATATTATTAAATTTAATAATTTTGGATTAATCTGATATTAAATTTGATATATTATAATATATATTATTATTCCATATATATTAATTATATATATATATATAGGAGGGAAGAATAAAGACAAAAAGAGATAGAGGTGGAGAGAGAGGGAGAGAGGGAAAAGAGAGAAAGGGAGACACATAGTGTTGGCTTGAGGGGGCTTGGACCTAGGTTCAGAGTTAGCTGTGCTAACTAACAAAACCATACACTATCGGCCCTTTCAGCAACAACCCACTCGACGCAGGCTGTAGCCTCAACCAAAGCAGTATTGGGGGGATGTTAGAACCAGGTTTCTGCATCCAAAAGGCTATGTGATGTGGGATAAGACGTTTCTTCAGTTTAAGGCTTGATCTAACCTTCGCGAACCCTTATCCTCAAAATCCCCAAACTTAAAGTAATTTCCAATTAAACAGAGTTATGAGCTTCGCTTAAGGGCCCAATCATGGATAAAATAACATATAACATTAGATCCAAATCTACATGGTGTAATTAGGACAATCTCACAGATAACTGACATTCAACTGAGAATTAATACATAAAACACATAAGTATATAGTTCAAACACACAATTGTTTCGCATACTCTTTATTATTCCATATCTTCAATACATATACTTTTCTGACCCTGCGCACACAACTGCAGGGGCCTGTGCACTCAACTATGGACTTGTCAAGGTCTACACACACACAGTAGCAGGAGCCTCCCCCTTCGTCCGAATACAGAAAATAACAACTCAAACTCTAAGCATCAATTATAACATTGAACTTACTTCCTTAACTTAATTGCTTAATGACTCTTCAATGACTCCCTTTTATATTATTAACATTACATTACCATGGTTCACGAACCATGGGTGGAGCTTAATATAACTCATCCCTTTACAAAATAAGGGGCTTTGAATTGCCTAAAAGCCCCTTTGACTCAACAACCTGCACTACTCACACTAGGCTCCAAAAAATACAGAGAATTTACAATATCTTATCAAAATTTGACTTAAGACTTAGCAAAACTTGACCCTTGGGGACCCCATCCCAACAGGCCCCCAACACAAAGATATGAATTGTCCTGAGTCACTCTACTGGGATATCATCAATGTGTGCTTTGAGGCCACTGAATTCTGACTTCAAGGCGTGAAGTTTTGATGTACACTGTGTGGCGGCCTTCCGAACCTCTTCAACCAACTTCTCTATAGTTGGTTCAGTGACTGCTAAGCCCATCATCCTATACATCTGCTGAAGGGCTTTCAATTTTCTCTCGACATTCTATGACAATTGTCTTTCTTCATCGGCCCACGGCTACGTCTGTGCTGAAATGATAGAGGCCTTTCGAAGCAACTCATCGATTTGAGTATGTCTGGTTTTCCCTTCTTGGATTTTGGCAAACCTCTGCACAGGTGCTAAGGTCTGTTTTGTCACCCTGATCTCATCAAACTACAGTTGCTTCTCGCGGATGTCAGATTTAAGTTTCTGCAGATGCGAGTCCTCCTGCAGCGAGGCCCACATTTCCATCGTACTTTCAAAAAATTCGTTGCAGTGTTTAACTCTAGCGGCAAGAACTTTCGTTTTGGCTTTGATAGCAACCTCGCACCACTCTCGGACTTCTGGAGGGGTGGTAGGTTGCAGCTTCATCTGAAGCTCTGAAATCTATAGTTGTAGCTCAAACCACACCTTTCCCACCTTGACCTTAGATTCTTTCAAGGCAGCTACCAACCTACGTTATTGCTTCTTCCAACTACTGACTATGCGCAATGACCTCTTCTCCTTCTTTTAGGGCCTATGCATTTTTCTCGAACATTTGTTGGTTGTTAGTCTTGACTTCACTAATAACCAGTAATGCTCATTGTTCTTGGACCCTGAGCTCATCCGATACTCCTTGATGCAACTCATGCAATGACTGAATGGGGAGTGTCGCAAGGTTAAGGCTCAAGTTCTTCATATGAAATAGGTGCGCCCTGTCCTCTAAAGTCTCAACATGCAATGATCCCTCTAGAAACTGCACTGTGTGGAGGTCTGTGGTAAGCTCTATTGTTGAGGTTGTCTCGCTCGCTTGCTTCAGGCTCGCTTGACCCATGCTTGCTTGACCCAGGCTCGCTTGTATAATGCATGTCTATACCTACAATTCCTTAAGGCCTTGTTGGACCTTTGTCAATACTAATTGGTATTGATCTTTGACGTGTACCTGAATATCTTCCGTCGCGAATCTGACAACATCCCCAATTTCATCAAAGTCCCCCTCCCTAAGGGCCAGTGGCTCGGGGCTGGTGGACTTTTCCGATTTTTGTTTCTTCCGTAGATCCATTTAACTCTGGATATACCAACGTAGATCCATTTAACTCTGGATCTACCAACAGCCTAGAGGGGTCAAATATTTTGAGGTGAAAATCTCTTTTAGAGTGAAAGAAATTGATCACTCTCTAGGCTTGGTAGATCTGAATTAAGATCGAGCATTAAGATGGGTCTATGCTAGTTTAATTATTAAGAATTAGGTGCGAAGGAAAATGGATCTACTAAGGGCCTAGAGGGGTCAAATAGTTTGAGGTGAAAATCTCTTTTAGAGTGAAAGAAATTGTTCACTCTCTAGGATCTACTAAGGGCCTAGAGGGGTCAAATATTTTGAGGTGAAAATCTCTTTTAGAGTGAAAGAAATTGATCACTCTCTGGGATTGGTAAATCCAGGTTAAGATCCAACATTAAGATGGATTTATGCTAGTTTAATTATTAATAATTAGGTGCAGAGGAAAATTGACCTCGTGAGATTTGGAGTTAAGATCCAAAGTTAATATGGATCTAGACTAGTTTAATTATTAATAATTAGTTGTGGAGGAGAATTGACCCAGTGAGATCCAGAGTTAGGATGGATCTAGGCTAGTTTAATTATTAATAATTAGTTGTGGAGGAGAATTGACCCCGTGACCTTCAAATGGCCAGGTTAAAAAAAAAAACCCTTACCATTTGAACCCTCAAAACTAATTAATGATTATAATAGATAATTTTATTTATTTATTTTATTTTTTAGTAATTATAATTATTAATTTTACTTCTTTATTTTTTTAAATTTCATTTTATTTTCATTTTTTTTGTAATTTAACTTTGTCAAAATATTTATATAACATAACAACCTCACAACATCTCTTTGCACTGAGAGGAACTCTACAACACAAGCCCCATAAGGGGCAGAAAAGAAAAATAATAAAAAAATAAAATAAAATAAAAAAATGAAATGCCTGAAACAAGCCCTAGAAGGGGCAGAAAACCCCCTCTGATCCTTCTTTTGAAGGAGCTGTGGAGCAAAAAAGTACATACCCCCAAAATGTCAAAATGAAATGCTTGAAACAAGCCCATGGGACAATTTTTGCCAAGCATTGTAGAGTCACTTTTACCCACTTGGTTATCGCCAGAAATTGATGTGTCACTGGCTCCAGCTTCGCCCACAAACTTGCTTTGAAACCCTTGAATTATGGTATCACTTCATCATATGTCTTCCTTTGAGGTAGCGCTAGGGTTCTTTTTGCTTGGAAGTCCTTCTAATAAGCTTAGACTTTGTTGAAAAGGCATTTCTTTTTGACATTTTGGGGGTATGTAAGTATGGGAGAGATGTTTTCATGGAACATTACATTTAGAAATAGTAAAATAATAATTTAAATTAACAAATGAAAAATAGTAATTAAAAAAGAAATTAATGTCGACCATAATTACAATACTTCAATTTACACCTTAATCTTACATAACTTTATATCGAGATATAAAATAATGGAAAGTAAAAAAAATATATGAATTATCTTTTATTATGACGAAAAAATGTAATGAGTAAAAAAAATATAATTTACTTTTACCATAAGGAATAAATGTAATTTTTTCACATTACAAGAAATAGTGTTATTGATATTACATTATGTGTAATTCATACTACGTTCCAATTTGCAAGTTATATTTAAAACAAAAATATGTTTATAAAAAAATACATCACTGTCAACCATAAGTAAATTATTTCAATGTCCATATTAAATAGCATAATTTTATAGATACTTTATATAGGGAAAAATAAAGTAATTTAAATTGAAAAGATTGAGAGAGTTCTTATTCCATTAATAATTGCTTTCTAAATCAATGTATGAGAGATATTTGTAATTTTTTCAATGTTTAATATGGATTTGATAGGTAATATTTTAGAAAATATTAATAATAAAAATAATTAAATGTATACATAAGAAAAAAATACGAGGAAGCATATTTTAACATTTTAATATGAGAACGTGAATTATAAATAAAATATTTCAATGCCAACTACATATATATTATACCAACCTAGATCTATATTAACTCTAGATCTTTCAAGGGCCGAGAGAGATCAAATCTATTTTCACTCTAAAAGATGTTTGCATCTCAAGAGATTTGATCCCTCTCGGCCCTTGGTAGATCTAGAATTAAGATCTCTTTTCACTCTAAAATACGTTTTCATCTCAAGAGATATTGGTAGATCTAGAGTTGAGATCTCTTTTCACTTTAAAAGATGTTTGCATCTCAAGAGATTTGATCCTCTCGGCCCTTGGTAGATCAAGAATTAAGATCTATTTTCACTCTAAAAGATGTTTGCATCTCAAGAGATTTGATCCCTCTCAACCCTTGGTAGATCCAGAGTTAAGATGGATCTAGGCTCATTCATATTAAGCTTAAAAGTCTCTCAACCCAATTAAATAAAAAATTAATAAAATTTACATTTCTAAATTAAAAATTAATCATAATATATTATTATCCTATTCAATATATTATTATTCTATACAATTATTATAATTAAATATAAAATTAAATTAAAAAAAATAAAATTAATGCAACATTATTATAATAAACAGATTATAACTAATTTTGAAGGAAAATCTCCACATTTTCAATTCTCTCAAAATCAAGTTTCAATTGGTTTATTACCACTCAGATATGTTAAACTCAAAAATTGTTCTATACTTTTGTAGATCTACAATTCCTATAGGTATATTCCAAGCAAGGTTGAAATTTCAAATTCAGTTTGGTCATCAAATCTAACAATTTACATTTACAGTAGGGTTTCACTAGTGTAGTGTAAGTTAATCATAAGTGGTGGAAGATTGAAGTGGGTTTCTCGTTTTTGTTGGATGGGCTGCAACTTATGCTAGCTTAGATGTTGTGGTTTGTGTACTTCATGATGTTAAGAATTACTTCTTTGTTTCTCAATGGATTGATTTTCTAAGTTTAGTTCGGCTGGTGTACTGCACTTTATTCATATTGTATTGAATTGGGGGGACGGGACATAATCGATTGGGGAATCCTTTCGATGCATGCTTTTGTATTGTGAAAAGGTGGAGAGATTTCTCCAACAACATTTAAATTTTTAATTCCATTTCCCGATCTCTCTTGTTGTTTCCTAGATTTTGTCCCACTCTCTAAGGCTGCATATTGAGGTAGTTGTTGATCTTCTGGGATCCTTCCATATTGGGATGGTGGAGTACCTTTCACGTCATATCTAGGGATGTTAAACTACATTAACTAACGTGGTGTTTCTTCTTCCAAATCCCTTCCATCTACATCAGTCGTGGATCCCATTGGGGGGTGGTTGGAATTTTCTGACAGTCTAGTATTTATCTATTGTACATCTCAAGAATATATTATATTCCTTATACGATCCTCATCAGGATGACATTCCATCCGGCCTTACCTTCATAGTAATTTTTCTCTCGGGCCTATGCATGGAGTAGGTGGTGGTGGCAAGTATCTCCTCAACACTTTCTCTTTGGCGATGTAGCTTGGCCCACACATGGAACATGGGTTTAATTACCTAGATGTAAATGTGTTCGTACACGAGGCCTTTATTCAGGCCACAGTGGTTGTGGAACAGACCTTTGTTAAAATGATTATCTGTGGAATCCTGCTGACCCTTTGTCTGTGTCTGGACACATGCTAGTGAATCGTACCATGACAGAACTACATGCTACACAACTTGATTCATTCCCTCCACTTGCCCACACACGGTGCCAATTTTTGAAAAATAATAGAGATAGGGTTATCAAATCAAATAGTGAAACCAAATTTTTGAGTTTTGGTTACGACATGTTTTGGGACCGAGTCACTAGTTTACTAGAAGAGGGCACTTGTTGGACGCTGGATTTTTTCTGAGATGCCTAAGAAGGATATGCAAGGATGGGTTGCGATGAAATGGGCTCCTATTCTTGTTGAAAATAATACTGAGAGGGGGGGTGAATCAATATTATAAAGTCAAATTCTTTTTCAATTTATACAAATATTTGTATACGCTACTTCAGTTAATGAAAACAGCGTGTATACGCAACTTTGACTGATGAAACTCGCGTATGACTTCCAGACTTACAATTTAATTTATTCTTCAGATGTTGATCATTAATCTGTGTGTCAGAACCATATAACAGTAAGCAAGAACAAAAAAGTAGAGAAGACAGTCACACAAAAGAACACAAGATATAAGGTGGAAACCCAATGTGGGTGAAAACCACCTGCTGCAATCTGTCTCTATCTTCTTTCAATTAGAAAATTCTTTTTACAATGATTCTGTACTGGTGCAGTCTTATACCATCACGCAGGCTTCAACCTGTAGAAGGCTACAACCTTCTCTTGTTCTCCAGACTCTCCTGGAAGGGAGCTACAACCCCCTTAGCTCTTGTACTAGCTGAGGTACTAGTACGTAGGCGCTGACCTACAGAAGTCTTCAACCTTCTCTTTTCTTCCAGGGACCACGTTTCATAAATTTTCAGACTGGATCCATGAATATCAATCAAACATCAAGTAGATCTGCAACAACCAATGTCCTTTGTACAAATACTAAATCAACCAATAACTTCTCAGAATGTTGTAACCAGAAAGTAGTACCAGTAACCAGACACCAATTCTGAACCCAAAACACTGCAGCAATAAACAGAAGCAGCTAAAACATATTTCAAGAGATGTACGCTACTTCACCAATATAAACCTGCGTACATATGCAGCTATGCGAAAGCCAACCAGCATATACGCAGTCTTCACTTGCTTAACCTACGTGTATACGCGCCTCTGCCGTGCCGAACCTGCGTACAGATCTATAAAAGATAATTTATCCTTTTACTTAATCAGACGTCATTTATACTCAGATTATCAGTTTTATAGATCTAATCATGTGCCAAATGTAATAGATCAAAATCACACAATGATACTACTATTCAAGCCTTGAGATCTTGACCCATAAATAGAACTTTGTAATGCTCAGGTTCCTCCTTGATTCAGGTCCAGCTATATCTCACCAACCAATCACTAGTCTTCCAGATCTTGCTCCTCTTAAGATATTCAATGCATAAGTTGATACCCTTGCCAACTGATCTCCTTCCCTTTTTATAGTCTTAGGCCTTACTCAAACCATGGTCTAAAACCATTGAGAACTAATACTAGGGACCCAACACTTTAAGTGCAATACCAAGGACCAAAACCATAGGTTCCAATATGTCGGACTAAATACCATGGACCAACCATAATTTTTCCCACATGTACGCGCTTTTCTTTGCATGAGAGTGCATGCATACGTATACTCACCTTCTGATCGGTACAACCGCGTGTATACGCGACTTTGTTACGAGGAACCTGCATATACCTCTTTTTCTTTCATTCTGAGAGCCTAAACTGTGATCTGCCATTTGAGTGAGTTGCCATCAAGGACAACACTTATGTCATAGAGCCAAACCTGTTCCAAACCTGTGTCATAATGCCAACAATCTCCCCCTTTGGACTTGATGGCAACCCAAAGTCACTCAAAGTCATTCTCCCCCTTTGACATCAAGGGCAAAGGGTTATGCTCCCCCTGACTTGTAGGCAAGGTCTGCAAGAAGATGTTCTATAAAAGAAACATGACTTTATACATCATAAATGACCTTCCTATCACCAAAGACTCATACATACATCCATCTCCCATCCAAATGGGAATATACCAGTATTGACTCATCCACCCGACCAAGTGGGGATAAATGATAAAATAAGAACATTACATCATTCATCCTGGGCATAGTGGGGAAACCAAAATAGGACGTTACATGACCTTGATAAAAGAAATAGAGACAAAATATCTACAGCAAGACTTTGACAGTTATCAACAACAAACATCAACAACATTTGTCAATCATTATTCAGACTAGCACCCATGTTCTCCTTCTGCACCTGTTCCACCTGAAATCAAACCAACTGTAAATTTGAACCAAGATCTTCTAAGATAATGCCAACAATGCATTTTTAGAAGAATATATGCTCCCCCTGAACCTGTGCCAGATGGTCTCTGTCAGACCCATATCAGACTCTTTTCATCCTGAGCCTGGCCCCACTGCTTTTCTTCAAACCAACATATACACGACTGTACCTTAATAAACCGGCGTATGTATGCGGATCCTCCTCATTCAACTTGCGTACAACCACTTTTCTCTGAAACAGACAAGATTCAATAGCAAGATGATGCATCAACTACCCCCAGCTTCTGTCTGAGGTATTCAAATGTCTCCCTGGGCAGTGGTTTGGTGAGGATATCAGCAACTTGTTCCTTAGAGGGAACATACTCCAATTTGACCTTTTGTTCAAGCACTTGTTCCCGAAGAAAATGATACTTGATCGGTATGTGCTTAGTCTTTGAATGCATGACAGGATTCTTTGAAATACTAATTGCACTTGTATTATCACAAAAAATGGAGATATGTGGAGTACAAGTGACTTGAAGGTCTTGCAATGTTTGCATCATCCAAAGGAGTTGTGTGCAACAAGATGTAGCAGCTACATATTCTGCTTCAGCTGTAGATAATGCAATAGAACTTTGTTTCTTGCTGAACCAAGATACTAATCTAAGACCCATGAAGAATGCACCACCACTAGTGCTTTTTCTGTCATCCACGCTTCCTACCCAATCCACATATGTATATGCATGAAGTGTGAGATCTGTACGTCTAGGATACCATAAGCCATAGTTTTGAGTTCTTGAAGATACTTGAAAATTCTCTTAACTGCCTGAAGATGAGTTTCCTTTGGATTTGCCTGAAACCTTCCAACTATTCCCACTGCATGGATAATGTTTGGTCGGATACCTGTTAGATAGAGTAGACTACCAATCATGGATCTATAGGTTGGTTGATGTACTGCTGCCGATTCATCATTTGCGCTGAGGCTGCATCCTGTTACCATAGGGGTACATACTGGTTTCGAATCCTCCATCCCATATTTCTTAAAGATCTGCTTGAGATACTTGGTTTGTGATAGAAAAATGTTGTCTTTGTTTTGTTGGACTTGTAAACCAAGAAAATATGTGAGCTCACCAAGCATGGATATTTCAAACTCTTTATGCATTACCAAGGCAAAATTTTGACTCGTGTCTTCTTCATTGCTACCAAAGATGATATCATCAACATACACAACAAGTATTAGCAACTTATCTTTGTCAATTTTCATATAATGATTGCTATCAGTTGATCCTTTTATAAAACCTTCTTGATGGAGGTACTTATCCAACCGATATTACCAAGCCCTTGGAGCCTGTTTAAGGCCATAGAGAGCCTTTTTGAGTTTGCATACAAGTTTTGGATCATTTCCAAGAATAAACCCATCTGGTTGTTCAATATATACTTCTTCATCCAAGTCTCCATTCAGGAAGGCAGACTTCACGTCCATTTGAAATACTTTGAACTTATGAAAGCTAGAAAGAGCAAGGAACATTCTTATGGCTTCAAGTCTAGCAACTGGTGCAAAATTTTCTTCAAAGTCTATCCCTTCTTGTTGAGCATACCCTTTGCAAACAAGTTTGGCCTTGTTTCTAATCACATATCCATTTTCATTCAGCTTATTTTTGAATATCCATTTTGTTCCTATGACATTCTTATCTTTTGGTATAGGAACCAACTCCCAAGTGTTATTCTTTTCAATCTGCTCAAGTTCTTCCTCCATGGCCTTTACCTAGCATTCATCTTTGCATGCCTCTCTTACATTTTGTGGTTCAGTGGAGGAGAGCAATGCTAGATAGCTTGAAGCTTCTAAAATGGTTCTTCTTGGCTGTACACCTGCCTCTTTTTGCCCCAAAATTTGAGATTCTGGATGATTCTTCTGAACGTACCTGGATGGAGTCTTATCTTCTATCCTTATCTATTCTTCTGATGCCTCATGGGTTTCTTCTTCATCATGAATCTGATTTGATTTTGATGGATAGTCCTCATCATCTTTGAAATCTTCAGATTTTACCTGCCTAGGAGTGTTTCCTTCTTCATCAACCACTACATCAATACTTTCAACAATTTTTCCAAGTCTTTTATTGTAACACTTGTATGCTTTGCTATGGGGAGAGTAACCAAGGAGAATGCCTTCATCTGCTCTAGGTTCAAACTTGCCAAGATTTTCATCAGTCTTCTTGATGTAGCATTTGCTTCCAAAAATTTTGAAGTATTTTACCATGGGAGTCTTACCATACCAAAGTTCATGAGGAGTCTGAGTGCTATTTACCGGATATTTGTTTTGTTGAGAATAGTAACTGCAGCAAATGCGGCTTCACCCCAGAAGGTTGCGGGAGTTCTAGACTCATCAAGCATAGCATGAGCCATTTGTTGAACCGTTTTGTTCATCCTTTCCACTACTCCATTTTGTTGAGGAGTTCTAGCAGTAGAGAATTCCCTTCTTATTCCATGTTCTTCAAAAAATTCGAAAAACTCATTTGAGGTAAATTCCCCTCCTCGATCAGACCTAAGGCATTTGATTTTGCGATCTGATTCGTTTTCCACCAAGGCTTTGAATGATTTGAACTTTTCGAAAGCTTCATCTTTATGCTTCATAAGTCCTATCCAACACATCCTGGAAAAGTCGTCAATGAACAATATAAAGTATTCTTCTCCTCGAGGTAACCTTTTCCTAGATGGACCACATACATCAGTATGAACAAGTTCAAGTGGCCTGCTAGCTGATCCTTCCTTTTCAGGGAAATTAGTTCTGGTTTTCTTACCAAATTGACATGATTTGCATATTGTATTTTCTGGAATTCTGATGTCAGGTAGATCACGAACCGCCTAATATTTGCATGCTTTCCTTATCTGTGAGAAGCTTAGATGCCCCAATCTTCTGTGTCGTAGCCAATGTTCATCATTCTTGCTTAGATAGCATTGTTGTTGTCCTCCCTTGAGTATATATAAATTATTTGGAGTTCTTATGCCTTTGATCACTGTTTCTCATGTATCAAGCTCACAAACAATGCATCCATTTGATCGAAATATTACTTCATTTCCTTGATCACACATTTGACTGACACTTAATAAATTATGCTTTAAGCCATCAACATACATAACATTTCCAGCCTTGACCTTTTCTTTCAAAAGAATAGAACCTTTACCTTTTATGAGTGCAGGGGTGTCATTTCCAAATGAGACCTTCTTTTCCTTTTCTAAGGCATTATATGATTGAAGTTTATCTTTATCACCTGTCATATGTTTTGAGCACCCATTGTCGATGTACCACTGATTCTCCTGTCCTTCCGCATATAAGGCTATCCCACATCTTTCTGGTAGCGGTTCTTTCTTTCTCCATGTTTTGGGACTTAATGAAGCTTGCTCCTTCTGAGTTATTTGTCGAAACCTACTCCTGCGTTCAAAATCTTCATGATCGAAGTTGTTACAAATAGAGCATTCTATTTCATTTTCAAGAGCAGAAAAATTATTGTAGGTTCTTTTCACGATCCGAGTCATACTCCTTTGTTTTTGAGCTTCTCTAGTCATGATTGTCTTGTAGGAAACACATTGAGCTGCTCTGTGACCAAAGTTATGACAAGAGAAACATTGGCCATTGAAGAAACTCCTGTATTATCAAATCTACCAATCAAATGATTGTAGTTTCTATTGTCATCCATTCTTGAGGCAAATTGAGAATGATTTACCTGTGGTTGGTTGTAGCTTCTGTTCATCCTTGAAGTAGATTGCCCTTGATTTATGTAGTAGTCTTTGTTCATTCTTGAGGTAAATTGTCCCTTATTTACCTGGTGATCTCCATTGGGCCTTTGTTGTCGACTGTCAACCTACTCACTTCTCCTTGCAGCTTCAAGATAAATTTTGGAGGTAGATGGCTTCTGTGCTTGAGATGTTTCTTTGGTATACCCAAGACCTATCTTGATTAGAGGAGAACGTTGTACTTGGATAATCTCATCTAAAGTTTCATATCCTTTAGCAAATCTAAGATTAAGAGCTTTCGTTTTCTCAATGTCCTTTCTAAGTCCCACAATTTCACATTCTAACTTTTCATTGTGCTTCTCCATTTCAGCAAGTTTGGATGTCAGAGTATCTATAATCATGTTTTTATCCTCTAAGCAAATTTTGAGTTTAGAAATTTCTTCATAAATACTTTCTTCATCTATAGCATCCAAGAAATCATCATCTTCAAAAGCCATCAAAAGTCTATAATCATTACCTTGTTCATCTTCATCGCTATTTGAAAGTCCATCATTGTCTTCATGTGTGTAATAGCTCTTCTTACTTACATTTTGTTTCCTGTTCCATCTAACTGGTTCCTTACCTTTGTCAAGCTTATCTTTATGAGGACATTTGGCAGCATAATGACCGACTCTCCCACAAGCAAAGCATTTGAAAGGCAACTTACCCCTGAATCTTCCAGTTCCCCGTTGAAGGTTCTTGACAAAATTAGATTCTTCCTCTTCTTCTGACTCATTGTAATCTCCTTTTCCTGAGGCTTTGAATGCAGCTTCTCTTCTGTCTGATGGTCCACCTTTTCTCATTTCATAAGCAGTTAGGATTCGTGCAGCTGTGACATGGTAAGGCTCTGTAGATTCTGCTTTTCTTCTATGGCATAAACTTTTGAATCAAACTTAAGAGACAAAGATCTTAGAACCTTTTCAACCAAAACAACTTCTTTTATTTCTTCACCCAAGTTTTTCATACAATTAGCAATCTCATCTATACGAAGGAAATAGTTAGCCACGCTTTCATCATTGTACATTCTGAGATTTTCATACTGAATTCTGAGAGTTTGAAGTTTTGCTCGTTTTCCCTAATCATCTCCTTCATAGCTCAGAACGATCTTGTCCCATATTTCTTTTGCGATTTGAGCTGCATAACCTTGACAAATTCTGATTGAGATAGACTCCCTAATAGGGTATTGACAACCTTTGCATTTGTTTCATACTGCTTCTTAACAGCCATATCTGTAGGAGTTGCTGAAGGAAATGTGTATCCTGTTTCCACAATATCCCAAAATTCTGTACCAAGAGACTGAAGATAGGCAGTGATTCTTACCTTCCAATAGACGAAGTTGCTCCCATCAAAAATTGGTGGCCTAATTGATGCTTCTTTTTCGTAGTTGCTCATGATGATAGATCTTCCTTCAAGCGATCAAGCTTCTCCTGAAGAACCTGGCTCTGATACCAATTGTTGAAAATAATACTGAGAGGGGGGGTGAATCAGTATTATAAAGTCAAATTCTGTTTCAATTTATACAAAGATTTGTATACGCTACTTCAGTTAATGAAAACAACGTGTATACGCAACTCTGACTAATGAAACTCGCGTATGACTTCCAGACTTATAATTTAGTTAATTCTTTAGATGTTGATCATTTAATTGTGTGTCAAACCATATAACAGTAAGCAGGAACAAAAAAGTGGAGCAGACAGTCACACAAAAGAACACAAGATATAAGGTGGAAACCCAATGTGGGTGAAAACAACCTGCTGCAATATGTCTCTATCTTCTTTCAATTAGAAACTTCTTTTTACAATGATTCTGTACTGGTGCAGTCCTATACCAGCATGCAGGCTTCAACCTGCAGAAGCTACAACCTTCTCTCGTTCTCCAGACTCTCCTGGAAGGGAGCTACAACCCCCTTAGCTCTTGTACTAGCTGAGGTACTAGTACGTAGGCGCTTACCTACAGAAGGCTTCAACCTTCTCTTTTCTCCAGGGACCACGTTTCATAAATTTTCAGACTAGATCCATGAATATCAATCAAACATCAAGTAGATCTGCAACAACCAATCTCCTTTGTACAAACACTGAATCAACCAATAACTTCTCAGAACACTATAACCAGAAAGCAGTACCAGTAACCAGACACAAATTCTGAACCCAAAACACTGCAGCAATAAACAGAAGCAGCTAAAACCTATTTCAAGAGACATACGCTACTTCACCAATATAAACCTGCGTACATACGCAGCTATCCGAAAGCCAACCAGCGTATACGCAGTCTTCACTTTCTTAACCTGCATGTATACGCACCTCTATCATGCCGAACCTGCGTACAGATCTATAAAAGATAATTTATCCTTTTACTTAATCAGACGTCATTTATACTCAGATTATTAGTTTTATAGATCTAATCATGCGCCAAATGTAATAGATCAAAATCACACAATGATACTACTATTCAAGCCTTGAGATCTTGACCCATCAATAGAACTTTGTAATGCTCAGGTTCCTCCTTGATTCAGGTCCAGCTATATCTCACCAACCAATCACCAGTCTTCCAGATCTTGCTCCTCTTAAGATATTCAATGCATAAGTCGATACCCTTGCCAACTGATCTCCTTCCCTTTTTATAGTCTTAGGCTTTACTCAAAACATGGTCTAAAATCATTGAGAACTAATACTAGGGACCCAACACTTTAAGTGCAATACCAAGGACAAAAACCATAGGTTCCAATATGTCGAACTAAATACCATGGACCAACCATAAGTTTTCCCACATGTACGTGCTTTTCTTTGCATGAAAGTGCGTGCGTACGTATACACGCCTTCTGATCGGTACACCTGTGTATACATGACTTTGTTTCGAGGAACCTGCATACTCTTTTTCTTTCATTCTGAGAGCCTGAACTGTGATCTGCCATCTGAGTGAGTTGCCATCAAGGACAACACTTATGTCATAGAGCCAAACCTATTC
The DNA here is from genome assembly GCA_031772625.1 of Pinus tabuliformis. Lineage (NCBI taxonomy): Eukaryota > Viridiplantae > Streptophyta > Pinopsida > Pinales > Pinaceae > Pinus > Pinus tabuliformis. The sequence goes on along the minus strand of CM062817.1, from coordinate 1,442,239,042 downwards.
CAAACCTGTGTCATAATGCCAACAATTCTAGGATACATGCCAAAGGTCAGCATGCTTATGAATTCTTGGTATAACTTTCACTTTATTCACTTGGATGATGTCGAATGGATTCTCAACTCTTCATGGGTGTGGGATAGGAGTTTTTTAAAGTTGCATAAATGGTACATTAGCTTTAACCCCCTCCTTGATACTCTGAGAAATGACATGGTTTGGGTTAAACTGTCAGGTTTTCTACTCGAATTTTGGATGCACCATGCTCTAACAGAGATAGGGAATTTCACCCACAGATTTATATATGGACCTGGATGTATGGGGGCTTAGGAAAAGCGTGTGGCTTGGGTTCTGGTTGAATTATAGTACTCCAATGGACTCCTTGAAAATATAGATTTTGCATGGGGATCGATTCAGCTTCAACAACGTTTGGATTATTAGGGCATTCCTTTCATATGCCTACATTGTCATCACACGAGGCACCTACTGAACCAACGTCCTTGAAGACTCATGGACTATGTTATAATTTCTCGCAATGGGGGGGCACGAACGAACGACTCAGAAAACATCTTATCAACATATTTGGCCTTTGCCCAAAGGTATTGAGTTTTTCCATAATGATCCCACTCTTCATTATGTTTCTTCCTATTCCCCTAAGAATTTTTCTCCCTCCATATCCCCTTTTCTTTCACTAGATGATCCTATGGGGAATGATCCCTCTCCTATCCTTGTGGTGTCCTGCCTATCTCCCTGCCCTAAGGATTCGAGGAATGTCCCTACCTCCTTGCAGGCTCCTCCCTCTCACTCTGATCGACCCCTGATGGTAGACCCCTTGCAACAGACTTTCTATTATATTTCCCCTCTGGCTTCAAATTGTCTTGTTCCCTCTTCGTTGATGCCCCCTTTAGAACTGACCTCTTCCCCCTCCCATCTAAACCCTGTTACTCCAAATACTAATTCTCCCCCCCACAATTCTGTGGGTAGCGACATTAATTTCCTCATGTTAAACCCCACGATGGATTTGGAGGCCCTTACCATCCATAAGGCTCGTGATTTACCCATTTCCACTGTCATCATCCTTGGATCTACGTTGAACATCATTTTTCATAAGAAGGGGGGAAAAGGCAGTAGAGACTTTCAATGAAGATTGATGGCACACTCTTTACATTTTGGCAACTCTGTGAGATTGAGAGATGCCCCTATATTTTCTTATCATGAATCTCGAGCCCTTAGAGCACTTACGCCTATAAATGGGCCATCATGATGAACATGCTACCTCTTAACCTTAGTCGCTTGGGATACCACGTGAAGCAATTAAGTCATCATCACCTGATCTTGAGCATCCATCCTATCATCATTCTTGTTCAGAGACCCTTGCGGATTATTCTCATGCTATCTCATACTTTCACTCTATTTTCCATATTTGGCACATAGTGGGAGGAGCTCTATTGGCATGTCTCATGGATTTGTTTCATTATGGGATCCCAAATGGAAAAAATTTTGTGCTTTCCGTCTCTTTGTTGGTATTCTTTTAACTAGTCACTTTCACTGAAATCCAAGTCGCATACATTTGCTCAACTTATATGCTCCTTGTAGAGATTGCAATGTTTTTTGGAATCATATGGAGTCATGCAACATCCTTAAGACTGGTGGCCTTATAATTGCGGGTGTCTATAATATTACATTATAGGCACAGAATGTTGGGGTACACACTGTCAACTGGATCCATTTGCTAACTGATTGTACACTCTTTTTGCAGATCATCACCTTGTAGATATTTGTCCTTTCCCTCTTTCTCCCACTTGGAATAATCGCGGGATTGATGATGAAAATATTAGGAAGTGCTTAGATCGATTCCTGGTATATGAGAATCTGGTGGAAGCTCTGGGAAATATGAAATCCTCAGTATACGAACATATCTCTCTTATAATCTTCCCATCATTCTACAATGGCGATGAGAAAACATTCGCTTGGGGCTTCCATTCAAATTTAATAGCGTATGGTTGGAAGATAAATATTTTAATGAATTGGTCACATCTACATGAGCCTCGGTGGAGTGGGAGTTGGGAACCTCTACCATGCACACGATCACTTAGAAGCTAAATTTATTGAAAATCAAGGTTACAATATGGGAGAGAAAGAAAAAGAAAAATATGATTATGGAATTGCAGCAGATAATCAAGAAAACATCCCATCTTGTCTTGTCCATGGAAAGGATGAATCCTACTCCACATGACCTGGAACGTTTGAAAGCCCTGGAGGGAAGAAAGAATCAAATACTTTAGATTCAGGAAGCCACTTAGAGGCTCAAAAGCAAGGTTATTTGGTTAAGGGAAGGATATCGTAACAATCATTTTTTTCATCATTATGCAAACTAGAGAAAGCACATTAATACGATTTGGCATATTGAAAAGTCAAATGGGGTGTTGTTGCAAACTACCCCAGAGATCTAAAAAGAGGTTGTATCATATTTTGGGGATTTTTATAAACCCAGGCCAGGTGTGGCTTATATGGACCAATTTTGGGCCTTGGATCTCTACCCTGTTATGTTTGATGAGGCAACAAATGAAGTATTATTTCACCCAATGCAATTGGAAGAAATACTACAGGTACTTAAATCTTTTGCTAAAGACAAATGTCCGGGCCTTGATGGCTGGACTGAGTTTTTTATACATTTGTTTGAATGTATGGGATAAAGTCTATTGGAGATTATTGGAGTCTAGAACACATGGACATATTCTCGGAGCTATAAATTGAACTTTCTTAGCTCTAATTCTGATATCTTCCGCTTCACACACATTCCAGGACTCTAGACCGATCTCTCTCTGCAACATCACATACAAGATGATATCTAAGGTGATCGCAAGAAGAATTACACAATTCCAATCTGTACGCATCTCACAGTAACAGTTTAGGTTTTTGGACAATCATCTGATACACGATGCCATTGCTATAACAACGAAATTCATCCATACTATACATACCAAAAAAAGGATGTTATTGTTATAAAAGTGGATTTACAAAGGTCATATGACTGTGTGGACTAGTCCTACATCCGACTCATTCTAATCAAGATTGGTTTATATGTACATAATGTGGAATGGATTATGGCGTCTATTTCCTTTGTTTGTTATGTTGTCTTGATCAATGGATACCCATCAAACTTCTTCAGAGAGGGTAGAGGACTTCGGCATGGATGTTCTCTTTACCCTTTAAACATAGTTACCGATCAAATGAGAAAGTGAACTGGTACCCTTTTTATGAGGTAGCAAAAAATCACCCGATTTTGAAAAGTGGTGATGCCAAAATACACTTTTTTTAAAGCATATTTTTGGCACTTTAAATTTTCTTATATATCAAGTATGAACATTTTTTTTTGATGTTAGTGATTTTCATGCTGATTTTGAAAAGTGTTGATGCAACATCAACACATTTTTCAGAGAGCTTATTTTTGACACTTTAAATTTTTTTATGTAAAGTGTGAATAATTTTTTTTTTGTTAGTGATTTTCATCTTGATTTTCAAAAGTGTTGATGAGCCTCAACCCTTTTTGTTTAGAGGGCTTAGTTTTTACACTTCAAATTTTCTAATGAATTAAGTGTGGATGATATTTTTAAATGTTGGTGATTTTCATATTAGTAATAAAACATAAAAAAATAATAATAAAAACATGACAAAAAAACTCAAATACAAAAAATATATAAAAAAACAAAAAACCTATAAAAATGTAAAAAAAAACATAAAACATAAAGCAAAAAAATAAAAAAAAAAACATGTTAGTAATAAAACATAAAAATATATTAAAAAAAAACACAAAAAAAAAAAAACATAGAACATATATATATATATATATATATATGTATAGTAATAAAACATAAAAAAGCATGACAAAAAAAAAAATCAAATACAAAAAATATGTATAAATAAGGAAAAAAAAAAAAAAAAAAATCTATTAAAAAAAAAACCAAAATAAATTCGTAAAAAAAAAAAAAAAAAATTAATGAAAAAATAAATAAATAAATTTAAAAAAATGATTTTTTTTGAAAAAAATATATAACTTAAAGAAAAACAAAGTGATCTACACAAAAATAAATTCTAAAAACATTTTTTTAAGTTTAAAAACAAATAAAATAAATAAAAACCTCATTTAAAAAAAACTTAAAAATAATTACCAAAAAATATTAAGAAAAAAATTAATTAAAATAAAATTAATTAAAATAAAAAATAACCAAAATATTTAAATTAAATAAACAAAATTAAAAATAAAATAAAAATAAAAAGAAGAAGTCTTGGGTTTTTTTTAAACATAATAATGTTATAAAAATAAATAAATAACATTAAAAAATAACAAATTAATTAATTAAAGTTATAAAAATTAACATTAAAAAATAACAAATAAAATTAAAATAATTAAAAAAATAAAAAAACAATTAAAAAATAAAAATTAAAAATAATATATATATATATATGATGGTGGTGGTGGTTAACGTCCACTAAGACCAAATAGGTCTATCAGACCTATAATTTTCTTAGTTCTTAATTGTCTAGCTTCTCGTCTTTCTTGGCGAGATTGGTGTTGTAGGTTTCTTTTTTTTCTCTATTGTCTTCCAACTTCCTTTATCTTGCATCTCCTTCATCTGTTCTGGTTCTTGGGACATTGGTGTCTTAGCTTTGCGATATGTTGTGTTCGTCCTTTTGAAGATAGTCAGAGAAGAAGTTTGGTCTGGGAGATTTGCTTCGCTGTTAAATGAAGATTTATTTTTTGCGGTATTCGAATCCTCATAACTGTTGATGCTTGAGGGGTTGTTGAGTTCACTTTTTCGTTGTTGGGTGGGGCTTTCCCCCTGCTTGTCTTAAGAGTTGTTTCTTTCTTGCCCGATTTCTTGCGATTCAAAGTTTTCTGGAGAGTATTCTTACTTGATGACAGTGTAATGTTCTTTTGTGCTCCTTCCCACCATGTAGATCTGTGGTGATTCTTTCTGGCAGAATTTTTCTGAGAGGCTTTTGGGCAATTTTTGGCTAGATGGCCTATCTCAAAGCAGGATCGACATCTGAAGATGACACTTTCATAATCGAGTTTCTGGTTCCACACATAGTCTTTACTTGTTAGGTTTATTTTAGTTGGGAATCTGGCGTTGAAGTCCATTTCCACACAGATGTGTGCATAGGTGGTTCTGGCATATTCCTCTGTTTCTGGGCATGTTCAGTAAACTTTCCCAATTGCATTTCCAATAGCTTTTAGTGAGGATAAATTCTAGAGATGCAAGGGTAGGTTTGACAATCTCACCCAAACTGATGCTGAGGTTATGACTGTTGTTGAGGGATCGAATGATGGGTTCCATGGCTTCATGAATAGGCCTGATTTTTCCCAAAACCAAGGACCAGAATCTAGAATGCATTGTCTGCTTTAAGGGTTTTCAAAATCTACTATAAAGAAACCCCTAGCACAGGGGTAGATATTAATTTCATCAGAAATGGCAGGCTTCCATACCTCTGAGATCCAACTGTGGAGAGTTGTTAGCCATAACCAAAAACCATTGAACCGACAGATTATGGCATTTTCAGAAAACTTCAAAGCCTCATCGAGTGAGGCCTGGACCACCTAGACAATGGGAGCTGGGGCTTCGCTGATGATATGGGCAAGAGCTTGACCCCCAGAGGCGGACGGAACTGAGCCAACAGCTATCTTCGTGAAGCTGGGAGCCATCTGGATCAAGGTCGATCGATGATTCCCAAGCTTATGTATGCCCTTGTGGAAGAATGCGATTTAAAGAAAAAGAGATTTGATTTGCAAAAATTTCTCGCACCCAAGCGCCGGAAGTTCGATTTCTTTCACGGCAAGCAAATGGCAGAGCAGGATCCACCTCCTGCAAATAGTGGGTTGTTGTGGCGGCAGTTTCAAAAAATAAAATAGAAACCTTACAGATATGAAAACCTGTATACGGTCAACCCAAAGCGGGAGGGTTCGAGTTGCATGCCCTACTCTCGCATCGATCTTTAGATAAAACACGTATTTAGAACCCTAGCAGGCACCCAATCTGGAAGACGTGAGGGCTCCAGGTTCGATCTTATATAATATATATATATATATATATATATATATATATATATATATTAATTTTTTAATTATATTTAAAATTTAAATTATAAAAAAATTTAAAATAAAAATTATTTAAATTTAGAACTTAAAATTAAAAATATTTAACTTTAAAAAAAAATTAAAATTAAAATACAAAAAAAAACTAAAAAAAAATCAGAACAAACCAAAAAAAACTTAAATAAAAATAAAAAATTTAAAATTTAAAATTAAAATTTAAAAAATTAAAATTAAAAAATTAAAAAATTAAAAATAAACAATTAAAAATAAAAATAAATTAAAATTAAAATAAAAAATAAAACAATTAAAAAAATAAAAAACAATTACATAATTTCATAAATCCACAATCCTGCCCCCCTCTCCTCTCTCCTCCCCCAACTAGCCCTCATCCCACCCTCGGCCCTCCACCTCCCTCTCCTTCCCTCGACCCTCCACCACCCTGGCCTCCCCCACCTCCCCTCTACCCTCCTCCACTCGACCGCACCCCCAACCCCTCTCGCACCACCCTCTGCTCCCCCTCAGCCCCTCCCCTCCCCTCCCAGGCCCCCAACTAGCGGCCAAGAGGAGTATATATTTGTAGGGTATGTGTCGATGCTTGTCTAGCAACCCGATCCCATTATGTGCAGTTTGTTTAAATTTTTCGTTATAATGAATCAAGTCTGCCCCACAATATGTTAATTTCATGGTTGGTCTTTAAGTTTTCATTACAATGGGTTGAGTTCACCTATGTTGCATGTCAATTTGATAGTTGATTTTTAAATTTTTTTCGCAATGTATCAAGTTGTCTTAAGCTAAGATTTCAAAATCGTTATACATATAGCATTTAAAACAAATTACTCTTGGTATAATAACTCTTTCATTCAGGTGTTCATTTTTAAAGTTTTTTTAGTCATTATTTTTTTCCATAATGTCATGCTTAAAATATTTTGAAAATTTAAGATTGTTTTGTAGTCATAATCTTTGGTCTTCATTTCATGGTTGAAAATTTGTCAAGATTTTTAATGTTTTTCTAAGTCGTGATATTTTATCTTTAATGTTATGGCTAAAAACAATTATAAATATTTTTTCTTAGCACCATGCTTGAAAATTGTTGGAATTTTTCGATTTCAAGGTGTTTTTTGCACCAAAAAAAATGGCTTTTATTGTTTTTTACTGTTATTTTTAAAAAATATTGAAAATTTATTCTAAAAAAAAAAAAAAAAACAAAACAAAACAAAACAAAACAAACAAAACAAACATTTATTCTGGCATCAACACTTTTCGATTTGAAGGTGTCTTTTCATGTTTTTTTTGGGATTTTGGGCTCGAGTACCAGTTTTGAGGTAATAGTTTCTGTTTGATCGGTAACTATGTTTTTGTTAAATAATGAATCCATACAGGTGAGGATAGTTTTTAGATAGGAGGAATGACCTGTTATAGAGTTTTAGTGAACCCAAAGTTTCGGACTACCAAGTAAGTCCATCATCAGGGGATGCGTCAATAGATATTCTTCAAATCTTAATGATGTATCCAGGAGCTAGATTTAGGTTATATATATAGGAAATTGAAGAAAAGATGTAAGGAAATAGGTCGGCTAGATTTTCATTTAATTAATTAATTAATTATTATTATTCTTTATTTAATTTATTTAATTTATTTATTATGATTTTTTTTTAATTAATTTATTTATTTAATTAACCCATTAATAGGTTTGTAACTTAATTGATTTTATTATTTACTTACTATGTTTATTAATTTTATTTAAATATATGGTTTAATTGATTTATTAATTAATTTATTAATTTGATTGATTAATTAATTAATTTAATTAATTAATTAAGGGTTGATTAATTAATTAAAGGGTTGATTAATTAATTAATTTTATTAATTAATCAACCCTTTTAATTAATTAATCAATCAAATTAATAAATTAATTAATCAATCAAATTAATTAATTAATTAATTAATCAATTAAACCATATATTTAAATGAAATTAATAAACATAGTAAGTAAATAATAAAATTAATTAAGTTATAAACCTATTAATTAGTTAATTAAAAAAACAAAAAAGATAAAATTAAAAAAAAATCATAATAAATAAATTAAATAAAGAATAATAATTAATTAATTAAATGAAAATCTAGCCAGCCTATTTTCTTACATCTTTTCTTCAATTTCCTATATATATATAACCTAAATCTAGCTCCTGGATACATCATTAAGATTTGAAGAATATCTATTGACGCATCCCCTGATGATGGAATCACTTGGTAGTCCGAAACATTGGGTTCACTAAAACTCTATAACAAGTCATTCCTCCTATCTAAAAACTATGTTTTTACTCTTCATTATTGTTATGGATGGTCTTAGCTTGAAGATTAGGGAGGCACAGTCTCAAGATATTTTCTGAGGTCTCTAATTATCTCCTCATTCGATTATCACTCATTTATTCTTTGTTGATGATATCCTTACCTTTGGAATGGTTTTTAGAGATCAATGGTCTGCTCTTCACTATATTTTTTACGTTATGGTGCAGCCTCTGGACTGATTTCGAATGGAAACAAATCTATTCTTGTCTTTGCTAATGGTGACATGTGTGATATAGAGATCATTACAAGTATATTTGGAGTGATTGCTGCTCCCCTTATTGAAGGTTTACCCTACTTGGGATTTAGACTAAAGCCTAATAACTACAAGAATTCATATTGGTACTCGATACTAGACAAATATAAAAAAGAGACTGAATTCATGGTCACACAGGTGGCTTTCAGTGAGGGGGCGATACATATTAATGAGGGGGCTTTATATATATCTATATATCAGGAGGAGTTCAATACAAGGAACTACCATTTTTCTTATTTTGGATGTTTGGAATGCAACGAATCATTTCATTTTCTAAGGAATGTTGATCAATATAATAGAATCTGCCACAATATAATCTCTTGGATGAAATCTCTTACTAGGCATATTGATTCCATCAAGGATGTATCCTATCATCATTGCATACCTTCAATTCTATTCCACGTAGGTTTCTTCAATGGAGCAACTCAACATAGACAATGTGGATGCAACACCTGGCTCAAAATAAATGACATGACACACTTCAAACTCTCCTACAATGGTGGCTCGGGTACCAACACCAAGGCATAGACATTGGAATTATGGGGATTGTTATGGTTTGCCAATAGACAATAGGTAAATAATCTTCACATCTATGGTGACTTGAGAACCCTCATTGAGGGTATAACAGGACATACTGCATATGATCCCGCTCTCTCATCTGGTTGGATTGATCACATTAAGAAGCTCATGGGTACTTTCTCAGGAATCATTACTTGGCATATTTATCGGGAATTCAACATGGTGGCGGACACACTATCTAAAGAGGGTCTTAATGGTGAATTTGGGATAATGAGGTACCGGTTCATAGAGGATAATATCTCCCAAGAGGAGGGTCTAATCCACCTTCCATAGTTTATGAATGTTTCTATGTCTTTCTTTGTCCAATATATATTATGGTTTTTTAGATGACCGATATTATGTTTTTTGCTCCATTCTAGACATATGACTTTTTATCGCCAATCTAGACAGATGTTTTGAATACTTTTCTCATGAACATATATATGTATATGATCTACTCTTATCTACTGACTATATGTACTCGATCCATTTCTCTAATATAAATCTACTGTTTTTTTTCTTCTGAAAAAATTAATCATAATAATGACAGAAAAATTTTGAGTGAACAAATCGCATTACACTATAAAAAACAATTTCCTGTCAAATCCCTTCCCTAGTTCGGGACACTTAAAACAAAAAAACATACTTTGAAATGGCACTAGGATCCAACACATATCCCAATTACATGCCAAAATTATTGAAATTATTAACTTTCATAAATACATTCCACCTTCTCTGTTGTTCATTGAGCTAGATGATCAACTAAGAAATGTCTGTCACCTTGTGGATAGTTATCAATTAATTTTCATAAATACGTTCCACCTACTCTGTTGTTCATTCAGCGAGATGATCAACTAAGAAATGGTCGTCACCCTCTGGGCAATTAACAAACTTATTTTTAGTTCTGGTCACATCCTTCAAAGGAAAATAGGCCATTTATCATTTTTTTTTAAGGCACTTTGTTTTTCTATCTTAATAGAGTTTTAGGAAAGTCATATATGTTTTTGGAATTTTTCTAAGAATATTTTCAAATTAATTTTGTTTAAAATTTAGAAGAAATTTGTTAGAATCGCAAGTTAAAATTTAAATTGTGTAATATGTATAATCTAAGTAATTTTGAGAATTTTCAACGTCATAAATTCATTTATGAAAGAAAAACATTTTATACAACTAAATATTACAATTTTACACCATTGTAATATCAGATTTTGGTAAAAAAAAGTCAAAACCTCAAATAGTTAAATTGTGTAACATATGTGTGAGTATAAATATTGACACACCCACTTGGGATAGCATATTTGTGACTAATTTAGTATATATTGATACACACATTGGGGCAAAATATCAATGATTATCTGTGGCTGGATTCTAGTTATGTTACATTTTTTTTTAATATAATATTTTTTTTCTTATTAATATCTCTAAAAATTTTGTAGGGATTTGTTTATGATAGGTTTGAATTGCAAAATCCGTATATTCCAAATATTTTAAGGGTTTTTCATAACATTAAATCCATTTATATATTTAAAAACATGTTTTAAATAACAACAAACCACAATTTTGCCTACTACACACTCACCTATAAATAATTGAGTCAATGCCTACTACACACTCACTTGAATACAACATATATATTTGTGAGTAATCTAGTTAATATGTATTCATATTAAACACCATGAAATAAGTTAGTTATTAACTTCCTTTAATTTCACTTTGTTTATTAAATCAAAGAAATAATATAGTATTCAATATAGTATTCAATAGAAAAAAAAAAAAAGATAATAAGGCATTAAATAGTTTAATGTATAATATTTAATGTATAGTGTTTAATTGTGTTTATAGACCACCTAAATTTAATAAGGTTAACTATATCATAGTAAAAATTTACCAGATGAAAAATTTAGAGTGAAATTTTATATTAATCCATGAATATCATTAAAAAAAATAAGGTTATACTTTATTTGTAAGTAATTGACTCAATGCCTACACACTTTTACTTTATTACAAGATGAAATTAATATATATATATTTTTTTTGTGTGTAAGCTTGGTAGATCTTTTTCTATTACTATTTTCTAAACATAAGTATAACTTTAATAAAAATTACAGGTGGCCTCAACCTGCCTGCAGGAAACCGGGTCTGTTGGCCACCTGTGTGCATTAAAATATTCATCTTTCTTTTTGTGTGTAAGCTTGGTAGATCTTTTTCTATTACTATTTTCTACACATAAGTATAACATTAATAAAAATTACAGGTGGCCTCAACCTACTCGCAGGAAACCGGGTCTGTTGGCCACTTGTGTGCATTAAATGCTGTCCAAAATTTGAAACGAGTTTTCATGACCATGCTACATTGGTAGTTTTATCTACTATAAAATTCAACTTAAAACAGTAAATGCTAGCCGCCATATAAACACAATTCTATTTGAAGACCTTCTTCATTCATCTGATGAGTCCACCCGCACTGGGGCTTTCGCGCTAGATCCCGGAATTTCGCTTCACTTCATGTCCTGTATGCTCTATTCAATCTTGTTCACCGTGAGATTGTTTCAGTACAATTGCATCTGGACAACAACAATCTCCCTGTGCAAATCCTTCATACTAGGCTGAGTTGGTATGGCCTCCTCCGGTTCCTCTTGTTCCTTATAGAATGTCATTGCTCTAGCCAGGATATTCTTCATTATCCAATACTATTGAATTGTTTGTCGGAACAACATTTGACGGCCTTTGGTGTTCTCAGGGCCTTTAACTATGGTTTCCCATTCTTCTGCCTCTATTTCTTGATTTACTATACTGTCGTTGAGCTCCCTCTCCCACTCGGATATTTGTGCTTTCACCTCTGGCGGTGTGCCAACCACATATGTATTTATCAGGTTTTGCATATTCTCTTTCCCGATCTTCCTTCCTCTTTTACTTCATCCTCTGCTGGAGGTTGCTTCCAATCCTTTCGACTTTGTTCCTACCTTGCTTATTCCTCTATTACCTCTCTTTCCCTCTTCTTTTCCTTCCTTTGCCATCTTGTTCCCCTTCCAGTTTAATTTCTTTTTCTCTGGCGGCTCACTTGTTTGGGGCTTCCCTCCTGTTCCTAGCCTAGAGCACTGAAAGAGTTCTGATGCCCTGGAATTCGCTACACTCTGGTAGCGATATTACCTAAAGCATAAACCAGTGAAAATTCCTTATTAGTCAAAATTATTTTGAGCATAATAAACATAGTCTTCTTCGACCCGAGCTTTTCCAACCACTCCCAACATGGAGAATTGTAATGGCCCACTTTAATACCCGAATTCCCCCCTTCCTCCTCAAGGAAAAGGAGGTTTATGTCCTCCTCTTCGTTGCATTGGTTCTCTGTTGAATTTTGGCGAACCCCATTTCCCAATTCCCATAGGGTCTCTCTGTTTCCCCTTCGTACTGAAGTTTCTTCCCTCCCTTGCTTATCCCCACCCCAATGGGTGGGATGAGGCTTTTCAGAATGAAACCTTGTGCAGACATCCCTATTCTGGGTTCCATTAGAGGGGTGGGACCGAGATTTTCTCCTTATTATTCCCCTAACATAGTTGCTACCCCTATTTCTGTCTTTGAACCCACGGCCTTCAGCCAGGTCTAGGCTCGGTTCGATTTGGCCGGAACACAGCCTTGTTGTCGGTTCCAAGAAGGCAATTGATCCCCCACCTATGACTATAACTCCTCTCTCAGGCCACAAAATCCACCAAACCAAAGTTATAGAGTTCATTCTTCCTCCATAGTGATAATCCCCAGGGACGTCCTAGCAGGCCTTAGTCCTGCAGGTCCTTTTGACCTAGAGACCCATTACAGAGTTCCCAAAGCCCTTGCCCTGATAACATTCCAGGCATAATCTTTCTAGGTTAACGGGCTAGGTCCTGAAAGGAATAGGTCTCTTCACTTACTGCATCTTGATTTACCCTATCCATTAACTAGTAATCCTCTGTAAAAGTCATTTTTGCCAGGCAGTCTAGAATGGGGGCCGAGATAACATATCAAGGCTTGCCAACGAAACCCAACTGCAACTCGACGTCCTCCAACACTCTTCCACCACCTTCCGCAGCACGTTCCGCCTTTGCCCTTTGCATGCAAATTCCTATTCTGCTAACTGTCTTACCTCTTTGTTTCTCTTTCCAGCTGCCTCATCTACTGTTCGGAGGACACTCCACGTGCCTTTGTCCTCCTTCCGCCACCCTTCCCCTTTTTCATTTTTCTCAGGATGGGGTTTCCCTGATGCTGCCATAATTGTCTTTCATAACTTCACACTTACCCCTGACTACTCTTGTCGTGGGCTTACTCCTTCCGTCTTGCCACTTGCCATCTGCTCTTGCGTGCCCGCTCCTACACTTTACACCGGGTTGCTGTCTCTCACCTCCACCCTCATCCACATCTTCCTTTGCCCTATACTGCCTGCTGCCCCACTGCCCTGTATTGACTGCTGCCCCACCTGCACTCATGGCCTAACATCATCCCCTTCCACCAACTGGGTGTCTGCTCTCACCTCGCCCCCCCATGCCCTATGGCCCACCTCCCCTACCTTCACTGCTTTGTGCTTACCACACCCTGATCGGGGGAATATATATTCATCTTAAATACTGTAGTAAATTATTTATTAATTTATTTTCTTTTCATTTTTTTATTAAATAAAAATAATGTAATATTTTTTGGATAATTTTTACACATTTATGTAATATGAATTTGGGGCATAATGTTTACTATATGATTGTATGCATTGATGTACGACCTAATTTAGATTTGATAAAGTTAATTGTTGAGTCTAGAAGCTCATTCTACAACCCAGTATAAGGGGATGTGTAAATCCTTCCATTCATCCCTTCTTTAAGCCCAGAGGCTCATTCTACAACCCAATATGACAAGAATGTGTCATAAAAAAATTTAATAATGAAAAAGTATGGATTAAAATTCTATATTAATCATTAGATATTGTATAACATAGTAGGCATGGGATGAGGCTGATGATAATGTCCAAATCCATATAACTTTTGGGGATCACATTTACAGGGGGATCGCACAAGAGATATGACCGTAATTTGTAAAGTGTTCCGAAATTTATGCAATGTCTTAATGGATGGATTGATAATGGGATATCAATTGAGATGAATAGCGGGGGGTCGATCCGTGGAATACCCTCACACACAAATAAACTTTTGAATAGCGGGGGGTCAATCCGTGGAATGCCGTATCGATGTGATGTGAAAGAAACTTTTGGGAAACCCGAGGAAGAAAAAGTTATGTGGTCGTCCATCGTGGTGGACGTGACATGAGATTCGGTGATCTTGCATTATCCCAAAATGCCGTATCGATGTGATGTGAAAGAAACCTTTCGGAAACCCGACTTCTCTGACTTCCTCGTCAAAAGTTTTCATTCATTTCAATGAAAAATTGAAATGACACATTAATCATTTCAAAATAATCAAAATTAAAAAAATATATAATATATCAAAATAAAATAAAATAAAACGTTAAATATATTATAGATATATCACAATGAGTAGAGGAAATATACATACGCGTTAAAAGGTTAAAGTTTTGCACTCACGGAAAAGGCTCAAATTTTCCACTTATCATGTCAAATCAAAGTACCCGTAACAAATTTTGTATTGTTAAGTTGAACAGTTTAGAATGGAGGCCATGAAGGGGGAAAGTGGGGGTAAACGGGTTGTGTGATTTTGCTTGAAAAGTTCGAAAATTTGCAGATAGAAACAATATAGAGTGGATCGAGGCACCAGGGGTTTTTTTATTATGAGTAATTAGTTAAATTTCTCTGTTGTATTTCGGTATGGATACCAAATTGCATTTGACGATAACACTTTGTGCCTCTTGATTCTCGTGGTCATCAACAAAACCACATTATTTTTCTGAAATTTCTTCTGACTCGAACAGACTACTCATGCTAATGCCTCCAAATGCCCACATGAGAAAATCATCATCATCAGAATAAAAAAAAATCTAAAAATATAGAAATGTTGTTAAAGTCCACCTTATCTCGCTTTATCTTGCTTCGAGATTTCTTTTTGACTCCACACAATGCTCTAACGAGCTCCAACAACCCCATTACCACGTAGGCGAGAAAATTCTCCCTTTGGCAGCGCTTCAACTGTAGAACCTTGTAGATTGTGGCTTTTATGCCACGCAGGTCTCAGTGCCCTCGGCACTGGCGACGAGCAACAAAACGACCTCTTACAAGCTAGAAACGCTATCAATATCTAATTCTGATGTATGTAATTAACAATTTCTGTTAACACATATTTCTGGAGATCCCACAACTTGCAACTTAAGTTTCTAAAACAATTAAATTTCCAGGACAAATCTTCTAGATGACGCTCTAGAACATGAAGCTCTGGAACACGCCTGAACAACACGTTGCCTCCACGCAACTTTCTTGCTCCATCGACTTCACTGGGAATCTTCTTTACTGGAGATGTTACAGCTGCAACAACATGAGAATATGCCAAACTCATGAATAATTAGATGGATTCCACATTGAATTCACGCTAAAATGCCACAAGCGCTTCTTTCTCGAAATGCAAATGTTTAGTACCTGGCCGTTTCACGTGGAGAAAGAATGTGCCAACTCCTTCTGCAAAAAATTAAACTCCATGACCTCCACGCCTCAATCACGATCTCCTTCCTTGTTCGTAGACCACAGCAACCTCGGCCTCAAGAGCAAATCCACGACGATATGGCAGCATGACTCCTCTTTCGCTGCGCAGGTCTCCTCCATGGATAAAAAGCTTACTCCCTAGATCGAAATCCACCACACTGCCTCTGCTCGATGCACACCTCCAGGCATCCAACACGGCCTTCAAACGACAATGAGGAGGAACACTGCAGCAATTTCATGCAGCATGCCCTCACAGGGTCGGCGCGATTTTACTCCAAGCCTTCGCGCTGATCCGGTGCGTTTTTTTCCCCAGCCCTCGCGACGATCCAGAAATAAAAAATCTGGAAGTATTAACAGTGAATCGGCGCAATTTTCTCCTCAAAATTTGCATTCATTCCGCCTCAGTCGCGTCGGCCTCTCTCCACTCAGATACAGGCTCCTCGACCTTACAGCTCTGATACCATGATAAAATATGAATGTATTAACTATAAACTAAATGGATCTCCAGGTGAAATACTTGTAGAGTGTACAAATGCTCATACAAGCCCACTTTTATTGAGTCAGATGAGCCTCAAATATATAGGCTTTCACACTAATGGGATGGTTTCAACCACTCCCTAGATATTAGGATATGAGATCTAAGATTAGAGTTTCAAACCTATTATCATCATAACAATAATCTAAGTTTAGCTTTCTCCATTACTTCCAACACCGAGAAGTCTGTTGCCTAACTAACCCTAACCAGGCCAACGAACTCTTGGCGTTCTATCTCCTGGGGCTAGGGTTTTGGTTATTTAGGGTTTTCCCTTATTTTTCAATAATAAATAGGCCCTTGAGCCTCATTGTAACACAGTTCAGAGCATGAAGTCGCCATATCTCTTCTCAGAGATAAGATACCATTTCCTGAGCTAGTTTATTTCCATTCTGTTTGTAAGCATATTTCAATATTTTGATATTAATGAAATGAAGTGTTATTTTTACTGCATCTTTGTATTTATGGTTATATCTGTGATTTGTTGCGTTCATGTTTAAGTTCGGATTAGATTCAAACCCATGTAGGTTATTTTTTGATCAATTTGGCAATGATATCAAACGTTTAATAGACAACAACATAATTGTCCAACCGAGCTTTACATTGAATCATCCTCTGGTTTGCCAATTCACCAAAATCGACATAGATATCTCCCACATCGTAGCCATGACAACCATTCTGAGACAATGGAGGGATGGAAAGAGGCACAAGAAATTTGATAACTTCTCAGGATCTTGGGCATTCTTGCTGCAAGTTGGATTGTGATAATCTCTATTGTCCAAGGCACAACACAATAGTCCGGATCAATGCATTGGCAATTTTTGTGTTGACTATTGTAGATGTTAGTGGAAGGCACTAAAGGTGAATTGAATTCACACAATGTAAACTGGAGAGATCAATAAGTCATTTATTTATTGATTATTCATTAATCCTTTAAACATTATCATAGAAATAATTTATTAAATCAATATCTCTAAATTATTTGACCATTTCGCCTAGAATTAATTTAATAAGCTTATTTGTTTAATAATTATTTCTTATTATTTTACCCTTTTTTATTAATTAACTCAAACAATCATTATTTTTCAAGGTGGAAGTTATTGACCATTTCTTAGACATTTTCCTCTCACAAATATTAATAAAATATGAAAATTGGTCAAATCATAATTTGGTCCTCCAAATATCTTATTATCTTGCCTTATCAAATATAACCTAGCATTTTATTATAAATGCATTAGAAATAGAGAGATTTTTCTCTCCCCATTTCACCATGACCATTATGTGTTATCCATTAAAGCCTCACCATATTCCTTTTTCTTCTTGTCATTTTCTTAATCACTTTTGAGAAAGGGAGCCACTACAACTACAAGAAGGAATCATAGAAGAAAACTCCCTAAGAGGAGGTCATAGGTCATCATGAACCACTTTCAAAGGATATTTAATTAAAAAAAATTCTTTGGGCATGGAAGTCTTGTGATTATTATATGTTTCAAATATAATATTTACTACCTGATTTTCTATTTTTTTTTTTATCTTTTCATGTAAATCTCTTTTATAACATATTCATAATTACTTCTTCAAGGGTTTTAAACCCCCATAATTGTTGTTAGCCTATTAGCCACTATAGGAAAAAAAATTATTTGCTAACCCTTGTCCAAGAAAACCACTAACAACTTGGCCCAGTAGCCTAACATATCTATATATACAGAGGCATGTAGTCCTTAATGGGATTCTACCTCACAAGCCTAACAACCACATGTGCAAGTACATTACAATCCAGGGGGTCCAATTTTAGGGTATTACAAAAACTATATTGTGTCCATACAGAAAGAGTTGAAGAATACCTTTGAGATGATAGATGTGCGGCATCTTCACTACTACTTGGACATTGAAGTAACTCAATATCTAAAGTCTATATTCATCTCCCAAAAGAAGTACATTGGAAAATTGTTAAACAGGTTTGGCATGGCTAAATGCAATCTTCTATCTACTACAATGGAACAAAATTTAAAGTTCACATCAAAATAAGGAAATGAATTTAAGGATGCAACGAAGTATATATATATAACTTGTGGAAAGTCTTATTTACCTCACCACTCTAGACCAAATATTCCATTTGTTGTTGGGATTCTTTCCAAATTTATGCAAAAGCCTTATGAAGGACATTGGTTTGTTGTAAAAAGAGTTCTGAAGTATTTGTAAGGAACTCAAGACTTTGGACTCAAATATTCACAAGTGAATGACATTATCTTGATTGTATATTTTGATTTAGTATTTGACATAGATAGAGAATGGAGTATCGACTTTAGGATATCTCATGAGTTTTGGATTAACAATTGCCTCCTTGAGGTCACACAAAAAGTTATTTCTAGAAGATTCCACAAGAGAGGAAAAATATGTAGTGGTTGTAGAAGCAACAAAGGAGATTGTATGACTCGGGAAAATTCTTGAAGATTTGTAGGAGAAACAACTAAATTATATTCCTCTTCTAGTTGACAATACTTCTACAATCAATTTAGCCAACAGTCAAAATTTCATGATTGAACCAAAGACGTCAACACAAAGTATCATTTGATTCGATACTATGTAGGAGCAAATACAATTCATTTAAGACATTATTTCTCAAATGAACAAATTGTGAACATTTTCATCAAAACATTTGGAAGAGAAAAGTTTAAAAATGATGAAGGAACCTTGGAAAATGAAACAAAGGTCATTCAGTTGTATACATCGCATTCTACAACCTAGTATGGGAGAGATGTTGTCATGTAATGTTACATTTAAAAGTTATAAAGTGATACTTACATTCACAAATTAAAAATAGTAATAACCAATAAAATTTGATGTACGCCATAAATAAAATATTTTAATTTCCACATTAAATTTACATCAACTTCACATAAAGAGATAAAGTAATTGAACAAAAAAAAAAGAATGAAGGAGATATATACTTTCTTCAGTCTTTAATATGGAATCAATAGAAAATAATGTTATTGATATTACATGATGTTTAATTCATTTTATGTTTACAAGATATATTTTTAAAAATATATATTTTAATAATAAAAACATTTTTGTGTGAGTAAAAAACAAAATATTTCAAATGTCCTTATTAAAGAAAAATAAAGTAATTTAAGTTTTAAAATTTCTCATATTTACACTGCTTAGTAGGAAATGTGAAATTTATTTCATTTTTAAGATAGAATTGATATATAAAAATTTTAAAATTTTAATAATAATAAGAATAATAAATTAATAAATGTTTTCTAATTCAAAGTATGAGGGATATTTGTAATAAATATTCAAATTGTGTATGCATATAAATATAGAGATAGAGAATATGTTATTCAAAAGCTACATAGATCCATTTAATTTATGAGCAATGGAAACCTTTCCTCAACTTTTACAGTCAAAAATAATTTTACTTGATACTCTCAACCTTTAGTAAATAAAAAATTACACATATTCATAATGGCTGCACATCAATAAATATCCCCAAAAAAAAAAACACACGTCTAATAAAATCATGTCATTCAATATTGAAACTACTCACATAGAATATAACTTCAAAACATAATCATTTGGCATTACATATATAAATACTTGAAATGAAGCACACTCCATTGGTTACTCCCAATTTCCTCCCACTATACCTAAAATGGCATTCAGAAAAAACACTAGTGTTGCACTCTTACCCTATTACATATTACAATTATGGATACTTTATGTAGAGCACACTCCATTGGCTACCGTCCACTTTCTTCCAAATGCACCTAAAATGGCACTGAGGAAAAACGCACAAGAGTACACGGAAACACCACTCTTAGTCCCCCCCGTTTAGATTTTTCCGAATAGATTCCTCCAAGTGCACCTAAAATGGTACTCAGTAAAAATGCCAAAGAGTACACAAAAACACCACTCCTAGCCCATTTGGAATCATTTTTCGGAAACTCTCCCAAAAAATAGCAGCCAAATCCCCACTTCACCCAAACTAAGCCTTGCAGGACAATATACAGCCATCGCCCAAAAGCCGCTATACGCAAAATCCCAAATATAGTAACACTTGCAGCGATGACAATAATTTCCAATAAGATCACTGCGCAGAAGCCCTTCAGCTCTTTCCATGGAAAATTATTCAACTACAAGAATAAGAAATCTATCCCCAAGCCTATACACATGGTGGCTATTATTATAAAGAAATTAACTTTCTCAGAAGGCGAGGAATAATTATTGGACCATGTTCCAATCCCTTTGCCGGACCATATACTGAAACACCACCACAAGGTACAGAGGAGATTGAACCCACCTGACAGAAAAGCCAAAGCTCTGAGACTCGTGATCGGATGCCTGAAGGTGAGCACCTGGCAGATGTCACTACTACTGGTGGTACTGAAATGGACACGAGCTTCAGTGAGAAAAACATTGGCACAGAACCCAATACCTCTGGCGTCCACCATGTAATCTCTGGCTGCCCTTCTTGCTGTTAGAGCACTGGAAAATCCATCCACTTTGAAAAGCCCAGTCAGTGCTGCGTTTATCACCATCTCAAACAATCTGGGCAGAATTAAAGCTGTTGTACTGTATTCAATTCTTTCAACAGAAGTACTTGCTCTGCTGCCAGCCAAGGAGGCCTCAAGAGTTTCCACTGCAATGTTTGCGGAACCCCTAGATTCTTCATCTCGAAACTTGAAAAACCTAATCAGTAGCCTCGTCCAGTCATCTTGCACCGGGATGCAAACACATGTAGGCCGTTCTTCGATCAATCTGTCCAGCGTTTCAGAGACGGCAGGGCTGGCCAATCGGGATTCGGGACCGTAGCCATGGCAACCAGTTTCGAGACACTGGAGGGATGGCAAGAGGCACAGGGAATCCGATAGCCTCTTCAGTATCCCAGGTATTTTTCCATCAAGCTGGATTGTGATAGTCTCTACTGTCCAAAACACAACACAATAGCATGGACGAACACATTGGCAGATTTCTGTGCTGACTACTGCAGATGTCAGTAGAAGACACTGAAGGAGAATTGAATTTACGTGATGTGAACTGGAGAGATATCTCATTAATTGCTTCATGGAAGAAGTGGGTACCTGTCTAGACAGCATTACAACTGAAGCAGCTCTCAGATCGTTATTTGAGGTCAACCCAAAACCATTTAGATTCTCCACTTTCTGAAGTCTGGCACCTCTTAGTGTAGACACAACATCTCTCGCAACCAACTCAATGTCAAGCCTTCCTCTCACAATTATAGAGACGACGATAGCTTGTGGCCAAATGACACGAGCACTGCATCCAAGAAACTCACTGATCCGCTCAGTGGTTCACTTAACTCAAACTGTGACAATGTAATGGGCAGCCATCCAAACCATGCCAGAAGATTTGCAAACAAAGCATGAATCCACCGAAGACCCATCTGAGATTTTGATAGTAAGTAATTGTTAATGTCCAATATGTGGTTTCTGGCTGGCGGACTATAATATGCTCACTATATGAACTATATGCTGACTAATTTTGGAAAAATTAAATAAAATAAAATAAGTACAATGCGGATTACTTTTACTTTTGGAGAAATTAAATAAAATAATTACTATACGGATTTTGATGGTAAGTAATTGTTAATGTCCAATATGTCGTATGCGGACTACTTTTGGAAAAATTAAATAAGATAAGTACTATGCGGATCACTCCCATATCTGAAATCCCTGAGAAATGGCTGCCATGGTTGTAATCAGGGGTGTTGCATCGGGAGGGGGAGAGATTGACGGAGGGTGATTTCAAGATAGAATTCCCTGTTGTAATTTGTTAAACACTTGATTACACTTGTCGAGAATTTATCATGTTGGAAAAGTGGAGGAGATAAAGCATGAATTCACATATAAAACAGGAGTTGTTGCTCTTCTATTGATCACACAAAACAAGATGCTTATAACGAACCCGGTGGAGGGTATTTATCATTTTCCAACTAGCGACTTGCCTAAAATATATTGACATGCAAACTATCACACAAACATGCCTGTTGGTCTATCTCTCAACTAGGCTTACAATGACTCAAGAATTTTACAATTTTGCATTTTCTTTTTCTCTGTTTCGAGATTCTATATCCTTGAAATTGCTTCATTCTCTGTTGAACTTTCTTGCTGTAGGCTTTATTCACTTGTTGTTGCTGCAATTTTTCTTTGTCTTGTTTTGAACTTGTTCTGAAAAATAATTGGATCATGTCTTCTACACCTTCCTCTTCAAATATTTGTTCAATTATGGACTGCTACCACAACATTGCATCTTTAAACTGTCTTATTTTATCTGCTTTTTGCGCTTCACATTCTTGACTTTCTTTCTGCCATATTTCTTGATAGCAAAATCTTATCTCTTCTTGACTCCATTGCTGAGAAATGGTTTCAATGCATTCATCTTCGTCTTCAAAAATATCCATATCATTATTTTCACTTTCATCATCAGGTGCTGTTTTTTTTTTTTGTAATCTGCATCAAATTTATTAACAACCTTGCTTTCAACTTCTTTTCCCATGCTATTCTGAACACCTCCATATTCAAAAGCAATGTTAAAAACATCTTTAAAATGACCTTCTTCAGTGAGAGCTTCCTGCTCTACATCTGCCTTCTTTTCAATTGCATGGGGGTTGTCTTCTACTGTTATATTATTAGTGGATATTCTCATGAAAAACTCTGCAATCACTTTATCATGTTCTTGATCATCAACTGCTGCTAGATAACACAAAACACACTGCTTCATGGGCAATTCCAACTACTTCATATCTTGCTGCTACAGTGGCAGCGTCCCCCTTTAATGCTTCATCAAACATTTTTCTTGCCATATTGCCACAATCAATTCTTGTTTCAAAAAAGAAACCACACATATCATCAACATAATGTTCATCCACACTATTGTGGGATATTCGAGCATGCATGTGCTCATTGTCAATTTTATTGATGATTTCAACTTCACCAAATCCATCGGTTGCGGCTGGATTCACCAATTCACATATAACTTAGCAGTGATCATCCACATGTGTCTTGTCACAGTGGGATTCACCATCATCTGTATCACCCATGTTACAATGGATTCCTTGTGCATTTATTTGCTCTTGCTATATTTCATACACAAAGGCTTCAACTTCTCTCTCTGCAATCTTTGTTGCATCTTTTTCATACATATACATGCTTTAATTTTATAGTCTTGACAACCATCATCCACTTTCCATATAATATGCTTTAACCTTTTTAAAAGAAATAACCATCTCCACTGGATTAACGCTGCTTTTGATCTAGTTGGCCAGCGTACTATCGCTGCCCACCATAAGAAGACCCGCTTTAGTGCTCTAACGCTTCCAATATAATTTTGGCTCGCATGCTCCAAACTGATAATGGCAGCAATGGGATATGGTTTGCTCGTGACCTACGTGGATTTGTATTTAAGCAAGTTTGATCGTGTGGCAAAAGTCTGATCGTGTGGTATAGTTTGGGTGAAATGGGGGATTAGCAGTTATTTTTGGGGGAGTATCGGGATGAGGGGGATATTCCCCGAAAGGGCGTACATGGAATTGTGGAGTGTGGAATTTCGGAAGATGTCAGTGCGGTGAGAATGCGCCATGGAATTATAATGTACTGTGAAGCATTCTTACTCAATGTACTGGGATTACTGGGGCAACTGGGATTACTCATGGAAAGGCTTCACCATGTAGCTCGTGTTTTTTATTTATCAGTTGGATTGTATTTTGGTATTCTGTGCGTTTGAATTTTAATGAAAAAAGACCATCATGTATTTTTAAATAAACATTAGTTGGATTATGTTTGTATATATGTTTGAATTTCGTCATGAATCGCATTAAGCAGTTGGATTATTAATAACAACGCGTATTTAGTTTTTCCCCATTTGATTTAGAATCAGTTCCCCCCCTTTATTTATTCTTGCGGTTTTCAAGACTATTCTTTAATATTGGTTTATATTCTCTTTGGAAATGGGTTGTAATGAAGAAGGCTTGTATTCTCTTGGAAATGGGTCGTAATTGGGTTGTTTTTTTAAGATGGAAAAAGTTGATTTATTAGTCCAAAATAATATTATAGGCAAATCTTCGAAAAAAGTTGATTTATTAGTCCAAAATAATATTATAGGCAAATCTCGTGGCTTAAAATCCAAGGCCCTTTTTGGATGTATCAAAGAGTGGGATACACACTTGTGAGACGTGCTCATCAGTTTCATTCTTTTCCTTTTAGTTTTTTTCATTAGATTTTCAAAGGGATACCATTTAATAATGGAGGATAAATCTTTTGTTACATTTGATCTAATTTTTTTGGCTTCAAAGGAGAGTTTTGTGTGGTGTAACAATAGAAATCAAGAGGATTCAGAGGTGTCAATGTATGGGGAAATAATCAAGGATTTATTGGTAGAGGATTTTAAATTATGGAGCTTGTCATGTATACAAAGGACTCGAGAAAGGAAGTTGTTTCAAAGTTAGAGACCTTGAAGTTAAAGCACGTGAAAAAGAAATTCTATTGTGCGTTAAGCTTAGGAATACAATGAAGTTAATTTTCAAGGAGGATATCTTCATGGAGTAGCTCTTACAAGTGTAGAGTGTAAGAGTGGAAGAGGAAACCACCCCCAGAGTCTCTCCTTGAAGAGGTTTCTAACATCTAAAAATATGAGGTATTAGGGGATAAGTCTAACACAAATGCATTGGATGATGGAAGGGGGGTTATTTAGGAACTCTTGAATGGTTATATGAGAAGAGATGTGTTTATAGGAACACCTTTTAAGGTCAATGTGCTTTGATGACCATGATTCCCTATAGGCCTCTACTGGAGCTCAAACACTAGAAACTTTGACGCAAATCCAAACCCAAGATAAAAATGCTAAAGTTTTAAGCAAGATCTTTTCACCTCCCTTGAAGTTTTGATAGTAGAAAGGACCTAAAGGAAATTCTAGTAAAGGTAATGATGGGATAGGCGAGGAAGAAGAAAAGAAGCAAAATGTTCATTTTCAAGACCATTTAGCTCCTCAATTTTCAATGAGGGTTCAAGAGAATAGGGTTAACCTTAATTCTTTATCCTCTACAAACTATGGTCATTCATGATACCAATTTAGGTCTAGGGTAGAGGAAAAGCAGGGGGTTATTGTAGGTGTTAAGGGATGGATATGTAGCGATAGTTAGGGGAGGATAATAGAATGACCTAACAAGGAAAACAAATTGTCTCATGCTCAACATAGAGATTTAAGGAAATTCAAGTAGGTAATCAAAAGATAACATTATAGGGATCTCAGAGCAAGGCAAGCCTCAGGTAAGGTTAAAATATGATAATCTTATCCTTAAATATTGAAGGGATGGAAATCCCTTAAAGAAGAATTCCATGGGTTGGGTAGTGGATCTTCAAAACATGATATACTTCTAATTCAAAAACTATGAGGAAGGGTAGGAAACTTATAATAGACTCACTTTCCTTTATCTTAAAATATTGGAATTTTTTAGCTGTTGATGTTGGAATTACGCAATCTCAGCTGCCAATGAGGTTCACTGCTAACTCGAACTCCACAATGCGCAGTCCAGTGAGGCTCACTGCTGACTGAAACTTCACAATGCACAAATTAGTTAGGTTGGGTTGCTGGTTGGAACTGTGCATTGCGCAGTTCTAGTGGGCAGGACTGGGCACTGCCTCCCAGGATTGTGTAGAGCACAACTCGAATCTAGTGTGGGAAACCTCTGCACAATTCCTGGAGGTAAGGCAGTGCCTTGACTACCAAGAATACGCAGAGCATGCTGAGAGAAACAAGATCTGGGCAAGACAACCTAGATCTGCCCAATGGCAACCTAAAAATGTGAAGGATTGAATGTGTGTGCAAAGCTGGTCCAGATCTGAGTGAATAGACATGCATGCAATTCAAGCAAGTGCATAATTTAGTCAAACGACAGACCATGAAGCTCATGAAGAGAGTCGCCGCAACAACGATTGTCAATGCAGAAACAATGTTATGCATGCAAAACTTGAACCAACACTTCTACAAGCTAAAACACATTGAAATTCCAGTGGTCATTCAATAAAAAAAGGAAACAACACTCATACAAGCTGAAAAAAAAAAGCGGCAAAAGGCATGAAAAGAAAAACTTACCTAGAAAAGCTGCATTGACTGTGTCGAAGGTTCCTAGCTATCTTGACAATACCAGAGCTCCAAAATCAAATGTAAAGAATGAGATCCGAGGCATCGTTTAATTAGATTTGGCGAAATTAGGGTTTATGACGCGCATACCACAAATCTAAGAAAAAGTGACACTTGGCAGGGAATTTCTAAAATTATCTTTGCATGTAACTCCACAGCAAAAAAAGATCCCTAAAATCTAGGGATGCTTTTCCACTTTTTTCTTTTTTCTTTTTCAGGAAAAGTTGCCCGACATGTAAGGAAGGATTGCACAATTCTAGAGGGAACCGAGAAACCTACCAGCACATGCAACAGAAAGCAAGTGAGGAAAAGCATCTGCATTGTTTCTAGGCTAAGTGGCCCTGGCTGGCTAGCCAACTCTACACAATTTTCTAGAGTAGCATTGTTGGCCAGTTCTGTGCATTTCTGGAGAGCAGTGTTGGTTGGCCTGCTCTACGCAATTTTCCAGAGTAAGGCTCACTGGCCTGCTTTGCGCACTTTTTGAATGCTAGGCAGATGCTGGGCTGCTCTGCGCAATTCTTGAGGGGAAGACAGATTTCCCTCTAAGGTTGCGTAGCTTTGACTAAAAACCCATTGAATGGATGTGAACCAAGTGCTAGGTTAGCTTGTGGTTGACCGACGGGACAAATGAGTGAACACAAGTTGTTAAGCGACCGATGAAATCAGAACACAAGTACCTGATCAGTGTTGGATAACTGCTATGATTTCGAGGAGGGAGGCTCCAAAATGATGCAAAGGCAAAATTTTGGAGGGTGGATGTAGTCGATACAACATTGGCAACACATTAATAGAAATCTAGCTCTTTGTATGGACCTTGTTCGTGAAAAGCAATTTGTTGTAGTGGCCGCAAATCCCTCCAAAATTTTGGCCTGCATCCAATTTTGGAGCTTTCCTTGGGTTTTTCCTTGATGTTTGCAAGCACTCAAGCTCATCCTGTGAGCTCATGTGGAGTCTTTGCACCCTCCTTGCTTGACCATTCATCGCACATCTTTTTTCATGTTGGTCACAATGTCATGCTTGCAGCCATGTTCTGGCTATGCACAAGGTTTGTCTTCGTATGTAAAAGTTGTATTCACTATGTAAACATCCTTCAAATTTGTATTCACTATGTAAACATCCTTCGCACACACACACGAAGTTGTATGAATTGTCGCGTAAGTGTCGTAGAAATTGTTCAACGATCTATCACAAGTGTCGCGCTTGTCGCTTGCACCGTCAGTGAGTCACACTGAGTGTATGTTGTCTTGATGGTTCAAGGCATATTTTCATCAAACCATGTTCAGTGTGTATTCGCAAGTTCATGCATGTACGAAGCCACTCGTTCACACACTTAGTCATTTTGCTGAAGCTATGTCGACCGGACCAACATCAACAGTCAGACCTCCCCTTAGCTACACTGCGCAGTTTCAACCCTCAGTGAACATGTACTGCTGCCCAGAATTGCGCAGAGCTTGAGGCTGCTTCCCAGGAAGTCTTCACTACGCAATCGTAAGTTGACTCGACTGACTGTCAACAGAACAACATAGAAGTTTCCCAGCAAGCCATCTGAATCTGCGCTGCCTGCAAGAAACATCAACCAAGACACTAGCTGGTCAATGAGAGAGTTTGATATGGCAGTGACCCTAGGTGTTGCTCCTCTAAAAAATTATGTAGAGGCTACAAAGCATGACTGCTTCCGCTGACCAAAGAAAATGTGCAAACCTGTCGGACAGACACCCATTGCCTGTCACTACACTTCCCTCAAAAATTGCGCATTTTTTCCAGCCTTTCACCCTGTCTGTAGGCCTACTGCTCCTGAAAACTGCGTAGTTTTCATGAGCAGTCTCCCAGCTATGCAGCAGCCTGCTCAACTCAAAAACTGCGCAGGGGTGTCCAGTAGTCCAACCTCCCAGCTCTGCTCAGTTTTTGCCAGCAGCCTCCTGTAGCCCGCTGCCAGCTTCCCAGAGAAATTGCGCAATTTTTTCCAGCAGCCTCCCTCAACCTGTTTCCAGCTCCCCAGAGAAGTTGTGCAGTTTTCACTGCCAGTCTCTCCCTGCTGCCTGCACTATGTCCCTAAACAAATTGCGCAGATATGCCCTCCATCTGAGCTAGAAACCACGAACAGTTACTGCTGATCTGGATTTCCCATCTCAACCCTCTCAGTGACCTCTACATTATTTTCATGGACAGTGATTGGAACCCACATCCCGACCTTAAATGTGCTCCATGTTGTTTTAGATCCTTATCCTCTCTCCCAGTCACTTGCATCCGAAAGTGAAAGACAATGCATCACGGTAGACTAGGAGATTTATGGATTTGATGTTGTCTCGTCATGAATGATTGCAGATACAGGTACATGGATGAGACATGGCATGACGACGAACAGGATGAACAAGGAGTGCATGCAAGGAGACTTGTTCGTGAACAAACGAACACATGGATCATGCCAAAGTACAAGCGAAGGAGAGACATGCACGTGAAACATCAAGCGAATGCCATGACCATTGAAGACTCTGTACACCTTGTCACGTGCAGGTAAAGCTATGATACACTAAGAGCACATCCATCACTCAGCAGCACGGCAGCTCGAAATGGACATCACCACTAGCATGAACATACCAGCTCTGTCGTGTTGAGTCATGTCATGACTCATCTCAGCCACATCACTACTATGGGCCATATTGTTGTAATCAATGTAATGTAACGTGGAAGTCCAAGAGACCCACATGTAAATATGAAGAGTCATGTAAAGTTGAAGAGTCATGTAAGTCAAACAGTCATGAGGGAAGTCGAACAGTCACAAGGGCCAGTTTTACCCTTGGCTATAAATACCCCTCATTTGTACATGCAAAGGAATTTTCACCTTGGCTCCTCCCACATAGCCTTGAGAGTCTATAATCTTTTCTTTGAGGAGCGAGCAGTGGCTCCAATGCCCCACTATCAAGGTTAGTGATGTAATGGTGTACGGATGTGTCTTGGGACTTTCACTTAATTCAGAAGCCTGTTAATAAGCCATCACGTTTTCACACATGTATTTTATTTGTTTGTAAGACTATTCTCTGGATGCTTGTAATGCATGTTGCTTTAACTTGTATTAAGACAATTGAACTATTTTGGTTGTTTTAGTACATATGTTATTGGAAATGTGTTGTATCAGTTGCTAACATTGTCTCACCCATGTGGGCTATCCCTCCAGACACTCGACAGATTCATTCTTGTAAAATTATTATAAAGCACGTTGCACTCGTGTGGACTATTCTACTGTGTGTTGTATGTGTTATCTATTCACCTTGTGTTTGTGACTTCCACATCCATGTTGACTACTCCACTAGAAGCTGCACATGTCCTGTTGTGTTGTGTGTCTCTATCATAGTTGGGACTATTCCCTTTCAACCTGAGACTCACTTCCACCCTCTCCCTTAGGAGCTAAGATGGATGGTTTAAAGAAAGGCGTAGAAGCTGAGATGGATTGTTTAACGACAAGCGTGGAAGATTTGAAGACAGGCATGGAAGATTTGAAGACAGATTTGACAAAGTTTCTACAAGAAATGCTTACTAATGGTGAAAGGGTAGTAAAGGAAACTCATGATGAGAACAAAAGAAATGTTAATCATGATTTCATAGACTCTAATGTTGGATTGAAGACCCACAATATACCAAAAATCGATATGAGGAAGTTTGATGGCAAGGATCTCGCAACATGGATATTATAGATGGAGCAATTTTTCAATCTCAATAATGTGCAAAACACACAAAAGGCATGTATTGCAACTTTATATTTGGAACCAAATCAGTTTGTATGGTATCAATGGCTTTGCTCTCGTAAACAAATTACCACTTGGGCAATTTTTACGGAAGAATTGACAGCACATTATGAGGATACAAAAAGCAACACTTTTTTTAGCCAATTGATAAGTCTCAAACAAAAGGGTTCAATAATGGAGCACATTGAGGAGTTCCAAAAATTGAACATAAGGGTAAAACATATTCCAGAGGAACATAGGATTGATGTGTTCATAGGGACTTTAAAGGATAATATCCAACATGATGTTTGCCTTTGGGAACCTGATTCATTAGAGAAGGCATTCAGGTTAACAAGAAAAATGGAAAGCAAAATTATGGCAACCAGGAAGCATACCACTCACAACTATAAAGCTGGAAGTGTTGTTGCCCCTAGTCTTCCACAACCTATCAGGTTGACACCACAACAATTGGAAGAAAAAAGAGCAAAAGGGCTTTGTTACAGTTGTGATAGTAAATACACTAAAGGTCATAAGTGTGCTGAGAAGAAATTATTCTACATAGATTGTGAAGAGGAAGAAGAAAAGGAGCAAGAAAGGTCAAAAGAAGAGGATATACTCCAGGAACAAAGCCTAGATAAAGAAGAAATGAATCAGACCATATCTTGTAATGCATTGGCTGGAATTACCACTCCTCAAACCATCAAGATAGAAGGACAAATCAAGAAGAAAAAGGTAATAGTGTTGATTGATTCAGGAAGTACCCACAATTTTATTCATTGTCAGGTAGCAAAAGAATTGAATTGCTTCCTATATCCAGCACTAGAGTGTCAAGTGATGGTTGCAAATTGAGGAACGATAAATTGCTCTGGAAAGTGCCATAATATCAAGCTATCCATGGGAGAATATGTATTGACTAGCCCAATGTTTTCCATTCCAATGGGAGGTGCTCATGTTGTACTAGGAGTCCAATGGCTACAATCCTTGGGTACAATATCTTTTAATTTTCAAGAACTTTTCATGAAATTTTATACTGAAGGAAAGGAAGTTGAATTAAGGGGTATTGCAGGGAAACCGGGAAAGATAATCAGCTCTAACGGTATGACAAAGCTTCTAAAAAAGGAACAAAGAGGTGTAATTGCACAATTATGTTCCCTAGATGTTTCCACATCGGAATCATATATTTCTCCAGATCTCCAAAAAGTCTTGGACAATCATTCCAAGTTATTTGAGACTCCCAAAGGTCTCCCACCTATTCATGATCATGATCATGCTATTCATCTGATTCCAGAAAGTGTTCCTCGAAACATCAAGTCGTACAAATATCCCTATGCCCAAAAGAGTGAAATTGAACGTATGGTTGCAGAAATGCTAGAGGCTGGTATAATTCAACCTAGTCAAAGTTCTTTCTCTGCTCCAGTAGTATTGGTGCACAAGAAGGATGGATCATGGCGCATGTGTTCGGATTATAGGGAGCTCAACAAGCTCACTATTAAAGATAAGTTTCCCATTCCTGTCATTGATGAATTACTGGATGAATTGCATGGATCAATTTACTTCACCAAGTTGGATCTTCGTTCAGGATATCATTAAATCAGAATGAAGACTCAAGACATTCCGAAAACAACATTTAGAACTCATGAGGGTCATTATGAATTTTTGGTCATGCCTTTTGGCCTTACCAATGCACCTTCTACATTTCAAGGTTTGATGAATTCCATTTTCAAACCCTTCCTTAGAAAATCTTTGTTAGTATTTTTTGATGATATACTAATCTACAACAAGTCTTGGAAGGATCATGTTGAACATGTTGACAAGGTGCTACAACTATTGGAGGAGAAACAATTATATGCAAAAAGATCCAAATGTTTCTTTGGAGTACAAGAGGTGGAATATCCGGGTCATATTGTATCTCATGAAGGAGTTAAGGTAGACCCTAGCAAAATTAAAGCCATTAAGGAATGGAAAATCCCTACATCCATAAAGCATCTGCGAGTATTTCTCAGGTTGACAGGGTATTATTGCAAGTTTGTTAAGAATTATGGGAGAATAGCAGCACCTCTAACAACATTATTGAAGAAAGATGCATTTTCATGGACTCCCGAAGCAACAAAGGCCTTCGAACATCTTAAAGAGGCAATGTGCCAAGCACCGGTCTTAGCTACACCAGACTTCACAAAAAACTTTATTGTGGAATGTGATGCTTCAGGAAATGGAATTGGTGCTGTTTTAATGCAAGATGACAGACACATTGCTTTTGAAAGTCGTCCAATCAAGGGAAAGTTTTTACACAAAGTTATTTATGAGAAGGAAGTGTTGGCAATACTACATGCACTTAAGAAATGGCGACCCTACCTAATGGGAAGACACTTCAAGGTAAAAATGGATCATGATAGCCTTAAATACTTTTTAGAACAAAGATTATCCTCTGAAGAGAAACAAAAGTGGGTCACAAAGATGTTGGGTTATGACTTTGAAATCATCTACAAAAAAGGGAAGCAAAATGTGGTGGCATATGCACTCTCAAGAAAGGATGAGGATGAGCATTGTTGTGCACCATTTCTATTATCCAACCAGATTGGATAAACGAAGAAAGGGAGGAATGGAAGAATGATGAAGAATTGTGGGTACTTATTCGAAAGTTACAACAAGATTCCAGTACATCTGATACATTTAGCTGGAAAAATGATTTGTTATGGTACAAAGATCGCCTATACCTCTGTAAGAATTCCCAACTCAAACAAAATATTCTTATGGAATTGCACACTTCTCCCTTAGGAGGGTACTCAGGATTTTTAAAAACTTACCACAGGGTTAAGAAGGAATTTTTTTGGGATGGCCTTAAATCAGATATTCAAAAGTTTGTGGCAGAATGTTTGGTTTGCCAACAAAATAAAGTTGAAACAATTAAGACCCCGGGTCTATTACAACCTTTATCCATTCCAAGCCAACGTTGGGTGGAGGTTTCAATGGATTTTATCACAGGTTTACCCAAGTCTGAGGGAAAGAGTGTCATCATGGTGGTAGTTGACAGACTTACCAAGTATGCACACTTTTGTGCATTATCACATCCATTTAAAGCCAGTACAACTTCTATTGAATTTATGGAAACAATTCAAAAGCTACATGTGAATCCAAAGATTATTGTAAGTGACAAAGATCCCATCTTCACTGGAAATTTTTGGACAGAGTTATTTTCTTGTCTTGGTACTTAGTTAGCTCATAGCTCATCTTATCATCCTCAATCTGATGGGTAAACTGAGATAGTAAACAAATGTTTGGAAGGATATCTTCATTGCTTTGTCTCTGATAAACAGACACAATGGGTCAAATGGTTGCCTCTAGCTGAATGGTGGTATAACACATCCTTCCATACAGCAACAAAAATGACACCATTTATGGCACTTTATGGATGTCAGCCACCATCCATCACATCATATTTAAGAGAAAATTCTAAGGTTCAAGCAGTGGAACATCACATCGAACATCAACAACAAGTCCTCCAAATCTTAAAGGATAACCTCATGTTGGCACATAATAGAATGAAGCAACAGGCAAATCAACATCGCAGCAAAAGAAGTTTTGATGTAGGTGATTGGGTATTCCTACAGCTACAACCATATAAACAAATGTCCCTGAAGCAAGCTAAGAAGGATAATAAATTATCACCAAAGTATTATGGTCCGTACAAGGTGTTGCAAAAGATTGGTACTATGTCATACAAATTGGAGTTTCCTGCAGCTTCTCGAGTGCACCCAGTTTTCCATGTTTCATGTTTAAAGAAGGTTATAGGCGACAAGCTCCCAGTTCAAACAATATTGCCAGAACTTGACGAGGAAGGAAAAATTATATTGGAACTAGAAGTAGTCACAGAGACAAGAACTCGACAGCTATGAAATCGATCAATTTCGGAGTATCTCATCAAGTGGAAGAACTTATCCGCTGAAGATTCCACATGGGAGGATGAGAATTTTATATAGAAGCATCCAGGACTACTCAAGCATTGAGGACAACACTTTTTATAAGAGAGGGGCATGTTAGGTCCCTATAATACTAGTGATTACCCCATTACTATTGTAGTTGTATCCCTTATTAATATTGTTGTGCCCCTATTGTACCCATATTTGTATTACTGTGCCCCATAGAATCCCTCTATTGTTATTTTTATGGCTCTATATTATTATTGTTAGGTCGGCTGGGTTATATTGTGACTCCTTAGACTCCTATATATAGAAAGGAGGATTTGTCATTTGAATCATCCAAGAATTGCGCATTTATGTAATGTAAAGGAGGTTGCCCCCTCGAAGAGGCTGAATTCTAAGGCGTTGATCTATCTTTTCTATCTTTTTTGAGCTGGTTTCATAAGATGAGCTAACTTGTATATATAAGTTATAATATGTGTTTTCTAATATTAATTGTTGCATTACAATGACTATTTAAATATAATAAATTTCCCTTTTAAATCAATGTAAAAATATTGTATTTACAAAATTGCAATATATTTACAAATTTGAAAGAACTAATTATAGATATACCAACTTAGATCCATCATATATCCAGATCTACCAAGTGTCTAGAGGGATGAAGTCTAGAGTTAAGGAGGATCTAAGGAGGTAATCTTGCATTCCATAATGGAATTCCTCAAATCTTTAAATATAGGTTTCATCATAACAAATACCATGGGCTCTGCAATATCATGGACTTGTAAGCCATTATCAGTAAACCCATCAAATTACTAACTCAAACGTATTTTCTTCTTTTTTTCCTGCAATATCATGGGCTTGTAAGCCATCATCCGTAAACCCATCAAATTATTAACTCAAACTTATTTTCTTCTTTTTTTCAAAGAATCAGATATGAAAATTTTATTAAAAAGAAAGTTGGGATTTGGCCCAGAACCATTACATTTCTTCAAAATTACCAATATTCCTTGTAGGATTAGATTCAGCATGGAGGCTCAATCTAATCTCTCAAGCAATCACCCTAGGATATATAAATTTTAGTCTCTTTCCAACTAAAATTTTCTAGAACGGTCCCAAGATCCAAATGCATTTACATTCCATTTTCACTAATCTAGTTTATGAAACAGAGGGAATTATGAGGAAGGGGATTCCATTTTCCAAATGTCATTTCCCCATGATGTTTTCCATGGGGAAGGTCAATTTTTCTCTATAAGAAGCCTTAGACTAGTCTCTTGTTAACCACAGAGATATTTTTTAGTTGTTTGTTTCAATTTTTATATATAAAAGTAAACCTAGAGAAGCCTGCTCTATGACTTTTAGATTTCAAACTCTTATATTTCTATTGTAATATTAATCTTCACAAACTTCATCATTGGAGCTCTGAGT
The DNA here is from genome assembly GCA_031772625.1 of Pinus tabuliformis. Taxonomy (NCBI): domain Eukaryota; kingdom Viridiplantae; phylum Streptophyta; class Pinopsida; order Pinales; family Pinaceae; genus Pinus; species Pinus tabuliformis. The sequence goes on along the minus strand of CM062817.1, from coordinate 1,442,203,407 downwards.
TAAGATTCATTATTAGTAACATATGCATTTTTTGTGAGTTTTTACTGGTTGATAGTCTTTGGTGTGCAAGCTAAGGCATGGAAGGCGCCCATTGTCTTATAGTTTACACTTCTTTTCTTTGTTATTCATAACTATAGATGCTGATAAATATTTCCATAGCTTTTCTTTTTATGTTTATACATATTTATGCAAGCAAAGCCTAACTTTTGTGAAATTTCAAGTATCTAGTTTTCATTGACATGCTTTTTCTTATGGATAATTATCCATAACTCCCTGTTGTGAATTACCAACATTGTTACTCTATTAGTAATTTTAGTTAGACCAACCAATTCTCTTGAAAACAAGCTTATTGATAAACTAGGTAAAAGATTAAGAGAGTCCATCAATTAGGAAAAACCCCTAATTCGTGAAATCTTTCCATTTTTGAGTATGTCCTTGTATTTTAGTACTTGAAATCAACCTTGATGTATGCAAAGTCCACCATGCTTGACTTACTCAAGCATTCTTTCCATTTCTGAGTAAGTCCTTTTATTTTAATACTTCAAATCAATAATGTTGGATAAATACAAGATTGTAGAGTCAACCATTGTAGGGCATTGAATCTAAAGAAACTACAACTTGTACAAAAAATGTAATTAGTTTCTTTCAATTAATTGAGTTGTTAAATCATAGTTTTCTTTCATGCTTCTTGATTTTTCCAATTTAGAGTCTTAAATTTTAATTCACCTACTAGTTAACTTAAACAACCTAGCTCTAATATTTAGGACAAATTATAATTTTCCATTTTTTATTGTGACACTAAAACTAAGCTTCGGCATACAATGGGTGACACCTCACAAGTTTACAAAAGTTGTGTGATTTTACATAAAAAAAAAAAAAATGTGATTAGTTTCTTTCAATTAATTGAGTTGTTAAATCATAGTTTTCTTTCATGCTTCTTGATTTTTCTAATTTAGAGTCTTAAATTTTAATTCGCCTACTAGTTAACTTAAACAACTAGCTCTGATATTTAGGACAAATTATAATTTTCCATTTTTTATTGTGACACTAAAACTAAGCCTAGGCATACAATGCATGACACCTCACAAGTTTACAAACTCCTAGATTGACAAAGTCGTACCCTAGTTTATGCAAATAAATTAGGAACACCTAGCTTGATCGGTTGGAATGAAGTCTTCATTTATAAATATATTTCACGAGCCTTTTAAGTTTGGATATTTACTAGGTATTCCATATCTATGGCTGTTATAACTTACCTTGAAATGGATGAACTTATCTTTTTTGTTGGATTATTTTTACTTGTTTCAATTTGTGACTTATTTTTTAGTTCTTCTTTTAGTGTTGTTAAAGTTTACTCAACTTTTTTCTCTTTTATGTACCAACAATTATGAAATTTAAGCTTCTTTTCTTGCACTCACAATCCAACTGGATTAGTTTATTGATTCCTCCATGATAGATTTGATATCTGGTTTATTTTCCTTACTAGCTAGTGCCAAATTATTACTTAGTTTTTTTTTCCAACTCTTTAAGTGTTTTTTTTTTTTTTTTCTTTTCTTATAATATGGCCTCCATTTTTTGTGTTTGATTCTTGAACTATAATATTCTATGCTCAAACAATTTAAGCAATGTCTTTAACTCTATTTGATGTTCTACTTATCTTCATTCTCTCAAATTTTGGGATGAATTTACTGGCCCTTCCTTACTGGGTTGAAAATTTGGCATGTGCGAGATAAAAATGACTAAATAAATAAAAAGGGAGAAAGTAAATAAGAAGTGGAATGTAAATAACTTATAATTCTAACAACATATAACTACAACAAATATTCACCGCAATTTAAATTAATTCCATTGTGTCACCATCAAATATTCAACCCAAGTTTAATATTCACCATAAATATTTAAGGACCGAGATATATAACTAAAACAAATATTCACCACAATTAAAATTGATTCCATTCTGTCAATATCAAATCTTCAACCCAAGTTCAATATTCACCACAAATATTTAAGGACCCACATATTTACCATCCAGATTTATCAAGTTCAATATCAAATACCCCTTCCTTAAAGTCTATCATTTAAACCATAGGTTCAATATTGAAAGGTTCAAAATCAAGTTCTAGTAAAACCATTGCAAAAATAATAATTATAATAAACCATTCACAAAACTATTAATGTAACTATTTTTAATAAAGATAATTGTACACTTTTTTGTTGACGCTCTTGAATAAAATAATTTCGTTGTGTTCTTAAGTGAGTCTATACTCGGGGCTGACCTAGTACTAATAACCTCTCTTTTGCCATCAGGTTCAAAGGGAGGCTTACGTTCTTCTACGTGAGAGGCAAATTTCTTTCCTGGAAATATACAAATATAAATATATATCATCATTAAAATGAGTTCTCTCTCTCTCTCTCTCTCTCTCTCTCTCTCTCTCTCTCTCTCTCTCTATATATATATATATATATATAACATTGTTCAATAAAAACCTAACACCTTACAAAATTATAAAAATATTAATAAAACTTATTATTATGACAATCATCCTAAAATAATAACTCTAATTAAAAGAAATCCCAAACACACAATATTTAAACCATTTAGCCAGTAGCTTCCTCAATAATTATGTGAAAGATAAGCCCTAATTACCTAAGACTATTAAGGAATGGTGAGAAGATATATCCTACTATTTTAGGAAATGGGTTTCAGGGATAGGATGCAAATGTTTAGATCATGATGGAATCTAGATATGTGTGAGAGCTTTGGAAATTAGTTGGTAGTAAAGTAAGGTTTATGATGTATAAGTGACTCCATCAAGGATATAAGCAATTGTGGGTAGAAGTTGAAAATCTTATAAGAGAATAAAAATAATGCATCTCCAAATACATAATATCTTAGTTATGATTGGATATTAGTCTAAGAAAAGCTAGCTCCAATAAAATAAATATAATCATTTAACAAACTTTTCCTTTTCTTCCCTGAGTATTCATATTTTAAAGTGAAAAATTAAATGTGTTAACAGAACACTTTTTCTTGCCTAAGCATTACTCTAACTTAATGTTGTAAGTAAGAAAAAAGAACGATTTATTGTAATATTATGTAGAAAGAGGCAATGATCTATCAACAGAGTCACCAATGTTGACGTCTTAACAGATCTTAGAAAATTAATTGGAGTTACAAAGGTTGTGGGCACCACTTAACAATTTTTGCTGTCAACACCACTTGAACAATTTTTTTCTTTGCTCTAAGGTTTACCTAGGATGTTAGTCGCTCATGAAGTAAAATTTCTTGAGGCCCTAACATTGATAATCCACTCATTTCACCTCAACAACCATTGTCTCACATGTTTACGACATGTTTCTCTTTTGAATATCTTTTCTAAGTTTATTAGAAATTTATTTTATTTCATTTGAACCATCATTCATTTTGATAGCTTATATCTTGATAAATCCAAAGTAAAAAAAAAAAATCTATACTAATATTTTTTTAACTAAAAATCTAAATTATAATAAAAAATATTATATATATATAAACATATTAAAAGATATTTTATTAAATATCACATCACCCATATATAAAAGATATGATTTTTTTTATAATATTATTTAAATAAATAAAAAATATAAATCCAAAATCAAAAGAATAAATATTTTCCAAATTAAAAATTAAAAAATTACTAATATACATTTCAATATTTTATTTAAATTACTGATATTCATTTCCATATTTGCTTTTCAAATAAAATATTGATTGATATTTTTATTTAATTATTTTAAAAATTAAAAAATTACTAATATTCATTTCAATATTTTATTTAAATTACTAATATTCATTTCAATATTTGAGTTTTAAATAAAATATTGATTGATATTTTTATTTAATTACTTTAATCAATATTTTTAGTTATAAATTTAAAGATCACAATACATTTAGAAATCTATAATATATAAAACATACCACTTGTCCATTGGTTAATAAGAGGAGCATGGTAGATTTAAAGATGTTTACCTAATTTAAGGAAGATCAGTTATCATAAAAAATTTAAGCTTTATACAACCGATTCTTTGTTGTATAGGGATTTCAAATTTTCTAAGTGGATCCGGATAAAATGCCCTCTCCCATTGTGGAGCAGATCAGTTAGAGGTCCAATCTCACAGTGGCCAAACTTCTTAAACAATTATAAAATCCTACAATATATAAAATTATTGTTTCGTTAAAATGCTGCTCCATGAAACTCATCAAAAGATCTCACTTGGCTCCGCCCATAATCACAATCACGAGTGTACACCACACATAATTAAACTTATTTAGGGTTCAATAAAAGCAAACAGTTTTCACTAATTCAATCCGTCAAATTGACAATTATAATTTAATTATATATATATTTTTTACATATATTTTAATTAATTAAAATATAATTTAATTATTTAATCGAACTATTTTTTCTTTTCAAATTGACATTTTTGTCAAAAATTAATTTTAAATTCCAACTTTTAAAAGAGAGTATATAGTTTTTATCCATTTAAAGAAATTGAGCCTAGTATATATAATATCTTGTATATTTGTAAACATGAATTTCAAAAGTGAATAAACAGTTTTATCTATTTAAGAGTTTTTTTTTTCAAATGGACATTCCTGTCAAAATTTAAAGAAGTTGAGTCTAGTAAATATAATATCTTATATATTTGTAAACATGAATAATTTAAAGAAGTTGAGTCCAGTAAATATAATATATATTTGTAAACATGAATTTTAAAGGAGAGTAAACTGTTTTATCTATTTAAGATAGTGGAGTACATGTTATATAAACATGAATTTTAAAGGAGAGTAAACTGTTTTATCTATTTAAGAGAGTGGAGTACATGTTGTGTGTTGTTATTTTTATCAAAATGAATTTAAACTTTTAAAATAGAATATATAGTTTTTATTAATGTAATTTAAGGATGTCTAATATAGTAATATAGTATATGTAATATTTTGTATAGTATATGTAATATTTTGTATTTTTCTAGACATGAATTGGAACTTTTAAAGGATGATGGATAATTTTATTTATTTAAGAAAGTGTTATATATGCCGTTTTTTTTGTTATTTATTTCAAAATCAATTTAAACTTTTGGAGTGTGTACAATTATTATTAATAACTTTACATATATTTTCATAGTTATTTATATTTTGGAAAAGCATTGTGTTTTACTTATTAGGTTTTATGTCTTTGATGATATCTGTGTTAGGATTATCCTTTGACTGAGAACTGAGAGTTACAACTACTGGTTTTAGGCACATGGTGTTATGACTCCTAGTATCAACTGAGAGTTACAACTAGTGGTTCTAGGCACATGGTGTTATGGCTCCTAGTATCATACCACTTGTATTTGGTTGAAAAGAAGCTTATAAATAAGCTTATTTGTCTCCATTGGATGTGTGCCAAAGGCCAAGGCCCAAGGGTTTAGCAAGATAGGGTTGATTAGGGTGGGGGTTGAGCATGGGAGACTAGTGGTTCTAGGCACATGGTGTTATGGCTCCTAGTATCATACCACTTGTATTTGGTTGAAAATAAGCTTATAAATAAGCTTATTTGTCTCCATTGGATGTGTGCCAAAGGCCAAGGCCCAAGGGTTTAGCAAGATAGGGTTGATTAGGGCAGGGGTTGAGCATGGGAGACTAGTGGTTCTAGGCACATGGTGTTATGGCTCCTAGTATCATACCACTTGTATTTGGTTGAAAAGAAGCTTATAAATAAGATTATTTGTCTCCATTGGATGTGTGCCAAAGGCCAAGGCCCAAGGGTTTAGCAAGATAGGGTTGATTAGGGCGGGGGTTGAGCATGATCTCCCCAGTTAGTGTAAAGGTCCATGGGTTGATTAGAGCCCCCTAGCTAGTGTGAGGGGCCAAGGGTTGAGCATGGTTGCTTCTATTTTTGTTAGCTATTAATGTTTATTTTTTCCTTTACCTTTTTTTTGTAAGTTTGGTAGGACTACATCTTCATCATATCCAACTTCTCACTCGGATCCAGGGAGTAGCACAAGATTTGAACCCAAGACTTCCGTTACATGAGACTTCATTTCCATAGCCATTACCAATTGAGCTACCCAAATAGATAAAATGAAATATATCTCATTCTCTATTATTTTTAAAATAAATCCAAACTTTAAAAAAATAATAAACAATTTTATTCAATAACTCGAGTATATCTATTTTTCTATCATTTCTATCCAAATAAATTCAAACTTTCAAAAAAAATTAGATAATTTTATCTTAATGAAAATTAATCATCATTAAAACTTGGAGTATAATGAACTCCCACTTTTAAAAGAAAGTATACCATTTTAACAGTTGTTTTATGCTTCAAGAGAGAATTAACCTTCTATCAAATTTCTTTTATCCTAAAAAGAAAGCCACTCTCAGTACCAAGGTTTGTTGGGAAATATTCATGACGGTGCTCTACCATGCTTCGTTTCCACGAGGTTCCACCACCAAGTGCGCAGCATGTGTGAGTGATTGAGGTAGTACGTATTGAGACACCCACATGGGCCAACATACCTGTGAATCTCAGAGTACGGTGCTCTACCGTGCTTCGTTTCCACGAGGTTCCACCACCAAGTCGGCAACATATGTGTGAGTGATTGAGTCAGTACGTATTGAGACACCCACATGGGCCAGCATACCTGTGAGTATCAGAGTACGGTGCTCTACCGTGCTTCGTTTCCACAAGGTTCCACCACCAAGTCAGCAGCATATGTGTGAGTGATTGAGTCAGTACGTATTGAGACACCTACATGGGCCAGCATACCTGTGAGTATCAGAGTGGTTGTGGGTGTCGGTATTTATTAACATACCTATATAGGTCCATTACAGCCGCTGGATTAGGTCTATGAGGAGGTTTAGTGAGCCGTAGTTTAACTAGCCAGAGGAATTGCTCGGAAAGTTATGGTAATTTAGGTCATATTTAGAGAAAATCTGAGAAGGATTTTTGTAAATCCAAGTTATAGTTATTAAATTTCAAAATTTTAGGTGTCGTAGACTTTTTTGATGGTGCTGAATCTATTTCCACGATCAAAAATACTATTCAAACACTGCCTCTACAAGATTTTTTGAAATTTTTTTGCCCAAATTTCAGCCACTTTTGGCCGTTCGGGCAAGTCCTCTGCCTCGGTAGACAACTCTGTTTAGTGATTAGAAAGTGAACCCGATGTCAACTTAGTAAAATTACTGTCAATAAATACAATCAAACATGACTGGAGGGGTCGTTGTCTATTGGGCCACAATTTTAGTTGGATGCATATTTTGTGCTGGAATTTGTTTTTTATTTTTCCCTAAGGGGTCGTTGTCTATTGGGTCACAATTTTAGTTGGATGGATATTTTGGGCTGGAATGTCCTTAATTTTTCCCAGAAATTTGAGTGTGTAAATATTTTTTTATGGTGAAAATGAATTTAGTATCATTAACAACTTTTAGGACATTCAAAAGTATGAAGCTATCACTAGCGCAAACTGATCCTGTGCACTAGTGCAGCTCAACTGTCTGTAGAGAACATGAAGGGGCGTTATCTAAACCGTCTAACCTTATTGTGTTATTATTATAGATCTGACTAAATTTTGTGGGCCCAGTAATCTTTATTAATCATTCAACATTTATAACCAGTGCGCACAAGCATAAACTGTAAACGATGCATAAACATGTAAGAGAAACATAAACATACAGACCTGTGAATGGATGCACAATATTTCATAACCAACTTATCTTTTATTAATCTTTTTTTCTAGTACAATCCAATTCCACCCTGCACACTCAGTTGAAGGGGTCCGCGCACATAGCTGCAGACTCTATCAAGCCTCTACGCACACAACTGTAGAGCCTCTCTCTACTACCTCAACCCAAGACTCAGACTTACAGACTTAGAGTGAATATCGCATTCAACAACCCATATCACTTAAGATCAAAACTAGCCAAGAAAATTGACTCCTACACTTAGAGCCTCACTCTATTTATACATTCCCATGGTTCGTGGACCATGGGCAGGCTGACTCACTTTTCATTATCTTACATTATTTTTGGGCGGACAACCCTTTGACTTGACTCATTACAATTTGCACTCCGCACACTCTGCGGAGCCTTTATAATACCATTACCCAAATTGTGGGCTTTAAGCCCCAAAACCGTTACATGGGGGATCCGCTGCCCAACAATAGACTGTGATAGCCAAAGTGCAATTTTCTTGGCAAAGAACCCTGCATATCATTCAAACACAAAGCACATTGATGTTCAGTTTCACTTTGTGAGGGATATGATAGAGGAAAAAAAGGTGTTGCCAGTAAAGGTGGACACTTTGAAGAATACCATAGATGCATTGACAAAATCTCTGAGCTCTGAGAAGTTCTCTTGGTGTAAATAAATAATGGGTGTTGCAAGGCTAGATAAATGACTAACCTCTCTTGTGGCCCCCTGTGGAAAGAAAACAGCAAGTGTGAGAATGTTGGGTTGTGTTATATTCTTTCCACGACTGGCCCGTGTAGTTAACCGGGGGGTTGGAAGGGGGGCGAAGCCCTCCCTTCGTTGCACTGATTGCATACCAAGAGGGGGGAGGGGGGTCACAGGGGGTTTGAGGGGTGCAGGTAACCCCACTCTATGGGGTCCAGGGCAGCGCCCTGGATTTTTTTTTTTGGACCCTATATTAGGTTAGGCGGACCTAGCTATGGTTTTGTGCATGATTTTTCGCACATAGTTTTGGACGCGATGGTTTTCGATCCATGGTTTTGGACGCAATGGCTTTCAGTCCATGGTATTGGATTCTTCAGCATGTATAAATATGTATTGTAACATTGAAAGGAACATAATGAAAAATCAAGCTAGTAGTCCCAATCTTGGGATCCGGGAGAAAATATCTATGTATATGTGTTTCTATGTGTTATGCTCTCGCATTGTTTATTTTCTGTGTTTTAGAATTCGTATGCAGGTAATTTCTGTATGGGGTTAAAACCTGCAGTTCAGAATTAGTGTTATGTCTTTTGGGGGCATATATGGAGGTTGTAGTGAGTGTTGTGTATATGGTCAATGATAGTTTTGAGAAGTGTTTGATGTGACCAAATTGATGAACAAGTGGTAACACAGTATGGATAGGATATGACAGGTTGATGACAACATTAAGATAACAACAACATGATCATTTTTTGAAGACTTATATTCAATACCAAGTGGATCCAATTTGAAATATTATGAAAGGCGGTCCACATAAAGATGAAGAAGGAGGTGGGTGTCTCCACTGAGGTTGGTTCCTCAATCAGTTTGAAGCCTACAACAAGTCGAAGCTTACTCATCTCTAAAGTTGGTGCCTCAATTAGGTTGTAGCCTATTAGAAGTTTCTGTTTGCACATTTTTTGAGGTTGGTGCCTCATTCAGGTTATAGGCTATCATAATCAGTTTCTTGCATATCTTGGGGGTGGGTGCCTGCAGTAGGTTGGTTCCTACAAATCTATGTAATGAATTGAAAAGAAATAAGAAGAATAATTTTCGATTTTCTCCCATAAGGGCTTCCATGTAAAATCTTGTGTCCTCTTATATTGATGGCTTCTTGATGCATTTTTGATGTGATGTTGCCATTTTGATGTATTGTTTTATTTATTGATATGCTGCAAATGGTTATGGTACATCTCTACTTGATTTTTCATTGATAAATTATTTTGAAATGATAATTTTCCACCACACTGATTGACCGCACCCTTCCCCCCCTCCCCCACCTTTGAGTATGATATTTGGTGTAACAGAAGCATCTTCTCGAGGTTAGAATTCATGAACTTTACAAGTTAAGGTCAACATGAATAACAATTAAACTATGAGAGAAATTTGTATTGTTTGTGTGTGATTCTCTTGAAGTGTAGTGTTTAACCCAAGCTCTGTTATGATTCACTCTATGACTCTTTATCTTTCAAGCCCCATTTAGTCCAAGTGTTGAACCTGGGCTATGATACTACTTTGTAACACTCCCTTCCACCCCCTTAAGGATTTTCAGGCTAAGGAAGATGTTACTAGTTATTTAGCATGATCCTAGTAAGGTATTTTATGAGGAGACGGAATCCACTATTTAGGTGGTTTATTATTTTTCTCATAAGAACTTAGAGGTTTATTGACTCTTTCAACAAGCACCATAGTGGCTTGGCTTACCCTAATTCGTGGTTTATCAATACTACAACAAGCACCAAGTGGCTTATACTCCACTAAACCTCCTAGTGGCCATATAGGCTTAAACACATGTCATTCAGGGCCTTCTCAACACCATACAAAGAATATCGCAATCTCTAGCATTGGTCCGGGGAAATGTCATCCTTGGTCTAGTTTTCTTCATTGGCTTACATTGTTCCTTAGTTGTGTTCAATCTATTTGTGCTCTCTATGAGCTTCTACGCCATCTGCCTCTTGCTATCCTCCTTCTCTGCTCTTTTTGCATGATAATCGACTCTCCTCTTTGCTTTGTTGTTGCTTTTTCTCTTCTTTGCCAATCCCCTTTAATCTATTTGTGTTGTCCACGAGCTTCTACTCCATCTACCTCTTGCTAGTCTCCTCCTTCTCTGCTTTCTCTGCTTGATAATCGAATATCCTCTTTGCTTTGTTGTTGCCTTTTCTCTTCTCCTCCAATCCTGTTTACATCGTTGACTTGCCTCCTCTTCCTGAGGTAGCAATCATCCTCATCCTCGACATTGTCCTTTTTACTCCTATGCTCATTCCTTTGCTTAATGGTGGTCGTTGTGTTGGTTCTATGGTCAAGTAAGGTGTTGCAAGTTTAATGTGTTGGGCATGGGCTTACCCATGACCTTCCACCAACAACCTAACAATCCACACAACTTTCCCCTCGGAGCTCTAACTTTGTGTTCCCTCCCCAATTCAACCATCAATTCCATTTTCATACATGTTTTTATAAAATAAAATATATACACAATTACATATTCGCACGAGAGATGTAACCAAAAATAATATTATCTATTCTATGGGTATAAAAGTGCAGAATAAGAAAAAAATAATAATTTTGAATTATTTGAAATAAAAAAAAAAATAGAATATTTCCACGGCTTGCCCATTATTATTATGATTTACTAGTATAAAAATTATTAATATTTAAAAAAAATAAATCATTTAAACTTATTTAAAATGGAGTTTTATTTAATAATTTAAAATTATTAAAAAATATTTAATAACATCAATAATTTTTTTGAAAATAGTATCTTCTAGTTTAATATAATCAATTTTAAGTTTATAATTAATTCAATATAATGGTACTAATTTAAGAGTTCTTTTATATAGTTTGAATAGGCTTAATGGTCAAGAACAAGTGTTTTTAGTAAAGAATTACAAATTAAAAACCATAAAAATAAAATATATATATATATATATATATATATATAATTAACAGTGAAATTACGGAAAAAAAACAAACAAACAAACAAACAAACAAACAACTCTATAAATTAAATCATCAAATCATCATCTCTTTAAGAGGCGGAAGTAATTAAATGGTCGAGTCTACTCTTTAAGCGGAAATAATTAAAAAGAATTACTTGCCTCGAAAGTTATACTGTGATCGAGTCTTTAGGCAGAAGGAACTAAAAAGATTTATTCTCCTCGAAAGATATCTTCTCTCCACTCTTTTTATACGGTTTTAATTATGTCAAATTCTAAATAAAACAATTGAATCCGTCGCACAACTGATTTATTAAGTAGTTCTCACTTTATTAGTTGAATTCTGTGAATTATTAAGTAGTTCTCACTTTATTATTTGAATCCCGTGAATTACTCGATATCTATTCGAATCTCATGTAAGATAACGTGAAAGGGACTTGTGCCCATCTTTGGTCCACATAGACATCGAAGAATATTTAAGGTAATTTTGCTTAACAATGGTTGTCCATAAACCAGAATCACATAGAACACACCAAAGGTTCTTGAGCCCCAAAGTCCAATTAAATTTCTTGATGTGGAGGATGCCCCATCCACCCAATTCTTTGTCCACACATATGTCCTCCAAACTCTCCGGATGGATTTTCTTGCCACCCCCAAATCCTTCCCATAAAAAGTTAGAAATGATAGATTTGATCGTCATTGTGATGTAGAAAGACAACATATACAAATTCATCCAATAAACCACACTGCTCTCGAGTACGGATTGAACCAAAATCACCCTGCCTCCTAATGGCAACCACCTAGAAGACCAATTTGTGAGTCTGCCTTCAAATTTTCCTAACATCGAGCCTCGATCTTTAATAACATACTTGTTCGGTTCGAGGTGGAAACCCAAATATGTAAAACTAGAATCCCTGGGATGGACTTGACCCCAAAGATGTCAACGATCGCAACAACAAAGATCACATCACATGATGCATCTATAATAATGGATTTTAATTGGTTCAAAAGGAGCCCAGAAGCATGGCCAAATTCTATGATATATCAATTATTAATAAATTATACATATAAATTATTAATATTATAAAATAAAATTGTTAAATTAAAATTTATAAAGATAATTCTTTTATCAATTTGAGATTGTAATTTTAATTAATATTTTATTATCAGCTATTTAATCATAGTATATTAAAATATTTTTTTTTATCAAATATTTAATATTTTACAAATCTTTTATGGGGAAGGACCAATTACTTTCAGATGCAAATCCTTTTTAAAATTAAAATGGATATGGGCTTGATATATCCAAAATTAAGATGAATCTAGATTGTTACAAATAATTTTAAAAAGGTAACTTCAATTGCTTTGTTAATTTTCTTTATTATGATGAATGACGAAGTAAAGTGTATATATATATATATATATATATATATAGAGAGAGAGAGAGAGAGAGAGGTTGTTCCATTTTCTTTTATTTTATTAGAGACACATGAATATGGAAAATAGTGACATATTCCTCATTAATTATCTATGGTATAATAAGTTTTGAAATAACCTCCTTATCGTGTTTGATGTTTTTGAGTATTAGTTTTATTAAAGAATTATTATAAGCTAATCTCCACATTAATATGATTTAGTCGTTTGTGTTTTTTTTTTTTTAAATAAGATCTCTAATCTTTTTTCTAAATAATATGGAAAAAAAACAAGTAATGGCCCAAATGGCCCAAAATTTTTTGTATTTGGCATAGAAACACTTTGCAAAAATATCAACAATATTTGAGTAAACTTGTGGGACAAAAATATAGATGCAACTTATAAAAAACCATTATGAAATTAAATAAAAAATCTATGAAAAAATTGTACACAAATGGAAAAACCATAAGCATTGAGCCTTACCACTCCAAAATTGTGGTCTCTTATCATGACAATTACAATGCTAAGATGATATTTGAGTTGCAATTCTAATTTTTTGTTCATCTTACTTGCTAAGATGATATCTGAGTTGCAATTCTAATTTTTTTGTTCATCTTACTTCCAGTATTGTAAGTCTCCATATTTTTATGCAAACAAAGCCTCATTTTTATGCTTTATTGGATGAACCATATGCTAAATCCATTCCAACTATTAATCCAATTAGAAATCTATTATGCATCATCATTATTTATAGCTTATATTTATTCATATTTAATAGAGAGAAACAATCTCTCTTGTAATAGCATACTTGTAAGTAAATAATTATCTAATTTAAAAACCTTATTTATAGCACTTGATATTAAGTAGAATTTTACTTTTTTCCTTATTACAAAAACTCTGCAAGAAACTCCTGAGTATCTCTCATAGTATAAAGAATATAACATATACTAGGGTACTTGAATTAGAGGGAACTGAATTGGCTACTTGCACAACGCACATGATTATTGGCAATGTCCTAGAAACAATGTCACTAACCAATTAAGATAACAGTTATAGATAATTGATTATAGTTTTAATGTTTATTTACTTTTGTAAATTTATCTATGCATATATTAAGTTGATATTGGACATGAGAGGAAAAATAATTTAACATCATTTCATCTCATGAAACTATTCACACTCCTTTTCATGCCTCCCATATAACCATATCATCTAGGTTGGATCTAGATAGTGCTAAGATACAAGAAAGCCATAGACATACTCCCTACCTCACATATTTTCCTATCAAATATAAATATATGTTCCTCCTCATAATTGTTCCAAACACCACTACTCTTTTTCACAACATCAATATCCTTCTCCATTGTCTACATCATATAGAATTCACCTTCCTACTATTTGGGTGCCTTCCAAAACTTCCCGATGGAGCCATTGTGGTTGGATTGTATCTAGTACCTCTATGTGTGATTTACCTCACATAAATATACAACTGGGGGATCAGGATTGTGATGGTGGTGTTGGTATTTTAGTTTATGGGAGTACATCAAAATCATTTCATGGAAATGATTAGGTTACATCTAAAGGTCCAAATGGAAGTGAGAGAAAGTAGCTTGGATCATCTTCTAGTCCAACTAATAACTCTCAAAATGCAAGAACTACTAGTTTGTCCCAAGTTTTGCGCCTTCAATGATAACTACCCATTCCCTTGGAGATGTAATGTCTATGGCTAGTGCATTGTAGCACTATGGAAACTCATCTAAGACATTTATAATGTATGTATATGATGGATTTGTGGCTCTTGCTTCACCATCCAATCCTTTAGCTATTATAGATTTCTTTGTAGAATATGGGTTTTAAAATGATAATGTGGAGTCATTTGTGTATCATGATGATATGGATGTTAGAGATATAGTAGGTTGATGTGAGGGATATAGTAGGCTGTTGTGTGGATGTTAGCAAAAGGTTTTCATTTTTAGAGTTCAATTTTACTTAAGCCTAAACCAATAAATTTGTTTGTTTCCTTTTTCCCTATGATGAAAAATTACTAATAAGTGTTGGACATGAGATGCATGTCAATGTTGTGGAACATGGAAACTCTCAAATATAAAGGTACCATTAAGGAAAATTTCTTTCTAATCATTGGTGTATGATGTACTCCTAATTAAATGCACTTGGTTACATCCTCTTTTGATAATGTAATTAAAGTTTGTGATACAAATAATCCAAACTATACCCTATTTATCACTCTTGGTCATATTAGGGCTATAATGCCTCTTGATTTTCATCTAAACAAAGAAAATATTATAGTTTATTGTTGTTGTCATGGAGAAAGTGAATTTCATCACTAGAATGTTAACTACATTGTGTCCATGATATTTTTCATAGGAAATGTGAGTCAAGTTTGATTTCAAACACACCTTTATAGGTATCTTGCACACAAGGATGTTGTGTCAATATTTGATGTTAAGAATAGAACTTTCTTGCCTTGTTTATAAAGCCATATAGAGCCCCATGCACTCTATTTGCTCAATCAAAAAAAGAAATTACATGGCATGTATTAGTTAGGATTCAATGAGAGCATGGAACCTGGATATAAAGTTGGTGTCCACGATTCTATAGGTTTTAACCCCATACAGAAATTACCTGCATATGAATTCTAAAACACATAAAATAAACAATGCGAGAGCATAACAGATAAAACACATATACACAAAGATTTTCCCCTGGATCCCAAAACCGGGACTACTAGCTTGATTTTTTCATTATGTTCCTTTCAATGTTATAATACATATTTATACATGCTGAAGCATCCAATACCATGGACCGAAAACCATCGCGTCCAAAAACATGTGCAAAAATCATGCACAAAACCATAGGTGGGTCCACCCATCCTAACATAGGGTCCAAAACCAAAATTTTCCGGGGTGCTGCCTTGGACCCCATAAAGTGGGGTTACAGGTACGCCCCAAACCCCCTGTGACCCCCCCCCCCCTGGCTACACAATCGACGCAATGAAGGCCCCCCCCCCCCGCCAACCCCCCGGTTAACTACGTGGGCTAGTCGTGGAAAGAATATAACACAATCCAACATTCTCCCACTTGTTGTTTTCTTTACACAGGGGGCCACAAGATAGCTTAGTCATTTTTCCAGCCCTGAAATGCCCATTGTCTCTCTGCACCAAGAGAACTTATCAGAGCTCACAGATTTTGTCAATGCATCTGCAATATTCTTCAAAGTGTCCACCTTTACCAGCAACACCTTTTTGTCTTCTATCATATCCCTCACAAAATGATACTGAACATCAATGTGCTTTGTCTTTGAATGGTAAGCAGGTTATTTTCCAAGAAAATTGCACTTTGGTTGTCACAATCTATCCTTATATCTCCCTATACTAACCCCATACTTGAACACAATCTCTGCAACCAAACTGCTTCCTTGCTTGCATGAGTGGCTGCCATGTATTCTGCCTCTATAGTTGATAGTGCCACTACAGATTGTTTCTTGCTCATCCAACTGACTGCACCTCAAAATAGGTTAAACACATACCCACTTGTAGATCTTCTTTGATCCAAATCTCCAGCCCAGTCCGCACCAACAAAGCCACGGGTATCCAAAACTTTGTCTAATCCTAGTCTTCCTTGGTAGCACAAACCATAATCACTAGTGCCACGCAAATACCTGAAAACCCGCTTCACTGTTTTCCAGTGCTCTTTCCCTAGTTTTTACATAAACCTGCTCAATACTCCCACTGCATGTGCAATGTCTGGTCTAGTATAGACCATTACATACATCAGGCTACCGACTGCACTTGCATATGGAACACGGGACATGTCCTCTTCCTCTTCTTGTGTCTTGGGACACTGTTCAGCAGATAAAATCACACCTACAGGTATAGGAACCTTCACCAGTTTACTATCCTGCATATTAAACCTCTATAGTATTGTCTCGACATACTTCCTCTGGTTTAACCAGAGCTTCCTCTTTGCCCGATCTCTTTTAATTTCCATGCCCAAAATATAGTTTGTAGCACCAAGATCTTTCATGTCGAATTTGGAGGACAATTGGGTCTTCAAATCCTGGATAATTTCTGTCATTTCCAACCAGCAACATATCATCCACATACAAGACGAGATAAATAACACGGTCACCATTTAATTTAAAATACACACAGTGATCTACTTTGCTTCTGGTGAAGCCAAGTCCCGTTATAAATGTATCAAATTTCTGATACCACATCCTTGGTGACTGTTTTAACCCATACAGAGACTTCTTTAACTTGCATACCAGTTCTTTCTTACCCTTCACTGCAAAGCCTTCAGGTTGCTTCATGTATGTTTCCTCTTCCAAATCCCCATGAAGAAATGTTGTCTTCACATCCATCTATTCTACCTCAAAATAAAAAGCAGCAGCAATAGATAAAAGTAATCTAATAGAAGTTACCTTGGCAACAGGAGAAAAAATATCACCAAAATCAATTCCCGGCACCTGAGAATAACCTTTTGACACCAACTGAGCTTTGTATTTCTCCACCTTTCCTTCTGCATTTGTCTTCTTCTTGAACACCCATTTGCTGCCAATGGGTTTCCTTCCATTTCATCAAACATGGCCTCTTTCCAAAGTTTTCCATCCTCTCAATCTACTACTTCTTTCACAGTTCTAGGATCAGCATCAATAATAGATAAAGCAAAATTTGAATAGAAATCAGATGGACTATACCTTTATGGCTGCCTTCTTTCTCGAACTAATCTTCTTACACCTGGAGTTTGTGGCTCTTCATCTTCTGATTCCTCCTCTGTTGTAAAGTCCGATTCTTCCTCTTTTAGCTCAAACTCTATCTTCTCAGGTTCCTTTGGTTGGACTTCATGTTTAATAACATCTTTCACCTCTCAGAACACCACATCTCGGTTGTACACAACCTTCCTTGTTGTTGGGTTCCAAAGCTTATAACCCTTTAAACCATCCTTATACCCAATAAAGATGCACCTTTCAAATTTACTATCCAACTTGGTTCGTTTCTCCTTTGGAACATGTACATATGCATCACATCCAAATACCCTTAGATGTGAAAGAGAGGGTTTCGTACGAGTCCATACCTCTTGTGGAGTCTTATCCTCCAACGCTGATAAAGGTGATCTGTTGACCAGGTAACATGCTGTGTCCACTGCCTCTGCCCAGAATTCCTGTCCTAACCCGACACCACTGAGCATGCTTCTTGCCCTTTCCATCAACATCTTGTTCATTCTTTCTGCAACTCCATTTTGTTGTGGTGTATATGGAGTAGTCTTCTGCCGTGCTATACCACACTTCTTACAGAATTCTTCAAATTCTTTACTGCAAAACTCTCCACCATTATCTGTCCTCAGCACCTTTATCTTCTTCTCTATCTGGTTTTCCACTAGAGCCTTAAATTCGTTAAACCTATTAAAGACTTTATATTTCTTCTTAAGGAAATATATCCATGTATTCCTTGAGAAGTCATCTATAAATGATACATAGTACATAGACTTACCCAGTGATGGAACCTTCATAGGTCCAAACACATCATTGTGCACAAGCTCTAATATCTGTTTCGCACTCTTACCACCAGAGGAGAAACTCACACGATTCTACTTCCCATATACACAATTTTCACAAAAATCAAAATCTAGAGAGCTATTACTCATACCTTCTACCATACCTTTACCATGAAGTATTCAAAGGCCCTTCTCTCCAATATGTCCAAGCCTTTGATGCCACAGCATGGTCTTCTCTCCAAAGACCACTAGATTTTTAGCTTCACTTTCAGGAACCATAGAACTGTTGCACCCATCAACAACAGTGCTACCTTGCAGCTTGTATAGAGTTCCAATCTGAACTCCCCACATCAATACGAGTACTCCCCAAACCATCTTGCAGGTATCTTTCTCGAACACTGTCTTTACACCTGCATCATCCATCTTGCTTACAGAAATCAAATTTCTAGCCAATGTAGGAATACGTAGAACACCCAGAAGTGTTCTAACCCTTCCACCTTGCAACTTCAACTTTACTTTTCCACGACCAACTATTCTAGCCTTCCTATCATCCCCCAAGAAGACATCACCACCATCGTATTTCTCATACTCGCAGAACCACTCTCTATGGGGAATGAAGTGAAAGGATGCACCTGATTCAATCAACCATGCCTCATGATCTACATGTGTACTTGAAGAAGCCAAGTACACATCCCCACCTTCATCTGAGGTGGTTTTTGCCTCTGTAGAAGGAGCATCATCAGATCCCTTTCCTTTATCAAGAGCTTTAGATTTATAGTCGCTTTTGTAGTGCCCTTCCTTTCCGCATTTGCAGCACACCACCTTTATAGGTTTTCATGGAGATTTAGATCTCCCACTTGATGACTTATTTTTGTTTCTATTCTGGGACTGTCCTCGTATAGACAAGGCATCACCATTCTGGATCTCCATATTTTTCTATCTCATCTCCTTTGTCAACAAGGATGAGACTATTTCATCAAACTGCAAGGTAGTTGCATTGCTACCTATTGCAATAACCAGACTATCCCACGAATCTGGTAGAGAACAATACAAACTGATGCACTTATCTTCATCTGAAATTTTAATATCAATAGATGCTAACTGACTTACCATAGTATTAAATGTGTTCAGATGCTCTGTCACCGAGTCGCCATCTTTCATCCTCAGGTTATACAGCTTTTTCCACAGGAACAGTTTATTCACCAGAGACTTAGATTGGTACGAAGTCCCTAACTTGTCCCACAAAGCCTTCGTCGTAGCTTCCCCTGATACATTTAGCAATATTGAATCTGAGACACACAATCGCATTGTGCTCTTTGCCTTCCAATCCAACTTCTTCCATTCTTCATCAGACACTCCTATTGGTTTAGTACCCAAATCTACCGTGATCCACTGATCTTTATCCACCAACAGATCCTCCATCTTGATTTTCCACAACTCGAAACTCTGACCATTTAATTTATCGATCTCTATCTTTCCACTGCTCGCCATCTTCTTTCACCACCAGAATCGATCTCGCAGATATCCCACTGAACGGGGTCTACCACAGGCCCAAGTGAAACCCCTCAGCAACAAAGGCATCCCCTTAAAGGCAAAACTGCTCTAATTCCAAATGAAGGTTTTAACCCTGTACAGAAATTACCTGCATACGAATTCTAAAACACATAAAATAAACAATGCGAGAGCATAACACGTAAAACACATATACACAGAAATTTCCCCTGGATCCCAAAATCGGGACTACCAGCTTGATTTTTTCATTATGTTCCTTTCAATGTTATAATACATATTTATACATGCCGAAGCATCCAATACCATGGACCGAAAACCATCGTGTCCAAAAACATGTGTAAAAATCATGCACAAAACCATAGGTGGGTCCGCCCATCCTAACATAGGGTCCAAAATGAAAATTTTCCGGGGCACTACCCTGGACCCCATAAAGTGGGGTTACGGGTACGCCTCAAACCCCCTGTGACCCCCCGGTTAACTACATGGGCTAGTCGTGGAAGGAATATAACACAACCCAACAGATTCAACAACACTCTTGCTTTTGGAATAATTGGCTTAACTTTAGCTCAAGAATTTTTTTTCTCATACATCATTTGGGAGATAGGGACTATTTTCCTTTCTAATTGGTCCAACTAACTAGATTCAAGGCAAGCATTGTTAGAGCATCAAGTTTTGATTAAACAATTTCTTGAGAGGAGAAACTAAACAAGACATGATCTACAAGATGAATATTCATGCTAAACAAGGCAACATAACTCAAAAGTTCTCAACACATGTTCAAATTTTCATTTGCATGGATTTTGTTCTTTTCCTTCTTGATATTAGGATTGGTGATTAGGGATTATATCCAAGGTTGGTAGTTTATTTTCCCCCATTTCAACTTTATTAGATGCTAAAATTGTGAGATGATTTGAATGCATTGACCAATAATTGTATTCTCTCATGTTTTTGCGACAATTTTGGGGAAACTCTTCTCTATTTTTATATCTCTATCAAAAAAAATCATCTTGTAAGCATATATACATATGTTTTATGTCATTCCATGGTACACAAGTTTATCTTGAAATCAATACATATTCACATTTTAATTCATATAGATCCTCTCATAAGCCAAGAGAATAGTGAAGAAACTATTCGCATAAACTAGGAAGAAGTAGTATAGAATCTGAGAAATGATGAAATGGTGAATAATAATGTTGTGAGTAGTGTTGTTAGTGATTCATCATTAATTAGGAATTACATATAGTATACTAAAATAAAAGGAGAATACATTATCCCCCTGATCGGAGTGCGAAGGGCCATGCAGGATAGAGGGGAGAGAGGCTAGCCAGATGTCACGGCGGGCCAAGCACATAGAAGCCGACTAGATGGAACGGCGGGCAAAGGGAAAAGAGGTTGGTCAGGGGCCACAGGAGCTGGCAAACAGAAGTGGAGGAATGGGAAACTCAGGGCAATAACAGCTGTCAAGGCGGGCAGAGGAGAGAGAAGCCGACCAAATGGTACGGCGGGTAGAGGGAAGAAGGCTCAGATAGTTGGCACGGGAGCTAACAAGTGGCAAGGGAGAAACTGGAAACTCACAGCAAGAGCAATCGTCAGTAGCTAGGGATTAATGAATAGCATTTATGGGAAGGTAAGTGGACTCTCATCCCGAGACCCACACATGAGAGGAAGGACAACGGACAATAGAGTAGATCATGTGGTGGGCTTCTTGGAAGGGATGCCGGGTAGGTGGACAAGAAAAATAAAAGGAAAGGTGGTAAAGACAAGAATCATTTGCATGCAGGAAGAAAAGGAAGGACATGTAGCTAGAGGTGGCAAGAACCGAGTGTTGGGGGACGACGAGCATCGTTCTGCTTTCACTGTAAAACCTAGTATGTGCTCCTTGCCTTCACTTGCATTGGTTCGAAAAATATGAATTGGCATCTGTGAAGACTTCAGTTAGAAAGAGGCACTGTAATGAATCCGGAAGATGATTACTAGTTAATAAATATAGTGTTCCCTATCGATTTAAGAGTTGAGGCCTCCCAGTATCCTTGGGTAATTGGCATGTCAACCTGGGGTGTGATTGATTGGTTAGCCATCTGGGGGGGGGAGGGATTTCTGATTTTTGTCTCAGGGTAGCTAGGTTCTGGGATAGAAAGAGAATGCTAGGTCAAATTGATGCCAGCGGTGTGATCCTAAGTGTTTTTAACTATGTCTGTAGGTAAAAGTTCTTTAAGTAGCTAAGGGTGGGTATGTGGACTGAGAGGGAATGATTCAAAGAAAATTGCAAAAGGCCTGAAGCGATATCTGACCCTGGTGCCTCCTTCATCCCTTCGTCCTGGCTGCAAATCCTTATTCTAATGTCAATTCAAGACCTGGAACAAGCAGGCAAAAGAAGGTGCAGTAACTGGGCCCGAAACTGGGGAAGGGAGAACGTCCAAATTGGGCTTTGTCTTAGCTCCTCTGAGGAGATTCAGTGGCGAAGGGTAGGAATTTCATGGCCCGGGGATAGAACTGTAGTTTGGTGGGAAAGTGAGAAGAATTGTCTTGCCCTATGGGGTGGAGAAACCCAGGAAAGAAAGTACTCTGGGAAACCGGTTGGGAGGGTTGGGAGCATAGAATGTTAGAGGTGCAGGGTGGTCTTGCGGGAGTTAGATAGAGGGGAAATTCAATGGCTCATGGGAAGCAACCTAGAAAATGGTGTGGTCACTATCCTGCAAAACCATGGGGAAAGTGTGTGGAACTTGGGTATCGATGGGGGTAAAAGCAGTAAACAGGGCACATAGTGGATGAAAGAGACTGCTCCTGAGCAATCTCATCTGGATTTGGGGAAGTATGCTGGGAATCCTGAAAGGAACGAGGCCAATTCTCAGGCCGAGTATCAAAACAAGAATATAAGGAATTATGTTAAAATCAAGACCAAATTACAGAGCATAAAATATTATGTGTTCACTATGGAAAATTTGATGACGGTTCATAATGTTTTAATTCTAGTTTCTGTTATAGGTAGCTTAAAAACCAGTGTGCAGAGGACTCTGATGGCACGGCACTTGAACCACGCCAGTGAGTACCAAGCCCCAATCCAGGTGAGTCGCTTGGACAGGAAAGTAAAA
Source organism: Pinus tabuliformis (assembly GCA_031772625.1). Classification (NCBI taxonomy): domain Eukaryota; kingdom Viridiplantae; phylum Streptophyta; class Pinopsida; order Pinales; family Pinaceae; genus Pinus; species Pinus tabuliformis. The sequence goes on along the minus strand of CM062817.1, from coordinate 1,442,180,486 downwards.
AGCAACAAGAAGAGTTGGATGGCGAAGGAAGGCAACCAACAGGGAAGGAAAGGAAATAGAAGACTGGGAAAGACAAAGAAAAAGATGAAAGGCCTGGAATCGACTACAAGCAAAGGACCGAGCAAAAGAGGTAGGAAAACAGGGAAGGAAAGTATGCAGAACCTTATCAATACATACTACATAGGAACCCCAGCCAAGGTGAAAGTTGTCATCTCTGAATGGGAAAGAGAACTAAACGCTAACATCGAAAATGAAGAGATTTAGGAAGAGGAATGGGAGATAATAGTCAAAGATCTAGGTAATACCAGAGGTCGCCAAACTTTGTTTCGGCAGACCATCCAATAGTATTGGGTCATGAAAAACATCCTGGCTCATGCTATGACCACCTATAAGGAAAGAGAAGATCTGAAAGAGGACAAACCAAAAGAGCCAAGTCTGAAGGATCTTCAAAGGGAGATACAATCTGTCCAAATGCAGCTGTATCAAAACAACCTCTGCCTGAATAGGGTCAAACAGAGGCTCCAGAATATGATGCGAAGTGAAGTTCCGGGATCGAGCACAAAAGCCCTAGCCCCAGTTGATTCCTCAGATGAATGAAGCATCCCTGCTAGTTTAATTTTGTTTTGATGACAGTTAGCATTTACTTTTTTAGCAAGAATTATATAGAAGATAAAGTCACCAATGTAGCATGGATGATTAGAAAAACTTTGTTTAAATTTTGGACAGCGTTTGATGCAGACAGGTGGCCAACAGACCTGGTTTCCTGCGGGCAGGTTGAGGCCACTTGCAGTTTTGTTGAAATCAAACTTATTATTATGAAATATTAATAGATAAAGGGATCTACCAACCATAAACAAAAGAAAAAGGAGAATATATTATCAAGCTTAGTATTTTAATTGTTGTATCATATTTGTATATAATAGTAAGGTAATTTTAGCTAGAACAATGTCTTTAGATATAAGATTAAGGTGATTCTAGCTATAAAATTATCTTTAAAAATTTGAATTTTGTATAAAATTTTACAAAATTTTAATTAAAAAAGTAAATAAATAAATTATCTATTGATCCAAAAAAAATTATAAAATTAAGGTAAAATTTATTATTCATATAATATAAATAAATTGGGTGTTGATTCCCTTCACCATATTAATACCAACCTAGATCCATCTTCACTCTCGATCTACCAAGTGCCCAAAGGATCAAATATCTTGAAATGTAAACATATTTTAGACTAAAAAGAGATTTGATCCCTTTGGGTGCTTGGTAGATCTGGAGTTAAGATGGATCTAAGTTGGTATAATTTATATCTAGTTGATCGTGAAATAGTTTATCTATAATTCACATCCTCCACATTAAAATGTTTAAAACGTGCCCCCTCATATTTTTTCCTATGTGCAGACATTTAATTATTTCTATTATTAATATTTTCTAAAATATTACATATCAAAAACATATTAAGCAATGAAAGAATTACAAATATCCTTCATACAAAATTAGAAAGCAACTATTAATGGAATAAGAATTCTCTCAATCTTTCCCTTCTCTATATATGTTTCATGTTAAAATCTTTTACTCAATCTGCATATTGAAATATTTTATTTATAACCTATTTTAAACTTTTCTTGTTATTGATATTTTTAAAATCTTATATATCAACTTCATATTAAAAAAAAAAAAAATAACACATCTCTTTAGTTATGGAAAGTGAAAATATTAGAATTTTTTTAATTTAAATTACTCTATCTTTCCATATATAAAGTAGATATAAAATTATGTTATTTAATATGGACATTGAAATATTTTATAAAATATTTTTTGTTATTAATATATTTTTGTTTTAAATATCACATGTAAATTTAACCTAGAATGAACTAAACATAATGTAATATCAATAATATTATTTCTTGTCATCTCTATATTAAGTAGTGAAGAAATTACATTTCTTCCTCATACTAAAAGGTAATTTTTTATTTCTATTTTAGGTTACTTTATATCTCTATATAAAGTTATGTAAAATTATGGTGCAAACTGAAGTATTTTAATTATGGCCGACATTAATTTATTTTGTTATCACTATTTTTAATTTGTTAATTTAAATTATTATTTTACTATTTTTAAATGTAACGTTAAGTGACAACATTTCTCTCATACATTATTATTTTACTATTTTTAAATGTAATGTTATATGAAAACATCTCTCCCATAGTGGGATATAAAGTGCCCCTTGCCACAATAAACAATAAGTTTATAACATTAAAAAAAAAATGAAGTAGTTGATTTTGTTCACTGTATTTGATACAAAAGTTATAACTATGACGTTAAAGTAGTCGATTCTATTCACTATATTTGATACAAAAGTTATAACTATGACGTTTAAAAGTAAACTCTGTAGTTGATTCCCTTCACCATATTGATATAAAGGTTAAAACTGTGGCATTAAAATTTATAGACAGTTATGTCATATGCAAGGTTTATATAGGAATTAGGCTTGAGGAATTTTTATTTTTAGATAAATGAGTGGACAAGATTTGATTTCAAGAGAATATTCTATCTAATACATAATCTAACCAATGATACAAAAACTATTTGAAAGGGTTTTTAGTTTTAAATCAAAGAATAACACACTTAATTTTAAAAATATGTTTTTAACCAATTATAAAATATAACTAAAAATACTACAAAACACTCAACTATCTACTCCATTCATTTCATTCCACCCTCTTCATCCATCTCTTTCAATCCACATCCACCATATCCATCCACTTCATTCCTCTCTCCATCTGTATGTGTCATTCCCCATCTGCCCGTTTCATTGTTTCATTTCTCATCAATTCAATTAATGCTTCTTTCAATTCCATTGCTCCTTCATTCCCATTGAACACGGCTAGCTTAGGATAATTCTGGATGGGACAACGCTCCTGCTCTTTGCCATCGATGTCTATACAATGTCTGCTCTTAGTGGCAATGCTTTCTAATATGTATTTTGATGGCTAAGATGGAATTTTAGTATATGATATTTTTATTGGTTTGAAGATTGAATTAAAAGTGTTTTTGTTGGATTGAAGAGTGTGTATGATAGAACTACATTTTTTTATTTGACGAACAAATTGGATTCAAAGAAACACGGTCCCAAAACAGTGGATTTCCAAGATGACGAACTAGGGATACAGGAAGGCGAGGAACTATTTTCCAAGTCTCTTGTGAAGGATCATAGAGAGTAATCAAAATTTGTAAATGATTATCATTATAATTAGCATGATATTCCCATATTTCAATCAAACATATTAATCCGGGTGGATATTGGTGGCCACCCACCTATTCCACCAAGACCTCCAGCTCATTTCATAAGTTTTATTGATTATAGTACAATTTACTATATTTAGCAATTTTTCAGGTCTTGAACTTTCGACATTGTTTTGACCCCCCTAAACGAGATTTTATTTGAGGTCCGCAGTAGGCCCATAGCGATAGGTAGGGGCCTGCCACAAATATTGTAGTACTCAGAGATACATTTCTAACAAGGTATTGTACATGCCAAATAGAGATCATATGACCAACTTACAACCCTGGGAAGTTGTTTGCCTAACTAACCCCAACGAGGCCTAAAAACCCTTAGCGTTCCATCTCCTAAGGTTAGAGTTCTAGTTGTTTAGGGTTTCCCTTTATTTTTCAATAATAAAAAGGCCCTTGAGTCTCATCGAAACATAGTTCAGAGGCATGTAGCTACCACATCTCTTCTCACAAATATGCTACCATCACCCAAGCTAGTTTATTTTCATTCTATATGTAAGCATCTTTCTGTTCTTTGATATTAATGAAATGAAGATCTATTTCTGTTGCATCTTTGTGCTTATGTTTATATTTGTATTCTATTTCATTCCTTCATAAGTTTGGATTAGTGGTATTAGAGTGGTCTGGTCTCTCTCTGTTTTTTTGTGCATGTCCCCAATGAGGTTTAGGTATAAGGAGTTGGGACTTAAACTGGTTGAGCCCTTGCAATATCGACCCCACTGACATCGAAGACCTCCCCTAGCAGAAGAAAAGAAAGATGAGGGGGCAGGAGATCTTATCAAATTGTTCCTTGAAGAATCCCTCAAGCGACAGAGGAATGAAATGATGGTAATTTTTTCATAGATCCTTCGGCGGATGCCAACCAGCAATGAATCCTCATCCAACAGTCACTTCGAAGGCACCACCCCTTTCAAGGTATAAGTTGACCTTGATATCCCTATATTTGAAGGTCAAATAGATGCAGATGTGGTAGATAAATGGCTAAATTTGTTGGAAGGTGTCCATAATTTCTCTGACAGGGAGAGGATTACTTTTGCACTACTTAAAGTCACCCCCCATGTCAAGGATTGGTGGGAAACTTAGTGTGAGAGACAGGTAGAGGAACCCTCTATGTTTTTAGTCGTACCCTCTTGGAACTCTTTTTGAGATGATGTTAAGGAACAATATTACCTTGTTGGGAGCTATTACAACAAGTACATACAAGATGTGCATGAGCTGACGAATCCTTTCCATACCCTCTGCACAAATTTTGGTATCAAATATTCTAAGAAACATTTGGTGCTCAAGTACCACGACTATTTGCAAAAATACATTCAAGAGGAAATGGAATTCCTAGACATCTCCTCTCTTGGTGCACCATATCGATATGCTGCCAAGATTGAGTATAAATTCAAGCAAAATAAGAAAGACTTTGAAACTGTAAACCGAAATCAGAGCAAAGGTGCCCCCAAGCCACAGAGAAAAGGGTAGAGCCAGGTCGCGACCCCCCAAGACAACTGCTCAAAGCGGCAAGCCAAGAATAACGGGAAGGTGAAGAAGGACACCAACAAGTGGTGCGAGTTCCATAAAAATCCCACTCACAACATGAAAAAATGTCGCACAAAGCAAGCATTAATGGCTGAGCTAAAAGACTCGGAGACGGATGCATGCTCTGATTCTAAGTTGAAACGTGACAAGGGAACCGACAAGGGAAAGTAGATAATTGACATAGAACCCACTGTGATGGTAGCCACCACCAAGCTCCAAAATGTGGAACCTGAGGATCTAGAGGAGGGGGAGTGCCTCTTCGACTCGCAGATGTGGGTAAAGGGTTCACTGGTGTAGTTCATCGTTGACAGTGGAGCTAGAAGAACTTGATCTTAGCCGATTTCGTTAATAGATTTAAGATTCCAACAATGCCACACCCACATTTGTAAATGATTGGGTGGCTCCACCAAGGGTGAGATCTCCTTATCAGCCAGTAGTGTCGCCCGCCTTCTAGCATCAAGCCCTTTGCAAATGAGGTATTATGTGATGTTTCCCATCTAGAATTTTGTGATGTTTTATTAGGTCAGACATACCTATGGAAGTGTCATGTTGTATATGAATCCATACCTCGTTATGTTATTATTACTTTGGGTCAAAAATTGTATAGGATATTAGAGGTAGTGTCACCCACCGCCTTTTCTTTTATCTCAGCTAAACAATGCAGTTTAAAGATCATTTCCAGACTGGGAAATTTATCTTCCTTATGATTCTCCCTCAAAGCAAGAGGAAGATTGTGACCACATCCACACCCTCTAGACAAGGCTCCTCTGCATGACAAAAACAGATAGACAAGGTCACGAAGGAGTACAAGGACATCTTTACACCTCACCCATATGGGTACCCCTACACTGTTAGGTCAACCACTCCATTGATCTGACCCCAAGCACGCTACTACCAAATGGGCTAATCTACCGACGCTCGTTTTTGGAGAACGATGAAATCAAGAGGCAGATTCAAGAGCTGTTGCAAAAATGGAAAATCAAGCCAAGTTCCTCACCCTATGGGAGCCCAATTGTATAGGCACAAAAGAAGGATGGAACTTGGAGGCTATTTATTAACTATCGGGCGTTGAATAATATCATTGTCCAAAATAGGTATCTAATCCCATGGATTGATGATATTTTGGACAAGCTCAAAGGGGCCAAATATTTTTGAAAGATTCACTTGAAGTCCGGTTATCACTGGGTACCAATCGAGCCCTCCAATGTGTGGAAGAGTGCCATCAAATCCAAGGAGGGCCTGTTCAAATGGTTGGCCATGCCATTCGGGTTGACATATCCCATCATAACCTTCATGAGGCTGATGGATGACATCTTGTGGCCCTTCACCAACTCATTCATGGTAGTGTATTTGGACAACATCCTGATCTTCAACTAGAGTTGGGAAGAGAACCTACACCATATTCAATAGGTCCTCTAAACCCTACAACAACACAAATTGTGTGCAAATTCAGAGAAGTGCACTTTTGTTGTGACCTAGGCTCAATATGTAGAGTACATAATTGATGAGCGGGGTGTGCATGTGGACCCAACCAAGATACAAGTTATTTGGGATTTGACAGCCCCAACCACTCTAATATAACTTTGTAGCTTTCTAGGTCTTGCCAATTTCTATCACAGGTTCATGTTGGAATTCACTTGTATCACTTGGCCTTTGAGTAAATTCACCAATTCCCTTTGTTTTGTTCGGTGAAGAAGAGTATCACAATAGAAGCCATTGCCAAACTCTTCTTTGAACAAGTATGGGTACACTTTGGGATTCCATAGTCCATTATCTCAGATTGGGACAACAGGTTCCTAAGTACATTCTAGTTAAGCTTGTGGTCATTGTTGGATACCAAGCTCAATAAGTCCACAACCTTCAACCCCTAAACTTATGGCCAAATAGAGGTCGTCAATAGGATGATCGTGCACATCCTACGCATGTACAACTTGAAGCATCCATGCACATGGGATGAAAGCCTCCCCTATATCCAACATAGCTACAACAGAGCTCTCCACAACTCAACTGGCCACAACCCCTTTCCGGTGGGGTTTGGATTCCAACCACTATGTCCAATTGATGTTTTTGTACCACTTGCAGCTACTCAAGAAGATTTGACTCATGTCTAGTCTGAAGCTAACATAGCTACCAACTTCATTGAACGGATTAGCACATCCACCAACAAGTCCATGACATATTGGACAAAGAAAATTCTAAGTAAAAACAATGTCATGATTAGCATCAGGTGCCACACAAGTTCTAGGTGGGTGAGAAAGTTTGGTTACATTTGCAGAAGGAGCGCCTCATTGGGGCCCATCGCAAGCTTAACCAGCTTTGATATGGGCCTTACACCATCACTAAGGTTGTAGAAGACAATGATTTTGAGCTCAACATTCCACCATTCCTTGGACTGCACCTAGTATTTAATGTTTACCAATTGAGGCCATACTTTCCCCCATTGTTGGACACATCTAACGTTGTTGCGAAGCTAACACTATCATAGTTCAACCCAAGCTATATGGAACATACCATGATTGATAGGATCATGGACACACAGATCAAGAACACCGCTAACAAAGGATCCAACTATATCGAGTTGTTAAAGTAGGCCAACACCTTTACTAGGACAAGTGGTGTAGGTTTTAACCCTATACATAAATTACCTACAAACGAATTCTTAAAAAATAGAAAATATACAATGGCAAGAAACACAAAACAAATACACAAAGATTCTCCCTTGGATCCCAAAACCGGGACTACCATATTGATTTTTCATTATATTCCTTTCAATGCTACAACACATATATATACATGTCGAAGCATTCATAAACCCCAATACATTAACCCTGGATTAGAACATAATTGTAGTTCCCTTAACTGAATCTACAAAATACCATGGGCAGAAAACCATCATGCCCAAAACCATGTGCGAAACCCATGCACAAAACCATAGGTACGTCCACCCACCTAATATAGGGTCCAAAAAAAAAAATTTGGGGCATTGCCCCAGACCCCATGCAGGGGGTCTACTGCCTCCCTACTTCGTTCGTGGGGCTAGTCATGGAAAGAATATAACACACACTTAACGAGTGGCTCACACGAGACCAGGTTCAATAAAAATTTCCTCAAATCATGGAGGCTCTACATGCAATGGAGACCATTGCTTCCTAAGGGGGAGGAATGATCCAAGTGGGTATTGTTGGTCACCCGCCTTTCTCACCTAGACCTCCAACTAGTTTCATCAATTTTCTTTATTATAACACAATTTACAATTTTTAGCATTTTTTCGGGTCCTAAACTTTTGAGGCTATTTTGACTCCCTAAAGAGCATTATTTTGAGGTCCGCAGCAAGCTTGTTTCCATAGACAAGGGCATGCTGCAAATATTGTAATACTCGGAGAGACCTTTCTAACAAGGTATTGTGCGCACCAAACAAAGATCATATGACCAAGTTATGACCCCAAGAAGTTAGTTGTCCAGCTAACCCCAATGGGGCCCACAAACTCTTAGCGTTCAATCTCTTAGAGTTGGGGTTTTGGTTGTTTAAAGTTTCCTAAAAGACAATTGTTAAATAGAATTTGAATTTAAATAAAACTATAACATTATATATTCAAATTATATATTTAAAATATATTAACCACATTTATTAATATAAATATAATTATATTAGTATAACTAAATTAGAATATAAATCTACTTTGAAATTTGAAAATGAAAGTATCACACAACTTCTACCCTGCCTTAAAAAAAAATGAAAGTATCACACAACTTCCACCCTGCGTTAAAAAAAAGGTGGATTCGCTCTCACTCAAAAAGGTGAAAATATTATTGAAGTTCGCCATTGCCTAAAGGAAAAGGAAATTCCAAAGAAATATATTCTTATCAAAGCTATAATCATGCTGTCTAATCCTTCATGGGAATGGAAATTCCAAAAATATATATATTCTTATCAAAACTATAATGATATTGTCTAACCCTTCCTGGTAAAGGAAATTCCAAAGAAAATATATTCTTATCAAAACTATAATCATATTGTCTAGGGAAAATTCCAAACGAAATATGGAAATTCCAAGGAAAATATTCATATCAAAACTTATAATGATAGTCTAATCCTTCTGGTACTCCACCGCCGTAGTATATGCTGTGGCCGGGTCAGTGCATACAGAAAAAGGAAATTCCCAAAAAATTGGAAAAATTTAAAGAAAAAATATTCTTATCACAACTTCTAATCATATCGGTAATCCACCGACGCACTACATGATATTGGTAATCCGCCGCCACAGTACAGGCTGTCACTTGAGGTAATGTTGGACACTGTAAGATAAAGCTAAACACAAAACCAGAACACTGAAATAACTCTAATTTTATGAACAAATCGAATAAAGAGAAGCTGTAACAGGTGTGACTGTCACTGTAAAATTGGGAGGTACCAAGTCGATCAAGTTGAAGAGTGAGCTTGTGTTTTCGTTGATGCATGCTGGAAATATCTTGTGTGTTGCATTGTGTTTTGAAATGGGGTGTTTAATCATTTGCAGGGAAGCCTATACATTATGCAATTGCTGATAATAAAGTTAGTTTGCTGGTTGGGATGGTTATCCAGTGTTGCTGTAGCAGCACAGCTTGAGATAAGTGAAACTATAACCAGTAGTCATTTTTATCATGTAGTTGTAATGTTGAAGTTTCTGAATTGAAATTTTTTTTCATATTTATTTAATACAAATTTATTTATTTATAATATAATAAATTTTTATATCAAAAATATGTTAAAATAATAATATTAAAAAAATAACACTTAATTTATCTTTGCTAAGTAAGATAAATTGGTAATCTAATCCACACCCAAATAAAAAATGTAATATAAACACAAACAAATATATTTTTATTAGTCTTTTTCATAATTCAAAAACCATTTTTTGGATTTCCGAAAAATCTAAAACTTAAAATTAATATACAGTGTCACCTTTTTACACAATTTATAAAATATTTTATTTTTGAAATAAGTTATTAAATAATTATAAAATATAAAAATAAAAAATTAATAATTATATAATTTATATAATTTTTTTCAAAATAATAAATTCTTTTATTAAAATTAAATAAAAATTTATAATTTTAAATTATCAAATTAATATGATTTAATGATTTTACAATTTTATAAAATATAGTTTTGTAATATTAAAAATTCAATTTATCTTAACCATTTATAATATGGTCCACCACGATAGCCTTACAATATAAAATACTCTGTCATAACGAACCTTTGGTTGGCCACCAATTCGATAAAAAGACAAATATTTAACGATGAATGTTCCTTGGTGAGACACTCACACTACTTTTCAATGAATTAATCTTTCCGGTTGTTTTTTTTCCAAAGGAAAAAAGGTAATTTTTTATTAAAAAATTAATGAAAAGTTACACTAGCAGATGCATTTAAGCATTCCGTAAACAGCGATATGGGTTCGAGTGCTGTCGCACCCCCGCAATGTTAGAAGACTAACGTGCACAAAGAATAAGAAGAGAGAAAGAGAGAAGAGAGAAAGAAAGAAAAACTGAATCCCGGCAGTGAGTAAAACTCACGCTTCAAGTTTTTCTCCTCTTTTTCTTTTCGACCTTGCGCCACTCTCCTTGTGTGGGCTCGATCGAAGCAATTACTAATTGTGTTTCTGCATTATGTGGACCTGGTTCTTTGTCTGAGTCTGAAGTATCTGATTGGTGATGACGTTTAATGCCTCCCATGCTTTGGTCTGCACTTGTCATCATTGCCTGATTCTTCTCTGCCTGATTTGAGTGAATCTGTGAGTCCTTTGTGACTGATGTGGTACCCTTCTGAGTCTCTGTTTCTTGAGTAACCTCTGCATTCTCTGCAGTAGGCTCTTCCTCCTCTGCTTCTGATTCTTCGTCCTCTGAGTCTGGGGTGGAGAATTTCCATCCTTTCCTCTGCTTCCCTTTCTGCTTCTTCTTACTGTTTGCTTTCTTGGCTTCTGGGCATGTGCTTTGCAGGTGTCCTGTCTGCCTACAGAGCCTACATCTGAAAGTTGTGTTTTCATAGTCTAGTGCCTGTAACCAATTCAGTTGTTTGTAGATCAGCCTTATGTTGTCCGATAGCCCTTTGCTTAGATCTGCTTCCACACAAATGCGTGCGAAGGTGTAGATCCTTTCATCAATCCTTTCCAGATCTGTTTTGATATATTTCCCTATGTTGTTCCCAATACCTTCCAGGACTTGTTCACTCCAGAAGTGAAGGGGGAGGTTGTATAGGCGCACCCAAACCGGTACTATGGATACAGTCATTTTTTATGGATCGAAATCTGGAAACCATGGGGTCATAAACAGCCCTGCTGTTCCCTAAAACCACGGCCCAACGCTGATGACCGTATAATCTCTCCGGTTGTTATTCATTTGCGTATATTTAATTACGAAGGTATTAATGAGCTAAAGTTTATTAATCAGTGTATAGTTTATAGGATATTTAATGTAGTCGGGTTGTATATAGTTTTGGTTAGATTTATACTTATTTAAATTTAACTGTTCCGACTACATCAAATATTTTATGATAAATATTATATGTAGTTAATGGGTATATTAATAAATATCATTTTTCATTAATGAAATATGGGAGATATTCTTTTATGTTATTGAATATAACTAAAAAATTATTAATTTTTTATTATTATGTATTAAAGTTATTTTATAAATATAGAGTAATATTTGTTATTAATGAAATATGTGAGATATTTTTTTCCATGTTATTGGAATATAATTAAAAAGTTATTAATTTTATTATTATTATTTTTTTAAATTATTTTATAAAGTTGACTTGATGTGTCTATTGTATTTTTATAAATATTGAGATGTGATGTGTGTACGATATATATATATATTTTTGATAAATTCTATTTATAACTTTATAAAATTAGTCATATTTTCTATATAGTCCAATAAAAAATAAAAATATAAATTTCAAAAATTAATTTTAATTTACAAATTATTCAGTCTTACAAATTAATTGAAAATCAAATTTGTTTGACTAAAAATAATTACAATATAATTTGCCTATCAACAAATATAATAAATAAATGTCATTTGTATTTATGTTGTATAATTTTTTTAATGTAAAATTGGAAAATTTATTATAATTTAATTTTCACTACTATCCTATATAACAAATAAATATCATTTATATTCATGTTTTATAATTTATTTTTTTATATAAAATTGCAAAATTTATTATAATTTAGTTTTCACTGCTTTCTTTCTTGTCATGCGTTACACTTATTTCCTTGTAGAGAGCTAATTACAAAAATGAAAACTCGTATCTTGCACTTATTTTCTTTGGATACACCCATTTACAAAAATTGAATAAATATCGAAAAAATGAAAAGTCAAGAAAAAAATATGATTATTAGAGTGCAATGATTATATGGGAGGACAAGTGAGGCGATTTCATCGCATGTCATAAAAATTCTAAACATTGAATCCTACACAATAAAAAGTATAGACATGATTTTTTATAATTCGAATTAATATTTGTTAGTACACAAGTGTGGAATTAGACTTGAGCTATAAAAATGGTTTAGAAGTATGATTTGGCTTTGTTAGTTTGTGTCATAAAAAAACATAGACATGCTTTTGATATACAGTTTGAATGATTATAGGTAGAACGTAAGTGTGCCATTTGAGTGATATCAACTTGAGATGTAAAAACTGTCTTATGCGTGATTTGGGTATTTATTGTGTAGTATTAGTTTGTCTAATAAAAAAAGTATAAATATGATTTTAGCATGTAATGTGAAATGTCATATGTATAAGACATAAGTATGTAATGTGAACTATCATATGTATAAGACATAAGTATGGTATTTGACTTGATCTTTAAAGATTATTTAGATGGATGATTTGGATATATGTGGTGAAGTATTGATTAAGTATTTAATAAAAAAATTAGTTAGTATGATACGATATATTGTGATAGTATTATTAATAATTTTTAATTTATTGTTTTTATGGTCATTTTTTATTGTTGTCATAGGAAAATTTGATCTCCTTCTAACACACTCAACTTTTTAATGCTTGATTAAGGTTTTAGGGTACTTAGAATCAACCTTTTTGGTCAACTTAAGGAAGTGAGATTATGTAACATCTCTTTTCTAATACCAAAATTTTGTAAATGTAATTAAAGGACCAGAATGATGGAGGGCCAATATAGATGTCTTTCCAAGCTATTTGATGTAAATATTCTATGTAATCAAATTATAAATTTGTTGAAGATGAAGGAGAGGACTAGCCTATATGGATCCTAACTTCTAAAAGGATAGCATGCTTGAGGAAGCTTGTGAGGGAGATAGGTAAGTTTCCTATCTTCCCTAAATTTAATGATTTTAACCCCTAAAGTTCAATTTAAACTACCCAATTGACCAAGAAATTATGAGAGAGATGGGGAGGAGGTATAGGACTACCCCAAGTATGGGTTGCATACCATGTGGCAGTCCATAGTTGACTCTATAGGTCAAGGAGGGACCCTGGACCACTCATATGTGAGGCAACATTGGGAAGAAGGGCATGACTAGCTATTGTAACAACGGACACCTAGAGGAAGAGACATTTGCCCTTGTGATGCCACAAAGTGGTGACAGTGTGTGAATGTGAATCGACGAACCCATGGGGTGCACCTACGACTACTGATCCTTGAACTTACTGTGAACTAGTAACCTATGAATTGTGTGTGTATATTTTGTGGTAAAAAAACATTGGGAACGGGGAGGATTATCAAGGGATTCATTGAAAGTAATGAAGGGGTTTCCAATTGTGTTGTGTAGGCCCTTATTAGCCTTACTTAGTTGTTTAAATACTTAGTTGTTTTAGCTAAGGAAATTAGTGAAGAACCTTTACCTTGAGTTGAGTAACCCAAAATGAAGTTTGTTTTATGGTTGCTTTGTGCATGAAAAGTATTTGTAAAAGGGAGGATCACTAAGGGAACCATAAGAGGTGATGAAGGGGTCTCCCTTTGTGTTACGCAGGCCCTCATTGGCCATACTTTATTGTGTGAGTAACCTAAACTTAGTGTTTGATAAGTAACACTCTTATATCTTGTTTCATGTTTTCTACAAGTGAAGGAGAATGACCTTCATACTTTTTACCTTGAATTAAACCCTTGGTTGAAATTCCTTGAGAGAAGCATCCATTAAAAACCGGACCCAAATCATGGGTAGCCAACTACAAGAAATTTATAGTGTAGTTGTGCTTATGATCAGATAGAGAGTGGCCATCCATTCCTCAGTTTCCAACAAATATAGGTGGAACATATAAGTGTAATTCTTTCTTTCTGAATGAAATGGTCATGTTGCTCTATGTTTCATGTTTGAATGTTATGTTGGTACAACTTATATATATGCAATAGTAGGTTGAAGGCTACTGTAATGTTATATTGAATCAGTATGAATGATAGTGAGTTGAGTAATTAGCATAACTTGATTGAATGTTGATTTACAATCCTTTTATGAGAATGGATGTTGTATTCAAATGGAAGCCTTTGCTTATGTTATCTTTGATTATGATGTGTTGCATTTTCATGAATTGTGACATTAGCCCTAGATTGTAATGCTTACACTCTTTAATGTTTCATGAATTTTATCACGATGATTTGTTGCGTATACTATAATGGTATAGTGAATCTGTGTGATGGAAGGATCTTAAGGCTTTGTAAGCCCTACAGAGAAGTTGGATTGTGAGACTCCGTGATTTAGAAATGATGGGAGCAAGAGGCTTGGATTTTCCTAGTTAGAGGCAGGAAGTTCAACTTCCTTGGAGGAATTTAAAGAGTTGGAATAATGGAAGGTGATAGTGAAGCAAAAAATAAGATTCATTAGAGAAATTTTGAATTTTGGAGCGTTGACCCTAGCCCCAATTACATGGCCTAACAGGAGTTAGGACCAAAAGCCAACGTGTGAGGGGGTTTAGCAAAACATCGGCCCCGTAAGAATGGAAGTAATGCCTTTTGGGAATTTCCTAATATGGCATGGCTCTAGTCCACAAGTGACCACTTGACCACAAAATATTCGTTGATATAGCATTTTAATTAATTGCACCAACTTATCACAACATTAGAAATATTGAAGGATGATGCTAGCATGACATCAGACGTGATGATGTGGTAATGTTAGATGGAGGACATGTGTCACCTAGATTGGTGGTTTTGGCATGGCAACTAGGTAGATAGAAGTGACACGTGATACATACTAGAAGTGCCATGTGTTCAAGGATGTGCTAGTATTGGAAACATGTTACGAAGTAATTGTATTGGAAACATGTTAGGAAGTAATTGGATGGTAGAGATATGAGGTGGAAAGTTTAGCAAGCGATTGGCCTATCGACCTATCAGGAAGTTGTAAGAGTTTGCAGTTGTAAAAAAATTCACTGATGTATCGATATCCTAGTAATTGGCACTACGACAATGCCATATTAACTATATCAGAAACCTTAGTATATTTGGCAATATGACTATGTCAAAGTATTTTTTTGTATGGCTATATCAGAGTATTGATGTTATGGCTATATTTCCATTTCGACGATATGGCTATATCCGAGTATCGGTCATTTGGCTATATTGGAGTAATAATGATATGGATATATTGACATATTTGCGGTATGGTTATATCGGAGTATTCGAAACATGGGTATAATGGCTTATTGGCCCTATCAGATATATCAATATATTGGCGATCTTTCGTTATGCTAAGTTCCATTGCCATGGATACTAATGATTTTCTCGTTTGTTTTGTGACGAGATACGACATGCTTTATGATTTTTCTTACCTTTAATTTGCAATATAGCCTTCAACGTCAGAGTTAGTTCCTCCGAACTGTCATAACTGTGAGGACGTGTAATGTAACATGGAACTCAAAATTTTAGATAAGAAGTCGAACGTTGACTGAGATCTCGTTGTTCTCGAGCGTTTTTTTCTTTAGCTGAAGCTCTAATTTTATTCAATGTCATTTAACCATTTATATATCTTCACAAATTTATTAATTAAAATGATATCGATTAAATCCCAGTCTTTATTTGTCCATTCCCATTAGTACAATTTACTGAGAATAAGCTTCCTTAGTAAGGTAACTCAGATCAAAAGTTTCTTTAGGAAGATAATTCAAGATCAAATGTTATGGATAATAGTATTTTGTACTTGAAAACACTAAACAAATCTAGTAAAAAATTTCTATATTTTAGAAAAAATCAAACTTATCAAATTAATTTTTCCAAATATTATTAATTAAATATTTAGTTGTATTTCTGGTTCAGTTCAACGCTCGCGTTAATTTTTCCAAATATTATTAATTAAATATTTAGTTGTATTTCTGGTTCAGTTCAACGCTCGCGTTATTGCTTTATGGCGAATAATTACTATAGTTTCAGATATCTTGATTCATTCTTCTTCTGTTTCTGCTCCTCCCAATGATTCATCCCCTATTAGGTCCCATTTTTTCCCTCCTTTATGATTGGATAAAAAGAAGTGCTCAATCCTTTAAAAAAACTAAAAATAATCATCTTTTTTCGTATCTCTTTCCTTTTTATTTTACTACAGTTGTCCTAAATGTTGCTCAACCAATGTTCATCATCTTTCTGTATTTAAGAAAAGATAAATGTGGACGTTCAATACCTGAATTGGAGAATCAATACCTTTGAGAGCAATGTAAGTGGTGCCTTACTTTGAAAGGAAGGTAAAGCGGGGCCAACGCGAAAGGTCGGCAATTACATAAATGTTAAAAAAAAAGCGTCTGTCAGTGATTTCCATGCTATACTTTAGCTTTTTGCTTTTGTCCAGGTCCCACCTAGGCCTGGAATGTGACGTCGCACAGAATGTATTTTGGATTTCAAAATATAGATTGATCTTATAATAAGTAATCTGTTAAAATGATTTCCAATTTCAAAATTAAACTGTCAAAATCTCTAATACCTAAAGCTCAAGTAAAGATAGCGTACAGTAAAATATTATGAATATCATAATATCTCATTTAACTATATTTATAAATTATAGTACATTACATTAACTTTATGTCAATAAATTGTTGAGAATTTTAACACTGTATTTATGCTTCTATTTATTAGGATACCAAACCCTATGAACTGAAAATGTTTGGTATACGTTTGTAATTAGTATTATTTTTCCCTTTTTATTATTAAATTCTTATTCTGAATTTTTGGAGTTCGCCAGCTTGTTTATTTATCATCAACAAATATTGGATTTTCATAAATCTAATTATCATCAACAAATATTGAGTTTCCATAAATCTAGAATGTTGGGTTTCCACAAATCTAGAATGTGCACACAATAATAAGTTCATAGTTCGGTCCTTCTAGACTCCCACCCAACTCCACTGACGGAAACATCAATTCGATGGAGATTGCGATGGGATGTCTGCATATGTTCCTACTTTTGAATTGACATCATTAAGTGATTGGAGCGAGCAAATCCAAAGAACAACCCAACAGATTGTCCAGTCCAATCCTTATTGTTATACTTTCAAAGATTTCATCGTACAATTTCATACCTCCTGAATTGCAATTGTCCGCAAATTCTGCCACGCATAGAATTCATCCGATTCCCTTTTCTCAGTTGATGCGCATTTAGTATTAAAGCATGCTTTGGAGGCTGACACGGTGGTTCCCCCAACATTTTATTTTCTTGGCACTTTCGAATTGATTCTAATTTTCTTCACCCTTTCGAATTCATTTTAATTGAAATTAAATTAGTTTAAATTTAAAAAATTTAGTTTCAAAACATAAAACATTATCATCTCATGTATTACATAAATAAATAATTTGAGAAATAAAATTTTTATGTATCACCTATAACATTAAAAAATATGTGTATACAAAACCTTGAGATGTGGAAGTGTAGATTTGTGTCTAAAGAACAACATTCCCTCCTCCTCACCCTTCTTCCTCACACCTTTAAAATTTAAATACATAATACATGTACCCAAATAGAAAAAGGCATCCAAGTCCTGGATTGTGAACATCTTTAAATTCAAATCACACGTACCTAACGGAAACAACCTCCCAATTCTTTGACTGCTAAGAATCATCAGACGTATGGTGAAGATTATTGTATTCTCCCCCACTTATTTAGTTTAACGTTTTTATCTTGCTGAGTTACAAATTGCAAAATCCTATAAGCAATCTGAGTTACAAATTGCAAAATCCTATAAGCAAAAGCAATCTGACAGTCGAAGTTTATTTTTCAATATAAATTTATTTGAACTTGTGAATCTTTGTTGTCTCTTTCATTATAAATCATGTTGTCTCTTTCATTATAAATCATAAAAGTTCAGCTGTATTGTTCGAAAATTTTCCATTATAAATCATAGTTACCAAGTTTTGCAGTACTGGTCGAAAAATTTCGAAAATTTATCGATATACTACAGTTAAGACGATAATACATTACTTTTAATACAGTACGTAATGTTTGGTTATGCCATCCATTTATGTTGAGCGCGCATGGTTTTGTGCTTTTTATTTTTGGAATAGCCATTGGCTCAGCAGAGGGCAGAGCGCTCCGGAATAATTTCTTCGTTTACTATGATGCTTTCGCAAGTAGCTAGGGTAAAATAGGTACACGAAAACATTCATCTGGCGGGGCATTCACAGCGTTCGGAATGACTTGTTTCAGGATGATTTTATAAATTTGGATTTATTAAGAAATAAAAAATTGAAAAAATAATAATTTATATATTAAAAATTGTTATAGAGATTAGGAAATTTTTATTTAATAATTTGAGATTACAAAAATTGTATGTTTAGTATTAAAAATTACAAAGGAAGGTAAGTTACATATATAGAATTTCAGAAAGCTTTAAATTTTTTTTTCCATTTTGGTGATAGCTATTATGAGATAAGACGATAACTTTGTAAGAAATTGTTGCTCTGTAATTTAAATTAAAAAAAGGTTCATTTTCTGTGATTTATTACAAAAATTAATTTTCAGATTTATTGTTGAATAAATTTGAATAGCTTTTTTTATAAGTAAGAGACGAACTTTCTATTAATCTGAAAAAATTACATAATTTACAGAGAGCCCCAAAGAGTAGGGGCGACACAGCCAATAAAAACGGCTATCAGCAACCAGAAAGGTCAAGACTATAAACTGATCCTTCTGCAACACAAGTGGAAACCTAAACAAAACAGGGACGAAGCCCTCAGATAACTGGCAAGAACCACACCGCGTCACTAAGTACAAGCCCCGACCTATTTGCCAATAAGCAAAAAGTCCGATCAATCCGAGCCGTTGAAATCAGAGTCCTGATCCGACGGCCATCATGGATATCACGCGAACAAGAAGCAAGGGGGTTAACCATGCGATGAGAGCGGTTTTCCTTCACTTCTCCTTGCCACGTGTTGCCTTCTGTGTGGAATCGCATGCAATTGCTCCAAAATCTAATACTGCTCGTGTCCCACACGATATACCACTTGTGGATTTGGGTTTTGTGGAACCCACCTTGGTGCCGCACAGAAACCTGTAAGGAATATACGATCTGTGTAGATGGTCCCACCAAGGGCCATGTGGCTCCTGGTGGACCTACCCTTAAGCTTGTCAAGATGGGGTCCACCTGAATAAGTCTGGTCCTGAACCTTTAAGTAAATAGCACGATTGATCTCACCCATTGATAGAAACATCCATATCCAGCGCCCCACAGAGATATCGCGCAGCCGAGATGCACGGAGGTTAACTGCGCGATGAGAGCAGTTTTCTCTCTCATCTCTGTGCCACACATCGTCTCTTGAAAGGAATCACGCGGTTCTTCCACTAAACCAGAAACAAGCCAAAGCCCATGCGATAAACCATTTGTGCTTTTGCATCCGTGGTATCGCTAGATGGAGACCGTCCATCCGAGCCTGCCAATCTGTCCGCATCCTTCTTTTACAAGCTACCCCTCGGGAGTTGCCAACAAAAAACCCCCTGAGCCAAGAGAGTATCAGCCATACAATTTGTGTTATCGCTCACCTTAAGACCTTCCTCTGTCATCCTAATGCCATGGGAATAGTGAAGAGCATTCATGAACAGAGACCGACGACAAATTGTGCACTATCCTGCCCCTCTCTGTTTCCAATATCAGCACTATCCAAACATGAATCCCAGTTTGCATTTGCTAGAGTGGAACAGTCCTCCCGTAGCTTCCCGGCAGGAAGAAACTCCCATGGATGCCGAGAATCCCTGTCCTTGTTGAACACCCCTTCATTAGCCTATCTGCAAGCATATTGGCCTTTCTTCTAACATGCAAAAATCTTATTGTTTTAAGGATTTGTAAGTGTGATTGGATACGGTGGAACACCTGCAATAGCCTCCAGTGCTTTGACACTTTGTCTGGCGAGGTTCCATTTTGAATCTTTTTGGCAGCTTTTGACGACCAATTCCGAGTCAGCTTCGATTACGACATTCTGTAAGTTTGCCTTCGCTAAGATTTCCATACATTGATCTAATGCCAGAAGTTCCAGCATGTTGTTGGTGCCCTTTTCCAGGTGACCATGGAAGATGTATTTTATAAGTCCCTCAGGATCCCTGATGGCCCCACCGAAGCCAGCTTCCCTGGGATTGCCCTTGGAGGCTTCATCTATATTGACTTTGAAAAAGCCCTGAGGAGGGGGCTGCCAACCCCTATCCCCCGTGTTTAAGGATCTCAGATCTTTCTTCACCCCCTGAGGGTTGATGGCTTGAAGATCTAGATTAATAAGAATTTGAACCTCCTGAGGCAGAGGAGGATTTGTAGGTTTCGTTCTCAGAATGCTTCTGACTGTTTTCTTGAGCTGTTTCAAAATCTGATTGATGATAAGCGGGGGTTCTCTGACTTCGTTTTTGAAGATTCTTCTGTTTTTTTCTTTCCAAATATTCCAGATGACAAAGCCTGGAGTTAGCATCCAGACTTTGTTGATGATTTCACTTTTTGAGAAGTTTTTCCTCCATTTTGATAATGTATTGGAAATGTTGAGTCTATCCCTGTCGGTCTATCTGAAGCTTGAGACCACCCAATCCCAAATTTTGGCAGAAAAGGAACACAAATTAAGTAGGTGTTCAATCGTTTCCTCCTGCAAGCCACAAAGATGACATTTGGAGGGGCCAATGAAACTTTTCTTCATAAGGTTTTCCCAAGTTAAGATTTTCCTTTGATGAACAAGCCAGATAAATAATTTTATTTTCATTAATTGAGAGGTATGCCATAGCTCTTGCCAATTTTTCTCAGTGTTTACCAAGTTAAGTCCAGTGATTTCCTGTTTAGCCTCTTTGAGATTGTAGTTACCTTCATTGTTCTTGCCCCATCTTAACTAGTCAGGTGAAGAGGATACCATAATCCTTCTTTGCTCTAAGTCCTTAGCAAGAGTCTCTGCCATGCCCTTCAAAGGGCTTTCCTCGTTGTAACTTAGATTCTTCCATTTTCTCCATTTATCCTGGTTCCTCCCTTGATCCCAGAAGTCTTTTACTAATAAGAGACCTTTGCTGTTTGTGTCCCTTTTGAGAGCTGCCAGTTCATTCCTGTTCAGGATGGGTTCCTGTTGCCAGCTGTCCTCCCAGAAGCGAGCCCGATCCGCAACTCTAATTTCCCAAAAACAGTGCTTCTGGACAATGCTTTTGTTCTCCCATGCAAGGTTCTAGATGTATGAGCCCCTGATTTGTCCTATCATTCTAATGTAATCCTGTTCCTGCCAGTGCTTGGCATACTTTTGTGTCCAAAGCTTGGCCCATGGTGCTCTCAACTCCCGAATAAAATTTGAATCTTAAAAGTATAATGATTGAGATTTTTTTTAGTGTGTTCTAATTAATATTAATATTTACTTTTAATATATGTCCTAATTAATATTAATATTTTTAGTTTACTTTTAATATTTGATATCTAATTTCTTTATGTTGAATTCAAGTTTGAGTTTTCCTTATTCATATTAATAGATTTGATTTGCATGTTTTTTTATGTGTAACATTAATAAAATTGATACATTTTGTTTTTCACTCTTTTTAGATTATAGATAGAAAAATTTCATATTTGAAATAAATAAATAAGTATCTTAGTGAAGAAATATTCATTTTAATTTTTTAAAATTTTGAAAAAAATAACATTATGTTAATCTTTATAAGATGTATATTCTCAAAATTTTCCGGTATTAAATAATTGATATTCAAATTCGAATTTAGTAATTATACTCTAAACATATAATTAAAATTTATTTATTGGTAGTTTAGTGTACTTTCTGAATTGCACCTTCTCGCAATTATTTAGACTAGCAGAACAACATAATTTGTCATTGGTAAATTTCTATAGATATTGGCAATACAGCGCCGTTTAACATTTATTTGATTCAGTTTTATAAGAATATGGTGAGGTGTTATTAGCTATTTGATTACATTGTGGGTGACATGCCGAAGTTGAAGATATTTTTCGGCATTTTTTCTCTTTTCGTACACATTCCCTATTCCCGTCCCATAACTCTTACAAAATATTTATAATGAAAACATGTGGTGTAGAAATAATTAATAGTATTGATTAGGAAAGTTTGTGGGTGACATGCCGAAGTTGAAGATATTTTTCTGCATTTTTTCTCTTTTCGTACACATTCCCTATTCCCATCCCATAACTCTTACAAAATATTTATAATGAAAACATGTGGTGTAGAAATAATTAATAGTATTGATTAGGAAAGTGTGCAAGAAAAAATAAATGTAAAAAAGAAATTATGCTGAGTAATATTTATATAAAAAAATATAGAGAACAAAACAATTATAAATCGTAAAATTAATTATAGAAATGAAACGTATAATAATAAAAAAAATATAAACCTCAAACTACCTTAATCACACTAAAATATAAAAAAAATAACACACTTATTCATCTCATTTATATTTAACTCTTCTTATAAATATTCGAATTTATAAAATTCAAATGGTTAAAATTTGACATTTTTCAAATGCCCTCAGAAAATAGGGCAATGATACAGAACCTCAACAAAAAAAATAATATATTTTGAATAATAATATTAAATTTATTTAAATTTATAGAAAATGTGTACTAGTAAATATTTACAATCAAATATGATAAACCAATTGGAAGGTCTCACCCGCACACACAAAATAAATTAAAAAACATATAAATTATTTCAAATATTGATTAAGCTATTTCAAATGTTCAAAATCAAGCTATGGTAAAGTAACACACAAACTAAATTAAGAAACATCTAAATTATTTCAAATATTGTTTAACCTATTTCAAATGTTCAAAATCAAGCTATGGTAAAGCAACAAATGCGAGTACTGTTTGAGTCATAATGAATAGATTCGAGCATGATAGGTGATTAAGATGATTAATAAGTTTGATTTCTTATTTAATGTATTGAGTTGTCATAATTAAAATTAGAATTAGAATTATATATAAATTAAATTAAAGTAACGCATCGTATATAAAATTATTTTATATATTTAATAACCTATTTCAAATATCCAATATTAAATTATTCTACAGCAATAAATGTGAATATTGAATTGAGTCGTAATGAACAGATTCGATAAGTGATTGAATGATAAATAATAATTTATGTAAAATTATTTTATATATTTAATAACCTATTTTAAATATCCAATATTAAATTATTGTAGAGTAATAAATGTGAATATTGAATTGAGTCGTAATGAATAGATTGGAGCATGATAAGTGATTGGCTTCATACTAACATTGTATAAAGGATGTGGAATATGCTCTTCGTCCATATTATTTCTGAAGAACATGGCTTCTTTAAGGATAGAAACATTTTAGAGGCCATGGCCATATCATAGAAATGCCTTCATTCCATGCATATAAGGAAGGTGGAGGTTGCTTTTTAAAAATTGATCTCAAGAAAGCTTATGATTGCATACACTGGGGGTTCCTTAGATGCCTTCTCATCAAAATTGGTCTTAATAATAATTACTTAAATTGGATTATGGCATGCGTAATTGATGTGAACTACGCTGTTCTCGTAAATGGTATCCCTTCCACCTTCTTCCCTGCTGCTAGAGGCTTGCGGCAGGGCTGTTCTCTGTCCCCTCTCCTTTTCATTTTAGTCATGGACTCTCTCAGTCTCCACATTAAAAGAGCCATTAGAGATAAGGGTTGCATTCCTCTAGTTATCAGTAGAGATATTTCTTTTTCTCACAATCTTTTTGTTGATGACATTCCGCTGCCGACAATGTTGTGTCGTGCCTCGTGGGACTGTCTTCATTCTATATTGGGGAAATTTCAGAAAGCCATGGGGCTTTGTATAAACGGGGAAAAATCATCCTTTTACATGAAGGATATTAATTCGGAGATTGCTGCATATCTAATCAAACTTTTCAATATCAAGGCTTCCCCCCTTCACGAGGGCCTGAAATATCTAGGCTTTCATCTCAAGCCGGTTGGATACACTTCAGCAGATTGGTCATGGATTCATGAAAGATTTATCAAAAGGATTGTGGGCTGGGAATTTAAAAGCCTCTCATTGGCAGGAAGATTTATATTAACGCAAACTGTCCTAGTACAGTTATTGGTCTATTGGGCACATCTATTCTACATTCCTGCTAAAATTATTCAAAATCTAAATAGGAGTTTTGCTAATTTCATTTTAGGAGGAAGCAAGCATCAAAGAAACTTTCATCTGACAAAGCTTTCAAACCTGTCTCGCCCTAAATTTCTAGGGGGCTAGGGTATTCTGGACTTAAATTTATTTCGTATTTCTCTCCTTTGAAAATCATTGTGGAAGGTTGTTTTTGGGAACAACATTTGGAGCAAAGTAATCAAGGCTAAATATTTGGATAACAAAGACATTATCGTTTGGTTTAGACAAGGTTCTTTTGGTCCTCCCCATGGTTCTGTCATATGGAGAAGTTTCAACAAAATTGAGCATTTTTTTTTCTAAAAAACTTGGCATGGAACTTTCAATCGGGCAGAAAGATCCTAATTGGCCTTGATCCATTAGCGGGCGATGTAACATATTTGCCTATTTTTCAATAGATGCTTCACTACCTACAACATAAAGGGAATTTTTATTGGGACCAGGTCATTGACAAATGGTTGGGTTCAATTCCTACATGGAAGACGGCCGAGATGTTGGGACTTTATGGTGATCTAACTTCACAATGGGATAAGGTCATAGCGTATATGAAAAGCAGGGGTATCTTCAGATCATTGGAGGAGGATCATCTTATTTGGAATGGATCCAAGGGGCGATCTTCAGTTTATGTAAAATATATTTATAACATGCTTCAGATGGACAAACCAATCCCCCCTAATAACATTTTCCCCATTGTATTTTGGAAATTGAATTGCCCTACCAAGATTATTTTATTCGCTTGGCTGGTTTTCTACGACAAGAATCTTACGTGGGATAATTTACAAAAAAGAAATTGGTGTAGTCCAACAATCTCTCCTATTTTCAAAGCGAATGAAGAAAGCAATTATCATATTTTCCTAGTCTTTCCCCATGCTATGAAGATATGGAAATCTCTAGCTGACCACTTTGGTTTGAATAGGATTTCTTTCCCATCAATAAAGGATGCTTTTCAATGGTGGAGTAAGATGAGAACAGAATGGAGACCTATTCAGCTGATCTCCATTTGGGCTATTTGGAAATGGAGGAATAGGGCACTGTTTCAAGACAGCAAGGAAAGTTATACACTCGTTCTTGATTCTATCTTATCTCACCTTCCCATCCACTGCCCCCTTATTCACATCTCAATCTCAAGAAGCATGTTGGGAGTTCGATGGATCTTTCTGTTCTTCCACGTGCTTATTTTGATGGGGCAGCAATGAATGGAATCTGCGCATGTGGGGTTCTCATAATTCCGTGTGAGGACCAGCACATTCAAATCTCATGGAATGGTGGGAAGGGATTGAACAACAAAGCGGAGGCTATGGCCTTGGCAGGTCTCTTGAGCTTTAGTGACTTCTTAAACATTCAAGGACTGCACATTTTTGGTGATTCCAAGGTGATCATAGATCATGTTAAATCTGTACATATCATCCAAAATATCAATCTTTCGGGGTGGTTGGACAGAATTGCATCAATCTGGAATTCACGCAAGGATTTTACAATTCAACACATTGAAAGGACTTTCAACAAAGAGGCAGATGCGCTTTCTAAAGAAGGACTTTCCTCTCCAAATGAAATATGGAAGGTGTCCATCATTGTTGGAGATATTCGGCACAATATACAGGACTTCCATCTACCAGGTTCATAACATAATAGTTTTGTTTCTCTCCTCATATCTGGTATGTAGCAGGAAACCTGTTCTTTTCTTTCTTTTATATTTATCAGCTACCCCCATCACAGTTGCTTTTTTACAGAAGATCTTTATATATCTTTATATGTCTAGAGATGGAATCGGTTTTTTGCTGATCTGATATGGATAGATATCATCCTACTGGTTTGCATGCCAAAATTCGGGTACTTATAGATCTTATATTTTCATGTTCCCTCTACATGGGCCTACTGGCTATCACCAACTATTTGACAGATGTTGTATATATCAAATCTATCTATGAATATAATTTAGCTTTTTTTCTTACTGAGAAAAAAAAAAGTGATTGGTTTTAAAAATGATAAATAATAGTTCATGTAAAATTATTTTATATATTTAATAATCTATTTCAAATATCCAATATTAAATTATTGTAGAGCAATAAATGTGAATATTAAATTGAGTCATAATGAATAGATCGGAGCATGATAAGTGATTGGCTTTAAAAATGATAAATAATAATTTATGTTTGTTTATTTGATTTAAATGTGTTTTTTAAACTTGGATATAATTTATTATGCATCTAAGTTCAGATGGAAAACAATATATACAAAAAAAACTATGATTGGTCTTTGATGTATGGCTTATTTATCTATTGAAATCGTAGAGTGAATTATATAGTACCAACTTATACTCAAAACTTTACAAAATTGTCATCTTCCCAAGCAAGAACATAGCTAAACTAAAGAAATACACCTACAATAGCTACATTATACCATGGTAACCATCTAATGTGGCATTGATGTTTGTCATACAACCATGATTTTGTACACCTATCAATGCAAGGTTACTTGGTATAGAAGTAATCATTTGAAGAATCATAGTAAAAGCATTTTTACAAAGGTAAACTAGTTAAAACTTAAGGCTATAACAATTCTAGAAGTAGACAAAGAGACATTTGTGCATGTAAGTTAATCGGTGAAGTTATTGGAAATTAATATTGCAAATAAAGAAATGGTGATGCAACAAACACCTAGATAGCATAAAAATAAAAGGAGTAGTAACTACACACCTTGATAATTAGATAGAAGAATAAATGAAAAGTCCCTTCTAGGGGGGAACTTCCTTTTACAATATAAAAAATGCACAAGATGGGATGCTCTCTAAAAGAAGGTCCCCTTAGTATATATAGGAAACAAATGGTACAATTACAATTAAATGGTTTAGCGAACCAATAAGGACATCACTAATATAACAATAGAAATGTAATAACCCTATGTCTAGGGCTTAACATGCTTCTTCTCTACAAACAAGTGTTTTTCTCAACACCTAAATAGTTGTAAATCATTTTTCATTAAGAATTAATATTCCCATGTCACCTCTTTGAACAATATTCTCTTATACTTGCTGATGTACTCCATAATTACTTGATCTTGTAGTTGCTTGATCCTTGTTTCAAAGGATTGTTTATGGTTCTCATATTTTTTTCCCTTTTTCATTGACTTCTAGTAAGATAGTCTAAAGGGGCTTAAGTCACTAATTGCATTATTTAAGTAAGAAACTTGGAACAATGGATGTACATGTGAAGATGAGGTAACTTCAACTTGTAATCCATATTTCTAATCTTCTACAACACCTCATAGGGAACATAATATTTGGATGTTAATTTATTGTCCTTCTTTTATTGCTTGAGGGACATGTATTCATATCAATGTATCCTTCCTCAGAAATACCCAATCCCCACTTCAATTTCCATTTCATTGCAATGTTAATCTACTTATTATTTCACCCTATATTGTGCTTCAATGTAAAAGTTCATTACATAGCCAACGCAAAATGTCACTTTCTATGAAAACTGGTGGTAAATGAGTTGTCCACATCATCCAATTGAACATTAACCATGGGTCATTTGTAGGTTGGTTTGGATCATATTTTTTACCCTCTTCACTTAGTAACACAAGTTGTAATGTTGGAAAAATTCATGGTGGGAGGCACTTATAAACATACTTTTTTTCATTCTTCTTGGAGGTTTAGTGATGTTTATGGTGTTCTCATAATAATTTCATTTCAAATATTTGTTCTCTGGTTGACACTGAATGATGTTTTTCTTATTGAGAGGTAGTGTGTTGTATGAAATGATACAATGTACATATTATACCTACCAATTATTTATCATTGAAAGTGTCATTCGTGCAAATAGTGGTGGTAAATGAGAATTTTCTCATTTTTTTGGTCTTTCGTTGTAGCTCATTTGTTGGTTGGTTCACTTTCTATTTGCTAATGTCTCCACTTAGTAACATAAGAATCATTAGATTTTCCATTTAAAAGGTTCAATTTATAGCTAGTGTAAATGCAATAAATTATGCTCAATTTACGATCAACTATAAAAATACAACCTCCCATTTTGAGATTCATATAAAACTCACATACAAATTATCCAAATTCAATTTACAAAGTTCCTTCTCTCCTACATATTCTAGATAAAAGAAGGCATAATTGAGGACAAATGGTGACAATGTACTAAGTTGTGGAAGAAGTACATTTGGTCCCATTTCTAAAGGGGAAAGCATGGGAACTAGATTTTTCAAGTTCCTTCCTAAAGGTGGGTGAACTTGGAAAATATCCATCATAATGAAAATTTCACATAGCAAGCACACTCCCTTTGTTATCTTCTTACAATTATTTCAAACACCTTGGATTCATGTCGATTATGCATGGCCTGGACTCATAGTGGTAGTGGATACTAAATTTGTTGGTAACATAATAACTTAGAACCACGAAATTTGGAATATTTCAACACTTATCCAACATAATCGAATATGTGTCCAACTTCATTATGCATCCATAATCCATTGGAAGGCACCCACAAAAATACTCTGTGGAAAACTAAAACTAATAGATTATTATAACTACATTCCATTGCCTTAGATAAGTGTGTTTTTCATTTTAGAGACCACCATGTCCTCCATCAGTGCTTAGGGTAGTGATTTTCAAAAACTAACTCCCCCACATGAACTTTTTACATATCCCAGTGAATGAAACTCTAGTTCTAAAAGTATCGAAAAGAACTCATGTCAAGGTGTGTGATTGGAGGAGGAAAGACACCCTTAGCATAATAATGACATTTTGAATCCAAAATAACATATTATTTGTGGATAGAATACATGGTTTTCATGTTATCATGAGTTTCAACTCATATCCAAATATCATTTAGGGACACATACAAAATTGGCCTTTGGAGTATCAAAACCAGATTGAAATACATCTTTCCACCTCATAGCAGTGTTTCTTTCCATTACAGAGTGCACTATATCCTTTATTGGTACTCATATTAATGATTTGTAAAGTTGAACCTTTAACATGAACATTTTGCATTGCATCCCATTAAATGAAACCCTATTTTTAAAACCCGTCCAAAAAATCTCATTTTAGTGTGCGTAATTGGTAAATAAAGGGTCCCTTATTAGTTTGCCTTTATTGATTGAAGTATGCCTTGTTAGTTTGTCCATGGAGTCATTTAGTGATGAAAGATTGACTCAGTAGAAAGAGATCAGCTACACAATCAGCACATTGTTAAAAAATAATGTTTAATAAACTCATAACTAGAAATAATGAAATTTTATCTAAAACTATATTTATATAATTAATGTGAGATTTTACAACAAACTCAAATTTTAACAAGGTATATAGTTTTCAAAAAATATTAAAAATTCTCAATAAAAATTACAATTGAAATATTCTAATATTTAGAAAATTTGAACTTCTATTTTATTTAAATATTACATATCAATTTAATAACAAGTTGAGATGGAAGGTTGAAATGTCTAACCATACATGTGATTTTTATATATCAGGATCAACTCTTAATGCAAGGACCTCTAGTAACCTCTCATGATCATTTATTCCAAGCCGCCATCTTTGATGTCATTTTCCATGTCATTTCATTAATGAAAATGGCAAATGAGTAGCAATAACATGATGACTATATTGCATAACTACTTTATGTGGTTCATATTCTTCAAATATATATCCGGTCTTATTCTTTCCAACTTTCTTAAAGTACATTCCCTTCAAAATAATAGATCCTCTTTCAAAGTCTTGACCATCACTATCAACTTGGATTTCCAGTAATTTTCATTTGATTGTAGTACATCTCAATAGATAGTAGTCAACCCCTTCCACATTGTTAGGAGGTGCTATAACAGCAAATACATCACTTGTATGGGATTTAATACATATTTGAAACATTAAAAACATGTTTAATTTAACTAATATTTAGTCAAAATATAATATTCAAATATAATTAAAATTGATAATTTAATATTTAAAATTATAAAGGTATAAGAATTTGCATACCTTCTTGTACTAATCCAGAAATAACATCATAGTCTGAAGAGAATTGTGGGTCTTCATCTCTTTCTTCAATTGGAATGTGCACTTGAGTAGGACCAACACGATCTAAAGGTTCCAAGATAGTTTGTTTCCATTCTTCAACAAATCCTTGTTGTAAATTTATACATGCTTCTTGGAATTCATTTCCTACACAATATCCACAATAACAAGCATGCTCCCTGACATGCAAAACCCAATCAGTGTGATCTGTGCTTCTAACAGAGTGAAAAGACCTTGTACCTGGTACAGTTTTACATGTATAAGCATGTTCATGATCAACATTCGTTATATGCCAAAAGAATCTACATATAAACTTATCAATTTGACCATCACTTCTATGACACAAATTTTGAGTGCACCAATCAACAACACTTTTTGCATCTTGCATTATATTAGCATCAAACTTCATTTGGTATCTCCTAAGAGCTCGTTTAATGCAAGCCCCAGTGCCATCATGCTCTCCTTTTCCATGACCACTTTCAAAGAAGCTCCATGTATGTTTAATTTTGATTTTACGATGAAGACGACACAACCAATAAAATGATCTTGTTGAATTGAATTGCCCTGCACAACCATCTGACCAAACCCAATGTTCTCTAAAAGTGACACTTTTATCCTTTATAAGAGAATCAAAAAATTTGTTGAAAGAATGTTGCACAAAAAGAGTATCATGATCTGAATCATCACTATCATAAAAGTGAACCTCTTTGATCACTATTCTTTTTTCTGGTGTACTTTGTCTTCCATCAATATGCTCCTCTGCATGCCTATAAGATACATGGACAAAAATTGTAACTTGTTCTGAATGGTAATATTGGCTTTGTATTTCTTTTTGTGGTGAAAATGTATAGTTTTCTACAAAGTCAACAACATATAATACAACACCAAATGGAAAAGTATCTCGGCTAGTTCGAAATTGCATGTCTTTCCATCTTGCTATATGAATATGTTGGACATACTGATAAATTTGGTTAGTCTTAAACGCACCAATAAATTCTTTGATGGTAACTTCATCTTCAACCAAATTAATCCTTCTCGATTCACCTCCATGAGATAAAGAAAATGTGACATACTTGAAATTTTTTCTTTTAATCATATCATTTGAATAATCATGTGCAATATCTTTCCATCTTTTTAAATTAAAACAATTATCACATTTATTTTTAACACACTTCATATTGTAAAAGTGCTCACCTTCTCCCTTTTCACAAAGTAAAGTCTTGATGAATTCAGTGACATGCAATGGAGGTGCTTCATTTGAAGGTTGGAATTGTAACCTATAGTTACGAAATACTTCATAATAATAATTGAATTCCACATGGTACCTGCAACAACATGTGTCATGAAATTTGTTGGGTCGTATATACCAAGGCTTCATTGCCTCAAAAGTTCGTTGCCCAATTGTAATATTAGGATGTGCATCTTGAAACTTGTGGAATAGCTCTGTTTGTGAAATATCTAGAAATTGTTTTTGATGCTCCTCCCTAACACCACATGAGATTCTATGTGTCAAGACATCTCTTCTATTAGAAGAAACTCTAGAATTTTTATTCCAAAATTCAATTACTATGCCACGCCACTCATCTAAAACCTTGTCATTTCTAGGAGCCCTGCACACTATTGCCCAATTCTGGTGAGGATTCATGATTTCCAATTGTTCTCTTGTATCAATCCTTCTTGTCAATGTTCTTCTACTAATATTAAGTTCCTTTGAAGTTGCAGTGACCAACTTTTCATTTGATGTCCCTTTACTAATAATTGCATTCATAGTATCTCTTCGAGCAGCTCTATGGTCTTTTGTGCGTGTTTTGCTACCAATCAAGTCATATGATGACTTAATGTTATTAAGCATTGTATCTGAAATTTTATTTTTATCATCTTGATTAATTCCAAGAAAACAAAATATAGGTTTCAGCTCTTTTCATCGCAATAAGCATGCCAGAAGTTGGGCTTGGGAAATTAAAGATTTATGTGAAAAATATTCCTCATACATCTTAATTGTCTAGTTTCGGATGGTGTGATCAGACACCTTCTCTCCTACATCAATCTGATTCTGAATAGATGACGGAGTACTTGTTGGTATGTGTTTTGGTAAACTTGATCTGCTACTCGATGCTCCTTTCTGGCCCAAAATATCACATCTTCTATCTTGCATTTGCGTATCCTGGTTTTGGAATTGTTGATTTTGACTCGATAAACTAATATGTTGGTTGAATAAATTATTTGAACCTTTATTAGATGTTATCTCTCCACCCAAAACATCCAAGTTTTGGACATCATCTTGCATAGGAGTATTGCAATGAGAATGCAAAATTTGACTTAATATGTTGGATCTTTGATGTTGAGTTCCTTCTATAGTAGTAATAATGATGTTTTGTTGGTTTTCATGAGTTTCTTGTTGTTGGCTATTATACCTTATTCTTCTTTTTTCATTCCTTTCTTCCTCAACAAAACGAGGATGTTTGTGAGCTGATTTCTTCTTTCTCCTAGACTGGCTCCCCATATTTGCACAATATTTCACTATATATTCTGCATTCACATTATACAAAACACACACTTAAAATTATATAAAATTTTGAATATATATAAAACAAAATAAAAAAACATCTTTTCAAATGAATCTAGCAGTTAATAAAACCAAAAATTACAATGTTCATACAAAAGGTGTATGATTTGCAGGAAATGCTCCCCCAAAGATGCAATGATTTAGCACATCCAATGCAAAAAGATCGAAATGTTGTGAATGGCATTTTTTTTTTATTAATGCAGTTCTTACAAACAAAAATAGAAAAAAAAAATATTTCCCCAATCTTGTATTGAGTTAAGGAAAATTTTCTAGACACTTCTAGTGACACAAGTTTATTTATAAAAATAAGTAATTACATGCTATATTCGAAACACCCTGTTAGCATACTTTTTCTTTCATCACTTATGACATATTAGATTTGATAAAAAAACAAAAGAAACTTTTCTATGCTTTCCAAAATTTGCTCTTCACAAAATTAACCATTGCCAAAAACAATTTTTGTATTTGTCATAATTTGTTCACAAATCTAATTGTTACCAAAAACATTTTTTGTACATACTAAAATTTGTTCTTGACAAAATTAACAACTACCAAAAATATTTGATGTACTTATCACAATTTTCTCTCACAATATTAACAATTACCATTCTTATTACTAAAATCATGTTTCCTATATTTGAGTAATTTTTCATTTTCTGCTTACAAAATATTAAATTTGACATTTAAAAATATCAATAATTATTATTCTATTAACCACTTCTAATTTTTATTATAAATACTGTTCTTACATCTAAAAAGTTTCCTTAACAATAACTTCTTTATACTAACATTTATAAATTTCTTTATATAACAAAGTAAATATAAGTTTTTATAACATTGAAATGTTAATTCAACAATGTCTTATTTATAATATTACTGTTCAATTTTTTAAAAATGACTTTAATTTTACAAAAAAAAAATATGCTTAATTAATTTAACAATACATATTTAATAATATGTAATTCAATTATTTTTTATAAAATAAAATAAATTTAGTTAAAAAAATAATTTATCTTTAAAATTTATTAAATTATTAATTTAACTAAAAATTCATCCTTAAAAAATTAAGATATATATTTTTTAATTAAATATTATAAAATGATTAATTAAACCGTATTTTTCTAATAATTTTTAATAAAATGAAATTCATATTTTATTTATATTTATAAGATATAATTTTCATTTTTAAAAACATTATTATTTAAAAAAATTAGTTAAAAATTTTCTTGTAAATTTATTTTACGCAGTAATGATTTATTATGAAGGAAAATAATGTTAGAGTAAGATTATTATTTCAGAAATTTCTAACTGGTAATCCTAATATTTGCCCAAAAAAGATGATTTAAATTTCAATAAATTACACTATTTTCGAAGAGTAGAATATAGTTTAAATTTTCATTTATATATATATATATATATATATATATATATATATATATATATTATTTATTTATTTTTATTTATTTTTTATTTTATTCTTATTTATTTATTTTTATTTATTTTTTATTTTTTCCAGGAAGAAAAAGCGTGATTATATTATATGAGAAATATAAAAATTCATATAATATGAAGACTAAAGCCAGCATAACCAGGAAGCAAAAAGAACGTATGCAGTATCGCTCATCTTGATGATGTTCTTCTTGTTTTTTGATCACAAGAAAGCATAGGAGGAGGCTTCCGCAAGGAAAATGATAGAAACTTCATCATGAAGAACAAAAAGCAAAAGAGTAAAACTGAAAGATTGCTTGCGAGAGACTAGAAATCATGAAAAGAAAATTCCTGGATAGGAAAAAGGTTCCCTTCAAACAAAACCTGCAAGTACCAAAGACCCGGTGCTGAATGAAGACCCTCTTTTGACAGCGAGTCGGCCTGCTGATTTAGTTCCCTGCTGATATGATGTATGGAGCCACCTTCCAAGCTTCCCCAGTATAAACTAATCCTGTCCATCCATCCGACAAGGTGCGGCATGAAAATATGATTTTTTCCAGAGACAAAATCCACCACCACCTTAGAATCTCCAAGAACCGAGACATCCTGTATATTTAGGAAGATGCAAAGTTTTAGAAGGCCTGCTAGGGCCATCGCCTCAGCCTTACTGTTGGTGCCTTTCCCACCATTCCAGTGGGCGAAAAATTGATTGTTTTCATTTACCATAATAATAGCTCCACATCCACAGGAACCGTGCTGTTCCGCTCCATCGAAGTACGCTCTTGGATAAAAAGAGGGATCCTTTGATAAATCTTTGCAGGCGCTCTTGATTTTCTTGAGGGACTTTTGCGGAAGAGCTTCATAAAGAGAAACAATATTGAGAAAAATATCCAGGAAAGGGGATTTGCAGCCATTGAAAATGGAGTTGTTACGCCACTTCCATATACTCCACAAAGCGATGATGAAGATTGTCCTCCAGGATTCGTTTTGCTCACTGCACCATAGGAGCGAATCTGTGATAGAAGCATGAATATTGTGTTGGACTCCATAATAATTCTCCAAGGCATGCCACAATTGCTTTGAACCTTTACATTGCAGAAATAAATGGTCATTGAATTCCTCCTCAGACCTGCAAATGGGACATAGGCCGGGGCCGTGCCATCCCCTTTTCTTTAAGTTTTCCCAGGATAGGTTCTTATTGTGGAATGAGAGCCAGGCAAAGAAAATCATTTTGGGCGGGCAGTCTGCCTTCCAAAAAATGCGAGGGAAGATGGGATTGTGAGAGGGCTGCTTAAGACCAATCAAGTTCAGATATACATCTTTAACGCGGATACTGTTCAGCCCTTTCGATGTTTTCCAGGTGAGGCTGTCAGATTCTTCAGAGCGAAAAAATCCACAGTTCCTTAGGCACGTCCTGATATGCTCCCATTGAAGGGCAATCGGGCCAGGAATTTTTAAAGTTCCTGCATCTTTCCACAGTGGTATAGATCCCTGCCATGCCGCAATCAGACTGCCCCAAAAGAAGAGGCCCCTTCTGTGAAAGAAGTTTAGTAAAGATACAGGCACATTGATCTCCTCGGCACCGCTTAAGAATTGATCTTTCCCGATAAGGATCTTGTTGCTAGATTGGAAGCGCCAAATTAAATTCTTCAAAAAATAATTTTCAATCTTACGAAAGCTGAGCCAAATTGGAGAACCATATGGGGTGCCAATCCTTCCCTCCCTGAACCAAAAAGTTAGGTCCTTCCTACCCAAATATTTCTTCTGTATAATGGAACTCCATGATCCTTCTCCATGAATCGCTCTCCACATTGACTTGCATAGGAGAGCCTTCCCAAAGGTGCGCATGTCGAGCAGACCCCAGCCACCCATGCTCTTTGGCAATGAGATACTGGACAGTTTTGAGAGGTGATATTTCGTTCTTCCCGCTTGACTGCCCCAAATAAAATTTGTTATGAGTTTATTCATGATTTGAATAATGCTCGCCGGGAGAAAATATAAATGAGCCCAATAAACCACAAGCTGGTTCAGTATTGATTGCGCCAAAGTCACTCTTCCCACCAGTGTTAAACTTTTGTATTCCCAAGCTGAGATCTTCCTGTAGTATCTGTTTGAGATCCAACTCCAATCTACCTTTGAATAGCCATTTGCTTTTAACTGAAAGCCCAAATATTTGATGCCAAGACTGATAGTTTGCATTTTTATTCCAAAAACCTTAGCTAGTGATGCAACTTCAACCAGATTGGAGTCATTGTGGAAAATCGCTGACTTCGCATAGTTTATTTGCAGTCTTGTAGCCATTTGAAATCTTTTTAGGATTTCATACAAGCATAGCCAGGAGAACCTGCAAATCATTCCGAAAAGAATAACATCGTCTACAAAAAGGTTGTGGGAGATAGAAATATTTCTGCAAATTTTTAAGGGGCGGCATCTGTTTTCCTTGACAGCCTTGTTGATATGGAGGCTAAGCGAGTTCATGGCCAGGATAAACAGGAGCAGCGCAAGAGGGCATCCTTGGCGAAGGCCTCTGGCCGCGCGGAAGAAAGAAGATGGGATCCCATTTATGATGATCGCATAGTCCACCCTTTCAACGCAGGCCATAATCCAGTTGATCATGCTGGCTCTTAAACCGATCTTTGCGAGCAGGCACCTAGTGAAACCCCAATCAAGGCAGTCGTATGCCTTACAGAGATCAATCTTGAGGATAACTGCATCACTTTTTTTAGAGTGAATAGCGAACAAAGCTTCCTGTGTGCTTGCGACAGCGTCTAGGATATTTCTACCTTTTAGAAAGGCGTGTTGTTCCTTTGATAGATGTTTTGATAAGGTTCCTTTTATTCTTTCAGCTATGATCTTCGAAATGATTTTGAAGGAGATGTTACAAAGAGAGATCGGTCTAAAATCCTTGAAAGATTCCACATCGCCTTTTTTTTGGATGAGAGCTATGTTAGTGGAAGAGATCTTTTGATTGATGCAGCCTGACATCCTGGTTGCTTCCACCATCCTTAACAGGTCTAATTTTATAAGATCAACAAAGTGAGAGAAAAATTCTATCGTCCAGCCATCAGGGCCCGGACACTTGTCCCTCTTGAAGGATTTTATTGTTCTCAGCAACTCCTCCTCAGAAACCGGCTAAAAGATTTGGTCATTTAGATCATCATCAAACATCCTAGGAAACTCTTCAATGCCCCACATAATGTCCTGGATATTGCATTATTCTGACCTTTTGTACTGGTTCTCAAAGTATTTGACCGCCCCATTTGAAATGTCTTGTTGGGAATATAGAAAACCTCCTTTCCCATCGTTGATTTTCCATATAGAATTCTTTTCACATCTAGAGCTGGTGAAATTATGAAAGAACTTTGAATTCCTCTCTCCTTCCTTCAACCAGATCGCTCTGCCTTTTAACCTCCAGAAATATTCTTCCTGTTTTAAAATTTTCGCTTTTTTCTTTTGGAGCTCCTTTATTCGGCATCTTATTTTGAAAGGTAGCATGTGTGTGGCCATGGAATCCACAACGCTATCCAATTCTAGTTGAACCTCCCGGAGCTCATTTCTGTTCGCATGTCTTTTTTGGTTATGCCACTCCTTTACCATCTTTTGTATGGCCTCCATTTTGTCTCTGAAAGTCAATAGAAGAGGAGCAACTTTGGGAGATGACATCCCAGACCAGGATTTTGTAATGATGTCATTGAACTCCGGGTCTTCTAGACATGTCCTGTTGAATTTAAAGGAGTAACCTTTTCTAAACCCCTTTGCCCTCCATCCGAGCATAATCGGCCTGTGATCAGAGATGAAGACGTTCTCAATTGTTGAGAAAGGCATGCCTAATTTGTCAATTAGACTAGCATGAAGTATAAATCTGTCAATTCTCTTGGCAATATAAGCTTTCTCGGCCCTTCCATTTTCCCACGTCGGATGCAGCTTGGGAGGGAGAATGTCAACAAAATTCCTACTGAGAAACTCGTTCTTAATTCTGTCGGCAATGGGATCCTTTTTCTTGTTTATGCCCCAGATTTCGTCCATGTTTAAGGTGAAGTTAAGGTCACCTGCAATCATTAAAAATTCAACATCAAATATTTCTGATGCAAAAAGAGTTTCCCAGAAAGATAGTCTGTTCTTATATGGTGCGTATATGTTCAGAATATTAATAGGGAATTTGTGTCCTCTGAGTTGAGCCGAGATGAGAATGCCCGCGAGACAGCTGTATGTTTTGGCTTTTATCCAGCTAGGATCCCATAATACCGCCAAACCGCCTGAAAGGTTGTTTGCTTCCAAGGCGGAAATGTGCCAAAGGGGGAACATCTTTCTGAAATAAGAAACTGTTACAGAAGAGGGATGCATGGTCTCTTGAATTAAAATAATTTTGGGGCTTGCTGACAGTAGAAAATTCTTTAAGGCCACAAATTTTAGGTCTGCCCCCAGACCTCTAATATTCACTGATATGATAAAATTCATTGAGAAGGCTTTCTGGCCTTGCTTGCTCTAAGGGGCCTTTCCTCAGTCATATCGATGATGGGGATATCGATAAGGGATAAATTACTGATACCTCTACCTGCTCCATCACCCCTCCCCCTGAAATTTCTAGAGCCTCTGTTGGTTTTCCTCCTGACCGTAATATTACTAGCAGAATTGGGGCTTATCAGGGGAGATCTTCGGGTTCCTGGCTTATGAATGGTGAGAGGCTCAAGCTCCAGATATTTCTTGCTTAAAATATAGTCCAGATCACTATCAATCAAGAGGACACCAAGGACAACAAATATCAAAAGGATGAGCATCAGAATGGTGCAGTATAGACCTAACAGAACTTACCATGGTTAGGAGAAAGATTTAGCTGAGAAAAGAAGAGATGAAGGTTCCCTTGACTAGATAGGCACTCTTAGAAGTATAAGAGCTAAGCTA
Organism: Pinus tabuliformis; assembly: GCA_031772625.1. Classification (NCBI taxonomy): domain Eukaryota; kingdom Viridiplantae; phylum Streptophyta; class Pinopsida; order Pinales; family Pinaceae; genus Pinus; species Pinus tabuliformis. The sequence continues at coordinate 1,442,141,168 of CM062817.1, read as the reverse complement.
AGAAGCCACAAGGCTAACAATGAAAACATTTCTTGAGCTCAAAAGAAGCAGGTAGAAGTGAATGTAGTCATATTGAAAATCCTATCAAATATGCAAAGACATAAGCAATGTGAACTAGGTTCCAACTACAAGTTTAGGTAGATTTCATTAGGACTTTGGAAGCAAGAATTGAGAATTTATGGTGTGGAAGGAAACAAATCCAAGAAAATACATAGGAAAATAAGTAGGGATATAGTGAGAGGTGGAAGTCTAATAAGTACCCCAGAGAGGAGGAGAAGCATCCACGATCAGTTGTCTAGTGTTGTAACTAAAAGACACTTTCAACAGAAGAGGAAAGGAAAAGACTCCATGCCAGAAGAATTTAAGAAGGAGAGACCTCCTACATTTGATGGAGAGGTGAAGAAGGCTAAGGAAGCAGACACATGGCTGCTAGGATGAACATGTATTTCAGAATACATGACTACTATGAGAACATGAAGGTAGGAGTATCCATCTCCAGCTATAAGGGAAAGGCTAATATCTAGTGGGAATATTTGAGGAATGTATTAGATATCAGAGATAAAGAATCTTCATGTAGGATATTTGAGAGGTATGTGAAGGAAAGGTACTTGTCTAAAGGATACTATGACATCAAAGCTAAGGAATTCTATGAGCATAATCTAGGTTAGCTGATAGCTGATGAATATACAACTAAGTTCTTGGAGTTGTTGAGTATGTGCCATACCTCAAGGATGAGAAATCAAATATTCAAATGTACCTTAATGGATTTCCATAGGCATTTAGGGACAAAATAGAATTTGCTGAGCCTAAAACATTGTAGAATTCCATTAATAAAATGAAGTAGTTCTATGAATAATCCAACAATAGGATTGTGTCTTGAATGGATTAGAAGGAAAAATCCAAACCTAATTTTAAAGGGAAATGATAGAAGCCTACAAGAGGAAATGAGAAGCTTGCCACTATTGCTAAGTGAATTTTTTTGTAAAAGACTACTACTATTGATAAGGACTGATTTACAAGGCCTATAAGAGAAGAATATAAGCAATTCAAAGGAGAACCTATACAATGTTGGAGTTGTGTAGAAAATCAACGACGGAGGGACTATCCCCAATGACAACAGAATGGTCCAAGGTTGTACAATGTAGAAGAAGAAACTATCGTGAATTATGTGGCTCATAGTGTGCCATGGATTTATGTTGCATTGGAAAACAAGCACGTCGATCATTAAGCCTCAATGTTCAAAATGGAAGGTATGGTCAAAATCCAAATCATTTCAATTTTAATTGGCCTTGGCTCCAATTTTAGTTATGTAAGTCCACAAGTTTCAGAAAAGTGTGTATTGTAGAGCACAACCCATGACAAGTCGTGGTTGGTTTAGTTGGCCACGGGGACTAAGAAATGAGTTGAACATGTGGCGAGGTCATGCTCAGTAGAGATATATGGAATTCACACAAATGCATACTTAAATTTATTACCACTAGGATCGTACAATATGTTAATCAAAGTGGATTGGCTAGAAGCTCACAAAACTAAGGTGGATTACTTTAGCAAGTCAATTGAATGCCTCAATGACCATGGGGAAAATATGATGCTATATGGGAAACTAAATCTTGTTATAGTTAGGCAGATAACAGTGATGCAACTGAAGCGATGCAACCGAAAAAGATGTCAATTATTCATTGTCCAAGTGACCAATGACTCATAAACTAGTGGAAACAACTTATAGGAGTACCCAGTTTTTCAAAAAATCGAAGACATGCTCCCTAAAGAGATCCCAAGACTACCTACCACCACATAAGGAAATTGATTTCTCCATAGAATTATTTATAGGGACAATGCCTATGTAAAAATCTCCATATTGTATGAATACAATAAAACTAGTAGAGTTAAAACTTTAGTTAAAATAAATGTTGTACAAGGGATATATTAGACCCACTGTGTCCCCCTAGGGAGCACCTGTGATATTCATAAAGAAGAAGGAAACACCTTGAGACTATGTATTGATTACAAATAACTAAATAAATCCACTCTAAAGAACATATATCATCTTCCAAGGATTGATGATATGTTTGCCGAACTAAGGGGAGTTGGAGACTTCTTAAAGATCAATTTCTAATTTGGGTACCATCAAGTGCACATTAAAGATGAGGGCATTCACAAAATGGCATTTAGAACTAGGGATGGGCACTGCAAATTTGTAGTTGTGCTATTTGGGCTCACAAACGCCCCAAAAACCTTTATGTGTTTAATGAATAATGTGCTAAATCCATATTTGGAAAATTTTGTGTTGGTTTTGTTGATGACATATTGGTTTATTAAAACTCCAAGGAGGAGCATTTGAAACATTTAGCTACAATCTTACAACTACTAAGAGAGCACAAGATTTATGCAAAACTCAACAAGTGTGATTTATTTCAATCGTAGGTGAAATATTTGGGGCATATAGTTTCTAAAGAGGGAGTGGTAGTAGACCCTAATAAAATAAAGGCCATTATGGAGTGGCTTACTCCCTAGAATGTGAAAAAAGTAAGATCCTTCTTGGGATTGGTCAGTTATTACCAAAGGTTCATCTACAATTTCTCAAGGATTAGAAATCCAATCACAACGCTACAAAGAAGGGAATTAAGCTCCAGTGGACAAGAGAATGTGCAGTCATCTTTGAGTATCAAAAAAATTTGTGCATGCATGCACCAATACTGAGAATAAGAGACTTAGAGAAATATCATATGGTGTGCACAAATTTTTGCAAGGAAGGACTGGGTAAAGTCCTAATGCAAGAAGGAAAAGTTGTGTGTTATCAATCAAGAAAGAGTGACTATTTCACTCATGATATAGAATTAGTTGCAATAGTGCATGTGCTAAAAATGTGATGATTTACCTCCTTAGAAGGAGATTTGTATTGATGTAAAATCATGGAGGGTTGAGGTATTCGTTTGATCAACCCAAGTTGAATGTCAAGCAGGCAAGGTGATTGTACCTTAGTAGAAAATTTAGTTTCGAAATCAAATATATCAAAAGAAAGGAAAACCAAATAGCAAATACACTCAACAGGAGGCAACAAGTAGCTCATATGGTAGCTATCAACACTTATGAAATTGACATTAAAGAAAAGATTAAATAGGGAATGTGGCAGAATGAACACTAGTGAAATTTTTCTTGGCACCACACAAGTTTCAAGTAGGAGACAAGCTTTGGCTACATTTACAGATGGAACATCTTGTAGGGGCGCATCAAAAGCTTCCGACCACTCCACTATGAACCTTACACCATCATCGAGGTTATGGGTGACAACACTTTTGAGGTAAGTACCCCCCCTTTCTTGGCATACACCTAGTGTTCAATGTGGATCACCTTCAGACATACTTTCCACCAGTGTTAGACACATCAAAAATAGCAGAGCAGCTAACATTGACAAAGCTCAACCTAGATTGCATCGGACAAGCCAAAATTGATTAGATAATGGATAAAGATTAAAGGCACTCACCAACAGAGGATCCAACTATATCAGGTTGTCAAAGCAAGCTAGTTCACGCACCAAGGAAAGTGGCTCACTAGGGGCCAAGTTTAGCATAAGTTTGCCCATCTCACAGAAGAACTCGGCACAATGGAGACCACTGTTTCCTAAGGTGGGAGGACTGATATAGGTGAACATCGATGGTCACCCACCTATTTCACTGGTTCACAACTCAATTTTCATATTTAGGCAGTTTTCTAATTTTGGAAGTTTTCAGGTCTTGAACTTTTAGAGCCATTTTGAGGCCCTAAATGACACTTTTTGGGGAAATGGGTTGACGATATTCACAAACTTACATTAACGATAAAAAAATGTACTCCTCGGGTAAACCTTTAAAATGGGCTATCATGCGCACTAAATGAAGATCATATGTCAAAGTTATGACCTCTGAAAGTTGACATTGCAATTTACCCCATTAGGGCTCATAATCCCTTGTCGTTTCATTTCCGAGGGTTAGGTTTTTTTATGTTTAAGGTTTCTCATTGCTTGTTCATGATAAGGAGGCCTCTAAGCCTTATTGTAACACAGTTGAGGAAAACATGTAGCCATCACATCTCTTCTCAAAGATAGACTACCACCATTCGAGCTAGTTCGCCTTCATTTTACATGTATATAGTTTAAGCATTTTCCATTCATTAACTGAAGTCAAATTTCATTGTATCTCTATGTTTTGGTTATAAATCTATATTTCATTTTATTCCCTTCAAATTCAAATCAAATTATTATTATTAATTTGTATATAATAATTATATTAAAAGTAACCTCGAAACATAAATTATCTAATAAATTCTAAAATAAATCATTTAATAATATTAGAAAAAACATTTAACTCAAATTTTACAACAATGTTGTGAAATCTTTTTTTTTTTAAATATATTTAGATATATAGAACAATTTTTTTAAAAATATATTTAGATAAATAAAGTTCGATAGAGCCTAAAATCACAAGTCAAAATCTAAACTCAATTCAATAATTATTTTTTTAATTTATTTTTTTATAGATTTAATTTCGTATTTTTTATTTTTATATATTTTTAAATTAAATGATAATTAAATTCAATTGTTATAATGAATAAACGTTAATACTAATTAATATATATACATTAACGACTATTAATATCTATATATAATAAAATTATTTGAACCATACCTATTGTAAACTTTCTTTTATCATACTTCGGAAAAGTATGCCCAAATTACCCAGACGATACACATTCTTAAGTATTATAAGTATTTTTACAATATGAAATTAATTTTAATAGGATAGAAAATAATTTATCATGACTAACCCTATATTTTTTTTAAAATGAATCAATTCTTTGTATAAAATCAAACCAATTTGCAAGTATAGATAATGAATATTTTTTTTTGCGCAACTTAGCTATCAAAAAATATCATTCACAGGAAACTGAATTTCTCCTTTTTATTTTTATTTTTTGTATTTTCTATCAAAACTCTAAATTCAGAGTTGCCATTATAGTTGATGGTATTTTTTTGTTGACATTTCTTTACCCGAGTCCAAACTCTCAGATACATGTGTACATTTTATTCCAATTGCTTCTTGGATGATGTCACTTTCCTCATGATGATTTTCAGGACCTGAAAAATCCCTAGATCATTAGGTTTCTCAACATGATTGACTGGATCCTTCTTCTTCTTTTCTCCCTCCTCCACTTGGGAGGCTTGTTCATTTTGTTCTTCTGGTTATTGATGATCCTCATCCAACTCTTCATTATCCGAAGAGGGTGAATTTGGAAATTTCCATCCCTTTGGCTTTTGGGATCTCTTCTTTGTCCTTTTTTCCCTTGAGGGCAAGAGTTTTGCATGTGCCCTGTCTGATGGTAAATCTCACACCGGAAATTAATGTTTTCAAAATCTAACAACTGTGTCCACTTGAAATTCTGATGAACAAGATGGACGCAATGTGGTAAACCTTTGCTTATGTCTATCTCCACGCAGATGCGAGCAAAAGTAAAGATACATTTTTAAACTCTTTCTTTATCAATCTTCAAAAATCTCCCCAATGTATTTCCAATACCTTCTAAAACTTCGCGGTGCTAGAAAGGAAGAGGGATATTATGAAGCCTTACCCATACCAGCATCTCTAAGACCACCATTGTGGCATCAAAAGCAGGAAACCATCGAGTTAGGAAGAGACTTTCCCTTCTCCAAAACCATGGGCCTGCATTGATGACATATTCTAGATCTACCTGATTGTCAAATTGAACCACAAAAAATCCATTAGCACGTAGGTATATATCACATTTCTTGGTCGAGTTGAATCCTTGGACTTGGGCCAATAGCCATTAAAGAGACATAAAGAGCTCTGGCTTGGAGAATGGTGAAAATGCCACTTACTTCTGGCAATTTTACTAATAGATCTGGTGCTCTTTCCATTTGCTCAACTAGGTAAGGACCTGGGGTTGTCAGATTGGGGTTTATTTGGACTGATAGCTTTCCCTTTCACAACGTCTTTGAATGAAACTGAGGCCTTAGGATTTCCAGCTAAATAAGAGGATCCATGTAGAAGATATGGAGAATTGTGGCTACTCATTCTAGGACTTCCTCCATGCAGTCTCAGGGTCATGAAGATGGAGGAGTTACATTCAATGTTGTAATCCTATAGTTGATTGTCATCTTGTAAGAGTTTTCCTTCATAAGTCAAACTATGGATATTTGTCAGAATACCTGTGGATTTTCGTAGCTTCCTTTTGAGATCCGTTACTAGATTTGAACCCCAAACATATAAAAGATGTGATCTCCCTAATAGATGTTTTTCAAAAATTGGGAATGACTTGGTCAAATCTCGGCTTCAGTTATGTGGAGTGAGCCTCTTTTCCACATAATATAGTGTCCCATCCAGAAACTGGAGACTATCACCACTGTAACCTGGATCTCGTGTCCTTAGGCATGTCCATAACTGCACAACTAACAAACCCCATCTGCATGATCCTTTCCGCTGACTAGTCTAGATGCTTTGAAACCCTTTCTGTGATCTCCTTAAAACCAAATCATGCATAGATGCTTCTATTAAATTGTGAAACTGTGAATGCAATAACTGAATGTGCAAGGAAAAAACACCAAACTATAGCATAACAACCATGGCACCATAAAACAACATAGAAGTGACCAGATCAACCTACTAATCCCTGCAAGGGAGAAAGGAAATCCATTTTCGACCATTTAAAAGACGAATCATCAATTGGATCAGGTTCTATCAAACTTGTTACAACACCATCTCCAATTAGATCTAGCCCATTTGCATAGCAAGAATGTTGGACACTGAGAATTTGGGTTCCACATACATCGAATGCATGAAGCCCTGTGATGGAAATTGAGCTACAATCCTGAACGCTAGCCATCTAGATAGCCCTCCAAATTTATGAGATGATGAATATCTTTTAATCTATTTTTTTATAAATTAATTAATAAAATGTTCTTAAAACATTATATAAATTGATCTATTTAAAAATGGTTGTACATGCATTTATTTAAATTTGGAAAAAATATATAATTAAAGTATTTAAAATAAATTATATTTTTTTCCTAAATATAGTATGTAAATTATTATATTTTTATTTATTGTAATATGATGAATATATATATATATATATATAAAAGATTCCCATGTTTATGAAATAAGAGATTATTATTATTTTATTTGATTTTTAAACTTACTGAGATTTATATATTTTACCTCTTTTAATTTTGAATTTATAATTTTTTTTTAATAAAGAAACACACTTTTTTAACCAAAACTTACTGAGATTTATATATTCTACCTCTTTAAATTTTGAATTTATAATTTTTTTATAAAGAAACACAATTTTTTAACCATTGAATCCATTCAAATTGTACCATCATATTTAAACTACATACTACAGTAAAATAAAATAAAATAAAACAAGTGCTACATAGTAGCTAGTGCATGTCTCTTAGTTTAAATGTAACTAAATTAAAGTAAAAATATTAAATTCAAGTTAGTATTAAAGTTTAGAATTTAGATTCTATTGATTAATAAATTGAAATATTTGATAATTTGTAATTCACTGTGGAGAATCCAATCTTACCCAATAACAATAATAATTTTTTATTAATTACTCATATAAACATGTTAAAAAGTTAAATTTATATATATAAACGAATTAATTGCAAAACAACTCATAATTTATACTAAATTTTTAAAAAAGATATTACAATTTTATCTTTTATTTTTTAATTTATACCCATTCAATAGAAATTAAGATTTTCATTGATGATATTATCTATCGTTTGGAGAGAAAATGGATTTGTATAGGCATTAATTACATATTCCTTCATTCGGAGTGTGAGTGTGAGGAGGAAGTTCTTGCTTCCAACTCTTTAGAGTTGGATCTGAGAAGCCTACGCATCAGAGTGAGAGCTCTGGTGAGAACCTACAGTGGCCAGATTCTTAGGTTTTTGAAGTCTGTATGTGGTTCATAAGAATTCAAGTTCTAAGACAAAGTCTGTGAAAGGCCAGGAAGCCTTCAAAGATGCTTGGGATATTTAAACTATGTAAGAAACTTTTACAAAGATTGCGCCAAAGATAGATTATTACTCAACAAAAGACTGCAAAAACATCTAGAACCTTGGTCTCAAGCCCACACTGAAACTGTCAGAAGAATAAAAATGAAGGTAAAAACTCTTCCTATTCTTCATATCGCTGATGAAGATTCTTTCAAAATTGTTGAAACAGAGGCCAACAATGAAGGGTGTGGAGGAATTTTGAAGCAAAAGAAAGAAGTAAAAGAACAAATAGTTCAATTTGTCTCAGGGACTTAGAGCCCACCTGAGAAAAACTATTCTACTATAGAAAAAGAGGTCAAAGTAACATGGATCTGCATTGATAAATTTGATATCCACCTGATACACAAAAAGTTTCTCTTAAGAACAGATGCCTTTGCACTAAAGAAAGTCCTTAGTAAAGCTATAAAGAAAGCAAGAGAAGCTAAGTTCGCAAGGTAGTAGGTTCTATTTGCAAATTTCGACTTTGAAGTCAAACACATCAAAGGGTAAAACAATTGTCTGCTTGACTTCCTCAGCAGAAAATATTTAAATCAAAAAGACACTACCATGGTGATAGTAAGAGAATGGGACCCTTCCTAACATACAGAGACTCTGAAAAGTATTTTTGAAACACAAAACTGGGAAGAATATTGTTCCAAATGGAAACCAACATGGCAACTAAGAAACACAAAAGTGCTCGATGCAAATTTGCAACCTCATTTAGATTTTCAACACTTAGTAGCTAAAAGGAAAGTCTACCCTAAAGGTAGCAAATGGATACACAACATGGTGTATCATAGGAGTATGATGGCTGCACATTTCACTGAAGAATCCCTAAGCCAAAATTTTAGAGATATCGCTATGATTTAGACAGAAGGAAGCAACCAGAAGAGAATCTTCCACAAATATCTTGCCATAAATCGGACCAGATGGTCAGGATGGTACGACATGCCAAAAATGTGGCCACAGGGTAATCCAAGAATTATCTTCCTGGATACCATTTACAACTTTTCAGACTACAAAAAGTTGTAGTGGGACATCATGAATGTAGATGGAAAAAACGAAACTCACTACATAAGAGTAAAATTTGGGGCCACAGGGACCACACAAAGACAACGGCAAGGTGAATGGATTCAACAATGGTGGAACGATTTCTGCCTCAACAAGACTGCTATGGATCCTCTTTTCTTCTAGTGTGACTTTCGATATGAATGTGACACTTGTGGATTTTTAACTGAACGCTGGCATTGTCCATGTAAAACTGTTGGAGATGTCAATAATTATCAAGACAGTCATATTCTTGGTTATTTTATGAAAAGACACCATGAATGGCTAGTCATGACTAAGATTAAACACCAAATCATCTTAGTAAAGCCTATGATTGTACGAAGAATTCATACAAAGGCTTGGGATTCTTGTAGATATTCTTAGATAAGATTTCCAAGGGCCACACCCTTGGGGGACTAATGGTTCTCGTGGGCTTGTCCTTAAAGCTTCCACAGTGTAATAATGATGTCTAGTCACAAGACTGGATGTGCCCAGTTTTCTCGTGGACTTTTCTGTTTAAAAGTATCCACTATGTAAAAGTTATTTAGAGTACAATGTTTTCCATGGGATTTGTTCAAATCGTCCACAGTGTAACTTAGTACGAAGATTCTTCAGTCACGAGACTCGGAGCAATTCTCTAACTTTTGGTGAGCTTTGAGCCACATCTCTTGAACTGAAGAAAGATAGTAATGAATCTGTCTGCCTGATTGTCAGTTGTTTGTCCCCTCATTTTCCTATATAAGGAAGGAGTAAGGCTCATTTTGGGCATTCAGAGTGTGAGTGTGAGGAGAAAGTTCTTGCTTCCATCTCTTTAGAGTCAGATCTGAGAAGCCTACGCATGAGAGTGAGAGCTCTGGTGAGAACTTAAAGTGGCCAGATTCTTAGGTTTTTGAAGTCTGTATGTTTTCGTAAGAACTCAAGTTCTAAGACAAAGTCTGTGAAAGGCCAGGAAGCTTCGCGTCTGAAGCCCCTGCAACAATTTTTAGATTTTTTATTCTTAGAACCACATTTATAACATAGGGTTGGCACCATTTTTAGAAGTTGTGGAGCCACATGGATCAGCCAGATTGAAAAATGGCAATGCTATATGTACCAAGCTCAGATGGAAAATTACAAACAATCAAGAGCTCAAGGAGCTAAAGACCACCATAAAGATAGGAGACTATCTTCAGACTCCTATAATTAAACAAAGGATCTCAACTCTGAGATCACAGATAGAAAAAGAATGTTGTGTTGAAGAACCAAATGCATTTTGGCATAGAAAACAACACTGTGTAGAATTTCCCTACAAAGATAAGTATGAAGGGAAACCTTGCAAGAGTAGAGCAATCCCTATGAACAAATAATATAAAGATCTCTATCAAAAAGAGATAGAAATCCTCTTGGAAAGAAGATTGATTAGAGAATCCAACAGTCCTTGGAACTGCTATGGTTTTTATGTTAATAAACATTCAGAACAGTTAAGAGGTATCCCAAGACTGGTCATAAACTATAAACCTCTGAATATTGTCCTCTTAAATGATACTTACCCCATTCCTCACAAAGGAAATATTTTAGCAAGAATAGCAGAGGCTAAAGTATTTTCTAAATTTGATATGAAATCAGGATTTTGGCTTCTCAGATATGATTACAGCTTCTTTAAAGTTGGATATGAGAAGCCTGCACATCAGAGTGAGAGCTTTAGTGAGGCCATGTGAAGGACGCTAGAGTGTGAAATTCCAAAGGTTCGTGTACGGGTTCGTGTATTGATCACATAGAAGAGACTCAACGAGAGGAAGCTTCACGTCTGGAGCCCCTACAGCAAATTGTGGTATCATAACCAGTAACATCTGGTTCATTATGGTTAGTACTCAAAATCTATAAGTCTCTAAAATGGATAATTCTAGAAGATCAGTGTCTTTCAGAGAGCTTGAAGCTAAAGAAAACCCATTAAGAGATATATTTTCTTCATCATCTAAAAGGGTTATAAATTCTGTAGAACTTGAATATTTTGAAAGTCAGCTTGCACCTAAGTGGTGTCTGCCCAGTATCTCCTCGTTAGAAGTATACGCTGAGTTGTCTATGTTTCATCTTAAAGTTGTAACTAGAATATCTATCAAAGAAAGTATTAGTCAAATACAAGAGAACTCAGATTCTGTACAAACACTTTCTCTTCTTGACACTAAGAAACTTCAGGCTGAAGCCAAAAGACTGGGAACCAAATATTTTCATCTAAGGTTCATAAGGGTCGGGATCAATCCTTTAGTCCATAGAGGAATGAATACTTTTGTTCTTGTCACAATCAGAGATCTGACACATAACAAGTATTCAGATTCATTGATAGGAGGAATGGTTGCTCCATTATCAAATGGACCAGTATACTTTGATTGCTATCCCAACTTTTCTATATATACATTTGATGAGCACATCAAGGATATTTTACAACTACAGATTCAAACAACAGGGTTTGATATGAAGAAAAAGAGAAATAATATTGCCATTCAAACTCGTGGTTGTTTTAGACACACAAATACGCTCTATCCTGCAGTTCTCCATGCTCCCAGCAAAGAATCCAAATCTAGTGTGGTTGTTCTAACAGATACCCATAATCAAAAGATAGAACATTAGATTATTAAATGGGAGGACCTAAGTTTCCCAGAACATTGGGTTGTTGATAATGCAAAACCTCCAACATTGCAAAAGATTACTTTTGCTAATATACAAGAAGGACCATCATCTGTTGTAGTATCCTTTCCTAGAAGATCTACAATAGATTGCAGAAGAATTGATTTAGCTTGCAAAGCATCATCCATGTATACTGATTCAAAAGTAGTAGATACTGTCAATTCTTTTACACCCTCTGTAAATTGCCATCATATAGATCTATTTGAATATGCCCATATTGTAAATTTTTCATCCCTGCAAGTCATTTGCCCAAGTTGTAATCAAAAGATAAATCTCAATAGCCTTGCTGATTCTGTCATACATCAGAACCACCATCCGAGGACAGGAGTATATCCTCCTACAACTTTTGTCACTCCGTGTCCAAATCCTAAGTGTTCTGAAATAATTTTCCCTGAGGATACTGATCATGTATTAATGGTTCATGAGCTTCCATCTTTGGAAAATGAAGACCCCTACCTCAAAGACATGTCTAGAAAAATGCATCCCATTGGTATGCCTTGCTATGGTCTAGGGTATCTGGAACAACTTGATGAAATAATCCCTCAATCTAGATTTGACAACTTTATGCCTTCTGATTGTAAAAAGGCGTCAAAACCAGAAATGCACAAGTTATTTTCGGTTATGGTAGGATGTAGGAAGCATACAATTGATCATCAATGGATGAAAGATATGCTTAATTGGGATATATACACTCATCTTGAGGCTGAAAGTTTTGATCTTACCACTCCATACCCAGAAAAAAATCAGATTATCCCATGAATGGAAAACCTACATACAAAAGAACAATGTCTGGTTGTCTTTTTATGAATGGAAGAGGAAGCAAGAAAATACAGATGTACAAATGGCAGATGTTGAATCATCCTTAGCAAGACATTCTTGGACTGCCATAGATGGCAGTAAAATTGAAACTCCTACCACTTTCCCTCCTTACAAAGGCATTATATTAGGAGAAGCACAGAACATTGCTAAAGCCATTCCGCTGGTCATAAGAGATGATAGTTCCCTTGGCATTGATGGTAAGATACAAAAATCCAGTGAACAAATAAATTGGAGAAATACAGTTGTTAAAGGGCTAGAAATGAATTGTGCAAAGTCTATTGAAGTTAAAAAGATTTTGACAGTATACAAGTCTCTGTAAATAGTATTAATAGAACTCTGAATGATGTGTACTATTCCACTACTATATTGAAAGGTTTTGTTAAAGAATCCTTAACAAGGATAGAGGATATTGAAAGGAAAGTAGATATGGGAAAACAATCTACTCAGGAATCTATTGAAGAGCTATCTGAAAATTTTGATAAACTTCATATAGTCCCCAAAGACAAACTGATTCATGTTTTTTCTCTATTCAAGAGATCTGTTAATATTCAGCATCCTGTTAAGCATGTTGATAGATTTCCTTCTCTCTTCCCTAAAGAAATGGTCGAAGAAAAATCTAAGCCAATGACTATCTCCTCACTATTTAAAGAAGTAGAGAACCCTAAAAGCTCAAAACCACATCTGTTCCCTATCTATGAGCCTCACCAAAGTCAATATACCAGGTATCCAACATCTGATCTCAGTGGAAGAGGGAAACTTCCAAAAACACATAACTTCCATCCTGAATCACACAGAGAATGGAATATTGACAATCTAAGTGTTGCTCAAATTTGACAAATGATAGATCTTATGTTTATAGAATACAAATTCATGTGCCTAAGGGGAAAAAATGAAATAGAAGCTTGTAAGTCTATTGTTCAGTGCTTTACTAGAACTTTGTTGAGATGGTGGGAAACAGAGTCATCACCAGCAATAGTGGAAAAAATGGAAAAGGAAATTTTGAAAGATGAAGCAGGAGATATCATTCATAATGCTGATGGAGATTCACAAAGAAATATGATTGGGGCACTAACTTCATTCATTTTAGAACATTGGTGTTAAGGAGAACTTGAACTTGCCAATAAGCATGAGATAATTCTCATGAATATTAAATGTAATAAAATGTCTCATTATGAATATTTTCATAGATACTGGATTCAAAGAATATATGAGGTTAAAGATAGAAAAAATCTCTTGTGGAAACAAATCTACTTAGCAACATTGCCTTCAAAATTTGTAGATTATCTAAGACAACATGATGCTTTTCAGTTGCCTTTTGAATCCTTTACCTGGGGAGAAATATACAACATCATAACAAAAATTTTGGGAAATTTATGCGATAGTATGAAAGTTAATAAATCTTTGCAGAAGATGTCAAGATTACCAGACAGCAAATCCATCTGTAACAAGTATGGTCTTGCTATAGATGACCCCATAGTAAAAAGAAGGCCAAGAAATAAAAAAGACAAGAATACAGAAAAATCCACAGAGGAAAACAAAAGGGACCAAGAAAGGATACTATAGATATGTGTCAAAAACACATTATTATGAACCCAAGGATATTCATTTGTAGACACATAAGAAAGATCAGTGGAATAAATTGATTTGTTGGCTCTGTGGCCAACCTGGACATACCTCCAATTGTTGTCCTTTATTAGAAGAATCTAAGAGAAACAGAGGAAAGAAATACTTTGAAGCTTCAAAGAAGAAAAGGATAGTAAAAACAGAAGGCATGGTGTCAACCCTATGTTATAAATGTGGTTCTAAGAATCAAAAATCTGAAAATTGTCCAAACATCTCATTTAGGGAATAGATACAACAACGACAACTCTGTTCAACATCTGAATCCTCTGAAAGTTAGTCTTAAGAATGCTCTGATGAAGAATTAAACATGCACGTGAATGAATGTGACTGCACTTATTCAAACAACTGTCAGTGTGAATCAAACACTGAATCAGAAATCTCACCTAATGAAGACCATGTTTCTCAGCCAAAGGAGAAGGTTCTCATGGCACAAACTATCGACGATGCAGAAACAAAGCTACTTGTCCAGATCAGAACATTGGGAAAAGGAGAAATGAAGGAAAAGTTACTAGAAACGTTTCTAAGCACAATGCACAAAAATCAGGGGAGCAGTAGCAAGACTACCTCTAAAACTGAACCAAAGGCATTATTCATCAATACTTCATTTGAAAGAAATACAAGATCTTTCCAAAGAAGCCAACAGAACTCTAAGACCAGAGCCCTCACATTAGGAGAAGTCAGCTAAGAGATTCATCATCTCAAAAAAGAGATTGTCTCTCTAAAAGCACAGGTCTCTGAGTTAGAAAAAGGGAAGAAAACTGAGGATGCATATGATGAATACTACACTAACCCAAATATTGAAATATTTGAAGAAAAAAAGGATGATACTATAGGATTCACTGACATGAGAGTAATTGATATCTAGTATCAACAACATCATGTTATGCTAGATATCTGTATAAATGGTGAAATGTTTTCCCTAAGAACACTTATTGACTCCGGGGCAGATGTCAATATTTTGAATTCAAAAATAGTACCTGCAAAGTACTAGGTAAAATCCTTTAGACAAGTGATTGGGTTAGGAAACAAAGATTTACTGTATGAAGTCCCTTAGGCCTCTATTTGCTTTAAAGAGTATTGCATCAAATTAAAATTTGTTGCTGCAGACATTCCCGTTGACAATATTTTGGGGAATGTATTTTTAGCAGTTGTGGAGCTTGAAAAATGGCAAGGCTGGTTATTTTATATCTGTACCAAGCTTAGATGGAAAATTACAAACAATCAAGTTTCCCTTTGTCTCTACTCCCAGAGTGTCTACTATGGTACAAGAAATGCAGCAGATCGAAAAGGAAAAAAATAAAATTAAAGAGTTCAAGGAGCTAAAGACCACCATAAAGATAGGAGACTATCTTCAGACTCCTATAATTAAACAAAGGATCTCAACTCTGAGATCACAGATAGAAAAAGAATGTTGCCCTGAAGAAACAAATGTGCTTTGGCATAGAAAACAACACATTATAGAATTTCCCTACCAAGATAAGTATGAAGGGAAACCCTGCAGTAGCAGAGCAATCCCTATGAACAAAGAATATAGAGATCTCTGTCAAAAAGAGATAGAAAGCCTCTTGGAAAGAAGATTGATTAGAGAATCCAGCGGTCCTTAGAACTGTTATGGTTTTTATGTTAATAAACATTCAGCACAGTTAAGAGGTATCCCAAGACTATTCATAAACTATAAGCCTCTTAATACTGTCCCCTCAGATGATACTTACCCCATTCCTCACAAAGGAAATCTTTTAGCAAGAAGAGCAGGAGCTCAAGTATTTTCTAAATTTGATATGAAATCAGGATTTTGGCACGTGGCAATTTAATGAAGATGATAAGTTTAAGACTGCTTTCAGTATCCCAGCAAGACACTGTGAATGGAACGTCATGCCTTTCGGACTAAAGCATGCCCCCTCCAAATTCCAGAAGGTTATGGATAATATTTTCAAGCCATATTTTGATTGGTTACTAGTATACATTGATGATATACTTATATTTTCTAAAAACGTCCATGATCACTTTAAACATATCCAGAAATTTGTACAACTTGTCAAAACCAATGGATTGGTTCTTAGCAAGAAAAAGATTGAATTATTTCAGACAAGTATCAAGTTTCTTGGCCATACAATTAAAAATGGACAGATCATTCTGCAAAAACATGCTCTGGAATTCGCTGATAAATTTCCAGATATTATCACCAACAAAACTCAATTACAGAGATTCTTTGGATGTTTAAACTATGTAAGCAGCTTTTACAAAGATTGCGCCAAAAATAGATTATTACTCAACACAATGAAGGGTGGAGAGGAATTTTGAAGCAAAAGAAAGAAGGAAAAGAACAAATAGTTCAGTTTGTCTCAGGGACTTGGAGCCCACCTGAGAAAAACTATTTTACTATAGAAAAAAGAAGTCAAAGCAGCATGGAACTACAATGATAGATTTTATATCCACCTGATACAAAAAAAAGTTTATCTTAAGAATAGATGCCTCTGCACTAAAGAAAGTCCTTAGTAAAGCTATAAAGAAAGTAGGAGAAGCTAAGTTCGCAAGGTGGCAAGCTCTATTTGCAAATTTCGACTTTGAAGTTGAACACATCAAAGGTGAAAAGAATTGTCTGCCTAACTTCCTAAGCAGAGGATATTTAAATCAGAAAGACACTGCCATGGTGATATTAACAGAATGGGACCCTTCCCATCATACAAAGACTCTGAGAAGTATTTCTAAAACACAGAACTGGGAAGAATATTGTTCCAAATGGAAACCAACATTGCAACTAAGAAACACAAAAGTGCTCGATGCAAATTTGCAACCTCATTCAAATATTCAGCACTTAGTACTTGAAAGGAAAGTCTACCCCAAAGGTAGAAAATGGATATATGTCATGGTGTATCATAGGAGTATGATGACCACACATTTAGCTGAAGAATCTTTGTTGATGATATTATTTATCGTTCGGAGAGAAAATGGATTTGTATAGGCAATAATTACACGAGATGAGTACCTGCGATCACACATAAATGGAAAACTATGGAAAACTTATGGAAAAATATCCCAGACATGCATGGAATTCGAATTGCCTAGTTGGAGTGGAGGAAAAGGCACATTTTAATTATCAATTGTATACTATTTGAGTGTACATGCTTGGAATTGGGGTAGGTGATCAATTCCTTGGGATTTTCTCAAGGAAATAGGCAAATCCCCTATTATTTAAGAATTTCTCCTAATTTTCACAAGGAAATAGGAGGAAGATGGGGCCTTGAATTGGCTAAGTGTTGGCCAGAGCCAGTCAGCAAGAGAATAGGGTTACAATGCAAGGTGTGCTTCAAGATCGAAGCAAGACATTCTAATAGTTTCTCATTCTCATTTGATTAATGAAAAGCAGCGGAGGGGTTTTTCCTAGTTAGGTTCCCATGTAAAA
This sequence comes from Pinus tabuliformis, assembly GCA_031772625.1. Lineage (NCBI taxonomy): Eukaryota > Viridiplantae > Streptophyta > Pinopsida > Pinales > Pinaceae > Pinus > Pinus tabuliformis. Next base: position 1,442,123,571 of record CM062817.1, on the reverse strand, counting down.
TCAATTTGTTCTTGTGGTTTTGATGGCTGAATTTGTTTCTAAATTGTGATTTCCATTCTGCAGAATAATAGAGGAAATTTGTAATCTCTTGCTTTTATTTTGAATTCATCAGTGGTAGAAATTTTCTATTAATTTCTATAGACTATGTTGTCAGAGCATTCCAAAAATCTCTACAATCATTAACTCTTAAATTAAATTGACAGTAACAAAAATCACATGAATGAGAAGAATTAATGCAAAAAAATATTGTATTCTATCTAATCAGTGATCCCTACTAAGAAGGAGGGACCTTCCTCCTCGGTAGGGGTTGGTGAAATAAATAGCACACAGACTACTTAGAGAAAAATATAATGCCTCAGGGTTGATATTTTCATTAATAATATATCAGGATTACAGAGCTTGGTTCTTTTCCCAAATCTTATCTGTCTAATTCCTTTCGTTGCCCCCACGTGTAGAGAACTCTCTTCTTTATAGTTTTCAAATACAAGAAGAAGATCATCATGAGAATGTTTCAATTCTCATGTGATCTTAAAATAAGAATAAATTTTTTTAATTCATAACAGTTTCCATGGTAAGGGTAAATTTGTAACAACTTCCTTTAATTACAATGATCTTTGTGGAAAATCTAAACTTCTCAAGATGTATACTCCATGAATATATCTCAGTGGTTGAGTTGGATTTAATTGGATGTGTTCCTAGCTTCAATCCGTGTGACAAATTAGAGAGGAACAACATGCCCAAGGAAAATTGTTCATGTATCAACAATATTTCTTAGAGATTTTGTCAAAATTGATAAAGGAATCTGCAAGTGTAGCCCTGTAACAACAACTTCAATGGAGCACTAAAACTTGAGACAACCCATATGTCAGTTTTATAATAAAAAATTCCAAAGACAATAATTCCTATACAAAATTATAAGAATAATTAGACTAAGAAAGTGACATATGGAAAAAGGACATACTTAGGTGAATAATGGTTTTTATAGTGATGAAATGCGGTCTCGTTGGTCAAAAAGGGAGAAAAAGGAATGGGAAAATGAGTGTAAAAATGTATCATTTCCATGGCCCAACAACTCCTTCCCTTCAGCATTATGACACTTCCTCGCAACCAATCCTTTTGTTCTAAACTCTCCTTTTTTTTTCTTCCCAAGTCAGCGGCTCTTCTCGCCTTGATCCATGAGGGGGATGGGGATGGACACAATCCTCTTCCAATACACCCAATCCCATCTCTTACATTATGTCAGCGCAATGGTTGGGTTTGCTGGTAATGTGTTAAGGAGTTTAATGTTGTATGCTATGGCTTATTCATGGCACACAACAACGCCCCCCCCGCCCCCCACCCCCCCCCCCCCCTCCCCCGCCACATGTCCACTCCTTCAGTCGACCACAAATTAATTTCTCAATATTTTTCATTTGATAAAAATCAATTGAGTTGGCCATCCATGGATCCCATGCTAAAACTTACGTAATTATATTTACATATATGGGGTGAAATGAAACGAGATGTTACACAACGCACCCCCTTAAGGGAGCATTGTCATTGATGTTTTTAATAATATAAACAAGAATAAAAGTTGAGATTTATGTTTATAGCTATTACATTTGTCTATAAATTAAACAAAAATGGGTAGAGTACCCTCATTTGATTTTTTGTCTCCCAGGTTGCTTCATTTGGTTCAAATTTCTTCCATTGCACTTTGAACTTCTGTATTTCTCAATTCTAAAGCGTGGTCCACCTCTAGTATAGGATACAAATTGGTTCTTGTTGGAATTGTCCCTCATATTCCACCTATATCAGAGATCAATCAATGACATGATTAGTATCATGTACACACTTTTTAAGGAATGAAATGTGAAGTACATCGTGATCTTTCATAGTGGTTTGTAAGGCCTGTGTCAACCCTTTTTGGATTCCCCTCTCATGTAAATATTTTTATGAGCAATTATAAATAACTGTGAAAAAAAATATAAAAATGAATGGACTAAGAGAGAGGACATTGATTTAGATTTTTGGAGGAGAAGCTACATGGGAATTTCTTGAGGAAATAGTGAAGCTAAGAAGTGGAATTTAATTAGCCACCTCTCTCTCTGATGAAGGGAAGGAAAAGTTGGTATGCATTAAAAATGTGTATGGGCAAGAGGATGAGATAATCCTACTCTTTTGGGATGTGTTGGACCTAGTCAACATGCAACAAGAAATGTATGGGAAAAGGGAGATTCACTCTCGCAAGAGGAAGCACCATGATGAAAGGAAAAAGGAAGATACAAGGAAAAAGAAAAGAGGAACTATAGGGAAATATTAGGGGGACATTGGAAAATGCATGAGAAGACCCAAGTGCGAGATAGTGCAACAACAAGGAATAGTGCATGTTAGTAGTGTACGTGAAGCACTATAAGAGATCAATGGAAGATTAGGATAAATTTGTGGTGTTTAGAAAGTAGAGTAACAATGGAGTCTCAATTCCCACATTACAGTGGGAGACACTAGGTGCACTGGGACATCTCTTGGTGTTTCACAGGTGAAGACCCTGGGGATGGACTCTGGATTCCTATGAAAACTATTAGGTGGAGGCATAATGTGCTTTGGATTCCTGTCGGATTGGAGGTGGAGGCACTGTGGGATCTTGATTCATGTTGTGTGAATCAACTAGAGACATCGTGGGCTCTTGATTCCTATAATGATTGTTGGGTGGAGAATTGTGTTCTTTGGATTCCCTGAAGTGTTTGTTTGGGTGGAGACACTGTTCACTTTGGATTCCTGTCATATTGTAGGTGGAGGCATTGTGTGCTCTAAATTAAATCCATGTTTTTTAACTTAACAGGTGAAAATTTACCTTGATCTCTTCACTCCTTAGGCTCTAAATATGGCTTAGGGGTGGTTAACTACAAGAGAGATCAACAATGCAGTTAGCCTACAATTAGGAGGAGAGTTGAAGTTGCTCTCTTAGTTTCTTGTCATTTAAATGGTAAGCTAAGTTACTTACTCGTACCTCTTTTCATATTATGTAATGTGAATGATGATTAATTTTAATATGTTGTACAACTATATCAACACCTTTAATGAAGGAATTTGTACCTTTTGTGTATTGCAATGAAGAGGTTATGTGATTACTCACATGGTATGAGGGACTTGTGGATCCATGTAGTTGTTAATATATTCTTAGCTACTTTTATGATTGTTGATGTCTTTGTAAGAATCCAATTAGTATGTTATGTTGTGTGAAATTCCATGATCAAGTGTCATGACTATTAGAGAGTCTCTATGTCTGAGAATTAAAAATTTATACTACCAAAGAGTTATGTAGGACTTGCTATGAATTGCATGGATTTCTTGTTGTGCATGACTTATTATTCCTTCCTTACTCATGGAGTAATAGAAGGAATAAATAATTCTATATTTACAAACACACACACACAAATATCATAGGAATTTGGCCCTTATTGTGGTTAAAATCACAGAGAGAAGTGGCCATGGACTGGATGGTTATAATATATATTAGTAATTAGACTTGCCTCTCTATGAGTGTATTTAATTAATGGTCAACACTTGAAGAAAAAAATTCTCGACTTACGGATATATATTTTCCTATGAATTTGTGTGTTTTAGGTATAATCAGGGTCTCGAGAGAACCCTTGGCTAAACCCTTGAAACACTTGAAGGAAATTCAGAAAGTCATTCTATACAAATAAAGTAGAAATTTCCTTTGTATCTGAGGAGGATGTAGGTAGTCTCAACATGTCTAGGAGTCTGAATGTTCAAGGGAGATGATAAGAAATAATTCAATGTGGCACCAGATCCTAATTAGGTTAGATATACTTCGATACAGATTTTAAATGAACTAGATAAGCCATATTCCATGTGGGACCTTTCATGGGTGGCACGTTGTGGTGTTCAGGGATAAATCCCATAGAAAATAATATTCCAATGGAAATCCAAGGTGGGGCCCTCACAACGAAAAGTGGCATAAGGCCTAACTTAAACAGAGTTGGGTGGATGCATCCAGTCATGCAGGTAAGGGCATAAGTCTAGGAGGCCTAGATGTGGGCTAGGCCCAGACACACATGTGGAGAGGAGCTAGTCTAGAGGTTCAAGACCATTACCAAGTGAGGACTTGTCGGAACATTGAACTTTCTTATGATCCATATATAACGTGAATAAATGGATTCATGCACTAAGGGTAGGGATCGTGGGTCCTTGATGCTAGGTAATTCGGTGAACACCACATGGACCTAGGCATGGTTACATTGGCACCTTGAGATGATATTGATCCACCTGGATGAGATGGGGGTGCCATGTGGATACCACATGGTAGCTTCTTGCCCATTTTGTGGAGTTAACTGACTAACTTTAATTGATCATAGCTTTTGATCTAGGTATCAGATCAGGGATAAAATTTATATCACTCGAAAGCTCTTTGTGAACGTAATGTGATGGTGTTACCTAAGGTTAATTCTACTAACCTTGCGATAGGAGGAATTTTATAACCCTATTCCCATAAGGATACCATGGAGGTTGGATTAAAATAAAGTAACAACTCCCATTCTACATAAAAGGAGCTAGAGGATGGGAGGAAGCATTCCAAAGTGGTATCGAAGCATGGTTCAACACTGGACCCAAATATGGCTCAGGAATAAATAGAATGCGTCTAGAGAGATAGTTTTAAACTCCATTACAAAGTGTAGTAATTAGTAGTGATTTTTGTTGTGTGTTATTGTATGTTGCTTGCAACATTTGATTGTGAATTGCATGATATATGCAAGTGTGGATTCTGATATATTAATTGTCTTTTAAAAAATAAACTAACTTGAAAATTGGTGTTCTAGATAGCCTTACAACCATATGCTTATGGAATATTTCCAAGATTATGGTAGATATTGTTTTATGGTATTTGATAGGCTAACATCTATGTTTGTGTAACAACACATAAGAGGAGACCAAGGACAACAAATATTAAAAGGATGAGCATCAGAATGGTGCAGTATAGCCCTAACAGAACTTAGCATGGTTAGGAGGAAGATTTAGTTGAGAAAAGAAGAGATGAAGGTTCCCTTGACTGGATAGACACTCTTAGAAGTCTAAGAGCTAAGCTAAGAAGCCATAAGGCTAACAATGAAAACATTGCTTGAGCTCAACAGAAGCAGGTAGAAGTAAATGTAGTCATATTGCAAATCCTATCAAATATGAAAATACATAAGCAATGTGAACTACGTTCCAACTACAAGTTTAGGTAGATTTCATTAGGACTTTGGAAGCAAGAATTGAGAATTTATGGTGTGGAAGGAAACAAATCCAAGAAAATACATAGAAAAATAAGTAGGGATATAGTTAGAGGTGGAAGTCTAATAAGTACCCCAGAGAGGAGGAGAAGCACCCATGATCAATTGTCTAGTGTTGTAACTAAAAGACACTTTCAACAGAAGAGGAAAGGAAAAGACTCCATGCCAGAAGAATTTAAGAAGGAGAGACCTCCTACATTTGATGGAGAGGTGAATAAGGCTAAGGAAGCAGACGCATGGCTGCTAGGATGAACATGTATTTCAAAATACATGACTACTGTGAGAACATGAAGGTAGGAGTATCCATCTCCAGCTATAAGGGAAAGGCTAATATCTAATGGGAATATTTGAGGAATGTATTAGATATCAGAGATAAAGAATCTTCATGTAGGATATTTGAGAGGTATGTCAAGGAAAGGTATTTGTCTAAAGGATACTATGACATCAAAGCTAAGGAATTCTATGAGCATAATCTAGGTTAGCTGATAGCTGATGAATATACAACTAAGTTCTTGGAGTTGTTGAGTATGTGCCATACCTCAAGGATGAGAAATCAAATATTCAAATGTACCTTAATGGATTTCCATAGGCATTTAGGGACAAAATAGAATTTGATGAGCCTAAAACATTGTAGAATTCCATTAATAAAATGAAGTATTTCTATGAATAATCCAACAATAGGATTATGTCTTGAATGGATTAGAAGGAAAAATCCAAACCTAATTTTAAAGGGAAATGATAGAAGCCTACAAGAGGAAATGAGAAGCTTGCCACTATTGCTAAGGGAAATTTTTTGTAAAAGACTACTACTATTGATAAGGACTGATTTACAAGGCCTGTAAGAGAAGAATATAAGCAATTCAAAGGAGAACCTATACAATGTTGGAGTTGTGGAGAAAATCAACGACAGAGGGACTATCCCCAATGACAACAGAATGGTCCAAGGTTGTACAATGTAGAAGAAGAAACTATCGTGAAGTATGTGGCTCATAGTGTGCCATGGATTTATTTTGCATTGGAAAACAAGCACGTCGATCATTAAACCTCAATGTTCAAAATGGAAGGTATGGTCAAAATCCAAATCATTTGAATTTTAATTGACCTTGGCTCCAATTTTAGTTATGTAAGTCCACAAGTTTCAGAAAAGTGTGTGTTCTAGAGCACAACCCATGACAAGTCGTGGTTGGTTTAGTTGGCCACAGAGACTAAGAAATGAGTTGAACATGTGGTGAGGTCATGCTCAGTAGAGATATATGGAATTCACACAAATGCATACTTAAATTTATTACCACTAGGATCATACGATGTGTTAATCAGAGTGGATTGGCTAGAAGCTCACAAAACTAAGGTGGATTACTTTAGCAAGTCAATTGAATGCCTCAATGACCATGGGGAAAATATGATTCTATATGGGAAACTAAATCTTGTGATAGTTAGGCAAATAACAGTGATGCAACTGAAGCGATGCAACCGAAAAAGATGTCAGCTATTCATTGTCCAAGTGACCAATGACTCATAAACTAGTGGAAACAACTTATAGGAGTACCCAGTTTTTAAAAAAATCGAAGACATGCTCCCTAAAGAGATCCCAAGACTACCTACCACCACATAAGGAAATTGATTTCTCCATAGAATTATTTAGAGGGACAATTCCTATATAAAAATCTCCATATTGTATGAATACACTAAAACTAGTAGAGTTAAAACTTTAGTTAAAATAAATGTTGTACATAGGATATATTAGACCCACTGTGTCCCCCTAGGGAGCACCTGTGATATTCGTAAAGAAGAAGGAAACACCTTGAGACTATGTATTGATTACAAATAACTAAATAAATCCACTATAAAGAACATATATCATCTTCCAAGGATTGATGATATGTTTGACGAACTAAGGGGAGTTGGAGACTTCTTGAAGATCAATTTCTAATTTGGGTACCATCAGGTGCACATTAAAGATGAGGGCATTCACAAAATGGCATTTAGAACTAGGGATGGGCACTGCAAATTTGTAGTTGTGCTATTTGGGCTCACAAACGCCCCAAAAACCTTTATGTGTTTAATGAATGATGTGCTAAATCCATATTTGGAAAATTTTGTGTTGGTTTTGTTGATGACATATTGGTTTATTAAAACTCCAAGGAGGAGCATTAGAAACATTTAGCTACAATCTTAAAACTACTAAGAGAGCACAAGATTTATGCAAAACTCAACAAGTGTGATTTATTTCAATCATAGGTGAAATATTTGGGGCATATAGTTTCTAAAGAGGGAGTGGCAGTAGACCCTAATAAAATAAAGGCCATTATGGAGTGGCTTACTCCCCAGAATGTGAAAAAAGTAAGATCCTTCATGGGATTGGTCAGTTATTACCAAAGGTTCATCTACAATTTCTCAAGGATTAGAAATCCAATCACAACGCTACAAAGAAAGGAATTAAGCTCCAATGGACAAGAGAATGTGTAGTCATCTTTGAGTAGCATAAAAATTTGTGCATGCATGCACCAATACTGAGAATAAGAGACTTAGAGAAATATTATATGGTGTGCATAGATTTTTGCAAGGAAGGACTGGGTAAAGTCCTAATGCAAGAAGGAAAAGTTGTATGTTATCAATAAAGAAAGAGTGACTATGTCGCTCATGATATGGAATTAGTTGCAATAGTGCATGTGCTAAAAATGTGAGGATTTACCTCCTTAGAAGGAGACTTGTATTGATGTAAAATCATGGAGGGTTGAGGTATTTGTTTGATCAACCCAAGCTGAATGTCAAGCAGGCAAGGTGATTGTACCTTAGTAGAAAATCTAGTTTTGAAATAAAATATATCAAAAGAAAGGAAAACCAAATAGCAAATACACTCAACAGGAGGCAACAAGTAGCTCATATGGTAGCTATCAACACTTATGAAATTGACATTAAAGAAAATATTAAATAGGGAATGTGGCAGAATGGACACTAGTGAAATTTTTCTTGGCACCACACAAGTTTCAAGTAGGAGACAAGCTTTGGCTACATTTACAGATGGAACATCTTGCAGGGGCCCATCAAAGGCTTCTGACCACTCCACTATGAACCTTACACCATCATCAAGGTTATGGGTGACAACACTTTTGAGCTAAGTATCCCCCCTTTCTTGGCATGCACCTAGTGTTCAATGTGGATCACCTTCAGACATACTTTCCACCATTGTTAGACACATCAAAAATAGCAGAGAAACTAACATTGAAAAAGCTCAACCTAGATTGCATCGGACAAGCCAAAATTGATTATATAATGGATAAAGATTAAAGGCACTCACCAACAGAGGATCCAACTGTATCAGGTTGTCAAAGCAAGCTAGCTCACGCACCAAGGAAAGTGGCTCACTAGGGGCCAAGTTTAGCAGAAGTTTGCCCATCTCACGGAAGAACTCAGCGCAATGGAGACCACTGTTTCCTAAGGTGGGAGGACTGATCTAGGTGGATATCGATGGTCACCCACATATTCCACTAGTTCACAACTCAATTTTCATACTTAGGCAGTTTTCTAATTTTGGAAGTTTTTAGGTCTTGAACTTTTAGAGCCATTTTGAGGCCCTAAATGACACTTTTTGGGGAAATGGGTTGACGATATTCACAAACTTACATCAACAATCAAAAAATGTACTCCTCGGGTAAACCTTTAAAATGGGCTATCATGCACACTAAATGAAGATCATATGTCAAAGTTATGACCTCTGAAAGTTGACATTGCAATTTACCCCATTGGGGCTCATAATCCCTTGTCGTTTCATTTCCGAGGGTTAGGTTTTTTTATGTTTAAGGTTTCTCATTGCTTGTTCATGATAAGGAGGCCTCTAAGCCTTATTGTAACACAGTTGAGGAAAATATGTAGCCATCACATCTCTTCTCAAAGATAGACTACCACCATTCGAGCTAGTTTGCTTTCATTTTACATGTATATAGTTTAAGCATTTTGCATTCATTAACTGAAGTCAAATTTCATTGTATCTCTATGTTTTGGTTATAAATCTATATTTCATTTTATTCCCTTCATAAATTCAAATCAAATTATTATTATTAATTTATATATAATAATTATTATTAATTTGTATATAATAATTATATTAAAAGTAACCTTGAAACACAAATTATCTAATAAATTCTAAAATAAATCATTAGAAAAAACATTTAACTCAAATTTTACAACAATGTTGTGAGAATCATTTTTTTAAAATATATCTAGATATATAAAGTTCAACCATTTTTTTTTACATATATTTAGATAAATAAAGTTCGATAGAGCTTAAAATCACAAGTCAAAATCTAAACCCAATTCAATAATGGTTATTTTTATTTATTTTTTTATAGATTTGATTTCATATTTTTTATTTTTTATATATTTTTAAATGAAATGATAATTAAATTCAATTGTTATAATGAATAAACTTTAATACTAATTAATATATATACATTAACGACTATTAATATCTATATATATTAAAAATACTTGAACCATACCTATTGTATACTTTCTTTTATCATACTTCGGAAAAGTATGCCCAAATTACCGAGACGATACACATTCTTAAGTATTATAAGTATTTTTACAATATGAAATTAATTTTAATAGGATAGAAAATAATTTATCATGACTAAACCTATATTGTTTTTTAAAATGAATCAATTCTTTGTATAAAACCAAACCAAATTTAAAACTTTTTATGGCTTACGTTCATTCACAAGTACAGATAATGAATATCTTTTAATCACTTATTTTAATGAATTAATCAAATTATTTATAACATTAATGTATTTAATATATTGTTTACCTTAATTTGCAAGTATAGATGATGAATATTTTTTTTGCGCAACTTAGCTACCAAAAAATATCATTTACAGGGAAATTGAATTTCTCTTTTTTATTTTTATTTTTTGTATTTTCTGTCAAAACGCTAAATTCAGAGTTGTCATTATAGTTGATGGTCTTTTTTTGTTGACATTTCTTTATCTGAGTCCAAACTCTCAGATACATGTGTACATTTTATTCCAATTGCTTCTTGGATGATGTCACTTTCCTCATGTTGATTTTCAGGACCTGAAATCCCTAGATCGTTAGGTTTCTCAACATGATTGACTGGATCTTTTTCTTCTTTTCTCCCTCCTCCACCTGGGAGGCTTGTTCATTTTGTTCTTCTGGTTATTGATGATCCTCGTCCAACTCTTCATTATCCGAAGAGGGTGAATTTGGAAATTTCCATCCCTTTGGCTTTTGGGATCTCTTCTTTGTCCTTTTTTTCCCTTGAGGACAAGAGTTTTGCATGTGCCCTGTCTGATGGTAGATCTGACACTGGAAATTAATGTTTTCAAAATCTAACAACTGTGTCCACTTGAAATTCTGATGAACAAGATGGGCGCAATGTGGTAAACATTTTCTTATGTCTAGCTCCACGTAGATGCGAGCAAAAGTAAAGATACATTTTTAAACTCTTTCCTTATCAATCTTCAAAAATCTCCCCAATGTATTTCCAATACCTTCTAAAACTTGGTGGTGCTAGAAAGGAAGAGGGATATTATGAAGCCTTACCCATACCAACATCTTTAAGACCACCATTATGGCATCAAAAGCAGGAAACCATCGAGTTAGGAAGAGACTTTCCCTTCTCCAAAACCATGGGCCTGCATTAATGACATATTCTAGATCTTCCTGATTGTCAAATTGAACCACAAAAAATCCATTAACACGTAGGTAGATATCACATTTCTTGGTCGAGTTGAATCCTTGGACTTGGGCCAATAGCCATTAAAGAGACATATAAGAGCTCTGGCTTGGAGAATGGTGAAAATGCCACTTACTTCTGGCAGTTTTACTAATAGATCTGGTGCTCTTTCCATTTTCTCAACTAGGTAAGGACCTGGGTTTGTCAGATTGGGGATTTATTTGGACTGATAACTTTCCCTTTCACAACATCCTTGAATGAAATTGAGGCCTTAGGATTTTCGACTAACGAAGAGGATCCATGTAGAAGATTTGGAGAATTGTGGCTACTCATTCTAGGACTTCCTCTATGCAGTCTCAGGGTCATGAAGATGGAGGAGTTACATTCAATGTTGTAATCCTATAGCTAATTGTCATCTTGTAGGAGTTTTCATTCATAAGTCAAAACCTAGATATTTGTCAGAATACCTGTGGATTTTCGTAGCTTCCTTTTGAGATCTGTTACTAGATTTGAACCCCAAACCTCTAGAAGATGTGATCTCCCTAATAGATGTTTTGCAAAAATTGGGAATGACTTGGTCAAATCCCGGTTTCAGTTATGTGGAGTGAGCCTCTTTTCCACATAATATAGTGTCCCATCCAGAAACCAGAGACTATCACCACTGTAACCTAGATCTCGTGTCCTTAGGCACGTCCATAACTGCACAACTAACAAACCCCATCTGCACGATCCTTTCCGCTGACTAGTCTAGATGCTTTGAAACCCTTCTTGTGATCTCCTTAAAACCAAATCATGCATAAATGCTTCTATTGAATTGTGAAACTGTGAATGGAATAACTGAATGTGCAAGGAAAAAACACCAAACTATAGCATAACAACCATGACACCATGGTACAACATAGAAGTGACCAGATCAACCTACTAATCCTTGCAAGGGAGAAAGGAAAGTCATTTTCGACCATTTAAAAGACGAATCATCAATTGGATCAGGTTCTATCAAACTTGTTACAACACCATCTCCGATTAGAACTAGCCCATTTGCATAGCAAGAATGTTGGACACTGAGAATTTGGGTTCCACGTACATCGAATGCATGAAGCCCTATGATGGCAATTGAGCTACAATCCTGAACCCTAGCCATCTAGATAGCCCTCCAAATTTATGAGATGATGAATATCTTTTAATCTATTTTTTTATAAATTAATTAATGAAATGTTCTTAAAACATTATATAAATTGACCTATTTAAAAATGGTTGTACATGCATTTATTTAAATTTGGAAAAAATATATAATTAAAGTATTTAAAATAAATTATATTTTTTTTCCTAAATATAATATGTAAATTATTATATTTTAATTATATATATATATATATATATATATATATATATATATAAAAGATTCCCATGTTTATGAAATAAGAGATTATTATTTTTATTTTATTTTTTTGAACTTACCGAGATTTATATATTCTACCTCTTTTAATTTTGAATTTATAATTTTTTTATAAAGAAACACAATTTTTTAACCAAAACTTACTGAGATTTATATATTCTACCTCTTTTAATTTTGAATTTATGATATTTTTATAAAGAAACACAATTTTTTAACCATTGAGTCCATTCAAATTGTACCATCACATTTAAACTACATATTACACTAAAATAAAATAAAACAAGGGCTACATATAGTAGCTAGTGCATGTCTCTTAGTTTAAATGTAACTAAATTAAAGTAAAAATATTAAATTCAAGTTAGTATTAAAGTTTAGAATTTAGATTCTATTGATTAGTAAATTGAAATATTTGATAATTTGTAATTCACTGTGGAGAATCCAATCTTAACCAATAACAATAATAATTTTTTATTAATTACTCATGTAAACATCTTAAAAAGTTAAATTTATATATATATAAACAAATTAATTGCAAAACAACTCATAATTTATACTAATTTTTTACAAAAGATATTACAATTTTATTTTTTATTTTTTAATTTATACCCATTCAATAGAAATTAAGATTTTCGTTAATGATATTATCTATCGTTTGGAGAGAAATGGATTTGTATAGGCATTAATTACATATTCCTTCATTCGGAGTATGAGTGTGAGGAGGAAGTTCTTGCTTCCATCTCTTTAGAGGTCGATCTGAGAAGCCTGTGCATCAGAGTGAGAGCTTTGGTGAGAACCTAAAGTGGCCAGATTCTTAGCTTTTTGAAGTCTGTATGTTTTCATAAGAATTCAAGTTCTAAGACAGAGTCTATGAAAGGCCAGGAAGCCTTCAAAGATACTTGGGATATTTAAACTATGTAAGAAACTTTTACAAAGATTGCGCCAAAGATAGATTATTACTCAACAGAAGACTACAAAAACATCTAGAAGCTTGGTCTCAGGCCCACACTGAAGATGTCAGAAGAATTAAAATGAAGGTAAAAACTCTTCATATTCTTCATATCGCTGATGAAGATTCTTTCAAAATTGTTGAAATAGAGGCCAACAATGAAGGTTGGGGAGAAATTTTGAAGCAAAAGAAAGAAGGAAAAGAACAAATAGTTCAGTTTGTCTCAAGGACCTAGAGCCCACCTAGGAAAAACTATTCTACTATAGAAAAAGAGGTCAAAGTAGCATGGATCTACATTGATAAATTTGATATCCACCTGATACATAAAAAGTTTCTCTTAAGAACAGATGCCTTTGCACTAAAGAAAGTCCTTAATAAAGCTATAAAGAAAGCAGGAGAAGTTAAGTTCGCAAGGTAGTAGGCTCTATTTGCAAATTTCGACTTTGAAGTCAAACACATCAAAGGCTAAAAGAATTGTCTATCAGACTTCCTAAGCAGAGAATATTTAAATCAGAAAGACACTGCCATGGTGATAGTAAGAGAATGGGACCCTTCCTAACATACAGAGACTCTGAAAAGTATTTTTGAAACACAGAACTGGGAAGAATATTGTTCCAAATGGAAACCAACATGGCAACTAAGAAACGCAAAAGTGCTCGATGCAAATTTGCAACCTCATTTAGATATTCAACACTTAGTAACTGAAAGGAAAGTCTATCCCAAAGGTAGCAAATGGATACACGACATGGTGTATCATAGGAGTATGATGGCCGCACATTTCGCTGAAGAATCCCTAAGCCAAAATTTTATAGATATCGCTATGATCTAGACAGAAGGAAGCAACTAGAAGAGAATATTCCACAAATATCTTGCCATAAATCGAACCATATGTTCGGGATGGTACGACATGTCAGAAATGTGGCCACAGGGTAATCCAAGAATTATCTTCCTGGATACCATTTACAACTTTTCAGACTACAAAAAGTTGTGGTGGGACATCATGAATGTAGATGGAAAAAACAAAACTCACTACATAAGAGTAAAATTTGGGGCCACAGGGACCACACAAAGACAACGACAAGGTGAATGGCTTCAACAATGGTGGAACGATTTCGGCCTCAACAAGACTGCTATGGATCCTCTTTTCTTCTAGTGTGACTTTCGATATGAATGTGACACTTGTGGATTTTTAACTGAATGCTGGCATTCTCCATGTAAAATTGTTGGAGATGTCAATAATTATCAAGACAGTCAAATTCTTGGTTATTTTATGAAAAGACACCATGAATGGCTAGTCATGACTAAGATTAAACACCAAATCGTCTTAAGAAAGCCTATGATTGTACAAAGAATTTATACAAAGGCTTGGGATTCTTGTAAATATTCTTAGATAAGATTTGCAAGGGCTACACCCTTGGGGGACTAATGGTTCTCATGGGCTTGTCCTTAAAGCTTCCAAAGTGTAATAATGATGTCTAGTCACAAGACTGGATGTGCCCAGTTTTCTCGTGGGCTTTTCTGTTTAAAAGTATCCACTATGTAAAAGTTATTTACAATACAATGTTTTCCATGGGATTTGTTCAAATCTTCCACAGTGTAACTTAGTACGAAGATTCTTCAGTCACGAGACTCGGAGCACTTCTCTGACTTTTGGTGAGCTTTGAGCCACATCTCTTCGACCGCAGAAAGATAGTACTGAATCTGTATACCTGACTGTCAATTGTTTATCCCCTCATTTTCCTATACAAGGAAGGAGTAAGGCTCATTTTGGGCATTCAGAGTGTGAGTGTGAGGAGGAAGTTCTTTCTTCCATCTCTTTGGAGTCGGATGTGAGAAGCCTGCGCATTAGAGTGAGAGCTCTGGTGAGAACATAAAGCGGCCAGATTCTTAGGTTTCTTAAGTTTGTATGTTTTCGTAAGAACTCAAGTTCTAAGATAGAGTCTGTGAAAGGCCACGAAGCTTCGCGTCTGAAGCCCCTGCAACAATTTTTAGATTTGTGATTCTTAGAACCACATTTATAACATAGGGTTGGCACCATTTTTAGCAATTGTGGAGCCACATGGATCAGCCATATTGAAAAATGGCAACGTTGGTTATTTTATATATGTACCAAGCTTAGATGGAAAATTACAAACAATCATGTTACCCTTTGTCTCTACTCCCAAAGTGTCTACTATGGTACAAGCAATGTAGCAGATCAAAAAGGAAAAAAATAAAATTGAAGAGCTTAAGGAGCTAAAGACCACCATAAAGATAGGAGACTATCTTCAGACTCCTATAATTAAACAAAGGATCTCAACTCTAAGATCACAGATAGAAAAAGAATGTTGTGTTGAAGAACCAAATGCATTTTGGCATAGAAAACAACACTGTGTAGAATTGCCCTACAAAGATAAGTATGAAGGGAAACCCTGCAAGAGTAGAGCAATCCCTATGAACAAAGAATATAGAGATCTCTGTCAAAAAGAGATAGAAATCCTCTTGGAAAGAAGATTGATTAGAGAATCCAGCAGTCATTGGAATTGCTATGATTTTTATGTTAATAAACATTCAGAACAGTTAAGAGGTATCCCAATACTGGTCATAAACTATAAACCTCTGAATATTGTCCTCTTAAATGATACTTACCCCATTCCTCACAAGGGAAATATTTTAGCAAGAATAGCAGGGGCTAAAGTATTTTCTAAATTTGATATGAAATCAGGATTTTGGCTTCTCAGATATGATTACAGCTTCTTTAAAGTCGGATTTGAGAAGCCTGCACATCAGAGTGAGAGCTTTGGTGAGGCCATGTGAAGGACGCTAGAGTGTGAAATTCCAAAGGTTCATGTACGGGTTCGTGTAAAGGTTCATGTATTGATCACAGAGAAGAGACTCAACGAGAGCAAGCTTCACGTCTAAAGCCCCTGCAGCAAATTGTGGTATCATAACCAGTAACGTCTTGTTCATTATGGTTAGTACTCAAAATCTATAAGTCTCTAAAATGGATAATTCTAGAAGATTAGTCTCTTTCAGAGAGCTTGAAGCTGAAGAAAACCCATTAAGAGATATGTTTTCTTCATCATCTAAAAGGGTTATAAATTCTGTAGAACTTGAATATTTTGAAAGTCAGCTTGCATCTAAGTGGTGTCTGCCCAGTATCTCCTCGTTAGAAGTATACGCTGAGTTGTCTATGTTTCATCTTAAAGCTGTAACTAGAATATCTATCAAAGAAAGTATTAGTCAAATATAAGAGAACTCAGATTCTGTACAAACACTTTCTCTTCTTGACAGTAAGAAACTTCAGGCTGAAGCCAAAACACTGGGAACCAAATATTTTCATCTAAGGTTCATAAGGGTAGGGATCAATCCCTTAGTCCATAGAGGAATGGATACTTTTGTTCTTGTCACAGTCAGAGATCTGACACATAACAAGTATTCAGATTCATTGATAGGAGGAATGGTTGCTCCATTATCAAATGGAGCAGTATACTTTGATTACTATCCCAACTTTTCTATATATACATTTCATGAGCACATCAAGGATATTTTACAACTACATATTCAAAGAACAGGGTTTGATATGAAGAAAAAGAGAAATAATATTGCCATTCAAACTCATGGTTGTTTTACACACAAAAATATGCTCTATCCTGCAGTGCTCCATGCTCCCAACAAAGAATCTAAATCTAGTGTGGTTGTTCTAACAGATACCCAGAATCAAAATATAGAACATTAGATTATTAAATGGGAGGACCTAAGTTTCCCAGAACATCGGGTTGTTGATAACGCAAAACCTCCAACATTGCAAAAGATTACTTTTGCTAATATACAATAAGGACCATCATCTGTTGTAATATCCTTTCCTAAAAGATCTACAATAGATTGCAGAAGAATCTATTTAGCTTGTAAAGCATCATCTATGTATATTGATTCAAAAGTAGTAGATACTGTCAATTCTTTTACACCCTCTGTAAATTGCCCTCATATAGATCTATTTGAATATGCCCATATTGTAAATTTTTCATCCCTGCAAGTCATTTGCCCAAGCTGTAATCAAAAGATAAATCTCAATAGCCTTGCTGATTCTGTCATACATTAGAACCACCATCCAAGGACAGGAGTATCTCCTCCTACAACTTCTGTCACTCCGTGTCCAAATCCTAAGTGTTCTAAAATACCTTTCCATCATGATACTGATCATGTATTAATGGTTCATGAGCTTCCATCTTTGGAAAATGAAGACCCCTACCTCAAAGACATGTTTAGCAAAATGCGTCCTATTGGTATGCCTCGCTATGGTCTAGGGTATCTGGAACAACTTGATGAAAGAATCCCTCAATCCAGATTTGACAACTTTGTGCCTTCTGATTGTAAAAAACCGTCAAAACCAAAAATGCACAAGTTCTTTTTGGTTATGGTAGGATGTAGGAAGCATACAATTGATCATCAATGAATGAAAGATATGCTTAATTGGGATATATACACTCATCTTGAGGCTGAAAGTTTTGATCTTACCACTCCATACTCAGAAAAAATCAAATTATCCCATGAATGGAAAATATACATGAAAAAGAACAATGTTTGGTTGCCTTTTTTGAATGGAAGAGGAAGCAAGAAATACAGATGTACAAATGGCAAATGTTGAATCATCCTCAGCAAGACATTCTTGGACTACCATAGATGGCAGTAAAATTGAAACTCCTACCAGCTTCCCTCCTTACGAAGGCATTGTATTAGGAGAAGCACAGAACAGTGCTAAAGCCATTCCGCTGGTCATAAAAGATGACAATGCCCTTGGCATTGATGGTAGGATACAGAAATCCAGGGAACAAATGAATTGTACAAATACAGTTGTTAAAGGGCTAGAAATGAATTGTGCAAAGTCTATTGAAGTTAAAAAATATTTTGACAGTATACAAGTCTTTGTAAATAGTATTAACAGAACTCTGAATGATGTGAACTATTCCACTACTGTATTGAAAGCTTTTGTTAAAGAATCCTTAACAAGGATAGAAGATGTTGAAAGGAAAGTAGATATGGGAAAACAATATACTCAGGAATCTATTGAAGATCTGTCTGAAAATTTTGATAAACTTCATATAGTCCCCAAAAACAAACCGATTCCTGTTTTTTCTCTATTCAAGAGATCTGTTAATATTCAGCATCTTGTTAAGCCTGTTGATAGATTTCCTTCTCTCTTCCCTAAAGAAATAGCCGAAGAAAAATCTGAGCCAATGACTATCTCCTCATTGTTTAAAGAAGTAGAGAACCCTGAAAGCTCAAAACCACATCTGTTCCCTATCTATGAGCCTCACCAAAGTCAATATACCAGGTATCCAACGCCTAATCTAGTGGAAAAGGGAAACTTCCAAAAACACATAACTTCCGTCCTGAATCACACAGAGAATGGAATATTGACAATCTAAGTGTCTCTCATATTTGACAAATGATAGATCTTATGTTTATAGAATACAAGTTCATGTGCCTAAGGGGAAAAGATGAAATATAAGCTTGTAAATCTATTATTTAGTGCTTTACTGGGAATTTGTTGAGATGGTGGGAAACAGAGTCATCACCAGCAATAGTGGAAAAAATGGAAAATGAAATTTTGAAAGATGAAGCAGGAGATATCATTCATAATGTTGATGGAGATCCACAAAGCAATATGATTGGGGCACTAACTTCATTCATTTTAGAACATTGGTGCGGAGGAGAACTTGAACTTGCTAATAAGCATGAGATAATTCTCATGAATATTAAATGTAATAAAATGTCTCATTATAAATATTTTCACAGAGGCTGGATTCAAAGAATATATGAGGTTAAAGATAGCAAAAATATCTTGTGGAAACAAATCTACTTAGCAGCATTGCCTTCAAAATTTGTAGATTATCTAAGACAACACGATGCTTTTCAGTTGCCTTTTGAATCCTTTACTTGGGGAGAAATATACAAAATCATAACAAAAGCTCTAGGAAATTTATGCACTAGTATGAATGTTAATAAATCTTTGCAGAAGATGTCAAGATTACCAGACAACAAATCCATCTGTAACAAGTATGGTCTTGTTATAGATGACCCCATAGTAAAAAGAAGGCCAAGAAAGGAAAAAGACAAGAATACAGAAAATATCCACATAGGAAAATAAAAGGGACCAAGAAAGAATACTATAGATATGTGTCAAAAACACATTATTATGAACCCAAGGATATTCATCTGTAGACACATAAGAAAGATCAGTGGAACAAATTGATTTGTTGGCTCTGTGGCCAACCCGGACATACCTCCAGTCGTTGTCCTTTATCAGAAGAATATAAGAGAAACAGAGGAAAGAAATCCTTTGAAGCTGCAAAGAAGAAAAGGATAGTAAAAACAGAAGGCATGGTGCCAACCCTATGTTATAAATGTGGTTCTAAGAATCACAAATCTGAAAATTTTCCAAACATCTCATTTAGGGAATAGATACAACAACAACAACTTTGTTCAACATCTGAATCCTCTGAAAGTTAGTCTTAAGAATGCTTTGATGAAGAATTAAACATGCACGTGAATGAATGTGACTGCATTGATTCAGACAACTGTCAGTGTGAATCAAACATTGAATCAGAAATCTCATCTAATGAAGACCATGTTTCTCAGCCAAAGGAGAAGGTTCTCATGGCACAAACTATCGACAATGTAGAAACAAAGCTATTTGCCTAGATCAGAACATTGGGAAAAGGAGAAATGAAGGAAAAGTTACTAGAAACTTTTCTAAGCACAATGCACAAAAATCAGGGGAGCAGTAGCAAGACTGCCTCTAAAACTGAACCAAAGACATTATTCATCAATACCTCATTTGAAAGAAATACAAGATCTTTCCAAAGAAGCCAACAGAACTCTAAGACCAGAGCCCTCACATTAGGAGAAGTCAGCTAAGAGATTCATCGTCTCAAACAAGAGATTCTCTCTAAAAGCACAGGTCTCTGGGTTAGAAAAAGGGAAGAAAACTGAGGATGCATATGATGAATACTAATATTGAAATATTTGAAGAAAAAAATGATGATACTATAGGATTCACTGACATGAGAGTAATTGCTATCCAGTATCAACAACATCAAGTTATGCTAGATATCTATATAAATGGTGAAATGTTTTCCCTAAGAACACTTATTGACTCCAGGGCAAATGTCAATATTCTGAATTCAAAAATAGTACCTGCAAAGTACTAGATAAAATCCTTTAGACAAGTGATTGGGTTAGGAAACAAAGATTTACTGTATGAAGTCCCTCAGGCCTCTATTTGTTTTAAAGAGCATTGCATCAAATTAAAATTTGTTGTTGCAGACATTCCTGTTGACTGTATTTTGGGGAATGTATTTTTAGTAGCCGTGGAGCCACATGGATTAGCCAGATTGAAAAATGGCAAGGCTAGTTATTTTATATCTGTACCAAGCTCAGATGGAAAATTACAAACTATCAAGTTTCCCTTTGTCTCTACTCCCAGAGTGTCTACTATGGTACAAGCAATGCAGCAGATCAAAAAGGAAAAAAATAAAATTGAAGAGTTCAAGGAGCTAAAGACCACCATAAAGATAGGAGACTATCTTCAGACTCCTATAATTAAACAAAGGATCTCAACTCTGAGATCATAGATAGAAAAAGAATGTTGTGCTGAAGAACCAAATGTGTTTTGGCATAGAAAACAACACTTTATAGAATTGCCCTACAAAGATAAGCATGAAGGGAAACGTTGTAAGAGCAGAGCAATCCCTATGAATAAAGAATATGGAGATCTCTGTCAAAAAGAGATAGAAAGCCTCTTGGAAAGAAGATTGATTAGAGAATACAATGGTACTTAGAACTGTTATGGTTTTTATGTTAATAAATATTCAACACAATTAAGAGGTATCCCAAGACTGTTCATAAACTATAAACCTCTTAACATTATCCTCTCAGATGATACTTACCCCATTCCTCACAAAGGAAATCTTTTAGCAAGAATAACAGGGGCTAAAGTATTTTCTAAATTTGATATGAAATTAGGATTTTGGCAGGTGGCAATTAATGAAGATGATAAGTTTAAGACTGCTTTCAGTGTCCCAGCAGGACACTATGAATGGAACATCATGCCTTTGGACTAAAGCATGCCCCCTCCAAATTCCAGGAAGTTATGGATAATATTTTCAAGCCATATTTTGATTGGTTACTAGTATACATTGATGATATACTTATATTTTCTAAAAACGTCCATGATCACTTTAAACATATCCAGAAATTTGTACAACTTGTCAAAACCAATGGATTGGTTCTTAGCAAGAAAAAGATTGAATTATTTCAGACAAGTATCAAGTTTCTTGGCCATACAATTAAAAATGGGCAGATCACTCTGCAAAAACATGCTCTAGAATTTGCTGATAAATTTCCAGATATTATCACTAACAAAACTCAATTACAGAGATTCTTGGGATGTTTAAACTATGTAAGCAACTTTTACAAAGATTGCGCCAAAGATAGATTATTACTCAACACAATGAAGGGTGGAGAGGAATTTTGAAGTAAAAGAAAGAAGGAAAAGAACAAATAGTTCAGTTTGTCTCAACGACTTGGAGCCCACCTAAGAAAAACTATTTTACTATAGAAAAAGAGGTCAAAGCAGCATGGAACTACATTGATAGATTTGATATCCACATGATACAAACAAAAGTTTATCTTAAGAACATATGCATCTGCACTAAAGAAAGTTTTTAGTAAAGCTATAAAGAAAGCGGGAGAAGCTAAGTTCACAAGATGGCAAGCTCTATTTGCAAATTTCGACTTTGAAGTCGAACACATCAAAGGCGAAAAGAATTGTTTGCTTGACTTCCTAAGCAGAAGATATTTAAATCAGAAAGACACTGCCATGGTGATATTAACAGAATGGGACCCTTCCCAACATACAGAGACTCTGAGAAGTATTTCTGAAACATAGCACTGGGAAGAATATTGTTCCAAATAGAAACCAACATTGCAGCTAAGAAACACAAAAGTGCTCGATGCAAATTTGCACCCTCATTCAGATATTCAACACTTAGTATCTGAAAGGAAAGTCTACCCCAAAGGTAGAAAATGGATATATGTCATGGTGTATCATAGGAGTATGATGACCACACATTTAGCTGAAGAATCTTTGTTGATGATATTATTTATCGTTCGGAGAGAAAATGGATTTGTATAGGCATTAATTACACGAGCGATCAAATGGATTTGTATAGGCATTAATTACACGAGCGATCACACATAAATGGAAAACTATGGAAAACTTATGGAAATGAGAGGCTTATGGCTATCATTATATTCATAAATGTACTTATCACGTCTAAGTTAAGTAATAATGTTGACTAAAAAATAACTATTAAATTGATCTAGTTAAAGTGTAAATGATAAATGCCAAGTCACAAACTATGGAAATGAGAGGCTTATGGCTATCAATATGCTCATAAATGTAATTATAAAATCATGTCTAAAGTTAAGCAATAATATTAACCAAAAAATAACTTAAGTAATTATAATTATTAGATCAAAAAGGTAAAAGTACTATTTTACCAAAAGAAATAGAAAATCATATGTATGAAAAATATCGAAATAGTCGTCCTCAACTCTGAGCGCTTGTGGTTTAACGATAGAGGGCAGATAGTATTAGAAAGGATTGTCTATATATTTTTGTGAAATCTGAAATCTGATTCCAGTATATCAATGTATTCAAATTATAGATATGATTTAATAAAATATTAAAAATCATTTACAATATTACAAATAAATATTAATAAAAAAGTCTGGAAAAAAATCATAAAATTTCACTTTATAAAATTGAAAATTATTTAATTAATTTGATTAAAATAATAGATATTCAACTCAAAATGATTAAAATAATAGATATTTAACCCAAAACCAAATGAATAATACTTATCAGAAGCAAATGCAAGCATAATAAACTTAATAAGATGAAAGTAGAAAAATTACTCATCAAAATATGTTTATTATATCCCATAAAATACAAGAATTGGAAATTAATTAATGTTTATTATATCCCATAAAACACAAGAATTGGAAATTATTTAATTAATTTGATTAAAATAATAAATATTCAACCGAAAACCAAATGAATAATACTTACCAGAAGCAAACGCAAGCATAATAAACTTGATAAAATATAACTGGAAAAATTACTTATCAAAATATGTTTATTATATTTCATAAAACACAATAATTGAAAAGTATTTTATTTTTTTCATTAAAATAATAGATATTCAACCCAAAACCAAATGAATAATACATACCCGAAGCAAATGGAGGCATAATAAACTTAATAAGATACAACTGGAAAAGTTACTCATCAAAATATGTTTATTATATCCCATAAAACACAAGAAATGAAGCTGTCAGAAGAATAAAGCTTCAAATACCACCAAAGGGCATAAGAAGGAAGCTGGTGAGAAACTACAATAACTGAACCTTCACGCAAATTAAACTTCTCTGAAAACAACAGCACATGAGAAGGAAGGTAGTCAGAAAGTGCATAGAAATATGCACTACAACACCCTTATTGACAGTGGCAGTGGCATCAGTTAATTATTTACTTATACTTGTTGTGTTGGTTGACTGCTTCAGCTCTTAAATTTTGCAAGTCATCATCTGTCCTAACCATCACCTTGAGGTTAGTAAACACTTCATACCCTCTCTTCTTAGAATCTTCCGCTAGGTTACGAATCTCCGTGTTGGTATTATCCATTTTCTTCACGAAATTCTTATCCGTATTATCAGTAAACCCTACCTTATAATTTATTCTACCTTTTGAGTTGACGCTGCTACTTTCACCCTTTGGAGGCATTTTCGCTGAATTTACTTCCTACACGGCCTTTTTTTCTGCAGATTCCCTAATATTGTAAGAACCTTAGCTCACGGAAATTATCTTGTACAGACTTCAGGTCCAGCTTCAGAGCAACGACACTGCAAAAGATAAAACATATGTATATATTAAATCATGTAAACGAATTCAATTAGAAGATGATCAACCAACATAATTTAGAAGTCATAACTTGAATTTCATACCCAAAAAAGAAAGAAAGAAAAATTTAACGTCCAACAAGTTAAAAATATGCTCACCACTTGCTAATCACATTAACTTGAAAGTTTCGAGAGACTAGTAGATACCATGCTCTGCTGCACATACTGCACACAGTATTTATAGCATTTGGCGGACTCCAAGCGCGGACTTTAGAGGATGAATAATAGACTAAGATTAGGTGTTATGGATAAGATAAGTTTGATGGAATGTAAAATAAGTTAAGAGTCACATGAGTCACATGTCTATATATATACTGAGCTCAAACCCACTCCGCCCACTCAAACTTTTGTGCAATTAATTATTAACAATCGTATTTACGAGCAGTGCACTTAATGATGCTGCTGAGATGCTCTAATCCCAAGAAGAGCATCAAATGCACTGCTCCAGTTTGCATGATTTTCGGGTCAAACAGACCTACCATCAAGTTAGAGTC
Organism: Pinus tabuliformis; assembly: GCA_031772625.1. Lineage (NCBI taxonomy): Eukaryota > Viridiplantae > Streptophyta > Pinopsida > Pinales > Pinaceae > Pinus > Pinus tabuliformis. The sequence continues at coordinate 1,442,098,754 of CM062817.1, read as the reverse complement.
ATACGTGTATATGATGCCTGTCTGCTATTAATTATTTAGTTTGTTGAGTTATAGTTAATGGGTCGTGGTTGTATATGGATATAGTTAGATTTAAGCTAGTACATTTGTTGTATAGATTTAGAGTCATATTTATATATGATGTCTGTAAAATGATAATTATTTAATATTTAAATGATTGGGTTGTAGTTAATGGGTAGTGGTTGTATACGTATATAGTTAAATTTAAGCTAATACATTTATGGTATAAATTTAGTTAAAGAGATATATCACTACCACTGTGCATTACTACTATATTGAAAAAATATACAACCACTGTAAATTAACTACAGCCCAGCAAACTAAATAATTACTACCTGTTGCTTATGGCTCACATCTATTTAAAGGAAGTCAAACAAACCCGATCAAACCTTTATTTAAGGCGGTGCCCACTGCCCAGCCCGAGCCATCGATAGTGTCCCACTCAAATTTAAGCCTTCCCTGTACATGTTCCACCTCATGGAATCCGCAATTTTTTGGGGGCCAGCTCATGGAATAAACAACTCTTTCATTACCATTATGAAACCAAGTACATCTATCACCTGGATCTATTAAAGAAGAGGAGAATCGATTTTCTCTTCATATCACGAACTCTTATTTTTTTACATCAAGAATTCGTTTTATAATATTATAAATTTCATGCCTAGATTTTTATAAGACTGGAGTAGTAATCTCTCAAATTAACTACATTGCGTAATCTTGGAGGATAGAATCTTGACATCATTAACAGCTACATCTATGCTCTAATACAACGAACCTTGAAAAGGTATTTCCCGGAAGGTGAAGACATTTTTTAAATCTAAAATGTCTTGTATGGCATAATTTAATATTTTTTCAAAACACAATCTTTTTCTTATAATTACTTTGAAATTGGTTTACCACATACTTCTTAAAAATAAAAATTAAATTCAATCAAATCAATCCATACCCAACACCATTCCATCCACATGCTCATTATCTCATTGTCGTTCGTGGACTTGTGACTTCAACCTTTGTGAAGTAAATAGAAATCCATTATTAATAGGAACGAAAATACATTATTATTATTTTAAATAATAAAATATTCGTAATTAAATATATAAAAAAATAAAAAATAAAGGTTGTGTTCATTCACCAGGACTTAGGACTTCGCTGAGTAAATAATATATTTACACATATCTATAAAAGTCGTTAAAATTTATGAAAATCTAAAGTAATATTAAGGGTGCTTTAATATATTATTATGTATTAAGGGTGAAGTGAGGTTTTTAATGTTTTATATATATATATATATATATATATATATATGAAAATGGGTGTAGGAGTGGGGTTGGTAGTTAGAAATTGCAAGTGGAAAAGCCTATGGTAAAAATATAAAAGGATGGAAAGTTATAAAGAATTTTCAAATTTATTGTCAAGCTTCCAAAATTGTCTTTTTTTGTCAATTTTATCTTATATATTTCACTCATTTTTGTCACTCATCTTCACATCACCATAACTCTATTTTAAATTAAAAGTCATCAAAGCTATACAAATGAAATAATAAGGTAAAAGTCCATTCTTGTCTCAGATCTACACATTTTGCTTTATGAAATTGATTTGATTAAGCATAAGTTACTGAATTTTGCATATACCACAACTCCACTAACATTCAAGAGCCAATTCAAAGGTCCTATAAGATGTCATAAGTTACAATTAGCCAAAGCATGTAATAAGCTGCCAAATGGTGCCCAGATCGTGGTCCACCTATCAGACACAAATGGAAGTCCGTGGATCAATCACAACATTAAAGTCAAACTCTCAGTCAAAGCACTACTTGATGCATCTTTAGAAGGTTGAACATCAAGCGAGATTGTGGTCAAGCGAGTGAGATCTTATGATTTGAAGAAAGTACAATATATGAATATTGATGATGTGTTCCTTTCATGATTCGATTCTTTGACAGCGAATCGTGAAAAGGAAGAACTTTGTTAGGAATAACTACTTAGATGTTGCTTTACGTATCTAGTTTCTAGCCCATAGACTCTCAAAATTGTTATTTGAAAACCTTATAAATTGCTTCACTTAGAAGCGAGCAAGTAGTCATGACAGCCAAGTTAAATTCCAAACTTATTATTACTTTTCATTTAAAATGTGCTTGATTTCTGATGCTTTGTTTTATTTAAAGCTTTAGATTTAAATGTTTTTCTTTTATGCACTGTTTTCATACTCTTTATATGCTCATTTCTTTCGTGTTCTTTTGTAGATCAAGCACTTGAATAAAAACTGAAAACAACCAAAATATTTATTTAGTTACTTTTATTTAAATAGTATCATATTTATAGATAATAAACAAACATGAATGGTTCTAAATTTTGAACACGCACACCACTAATATCAATTTGCCTTGTTAGATTCATTTTTAGTTCAATCATTTGATAATTGTCATAGAATAGACTAGATTTACTTTCCATAGCACAGAGTTCATTTGCTTTCTTAGAAATATAATTTTATTTCTTTCCTAGAAATGAGGATTTATTGCTTCTAGAATAGAAATGACAATTGAATTTTCATAGAATAAACTTTATGATTTTCGTAGAATATATTTATTTTCATGGTTAATTAGACTAGAATTTAGAATATGAACTTAGAACTTTAAAAATATTTCATGGAATAGAATTGGTTTGATAACATTGCATTTATTCTTCCTAGAATAGCATTGTCATTTCAATTCAATAGATTAAAAATTCCATTGTTTTCTAGTTCAAAATTTACTGTTTTTCCTAGATATTGCCTTTTGAGAAATTTTGTCTTGCATTATTAGAAATTAGGTGTGCACATTTTAGCTATATTCATGGATATGATTTCATTCTAGTTCTGCAATTCCTTTCAATACGTTAAATTTCCTTTTAAATTGAAAGTCAAATTCCTCGCATATATTTTGCAAGTGTACTTCACAAGTGTACAAACCTGTATTGATAATCTAATGTCAAGTAATTTAACCAACAATTAAATTACCCAACATCCACCTCATTTTTTCCACATTTCTCATCATTCACTACTCAAATTGAAACCATAACATTGCTTACAACAAAATCCTAACTACAAATTTGAATCCACTCTAAATAACAATGTGCTCAATCTGTAGCATTTTGCACTTCACAACTCATTCTTGGCAATGGTAGTGATTTGGGTTTCTATTTCTACTACTACATCTATGAGTGAAAACAAAAAAGAAAATGATACATATTCTTTCATTTAGAAACATTGCTTGATAAGAAAACTTTATCACAATTATCTATTTTGGGCACTTGTTTTTTTCATTTTTTTTGAGGAATTATAAGGATTCCACCAGTGTAGATAGGCACTCACTTTTTATATTTTATTAGGAATTAGAAGGATTTTCATAGTTTTATATTTCATTGGGACTTGAAAATCTATGAAATTGTAGTGAAACTCTAATCCTAAGAGGGGTTTCAAATTTTATACGAACAATTTTTATCAAGAAACACTTAAACTAAGTTGTCATTTGATGTAATGAGTAGTTGTAATGGTTAAGTGTTTGTATATGACCATATTAAACTAAGTTGCCATTTGATGTAATGAATAGTTGTAATGGTTAAGTGTTTATATAAGACTATGCAAAATTATGCTTGATTATACGAATTGATTAATTATTTCTATGGAGTTTGGGTGAAACTCCAATCCCCATGAAGAGTTTCAAATTTATAAGAATAATTTCTACTAATACCCATGCATACATAAGTTATGATATGTCACTTGGATTTATCTGACATGGTTTGGAAGAATGATTGTTATCCTTCACACCCAAGTTTGATTCATGCAACTAATATGTAGAGCTCATATTGAATATATAGTTGTAATGGATTTAAACATTATCATTGAATGGATTTGAGGACATGCCATTTAAGGACACCTACAAAATTCTATCCAAGGGCCCAAAAACCCAAACAAATTAGCATAACTACATTCCATCACCTAACATAAACATGTGTTTCCATTCTAAGTTGAACCCACCTCACCCTCCATTAATGTCCAATGTAGGATTTGCAAAGTTGACCACTAATATTAACTTTTTGCATTGCATCCCATTGAATGAAACCATAGCTCTACAACTCATTCAAGAAAACACATGATGGAGTCTGTGACTAGTGGAAGAAATATTCCCTTAGCATTATTTTGATATAAAAAATCCAATTGAATAGATATTTCATCAATATAATGTACAGTTTCCATTTTATCATGAATTGCAACTATCATTCAAATTCCATTTAGGGATACTTACAAAATTGGTCTTAGGGGAATAAAAATCAAACAAATTAATGGAAGTGCATTAGTGGATTTTTCAATTTCAAATCCCATCACACCCTCCTTCAATTCCCTTAGTAGATGTTTGCAATGTTGAACCCCTAACACAAAATTTGTGGGACTAACAGAGGAAGGATGCCCCTAATGCAATTACAATCCCCATAATGCAATGGAATAAGCGTTTTGTTAATCATATGAATTACTTATATTTTATCTTGAGCTACAAATCACATATAATTAGCAATTAGGGACACTTACAAAATTGGTCCTCAAAACTTTAAAACAAAATAGATTATTAGAACTATAGTGTGTCACCTCTCACATGTATTTTGTAACTCCTCTTCACACATTTACCCACTTTGACAAGCTCTCTAGGGTAAACATGAGTTGAGTGTCACTATGATATGACTCGATCTCGAGGTTCCAGTTATGGAAGTAGGGCCTACAAACCGGAAGTAAACTGACATCCCTCAAAGACTGCAGATCACACAAGATCCTTCCAACCTCCCCAGGTGATCAATCCTGGATTTGGAACTCTTTTTCACGAGGTTTACTCCCCAAGTGGATCCTTGGCACATTTTGCATGTGGTTATTAGGCTCCAACCACACCCATAAGGCTTCCTGCATGCGGTTATGACCCAATTTCCTTTGTTTCGTGCATGTAGTCGCGAGATCTGTGCCACTTTTTCATGATAGCCTCCAGACCACTACCCAAAACTTCCTGTAACTTTCTAGAATCATGACAATGATGATAAAAATGTTAAAGAATCGTAGTTGATAAAGATTTTGATCAATACATGCCTAATGCAAGATAGACATTTCGTCAAATAGATAATAAGCATATAAGCTACAGGTCATGAATGCAAATGATCATTAACTTCTAAACTTCATCTGAGAATCACCAAGAAGGCTATATGCTCTATTAAGCTAGCTGCAACAACACTTGTTAGCCCATGCATTCATCAACCATCCAATAACTTATCAAATCATGAACAACAGTCATAGCTAGGGCACATTATAAAACCAGGAATATAACTAGTATATAACCAGAATAGATACTATGACAAATCAACCATAAGATCACAATAATAACCCGTAAAAGTGCTCATAGATCACAATAGCAAAATAGCTCATATTAACATAAGAAAACTTCAACCAAAGTGAGGGACTTCCACATACCACCCGACCATAAATTGGACTGAACCAAATCTCTCTTTCAACCAATCACCCTCGCGCCATATTCCAAGCATGAATGTGGGATAATAAGGGTTAAACCAAAATAAAACTAATGAGGGCTTCTAAAGGTCAAACCACCTCAACCCTCAAGCACATTGATCTCACTTATATGATCCAAAAATCACCAACATCAACCAAATTGGTCTCTACCCAAGTTGTTTAGGGCTTCAAGAACTAGTAACTCAACCCATAGCCTCCAGTGAACCCGAGCTGGTTCAGGGCTCCTGATAATTTGTCCCAACCCACAGGCTCCAAGGACTAGTAACGCAACCCACAACCTCTAGGGAACCCAAGTCGTTTCAGGGCTAAAAGAATTCTCCCCAACACACAACCAATTAGAAAACCAAATGGGGAACCCATTGCATCATGGATATCCAGGAAATGGCAAGGAAAGGTCGAAACTACTATCAATTTGTTGAAAAATGCAGCAAGAAAATCAATTTGATTTTCCTTGATTAAATTGAGAAAAATCAAATTTCGACATCAACATATAACTTGGATGTAGTTAACTTGTATGACATGTCTTGTGTCACCTAGTTTACTCAGTAAATTCAAGTTGGAGGAGTTAGAGTTCAGTTAATAATGTGTGATTGCTAATTTTTAGCAAACAAGATCAGTTATCTCAGGTTATTTTCAGTTAAACTAGTTCCAACTGCTATAGGAACTAGTGGAATGTCAGTTGTGCGGTGGGACTTCAGTCAAACTTAGTGGTCATCCAGTTAACTGATCAATCAACCCAAAATAACTAGTGCATGCATATAATTTGAGTTCCTCAATAGTGGTGGAGATTCCAATGCATTGTAACATCAGTTGTAAATGAGTCTTGAGTGTATAGGTGTTGCATGAAGTCAGATGATAAACCTTGGGAATTGCACAATCCATTTTGGGGAAATTCCTTAATAATAGGGGCCTAATTTCTCAAGGAATTGTGCAAGGAAATAGGGGCTCAAGCAGAGGCTAAAATTGACTAAGTTTGGGTCAGAGCTTCTCAGTGAGTAGAGATATAGGTCATTCACTTGTAGGTTGTGCTCAATGGAGAAAATAAATTTCAATATATATATATATATATATATATTCATCAGATTAATGGAAGTAGGCAAAGGGGTTTTTAGCAAATTACTTTCCACTAGAAAAATATTGTGTGCATGTGTGTTATTTCTCATTGCATGTTTTTCATTGATGTTCTAAATTGTGAATTGAATTTCGCAGAGTAGTAGAGTAATTTTGTGTCTTGTGATTTTGATTAAAACTTCATGAGAATTTGTAAATCTACACCATAATTTCTACATGGTATCAACGTAGGATTCACGTTAGAGTAGGAATTTCAAAGTTGTTCCTTAGGAGGTTCAAATGTTCAGTTTATTGTAGTAGGATCTCTTCAGAGCTAAGAAGACGACCTTCAACAGGCTGAGGCTAGAGTATGCCTTAGAAGGAAGCCTTTAATTTCATCACATGGAAGGATCACATGGAGGAGGTATTGGATGAAAATGGATTGTTAGAATACATCGAGAGAGATATTGCAAAACCAGCAGAATCTGATGTCTAGAACCTTTCTCATTGGAAGAAATATGTAGCCAAGGTGAGGAGAATACTATTGGAGGGAGTATGGGACCACATTGTCACCAATTTCCATGGGAAAGAAACTCCTTATTCAATGTGGAAGGAACTCACAGATCTGTTCAAGAATAATAGTGACCACAAGAAGTTGACACTCAAGGATAAACTTTGAAATATCATGACGTAGAAGAATGACACTATTCAACAGTATCTAAGTAGGTTCATACAAGTTCATGATGAGATTACATGAGTTGGTGTTATTGTTTCATATGATGATTTGGTAAACCTATACCTTCTAGGTCTGCTGAAGAGTTGGCATAACTACTAAGATTTAGTGAACAAGGAGGTAGAAATTATCGAACTAGGAACTCTTATGGTCTAATTTGGTGCAGGAAGAAATAAGGTAGAATACCAGAGAGGTGACTTCATCCAAGGGAGTGGATGAAGAAAAAATTTCATTGGTTGGAAAGGGAAAGAAAGGAAAAGGGAAGAAATCTCAAACCAAACTATAATCCATCCAAGGGGGAAAGAAGAAATATTTGTCATGAATTCAAACACTATGCGAGGAAGTATCCATACAAAAATTAAAGTGAGAACGCCTCTGGAGGAGAAGCATGCGAATCCTTGGCTTCACAGTTTGAGCTTGAATTTACCCTTATCACATGCATTACTGGCACAGGGATGGGGAGCATGTGGTACTTGGACTCAGGTGCCTCGTTCCACATGACAGGGTGTAGAGACATTTTCAGTGACCTGGAGGAGAAATATTTGTATATACACATCGAGCTAGGGGACAACAGAAGGTACAACGCAACCAGGGTTGGTACAGTCACCTTTTAGAGGGAGTCAGGATCCCCTCTCAAACTCAAGGATGTCATGTTCGTTTCGGGCATAAAGAAAAATCTCATATCTGTTGCAGTTTTGGAAGACCGTGGTTATGATGTGATCTTCAACAAAGGGAAATCATTCATGAGACATGTAGCCACAGGACATGTGAAGCAGATTAGTGTTGGGACTCACAATTGACCTATTTTTGACCTTATCTTTTGCCGTATTATTATCCTTTTGCAGTCATAAGTTGAAAGCTTTTATTTTATAATGACATAATGACCCCAAGGTACGAAGTAACCTCCCGCATATCTATGTTTAATTGTTTATTTCATATTCATGAATATCTTTATACTTATCCTTGGAAACGCTGACTAAATTGTCAAGTAATTGCCTTAAGCTTGCAGGAATTATAATGTATAGTTGCTGTAACACCAAAAACAACAACTACGCAGTTGCTGTAACACCAGAAACAGCAACTACGCAGTTGCTGCAACACCAGAAGCAGCAACTCCGTAGTTGCTATAGTCAGCAACAGCAATTACCTAAAGCAAGCTATTTTGTAACAGCCACGAATAACAGATGGCAACTATTTAAAGAACCTTGACGTGGCATAATCAAGCGGAGGTCTAAAGCAAGAAGAACACAGTCAGCATGGCCTAAATCAGGAACAACATGGGGAAATGGCAAAGGAATATGAAGATCCCGAGAAGACGGTCGAAGTCAGTTACCCGCTGTGTAACAGCTAGAACTCAAGAAAGAATGTATTATCATACTGTTGTAACAGCGTTCTGAATTGCTTATTTTTTATACGATGGGTTAACTGAATGGGCTGTAATACTTTATTGTAATAGATGTCTCCTCTATAAAGAGGAGACATCTACATGAAAAAGGGATTAGTCAGTGTCTATGGTCAGTCTGTAAAGAGAGATCCTGAGAACATCAGCAAGTCTGAACTCTATTGTATTTAAATCTTTTGGCAGATGAATATACAACTGTTTTGAGCACTTAATCCAGTCTTCGTTTTCTTGGGGATCTTGTGAGAGGGACTGGGCCCACCTTCCTCACAAGATTCGCCCATTTACTTTCTTGTCAAGTGTGTAAGTGTGCAATAGTTTCTTTCTGGTAATCGGATTGGATTTGATAGCATTACCTCTGGTATTTTCTGTTTTGCTAGTACTCTGTTTCATTAATCACTTGAGTTTGTTTCTCACCGGTGAATGAGAGTGCAGTGTGCATTAGTAAATCTGATTACAGGGGCAGGTGCTGAACATCCCCATCTGGAGGATAGGGTCCTGATCCTCTGCCAACAGAGCATCCATCATTTCGTTTTCCAGATTTGTAGTTTTAATTAATTGCTTTTACTTTAACAAGTACTGTAATGACATAGCGTAAGAATCACGTATACTACAACTTTTCAATGCTTTTAGATTTTGAGTACATACAGTACGTAGTAGCCTTTGGAATAAAAAGACTTTCCCTGGTTGACAATTAATGTGGTACTTGAATGTTTAATTCATAAACAATTCAACTAGCCAACATTTTGGCGCCGTTGCCGGGGAAGGCAACTAAAGAATTCTAAAAGCATTAATGGTTTCTTTGTGAAAATAACAGGTGTATGAGAGGACGCAAGAAACCTAATTTTACAGGCGGCAAAGGAGGAAGGAAGACTTACATTGACGAAATCATCTCTAAGGCCGAAGCATCACAGAGGACGAGTTCCCGGAGACCTCAGATCCAATACTCCTCACAAACAGACCAACAGACGGAGGAAGTAATAGGACCTGAAAGGAAGCTGGAAGCACCAGAGTACACTGAGGAACCGGTAGAGGAACCTGAAGAAACAAAAGACACAGAAGATAAAGCGAGTGATTCAGGGAAAAGACCAATGGAGGATAACAGAACAGAAGGGAGAGGGGAAAACTCGCTCTCTACCCTGGAATTCCCTATTGGGGAGCTTCCGAGAGGAACAGCCCCCATGAAAAATATTCCACTCTCGGCATTACCCAATTTTCATGGATTATTCTCCGAAGACCCGGACGAATTCCTCTTTGAATTCGACATACTGTGTAGAAGCTATGATTACATAAGTCCTAATCAGAAGCTGAAATTGTTTCCAGCAACACTAAAAGGGAACGCATTGAGGTGGTTTATGAGCTTAGGAGCTCAGGCAATCACCACCTGGGACCAGATGAAAGAGGGATTTCTGGCTAAGTATCAAGACTACTGCCGGACAAGAGAAAGAAAGGAAGAATTGTTTAAAATGGTCCAGAAAGAGGACGAAAATTTGGAAGATTTCGTGGAAAGATTACAGTATAATCTGCAGCGGTCTGATCATCCTAATATGAGCAAAGACATTTTGAAGACCATACTGCTGAAAGGGGTAAGAGATGATTGCCTGGACATGCTGAACATGCTTGGGAAAGGGGACATTTCTAAAGAACCCTTTGATGAAATTATTAGGCTCTGTATGCGGTGTTCAAGGGGAGCGGCAGGCAGATCAAAAAGCAGAGATAATGTGTATTCAAGGGTTCAGAAGTCAGCCAGTGGAGGAGCAACAAGAGCTGAGATAGGTAACTTATTAGAAGAATTTAAAACTGAAATGCTAAGTTCTTTTGCTTCACAAATTGATGCTCTGCAGGTCAAGAAGAAACAGGCAGAAGCAGAAGCTGCTCTGGCAATTTTCTGTTCAAAATGCAGAGAAAAACATCCACTTAGAGAATGCCCACTGGATAGGATGCCTATATGCACAATCTGCGAGAAGGATCATGAAACACAGCAATGCCCCTCTCTGCCTGGGATCAAAGCAGCACTGCAGACAACTGAAGAAGAAGCTGAAGCAGTGTACCTAATGACACAGAGGAGGCAATGGCCGGAGAGACAAGGTACGAGCTCTAATACAACATTCAATCATTGGAATAATAATTCTCCTTTTTAACCACCCATGAATCAAATGCAATACCCACCCTTCAACACAATGAACTTTCCACTCATGCAGCAACCAAATATTCCTTTTCCTGACCCTACTATGTGGAATCCTTGGGCTCCCCAGCAACCATATTTTAATCAATGGAACCCAAACTGGGCAGCCCAACAGATACCTTTTCCTCAACAACAACAATCTCTTTCCTTACCATCTAATAATCCTCCGAATAATCAGGCAATGAGACCACAACTGCCTGTACAACCTAACCCCAATCCAAATAATAATAAAGCCCTGCAAGTTATTGACATTCAAAATCAGCCTATCTCTCCCCTGCAATGTAATGATATTCACCTTCGCTCAGGGAGAATAGTCGAACCTATTATAGATGATATTACGGACTCTGACAAAGAAGAGGCTAGAAAAGAGAAACCAGCTAACCATAGTGCTGACACAGCAGAATCAGCGCCTAACAAGAATGACCAAACAATAGATCCACCATTCCCTGAAAGGCTGACTCTCACTAAAACACCTGAACAACCTACTTTCAATCTTTTAGGAGAGCTACAGAACTTGTATGTCAAAATCCCATTATTGCAAGCACTAAGGGATGTTCCTATATATGCTAGAACTATTAGAGACATTTGTGTAAAGAAACCTGGAAGGAAGGCTAAAGACCCCCTCATAGTTCATGTGATGGGGGAATTAACTGCCTTAATGACTGAAAAAGATTATCCTGTGAAGTATGGTGACCCTGGTCACCCTACAGTAACAGTCCAGGTCGGAAAAACCTTTATCTCTAAGGTCTTAGTAGACTTAGGAGCTGCAATAAATATCATGACACTCGAAACAGCTCAACTGCTCCAGCTAAAAAACTTTATCAGGGAAACTCCTACTATCTTAGAATTAGCTGACCGTTCTACAATCAAACCTGAAGGGGTCATTGAAGACCTTATAATCTCTGTAGAATCCTGGAATTACCCGGTCGACTTTGTGGTATTACAAACTAAAACAAAGTTGGGGGGTCATCCGTTGATTCTAGGGAGACCTTGGTTGGCTACAGCTGATGCTTTCATCAGCTGTAGATCTGGATCAATGACCATCTCCAATGGACAAGAAACTAAACAGCTGACTCTCTATCCTCATGCCACTCCCATGATTAATAGTGACAATTCCATATGGGTAGACTATGAGGATGAGGAAACCCAACCGATATTAACTATTGGGCAAGCTTTGACTTTTAAAGACTCCACCGAGGATGAACTAATTAGCAGTTTTATTTCTGAGCCCTCTTCGGTTAATCCACAAACATTTAACCACTTCGCTGCAATCCTAGAACCTGAATCCCAGCAGAATATGAAGGATGAAAACTTATGCCAGACAGCATTAGGCAACCCTTCTAAAAGCACAACAGTTGAAATTGAACCTGGCAAAACGCTGAATATAAATCCTGATCTGACTAATGATGAAAAACAGAAATTAATAAAGTTACTCCAAGCAAACAAAGAGGCATTTGCATGGGACAACACAGACATGAAAGAGATCTCCCCTGAATTATGTACTCACCGTATATATATTAAGGAGGGATCCCGGCCAGTCTGTCAACCCCAGCGAAGAATGAACCCTAACCTTAGAGAAATTGTGAAGGAGGAACTCCAAAAAATTTTAGATGCAGGATTTATATATCCAATATCTGACAGTGAGTGGGTTTCTCCACTCGTAATTGTACCAAAGAAGAATGGGAAATGGCGAGTATGTGTAGACTATAGATCATTAAATAAAGCAACCCAGAAAGATCATTTCCCTTTACCTTTTATTGATCAAGTATTGGACAATTTAGCAGGTAAGAAATTCTTCTCATTCTTGGATGGGTTTAGTGGATACAACCAAATTAGGATTGCACCCCAGGATCAGGACAAGACCACATTTACCAGCCCATGGGGAACCTTTGCCTATAGAGTACTTCCATTTGGGTTGTGTAACGCTCCAACAACGTTTCAGAGAGCGGTGATAGGAATCTTTTCTGATATGTTAAATGATTCATTAGAAATATTCATGGACGACTTTACTCCTTATGGAGTGACCTTTGAAGATGCTCTGCAAAACCTTGAAAAAGTACTTAAGCGGTGCATAGAAGCACACCTTGCTTTAAGCACTGAAAAGTGCCACATGATGATGAATCAGGGTATTGTACTAGGTCATTTCATTTCATTTTTAGGAATTCAAGTCGACCCAGCTAAGATTCAGGTCATTCAGAACCTTCCTATCCCCAAGACACAAACTGAGGTGAGAAGTTTTTTAGGACATGCCGGATATTACAGAAGATTCATTAAGGATTTTTCTAAAATAGCTTCTCCTTTGTTTGTGTTATTAATGAAAAATGATGAATTCAAGTGGACTGATGACTGTGAGAATGCATTCAATAAACTTAAGCATCAGTTGTCCACAGCTCCTATTTTGAGAGGACCTGATTGGGCATTACCCTTTCATATTTCCTCTGATGCCTCAGACACGGCAATCGGAGCTGTCCTGGGTCAGGAAGAAAATAATCTCCCCTATGCTATCTATTTCATCAGCAAAAACATGACACCAGCTGAGTTAAATTATACAGTAACTGAGAACGAATTTTTATCAGTTATTTATGCTATTAATAAATTTCGGCATTATATTACTGGCTATACTACCTTTGTGCATACTGACCACTCGGCCATCAAGTATTTAATGAACAAATCAATTACAAATGCTCGAGTCACCAGGTGGTTATTACTATTACAGGAATTTGATATCACAATTGTAGATAGGCCGGGAAAAGAAAATGTAGTTGCTGATTTTCTTTCTCGTTTAAAAACTGATGAAAATGTTCTAGTAGATGATTCTTTTCCTGATGAGTATCTATTTGCAGTATATGCTCACTCACCTTGGCATGCAGACATTGCCAATTATCTAGTTGCAGGAAAATTACCATCACACCTATCACACAGGGAAAGAAGGAAGATCATCCAGCAAAGTGCTAGGTACAGCTAGATAAGCGGGTGTCTGTTCCACACAGGAATAGATCAAGAAATCAGGAGATGCGTTGGGGAAGACGAGATTTATGACATATTGAAAGCTTGTCACGATGGTCCTTGTGGAGGACATTTTGCAGATAAAAGAACAGCTCACAAGGTACTTAGAATGGGTTATTACTGGCCATCACTTTTTAAAGATGCTAGAAAATATGTGAAGGCTTGTGACAGCTGTCAAAGAATGGGCCAGCCCAACCATAGGGATGAAATGCCACTCAACCCCCAGGTAACTCTCGAACCCTTTGAGAAATGGGCATTAGATTTCGTAGGTCCCATTAATCCTCCATCTAATCAAAGAGTTTATATTTTAGTATGCATAGATTACATGACTAAATGGGTAGAGGCCAAAGCACTCATTAAAGCTAATGAAGAAGCAGTACTAACATTTTTATTTGAGGAAATCTTTGTTAGATTTGGACTACCCAGAGAATTAGTCACTGATGGAGGACCTCCTTTTAATTCTCATGGTTTCAAAGATACGCTCCAAAAATATCATATCAAGCATAAGATGACCACACCTTACCACCCCCAAGCAAATGGGCAGGTGGAAAGCACAAATAAGGTCATAGAAGCTATCTTAACAAAAACAATAAAGGAGAATAGAAGGGACTGGTTTCAGCGCTTGCCCGAGGCTCTTTGGGCCTACAAAACCACTTGGAGAAACACAACAGGATTTTCACCCTATGAATTGGTTTTTGGAAAGAATGCTATTTTTCCTGTAGAGTTTGAAATTAAAACCTTAAGAACTGCCTTAGTTGTTAACCTTGATTTAACTGATGCACAGACAGTCAGGTTGCAGCAGTTGCAGGAATTGGATGAGAAAAGACTGGATGCCGTCCATCAAACAACTATGATACAGCAACAAAGGAGCAAATGGCATGACAGAACCATTAAGCAAAAGCAGTTCCAGAAAGGTAACTGGGCTCTACTTTATGACTCACGTTTCGAGAATTTTCAAGGGAAGCTGAGAACAAGATGGCTAGGGCCGTACGAAGTGGATACTGTTTTCCCGAATGGAACGGTTAGACTATTAACAATTGATGGAAGCAGAACACCACTGTTAGTGAATGGCTACTGACTTCGGTTATATCAGCGGCTGGTTTCCAAAGAGGACTTTAAAGCCACTTGCATGGCAATAAAACAATATTCTTTTCCAGGGGAACTTGCTGTCCATGAAAACACTTGAATTTCTATTATTTATGTAATTTTTAGGATTAGACATTTTTTTTTTTTAGAAACTAATAAATCCTGCCAAGGATTGCGATATTACATTTCGGTATTTTGCAGATGTTAGCATGGAGAAGTAGCTGAGAACAAAAGTCTCGAAAGGATTTATTGTGTGGACTCCGAATTCCTGTTGCTGCAACACCATTCCCCGTTGCTATAACACCATTTCCCGTTGCTGCAACACCATTCCCCGTTGCTGCAACACCATTTCCCGTTGCTGCAACACCATCTTTGTTACCGCAACACCATTCCCGTTGCTGCAACACCATCTTTGTTACCGCAACACCATTCCTGTTGCTGCAACACCATTTCTTGTTGTTGCAACACCATTCCTGTTGCTGCAACACCATTTCTTGTTGCTGCAACACCATCCCTGTTGCTGCAACATCATTTCCCGTCGCCACAACACTATTCCTGTTGCTGTAACACTAGTCCCATTACTCCAGCACATTCCCCGTTTTCACAAACGTTTTCCCCTAATCCCTGTTGCCCCAACGGTAATTTTCTGTTGCTGCAACACCAGTCCCGGTGCCACGATATTGCTTCCCGATCACGAAATATCCTTCCCTCACAAAATATACCACTTCTCGTGATGATTACAGCACCTTACTGTCACTTCCCGTCATTATCATTACAAATCACCCATATTCCCGTGCTTTCAGATCCGCGGTAATTATTATAATTTGACAGCGGACGAGAAAAGACTTTTTGACGCAGCGATCAAAAAGGTAAAGTACGAAGGTACGCACGTTTATGAATGAGCATTAAATAATAGATAAGCGGAAAAAGGTTGATAGGTCCATCAAATGATTGCATTCCCAATCATATCATTTACACGTAGGAAGGGGGGGGATTACCGAAGCAATTCCCATAATGACAAACCACGCCAACCACTGCCACCCTTAATTCTCCCGGTTGTATGTAAAAACTATGGCATGTTACCATTTGTGATGTATACTCTGAGTTGAAATCGGTAGCTCGGCTCTGAATTCTGAAGATTTACCGAGACAACAGCCATGGGAGGAACCCTCATTACTCATGAACCAGCCACGACAGCAGTCCTGGAACTCTTTCCGGAAATTTACCAAATTTTCTTGCAAGCTGGATGGATAGAGTATTTCAGGAGACTTCCGGACTTTGACGAGCAGCAAGTCCTGGAATTCACATGCAATTTGACAGAAGGATTCTCTGTCGTCCAAGGAATTCAAGTCCAAGTCACGGAAGAAATCATAGTTGAAGTCACCGGACTCCCAGCTACTGGTACACGGTGGTTCAGCAGAAAGCACCTGATTCTGAATGCACAGCAAGACTTTCTCCGAACAGGCGAGGAAGTAGAAACCAAGGGCAGAGGTGTAGCATTGCGGTTGTTACCTCAACCATGGCCAAAAGTCGCTGAATTCGTCAAGAAATATCTGACATGCGAAGGTCGTTACCAGGTAATCTACCAGCACGACTTCGTCTTGTTAAATCATTTAAGAAATGGTCAATTATTGAACATGCCATATTATTTGCTGGGTTGTCTTAAAAATATGGCACGATATGCTATGAAAGCGAAGCATCCAGTTCTCTCCCTAAAACACCATCGCTTAATCCAATTGCTGATTAACAGAGCTCTTGCTCTAAACATCCCTCCACCCCCCATTAATCCCATCCGGAGGAAAGAATTCCACAGCCTGTGCAGGAAAGTCCTCATCAAGAAGAGGAAACTTCTCGTCAAGCTGAGGACACACCTCAGCGAGACCAAGAACCTCCTCAACAAACGGACGACATCCCTGCATGTTACAGAGAATGAACAAGCAGCAGCGGAATTAACCACGTCTCCCAAAAGAACCAATTCTCCCGCTCCCATACTCAGTATTTCTACCGATGATTCCGACGATAATATCCCAATTACGCAGCTTAAACGAAAAATGCAGCAGGTAAAGAAAACCCCAGCAAAAAGAAGAAGAACGAGGGTTTCAACCAAAGCACCCACTACCCCGACTACTGTTCCGACCTTAAAAGCCAGTAGAAAGAGAAAAACACCTCAATTTCCTGCTTCCCTACCAAAACGAAAATCGGTAGTAGTTCAATCCCCTAATTCCTCCAGCTCACCACCCATCACTTTAAAAATCCGCACTCCAACCACTCCTCGAAACCCCTCCCCCTCACCCACAGAGGCTGAGATGCAGAGCGTTCATAGCTTCGTGGCTTCATATTTTAAGACAGCTGATACACAAGAACCAGCTGCCGACACCCAGAATGATAGTGAGCAAGTGGCTGCAACACAAGAAACAGCCACTACCCCAGGTGACACACAAGAACCACCTGTGGGGAATACTGATCAAATTGACGAAGCAGAACCTCTACCCCCACTGGAATCTACTGTTTCACAGGATCAGCCTACTATACCCGCTCTGCAAGAAGAAATTGAGTTTCTGAAATCTCAGATTCAGGACTACCAGGAAGAAATAATAAGGGTCAGGGAAGCATATCAGAAAGAATTCAGCCTGCATGTTTTAGCAAGAGTAGCGTCCACAGCAGAGAAAAGTAAAGATAACGAATATATGTGTGCAAATTGTGGTGAAATATATACTCAGGCAGGATATAAGGTAGTACAAGAACCAATAAAGGAAGCCTCCGAGGCCGAAAATGAAACAAAGGAGTATGCTGATGCTGAAGTAGAAATCCCACAATTCTCTGCTGAAATAGAAAGACCTGTTGTTACACAAGAACCAACAGGATCTGCAGAAGAAATGCAGGGAGAGAGACCTGTTGATACACAAGAACCAACAGGATCTTCAGAGGAAGTGCAGACAGAGAAACCTGTTGTCACACAAGAACCAACAGGATCTTCAGACGAAGTGCAGACAGAGAAACCTGTTGTTACACAAGAACCAACAGGTCATCCAGAGAACATGCAGGACCAAGATCAAGAACTTACTGACACATAAGAACCAGTAAGTTCACCTCAAACTGCACAAAATCAAGAACTTACTGACACACAAGAACCAGTAAGTTCATCTGGAACTGCACAAGACCAGGAGTTTACTGACACAAGAGAACCAGTAAGTTCTTCAAAGACTGCACAGGAACAAACAGAGGAGCTTCCCGGCACTATACAGGAAGAAAAGAAAGAGGAAAACACAGATTCACCCCGGCCTACCCAATCTGCTATGCAAGAAGAAGCTACACGAGAACCAGGAAATGAAGAAAGAAACATTGAAAGTGGTATGGGACAAAAAGAAGATATAGAAGAAAATGAGGAAAAAGGTACAGACTCACCCCGGCATACCCAGAGCATTATGGAGGAGGAGGAAGAACTATTAGAGACATTTGTGTAAAGAAACCTGGAAGGAAGGCTAAAGACCCCCTCATAGTTCATGTGATGGGGGAATTAACTGCCTTAATGACTGAAAAAGATTATCCTGTGAAGTATGGTGACCCTGGTCACCCTACAGTAACAGTCCAGGTCGGAAAAACCTTTATCTCTAAGGTCTTAGTAGACTTAGGAGCTGCAATAAATATCATGACACTCGAAACAGCTCAACTGCTCCAGCTAAAAAACTTTATCAGGGAAACTCCTACTATCTTAGAATTAGCTGACCGTTCTACAATCAAACCTGAAGGGGTCATTGAAGACCTTATAATCTCTGTAGAATCCTGGAATTACCCGGTCGACTTTGTGGTATTACAAACTAAAACAAAGTTGGGGGGTCATCCGTTGATTCTAGGGAGACCTTGGTTGGCTACAGCTGATGCTTTCATCAGCTGTAGATCTGGATCAATGACCATCTCCAATGGACAAGAAACTAAACAGCTGACTCTCTATCCTCATGCCACTCCCATGATTAATAGTGACAATTCCATATGGGTAGACTATGAGGATGAGGAAACCCAACCGATATTAACTATTGGGCAAGCTTTGACTTTTAAAGACTCCACCGAGGATGAACTAATTAGCAGTTTTATTTCTGAGCCCTCTTCGGTTAATCCACAAACATTTAACCACTTCGCTGCAATCCTAGAACCTGAATCCCAGCAGAATATGAAGGATGAAAACTTATGCCAGACAGCATTAGGCAACCCTTCTAAAAGCACAACAGTTGAAATTGAACCTGGCAAAACGCTGAATATAAATCCTGATCTGACTAATGATGAAAAACAGAAATTAATAAAGTTACTCCAAGCAAACAAAGAGGCATTTGCATGGGACAACACAGACATGAAAGAGATCTCCCCTGAATTATGTACTCACCGTATATATATTAAGGAGGGATCCCGGCCAGTCTGTCAACCCCAGCGAAGAATGAACCCTAACCTTAGAGAAATTGTGAAGGAGGAACTCCAAAAAATTTTAGATGCAGGATTTATATATCCAATATCTGACAGTGAGTGGGTTTCTCCACTCGTAATTGTACCAAAGAAGAATGGGAAATGGCGAGTATGTGTAGACTATAGATCATTAAATAAAGCAACCCAGAAAGATCATTTCCCTTTACCTTTTATTGATCAAGTATTGGACAATTTAGCAGGTAAGAAATTCTTCTCATTCTTGGATGGGTTTAGTGGATACAACCAAATTAGGATTGCACCCCAGGATCAGGACAAGACCACATTTACCAGCCCATGGGGAACCTTTGCCTATAGAGTACTTCCATTTGGGTTGTGTAACGCTCCAGCAACGTTTCAGAGAGCGGTGATAGGAATCTTTTCTGATATGTTAAGCGATTCATTAGAAATATTCATGGACGACTTTACTCCTTATGGAGTGACCTTTGAAGATGCTCTGCAAAACCTTGAAAAAGTACTTAAGCGGTGCATAGAAGCACACCTTGCTTTAAGCACTGAAAAGTGCCACATGATGATGAATCAGGGTATTGTACTAGGTCATTTCATTTCATTTTTAGGAATTCAAGTCGACCCAGCTAAGATTCAGGTCATTCAGAACCTTCCTATCCCCAAGACACAAACTGAGGTGAGAAGTTTTTTAGGACATGCCGGATATTACAGAAGATTCATTAAGGATTTTTCTAAAATAGCTTCTCCTTTGTTTGTGTTATTAATGAAAAATGCTGAATTCAAGTGGACTGATGACTGTGAGAATGCATTCAATAAACTTAAGCATCAGTTGTCCACAGCTCCTATTTTGAGAGGACCTGATTGGGCATTACCCTTTCATATTTCCTCTGATGCCTCAGACACAGCAATCGGAGCTGTCCTGGGTCAGGAAGAAAATAATCTCCCCTATGCTATCTATTTCATCAGCAAAAACATGACACCAGCTGAGTTAAATTATACAGTAACTGAGAACGAATTTTTATCAGTTATTTATGCTATTAATAAATTTCGGCATTATATTACTGGCTATACTACCTTTGTGCATACTGACCACTCGGCCATCAAGTATTTAATGAACAAATCAATTACAAATGCTCGAGTCACCAGGTGGTTATTACTATTACAGGAATTTGATATCACAATTGTAGATAGGCCGGGAAAAGAAAATGTAGTTGCTGATTTTCTTTCTCGTTTAAAAACTGATGAAAATGTTCTAGTAGATGATTCTTTTCCTGATGAGTATCTATTTGCAGTATCTGCTCACTCACCTTGGCATGCAGACATTGCCAATTATCTAGTTGCAGGAAAATTACCATCACACCTATCACACAGGGAAAGAAGGAAGATCATCCAGCAAAGTGCTAGGTACAGCTAGATAAGCGGGTGTCTGTTCCACACAGGAATAGATCAAGAAATCAGGAGATGCGTTGGGGAAGACGAGATTTATGACATATTGAAAGCTTGTCACGATGGTCCTTGTGGAGGACATTTTGCAGATAAAAGAACAGCTCACAAGGTACTTAGAATGGGTTATTACTGGCCATCACTTTTTAAAGATGCTAGAAAATATGTGAAGGCTTGTGACAGCTGTCAAAGAATGGGCCAGCCCAACCATAGGGATGAAATGCCACTCAACCCCCAGGTAACTCTCGAACCCTTTGAGAAATGGGCATTAGATTTCGTAGGTCCCATTAATCCTCCATCTAATCAAAGAGTTTATATTTTAGTATGCACAGATTACATGACTAAATGGGTAGAGGCCAAAGCACTCATTAAAGCTAATGAAGAAGCAGTACTAACATTTTTATTTGAGGAAATCTTTGTTAGATTTGGACTACCCAGAGAATTAGTCACTGATGGAGGACCTCCTTTTAATTCTCATGGTTTCAAAGATACGCTCCAAAAATATCATATCAAGCATAAGATGACCACACCTTACCACCCCCAAGCAAATGGGCAGGTGGAAAGCACAAATAAGGTCATAGAAGCTATCTTAACAAAAACAATAAAGGAGAATAGAAGGGACTGGTTTCAGCGCTTGCCCGAGGCTCTTTGGGCCTACAAAACCACTTGGAGAAACACAACAGGATTTTCACCCTATGAATTGGTTTTTGGAAAGAATGCTATTTTTCCTGTAGAGTTTGAAATTAAAACCTTAAGAACTGCCTTAGTTGTTAACCTTGATTTAACTGATGCACAGACAGCCAGGTTGCAGCAGTTGCAGGAATTGGATGAGAAAAGACTGGATGCCGTCCATCAAACAACTATGATACAGCAACAAAGGAGCAAATGGCATGACAGAACCATTAAGCAAAAGCAGTTCCAGAAAGGTAACTGGGCTCTACTTTATGACTCACGTTTCGAGAATTTTCAAGGGAAGCTGAGAACAAGATGGCTAGGGCCGTACGAAGTGGATACTGTTTTCCCGAATGGAACGGTTAGACTATTAACAATTGATGGAAGCAGAACACCACTGTTAGTGAATGGCTACTGACTTCGGTTATATCAGCGGCTGGTTTCCAAAGAGGACTTTAAAGCCACTTGCATGGCAATAAAACAATATTCTTTTCCAGGGGAACTTGCTGTCCATGAAAACACTTGAATTTCTATTATTTATGTAATTTTTAGGATTAGACATTTTTTTTTTTTAGAAACTAATAAATCCTGCCAAGGATTGCGATATTACATTTCGGTATTTTGCAGATGTTAGCATGGAGAAGTAGCTGAGAACAAAAGTCTCGAAAGGATTTATTGTGTGGACTCCGAATTCCTGTTGCTGCAACACCATTCCCCGTTGCTATAACACCATTTCCTGTTGCTGCAACACCATTCCCCGTTACTGCAACACCATTTCCCGTTGCTGCAACACCATCTTTGTTACCGCAACACCATTCCCGTTGCTGCAACACCATCTTTGTTACCGCAACACCATTCCTGTTGCTGCAACACCATTTCTTGTTGTTGCAACACCATTCCTGTTGCTGCAACACCATTTCTTGTTGCTGCAACACCATCCCTGTTGCTGCAACACCATTTCCCGTCGCCACAACACTATTCCTGTTGCTGTAACACTAGTCCCATTACTCCAGCACATTCCCCGTTTTTTACAAACGTTTTCCCCTAATCCCTGTTGCCCCAACGGTAATTTTCTGTTGCTGCAACACCAGTCCCGGTGCCACGATATTGCTTCCCGATCACGAAATATCCTTCCCTCACAAAATATACCACTTCTCGTGATGATTACAGCACCTTACTGTCACTTCCCGTCACTATCATTACAAATCACCCATATTCCCGTGCTTTCAGATCCGCGGTAATTATTATAATTTGACAGCGGACGAGAAAAGACTTTTTGACGCAGCGATCAAAAAGGTAAAGTACGAAGGTACGCACGTTTATGAATGAGCATTAAATAATAGATAAGCGGAAAAAGGTTGATAGGTCCATCAAATGATTGCATTCCCAATCATATCATTTACACGTAGGAAGGGGGGGGATTACCGAAGCAATTCCCATAATGACAAACCACGCCAACCACTGCCACCCTTAATTCTCCCGGTTGTATGTAAAAACTATGGCATGTTACCATTTGTGATGTATACTCTGAGTTGAAATCGGTAGCTCGGCTCTGAATTCTGAAGATTTACCGAGACAACAGCCATGGGAGGAACCCTCATTACTCATGAACCAGCCACGACAGCAGTCCTGGAACTCTTTCCGGAAATTTACCAAATTTTCTTGCAAGCTGGATGGATAGAGTATTTCAGGAGACTTCCGGACTTTGACGAGCAGCAAGTCCTGGAATTCACATGCAATTTGACAGAAGGATTCTCTGTCGTCCAAGGAATTCAAGTCCAAGTCACGGAAGAAATCATAGCTGAAGTCACCGGACTCCCAGCCACTGGTACACGGTGGTTCAGCAGAAAGCACCTGATTCTGAATGCACAGCAAGACTTTCTCCGACCAGGCGAGGAAGTAGAAACCAAGGGCAGAGGTGTAGCATTGCGGTCGTTACCTCAACCATGGCCAAAAGTCGCTGAATTCGTCAAGCAATATCTGACATGCGAAGGTCGTTACCAGGTAATCTACCAGCACGACTTCGTCCTGTTAAATCATTTAAGAAATGGTCAATTATTGAACATGCCATATTATTTGCTGGGTTGTCTTAAAAATATGGCACGATATGCTATGAAAGCGAAGCATCCAGTTCTCTCCCTAAAACACCATCGCTTAATCCAATTGCTGATTAACAGAGCTCTTGCTCTAAACATCCCTCCACCCCCCATTAATCCCATCCAGAGGAAAGAATTCCACAGCCTGTGCAGGAAAGTCCTCATCAAGAAGAGGAAACTTCTCGTCAAGCTGAGGACACACCTCAGCGAGACCAAGAACCTCCTCAACAAATGGACGACATCCCTGCATGTTACAGAGAATGAACAAGCAGCAGCGGAATTAACCACGTCTCCCAAAAGAACCAATTCTCCCGCTCCCATACTCAGTATTTCTACCGATGATTCCGACGATAATATCCCAATTACGCAGCTTAAACGAAAAATGCAGCAGGTAAAGAAAACCCCAGCAAAAAGAAGAAGAACGAGGGTTTCAACCAAAGCACCCACTACCCCGACTACTGTTCCGACCTTAAAAGCCAGTAGAAAGAGAAAAACACCTCAATTTCCTGCTTCCCTACCAAAACGAAAATCGGTAGTAGTTCAATCCCCTAATTCCTCCAGCTCACCACCCATCACTTTAAAAATCCGCACTCCAACCACTCCTCGAAACCCCTCCCCCTCACCCACAGAGGCTGAGATGCAGAGCGTTCATAGCTTCGTGGCTTCATATTTTAAGACAGTTGATACACAAGAACCAGCTGCCGACACCCAGAATGATAGTGAGCAAGTGGCTGCAACACAAGAAACAGCCACTACCCCAGGTGACACACAAGAACCACCTGTGGGGAATACTGATCAAATTGACGAAGCAGAACCTCTACCCCCACTGGAATCTACTGTTTCACAGGATCAGCCTACTATACCCGCTCTGCAAGAAGAAATTGAGTTTCTAAAATCTCAGATTCAGGACTACCAGGAAGAAATAATAAGGGTCAGGGAAGCATATCAGAAAGAATTCAGCCTGCATGTTTTAGCAAGAGTAGCGTCCACAGCAGAGAAAAGTAAAGATAACGAATATATGTGTGCAAATTGTGGTGAAATATATACTCAGGCAGGATATAAGGTAGTACAAGAACCAATAAAGGAAGCCTCCGAGGCCGAAAATGAAACAAAGGAGTCTGCTGATGCTGAAGTAGAAATCCCACAATTCTCTGCTGAAATAGAAAGACCTGTTGTTACACAAGAACCAACAGGATCTGCAGAAGAAATGCAGGCAGAGAGACCTGTTGATACACAAGAACTAACAGGATCTTCAGAGGAAGTGCAGACAGAGAAACCTGTTGTCACACAAGAACCAACAGGATCTTCAGACGAAGTGCAGACAGAGAAACCTGTTGTTACACAAGAACCAACAGGTCATCCAGAGAACATGCAGGACCAAGATCAAGAACTTACTGACACATAAGAACCAGTAAGTTCACCTCAAACTGCACAAAATCAAGAACTTACTGACACACAAGAACCAGTAAGTTCATCTGGAACTGCACAAGACCAGGAGTTTACTGACACAAGAGAACCAGTAAGTTCTTCAAAGACTGCACAGGAACAAACAGAGGAGCTTCCCGGCACTATACAGGAAGAAAAGAAAGAGGAAAACACAGATTCACCCCGGCCTACCCAATCTGCTATGCAAGAAGAAGCTACACGAGAACCAGGAAATGAAGAAAGAAACATTGAAAGTGGTATGGGACAAAAAGAAGATATAGAAGAAAATGAGGAAAAAGGTACAGACTCACCCCGGCATACCCAGAGCATTATGGAGGAGGAGGAAGAACTATTAGAGACATTTGTGTAAAGAAACCTGGAAGGAAGGCTAAAGACACCCTCATAGTTCATGTGATGGGGGAATTAACTGCCTTAATGACTGAAAAAGATTATCCTGTGAAGTATGGTGACCCTGGTCACCCTACAGTAACAGTCCAGGTCGGAAAAACCTTTATCTCTAAGGTCTTAGTAGACTTAGGAGCTGCAATAAATATCATGACACTCGAAACAGCTCAACTGCTCCAGCTAAAAAACTTTATCAGGGAAACTCCTACTATCTTAGAATTAGCTGACCGTTCTACAATCAAACCTGAAGGGGTCATTGAAGACCTTATAATCTCTGTAGAATCCTGGAATTACCCGGTCGACTTTGTGGTATTACAAACTAAAACAAAGTTGGGGGGTCATCCGTTGATTCTAGGAAGACCTTGGTTGGCTACAGCTGATGCTTTCATCAGCTGTAGATCTGGATCAATGACCATCTCCAATGGACAAGAAACTAAACAGCTGACTCTCTATCCTCATGCCACTCCCATGATTAATAGTGACAATTCCATATGGGTAGACTATGAGGATGAGGAAACCCAACCGATATTAACTATTGGGCAAGCTTTGACTTTTAAAGACTCCACCGAGGATGAACTAATTAGCAGTTTTATTTCTGAGCCCTCTTCGGTTAATCCACAAACATTTAACCACTTCGCTGCAATCCTAGAACCTGAATCCCAGCAGAATATGAAGGATGAAAACTTATGCTAGACAGCATTAGGCAACCCTTCTAAAAGCACAACAGTTGAAATTGAACCTGGCAAAACGCTGAATATAAATCCTGATCTGACTAATGATGAAAAACAGAAATTAATAAAGTTACTCCAAGCAAACAAAGAGGCATTTGCATGGGACTACACAGACATGAAAGAGATCTCCCCTGAATTATGTACTCACCGTATATATATTAAGGAGGGATCCCGGCCAGTCTGTCAACCCCAGCGAAGAATGAACCCTAACCTTAGAGAAATTGTGAAGGAGGAACTCCAAAAAATTTTAGATGCAGGATTTATATATCCAATATCTGACAGTGAGTGGGTTTCTCCACTCGTAATTGTACCAAAGAAGAATGGGAAATGGCGAGTATGTGTAGACTATAGATCATTAAATAAAGCAACCCAGAAAGATCATTTCCCTTTACCTTTTATTGATCAAGTATTGGACAATTTAGCAGGTAAGAAATTCTTCTCATTCTTGGATGGGTTTAGTGGATACAACCAAATTAGGATTGCACCCCAGGATCAGGACAAGACCACATTTACCAGCCCATGGGGAACCTTTGCCTATAGAGTACTTCCATTTGGGTTGTGTAACGCTCCAGCAACGTTTCAGAGAGCGGTGATAGGAATCTTTTCTGATATGTTAAACGATTCATTAGAAATATTCATGGACGACTTTACTCCTTATGGAGTGACCTTTGAAGATGCTCTGCAAAACCTTGAAAAAGTACTTAAGCGGTGCATAGAAGCACACCTTGCTTTAAGCACTGAAAAGTGCCACATGATGATGAATCAGGGTATTGTACTAGGTCATTTCATTTCATTTTTAGGAATTCAAGTCGACCCAGCTAAGATTCAGGTCATTCAGAACCTTCCTATCCCCAAGACACAAACTGAGGTGAGAAGTTTTTTAGGACATGCCGAATATTACAGAAGATTCATCAAGGATTTTTCTAAAATAGCTTCTCCTTTGTTTGTGTTATTAATGAAAAATGATGAATTCAAGTGGACTGATGACTGTGAGAATGCATTCAATAAACTTAAGCATCAGTTGTCCACAGCTCCTATTTTGAGAGGACCTGATTGGGCATTACCCTTTCATATTTCCTCTGATGCCTCAGACACAGCAATCGGAGCTGTCCTGGGTCAGGAAGAAAATAATCTCCCCTATGCTATCTATTTCATCAGCAAAAACATGACACCAGCTGAGTTAAATTATACAGTAACTGAGAACGAATTTTTATCAGTTATTTATGCTATTAATAAATTTCGGCATTATATTACTGGCTATACTACCTTTGTGCATACTGACCACTCGGCCATCAAGTATTTAATGAACAAATCAATTACAAATGCTCGAGTCACCAGGTGGTTATTACTATTACAGGAATTTGATATCACAATTGTAGATAGGCCAGGAAAAGAAAATGTAGTTGCTGATTTTCTTTCTCGTTTAAAAACTGATGAAAATGTTCCAGTAGATGATTCTTTTCCTGATGAGTATCTATTTGCAGTATCTGCTCACTCACCTTGGCATGCAGACATTGCCAATTATCTAGTTGCAGGAAAATTACCATCACACCTATCACACAGGGAAAGAAGGAAGATCATCCAGCAAAGTGCTAGGTACAGCTAGATAAGCGGGTGTCTGTTCCACACAGGAATAGATCAAGAAATCAGGAGATGCGTTGGGGAAGACGAGATTTATGACATATTGAAAGCTTGTCACGATGGTCCTTGTGGAGGACATTTTGCAGATAAAAGAACAGCTCACAAGGTACTTAGAATGGGTTATTACTGGCCATCACTTTTTAAAGATGCTAGAAAATATGTGAAGGCTTGTGACAGCTGTCAAAGAATGGGCCAGCCCAACCATAGGGATGAAATGCCACTCAACCCCCAGGTAACTCTCGAACCCTTTGAGAAATGGGCATTAGATTTCGTAGGTCCCATTAATCCTCCATCTAATCAAAGAGTTTATATTTTAGTATGCATAGATTACATGACTAAATGGGTAGAGGCCAAAGCACTCATTAAAGCTAATGAAGAAGCAGTACTAACATTTTTATTTGAGGAAATCTTTGTTAGATTTGGACTACCCAGAGAATTAGTCACTGATGGAGGACCTCCTTTTAATTCTCATGGTTTCAAAGATACGCTCCAAAAATATCATATCAAGCATAAGATGACCACACCTTACCACCCCCAAGCAAATGGGCAGGTGGAAAGCACAAATAAGGTCATAGAAGCTATCTTAACAAAAACAATAAAGGAGAATAGAAGGGACTGGTTTCAGCGCTTGCCCGAGGCTCTTTGGGCCTACAAAACCACTTGGAGAAACACAACAGGATTTTCACCCTATGAATTGGTTTTTGGAAAGAATGTTATTTTTCCTGTAGAGTTTGAAATTAAAACCTTAAGAACTGCCTTAGTTGTTAACCTTGATTTAACTGATGCACAGACAACCAGGTTGCAGCAGTTGCAGGAATTGGATGAGAAAAGACTGGATGCCGTCCATCAAACAACTATGATACAGCAACAAAGGAGCAAATGGCATGACAGAACCATTAAGCAAAAGCAGTTCCAGAAAGGTAACTGGACTCTACTTTATGACTCACGTTTCGAGAATTTTCAAGGGAAGCTGAGAACAAGATGGCTAGGGCCGTACGAAGTGGATACTGTTTTCCCGAATGGAACGGTTAGACTATTAACAATTGATGGAAGCAGAACACCACTGTTAGTGAATGGCTACTGACTTCGGTTATATCAGCGGCTGGTTTCCAAAGAGGACTTTAAAGCCACTTGCATGGCAATAAAACAATATTCTTTTCCAGGGGAACTTGCTGTCCATGAAAACACTTGAATTTCTATTATTTATGTAATTTTTAGGATTAGACATTTTTTTTTTTTAGAAACTAATAAATCCTGCCAAGGATTGCGATATTACATTTCGGTATTTTGCAGATGTTAGCATGGAGAAGTAGCTGAGAACAAAAGTCTCGAAAGGATTTATTGTGTGGACTCCGAATTCCTGTTGCTGCAACACCATTCCCCGTTGCTATAACACCATTTCCCGTTGCTGCAACACCATTCCCCGTTGCTGCAACACCATCTTTGTTACCGCAACACCATTCCCGTTGCTGCAACACCATCTTTGTTACCGCAACACCATTCCTGTTGCTGCAACACCATTTCTTGTTGTTGCAACACCATTCCTGTTGCTGCAACACCATTTCTTGTTGCTGCAACACCATCCCTGTTGCTGCAACACCATTTCCCGTCGCCACAACACTATTCCTGTTGCTGTAACACTAGTCCCATTACTCCAGCACATTCCCCGTTTTTTACAAACGTTTTCCCCTAATCCCTGTTGCCCCAACGGTAATTTTCTGTTGCTGCAACACCAGTCCCGGTGCCACGATATTGCTTCCCGATCACGAAATATCCTTCCCTCACAAAATATACCACTTCTCATGATGATTACAGCACCTTACTGTCACTTCCCGTCACTATCATTACAAATCACCCATATTCCCGTGCTTTCAGATCCGCGGTAATTATTATAGTTTGACAGCGGACGAGAAAAGACTTTTTGACGCAGCGATCAAAAAGGTAAAGTACGAAGGTACGCACGTTTATGAATGAGCATTAAATAATAGATAAGCGGAAAAAGGTTGATAGGTCCATCAAATGATTGCATTCCCAATCATATCATTTACACGTAGGAAGGGGGGGGATTACCGAAGCAATTCCCATAATGACAAACCACGCCAACCACTGCCACCCTTAATTCTCCCGGTTGTATGTAAAAACTATGGCATGTTACCATTTGTGATGTATACTCTGAGTTGAAATCGGTAGCTCGGCTCTGAATTCTGAAGATTTACCGAGACAACAGCCATGGGAGGAACCCTCATTACTCATGAACCAGCCACGACAGCAGTCCTGGAACTCTTTCCGGAAATTTACCAAATTTTCTTGCAAGCTGGATGGATAGAGTATTTCAGGAGACTTCCGGACTTTGACGAGCAGCAAGTCCTGGAATTCACATGCAATTTGACAGAAGGATTCTCTGTCGTCCAAGGAATTCAAGTCCAAGTCACGGAAGAAATCATAGTTGAAGTCACCGGACTCCCAGCTACTGGTACACGGTGGTTCAGCAGAAAGCACCTGATTCTGAATGCACAGCAAGACTTTCTCCGACCAGGCGAGGAAGTAGAAACCAAGGGCAGAGGTGTAGCATTGCGGTCGTTACCTCAACCATGGCCAAAAGTCGCTGAATTCATCAAGCAATATCTGACATGCGAAGGTCGTTACCAGGTAATCTACCAGCACGACTTCGTCTTGTTAAATCATTTAAGAAATGGTCAATTATTGAACATGCCATATTATTTGCTGGGTTGTCTTAAAAATATGGCACGATATGCTATGAAAGCGAAGCATCCAGTTCTCTCCCTAAAACACCATCGCTTAATCCAATTGCTGATTAACAGAGCTCTTGCTCTAAACATCCCTCCACCCCCCATTAATCCCATCCGGAGGAAAGAATTCCACAGCCTGTGCAGGAAAGTCCTCATCAAGAAGAGGAAACTTCTCGTCAAGCTGAGGACACACCTCAGCGAGACCAAGAACCTCCTCAACAAACGGACGACATCCCTGCATGTTACAGAGAATGAACAAGCAGCAGCGGAATTAACCACGTCTCCCAAAAGAACCAATTCTCCCGCTCCCATACTCAGTATTTCTACCGATGATTCCGACGATAATATCCCAATTACGCAGCTTAAATGAAAAATGCAGCAGGTAAAGAAAACCCCAGCAAAAAGAAGAAGAACGAGGGTTTCAACCAAAGCACCCACTACCCCGACTACTGTTCCGACCTTAAAAGCCAGTAGAAAGAGAAAAACACCTCAATTTCCTGCTTCCCTACCAAAACGAAAATCGGTAGTAGTTCAATCCCCTAATTCCTCCAGCTCACCACCCATCACTTTAAAAATCCGCACTCCAACCACTCCTCGAAACCCCTCCCCCTCACCCACAAAGGCTGAGATGCAGAGCGTTCATAGCTTCGTGGCTTCATATTTTAAGATAGCTGATACACAAGAACCAGCTGCCGACACCCAGAATGATAGTGAGCAAGTGGCTGCAACACAAGAAACAGCCACTACCCCAGGTGACACACAAGAACCACCTGTGGGGAATACTGATCAAATTGACGAAGCAGAACCTCTACCCCCACTGGAATCTACTATTTCACAGGATCAGCCTACTATACCCGCTCTGCAAGAAGAAATTGAGTTTCTGAAATCTCAGATTCAGGACTACCAGGAAGAAATAATAAGGGTCAGGGAAGCATATCAGAAAGAATTCAGCCTGCATGTTTTAGCAAGAGTAGCGTCCACAGCAGAGAAAAGTAAAGATAACGAATATATGTGTGCAAATTGTGGTGAAATATATACTCAGGCAGGATATAAGGTAGTACAAGAACCAATAAAGGAAGCCTCCGAGGCCGAAAATGAAACAAAGGAGTCTGCTGATGCTGAAGTAGAAATCCCACAATTCTCTGCTGAAATAGAAAGACCTGTTGTTACACAAGAACCAACAGGATCTGCAGAAGAAATGCAGGCAGAGAGACCTGTTGATACACAAGAACCAACAGGATCTTCAGAGGAAGTGTAGACAGAGAAACCTGTTGTCACACAAGAACCAACAGGATCTTCAGACGAAGTGCAGACAGAGAAACCTGTTGTTACACAAGAACCAACAGGTCATCCAGAGAACATGCAGGACCAAGATCAAGAACTTACTGACACATAAGAACCAGTAAGTTCACCTCAAACTGCACAAAATCAAGAACTTACTGACACACAAGAACCAGTAAGTTCATCTGGAACTGCACAAGACCAGGAGTTTACTGACACAAGAGAACCAGTAAGTTCTTCAAAGACTGCACAGGAACAAACAGAGGAGCTTCCCGGCACTATACAGGAAGAAAAGAAAGAGGAAAACACAGATTCACCCCGGCCTACCCAATCTGCTATGCAAGAAGAAGCTACACGAGAACCAGGAAATGAAGAAAGAAACATTGAAAGTGGCATGGGACAAAAAGAAGATATAGAAGAAAATGAGGAAAAAGGTACAGACTCACCCCGGCATACCCAGAGCATTATGGAGGAGGAGGAAGAAGACACAGAATCATCACGGCCTACCCAGATTATTATGGAAGAAGAAATAATCTCAAGAGAAAATGAAGAAAAACTGGACTCACCTAGCCCTACTCAAGTTGCTAAGGAGCTAGAAGAAGAAGAAAAAGATACAGATTCATCACGGCCTGCCCAGACTATTATGGAGGAAGAGCAAATAGTTTCAGAAGGGAATAAAGAAGAATTGAATTCGCCCAGCAAGAAGCAAGGAGCAGATGAAGAAACAGAAACAGATTCACCCCGGTCCACCAAAACCAATTTGGAGCAAAATGGATTAGTCCAACAGGAGGAAGAAACTCTGGTCAGAGATGAAGAGAGAGATGCTGGATCATCCCAGCCCACTTCAACAGAGCAGATGACCATGATTGATGCCTGTATGCAAACAGAGCTCCCCACTGTTAGTGATGCATGTATAGAAATAGAAAGTTTTCAGGAATTAAAAGGTAGATGGTGGAGAGAATATCAGCAGTCTCAAGGCAAAGCATTTGAAAAACAAAAGGGGACTTGGTTCGATCATGCTTATAAGAACTGGGAAGCACTGGAACAGTGTAGGGCCCAGTATAAAGAAATCAAGGAACTGAAACGCAGAATGTCCCAGATGTTTGAGTTATGTCAACGAATGCTCGCCACGAGGAAGCCCTCTTTTAACTATGCTACATTTTTGAGGGAAAGACTTGCATTCATTCAGCTGAAGGCTATCAAAGATGGGAGGCCTCATCAAGTGGTCACAACAGAACAGTTTATGCAGACCTTTGCAGAGGCACCCAAAAGTGATCAAAACTTGCTATGTGAACTATACCTCCATAATGAGGCCGTGTCTGAAGAAACGAACATGAACATGATACCTGTAGTGGGTGACATACAATTGAGGGCCTTCATCTCCTTTCTGGCTAATCAACTTACCTGGCAGAATGCCTATGTCTCAGGCCACCAAAACGAACAGAATTGTCTTCTGTGGATTCGAGCTGAACCACAGAACGCTGCCACTTTCATTTCACAACATTTAAAAATGGTAAGCGAT
The DNA here is from genome assembly GCA_031772625.1 of Pinus tabuliformis. Taxonomy (NCBI): domain Eukaryota; kingdom Viridiplantae; phylum Streptophyta; class Pinopsida; order Pinales; family Pinaceae; genus Pinus; species Pinus tabuliformis. The sequence goes on along the minus strand of CM062817.1, from coordinate 1,442,065,348 downwards.
TCTGATATGAAGGATCATGTCATGAGACTGCAAACAGAGGTCCTAACAGACTGTCAGCGGTATGTAAAGACCAAAGCATCCTTGGCTGTTAAAGCAAATAAACTGTTTTGGGATAACTGCCCCGCAGAAAGGAAGGAATATCACCCGTATAACCCATCAAATCTGCAGGTAGCACTTTCAAGGGTACCTCAGTATGTTGAATGCATGCAGCGTTGTGCTGAAAATTGGATGGGTTATAAATTTAAATTCCCACTTTTATGGTTGTCTGGTGATCAGTATAAGGGCCAGTTTGGACTTTCTAACAGAGAAGAAGCAGCAGCATGGAAGCATATACGAACTGTTTGTGGTTTCAGAGACAAGTTTGATGTTACTCCCTACAGCTATTGTCTTAGTAATCTGCATTGTTCGTCCCAGTTCTCCGACTCAGACTCAGAGTAGCCATTGCATGGGGACATGCAATCTCTTCAGTTGGGGGGGATGTTGGGACTCACAATTGACCTATTTTTGACCTTATCTTTTGCCGTATTATTATCCTTTTGCAGTCATAAGTTGAAAGCTTTTATTTTATAATGACATAATGACCCCAAGGTACGAAGTAACCTCCCGCATATCTATGTTTAATTGTTTATTTCATATTCGTGAATATCTTTATACTTATCCTTGGAAACGCTGACTAAATTGTCAAGTAATTGCCTTAAGCTTGCAGGAATTATAATGTATAGTTGCTGTAACACCAAAAACAGCAACTACGCAGTTGCTGTAACACCAGAAACAACAACTACGCAGTTGCTGCAACACCAGAAGCAGCAATTCCGTAGTTGCTACAGTCAGCAACAGCAATTACCTAAAGCAAGCTATTTTGTAACAGCCACGAATAACAGATGGCAACTATTTAAAGAACCTTGACGTGGCATAATCAAGCGGAGGTCTAAAGCAAGAAGAACACAGTCAGCATGGCCTAAATCAGGAACAGCATGGGGAAATGGCAAAGGAATATGAAGATCCCGAGAAGACGGTCGAAGTCAGTTACCCGCTGTGTAACAGCTAGAACTCAAGAAAGAATGTATTATCATACTGTTGTAACAGCGTTCTGAATTGCTTATTTTTGATACGATGGGTTAACTGAATGGGCTGTAATACTTTATTGTAATAGATGTCTCCTCTATAAAGATGAGACATCTACATGAAAAAGGGATTAGTCAATGTCTATGGTCAGTCTATAAAGAGAGATCCTGAGAACATCAGCAAGTCTGAACTCTATTGTATTTAAATCTTTTGGCAGATGAATATACAATTGTTTTGAGCACTTAATCCAGTCTTCATTTTCATGGGGAATCTTGTGAGAGGGACTGGGCCCACCTTCCTCACAAGATTCGCCCATTTACTTTCTTGTCAAGTGTGTAAGTGTGCAATAGTTTCTTTCTGGTACTCTGATTGGATTTGATAGCATTACCTCTGGTATTTTCTGTTTTGCTAGTACTCTGTTTCATTAATCACTTGAGTTTGTTTCTCACCGGTGAATGAGAGTGCAGTGTGCATTAGTAAATCTGATTACAGGGGCAGGTGCTGAACGTCTCCATCTGGAGGATAGAGTCCTGATCCTCTGCTAACAGAGCATCCATCATTTCGTTTTCCAGATTTGTAGTTTTAATTAATTGCTTTTACTTTAACAAGTACTGTAATGACATAGCGTAAGAATCACGTATACTACAGCTTTTCAATGCTTTTAGATTTTGAGTACATACAGTATGTAGTAGCCTTTGGAATAAAAAGACTTTCCCTGGTTGACAATTAATGTGGTACTTGAATGTTTAATTCATAAACAATTCAACTAGCCAACAATTAGGGTTCTTGTGAAAAACATGTATAAGCTAGATGTGGAAGATGGTATTGCATTAACCACTAAGTTAGAGAAAGTGAAGGTCCATGATGTCAGTGAACTTTGGCACAGAAGACTTAGCCATTTTCATCATGGCATTCTTGATGGTATTGGACCCACCGAAATTCAGGGGATCTCCCTGACATGAAGACCCAATTAGACCTCACAACATTTGGTGTAGGAATCCCATTCGGAATATGTCCCAGTTGCAGATGTAGTGGGTTTTAATGATGTGTCTTGGTTGCAATAAAGCATAGAGTGATGTATGGTGACTTTGGTGGGAACAAGTGTGTGACTTTGCGGAAAGTCAAGTGCAATTCATGGAGGTTCTAACACATGAAGGGTAAATGAGTGAGGCACTTAGAAGCCTGTAATTTTACGCAGCTTGAAAGGAACACACGAGCATAAAGACATCATAGGCTAATCTCTGAATAGTTCACAAGTTAACAGTAATGGAATTAAACAATAACACGCATTCAACAAGATTCATACCAATGCAAAATAAATAGTTCATAAGAATAAGTGTAAGTTAAATAACACACATTGTAAACATAATAACAATATTCCTACTATATTCAAAACATATGCATGAAGACGTGTCAAATCTGAGCTTTTATTAAGTGAAAGTTCCAATCATACATATACCATTAATGGACCACTAGCCCCAATAGTGGAACATGAAGTCAATACCTGCTCCTCGAAATAAAGATACTCCATCTATGCTATGGAGAAGCCAAGGCTCTCACAAAATCCCAATCTTCTGATCCTAAGCTTTAGCCTAGCCAAAATATTGGCTCCCAAGAGCCCTTTACATGAGTTAAGAGGGTCTATTTATAACAAAAGGGGTGATTATTCACTTCCCCTTGTGACTCTTGGACTTCTCTCATGACTCTTCAACTTCTTTACAAAATGACTCATTACATTCATTAGATCATGACTCTTAAAATTCCAATATTGACACTTGGAATTCCACTTACAAATTAATTACAAAAGAATATTATAAAACACTAGTGCCCATATAAGACAAAATTGGGTAGAGCCAACTAAACAACCTAATAAGACAAAATTTTGGAGGGTGGTTGTAGCCGCTACAACACTACCATAGAATGAAATATCAGACCTTGGGGGTCCTAAATTACAAATATACAACATATTCAATATCGAGCTCCTACAAAGTGAAAAAAAAGGTGTTTAGTTTATTAAAATTTGAATAAATTTTGTTTGAAAAATTAGTTTGAAGTGATTCAAAGGGCATAGTGAAGCACAATTGTCGTTAATTGATGCTATGAAGAAATAAAATGGAAACACTTATTAAGCAACCTAAAATATCTACCATGACACATGAAGAAGAGGAAGAAATGCAACATGATATATCAAAATTACGAGACCAAGTGCAACAAATTTCACTCTCGCAAAAGTAACTGAAGCTAAGATGGATGGTTTGAAGAATGGAATCAACACCAATATCAATGATTTTAAGAATGGGATGGAAGCTAAGATCGATGGTAAAGAAGAAAAATGAAAGGCAACATGGAAGATTTGAAGAAAGACAGGAAGGTTTGACCAAATTGCTATAAGAAAGGCTTCCTAATGGTGAAAAGGTAGTAGAGGAAATTCATGATGAGAACAAAAGAAATGTTAATCATGATTTCATAGACTCTAATGTTGGTTTTAAGACCCACCATATTCCCAAGATTAATATGAGGAAGTTTGATGGCAAGGATCCCATAACATGGATACTATAAATAGAGCAATATTTTGATCTCCATAATGTGCAAAACACACAAAAGGTACACATTGCAACTTTATATTTAGAACCCAATCCTTATTGTAACACAGTTTAGGAAAACATGTAGCCATCACATCTCTTCTCAAAGATAGACTACCACCGTTCGCGCTAGTTTGCTTTCATTTTACATGTATATAGTTTAAGCATTTTCCATTCATTAACTAAAGTCAAGTTTCACTGTATCTCTATGTTTTGGTTATAAATCTATATTTCATTTTATTCCCTTCATAAATTTAAATCAAATTATTATTATTAATTTGTATATAATAATTATATTAAAAATAACCTCGAAAAGCATTTAACTCAAATTTTACTTGTGAATTTTTTTTTTTTAAATATATTTAGATATATAAAGTTCAACATTTTTTTAAAATATATTTAGATATATAAAGTTCGATAGAGCTTAAGATCACAAGTCAAAATCTAAACTCAATTCACTAACTATATTTTAATTTATTTTTTTATAGATTTAATTTCATATATTTTATTTTTTTATATATTTTTAAATTAAATTCAAATGTTATAATGAATAAACTTTAATACTAATTAATATATATACATTAACGACTATTAATATATATATATAGATATATAAAATATTTGAACAATACCTATTGTAAACTTTCTTTTATTATACTTCGGTGAAGTATGCCAAAATTACCCAAACGATACACATTCTTAAGTATTATAAGTATTTTTACAATATGAAATTAATTTTAATAGGATAGAAAGTAATTTATCATGACTAACCTATATTGTTTTTTAAAATGAATTAATTCTTCGTATAAAACCAAACAAATTTTAAAACTTTTGATGGCTTACGTTCATTCACAAGTATAGATAATGAATATCTTTTAATCACTTTTTTTAAATGAATTAATCAAATTATTTTAGAACATTGATGTATTTAATATATTGTTTACATTCCTCCGGATGCGGGTGACACTACGGATAGAGGTGAGGAGCCACATGGAAGCCATGTGCTGCCTCAAGCCTAAGACAGGCATTCAATGCGAAACGCCGCCAAGGAATATAAGTGTGGGTTCTCATGGACGGCAATTCAATGCTCTGTCCAGGGTTCAGGTGCGACTGCAGCGAGCAGTTATGGCGTGCAGGGTTCGAGGAAGCGATGAAGAGTTTAAGAAAGGTGATGGGGTGGATTGTAATGTGCTGGTTCACGCTCAGAATCTGGAGTTTGGTGTTCAGGCTCCTGCCTGGTCTATGGTTTACGGAGCAACAACTCTCGCCATCCCTCTGTCAGTTGAACGCTGTATCAAGTTTGAAAGGTTGGTTGGGTGGCGCTTCAATTCCTCCAATTCCTCCTATTCTGCTTTGTTCTATCCCCCTGGTACTTTTGCAAAGATGGTCAGGCCTCGACAGCGCCTGCTCAGCCGTCGAGGCTCTGGCCGAGGTGGGTCTTCTCGTCCTTCAACTGAAAATCCCCAATCCCACTGCTGTCGATGCCTTTGCCATCGAATTGCTGAAGCCAACCCCCTCCAATCAAGCCAATTCATGGACTCCAGAAGCCCAGATTCTGACTCGGCACCTCTGCCTGCTTTTGGTACTGCCATCTTCTCCTTCAGCAGCTCCCAGGAAAAATCCCGTATCAACGCCCACGTCTCAGTCCTCTTCCTTGAAGAACCGCAGGATGAGGGCGAGGAACACCCCAGCAAGGAGATGCACCAGGCAGGGAGCTCAAAGGACGTCGAGGAGACGCCAGAGGCTGCTCCAGAGCATGCCGCCAACCCACCTCAGACTCAGGCAACGCTTTCACCCACAGGGGACAAGAACGACTTGGATTCTTTCCCTACGACAGAGGAAATGGAAGAATATGGCTGGTGTAGGATCGTCGAGGAGAAGCCGGACGATTAGCCGTCCATTCGCTCAGTATCACTCGCTCAGGCGCTGCTCAGGTCCTTCTTTGATTTTCTGTGTTTGTTATGTTGGCCTACTGTATGTTCTTGCTATGTTTGTTTGGTTCGAAAGAGATCTTAATGAAGGTTTTTTTGATGCCCCTACTTGGGATCTTGATGAAAGTTTTTTTGAGCCCCTGCGCGGGTTGTCAATTTTTGAATTGGTAGCACTTCTGTGGTTTAAAGCCCCTGCGTGGGCGGTTTGGCTTAGTCGCGGAGCCCCTGCGTGGGCTGCTCTATCTGATAACTTTCAGTCCAAAGTGCCATCCGTGGCCTTTGGCAATATGACTCAGTGACTGTAAATGTTTTTCCTGTTCCTGTATATAATAGAATAGTATAGTTTTAACGAGAAAAAAAATATATATTGTTTACATTAATTTGCAAATATAGATGACGAATATTTTTTTTGCTTAGAGGAAAAATTACAACTTTTTATTTAAAAATAAAAAGTTAAATGTGTATACTCACAAGTGTATTTATCTATTGTTTTGAAAGAATAATGACTGTGCGTCCAACTTAGCTACTAAAAAATATCATTTACAGATAAATTGAATTTCTCTTTTTTACTTTCCTCTTTTTTTTTGTATTTTCTGCTAAATCTCTAAATTGGAGTTGCTATTACACTTGATGGTTCTTTTTTTGTTGACATTTCTTTATTAGAGTCTGAACTCTCAGATACATGTGTACATTTTATTCCAATTGCTTCTTGGACGATGTCACTTTCCTCATGCTGATTTTTAGGACCTGAAAAATCCCTAGATCGTTAGGTTTCTCAACATGATTGACTGAATCCTTCTTCTTCCTTTCTCCCTCCTCCACTTGGGAGGCTTGTTGATTTTGTTCTTCGGGTTATTGATGATCCTCGTCCAACTCTTCATTATCTGAAGAGGGTGAATTTGGAAATTTCCATCCCTTTGGCTTTTGGGATCTCTTCTTTGTCCTTTTTTCCCCTTGAGGGCAAGAGTTCTACATGTGCCCTGCCTAATGGTAGATCTGACACCGGAAATTAATGTTTTCAAAATCTAACAACTATGTCCACTAGAAATTCTGATGAACAAGATGGACGCGATGTGGTAAACCTTTGCTTATGTCTATCTCCATGCAGATGCGAGCAAAAGTAAAGATACATTTTTAAACTCTTTCTTTGTCAATCTTCAAAAAATCTTCGCAATGCATTTCCAATACCTTCTAAAACTTGGTGGTGCTAGAAAGGAAGAGGGATATTATGAAGCCTTACCCATACCAGCATCTTTAAGACCACCATTGTGGCATAAAAAGCAGGAAACCATCGAGTTAGGAAAAGACTTTCCCTTCTCTAAAACCATGGGCCAACATTGATGACATATTCTAAATCTTCCTAATTGTCAAATTGAACCACAAAAAATCCATTAGCATGTAGGTAGATATCACATTTCTTGGTTGAGTTGAATCCTTGGACTTGGGCCAATAACCATTAAAGAGACATATAAGAGCTCTAGCTTGGAGAATGGTGAAAAGGCCACTTACTTCTGGCAATTTTACTAACAGATCTGGTGCTCTTTCCATTGCTCAACTAGGTAAGGACCCGGGCTGTCAGATTGGGGGTTTATTTGGACTGATAACTTTCCCTTTCACGACATCCTTGAATGAAACTGAGGCCTTAGGATTTTTGGCTAAAGAATAGGATCCATATAGAAGATTTGGAGAATTGTGGCTACTCATTCCAGGACTTCCTTCATGCAGTCTCAGGGTGATGAATATGGAGGAGTTACGTTCAATGTTGTAATCCTATAGCTAATTGTCATCTTGTAAGAGTTTTCCTTCATAAGTCAAAACCTAGATATTTGTCAGAATACCTGTGGATTTTTGTAGCTAGATTTGAACCCCAAACCTTTAAAATATGTGATCTCCCTAATAGATGTTTTGCAAAAATTGTGAACGACTTGGTCAAATCTCGGTTTCAGTTATGTGGAGTGAGCCTCTTTGCCACATAATATAATGTCCCATCCAGAAACCAGAGATTATCACCATTGTAACCCGGATCTTGTGTCCTTAGGCATGTCCATAAATACACAACTAACAAACCCCATCTGCATGGTCCTTTCCGCTGACTAGTCTAGATGCTTTGAAACCCTTCGTGCGATCTCCTTAAAACCAAATCATGCATAAATGCTTCTATTGAATTGTGAAACTGTGAATGCAATAACTGAATGTGTAAGGAAAAAACACCAAATTGTAGCATAACAACTATGGCACCATGGTACAACATAGAAGTGACCAGATCAGCCTACTAATCCCTGCAAGGGAGAAAGGAAATCCATTTTCGACCATTTAAAAGATGAATCATCAACTAGATCAGGTTCTATGAAACTTGTTACAACGCCATCTCCAATTAGATCTAGCCCATTTGCATATTAAGAATGTTGGACACTTAGAATTAGGGTTCCAAGTACATCAAAGGCATGAAGCCCTTTGGTGGCAATTGAGCTACAATCCTGAACCCTAGTCATCCACATAGTCCTCCAAATTTATGAGATGATGAATATCTTTTAATCTATTTTTTTATAAATTAATTAATGGAATGTTCTTAAAACATTATATAAATTGACCTATTTAAAAATGGTTGTACATGCATTTATTTAAATTTGGAAAAAATATATAATTAAAGTATTTTAAATAACTTATATTTTTTTCCCTAAATATAATATGTAAATTATTATATTTTTATTTATTGTAATATGATGAAAGAATATATATATATATATATATATATATATATATATATATATATATATATAATTTCACCACACCAAATTAATATATAAGATTCCCAAGTTTATGAAATAAGAGATTTTTATTTTTATCTATTTGATTATTAAAACTCAGTGAGATTTATATATTTTATTTTTTTGATTTTGAATTTATAATCTTTTTATAAAGAAACACAATTTTTTAACCACTGTATCTATTCAAATTGTACCATCATATTTAAACTACATACTACACTAAAATAAAATAAAATAAAACAAGCGCTACATAGTAATTGGTGCCTCTCTCTTAGTTTAAATATAACTAAATGAAAGTACAAATATTAAATTCAAGTTAGTATTAAAGTTTAGAATTTAGATTCTATTGTAAATTGAAATATTTGATAATTTGTAATTCATTGTGGAGAATTCAATCCTACCCAATAGCAATAATATTTTTTTATTAATTACTCATATAGATATGTTAAAAAGTTAAATTTATATATATAAACAAATTAATTGCAAAACAACTCATAATTAAAAAAAATTATTGCTAAGTTTTTAAAAAAAGATATTACAATATGCTGCTCTTCTTTTTTTATTCATACCCATTCACTGGAAATTAAGATTTTCGTCGATGATATTATCTATCGTTCGGAGAGAAAATGGATTTGTATAGGCATTAATTACACGAGATGAGTACCTGGGATCACACACGAAAAATTGTCGACGGCCCAGATTTTTATTGCGTCAAGAGGTTCGAAGCTATTGCGCTGATCTCGTTAAGGTGTAAATTATAAATGCAAGTCAGAAATTATGGAAATGAGAGGCTTATAGTTATCATTATAATTATAAACTTATAAATGTAGTTATCAAAATCATGTTTATAAGTTGAGTAATAATGTTCACTAAAAAATAACTATTGCGCTGATCTAGTTAAGGTGTAAATGATACCTGTCAAGTTACAAATTATGGAAATGAGAGGCTTATGGTTATATTATGCTCATAAATGTACTTATCAAAATCATGTCTATAAATATAATGAAAGTTAAGTAATAATATTGACTAAAAATAATTATTGAGCTGATCTAGTTAAAATGTAAATGATAAAGTCACAAACTATTGAAATGAGAGGCTTATGGCTATCAGTATGCTCATAAATGTAATTATCAAAATCATATCTATAAACATCATGAAAGTTAAACAATAATATTAACTAAGAAATAACTTAATTAGATCAAAAAGGGTAAAAGTACTATTTTACCAGAAGAAATGGAAAATCAATATGTATGGAGAATGTCGAAATAGTCGTCCTCAACTCTGAGCGCTTGTGGTTTAATGATCAGAGAGCAGATAGGATTGTCTATATATATTTGTGAAATCCGATTCTAGTAGATCAATGTACTCAAATTATAAATATGATTTAATAAAATATTAAAAATCTCAATTTACAATATTACAAATAAATATTAATAAAAAAGTTTCCAATAAAAAAAATTTATAAAATTTTATTTTATAAAATTGAAAATTATTTAATTAATTTGATTAAAATAATAGATATTCAACACAAAACCAAATAAATTATATTTACCAGAAGCAATTGCAAGCATAATAAACTTAATAAAATACAATTGGAAAAATTACTCATCAAAATATGTTTATTATATCCCACAAAACACAAGGATTGAAAATTATTTAATTAATTTGATTAAAATAATAGATATTCAACCCAAAACCAAATGAATAATACGTACCAGAAGCAAATGGAAGCATAATAAACTTAAAAGATACAACTGGAAAAATTACTCATGTTTATTAGATCCCATAAAACACAAGAAATGAAGCTTGTCAGAAGAATAAAGCTTCAAAGATCACCAAAGGGCATACATAGAGATATTTACCACAGTAAATGAAACTTCACACAAATCAGGCTTCTCAGAAAACAACAGCACATAAGGAGGAAAGTAGTGAGAAAGTGCATAAAAATATGCACTACAATACCCTAGTTATTGACTGTGGCATCAGTTAATTATTTACTTATACTTGTTGTGTTGGTTGAAGTAGTGAGAAAGTGCATAAAAATATGCACTACAATACCCTAGTTATTGACTGTGGCATCAGTTAATTATTTACTTATACTTGTTGTGTTGGTTGAAGTAGTGAGAAAGTGCATAAAAATATGCACTACAATACCCTAGTTATTGACTGTGGCATCAGTTAATTATTTACTTATACTTGTTGTGTTGGTTGACTGCTTCAGCTCTTAAATTTTGCAAGTCATCATCTGTCATAACTATCACCTTGAGGTTAGTATACACATCATACCCTTTCTTCTTAGAATCTTCCGCTAGGTTACGAATCTCCGTGTTGGTTTTATCCATTTTCTTCACGAAATTCTTATCCTTATTATCAGTAAACCCTACCTTATAATTTATTCTACCTTTTGAGGTGCCACTGCTACTTTCACCCTTTGGAGGCATTTTCGCTGAATTTACTTCCTGGATGGCCTTTCTTTCTGCAGATTCCCTAAAATTGTAAGAACCTTAGCTCACGGAAATAAGAACCTTAGCTCACGGAAATTGTGTTGTATAGACTTCGGGTCCAGCTTCAGAGGAACAGCACTGCAAAAAATAAAATATATTTATATATATATATATATATATATATATATTAAAAGAGTTGTTTTTATTGTGAATTTTTTGGAAGTTTTTACTGTTTAATTTTTCTAAAATCTAACAAGAATTTATTGAAATCACAAGTTGATGACTAAACCTGCAAAATTTAAGTGCATTAACAGTTTTTCAGGGTGCTGAATCCATATAGTGTCAAAAAACCAGTTTAAATAAGACAAATCAAGATTTCACCTCAGATTTTTTTGACTGATTCTAACACCGAAAAACCCAAAAAAATCACACTAAAAATAACTCCTACCCAAAAAAATCACACTAAAAATAACTCTTATATTAAATCAGACAAACTAATCCAATTAAAAGTGGATCAACCAATATAACATAGAAGCCAGAGCTTGAACTTCATACCTACTGAATGGATCCAAGCCGACTACTGGCTAATCACATTAACTTGAGAGTTTCGAGAGACTGATAAGTGCCCTATGCTCTACTGCACACTATCTATTTATAGCATTCGGGGGACTCCAAGCGCGGACTTCAGACCATGAATGATACACTAAGATTAGGTGTTATTTTATAAAATACGTGTGATGGAGTGTAATCTAAGTTAGATTCACATGTCCATAGTTATATATACTGAGGTCAAACCTACTCAAACTTTTGTTCAATTAATTATTAGCAATCGTATTTACCAGCAGTGCATTTAATGATGCTGTTGCGTTGCTCTAATCCCAAGAAGAGCATTGGATGCACTCCTCCAGTTTGCATAATGTGGGTTAAACCGACCTACCATCATGCCTGTTTGCCAATAATTATTCAACTTGTTGGGTTGTAGTTAATGGTGGTCGTTGTATAGGCATATGGTTAGATTTAAGCGAGTATATTTGTTGTATATATTTTATTTAAAATTATATATTGTGCATTAATTGTTGTAGAATAGAGATTGAAAAAAATGGAGTTGTAGCTAGGAATAGTTTAGATCATTAAAAGTGGTTGAAATATTTTGGTAAAAAAAATTTAAAAATTTTTGTAGAAGCAGTTTTTGAATCAAGTTTAAATGGCAGAAATAGATTCAGCACCATCAAAAATTTTTTGCAGACAATTTTTACTTAAATTTATAAAAATAATTTTTCAAAATACAATAAAAATTCCCATAATTTTCCAAAAAAAAAACAAACATAACTGTTAAACTAAATATATAATCACTGTACATATCTATTTAAGGCAAGTCAAACAAACCCGATCAAACCTTTATTTAAGGCGGTGCCCACTGCCCAGCCCGAGCCATCGATAGTGTCCCACTCAAATTTAAGCCTTCCCTGTACATGTTCCAGCTCATGGAATCCGCAATTTTTTGGGGGCCAGCTCATGGAATAAACAACTCTTTCATTACCATTATGAAACCAAGTACATCTATCACCTGGATCTTTTATGCACTGTTTTCATACTCTTTCTATGCTCATTTCTTTCTTGTTCTTTTGTAGATCAAGCACTTGAATAAAAACGGAAAACAACCAAAATATTTATTTAGTTACTTTTATTTAAATAGTATCATATTTATAGATAATAAACAAACATGAATGGTTTTATATTTTGAACACCCACACCACTAATATCAATTTGTCTTGTTAGATGCATTTTTAGTTCAATCATTTGATTATTGTAATAGAATAGACTACCTTTACTTTCCATAGCAGGGAGTTCATTTGCTTTCTTAGAAATATAATTTTATTTCTTTCCTAGAAATGAGGTTTTATTGCTTCTAGAATAGAAATGACAATTGAATTTTCATAGAATAAACTTTATGATTTTCGTAGAATATATTGATTTTCATGGTTAATTAGACTAGAATTTAGAATATGAACTTAAAACTTTAAAAAGATTTCATGGCATAGAATTGGTTTCATAACATTGCATTTATTCTTCCTAGAAGAGCATTGTCCTTTCAATTCAATAGATTAAAAATTCCAATGTTTTCTAGTTCAAAATTTACTGCTTTTCCTAGATATTGCCTTTTGAGAAGTTTTGTCTTGCATTATTAGAAATTAGGTGTGCACATTTTAGCTATATTCGTGGATATGATTTCATTCTAGTTCTGCAATTCCTTTCAATACGTTAAATTTCCTTTTAAATTGAAAGTCAAATTCCTCACATATATTTTGCAAGTGTACTTCACAAGTGTACAAACCTGTATTGATAATTTAATGTCAAGTAATTTAACCAACAATTAAATTACCCAACATCCACCTAATTTTTTCCACATTTCTCCTCATTCACTACTCAAATTGAAACCATAACATTGCTTACAACAAAATCCTAACTACAAATTTGAATCCACTCTAAATAACAATGTGCTCAATCTGTAGCATTTTGCACTTCACAACTCATTCTTGGCAATGGTAGTGATTTGGGTTTCTATTTCTACTACTACATCTATGAGTGAAAACAAAAAATAAAATGATACATATTCTTTCATTTAGAAACATTGCTTGATAAGAAAACTTTATCACAATTATATATTTTGGGCACTTGTTTTTTTCATTTTTTCTGAGGAATTATAGGGATTCCACCAGTGTAGATAGGAACTCACTTTTTATATTTTATGAGGAATTAGAAGGATTTTCATAGTTTTATATTTCATTGGGACTTGAAAATATATGAAATTGTAGTGAAACTCTAATCCTAAGAGGGGTTTCAAATTTTATATGAACAATTTTTATCAAGACCCACTTAAACTAAGTTGTCATTTGATGTAATGGGTAGTTGTAATGGTTAAGTGTTTGTATATGACCATATTAAACTAAGTTGCCATTTGATGTAATGAATAGTTGTAATGGTTAAGTGTTTATATGAGCCCATGCAAAATTATGCTTGATTATATGAATTGATTAATTATTTCTATAGAGTTTGGGTGAAACTCCAATCCCCATGAAGAGTTTCAAATTTTATAAGAATAATTTCTACTAATACCCATGCATACATAAGTTATGATATGTCACTTGGATTTATCTGACATGGTTTGGAAGAATGATTGTTATCCTTCACACCCAAGTTTGATTCATGCAACTAATATGTAGAGCTCATATTGAATATATTGTTGTAATGGATTTAAACATTATCATTGAATGGATTTGAGGACATGCCATTTAAGGACACCTACAAAATTATATCCAAGGGCGTAAAAGCCCAAAAAAAATAGCATAACTACATTCCACACCTAACATAGACATGTGTTTCCATTCTAAGTTGAACCCACCTCACCCTCCATTAATGTCCAATGTAGGATTTGCAAATTTGACCACTAATATTAACTTTTTGCTTTGCATCCCATTGAATGAAACCATAGCTCTACAACTCATTCAAGAAAACACATGATGGAGTCTGTGACTACTGGAAGAAATATTCCCTTAGCATAATTTTGATATAAAAAATGCAATCGAATAGATATTTCATCAATATAATGTACAATTTCCATTGTATCATGAATTGCAACTATCATTCAAATGACATTTAGGGATACTTACAAAATTTGTCTTAAGGGAATAAAAACCAAACAAATTAATGGAAGTGCATCAGTGAATTTTTCAATTTCAAATCCCATCACACCCTCCTTCAATTCCCTTAGTAGATATTTGCAATGTTCAACCCCTAACACAAAATTTGTGGGATTAACAGAGGAAGGATGCCCCTAATGCAATTACAATCCCCATAATGCAATGGAATAAGCGTTTTGTTAATCATATGAATTACTTATATTTTATCTTGAGCTACAAATCACATATAATTAGCAATTAGGGACACTTACAAAATTGGTCCTCAAAACTTTAAAACAAAATAGATTATTAGAACTATAGTGTGTCACCTCACACATGTATTTTTAACTCCTCACACATTTACCCACTTTGACAAGCTCTCCAGGGTAAACATGAGTTGAGTGTCACTATGATATGACTCGATCTTGAGGTTCCAGTTATGGAAGTAGGGCATATAAAATGGAAGTAAATTGACATCCCTCAAAGACTGCAGATCACACAGAATCCTTCCAACCTCCCCAGGTGATCAATCCTGGATTTGGAACTCTTTTTCACGAGGTTTACTCCCCAAGTGGATCCTTGGCACATTTTTCATGTGGTTATTAGGCTCCAACCACACCCATAAGGCTTCCTGCATGCGGTTATGACCCAATTTCCTTTGTTCCGTGCATGCAGTCGCGAGATCTGTGCCACTTTTTCATGATAGCCTCTGGACCACTGCCCAAAACTTCCTGTAACTTTCCAGAAACGTGACAATGATGATAAAAATGTTAAAGAATCGTAGTTGATAAAGATTTTGATCAATACATGCCTAATGCAATATAGACATTTTATCAAATAGATAATAAGAATATAAGCTACAGGTCATGAATGCAAATGATCATTAACTTCTAAACTTCATTTGAGAATCACCAAGAAGGCTATATGCCCTATTAAGCTAGCTGCAACAACACTTGTTAGCCCATGCATTCATCAACCATCCAATAACTTATCAAATCATGAACGACAGTCATAGCTAGGGCACATTATAAAACTAGGAATACAACTAGTATATAACCAGAATAGATACTATGACAAATCAATCATAAGATCAAAAAAATAACCCGTAAAAGTGCTCATAGATCACAATAGCGAAATAGCTCATATTAACATAAGAAAACTTCAACCAAGTGAGGGACTTCCACATACCACCCAGCCATAAATTGGGCTGAACCAAATCTCTCTTTCAACCAATCACCATCGCGCCATATTCCAAGCATGAATGTGGGATAATAAGGGTTAAACCAAAATAAAACTATTGAGGTATTCTAAAGGTCAAACCACCTCAACCCTCAAGCACATTGATCTCACTTATATGGTCCAAAAATCACCAACATCAAGCAAATTGGTCTCTACCCAAGTTGTTTAGGGCTTCAGGAACTAGTAACTCAACCCATAGCCTTTAGTGAACTCGAGCTGGTTCAGGGCCCCTGATAATTTGTCCCAACCCACAGGCTCCAAGGACTAGTAACGCAACCCACAACCTCTAGGGAACCCAAGTTGTTTCAGGGCTAAAATAATTTTCCCCAACCCACAACCAATTAGAAAACCAAATGGGGAACCCATTGCATCATGGATATCCAGGAAATGGCAAGGAAAGGTTGAAACCACTGTCAATTTGTTGAAAAATGCAGCAAGAAAATCAATTTGATTTTCCTTGATTAAATTGAGAAAAATCGAATTTCGACATCAACATATAACTTGGATGTAGTTAACTTGTATGACATGTCTTGTGTCACCTAGTTTACTCAGTAAATTCAAGTTGGAGGAGTTAGAGTTCAGTTAATAATGTGTGATTGCTAATTTTCAGCAAACAAGATCAGTTATCTCAAGTTGTTTTCAGTTGAACTAGTTCCAACTGTTATAGGAACTAGTGGAATGTCAGTTCTGCGGTGGGACTTCAGTCAAACTTAGTGGTCATCCAGTTAACTGATCAATCAACCCAAAATAACTAGTGCATGCAGATAATTTGAGTTCCCCAATAGTGGTGGAGATTCAAATGCATTGTAACATCAGTTGTATACGAGTCTTGAGTGTATAGGTGTTGCATGAAGTAAGATGATAAACCTTGGGAACTGCACAATCCATTTTGGGGAAATTCCTTAATAATAGGGGCCTAATTTCTAAAGGAATTGTGCAAGGAAATAGGGGCTCAAGAAGAGGCTAAAATTGACTAAGTTTGGGTCAGAGCTTCTCAGTGAACAGAGAGATAGGTCATTCACTTGTAGGTTGTGCTCAATGGAGAAAATAAATTGCAATATATATATATATATATATATATATATATATATATATATATATATATATATATATATATATATTCATCAGATTAATGGAAGCAGGCAAAGGGGTTTTTAGCATATTACTTTCCATTAGAAAGATACTGTGTGCATGTGTGTTATTTCTCATTGCATGTTTGTGATTGATGTTCTAAATTGTGAATTGAATTTCGCAGAGTAGTAGAGTAATTTTGTGTCTTGTGATTTTGATTAAAACTTCATGAGAATTTGTAAATCTACATCATAATTTCTACATGGTATCAGCATAGGATTCACATTAGAGTAGGAATTTCAAAGTTGTTCCTTAGGAGGTTCAAATTTTCAGTTTAGTGTAGTAGGATCTCTTCAGAGCTGAGAAGACAACCTTCAACAGGCTGAGGCTAGAGTATGCCTTAGAAGGAAGCTCTAATTTCATCACATGGAAGGATCGCATAGAGGAGGTATTGGATGAAAATGGATTGTTAGAATACATTGAGAGAGATATTGCAAAACCAGCAGAATTTGATGTCTAGAACCTTTCTCATTGGAAGAAATGTGTAACCAAGGCGAGGAGAATACTATTGGAGGGAGTATGGGACCACATTGTCACCAATTTCCATGGGAAAGAAACTCCTTATTCAATGTGGAAGGAACTCACAGATTTGTTCAAGAATAATAGTGACCACAAGAAGTTGACACTCAAGGATAAACTTTGAAATATCGCGATGTAGAAGAATGACACTATTCAACAGTATCTAAGCAGGTTTAGACAAGTTAATGATGAGATTACATGAGTTGGTGTTATTGTTTCATATGATGATTTGGTAAACCTATCCCTTCTAGGTCTGCCGAAGAGTTGGCATAACTACTAAGATTTAGTGAACAAGAGGTAGAAATTATCAAACTAGGAACTCTTATGGTCTGATTTGGTACAGGAAGAAATAAGGTAGAATACCAAAGATGGGACTTCATCCAAGGGAGTGGATGAAGAAAAAATCTCTTTGGTTGGAAAGGGAAAGAAAGGAAAAGGGAAGAAATCTCAAACCAAACTATAATCCATCAAAGGGGGAAAGAAGAAATATTTGTCATGAATTCAAACACTATGCCACAAAGTATCCACACAAAAATGAAAGCGAGAACACCTCAGGAGGAGAAGCAGGTGAATCCTTAGCTTCATAATTTGAGCTTGAATTTACCCTTATCACATGCATTACTGGCACAGTGATGGGGAGCATGTGGTACTTGGACTCAGGTGCCTCGTTCCACATGACAGGGTGTAGAGACATTTTCAGTGACCTGGAGGAGAAATATTTGTAGATGCACATCGAGCTAGGGGATGACAGAAGGTACAATGCAACCAGGGTTGGTACAGTCACCTTTTAGAGGGAGTCAAGATCCCCTCTCAAACTCAAGGATGTCATGTTCGTTCCGGGCATAAATAAATATCTCATCTCTGTTGCAGTTTTGGAAGACCGTGGTTATGATGTGATCTTCAAAAAAGGGAAATCATTCATGAGACATGTAGCCATGGGACATGTGAAGCAGATTAGGGTTCTTGTGAAAAACATATATAAGCTAGATGTGGAAGATGGTGTTGCATTAACCACTAAGTCGGAGAAAGTGCAGGTCCACGATGTCGGTGAACTTTGGCACAAAAGACTTGGCCATTTTCATCATGGCGTTGTTGAAAGTGTTGGACCCACCGAAATTCAGTGGATCTCCCTGACATGAAGACCCAATTAGACCTCACACCATTTGGTGTAGGAATCCCATCTAGAATACGTCCCAGTTGCTGATGTAGTGGGTTTTAATGATGTGCCTTGGCTGTAATAAAGCATAGAGTGATGTATGGTGACTTTGGTGGGAACAAGTGTGTGACTCTGTGGAAAGTCAAGCGCAATGCATGGAGGTTCTAACACATGAAGGGTAAATGAGTAAGGCATTTAGAAGCCTGTAATTTTATGCAGCTTGAAAGGAACAAACGAGCATAAAGGCATCATAGGCTAATCTTTGAAATAGTTCACAAGTTAACAATAATGGAATTAAATAATAACATGCATTCAACAAGATTCATACCAATGCAAAAGAAATAATTCATAAGAATAAGCGTAAGTTAAATAACATACATTGTAAACATAACAAGAATAGTCCTACTATATTTAAAACATATACATGAAAATGTGTCAGATCTGAGCTTTTATTAAGTGAAAGTTCCAATCATACATATACCATTAATGGACCGCTAGCCCCAATAGTGGAACATGAAGTCAATACCTGCTCCTCCAAATAAAGATACTTCGTCTATGTTATGGAGAATCCAAGGCTCTCACAAAATCCCAATCTTCTGATCCTAAGCCTAAGCCTAGCCAAAATTTTGGCTCCCAAGAACCCTTTACATGAGTTAGGAGGGTCTATTTATAACAAAAGGGGTGACTATTCACTTTCCCTTGTGACTCTTTGACTTCTCTCGTGACTCTTCAACTTCTTTACAAAATGACTCATTACACTCATTAGATCATGACTCTTAACATTCCAATATTGACACTTGCAATTCCACTCACAAATTAATTACAAAAGAATATTATAATACACTACTACCCATATAAGACAAAATTGGGTAGAGCCAACTAGACAGCCTAATAAGACAAATTTTTCGAGGGTGGTTGTAGCCGCTACAACACTACCATAGAATGAAATTTCAAACCTTGGAGATCCAAAATTACAAATATACAACAGATTGAATATTGAGCTCCTACAAAGTGAAAAAAAAGGTGTTTAGTTTTTTAAAATTTGAATAAATTTTGTTTGAAAAAATAGCTTGAAGTGATTCAAAGGGCATAGTGAAGCACAACTATCATTAATTGATGCTCCGAAGAAATAAAATGGAAACACTTATTAAGCAACCTAAAATATCTACCATGAGACATGAAGAAGAGGAAGAAATGCAACATGATATATCAAAATTATGAGACCAAGTGCAACAAATTTCTCTCTCACAAAAAGTAACTGAAGCTAAAATGGATGGTTTGAAGAATGGAATCAAAGCCAATATAAATGATTTTAAGAATGGAATGGAAGCTAAGATCGATGGTATAAGAAAAAAATTAAAGGCAACATGGAAGATTTGAAGAAAGACATGGAAGGTTTGAAGGAAGGTTTGACCAAATTGCTACAAGAAAGGCTTCCTAATGGTGAAAAGGTAGTAGAGGAAACTCATGATGAGAACAAAAGAAATGTTAATCATGATTTCATAGAATTTAACGTTGGATTGAAGACCCACCGTATTCCCAAGATTAATATGAGGAAGTTTGATGGCAAGGATCCCGTAACATGGATACTACAGATAAAGCAATATTTTGATCTCCATAATGTCCAAAACACACAAAAGGTACACATTGCAACTTTATATTTAGAACCCAATCAGTTTGTATGGTATCGATGGCTTTGCGCTTGTAAAAAAATTGTCACTTTCTCAATTTTCACAGAGGAAATGATAGAACATTATGAGGATACATTGAGCAACAAATTCTTTAGCCAATTGATAAATCTCAAGCAAAAGGGTTCAATGGTGGATCACATTGAGGACTTCCAAAAATTGAATATAAGGGTAAATGATATTCTAGATAATCATATGATTGATGTCTTTATAGAGACTTTAAAAGATAACATCCAACATGAGGTTTGCCTTTGGGAACCTGATTCATTGGAGAAGGCATTCAGGGTGGCCATAAAAGTGGAAAGAAAAATTATGGAAACAAGGAAGTCTACCACTCACAACTATAAAGACAAAAGTGTTATTGCTCCTAGCCTTCCACAACCTACAAGGTTGATACCACAACAGTTGGAGGAAAAAAGAGAAAAAAGGCTTTATTACTGTTGTGATAAACAATACACTAAAGGTCATAAGTGTGCCGAGAAGAAATTATTTTACATATATTGTGAAGAGGAGGAAGAAAAGGATCAAGAAACGTCAAAAGAAGAGGATATACATCAGGAACCAACCCGAGGGAAAGAGGAAATGAATCTAACCATATCTTGTAATTCATTGGCAGGAATTATCGTTCCTCAAACTCTCAAAATAGAAGGACACTCATTCAAAAGTCTGGAAGGATATATTCGTTGCTTTTTATATGATAAAAAAACACAATGGGTCAAGTGGTTACCTCTAGTTGAATGGTGGTATAACACTTCCTTCCATACTGCAGCAAAAATGACCTCATCTATGGCACTTTATGGATATCATCCACCATCCATCACATCATCTTTAATAGAAACTTCTAAGGTTCAAGCAAGAGAATATCACATCGAACATTAACAAAAAGTTCTCCAACTCTTAAAGGATAACCTCACTTTGACGAAAAATCAAATGAAACAACAGGAAGATCAACATCACATTGAAAGAAGTTTTGATGTAGGCGACTGGGTATTTTTACGGCTACAACCATAAAAACAAATGTCCCTCAAGTAAGCTAAGAAGGATAATAAATTATCACCAGAGTACTATGGTAATTACAAGGTGTCGCAAAATATTGGTACTATGGCATACAAATTGGAGCTTCCTGCATCTTCCCGAGTGCACCTAGTTTTCCATGTTTCATGCTTAAAGAAGGTTATAGGTGACAACCTCCCAATTCAAACAATATTGCCAGAACTTGACGAGGAAGTAAAAATCATATTGGAACCTGAAGCAGTCACGGAAAAAGGAACCCAACAACTATAAATTAGATCAATTTCAGAGTATCTCATCAAGTGGAAGAACTTACCCGGTGAAGATTCCACACGAGAGGATGATAATTTTATTCAAAAGGATCCAAAACTACTCAAGTGTTGAGGGAAACACTTTTTTAAAGGAGAGGGGCATGTTATGTCTTTATACTATTAATGTAGCCCCTTATTGTTATTAGTGCAACCTCCTTATTGTATTTTTGCCAATATAGTCCCCATATTGTTATTATTGTGCCCCATAGAAGCCCACAATTGTTATTGTTGTTTCCTTACAATATTATTGTTATGTAGGCTATGATTATATTGTGACCCCTTAGACTCCTATATATAGAAAGGAGTTCTTGTCATTTGTATCATCCAGGAATTGTTCATCTATGTAATGTAAAGGAGGTTTCCCCCTCAAAGAGGCTAATTTTGAAGATGTTGATCTATCTTCTATTCTATTTTGTAAGCTAAGTCCATAACAAAATTGTATGAAGTATATACACATTATACATTTATTTTTATTATAGTGCGAGTTAGTATACCTAAATTACCCAAAATGTACACTGTTATAGACATTTTTGTGCCTTATAGCTCTAAGCATGAAATGTCCATAAACCAAGGGCTCCTAAGTCCCTAAAAGTGTTGTTCTAACTCCTAAAGGAACAAGGTCAACAAATTACAACTTCTCCCAGAAGTTCTCCACCAGAAAATGCTCAGAATCAGTCAAATCAGGATCATTTCAGCTGCTCCACTGGCTAGCTACGTTGCATAGCACCCAAATACACTAGCTAGGTGCGTTGCAACGCACCTAAATGCACTATCAGGGTGCGTTGAGTGGGAAATGACAAATGGCAGTGCCATTCCGCGAGGTGGAAAGACAATGGAAGCTTCCAGAATATTCTCCAATGACACTTGCCTCACTGAGTTCGACCAAGGATGAGTAAGAGGCTCTCAGTCTCCAAGTGGAAGCAAGAACTGACAGAGAGAAGACACTAGTAAAATCATAAGCTGACTCATCCTCCTTGCATACATCTATATATGGATCCCTCATCCCAGAGATCCAGAGGCTGGAATTTTGTACATTGCAAAGAATTGCTGTTGGTTTTGAGATAGATATCAGAGTATTGGGTGATTTATGCTTTGTTGGAGGTGAAGAGGGGCTTCTTTGCTGGGAGGTTGATGCTGGATCAGGAATCATCGGTTGTAACTCCTCCTGGATCTTCTTGTTATATCAATAAAACTATTTGAGTTTCTCCTACATGCTTGTGTATCATTGATGTTTGTTACATTTGTATGTTTAGCTTAAATCTGATCTTAAGCTTTTTATGAATATAGATCCATGTCTTTGTGTAGTTTTCTTCTTCTGTGATCTTACAGGAACTTGGTGAAGCTGGGCAAGTAAGGAAGCAGGTAGCTGGAAGCTGTCAAAGAAGAGAGGGATTGGATCAAAGGATTAGCGCAAGACACAGGTCGGTTCTTTCTATCCCCCTCTATCTTTAATTCATAAAGGAAATACAAAAGTAGTTTTCTCTGTTTGTTTCTAAGGTAACTGTCACACCTTAGTGGGATAGAGTCGTTCTAAATAGACACTTTTCCCGGTAACAAAATGGCGACTCCGCTGGGGACGATTGTCTAATTAGTTTGTTTGTGTATCTTTTGTTGTTTGTTTCATAAACTTTTAAGTAGCGTTCGAACTGCATTTGCCATAGCAAATGCAAAGTAGACATCTGCTACTTCAATCCATTCACTGGATCTGTTTATGATTTGAACAGCTGATTCACAAATGATCTGATTGCCCTTTGTGATAGCTCTTAGACCTTCCTTAAATCTACCCTCTGATTGTGCATTACTGATTGCTTTTACTCGGCCAAAAACCAAAGACTAAACTGTAAACCGTGACCCAGAACCCGGATAGAATTCTTGTTTCTACCCCAGCGCAGGTACTGTGAAGAGTTCCTGCATTTCAGTGCAGTTCCCGAGAGGGAAACCTGCGCTGCAATCCAGTTTCTCTTGTGTTACAGGTGCGCTGATCAGACTAGCCCTGTGCAGCTGAGGTTCTTGTGCTTCATTCTTTCCAGTTTTGTCTCTGATTTTTTGCAGCCTGTGATCAGTGTATGTGTCTGTTTAAAAGCCCCTTTTCCTTGCTATAATTCCGCCTCCTTTGTACAAAATAACTGTAGATGTTTTTATGTGTTTGTTGAGTCGTTTATAGTTTTCCATTGCAAAAGTAGAATAGTCATACTGTTGTCCTTTGATTTAGATCTGTCGCAAGTGTCGATTTTGATCATAGGAGAAAGTTTATTTGTCATTGACAGTTGATTATGCTTTTACTTTTGCCTTTGGTTTGAATTTGTGACTTTCTAGTGTCGAAACGAGTATTTATTTCAAAATCATAAAGTGTCGTAATCATCTCTACCTTTTGATTTCGAAAAGAAGCTTGTTTGTGTTTGTCACTTGAAAGCAAATTCAGATTTGTACATCAACTTTCTTTTTAGGCATCAATATGTAGAAAGTGAAAAACAAAAAACATGCATGTGCATTTGCATATTGACAGTCTGTTTGGCTTGATTTAGGAAAGTGCATTTACAGTGTGCTCTTTGCTCTTTGTGAAAAGATTGTGTCTTTCTTTTCCCCTTGTAGCTAGGATTTTCATTGCTGAAAAGAGATAAAAGTTTGCTTACCATCTTTAGATTGCATTTTAGGAATTACATCTACATCTCGTGGTGAACCCAAAAGGCAAACTTCATAAGAAAGATCAACTTAAAATAAATTCAATGAATCTAATAACGCTTTGGAACTTAATGCACAACATTTAGAGGTCTAGGCTAGAGACGTATTCCGGCGTCGTAAAGCCTGCTAACTATTGTCCTCACTGATGGTTGGGTGATTCCTCCACTTTGAGACGATAAGTGTTAGTACGGACTTGTGCTCCCACGTACCGTCGAGTATATATTGGGAGACCCCTATAGGCTTAAATCCTTTATCCATAGGAAGCCGTGTCTACCGCCCTATCGATTGCAATGTACTGAACACAACATTCAGGAAGATTGACTGCCGTACCGTAAAAAGTATTCTGCAGTTTTGTGATTGGTTTGGTACTCCCTCTACCTAGATCTCCAGAGCAGTCCCTTTCGTTCCTTTTCAGACTCCTTAACGGAAAAGGTCCATCTGAGCACTTGTCACTTCAGGCTCATTAAAAATCGAAGGAGACTAGAGTCATCTTTTGTTTTTTCTCGACTCTTAAAAACTGAAAAAACAAGTTGTGTCAAAGCGTCTAAAAATTTATTTTAAACGGAATATTCATTACCCCTTTCCTACGTTGATCTTAGGTTGAGAAAATGGAGTCTACCAACCAAGGAATTCCCCTTGGTGGAAATCCTAGTCCCTTCTCCTCTTGGGGAGATGTTGGTGCACCCCATATGGCCACATTGTCGCTTCCAGGACTGACAATTGGCTTGTCAGTATGGCTCTTCTCAACCAATGTCGTTCAGAACACCACTATTCCTGAACAATCGAATCAGCAATTAGACGAGTCCAGAGTTTCCCACCAGCCTTCTACTTCCTCTAATTCTTCCTCTCCTCCTTCCTCTTCGCTTGATGGAGTTGGTAAAGCTAAAAGCCAAGTTCCTAAGGAGAAGAAGGAAAAGAAGAAGAAAGAGAAGAAGAAGAAGGAGCCAAAGGCGAATGGGGGAAAACGAGTGTCGTCTAACGAAAATCCACACACTGCACCGACTAGGCCTAAATCGCCATGCGTCATTTGCAAAGGAGACCACCTTCACAGAGATTGTCCTTGCATCCCTCGGATATTAAGGGATTGGTCTCCTCGTTTGCACAAACCGGTGTCATCAACCTCTGATGATCATGTTGAAAGCACACCATCAACTAGCGAAAGTGAAGCCCCAGGACAAAAAGGGAAAGCTAGATTTCCTTGTAAACTGTGCGAAGGAAATCATGCCATCCACCATTGTCCCTTCTTAGACAAAGCTAAAAGAGTTTTGGATGATCGTCCAGTTTCACCGTTACGACTTCCTCCTGGATATAAAAAACTCTTGCCGAGTCCATCGCTAGTTGAGAATCCAGCTGGCCCGCTTAAGTGGTCGGCTGAAGCGCCTATCATTGAAGATAAACCATCTGGATCCATACCAGATGAAAGTCAAAAGGTCGAGGCGGTAGTTGACCCGGTCTTGCCTTCAGAGGCTTCATCTTCAGATGATACAGTCACTGAAGAGAACAAGGATGACACCGTCCAAATTCTCTTCATAAACACAGACTCCGACGAACATGGGGGCAATTTACCCGTTCCTTTACCGCAAGAAGGAAGTTCGTCAGAGCCATACCCGGCCGTCTATTCGGTCCCACCTCCAAGCAACCTAGTTGTCTCCTTCGAATGGAATCAACTAGGCAGACCCCGTTTACCAGCTAGCATACCATTCCGAATTATCGTCCAAATATATAGAATGGTTATGGCTGGTACCATCATAGATGAGGGGGCTTCTGTGAGTATCCTTTCCTCGACTGCTTGGAAAGTGCTTGGTTCACCATCGCTTTTGCCTGAGATGAGAAATCTGACAGGCTTTGATAAAGGAACCAGTCGACCTTTAGGGATCCTTCCCGATGTGCCCATAACATTGAGAAGGAAAACCGTTCGCCTGAACGTAATGGTAGTTCAAGGACCCTTGGATTATAACCTACTCCTTGGACGAGACTATATTTATTGCATGGGAGCGATTGTCTCCTCACTCTTTAGAGTAATGTGTTTTCCGCACGAAGGAAGAGCGGTCAAGGTCGTGGACCAGCTTTCATTTCCCGGATCACGCATAGCAAATAGTCATATACCATCCCTGAATGGTATTTTCACGCAAGAAGTGTCTCAATCTCCAGTCCATCCTCCCGATGAGCGCGAGTAATTTGGAGGGATATGACTGAAACCCAGGGGGCATGCATCCTGGTCTGCTTCGGCAGGAAAACTTCGGGTATAGGGTAGGTTTCCGCGGGAGAATATGACTAGTCTGTACCCCGTCCGTGATTGGAAGAGGGGTTATTCTAGAACAAGATTCTCTTGTCAAAGTTATGTGAGTTGGCGAGCGCCGCCACTCGCCTTTGTTTATCTAGGTAGATATCGCCGAAGAAGTGTTTTGTTTGCACCGCGAATAGAACAATCTTTGGGTAACCTGTAAGAGGTAGGCCTCTCTCGTCAAAACAAGTGTTTTGCCGGAGAGAAGTAGAGGTAACCTTGAAACTCTGTTTTATACCTGGGGGCATGCAAACCTTTTGGAGTGCAAGCAAAGAGCGACTATTTATTTTTTAAATTTTTAGGACCTCTAACCCTTTAAACTCGTAGGATTGGTCGTCTCCTAACTTGCATAAAGAAAGGATGTGGGGCAAAACTCTAAAAATTGTCGTTTTTATGAGACATTCTTATCATATGACTGGATTAATTGAGCAGTGTTTACCGTGAGGTTCAAGCTCGTTAAAAAATAAACCCAAATCGAGCAGTGTTACCGCAAGGTTCAAGCTCGTTAAAAAATAAACCCGCACCGAGCAAATGTTTCCACCCACGTTTAAGCTCGTTAAAAAATGAACTATCCCCTGGTAAATAACCAACGTGAATGTAGTACTTCAGCCATTAAAGCCTTGGTCGTGTTTGCACCGTCACCTCAACTTTTCCATTGGCCGATCATTCACCTCCATTTGATTGTTTACCCATTTTGAGGAACAGCTGCGAAGAGTGATTTCACTAGCCATCCTTGTGACACTGCCGTGATTGGAAAATTCCAAACCTTACATGGAATCAGCTGCTACCCATTTTATCACTCGTTCCTCAAAAGACGAGTCTTCTTTAAGCTCTTTTCAACTGACTTGTAAAATATGAAAAGATTGTCGAGTCCTTGGCCTTCCAGCTCGTTAAAGGGACAGGAAGTGCTATCCCACCTCTAGATTTTAATCTTTTTGGACCTGAGGGATTATTGCACAAAAAGATCGAGTGCTTGTTTTGTTCAGCTCGTTAAAACTATCGAAAATTCATCCCTTCTGTATTGTTTTATACTTTTTCGGACTTAAGGGATTAGATGACGAAAAAGGAATTTTGGAGTTACCTTTACGTACCTTTTCAGACTCTCTAAAAATGAAAAGGACTGAGTTATCTTTGTCGTTAAACTCGTTAAAAGGATTAATAGTGACAAACTTGTCTTTAGACGAGAACGAGTTTCACTATCGCTAGGCTCGTTAAAACATAGCGATGGGTTTGCCCGAAGGGCAAATTATAGAACAAGAATATGTTATCCTCCTCAAGCTTGACAAAAATAAAGAGGTACTGGTCAGTAATGACTGGGGAAAAATTGGGAAGAAAACTCAAAGAATCTTTATTGGTAGCAAGTCGCTCTTGAACATGACATTTCCACTCCGTGTCCGAGTCGGGTTGGGTTGTTTCATTCACCGGTCACATCACCATGGTCACGCTATACCATCCACATTTGGGGTAAATGCTACCAATCCATCACATAAGTGTCGCCGACATGTTCAAGAGAAGTCATCCAGAGAAGTCACCTGTGTCCCATCCACTACCATACATTATACTTCATTCTTTCATGACCGCCATCCTGAACCGTATATCATCAAATTGTTTTCACCTCCATCAAAATCATTTGCTTCGTTCCGTGTCATTGATGTGGGATTCATTAAGGCCCTCCTTTGATGGATCGCTTCTTGTCGACATCAGCTCATTATCCAAGAAGTTGATCTAGGAACACCCCATTCAGTACTTTGAAGCTTGCATGCCTTAATGGCAAGTTTCTCACTTCCGGCGACAGGTATACATCAATGACCTTCGACCGAAAGATTTTGCGTGGTGTTCGACGCCAAGTCCTTTATTCACACCACGTGAATTGTACTACAGTACCTGTTAGGATATTCCGACACATAGGATCATCATCATTATCGATGATTCCTCTCATGCTTGTTAACAGTTTACATCATTGACTGGTAATCAAGCGATGTCTTTCCATGTTCGACTTCAAAACATTTCTCACATGGATCGACTTGTACTTTGAGTGAAGATCGGACGAGATTGAAGACCCCAGATCTAGTTTCATCCATCTGGGCTGCGATATATATTTAGGAAAATAAAGACATTGAAATGTACAGCATTGCAGCACAGATAATCATCCTACCAAAAGGATGATGGCTCTATTAGAATCATTAGTCTACCATCAGATGATTGTCTGTCCTATGTACATGAAAATGAATTTATAAAGCTGAGCATGGGAATGCCCGCCTCAGCTAGATCATGAAAACAGTATGAAGATAACGTATTGTATTGTATCTTATTACAGGTCTCCTCCCAGCTTGAAAGAACTTCGGATCCTCCTAATAAAGCATTTCACCCGATAAACGGCCTCATACTTTAGGGGCAACTGTTATAGACATTTTTGTGCCTTACAGCTCTAAGCATGAAATGTCCATAAACCAAGGGCTCCTAAGTCCCTAAAAGTGTTGTTCTAACTCCTAAAGGAACAAGGTCAACAAATTACAGCTTCTCCCAGAAGTTCTCCACCAGAAAATGCTTAGAATCAGTCAAATCAAGATCATTTCAGCTGCTCCACTAGCTAGCTGCGTTGCATAGCACCCAAATACACTAGCTAGGTGCGTTGCAACGCACCTAAATGCACTATCAGGGTGCGTTGAGCGGGAAATGACAAATGGCAGTGCCATTCCGCGAGGTGGAAAGACAATGGAAGCTTCCAGAATCTTCTCCAATGACACTTGCCTCACTGAGTTCGACCAAGGATGAGTAAGAGGCTCTCAGTATCCAAGTGGAAGCAAGAACTGACAGAGAGAAGACACTAGTCAAATCATAAGTTGACTCATCCTCCTTGCATACATCTATATATGGATCCATCATCCCAGAGATCCAGAGGCTGGAATTTTGTACATTGCAAAGAATTGTTGTTGGTTTTGAGATAGATATCAGAGTATTGGGTGATTTATGCTTTGTTGGAGGTGAAGAGGGGCTTCTTTGCTGGGAGGTTGATGCTGGATCAGGAATCATCGGTTGTAACTCCTCCTGGATCTTCTTGTTATATCAATAAAACTATTTGAGTTTCTCCTACATGCTTGTGTATCATTGATGTTTGTTACATTTGTATGTTTAGCTTAAATCTGATCCTAAGCTTTTTATGAATATAGATCCATGTCTTTGTGTAGTTTTCTTCTTCTGTGATCTTACAGGAACTTGGTGAAGCTGGGCAAGTAAGGAAGCAGGTAGCTGGAAGCTGTCAAAGAAGAGAGGGATTGGATCAAAGGATTAGCGCAAGACACAGGTTGGTTCTTTCTATCCCCCTCTATCTTTAATTCATAAAGGAAATACAAAAGTAGTTTTCTCTGTTTGTTTCTAAGGTAACTGTCACACCTTAGTGGGATAGAGTTGTTCTAAATAGACACTTTTCCTGGTAACATACACATATGTAAGTGTTTTAATCTTTAGAAACTAAATTCTAGCAATGTAATATGCAATTAAGTGTATTTATAATGGAAAATATAATTTTCATAAATAAAAAAAAAAAAAACTGCATTGACCTTTGACCTACTAGTATAGGTGGATGTGGTTTTCCATTTAAGCTTTCTTATGTGATTTGATGGGAGTAGAGGCTAGTCATACATAATAGAATGTAATATATAATTAACTATATTTTATTATAGAAAATATATTTTTCATAAAAAAGACAAGGACTACATTGACTTTCTAATATAGGTGAATGTAGCTACTTTTCTTTTAAGCTCTTTTATAGAAATATGAAGCTACTCATACATAATAGAGTCTTTCATAGTGATGGGCATACTAATATATTTATATTATGTTGTAACATGAATCAATGTTTTATATGAAACTAATGAGACATTGAAAAATTATATTGTTCACATTTTGTTCTATTACATTTCACAAGTATAGGTTGAGAATATCCTTTTGTCAATCCTCTTCAATGAACTAATAAATCATTTTTGAACTTTACTTAATCTTCTCATTTTTTTTAATTTTTTAATTTTTTTTTTAAGTTACAAAATGCTAAAACTATTTTGAAAGTATTATTTAAAATGAGTTTTAAGGAAATTTTTATTTTTATTTTTTTTAGTTACAAAATGCTAAAATTACTTGAAAGTATTATTTAAAAGGAATTTTAAGGAAATTTTGATTAGTTGGAATAGCACCATGGCTAGTAAACTTAAAAAAAAAAAACATTATATTTGAATATACATTATGGAGTGAAAAGAGATCATATGATATTATAATTAGATTTAGAACTCTATTGTGAAAATTAATGTATACATTTTTCCCCAATAAAATAATTATTCATATTGACAAAGGTTGAATATTTAAAACATTTTCAAAAGAAACCACATTATAAAATTTTGGTGGACAAAAAGTTCTTTTGACATATCAATTCATAGGAACAAGTAGATGCATTGCTAAATAAATGGTATATAATGTTTACAAGAATGACTATATTATGTGTCAACCACTAAATAGAATAAACTTTAGAAAAAATTGAAATAACTATATATTGTCAATAATCAATAAATATATATATTGATGGAAAATAAAATGATATATTGAAAATCAAAATTATACATAATGGAAAAATACATTATTATAATTTGATATGTTCAAAAAAATTGATTTATCTAGTTTGTTCTAAATTTTCAAAAAAATTATATAATAAAAAGATCTTATATACACTATATTATTTTATTTACCCTTTATATTTAAAATATGAAAATTAACTATATTTTTAATATGATAAAAACAAATTTACAGATTCATATATTTTTTTCTTAATTTCCATTAATATATATACATATATAAACATTTAAACTACCCAGAATTTAAAAAATCCTCTGTAAAAAAACTGGAAAACATCCACCATAAAAACACTGGAATAACATAAAAATTGAAGCGAATACTTATATCAAAGTATGTTTATCATTTCACTCAAACACAAGAAGTAGCTTCTGAGTAAACAAAAGCAAGTGAAGCTTCTAAGAAAACGAAAGCATATAAGAAGGAAGTTGGGGAGATAATACATATAAATATTTACCACAGTAATTGAAACTTCACACAAATCAGGCTTCTCAGAAAACAACAGTAGCTGAGGAGGAAGGTAATGAGAAAGTGCATAGAAATATGCACTATAATACCCTAGTTATTGACTGTGGCATCACTTAATATTCACTTATACTTGTTGTGTTGGTTGACTGCATCAACTCTTAAATTTTGCAAGTCATCATCTATCCTAACCATCACCTTGAGGTTACTAAACACATCATACCCTTTCTTCTTATAATCTTCTGCTAGGTTACGAATCTCTGTGTTGGTTTTATCCATTTTCTTATCTGTATTATCAGTAAACCCTACCTTATAATTTATTCTACCTTTTGAGGTGCCACTACTACTTGCACCATTTGGAGGCATTTTCGCTGAATTTACTTCCTCCACGGCCTTTCTTTCTGCAGATTCCCTAAAATTGTAAGAACCTTAGCTCACGGAAATTATGTTGCATAGACTTCAGGTCCAGCTTCAGAGCAACAACACTGCAAAAGATAAAACATATGTATATATTAAAGGAGTTGTCTATATTGTGACTTTTTGGAGATTCCGGTGACGGAATCCAGCGGAAGAAATTGAGGTTAAATCTTGATTTGTTGTAGTTAAAATGGTTTTTTAACTACATATTTGGATTCAAAACCCTGGAAAACCCCTGGGACGCTTTGATTGTGCAGAAACTAGCTATCAAACTTGCGATTCCAATAAATTGCTGCTGGATTTTGACCAGAAAAACCCACCAGAAAGGCTTCCAAAAAGTCCCATTATAGACAACTGCTATATGGAGTTGTCTATAATGCGATTTTTTGGAGATTCCAGTGACGAAATCCGGCGGAAGAAATTGAGGTTAAATCTTGATTTGTTGCAGTTAAAATGGTTTTTTAACTACATATTTAGATTCAGCACGCTGGAAAACCCCTGGGACGCTTTGATTGTGCAGAAACTAGCTATCAAACTTGCAATTCCAATAAATTGCTGCCGGATTTTGACTGGAAAAACCCACCGGAAAGGCTTCCAAAAAGTCCCATTATAGACAACTGCTATATGGAGTTGTCTATAATGCGACTTTTTGGAGATTCCGGTGACGGAATCCGGCGGAATAAATTGAGGTTAAATCTTGATTTGTTGCAGTTAAAATGGTTTTTTAACTACATATTTGGATTCAACACCTTGGAAAACCCCTGGGATGCTTTGATTGTGCAGAAACTAGCTATCAAACTTGCGATTCCAATAAATTGCTACCGGATTTTGACCGAAAAAACCCACCGGAAAGGCTTCCAAAAAGTCCCATTATAGACAACTGCTATATGGAGTTGTTTATAATGCGACTTTTTGGAGATTCTGGTGACAGAATCCCGCGGAAGAAATTGAGGTTAAATCTTGATTTGTTGCAGTTAAAATGGTTTTTAACTACATATTTGGATTCAGCACCCTGGAAAACCCCTGGGACGCTTTGATTGTGCAGAAACTAGCTATCAAACTTGCGATTCCAATAAATTGCTGCCGGATTTTAACCGAAAAAACCCATCGGAAAGGCTTCCAAAAAGTCCCATTATAGACAAATTCTATATGGAGTTTTCTATAATGCGACTTTTTGGAGATTCCGGTGACGGAATCCGGTGGAAGAAATTGAGGTTAAATATGGATTTGTTGTAGTTAAAATGGTTTTTTACCTACATATTTGGATTCAGCACCCTGGAAAACCCATGGGATGCTTTGATTGTGCATATACTAGCTATCAAACTTGCGATTCCAATAAATTGCTGCCGGATTTTGACCGGAAAAATTCACTGGAAAGGCTTCCAAAAAGTCCCATTATAGACAACTGCTATATGGAGTTGTCTATAATGCGATTTTTTGGAGATTCCGGTGACGGAATATGGCGGAAGAAATTGAGGTTAAATCTTGATTTGTTGCAGTTAAAATGGTTTTTTAACTACATATTTGGATTCAGCACCCTAGAAAACCCCTGGTACGCTTTGATTGTGCAGAAACTAGCTATCAAACTTGCGATTCCAATAAATTGCTGCCAGATTTTGACCGGAAAAACCCACCGGAAAGGCTTCTTTAGGTTTGTCAAATACTGGCTGGTGGTGGTTGAATCTAAATTATGTTTATCTAGAGGGTGGAAGCTCTTTAGGTTTGTCAAATATTGGCTGGTGGCGGTTTAAGACCTGTTGCATCTTAGGATGAGTATGAAGAGGAGTGGATTCTATGGCCTGGATTTCATTAAACTGGGTGATGACTCATGATGACCCTTTTTCAACAACTTTTCCATTCGATGCGAGTTGATGATAGAAGGCGCCCATGCCTAGAGTCCACGGAGTGTATGAATGTGGTCATTCAGTTTAAATCTCATATATAACTCCTGAAAATCCATTATGATTGGGCCTAGTGTGCGAAGCCATTCAACACCCAAGACAATGTCACAACCACCCATGTTAATTGCAAACATGTGGGTCTTTAGGTGGTAGTCTCCCATCTGAAGTTTAATATTTTTGCATCGGCCTTCACATTTCATTGTACCCCCATCAACAATAAGGACCTGGAAATTAGAGACTACCCTTACAAAACAATGAACAACTTTGGTGACTCGCTTATGGATAAAGTTATGAGTGCTGCCACTATCAATCAATGCTACTACAGGGTGATGTTTAAGAAAGCCTCTAATTTTGAGAGTTTGGGGTGCAGAAATGCCCGCTAAAGCATGTAGCGAGATAACTGGTTCATTTGGCGTAGCTGTGAGATCATTGTTCTGTTGGGTCTCCTCAACTTCATCCTCTAGCCCCCCCAAGGGGTGGGGCTTCCTCATAAGAGCTGTGATTAGTAACATCAATTTGAAGGAATTTTGGCTCCTTTTGTTTATGCCCCAAGGAGTATTTGTCATCACAGTAGTAGCATAATCCTTGTTTTCTTCTTTCAACCATTTCTGTTGGAGACACCTTTTGAACCTTAAGTGTTTAGGTAAGGCCCTGAGCCTAGGTGGATAGCCCCTTGGCTATGAAATTTGGACGAGTAGACTGGGCAGCTAAGGCAAGTTCTACCTCGATAGCCTTTTTGCAAGTGTCTATCCATACAAGAGGGTGGTGCATTCGGATATGTGCTTGGATGGCTTCTTTGAGACCACTGATGAAACAATCCAAGTGGAATTCATCTCCTAGACCTTCCGTTCTGAAGGCCAATGTCTCAAAGGTTGCAATGTAGTCTTTTACTATGCCTGTCTATCAGAGCTTAGTGAGATGGCCCCAAAAAATAGATTCTTTGTCCAAGCAGTCACAAAGGGTTTTTGAGAACACTTGCCACGTTATGTTCCCGAGGTAATATTTCCGATGCCACTGCCACAATTGCCATCTTTCTTGGTCCAAGTAAAGGGCTCCCACATGTAGTTGAGTTTGATCATCACAGATATCATTCAGGGTGAAATATTGTTCCATTTGTGCTACCCATACTGCCGGATTAGAGCCATCAAATTTATACATGTCTAGCTTGGGTGGCCGAGGGTGGGAATGTTGATGATTTCCATGGAAGTGAATATGATGGCTAGATTCTCCTTCCAGGTGTTCATCAATACTAGGCACCTCCTGATGATACCCCGTCCCGCTCTTGGTGAATTATTCAAGCGTTTTTGTAATGTTTTCTAGTTGTTCCCTGAATGACTCCAACGTTGTTTCAAGGCACTTTATCTTCTCATTGGCCATGACTTGAGCTCTGGTTTCTACCATGCACAAATCCCGGTTACTTGAAGTCATGCCGAAAAAAATTGGGACCGCCCGAAAATTGAGGTTGACCAGTGAATGGTACCACTGTGATCAGCTCATCGTCCTAAATATTATGGGCTAAGTCTCTTGTAAGCATCCCGGGGAGGACTCACACACACACACACACACACACACATATATTTTAACGCTGAATGAAGTTTTACTCCCCGCGGATTAATACTACGGTGGCCAAATTCTAGAAATCTTGATCTGCCTAATGTCCTATGAAAATCGAGCCCAAACTATAACAA
This sequence comes from Pinus tabuliformis, assembly GCA_031772625.1. NCBI lineage: Eukaryota > Viridiplantae > Streptophyta > Pinopsida > Pinales > Pinaceae > Pinus > Pinus tabuliformis. The sequence continues at coordinate 1,442,029,766 of CM062817.1, read as the reverse complement.
CAACAAGCCTCACTGCACAAAGAGTCAAATCTGCCAGCGAAACCCCAACTGTTGAATGTGTGTTGTACTACAGTGGTAAAACCCCAACTGGTGGATCTAATTGGTGTGGTGGTGACAGAACCCCAACTGCTAGATCTGAATTGAACTGCGACGGTAGAACCCCAAGTAGTGGATTAGATCTGGTAGATATGATAATGGGCGATCTTTAGAGAGATGAGGGAACTATGGTCACAAAGGAGTGTCAGGTGTTACAGATCGCAATATACATAAGGTTCCAACAATAGTACTCAGCAAAATCTTTTAGGGTACAAACTAAGGAGGATCAACCGTACCCTTAGTTGTACTACCCGACAACCCTATCGTACGTGCGAGTAATCTCCCTGAGAGCTATTCTCAGTGTAGTGTAGCAGCAAGACAATCGACAACTTATCTACGACGAGGTTTTAGGTGAGCCTAGGGGGCTTTCGATATACCTAGAAGGTATGTGGAAGTGCAGTCGCGCACGGTTCTGTCTAATGCGCTATTACTTGAAGGGGTACCCACAGGGGTTACAAGGGAGTCCAACAAGCGTGACCACCTCTTGTATTTCCTGCGTGCATGCCTCCCCAAAGCCGCAAATTTATGCACTCAATGAAAAATCCCGTGGTGTAAAGACGATGTAGCACGCCTCTAGCCTAAAAAAAATCTGCAAAACTGGAGGTACCATTGGCCCTGGAAAGCGCTCTGATACCACTTGTTATGCTCTTGACCTGCGAGAACTTCCAGAATGCCAAATATGCAAAGAAATACAACCGAGAACACAGAATAAATGAGAAAAACAATAAGTATTTTATTATTCAGAGATAAAATCAATGTTCACTTGCCTCTTCGAGGGGGCAACCTCCAACAGATCAGAGCTCGATTACAAAATAATCCTTGACATTTCTCAATGGAGAATCTCTAGCCTCTATATAGGATTCATACATACAATACCATGGGCCATTACCATGGTTCTCTCAATACCTTATATCTAATACAATGAGCTTATCACATTATTGCTAACTACTTGTGGTCCCTTACATGATGCGGGTTAACTACTTTATTATTAACTATGGCCCGTTTGCAACTAACTGTCGCCCCTTTCTTAAATTCGGGTCAACCACTTACAATTATTAATACGAGCTTTATTGACTCTTTAACTAACTATGACTATGACTCGACCCTATTGGGTTTATTACATAAATAAATGGGTTAGGGTTGGACCCTAACACAAACTCCCAAGCTTTTGATCCCAAGCCTAATCCTAGCCAAAATCTAAGCTCCCAAGAGCCCTTTACATGAGTTAAGTGGGTCTATTTATAATAAAAGGGGTAACTATTCACTTCCCCTTGTGACTCTTGGACTTCTCTCATGACTCTTCAACTTCTTTACAAAATGACTCATTACATTCATTAGATTATGACTCTTAACATTCCAATACTGACACTTGCAATTCCACTTACAAATTAATTACAAAAGAATATTATAATACACTACTGCCCATATAAGACAAAATTGGGTAGAGCTAACTAGACAACCTAATAAGACAAAATTTTGGAGGGTGCTTGTAGCCGCTATAACACTACTATAGAATGAAATTTCAGACCTTGGAGATCCAAAATTACAGATATACAACAAATTCAATATCAAGCTCCTACAAAGTGAAAAAAGGTGTAGTTTTTTAAAATTTGCATAAATTTTGTTTGAAAAAATAGTTTGAAGTGATTCAAAGGGCGTAGTGAAGCACAATTATCATTAATTGATGCTCCGAAGAAATAAAATGGATACACTTACTAAGCAACCTAAAATATCTACCATGACACATGAAGAAGAGGAAGAAATGCGACATGATATATCAAAATTACGAGACCAAGTACAACAAATTTCGCTCTCACAAAAAGTAACTGAGGCTAAGATGAATGGTTTGAAGAATGGAATCAAAGCTAATATCAAGGCTTTTAAGAATGGAATGGAAGCTAAGATTGATGTTATAGAAGCAAAAATGAAAGGCAATATGGAAGATTTGAAGAAAGACATGGAAGGTTTAAAGGAAGGTTTGACCAAATTGCTACAAGAAAGGGTTCCTAATGGTGAAAAGGTAGTAGAGGAAACTCATGATGAGAACAAAAGAAATGTTAATCATGATTTCATGGACTCTAACGTTGGATTGAAGATTCACCATATTCCCAAGATTAATATGAGGAAGTTTGATGGCAAGGATCCTGTAACATGTATACTATAGATAGAGCAATATTTTGATCTCCATAATATGCAAAACACACAAAAGGTACACATTGCAACTTTATATTTAGAACCCAATCAGTTTGTATGGTATCGATGGTTTGTGCTCGTAAACAAATTGTCACTTGATCAATTTTTACAGAGGAAATGATAGCACATTATGAGGATACAAAGAGCAACACCTTCTTTAGCCAATTGATAAATCTCAAACCAAAAGGTTCAATGGTGGATCACATTGAGCACTTCCAAAAATTCAATATAAGGGTAAATAATATTCCAGAGAAGCATATGATTTATGTCTTTATAGGGACTTTAAAGGATAACATCCAACATGAGGTTCACTTTTGGGAACTTGATTCATTGGAGAAGGCATTCAGGGTGGCCGGAAAAGTGGAAAGAAAAATTATGGAAACAAGGAAGTCTACCACTCACAACTATAAAGATGAAATTGTTATTGCTCCTAGCCTTCCACAACCTACAAGGTTGACACCACAAAAGTTAGAGGAAAAAAGAGCAAAAGGGCTTTGTTACAGTTGTGATAGAAAATACAGTAAAGGTCATAAGTGTACTGAGAAGAAATTATTTTACATATATTGTGAAGAGGAGGAAGAAAAGGATCAAGAAACATCAAAAGAAGATGATATACACCAAGAACCAACCCGAGAGAAATAAGAAATGAATCTAACCATATCTTGTAATTCATTGGCAGGAATTACGCTCCTCAAACTCTCAAGATAGAAGGACACTCATTCAAAAGTTTGGAATGATATATTTGTTGCCTTGTATATGATAAAAAAACACAATGGGTCAAGTGTTTACCTCTGTCTGAATGGTGGTATAACACTTCCTTCCATACTGTAGCAAAAATGACCCCATTTATGGCACTTTATGGATATCATCCACCATCCATCACATCATTTTTAAGAGAAACTTCTAAGGTTCAAGCAGGATAATATCACATCGAGCATCAACAACAAGTTCTCCAACTCTTTAAGGATAACCTCACTTTGGCGCAAAATCGAATGAAACAACAGGAAGATTAACATCACAGTGAAATAATTTTTGATGTAGGGGACTGGGTATTTTTACGGCTACAACCATAAAAACAAATGCCCCTCAAGCAAGCTAAGCAAGATAAAAAATTATCACCAAAGTACTATGGTAATTATAAAGTGTTGCAAAAGATTGATATTATGGTATACAAATTGGAGCTTCTTGTGTCTTCTCGAGTGCACCTAGTTTTCCATGTTTCATGCTTAAAGAAGGTTATAGGTGACAACCTCCCAATTCAAACAATATTCCCAAAACTTGACGAGGAAGTAAAAATCATATTAAATCTTGAAGTAGTCACGAAAACAGTAACCCAACAGCTACAAAATAGATCAATTTCAGAGTATCTCATCAAGTGGAAGAACTTACCTGGTGAAGATTCCACATGAAAGGATGATAATTTTATACAAAAGGATCTAGAACTACTCAAGCATTGAGAACAACACTTTTTTGAAGGAGAAGGGAATGTTATGTCTCTATACTACTAGTGTAGCCCCTTATTGTTACTAGTGCAACCCCCTTATTGTATTTTTGTGCCCATGTAGTCCCCATATTGTTATTATTGTGCCCCATAGAAGCCCACTATTGTTATTGTTGTGTCCTTACAATATTATTATTATGTAGGTTATGATTATATTGTGACCCCTTAGACTCCTATATATAGAAAGGAATTCTTGTCATTTGTATCATCCAGGAATTGTTCATCTGTGTAATGTAAAGGATGTTCCCCCCTTGAAGAGGCTAATTTTGAAGATGTTGATCTATCTTTTTTTCTATTTTGTAAGCTAAGTCCATAACAAAATTGTATGAAGTATATACACATTATACATTTATTTTTATTATAGTGCGAGTTAGTATACCTAAATTACCGAAAATGTACACATATGTAAGTTTTTAATCTTTAGAAACTAAATTCTAGCAATGTAATATGCAATTAAGTGTATTTATAATGGAAAATATAATTTTCATAAAAAAAAGGACTACATTGACCTTTGACCTACTAGTATAGGTGGATGTGGTTTTCCATTTAAGCTTTTTTATGTGATTTGGTGGGAGTAGAGGCTAGCCTTATATAATAGAATGCAATATATAATTAACTATATTTATTATAGAAAATATATTTTTCATAAAAAAAAAACAAGGACTACATTGACTTTCTAGTATAGGTGAATGTAGCTACTTTCCTTTTTAGCTCTTTTATATGAATATGAGGCTACTTATACATAATAGAGTCTCCTTAGTGGTGGGCATACTAATATATTTATATTATTTTGTAAAATGAATCAACATTTTATATGAAACGAATAAGATATTGAAAAATTATATTGTTCACATTTTGTTCTATTACATTTCACAAGTATAGGTTCAAAATATCTTTTTATCGCTCCTCTTTAATGAACTAATAAAACACTTTACAGCTTTACTTAATCTTCTCAATTTTTATTTTTATTTTTTTATAAGTTACAAAAAGCTAAAACTACTTCCAAAGTATTATTTAAAAGGAATTTTAAGGAAAGTTTGATTAGTGGGAATACCATCATGGCTTAAAAAAAAAAACATTATATTTGAATTTACATTATGGAGTGTAAAGAGATTATATCATATTATAATTAGATTTAGAACTCTTTTGTGAAAAATAGTGTATACATTTTTTTCTAAATAAAGTAATTATTCGTATTGACAAAAGTTGAATATTTAAAACATTTTCAGAAGAAACCACATTATAAGATCTTTAGGAAAAAGGTTGTTTTGACATATCAATTCATAGGAACAAGCGGATGCATTGCTAAATAAATGATATCTAATGTTTACAAGAATGACTATGTTATATGTCAACCACTATATAAAATAAACTTTAGAAAAAATTGAAATAACTATATATTATCAATAAATTTATTGGCAATAATCAATAAATATATATATTGATGGACAATAAAATGACATATTGAAATAAGAGTTATACATGATGGAAAAATACATTATAATTTGATATGTTCAATATAATTGATTCATATAGATTTTTCTAAACTCTCAAAGAAATTATATAATAAAAAATCTTAATTACATTATATTATTTTATTTACATTTTATATTTAAAATATGAAAATTAACTATATTTTTAATATGATAAAAACAAATTTACAGATTCATATATTTTTTTTCTTACTTTCCACATATATATATATATATATATATATATATATATATATATAAACATTTAAACTACCCAAAATTTAACTGCAAAACATCCACCAAAAAAATTGGAATAACATTAAAAAAAATGAAGCGAATACTTATATCAAAGTATGTTTATTATTTCACTCAAACACAAGAAGTAGCTTCTAAGTAAACAAAAGCAAGTGAAGCTTCTAAGAAAACGAAAGCATATAAGAAGGAAGTTGGGGAGATAATACATATACATATTTACCACAGTAAATGAAACTTCACACAAATCAGGCTTCTCAGAAAACAACAGCACATGAGGAGGAAGGTAGTCAGAAAGTGCATAGAAATATGCACTACAATACCCTAGTTATTGACTGTGGCATCAGTTAGTTATTCACTTATACTTGTTGTGTTGGTTGACTGCATCAGCTCTTAAATTTTGCAAGTCATCATCTGTCCTAACCATCACCTTGAGGTTAGTAAACACATCATACCCTTTCTTCTTAGAATCTTCCGCTAGGTTACGAATCTCCGTGTTGGTTTTATCCATTTTCTTCACGAAATTCTTATCTGTATTATCCGTAAACCCTACCTTATAATTTAGTCTACCTTTTGAGGTGCCACTGCTACTTTCACCCTTTGGAGGCATTTTCGCTGAATTTATTTCCTCGACGGCCTTTCTTTCTGCAGATTCCCCTAAAATTGTAAGAACCTTAGCTCACGGAAATTATCTTGTACAGACTTCAGGTCCAGCTTCAGAGCAACGGCACTGCAAAAGATAAAACATATGTAATGTATATATTAAATCATGTAAACGAATTCAATTAGAAGTTGATCAACCAACATAATTTAGAAGTCATAACTTGAATTTCATACCAAAGAAAGAAAAATTTAACGTCCAAAAAGTTAAAAATATGCTCACCACTTGCTAATCACATTCACTTGAAAGTTTCGAGAGACTAATAGATGCCATGCTCTACTGCACATAGTATTTATAGCATTTGGCGGACTCCAAGCGCGGACTTCAGAGGATGAATAATAGACTGAGATTAGGTGTTATGGATAAGATAAGTTTGACGGAATGTAATATAGGTTAAGAGTCACATGAGTCACATGTCTATATATATACTGAGCTCAAACCTACTCCACCGAGTCAAACTTTTGTGCAATTAATTATTAACAATCGTATTTACGAGCAGTGCATTTAATGATGCTGCTGAGATACTCTAATCCCATGAAGAGCATTAGATGCGCTGCTCCAGTTTGCATAATGTTCTGGTCAAACCGACTACCGATCAAGTTAGAGTCATACATGAATATGTTGTCTGTGGGCTAACAAATTTTTTTTTTCCACAATGAAAAAAGCTATCTATTTAATCTCAAAAAAAGGTACATTTTATTGCGAAGCTTCCAAAACATCTACATATTAGTGACAGTAACAGGTGCATTTCTATGAATATACGATCATACATATATTCATCCCCATAACCAATCCATGTAGCAATATCATGATCTATATAATATAGAAAATATCAGAAAGATCTAATGTACTAGATAAAATTATGTATGGCTGATAATAGACAATGTATGGTTAGTGACAGTAACATGTGCATTTATATGAATATACGATCATACATATATTCATCCTCATAAACAATCCATGTAGCAAGATCATGATCTATATAATATAGAAAATATCAGGAAAATATCAGAAATATCTAGTGTACTAGATAAAATTATGTATGGCCGATAATAGACAATGTATGGAATTCAGAAATGATGCAGCTAGTTACTAAGAGATAGAAATAGACAGAGAAGGTCCATCTGATAATTAAAAAATGAAATATGTTTGAGTGAGTAGATTTATCTTGGTAGTGGCAGCACCCCGGCCTCCATGCAAGTGTCTCCCATCTTGATCTCAATGTGTAAGCCATCCAGATTGTCCAGAATGCCTTTTTTGGAGAGACTGTCCGCATCTAGATTGAACTCCCTGCTAATATGTTGAATCGAGGAGTGATGTAGTGAACTCTAGAGTGATGTGATTTGTTGTAACCAGCCTTGAAGTGTGGGCTTGTATATGGTAGCCTGGCCACGGACATAATCAATGATTATCTTGGAGTCACAGAATATGTGAATAGAAGGTATATTTAGGAAATTAGAGAACCATAGTAGGGCCCATAATGACATTGCCTCTGCCTTTGTGTTAGTGCCTTTACCCGCACCCAGTGAACATGATATGCCTGCTCAGGGGAAAATAGGATCAAGAAACGACATCTGCATATGTTACTTTGTGTTGCACTGTCAAACAACACTGCAGGGTATATGATCTCTGGCCCTGTTTGTGTTTTTTAGAATTTTTAGTGTTCATGCCCATTTGTAGTTCAGAAGAGAGTGTTTTTTACTCTCTCCATCACCAATCCACTGTTTTCTCTGTAGTAGTTGAAGATAATGTTGTTCCTCCATCTTCAGAGCTCCGAAAGGAAAATAAGAGAAATATACCGCCAGGTGATGTTTTGGTGACTCCACCATTCAAGGCAGTCAGACATGCAAGTGTAAATTGGAGACCATATATGACAACCAAATTTTATAAACAAAAAAACACACACTGAACAGATGCAAATTATCTTCTTCCGCCCTCCTCAGGATGTATGATATCCCAACAGCAAAGGGGTAACAATTATCCAGTGAAGTAATTACTGTATATGCATTTTTTTTATTGGCAAAATATATATGCATATTTTTGGATCTAAACGAGTACATTTATTGTGAAATTAAACATTTTTTAGGAAAACTAAGTAGACAAATATATAACCACTGTACATTAAATGCCACGCAACACACTAAATTATTATTGCCGGTCGTGTATGACTCACATCTAGATTTAAGGCACGTCAAACAAACCCGATCTAACCTATGAGGGCTGGCCTTACCGTGGCGTAAGGCGGTGCCTACTGCCCACCCCGAGCCATCGATCTTGATATTGTCCCACTCATTTAATCCTTCCCTGTACATGTTCTAGCTCGTGGAATCCACAATATTTTGGGTGCCAGCTCATGGAACGAAGTACGTCTATCACATGGATCTATTAAAGAATAGGAGAATGGAAATTTTCTTAGTATGAACTCGTTTTTCAATATTATAAATTTCATGCCTGGAATATTATAAGAATGTAGTAGTAATCTCTCAAATTTCTTAATATGACATGTTCCTCTTATTTTTTTACATTAACAATCCGTTTTTTAATATTGTAATTTCATGCCTAGAATATTATAAGAATGTAGTGATGTCTGAACATATATTTTTAAAATCTAAAATGTCAAAACTCTTTTCCGGTGTCCCAGGGGATTCATTAAGTCTTCTGACCGTTTTGAATCGGCCTTACAATCGATCATCCATCATCCTCTGCTCAGAATTATCTCTTCTCCCTGCTGTTGACATTTCGACGGTAGGGCTTCGTCCTTTTCTGTCTTTTCACAGCATGCAAGTTGACCCTTGAATTTATCCTTCCTAGTCCTTGAAGCTTCCATTTCGAGATTTTGGCATCCCTTGAATTTATCCTTCCTAGTCCTTGAAGCATCCATTTAGAGATTTTGGCATCCTTTTCCTGCGGTTCCTTTAATTCCAAATCTAGCCTCGTCCATCGTCTTCTGACAGAATCTAGAGGAAGTCTTCCGTTTGTACTTCTTCCCCTAAGATTTCCCTTTCTAGTGATCATTTTATCCAGGTTTTCTTGCAGATCGTCCCCTTTAGGCTAGGATTCCGAATCGCTTCCGTGTTGTACTTTCTTTCCAGCACCTTCTGAGCCTTCCTTTTGTTCTATGATGTCGGATGATAGTGACTCTCCTGCCACGCAAGCTCTTTTCAGAGCTGCTATCGAGGCTGAATCTGCACGTGAATTTGCCAAACAAGGCACCAGCTGGCATGCCACGGTGGACGAAATGCTTCCCCCAGACTTTTGGGCCCAATCCTTCCCTGCTCGGTCGGTGTCGGATTCGGATCACCACAAATCTGATCTGGACACCTCTAAAAATGGTAAAGCGCATGCCAGGGCCCAGCATTTTAACAAAGCCAGAATCCCGGTCAAAACGATCCCTCCGCCTAAGGCTGTTTCTGTGGTCAGTGCTACATTGTCCAAACGCATTGATAGCCTGCAAAAGCTTGCACTGATCAGGAAGTGGCATTTCCCGGAGATGACTGAGGAAGAAATGAGATCATGGCTAGCATCTAAATGGTATCCTCTGATTGGATACACTCCAGTCATATCTCGGCTAATGAAAGATTGGTTCTCCTTCCACTTCCTGAAAGCATTGGATCTGGAAAACATCCTTAACAGACCATGGGTGTTTGGTAGGAGCTTCTTGTCATTATCTCGGTGGTACATGGGCTTTGACCCTCTAAAAGGCACGCCATCAAATTGTATGATTTGGGTAAAGCTTCCCAACCTTGTAGAAACCCTTACAGAGATTGGCAATTCAGTCGGTAAATTTATCTATGTTGATCCCTGGGTCAGAGGCGAGAAGGATAAAATGATTGCATGGATTTTGATAGAAAAACCTTACAAAGGTGGTTATCCGGATCATATCGAGATAACATGGGAGGGTGTCAAAATATGTCAAAGACTTGACTTTTGGGGCATCCCCTTCCGATGCTCCCTCTGTCATCGAACACGTCACCTCATCAAAAATTGCAGTCACCGTTTCAATCGCAAGCCAAAGCGGCACTCTCTCTATAGGGGTAGAATCTCTGGTTTTGACTCTCCTTCTGAAGATGCTTGCATTCATGACAATCACGCACCTTCACAAGCCATGGATCCTCGCTACTCTCAGCTCAACCCTCATGACCAGCCCGAAGTTCCGCTCACGACGGTTTTTGAATGTCCTCTTATCCCTGAGCCTCTAGATGAGAATGCGGTGCCCTCTCCTTCTCCCATGAATAAAGGGGATTTTGTGGTGGGTTCTCACCCCATTCTGATAGCCTCTTCGACGCCCTCTTCTGCAACCCCTCCCGCTGGTCTGTCAAGAGGTAAGGAGCTTATGCCGTCTCCAACTCCTTTCAATTCCCCGACTGAATCTCCGGTGAATAAATCCGATAGTGATATTGATCTTCTCCTACAGAGGAATCCATCAGTTCTTGAACCTTTAACTATTCATAAGCCCTCTTTCCCTTCTATCAGCCCCAATTCTGCAAAAAATATCACCGTTCAGAAAAAGCAGAGAGGTGGAAGTCGTCACTTCAGGGGCAGAACAATTGTTTCTGATCTTGGTGTCACAAACCTCTCCCTTGTAGAAGTTCCAATCCTAGAATCAACTGATTCCCAGCCGCTTAGAGCATGTATGGCTGGTCAGTCTTCAAAATGACATTCCTGATTTCATTGAATATTAGGGGATTGGGCGCCCTCCCAAAATTCTTGGTGCTAAAAGAGATCTTTGTTTCGGCTCACTCCCATATTATTTTCATCCAGGAAACAATGCACTCAAGCAATGTTTCTTTACCCTTTTTCAGAAGACAATTTCTGTCTTGGCATATGGTTGCCACTGAAGCTGAGGGTATGTCTGGTGGTCTGGTAGTTTTGTGGGACCCAGCATGGGTAAAAGCAAAAGCCTTTAAATGTTGTGCTGGCATTCTTATCTCAGCTTCTATCAGAGGCCGGACTTTGATACTAAACATCTTGAATATTTATGCGCCCTATAGAAACAGGTCCTCCTTCTGGGATAATTTGTTTGCCTCGGAAATCCTAGATATTGAGTCGTTATTGATTGCAGGTGATCTAAACGTCACTCTGAATTCTGATGAATGTTGGGGCAATTGCAGGAAGAATGACCCACTAGCTGATAGACTGCGACAGGAATTCTTAAACAGAAATCTGGTTGATGTCATTCCTGAAAAAATGTCTCCAACATGGGATAACAATAGAACAGGCCCGGCTTTCATCGCAAAAAGAATCGATTGTTTTATTATAAATGCCAGCATTATTTCTAAATGGGGAATGCCTGTTGCTAGTACAGGTAATGATTTTACCTCGGATCACAGACCCATCTTTCTTGAATGGAAGGATATGGATTGTAGGTTGGGTTATTCCTTTAAATTTAATAGAATTTTTTTGGATGACAAATCCTTTAATGAGGTCATAACAAAAAAGTGGGAGGACTTAAAAAATCTGAAATGGCTCCCTTCTCCACTTTCCGGGAAAAGATCCAATCTCTAAGGGAGGTGGAAAAGGACTGGCAAATCAAGAGGAGGAAGAAGGATAAACAGGACCTGATTGACATAAAAAAGGAGCTAGGTATCCTCACAGACTCAATAAATTATGATCGCTTGTCTTTTGATCAAAAGAATCTCATCAGAATTTTGGAAAAAAAGAAACAAGCACTGTTGTTAAAGGAAGAAGCATCCTGGAGGCTCAAAAGCAGAGCGATCTGGCTTAGGGAGGGTGATCGAAACTCAAAGTTTTTTCACAACTTTGCAAATACAAGGAGGCGTAAAAACTCGATCTGGAATATTGATGATGGTAATGGGGGTTTCCTTTTCTCTCAGCATGATATATCGGTGGAAGCCACAAGATTCTTCCAGAATCAATATCAGCGGTGGCGAAGCGAGATAAATGACATCCTCTAGGATGTTGACCTGGTGCCTGTTATGTTTGACGAGGATGCAAATGCTGAGTTTTTTAAGCCTATTACGGAAGAGGAACTCCATGATGCTATCAAGAAATTCAAAAAGGACAAAAGTCCTGGGCCAGATGGCTGGCCAATTGAGTTCTTTTCTCACTTCTATGATATGCTCAAAGAGGATTTGCTGGGGATGGTGGATGCTACTCGCATATCTGGGAATATAAACAACGCCCTATCTGCTACATTCTTAGCTCTTATCCCCAAAAAGGATCATTCAGAATCGTTATCGGATTACAGGACTATTGCATTGTGCAACATTCTTTTTAAAATCATCTCCAAAATTATAGCGGAAAGGATGAAACCTGTTCTCAACTCCTTCATTACCAGGGACCAGCATGCTTTTTTAAAAGACAGGAATATTCTCGATGCGGTCGCTATGACGCAAGAATGCTTATTTTCAGTTTTATCAAACAACATTGATGCGTCCATTCTAAAGATAGACCTGGAAAAGGCGTATGACTGTGTTGATTGGGGGTTTCTCAAAATCCTTCTAGCCAAAATTGGTTTGAGGTCTCAGGGAATAAACTGGGTGATGGCGTGTGTTGAAAATGTTAAATACTCAGTTATTATTAATGGTATCCCTTCATCCTTCTTCCAGGCGGAGAGAGGACTTCGCCAGGGCTGTCCTCTTTCCCCCCTCCTCTTTATTCTTGTCATGAACGCTCTCAACACCCAGATCAATAATGCAGTGGCCGATCAACGATGCATGCCGATCAAGATTTGCAAGAATATATTTCTATCTCGTAATCTGTTTGTTGACGACATTCTTATCTTTGCCATGCTATGCAAATCAAGCTGGCTCTGCCTGAATGAGATCTTTCAAAAGTTTCAGTCAGCTTCGGGCTTGGTCATAAACAGGAACAAATCCATGTTGTATCACAATGATTCCAATCTGGAGTTAGCTCAATGGATTGCTGCATTGTTTGGCATTAATCTAGCATCAATTAAGGGAGGCTTTAAATATTTGGGTTTCTTTCTGAAAGCAAAAGGAAACTGCAAACATGACTGACTATGGCTGATTGATCGTTTCTATAATAAAATATCAAGATGGGAGATGCGATTCCTATCTCTGGGGGGCAGATTTATCTTGGTACAGACTGTTCTATCTCAACTTGCGATTTATTGGGCCCATCTTTATTTTCTTCCTGCTTCTATTATTAGCAAAATGGTCTCTTTAGCTGCTAATTTTTTATGGGGAGGAAGATCTTATCAATCCAAGTTCCATTTAGTTAAGATGGACTCCATCTCAAGGTCGAAGAAGGTGGGGGGATGGGGCCTTATGCATATGAGGTCTTTTGGTAAGGCCCTCCTTTGCAAATCCCTTCATAAAGGCATCTATGGTGAGGGCAAGTGGAGCAATATCATCATCCAAAAATATCTGAAAGGCAGGAGCTTGGTGTACTGGTTCAGAAGGAAAACTCTGGGCATTAAAACGGGGTCTGCCATCTGGCAAAGCTTCAGAAAGATTTAGTTTTTCTTCTTGGGATTTTTAAGATGGCGAATCTTTACAGGTTCTAGCATCTATATCGGTATTGACCCAACAGTGTATGGTCTGGAATTGTTGCTTCCCCCCGAACTAATTTCCTTTTTCCACTCAAAAGGTCTCTTTACGTGGAACAAACTGATTAAATCTTGGTCCTCATCTTCTCCAATATGGAAGGACGGGGATGATTTATGTTTGCCTCTTTCTCTTTGTCCCATTTGGTGTTCGGCTGTTAATAATCTTGCAGGTAAAGGTATCAAGCAATCAGGTACAAAAGATGCGCTGGTATGGTCTATGCAGAATTCTACTCAGCCTGTTCGTGTCAAGGATCTATATGCTGCTTGTTCTACTGGCCTTTCACCGCTCCCCGCTCCCATCTTTCCTCCCAAATTTTGGAAAGCGTCGTGTCCACTCAAGATGATTTTATTTTCATGGTTGATCTTTTCTAACAGGAACCTCACATGGGAGGTCCTTCAAAGGAAGGGATGGATGGGTCCGGGCAGATGTCCAATGTGTTGTCTGGCGGCTGAAACAAATGCCCACATGTTCTTTCAGTGTGCTGCATCGTCTCAAATCTGGTATGATCTGTCATTATCTCATGGTTTTCCTCACCGGGTTTTCTCATCTGTACAGGAGGGCTTCAAATGGTGGAGCGAACAGCGCCCAGCATGGCGATCAGTATTCATCCTTACATGCTGGTTTTTGTGGAAATGGAGGAATGCTCGCATCTTTCAAGAGTCCAGGGTGCCCCTTGCCTCTGTCCTCGTTCACATTTCCGCTTTGCTCGACCCTGCTGGTTAACCTCCAGTCATGGTTTTTTCCAATTTTTCCTTTATCGTTTCTTTCTCGGTTTATGTGGATCCTTTTTCTCTTGTGATCTTCCTCTCTATTTTTGGATGGTTTTTAAATATTGTTTCTAAATGATGATATATCTGTAAGCTATCTGGTCAGTCATTTTTTGTGGAAGTTCAGATTAATTTGCAGTATCAGACCTATCTGTCTTATCTCCAGGATGGGACGGCCATGTTATGTAACAGAACTTTATATTCTCTTAATATAATCCATGATGCTTTTCTCTCTGAATTTTTTTTTTTTTTTTTTTAAATCTAAAATGTCATATATTGCATAATTTAATACTTTTTCAAAACACAATCTTTTCCTTGTAACTACTTTAAAATTGGTTTACCAAATACTTCTTAAAAATGAAATTCATATAGTTGATTACTATATTTTTCAAATCAGTCTATACCCAACCCCTTCCATCCATATACTTATTATCTCATTGTCCTTATTTTTCCAGAGTTGGTGGACTTGAGACTTCAACCTTTATGAAGTAAATTGAAGTTGATGATTAATAGTGAATGAAAAGACATTATTATTATTTTAAATAATTAAATATTTGTAATTAAGTAAATCTAAAGTAATATATTAGTGTATTAAGGGTGGGTGGCTATATTATTGTGTATTAAGGGTGAGTGAATATATTATTGTATATTAAAGGTGGATGAGGTTTTTAATTTTAGTCATATATATGTATAAAAATGGGTTTAGGGCTTGGGTTGGTGGTTAGAAATTGTAAGTGGAAAAAGGGGACCGTGAAAATATAAAATAATGGAAAGCTACAAAGAACTTTCAAATCCATCGTCAAGCCTCCAAAATTGTTTTTATTTATTTATTTTTTACAATTTCTCTTATATAATTCACTCATTTTTGTCACTCATCTTCATATCACCATACCTCTATTTTAAATTAAAAGTCATCAAAGTCATACACATGAAATAATAAGGTAAAAGTCCATTGTTGTCTCATACCCTAGAGAGTTTGTCAAAGTGGGTAAATGTGGAAGGAGACCTTACAACATACATGTGTGAGGTGACACACTATAGTTCTAATAATCTATTTTGTTTTGTAAAAGTGGGTAAATGTGGGAGGATGCATTACAAAATACATGTGTGAGGTAACACACTATAGTTCTAATAATCTATTTTGTTTTAATGCTCTTAGGACCAATTTTGTAAGTGTCCCTAATTACTAATTAGATGTGATTTGTAGCTCAAGATAAAATAGAAGTAATGCATATGATTAAAAATATATTAAGTAATATATTATTGTGTATTAAGGGTGGGGTGAGGTTTTTAATATTAGGCATATATATATGTATGAAAATGGGTTTAGGGGGTGGGGGGTTGGTGGTTAGAGATTTCAAGTAGAAAAAGGGAGGGTGGAAATATAAAAGGATGGAAAGTTACAAAGCACTTTTAAATCCATTGTCAAGCCTCCAAAATTGTTTTTTTTTACAATTTATCTCATATATTTCACTCATTTGGTCACTCATCTTCATATAACCATACCTCTATTTTAAATTGAAAGTCATCAATGTCATACAAATGAAATAATAAGGTAAAAGCCCATTCTTGTCTCAAATCTATATGTTTTGCTTTATGAATTTGATTTGATTAAGCATAAGTTACCAAATCTTGCATATACCACAACTCCACTACCATTCGACAGCCAATGCAAAGGTCCTATAAGGTGCCATAAGCTACAATCAACCAACGCATATAGGAAGTTGCCAAATGGTGTCGAGGTCGTGATCCACCTATCAGTCACAAATGGTAGTAAATAGATCAACCACAACATTAAAGTCAAACTTAGATATCGCTTTATGTATCTAGTTTCTAGCCAATAGACTCTTATAATTGTTATTTGAAAACCTTATAAATTGCTTCACTTGGAAGCGAGCAAGTAGTCTTGAAAGCCAAGTTAAATTCCAGACTTATTATTGTTTTTCAAAACTTTGTGTATGCACTTCCAAAAATATAATCTTAGTTATGGTTGCATTTTTATAAGTATTGGTGGTTGATTAAAATTTGTTATCTAAGTTTTATAAGTATTCTTGCATCTTAGGAGGGCCCCCTGAGGAAGTATGAGCTAGATTAGTTTGTTTTTCATTCAGAAGTTGCTTGATTTCTAATGCTTTGTTTTATTTAAAGCTTTATATTTAAATGCTTTGTTTTTATGCACTATTTTCATACTCTTTCTATGCTCATTTATTTCTTGTTCTTTTGTAGATCAAACACTTGAATAAAAACTGAAAACAACCAACATATTTACTTAGTTGATTTTATTTAAATAGTCTCATATTTATAGATAATAAACAAACATGAATGGTTCTAAATTTGGAACATGCACACTAGTAATCTCAATTTGCCTTGTTAGATGCAATTCCAATTCAATCCTTTGATTATTGTCATAGAATTTTACTTTCCATTATGTTAGTGTCAGTCTTTCCAGCCTTCCTCCAGTGATCAAACGTGCTCTTACAAGTGATTTTGAAGTGTCAAGGTCAAATTTTGTCATTTCAAAGAGTTTTCAAGAAAAATTTGGTCACTAGGCATTAGGTCTAGGGTTTGCTTTAACTCCTTCTAAAGTTGTCCAAATGTCGGTCTATGTCACCATTCAGCTGAGTTTATCATCATTCATAGGGTTTTCATTATCATTTCAGTTTCTAATGAGCCATTTTATACCTTGTTCATGCTTCAGTTGCACCTAGGCAAGGTCATTTCCCTCTCCTAGGGTTTTGAAAGTTAATTTCTCTTGAATGGTCAAATCATTAGCAAAACTTGTATCCAGATGTTCATACACCTTCCCCTATCCTTCATGTACCTTATCAAACACTTTCCATCACTGAGATCCCCCAAATTCCTCATTTTTGCACAAACCCTAGTTTCTAGCTACAACTTGGCAATTTTCTAGGTTTGGCCTGTGTTTTGCCCTTTTGGACCCCTTCCCCTCGCTCAATCTCTAAGATTCCACTTTCCCCTGCTTCCTAACATCCCTCCCCACTCCCAAAAATTTCCCCAAGAATTTAGAAGCCCCCTATCCCCTTCAGTTCGCTTCATTTCCACGAAATTCCTTGTTTCACACATCGGGATCAGTTTCACTCAAAAGATGTTTCAGAGTAATCAAAGATGAATTTGGAAAAAATGAGAGAGGTTTTTGTCCAAAACAGGCCAAGGAAGAAAAACCTCCTTCACTTTTTGCACAGGTGTCATGGTTTTAAAGAAATGTTAAAAATACAATCGTGAGATCCAAGGAGGTTGGCCAAGGCACTAAAACGACGGAAAAGGCCCGATCCACTCCAAATTTTGGCCAAAGCCTCTGTGACTGAGCATGGTACTTGATTGGGGACTTCCAGCCCAAATTTCAAGAAATTTGGAGAAAATTTTGTCAATTGTGAATTTTTTGTGCCAAACACAGGTTTTCCTCCCCAACGCGTAGCGCGCCGCGCGCGACCCTTTAGATGGGCAACTCCATTTCAGGAAAACTCAGCATTTTTGGATTTTTCATGCAAAAATACACCTGCTCAGCAATTACCAAGAGATTTCATCAAGTTTTGAGCCTCCAGAAGGTCAAAAAACAAGCAAAAAATGACTTTCTGCCACTTTTTTGACACACAGGAAGCAGTCTTGGGAGATTGCAATTTTGGAGGGGCAAATGACCACCAAATTCAGAAATTCCACTTGGGTTGGAAAGTAGACATCCAGACCTTTCCAACAAGCCCACTTTTGCCTCATTTGGACACCTGGAAGTGCCTCAAAAGTTGCTCCAAAAGGCGCGTTACGCGTTCAGAATCAGGGCACTACGCGTTGGGCAATTTTCACAGAAATGCACCTATAGCTCAGCAAAACGCAGTTTTGACTAGGTTTGACTTTTTGGAGTGGATTTTGATTCTCCTTGATGTAAATGATGTAATTTTATGATACTTTGACACTTATTTATCTCTTCTAGAAGATTCATTCATGAAATAGGCAAAAATTTAATGAATGAATTGGTTTCCTAGCTTATAGAGGCAAGTTGTTTTGACTGCCTAGATTTTAGTGCTCAGTTTAGAATTGGTTGAAACAGCTCCTAGGATAGTGAGCTCGACCCCTAGAGGCAAGGAAAGATGTTAGATTGCCTATATTATGTACTTTTTTGGTCATTTTCATGGTTGGACTCTTGAGGGAGAAAGCTCTATTGTTTTACTCATTGTATCTCTGCAATTTTGGCAAAGGAAGAAAGACCAGGGTTTTGCAGTCCTTTTTGGGATTCCTGTGGTTACATGTATTGATGGTGTGTTTCTATTTGTACTTGTAAGTTTGTTATGTGATTCATCTTCTTACTTTTCCTTCTGCAAATTAGGCAAATGAAGTGTTAAAGTAGAATTCATGATTGCCATGCTCTGCTTTTAAGTTTGTTTAATATTTATGTTTTCATCTGTCTAAAGAGAACTCTTAAAGGTTTCTTGCTCTCTTTAGCTCCTCACCGGTCATTCCTATCCATTCACTTAATTCAAAGGCATCAGTACAGTCTCCTACCTTGCCCCAAAGAACCCCCTGCAAAAACTGTGTCCAATCCCCGCACCCAGAATTGCCTTTCCCCAACTTTCCACCAAAACCCTAAAAATCGCAAACCAAACCTTTTTATCAGTTTACTAGCCTAAAATAAGTGTTCTTTATTGGTTATCTCTGCCCGTTGAAGATCTTTTCCGAGATAGACCGGAGAGAGCCCTCTCCTGCCTCGTAGGGCTAGCTACGAGGCTAAGTGGTTTCATGTTGCCTTGGAGTTTACCTTTTTTAACCTGAGGTGAAATTTCAAGCGCTAACATACTGGCGACTCCACTGGGGAAGAACAAATGGTTTGCTGGTTGATGTCATTTGTTTTATAAGCTACAGACGGAGCCTGAAGTTATGCTAGGTAGCCTTCGAAACGCTTTTGCTTTGCATTAGCGGAAGTAGATAAACGCTACTTCAGTCAATCTCTGGTCTAGCTTGTAAACGTGACATTTAACTTGTTAATTACCCCAGTACATGTATCAAGTTCAGATCTGATTGTTGATGGTGGAAAACGATCAGACACTTGAAAGGCTGAAATCATTCACCTAGCAACTCTAAATCAGTTTCGAGATTAGATCCAAAGACTCCACTGGAGGATGATCCTGATCAGCAAAAACATGAAAGGACAACATGGACAGATCAGGTATTCAAGTTGGAATTTCATCCAAGACATTTTGTTCTTTGTCATAAATTATTTCTTCTCTTTTCCCGAGAATGTCAAGAAGGCTTTGCAAAGTATACTATGCTTGAGAAAATATCCTCGGCCTGCAGTTGATTCTTTCCCTTTGAAGATTGTGAATACCAAAGATTTGCATACCTTTGAGCTTGATCAAGATCCTTTTTCCGAATTTTGTGATGACCATCTTCAAATTGATGAGCCTCAAGAGACCAAGACTGATTCTATACATGCTGTACATACCCATACACCTTGTAAAATTCCAGATCGGTATAAACCTCTTGTTTTACCTTTTGTTCTCCATGCTTTCCCCAAAAACTATGATCTATACTTGCCGAGGTTTGACGGTGAAAGTAAGAATGTCACCGCTGAGCAACATGTGCATAATTTTGAGTCTTTTCTAGACCTTTTTGAAGTTGATGATGAAGATGTTAGTATTAGGCTTTTTGCTCTTTCTTTGCAAGCTAAAGTGAAGAGTTGGTTCAAAGCCCTGCCTGATGCGAGCATCTCAGATTTCCAGCAGTTTATCAAAGTTTTCCTCGACAGGTGGATGATCGGACAGAACCTTTTCTTGATTGTAGAAGAGTATAACTAGCTGAAAAGATTGCCAGGGGAGACAGTACAATAGTTTTCGGCCAAATTTAATCAAGTTTATTATTCAGTGCCAGTTGATATAAGGCCTACTCCTAGATTTGCTCTCTTGCACTATCCGGCTGCCTTTGATCCGGAGATGGAGTTTCAGCTGAGAGAAAGGGATATTGCAATACTTTACGAGATGAAAAATAGTGCAGTAAATGTAGAAGCTCATCTGCTGATCCGAAGGGCAAGGTTGAAAGAAGAAGAGATGAAAAACATAGATCCAGAAGAATCAACATCTCTAGAGGTGAAACTTGACATTTTGGTAAGTGCAGTGGAAAAGATGATGGACAAGATCAACACAAGGAATGATTATGATGTTCAAGGCTCACTGATTGAAGAAGAACAAGTTGCTGATCCAAAACATTTTGTTTATTATCCTAGTTGTCATAGATCTGATAATGATTTTCTTATAGATCATCTTGGCGAAGAAAGATCTGTTGATATGACATGTATGCTTGATGATGTCTTTTATACTGATGATTTGCCTCAGTTTGATCAGTATGATGATGATTATGTTCTCCAAACAGAAGCTAATCTTGCAGACAAATCAACAGCTAGTTTGTGGGAGGAAGAGGTTCACTTACAACAGCTCGAGTACAATGATCAACCGATGCATATAAGCTATGACATTGACGAGGAAAGTGCATCAAAGTTTGAAGTAAGTGAAGGATCTTTGCCTTTTTGTTTTGATTCGTTTCAGTTCATCAGAGATAACTACCATGCAATCAGAAATCAAATGTCAACAAGTCTTGATTTGAATCATCTTGAGAGCAATGAAAATTTTGTTCAAGACTTCTCATATTCAGATTTGCAACCCCCGAAAGCCATTGATTGTCAAGTTGCAGCTGAATACTTGGAAGTGGACACACATGATTTAATGATTCAAGGTGACTCCGTACCATTCTGTTTTGAATCATTTCAGTTTTTGAAGGGTAGATTGCATAGTAAATCTTCAAATGAACAACCTATAACAAATCAACAATCTCTCAGTGTTAATGTTGAGGATGAGACAGATAACAAAAATCTTGAGCAGCTTGTAGCATCAGATTTGCAGCCACCAAATGAAATCGAAGGGCAGATTACAGATGAAGCTTTGGAAGATGAAATACATGATTTGATGATGTAGGAAGATTCTATACCCTTTTGTTTCGAAGCATTTCAGTTTATAAGGAAGAATCTTCGTAAAATCTCTCAAGAAAAAGATGAACAGCTAGAAGGATGTCATACATTTTCAATGGATACATTACAACAGTCTTTTTCAAGTTTTTCATGATCCAATAGCTGATGTTTTGAATGAGGTTTGCAGTCAAAGTCTTTCTCCATTGACTACATGTGAGCTTGAAACATGTGCTGACATGAACTTGATCCGGCAGCTGGTTTCTTTATCATTTTCAGCAGAGGTCTCGTCACAAGGCTCAGATCAAAGTTTGCATTCATGGTATGAGGAGAAGAGAAGTAATCCATTGGATGAGCTAAGTTCCAGTGTGCATGAACTTCAAGATCCTTATGCAGTGTTTTTGGAGGCGGATAGAGAATTCATATCATTCAATGGATCTGTTTCTAAGTTGTCATGGGAGTTGCCTTTCAGTAGTTCTCTCTTGTTGGTCATAAGCGAGCACTTGCGGAGAATTCGAACAGCAAACGGGATACTTACTTGGTTGCACTGGTTGTTTCATTTCACTTGATCAGGTGATGAATGAAACTGTTAGAGTAGGTTGTGATGAATAAGCTCCCCTTTGAGCATCATTTCCAGTTTGTCGGTTGTGTTTAAGTATTGAGTCAGTTTTTAGTTGAGTGAGAGTCAATTTGTGTTGTCAAGTCGTCGGTTTTCAGTCATGCATTTTAGTTTGAGTTTTTGACTCCATTGCCCAATGGATAAGGCACTGTCTAGCTCTTACAGAGATCTGCGGTTCTTGGCACCTCCAAGGAGCTACCATCCCCATTGGAGCCAATGTTAGTGTCAGTCTTTCCAGCCTTCCTCCAGTGATCAAACATGCTCTTACAAGTGATTTTGAAGTGTCAAGGTCAAATTTTGTCATTTCAAAGAGTTTTCAAGCAAAATTTGGTCACTAGGCATTAGGTCTAGGGTTTGCTTTAACTCCTTCTAAAGTTGTCCAAATGTCGGTCTATGTCACCATTCAGCTGAGTTTATCATCATTCATAGGGTTGTCATTATCATGTCAGTGTCTAATGAGTCATTTTACACCTTGTTCATGCTTGAGTTGCACCTAGGCAAAGTCATTTCCCTCTCCTAGGGTTTTGAAAGCTAATTTCTCTTGAATGGTCAAATCATTAGCAAAACTTGTATCTAGATGTTCATACACCTTCCCCTATCCTTCATGTACCTTATCAAACACTTTCCATCACCGAGATCCCCCAAATTCCTCATTTTTGCACAAACCCTAGTTTCTAGCTACAACCTGGCAATTTTCTAGGTTTGACCTGTGTTTTGCCCTTTTGGACCCCTTCCCCTCGCTCAATCTCTGAGATTCCACTTTCCCCTGCTTCCTAACATCCCTCCCCACTCCAAAAAATTTCCCCAATAATTTAGAAGCCCCTATCCCCTTCAGTTCGCTTCATTTCCACGAAATTCCTTGTTTCACACATCGGGATCAGTTTCACTCAAAAGATGTTTCAGAGCAATCAAAGATGAAAACTGAGAGAGGTTTTTGTCCACAACAGGCCAAGGAAGAAAAACCTCCTTCACTTTTTGCACAGGTGTCACGGTTTTAAATAAATGTTAAAAATACAATCGCGAGATCCAAGGAGGTTGGCCAAGGCACTAAAACGACGGAAAAGGCCCGATCCACTCCAAATTTTTGCCAAAGCCTCTTTTACTGAGCATGGTACTTGATTGGGGACTTCCAGCCCAAATTTCAAGAAATTTGGAGAAAATTTTGTCAATTGTGAATTTTTTGTGCCAAACACAGGTTTTCCTCCCCAACGCGTAGCGTGCCGCGCGCGACCCTTTAGATGGGCAACTCCATTTCAGGAAAACTCAGCATTTTTGGATTTGTCATGCAAAAATACACTTTCTCAGCAATTACCAAGAGATTTCATCAAGTTTTGAGCCTCAAGAAGGTCAAAAAACAAGCAAAAAATGACTTTCTGCCACTTTTTTGACACACAGGAAGCAGTCTTGGGAGATTGCAATTTTGGAGGGGCAAATGACCACCAAATTCAGAAATTCCACTTGGGTTGGAAAGTAGACATCCCGGCCTTTCCAACACGCCCACGGTTGCCTAATTTGGACACCTGGAAGTGCCTCAAAAGTTGCTCCAAAGGCGCGCTACGCGTTCAGAATCAGGGCGCTACGCGTTGGGCAATTTTCACAGAAATGCACCTACAGCTCAGCAAAACGCAGTTTTGACTAGGTTTGACTTTTTGGAGTGGATTTTGATCCTCCTTGATGTAAATGATGTAATTTTATGATACTTTGACACTTATTTATCTCTTCTAGAAGATTCATTCATGAAATAGGCAAAAATTTAATGAATGAATTGGTTTCCTAGCTTATAGAGGCAAGTTGTTTTGACTGCCTAGATTTTAGTGCTCAGTTTAGAATTGGTTGAAACAGCTCCTAGGATAGTGAGCTCGACCCCTAGAGGCAAGGAAAGATGTTAGATTGCCTATATTATGTACTTTTTTGGTCATTTTCATGGTTGGACTCTTGACGGAGAAAGCTCTATTGTATTACTCATTGTATCTCTGCACTTTTGGCAAAGGAAGAAAGACCAGGGTTTTGCAGTCCTTTTTGGGATTCTTGTGGTTACATGTATTGATGGTGTGTTTCTCTTTGTACTTGTAAGTTTGTTATGTGATTCATCTTCTTACTTTTCCTTCTGCAAATTAGGCAAATGAAGTGTTAAAGTAGAATTCATGATTTCCATGCTCTGCTTTTAAGTTTGCTTAATATTTATGTTTTCATCTGTCTAAAGAGAACTCTTGAAGGTTTCTTGCTCTCTTTAGCTCCTCACCGGTCATTCCTATTCATTCACTTAATTCAAAGGCATCAGTACAGTCTCCTACCTTGCCCCAAAGAACCCCCTGCAAAAACTGTGTCCAATCCCCGCACCCAGAATTGCCTTTCCCCAACATTCCACCAAAACCCTAAAAATCGCAAACCAAACCTTTTTATCAGTTTACTAGCCTAAAATTAGTGTTCTTTATTGGTTATCTCTGCCCGTTGAAGATCTTTGCCGAGATAGACCGGAGAGAGCCCTCTCCTGCCCCGTATGGCTAGCTACGAGGCTAAGTGGTTTGATGTTGCCTTGGAGTTTACCTTTTTCAGCCTGAGGTGAAATTTCAAGCGCTAACACATTACACAAAGTTCATTTTCTTTCTTAGAAATAGAATTCTATTTCTTTCTTAGAAACGAGGATTTATTGCTTTCTAGAATAGAATTGACAATTGAATTTTCATATAATAAACTCTATGATTTTCATAGAATATGTTGATTTTCATGGCTCATTAGGCTAGAATTTAGAATAAGAACTTAGAACTTTAAAAATATTTCATAGCATGGAATTGGTTTCATAAATCCCATTTATTCTTCCTAGAATAAAATTATCATTTCAATTCAATGGATTAAAATTTTCATTACTTTCTAGTTCAGAATTTACTGCTTTTCCTAGATATTGCCTTTTGAGAAGTTTTGTCATGCTTTCTTAGAAAGTGTGTGTGCTCATTTTAGATATATTCATGGATATGGTTTCATTCTAGTCCTGCCATTCTTTTCAATAGGTTAAATTTCCTTTTAAATTGAAAATGGAATTCCTTGCATATCTTGTGCAAGTGTACTTCACAAGTGTACAAACTTGTATTAATAATTTAATGTCAAGTAATTTAGCCAAGAATTAAATTACCCAACATCCACCTCATCTTTTCCACATTTCTCCTCATGCACTGCTCAAATTGAAACCATAACATTGCTTACAACAAAATCCTAACTACAAATTTGAATCCACTCTAAAGAACAATGTGCTCAATTTGTAGCATTTTACACTTCACAACTCACTCTTGGCAATGGTAATAATTTGGGTTTCTAGTCCTACCATTACATCTATGAGTACAAACAAAAAATAAAATGATACATATCCTTTCATTTAAAAATATTTATTGATAACAAAACTTTATCACAATTAACTATTTTGGCCACTTTATTTTCATTTTTTATGAAGAATTAGAGGGATTCCACCAGTGTAGATACTTATTTTAGGCACTCATTTTTCTAGTTTATGACGAATTACAAGAACTTTTCAAGGTTTATGTTTGATTGGGACTTGAAAATCTATGAAATTTTAGTGAAACTCTAATCCTAAGAGGGGTTTTAATTTTCATATGAACAATTTTTATCAAAACCCACTTAAACTAAGTTGTCGTTTGATTTAATGAATAGTTGTAATGGTTAAGTGTTTGTATATGACCATCGTAAACTATGTTGTCACTTGATGTAATGAATAGTTGTAATGGTTAAGTGCTTATATATGATCATGAAAAATTATGCTTCATTATATGAATTGATTAATTAATTCTATGGAGTTTGGGTGAAACTCCAATCCCCAGCAAGAGTTTCAAATTTTATAAGAATAATTTCTACTGATACCCATGCATACATAAGTTATGATATGTCAATTAGATTTATCTAACATGGTTGGGAGGAATGATTGTTATCCTTCACACCCAAGTTTGATTCTTGCAACTAATATGTAGAGCTCTTATTGAATATATTGTTGTAATGGCTTTAAAACTTATCATTGAATGGCTTTAATGACATGTCATTTAAGGACAACTACAAAATTCCATCCAAGGGCCTAAAAACCAAACAAATTGGCATAACTATGTTCCATCACCTAACATAAACATGTGTTTCCATTCTATGTTGAACCCACCTCACCCTCCATTAATGTCCAATGTAGGATTTGCAAAGTTGACCACCAATGTTAACTTTTTGCATTTCATCCCATTGAATGAATCCATAGCTCTACATCTCATTTAAGAAAACACGTTATAGAGTGTGTGACTACTAGAAGAAATATTCCCTTAGCATAATTTTGATATTAAAAATCCAATGGAATAGATATTTCACCAATATAATGCATGGTTTCCATTTTATCATGAGTTGCAACTTTCATTCAAATTAAATTTGTAGGTACTTACAAAATTGGTCTTAAGGGAATGAAAACCAAACACGTTAATGGAAGTGCATTAGTGGATTTTTGAGTTTCAAATCCCATCACACCCTCCTTCAATTCCCTTAGTAGATATTTGCAATGTTGAATCCCCAACATAAACTTCGTGGGATTAATAGAGGAAGGATGCCCCTAATGCAATGGAATAAGCGATTTGTTAATCATATGCATTACTTCTATTTTATCTTGAGCTACAAATCAAATCTAATTAGCAATTTGGGACACTTACAAAATTTGTCCAGAGAGAATTAAAAAAAATAGATTATTAGAACTATAGTGTGTCACCTCACACATGTATTTTGTAATGCCTCCTCCCACATTTACCCACTTTGATAAGCTCTCCAGGGTAAACATGAGCTACATGTCACTATGATATGACCCGATCTCCAAGTTTCAGTTATGGAAGTAGGGTCTATAAACCAGAAGTAAACTGACATTCCTCATAGACTATAGATCACTCAAGATCCTACCAACCTCCCTAGGTGATCAATCCCAGAGCTAAAACTCTTTTTCACTAGGTTTACTCCCTAAGGGCACCCTTGGCACTATGCATGTGGTTATGAGGCTCCAACCACACCCATAATCATCCCTACATGTGGTTATGACCCAATTTCCTTTGTTTTGTGTATGCATGTAAGTCTAATTTATTGAGGTAAATTAGAGCATGTATTTTAATATCAATTTGGATTGGTAAACTTAGAAACACACCAAAGTATATGGATATTATATATAACTATTTTAGAAAGAAATTGAAATAAATGCATCCTACAATCTAAAACTGGAAAGCTACAAGCATAAATTGCTGAAATGTAAAACTATAAAGACCTTTTATAAAACACCTTTATGATGAGAGTGTCTCATCAAACTCATCAAAGTAGGCTTTATCAAAGTTATTTTCTATTAAAGCAAGAAAACTATTCTAGGGAAGCATATAAAGAAAGCATATAAATATGTTCTATGAAAGCATATGAAAAAGTGAACAATGATCTTATTCAATTTTAAATAACAAGGAAGAGGCTCTTGTCTGAGATGCCCTGGTTTTCCTTCCTTATTTCTTATGTTCATTCAACAAAATTGTTTTCACTTATCTAAATTACCAAAGCATAAAAATAAAGCATATAAATATAATCTAGGAAAGCAGGGCAAGAAGTGAATATTGATTTCAATTCAATGTTTGTTAACAAAGAAGACACTCTAACTTATAGACATTGTTTGTCCTACTTTATTGAAACTAATCATTCAACAAAAATCATTTTCACTATCTAAATGGCCATGGAATGCAAGTGAGTTTATATGAGAAATATTCACAATTGATTAAAACAGAAATACAATATTAACTCAGAAAATGAAGATGCTAACATATATTTACATCTATGCACATAAATCAACAATAGTGTACTTAGCTCAACATGGGAGCCCTCCACCTTTTCCTGGTACACTTCAAGACAATCAGCTACAACAAGTATTCATTCACATTACACAAAAAAGTGTGCACAAGAAAATAAGAAAGCAAGTCTCAATCTCAAATTGTATTCAGAAAATAATAGTCACCATCATATATGTTCATAGTTGTTGGTAACCTTGCTTAAATAGGCTGAAAAGTATAATAAAATTGTTATCTTTACTGTAACCACCTACAAAGAGTCCTATTACATCTCTTGAGTCAAATTCACCCAGTTGCATAAAATATGGAAAAATCCCCAAAAAACCTAAATCTTCTCCTAAATAAGGGGATTTCCTCGATGGTTGGCCAAGTTTGACCAATGTTGACTGAGCCTATTTTAACTGATTTGGAGTAGGCCAATAGGTATTCCACCATCTTTGGTTCCTGTATTTTCCAAATATATCCTTCATTTGTGCCCAGATATCATGCAAACATTACTTTAAACGAGTTATTACAAGCTTTTCTGATTCTACCTAAATTTAACTTTAATGCTCAATTTTTACTCAAACACTTAAAAATAAAAAGACATAGTTTAGCTACCTTGGTATGCATTAGAAGATATAAAACATGATGAAAATGATAGAAAATGGATAATAACGATGGAAAAGTGATGTAATAGGTGTGGCAAAAGGAGTCAAAATTGAGAGCTAACAATGCAGTCGCGAGATCTTTGCCACTTTTTTAGGATAGCCTCGACACCACTACCTATAATTTCCTGTAACTTTCCAGAATCATGATAGCGATGATTAAAATGCTAAAAAATTGAATCTTGAGCAATATCTTGACCAATACATGCCTTATGCAAGACTAACATTTCGTCAAACAGATAGTAAGCATGTAAACTACATGTCATGAATGCATATCTGATCATAAGCTTCTGAACTTCATCTGAGAATCATCAAGAAGGCTATGTGCCCTCTTAAGCTATTTGCAACAACACTTGTTAGCCGGTGCATTCATCAACCATCCAGTAACTTATCAAATAATGAACAAGAGCCATTGCTAGAGCACATCATAAAACCGAGAATATAACCAACATATAACCAGAATAGATACTATGACAAATCAACCACAAGAACACTATAGTAACCAGTAAAAGTGCTCATAGATCAGAATAGCTAAATAGCTCATATTAACATAAGAAAATGCCAACCAAGTTAGGGAGTTTCACATACCACCCGCGTATAAATTCCTTGTAGATTCAAACTGATAATTGTAATTTACTAAACTGATTCAACCAAGTTAGGGAGTTTCACTACTAACCCATGCATTAAGTGGAGGTGTGTGATGAGCATACATAGAATTGACACCTCCTCTCGTAGGAATAAAGCAAGTGGGTAAACCCTCATTTTTATAGTGAGGCACTTGAATGTTTATGAGGTCTTGGAATAATGTTGTATTATTTGCAATATTATCCAATGTGTTTGATATAATCTTGGTTTCATTAAATGTTCTTGCATCATTTTCAACCATATTGATCATCCCTTGTTCCTTTTCAAGCATTTGTTGTACCTTTCTTGATTCCTTTTCCTGTCTTGCCATTTTTTTTTGTTGGTACTTCTCTTGCCTTGCTTTATCTCTTTCAAGCCTTTCATCTGCTCGATGTTGTGCTGCAACAATCCTTGTTGCCTTCTTCTCCTTGGCTAGATCCTTCTTTTTCTGTTTTAATTCCTACAATTCAAATTTCTTTCTTTCTTTCTTTTTTTCTTTTTTTTAGAATCAATTAACAGGTTTATAGTGTCTTCTGAGGTGAGTAAATATGAACTTCAGCCCAAATGAATACTACCGGGTGTACCTTGATTTTTTCATTGATACTCTCTCTACTGGTAGCTTTAGGAACTGACCAATTATCTTCTCCACCCCTCCCACCTGTATGTCATTGCTTGGTACTTCCCTTTCAGTATCTGAGACAATTGATTGAACTATATGTTTATCTTCATTTGATGCCTCATTATGTGCTTCATCTTCTTCCATTGATCTATTGTCCACAAAAAATGAACAATTTCATTGTTTAATTCTGCTATTTGTGAAGGCATGTTGATGCTTTGTTCATTGGTTGTTGAGACACTATTTTCATTCAAATTAATCATGACTTCTACCAGTGATGACGGTGGGGTTACTTGGCTTGGAAATGTCAATTGGTCATTGTCAACTGCATTCAAAAATGTCATTAACAATATCAACAACAAAAGTTTCATGTTCTTGAGTTGGTAGAACGACCTTCATGTTACTGCGAATTTGTTCATGATTTATTTTGTTTCACATACAGTTTCATCATATTCACCATATAAGTGTCCTAGAGAGAGGGAAATCATATTACCAGCTACAACCACATCATCGTGTTCATCTACTTCTTTCACTTCAACACCTGTTTGGACATGCCCTTCTTCCTGACTATCCACATGAAACACTTGGCTACAACCAGTATCATGCATAAGAGCATCATAGTTTAGTGTCCATATTCTTGTCCTCCTAAAGTTGGCCTTGATATTTGATGGTGTCAGAGCCTTTTTAAATGATTTACTTTCAAGATTTGCTAGCTCGAACCTTTTCACCTCAACCCCTGGATTCTTTTCCATCCATGTAGCATGCTCTAACCTGAAATAGTTCTTGAAAGGGCCAAACACACTAACATTAAGGGGTTGCAATCTATGAGTGGTATGAGTGGGCAATTTCTACAGGTCGATGCCAAAATTGTTTACTTCCTCAATTGTTTGTACAACCATGTGGCTTCCATGACCATCTAATATAAATATGTGTTTGTTATTAGGTGAGACAACACCTTGTACAGATGAAGAAAAGTGACAAAGCCAATTTAAAAACACTTCTTTAGTCATCCATGCATGGGGATGTGCAGCCATGCATGCACTTGGTTCACAGTGTTGTATATAGTTTTTCAGTTGATTTTAACCTTTGAATAGATAAAATCATGGGATTGAAGTTAGAGGGATCCTATGGGGCACAGTAATAACAATATGGGGACAATAGGGGCACACCAATATTAATAAGGGATACAACTACAATAGTAATGGGGTAATCACTAGTATTATAGGGGCCTAACATGCCCCTCTCCTTAAAAAAATTATTGTCCTCTCAGTAGTTTTGGATGCTTCTGCATAAAATTCTCATCCTCCCATGTGGAATCTTCAGTGGATAAGTTCTTCCACTTGATGAGATACTCCAAAATTGATCGATTTCGTAGCTGTTGAGTTCTTGTTTCTGTGACTGCTTCTGGTTCCAATATAATTTTTCCTTCTTCGTCAAGTTCTGGCAATATTGTTTGAACTGGGAGCTTGTCGCCAATAACCTTCTTTAAACATGAAACATGGAAAACAGGGTGCACTCGACAAGTTGCAGGAAGCTCCAATTTGTATGCCATAGTACCAATCCTTTGCAACACCTTGTACAGACCATAATACTTTGGTGATAATTTGTTATCCTTCTTAGCTTGCTTGAGGGACATTTGCTTATATGGTTGTAGCCATAGGAATACCCAATCACCTATATCAAAACTTCTTTCGATGTGATGTTGATTTGCCTGTTGTTTCATTCTATTCTGCGCCAACATGAGGTTCCTCTGATACCAAATGTTATGGAACCGGCTCACAAAAAGATTGAAAAGATAGATCAACGCCTTATAATTCAGCCTCTTCGAGGGGGCAACCTCCTTTACATTACACAAATGAATGATTCTTTGATGATTCAAATGACAAAACCTCCTTTCTATATATAGGAGTCTGAGTCACGCAGCCGACCTAACAATTATAATATAAGGCACAAAAATAACAATAGAGGGATTCTATGGGGCACAGTAATAACAATATGGGGACAATAGAGGCACACCAATATTAATAAGGGATACCACTACAATAGTATTGGGGTAATCACTAGTATTATAGGGATCTAACAAAATAGTTATCCACTCCCTGCTCTTAGGAAAAATCTTTGGCACATTTAAGCTCCCTCTCTTGGCAATTACCCACATGCCACAATTCCTCCCTACATGTAAACCTGTTTCATCACAGTTCCATATATGGTATGCACCATAAGAATGTTCACTATAAGCACTAGAAAGAGTGTCATAGAACTTACATACAACTGGAGGGCCCAAATTTAATGCTTTGTCTTTGTCAAGGCCCTTAGTTGCACTCAATACATGGTATGGATGCCTTTTTTAAAACCCAAACCACCATGATTTACCAGGAAACCCATATTTGAATGGGTTTGGCCTCCCTTGATAGATTTGAGCAACTATGGATTTGAGTTGTATCAACTCTAGCCCATGTCCCAATTGGGCCATCTCTTTACACCACTCAACCACCTTGGCCTCTTCCTCTTCAATCATAACTGTAAGAGGCCCTCTTTTTTTTGTATGAGTTAGTCCATTTATTCAATAATTCATTGATGAGGAGGAATACCACGTTTTTTCACATATGCCCGAATTGAGTATCCATTAAACTCTATGTCGTCAATTGCAACTAACATTTCTTCTTTTTTCCATCCTCTTATAGTGCTGATCTTTTTAGTCGTACTTTCCCCTTGGATTGTTGTTGATGGTGGCTCTGTGGGTGATGGTGTGACAACATCAACTTCAGTCACATGGTCATCCTCAACAACGTTTCTTGGGGCATTGTTGGCATTCACATCACCTATTCTGTCCTCATCTAATGATGGGCATCATAGCTAGGCACCCCTTGTCACTCTCCTGCCACTTCTCCTTGTAAGAGAAACATAAATAACTCTTGCCATAGATGCAACAACTTGAAGAATTATTGCATGCATTTAGTTAATAAAATTTGAAAATTATGCTTTCATACAAGGCAAAAATACTTCTGCTTTATTACAGGAAATTATCAACATGTATGTTGGTATCCTTGAAAAATCAAATCTATAGAATGAATTTGTTGTATGTCTTCAAAATTATCTGTGATTGTTGTTTTCGTAACTTGTTTTTACACTTAAAATACCATGACTGTATTTGTACTTGGAAAATTAATGTCGTTTTCCACCTTCTTCTAGTATTATGAGAAGACCCCTCTACTTATTGTTGAGTCTATTGCTTCATAAAATTATGAGTGAGGCTTGTTTTCTATTGGTGCTATCTTGGTTCCTTTTCTCGTTAAGATGTTGATCGGGTAGTTATTGTTGTTTGAATTTATTTGTTTAGCTTCATGTTTGTGTTTATTGTTATTCATAGTGACCAAAAACATCTTAGGTTTGGATTGGGAAGACATGGTAATTCTGCAAGTTATTTCGCTGCTGAGGGTAGCCTTAGCTGTGTTCTTGGACCTAGTTATAACGTGCATTGGCTTACTATTTTTTCAATTAAATTTAATCCTTAAATGTTGAAAAATGTAAAGTCTAACACTTTTGGAGACACTCATAGACATCCTAGGAATTTCAACAGTTACTTTATAAACAATTAGTTTAGTTCTTTCTAATAAACTAATATTTAAACTAAATTGAAACAATGGAAACTTTGAAATGGGAACTGATACTCTTACCCGTTTCGTAGAGATAGCAAAAAAGTGAATTAATTTTGAAAAGGGGTGATGCAGAACATACATGTTTTTTTAGAGCATAGTTTTTGGCACTTTAACTTTTTTGATGTACGTTACGTTTTAGAATGGTAGTGATTTTCATGCTGATTTAAAAAAGTGAGTATTCTGCATCAGACCCTTTTTTTAAAAGACCTATTTTTTGACTTTAAATTTTCTAATGTATGAAATGTAAATAATTATTTTGTAAATTTAAAATTTTTTGAAGTGGTCGTTTTCTTCATATTTTCTTGTTTTTTATTTTTATTTTAATTTTTTTGTAGTGAGGTTTTTATTGTTTTGCATTTTTAAATTAGAAGGTCGATATTTTGAATTTTCGTTATTCTACATATTTATACATCCTTAATTAATTTTTCAATCTACATGAAATAATTGTTTCTAAAAAACAATATTTTTTAACAATGGACATAAAAATAACCATTTTTAACATAAATATAACTAAAAAACTACACGTTTTGATAATTTTTTGCTAGAATTGACATGTCAAAATCACAATTTTTATACGAAAATTCTAACTAAAAATGGTTAAATAATAGTTTTTTTTTTTTTTTTGAATTTCATGTAAAAAAAAAATAATAATCACTTTTTTTTTTCAAGAAATTGATTAAATAATTCTTCAGGTTCTGTCGCATTGTTCTAAGTGGAAATCACCAAAAAACGAACAAATTAAATTAATGCCATTGAAATTCAAGAGCCCAAAGATTTTCAGGTTCTGTAAACATCCTACCTCTGGTCAAGTCTTGGTGCTATGAACATCACAACTTTGTATTGACCCTTTTAACTGGCAAACAATTTCAAGCCATGGCCTTGATCCTTTAAAAACATAATATTATTTCCTTTAATGTAATAGGTTGGGCATTTAAATATAAGGTGCTCTTTTGTTTCAAATGTTAGATAGAAAAACCATAATTGTTTTTATCTTTATAGATGTCTGCTTTGCCTTGACTTGTAGTTGATGTGATCTATTGAATTAAAAAAATATCGACTCCACTAATTTTGCTCTCTTGATGAAGTTTACATGATATTGATCATAGTGTTTTTACCATTGCATATAAGATCCAAATTCTTGTTTTTGTGGTTCTAGAGAAACATGTAGACAAATATTGGAGAATATGAGATTATTGCCTTATTTTAATAGATTCATTAAAAATCATTTTTATTCATTTTGTAGTGTATTTACATGTAAAAAGTCTCATTATTATTTTATCTAACAGGAGGAAGTTTGAATATGGTGGATTCATCAGCGAATAGCCCAAGGCGAATGCTTTTTTTATCTAGGGAAAGAGCATTTGTATCCATATTGGATGATGAAAAAGAAGGTAGATTTGCTTTATCAAACAAACAAGGTGCAAAGCTTTTGGAGGTTTTATGGATTTGTGGGCTCTATCTCGACCATTGTGGCTGCAGGTGAACCAACTTGCTTAGAAATACTTCTTAAGAGGATTTATGAGTCACTCATTTAGTCACAATTCATAGTTCATTAGTTGAACATTTTAAAATAGAAATAACACCCATTACAAATGAATTGTTTTTAGATTAAAAACTCTTACGTAGATACCTTATTATTTAATTTCGTATGCATATAGGATAGAAGAGTAAGTTAGCCCTATCGAATGCTTGTTGTTGTTGGAAAATGTAACTAGGTTCGGTCTTCATAATTGTACTTGAAGTCAAAATGTAATATATTTGCCAAAAGAAAAGCAAAAATAATTTTTATTATTTTTGAATTGGCTTATTAAAGCATGGGTTTCATGCTTGGGTCAAATGTATAGGTCAAGCCTCCATTGTAGGCTTTAGGATATTTGTCAAAGTCAATTTGTTTATTGATTAAAAGACTCCTTCATCATCAAGTCAGCCTCCTCAACGACTCCTTCAAGTTGGCCTCAAAGAAACAGTCATAAAATGATTCATGTCAGCCTACAATAAAGACACATCTTTTCATGGTTCATGTTGGCGGCTCATTTAGTATGGTCATACCACTATATATACAAGCCTGTGATTTTCGCATAACACAATCTCAAGTTTGGATTTCAGAGTGCCTACTTTCGGTGATTACATAGAAGTTCAAACATAACTTCAGAGACATAATTCGGGTGATAAGTTCGGATATCACAATATGATGACTTCAATTTGGTGCTACTTCAGAAGGAGAGGCTCGTTACATAGATAAACTCGTAGTACTATGACTTCAATTCGGTGCTATTACAGTGATGCTCTCACAGTTTCTCGGTGCTATTATAATGATGCTATTACAGTAGATAAAGGAGCTTAGATTGTTTGTAGAGGTGTTCTCTTCGAAGACAAGTGTGAAGAAGAATGACAGGTACAGGAAGCCATTATGAGGAAATTCATTTAACTGCCATCTCTATCGATTTTCCAACATGGTATTGGAGCTATGGTCAAAGTCAAAGGCAGTTTGAAGAACACGTATATAACCTTGAAGCATTCTCAGCGTTGTCAAGATCCTTGAAGGTGACAAGTGATATTTCAGTGCTGCCACAGGGAGAAACAATTCGGTCTTTTCAGAATAGGTTCAAAATTATTTCGGTGGTGACACAGTCTCTTCATTTCGTGGCACAGTCTCTACATCTTGGTAAAGGCTATACATCGCTCCACAGTTCAGAGAAAATCTCACATAAATCTCAGAAGGACAGGTTCGAATACATCTGAAATGGAGTTCGGATGTCACAAATTAAGCTCTCGATGATGAAACAAAAGTTTGGATTTAAGAGAACAAGTCGTCGGTGCTATAACAGAGATTAGAAGTTCAGAGAGGGCAGAGGGTTCGATATCATTACTTGGATAGGATATCTATGCTTCCACAGTTCGATATTATGTATACACAGTTCAGTATTATGCCTCCCATAGTTTGGTACTGTTATAGGCTCGGTGATACTATAGTTTGACGACTCTTGGATGGTAATTCACCAAAGTATCCAAGTGAAAGAAAGGCTTGCAAAGTCTATTTTCGGTGATAATAGTGATTGGGGCGATTCTCAGAATCGCCCAGCCACCATTCTCGTTTTGAGTTTACAGTTCCCGTTTCAAAGTTTAGCCTCATGTTTGTTAATATTGTTTAGTTTCATTAGGTCTCTAAGTACCATGTCTACCTCTACTCACATATTTGCTTGCTTGTAGTATTGAATTTTCCCAAAAGATCATTTGGGTTTCTACATTCTTGTCATCTGATCATACCCATCTATTTATTGTTGACTGTAATGCTTCATAAAATTTTGCATTGCTTGTTTTCCCTAGTTTTCCACCTTCTTCTGGTATTATGAGCAGACCCCTCTACTTATTGTTGACTGTAATTCTTCAGGTACTTCTGTATTGCTTGTTTTCGTTTGGGCTATCCTTGAATTCTCATTTGTGTTCTTTGGCAAGTTAGTGACCTAATGTCAATATTGTTGTTATTCCTATAGCTAACATTCTTTAGACATGAAGGAAGCTCTAAGAGGAATTTCAACTATAAAAAGTGTCACCTGGTTCCTTTTCTATTAAGATTTTAATCTGGTAGTTACTATTGTTTGAATTAATTTGTTTAGACTCATGTTGAGTTTATTGTTATTCATAGTGAATACAAACATCCTAGGTTTGGATTGGGAAGAGATGGTAATTTTGCAAGTTGTTTGGTTGTTGAGGGTAGCCTTAGCTGTGTTCTTGGACCTAGTTATAAAGTGCATTGGCTTACTATTTTTTCAAATAAATTTAATCCTTAAATGTTGAAAACTGTAAAGTCTGACACTTTTGGAGACACTCACAGACATCCTAGGAATTTCAACTGTTATTTTATAAACAATTAGTTTAGTTCTTTTTTATAAACTGTTATTTAAATTAAATTGTTTAGCCTCATGTTTGTCAATATTGTTTAGTTTCATTAGGTCTCTAAGTACCATGTCTGCCTCTACTCACATATTTGCATGCTTTTAGTATTGAATTTTCCCAAAAGATCGTTTGGGTTTCTACATTCTTGTTATCTCTATTTATTGTTGACTGTAATGCTTCATAAACTTCTACATTGCTTGTTTTCCCTAGGTTTCCACCTTCTGGTACTATGAACAGACCCCTCTACTTATTGTTGACTGTAATGCTTCAAGTACTTCTGCATTGCTTTTTTTCTTTGGGGCTATCCTTGAATTCTCATTTGTGTTCTTTGGAAACTTAGAGACCTAATGTTAATATTGTTGTTATTCCTATAGCTAACACTCTTCAAACATGAAGGAAGTTCTAAGAGGAATTTCAACTATAAAAAGTTTCACTCGATTCCTTTTCTGGTTAAGATGTTGATCTGGTAGCTACTGTTGTTTGAATTAATTTGTTTAGACTCATGTTTTTCATTATTGTATATTCATAGTGACCACAAACATCCTAGGTTTGGATCGGGAAGAGATGGTAATTTTACAAGAAGTTTCCCTGCTGAGGGTAGCCTTCGCTTTGTTCTTGGACCTAGTTTGAAACTTCAGCAGTGGTTGAACTTCTTTTATAGTTTTTTGCACTTGAATTTAATTGGTGGTAAGGATGGACATGGATTGCAATGACTTCATTTTGAATGTTTGACTTGGATTTAATTGGATGTGATCCAATGGCTGAGAATTTTTTTGTTTGTTGATCCATGTGATTTTATCCGTTTTAATGAGAAATAGAATGGGTTGGGTGTCATTTATTGATGTTATTGGGTTGGGTGTCATTTATTGAACACATCGGGTTTAAATTTTATTGGGTTGGGTGTCACTTATTGAACACAGTGGTTTAAATGTTAAACAACACAATAGTTGTGACTGACATACATTCACTTTTATTATGTGCAGGTATGGATATTTATTTGGACTACATAGCTTCAATTCTGATGAGTGGGGGTTGAAGTGATTTCTACTTTGTAATTATGGAATAGGACATTTTGGAAGGATTTATAGTTTCATCTGTTTCTAGTTGGGTCAATATGAATTGTACTCTTAAGTATTAAGATAATATTTATGGACAGTTGTAGGCCCAGTCAATGTTTTGGGAAATTTTGGACATAAATTAAAACATTTTTGCACATAATGTTATTAATTTTTGTTTAAATATTGGTTGCACAAGTCTCAACTTCTGGTGGTTTGGTGGGACCAATACTATATCAATTCTTGGTCCCCGCACAACGTTAGACATCTCTCCCCTAGTTAGTTTCCAAATCAGTTTTTTCTTATTTTGAAGGGACCATGCCACCAGATGTACCTATGATACTGACATCTTCCCTAGAGATTGAATATATTATTGAGGTTGCGGTCCTCCCAAAGGAACAATTCTCTCACAAAAAATATTTTGATGTGGCTTTGAAGCAAGAAAATGTAAATCCGCTTGGATTTGATGGCCTGGGGAATGTACCTAATTTGAGTGTGGATCCTTCCCTATGAAGGCCTCATTATTCTTGGAAACATAAGGCCATCAAAATAGTCGAGTAGGCCCAGGGACGTGTTCTCGAGGTGAATGGATATTGGGATAACGCAGACAGATTAAAGCACCAAGCTCTGGTGGGTTTGGGTGTACTAATAGGACCAATGAGAAGATGAAAGGATGGGTAGAGACATGGTGGCTTCCATTACTTAAATAAAAACCTTGGATCAGCTCATTAAAAAATGGATGGTTCAATTTCCATTTTCTTTCTTTAATCGACGC
Source organism: Pinus tabuliformis (assembly GCA_031772625.1). NCBI lineage: Eukaryota > Viridiplantae > Streptophyta > Pinopsida > Pinales > Pinaceae > Pinus > Pinus tabuliformis. The sequence goes on along the minus strand of CM062817.1, from coordinate 1,441,990,596 downwards.
AAACTACATTACATCCTCTCCAAGGATCAAAGGTCAAGTATTCCTATCCCTTCAGCAATGGACTTTCCGTTTTGATCCAGCCAAAGACTCATCATGGAGAAACATCCTTTGGATCAATCTCCCCGGACTTCATCTAGAACTTTGGACTACGAAGGCCATTACTAACATTGCCAACGTCATTGGAAAATTCATCTATCTGGATGAAGGTTGCCTCAGTGAGATGGACAAACATACAACTTGGGTTCTTTTCAAAAGAAAACTATATGGGGGTCTTCTAGTGAAAATCAATTTATACTAAGTGTTAGGGTCCTAAATCAGCTTTCCAACGATATATTATTCACTCAAATCCAATTCCCGGATTAAAGGAAAGAGAAAGTTGAAGACTGCACCTGAAAACACATAAGAAGACGTAAATGAAAAATAATTTATTTTGAAGTATTAAAATAAATGAATAATCAAAACTTTAATAGTACATGAAAAAATCGTTTATTACAAAGTCCAAAAGTCAAAGCAATCAAAACCCCACACTCATGCATTAATTCCCCATCATTAAAAGCATAGGGATATGTGCATATTATAAATCGACAGTTATGAATAAGTTTAACCAAAGGTAGGGATATGTGCATATTATAAATCGAAGGTTATGAATAAGTTTAACCAAAGGGGGTTCCCTACAACATTTAACCAAAGGGGCTTTCCGAAAAGTGGTTTTCACTTTTACTGCCTTAAACAGTTGTCACCCTCGGATGCCCCTCCCCCTAAACCTCTTACTACCTACCCCCCACTAAAATCCATTAAGTATTTTGGTTTGAATTTTATAAATATGGTGAGAATGGATTTCATGCTATTATGAAACAAATACCATGTGAATGGGAGGCTAACTTAAAGAGATCAGGGGAGACCTGGTAGGTTATTAAGTGGGTAAAATAATTTTATAGCTACAGGGAAAATAAATTCATGGGTGCAGGAACATAAATTCATGAGAAGAGGGAAATTTTGCAATCATACGTTCATGAAAGGAATGCACTTCATGCTATTATGAAACAAATACCATGTGAATGGGAAGCTGAGATCAGGGGAGACCTGGAAGGTTACTAAGTGGGTAAAATAATTTTATAGCTACAGGAAAAATAAATTCATGGGTGCAGGATCATAAATTCATCGATCCAAATATTTATAGGAGTAAAAGCAAAACACGACATGGATTTAGAAAACAACCCAAGGATTTTTTAAGCAATATATGAATTCACAAATCATTCTAATAAATACTTTGAATTCTGAATTATGAATTTCATTTAAATATTTAGAAATATTAATTTAAATATATTATTTAAATCCAAATATTCTATAACAAAACAAAATATTTAAAATACGTTGATAAGATAATGCACATGACAACAACAAGATAAACAAGACCAGTGCATATTCAGCCCACCATTTTAGAACAAAATGCCGTAGAAAGAAGGATAACACAAACATCTACAAGCAAGACAAACAACATTGCTCATTCAAAGGCCCAGTCACCACCAGAATGCCCAGAAACAACAGATTTCCAGCAGTCAGTAAACCAATTCCAGATTTGAATGCACAATACTTGCAGGCAGTTCAGAGTTTCTAGCAGGAAAATTAGAGATATTATCTTATCTTTAGTTTATTATGCAGAATTTTTCTAGAAATAGCCACAGTCAGTGACAATTCACTTTAAATGTTGAACATAAGATCATAAATAGTATATAATTCCTATTACTTAGTTGTATTTTGGGAAATATCTACATGTTTTTGGTAGATATTGTTTGTAATAATTTTTATTCAGATTTTTCCTGAGATTATTAGAGAATATTTTGTAAATCAATTCCTTTTTTGGGATTTGATATTAGTTTAGCAGAGGATCTCAGGATATTTTGTAATTATCAATATAAATACTTCACTTATTGAAGTATTAAGGGTTGATTTCCGAATGTAATTTCCTTCTGCATATTGTAATTTTCAAAGTACTTGAGCATCAATAATACAAGGACCTTTCATAGGATTCATGTGGTGTACTAAATGGTGATGTGTCTCTTTTGTCTATTGGTTTGAACATTATTTTTCCTTTCTCTGTTATTCTAAATTTCTGAATTAATCAATAGAAACTGTGATAAATAGGATTTGTTACTTGGAGCACCCTATTTTGGTTGTTGATAATTTTAATGTTTTCCACTTAAGTCAGATTAACGAATTCTTAATTTCTCCTTGGTGTCTACTAAACCTTACACTTATGCTATTCCACAATTCTTTTAATTTATGAAAAGATCCAGTTAGTGCAACCTAGCTTGCCCTATGAGAACTCCTCTAAAAATTGATGCAAAATCCAATTTAATTTATAGACTCTAGAACCCAATAGAATTATGACATTTTAATCAACCAAACCAATCAAATCTAAACAAACAAGTACAGTCTTAACTAGCCTAAAATTCCCATAAAACAAAGCTAAATTTTACATAGCGATCCCTCTCTGAATTTCGCAGGGATAGATCCTAGCTTTCAAAGTGGTTTTGATGTTGTCCTATGTGTTTACTCCCTCAACCTCAAAAATACAGAACGACAACACTAAGGTCTGTGTTATTGCAAACAATTTATAGATTACTAGGTTGTACCATTCAAGTCCCTCTACTGTCATAGGACTGGCCACCGTCTGGTTGATTTCCCTTATAGACTTAGAACGGGTCAACAACATAACTGTGGGAATTGCAAACAATTTGTTCAACCCCGTGCGGATGGGTGGTGGCAAGTTCCCCAGGACCACACAACAATTCTACAAGCAGCATCAGGTAACTCATTTCTGACTCCACTTTTGAAATTAAGGGTGCTAATCCATAGAGTTTTGACATTTCTCTCCCCATGGTCCAACCCTCCCCCTCAAGTCTCCACAATAATCCTATCATTAAACATCTTCCTGTGTTTTTTCCAAGCCATTATTGGTGCTTCTATATCTCCATAACTCGTCATTGCACCCCATTTCTATTCAACTTGCAGCTTCCCCCTGTACCCCTAATTGCAACTCGTAACAACATAGTCTCCCCTCTGATGAACCCATACTTCAACTCTCCTATTAAATTTAGCTCCTTCGGGACAAGCTTTCTCTCCATTCACGAAAGATGTAGAATTGGAGGATCTTTCCCGCAACCCTCAAGGTCGATTGGAACCACTGTCGATCAAGAAGTACATTTTCGATATTGTTGATCTTCCAATTAGCCCCATGTCCCACAAGAATATTATCGCTCAGAGAAAGAGAGGGACCAAATTCAAGAAAATTTCCAATTGTACATTTTCACCGTCAAACCTTTTGGCACATCCAGTTCTAACCTTTTGGTACATCCAGGTCAAACCTTCTAGCATATGAGGGATGGGAATATCAACGAGTTTATTTCCTTGAGTCGGATGGGAATAATCTCCTATATGAAGAAGTGGTCCACCTATTTCGATATGCCTTGGCTTCCTCAGCAACAATTTTTCCAAGTTGGACCAATGTTCTCTGGCTTGATATCCCAAAACTATTTTTGTTGGAAAAAATCCTTGAAGTGTTGCCCCATTACATCGACTGTCAGTGTGCACCCTATATTTCGGAAGAATCCAGGGAAAAATTAAATTCACTTGCTAATATCATCAATTATAGGTCTAGAATGTCGCTTCTGTCAACTCTGTTTCAATGATCCCTCCTATTTGAGAAAGGTGCATAAATGTTAATGATCCTGAAACGTGTTTTTGAACCTCACATAACACCTGTGATTAATAAACCTGCAGAAGATTTGTAAGTCTTGAATTTATATTTTTCAGGGTTCCACCTTGCATTCAAGCCCCCAGATAAACTAGAGGCACTAGTTGCACACAATCCATTTTGGACAGATCTGTAGTAAAAGCCCCATGCCTTCTCCTTGCATGTCATTATTTCTTGTAGTAGCAATATTTTAGGTTTGTAGATTTTAATAATGTTTTTCATAGATCATATTTTTAGGGTCGCTCCCAAGCCCCAAACATTCAGAGACATAATGGTCATTTGGGGAGGTCAATCACTGGTTACTCTACTCTAAGGACCCAAGGTTCAGGTGTCCAACCTTAAAATAGGCAGGCTCGATGAAAGGAGGGGCATATCCGCGGCATGAACCTTTTTGATAAATCAGATAAATTATAATGGTTCATAATGTTAAATATATCTCCATATCCAACAAGGTTACAAAAAAAATTAAAACTTGAAATCTATGTAGACATCGCATCACCTTGAATAATTAATTTTTTGGACACTTGGTTGTTTCTAAGGTTTTTATTTTTTATTTTTATTTTTATTTTTTTTAAACAAATTTTTTTTGACCAATATATTAAAATGGCGTAATCTAACTTGTGGACAAAATATTTTTTTTCATCAGAATTAACCAAAATCTAGTAATACAATTTCAAGATTTTTTGTTGTTTAAAATATATTTTTGACTACATAAGTTGCTTCATCACCCTTGAAAACCCTTGGAGCACTCGAATTATGCAGATTAAACAATTTAAAATCAAGTTTTAAAAAATCTTTGTCAAATTTTGATTAAAATTAATGATAAAAATGATCGTGAAAAAAGTCATTTCGCCTATATAAGTTAGATTACCCTCATTAAAATCCCCATAAAAATTTCCATTAATTAAAGTCATTTTCTTTTACGTAAAACCAAAAAATAGGTATAAAATAAAAAATAAAAATAAAAACAAATAATTTTCACATGTTTATTAAATTTAAAATTCCAAACCTACATGTATGTCATCTTAAAATGTTAATTCCATAATTATTCATTATCTTTGTAATATAGATCTCATGTCAATGATGAGTCATTCATATTGTTCCACTCAAACTTAAGCCTTCCTTGTAGATGTTCTAGCTCATGGATTCCAAAATCTTTTGGGGGGATAGCTCATGGAATAAACAACTCTTTTATAACCATTATCAAATGAAGTAGATCTATCACATGGATCTATTTTGATATATTAATGAATAGGAGAAGGGCATTTTTTTTTATATGACATGCTCTTCTTATTTTTTTACATTCGTGGATAACGGTTGTAGAGAGTTTTAAGGGTTTTTTTTTCCTCTATTTATCGATTTTTTGTAGGATTTTGTGGTCGGCTTATAGATTTGAGAAGCTTCGGGGTTTTAGCGTTGAGTGTCCCTGTAGGGGGGTTCATCACTCCTCCTTCATGAATGTTGTATGAGGCAAATTGAAGCAAGTTGTAGACAGAATGGACAGACCAGGGGGCAGTGTTAAAATGGAAGAAATACCTATTCTAGGGGCACAATGGAAAGCCAATTTGCATGGTAAATTCTTACTTAAAGCATACAAAAACCCTAAGTTTGTAATTCCTCCAAATTGTTTGGGAGAGCATCAAAGAAGAATGAAAGGCCACACCTTCATCTGCAAGTATGTGGGAGGTTGGCCTACTGGAAAAGAGGTAGAGAAATCGATACAGTAGAAATGGAAACCTAAAGGTGAGATTGACCTGAGATTAGGACTGAAAGAGTTTTTTACTATAATTTACTCTAACCTCGAAAATAATGATATGGTTTTTGGAGGCGACCTCTATTTTTTCAATAATGGAGGTCTATATATGCAGAATTTGGAGGAATGTTTTAATCTAGATAACGAGGATTTTTTGGTAGCCTCTGTTTGGGTGAGACTCTACTTGTTGCCAATGGATGTTTGGATCCCAAAAGTTTTGGAGGGTATTGGGAATGCATTAGGTAAATTCGTCAAAGTATCAGAGGTCACAAAGCAAGTTAGAAACATGTCTTAAGTGTGTCTTTGTGTATATAAATATTTCTCAACCCTTGTTGGTCAATAGATCTCGAATATTAAGGGGAAATTTGGACTGAAACTTTAGATTATGAACATGTTCCATTTCATTGTCGGATCTATCATGAGCATGGTAATTTATTTAGAGATTACCCATTATAGAAGAAAGAACAAGAATGTTTTGGGTTGGGTTCCAAATGAGGGTTTTACTAAAGTTGGTTCTCGAATATGGACTAATAGAGGTAGGATCGCTCAGTCAACGAAGAAATTTGATGATAAGTATAATTTTTCCACTTTAGAAGATATGGAAGAAGACGTGAATTTTCCAAACAATGTCTTAATTGTTGAAATTGTAGCAAGAAAAGGCTTCATTTGACTTGTGCCTTAGTCAAATGGAGAAATTTGATTTTCAACATCATTAGGATGACTTGGATTCCAGTTAGCCAAAGTGACATGAACTTGTCTACCAGTTAAGTCAGTAAATTCAAGTTTGTAGGCTAGAAGTAGAGATGTGCATGAGTTGATTGATAATATTTAGCAATCTATTTGAGTTATTGTTAGTTGAACTTAATTAACTGAGCTCTAGTAATTAGTTGAATCAATTGAAGATCAATTGTCTAGTTGAGTTATTGTTAGTTGAACTCAGTTAACTAAACTCTAGTCATTAGTTGAGTTAGTTGAAGGTCAGTTGAGTAGTTATGATTGTTTTTAACTCATTGATCTCCGAGTTAACTAGTCAATCAACTAAAAATAGACTCAGTCATGCATGGAATTCGAATTTCCTAGTTGAGTGGATGGAAAAGGCACATTTGTATTTATAATTGTATATTGTTGAGTGTACAATGCTTTTGCAGTGAGCGGATGATCAATACCCCTTGGATTTGTGCAAGGAAATAGGAAATTCCCCTATTATTTAGGAGATTAATTCCCCTAGGATTGCGCAATGAAATCAGAGGTTAGCTGAGGCTTGAATTGGCTAAGTGTTGGCCAAAGCAGGTCAGGAAGCAGGAGAATAGTTTTACAGTGCAAGGTATGCTTCAGAGTTGAAGCAAGACATTATAAGTGTTTCTCTTTCTCATATGAATTAATGCAAAGAGACAAAGGGGTTTTTCCCAGTTGGTTTCCCTTGTGAAATCATTGTGTTCCTTGTGATTTGATGGTTCCATGTTATTGCATGTGTTTCTATTGTTTGTTTTCCTTTCTAGAGAATAGTAGAAGAAAATTTTGTTTCTTAATTTAAGTTTTATTTCATTATCAATAGAAAATTTCTACATGGTATCAGAGCCTCAGAAGACTACATAGAAGCCTTGTTCCAAATATTCTCTCAGAGAAATTCTGATTTGCAGATTTTTCTGTGCAAATTATCTTCAGTGTGAGAAAAATTCCCTTTAACGGATTAAGGTTGGAGTATGCGTTGGAGGGATCATCAAATTTTTGTGCTTGGAAATACAATATGGAAGTTGTCCTGGATGATAATGGAGTATGGGAATATACTCAAACTGATATTCCAAAACTAGCAACATCAGATGCACAAGCACTTGCTCAGTGGAAGAAAGACATAGCAAGAGCCAGGAGGATTATTCTAGAGGGTGTCAGAAATCATGTGGTTTCAAACTTGCATGCAAAGGAGACTCCTTTTTCAATGTGGAAAAATCATGTAGATCTCTTCTAGAGTAGCAGTGACGCTAGGAAATTGACATTGAGAGACAAACTCAGGAGCATTCGAATGTGGAAAAATGAAACCATTCCTCATTATTTATCCAAATTCAATCAGGTTAGAGATGAAATTGGAGGAGTAGGAGAAAATGTGCCATCATTTGAACTTGTAAGTTTAGCACTCCTTGGCCTTTCAAAATCATGGCATAGCTATCAGGATTCATTTAATGGAAGAGACAAGGTACTAGTTTGGGAGACACTTTGGTTTCATTTGGTGCATGAGGAGATCAGAAGAAGCACTAAAGATGGTGTCACATCCCTTGCATATGAGGAAGAATATTGTGCTTTAGTTTCCAAAGGAAATAAGGCCAAAGGCATGAAGGCACAAGGTGAGGCAGAATCTAACCAGAACAATGACAAGAACAAGGACCTCAGCAAAATAAAATTCTTTCATTGCCATGAATACAGACACTATAAAACCAAGCGTCTGCACAAGAAATATAGTAAGGAGTCTGTAGCAGGAGCAGAAGGAGATGCTCTAGCATCTCAATTTGAGTTATATTTCACCCTCTTTGCTTTCATGGAAAGAATAGTAAGAGGGAGTGAGTGGTACCTAAATTCTAGTGCCTCATATCATATGACAGGAAATAAGGAACCATTTAGTAACCTAGAGGAGAAGGATCTCAAATTGTACATATAATTTGGAGATGATGGGAGGTATAGTACCAAAGTAATTGGTACTTCCATCTTTAAGAGGGAGTCAGACTCCCATCTTCACCTGAGAGATGTAATGTATATGATTGGGATGAAGAAAACATTTATTTATGTGGCTTTATTGGAGGAAAAGGGTTATGATGTGGTGTTCAGTAAGGGAAAATATTCTCTGAAGCATGTTTCTACTGGACAAGTGAAACATAATTGAGTTAGAGTGAAAAATATTTGCAAGCTAGAGGTATATTTCGCCATGCATGCAATTATATCTCCAAGAGTGAGGTGGGGCGATGTAGAGCCTTAGTCCTAGAGTTGCAAAGATTTGGGCTGGGTCCATGGTAGAGGAGTAGTAGTTGCATTATGATCTTCTCATGGATCGTTACCCTTACTATAGGGGTCCACAGTATTTGGTAGAAGAAGGATCAATGCCAATTGATGCAATCAAATCTTGGGTGATAGTTGCAAGCTAGTACCAATCAAAGACTCAGGATACAATTGTAGCTCAGAGACACAATTGATTCATTGTTTTGGATGCTTCTCAGTTGCAATAGCAATAGTAAAAGTGAGAGTTAGTGTTATTTGTGCTACAATACATTCCACAGGAGTTGGATTGGGGTTGTGCAGAACCCTTTTCTTGCTAATAGGGAGTGTTGAAATTGTAGAAAGAAGAGGCTTCATTTCACTTGTACCTTAGTCAAATGGAGAAATTCAATTTTCCACTTCAGTAGGATGACTTGGATTGCAATTAGCTAGAGTGACATGGTCGTGTCTACTAGTTAAGTCAATAAATTCGAGTTTGTAGGCTAGAAGTAGAGTTGTGCATGAGTTGATTGCTAAGATCTAGAAATCTAGTTGAGTTATTGTTAGTTGAACTCAATTAACTGAGCTCTAGTCATTAGTTGAGTTAGTTGAAGGTCAGTTGAGTATTTATGACTATTTTAACTCATTGATCTCTCTGTTAACTAGTCAATTAGCTAAAACTAGACCCAGTCATGCATGGAATTCAAATTGCCTAGTTGAGTGGATGTAAAAGGAACATTTCTATTTATTATTGTATATTGTTGACTGTACAGTGATTTTGCACTAAGTAGGTGACCAATTCCCCTTAGATTTGTGCAAGGAAATAGGGAATTTCCCTATTATTTAGGAGCTTAATTCCTCTAGGATTGCGCAAGGAAATAGGAGGTTGGATGAGGCTTGAATTGGCTAAGTGTTGGCCAGATTAGGTAAGGAATCAGGAGAATAGTTTTACAGTGTAGGATGTGCTTTAGAGTTGAAGCAAGACATTGTAATTTTTTTTCTTTCTCATCTGAATTAATGCAAAGCAACAGAGAGGTTTTTCCCATATGGGTTCCCATGTAAAATCATTGTGTTCCTGGTTGCATTTTATTGCATTTTTTTCTATTGTGTGTTTTCCTTTCTGCATAATAGTAGAATAAATTTATGTTTCTTGATTTCAGTTCAATTTCATTAAAAGTAGAAAATTTCTTGCAATTTATGCATTAATGTTAGAGATGCCTATAGATCTTTCATACACTGATCTAACCACATTTCCATCTGAAGTGGTCTATCATTTTTTTTGCATGCTAGTTTATATAGGCTTTTGCACATGAATCTGTTTGTCCTTTCAGTAGCTCAATGAAATCCTTTGTCGCCCAATCATTTAGGAGATTCACTAGTTTTCACTCCTGTTCAGCAAGGGTCTCAAATTTACCTTTGTTAGTGGCATGACTTCTGTAATCCCTGAAAAAAAAAAAGAGAGGGTTCTTTGTCATTGTTTCATCAACCTCCCTATCTGATGTTTTTCGTTTTTGTATTTTTTATGTGGTTAGATCAATGCATGAACTGAAGGAAATAGGTAAATAATTGTTTGTCAAGGACCCTAAGCAAAAGGTTCGAAAGACAACGAGGGAGTTCCTTTAAGACACGGGGGAAGAATTAATTAATTTAGCAAAATTGTAACAGCCCTGGTTAAAAATTCAATGCAAAAAAAATATAAGACCATGGTCATGGGACATGTATTCCAAGATGAATGTTGGGAAAAAAATCCTAGTGGGTGTTCATTTCAGTTATTATGGCTAAGGAAATTGGCAAAGGCAATGACAAAGGCTTTAGAAAGGCAAAATGGCATTTTTGGCATATTTATTTATGAAAATAATGGAAATTAGGAGAAAAGGAAGGTGAAAGGTCATAGGTTGCATGTAATGAGGAAATCGAAGGAAAATAATAGAAATTGAAGAAAAATATGCCTCATTCATAAAAAAGGCTTATGAGGATCAGTGGGGTGGGCTTGGTCAGTGTATCTTTTTGTTAGTTCAATTTTGGAGCTCTCCTTCTATTCTCTCTCTCTCATACTCTTGGACACTTAGAGTTTTCTTGGAGAACTCTTGGAGAGTGTGGCATACTTAGATGCTTGGAGCAAGAAGGGAGAGAAAGAGTAGGAAAGTGCAAGAGGACATCGGGATCAGTAGCTACAACAGGTTTTTCTTGCAAGTATTGAGTTGCATGTATGTTTTCCTCAGTCTTTTTGGCATGCATGGCATATGCATGTGGTTTCATGGCTATCATTGGCATAGAGGATTTCCTAGATTGACAGTCAATTTTCCTAGCCTTTCCACTTCCTGGATAGCCTACGGATACCCATGGTGTTGTGGGTTCATTTTCCTTTTGTTTATTGCTTGGTTCTCATGTTCCTTTAGTTGTGGGTTGAGTTACTAGTTCCTGGAGCCTTGGTGGGACAAATGCTTTAGAGTGCTATAACGTCTTGGGTTCATTTACTAGTCCCGGAGCCTTGGTTGGAAAAATGCTCTGGAGCCCTTAGTGGGTTGAGTTACTAGTCTTGGAGCCTTGGTTGGACAAACGCTCTCGAGCCCAAAGAAAATTGTGGGTTGAGCTACTAATCTTAGAAGCCTTAGTTGGAACAAACTCTGTGGAGCCCTGGAAGGCTCGGGTAGAGACCAATTTAGTGATGGTTTTTGATGTTCAACCATGAGGTAGAATCATTGTTTGATGGGTTGAGGTGATTTTACCTTTGGAAGCCTTGGTTCAGTTTTGATGGATTTTTCCATGATATCCCACATTCATGCTTGGAATATGGCATAGGGGTGACTGGCTGAAGAGATATTTGGCCTAGCCATGTCTATGGTCGGGTGGTTCATGGAAGTCCAAAACCTTGTTAGCCTTTGCATCATTAATATAAGGTTATTTTTCCTTATTAACTCATGAGTATTATACTAGTTTATAAGTGGATTATATCGTTGTTGTTTATGTTATGCAAATTTATGACTGCAAACAGAAATATCTCACCTAAATCTGGCGGACTGACCTAGAACAACAGAAAGACAAAGGACCTAATTTTTTCCTTAAACTAGATGAAGAGATGAAACCTGCTTGGAATCTATCGTATGTGTATCTCCTTCTTTGGCTTGAATGCTCCAATCCTAGCTCCAAATACCAAAATTAGAACCTGCACAACCAGACAACACAAGACGAGAAACTACGAGATATATGTAGCATCATATATCTACTTTATTCAAAAAATCAACATGGTATTGAAATACATGAAATAACGACATCACATATAGGAAAACAAAGAACTCTTTGTATTTATATAAATGGAGTGAGTCACAAAAATAAATAGGTTTTGATCTTGTAGAAGAGCTCCTCCAAGTTGTTGACTTGTTCTTCCTTTATCACAAAGTGCACTTCCAATCACCCTAAATGCATGAAAAGATAACTCTCTCAACAACAACATAAGGTTAGAATCACTCTCCAAAAGCCAACCCTTTACATATAGAAGGTTGTAAATATATAGAGGAGTGAGGTAAGTTGGGAGTTTTTATCCTTTTACCAATCTTGGGATTGAGATCCACTCTTGATGGGAGGATGAGATCAAAGGATAAGGGATGGAAACTTCATGGTAGGATAGGATAGGATTCAAAAGTTTATATGAGGTAAATGGTTACAATAGATCCTGGAATCTTCTATAAATGAAGTCTTCCATATTCTCTCCCTTTTTCCCAAATTTATAGAACCAACACAGGTGAAAAGTGGAGCAACATGTAGGTGATAAACATAGGACACATTAGACCTACGCAATATAGCAAGAGGCCAAAGGGCGTTGGTCTTAAAACTGGGTCAGATGATGTAGTTTAGGGCAAAAACTTTGGGGAATGAGAGATTCATGCATAGGCCTTTATGAAATGATGATGTAAAGGGGGAAAAGGATGTGAATGGTCCATTTCAGATGTTGATTGATCATATGAGAAAAAATAGCCTATAACAAAGTGTCCTCTAAAGTGCAAAGTAAGATATGATGACTGATGACTAAAGTGCTTAACCTTGTGACAAGTCGAGATCAAGAACAATCGGCGAGGTCATCTTCTGTTACAATACATTTACATCATGACATCCTTTTCATGAGGGAAGCATACCCATAGCACATAAGTTAGCATTACATGTATAATGATCAAAAGGCATGTCCATTGATGACTGATGGTGGACCCATGACTGGATGAGTTTCACTCTGATCATAGCCATCATACATAGTGATCTTGTATAATCCTGAAATTGCAGCCCGAATGGTGGAAACTAGATCTGGGGTCTTCTATCTCGTTCAAACCACCAACCAACGTAGGAGTCTAACCATGTGAATCAATGAGCTGAAGTCGAACATGGTAGACACCATCTGATTATCAGCCAATGATGTAAGTCGTTAACGTATGCGAGAGAAACCACTAATGATATTATTGGCTCTCAAGGTACTCAAGTACAATCCATATAGTGTGAATACATGAGTTGATGTTGAACACCACACAAAATATTTTGGTTGAAGTCCAACAATGTAAACTTGTTGCCGAGAGCGAGGAAACTTGCCATTGATGTATGCAAGCACCAAGGTACTAACAGGTGTTTCTAAGTCAACTTCTTGGATAATGGGATGATGTCAATAGGAAGTGACCCATCGTAGGAGGGTCTTAATGTACCCCCCCATCAACGACACGAAATGGGTATGATGATTGAGATAGAATGATCAGAATGATACTGATACGGAATTGGATCAAGAAAGGTAAACATGGAATGAAGGTTTAAGATTATTGCAATAGATATAAGTTGAATGACTTCTCTTGAACACACTGAAAACACTAAAATGGAGTTGGCAGCATTGGCCCAAAATCAAAATGGAGGTTCTATGAAGGTATGATGAACCGAAATACAAGCAGATTACCTAACCCAACAACCATGGATATGAAGTGGAAGAGTGTCATATTCAAGAGTGAATCACTGCCATTAACAAATAGAGTACCCTATTTTCCCAATTTCCCCAACCATACTAGTCAGTACCTATTTATTTTTTAACGAGCTTGACGAGGATAACATATTCTTGATTTGTAAGTCCATCCTTCAGATGAATCCCTCTATGAATATTTAACGAACCCAGAAAAGGAGTGGTTCAGTCTTGGCATGATCAACGATTCCATCGTTATTTTATTTTTTACGATTCTAGTGAGGGTGAAAAATTGACTTCTTTTTCATGTTTAGATAGTTTGAAAAAGAGGAAAAAAATAAAACTCCAGATGTCCCTTTTCGTAGATAGTCTTTCAAGTCCGAAAAGGTAGAAAAAAATACTCAAGGGAATGTCTTAGCCATGTTCGACTAAGGTATTCTTTTTTCGTAGGTAGTCTATCTCAATCCAGAAAAGGGGTAAAATTATTCTGAGTAGATGTCTTTTCATTTACTTTTACAAGTTCGAAAAGTCTACAAGTGCTCGACAATCTTTTCATTTTTTGGAAGTCTAAAAAGATTTGAAAGAGGACTCCTCCAATAGGAATGACTGATATAAAGGGTAGCAACTAGTTTCGGTCATGGTGGAATTTCTCAAAACACACAAAGGTCAAGAAGATGGATAATAATACCACTCATCGTAGTTGTTCCCCAGGTAATGGTGAAACAACCAAGTGAAAGCGTATGATCAGCCAAGTAGATGGTAATAATGGAATGAGAAAACCAGGGCTCATCTGGTAGAAACAGGGTAATAAAAATGGAAATCGCACAAGATAAAATGAGAATGGTTTCATTTTTACACAAGCTTGAAACATGGGAAAATATGCTTGAAATTACTTGAAGACGGTTTCATTTTTTCACAAGCTTGAAAAAAAACTATGCTTGAGAGTGGTTTCATTTTTACACAAGCTTGAAACAGATAAAAACTATGCTTGAAATAAGTTTTCTTGCCCCCATCATAATGACTGAATTCGAGGGACATGGCCCCCAAGATTCATTTCATTCACCTAAGTAGACTACTGGTTCCTAATAGGTGGATGGAATGAAGGTTCATTTACGAGATCAAGTGAAAGATTCAACTGGGAATTTACAAGATCTAATAAAAGACTTAAATAGAAAGGGGATTTGTTTCATTTTTTAATGATCTTGACACAAGAAAAGAATTATGCTCATAGGAACCTATTTCATTTTTTAACGAGGTTTACATAGTGAAATAACTATCCTCATAAGAGCTTGTTTCATTTTTAATGAGCTTGACATAAGAAAAAGAAGTATACTTCTATCTTGATCATGGCCTCCAAAAGACCATGGCTTCCAATAGGTTTTCATCAGATTGGAGAACAAATCTATGAAAGGGATATATATTAAGGGATCCAATGGAGATATCTGGCTCCAATATCCCTAGTAAATGATTCATCGTACCACCTACTAGATCAGTAGTAGATGCGTGCATGGAGCAGGTTGCCACATAATTAATCTGTGGCGGGGGAGGTACCACTTGCATATAAGGACCATTTAGGGAGGTTAGCTTATTGGGAGCCAAATTAGGACCAACGAACTTAATTTTTTCAATAGTCACGATTCTTCCTTCATGCAAGAAACACAACACACGAAAGAATGAAGAGACATGAGCTTCGATGACATAAACATAGTCACGCCCAAGGAGTAAATTAAAATCCAAAGGGCCTTGGAATACCATTACATCAATATAGACAACCTTTCTTCCCAAATTAATAGGAAACTTAGGAAGGAGCCCTAACGATTGATTGGTTCCTCTCTTAAAATCCAACAAATTTTGGGTAACAGGCACAAGTTGCGGAGAAACTAAAGCTTGCTAAGTAGTTGAGGACAAAATACTAACATATGTTCTTTCATATATGATTATGCTAGGTACGACCACATTATAAGCCTATACTATGAATTGAAAGGGCATGTAAGGAGGAAGACGATATCCTACCAATTGACTCCAATCAAAAGAAGTGACCATGCTACTTGGAGGGGGTGTCATGGGAAAGGGAGAACTCGCCCCTTGTGATATGTGAATGGGAGAAATACCCTTTAGTATTGTGGTAATGGGAGGATTTCCACCCCCCCCCCATGGGAACGGGAGAACTATCCTCTAGTTCAATGGAACATGGAGAAACGAGAAGAACCTAAGCAGTATGAGGTTCACTCTCTACGAGAAAGTTATGATCAACTGAAGGCGTAATTGAGTCAACCATTTTCTCAACCAATGTTTGTTTAGGAATGGACTCATGGCATTTACGTTTAGAGAGAGTAGGATTGACTAGAGAGGGATTCTAATCAATCACTTCATCAACTAGTGGAGGATTGGGAGAAATCTTTTGACAACCGTTCGTGACTCGAGGTTGAGAAGCTGTAAGGTTTTCCAACACTTTTGAGGCTTCATCCATATGATGACAAAGGTGAATAGGATGATTCCCCTCACATAAATTACAGGGAAATTTGAATTTACCCTTTTTCCCATGGACCTTACTATTGTTAGTCGAGGGTTTGTCACCATCATGATCTCCAAAAGCTAACGACAAAGGTCAATGTGAGCATGTGGACCACACTTCTAATACCTTGGGGAATAAGAAGACGATCTCTAAGAAGGTAGTCACCCTTACATAACATGCAAGGGAGTTTAAATTTATGGGGTTGATATGAAGATTCTTTCATACTATTTGCATGGGTAGAAATGGTTGCTTGGTTGCCCCCATGCTTATTTTTCTTCTTATTCTTTTTTATTCGACAATTTATGAAGGGGTTTTCAGGTGTTATTCATTAGTTTCTCAATGAATGTGGGGATTTCTAGGGTAATGAAGAGATTTCTTCCCTTTCTTCTTCTTCTTAGCTTCCTGGTTACTAGAATCAATACTTTCACCAGGTGAGGAGGAAGAAAGGGATGAAGAAATAATAGGTGAAGAATGAAAAGGGTCAACTTTAAGATCAACTTGAGGTTGATATTGTTCAGGTGGAGGAGAACTTGGTTGAGAAGTAGTTTAGACATTCGGAACCATAGTGGTCGAAAATAACCAAACTGGAAATCCAATGGTAAATATGGGAAGGGACAACTTTTCCATATAAGGAGCACCAATATTCCTAAAAGAAGGAAAAGGACTAGGATTTCCGTTAGAGGGGTTTCCTTGATTGGTGGACTCAGGAACCATTTCCACTAGTCTCAACCTAAGATATACTGAGGAGTTGCTCCACAGTAAGGATGTTATTCTATGGTCAATTAATTTATTTTGTAAATTAACAACACAAAATAAAACAAAGGGGTAAACTAGGAAAAAGGTTTACCAAGCAACTGTGAACTACAATATACACCTTGGTGAACCAAGGAATTAACGTATGTGCAGGTAATCTCCCTGAATGTTGTGTTTAGTGTAACACGATGTATAAGGCAGCTAACTCGGTTACCTATGGATGGATAATAACCTAGTGGGGACTCCCAAAATATACTCGACGGTACATAGGATTACAGTCTGTAATAGTGTTGTCTAATGCATAATCGTTCGATGAAAGAGTTCCCATATACTTTACATGCATGGAGCACCACCAATATACTCAAAGGTACGTGGAGAACGATCTTAAACACTCACATACGTGGAACAAGAATTCACTCCCAGGATACAACAATGGAAAACAATGACAACTCCTACATTTAATGATGTCAGAACACATCTCTACCATAGACCTCTATGTGTTTGTGTTAATGTTACAAATGCTCCTTAGGTTGATTCAATAAATGTTAATTTGATCTTGAATTAAGTTTCAGTTTCATGGCTCACCACAAATTCACTTGAATTCCCTAAAATGAAAATCTAGCATGATGAAATGGAATCTTTCTCTTCAATGAAAATCTAGATAAGGAAGGTAAGGGACAAACAATATGCAACATAGAAAATGCAGCGAACAAGATGCACAATGCAATTGTTCCTAAATCAATGTATATGCAAAAAACCCTAAATGCCAATGCAAGATTTTTTCTTTTCACCACACTTAATTTTCGAAAATGAGGAAAACTAAGATGTAAAGTCTAATCATTGATTCAAATGCACTTTTTAGAATGAGGACTAGAACAACAATTCATCCAAGTGATCAATGATCAAACGAAACAAGTTTGCAAGCGACCTAATGATAAGAACAAAGAAAAATTGAAACCAATTCTTACAAAAGGGAAAAAAAAAAATGCAAACCAAATGGATGCTTCAAAGAGACCATAAGACACTCAAGACTCAGGGAAGATTAGCTGGAAGTAGGCAAGTCAAAGCAACACTGAGAAAACAAGGAAAATTTTGGGAAAAAATAGGGATCAACAAAGATGCAGAAGATGCACTAGTGCTTTTTAATGCAGGCATAAAGAGGGCCCGGGTGGGATGCAACACTCTTTTAATAGACCAGAGGGTATGTTGGTCCAAGGAAAGAGGATTTTGACCCAAAAATTTTAAATAAGACTCAATGAAGTCACATCCTAGGTATGTTCTTGGCTGGTTAAAGAAAAAAAGGTCTATGAAAGAGGTAAAGCAAACACAATCGAAAAAGAAACCACCAAGGGAATACACCAATACTTAGTGGAGTTGCCAATTTGTTATGCAAGATTTATGGTTGTGGATAGAAATATCTCCCCTAGGTCTAGTGGACTGACCTAGAATAACAGAAAGACAAAGGAACCAACTTTTTCCTTAAAGAAAGTAGATGAAGGGATGAAAAGTACTTGGAATTTGTCGTATATTTCGCTCCTTCTTTGGCTTGAATGCTCCAATCCTAGATCCAACTGCCAAAATTAGAACCTACACAACCAAACAACACAAGCCAAGAAACTATGAGACCTATATAGCATCATCTATCTACTTTATTCAACAGATCAACATAGTATTGAAATACATGAAATAAAAACATCACATATAGTAAAATAAATAACCCTTTGTATTGATATAAATGGAGTGAGTTACAACAATAAATAGGTGTTGATATTGTAGAAGAGCTCCTCCAAGTTGTTTAATTGTCCTTCCTTTGTCACAAAGTGCACCTCCAATCACCCTAAATGCATGAAAAGATAACTCTCACAACAACAACATAAGGGTAGAATCACTCTCCAAAAGCCAAACCTTTGCATATGGAAGGCTGTAAATATATAGAGGAGTGAGGTAAGTTGGGAGTTCTTATCCTTTTACCAATATTGGATTGAGATCCACTCTTGATGGGAGGATGAGATATAAGGATAAGGGATGGAAACTCCATGGTAGGATAGGATAGGATTTGAAAGTTTTATCTAAGGTAAATGGTTACAACAGATCTTGGAAGCTTCTCAAAATGGAGGCTTCAGGATTCTCTCGTTTTACCAAATTTATAGATCAATGCAGGTGCAAAGGGGAGCAACATGTAGGTGATCAACGTAGGCCATAGTGGAGGAACCTATAGGTGAATGTAGTCCAGCAAGAGGCCAGAGAGCGTTGGTCCTAAAACTGGTTCAAATGATGCAGTTTAGGGCAGAAACTCTCAGGAATGAGAGATTCATGCATATGGCTTTGTGCAATCATGATGTAAAGTGGGAAAATGATATGAATGATCCAATTTGGAGATTGATTGATCAGACGAGACAAAATTGTCTATAACAGTTTCCTTGGTATTTTTGTTGTTATTACGTTGGTTACGAACATGCATTATGATAGTGGCTATGAATGGATCTCATCATGTTCTTACTTGTAAATGAATGAACAATGTATCTATGGCCTAATAGATGGAATTGCAGCTAATGTGTTGAGGCATCAATGCTTCTTAGTGATTCTCAGATAAGTATGAGACCCCTATGCTTAGTTTTGTTGTTAATACCTATAGCTTTCATGTTTGTGACATGTTTGACGAAATGCATGTCATGGCTAGTAGGGGTATATTCTAGTCCTTGTTGATGTTTTGGAAATGTATCTTTGTTCCACTATGAAATTTCATTTCTAAAGGTGCCATTGAGTTCTCAGCAGTGACCTGTGCTCTTGGCCTGAAAAAGTGGCACGAATCCTGAAAAAGTAGGCACAACACTAGGGGAAAATGCCTCTGGAAGCTCCCTTGCCCTTGATGTGGGAGCTTATAGAGCCTCCCAGATGCACCCTTTTCCATATCAAGGGAGCGTCCAAGGGTTTGATACACTAAAACTTCAGTTGGTCTCAGGGGTTGTTTACCTGAGTGGTTGGGATGGCTCCTGGGACTTCTGTTCCTGGTGTGGAAGGTCTGTGTGACGTGTTCCATTGGTTCCACTTCCTTAACTGACACATAGGGAGTCAAATCATATCATAGTAACTTCTCGTCACATGTTTACCTCGGTTGTCCAGTTACTTGGGTAGATGTGGGAGGAGGATGTTACAAAATGGTATTAGAGCGGGTTTTGTTCTCTTTGGGTGGTGTCTGCTTTCCGTTCTTTTGGCTGATATTTGATACCACATATTGGTATCAGAGCATGGTTCATCCCTCAGACTGGATGGGTTGTGTGTTGGTCATGCATGCATGTCAGTTGTGTATGTGTTATTTATATTTATGGACTATGTGCATGTTGTGTATGCATGGTGGTGGTCATTGTTGTTGTTGTGTCTCCATGTGAAAGTTGATGATGTTGTTGTTGGGATGTGTTACTCATGAATGCATGTCAATTATATATGCATTTTTTATGCCTATCATTGTCTATATGTTGTTATGCATGCATTGTCATGGTTGTGGTTATGCATGTATGGTAGGTTATACATGTATTGTGAGGTCGTTGTATGCAATTAGGTCATCATGATACTATTGGTATGCTATAATGCTAATGTGTTGAATGAGGTAAAGCAAGAAATGCAAACTATTAGAGCGAGGTTGCAGCACTAGACTTTGGGATAAGAGAAAATTGTCATACAAATTTGTATGTTTGGCATGTAGGTATGTGATCCATGGTTGTTTTGAGAATTAAGGTTGCTTATATGTTTTTCATTATAATATTATTATGGTTACATATACGATAAATACTAGTTGATCAATGTAGTCATAGATAGTCATGAATGATAGTAACATGTGGTTTTATGCAATGTTGTTGTTGTTTCATGTTAGTTAACTTGATGATTATGTTATATTTCATTGATCATTGTGTTATATTTCATTGATGAATATGTTATATGTTAACTTGTAGTTAGCTCGATGATTATGTTATATGTTGTTGATGAGCATGTTATATGTTAACTTATTGTTGTTATATGTTAGTTAACTTGATGATTAGGGTTATAACATTAATATCTTGATGTTATATGTATCATGCTAAATTGGATTGGCCTATGCAGATGGTTAGGGTTATGACATTCAGGTATGAGTCGACATATTTTTGATATTGTGTTGTACTAATCTAGACTGACTTTGCATATGTGATTATTATGCATGAATGATAATTGTTTATGAGTTTATAATTTGAACATGTTAGCTAGTCATTGTCATGGATATCATGACCTTATTTATGATTGAGTTAATATGTTGTGAAGTTATATCGTGCTAATCAGGCTTGATTATGCTGACAAGATAGCTTCCCCTGAGATACATTAAGGTATGAGTTTTCATATGTCGTATATTTGGTGTTTGACTATTTGATTATGTCATTTATTTAGTGTTTGAGTGTTTGGTGCCTATTATGTCATCTAGTTTATTTATATAACATGATACATTTATAGTTTGTTTGACTGTTTGATTAATTGCATGATATGGGTATGTGTCTCTAAGATTGCATGAAGAAATGATCATGTTTTAAGATGGTCATACTAACACATATGAATTGAGACAACTGATATGTACTTGATTGTAATTGATGAATGTGAGTTGATTTTGATTATGACATGGTTGTTAGACTTGGTGAAGGTTGATTTCCAAGTAATAGATGTGTCGCCTTGATCTTTGGAACATGTGATTGACATGTGTGAATAGTTGCAGAAAACATGCTTGGTATTAGCATGACAAGGAAATAGTTGATTTTTTTATATAAATATCCATTGGGTGATGTGACAGTACATAGTAAGACTTAGTTGTAGCAAGGTAAAGGTAAAACAAAGGAATTGGGTGAGAATTCCTTTAGCTATGTTTGGAAACTGCAATTCCAAATGAATAAGTGTTTTGCATACCGGGAGTCTTTTTAACCCTAATTTGTCTGAAATTACGTGGATATGTGCTATATTTATGGACATGTATTTGACAGGTATAACAATTGGTGTCTAGTTATAGCTAGATCTGTAAAGGGAATTGGAGTCCCTTGAGACATGGCACATATGTGTTCAGCCACAAGGCAACGTGCTTGGCATAACAAGGTAATATAATTGTTATATTGTTATATTCATTTATACATTGATAATTATGTGTTTATGGTCGTGTGATGCAGGTGATTGCATGGAAAAAGACATTGCCATGAAATCTTAAAGAAGGCTCGGCTTGAGATTTCACTTAGAGGCACTGAGAACCATGGGGATGGAGTCATGGTGTTTGTTGCTGGCTTTATGCTTTCGGTATTTGTGATTTGGTTGCGCTTGATTTCATCTTTGTTATGTCTGGTGCAAGGCCTCGCCAATTTGTTTTCGGTGTCGTATTGTTATTGATTTTCATGTTTTTTTTTGTTTGTTTCTTGCCTTGCCTTTTATGTTTTGAGACTTGGGAATTGGTTTGGGAAAGAGGAAAATTAATGGGGTTCGAGGAGAGTTGTGTGGTACCCAACAGGTGATGTAAGGCTTGGATGAAGCTCAGTGTATGTATAAGGGTAGCTGAAGGCAATCATGAAAGTTAGCCGGATTGGTTGGGTCCATTGAGGTAAATGGACGGTGACATGACAATCATGAGAAAGGTAACAAAAGGGTAAAGTAAATTGATTTGAAGTTTCAGATTCCTTGGCTATGTTGCGAACTATTTTTCTCAATGTTGTGCATGTTGTGTATGAATAAAGGAAGTTCTCTTAACATTGACCTTGAGATATAGTAATTATGTTGTGATCATGTGGCTTTATGCTAATGTTTATATGCATACATGTATGTATATATGTTGTTATATGACAAAGTTATCAGGGATCATGATTGTTTTATGTTGATGTTTATATGTATACATGTATGTATGCATACCATTGTCTGACAAGGTCAGTCACAATCATTCTTGTGGAGGAATGATTGCTTACATATGTGAATGACATAAAGAGGTTCCTAGTTTATGAGGAATCAAGTGGGAGAGTAGTCTTGACAAATCTACAAGGTCGGTATCATGTGGTTATGAGTTGATATTATGTGATTATATTATGTCTATGTAATGTAGAGGCTATATCGAGGGATACATCAGCAAAATGAAAGTAGTGTGGTATGTGGTTTGATAATACAAGCATGGATAAGACGCTGGAAGAAAGGTTTCTTGGTAGAGACAATGTGGTTTTGGATATGTGGTACTATTTTTTTTCCATACGTTGTATATGTTGTACATGTTGCATTTGTGATATTGTGTGCATGTGGTTTTTTGTATATATAGTAT
This sequence comes from Pinus tabuliformis, assembly GCA_031772625.1. Classification (NCBI taxonomy): domain Eukaryota; kingdom Viridiplantae; phylum Streptophyta; class Pinopsida; order Pinales; family Pinaceae; genus Pinus; species Pinus tabuliformis. The sequence goes on along the minus strand of CM062817.1, from coordinate 1,441,967,629 downwards.
GTGTACATATTGTTTATGTAATGTTATGTAAAAGGTGGTACAAATAATGTTGGATATAGATGGTGCTATGTACATGTTGGATATGTGGTGCTGTGTAAATATTGCATTGTGCGCATGATGGATATGCACTGTTGTGTGCATATGATGTTGTGCGCATGTTGAATATGTGGTTCTATGTACATATGATGTTATGTACATGTGTATATGTAGTGGTATGTACGTATGGTGTTGTGCGCATGTTGTACATGTAATGCTATGTACATATGGTGTTGTGTGTGTGATTATACATGTGGTTTTCTATGCATGTGGTGTTGTGTACACATTGTACATGTGGTGTTGTGTACATGTTTTGCATGTGGCATTGTGTACATGCTGTGCATGTGGTGTTGTATACATGTTGTGCAGGTGGTTTCATGTACATGTGATGTTGTGCACAGTTTGTGTAGGTGGTGTTGTGTACAAGTGGTAATGTGTACATGTTGTACATATGATACTGATGTACATGTGGTATTGTGTTCATGTCGTATATGTTGTGTTGTGGGCATGCGGTAATATGTATGTGCATTGTGTAGTCTGTTGGAAATAATACTGAGAGGGGGGGTGAATCAGTATTATCTCATTCTTTTAATAAATCTTCCTTATTTGTTCTTTGAATTAGTTTTACATGTCAGTACCATAAAATAATGAGCATGAACAAAGAAAACAGATAGTCACACCAAAGAACACAAGATGTAAGGTGGAAACCCAATGTGGGTGAAAACCACCTGCTGCAATATGTCTCTATCTTCTTTCAATTAGAAACTCCTTTTACAATGGTTTTGTACTGGTGCAGTCCTTTACCAGTACGCAGGCTGCAACCTGCAGAGAGCTACAACTCTCTCTCATTTTCCAGTCTCTCCTGGAAGGGAGCTACAACCCCCTACTTCTTTTCTTACAAGGATCACTTTTCATAAATTTTCAAACTGGATCCATAAGCATCAAATGATCATCAAGTATAAGAAAATCACCCAATCAACTGTAGTAACCAGATCAACAATAATAGGACCAAATCCAGAACACAGCAATGATAAACAAAGATTTTAAGAGAAGTAAGCACCCTGTTCAACTGCTCGCCTGCTTACGTAAGCACCCTACTCAATTGCTTGCCTGCTTATAGTACTCACCCTGCTCAACTGCTTGCGTGCTTACAGTACGCACCCTGCTCAACTGCTTGCCTGCTTACAGTACGCACCCTGCTCAATTGTTTGCCTGCGTACCTCGCTCTGAGTCCATTGAACTGCCTGCGGACCTCCGCACCTGCAACCCTTCTGTGCCTGCGTACCGGCGCACCTGAAACCCTTCTGTGCCTGCGTACCGGCGCACCTGAAACCCTTCTGTGCCTACGTACCGGCGCACTTGAAACCCTTCTGTGCCTGCGTACCGGCGCACCTGAAACCCTTCTGTGCCTGCATACCGGTGCACTTGAAACACTTCGTTCCTGCGTATGCACGCACTTTTCTTTCACTGTACCTGCGTACCTTTGGGAATAGATGATTTCAAGACTTCAGAAATAACCCAGACAGTCAGATCTACAGATCTGAACATGCGCCGAAGAGATCTCAGTCCATCAATAGATTCGCCTTATTTAGATCTAGACCAGATCTAGCCCTCATAAGATATTCAACCCAAAACATGCTCAAGCCAAATGATCTCCTTTGCTTTATATAGGAAAGCTCTTCCTTAAAACATGGATCAATACCACGAGCCGACACCATAATAACCCAATACTGTCGGCTAAATACCAAGAGTAAAACATAAGAAAACCCCACATGTGAATTTCTTTGCCTTGAAATGTGTGCACTGGGGGTACGCACCTCCTGAACGGGATAACTGCGGGTATGTACGCACTTTATGTAACACTGACCTGCGTGTACGCACCTTATGTAAGGTGTACCTGCGTACCCCTTATTTTCTTCAATATTTGATAGCTGATCATCAATCTCTGCTGCTGACTTGAAGTACTGTGATCTATCACCTGAATGGGTTGCCATCAAGGACAACACTTTAGCCATAATGCCAACAATCTCCTCCTTTGGACTTGATGGCAAACTCAAAACTTCAGCTTCATTCTCCCCCTTTGACATCAAGGGCAAAGGGTTATGCTCCCCCTAAGAACATGCTCCCCCTGAATATGAACCAGATCTGCAACGAAGAACCATAATCCACCATGAAAGAGATAGAGACATATTGCAGCTACTTCCAAGATCTCCTTATGCACATCCTCCATAATGCCAACAATGCATTATATGCTCCCCCTGAACCTGTACCATCAATCAGAAGAGGTTCAGCAATAAGATGATGCATCAACAACCCCCAACTTTTGCCTGAGGTATTCAAAAGTGTCCCTGGGCAATGGTTTGGTGAGAATATCAGCAACTTGTTCCTTAGAAGGAACATACTCCAACTTGACCTTCTGTTCAAGCACTTGTTCCCGGAGAAAATGGTACTTGATTGGTATGTGCTTGGTTTTTGAATGCATAACAGGATTCTTTGAGATGCTGATTGCACTTGTGTTATCACATAAGATGGGGATTGGTGGTGTACAAGTGATTTGAAAATTCTGCAAAGTCTGCATCATCCAAAGGAGTTGGGTGCAACAAGATGCAGCAGCAACATATTCTGCTTCAGCTGTAGACAAGGCAATTGAACTCTGTTTCTTGCTGAACCAAGATACCAGTCTGGAACCCATAAAGAACGCACCACCACTTGTGCTTTTCCTGTCATCCACGCTTCCGGCCCAATCTGCATCTGTATAAGCATGAAGTGTAAGATCTGTATCTCTAGGATACCATAAGCCATAATTTTGAGTCCCTTGAAGATATTTGAAAATTCTCTTCACTGCCTGAAGATGAGTCTCCTTCGGATTTGCCTGAAATCTTCCAACTATTCCAACTGCATGCATGATGTCCGGTCGGGTACCTGTCAAATAAAGTAAACTTCCAATCATAGATCTGTAGGTTGGTTGATGTACTACTGCAGATTCATCATTTCCACTGAGGCTACATCCTGTGACCATGGGTGTACATACTGGTTTTGCATCTTCCATACCATATTTCTTCAAAATCTGTTTGAGATACTTGGTTTGAGATAAAAAGATTCCTCCTTCTTTTTGTTGGATTTGCAAACCAAGGAAATATGTCAGTTCTCCTAGCAAGGACATTTCAAATTCTTTCTGCATGACCAAGGCAAAACTTTGACTCATAGCTTCTTCATTGCTCCCAAAAATAATGTCATCTACATACACAACAAGTATTAGCAATTTGTCATTTTCAACTTTTATATAAAGATTGCTATTTGCTGATCCTTTTGAAAAACCTTGTTGATGAAGATATTTGTCCAAACGGTAATACCAAGCCCTTGGAGCTTGTTTGAGACCATAGAGAGCCTTTTTCAATCTGCATACAAGATTTGGATCATTTCCAAGAATGAACCCATCTGACTGTTCAATGTATACTTCTTCTTCCAAGTCTCCATTCAGAAAGGCTGATTTCACGTCCATTTGAAATACTTTGAAGTTTTGAAAACTTGAGAGAGCAAGGAACATTCGGATGGCCTCAAGTCTTGCAACAGGAGCAAAGGTTTCTTCAAAGTCTATTCCTTCTTGCTGCGCATACCCTTTACAAACAAGTCTGGCTTTGTTTCTAATTACTTCTCCATTTTCATTCAATTTATTTTTGAAGACCCATTTTGTTCCGATAACATTCTTATCCTTTGGTCTAGGAACCAGCTCCCAAGTGTTGTTCTTTTTGATCTGCTCAAGTTCTTCATCCATTGCTTTCACCCAACATTCATCTTTGCATGCCTCTTTCACATTTTGTGGTTCAGTAGAGGAGAGTAATGCCAGATAGCTTGAAGCTTCTGCAACTGTTCTTCTTGTTTGTACACCTGCTTCTTTCTGCCCCATAATCTGAGATTCTGGATGATTCTTCTGAACATATCTGGATGGAGTCTTTTCTTCTATTCTTGTTTGCTCCTCTGGTTCTTCTTGAGGTTCTTCTTGAGGTTCTTCTTCTTCATCATTCTGTCGTTGGGGGTAGCCTTCATCTTCTTCGATGTCTTCATGATGTACTTGCCTAGGAATGTATCCCTTCTCATCAACCACTACATCAATGTTGTCAACAATTCTGCCAAGTCTTTTATTGTAGCATTTGTATGCTTTTCTATGTGGAGAGTAACCAAGAAGAATGCCTTCATCTGCTCTAGGTTCAAGTTTGCCAAGCTGCTCATCAGTATTCTTGATATAGAATTTGCTCCCAAAGATTTTGAAGTGCTTTACCGAAGGAGTCCTACCACTCCAGAGCTCATGAGGAGTTTGAGTGCTGTTCACCCGGACATTTGTTTTGTTGAGAATAACAACCGCAGCATGTGCAGCTTCACCCCAGAAAGTTGCGGGAGTTCCTGACTCATCAAGCATAGCACGAGCCATTTGTTGGACTGTTCTGTTCATTCTTTCCACAACTCCATTTTTCTGAGGAGTTCTTGCTGTAGAGAATTCTCTTCTTATCCCATGTTCTTCACAGAAATCGAAAAATTCATTTGAAGTAAATTCCCCACCTCTGTCGGATCTGAGGCACTTAATTTTGTGACCTAATTCATTTTCAACCAAGGCTTTGAAGGATTTGAATTTTTCGAATGCTTCATCTTTGTGCTTCATAAGTCCTAACCAGACAAACCTGGAGAAATCGTCAATGAATAATATCAAGTATTCTTCTCCTCGAGGTGTTCTTTTCCTGAAAGGACCGCATGTATCTGTATGTACTAGCTCAAGAGGCATGCTAGCTGAACCTTCTTTCTCTGGAAAGTTAGTTCTGGTTTGTTTTCCAAACTGACATGATTTTCATATGGTGTTTTCAGGAATTTTGATATCTGGAAGATCGCGAACTGCCTGATATTTGCATGCTTTCCTTATTTGTGAAAAGCTTAGATGTCCCAACCTTCGATGCCATAACCAGTGCTCATCATCCTTGCTTAGATAGCATTGTTGTTGTCCTTCTTCAAATATGTACAGATTATTTGGAGTTCTTTTGCCTTTGATCACTGTTTTACCTGTATCAAGATCACGAACAAGACATCCATTTGATCTGAATATAACCTCGGTTCTTTGATCACACATCTGACTGACACTTAGAAGATTATGCTTCAATCCATCAACATACAAAACATTTCCAGCCTTGACCTTTTCTTTTAACTGAGCAATGCCTTTTCCTTTTATAGTTGCAGGAGTATCATTTCCAAAAGAGACTTTCTTTCCTTTTTCTAGAGCAGAATATGACTCAAGTTTTTCTTTATCACCTGTCATATGCTTCGAACATCCACTGTCAATGTACCATAGATTTTCCTGTCCCTCTGCATAAAATGCTATCCCACATCTTTCTGTTTGTGGTTCCTTTATTCTCCATGTTTTGGTGCTTGAGGCTTGTTCCTTTTTCTGCTGAAACCTGCTCTTGCATTCAGAGTCTTCATGACCAAAGTTATTGCAAATAGAACATTCAACTTCATTTTCAAGAACCGAAAAGTTGTTATAGGTCCTTTTTGTTATCCCGGTCATACTTCTTTGTTTTTGAGCTTCCCTAGTCATGATTGTTTTATATGCAACACATTGAGCTGCTTTGTGACCAAAGTTATGGCAAGAAAAGCATTGTCCATTGAAGAAACTTCTGCGGTTATCGAATCTACCAGCCAATCGATTGTAATTTCTATTGTCATCTATTCTTGAACCAAATTGAGAAGATTTTACCTGTGGCTGGTTGTAGCTTTTGTTCACCCTTAAGATGGATTGCCCCTGATAGTTTCTGTTTGTAATTCGTCCCTGCTTTACCTGATGATCTTCATTGTGCTTTTGCTCATTTCTTCTTGCTGCATCAAGATAATTTTTTGAGGTGGATGCTTGAGAAGTTTTTCCATTATAGCCCAGACCTGTCTTGTTTAGTGGAGACCGCTGCACATTGATAATCTCATCCAAAGTTTCAGATCCTTTGACAAACTTGAGATTAATAGCTTTTGTTTTGTCAATCTCTTTTCTAAGACCAACAATTTCACCTTCTAATTTTTCAAGATGTTTTTCCTTTTCATCAATTTGAAATTGTAGAGTATCAATGATCATGTTCTTTTCTTCTATACATCTCTTGAGTCTAGTAATTTCATCATAAAGGTTATCCACATCTATAGCATCCATATAATCATCATCTTCAAATGCCATTAACAACTTATATTCATTACCTTGTTCATCTTCATCACTGTTTGATAGACCATCACTATCTTCATGAGTGTAGTAGCTTTTCTTATTTGCGTTCTGTTTCTTGTTCCATCTAGCAGGTTCCTTTCCTTTATCCTTATAAGGACATTTTGCAGCATAATGACCTACTCTTCCACAAGCAAAGCATTTAAAAGGTAACTTACCTCTGAACCTTCCAGAACCCCTTTGAAGATTTCTGACAAAATTTGATTCTTCTTCCTCTTCTTCTGGAACGTGGCTTGCTTCATAATAATCTCCTTTGCCTTATGCCTTGAAAGCAGCTTCTCTTCTGTCTGATGGACCTCCCTTTCTCATTTCATAAGCAGTTAGAATTCCATGTAGCTGAGACATAGTAAGAATTCGTAGATTTTCCTTTTCTTCTATTGCAGATACTTTAGATTCAAACTTGGGGGACAATGATCTTAGAACCTTTTCAACCACAATAGCCTCTTTTATTTCTTCACCCAAATTTTTCATACAATTAACAACCTCATCTACCCGAAGAAAATAGTTAGCCACACTTTCATCATTATACATTTTGAGAGTCTCATATTGAATTCTGAGAGTTTGAAGTTTAGCACGCTTTACCTGTTCATCTCCTTCATAGCTCGTGACAATTTTGTCCCATATCTCTTTTGCGGATTTATAGTGCATTACCTTCATGAATTCTGATTGAGATATACATCCTAATAGAGTACTGACTGCTTTCGCATTTGTTTCATACTTCTTTTTCTTGGCTGCATCTGTAAGAGTAGCTGAAGGAAAAGCGTAGCCTGTCTCTACGATGTCCCAAACTTCTGTACCAAGAGATTGAAGATAGGCAGTAACTCTTACCTTCCAATAATTGAAGTTTTTCCCATCAAAATCTGGTGGCCTGATTGATGCTTCTCTCTCGTAGTTGCTCATGATGAACGATCTACCTTCAAGCGATCAAGCTTCTCTGAAGGACCTGCTCTGATACCAATTGTTGGAAATAATACTGAGAGGGGGGGTGAATCAGTATTATCTCATTCTTTTAATAAATCTTCCTTATTTGTTCTTTGAATTAGTTTTGCATGTCAGTACCATAAAATAATGAGCATGAACAAAGAAAACAGATAGTCACACCAAAGAACACAAGATGTAAGGTGGAAACCCAATGTGGGTGAAAACCACCTGCTGCAATATGTCTCTATCTTCTTTCAATTAGAAACTTCTTTTACAATGGTTTTGTACTGGTGCAGTCCTTTACTAGTACGCAGGCTACAACCTGCAGAGAGCTACAACTCTCTCTCGTTTTCTAGTCTCTCCTGGAAGGGAGCTACAACCCCCTACTTCTTTTCTTACAAGGACCACTTTTCATAAATTTTCAACCTGGATCCATAAGCATCAAATGATCATCAAGTATAAGAAAATCACCCAATCAACTGTAGTAACCAGATCAACAATAATAGGACCAAATCCAGAACACAACAATGATAAACAAAGATTTTAAGAGAAGTAAGCACCCTGTTCAACTGCTCGCCTGCTTACGTAAGCACCCTGCTCAACTGCTTGCCTGCTTACAGTACTCACCCTGCTCAACTGCTTGCGTGCTTACAGTATGCACCCTGCTCAACTGCTTGCCTGCTTACAGTACGCACCCTGCTCAACTGTTTGCCTGTGTACCTCGCTCTGAGTCCATTGAACTGCCTGCGGACCTCCGCACATGCAACCCTTCTGTGCCTGCGTACCGGCGCACCTGAAACCCTTCTGTGCCTGCGTACTGGCACACCTGAAACCCTTCTGTGCCTGCATACCGGCGCACCTGAAACCCTTCTGTGCCTGCGTACCGGCGCACTTGAAACGCTTCGTTCCTGCGTATGCACGCACTTTTCTTTCACTGTACCTGCGTACCTTTGGGCATAGATGATTTCAAGACTTCAGAAATAACCCAGACAGTCAGATCTACAGATCTGAACATGCGCCGAAGAGATCTCAGTCCATCAATAGATTCGACTTATTTAGATCTAGACCAGATCTAGCCCTCATAAGATATTCAACCCAAAACATGCTCAAGCCAAATGATCTCCTTTGCTTTATATAGGAAAGCTCTTCCTTAAAACATGGATCAATACCACGAGCCGACACCATAATAACCCAATACCGTCGGCTAAATACCAAGAGTAAAACATAAGAAAACCCCACATGTGAATTTCTTTGCCTTGAAATGTGTGCACTGGGGGTACGCACCTCCTGAACGGGATAATTGCGGGTATGTACGCACTTTATGTAACACTGACCTGCGTGTACGCACCTTATGTAAGGTGTACCTGCGTACCCCTTATTTTCTTCAATATTTGATAGCTGATCATCAATCTCTGCTGCTGACTTGAAGTACTGTGATCTATCACCTGAATGGGTTGCCATCAAGGACACCACTTTAGCCATGTTGTGCAGGTGGTTTCATGTACATGTGATGTTGTGCACAGTTTGTGTAGGTGGTGTTGTGTACAAGTGGTAATGTGTACATGTTGTACATATGATACTGATGTACATGTGGTATTGTGTTCATGTCGTATATGTTGTGTTGTGGGCATGCGGTAATATGTATGTGCATTGTGTAGTCATGGTACCATGACATGTGTATTCATTGTGTTGTACTTTGTGTACGTATATGTGTTGTGTCATACACTGTGTTTAGGTGTATGTATGTATTGTGTTGTGTTGTACACTGAGTGTAGGTGTATGTATTTTGTGTTGTACACTGGGTGTAGATGTATGAGTTGTATGTATTTTGTGTTGTACACTGGGTGTAGATGTATGAGTTGTATGTATTTTGTGTTGTACACTGGGTATAGATGTATGATGTTGTGCGCATGTTGAATATGTGGTTCTATGTACATATGATGTTATGTACATAGAACCACATACATGTTGTGCAGGTGGTTTCATGTACATGTGATGTTGTGCACAGTTTGTGTAGGTGGTGTTGTGTACAAGTGGTAATGTGTAGGTGTATGTATTTTGTGTTGTACACTGGGTGTAGATGTATGAGTTGTATGTATTTTGTGTTGTACACTGGGTGTAGATGTATGAGTTGTATGTATTTTGTGTTGTACACTGAGTGTAGGTGTATGTATTTTGTGTTGTACACTGGGTGTAGATGTATGATGTTGTATGTATTTTGTGTTGTACACTGGGTGTAGATGTATGAGTTGTATGTATTTTGTGTTGTACACTGGGTGTAGATGTATGAGTTGTATGTATTTTGTGTTGTACACTGGGTGTAGATGTATGATGTTGTGCACATGTTGAATATGTGGTTCTATGTACATATGATGTTATGTACATAGAACCACATACATGTTGTGCAGGTGGTTTCATGTACATGTGATGTTGTGCACAGTTTGTGCACAGTTTGTGTAGGTGGTGTTGTGTACAAGTGGTAATGTGTACATGTTGTACATATGATACTGATGTACATGTGGTATTGTGTTCATGTCGTATATGTTGTGTTGTGGGCATGCGGTAATATGTATGTGCATTGTGTAGTCATGGTACCATGACATGTGTATTCATTGTGTTGTACTTTGTGTACGTATATGTGTTGTGTCATACACTGTGTTTAGGTGTATGTATGTATTGTGTTGTGTTGTACACTGAGTGTAGGTGTATGTATTTTGTGTTGTACACTGGGTGTAGATGTATGAGTTGTATGTATTTTGTGTTGTACACTGGGTGTAGATGTATGAGTTGTATGTATTTTGTGTTGTACACTGGGTGTAGATGTATGATGTTGTGCGCATGTTGAATATGTGGTTCTATGTACATATGATGTTATGTATATGTGTTGTGTCATACACTGTGTTTAGGTGTATGTATGTATTGCGTTGTGTTGTACACTGAGTGTAGGTGTATGTATTTTGTGTTGTACACTGGGTGTAGATGTATGAGTTGTATGTATTTTGTGTTGTACACTGGGTATAGATGTATGAGTTGTATGTATTTTGTGTTGTACACTGGGTGTAGATGTATGAGTTGTATGTATTTTGTGTTGTACACTGGGTGTAGATGTATGAGTTGTATGTATTTTGTGTTGTACACTGGGTGTAGATGTATGATGTTGTGCGCATGTTGAATATGTGGTTCTATGTACATATGATGTTATGTACATGTGTATATGTAGTGGTATGTACGTATGGTGTTGTGTGCATGTTGTACATGTAGTGCTATGTACATATGGTGTTGTGTGTGTGATTATACATGTGGTTTTCTATGCATGTGGTGTTGTGTACACATTGTACATGTGGTGTTGTGTACATGTTTTGCATGTGGCATTGTGTACATGCTGTGCATGTGGTGTTGTATACATGTTGTGCAGGTGGTTTCATGTACATGTGATGTTGTGCACACTTTGTGTAGGTGGTGTTGTGTACAAGTGGTATTGTGTACATGTTGTACATATGGTACTGATGTACATGTGGTATTGTGTGCATGTCGTACATGTTGTGTTGTGGGCATGCGGTACTATGTATGTGCATTGTGTAGTCATGGTATCATGACATGTGTATTCATTGTGTTGTACTTTGTGTACGTATATGTGTTGTGTCATACACTGTGTTTAGGTGTATGTATGTATTGTGTTGTGTTGTACACTGAGTGTAGGTGTATGTATTTTGTGTTGTACACTGGGTGTAGGTGTATGAGTTGTATGTCAGGTGTAGGTGCATGTATTGCATGGTGTTGTATGTCATGTGTGGTTGTATGTGTGGGATGTACACTATGTGTATGTGTACATGGTTGAAGAGAAGGAATTGGGTTTTTGTCGGGTGTGGCAACCGATCCGATGTGTGTACAGAATAAGGAAACAGTTAGAAGCTAAAGATTTATTAGAGGACAAGTATCAGTATTTTATTGCAATTTTATTATGCATGTGATTTATGATTCTGGTCTATGATGATTACATGTGATTTATGATTCTGGTTTATGATGGTTACATGCGATTCATGATTTTGATTTATGATTATTTTTTTTGAGCTAACCTGATGTGATATGTTTATACATAATGATTTCATCAAAGATGCTAGTTTGACTTGTTGCGACAAGGAGTAAACATGATTGAAAGTGTACCTTATTGACGAGCTACCAATGAGGTATGATGTGAATTTAGTTCAAGTTATTTTAAATCTAATGAAAATTATGTGCTTGGTGCAGGAAAGAATGGGAAATTCCGGGTTGGGTGGTTGAAACCGGCTGCAAGAATTAGCAGCAACAATGAAAGAAATTTCAATAGGTAGTGGTATGCTGGTAAAGCACTTCAGGAGTAGGACCATTGTGGGATAATGGTACCTGATAGTGTCCACTAGTTTCCATGAGCATGTTATGATTGGTATGATGGTTTTGAGGCAGGCATATGCCTTGGTTGTTTGACCTTCTGATGTGATGAAGCCTTGTCAAGGGATTACCCAGGATAGGGGATGTCAGGGAACTTGGAAGGTGAGTGACTGCATGGAATGGGTGACTGGATTTCTCGAGGGACTAGGTAGCAGAGAAGGGAAGGTCGGGGATGGATTTTTTTTTGCCATTATCATTTCCAGATGGAAGCAAATGCACATTGGGAGTGTGCCTTGGAATAATGAGCCAGTAACTGTTCAATGAGAGGACAAGTGGCGCAGGGTTATAGCACTGGAAATTGGATGCAGCTTTGACTTTGGTAGTGGATTTTGGACTTCCTAGGAAGGAAGTGAATCTTGGAATTACTTTTGAGGGTTAAGGTGTAAGCCTCTGGATTCCCTTGTTGATTGATACATGCATTGTATCCTTTTATTTACTGGATGAGAAAATGTGCATATGTATATATGTGTATATCATTATAAACACTGCATCGAGCTAGATTTACAAAGCTCCATAGACAGTGTGTTTATTTTATGGTTGAAGCAAATGTGTATAAGTATACGTTGTTATTAATGTAAATAACATAATGAGTTGTGTTATAAAGCTCCATAGGCAGTATGTTTTTTTCCATCGGTTTTCTAGTTTATAGGTGTTATTAAATGACACTCAGACAATTTTCCCCCAAGGGGGAGGGTTCTGTAATACCCCTAGTTAAAAAATCCATGTAAAAAAATATAAGACCACGGTCATGGGACATTTATTCCAAGCTTATTGTTGGGCAAAACATCCTAGTGGGTGTTCATTTTGGTTATTATGGCTAAGGAAATTGTCAAAGGCAATGACAAAGGCTTTGGAAAGGCAAAATGACATTTCTGGAACATTTATTTATGAAAATAATGGAAATAAGGAGAAAAGGAAGGTGAAAGGTCACAAGTTGCATGTGAAGAGGAAATTGAAGGAAGATAATGGAAATTGAAGAAAGACATGCCTCATTAATAAAAAGGTTTATGAGGATTAGTGGGGGGGCTTGGCCAGTGTAGCTTTTTGTCAGTTCAGTTTTGGAGCTTTCATTCTATTCTCTCTCTCTCTCATACTCTTGGACATTTAGAGTTTTCTTGGAGGACTCTTGGAAAGTGTGGCATATTTGGATGCTTGGAGAAAGAAGGCAGAGGAAGATCAGGAAAGCGGAAGAGGACATTGAGATAAAAAACTACAACGGGTTTTCCTTGTAGGTACCGAGTTGCACATATGTTTTCCTCACTAGTTTTGGCATGCATGGCATATGCATGTGGTTTATTGGTTATGATCTGTCATTGGCATGGAGGATTGCTTGGATTGATAGTGGATTTGACTAACCTTTCCATTTCCTGGATAGCCATGGTGTTGTGGGTTCATTTTCCTTTTGTTCTCTAGTTGGTTCTCATGTTTCTTTAGCTATGGGTTGAGTTACTAATTCTTGAAGCCTTGGTTGGACAAATGCTCTGGAGCCCTGTAACATTTTGGGTTGAGTTACTAGTCCTAGAGCCTTGGTTGGACAAACGCTCTGGAGCCCGACGGAAGCTGTGGGTTGAGTAACTATTCTTGGAAGCCTTAGTTGGAACAAATGATCTAAAGCCTTGGAAGGCTTGGGTAAAGACCAATCTAGGGATGGTTTTTGATGTCTGGTCGTGAGGTGGAATCATTGTTTTATGGGTTGAGGTGGTTTGGTCTCTGGAAGCCTTGGTTTGGTTTTGATGGATTGTTCCATGAGATCCCACATTCATGCTTGAAATATGACACAGGGGTGACTGGATGAAGAGAGATTTGTCTCAACCATGTCTATGGTTAGGTGATTCGTGGAAGTACCAAACTTGTTTTGCCTTTACATCATTAATATGAGGTTATTTCTCCTTCTTAGTTCATGAGTATTATACTGGTTTATATGTGGATTATATGGTTGTTGTTTCCTTGGTATTTCTGGTGTTGTTATGTTGGTTATGAACATGTATTATGACAATGGCTATGTATGGCTCTTATCATGTTTTTATTTGTAACTAAATGAACAATGTATCTATGGCCTAATAAATGAAATTGTAGCTAATTTGTTGAGGCATCAATGTTTCTTAGCAATTCTTAGATAAGTATGAGATCCCTATGCTCAATTCTGCTGTTAAGACCTATAGTTTTCATGTTTGTGACATGTTTGAAGAAATTCTTGCCATGGCTAGTAGGGGTCTAGTCTAATCCTTGTTGATGTTTTTCAAATGTATCTTTCTTTCGTTGTGGAATTTCATTTCTGAAGGTGCCATTGATTTCTGGGCAGTGACCTCGACTTTGGGCCTGAAAAAGTGGCACAAATCCCAGAGATGAAGGCACAACATTGGGGAAAAAAATCCCCAGAAGCTCCCTTGCCCTTATTGTGGGAGCTTCTGGATCCTCCAAGGTGCACCCTTGTCCATATCAAGGGAGTGTCCAAGGATTTGACACACTAAAAGTTCAGTTGGTCTCGAGGGATGGTTACCTCAATTGTTGGGATGGATCCTCGGAGTTATGTCACTGATGTGGAAGGTCTATGTGATGGGTTCCACTTGTTCCGCTTCCTTAACTGACACATAGAGATTCAAATCATATCATAGTAACTTCTCGTCACATGTTTACCCCGATTGGATGGTTACTTGGGTAGATGTGGAAGGAGGGTGTTACAACAATCAACAATGATATCTGAATTTTTTTCACCCTCTCAATAATAATCACAATGAAAATTCTCCCTTGGAAAATACATGGTTGAAATATTAAAGGAAAACAACGTTATTTGCTTGATCAGATTAAGACATAAAATCTAGTTGTGGTAAACTTACAAAAAACTAAGGTTTCAATGAATAAATTGTCTGAAATAAGTGCTAGCTGTTCAAGCGGGTTGTGAAATCATGGCTCTTGATGCCTGAGGTGGGAGGGCTAGAAATTTTGTGGAATTTGACAAAAAATATATTTCAGGAAAGGGTGGAAAGTCCCTAAATTTTATAGGAAAATTTCGATATCTGGGGTCTAAAGAAATGGTGGCCTTGACTGCATATATGGTCCTCTTGTAATCGGCGAGAAATTTCAATTTTTGAAGAACAATAATATTCATAAACAATTCATCCCTAATTCTCTTTAGATTTTAGGAGGGGCTTATAATCTCAATATATCTCTAGATGAGAAAAAGGGCAAACTTCATAAGTTGGATCCAAAATCAAACTCCTTTGTTGGACTTATTAAGAGGTTATGATTAGTGTATGTAGCAACCATTAATGGTACTTGTACATGGAATAATCAACAAGGGGGCAGACAGCAAGTGGCAAGTCATCTGGATTAGTTTTTAGCTCAGAAGAAGTTTTGGACAAAGAAATTTTCATTGAATCCACCATCCTTCCTTGTCTTGGATTGGATCATTGGTCGGTGTGGTTACAAATCAATCTTACAGAAGCTCCTAGGAATATGCCTTTCTGCTCTAAAAGTTTTTGTCTCCAGGCAACAGATTTTGTGGACAAAACAAGAGGTTGGTGGGCAGAGATTTTGGTGCAAGGTAAAAATAAAATGCATACATTTTAGATGAAGCTTGAGGTGTTAAAAACTAAAACCAAATTATGGGATAAAAAGTAGTTTGGCAATATATTTGAAGAGGAAGAGAAACTAAAATTGGAAGGTCAAATGCAAAAGTACAACAATGAATGATTCTTGAAGGGTAAACACTGAAACTAGTGTTGGGGGAAGGAATTACTTTAAGCAAATTAGAATTGAGGAGACAACATGAAGAAATATTATGGTGGTAGAAATCTTGTGTACAGTGGTTGAAGGAGGGTGAGAAATTCCATTTTTTTCATAAATCCATGTTGCAGTGAAGGGACTCTAATCAAATATTCTCAATAGTAGGGAGAGATGGATTACAAAAACTACAACATTCAAAAATAGAAGAGGATTTGATTGCTCATAACAAAACTATCCTAACAAAGCCTTCTTATAACATACAATCAGATATTAATAAGATTTTGAAGTGTATTGCAAAGCTCATTAGTAAAGCACAAAATGTGGCTTTGATGTGCTCAATTTCCTTTCAAGAGTTGATGCAGTGTTTATGGACATGCTGCGAAACAAATCACATGGACCATAAGGGTTCACGTCTGATTTTTTTAAGGCTTGTTGGACTTTTCTAGGACATGAAATTCATTAGGTGGTGGAGGAAGCCCAACAATCTTTATTGAGAAATTAATATTTATTAGTTTTTTAATTTATTTATGAGAAATGAATCTTTATAATTAGTTTTTTTAAATAATATTGAGAAATGGATATTTATTTTTCAAATTTAAACATTATAAGTTGTATTGGTCAATGCTAAACTAATAAGATGAATACACAAATTGATTGTTGAAATCCTACCCTGGCAAGGACAAATAATATAATAAGAATAATAAAATCATCAAAATATACATGAAAGATAGTATGTTAAAAAGTTGTATAAAATATATACACATTATACAATTATTTTTATTACACTGTGAGTAAATATACCTAAATTTCCCAAACTATACACAGATGTAAGTATTTTAACCTTTAGAAACTAAATTCTAGCAATGTAATATGCAATTAAGTGTATTTATAATGGAAAATATAATTTTCATTAAGAGAAAAGGAACTACATTGACCTACTAGTATAGGTGGATGTAATTTTCCATTTAAGCTCTTTTATGTGATTTGGTGGAAGTAAAGGCTAGTCATACATAATAGAATGTAATATAGAATTAACTATATTTATAATGGAAAATATATTTAAAAAAACAAGGACTACATTTACTTTCTAGTGTAAGTGAATGTAGCTACTTTCCTTTTAAGCTCTTTTATATGAATATGAGGCACTCATACATAATCGAGTCTCTCATAGTGATGAGTGTACTAATATATTTGTATTATTTTGTAAAATGAATTAATGTTTTATATGAAACCAATAAGACATTGAAAATTTATATTGTTCACATTTTGTTCTATTACATTTCACAAGTATAGGTTCAAAATATCCATTTGTCACTTCCTCCTCTATGATGAACTGATGAACCATTTTAAAACTTTGCTTAATGTTCTCAACTTTTTTTTGTAAGTTATGTTACAAAATGCTAATACTACTTCCAAAGTATTATTAAATTTTTTTTAAGGAAGGTTTGATTAGTGGAAATAGCACCATGGTTAGTAAAATTTAAAAAGAAAAACATTATGTTTGAAGATACATTATGGAGTGCAAAGAGATCATATGATATTATAATTAAATTTAGAACTCCATTGTGAAAAATAGTCTATACATTTTCCAAATATTGACAAAGGTTGTTTTGACATATCAATGCAGAGGAACAAAGATGCATTGCTTAATAAATGATATATAATATTTACAAGAATGACTATGTTATATGTCAATCACTAATTTTTAGTGGTATATAATGTTTATAAAAATGGCTATTATATGGGTTAACCACTAAATAAAATAAATTTTAAAGTTTATATAAATAAAAAATGAAATAATTATGTACATAATCTATAATAGTCATGGACAATACGAATGATATATTGAAAATAAAAAATATACATAATTGAACAATAAATTATTATAATTTGTTATATTAAATATAATTGATTTATATAGATTTTTTCTAAATTTAAAAAAATATATATACAATAAAAATATCTTAATTATATGATTTTATTTACATTTTATATTTAACATATGAAAATTTTACATGATTTTATTTACATTTTATATTTAACATATGTATATATTTTATATGATAAAAATAAATTCACAAATTGATATATTCATATATTTTTTCTTACTTTCCTATAAACGTTCAAACCACTGAAAATTTAAAAAATTCCAAAAAAAACTGGAAAATATCCGCCATATAAAAAACTGGAATATCATAAAAACTGAAGCAAATACCTATATCAAAGTTTGTTTATTATTTCACTCAAACACAAGTCAAGACATGAACAAAGCTTCTAAGAAAACAAAAGCAAGTGAAGCTTCTAAGAAAACGAAAGCATATAAGAAAGAAGTTGGAGAGACACTACATAGAAATATTTACTGCAGTAAATGAAACTTCACACAAATCAGCCTTCTCAGAAAACAACAGCCCATAAGGAGGAAAGTAGTGAGAAAGTGCATAAAAATATGCACTACAATACCCTAGTTATTGACTGTGGCATCAGTTAATTATTTACTTATACTTGTTGTGTTGGTTGACTGCATTAGCTCTTAAATTTTACAAGTCATCATCTGTCCTAACCATCAGATTGAGGTCAGTAAACACATCATACCCTTTCTTCTTAGAATCTTCCGCTAGGTTACGAATCTCCGTGTTGGTTTTATCCATTTTCTTCACGAAATTCTTATCCGTATTATCAGTAAACCCTACCTTATAATTTATTCTACCTTTTGAGGTGCCACTGCTACTTTCACCCTTTGGAGGCATTTTCGCTGAATTTACTTCCTCGATGGCCTTTCTTTCTGCAGATTCCCTAATATTGTAAGAACCTTAGCTAAATGATGTTGTATAGACTTCAGGTCTAGCTTCAGAGCAACAACCCTGCAAAAGATAAAATATATTTATATATATTAAAAGAGTTGTTTTTATTACGATTTTTTGGAAGTTTTTATCGTTTAATTTCTTTAAAATCTAGCAAGAATTTATTGAAATCATAAGTTTGATAGTTAAGCTCTGCAAAATCTAAGTGTTTTAACAATTTTTCAGGGTGCTGAATCCATATAGTGTCAAAAAACCAGTTTAAATAAAACAAATCAAAATTTCACCTCAAATTTTTTATCTGATTCTAACACCTAAAAACTAAAAAAAACACACTAAAAAATAGATCAACCAATATAACATAGAAGCCAGAGCTTGAATTTCATACCTACTGAATGGATCCAAGCCGACTACTGGCTAATCACATTAACTTGAGAGTTTCGAGAGACTGATAAGTGCCCTATGCTCTACTGCACACTATTTATAGCATTCGGCGGACTCCAAGCGCGGACTTCAGACAATGAATAATACACTAAGATTTGGTGTTATGGATGAGATATGTGTGATTCTAAAAGTTAGAGTCACATGTCTATAATATATATATTGAGGTCAAACCTACTCAAACTTTTGTTCAATTAATTATTAAGGAGTTGTCTATAATGCGACTTTTTGAAGATTCCGGTGACGGAATCCGGCGAAGAAATTGAGGTCAAATCTTGATTTCTTGCAGTTAAAATGGTTTTTTAACTGCATATTTGGATTCAGCACCCTGAAAAACCCCTGGGACGCTTTCATTGTGCAGAAACTAGCTATCAAACTTGCGATTCCAATAATTCTTGCCGGATTTCGACCAGAAAAATCCGCCGAAAAAGCTTTCAAAAAGTCGCGTTATAGACAACTCCAATTATTAACAATCGTATTTACGAGCAGTGCATTTAATGATGCCGCTGAGATGCTCTAATCCCAAGAATAGCAATAGATGCACTGCTCCAGTTTGCATAATGTTCGGGTTAAACCGACCTACCCATCAAGTTAGGGTTATACGTGCATATGATGCCTGTTTGCCAATATTCAAACGAATATAGTTAGATATAGTGGTGGTTGTATGTGTATATAGTTAGATTTAAACGAATACATTTGTGGTATATATTTTATTAAAAAAATATATTTTATTAAAAAAATATACCGTGTATTAATTGTCATTTAATAGAGATTGAAAAAAATGGAGTGGTAGGGAGCAATTGTCTGGACTGTCAAAAGTCGTTGGAATTGGGTAAAAAAAATTTAAAAAATCTTGTAAAGACATTTTTAAATCAAATTTTTGATAATAGAAAGACATTCAGCACCACTGAAAACTTTTAAAACAGATAATTTTTACTTAAATTTCCAAAAATAATTTTTCAAAATATCCAAAATTGCCATAACTTTCTGAACAAAAAAACATAATTATTAAACTGAATATACAACCACTATAATTAACTACAGCCAAACAAACTAAATAATTACCATTGTTCCAAGCCCAACCAGTTAAATAATTGCTACCTGTTGCTTATGGCTCACATCTATTTAAGGCAAGTCAAACAAACCCCAATTGCTACCTGTTGCTTATGGCTCACATCTATTTAAGGCAAGTCAAACAAACCCCATCAAACCTCTCGTGGGGTAAAGGCGGTGCCCACTGCCCACCCCGAGCCATCGATAGTGTCCCACTCAGATTTTAAGCCTTCCCTGTACATGTTCCAGCTCATGGAATCCGCAATTTTTTAGGGACCAGCTCATGGAATAAACAACTCTTTCGTAACCATTATGAAACAAGTACATCTATCACATGCATCTATTAACGAAGAGGAGAATGGAAATTTTCTTCATATGACGAACTCTTCTTGTTATTCTACATCAAGAATTCGTTTTATAATATTATTTTACATCAAGAATTCGTTTTATAATAAGGTATTTCCCGGAAGGTGAAGACATTTTTAAAATCTAAAATGTCTTATAAGGCATAATTAAATATTTTTTCAAAACACAATCTTTTCCTTATAATTACTTTTAAATTGGTTTACCAAATAATTACTTTTAAATTGGTTTACCAAATACTTCTTAAAATTTAAATTCACATTGTCTATAACTATATTGCTCAAATCAATCTATACCCCCACACCATTCCATCCACATACTCATTATCCTTATATTTCAAGAGTTTGTGGACTTGTGACTTCAACCTTTATGAAGTAAATAGAAGTCCATTAATAGCAATGAAAATACATTATTATTATTTCAAATAATAAAATATTTGTAATTAAATATACATAAAAAAAAATTAAATAAATGTTGTGTTCACTCACAAGGATTTTGCTAATTAAATAATATATTTAAACATATGTTCATAAAAATTGTTAAAAATTATGAAAACCTAAAGTAGTATTAAGGGTGGGTAAATATATTATTATGTATTAAAGGTGAAGTGAGGTTTTTGATCCTATATACATATATGTATGAAAATGGGTCTAGGGATGGGCAACTCTTAAAAACAAGTCACTAAGTCAATGATTGCTTTAGTGATTCATCAACATGCATGCATGGTATGGACGGCATGTGCATATCTCCCAATGAACTGATAAATTTTCCCGGTAGATTGGCCAGCTGTGATGATTGATAGCTGATTAATGAGGAAATGGGCTGATTAATTCTTATGCGAAATGGGCGGGGTACTTACCTGATCATAATTAACTCTTTTATTAAGGTGAAATGGCTTGCCAACCACCATACGTCAAGGTGTTTAATACCTGGTGTGGGAGCCATATCAAATATTTGGCTTGAGCATTTTGAGCAGGAGTAGGTGTAGAGCTGTAACTAGGGTCCCTCACACCGCTAATTATCCCACATTAATAAGTCAATCCGGGAACATTTTGTTATTGCAAGGAGTAGCTCAATCCGAGGCTATTTGTCCGAGTAATGCTCGGTAGTATAGTGTCCTAATGATTTGAAAGGAAACAGATGCTAAGCTGTAACGAAACTAACCCAAAAGATAAAATCACACAAGGCAGTTGATCAGTCAAGGGTACGGAAACAATAACCCATCCCTTTAGAAACTGATAAAGAAAGGAAATCAGAGCATGGACTTATAGGTCTGGGGCTAAGCAGCGTCTTGCTGAGGCTCACTACAGCCTTAGGCCTGCTCTCACACTAAGAACAACAAAGGCAGGTAAATCAAGCAGCGAAAAGTAAAATGGAACAGCAGTCTGGAAATGGAACAGCAGTAAAGAAATGGAACAGCAGTAAAGAAATGGAACAGCAGTAAAGAAATGGAACAGCAATCCTCAACCGTATGTACACGTTCTCTACTACTACAGCAATCTGAGAGTAATGGATGATATGACTATGTTTCTGAACGAAGTAATATTGCTTTCAAGTCTTACAAATACTATTTCACATGGATCTGATAACAA
Source organism: Pinus tabuliformis (assembly GCA_031772625.1). Taxonomy (NCBI): domain Eukaryota; kingdom Viridiplantae; phylum Streptophyta; class Pinopsida; order Pinales; family Pinaceae; genus Pinus; species Pinus tabuliformis. The sequence continues at coordinate 1,441,946,027 of CM062817.1, read as the reverse complement.
TAACATTCATACCAACATTCCGCTACAGAAATAGCTGAAAGATGCAATTCGAATAGATCCACTTATACAATGCAGAGACATGAGATAAAGAACTCATTCAGATATCAGTTATAACGAAGCATAGTATATCACATAAAAGATGTATCAGATTACTTAAATAATGGAAATAAACAAACCACACAGTATAATAATACAAAAGCAAGTGTCCTTCGGAGCTGGGCCCTTAGCTGCCAATGGAACATTGCCTTAAGTTACTCCAAATGCAGAGACGAAATGAACACCTGGTCTTTTATATTAATCGCATCAACAAAAGTATAACAAAGTCAGGTCTCAGAGAGACTCAATGATTACAGTTGGTTCTAAAACTTAGAATTACAAAAACAGTCCTCCTCCATTTAATGGCGTGGTGCCTTTATATAATAGAAATGACGGAGGTATCTAGATAATCAAAAGATAAGTTAAAGCAGCGATCCCTCAGGATCAAAGATCCTAAGGGATTCGCTAATCGTTCGATTCTTCTCTTTCCCTTCTTGCGTTCTCCGTCTCAGTATCCTGCATTCTTTCTCTGGGCTATTCGGCTCTAATTTTACTTGATCTTGTCCGCATCCGGTTCCCCGTTGGAGGGACAGTAGTTATTTTCCCTTTGCTTCTTGCTTTCAATCGCCGATCCTTTGTTCCCACGTCTTCCTGCATAGAAAACGTCAATCATTAGCACTTGAGCTTCCTTTATCGATTGTTGCACATTTTATCAAAACCCTTTATCTTCTTTGAACTCATAATGCAGAAAAGGTTACAATTATTATTGAAAAACCACTAGATTGCTAGTCAAAAGCATACCTTCCAGGTGCTCCACACACCCCCCTGCTTACCCTGTTTCATGGCCTCATGAAAACATTGTAGTTGAGATGCAAGGCGGTGAGAGAATAGGCCGGAGAAGGGATCTCGTGAGGAGGCCGGCAACCGTGATGAGCAACTAGATGGTCAAAGAACTGGTCTATTTGATCTGCAGGCATCTCATATAAGGCCTGATATCCGGGTGCAGGGTGCCAAATAATTGGACTGCGAAATCGATACCCTAACCAGGATGGCCCTGCTTGCAGAATCCGTTCCCCATAAAGGTTCAATCGGCTGGCAGCCAGCTCAAAATTCTCATATTTGAATGGTTCCCTGAGCTGGATGCTTGGACTAGAGGTCCGGTATCGAAATTTTGCAGCATCGAGGGCAAGATCTTTAATAGTCAGGAAATATTCCAGACCGTTTCGGATCAAGTCTTCGTGCATGGGCCCTATTATCTCAATAACACCTGGGGTCCTTATAAGACTTCTATGCTTTCTCCATAGCGTCACTGGGTCTCTAGGTTCAGCTCGTATCCACAAGTCTAGGCTATTTTCTTGTCTCTGAAAGGTGTTATAAGCTCTGAGCCATTTCACCTGATTAACCCCAAATGAGATGAAGGCTTGGAATTGTATATCGCCAACAAAAGGGCCAGGATTTAAGTCAGCTTCCTGGTCTAGCACAAGATTGTGCAGGTAAAACTCGCATAATAACCTTTGAACTCTAACTCCATAGTGCTTGCAACAGTCTATAAAATCATTAACAGTGTTGATATGGATAGGTGCTCCTGCCCTAACGGCTTTTATTTTTAATCTCAGATATCGTTCAAGCAAAAATAAAGCATAATTTTTAGCAGGGGCCCTACAAGTCAAAACGTCATTATATAAGGAACACACGGTGTCCATCTGCTTAACAACACTATCTAATCGACGAGTTACCTTAGCAACCTTTTCCTGCTCCTTCTGCCATCCTTCAAAGGCCTGGCTCTCGGACTGACTGATGTCTCGAAGTTGTTGTTGGAGCTCTTCGTATCTTTCCTTGGGGACTGTCTGTTCTCGCAATTGCTCGGCTTCCTGCTGGGCTTCCTTCATCATTTTATGCAAGGTTCTGGTTTTTGGGTCCTTCTTCCACACAGCCGTAGAGGCTGGGAGTTTAACCTGGACCTTCTTATTACGTTGCTTTGAGTTTAGGACCCGAATTACGCCCGAGGGTGGTGCTTCTGTTTGGACTTCTTTGTTTTATGTTTCCTTCTTAATGCGAACGAAGGGTTGCTGTGGTCTTCCTGCCATCGGAGCCTCTTGCTGTTCCATTGGAATATCCATTCGTTCTTCAAGGCCAGATGGAACAGCAGTCTGTCCCTCCGCGCTATTTGGAACAGCAGTTTGTTCCTCCATGTCATTTGGAACAGCACCTTGTTCCTCATTATTATTTGGAACAGCAGACTGTTCCTCGGCAGTAGGTCTCCTGATGGGGTTTCGTCCATCAAAGCGAATTCTTGTCCTCGGGGTTCTTGCTACCGTGGTCCTCCTCCTTTTCCCTGCAGTCTTTTGTATTCTCAGACTGGCTTTCAGCATTCGAATTTGCTGCCGGAGTCTGGCTATAGTGCCCAGCAACCTCTGCTGCTTCTTTCTTAATTTCGCAATTTCCCTTGTCTCGGCAGAGGGTTTGGTTCTCAAGCTTGCTTCTTCTTTATCTGTGATATCTTCCGGCATCCTGGGGACAGATTGTCCCGGATTGTTGTCTTCCATTTCATTATCATAACCAGGCAGGTTTTCTTCCCCTGCCTCTTCTGCATGCATTTCCTCGGGTAATTCTTCTTCTGTGGGACCGTCAGGGACACCTCCTGTGCTGGAGGCTTGGCCATATTCTCCCATATTGGCCAGAACTGCTGCCAATTCCTCCTCACCTGGAGGGTCTTGCAACGGGCTACCCCCTGGCTGTGCAATTTCTTCTTCCTGATTGCCCTGTTTGGTGGCCTCTTCTCCCTCAGAGTGTTCATGTCCTTTTTCAATTTCTCCTTCCGGCTGGTCAGTCTCGGCCTCCGATTGCTCAGCATTTCCTTCGGAGGGTCCTCCCTCTGATTCTGGAAGTTCATCCGCAATTTCAATTGGCTGGGCCGTTGTTCCCTGAATTCTTTCCAACCTTCCTCGTATCCGGGCCAGCCGAGCTGACTTCCTTGGCCTCTCAGGTTGGTCGGGTGTATCAGCAGGTTCTGCGGGTTTCTCTGGTTGTTCTGGCGTATCGAGAGGTTGTTTCCGTTTTGAAGCGGCATGTCTTTCTGCTGCTGACTTCTTGCGTTTCTCTAATCGTTCCGGCGTGCTAGAGGATTGTTCAGGTTTTGGGGGTGGTGCAGCCGATCCTCCTTCGACTATTGCGACCAATTCCTCCCAAGTGCTTTGCTGTTGAGTGAGACCGTGGCTCACTATCAACCGAATCAGCCCATGGTGGCTGACGACTGTATCTATGTGCTGGGCCTTTTTCAGGCTTTGGGCCGCGCCATGCAGTAACGAATTTAAAAGTGCAAGGAGATTTACAGAACATTTTCCTTTTAAAACAGCTAAGAGTTTCAGGTGACGAGGTCTTACCACGTCTTTTCTCCCTTCACAGGTGATATAGCTTTGTACTGTCTTCGCTAGCTCGGTCTAGGGTTCCCCTAGTGCTGCCGGCAGAACTCCTTTCCCTTTGACTGTCAAGCTTTTGCCTTCGTCCTAGAAAATTTCCATAGCTTTTTGTAATCTTTCCTTCTTCGGGTCCATATGGGTCCAGCAGCTGGTAATCCTGATACTTCCGCGATGATATCCTCTGTAACCTCTATCCGCTTTCCTCCTACTACGGAGTAGTTTTCCTGCAAATTCTGCAGGAATTCCAACGCTACTGCTTCGTTTGATTCTTGCAGGCGGTTGAAGTAATTCAACCATCCTGCGTTTTCCAGGATTTTACGAGCAGCAGCGGAAACTGTCAGCTTGTGAGGCTCGCTCCGGACTGTCTTTCCGCCCATGATTCAACTCAAAAATGGAACAGCAACTGTTTGCGGTATTTGCGACGCAGAGAGGATGATCGATGCCAATTTTGGAAAGGATCACACAGGGCATGCAACAAAAAGAAAAGATCGTGGACGACAGTCTCCGTGGGATGGAAGCATCATACCGTTAAATCATGCCATTCCTTTGTACATTATTTTGCCCGAATGGTATGCAGCCACGTAATCCATGGAGTAATGAGGTTACTTCCCCCCCCCCGCGATCTGATAGGCTGCCCACAACCGTCAAAGAGAGGAGCAGCAGCCAGTCGGGAGTGCAATCATCAAGTACATCATATGAAATTATGCCATGTTGTAAAAAAACAACGAAATGCCGAAACCGAGGCAAAAAGGTGGATCGCGTTTTATATAAGCCTGCGTGATATAATGAGGAACCGGGGGATTGGACGTCTGTCAACTGTACGAAGTCTCCAGTAGTCATTGTCAGTTCCGTTGCCATGATCGGTGGTAATGTTCATGCGATAGATATATCGGGGCGTGACATATGATACATGCAAAGGATATAAGAGACAGAAAGATTTAATATCATACCTATTGGTGTAAATATTACGACTTCGATGCCATTAACAGAGCTCTGCTGCCAACAGGTGTTCATAACCTTGGCAGAGTTGTTTATCTCACCCTCCGGAACCATGATCCTTTGTGTATATTCTGAAGAGTGCTTTGTCAAAATGCAGGCCATTATGCTGGCTTGGTGACCAGATAGTCATAATGCCATTCACAAGGTAGGCGCGAAACGTGGTCAGGCCGGCTCGCAATGAGACCTCCTATTCCAAGATTTGCTTGTTAATTTATCTTTGGACCATATCCCTGGTGTGGTGGCCATTATGGGAATGCCACTTCGCTTCCACCCTTATGATCATGGTAGGCCGACTCTGAATGAGACCCCCTATCCTGCATTTGACAACTTTCATATTTTGTTTTTGTTTTCTTTTGCAGAGCATCTCTCTTGTTTATTTTCACATCAGGGTGGTTCCGCACTCCTTAAGAGCGGGGAATGGTGGAAGAAGTCTTACGATCCCAACAGATAGATATAAATCGTTCGTTCTTACTCCCAAGTAGTGATCAAAAAAAGATTTTTAGGGAAATCGTCATGATAAAGATCACCAATAACAATGGTACCGGTAAATGACAATGACAGTGAAGATTAAAAGTTCACGTCCCTCCTCTTGTCCTTTTATACATACTGGCTTCATAGTGATAGCGATTTATGATGTGCTGATTTCGGTATCTCATGGTTTATGTTCACCGCATAAGTTCATTGTTGTATCTAAAAGATTGAGGAGACCATGGTCGCAAAGCATCCTCCATAAGGGCGAAAACATGTCAATGGCATTCCTGAGAGAAGAATTCATTCGTAGGATACCATTTCTTTGAGAGGAGCAACTGAAAATCGCAAATGCTGTTCCTTTTGAGAAAGGAACAACAAAGACACTCAAATGTTGTTCCTTTTGACAAGGAACAGCAGACGCACTCAAGTGCTGTTCCTTTTCGCAAAGGAACAGCAGGGACACACAAGTGCTGTTCCTTTTCGCAAAGGAACAACAGGAACACACAAGTGCTGTTCCTTTTCGCAAAGGAACAGCAAAACACACAAGTGCTGTTCCTTTTCGCAAAGGAACAGCAAAACCCACAAGTGCTGTTCCTTTTCGCAAAGGAACAGCAAAACACACAAGTGCTGTTCCTTTTCGCAAAGGAACAACAAAACACACAAGTGTTGTTCCTTTTCGCAAAGGAACAGCAAAACACACAAGTGCTGTTCCTTTTCGCAAAGGAACAGCAAAACACACAAGTGCTGTTCCTTTTCACAAAGGAACAGAAAAACACACCAGTGATGTTCCTTTTCACAAAGGAACAACAAAACACACAAGTGCTGTTCCTTTTCATAAAGGAACAACAAAACACACCAGTGCTGTTCCTTTTCGCAAAGGAACAGCAAAACACACAAGTGCTGTTCCTTTTCGCAAAGGAACAACAAAACACAAAAGTGTTGTTCCTTTTCGCAAAGGAACAGCAAAAAGACGCAAGTGCTGTTCCTTTTCACAAAGGAATAGCAAAACACACCAGTGCTGTTCCTTTTCGCAAAGGAACAACAAAACACACAAGTGCTGTTCCTTTTCGCCAAGGAACAACAAAACACACAAGTGCTGTTCCTTTTCGCAAAGGAACAACAAAAAGATGCAAGTGTTGTTCCTTTTCACAAAGGAACAGCAAAAACACAAGTGTTGTTCCTTTTCGCAAAGGAACAGCAAAAACACAAGTGTTGTTCCTTTTCGCAAAGGAACAGCAAAAAGCACACAGGTGCTGTTCCTTTTCACAAAGGAACAACAAAAAGCAAAAGTGCTGTTCCTTTTCACAAAGGAACAGCAAAAACACTCAAAAGCTGTTCCTTTTGAAAAGGAACAGCAAAATCACACAAGTGTTGTTCCTTTTCGCAAAGGAACAACAAAGACACTTGGAAAAAAAATCAAGGAAACATATATACAAGATGTTATGTACAAGTTATGAAATGAATTTCTTAAGCTATAGGTGAGGAAGATTGCGCTTCCTCTCCTAAAATTTTCATATCAGTATCTTGTCGCAGCTGTTGACAGAAGGATTCCCGAGTGAGTGGCTTTCGATAAAGGCGAACTCGGTGGCCATTTACTTTGAATGCATATCCAGAACTGTCAATTGTGATCAGGGTAAGGGTCCCATTATCATGTACCTTCTGGATTTCGTATGGTCCTAACCATCGAGTCTGGAGTTTCCCCGGGAAATCCTGAAACCGAGAGTCGTATAACAGAGCCCAGTCTCCTTCATGAAAGACTTTATTCTTGATAAGTGCATCGTGCCATTTAGCTCGCTGCTGTTGAATCAATGCTGTATTTTGTAATGCGGAGAGCCTGATTTCGTCCAATTCATTAATCTGCTGTAATCGATTGATTTGTGCCTCACTCAGATCTAGGCCGACTTCCTGTGCAGTTCGTAGCGTTCGGATTTCGAATTCTATGGGGAAAATTGGCTGCTTTCCAAACACTAATTGATAGGGTGAATAGCCTGTAGTACTTCTCCATGTGGTTCTGTAGGCCCACAGTGCCTCAGGTAGTCGAGCGGCCCAATCTCGCCGATGCGATGCAATGGTTTTTGTTAAAATTGATTCTATTACCTTATTACTACTTTCTACTTGCCCATTTGCCTGCGGATGGTATGGGGTAGTAATCTTATGTTGGACATGGTAATTGTTAAGTGTTGCAGCTAATTTATTTCCAACAAATTGTGGTCCACCATCGGTGATTAATTCTCTCGGAAGTCCATAACGTACAAACAAATGGAACAAGAATTGTATCACAGAGTCTTCTGTAGCCCTAGGTAATGATTCGGCCTCGACCCATTTAGTAACATAGTCTGTCGCCACCAGAATGTATGTCCTCTGATTTGATGATGGATTGATGGGCCCAACGAAGTCCAGAGCCCATCGTTCAAATGGCTCAATGACCAATTGTGGTCTCAGAGGCATTTCATCGGCTTGGCCAGGTTTTCCTGCTCGCTGGCAGCTGTCACAGGCTTGTGCAAATTTTTTCGCATCCTTGAAAATTGTAGGCCAATAGTATCCGGTCTGCAATACTTTATGTGTTGTTCTTTTTTCAGCGAAATGTCCCCCGCATGGCCCGTCATGGCAAGCTTTTAGAATGTCGAAGATTTCGTCTTCTCGAATACACCTTCTGATTTGCATGTCTGCCCCTGTATGGAACAAATGGCCTCCAATCCATGAAAACCGAGTGCTCTTCTGAACAATCTGCTTGCGTTCCTGAGGGGTTAAGTGTTTTGGTAACTTACCGACTGCGAGGTAATTGGCGACATCTGCATACCAGGGTGTTCGAACAGCAACAGCAAAAAGGTGCTCGTCAGGGAATTGATCTTCCACTGCTGCTGTTTCAATTGCTTTCGGTATCCGTGAGAGGAAATCAGCTACAGGGTTCTCCTTGCCAGGTCGATCCTTGATTGTGATGTCGAACTCCTGCAATAAGATCAACCACCTGGTTATTCTAGCATTCGTAACAGGTTTATTTGCCAAATATTTGATAGCAGAATGATCTGTATATAACACAACAGGATAGCCTGTAATATAATGTCTAAATTTGTTAACAGCATGTATTACAGCCAGGAATTCCTTTTCAGTAACAGTATAATTGAGTTCGGCAGAGGATAAATTTTTGCTGATATAGTAAATAGCATATGGCTTCTTATCCTCTTCTTGCCCCAGGACTGCACCAATTGCTGTGTCTGAGGCATCAGATGAGATTTGAAATGGCAAATTCCAGTTGGGTCCTCGAAGGACTGGAGCTGTTGATAACAGGTTCTTCAATTCCTTAAAAGCCTGGTCGCATTTTTCTGTCCACAAGAAATCAACATTGCCAGTTAAAGCATATAGAGGTGCAGCAATGCGTGAATAATGTTCTATAAATCGTCTGTAATATCCAGAAAATCCAAGGAAACTGCGTACCTCTGTTTGAGTAGTGGGAGTAGGGATGAGCAAAAGAATCTGAATTTTAGCCGGGTCTACCTGGATGCCAGCTGCTGAGATGTAGTGCCCTAGAATGAGCCCTTCTGTCATCATCATGTAACACTTTTCGTGGCTCAGGCAAAGTCTGGTAGCGATACAACGTTGTAGGAATTTTTCCAGGGTATCCAGAGCTGGGTCAAAATCATCTCCATATGGTGTAAAGTCATCCATGTACACCTCAAGTCCGTCGTTTATTAGGTCTGCAAAGATGCTGAGAACAACCCTTTGGAATGTAGCAGGGGCATTGCATAGGCCGAAGGGTAGTACTCGATAGGCAAACGTTCCCCAAGGGCAAGTAAAGGTAGTTTTATCCTGATCTTCAGGGGCGATTTGGATTTGGTTATATCCGCTGAAGCCATCCAGGAAAGAAAAAAAATTCTTCCCTGCTAAAGTGTCCAGTACTTGATCTATAAATGGGAGGGGAAAGTGATCCTTCTGTGTGGCCTTATTTAACTCCATGTAATCCACGCAAATCCTCCATTTCCCATTTTTCTTGGGTACCACCACTAGGGGAGAGACCCACTTACTGTCGGAGATGGGGTAAATAAAATTAACATCTAAAAGTTTCTGAAGTTCGGCTTTTACTATTTCTTTTAGATGGGGGTTGAGTCTTCTTTGTGGCTGACGAACAGGTCTTGCATCCTTCTCTATATAAATGTGGTGGGTGCATAATTGAGGATCAATCCCCTTCATGTCAGGGTAATCCCACGCAAATGCTCCCTTATATTTTTGTAACAGATTAACAAGCTTCATTTCTTGATCTGGTGTAAGGTTGACGTTAATATTTAGAGTCTTACCAGGTTCAATTTCCACTACTTTACTATTGGCAACAATAGTTACTGGTATTGTTTGGTCATGTGGATCTTTTAAGGGGTCTTCTTCTAGCTCACTATCAAATGTTGCCTCTATCATAAAACACTGTGTGTGAGATCTAGATTCAGTTTGACTGATGAAGTTATTGATAGCATCATCTTCTATTTGATCTTTAAAATCTAAAGCCTTCTGTACAGTCAATGGGGCTCTGATATTGTTAGTAAGGTATGACACAGGATACTGATTGGTTTTGATCATTGGCAGGCTTGGCTGTGCTGGAGGATATAGAACTAGATTTTTAACATCTGGTCCTTTAGTTATAGTCATGTTTCCCTGCCGGAAACCAATGTAGGCATCGACAGTAGCAAGCCAAGGTCTTCCTAATATTAGCGGATGTCCATCTAGTCGGGTTTTTGGATTAATTACCAGGAAATCAGTTGGATATTCCAAGGAATCTACGGAAACCATGACATCATATAGAGTACCTTCGGGTCGAACTACAGATCGATCTGCCAATTCTAACAAAGTAGAAGTAGGTTCTACTGATGTGATGCCAAGCTTTTGGCAGGTGGAAGTTGTCAAAATATTGATTGCAGCTCCCAAGTCGACTAAAGCGTTAGTCAGGGTTTGACCATAGATTTGGACAGTTACAATTGGGTTCCCGGGATCTTCGTATTTGATAGGTGTCTCTTTTCCTGATAACAGGTCGGATAAAGTTCCAACTACTTGGACTCTAGGGTTAGTAGTTATATTCCTCCTTGATTTTTTTATGCACAGTTCTTTTATAGTTTTTGCGTATATGGGAATATCTTGAATGGCCTGGAGGAATGGAATTTTTATATACAGGTTTTGTAACTCTCCCAGAATGTCAAAGTCTGGATGTTGCACTGGTCGTGGTATGACTAATCGTTCCGGGAAAGGAGGAGAGGATGTATTTGTTTGTTGATGGGTCTGTTCCTTATTTACATCCTTTTGTTGTAGCGGTTGTTCTATTGGTAACTGATCTTCAATGTGACCTGTTTTGTCTCCCTCTGTTTCTATGATACGTCCAGATCGTAACTGAAGGTCATTGCACTCCCTTAGGTCAAGTCCAGTTTCTGATGTGTCTATGATTTGGATGGATTGGATTGGTCTATTATTAGGATTGGGATTGGGTTGGGCTGGGGGTTGCGGCCTTAAATTAGACTGGGGGTTTTGTTGTAAGGCTGGCAGAGTTGGTTGAGGGAGTGGAATAGTTCCTGTTGACTGATATGTCGATCTTGTCCAATTGGTCTGCTAGGGTGAACCTTGTGAAGTGGGGGGAATCCATTGCGGAGGGTATGAATTGTTCTGCCAATATGGTGGGGTGTAGGGAAAATTTGGCCATCCGAATTGGTTTGTTTGATTCATCCATGGATTCGGAGAAGGAAACGGCTGTGATGACCAATTCGGGATTGGGGGTGTAGATTGGTTTTGCCACATACCATATTGCTGAGCATTGTATTGTGGAGGTTGAAAAGAAGAAGCTGGGTCCGAAAACACACCTGATTTCCTAGGTTGCCATTGGCGACGTTGGTTAACAAAGTATGCTGGTTCTGATTCTTCTTCTGCTTCCTTGTATACAGCCTTCAATCCAGGAAGTGAGGGGCAGCTTTTAGTAAGGTGGTCTTTCGTACAGATAGCACATGCTTGAACTGTATCTAGCGGACATTCTTTGTGGCTGTGTTTTCTTCTGCATCGGGGGCAGAAAATTGCCAGATTTTGCTCTGCCTCCATTTGCTTTTGTTTAGCCTGCACAATATCAAGCTGAGTAGTTAATGTCCCTAGGATATCAGTTTTAAAATTTTCTAATAAATTCCCAAGTTCTACCCGTGTTACCCCTTCTGTTGATATTTTGTTATCTCTAACAAACCTATCATATTCTGTTGGTTTTATCCTTGTGCTACCTCTTGAACTCCTAATACATAAATTAATGATATCAGCAAAATTCTCTTGGTAAATATCTCCTTTTCCCATGATATTCAATGTTTCAATCCACTGTTCTTTCATACCTCTAATTAATGCAGTTTTCAACACATTGTCAGGCAGAGGTAATGATGCATAGGGGGATCTCTGTAAATTATACTGGAAGCGTTCTACATATTCCTCTAGAGTTTCATTTGGTCTGGCCGTCATTTGGAAGATTTCATCTTTCAGTTCTCTTGACCTACAGTAATCCTGATATTTCTTGAGAAAGGACTCTTTCATTTGCTCCAAATTGTTTATGACTCCACCACCTAGACCCATAAACCATCTCAGAGCTGCTCCCTTCAAAGTAGAGGGAAACAACTTTAATTTCTTGGGGTCAGTGGTGTAATCATACCCTCTACATAACACATCGAATTCAAATAAGAATGCATCAGGGTCCTCTGATGTGAGTCCGTGAAACGTTGGGATGTGTTGAAGAGGAATTGCCTTCATGGGGGCATTTGCAGCAGAATCTACTATAGGATATTGCAATGTAGAAGTTTGGGTATTTGGCTGATTCTGCGCCATGGAATCGAATATGTGCCAATAACCTTCCGGAATTTCTAGGAGGGTGTTCCTAGGTTGAGAAGGGGCGGCCTTGGTAGGGGCTGTCTTAATGACACTTCCCTTATCTAGGATTTCTATCTGAAGGAATGGGGTGCTTTCAGTATTAATTCTGGCTGCGCTTCCCTTATCTGGGCTGTTTATCAGCTGGATTATCCTAGAAGGAGATTTCGGTTCCTCTATTTCCCCTGTTTCCCCTTCTCCTTCACAAAGGTTGCTTAAGTTCCCTTCTTGCAGCCGTTCTGACACAGGATTTTCAATTTCTTGGAAGTCCTGTTCAACAGTCTGACTATGCACCTCAGCGTAGGCTCCAGATGGTGATGCTGTAGCCTGAAGGGAACTAGTAGGCTGCTTAGAATGAATCTTTCTGAGGCCTACTGACGGCTGAGATTCAGTTTTCTTGTAGATTTCGTCTATGAAGGTCGTTCGGCCAAGGGTCACCGGTCCTTTGGCTTTCTCAGGTTTGGCTGGGGGTTTGGTATTCTTTTCTAACTTTTTCTGCTTAGTCATGCACTCTAAAAACTACTAAATCCTATCAACCAGCAATTCTACTAAGAGAGCGGACGGTGGAGCAGGGCTTTTACATGCTCCGTACGCAGGTTCTTACCTTCCGTTTTTAAAATCCAACTCCCCCCTAGCAGATTTGCGCACTACTCTGTAAAGGGAAAATGGCTATTACTCCTCCCCGGCAACGGCGCCAAAATGTAGAGCTGTAACTAGGGTCCCTCACACCGCTAATTATCCCACATTAATAAGTCAATCCGGGAACGTTTTGTTATTGCAAGGAGTAGCTCAATCTGAGGCTATTTGTCCGAGTAATGCTCGGTAGTATAGTGTCCTAATGATTTGAAAGGAAACAGATGCTAAGCTGTAACGAAACTAACCCAAAAGATAAAATCACACAAGGCAGTTGATCAGTCAAGGGTACGGAAACAATAACCCATCCCTTTAGAAACTGATAAAGAAAGGAAATCAAAGCATGGACTTATAGGTCTGGGGCTAAGCAGCGTCTTGTTGAGGCTCACTACAGCCTTAGGCCTGCTCTCACACTAAGAACAACAAAGGCAGGTAAATCAAGCAGCGAAAAGTAAAATGGAACAGCAGTCTGGAAATGGAATAGCAGTAAAGAAATGGAACAACAGTAAGGAAATGGAACAGCAGTAAAGAAATGGAACAACAATCCTCAACCGTATGTACACGTTCTCTACTACTACAACAATCTGAGAGTAATGGATGATATGACTATGTTTCTGAATGAAGTAATATTTCTTTCAAGTCTTACAAATACTATTTCACATGGATCTGATAACAATAACATTCATACCAACATTCCACTACAGAAATAGCTGAAAGATGCAATTCGAATAGATCCACTTATACAATGCAGAGACATGAGATAAAGAAATCATTCAGATATCAGTTATAACGAAGCATAGTATATCACATAAAAGATGTATCGGATTACTTAAATAATGGAAATAAACAAACCACACAGTATAATAATACAAAAGCAAGTGTCCTTCGGAGCTGGGCCCTTGGCTGCCAATGGAACACTGCCTTAAGTTACTCCAGATGCAGAGACGAAATGAACACCAAGTCTTTTATATTAATCGCATCAACAAAAGTATAACAAAGTCAGGTCTCAGAGAGACTCAATGATTACAGTTGGTTCTGAAACTTAGAATTACAAAAACAGTCCTCCTCCGTTTAATGGCGTGGTGCCTTTATATAACAGAAATGACGGAGGTATCTAGATAATCAAAAGATAAGTTAAAGCAGCGATCCCTCAGGATCAAAGATCCTGAGGGATTCGCTAATCGTTCGATTCTTCTCTTTCCCTTCTTGCGTTCTCCGTCTCAGTATCCTGCATTCTTTCTCTGGGCTATTCGGCTCTAATTTTACTTGATCTTGTCCGCATCCGGTTCCCCGTTGGAGGGACAGTAGTTATTTTCCCTTTGCTTCTTGCTTTCAATCGCCGATCCTTTGTTCCCACGTCTTCCTGCATAGAAAATGTCAATCATTAGCACTTGAGCTTCCTTTATCGATTGTTGCACATTTTATCAAAACCCTTTATCTTCTTTGAACTCATAATGCAGAAAAGGTTACAATTATTATTGAAAAACCACTAGATTGCTAGTCAAAAGCATACCTTCCAGGTGCTCCACAGTAGGCAGGAGCAGAACAGGTTGTCGAGAGGTGTGAAAACTTACCTTTGCAAGTTGCCAAGCAGAACAAGTTCTAAGCCGGAGCATGAGCAGGTTGCTAAGCAAAACAGGTTGGTTTCCCCATTTTATGTTTTCCCATTTATAAATTGTGAAAATATAATGGTGAACGTTGAACAAAGTATCTTAATTGTGTTTCATAAATTTTGAATTTATGTCTGGTGGAAATATAAATATTTGCCAACATGTATCAACCAGTGCACCGCTAGGTGTCCTCCCAATTTGTAACATAAAGTTACCGACCACGCAGTCTGTAACATAAAACTACCAAGAGCAGGGCTAAAGTCTCCGCGCAATTTGTAATTGTAACATGTAACATAAAATTGAGTAGTATAATTTTACAGGGTAAAATATGATGTGGAGAACATAAAATCTCAGAAAAAGCATTGAGAAAAAGCATAACAGATTCAACTGTTGGGTTTGCCTTTATCAACATGAATTTGAAAAGGGATCCAAGGTCGCTTAATTTGAAATGGAATCCAAGGTGGCTTAAAATTATTTATAGAGTAAAATAACTTATTGGGTTTGATATATCTGATCCATATAGATTATATATATAGAGTAAAATAACTGGGTTTGATATATGTTCCCTAAATACGTAAAACTAGAAATATAACATCACATCTTTGTGAAATCATATAAAAAGGCGCCATGCCTTTATGATATCGTTTAAAATGATTTAATAGTGGTGCCGTTTTGATTACCTCAACCAACTTGCATTGCTTGATTGTTGAAGAAAGGATTCGTCCTACATTTACCATTTACCTACCGTGAAGATCATTGTGTTGTTGTGCTGTTTCTCAAATTGCATTCACCAAAGAAAGATTGTTGTAATAATAAGAATTTTCTCTTTTTTGGAATACAATAAAATAAAGAAAATGCCATATTTCGCACCAGAAAAACCCATTGCAACATTTTCCCTAAAATAATAAAATAAAGCCATTGAACTAGTATAGCATTTTAATGATAAGTGAAAAAAATTGCACTATAATTATTTTTGGTATAACATAAATGAGTTTTGAATTGTTTTTTTTAATAAAATATTATAATTTCCAGGAGTTTTGAATTGTTTTTTATTTAATAAAATATTATCATTTCCAGTTGTTTTGAATTGTTTTTTAAAAATAAAATGTTATCATTTTTCAATCCCTGTTTCATCAATGTAGGGCGTTCCATTAATCAAAGAATTTATGAGCACTCGGCTGACATAAAACATGGGAGTATCTGTTCTTCCTCCATGGCAGAACACGCAGAAAAGACTAAACATCACATATGCATTAAGGAGGCATGTGTTATTACCAAGATTGCCCCTTTTCATCACCGGAAAGTTAGAGAGGCCATTGAAATTGAAAAGAGGTCGATCAATCTCAATAGGGACACATACACATGCATGATATGGATGGTATGGATGACAGTTTCAGCTCTCCCCGAAATTTTCCAGAATTTATCGGGTAGACAAACCAGCTGTCTTGATTGATGGTGTATGTGAAATGGACGGCGCCAGATGGGGTCTTATTAATAAGACTACGACTGTTGGCATCTTATTAATTACTATGGAATGGACTGTTGGCATCTTATTAATTAATGTGGAATGAACATCCAACAACTAGACGCACAACTATTTAATCTTGTTTAATCTCTTAATACGATAAACTAACCTAATCTCTGAATAATGTGCGGTTATTTTTCGAGTCCGGGAGCGATACCAGAAATCTCTGCAAACATAAAGCTTGAGCAATACCATCTCTGTATACCATACTACCTGGTCCAGGAGTGATACAATGTTGCATCATTCATTTATTTTCTCTCATCTCTTTTCCATTTAGAAGTTTGGACCAACGCGTTGGCTATTAAATTTATTTTAATGCGAGGAATCATATGGGTATTTTAATTCCTTCAATTCTTTTCTCTGATCTTAATTAATTTCTCATGTGTTATTTGTTTGGTTTTTGATGTGTTGTTTGTTTTTTGGTTTGTAGGGCATGGTTTGGCGAATTAGGCAGCTGCGATTGCATAGAATTTTGATAAATAGAATCGCGGGAACATTCCATCCTAACAGGTACATAAATATGCGTTTTCAGTTTAATTTTCACCTCTTTATGTTTCTTGTATTCCTCAAATTTCCTATGTCAACTGTTGCTTTATGCTACCATTTTCATGAATGTTCAAATTATAGATCTCTAAAGTTATGCCCTTCTTAAAATCCACTAAAATTCAGCTTATAGTGTTAGGGTTAGTTTATCCATTGTTTCTCTAATGTTGATCTCTCTTCCTGAAACCTGGGCACATGTTTCTTTCTCCGCAACCTCTTCCCAGGTAGAGTTTTTAAGTGCATCAAGAGAAGTAGTGCTCTATTAAACCCTAAAATGATAATTGAATTTCCAATAATATGATTTAGGGAAATAATAGCACATACTTCAAAATATCCTGAAATGGACATGTTTAAACAATTTAATATAGAAAGGAATTGATTCCATAGCACCTATTACAGTTTAACACAAATAAATAATCATATTCCAGAACACTTATCATGGATTAATAAATAGAAAGAAGTTAATTTGGTCACAGTCAAATAGCATCTGTAGAATTTTATTCCCAAAGCAGATTTGATATTCCAATAATGCCTAAATGGATATACTTCAAGAGCCTCATCGAAGAAGTTCTCAAGTTTGAATTAAGAGTGGTTGTGATTACTAAAACGTTTTAAGCGATTCAACTCGGGCACTTTTTATTCATACAGTTCTATGGATTTATTTACAGTCTTCTTAGTGTAGGTGTGTCAAACTATTCATCATTCCTTAATAATTTTTCATATACTTCCAGCGACCAATCCTTTACAATTCCTTATACATCTAGTGAACAATAAAATAAAATAAATGTTCCCATGGGTTGTCCTGTGCAAAGAATTATGTTCACATGGCCATTCAGTGGCGTATCATCAACTATTTCAAGTGGAAAATCTTAAGCGCTACATATATTTGTCACGAGGTAAGTGAAATGTTAATATTTTACAAGTTTTATAACTTCTTTTAAAAAATATATATTTCCATTAGAATTTAGAATATATCTGGCCTATGACACTAAAAGAAACAAAATTACTAAAAGTATTTCAGATATTAATTTATTCATTTTGAAATATATCATGTCAAACACTTTTTACAATAATTTTTTTTCTAGTTAATACTAACTAAGTACTCACGGGGATTTGGACCGGTGACTTATCACAAGGAGTGCCTTAACAGTGCACCCATTCACCATCAATCCAAAGCCTCATGGGCCACCCTTTTTACAATATTTATTTGTATTCTTTTATATAATTTCTATGCTACACTTCTTTTATACTATAATATATCAGGGATGATATTTTAATTTTGATCTCTTGTACATAGTGTAAAGACAATAGTAATGGTTTGTCATATTCTATATATTATAATATAAATGTGTTTATTTTATTAAATGGATATTTTTTTAACATAGCTTCTATTTAGATGCAAAATGTTACGACATGATTGAAATCTATAATATGGAACTCTTCAATATTTTTATTTGGTGGATTTATTTAGTTTAAGATTTATTTTAAATATAGATTTAGTTTAATTTTATTGTAGGTTTAAATTAATTTTAATTTTAATTTAGTTTTCAAGTTTTTGATTTAAATTAATATTTTAATTAAGTAATTTGGTTTTGTTCACCTTGATGATTTTTTATAGACATATATTTTGATTTAAGTGTAGGAAAATAAGGGATTTTTTAACAAAAACTAATGGATATTTAATTTAAGTAAATATTTAATATATTTTTATTTTCATTTTTTTATTGTGTATAGTTAACTTAAATATTTAATTATTATCTATTTTCAAATAATAATAAAATTTAATTTATTAAATTAGAAAAGAATATATTTTTAAAAAGTTGATAGTTATGGTTAACCACAAAGAAATAGATATGAATATTGATTTTTACTTTAAAGTGTTTTTATGATGTTTTTAACAACACTATTGTTTACATATTCATTTATAAGGAAGTAAGAAAATGGAGGAAAATAGACATGAATGGGAGGTAATTATCAAAGGCACCAAGCAAGTGTTCACTTGTCTTGTTGGTGGCTGTGTGGGGATCTTGAGTCGATCTAAGCTATCTGGCCTTAATCACCATCGCGCTATCACGCACAATCTCCCACCAATTCCTCCACGTCAAAGAGGTCGAGTAAGAGATGCAAATGCTAAATGGGTTGTCAAATCAACAAGTGCAGTTAAAAGGAAAAATGAAAAAATACAATATGATTTAGATGCAAGGCTATGTCGTGCATGACAACAAGCATATAAAAGATTTGTCAATGAAGAAATTCTTTCAGCTGTAAGTATTTATTTGTATATGTTTTTTATTAATATTGTCAATGAAGAAATTCTTTCAGCTGTAAGTATTTATTAGTATTTATTTGTATATGTTTTTTATTAATATGAATTTATTGTTGTGGACTAAATTCATTGAAACTTGTTTTCACAGTCAGTTGTTACATTTGATCAGCTCAATGATACTTCAAAGCAAAAAATTTGTGAAAAAATTCAACGTTGGGATCAAAGTCTACCTCGTAGACATATGGAAACAATGAAGCGCATAGATATTGCTTTAAAAGAGAAAGTAAGGATTGAGGTTCCTGATGATGTGGGGGAAGAAGGATTAGATGGGCACAACCATATATTAAACTTTGATGAAACTAATCATGACAATGACAACACAGTTGAGTCCATTTTTTTGCATATATTAATTTTTTAGACATTTTAACATTAAATAATATTTATATTTATTATAATTGTATACTAATTTCTCATTGTTATTGATATGCATAGCCTAATCAACAAAATTCCCTAAATTCAAGCTACCAACTATTACAACACTCGCCTATATTTTAAGGGTTTCAAGGGGTTATTGGGCTAGTAAGTTTTTAATCCATATAACCTATTCCACAAAAAACATTAATATATAAATTTTTATGTTTTACCATAATGATGAGATGAGAAATGGATGTTCTATATTCTATATTGTTATCCTTGATTTATATATATATATATATATATATATATATATATATATGTTGTTTCTTATTTATGGTGCAGGTGTTCCCTTTGGAACCATTGCAATCAACGAAAACCCCTGAAGATTGTCGAAGCCTTAAGAAGAATAGAAATGAAATGGTTCAAACGCTACAACCATCTTCACATCCAATGTCACAATGCAAAGTAAGATTATATTTATTTATACTCTTATAATTTTATCATACTTTTACATTTAATTCTATTTGAGTCACATAATTATATCTATGTATAATCTATTATTCAAAGTAATGAATATACATCTCCTAAAACACCTTTGCACATGTATGATGGTGGACATGATAGTCAGCAAAAATCACATTCTCCTCAACCATTGTAACATTCATCTAGACTTCAAGATAATTTAAGAGAGGCAAGTTATATACCATATATCATAGCTCATAATAACATTGACATATTTTTTTATAATTTGAAACTAAAAAACTAGTTAATGCATTGTCTTTTCATATTCGTTACATGTTCCCCATATTTTCATTATATCTATATGGATTTTGATATTTATTGATAGCTAGTTAATGCATTGTCTTTTCATATTCGTTACATGGTCCCCATATTTTCATTATATCTATGTGGATTTTGATATTTATTGATAATGTTGTAATTTCCACAGAAAACAAAAAAGATAAATGTTGATGCTATGGTTAAAAGGACCAAAATCACGCCAAAGGACTTGAAAGCATGTGGGTTCAAGTCACGCAAACAATACATAGAGCATATATGCTCAACTAGCATTGCTCTCACTAAACCCACTAGGTTTGCTACTTTGAAGCCTAAACATTCCAACAAGTTTAAATGACTTAGGCTACAATAATAGAACTTTAGCCATTGTTTTGTCTATAAAGGGGCTACAAGGACAGTTTCAATATATTAACTTTCTTTTATTTTGTTTTAAATGTTTTGAATACCAATACTTTTGGCACCTAAAACATGAAAGATACATTTTGTTTAATGAGAACTAGTTTTATTTAGATATATAAAGTATGAGTTTTTGTTTGTGGAATATTACATGTGCTCCCTCCAACTAGGCATATATCTTTATCATTTTTTAACATCAAAAGTTTTGACAAAATCTTGCTAAATTTGATGTTGGTTTAAGTAAAATTTGTTTTATAACAAATGTTATTTAAAAGGTTATCAATCTTTGGAATATTATATATAGTTTAGTCACATTTTTTGTTGGTATTTCTATGCACTATGGATGGGTAGAAATCTATGATATTCAAGATAGAATTTGATTCATTGAAGAGCTAGTGATAAAAAATGCAAAAAGATATGACTTTTATTTACGAAATATTATATACAATTCATGTATTTAAAGATGCATATATTTCTTGAATGCATTTCTTTACATAAAAAGTGTTAATAATTGTTCAATTAAATTTATATGTTAATACATGAAAAATATTTTTATCTTTAGATTATAAAATTTCCTTATAATTATGATTATAAAGATAAAAATGTATCATTTTTTATTTATTTGAATGTAAACTTTATATATAAAAATGATTGTTATTTTTTTCAAAAGTGTTATAAATAAAATGAACTATCATCTTTAGAAATTTCATATGAATTGAATTTCACCTTAAACCTTCTATTAAATAGAAATTTTTATTATTTTTATGTTTATATTAAGTTTTTTATTATGTTATTTTATTCCAACATATAAAGATGAATCATTTTAGAATAATTTTGGTAGTTTATCTTTACCACTCCAACTAAATACAACCAAGTAGTTTTTTTTAATATAAATACTTAAATATCAAACCAAATTAAAAATTGATAAATAAATATGAATACATAAATGTATAATATTATACTATAAATTTTATATAATGGTAATTATTGTTAAAACATTAATGAATTACACAATTACCTCCCTATTATTAATATAAAGTATGTGTATGCATAGTTAATAATCTATTATTTACTATCAATATATTATCAAATATAAATAAATTTTTATTATAATGTTAATATATAAAGGGAATATATGAAGTAATCATGTGAGTTTTGAAAAAGTTGATATAAATTCATTCTATTTATATAATTTTTTATAGGGGAAATATCTTCCAAATCCATTCAAAAGAACAAGAAATATTCATCATATAAGTGCTTAGAAAGAAAAAATTATATGGAATGAATTTAACCATTTACCATATAGCTATAACAAACCACTTATATAAGACTTTACCTATTCTCAAAAAATCATAGTAGATCAAATAACAAATCCTAGTGAACCAGAGTAGTCATATATTACCACAATTTTGACATTGAAATTCAAACAAGAATGAAATTTCAAAAAAAAAAAAATCATTCCATTTCATTGGAATATTGTTTAAAAAAATAATTTAAATGTTTGTAGGCCTTGAAGCTATTCTCTCCTAAGTTTTCTGTGTGCTTCTCTATCAAAAACATCTACACATTGTCAAATGGTTGACTCTATCATCCATAAAATCTAGAGAGTCTTATAAATTGTAGGGCAAAGATTCATTTCTATTTAAATGTTAAAAGAGTCTCATAAGAAAATGTGGGGTGGAGATTCATTTCTAATTAAATTTTGAAAATAGCACAGTTGTTTATACTCAATTTTCAAAGTTTTTATTAAATTATACTTTAAAATTTCTTCCAAATTTAAAATAGAAATTTATTATAAAACTATTTTTTCTGGCCTTTTTTAAACCTTTTAATAATTTAATTTGTAAAGACTCTTTGGGAGAGCTCAATTGAAGTTTTGGGTTCAAATATTGTGCTATCCGCGGATTGGGATGAGAAGTTTGACATGATAAAGATATAATCCAACCAAGCTTACCAAAAAAAATATAAAATTTTAATTTTAATTTATATAAATTTCTATGGAATTATTATATATAATAATTATTTTCATCTATCCAATATTATACATTTAAAATTTGTAATAAAAATTATATATAAATATAAAATGAAAATTATATAATCAAACTTATATAATTAATATAATATATATAACTTACAATTAAATCAAACATATATAAAATTTAAGATATGTTATTAATTTTAATTTAGATATTATATATAACCAAAATTGTATGTACTCTAAATAAAATCTACTTTTGCATCTCTTAAATAATATATAATATTAAAATAAAAAGTACTATTCATATTATTTATTAAAATGAATATTCTAAAATACGTATATTAGATTATTTATTGATTTCAATATAAATATTATATGGTTTTGATGTTCAATTTAAAAATAAAATAGAGAAATTTTATTTAATTTATGCTTTAAAGTTTTTAACATTCTTCTCAACTTTTAAAAACATTTTAACTATTTATTCATTATAATGATTATGGAATTTTAATTAAGCTTTGTGTATATTTAGATGAAAGTCTTGTATATAGACATGGTTTTTAATTTTGAAATATTGTATATAATATATGTATTTGATGCAGGAGCATCTGACCAGGCATTGGCTTAGTGACTTGTTTTTAAGAGTTGCCATCCAACCACCCTTAATCAAAAGTCAAAGTCAAAGCTATGGAGGAGGAGACGTGGACAATCATGTAAATTGGGAGCAAATTTCTGTTAAAAACGAGCTAATTTGATGGAATTGATAAGTCTCGAGAAGACTTAATTTAATGTAATTATCTACCATGTATGTGTGTTGAGAGATTTAGGGATTGTTTGAATGATTTTAGGAGAAGATCATGGATCTAGAATGATCCATGATTCTATAGTTATTTCTATATATTATGAACCTACGTGTTCTGATGGGGAGCATAGACAGAGAGTGTGGATTCAATGTAGTCGAGAGGAGAATTTGTGACTAAGATTGAAATTCCTTAGAATGTAATCTAATTTTGTGTATAAAATAATATATACGTGTTATGTGGATTTTTGTATGCCTGTGTATAATTTACATATATATTCTTTACTGTGAGTTAAATTCCATGTCACGATATTTTTGATCGACCATCGATCACTGTAAGGATCGATGGCGATCCAATGTTAACTCGTTAACTGTTGTATGAGTGTTGTGAGTGTTTAAACATAGTTTGGCAGAGTGAATCTAGGTGGAAAGGTGAATTCTATCGTAAGCAAACAAGCGCAAAGGGAGTCGTCGCATAGTTTAGATTGATGGATATTAACGGTGGAGGAATAGACTGTGGCGGATAGCCGGGTATGGGTGTCCTGATTGCAGTTGAAGGCCCGCACTCAATCACAACCGTTGATCTAAATTTCAAATGCTTATGTCACAGTCAACTATGGGGGTTGAGTTGTTGGTAAGCCGCGTGCTAGTTGAAGGGCCGCAGATCGTCAGATTGAATGTAATATCAATGGCGGAGATTGAAGCCAATAGGGCTTGGGCCTGAGTGGACTCGAGAAGTGTATGGACACAAGTTTTATTTTATTTGAGATCTAGTCTTATGCATTCAGGTGGGACCGACGTTAGTTGACAGATTATGTGTTATATCGTTGTTAGAAGATTGGTGGGGTTTTTTTGTTTAAACCCACAATGTAACGCTTCTGATTGGTATAGATGGGCCATAACCCATAGGTTCATGGTAAGGTGATTATGAAAACCAGGGAAATTTCCTTTTGGCAGTTTTTCCTACGTCAATATTTAAAGATGTATATTTTGTTTGATGTACTTGTTTGATATAAAAGGTATTAATAATTGTTAATTTAAATCTAAATGTCAATACATGAATTTTTTTTTTATCTCTAGAATATAAAATATTCTTATAATATTGATCATCTATATTATTTGCTCCCTGTTTATAATCAAAGTTTCAAAGTTTTGTACACATCTCATCCATGGTTGGTTGTAATATCAATTACATTTTAGATATTATATAATCTCCATGTTGAGTGGTGAAGGTTACACATCATCTTTCTACGAAAAAGTAGAAGTAGCACATATGGATGAAATTAAAATATTTTGCTGCGAGTTACATTATCTATCTAATTATGTTATCTACGATGGACATTGATGTATTTTTTTTATAGGTGATATTGAAATGGTTTTTTTTATTATTATTAATATTTATGTTCAATATTTCAAAACATGAAAAACTTCAGAGACTTGATAGTGATAATATTATAGGGACGAGGAGGACGAAGAGATAGGGTTTTCAAGCTTCTGCAGGTGTTGAACTCCATGGAAGGGCATGAAGGAGGGAGCTCCACTCCCTCCTATAGGCAGGCAGTGGCTAGCCGAGGTAAGAAACCAATAGAGATTGTCAGAGGTCCTTCAGGTGAAGGGAAAAGGAACACTGAAGAGGAGCAAGACTCAAACAAGTCAAGGGAGAATAATAGCAATAAAGAAAATGAGGAAGAAGACAAAGAACAGGGAGCGAAAAACAAAGCAAAAAAGGGGCCATGTAAACCCAAAGCTGAGGTAACACCCAGAGTAGTTTTAAATGATCCCGCTCTGCAGGCGCACAGGGACCACATGCAGACATATGCTATCATTTGTAAATTCATGGGATTATGGCCCACTGAAAAGGCATTACAGACATGGATTAAATACCACTGGAAACTAAAAGGAAGCATATACCTACATCTTGGGTCAAAGGGTTTCTTCACTGTGGTATTTACAAATATTGAGGATAAAGACAGGGTGTTTGAAGGAGGGCCCTACTTCTATGAAGTAGCAGGCCTCTACATGCGGCCGTGGATGATGAATTTTGTCCCGGAGCGAGAAACTTTCACTTCGGTCCTGATCTGGGTAAGAATCTACTCCATACCTCTTGATTACTAGCAAACAAAATCATTATCTGCCATAGGAAACAAATTAGGGAGTTTTTCAAAGCTTCTGAGGCCACCAGAAGGGGCAAATACACTTCCTTCACACGAATATGTGTGGAGATGGATCTCTCTGGAGCTCTACCGGATGAGGTTATCCTGGAAGTATTTGATGAAGAATGGGTGCAAACAGTAGATTATGAACATATTCCTTTTAGATGTCGCAAGTTTCATGAACATGGGCACCTATTTAGAGACTGTCGTCTAAGTAAAATAGAGAACAAAAGTAAAGCTTCCACAATGAAAGATACTGAAGGCTTTCACAAAGTGGGACATAGAGGAAAAGGGGGCAAGAGGGGGCCAAAGCAACATCAAACAGAAGGGCAATAAGCCAGTCTGAATAGGTTCCAAGTACTCGAAGAAGAAGAAGAGATAACAAAAGTAGATCAGGTAACGAAAGGAAGCCCAGTGGAGAAGGAGAAAGAAGAAGACGGTGAACAAACACAAGATATTAACAAATAGAAAGAGACTATGCCAAGTGAGGTATAACTGGAGATGGACCAAGAAATGACCCATTGTGAGATGGAAATGGAGTACCATGAATTGCAGGAGATTCTTGATAGAGAACACCTAGATTCGGAAGGGTTTTTGAAACAGGGGACCATGGGAGGGGTAGACTCATTACCTCAAGAAGAGTTCAACAGAGTACAACAGTTGTTCCCATGGAAAACTCGGGCTAAAGGGCTGGAAAGGTAAAGAAACAATGAAAGGCAGGGCAATGAAGGTGTGAAAACTATGAAAACCACACTTGGATTAGCACCTAGAAACCCATGAAAGAAAAGAGGAAGGAAAAAGCAGAAATAGTTATTGATGGAATATGGAAAGCTAATAATAGATTCAGGTAAGATGAAAGACCTAACCAGCTACTCCTTTACAAATATTTAATAATGAAGTTCACATCTTGGAATATCAGAGGTCTAGGTAGTAAAAGAAAACAAAGAATACTTAGTAATAGAATGAAACAAGAAGCTCCAGATATGATCTTTATCCAGGAAACTAAATGTTCCATTCAAAAAATTAAAGAAATTCACAGCAAATGGCTCAATAGATTTGAGTTTCTATAAGTTAAAGTAGATAACACAGTAGGAGGCATACTCACTCTTTGGAACCCCCAAAATATTGGCATAATGGATGCTGAGGCATCTAGGAATTATTTATCAGTGGTTATTTAGCCTGTGGGAGATAGGGAGACTTATCTGGTCACGAATGTTTATGGCCCTCAAAAAATGGATGATAAACTTAGGTTTCTAGATTCTCTTATGGATCTAAGAGACATACATGTAGGAGTACCATGGATCATGGGTGGGGACTTCAACATGATCAAATCACTTTTGGAGAAAAAAGGGGGAACCAGAACTTTAAGCAAAGACTCTTTAGCATTTCAAACTTTTATAGATAATATGAAGCTAGTTGACACTGATATGAGAAATGGTCTCTTTACTTGGAACAATAAAAGAGGAGGAGAGTCTCAAGTAGCCTCAAAGTTAGAAAGATTCATAATCTCAGAGGACCTTACACTCACCGACAAGGAAATTGTTAGGATATTCCGACACATAGGATATAGTTAAGTTCAACTTGGTCTAGTATAGAGTTAGGTTAGAGTTAGGTAAAGTGTGTTTCTTTACCGTTGTACATTTTGTAACTTACAATCCGACGGTCACGATATGTAGTGATCCGACGGTTCACTCTCACCTCGGTATTACCGACACTTGATCCGTGGCTTGACACCCGATTGGTCCATGAGTTCTATTTAAAGCGCATGGAGGGTCATTGTTCGGGTAATCCGTGCATGAGAGAAGCTTATGTAAATTTTCATTCTTTGATTAATAAATTGTCTGTACCCACGTTGGGACAGGCCGTGGACTGTTTCCCTCCTTGCACTCTGAGGGTTTTAACCACGTCAAAAATACTGGTGTATTGATTTGAGATCTGGTTGTGAGCGGTGTCCTCTTGGTATTCTTTCTGAGGAACTTACCCTGTAAATTCCTACATGGTATCGGAGCTATTTGAGGGCCGCGTCCGTTGGTGATCCAAATCTGAAGCCGGTAGAACTGCATGCGGCTGTCGTTTCCTAGATCTGCTGTTTCTGACTGCTTTCGGGCCGAGAGGACTGCTCTGTTGCGTTCGGAGCATCTGTTTCAGTGAGGAACCCCTTTCGTTTCACGCGAAAAGGTTTCCGGTAGCCCTAGCTGCGTCATTTTTCAGATCGGGAGGTATACAGTGTTTTTTTGCAGTTTACTGTCATTTTCTCTCTGCTTATTTCGGTTTCGGTTTATTTAGCCTTTTTTTTTCCGGATCTATACCTTTCATTTCTGCGTATGCTCTTTGCCCTGCGACTCTGTGCGATCTGGGCAAATCAGAAACAGAAAGAAAGGATTTTTCTCATGCGTATGCTCTTTTCCCTGCACCTTAGTGTGATCTCGGAAAATCAGAAACATTGAGAAAAATATTTAGTTTTTCGGCTAAAAGCTAACTTTGAGATTTTTTTTTAAAATTTCTAGTTTTTTGGCTAAAGCTAACTTCGAGCCGTAAGGTTCGTTTTTCTTTGGATATTCGTGTTGGGTTTTGTGTTTTGTGTTTTGTAGGGGAAAAGAGTCTTCCCAAGGCAAGCACGCAAATCGAGGCCCCCCCCCCCCCCTCTCTCTCTCTCTCTCTCTCTCTCTCTCTCTCTCAAATATTTTGTATAGATCAATTGGTTCAAAGACCTTTTAAGAGAGTAGAGGTCTTGGGTTCAAGTCTCCATTTTGTGGGGGCGGATTTTTTCATTCCCGCACATTCGCGCACTTTGCCGGCAACGTCAACAATTTTTTTTCAAAAAGCCATAACTTCTTCATCCGGAAGCCTTTTTCAGAGCCGTTTTTTTTAAAACCGCCTATTTTTTCGAGATCTATCCATTGGACCACTTACTTTCAGCATCTTCAGCTTCAGTTGTTTTTCAAAAAATGGAAAGTCCATGCCAAGTCATTCTTGACAGCACTAACTACTTCCAATGGGTAGCCTACATGGGAGATTTACTTAGAAGTAAAGGTCTCTTCAGAATAGCCACAGACCAAGAGAAGAAACCCAAAGATGAAGACAAGGCCGAAAAATGGGAAAATCGACAAGATCAAGCACGTGGTTTGATAGGAATGTCTGTTTCTCCTGATCTTAGATTCCACATTGCAGAAATTGAAACTCCTCATGAAGCATTAGAAAAACTTGCTAAAGTTTTTGGGATTAAAAATGAAATTAGAGCCCATCAACTTGAGAATGAGTTGCTTACTTTGGATCCTAATAATTTTTCTTGCATTGAAGATTTCTTGTCCAAATTCAAGACCCTTAGATATCTCTTGGAAGGTGTTAAAGTTAAGAAAGAAGATGGTAACCTTATTTATTCCATCCTTACTAAGTTGGGACCAGCCTACTCTGTATTTGTTTCCACTTTCCATTCTACCAGGGAAGCTTTCATTTGTCAAGGCAAAGACTACAAGCCCCCTTCCTTTGACTCCTTTTGTGATTCCTTAATAAGAGAACAAGAAAAACTCTTACACCTTGGTCTTCTTAATCTTGGAAACTCTTCCTCGAAAGCGTTAGCCGCCCAGCAGCAACCAAATTCAAAGAATCCTAAGAAGTCTTATCCTCAAAGGAATGGTCCTAAACCAACTCAGCCTCAAGATGAAAGATCATTTCAGCAATATGACAAGACCAATAAAAACAAATGGAAGAAGACTGACAGACATTGTAACTTTTGTAATCGAGATGGCCACTTAGAATCTAAATGCTTTAAGAAGATGGAAGCCTTGGAAGCCGCAATGAAGAAACATAACATCCATCTGGAGCCTACTTCAACTTCAACTTCCGGAACGGCATTTTCTGCATGTCATCGTCAATCATCTCAGTCTGGTTATGCATTAAATGTATCTTCTTCTTCTTCTCATTCTCATGAGTGGCTCATTGATTCTGGAGCCTCTTGTCACATGGCCAAAAACCAAGCCATGTTTTCTTCTTTAAATGATTGTAACACCAAAAATATATATGTTGGTGATGATAGATCTCTTAATGTTGTAGGGACTGGAACTGTTCATCTAGACAATGGTCAGTTCAATGATGTATTATGTGTTCCAAACTTATCCTGCAACCTTCTATCTGTCTATCAGATAACTCATTCAGGTGAAGGTAAAATTGTTGAATTTTCACCTCATGATGTTGTAATCAAGGATCTAAAAGATCCTAAACAGATTCTAGCTACTGGTCTTGCTGATGATTCCAAAAGGTTGTATAAGTTTCACAACTTTGGGTCATCCCATCTTCCCTCAGTATTTGTTGCTCATAATGATGAAGTGAGCAAACTTTGGCATGAGCGGTATGGTCACTTAAACTATCGCTCCCTTCAGCATCTATGTAAAGAAAACATGGTGACAGGTCTTCCTATGGTATCTTGCAAAGATGGTGTTTGTTCCGGATGTGTACTCGGAAAACATCATCGGGACAGTTTTGACAAACGTGCCTCTTGGCACGCCTCAGCCCCTTTACAGCTTGTGCACAGTGATTTATGTGGTCCTCTTCCTGTTGCTTCATTCTCTGGCTGCAAGTACTTCTTAACTTTCATTGATGATTTCTCCAGACGCACTTGGGTATACTTCTTAAAACTCAAGAGCGAAGTATTTACCACCTTTTTGGCCTTCAAAGCATTCGTTGAAAAACAATCTGGACATCAAATTCTTAAGCTAAGAACTGATAATGGTGGAGAATATGTTAAAAATGCATTCATCAACTTTTGCACCGAAAATGGAATTCAAATGCAACATACTGTTCCATACACTCCACAACAAAATGGTGTAGCTGAAAGGAAAAATCGCACCTTAAAGGAAATGGCTAATTGTATGCTGCAATCTAAAGGACTCAGTCTTAGTTTTTGGGCCGAAGCAATTAATTGTGCAAATTATATAATCAATCGCACTCCTACTAAGGTTCTAGAGAATATCACTCCAGAAGAAGCCTGGAGTTCCATTAAACCAGATGTAAGTCACTTTCGTGTGTTTGGAAGTGAAGCATGGGCCCATATTCCAGATGAAAAGCATAAAGCCTTAGAACCTAAGAGTGAGAAATGTACTTTTGTTGGATATTCTGAAGATGTAAAAGGCTATAGACTTATTCCATTTAAGTCCAAAAATGTTATCATTAGAAGAGATGTAAAATTTGATGAAAATAAATCGGCCTGCGAGCCTAGTCCGGCGGATGTGCCACCTCTTCCTATCTCTTCTATCTTTGAAAACATTTCTTCTTCTGATGATGAAAGCGAGGATGATAATCCTTCCCCACCTTCTCAGGATCCTCAACTTCCAAGATGGGTCCGTGCTACTCGGGATGCAGCAGGTGATCTTGCCGGTGATCCTACAGATCAGCGACGTACACGTTCTCAGTTTGAAAGAGCCTCTTCTTTACTGGCTCAAGCTCCAGTAAATCATGATCCTGACACTTTTGCAGAAGCTTCAGGCCATCCACATTGGGAAACAGCTATGAATGAAGAATATCATTCATTGATGACAAATGATACATGGGATCTTGTTCCTCTACCAAAGGGACGCAAACTTGTTAGATGCAAATGGGTTTACAGAACCAAGTATGGACCAGATGGGAAAGTTGATAAACATAAAGCTCGTCTAGTTGCTAAGGGCTTTTCACAGGTTGAAGGCATTGACTACACTGAAACCTTCTCTCCAGTTGCCAAAATGAACTCTATCCGCCTTGTTCTTTCCCTTGCTGCCTCTTTAAAATGGGAAGTCCATCAAATGGATGTTAAATCTGCCTTCTTGCATGGTGACTTGCAGGAAGAAATCTATATGGAACAACCCATTGGCTTCATACAAACAGACTCCAGCCTCGTTTGTCGACTTAAGAAATCCCTTTATGGCCTCAAGCAAGCTCCTCGAGCTTGGTATGCCAAAATGGATAGCTTTCTTTTAGAATCTGGCTTTTCTAGGTGTCATTCTGACAATACTGTCTACACCAAGAAAGTGGGCAACTCTCTCATCATCCTTGTTCTTTATGTTGATGATCTTATTCTTACTGGTAGTGATCCCAACCTTATAAACCATGTGAAGTCCAGCCTTAAAAAGAAATTTGAAATGACAGACTTAGGACACTTACACTATTTTCTCGGTCTTCAAGTCTTGCAATCCCAAGAGGGTATTTTCCTTTCCCAGTCCAAGTATGCTTGTGATATTCTTCGTCATTTTCACATGGAAGACTGTAAGCCAGCCCCTTCTCCCTTTCAGTCTGGAGTCAAACTTTCAGTCTCTTGTACTTCTCCTGAAGTTGATGCTACCTTATACCGTCAACTTGTCGAAAAACTCTTGTATTTAACCCATACTCGTCCTGATCTTTCCTTTGCTGTTGGCCTTGTTGCTCGTTTTATGCAAAACCCCCGTGAAAGTCATTGGAAAGCAGCTAAAAGAATACTTCGTTATGTTCGAGGTACAGTACAGTTTGGGATTCATTACAGTGCCAAAGCAGCTCCTCTGTTAGTTGGTTTCACTGATTCTGATTGGGCTGGTGACCTTGATGATCGGAAGTCTACTGCCGGTTATGTCTTCACTCTTGGTTCAGGACCTATTACATGGGCTTGTAAGAAACAGGCTGCCATTTCTCTTTCATCAGCAGAAGCAGAGTATCGTGGTGCCGTGGAAGCTAGTAAGGAAGCCTTGTGGCTTCGTCAGATCCTATCAGAGTTTGGCTTTGAGCAGCAGCATCCAACCACACTTTGGTGTGATAATCAAAGTGCCATTCAGCTATGCAAAGATCCAGTCCAGCATCAGCGCAGCAAACACATTGAACTACACATGCACTTCATCAGAAAGCTCATTCATGACCATGTTCTTGAAGTGCAATATTGTCCAACAGATGATCAGGTTGCAGACATCTTCACAAAGGCTCTCACAGAGGCGAAGTTCACTAAACTTCGATATATGCTTGGAGTTCAGGAAGTTGTCACTAAGGGGGGATAGGCTCTAGTGCCTCCTTCCTTCTCCTATTGTGTCATATTTGTAAATCCTTCAATCCTATCCCAAGTTGTTCTTAAGGGGGGATGTTAGGATATTCCGACACATAGGATATAGTTAAGTTCAACTTGGTCTAGTATAGAGTTAGGTTAGAGTTAGGTAAAGTGTGTTTCTTTACCGTTGTACATTTTGTAACTTACAATCCGACGGTCACGATATGTAGTGATCCGACGGTTCACTCTCACCTCGGTATTACCGACACTTGATCCGTGGCTTGACACCCGATTGGTCCATGAGTTCTATTTAAAGCGCATGGAGGGTCATTGTTCGGGTAATCCGTGCATGAGAGAAGCTTATGTAAATTTTCATTCTTTGATTAATAAATTGTCTGTACCCACGTTGGGACAGGCCGTGGACTGTTTCCCTCCTTGCACTCTGAGGGTTTTAACCACGTCAAAAATACTGGTGTATTGATTTGAGATCTGGTTGTGAGCGGTGTCCTCTTGGTATTCTTTCTGAGGAACTTACCCTGTAAATTCCTACAGAAATGATAGCGAGAATCCTCCCCTTTGGAGGCTCGGACCATTGGTCTGTTCAACTTGAGATTCAGGGTATTGGTACCCCCAAGAACAAACCTTTTAGATTTGAGAATATCTGGCTTACCCACCTAGATTTCATCAGCAACATTACAAAATGGTGGACAAAAGATCTGCATATTCAGGGCACAAGAATGTTCCTGCTACACAAAAGACTAAAGCACATCAAGCTCATACTTAAAGATTGGAACAAGAATGAATTTGTAAATATTTTTGAAGCGAAAAAAGTTGTTGAAGATAAAATGCAGGAACTCAATCAAGCCCTTATCACGGATGGCTTTGATAAAGTCAGAAAAGATCAAGTCACCAAATGCCATCAAGACTGGGAGAATTTATGTAAACAAGAGGAAATATTTTGGAGACAAAAATCTAGAGTTCAATGGCTAAAAGAAGGGGAGCGAAATACTAGATTTTTCCACAGATCCACCATAGCGAACAAATCTCATAATAGGATCTCTTCGATCAAGGACGAGGGAGGTCATCTTCTTAATTCCCATGAAGATATAGAAGCTGTGTTAGTTCACCACTTTCGTGGGATAGCAAAGGAAACCATTTTAGATAGAGATCATTTTGTCAGGGACTTAACAGGGCATATACCTAAACTGGTAACTAGAGAGGATATTTCAATCTTAATAGGCTAGTGACAGAAGAGGAGGTTAGTGAGGTCATCAAAGAAATGCAGAATGGTAAAGCGCCAGGCCCTGATGGTTTCAATGTGGATTTCTTTAAAGCTTGCTAGAATATTATCAAACATGATATTTTGTATGTAGTGGAAGATTCCAGGATGAATAGAACTATTTTGAAGGTGCTCAATACTTCCTTCATCTCCTTGATCCCCAAATAGGACAATGCTCAAACTCCAGACAGGTTTAGACCCATAGTCTTGTGCAATGTGGTATATAAGATAATTTCCAAGGTTGTTGCCAATAGACTCAAACCACTTCTTCCTACTCTAGTTTCTGTGGAGCAATCTAGTTATGTGGAGGGCAGACAAATTCTCAATAACATCATTCAAGTGCATGAGGTGGTGCACTCATTGACAAGCAATAGGAAGGCTGGAATGATTATGCAATTGGACCTAGCCAAAGCTTACGATAAGCTGAATTGGACCTATATCAGGAGGGTCCTTATTGCTTTTAGGTTTGATCATAACTGGGTAAGATGGGTCATGGCCCTGGTAACTTCTTCTAGCTTTTCAATTCTGGTTAATGGTTCTCCTTCCAAGACTTTTACTCCTTCAAGAGGCCTCAGGCAGGGAGATCCGCTCTCTCCCTTTCTCTTCATCCTCATGATGGAAGGACTTGGTCGGTCTA
The DNA here is from genome assembly GCA_031772625.1 of Pinus tabuliformis. Lineage (NCBI taxonomy): Eukaryota > Viridiplantae > Streptophyta > Pinopsida > Pinales > Pinaceae > Pinus > Pinus tabuliformis. The sequence goes on along the minus strand of CM062817.1, from coordinate 1,441,912,231 downwards.
TCAAGCATGTGAAAGAAGTTGGTAATATCAAGGGCCTCCAACTTTCTGAGACTGGTCAGGGTTTGATCCATCAACAATTTGTTGATGATACTATGCTGCAGGGAATCCCCACAGTCAAAGAATCACTAGCGTACAAACAAATCATGTCTGACTTATCTAAGATGTTTTTCTTTAATACCAATATTGCTATTCAAAGAAATATCTCCAGAATTCTGGGCTTTCAAAGGGATGTCCTTCCCTCCAAATATTTGGGAGTTCCTCTAACTGATAAACCTTTGCACAAGAGCATTCGAGAGCTAGTGATTAATAATATGCAGGATAAAATCAGGAAATGGACCATTAGATCTCTAAACTTGGCTGGTTGGTTAGTGCTTACAAAAGTTGTTCTTCAATCAATCCTCGTCTTCATGCTATGAGCCCTTCCAGCTCCAAAAGGAGTTTTGCAACAATTTCTAGAACCATCCAAAGAGACTTTCTTTGGGGTAAGGGGGAGGAAATAAAGAAATGCCTTGGTAGCCTAGGATAAGATTTGCAAACCTGAAAACCATGGGGGTCTTGGATTGGATGATCTGGAAGCACTAAGCAAAGTTTTAGGGGCAAAATTATGATGGTGTTGGGTAAAAGACCCAAAGGCTCAGTGGGCTAGTATCTGGAAAGAAAAATATGCCAGCACTTGGCAAGATAATGATCACATAAGGATGTCTATCATCATAAAGGGCTCACACATCTAGAATAAGGCTTGGGGGAATAGAGGGTTAGTACAAAAAAATAGCTTCTGGGAAATCAGAGAGGGAGATTTGGCATTGTTTTGGGAGGATAAATGGCAACAAGAACCTACACTGTTAAGAGAGGATCTTCTGGACCTCAAGAAAGAAACATATACCAAAGGGTTATTTAAGATAAAAGATTTTTGGGATCAAACCAATAGAGAAGGAAAATGGAGAACCTGGAAGAATATAGATCACAGGGAAGATAGCCCCTCGAAAGCAAAAGCAAAGGCACTTCTGACAATTTTGGAACAAAGGAAAATTTTAGTGACAGGGGGGCATGACCAACTTAGATGGGGCAACAATAATGAAGGCACCTTCAATCTTAAGGAGGCAAAATGCATACTCCTTGAGATGGTCTCCAATGTACCGGATAGGGTTTGGTAGAACATATGGAGGCATCAAGGATGGATGAAGATCAAACTCTTCATGTGGTTGGTTCATCATAATAAAATTCTGACTTGGGATAACATTCGGAAGAGGCATGTTCTGGGTCCTTCTAGATGTTAGCTCTGTGAAGCACAAGAGGAAACAATGGAGCACCTTCTCAATAATTGCATTTTCACCTCTTGGTTGTGGGATACTTTTGCCACTATTTTCCAACAGAGAGACAGGGATAGAGGAAGCATTATCAACACCTTAAACAACTGGAGACACAACTTCTCTGATTATGAATTTCTTGGCTCAGCTTGGGCTTTAACACCAAGCTTCATAATATGGAATGTCTGGAAAGAAAGGAATAACAGAATCTTCAAAAATGAAAAAAGTTCTTCCCAACGCATTTTTGAGCAAATCTTAAGACAAATTAAGGAGACGGTAAGTACCATTGTGCGAACTTCCCCTAAGAATCCACCTTCAAAAGCTAAATTGCAGATTACTGAAACTGGATACTAAGCAGGATTACTGGCATCCTCTGCCTCAAGGTTTTTTGAAATACAACATTGATGGGGCCTCCAAAGGTAACCTGAGTATTGCTGGCTTTGGAGGGGTGTTAAGGGATGAAAACGACTATATCCTTTTCATTTTCCATTACCATTTGGGAAGAGCCACCAACAATATGGTAGAATTAATGGCTCTTGAGCAAAGTTTAGAATTACCGAAGCAGGATAATCTCCATAATGTTATAGTCGAAGTTGATTCTGAGTTAATCATTAACTCGGTCAAGAGAATCAGCTATGGCATGGAGTTGGAAAAAGTCTCAAAACACTAGAGGCTGCTCCAGGTCTTTCAACGGATTCAGCTTCACCTCTAAGGCCTATGTACAATGAGTTTTAACCATGTGCGAAGGATAGAAAATAAATTGGCGGACATTCTGGCCAATCAACGGGTGCTCTGTAACAAAGGTAGGGTCGCACTGAGTTGGCAAGAGATGCCTAAGTACATATTAAAGGCACACTATCACGACCAGGCAGATGAGGGTAGAATGGGTTTCGAAACAGAACCACAGAGGCGGGGTCTAGTTGATTTGGATGCATTATGAAGTATTTTTTCTGAAGTGAGGACATTTTTGGGATGCAAGTCACTGTTGGCCTCCTCAACCCTCGTAAGTATAAACACAGAAGTTTCAGGTGGCAGACATTGTTTTTGAATGGTCGGCCGGAAGGATGGACATTCATATTACAGTGGTTCATGCACCCGAGGAGATGGGATGATGCGTGGGGTCGGAGTCCAGGCTTTCCCGGTAGACTTAAAACCCCTGTTTTCCCTTCGGTGATAGCAATACCGCTCTCGGGGTGGTTTATGGTTTATCGCATGCCCTTCAAGCTGGAAGCAGTATTTCAGAGTTGGAAGTGATTCCACTCACCAAGCAACACGTGGCCAAGGGAGGGGAAGGAATACCGCCCTCATCGCGCGATAATTCTCGGTGCTTTTGGCTCGTGCGATATGATCCTCAGCCATCGGATCAAGCAAGACAGATCTATGGTCAGGAATAAACAAGCATGTTGGTGGGTCTAGGTTGTTTATTGCGTGGTAAATCGTCGTGCTACTAGGTATTGCGATATTATCCTCCGCCATTGGATCTGGCAAGGAGAATCGACGGTTAAGAAAAAATATGCAGATCCGGGTGAGGAATATCTTCCGGGCTTGTTTCGCTTCATGGTGGGAATCGGTGGATTTCGCGCGCTCCACATACTTGAGGATTATCCCCCCATTTGGACCCGAAATCCTTTTAGATTGGTCCCTATTTCCTCTTCGGGTCCAATTCTAAATTTAAAGTGTTTGCTTGTTTCCGACCCGATTTGAGCCTCGCCCGTCAGATCTCTAAGGGGAGATCAAACGGTCTCGGTTGTGTCTGTCATTCGAGGGTTTTGTTGTTATAATCCTTTAGCTAGGTACCCTCGGTTGTAAACGGATAATGTTTTTCTTTGCCCCACAGTTCCTTTGGGACTGTTGTATTTTATGTAATTTGTTTTTAGATTTAATGAAATAGAAGGCACGACTCTTGCTTCAGCAAAAAAAAAAATATTTATGTTCAATATTGAATAATTTCCATTATTATATTTTTTAATGTAATTATTATTTTATTTATCTTAATGTAACATTACATGACGAAAGCAATAATTAATATTAATATTAATATTAATACTAAATAAAAAAATTACTATATAAAATAAATACATAAATTAATTACATTAATGTGTAGGTAAAATAGATTATTTTTATATTGATCTTTTAAGTGGGAGGGGCGGAATATCTTCCATATCTATTGAAAAGTACTAGTAATTTTCAACATATAATTGTTTAATAATAAAAATATACATGAAATGAATTTTCTATTCATCTTAAATAGATAACAAACCAAAGAACAAACCATAATACCATTTGACGTCAATGTTGAGATTAAAAGTACACCAATATTTAGTACAAGAATTGAATTTTAAAACTAGGCCTCCTCTAAGAATAGTTCATTACATTTCATTGGAAATTTTGTTTCAAAACTAAAGACGCTAATACTTTGTAAATGGCTCATAGGCCTCTGAATTTATTCTCATCGAAGTTTATTCACACTTCCCTATCAAAAACATCAGCCTTGCCGCATCTTCAATGTCTAGAACTGCATGACAATAAAAACATTAACAAAGAAAATATTTAGCATTGTTAAAAAAAAATCTGAATATTACTAGGAAAAAATTAATTCCCACATATTATGAGTGTAAGATCAATCGAACCCATATATGAATTTAAGATATGTTATTAATTTGAATTCAAATATTATAGAAAATGATAACAAAAGGAGTAACATTTTTCCCCAACTAACATTATGTAAGTGTGGTTAGAGGAATCTAACATTTGTCCATGATTATTCTATCCTTGCACTAGAATTATTAACTTCAATATTAAATTTACCTTTCATCAAACTTCACATGTTCAAATCTAGAATCAATAGGCTTGTCGGCATGTTTGTGCCAATTTCTTGAATTGCTACATAATTTGATTGATATTTTATCAGAAACCATGTCTCGAAAAAATAAAGTTAGAGTTGATTGCATGACATAGTGCACTAAATATTTAATTAGAGAAGAATTCATTCAATTATATAAATAAACAACAATAATTTATAAATGTGTACCTATTAAACCCTCAACAATATCGTCAGAAAATAATTGTCGAACATGCCTTTGTTGATTCTGAGATGTAGATCCCTCAATATTTCCATGTTTTTTTAAAGAAAGTACTTTCATTTGTTTTTCCATGCTCTTCCTTGACTTTGAGCGAACTCGCCCAACCTGTTCAAATTGTGGTTTTTCCTTGAATTTTTTTCATGACCACGTCGTATATTTTTACTTTCTGGGCTCAAAAAACTATGTTTTCTCTTAGTCATAATTCTTGATGGAGACATCACAATAGCAAAATTTTTATTTGTCTCTTCACTAAATGTGCTACACATCTCATCAATGCCATTATCAATTTCTTCTAAACTCTCCAATTTTGTAGGCAAATTGTTTAATATATCCATTAGCTTTTTGTTGATTGATGCACGTACAACTTTTGATCTTTCAATCTCAGAGATTGAATTTGTGAGTGGCGTAGTTGCAAAATCAATAGGTTCTGATAAAATAGGCACATGGTGAATGCTTGATTGGTCTTCTGACAACGAGCTCATTGTACCTGGTTGATTTAAATCAACTAAAAATCTATGACTTTCGGTAATTGGACTAGAAAAATTTGGCAACATGTTAAAGTCCAAACCATGTTCACTGGCCCACATTTGAACTTTGAAGATATGCTTACAAACATTTCCATTCAATGCCCAATCACAACTACAAAAATTAAACTCGGACCCTATGCATATGACATTATACCAGGTATGAGGAGTATCCTTATTTTGGCTACGAACCATAAATTCATTTATACTCTTAGGGTCATGCAGACAATCTTCATCTCGTATCTGATTTGCTCTAGACTTTGAGAGAGTCTCTTGTTTCTTACACTTTGTAGGCCTTATAACTCCTTCTTCTTTTAAACGTTGATTGTGAATATAATATAGTTCAACTTTTTTCAACAACACAAATATTAGCCAATCCACACATTTGTGGCAAGCATTATTTGCCTCATATAAGTACCTATACTTTAGATGCATATGGTAGGACTCAATTGAATTATTTGTGTCTTGATTAGAATGTGGAAACTTCCGATAAGCTTTTGCCCACATATCTGCAAAAGGTAATGACCACAAATTATTATCAACTATAAGATAATGACTGAAAACATTCAATTACAGACTAATAGTCATGATATGATGTTGCATAACACTTACATATTTTATCATTAGATATCCAAGTGGTGTCAAAATATTTCAAAAAATGTTCCTCTTCACTAAATTCAAAAAATATTCCTTCAACAGATTTTCGTACTGACTCATCATCCTTGCATGAGTGCATGATTTTCCCTAAAGAACATAAAATGCAGACTTTGTTTTCTTTGCGTTTAACTTTGCTTCCAACATTTTTCACCCATGCTCGATGGACGTGCCATACACATAATAGGATGGAGGAATTAGTTAGACACCTGAATGGTACAACATTAGAATAGAGTAAATTATGAATGAAATATGTTTTTCATGTTTCTTTTGTAAAAAAAAATATGGTACCTTAATGCCTGAATCTCAGCAACAACATCATCTGTGATAAATGATTTTACATTCCAATCTTGATGCTCTTTCATTCCCATTGCAAATAAAGCTGCCAACCTTTTTTTGATATCTTGCGTGAAGAAATCACCCAAGCCACCGGGACACCATTATGATGTTTGTCAAATACCATTAAGGTATAGAGTTGATACTACGCACCCCATACATATTCGTGCTAAATGTAGAATCCATTGAAATAGCATTGTTCTGTGAATATGTCACCATCATGGAACGCATCCAATGTGTTTTTATGCCTATAACAAATGGTATGTTTTGCACAGCATCTTGTTTTTGATAGAAAAAGAAACTATCTAGAAACTGATTGTACCAACACTCGACACTTGTTAGATCATTGTCATCCTTCATATATTCCTTTTGTCTAATATTATTGTAAATGTTAGAAATAACCATCCTAGTCATTAAAGTGTCCCGACCCACCCCTGTAAATAGCTCGCCAGATTGGTTCTCCACATCAGACATTAATTTGTCCCAAATCATTGTGACATTAAAACCATCTTCAACCATACTGCACACACTAGCTCATAAATCGAAGGATACATGTGGCGCATACTTGAACATTTGAGGTCTTCCCACTGCACTCTTTCCATGACAGAAAGCACCAGATTTATCAAAATGTCTACACTCAGTGTATGTTATAATAGCATCATTTGGACGCACATAAAGGCGATGCATGATGAAGTGACATCTACAACCAACTTTTATGCTTTGGTGTGGACTCCGTTTTTTTGTTGTTGATCCTTTTCGATTCTTTGTATTTTCATCACGTATGTATCTACATGTTGACTCAGGACCATATGCACACCAATAACTAAATAAAAACAATGATAAGAAATTAGAAAACATGTCTACACATTTTGACTTCATTTGAACTTGAATTAGATGTATCTAATCAATTGAACAAATAAAGACTCACATGGTATATTCAATATATGTGTTAATGCGAGCACATATAACATCCTCCACCTTTTTAGATCGATTTGTACTAACAACAAATTGAGTGGGAGCATCTTCATCTGATTTCTCTCCATTTATAAAATCATCTAGTCGACTATAAGGAATAATAGCTATTTGATCCCCTTCAATTTCGTTGTTAGATCTTTAGCAGAAAATTATATCATATCTTCTGGGTTTTCAGTGTCCAGCTCCATAATTTCATCCCACTTTCCCATTTATAGAGTACCTATAAAAATTTTAAGTACTAGGAGAACAACAAATATGACAATAAGCTTTTATAAATATTTTCCTATATGTGCTTCCTCATCTACATGTGTGGCTTCTAGATATGCATATTGATATATCTTTGTGCAATTACAAAAGTCACACATATAGAAAAGTCAAAAGTGCATTTATAAAATTTAATTTCTCTATATATGTTTGCATATCTATTTGCATATACAGAATTGCTTGCATATACATATGGCTCTTGCATTGAAAATAATTGATTTTGGGGGAATTGTTTTATAAAATAAAGGAAAATAGGAGAAAAAGAAGGTGAAAGGTTAGATTGCATGAGGAGAAAATTGAAGGAAACATAGAGGAAAATGAAGAAAACAGAGGCCTCACTGATAAAAAGGACTCCAAGGAGCAGTGCACAACCTTTTATCAGTTCAGTTTTGGAGCTCTCTATCTATTCTCTCATTAAACTCTTGCACACCTAGAGTTTTCTTGCAGAACTCTTGGAGCTTCTTGGCATACTTTGGATTTGGGGAAAGAAGGCAAAGGAAGGCAGGAAAGCATCAGGGAACAGGTGGATCAACAACTACAGTTGGATTGTTTTCCATGTAACAGGTTGCGTGTATGCTTTTCTTAATGCATGGTAAATGTATGTGGTTTCTTGGTTATGATATGTCATTGACATGGAGGATTTCCTAGATAAACAGTGGTTTTAGCCTTTCCTTTCCATTTCGTGGATAACCATGGTGTTGTGGGTTTTCCCATTTGTTATTTTGGATTGGTGCTCATGTTCCTTATGGTTGTGGGTTGAGTTACTAGTTAAATGTGGGAGGATTCGTTACATAGGTTGTACGATAGGATGAATAGGGACAAGGATGCCCCTAATAAGTATGTGCATACTAGAAACATTGCTCCCATTCGAAATTGTATGGGGGTTAGAACTAAGCAGAGGGTTCCAACCAAAGGGTCCTATTATAGACAAGGTTTCCATTGAATCTCAGGTTAAATGTGAGGAAACAGAGTAGGAATCATATCGACTTGTGTTGTCTTCGTCAACAAAGGTGGCTAAAAAATTAAATTTAAGTCTTGACCACATTCTTCATAGCATACATGTATATTTTCCACTCAGAACTATGTACTAAGGAGTAAGTAGTGGCTCCAACACCCTGTGTGGTGATGTATGATGTAACGATGTGTCTTCGAACTTTCACTTAATTTGGAAGCCTGCTCACAGGTCAACATGTTTTCAACATGTATCGTAACTGTTGTAAGATTAATATTTAACACTTTTAATGCATGTTGCTTTAACCTGTGTTGAACACTTGTAATTCACTTGTAGTTGTGCATGTCGTGTTGTGTGGTGTGTTCCTAATAGAGTTGGGACTTCTCCCAACTGACTTGGGACTCACTTCCACCCTCTCCCTCTACGGTGAAAGAACCATTAACACAAGAGACACTTATAATCACCAGGCACGTGAACCTCACTTCTCGCAAGACAAAGAAGGCCACTCTCCTATGCTGACAAGCAAGAGTTGAGGAAAGTATTTAAGATAATGGCAACCAAACCATCATAACGGATGGGACTCCCACACCAAATGGTGTGAGGTCTAGTTGGGACTTCATATCGGGGTGATCCCCTAAATGTTGGCGGGTCCAGCATCGTTAACACATACAAAACCCATATAAATTTTAAGGATTTCCATTTAATTTCTTTTATTAATTAAAATAAAAAGGCACTGACGAATATGTTTATTTATCTTTGTAAAGGGTTTGATTTCTTTTCGGACTAATTATTTCAAATAGAGAGATAATGTAGTAACTATCAAAAAGTTTGTTCCTCAAATGATTTTGTTTTACTAGTTAGTTTAGTTAGGCTAGGCAGCAGAAATAAAAATCTAGGGACAAGATTTTGGGGGGGTTCCAGAATTTTGTCCCTCAGAGGAAAATACAATATTGTACTTTCACTTTTCATGTGTCGATGAATAAATTTTTCAAAGTGATTCCATAATTTGTTGGGGATGATAAGTGTTTCTTGTTTCATCTTGTGTTAATTTTTCTTCTTAGAAAAGAGTAATGAAGTTGTTGGGATTTGATTTTATGGTGCTGTAGTTTTTGTGAATTAAAGTTAAAAACCCTTAATGATGCGCTCCTATTTTCTAAATTTCATTACATGCTAGTCATATTTATTCCAAAGTTGAAGATAAAAGATTATGTGCAAGGAAACTTGTTATTTAAAACTTTCTACCATCACTTCTTTCTTCTCTTTCTTCATTTGTATTCAACATCAGAAGGCCACTTTGGAAACATTGTTCACATATGGAAAGTTAAAGGATTTTAATCAAATTTCTGGGGTTTTATGAAATGATGGGACAATCAATTAATTATTTTACAGTTCTGAATAAATGTCTTGGGTACTGATCTCTTCTCAACCAAAGATTATATCCCAAGGTACAATAAATGAGATGAGGAGGATGGGGTCCCCTATGGTGTCGAGTACATTGTGTGCTACTTTATGTGATTGAGGGAAGGTGATAATTGTAAAAATAAATATATCACATACATAAAACAAAGCAAAAATAAAATGATTACTTTCCATTTAACTTTAGAGTATGTGATCAATTAAACAAAAAAATGGTTTTCGTTTGTTTTTGCGTAAGAATAAAGATCCTATGAAGACCTATTCGTCCACCTATAGGGATGGAAGCCCTAGATTTTGGCCACTAAAGTACCTTCGTCCCACGTGAACATTCGAGTCTTTATCTTCTTGGTAGTCAGTTACTAGTACCGAGCACTAGACGGGTCGGGTATCCCCAAATAGTATCGCACGCACTAGACCTAAGCCAAACCCCCTCTGAATCGGGTCTCTGCCATGCTCAGGTATTCTTTTCCGTGGGATGATTGAAGGATTTTAAGCTCCCTAAAAAGTAAACTGCTATGTTTCAAAGATGTAATATGACCATGGCAGCTTATGGAATACCTACCACTGATGGTCCTAACCTGAACTATAAATTCTTTAGTGGCCACTGTGTGGAATTTAGTTTGTTAAAGTTATGGTAGTTTCTAAGGTCTTACGTTTCTTTAGGGTGTGAGATGTAGGCTAAAATAAACTAAGTATCAAAAGCTCCAGAAACTTAATGCCTTCTAATACAAAACTTACAGAAGATTAGTGTGTGATGTGTAATTGTGTGCAAGTGATCATGTGAGTGTGAAAAGTGTGATAATATGTGGATATTTGGTGATCCGTTACAGTATCTTCCTAATTACACTATATTTCAATTGTTCCTTGCATGAAAAAGAAATGATGTGTGGATAATGGGCCGCTTACTCTTTCTCCTACTACATTATTTGTGACTAAAGGGAGGTGGAAAACACAAGTGTGCTAAGAAGACTTTCATATGCTAGCCCAGGTTCGCCTACAAGACACAAGGGAAGCAGAGATTACTTGCTTTCTGTAATGACACTTGGCCTTAGTCCCAAAACTAATTAAATGAATAATTTTTTTAGTTAGTGACAAGATTTGTGGATGATAGGCCACTTACTCTTTTACTAATTAAGCTATGTTATTTGTAAAAACTAGAAAAAGAGATTGAAAAATATGTGTTGAATTTGGCCACTTATGTTTCTCCCTAATTAAGATATGTGAGAATTTGCAAATAAAAATAAAAATAAAGATAATCTAATTTCTAATACAAAACTTACAGAAGATTAGTGTGTGATGTGTAATTGTGTGCAAGTGATCATGTGAGTGTGAAAAGTGTGATAATATGTGGATATTTGGTGATCCGTTACAGTATCTTCCTAATTACACTATATTTCAATTGTTCCTTGCATGAAAAAGAAATGATGTGTGGATAATGGGCCGCTTACTCTTTCTCCTACTACATTATTTGTGACTAAAGGGAGGTGGAAAACACAAGTGTGCTAAGAAGACTTTCATATGCTAGCCCAGGTTCGCCTACAAGACACAAGGGAAGTAGAGATTACTTGCTTTCTGTAGTGACACTTGGCCCTAGTCCCAAAACTAATTAAATGAATAATTTTTTTGGTTAGTGACAAGATTTGTGGATGATAGGCCACTTACTCTTTTACTAGTTAAGCTATGTTATTTGTAAAAACTAGAAAAATAGATTGAAAAATATGTGTTGAATTTGGCCACTTATGTTTCTCCCTAATTAAGATATGTGAGAATTTGCAAATAAAAATAAAAATAAAGATAATCTAATTTCTAATACAAAGCTTATAGAAGCTTAGTGTGTGATGTGTAATTGTGTGCAAGTGATCACGTGAGCATGAAAAGTGTGATAAGATGTGGATATTCGGTGATTTGTTACAGTATCTTCCTAATTACACTATATTTCAATTGTTCCTTGCATAAAAAAGAAATGATGTGCGGATAATGGTCCGTTTACTCTTTCTCCTACTACATTATGTGTGACTAAAGGGAGGTGGAAAACACAAGTGTGCTAAGAAGAATTTCATATGCTAGCCCAGGTTCGCCTACAAGATGCAAGGGAAGTAGATATTACTTGCTTTCTGTAGTGACACTTGGCCCTAGTCCCAAAACTAATTAAATAAATAAATTTTTTGGTTAGTAACAAGATTTGTGGATGATAGGCCACTTACTCTTTTACTAGTTAAGCTATGTTATTTGTAAAAACTAGAAAAATAGATTGAAAAATATGTATTGAATTTGGCCACTTATGTTTCTCCCTAATTAAGATATGTGAGAATTTGCAAATAAAAATAAAAATACAGATAATCTAATTTCTAATACAAAACTTACAGAAGCTTAGCGTTTGATGTGTAATTGCGTGCAAGTAATCAAGTGAGCATGAAAAGTTTGATAAGATGTGGATATTTGGTGATCCATTACAAGATCTTCCTAATTACACTATATTTCAATTGTTCCTTGCATGAAAAAGAAATTATGTGCGGATAATGAAGTGGAAGAACTTACCTAGTGAAGATTCCACATGAGAGGATGATAATTTTATACAAAAGGATCCAAAACTACTCAAGCGTTGAGGGAAACACTTTTTTGAAGGAGGGGCATGTTATGTCTCTATACTACTAATGTAGCCCCTTATTGTTATTAATGCAACCCCCTTATTGTATTTTTGCCCATGTAGTGCCCATATTGTTATTACATTTCACAAGTTTAGGTTGATAATTTTGTCACTCCTCTTCAATGAACTAATAAATCATTTTAAAACTTTATTTAATCTTCTCATTTTTTTAATTTTTTTTGAAGTTACAAAATGCTAAAACTACTTCAAAAGTATTATTTAAAAGGAGTTTAAAGGAAATTTTGATTTTTTATATTTTTTTAAGTCACAAAATGCTAAAACTACTTGAAAGTATTATTTAAAAGGAGTTTTAAGGAAATTTTGATTAGTGGGAATAGCACCATGGCTAGTAAACTTAAAAAAGAATTATACTTAATATACATTATGGAGCGCAAAGAGATCATATGATATTATAATTAGATTTAAAACTCTATTGTGAAAAATAGTGTATACATTTTTTCCAAATAAAATAATTAATCATATTGACAAAGGTTGAATATTTAAAACATTTTCAGAAGAAACCACATTATAAGATTTTGGTCAACTTGTAGTTCATATTCAGGCCAAAAGGTTCTTTTGACATATCAATTCATAGGAACAAGTGGATGCATTGCTAAATAAATAGTATATAATGTTTACAAGAATGACTATATTATGTGTCAATCACTGAATAAAATAAACTTTAGGAAAAATTGAAATAACTCTATGTATTGTCAATAATCAATAAATATATATATTGATTGACAATAAAATAACATATTGAAAATCAAAGATATACATAATTGATAATTACATTACTATAATTTGATATGTTCAATATTATTGATTTATATAGATTTCTAAATTTTCAAAAAATATATATATAATAAAAAAATCTGAATTACACTATATTATTTTATTTACATTTTATATTTAAAATATGAAAATTAACTCTATTTTTTATATGATAGAAACAAATTTACAGATTCATATATTTTTTTCTTACTCCCCATTAATATATATATATATATGAACCTTGCTCACAGAAATTATGTTGTATAGACGTCAGGTCCAGCTTCAGAGCAGCACCACTGCAAAAGATAAAACATACGTATATATTAAATCAGGTAAATGAACTCAATTAGAAGTTGATCAACCAACATAATTTAGAAGACTTGAATTTCATACCCAAAAAAGAAAACAAAAGAGAAAAAAAAAAAATAATAATAACTTCCAAAAAATTAAAAATATGCCCACCACGTGCTAATCACATTAACTTGAAAGTTCCGAAAGACTAATGGATACCATGCTCTACTGCACATAGTATTTATAAGATAATGAACAGATACCATGCTCGGCGGACTCCAAGCGCGGACTTCAGACGATGAATAATAGACTAAGATTAGGTGTTATGGATAAGATAAGTTTGATGGAACGTAATATAAGTTAGAGTCACATGTCTATATATATATACTGAGGTCAAACCTACACCGCCGACTCAAACTTTTGTTCAATTAATTATTAACAATCGTATTTACGAGCAGTGCATTTAATGATGCTGCTGAGATACTCTAATCCCAAGAAGAACATTGAATGCGCTGCTGCAGTTTGCTTAATGTTCGGGTCAAACCGACTACCAATCAAGTTAAAGTCATACATGTATATGTTGCCTGTGGGGGTAACATTTTCAATTTTTTTTTTTTTTTCCAAAAATGAAAAAAAAGCTATATATTCAATCTCAAAAAAGTTACATGCGCTTCCTGGCGAAGCTTCCAAAACAATTACATATCAGTCATAGTAACAGGTGCATTCCTATGAGCATATAATCATATACATATATTTATGCCTATAACCATAACCAATTCATGTAGCAAGATCCAGGTCTATATAACATAGAAGATATCAGAAAGATCTAATGTACCGGATAAAATTATGCATCGCTGATAATAGATAATGTATGGAATTCAGAAATGATGTAGCTAAATACTAATAACAGAAATAGATAGAGAAGGTCTATCCCATAATAAAAAAGAAATATGTTTGAGTGAGTAGATTTGATTGAACTCCTTGCCAATATGTTGAATAGAGGAGTGATGGAGTGAACTCCAGAGTGATGTGATTTGTTGTAACCAGCCTTGAAGTGTGGGCTTGTATATGGTAGCCTGGCCGCAGACATAATCAATGATGATCTTGGAGTCCCCGAATATGTGAATAGTAGGAATATCCAGGAAATTAGCAAACCAGAGTAGGCCCCATAATGCCATTGCCTCTGCCTTTGTATTAGTGCCTTTACCCGCACCCCAGTGAACATGATATGCCTGCTCAGGTGAAAATAGGATCAAGAAACCACATCTACATGTGTTGCTTTGTGATGCACCGTCAAAAAACCCTTGGGTATATGATCTCTGGGCCTGTTTTTGTTTTTTTAGACTTTTTAGTGTTCATGCCCATTTGTAGTTCAGAAGAGAGTGTGCTTCCTATTCTCTCAGTCACCAATGCATTGTTTTCTTTTAATGTTCATGCCCATTTGTAGTTCAGAAGAGAGTGTGCTTCATATTCTCTCAGTCACCAATGCATTGTTTTCTCTATAGTTGTTGAAGATAATGTTGTTCCTCCATCTCTAGACCTCCCAAAGGAAAATAAGAAAAATATAGCCCGACCTCCCAAAGGAAAATAAGAAAAATATAGCTCGAAGTGATGTTCTGCTGAGTCCACCATTCAACGCAGTCAAATATACAAGTGAAATGTGTAAGTTAGAGACCCTATATCGCAGCCAGATTTTAAAAACAACAAAGCACACAATTAACAGATGCAAATTATCTTCTTCCGCCCTCCTCAAAATGTATGATGTCCCAACAGCAAAGGGGTAACAATTATCCAGTGAAGTGGAGTTCAGGAGCGACGCACGGCAAGGAGAGCGCCTTCTCTGAGATCAACCAGCTTTCAACACCAGCAGAGCATGCCAATAGATAGCGAGAGCGCCTTCTTTGGGACCAACCAGCTTTCAACACCAGCAGAGGATGCCAATAGATAGCTGCAGCTGACTTGAAGCCTCCGTTCAGGCCCAATGACGAACGACTACAGGAAGCCAATCTTTCGCCACGTCCCATATCCATTTCAGCCACAGCTTTCCCAAGTATGCGCATGAGGTTTCTGCAGCTATTCTCCACGTTGTCCTAACGTTATCTGTCTTAAGCTCGAAGAACATGCATGCATGCTTTTTGTGGGCTGATCCCTTTGTGCTGAAATCCTATAAAACCTCTACCTTTCTCTTGTGAGTAATTTCGGCCTTTCGGCCTATCGTCCCTCCTGCCTAGGACGGGGGGTTCATGCTCGACTGCTCTTCTGCTCTTGCTTGTATAACCTCCTCTCTGCATGTCTCTTAATATTTTTGGCACTCTCGTTCGTGGTGGTCGCTCGCTGTAAAGGTTAGTACACTGCTATCTTACCTTGCATGTTTTTGTATACAATATAGTTCCGTTTCCTCATTGATTTCCTTATGATGGGTAATATCTAGTATATAGACTCACTTTCTGGTTAATTAAGTACATATATCTATTCTTCATGATTTTCCTTTCTGGGTAGCCTTTCTTCTGGAGTGTCTGTTAAGATGCTAAAGGATTTTCTCCAAAAATTTAGAAAGATTATAGTTCTATACAAGCCGTGTAAAGATGTCAGGTTTAGGATAGGTGAATGGTGGTGCATCTTTCAGATTTACTGCTGCTGCTTTGCATGTGATGAATCCCCATCTCTCTAGCTAGGCTTCTCAGAAGTCTTGGCTTCGAATCCTCTTAGTTTCCTAAAGCGGAATAGTCCTCCTCCCTAATTTGCCGGAATACTTCCTATTCTGATGGCCGGTTTTTGAGATTTCAAGCTCATATCGGTTTTGGGAATTGAAAGATCACCCTTTTGTGTTCGGATATGTCCTTGAACTTCTGCCAAATCCATGATATATCCTCTTAGCGGTTGAAATGGCGGCCTACTGTTGTCATCCCAAAGCTATTTTCTGATCTCTTCAGCTGACTCCACCTGAACGAGTACATGCTTTAAATTCCGAGGGTGTTCTTCTGCCGTCCTTTTCATTCTCTCAACCTTTCTATAATCCTCCTGTGCTGTCAGAACAACTCCCTTCCATCTCCTATCTTCTCTAGGCATTTATCTACATAGTTCTCATCCTTACGTCACAAGTCAGAGAATTCAAATGCTTATGTACTCTTATGCTTTGATATTCTATCCAAAATCTTTCTTAAACCAAGGAAAGATTCTCGGGCTACGTATGGAGGGTGGGTCTGACTCAGCTGCCACAGAGGCTCTCATCAGGGCCACTATGGAAGCTGAACAGGCATGGGGAAATGCCACCACATATGATGGGTGGCAAGACACTCTAGATGAGGTGGTTGTTAAGCCGTCTCGTCAAAAGGGTTTAAGGAATCTTCAAACCTCCCATAGAGAAGGCAAGGCGGAACAAAAGGCTCAGGTCTCGCGTGACCGCTATAATAAGACGCACAACCCTGTCAAGACAACTGGCCTGCCTTCTGCAATCAAGCTTGATAATATCCATCTTACAGAAAGGATAGAAAGCCTCGAAAACCTCGCCCTTGTAGGAAGATGGCAGTTCCCTGTGATGAATGATGCAGACATGAGAAAATGGATTGCCATCCACTAGAAGCCTGTAATAGGATACACTCTTGTGATATCAAACCTTATGAAAGAATGGTATTGCTTTCACTTTCTTGTTGCTGGAGATGCTGAAGCCATTCTCAAGGGTCCATGGGTGTTTAGAAGAAGCTTCCTCGCTCTTTACAGGTGGTATATTGGATACGACCCGTTGAAAAATACTCCCTCCAACAACCTAATATGGGTAAAACTTCCAAATCTTCCCTTAGAACTATGGTCTAAGGAAACCCTTGAGGAGATAGGAAACACTATTGGTAGATTCGTCTATGTCGATCCTTGGTGCTTGGGTGAAAAGGATAAAAGGATTGCATGGATTCTCATAGAAAAATCCTACAAAGGGGGATATCCAGAACATATTGAAATAGCCTGGAGGGACCAGTCAATTAAGCAAAGATTGGATTTCTGGGCCATTCCATTCAGGTGCATTGCATGCCATAAAACAGGCAATTTGATCAAAAGCTGTCCCCAGCATAAGCGCATTAAAAACAAGTTTCTTCGACAGAAGGAGTGCAGAGTATTATCCTCTGCCAGCTTATCTTCTACAGAATATCTGGCCGACGACCTCCACAGATCTCCCAATATTCCTCGGGTCTCATCACAAGACCCTCCCTTATTTTCAAGGCCTGGCAGCCCTACAAACTTTGAGGATCATCTGCCTAATAGCCCTTTGGATTTTCAATGCCCCCCCATTCCGGAGCCAAGAAATGACGTAGCAGTCCCTTCCCCTGCTCCCATGATGGTAAAGGATTTTTCCTTTGGATCGATCCCCATCCCTATTTCATCCTCCCCCCCTTCGGCTGACAAAACCCTCCCATCCCTGATAAAAGGAAAGGATCCATGTCTGTCTGTTACTCCTATTAACTCCCCTTCTTCGTCCCCAATTAACCAGACTGATAGCGACTTGGACTTCCTTCTAACCATAAAGTCTCTTGAATTAGAGCCTTTAACCATCCATAAACCCAGAATTCAGGCCTCGCCCCTTATAAGCCCGGAATCGGCAAAAAACATAACTGTTAGGAAAAAGACTCGAGGGGGTAGCAGGCACTTTATAGGCAGAACTACTGTCACTAAAAGTGGGGTCAGAAACCTCTCCTTGATTGAAGTTCCTATTTATGATATGCCGGATCCACAGCCCCTTAGAGAAAATGCGGCTAGTGAACCATCCAAATGACTCTTATAGTCTCTATGAATATCAGGGGCCTTGGCACTGACCCTAAATTCCTAATGCTGAAAAACTTTTTTTTCTCTTCTAGACCGGGAATAATTCTTATACAAGAAACAATGCACAGCTGTGAGGCAACTATTTCCTACTTCAGGAAGATGCTACCAACATGGTATATGGTAGCCACAGAGGCTAGAGGGCTATCAGGAGGTTTAGCAACTCTTTGGGATCCCACTCGAATCAGGGCCAAAGCATACAAATGCTTTGCAGGGATCATCATCACTGCTTCCATCAGGGGCAAAAATTTTCCTATAAATGTTCTCAACATTTATGCGCCTTATAAAAACAGAGCTCCGTTCTGGGGAAAATTTTTCTCCTCAGAAATTTTTGATATAGATCATTTGATAATTGCAGGCGACTTAAATACTACTTTGAGCTCTGATGAATGCTGGGGTCATTGTAGGAAAATGGATTCTCTTGCAGATAGCATTAAGCTCGAACTCCTTAACAAGAACTTGGTGGATGTCGTCCCTGGGGAAATGAAGCCGACTTGGACTAATGGCAGATCTGATAAGGCTTACATCGAGAAAAGAATCGACCGATTCCTAGTGCATGTTAGCATTATAGACAAGATGGGCATGCCTCATTCATCAATGGAGAATGTATTAGTGTCAGATCATAGACCCATTTTGCTATCCTGGCCCGTGAAAGGTTTCAAAAAGGGATACCCGTTCAAATTCAATCGATCTTTCCTACAGGACCCAACTTTCATCGATCTTATCGAAAATGCATGGAAGGAGATGTTAGCAAATGCATTTCGTCCCCCGTTCCTAACATTTCGAGAAAATATGGCTGCTTTGAGGAAGATTGTAAAGAAATGGGAAGTGGAAAAAAAGGAAAAAGATAAAAAGGAGTTGTTGTCTATCCAACAGGAATTGGATTCCATTCTGAAAGAAGCAAATGCTAACACCCTCTCTTTCTCCATGAAATGCAGCATTCGAGAGCTTGAAAGGAAAAAAATGGAGTTATTAAAACAAGAGGAATCCTTCTGGCGGCTTAAAAGCAGGGCAACATGGCTTCAAGAAGGGGACAAGAACACAAAGTTTTTTCACAAGTTTGCAAGTGCAAGACATGACAAAAACTCCATCTGGAAAATTAAGAATGATAATGGAGACTCTTTTGTATCACAGGAAGATATTACTAGGGAGGCTGTAAACTATTTTAAGAACCAATTCAGCAGAAGGAATAATGTTGCCTTCCGGGATATTCTGTGGGGTATTGAATTGGTCCCCCAAATGTTCGGTGAAGATGAAAATGAGGCGCTGTCTCAACCAGTAACAGAAGAAGAGCTTCTTGGAATCCTGAAGTCTTTTAAGAAAGATAAGAGTCCTGGGCCGGATGGCTGGACAATTGAATTCCTCACTCATTTCTTTGACCTCATCAAGCATGATCTCCTAAGGATGGTTGAAGCGTCGAGGATGTCTGGTAATATTCATCATATTACCTCTTCAACTCTGATCGCCCTCATCCCAAAAAAAGTGGAATCGGAATCGTTCAATGACTACAGACCGATATCTCTGTGCAATATATCTTTCAAGATTATCACGAAGATTATTGCTGAAAGAATTAAAGGAATTATGGCTTCCCATCTGACAAAGGATCAATATGCTTTCCCAAAAGGCCGGAACATCCTGGATGCTGTAGCTAATACACAGGAATGCCTTTCTTCTATATCTGCTCAACAATCTCCAACGGCCATCATGAAAATTGATTTGCAGAAGGCTTTCGACTGCTTTGATTGAGGTTTTATGGAATTCCTTCTTGCAAAGATCGGCCTCAACTCAAGGAACATCCGATGGATAATGGCATGCATTGAGAATGTGAACTATGCAGTTATTGTTAACAGGTTTCCCTCTCACTTCTTTCAAGCCGAGAGAGGCCTGCGACACGGATGTCCTCTCTCGCCTCTCTTGTTCATCCTGGCCATGAATTCTCTGAGTATCCATATCAACAAAGCAGTGGCTGAAGATAGATGCAAACCCATAAAGATATGCAGGCATATAGTCTCTTCACACAATCTCTTCGTAGATGATGTTCTTTTATTTGCAATGCTTTATAGATCATCGTGGATATGTTTAAAAGATATTCTGGACAGATTTCAAAGAGCTTCCGGACTCCATATAAACAAAACAAAATCTCTGCTATATCACAACGATATTGACTTGGAGACAGTGAACTGGATTTCTCAGCTCTTTGGTATTGATTCCAAATCGCTCAAGCAAGGCCTCAAATACCTTGGCTTCCACCTTAAAGCAAAAGGTTACTCCAAAAATGACTGGCTCTGGTTGACAGAAAGATTTTTCAAAAAAATCTCTGCATGGGAATTCAGGAGTCTTTCCTTGGCGGGCAGGGTCACACTCTCTCAAGCTGTTTTGATGCAGATGGCGGTCTACTGGGCTCATCTATTCTTCATTCCGGCAAGCATAATAAAAAAGATGACCTCGATCACGACAAACTTCATTTGGGGAGGAAGTTCCGATCAGAGGAAGTTTCACCTATCTAAAATGGACAGAATTTCATTACCAAAGAATCTGGGGGGATGGGGTCTAAAGGATTTGAGAATTTTTGGCAAGGCACTTTTGTGAAAATCGCTCTGGAGAGGGATTTTCGGGGACGGGCCATGGAGTGAGACCATTAAACAGAAATATTTGAAAGGAAAATGCCTGGAGTTTTGGTATAGAAATGATGCAATTGGAATAAAAAAAGGATCGGCTATTTGGCTTAGCTTCAGGAAAGTTGAGAAATTCTTCTTGTCAAAACTAAGATGGAGGATCCACTATGGAAACAGGCTCTTCATTGGCATTGATCCTATCGCTTGTAGTCGCAACTTCTATTTTCCAGAAGATCTTTTATTTGTCCTTCACAGAATCGGTGTTTTCACTTGGGACAAACTCATCTCGGATTGGCTAGGTATTACTCCTATTTGGAAAGATGCAAATGACATTGGTCTACCAGCTGAACTCTCTTCCACTTGGAATGCGGTCAAAGCATCCCTACAGGCAAGCGGAATTATTCGCGGGGGACTAAATGACCACCTAATTTGGTCCATGTCAAATACTCCTGTGCCAGCCAGTGTTAAAGACATCTACTCCGATATCATCTACTCAAAGGCTTCGAGCTCTGCCTTTTTTTTCCCGATGGCTTTATGGAAAACAGGATGCCCCCCTAAAATGATCTTTTTTGCATGGCTGGTATTCAATAACAGAAATCCGACATGGGATAACCTGAGGAAGAGAAATTGGCATGGACCTAGCAGGTGTTCGATGTGCGAGTCAGAAGAGAAGACTAATCTTCACATGTTTTTTCATTGCAACTCCACTCAGGAAATCTGGTATGAGCTTGCCATTTTATTTGATTTTCCTCTTAATGTCTTTGTCTCTATTCATGCAGCCTTTCAATGGTGGAGTTCTCAATGCGAGTCAAGGCGCCCCATTCTTATCATCATGATCTGGTGTGCTTGGAGGTGGCGGAACCATAAAATCTTCAGAGATTCTAAGGCTCCATATAAGTCCATTATGCACTGTATCATCTCTTTTTTTGACTCTGTTTCAAGCAACAAGCCTATTTCTTCGGGCTAAGCCTGTCTTTGCTCTGTTCTTACGATCATAATGATAAGCATATGTACCCATGAGTTCTGTCCCTTTTTTCATCTAGAGTTCATCTGTTTCTTTTTATCTCTACAGTCTTCCTATAATGTTGTGCTGATTCTTCTCAAAGATGTTTTGTTTTGGAGCTGCACAAGTCATCTTTTTTGTATCCAATCATGGTTTTTTATATTGACTTAATATAACCTATGATGCTTTTTCTTCAAAAAACAATTTACTTTTTCTTCTGAAAAAAAACAATTATCCAGTGAAGTAATTAATGGGCCAAGATGTATATATATATTTTTTGGATCTAAACGAGTACATTTGTTGTGAAATTAAACATTTGTTGTGAAATTAAATATTTGTTATGAAAACTAATTAGACAAATATATAACCCCTGTACATTAAATGCCACCCAACACAGTAAATAATTATTGCCTGTCGTGTATGACTCACATCTAGATTTAAGGCACGTCAAACAAACCCGATCTAACCTATGAGGGCTGGCCTTACCGTGGCGTAAGGCAGTGCCTACTGCTCACCCCGAGCCATCGATCTTGATATTGTCCCACTCATTTAATCCTTCCCTGTACACGTTCTAGCTCGTGGAATCCACAATATTTTGGGTGCCAGCTCATGCAACGAAGTACGTCTATCACATGGATCTATTAAAGAATAGGAGAATGGAAATTTTCTTAGTATGACGTGCGCTTCTTAATTTCTTACATTAAGAACTCGTTTTTCAATATTATAAATTTCATGCCTGGAATATTATAAGAATGTAGTAGTA
The DNA here is from genome assembly GCA_031772625.1 of Pinus tabuliformis. Classification (NCBI taxonomy): domain Eukaryota; kingdom Viridiplantae; phylum Streptophyta; class Pinopsida; order Pinales; family Pinaceae; genus Pinus; species Pinus tabuliformis. The sequence goes on along the minus strand of CM062817.1, from coordinate 1,441,889,818 downwards.
ATCTCTCAAATTTCTTAATATGACATGTTCCTCTTATTTTTTTACATTAACAATCCGTTTTTTAATATTGTAAATTTCATGCCTAGAATATTATAAGAAAGTAGTGATGTCTGAACATATATTTTTAAAATCTAAAATGTGATATATTGCATAATTTAATACTTTTTCAAAACACAATTTTTTCCTTGTAACTACTTTAACATTGGTTTACCAAATACTTCTTAAAAATGAAATTCATATAGTTGATTGCTATATTTTCAAATCAGTCTATACCCAACCCCTTCCATCCACATACTCATTATCTCATTGTCCTTATTTTTCCAGAGTTGGTGGACTTGAGACTTCAACCTTTATAAAGTAGATTGAAGTTGATGATTAATAGTGAATGAAAAGACATTATTATTATTTTAAATAATTAAATATTTGTAATTAAGTAAATCTAAAGTAATATATTAGTGTATTAAGGGTGGGTGGCTATATTATTGTGTATTAAGGGTGAGTGAATATATTATTGTATATTAAGGGTGGATGAGGTTTTTAATCTTAGGCATATATATGTATAAAAATGGGTTTAGGGCTTGGGGTTGGTGGTTAGAGATTGTAAGTGGAAACATGGGACCGTGAAAATATAAAATAATGGAAAGTTACAAAGAACTTTCAAATCCATCGTCATGCCTCCAAAATTGTTTTTGTTTATTTAGTTTTTACAATTTATCTTATATAATTCACTCATTTTTGTCACTCATCTTCATATCAGCATACCTCTATTTTAAATTAAAAGTCATCAAAGTCATACATATGAAATAATAAGGTAAAAGTCCATTGTTGTCTCATACCCTAGAGAGTTTGTCAAAGTGGGTAAATGTGGAAGGAGACCTTACAAAATACATGTGTGAGGTGACACACTATAGTTCTAATAATCTATTTTGTTTTGTAAAAGTGGGTAAATGTGGGAGGATGCGTTACAAAATACATGTGTGAGGTAACACACTATAGTTCTAATAATCTATTTTGTTTTAATGCTCTGAGGACCAATTTTGTAAGTGTCCCTAATTACTAATTAGATGTGATTTGTAGCTCAAGATAAAATAGAAGTAATGCATATGATTAAAAATATATTAAGTAATATATTATTGTGTATTAAGGGTGGGGTGAGGTTTTTAATCTTAGGCATATATATATGTATGAAAATGGGTTTAGGGGGTGGGGGGTTGGTGGTTAGAGATTTCAAGTAGAAAAAGGGAGGGTGGAAATATAAAAGGATGGAAAGTTACAAAGCACTTTTAAATCCATTGTCAAGCCTCCAAAATTGTTTTTTTTACAATTTATCTCATATATTTCACTCATTTTTGTCACTCATCTTCATATAACCATACCTCTATTTTAAATTAAAAGTCATCAATGTCATACAAATGAAATAATAAGGTAAAAGCCCATTCTTGTCTCAAATCTATATGTTTTGCTTTATGAATTTGATTTGATTAAGCATAAGTTACCAAACCTTGTATATACCACAACTCCACTACCATTCGGCAGCCAATGCAAAGGTCCTATAAGGTGCCATAAGCTACAATCAACCAACGCATATAGGAAGTTGCCAAATGGTGTCGAGGTCGTGATCCACCTATCAGTCACAAATGGTAGTAAATAGATCAACCACAACATTAAAGTCAAACTTAGATATCGCTTTATGTATCTAGTTTCTAGCCAATAGACTCTTATAATTGTTATTTGAAAACCTTATAAATTTCTTCACTTGGAAGCGAGCAAGTGGTCTTGAAAGCCAAGTTAAATTCCAAACTTATTATTGTTTTTCAAAACTTTGTGTATGCACTTCCAAAAATATAATCTTAGTTATGGTTGCATTTTTATAAGTATTGGTGGTTGATTAAAATTTGTTATCTAAGTTTTATAAGTACTCTTGCATCTTAGGAGGGCCCCCTGAGGAAGTATAAGCTAGATTAGTTTGTTTTTCATTCAGAAGTTGCTTGATTTCTAATGCTTTGTTTTATTTAAAGCTTTATATTTAAATGCTTTGTTTTTATGCACTATTTTCATACTCTTTCTATGCTCATTTCTTTCTTGTTCTTTTGTAGATCAAACACTTGAATAAAAACTGAAAACAACCAACATATTTACTTAGTTGCTTTTATTTAAATAGTCTCATATTTATAGATAACAAACAAACATGAATGGTTCTAAATTTGGAACATGCACACGAGTAATCTCAATTTACCTTGTTAGATGCAATTCCAATTCAGTCCTTTGATTATTGTCATAGAATTTTACTTTCCATTACACAAAGTTCATTTTCTTTCTTAGAAATAGAATTCTATTTGTTTCCTAGAAATGAGGATTTATTGCTTTCTAGAATAGAATTGACAATTGAATTTTCATATAATAAACTTTATGATTTTCATAGAATATATTGATTTTCATGGCTCATTAGGCTAGAATTTAGAATAAGAACTTAGAACTTTAAAAATATTTCATAGCATGGAATTGGTTTCATAAAATCCCATTTATTCTTCCTAAAATAAAATTATCATTTCAATTCAATAGATTAAAAATTCCATTACTTTCTAGTTCAGAATTTACTGCTTTTCCTAGATATTGCCTTTTGAGAAGTTTTGTCATGCTTTCTTAGAAAGTGTGTGTGCTCATTTTAGATATGTTCATGGATATGGTTTCATTCTAGTCCTGCAATTCCTTTCAATAGGTTAAATTTCCTTTTAATTTGAAAATGAAATTCCTTGCATATCTTGTGCAAGTGTACTTCACAAGTGTACAAACTTGTATTAATAATTTAATGTCAAGTAATTTAGCCAAGAATTAAATTACCCAACATCCACCTCATTTTTTCCACATTTCTCCTCATGCACTACTCAAATTGAAACCATAACATTGCTTACAACAAAATCCTAACTACAAATTTGAATCCACTCTAAAGAACAATGTGCTCAATTTGTAGCATTTTACACTTCAAGACTCACTCTTGGCAATGGTAATAAGTTGGGTTTCTAGTCCTACCATTACATCTATGAGTAAAAACAAAAAATAAAATGATACATATCCTTTCATTTAAAAATATTTATTTATAACAAAACTTTATTACAATTAACTATTTTGGCCGCTTTTTATTTTCATTTTTTATGAAGAATTATAGGGATTCCACCAGTGTAGATACTTATTTCAGGCACTCATTTTTTCTAGTTTACGACGAATTACAAGAATTTTTCATAGGTTTATGTTTCATTGGGACTTGAAAATCTATGAAATTTTAGTGAAACTCTATTCCTAAGAGGGGTTTCAATTTTTATATGAACAATTTTTATCAAATCCCACTTAAACTAAGTTGTCGTTTGATTTAATGAATAGTTGTAATGGTTAAGTGTTTGTATATGACTATGGTAAACTATGTTGTCACTTGATGTAATGAATAGCTGTAATGGTTAAGTGCTTATATATGATCATGAAAAATTATGCTTCATTATATGAATTGATTAATTAATTCTATGGAGTTTGGGTGAAACTCCAATCCCCAGGAAGAGTTTCAAATTTTATAAGAATAATTTCTACTAATACCCATGCATACATAAGTTATGATATGTCAATTAGATTTATCTAACATGGTTGGGAGGAATGATTGTTATCCTTCACACCCAAGTTTTATTCTTGCAACTAATATGTAGAGCTCTTATTGAATATATTGTTGTAATGGCTTTAAAACTTATCATTGAATGGCTTTAATGACATGTCATTTAAGGACAACTACAAAATTCCATCCAAGGGCCTAAAAACCAAACAAATTGGCATAACTATGTTCCATCACCTAACATAAACATGTGTTTCCATTCTATGTTGAACCCACCTCACTCTCCATTAATGTCCAATGTAGGATTTGCAAAGTTGACCACCAATGTTAACTTTTTGCATTGCATCCCATTGAATGAATCCATAGCTCTACATCTCATTTAAGAAAACATGTTATAGAGTGTGTGAGTACTAGAAGAAATATTCCCTTAGCATAATTTTGATATAAAAAATCCAATGGAATAGATATTTCATCAATATAATGCATGGTTTCCATTTTATCATGAGTTGCAACTTTCATTCAAATTAAATTTGTAGGTACTTACAAAATTGGTCTTAAGGGAATGAAAACCAACAAGTTAATGGAAGTGCATTAGTGGATTTTTGAGTTTCAAATCCCATCACACCCTCCTTCAATTCCCTTAGTAGATATTTGCAATGTTGAATCCCCAACATAAACTTCGTGGGATTAATAGAGGAAGGATGCCCCTAATGCAATGGAATAAGCGATTTGTTAATCATATGCATTACTTCTATTTTATCTTGAGCTACAAATTAAATCTGATTAGCAATTTGGGACACTTACAAAATTTGTCCAGAGAGCATTAAAAAAAATAGATTATTAGAACTATAGTGTGTCACCTCACACATGTATTTTGTAATGTCTCCTCCCACATTTACACACTTTGATAAGCTCTCCAGGGTAAACATGAGCTACATGTCACTATGATATGACCCGATCTCCAAGTTTCAGTTATGGAAGTAGGGCCTATAAACCGGAAGTAAACTGACATTCCTCATGGACTATAGATCACTCAAGATCCTACCAACCTCCCTAGGTGATCAATCCCAGAGCTAAAACTCTTTTTCACTAGGTTTACTCCCTAAGGGCACCCTTGGCACACTGTGCATGTGGTTATGAGGCTCCAACCACACCCATAATCCTTCTTGCATGTGGTTATGATCCAATTTCCTTTGTTTTGTGTATGCGTGCAAGTATAATTTATTGAGGTAAATTAGAGCATGTATTTTAATATCAATTTGGGTTGGTAAACTTAGAAACACACCAAAGTATATGGATATTAGATATAACTAGTTTAGAAAGAAATTGAAATAAATGCATCCTACAATCTAAAACTGGAAAGCTACAAGCATAAATTACTGAAATATAAAACTATAAAGAGCTTTTATAAAACACCTTTATGATGAGAGTGACTCATCAAACTCATCAAAGTAGGCTTTATCAAAGTTATTTTAAAGCAAGCAAACTATTCTAGGGAAGCATATAAAGAAAGCATATAAATATGTTCTATGAAAGTAAATGAAAAAGTGAACAATGATCTTATTCAATTTTAAATAACAAGGAAGAGGCTCTTGTCTGAGATGCCCTGGTTTTCCTTCCTTATTTCTTATGTTCATTCAACAAAACTGTTTTCACTTATCTAAATTACCAAAGCATAAAAATAAAACATATAAATATAATCTAGGAAAGCAGGGCAAAAAGTGAATATTGATTTCAATTCAATCTTAGTTAACAAAGAAGACACTCTAACTTATAGACCTGGTTTGTCCTTCTTTATTGAAACTAATCATTCAACAAAAATCATTTTCACTATCTAAATGGCCATGGCATGCAAGTGAGTTTATATAAGAAATATTCACAATTGATTAAAACAGAAATACAATATTAACTCAGAAAATGAAGATGCTAACATATATTTACATCTATGCACATAAATCAACAATAGTGTACTTAGCTCAACATGGGAGCCCTCCACCTTTTCCTGGTACACTTCAAGACAATCAGCTACAACAATTATTCATTCACATTACACAAAAAAGTATGCACAAGAAAATAAGAAAGCAAGTCTCAATCTCAAACTGTATTCAGAAAATAATAGTCACCATCATATATGTTCATAGTTGTTGGTAGCCTTGCTTAAATAGGCTAAAAAGTATAACAAAATTGCTATATTTACTATAACCACCTACAAAGAGTCCTATTACATCTCTTGGGTCAAATTCATCCTTTCAGTTGCATAAAATATGGAAAAATCCCAAAAAACCTAAATCTTCTCCTAAATCAGGGGATTTCCTCGATGGCTGGCCAAGTTTGACCAATGTTGACTGAGCCTATTTTAACTGATCTGGAGTAGGTCACTAGGTATTCCACCATCTTTGGTTCCTGTATTTTCCAAATATATCCTTCATTTGTGCCCAGATATCATGCAAACATAACTTTAAACGAGTTATTACAAGCTTTTCTGATTCTGCCTAAATTTAACTTTAATGCTCAATTTTTACTCAAACACTTAAAAATAAAAAGACATAGCTTAGCTACCTTGGTATGCATTAGAAGATATAAAACATGATGAAAATGATAGGAAATGGATAATAATGATGGAAAAGTGATGTAATAGGTGTGGCAAAAGGAGTCAAAATCGAGAGCTAACAATGCGGTCGCGAGATCTTTGCCACTTTTTCAGGATAGCCTCGACACCACTACCTAGAATTTCCTGTAACTTTTAAGAATCATGACAACGATGATTAAAATGATAAAAAATTGAATCTTGAGCAATATCTTGACCAATAAATGCCTTATGCAAGACTAACATTTCGTCAAACAGATAGTAAGCATATAAGCTACATGTCATGAATGCATATCTGATCATAAGCTTCTGAACTTCATCTGAGAATCATCAAGAAGGCTATGTGCCCTCTTAAGCTATTTGGAACAACACTTGTTAGCCGATGCATTCATCAACCATCCAGTAACTTATCAAATAATGAACAAGAGCCACTGCTAGAGCACATCATAAAACCGAGAATATAACCAACATATAACCGGAATAGATACTATGAAAAATCAACCACAAGAACACTATAGTAACCAGTAAAAGTGCTCATAGATCACAATAGCTAAATAGCTCATATTAACATAAGAAAATGCCAACCAAGTTAGGGAGTTTCACATACCACCCGCGTAGAAATTCCTTGTAGATTCAAACTGATAATTGTAATTTACTAAAATGATAGACTTGAATATACTCTACTCTTCAGCAGAAATAATTAAACGATCACAAAATCGTGAAGCATACAAGAGAAAGAATTCAATCAACACATTACACAATGATTTCCTGGGGAAAGCCACAACTAAAATTCCCTGCTATCTATATATTGCATTAACCAGAAAATATGAGATATTACAATGTTTTTCTCAAGCTTGAGAAAGCTCTCCACTATCTCTATCTATCTCACAACTTCCTAAACAAGCATAGGACACTACTTAACCAATTTTATTCTTACCCAAGTCCCTATTTCCTTGCGTTGTTTCCTTTGTAATTATACCCCTATTAATTAGGGAAATTCCTCAAAGGAAATGTGCAATCCATCATAGGCCTTCATCACCTTCTCAAGAAAACAACAACACATGAGGAGGAAGGTAATGAGAAAGTGCATCGAAATATGCACTACAATACCTTGGTTATTGACTGTGGCATCAGTTAATTATTTACTTATACTTGTTGTGTTGGTTGACTGCATCAGATCTTAAATTTTGCAAGTCATCATTTGTCCTAACCATCACCTTGAGGTTACTAAACACATCATACCCTTTCTTCTTAGAATCTTCTGCTAGGTTACGAATTTCTGTGTTGGTTTTATCCATTTTCTTCACAAAATTCTTATCCGTATTATTAGTAAACCCTACCTTATAATTGATTCTACCTTTTGAGGTGCCACTGCTACTTTCACCCTTTGGAGGCATTTTCGCTGAATTTACTTCCTCCACGGCCTTTCTTTCTGTAGATTCCCTAAAAGTGTAAGAACCTTAGCTCATGGAAATGATGTTGTATAGACTTCAGGTCTAGCTTCAGAGCAACAACACTGCAAAAGACAATATATATATATATATATACACTGCAAAAGACAATATATATATATATATATATATATATATATATATATATATATATATATATTAAAAGAGTTGTTTTTATTGCGATTTTTTAGAAGTTTTTACGGTTTAATTTCTCTAAAATCTAGCAAGAATTTATTGAAATCACAAGTTTGATGGCTAAGCCTGCAAAATCTAAGTTCCTTAGCAATTTTTTAGGGTGCTGAATCCATATACATAGTCAAAAAACCAGTTTAAATAACACAAATCAAGATTTCACCTCAAATGTTTTGGCTGATTCCGACACCGAAAAGTTAAAAAAATCACACTAAAAACAACTCCTATATTAAATCAGACAAACTAATCCAATTAGAAGTGGATCAACCAATATAACTTAGAAGCCTGAGCTTTAATTTCATACCTACTGAATGGATCCAAGCCGACTGCTTGCTAATCACATTAAATTGAGAGTTTCAAAAGACTGATAAGTGCCCTATGCTCTACTGCACACTATTTATAGCATTCGGCGGACTCCAAGCGCGTACTTCAGACAATCAATAATAGACTAAGATTAGGTGTTATGGTTAAGATATGTGTGATGGAATGTAATATAAGTTAGAGTCACATGTGTATATATATATATATATATATATATATATATATATATATATATATATATATATATATATATATATATATATATATATATATGTATATATATATATATATATATATATATATATATATGTATATATATATATATATATATACATATATATATATATATATATATATATATATACATATATATATATATATATATATATATATATACATATATATATATATATATATATATATATATATATATATATATATATATATATATATATATATATACTGAGGTCAAACCTACTCAAACTTTTGTTCAATTAATTATTAGCAATCGTATTTACGAGCAGTGCATTTAGTGATGCTACTGAGATGCTCTAATCCCAAGAAGAGCATTAGATGCACTACTCCAGTTTGCATAATGTTCGGGTTAAACTGACCTACCCATCAAGTTACGGTCATACGTGTATATGATGCTTGTTTGCCAATAATTATTCAACTTGTTGGGTTGTAGTTAATGGTGGTTGTTGTATAGGCATATAGTTAGATTTAAGCTAGTATATTTGTTGTATATATTTTACTAGCAATTGTCCCAAAAGGTACAAAGAGAGGCCGATAGACTTATGAAGTTGGAATTGTTGAATTTCTATAAAAGATTAAAAAGTACAAGTATTTTTATAAAAAATATTAAAAATAGAAAATAATGAATGTTGGAAACCACATAACATGTATAGTCTAAATTATTATATATATAAATTAATTAGAATCTCAATTGTATTGTCAATTTGGGTATTGGTTAACTTTTATACAAACATATGCTTCCACAATTGCAACTCTTCTCCAACATTGATTCATATTCTTCGTGAAAGCTGCCACATTAATGTAGTGCAATAAGAAATATTTTAAAGAAAGGTTGAGAAATCTTTCTTCATATATAAATATATTTTTTTAATATGTTTTGAATTTATTTAAAAATGAGCAGTTTGTATCAAATCTATCTATGCTTGTCCCAAGTAAGATCCATTTTTGATATTTCATTTACTTAATTATTCATAAATCTTTTTAATATTTCTACTCATTATTTGTTCACAATGGACAGTGCAGACCATTGTCACTATGAAGCTCTGACAAACTGTATAATTCATACAGTTGGGAAGTTCTTCTTAAGCAAATGTTGTGAACTTTGCATGGTCTTTCCATAAAATTGACTGCACCAAAAATGAGATCCATAGATTTAGAGAAGCCTACACCACTGATTGAGAAAATCAAATCATGAAACTCTTCAAGAAACTCCATTTCTAATTTTTCATTTTCAGGCAAAACAAATGATGACATGCTCCTTACGATCAAAATCCCAAAACCCAAACATCTAAGACAAAATGGCAAATAAAACTTATTTATCAGCACATGATAGAACAACCAAGACTTCAGGCAGGAAGGGGCTAAAAGAGAGGGGAAATGAGTCATTTTTATCTTTTTCTATAGTTGCTTTTTGTTGTAAAACACTATTGGCTATTTGAGATATTTGGATGGAATTTTAAAGAGTGGTGGACTATGATGGCTTTACTTATGGGGAGTATTTGGAGTCTTCTAAATGGATCTTAGGTCAACCTGAAGGAGATTCTATGTGATTTCCTATTCAGCAGGTTCATTTTTCCTTTTGACAAGCTGCTATGAAGATCCTTCTCTGTATTTCAACTTCTTTACACAATATCCTTTTGTCTTCTAATTCTGTTTACAACTAGTTACATTTTAGTATAAGTTCTTTTACAAATGATTTGCAATTGATTTATTTCTATTTTTGTTTCTGTTTTCAATTTCCTGAGACAATATTCTTTTGTCTTCCAATTCTGTTTACGGCCTGTTAGATCTGAATATAAGTTCTTTTACATATGATGTGAAAAATTGACTTACTTCTATTTTTGTCTTTTGTATTTTAACTTTTTCACACACTATCCTTTTGTCTTCCAATTCTGATTTACAGCCTGTTACATCCAAGTACAAGTTAGTTTTAAAAAACTGAGGTGCATAGCAGGTGCATGGAGTACTATAGCATTTTATTTAACAAATGTTTAAAAAAAATAATATAGCAACTTTTTATCCTGTTCATGGAAAAATATCTGGACAAAACCAAAAAACATCATCAAAATAAGTGGGTTACTAAAAAACGTTACAGCAGCAGCTTGAATCCACATTTTCTATGACCCTGTACCCTTTCCCTTGTTTGATCAAGTTAACGGATTATTATTCCCTTACAAATGGACTTTTTGTGATCCATTGTGGAAACAATGATCTGCTTGTTATAGTCTAAAGAAGTATTTTTTTATAAAATATTTTGTCAATCACCAGATCTCTTTGATTTTTAATGTGGTATATGATGCATTTTCAACAGCTAAAAAAATGGTGTAGCCAATTCGAGAAAGTAGATAACCCTTCATTATTGTTTTACTGTGCACAAGTTCTACTGTTTTAACTGAATGATTACATCATTATACATGTTGGTATAAAAGCCAAGGTTGTATCATATCACTTGATAAGATGTTCGAGGTAGCCAGTTGGAGGAAATGGATGTCTCTTGAAGGCTTTTTTACTATGGACCAATGCTGCTATTTTAAATTAAAACGTTACACCATTTACTTATTGGTGCAAGGCTGCATCAGATTTATTTGTTTGTTTTTAGTGAGCATCATATTGGAACTCACAAAAAAGTATATACGCGTTAAACAAATTAGGTACATCTAACCAAATGTATAAGAAAATGGGAATGAAGTCCATGGTAGACTCTCCTCCAAAAGTTCTCTGTTTTGGTGCTGTTACATCCAAAGTGCTTATTGATGGTCAAGAAAGGCAAGTTGGGGGAGGCTAGGAAGCTCTTCTATGAAATGCCTAACGAAAACATTTGCCCCATTGTGGTCACATACAATGCTATTATTGATAGTTTTTTGTAAGAAAGGCAAGTTGGAGGAGGCCAGGGAACTCCTCTATAAAATTCCCAACAAAAATATATCCCTGTTAATGTCACATATGCTACATTGGGTAAGGGGGTGTAAGCAAAGGGCTCTAGCAGTACACCAAGAACGTGATTCGAGATCCGAATGATGACCAAGTGAAGTTTGTCATTGACAGAAAGAAGAATGAGCTGTTGGGGTCATTACGACCTACATTTCTCGAGAGATTCACTTTCATACAAGCGGGATCATCTATCTGTAGACAGTTTCACTATACTCAAGAAGTCCACAACACCTAGATTGTGATGATCCCAGAAGTATGACACCTAGACTTATGCATTACAAAGATACTCAATGGCAATATTACTAAGGCTATAAAACGTACATAGAAAATCGCTGATGTGAAAAGTACACATTATATTGTTGATGAAAAACAGGAGACAATTTTTCTAACTAAAAAGGGATATAAGGATGCTTAAGAAATTTTGATTGTTCAAGCTAACCTCCTTTTGCTTTCACAGTTAAGTTTTGTTCTTTTCCCTATTTGTTGTTTAACCTAGTGTTCCTGTCATCTTCCTGTATACAACTTCTGTTCAAGCTAACCTCCTTTTGCTTTCACAGTTAACCTTTGTTCTTTTTCCTATTTGTTGTTTAATCTAGTGTTCCTGTCATCTTTCTACATACAACACTAGTAACAGAGCAGTTTTAAGCAAAAGTAACTATTCTTGTTTGCACAGAACATCCCCTGGGGTTGAATGTTGTCAGTTGGCACAATGTTGTGGCTATGGTTTGATATGTTAGAAATTCGTGGAACTGCCAAATGGCATGCATTCATTATGGGAGACAAGGCACACCCTCAAGCTGAGAAAATATGTACAATGTTGAACAGCTTGGCTAAGCAGATGGAGGAAGGAGGGTATGTCGCGGACACAAATTTTGTATTGGATGATGTGGAGGAAGAGGCAAAGGAAGACATGCTGCATAGTCATAGTGAAAAGCTAGTTGTGCATACAAATGTAGTGAAGCTAGAAAGCGTCAGTTTAGCTCCTAAAATTTTTCAAATGAGCAAAGAAGGGCAAGGATATTAATGGGCTGAAACAAACTAGAATAGCAGGAACTTTAGCATTATCTGTTTCAAGAAATTAATAATATATTATTATCTAAAAAGAGAGGCGTAATTGAGCATTTTTGTTGATGAAGCCATACCAGAAACGTCTTTAAGTGATATATTTAAAAGCAAAACATTACCAAGTAATTATATACAATGATGAGCAACTGAAATTTGAATCATATACAATGTTGATGAGTATTGTCATAAAAGTGGAAACAATTTTGTACATGCTTTGCAATGTATTTCTTGAAATTTTACATATGGTCTATACATAGAGACGTGTTTGGTAGGTAATAACTAAACATATATACAATGAAAGTATTCTTTGACATCTAAACATATATACAATAAAAGCATTCTATGACATATAGATATAATTGACAATGAGCAGCTAATCATATATGCATGATGGGGCATGGCATCGACAACACCAATTAATGTTTATTGTGGCGCCAAATTGTGCGAGTTATTCCTGCAATTGATTCCACATTTTCCTATGTGTGTCCCTTTCATGGATATGAATTGTTTTCTTGAGTATTTTCTTACCTTCTTTAACAATTCAATGGTTGGACGCAAACGGTAAAGAGGCAATGATTGTTGGGGCCAGATCCTTGCTTGCATATCTTGTAATGTAAGTTCCATTTGTTGAATTTCTTGGCAATACTCATACAACATTCGTAGGTAGCCTGTGGCCATCAAAAAAGAAAACATTGTAAGTGACAATGGATGTGTTTGCTAAGAGAATATTTTTTTAAGAAATGAAGTAAAATAAATAAATTTTTAAATTGCAGTGAATGCTAGACCTTGTCGTTCTTAGCGGAAAACATTTTGTTTGAATATTTGAAATAAAATAAACGATTTTTAAACTAATATAAAATAATATGAGGTTAAATGTAATAGCAAGCAAATGTATGTGAAATTTGGTTATGTAGCAAGTGGTGTTTACCATGTGGGTAATTCTAGAAGACAGGTTGTATGATTGGCTAGAGTGTATTCTTCTACATAGATTTTGATGCAAGCAATGATTCCTCTTGCTGTCTACGCTTAAGATATGGATTCTCGTGGATTTGTACAATGCGTGAGAATGGAAATGCTGGATTGATTTGAATGTCTGCCAATGACCGCACTCTTGAAATTGTAGTGAACGTTAGCCCTTGCTGTTCTTTGGTGCTGATGTTTATTGTTGCTTTGTCTAATGTCATTCCTTGTGACTTGTGTATCGTTAAAGCCCATGCCATTCAAAGTGGTATCTGGCACCGTGTACCCCTTGTGATGGGAGAAATGGGTACATATGTTGGGTGTGAAATGTCCCATGGTGTTCCTTTGTATTTCCTAAAGTCGACAACCATGAAGGATGGTAATTCTGGGGGCTTTGAGCCAATTGAATAAAATATTGAAATGACTTTCCCAAGTGCGCCATTGACGAGGCCTACATGTACCCATAAGTTGCCGGTGAGCATAAATTTTTGTTCATTGCATAAGAGCACTTTTGGGGGAAAATGATCATCTTCTGTTGTAGTAGAAGTTTTCTGCCTTTGTTGTTATGCAGAGCAAAGCACGACTGGAATGTTAAATTTTTTAAGCATTTTCTTATTATGCAAGACAATTGAGTTGTTCATTGCACATAGGTGCATGGATTCTTCAAATGTGCGTTGCTTTTCATGCGTAAGAGATGAATTTGTCCTTGACATTAGGAGTTTCCAATCTTCAAGTGTAGATATTCATTTTCTGAGATTTGTGAGTATTTGCAGGAAAGCAACCCGGGATGGGCTAGCTCCTTGTTGACAAAAAATGGTTGAAAGTGTTATGAATGTGTCAAAGCTACGCCAAAGTGCAGTGCCACATGATGTCCCAGCGTATAAAGGAATTTCTTTTACAGGTGGTAGCTGGCCTAAATCTCCGACAAGGATAATTGAGTGATTACCAAATGGTGCATTTCGGTGAAGAGGGAATGCCTCTCTTAGACGATCATCAATGCGATAAAGCATTTTTGGACCAATGAAGCTCATTTAATCAATGAGAATGTATTCTACATGATGGAGTTGCTCTTGCATTTGTAGGAGTGGCTGGCCTTCAAGAGGATGCATTGTTTGGATAGGGATACAAAGAGCGAAGTGAATTGTGAGAGCATTTATGTTGAAAGTTGCAACGCTAGTTGGTGCAAGTAACAACAAAGGGTTTTTGTTTGTTGGTGAGTTTTCCACAAATACATGGTGCAGACATTTAATCAAATGGGATTTTCCTGTCCCAACTATTCCTTGTATGATGATTCTGCGTGGGGGTTTTGGCGAAGGGGTTTTAAAGTGTGAAAAAATAGTGGTAAAAGCTATGTTTTGGGTAGGAGATAATGTGTGATCTTGGGGAAGGTTGGAAAAATAATGATGTTGGTTTTGAATAGTTGAGCAGTTGAATTCAATGAAATTTATGGCAGTTTCTTGCAAGTGGAGAGGGATAGTAGTATGTGACCAATTGTGGTTGGCATCGAAGTCGTGGTAGCCAATCATGTCGAGGTCATCAACTGCAATATTATAACCTGGGTGCAGCTGAGAGAGGATTTGCCATTCATTCATCTGCATGGAATCAGGAGGGGTGTCGGGGGTAGATTGATCTTCAGTATGTGGGGTTTGTGGGTTTTCAATTTCTCAATGGACATGCCATGGTGTATATGTACCTTTTTTTGTTCCTAGTGTGCAATTATTTCTACATCAGTTGAACCAATATCATTGGGGAGTGTGCGGAAAGGGAAATACAATAGTAATTCACTCCAGCAAAAAGTGGCATAAGAAGGATCATTAGAGGAAGGAATGACATTATAACATGGCAAGACATGTACAATCATTGGAGGGAATATGTGTTTCCATTTTTTTTTTTTTTTCGACAGGCAGAATATGACCATGAACGTGCAGATTCAAGGAGGGGCAGTGATTCCAATGAAACATGCATGTTCATGTATGCAAGGATATATTTTGGTGTCGAATGAGGATTCTCAGTATCTTGAGAAACATGTTTGAAAACAATGTTGTTGACATTCAAAGAACGAAATGTATGGCTGCAGAGGGAGAGAGGTAGCTTTTGTAACATATGGCGTATTTCTTGCGCTCCAATGTCCCTATCTGCAATGGTTTCTGTAAGGAGTTTTCAGATAACAGCAACAATAGGTGCTTCTGGAATGGCACTTTGTGAAAGCTGTGGTAGCATTTGATGGTAGCTCTCAGATCTTGTTCCTACTTTTGCTGCATACTTTGAAATATATTTTAACACAGCATGGCGAGATAGAACTGGTTGAAAATCAACATTTGCTGTTAGGGTCCCACCCTAACCCCCTTATTTATGTAATGGGATCACGTCATAGTCAAGAGTCAATAAAGCCCATATTAATAAGTGTAAGTGGTTAATCCGCAATTAATGACGGAACCACAGTTAGTTGCAAATGGGCCGTAGTATTAGATAGATGGTATTAATAAAACCCACGGTATTGTTCCATGGTATTGCATGTATGAGTCATATATAAAGGATAGAGACTCCCTGTGAGGAGCATCGTGTCTTATTTTGTAATCGAGCTCTGCTCTATTGGAGGTTACCGCCTCGAAGAGGCAAGTGAACATTACTCTCTGAATAATAAAATCATTGTTATTCTGTGTTCTGGGTATCTTTTCTTCGCATATTCTGTATTTGGGTATCATTTTACAGGTTAAGAGCATAACAAGTGGTATCAGAGCACTTTTCAGGGCCGGTGGGATCTCCATTTCTTAGCAATTTTTTTTTTTTTTTGGCTAGAGACGTGTTCCGGCGTCTTTAAACCATGGGATCTGTCGTTGAGCGCATAAACCTGCAGATTTGGGGAGGCATGCACGCAGGAAATACAAGAGGTGGTCACGTCTGTTGGACTCCCTTGTAACCCTTGTGGGTACCCCTTCGAGTAGTAGCACATTAGACAGAACCGCGCACAGACTGTCTTCCACGTACCCTCTGGGTATATCGGAAGCCCCCTAGGCTCCCTTCAAACCTCACCATAGATAAACCGTCGGCCGTCTTGCGGCTATAATACACCGAGAACAGCACTCAGAGAGATTACTCGCCCTTACGATAGGTGATGAGCCGCAATTTTGGTACAATTCGGGCTCATTTTGGCCCATTCTATTTGCTCAAACCATTCACTTTTTACTGCTTATGCATGCATTTCTTAGTTTATTCGTGTTGTTTGTAGGAATAAGGGTAGACACTTTATCTACGTGACTAATGCATTATGATTTCAGGTTTTTTTCATTAAAAGGGAGAAAAGACCACGTGAAAAGGAGACAAGGAGGCAATGAGGTGGCACTGCTGGTTTTTAGGAGAGGATGTCCACGGTCTTGGGGACATTCCTCGTGATTCCCACCAAGAACTTCGAGCTCCAATCCATCTTCCCTCCGAGCTTAGAAGCAGCCAGCTGTTCTACAGGAACAGCAGTTATAAACTGCTCTACAGGAACAACAGTTATGACCGTCCTACAGGATCTGCAGTTGAACTCTAGTTGGACAGTCGAGCTCCTAAAATCAAGGACACCTGTTGGATAGTCGTTTTTACATAAATACTGAGGCCGTAGCCTTGTAGAGAAGCTTTTTGAACCTTGGCATTACTCTTGTAATTGGAAAGTACGAGCTAGAGCTTAGTTTTTGTTCCTTTTTGTAAGCCAATTTGGCATAACATCAGATTATGAATAAAGAAGGTAGATTTTGATCTAGCTCTGAGTTTTCTTAAGGAGACTATAGCTCTCAGGTTAGGGCCCAACCTGAGAGCCATAGATCCCCTCTGCTGTAGTGTTGTTTCCATTTCGTTTCAGCACTTTGAGTTTTCCTTTTCACATGCAATTCGAATTACAGGTTGCTAATTTAGTTGTTTTCATGAGTTTAGATAGGATTTGCTTATGGTGAATTGGTTTACAGTTGCTTAGGTTAGAAGAGGATAGATACAATCTATTGGAGCTCCAACAAAAAGGTTGTTAAGGCTCACTGCCATCTCATCTGGGATTGGAGTGCAGTCCATGACTAACCACCAAAAATACGCATTTCTTTATTCCATGATTGCTGCAAACACAGTCACGTTATGTTAGATGCTTCCACATGATTCACACCTGCACCACACTCCCTTACCACAGCTTCATGCACATTCTCCTTCGAGTTTAGATTGCTGTTCATTGAATTTATAAGCACAGGTAGTCTAAGTTAATGCATTTTCGGTTTGGTGATAGTCACAAGCATTTGTTCCATTTACACTGCTTTCTCTCGTTCCATTACTTCGTCCTCCATCTTGATCACGCATGCAAACACATCTTTGGCCTCTGCTCCGCTCTGTTATCTCCCAAAGTCTTTCACTCCTCACGTACTTCCATTCTCTAGCCCTTTCGTTGACCTAGCCCTCTATCTTCCAACCTACTCCCTACATTCACTCCCTATCCTATTCCTCCACTTCTACAGCCATCACCAGCCTCATTCCTACCTTACACATCTCCCCCTACCATTTCATCACCCCTCCATCACGCCAAACACTCACGGTAGGTCATCCTGTAGCTGTTGGTAGACATCCTGTAGAAACCAGAGTATCCTGTAGGATCCCCTGCAGACTTCCTGTAGGAGACCACTCACTCGGTTGCCGAGCTTCTGAATGTGAGGAACCTCTGTGGATGGATGCTAAGGATCCCTAGGGACCTCTCCTAGCCTCCCCAACCTGTCCCACGCTTTCCTTCCTTCTCCATCCCATCTGCACAACCAAACCCTAGTTAGCACAAGATCACAATCATTCCACACACTTAAAGGAAAAATACAAAAACATATCTTTCATGATGCAAGTAGTTTAGATCCATGCATTTGCACTTATTAGAGGTAACAGCAGCATTGGTAGAAGTTTCATTCACATTTTTTTTGCATTGTAGAGGTTAGAATAGTTAAATTAGGGTTTCCTAGGTTTACATGCTTTGATTTGCTTTCAGTCCATTTTGTCAAGTAGAGTAGTTTTCCTTTGAGAATAGCTTTCGTCCATCAATTAGCAAGCTTCTTCTGAGAGCCTATAGAAGTTGGCTTGAGCCCTAGCGGACTTGTGCCAGCTGACCAAGTGACAGCTGCGACAAGAGCTAGTACTTGTGCATATAGCAGCATCGCTTCCAAGTTTGTACGAACTACCGGGTTGATAAAATGAGAGACAGGAAGCCCCAGGAGTTGTAGCATTATTGCTACAATACTGGAGCTCACCATCTTTTTGGCGCCGTTGCTGGGGAAGCGTCAGAGTATTAGTAATTGTTGCTTTTCTTCTACTTTCGTACTCTTACTTCTGCTCAGTAGTTTATTTCATTTCCATTCTGCAAAAATAGCTTAGTGTTTCCTGCTTTCATAGATTAGCATTTCCTGCTTTCCTAGATTAATATTTCTTGCTTTCCTAGACTAATATTTCTTGCTTTCCTAGAGTAATTTTTCTTGCTTTCCTAGATTAGCTTTCCAATTCTGCAATTTCATTTGAGCAATATAGTTAGTTGTAGATCACTTTGTTTCAGTTTTGCAGGTACCAAAGAAAAAGCAAAAGCACTCAAAAAAGAAAAGTCCTTTCCATTTCATGCCTCGTACGAACCGAGATAGATCAGGCAAATTCCTACCAAACACCCCCACCACATCACTGAGTCACCCTTCTCTCTTCTTTGGTGACAGTGACCCAGAGGAACCTATAGGTGAACATCCTGAGATATACCAAGACCCTATAGAAGAAGAAGAGTTCGAGACCACTCCATCTGAAGCCATGGCTGATAATAGGAGAGAAGATGAGAGAATAGAAGGAGCTTTCCCCATCCGAGAGACCAATGGAGATATGAAAATGAAAAACATTAGCCCCTCCGCCTTGCCTCACTTCCATGGACTGACCACTGAGGATCCTGATACCTTCCTGTTTGAGTTTGCTGTCCTTTGTAGAACCTATGACTATACTGAAGATGAGCAAAAGCTGAAGCTTTTCCCTTCCACTCTTAAGGATGCAGCACTACGCTGGTTCATGGGATTACCTGGGAATAGCATCGCTACTTGGGCTCAGATGCAGCAAGCCTTCAATACCAAGTATAGGGATTATTGTAGGTCCAAGGAAACCAAGGGAGAGATCTTTCGAATGACCATGGGGAATGATGAGTCTTTAGAGGATTATGAGGAGAGGTTCCAACTTAGCTATAAACGGGCTAGGTGCACACTTGACCCTGAATCCCTCAAGTTGGTTCTCCTTCGAGGAGTCCCTGAAGATCTCTTAGACACCCTTCACATGTTAGCTAGGGGGGAAATTTACCAACTGCCTTATGAGGACATCAAGACTGTGTTTCGAAATCATTCCAGGGCAGCTAGAAAACGAGGTAGAGGAAATCTCCTCTCCACTGGTGTCCCTTTCTCCAAACATGAGTTTACAAACCAATTAGAATATCTTAAGAGTGAGGTGAGACAGACCATTTCCATGCAA
The DNA here is from genome assembly GCA_031772625.1 of Pinus tabuliformis. NCBI lineage: Eukaryota > Viridiplantae > Streptophyta > Pinopsida > Pinales > Pinaceae > Pinus > Pinus tabuliformis. The sequence continues at coordinate 1,441,869,975 of CM062817.1, read as the reverse complement.
CTGGACACATTCAGGATCCAGCAGAAGAAAGAAGAAGCGGAGAGAGCCTTGGCTGTCTTCTGTCCTAGGTGCACCAGAAGACACCCTAAGAACGAATGTCCATTGAATTCGGTTGAAGTGTGTTTCGTTTGTGAGGAGGACCACCCAACAAATCAGTGTCCAACCTTACCTGGGTTTAAAGCCATGTACCAAGGAACCGAAGCCCCCACTGAACCTCTCTACTTCATCAACCAAAGGAGGCCTCAAGGATCTAGACCTTATCAGCAGGGGATGCAAGGGGCATCTCAAGCCTATTACAACCCCAACCAGTCAACTCCTATGCCTTCCTGGGGTCCCCCTGCTCATCCTTCATGGTCCATGCCTCCTCCATGGTCTTATCCACCTCAGTACCCCACTCAACCTACTTCTCATCCATATCACTCACATACCCAGCCACAGCCTCAATGGAATGCACCTCAGTCGGGGTGGAGGCCCCAATACAACACTCCTCCTGCCATTTTGCCTCCACCACCAGTTCAACCTCAGCCTTTACCTCCTGCTCCTCCAAGGCAACCTCAGATGCCTGCTCAACCGAACCCGAACCCCAACAATAGAAAGGCTCAGCAGGTATATATACTGGGGAGACCTCATGCCCTACCTATTCTGTGGAGATCCAGGAGATCAATCTTAGATCTGGAAAGACTCTTCCAGATCGCCAACCTCCTCCCCCAGAGGATGAGGAAAACCATCAGGAGAGTGAACCAAAGCCTATTCCACCCTTTCCTGAGAGACTAACAGCCACCACACAACCTAACCCAGAAGAAGATGAGCTTTTGGGTGAGCTCAAGCAGTTGTGTGTAAAAATCCCACTTCTCCAAGCCATCAAGGATGTGCCAATATATAACAAGCTGGTTAAGGAGAAGTGTTTCAAACACCCAGGCAGACGGAAGAAAGATGCCTCAACTATCAATGTCATAGGACAACTGTCTGACCTTATGCTAGGACAAGTCATCTGCCCAAAGTACCTAGATCCTGGAAGTCCTGTAGTAGATGTTCACATCAATGGCACCATTATCCCCCACACCTTGATTGATCTAGGGGCGGCCATCAATGTGATGACCAGGGATACCATGCTTAAACTCAATCTTCAGGGTTCCTTGAGGAAGACCTCGACAGTACTGCAATTAGCAGATCGCTCCACCGTGACTCCCGAAGGGATTGTGGAGGATGTCTTGGTCTCTATCGATTCTTGGGAATACCCTGCAGACTTCCTGGTTCTGCAACCAAAGGCCAAGCTTACTGGATATCCTCTCATCTTGGGAAGGCCTTGGTTAGCTACTGCAGATGCTTACATAAGTTGTCTGGCAGGAAACATGACCATCAAAAATGGTCCCATGTCCAAGCAGCTAGTCCTATACCCTCCTGCCCAACCTTCTTTAGAGCATGATTTACCACTCTGGTTGGAGGAAGGAGAGGAAGATGAGGTGTACTCTGCACCTCTGTGCACCCTAGATACCACTAGAAGAGACCCTCCTACCGAGGATGATTTGATTGAGACCCTGATCTAGAATCCACCTTCCAGTGCACTATCTTTAGAGAAGTTGGTGGAGGATGCCCAAGCTAGCACCTTAGTGGACCTTTGTACAACCAGCCCTGTCACTCCCAGAGTCAAAAGTGTGGAGTTCGGCCCTGAGAGAGCATTAAAGATCAGCTCCTCCCTATCTCCTTCCGAGGAGAAGGAGTTGTGTAGCCTATTGGCCAGCCACTTAGATGATTTTGCTTGGAGCTATAAGGAGATGAAAGGAGTCCATCCCTCGGTCTGTACCCATCATATATACATCAAAGAGGATTGTAAACCAGTTAGGCAACCCCAGAGGAGAATGAATCCAGCCCTTAAGGACATTGTCAAGGAAGAGTTGCAGAAACTGTTGGATGCTGGATTCATCTACCCCATCTCAGATAGTGAATGGGTGTCCCCTCTGGTCTTGGTTCCCAAGAAAAATGGGAAATGGAGAATCTGTGTAGACTACCGAGAGCTGAAAAAAGCTACCAAGAAAGACCATTTCCCTCTGCCTTTCATAGATCAAGTGTTGGATGGACTGGCAGGAAAGAAGTTCTTCTCTTTCCTGGATGGGTTTAGCGGGTACAACCAGATTCAAATCAGCCCGGAAGACCAAGATAAGACCACCTTCACTTGTCCTTGGGGTACCTTTGCCTACCGTGTCCTTCCCTTTGGGCTATGCAATGCTCCTGCTACCTTCCAGAGAGCTGTCTTGAGCATCTTCTCGGAGTTGGTCCATGATGCAGTAGAAATCTATATGGATGACTTTACTCCTTATGGGGCTAACTTCCAGGAAGCATTTTCCAACTTGGGAAAGGTCCTAACCAAGTGCATTGAGATGAACTTGTCCCTTAGCCCTGAAAAATGTGAATTCCTAATGACTGAAGGGACTGTGCTAGGCCATACCATCTCTCGCCAAGGGTTACAGGTGGATCCTAACAAAATCGCTCTAATAAAAAAGGTTCCACCTCCACAAAAGGTAAGGGATGTTAGGAGTTTCTTGGGATTAGCAGGATATTACCGAAGATTCATTAAAGATTTCAGCAAGCTAGCCTCGCCATTGTTCGGTCTGTTGGCCAAAGATGTGGAGTTTAATTGGACTGACGATTGTCAGAAGAGTTTGAATGAATTAAAAGACAAGTTAGTGTCAGCTCCAATCCTGAGAGGTCCAAACTGGGCCCTACCTTTCCACATCCACACTGATGTCTCGAACAAAGCCATAGGTGCAGCCTTAGGACAAGTTGAGCAAAAACTTCCATATGCCATTTACTTCGTTAGCAAAAACTTGTCCAAAGCAGAGCTGAATTACACTGTAACCGAGAAGGAATTCTTAGCTGTGGTCCATGCACTGAACAAGTTCCGACATTATATTACTGGTTACCAGACTTTTGTACATACTGACCATGCTGCTATTAGATATTTGATGAATAAACCAGATGTGAATGCTCGTATTATTAGATGGTTACTTTTATTGCAGCAGTTTGATCTAACCATTGTTGATAAACCAGGGAGAGAAAATGTTGTTGCTGACTTCTTGTCTAGATTGGATTTGTCTGCAGATGAAGATGGGACGGTGGATGATCAGATGCCTGATGAGCATCTGTTTGCTATCTCAGTACTCTCTCCATGGTTTGCTGATATAGCAAACTACCTTGTTTCAGCTCAGTTCCCTCCGCACCTCTCTTCAAAAGAGAAGAGCAAAATCATCAGAAAGAGTGCCTCATTTACATGGATTGGGGGCAATCTGTTCAAGCTTGGCCCCGATCAGATCTTAAGGCGTTGTGTAAGGGAGGAGGAAGTCTTTGACATCCTCCTCACCTGTCATGATGGGCCTTGTGGAGGACATTTTGCAGCAAAGAGAACTGCCTTCAAGATCCTGCAGGCAGGCTACTATTGGCCCACACTTCATCAAGATGTCAGAAGATATGTCAGCCAGTGTGACCAATGCCAAAGAATGGGGAAACCGACCCAAAGGGATGAGATGCCTCTCCAACCTCAAGTGACTCTTGAGCCATTTGAGAAGTGGGGCATGGACTTTGTGGGTCCAATCAATCCCTCTTCGAGGCAAAGATCCTACATCATTGTGTGCACTGACTACCTGACGAAGTGGGCAGAGACCAAAGCAATCAAAGCAGCAACAGAAGAAAATGTGGCCGAGTTCCTAAGAGAGAACATCTTCTATAAGTTTGGCTATCCAAGAGAGCTGGTCACCGATCAAGGGAGCCAGTTCACCTCCCACCTGGTTGAAGATATCCTAGCTCATCACAAGATCAAGCATAGAACTTCCACTCCTTATCATCCTCAAGCAAATGGGTAGGTGGAAGTCACCAATAGAGCATTAGAAGGGATCTTGACTAAAGTGGTGAGCAGCAGCAGAAAGGACTGGGCAGATCGCCTGGTTGAAGCCACATGGGCTTACAACACCACTTGGAAGACCACCACCGGCTTCACACCTTATGAGCTGGTCTATGGGAAGAAAGCTTTGCTGTCCATTGAGTTTGAGTATAACACTTTGAGGATGGCAGCTCAGCTGGATCTAGATCTCAGCCATGCACAACAAGAAAGGCTATTGCAGCTTAATGGACTGGATGAGCACCGCATGCAGGCCCTCCTTCACTCAGAAGTGGTTCAACTTCAGAGGAAGGTGTGGCATGACCAGCATCTCCATGACAAGCAATTTCAGCCGGGAGATTGGGCTTTGTTGTATGATTCCAGATACAAAGATTTCAAGGGGAAGCTGAGAACCAGATGGCTAGGGCCATATTCAGTGGAAAAATGTCATGACAATGGATCTGTTCTTATCCGGACCATTGATGAGGAAGCCATCCCCATGCTTGTCAACGGGCATCGATTGAAGATCTACAGGAGGCCTCCCTCCAGACAAGAGTTCATCAAAACTATGGAGAAAGCAGTATTGGTCATAGAGAAGGGTCCTGCCCCTGCTTTGGGCACACCCTGAAGAATCTAAAAAAAAAAAAAAAAAAAAAAAGAGAAAAAATAATAAAGATCCTTGGGTGAAAACCTTCCTGAGGCGCCCAAGGCAGGTGGTAGGGGTGAAAACCTCATCTGAGGCGCCCCTGCTATCTTTCAAAAAAAAAAAAAGAGAAAAAAGAAATAAAGATCCTTGAGTGAAAACCTCTCTGAGGCGCTTAAGGCAGGTGGTAAGGGTGAAAACCTCATTGAGGCGCCCCTGCTATCTTTCAAAAAAAAAAAAAAAAAAAAAAAAAAGAAAAGAAAAAAAACAAGATCAATAAGCTATTATGTGAAATTTGCATGCAGATTGCAGGTGTTCTATGGAGGAGAGGAAGCCTCTCAAGTCAAAGTCAAAGGTCCTTCTCATGCAGCCAGGACACCTCACAAGCTCCTCCTCCAAGAATGCTTATGTTTTTCAAGGTATGTGCAATTTTATCATGGTTTGAATCTTCTACAGGAAACTGCTGTCTTTCTACAGGAAGGCACAGTTTTTCTACAGGAAGGCGCGGATTCTCTACAGGAAAGTGCAGACTCTCTACAGGAAGGCCGAACTTTCTACAGGAAGCTCTGTGTCTACAGGAAACTTCCTGTAGGAGTTTTGGGCGGCCAGAATTCGTCGTAAAAGGAGATTTCGCGACCATGGCTTGGTTTGGATGCATGCAAGCCTCTGTTAAGCATCCTTGCACGTTGCTGTCACCATGCTCCACCACCTGTGTCGACATGCGGCCAAGTCCCTGCACAAACAAAGGAAATCGATGAGTTCTCGTGAGAAAGCCATTTCCAAATAGAAAAATGATGGGATCTCATACCACAGGCATCAAGAGCTCCGGGATCGTGATCAGAACCGCCATCGTGCAGCATGCACCCAAGGAGAAAGGACTGTTACGAGACCCCTCGCGGGGATCCTGTAACAGTTCAACCTGCTCAAGTGGATGCCATTCACAGCACCGTCATCTGAGATGAAACGCGGGCACATGCAAGCAAATCCGTCCACTCCAGCGTTGGCATCCGGTTACCACGAGCTTCCGGGTCTGTGTACGCCGCATGCAGCGAGTAGATCCGCTCCCCGTCGTCCAAAAACCGAAAAATCGTGTGCAGCCGCACGCAGGTAAGTGTCTTCCCCTTCATTCCATCAAATCGCATGAATCTAACTTTGAATTTGTTTGCAAAGCGTAAAATTGAATGGTTGAGCGGCCGTATGGCTAGTCGACTGGCCACGTCGGCTAGTTAAAGTGTAATTGTGTGGCGGACATGACAAAGAGAATGAACGACATGCACGTGGGAGCACTCTCGTCAGAAGCATGAGTTTAACAGGAAAGGCGGCGGCAAATCTGAGGAAATGAATGCAGCAGTGAGTGAGAACGCAGGCGGAGGATGGATGACGTCGCCCAACGGTCCACGGGGAAAGCTCATCCCCCGCGCCATGGATTGCGCCGGTTCAAAATCCAATCGGCTAAATCAACCGCATGCATTTATCATCCAACACTTCAACTCGGCTAAGCCATTCTGATTTCTTCTGCATTTTGATACGCCGAGTTGTTGGCTACCAGAACGCTGGTCAAGCACACAGTGAGCGCGGCCAACTACAGTCCTCCCCGAGAATTGCGCGTGGCTTCTACAGGAACGCAGTCCTATAGGAAGCAGTCTCTACAGGAACGCGGTTCTACAGGAAGAGGAATTCCTCACGTAAGAAAAGGTGGCAGAAAAAAGGTAACCCTGAAACTCCTTCCGCAATTGGCTTTCAAAGGTGGCAAGATCATTATTCACAGTCTGGTCATAAAAATATCGGATTGCTGTGCCTATACTATCGCTTCTACAGGATAGCAGTATCATTAGACTGTGTTTTGTGAATTGTATGCATGCTCTGCCTGGAATAGACCGAATCTCCTTTGCATTTGTCACCTTTAGTCAAAACCCCCGTGTCCATCATGCCGGGTGGGTTTATAAGACGAGAGCCCACTGATTCAAATACATTAAGGAGAAACCCGGCAGTGGTTGAGCTCTTCACCAGAGCACAATGGATGCCTTTTTGTGATAAGCTACAGGGCTACGATGATGAAGTAGCTGAGGAATTCTTGCAGGCTCTGCAGCCTAAGTCCCAGACACTGGCCACAATAACCTTCAGAGGTCTAAGCCTCAAACTCACCCCAGAACACATCAGTCGGATCACAGAACTTCCTATGGGCCTGCCGTGGGACAAAGACGAGAGAAAGCTGAGTCAGCAAGCCAAGAAGGAGTTCTTCCCACCTGAGGAAGAATTCTCTGAGGATAAAAACGGGGTGAGGAGGACCAGCCTGTCACCACCATGGAACGAAGTCAGTTTGCACATTATGAAATATATCACTTGTGAGGGGCGTTACAGCATCATATATGCATATCACTTCCAGCTGCTCAGTGAGCTAAGACATCGGCTTGATCTTCCCGCAGAGCAGAGACTAAGCATTCCTTACTTTTTACTGCAGTCCCTAATGGAGTGTGCTACAAAGCTAAGACAGGGCATCCCTGATCAGATAGCCCATCATGGGTTAATAAAACTGCTTGTGGAGGACGCATTGCACTCATATAAGGTACCCCTCTCATGGGAATCCTTTCGCAATCTGACCAAAGACGGGGATATTAAAATGCTGGTCGAAGAAACGGGTTCCTCTAGCAGTGAGGAACACGAAGCAGTGGCCGAAGAATAAAGGAAGGAGCATGAGGAAAAGAAAGGCCAAGAAAAAGGTGGCACACCTACCCTGTCAGCAAGGGAAAAGAGGATGAAGAGCAGAATGGACAAAGCAGAGGTGGCCCACGTCAGCCCAAGCACCTCAACAGCACCTACACCCAAAGCAAAAAGCAAAGTTCAAGCAGGCAAGCAAGCGGAAGTGAAGACCCCTGTGTTTACAGGGAAGCAAAAACAGGCTTCTACAGGAAGCCCGACAACACAAACTCAGGCTTCTACAGGAAGCCCAAAAATCATTGAAAAGCAGGCTTCTACAGGAAGCCCAAAGCCAAAGACCAAGGCTTCTACAGGAAGCCCGAAAATCGTTGGAGAACAGGCTTCTACAGGAAGCCCGAAAATCGTTGGAGAAAAGGCTTCTACAGGAAGCCCGAAAGTGCAACCACAGGCTTCCACAGGAAGCCCGAAATCTGAAAAGGAGGGACCCTCTACAAGGAGCTCTGAGAGAGAAAAACGCAAAAAAGAGAGGGCTTGCATTCTCGAAAAGAATGCTGCAGCGGCGCTGGCTGCCCTCAGTACACCTCCGAAACCGAAGGAGAAAAGAGAGGGGGAGACCCCTCTACAATCTGAAGCCAGGAGAAGCAAGAGGATGACCACGGGCAAGCCACAGCCTCCACCCAGCAGCCAAACCACTTAAGGGGACGTCCCTACTTCACCAAGTGCAAGAACCCCTTCTAAAACATCAGCCACCCCTGAAAAGGAGAGCCCAAAAATAACTTCCTGGACACGAAGGATAGGCCAGTCGCCTTCCGAAGCCAGGCTCAAGGAAATAGGAAAGGGGAAGGAAGCATCACCTTCGTCACCACCAGGGGCAGCAAAGGCAGGGCCGCCAAAAACGAGAAAAGAAGAAGCGCCACCCTCGGTAGAGAAGGCAGAACCACCAAAATCAGGGAAGGAAAAGCATGCTCCGGGCTCTAGTTCTCGGCCAAAGACGAGGAGCCAGGGCAAGGTTGCTCAAGGATGAGCAAATGGTTTAGCTGGGGGGTGATGATGAGCCCCAATTTTGGTACAATTCAGGCTCATTTTGGCCCATTCTATTTGCTCAAACCATTCACTTTTTACTGCTTATGCATGCATTTCTTAGTTTATTCGTGTTGTTTGTAGGAATAAGGGTAGACACTTTATCTACGTGACTAATGCATTATGATTTCAGGTTTTTTTCATTAAAAGGGAGAAAAGACCACGTGAAAAGGAGACAAGGAGGCAATGAGGTGGCACTGCTGGTTTTTAGGAGAGGATGTCCACGGTCTTGGGGACATTCCTCGTGATTCCCACCAAGAACTCCGAGCTCCAATCCATCTTCCCTCTGAGCTTAGAAGCAGCCAGCTGTTCTACAGGAACAGCAGTTATAAACTGCTCTACAGGAACAACAGTTATGACCGTCCTACAGGATCTGCAGTTGAACTCTAGTTGGACAGCCGAGCTCCTAAAATCAAGGACACCTGTTGGATAGTCATTTTTGCATAAATACTGAGGCCGTAGCCTTGTAGAGAAGCTTTTTGAACCTTGGCATTACTCTTGTAATTGGAAAGTACGAGCTAGAGCTCAGTTTTTGTTCCTTTTTGTAAGCCAATTTGGCATAACATCAGATTATGAATAAAGAAGGCAGATTTTGATCTAGCTCTGAGTTTTCTTAAGGAGACTATAGCTCTCAGGTTAGGGCCCAACCTGAGAGCCATAGATCCCCTTTGCTGTAGTGTTGTTTCCATTTCGTTTCATCACTTTGAGTTTTCCTTTTCACATGCAATTCGAATTACAGGTTGCTAATTTAGTTGTTTTCATGAGTTTAGATAGGATTTGCTTATGGTGAATTGGTTTACAGTTGCTTAGGTTAGAAGAGGATAGATACAATCTATTGGAGCTCCAACAAAAAGGTTGTTAAGGCTCACTGCCATCTCATCTGGGATTGGAGTGCAGTCCATGACTAACCACCAAAAATACGCATTTCTTTATTCCATGATTGCTGCAAACACAATCACGTTATGTTAGATGCTTCCACATGATTCACACCTGCACCACACTCCCTTACCACAGCTTCATGCACATTCTCCTTCGAGTTTAGATTGCTGTTCATTGAATTTATAAGCACAGGTAGTCTAAGTTAATGCATTTTCGGTTTGGTGATAGTCACAAGCATTTGTTCCATTTACACTGCTTTCTCTCGTTCCATTACTTCGTCCTCCATCTTGATCACGCATGCAAACACATCTTTGGCCTCTGCTCCACTCTGTTATCTCCCAAAGTCTTTCACTCCTCACGTACTTCCATTCTCTAGCCCTTTCGTTGACCTAGCCCTCTATCTTCCAACCTACTCCCTACATTCACTCCCTATCCTATTCCTCCACTTCTACAGCCATCACCAGCCTCATTCCTACCTTACACATCTCCCCCGACCATTTCATCACCCCTCCATCACGCCAAACACTCACGGTAGGTCATCCTGTAGCTGTTGGTAGACATCCTGTAGAAACCAGAGTATCCTATAGGATCCCCTGCAGACTTCGTGTAGGAGACCACTCACTCGGTTGCCGAGCTTCTGAATGTGAGGAACCTCTGTGGATGGATGCTAAGGATCCCTAGGGACCTCTCCTAGCCTCCCCAACCTGTCCCACGCTTTCCTTCCTTCTCCATCCCATCTGCACAACCAAACCCTAGTTAGCACAAGATCACAATCATTCCACACACTTAAAGGAAAAATACAAAAACATATCTTTCATGATGCAAGTAGTTTAGATCCATGCATTTGCACTTATTAGAGGTAACAGCAGCATTGGTAGAAGTTTCATTCACATTTTTTTTGCATTGTAGAGGTTAGACTAGTTAAATTAGGGTTTCCTAGGTTTACATGCTTTAATTTGCTTTCAGTCCATTTTGTCAAGTAGAGTAGTTTTCCTTTGAGAATAGCTTTCGTCCATCAATTAGAAAGCTTCTTCTGAGAGCCTATAGAAGTTGGCTTGAGCCCTAGCGGACTTGTGCCAGCTGACCAAGTGACAGCTGCGACAAGAGCTAGTACTTGTGCATATAGCACCGTCGCTTCCAAGTTTGTACGAACTACCGGGTTGATAAAATGAGAGACAGGAAGCCCCAGGAGTTGTAGCATTATTGCTACAATACTGGAGCTCACCATCTTTTTGGCGCCGTTGCCGGGGAAGCGTCAGAGTATTAGTAATTGTTGCTTTTCTTCTACTTTCGTACTCTTACTTCTGCTCAGTAGTTTATTTCATTTCCATTCTACAAAAATAGCTTAGTGTTTCCTGCTTTCATAGATTAGCAATTCCTGCTTTCCTAGATTAATATTTCTTGCTTTCCTAGACTAATATTTCTTGCTTTCCTAGAGTAATTTTTCTTGCTTTCCTAGATTAGCTTTCCAATTCTGCAATTTCATTTGAGCAATATAGTTAGTTGTAGATCACTTTGTTTCAGTTTTGCAGGTACCAAAGAAAAAGCAAAAGCACTCAAAAAAGAAAAGTCCTTTCCATTTCATGCCTCGTAGGAACCGAGATAGATCAGGCAAATTCCTACCAAACACCCCCACCACATCACTGAGTCACCCTTCTCTCTTCTTTGGTGACAGTGACCCAGAGGAACCTATAGGTGAACATCCTGAGATATACCAAGACCCTATAGAAGAAGAAGAGTTAGAGACCACTCCATCTGAAGCCATGGCTGATAATAGGAGAGAAGATGAGAGAATAGAAGGAGCTTTCCCCATCCGAGAGACCAATGGAGATATGAAAATGAAAAACATTAGCCCCTCCGCCTTGCCTCACTTCCATGGACTGACCACTAAGGATCCTGATACCTTCTTGTTTGAGTTTGCTGTCCTTTGTAGAACCTATGACTATACTGAAGATGAGCAAAAGCTGAAGCTTTTCCCTTCCACTCTTAAGGATGTAGCACTATGCTGGTTCATGGGATTACCTGGGAATAGCATCACTACTTGGGCTCAGATGCAGCAAGCCTTCAATACCAAGTATAGGGATTATTGTAGGTCCAAGGAAACCAAGGGAGAGATCTTTCGAATGACCATGGGGAATGATGAGTCTTTAGAGGATTATGAGGAGAGGTTCCAACTTAGCTATAAACGGGCCAGGTGCACACTTGACCCTGAATCCCTCAAGTTGGTTCTACTCCGAGGAGTCCCTGAAGATCTCTTAGACACCCTTCACATGTTAGCTGGGGGGGACATTTACCAACTGCCTTATGAGGACATCAAGACTGTGTTTCGAAATCATTCCAGGGCAGCTAGAAAACGAGGTAGAGGAAATCTCCTCTCCACTGGTGTCCCTTTCTCCAAACATGAGTTTACAAACCAATTAGAAGATCTTAAGAGTGAGGTGAGACAGACCATTGCCATGCAACTGGACACATTCAGGATCCAGCAGAAGAAAGAAGAAGCTGAGAGAGCCTTGGCTGTCTTCTGTCCTAGGTGCACCAGAAGACACCCTAAGAACGAATGTCCATTGCATTCGGTTGAAGTGTGTTTCGTTTGTGAGGAGGACCACCCAACAAATCAGTGTCCAACCTTACCTGGGTTTAAAGCCATGTACCAAGGAACCGAAGCCCCCACTGAACCTCTCTACTTCATCAACCAAAGGAGGCCTCAAGGATCTAGACCTTATTAGCAGGGGATGCAAGGGGCATCTCAAGCCTATTACAACCCCAACCAGTCAACTCCTATGCCTTCCTGGGGTCCCCCTGCTCATCCTTCATGGTCCATGCCTCCTCCATGGTCTTATCCACCTCAGTACCCCACTCAACCTACTTCTCATCCATATCACTCACATACCTAGCCACAGCCTCAATGGAATGCACCTCAGTCGGGGTGGAGGCCCCAATACAACACTCCTCCCGCCATTTTGCCTCCACCACCAGTTCAACCTCAACCTTTACCTCCTGCTCCTCCAAGGCAACCTCATATGCCTGCTCAACCGAACCCGAACCCCAACAATAGACAGGCTCAGCAGGTATATACTGGGGAGACCTCATGCCCTACCTATGCTGTGGAGATCCAGGAGATCAATCTTAGATCTGGAAAGACTCTTCCAGATCGCCAACCTCCTCCCCCAGAGGATGAGGAAAACCATCAGGAGAGTGAACCAAAGCCTATTCCACCCTTTCCTGAGAGACTAACAGCCACCACACAACCTAACCCAGAAGAAGATGAGCTTTTGGGTGAGCTCAAGCAGTTGTGTGTAAAAATCCCACTTCTCCAAGCCATCAAGGATGTGCCAATATATAACAAGCTGGTTAAGGAGAAGTGTTTCAAACACCCAGGCAGACGGAAGAAAGATGCCTCAACTATCAATGTCATAGGACAGCTGTCTGACCTTATGCTAGGACAAGTCATCTGCCCAAAGTACCTAGATCCTGGAAGTCCTGTAGTAGATGTTCACATCAATGGCACCATTATCCCCCACACCTTGATTGATCTGGGGGCGGCCATCAATGTGATGACCAGGGATACCATGCTTAAACTCAATCTTCAGGGTTCCTTGAGGAAGACCTCGACAGTACTGCAATTAGCAGATCGCTCCACCGTGACTCCCGAAGGGATTGTGGAGGATGTCTTGGTCTCTATCGATTCTTGGGAATACCCTGCAGACTTCCTGGTTCTGCAACCAAAGGCCAAGCTTACTGGATATCCTCTCATCTTGGGAAGGCCTTGGTTAGCTACTGCAGATGCTTACATAAGTTGTCGGGCAGGAAACATGACCATCAAAAATGGTCCCATGTCCAAGCAGCTAGTCCTATACCCTCCTGCCCAACCTTCTTTAGAGCATGATTTACCACTTTGGTTGGAGGAAGGAGAGGAAGATGAGGTGTACTCTGCACCTCTGTGCACCCTAGATACCACTAGAAGAGACCCTCCTACCGAGGATGATTTGATTGAGACCCTGATCCAGAATCCACCTTCCAGTGCACTATCTTTAGAGAAGTTGGTGGAGGATGCCCAAGCTAGCACCTTAGTGGACCTTTGTACAACCAGCCCTGTCACTCCCAGAGTCAAAAGTGTGGAGTTCGGCCCTGAGAGAGCATTAAAGATCAGCTCCTCCCTATCTCCTTCCGAGGAGAAGGAGTTGTGTAGCCTATTGGCCAGCCACTTAGATGATTTTGCTTGGAGCTATAAGGAGATGAAAGGAGTCCATCCCTCGGTCTGTACCCATCATATATACATCAAAGAGGATTGTAAACCAGTTAGGCAACCCCAGAGGAGAATGAATCCAGCCCTTAAGGACATTGTCAAGGAAGAGTTGCAGAAACTGTTGGATGCTGGATTCATCTACCCCATCTCAGATAGTGAATGGGTGTCCCCTCTGGTCTTGGTTCCCAAGAAAAATGGGAAATGGAGAATCTGTGTAGACTACCGAGAGCTGAACAAAGCTACCAAGAAAGACCATTTCCCTCTGCCTTTCATAGATCAAGTGTTGGATGGACTGGCAGGAAAGAAGTTCTTCTCTTTCCTGGATGGGTTTAGCGGGTACAACCAGATTCAAATCAGCCCGGAAGACCAAGATAAGACCACCTTCACTTGTCCTTGGGGTACCTTTGCCTACTGTGTCCTTCCCTTTGGGCTATGCAATGCTCCTGCTACCTTCCAGAGAGCTGTCTTGAGCATCTTCTCGGAGTTGGTCCATGATGCAGTAGAAATCTATATGGATGACTTTACTCCTTATGGGGCTAACTTCCAGGAAGCATTGTCCAACTTGGGAAAGGTCCTAACCAAGTGCATCGAGATGAACTTGTCCCTTAGCCCTGAAAAATGTGAATTCCTAATGACTGAAGGGACTGTGCTAGGCCATACCATCTCTCGCCAAGGGTTACAGGTGGATCCTAACAAAATCGCTCTAATAAAAAAGGTTCCACCTCCACAAAAGGTAAGGGATGTTAGGAGTTTCTTGGGATTAGCAAGATATTACCGAAGATTCATTAAAGATTTCAGCAAGCTAGCCTCGCCATTGTTCGGTCTGTTGGCAAAAGATGTGGAGTTTAATTGGACTGACGATTGTCAGAAGAGTTTGAATGAATTAAAAGACAAGTTAGTGTCAGCTCCAATCCTGAGAGGTCCAAACTGGGCCCTACCTTTCCACATCCACACTGATGCCTCGAACAAAGCCATAGGTGCAGCCTTAGGACAAGTTGAGCAAAAACTTCCATATGCCATTTACTTCGTTAGCAAAAACTTGTCCAAAGCAGAGCTGAATTACACTGTAACCGAGAAGGAATTCTTAGATGTGGTCCATGCACTGAACAAGTTTCGACATTATATTACTGGTTACCAGACTTTTGTACATACTGACCATGCTGCTATTAGATATTTGATGAATAAACCAGATGTGAATGCTCGTATTATTAGATGGTTACTTTTATTGCAGCAGTTTGATCTAACCATTGTTGATAAACCAGGGAGAGAAAATGTTGTTGCTGACTTCTTGTCTAGATTGGATTTGTCTGCAGATGAAGATGGGACGGTGGATGATCAGATGCCTGATGAGCATCTGTTTGCTATCTCAGTACTCTCTCCATGGTTTGCTGATATAGCAAACTACCTTGTTTCAGCTCAGTTCCCTCCGCACCTCTCTTCAAAAGAGAAGAGCAAAATCATCAGAAAGAGTTCCTCATTTACATGGATTGGGGGCAATCTGTTCAAGCTTGGCCCCGATCAGATCTTAAGGCGTTGTGTAAGGGAGGAGGAAGTCTTTGACATCCTCCTCACCTGTCATGATGGGCCTTGTGGAGGACATTTTGCAGCAAAGAGAACTGCCTTCAAGATCCTGCAGGCAGGCTACTATTGGCCCACACTTCATCAAGATGTCAGAAGATATGTCAGCCAGTGTGACCAATGCCAAAGAATGGGGAAACCGACCCAAAGGGATGAGATGCCTCTCCAACCTCAAGTGACTCTTGAGCCATTTGAGAAGTGGGGCATGGACTTTGTGGGTCCAATCAATCCCTCTTCGAGGCAAAGATCCTACATCATTGTGTGCACTGACTACCTGACGAAGTGGGCAGAGACCAAAGCAATCAAAGCAGCAACAGAAGAAAAGGTGGCCGAGTTCCTAAGAGAGAACATCTTCTATAAGTTTGGCTATCCAAGAGAGCTAGTCACCGATCAAGGGAGCCAGTTCACCTCCCACCTGGTTGAAGATCTCCTAGCTCATCACAAGATCAAGCATAGAACTTCCACTCCTTATCATCCTCAAGCAAATGGGCAGGTGGAAGTCACCAATAGAGCATTAGAAGGGATCTTGACTAAAGTGGTGAGCAGCAGCAGAAAGGACTGGGCAGATCGCCTGGTTGAAGCCACATGGGCTTACAACACCACTTGGAAGACCACCACCAGCTTCACACCTTATGAGCTGGTCTATGGGAAGAAAGCTTTGCTGTCCATTGAGTTTGAGTATAACACTTTGAGGATGGCAACTCAGCTGGATCTAGATCTCAGCCATGCACAACAAGAAAGGCTATTGCAGCTTAATGGACTGGATGAGCACCGCATGCAGGCCCTCCTTCACTCAGAAGTGGTTCAACTTCAGAGGAAGGTGTGGCATGACCAGCATCTCCATGACAAGCAATTTCAGCCGGGAGATTGGGCTTTGTTGTATGATTCCAGATACAAAGATTTCAAGGGGAAGCTGAGAACCAGATGGCTAGGGCCATATTCAGTGGAAAAATGTCATGACAATGGATCTGTTCTTATCCGGACCATTGATGAGGAATCCATCCCCATGCTTGTCAACGGGCATCGATTGAAGATCTACAGGAGGCCTCCCTCCAGACAAGAGTTCGTCAAAATTATGGAGAAAGCAGTATTGGTCATAGAGAAGGGTCCTGCCCCTGCTTTGGGCACACCCTGAAGAATCTTAAAAAAAAAAAAAAAAAAAAAAAAAAAAAGAGAAAAAATAATAAAGATCCTTGGGTGAAAACCTTCCTGAGGCACCCAAGGTAGGAGGTAGGGGTGAAAACCTCATCTGAGGCGCCCCTGCTATCTTGCAAAAAAAAAAAAAAGAAAAAAAAGAAATAAAGATCCTTGAGTGAAAACCTTTTTGAGGCGCTTAAGGCAGGTGGTAAGGGTGAAAACCTCATTGAGGCGCCCCTGCTATCTTTCAAAAAAAAAAAAGAAAAAAAAAAAAAGAGAAAAAAACAAGATCAATAAGCTATTATGTGAAATTTGCATGCAGATTGTAGGTGTTCTATGGAGGAGAGGAAGCCTCTCAAGTCAAAGTCAAAGGTCCTTCTCATGCAGCCAGGACACCTCACAAGCTCCTCCTCCAAGAATGCTTATGTTTTTCAAGGTATGTGCAATTTTATCATGGTTTGAATCTTCTACAGGAAACTGCTGTCTTTCTACAGGAAGGCACAGTTTTTCTACAGGAAGGCGCGGATTCTCTACAGGAAAGTGCAGACTCTCTACAGGAAGGCCGAACTTTCTACAGGAAGCTCTGTGTCTACAGGAAACTTCCTGTAGGAGTTTTGGGCGGCCAGAATTCGTCGTAAAAGGAGATTTCGCGACCATGGCTTGGTTTGGATGCATGCAAGCCTCTGTTAAGCATCCTTGCACGTTGCTGTCACCATGCTCCACCACCTGTGTCGACATGCGGCCAAGTCCCTGCACAAACAAAGGAAATTGATGAGTTCTCGTGAGAAAGCCATTTCCAAATAGAAAAATGATGGGATCTCATACCACAGGCATCAAGAGCTCCGGGATCGTGATCAGAACCGCCATCGTGCAGCATGCACCCAAGGAGAAAGGACTGTTACGAGACCCCTCGCGGGGATCCTGTAACAGTTCAACCTGCTCAAGTGGATGCCATTCACAACACCGTCATCTGAGATGAAACGCGGGCGCATGCAAGCAAATCCGTCCACTCCAGCGTTGGCATCCGGTTACCACGAGCTTCCGGGTCTGTGTACGCCGCATGCAGCAGGTAGATCCGCTCCCCGTCGTCCAAAAACCGAAAAATCGTGTGCAGCCGCACGCAGGTAAGTGTCTTCCCCTTCATTCCATCAAATCGCATGAATCTAACTTTGAATTTGTTTGCAAAGCGTAAAATTGAATGGTTGAGCGGCCGTATGGCCAGTCGACTGGCCACGTCGGCTAGTTAAAGTGTAATTGGGTGATTGGGTGGCGGACATGACAAAGAGAATGAACGGCATGCACGTGGGAGCACTCTCGTCAGAAGCATGAGTTTAACAGGAAAGGCGGCGGCAAATCTGAGGAAATGAATGCAGCAGTGAGTGAGAACGCAGGCGGAGGATGGATGACGTCGCCCAACGGTCCACGGGGACAGCTCATCCCCTGCGCCATGGATTGCGCCGATTCAAAATCCAATCGGCTAAATCAACCGCACGCATTTATCATCCAACACTTCAACTCGGCTAAGCCATTCTGATTTCTTCTGCATTTTGATACGCCGAGTTGTTGGCTACCAGAACGCTGGTCAAGCACACAGTGAGCACGGCCAACTACAGTCCTCCCCGAGAATTGCGCGTGGCTTCTACAGGAACGCAGTCCTATAGGAAGCAGTCTCTACAGGAACGCGGTTCTACAGGAAGAGGAATTCCTCACGTAAGAAAAGGTGGCAGAAAAAAGGTAACCCTGAAACTCCTTCCGCAATTGGCTTTCAAAGGTGGCAAGATCATTATTCACAGTCTGGTCATAAAAATATCGGATTGCTGTGCCTATACTATCGCTTCTACAGGATAGCAGTATCATTAGACTGTGTTTTGTGAATTGTATGCATGCTCTGCCTGGAATAGACCGAATCTCCTTTGCATTTGTCACCTTTAGTCAAAACCCCCGTGTCCATCATGCCGGGTGGGTTTATAAGACGAGAGCCCACTGATTCAAATACATTAAGGAGAAACCCGGCAGTGGTTGAGCTCTTCACCAGAGCACAATGGATGCCTTTTTGTGATAAGCTACAGGGCTACGATGATGAAGTAGCTGAGGAATTCTTGCAGGCTCTGCAGCCTAAGTCCCAGACACTGGCCACAGTAACCTTCAGAGGTCTAAGCCTCAAACTCACCCCAGAACACATCAGTCGGATCACAGAACTTCCTATGGGCCTGTCGTGGGACAAAGACGAGAGAAAGCTGAGTCAGCAAGCCAAGAAGGAGTTCTTCCCACCTGAGGAAGAATTCTCTGAGGATAAAAACGGGGTGAGGAGGACCAGCCTGTCACCACCATGGAACGAAGTCAGTTTGCACATTATGAAATATATCACTTGTGAGGGGCGTTACAGCATCATATATGCATATCACTTCCGGCTGCTCAGTGTGCTAAGACATCGGCTTGATCTTCCCGCAGAGCAGAGACTGAGCATTCCTTACTTTTTACTGCAGTCCCTAATGGAGTGTGCTACAAAGCTAAGACAGGGCATCCCTGATCAGATAGCCCATCATGGGTTAATAAAACTGCTTGTGGAGGACGCATTGCACTCATATAAGGTACCCCTCTCATGGGAATCCTTTCGCAATCTGACCAAAGACGGGGATATTAAAATGCTGGTCGAAGAAACGGGTTCCTCTAGCAGTGAGGAACACGAAGCAGTGGCCGAAGAACAAAGGAAGGAGCATGAGGAAAAGAAAGGCCAAGAAAAAGGTGGCACACCTACCCCGTCAGCAAGGGAAAAGAGGATGAAGAGCAGAATGGACAAAGCAGAGGTGGCCCACGTCAGCCCAAGCACCTCAACAACACCTACACCCAAAGCAAAAAGCAAAGTTCCAGCAGGCAAGCAAGCGGAAGTGAAGACCCCTGTGTCTACAGGGAAGCAAAAACAGGCTTCTACAGGAAGCCCGACAACACAAACTCAGGCTTCTACAGGAAGCCCAAAAATCATTGAAAAGCAGGCTTTTACAGGAAGCCCAAAGGCAAAGACCAAGGCTTCTACAGGAAGCCCGAAAATCGTTGGAGAACAGGCTTCTACAGGAAGCCCGAAAATCGTTGGAGAAAAGGCTTCTACAGGAAGCCCGAAAGTGCAACCACAGGCTTCCACAGGAAGCCCGAAATCTGAAAAGGAGGGACCCTCTACAAGGAGCTCTGAGAGAGCAAAACGCAAAAAAGAGAGGGCTGGCATTCTCGAAAAGAAGGCTGCAGCGACGCTGGCTGCCCTCAGTACACCTCCGAAACCGAAGGAGAAAAGAGAGGGGGAGACCCCTCTACAATCTGAAGCCAGGAGAAGCAAGAGGATGACCACGGGCAAGCCACAGCCTCCACCCAACAGCCAAACCACTTCAGGGGACGTCCCTACTTCACCCAGTGCAAGAACCCCTTCTAAAACATCAGCCACCCCCGAAAAGGGGAGCCCAAAAATAACTTCCTGGACACGAAGGATAGGCCAGTCGCCTTCCGAAGCCAGGCTCAAGGAAATAGGAAAGGGGAAGGAAGCATCACCTTCGTCACCACCAGGGGCAGCAAAGGCAGGGCCGCCAAAAACGAGAAAAGAAGAAGCGCCACCCTCGGCAGAGAAGGCAGCACCACCAAAATCAGGGAAGGAAAAGCATGCTCCGGGCTCTAGTTCTCGGCCAAAGACGAGGAGCCAGGGCAAGGTTGCTCAAGGATGAGCAAATGGTTTAGCTGGGGGGTGATGATGAGCCCCAATTTTGGTACAATTCGGGCTCATTTTGGCCCATTCGATTTGCTCAAACCATTCACTTTTTACTGCTTATGCATGCATTTCTTAGTTTATTCGTGTTGTTTGTAGGAATAAGGGTAGACACTTTATCTACGTGACTAATGCATTATGATTTCAGGTTTTTTGCATTAAAAGGGAGAAAAGACCATGTTACACTAAAAAATGTCACCTTGACTACTTACAGTTAGTATGGCTCAAATCAACAGTCATGCTACCCTCTTAGGCAAGTCTCATGCCTCTGTTATCCATCTCAAACTCAAAGAAGAGAGAAAGTCTTGTAAAAATCATGTTTATCTCTGGGGTCGCAGGTTCTCTCTAGCCTTACCTGCGGGGACGCGGACCATGTTCACAAAATCTGCGTCCATGGACGCTCTGTATGTTAAGGGACAGGTGCGTCCCTCTGTAAAAGGCAAAATGCGCGAGTTTTATCTTGAAAAAGTTACTTGTGGTTACTTCTAGAACATTCTAGAGGTCGGTTTGATGAAATGGATGCGCCTCCAGTTGGTTCATGTATCTCTATTAAGGGGGAACTTATCCCATCAATAAGGGAGCTATCCCACCCAAAGAGGGGGATGATCCCATTGATAGTGGACCTGAATAACCTCTTTACAGCACTATAAATAAAGGCATTGAGCCAGAAGGAGAAGAGGTTGGAGCTATACATTTTCTTTGGGTAAATGCTGCAGGATTTAGGTCTTCCATTAGAGCCTTTGTGAGGAGAGATTGTCTTCACTTGATTCTACTTGGGAGAGGGTGAGCTTTGTCAAAGTAGAGGAAAACCCTTGATGGACCCTGGGAGGAACTTGCACAACACCAAGGCCAGGTTGTAAGAGTTTCTTTGTTTCGTTATTAATACAAACTGGTTTATTTTTCTCAATAGCTTGTGTTAATGAGTTATTTCATGTGTTCCTTGGTCTGCATGTTGAATATATGTTTTATTATATGAAATGCAAGTGCTTGGTAATTGTTTGATTGTTTGTGGTTGCAGGAATTGACTTGAAGGAGGAGCTCATCCGGATCGTCAAGAACGGACTTCAACAACAGCGTTTTGGAATAAGGTAAGCCTAAACACTTGTAGTTTTCATGTTGTAAAAGGTGTATTTAGAGAAAGATCACTCCATTTTGTCTTGTTTGTCATTAGAATGTCTTAGACTTCTAGGAAGGTCAGTCGTGTCCGCACCCTTGACAGATTCCGTGTGACAAATTGGCGACTCCACTGGGGAATCCATTAATGAGAGAGTCTTTTCCTTTATATGAACTTTGCTTTGAGAAAATCATTTTTATTTTCTGGTTTTTGACTGTGAGAATTAGTATTTGGGTGGCTTAGCTTTAGATTTAGTTGGCTTTAGTTTTTCTTCCTTTTTCCAGAAGGACGCATTCTCTGTGTGCTGCACAGTGCGTCCTTGGACGCGCTGTTGTCGACTGCACAGTGCGGGGCCGCACCTGTGACAACGGGTGGCCTGCGTCTTCCTGTAAAAGTTAAGAAAATTCCATTTTTGCCTTAAATTACTTTTAGATTTTGTTTTTTCTTAGTGTTTTCTGCCCAGATCCTTTAGTACCCTGTCAAGAATTCTCACCTGAACTAGTTTTGTGAGCTTTGAGTGTTTTAGTGGTTTTCAACGAAGTTTAGACCTAGGGTTTGATTTTTGGAAAGGCTTTGTAGTGACTTTGAGCTTAGAAAGTTGTCCAGCCTTAGATATCTCTGGTTAGTCAACCTTCTTAGAAGTTGAGCCTGCCGTAAAGTCTCCTTGTTTGAGCAACTTGTCATTTGAGTTGTTTTGGGTCAAATTTCGAATTGCTTGTTTTTAAAGTATTGATTTCCATTTTCAAAAAGGACAAAAAGATTAGAATTTTGTTTTGACTAGTTTTTGGTTCTGCAATAAGCTAGTCCTTGATTTGATTGTGATCAAGTAAAACACCTTAGAAATAATCATTGTTAGTTTTGGCCTCGTTAAGATTGCTTAGAGTAAATTTGCCTTTAGTTTGCTTATGAGTGCATTTTCATAGATTTTAAGAGTTGTTAAGATTGTTTTTTGGTTATATTAGATTTATTTGCTTTATTAAAAGAAAAATACAAAAACATCTTCTTAAAAAGTCTTGTTTCAAGTAGCTTTTTGTTTTCAAAAGAAGAAAAGAGTTTTTTCGTGCATGTAAAGAGAAGTTATGTTTTTATGCTTGGAAAAGAAAAACGAATTGTTTCTTTGATTGTCTTCAATTAAGAAGTTGCTTTTATAAAGATTGCATTCTCTCAACTTTTTAGTTAAGCAATTCATCGAAAAAGTAAAGTAGTGGATAAATCATTTTAGGTGCATTTTGTAGTGGTTTCGAGTCGAGTCAACACACCACTAGTTTCACTTCCATCACCTTTTGACTTAAGAAACAACCTTAAAAGTAACGCTTAAATTAAAATCAATCTAGTAATCTTTATTTTTCTAGGGCTCTGAAGCACCAACATAGCTTAGGCTAGGGTCTTGGAGTAGGTGAGTACTTAACTCTCCAAGACTACAAAACCAAACAGATAGTCTATCTTGAGTAGAACAAATCCAATTGTTTCAGTTACATTCTGGGAAAGCTCCTCTTAAAGGAGAAACACGAGCTCGTGTCCGAACCAGTGAGGGGATCATTCCTCCCTCGTTGGGAACGACGCCAGGCAGTACGTATTACAAACGGTAAACCTCGGATTAACCATTGTCGAGGAGCCAGGGGTCACTTATCGGTAAACCTTGGATTGTTGTCAAGGAGCCGGTAAGGGGATTGGAGCTTGCTACTCTGCCCTTGCGTGCTGTCGGAGTTTAGACTGTTCCCCCAGGTGTAATTGTTGTGATTGGTAACCTTAGTGGCCATAATATCTAGGATTCTACCCAAGGTGACGGTGGAGGGAAGGTCCCACTGTACCTGGAGCAGACGTCGGTTATACTCACTTGGATTTTCTGGGGGGTTCGCTTCACTTCGAGACGGTTAAAGTGGAGGAACTTGGTCCAGTCTATTCATTAAGCAGGTTGCCGGGGTAACTGTTCCACCCACTATTTCTGTACTGAATCCTGCGAGGTTGGGCCTAATCACCAACTAGCGCTTTTGGTCCGGAAGACTACTGTTTGTGTGTGGTTTGACGCTCTAGATTATTTAGGCGTGTGCTTCAAATTTGATTGGTTCTTTAGAAGACTTTAGGTGGTTTGATTTGAAATTTTTTACTTTGATTTCGTGTGTTGTAGTTAAAATCTTTAATTGTGGCGGAATTACCGAGACAGTCCCGTAGACTTCGGGGCAAGTCTCCTGAGATTGTTACCGGAATAGATTTGTTAAGAAAACTCCGTAAATCGCGGGGTGAATCTCCTGAAGACATTCCGGGTAATTTAGAAGGGTTAAAGGTCCTTGTAACTCCTCCTAGTGGCAGTAGAGTAGGTTCACCTGAAGAAGGAGAATCTTCCTTGGTAGTCCATCCAGATTACCAAAGATTAGAAACAGGTTACAATCCCGAAGCTGTTACAGTTTCCGAGCTTGCTGGTAGTTTTTCATCTGCCAGTGAAACAGGCGAAGAACCTGAAATTTCAGAACCTGTTACTCCAACTCCTAGTGTTCCTGATTCACCAAGAATAGAAAGAATTATCACCGAAAATCTTCCTGTTGGATTAATTGCTATAGAAGAACTTGTTCCAGAGGAAGAAATAGGCGTTTCTGATTCTGAAGATCTAATTACCCTTGATCTAAGGGAGCGTGAATCCATCTTTTACAGTCCTCCTAGAAGTGAATCTTGGTACCTTGCATTAACCAATTTTTTAGACAACTCAGTAGGTTTTTCTACACCTCGTACTCCGGTTCCACCTAGAGGAATTCATTCTCCTGTAAATATGTCTGGTCAGTCATCTGTGTTTTCACAAAGTCCTGAATCATTTTTACATGGCGGTCCTTCTGTTCCTACTGGGTATCAGTCACTTTCTGGTACCTTTGCGGGAGCATCTCCTCAACCTGTTGATCATGGGTTATTAGTTGGAAACAGTGGTAATGTACCATTGAGTATAGGTGAAGTTTATATGATGTCAGGTTCAACTCCCATTAACCAACCTCAAGGTGGCCAATTACCGCCTGGGGGGCAACCTTCGTTAATGCCTGGGGGGCAACCTCAAGGTACTTCATTTGTGACTGGGGGGCAACCTCAAGGGTATCAACCCCAAGGGTATCAACCCCAGCCTCAATATGTACCCCAAAGTCAACCTCAGTATCAGTATCAACCTCAAGGATGGCAACCTCAAGGATGGCAACCCCAAGGGTATCAACCCCAAGGGTATCAACCTCAAGGATACCAACCTCAAGGTCAAGGTCAACCCCAGTATTCGTATTTACCTCAAGGTTATCAACCTACGGGTCAATACCCTGGTCAAGGTTATCAACCACCTCAAGGGCAATCATATGGGACTACACCTTACAGTTATCAACCCTATCCTCAATACGGCTATGGATCTCAGTATCCTCAACCTGTTACGAGTCAATACCCTGGAATGTTAACATGGGATCCGTCACAGGGTCAACAGATGTCGCAACCAAGTATACAGTCGGTACCTCAAGCAGGACAACCTGCAGTTCCTGGTCCACCCCAGCAACCGCAACCTGTCCAGTCAAGTGTTCAGACCCCTGTAACTTCTGTAGTTACTCAGCCGCCAATTGCACCGAGTACTCCACCTCACACGGCTGCAGCAACTACCGCTTCATCTACCATGCTTACTTCTGGAGTATCGGCAGCTCCGGTTTCTACTGTCCCTGTAACCGCTCCTCAGACATCTGTACCGTTGTCTGGACCCACGGTTCAAACCACAGTCCAGATGCCTGCAGGTCAACCTGGTACAAGTACGGTTGTTACTACTCAACCTCAATTTGTTCAACCTCCGTACCAGGGACAGTATCAACCTGGGCAAGCTGCCCAACAACCGGTTTACCAGTATCAACCGTATCCTGGGTACAATTATCAACCACCTCAACAACCCCAGTACGGTCCGGTTAATCCTGGTTTTCCAGGAGGATATAATATCCCCAATGCGAATCCTGTTCCTAGTTATCCTGGATATCCTCCTCCTGGGGCTGGTATTGTGACTCAGAGTTTTAGAGATCCTAACCGGCAGTTACCATTTATTGCGACTTTAGATTTACCCGACTTGACGCGCCTAACGAACGATCCAATTCAATATCTTCCGTTCTGGCCGCCAATGCCAAATAAGTTGCCCAGCGATATACCCAAGTTCGAAGGTAAGTCTGGAGAGGATCCGTCTAATCACGTGATGACTTACCACCTCTGGTGTGCATCAAATTCCATCTCAGATGATTCTATCCGCTTACGTCTTTTCCAGCGTACACTCATTGGTCTCGCAGCCAAGTGGTACATTGAGTTGCCACGGGCTTCTTTTTACAACTTTAGCCAGTTAGCTACTTCATTCTTAACTCATTTTCAGTTACCAGTCAGATACGATAATGGTACGGAATTATTAACTTCGCTAAAACAATCGACATCCACGTACATTTCTGATCACATCCATGAGTGGAGACGTCGAAGGAGATTAGTGAAAGTTTTTATCCCGGACCAAATTTTAGCTGAATGGTTTGTAAAATCATTATTACCAAGAATTACTGAAGATGTAGCTAAGGCCGGCGTAGTTACTGAGGAGCAAGTCATTGCTCAGGCACAATACCTTGACTTAGTTTACACTCAGTCGGGTACGTTACACGAGAAAATTCCGGATCTTCCAAAGTCAAACCAAATCGCTGCTGCTCCTTCGGGATCTCATGCCGCTGATGGTATGATCGGTATCGTGACTACGAAGAGTAAGAAGAAGTCTTCCAAGACCTCCAATACTCCAATTATCACTTTGCCTGATTCTCCGACAGGAGAGTCTTCTCCTCCTGAACTTACCGCCGACATTCACGCTGTAGAGTCATCTACGGCCAAATCCAAAAACGGTGGAAAGAAGAAAGGAAAGAAGAAGGCTAAAGCAGACAAGGCTCCAAAGGAGAAAACGGAAAAGTCGGAAACCAATGACGAAAAGCGCAAACCTCGTTATCCTTGTCTCATTTGTGAAGAAGATCATTTTACGAGAGACTGCCCTCATCGGGCCGAGGTAGTGAAAATAGTTAAAGGTTCTCCGACTCCTGCTGTGTTAAAGAATCCATTCCCCGAGCAGGAAAATAAGATGATAGGTTCTTCTTCGAATGCCAGTGAAGAACCCATTTTGATGATGTCTCATGTCAGGATTGCGACTCGATCGCAAGATTATGGTAGTAAGGCTCCTGTTGATGGTAAAGAAGCAGAATCTTCTAACTCTAACCCATCAACCTCAGCTCCTGGTTCCGATCCACTACAGATCGAAAAACCTAACCCAGACTTAGTGATTAAGCCGCCCGCCAAGGGTGTACTTCGAAGGTCTGCTTTCAATCCACATGCGAGAGCAGCCCAGAATTACAACATTGTTGAAGACTTAGCTGTTTCACCTTCAGCAATGTCGGCACTCGAAGTGCTGCAATCATGTCCAGCGCAACGAAAATTGCTTTTGTCGGCTATTGGAGCTGTCGATGTTCAGGACCCGAACCTAATGATCTTTGATCTAGAAAGTAGTACACCGCGTCTCCCCCATCAAATGGCTTTCCAAATTCCAGTGATAGTCAAAAACAGGCCTATTCATCGGACTGTGATTGATGAGGGAGCTTCTACGTGTATTATGTCGATTCAATGTTGGAGATCGCTTGGTTCTCCTTCGTTGAACCAATCCCCCACCATCCTTAAGGCCTTTGATGGCCGTGGGTTCCGTCCGTTTGGTATTCTACAAGAATTGCCTATAGGGGTCGAAGGTAAAACCGTTAGTCTGGATGTGGAAGTGGTTGATGCCCCTCTAGACTACAACCTTCTTTTGGGTCGAAGTTGGTCATATGCTATGACAGCGGTCGTTTCATCGGTCTTCAGAGTCATTAAGTTTCCACATAACGGTAAGATCGTGACTATTGATCAGCTGACATACTTTTCATCCGACCCAACCTCTTTAGAAACTATCCAGCATGTTGGTAAAACGACAATCCCTTATAGGGACATTGGTGTAGGTTTAGTTAAGGATTCCGGTTTACTGGGAACTTTTCCTCTCCCTCCACTCAATGCAGACCCTTCGTTCGCAACAATTCATATGATCACGTCAGAAAACATTATTTATGATGATCCTTGGTATGTTCCCTCTGACTCTGAGCTAGACTCACTCGGTGATGTTATGCCGTTGAGTCCGTATGAGATTGCTTATGAAGCTCTTATGTCTTTTACCGACTTTCATTCAACCGACCAAATGAATGTGGTCAGTGAAGAGTCACTTTTCACCTCACCCTTAGAACGGATAACGTTTCCCGAAGAAGTGTCATCTGACGAACAACTTCGCGAAATCCTAAGTGTAGATGATCTACCATGGGACGATCTCCATCACAGATCTTCGTTTTTACCTAAGGATGATGCCTTTGAAAATGATTTTTCATCTATCTTTACCGCTGAATATGTCAAAGACGCTCAGGATCCAACGAAACATTCTGATTCAGAGCTGAATTTAGGGAATATTTCTCGTACTATTCCCATTGATATTTCAGTGAAGCCCGGAATCAAGGAGAACATTCATATAGGTGCCGCATGTACTGAAGAAGAAATCCAAACTTACAAGGCCCTATTCCAAGAATTCCGCGACGTGTTTGCCTGGTCTTACGAAGAAATGCCGGAATTGATCCTGCCATTGTTGTTCATGAAATCAAAACCTACCCGGATGCTAAACCCATTCGGCAACGGTTGCGTCAGATTCACCCTCGAAAAGCAGCTGCAATCAAAGCCGAAGTCGAAAAGCTGTTGAAAGCAGGTTTCATTTATCCGATCCCGTTAACGGATTGGGTATCGAATATTGTTCCCGTCAATAAAAAACAAGGAACAATAAGAATCTGTATCGATTATAGGGATATCAATCGAGCTTGTCCAAAAGACAACTATCCTACGCCTTATATCGATCAAATTATTGATGATTGTGCCGGAAGTGAGATGTTTTCCTTCATGGATGGTTTCTCAGGTTATAATCAAATCAATATTCTACCTGCCGATCAACCAAAAACGGCATTCATTTGTCCATGGGGGACATTTGCTTATTGCAAATTACCTTTTGGCCTTAAGAATGCCGGTGCTACTTTTCAACGGGCCATGTCTTATGCATTTCATGACATCAAGCACATTGTGCAACCCTATCTCGATGATTTGCCTGCTCATTCTTTACACCGAGCTGATCACCTTGTCCATTTACGAGCAATCTTTATGAGGTGTAGGCATTATCGAATTCGGTTGAATCCCCACAAGTGTGTTTTCTGTATAGAAACAGGTCGATTGCTGGGATTTGTTGTTTCCAAAACCGGCATTCGCGTCGATCCCTCGAAAGTCGAGGCTATCATCCAATTGCCTCCTCCTTCGAGTTTGCGCCAACTCCAAAGTTTGCAAGGGAAAGCGAACTTTTTACGCCGATTCATCCCTAACTACGCCGAGGTCACTAAAGGTTTTACACGGTTGTTGAAACAGAACGTACAATTCTTTTGGGACGAGATTGCTCAACAATCTTTTGATGCACTGAAACACGCGTTGACCCATGCACCGTTATTGCATCCTCCCAACTACAACCAGGACTACTTCTTATACCTCGCAGCTTCGCATTCCACCATTGGAATGGTGTTAGTTCAAGAAGATGAATTCAAGGCAGAGCATGTGATATATTACCTTAGCAGAACCTTAAATCCAACTGAGTTAAAATATTCGCATGTGGAGAAATTGGCCCTGGCAGCCGTTCAAGCTGTCCAGCGTTTTCGTCACTACATTCTTCTCCGCAAAACTACTGTTATTTCGGATTGCAACCCTATGATTTATATTTGACAAAACAACTGCTAGGGGGCAAGTACTCTAAATGGATCGTCATCCTGCAAGAGTTCGACTTGGAGTTTGAGAAGTCCAAGTCTAAGAAATCTTTAGTCTTCGCGGAATTGATGTGTGATTTCCCGAGTGCTGACACAGAGACTGTGGCAGAGGAGTCCATTGCGGACGAATCTTTGTTTCTTATTAGCACTGTAGATCCGTGGTATGGGGATATAATCATCTATCTCCAAACCCAAACCTTTCGGCCTGAAGCTTCCAAGGAAAACCGTCGAAAAATTCGGTTTCAATCCCAGCAATACAGAATTATTGGAGATACACTTTATCGCCTGGGGGCAGACTTAGTTTTTCGACGTTGTTTAACTCACGATGAGGCTGAGAGAGTTTTGAATGATTGTCACTCTGGAGCATGTGGCGGTCATATGTCTGGGTATGCCACAGCTCAGAAGGTGTTGCGCGCTGGCTATTTCTGGCCGTCTATGTTTAAAGATTGTATCCTTGCCGTCAGAAAATGCCACAACTGTCAAGTGTTTGATCGCAAGATGCGCGCTCCACCTGCTCCTCTCCACCCTATAATTGCCGCTGGTCCATTCGCCAAATGGGGCATTGACTTTATTACTTGTAACCCTCACTCGGCCGGGGGGCATGCGTATATCATCCTTGCGGTTGATTATTTTACTAAGTGGGCCGAGGCGATGCCTACATTCGACGCAAGCGGCAAGACAGCTGCACTTTTCGTATTCAATCATATCATAACTAGGTTTGGTGTCCCACAAGCAATCATTACGGACCATGGAAGCCATTTTCGAAATGTCATGATGACTGAGCTTACAAGCCAGCTTGGTTTGCGCCACGATAGCTCTACACCTTATTATCCGCAAGCCAACGGTTTGGTTGAGTCAATCAACAAAGTTCTAGTCATCATGATTCGACGGATCATTGGTATCCATCGAACGAATTGGCATAACATGTTATTTTCGGCGCTATGGGCATATCGAACTTCAGTGAAAAATTCAACAGGTTTCACCCCTTTTCAGCTAGTTTATGGCTTAGAAGCTGTGTTACCTATTGAGTGCGAAATCCCATCACTTCAAATGGCTGTCGAATTACTTCCAGCTACTTCCGAAGAGGAGAAACGGTTGTTATACTTAGCTAAATTAGATGAGACTCGACGTGACGCTACTTTAGCTATCGAGACTCACGCGAAACGAATGAAAGCTCAGTACGATAAAAATGTAACCCCTCGAAGTTTTTCGGAAGGAGACCTAGTACTATTATATGATCAAGCTAACGATAAGCTAGGTGCCGGAAAATTCGTTCCCATGTGGCATGGGCCCTACATTGTAAAGCGAAAGCTAGCAAAAGGGGCTTATGAGTTAGTTGATTTTGATGGGGACTCTTTGGGCAAACCCAGAAATGGACTTTACCTAAAGAGGTATTATGCTTAAAATGATGGATGGAGAAATTTTTAGATAGGTTAGATTTCCTTTCTAGCTAGCAAGTGTGTTAGTTTAGTCAGTGTGCTTAGCTTAGCAAGTGTGGTTTTTCGTCATTATTTTGGCTCATCTTGGTTTTACTCTTGATATTGTAGATGTCGACGCCTCTCCAAACATACATTGGATTTGCTGATGGTGCTTGTCGTAGTACACGGAATATCTCTTCCGCAGCTTGGGTTATCTATTCGCCCTCTGACGAGTTAGTTTCTATGCATGGGGTAAGCCTCGGTCAAACAACGAATAACATTGCAGAATACAGTGCAGTGGTTGAATTATTATCCGAATCTATTTCATTTGGAATTCGACGTTTGATAGTGAGGTTAGATTCTGAACTTGTTGTATTACAGCTTAATAGAGTTTATGCCATTAGAAATCCTGTGTTATTAAGGTTGTTTTTGAGAGTGCGTCTCTTGGAACGTGAATTTGATTACATTGAATATCAACATATTCCAAGGTCTTTGAATACATTAGCAGATGCAATTGCTTCTCGAGTGTTGGACAGACATTTATAATAATCATGCAAGTAAATTTAAAGACATTTCATCATACATGTTAAACAAGATAAGCCGGTAATAGTGATATATAGATATAGATAGAAGTGTGTCCAAAAATATATACATCGTCTTCGATCATAGGTTTAACACACCTTATGATCGGCAAAATGATAGTGCAAAAAGTCAAAAATGTCACATGTGACTACAAAAGTGACTAGTCAATCACTGGTGGTGCTCTCTGTACGACACCACTGCGCGGGCTATCTTGCGCAAAAATCTCCTAAACGGTCCAGGGACCGCGACCACGAAGCGCTGAAGCCTCATTGGAATATCATCCATAGTAGTCTCAGGTATATCTGCCGTGAGACGCTCTAGATCATGCTCCAAATCGGCTAGTACTTCTGCTGTCGCATCCTGTAGGGCCGGTGCCGGTGCAGCTGGATGTCGTCTGTCGTAAGGCCGGAGATTGGCTGGACGCTGTGGTCCAACATCTGCATTTTTAAAATTTTACTGTTACTTTGAGACGATATATATGAAAAATAAAAAATACATAATTAGAAAACTTGTGAAAATGAAAGTACCTCTGTCATCCCATTGTTCTCCCTGTGGAAGAACCATGTCCGGATCACCTCTGAAATCCATTCCGGCATATGGAAAGTCTTGTATCACAAAAAGCTGGCCCTCTAGCCAGTCGAAGTAACTGTCTGAGAATCGAACCACTGCAGCACCCTCGTCAGGATGCCGGGCCATCACCGCAACCCATCGAACAAGCTTTGGCTCCCGAGGACCCAAGTCATCAACAGTGAGTTGCTGAGGGATCAGCATAGGAACTCTCTCCAAGGCAAAGCTCACGACTAGAGGCCCATATCCAAAAGTCTTTAGTCGTCCGTTCTTTGCCTTGGTTAGTTGGCTCTTCATATGAGCCGACACAGCTTCGCACCAGTTGAAGATGGTGCCTTGGTAACAGTCAACTGCCATCCGCATTTGGGATCCGGAGCAATGTGCAAGGCGGCCGCGCCACAAATCCTAGTGACCGTAAATGCAATAACTCTAAGTTCCGCCAGAGCGATGTGCTTTATCTCTACGCCTTTTTTATGGCGAGTCCCTGGTCTGCACCACTCCTCGCGGAGATCATCAAGGGATTGGCCACCCGGCCTGGTCCCCGCAAGGTTGAGTTGCTCACCTCTGTTTGGCAAGCCAGTGAGAAAGTATACATCCGAGGGCTCTATCTCGAGCTGGTGCCCTCCAATGTAAAAACATTGATCTTGAACGTTCCATCGCTCAACCAGCCATTCCAAAAATCTTACCTGGCCCCTCATGCCCGGTATGGTCCAATATTTGTACAATCCACATGTTCTTAAGGCATCCAGAGAGGGTTGGTGGTTAATCGCAGCTTCATCGTCTTCTACGTGCTCTCTCTCTCTCCAGTCTAACATGTTTTGGCCCTGCACATCAAAAGAGTCAATTAGAAATTAATTTGAGAAAATTTGGTGGTTTTTTGAGAGAGTTAGGGTTTTGAAATGCGCCCTTTGCGGAAGACGCACCCCGGCTTTTTAGCACAGGGCGTCCGGACGCAGCTCGCCTGAAGGCGGACTGCGTCCCCCGACCTTTTTCCCGTGTGAGAAAAAGTCGGGGGACGCAGGTCACCCGAAGGGCACCTGCGTCCGCCGAGGGGCGCATTTTGAACCAAAACCCCCCCAAAAAATGAAACAGAGACCAAAAACAAAAAACTAAACGGATAAAAATGAAGAGTGGGATGTGTAAAATACCTCGGTGAAGCGGCGTTCGATTCCGACGGTCAGATTTTCCGCAGCAACCACGGGAAGTTTCTTGTCAAAAGCTCCTTTTTCAACCTCAACAGTGAAACGGTAAAAATGACATGGTAAAAGGTCTTTTTATAGGTTTTTTGGATGAATTAGTTCATTTTTTACCATGAAAAGATGTTTTCAAATGTATTTTTGCCTATTTTAAACAGGTATGAGTAATGTGTCGCTTTTGTGCAGGACGAAGGGATTTCGAGGGAAATTGTAATTTTTCACAAACAAAATTTCAGAGTCATCTTTTAAGCCCTTTTCTGACTCCTAAAACATGAAAAGATCGCCGAGTGTTTCTTTTTCACTCGTTAAAACGGAATTAAAAGACGGTCCCCTTTTAGCTCTTTTCTGACCGCAAAATCAGGAAAAGATTGCCGGGTTTTTGTCGTTTCAAACTCGATAAGGAAATAAAACGACGTGTCTTTGATCGCTTTTTACTTTTCAGGTCAACGACACTATTATGAAAGTACTCCTTGGTCGCAAGATCAAGCGGTTCCCCCAGGTATTATTTTATACTTTTTCGGGCTTGAGGGACACAAATATACGAAAAAGTTCAACGTGGAGTTTCCTTAAGTTTTTCAGACTCTCTAAAAATGAAAAACGCCGAGTTTCTCCTATACTGGGCTCGTTAAACTTTTACAGTAAAGGACCTGTTCAATTACAAACAGGAACGAACCACTCCTTCCTAGGGTTCGCATTTAAACTAGGTTGGACTCGTCCGAAGGATGAGCTTATAATCAAGCATATGTTATCCTCCTCAAGCTTGTTAAAAATAAAGAGGTACTTGCCAGAAATGGTGGGGGAAAAAAGAGAAGAATGAACCTATTTGTCACCTTTTGTCTCAGAAGAAACTTTATTACCGCTCTTGAACACGACACTTTTCATTCACCTGGGTTGGGAAATCTTTTACCTCACAGTTGACTAAATCACTTTGAAAATCTTTAACCGGGTTCAGGGATCAACTTTGAGTTATTCGTCACCAAACCATCTGTTGTGTCGTTATGTGTTCAAGAGGTCTGCAAGCAAAACTTTCATCTGCAAAATACTTGTCATCCATTTGACCATCCCTGAGTCAGTCCTTACAGCAACATTTCTTCAACTTGAACAATGATTTCGTGTTGCGGGCTTGCCTGCAACGGGTCGCTTTCTATCGACATCGACACATTATCTAGAAAGATGACTTAGGAATCGACAGTACCTTGAAGTCTGCATGCATCAATGGCAGGTTTCTCGCCTTTGACGTCAGTTTACATCATTGACTTTCGATCAGAGGATTCCGTGAAGTGTTCGACATCAAAACATCTATTCACATTTCACGGGTTGTGCTTGGTACTTTGAGGACCATTGACATTACTGGTGGTTTCTCTCACGCTTGTTAACAGTTTACATCATTGACTGGTAATCAAGTGGTTTCTACCATGTTCGACATCGAATCATTTAATCACATGGCTAGAATCGTACCAATTCGGGAAGTAGAAGTGAAGACCCTGGATCTAGTTTCTACCATCCAGGCTGCGAGGAGTTTTGTATTCATTGTCTATGTAGACTTATCATAAACAGATGGCTGCGTCCATACTGTGTCTACAAAAGTCTATAAAAATGATGTACTGCAAGATCATTCCTGTATCAGAATAGTTAGTCCATTAGTTAAAGTTTTGAATCTGAGTATGGGAATGCCTACCTCAGTGATGATATAATCTTATCCATGTATTTTGTGTTGAAAATTGCAGGTTCCAACCAGGCCATCCACAAGGCAATCCTTGAAATGATAAAGCGCTTCACCCTTCCTAGAATTACAAAACCCTATTCTATTCCAGGCTTCGCACTTTAGGGGGCAATCTGTTACACTAAAAAATGTCACCTTGACTACTTACAGTTAGTATGGCTCAAATCAACAGTCATGCTACCCTCTTAGGCAAGTCTCATGCCTCTGTTATCCATCTCAAACTCAAAGAAGAGAGAAAGTCTTGTAAAAATCATGTTTATCTCTGGGGTCGCAGGTTCTCTCTAGCCTTACCTGCGGGGACGCTGACCATGTTCACAAAATCTGCGTCCATGGACGCTCTGTATGTTAAGGGACAGGTGCGTCCCTCTGTAAAAGGCAAAATGCGCGAGTTTTATCTTGAAAAAGTTACTTGTGGTTACTTCTAGAACATTCTAGAGGTCGGTTTGATGAAATGGATGCGCCTCCAGTTGGTTCATGTATCTCTATTAAGGGGGAACTTATCCCATCAATAAGGGAGCTATCCCACCCAAAGAGGGGGATGATCCCATTGATAGTGGACCTGAATAACCTCTTTACAGCACTATAAATAAAGGCATTGAGCCAGAAGGAGAAGAGGTTGGAGCTATACATTTTCTTTGGGTAAATGCTGCAGGATTTAGGTCTTCCATTAGAGCCTTTGTGAGGAGAGATTGTCTTCACTTGATTCTACTTGGGAGAGGGTGAGCTTTGTCAAAGTAGAGGAAAACCCTTGATGGACCCTGGGAGGAACTTGCACAACACCAAGGCCAGGTTGTAAGAGTTTCTTTGTTTCGTTATTAATACAAACTGGTTTATTTTTCTCAATAGCTTGTGTTAATGAGTTATTTCATGTGTTCCTTGGTCTGCATGTTGAATATATGTTTTATTATATGAAATGCAAGTGCTTGGTAATTGTTTGATTGTTTGTGGTTGCAGGAATTGACTTGAAGGAGGAGCTCATCCGGATCGTCAAGAACGAACTTCAACAACAGCGTTTTGGAATAAGGTAAGCCTAAACACTTGTAGTTTTCATGTTGTAAAAGGTGTATTTAGAGAAAGATTACTCCATTTTGTCTTGTTTGTCATTAGAATGTCTTAGACTTCTAGGAAGGTCAGTCGTGTCCGCACCCTTGACAGATTCCGTGTGACAGACCACGTGAAAAGGAGACAAGGAGGCAATGAGGTGGCACTGCTGGTTTTTAGGAGAGGATGTCCACGGTCTTGGGGACATTCCTCGTGATTCCCACCAAGAACTCCGAGCTCCAATCCATCTTCCCTCCGAGCTTAGAAGCAGCCAGCTGTTCTACAGGAACAGCAGTTATAAACTGCTCTACAGGAACAACAGTTATGACCGTCCTACAGGATCTGCAGTTGAACTCTAGTTGGACAGCCGAGCTCCTAAAATCAAGGACACTGTTGGATAGTCATTTTTGCATAAATACTGAGGCCGTAGCCTTGTAGAGAAGCTTTTTGAACCTTGGCATTACTCTTGTAATTGGAAAGTACGAGCTAGAGCTCAGTTTTTGTTCCTTTTTGTAAGCCAATTTGGCATAACATCAGATTATGAATAAAGAAGGAAGATTTTGATCTAGCTCTGAGTTTTCTTAAGGAGACTATAGCTCTCAGGTTAGGGCCCAACCTGAGAGCCATAGATCCCTCTGCTGTAGTGTTGTTTCCATTTCGTTTCAGCACTTTTAGTTTTCCTGTTCACATGCAATTCGAATTACAGGTTGCTAATTTAGTTGTTTTCATGAGTTTAGATAGGATTTGCTTATGGTGAATTGGTTTACAGTGCTTAGGTTAGAAGAGGATAGATACAATCTATTGGAGCTCCAACAAAAAGGTTGTTAAGGCTCACTGCCATCTCATCTGGGATTGGAGTGCAGTCCATGACTAACCACCAAAATACGCATTTCTTTATTCCATGATTGCTGCAAACACAGTCACGTTATGTTAGATGCTTCCACATGATTCACACCTGCACCACACTCCTTACCACAGCTTCATGCACATTCTCCTTCGAGTTTAGATTGCTGTTCATTGAATTTATAAGCACAGGTAGTCTAAGTTAATGCATTTTCGGTTTGGTGATAGTCACAAGCATTTGTTCCATTTACACTGCTTTCTCTCGTTCCATTACTTCGTCCTCCATCTTGATCACGCATGCAAACACATCTTTGGCCTCTGCTCCGCTCTGTTATCTCCCAAAGTCTTTCACTCCTCACGTACTTCCATTCTCTAGCCCTTTCGTTGACCTAGCCCTCTATCTTCCAACCTACTCCCTACATTCACTCCCTATCCTATTCCTCCACTTCTACAGCCATCACCAGCCTCATTCCTACCTTACACATCTCCCCCTACCATTTCATCACCCCTCCATCACGCCAAACACTCACGGTAGGTCATCCTGTAGCTGTTGGTAGACATCCTGTAGAAACCAGAGTATCCTGTAGGATCCCCTGCAGACTTCCTGTAGGAGACCACTCACTCGGTTGCCGAGCTTCTGAATGTGAGGAACCTCTGTGGATGGATGCTAAGGATCCCTAGGGACCTCTCCTAGCCTCCCCAACCTGTCCCACGCTTTCCTTCCTTCTCCATCCCATCTGCACAACCAAACCCTAGTTAGCACAAGATCACAATCATTCCACACACTTAAAGGAAAAATACAAAAACATATCTTTCATGATGCAAGTAGTTTAGATCCATGCATTTGCACTTATTAGAGGTAACAACAGCATTGGTAGAAGTTTCATTCACATTTTTTTTGCATTGTAGAGGTTAGACTAGTTAAATTAGTGTTTCCTAGGTTTACATGCTTTGATTTGCTTTCAGTCCATTTTGTCAAGTAGAGTAGTTTTCCTTTGAGAATAGCTTTCGTCCATCAATTAGCAAGCTTCTTCTGAGAGCCTATAGAAGTTGGCTTGAGCCCTAGCGGACTTGTGCCAGCTGACCAAGTGACAGCTGCGACAAGAGCTAGTACTTGTGCATATAGCACCGTCACTTCCAAGTTTTTACGAACTACCGGGTTGATAAAATGAGAGACAGGAAGCCCCAGGAGTTGTAGCATTACTACAATACTGGAGCTCACCAATAGGGTAGTTGGGTTGTACGACTAAGGGTACGGTCGATCCTCCTTAGTTAGAGCCCTGAAACATTGGGCCGAGTACTACTGCTAGACCCTTATGTATATTGCGATCTGTAGCACCTGACACTCCTCAAGACCATAGTTCCCTTTTCTATCGAGGGATCACACATCATCTCTTCCAGATCCGCTTGTGCAAAGGGGTGCAGCAGCAACAGACATCAGTCCCGCAGTCTCGAGTTCGCAGATCAGCCATTCCGATCTATTAGATCCATCAGATCCGCAAAAGCAGTCTGTTCCGCCGCCCATAGCTATCAGATCCGCCATTCAGATCTCTCAGATCCACCAGATCGAAGTCGTTGTGAAGGGTTCCGATTCCGGGGTATAATTTTCGCAGAACTTTTGGCCGCATTGACATTTTGAGGATTTGGCGACTGCAGTATTGATAAGGAAGGAGTAAAAAAAAAAAAAAAAAAAAAAAAACAATGAGTCTGAGATCTTTGCGGGGCGCTTATTGGTGATCTAGCCCATCAGAATCAGGACGACGAGCTGAGCACGGTGGTACCATTCACTTATTAGTGGAATTTTTTTTTAGGCGGTCCCAATTTTCAAAAAATCAGGTTGGTGTATGGTAGAAACTAGAGCTCAAGCGATGGCCAATGAAAGGATGGACAAACTTGAAGAATCAGTGCAAAACCTCCACATTCAGCTTAGCGGACTATGTAGCATGGTCGAGAAAATAATCCCGAAGGGCAAGGAGCAAGCCCACGAGGAGGAGTATAATGGAAATGGACACATTGAGGGTGAGTCTAGCCACTCTCCTCACGTCTGGAACACCCACCAACAACCGAGTCAGCGACCTCCTAAGTTGGATATGCATAAATTTGACGGTTCTCACCCGTTGGCATGGATAGCACAAATGGAGCAGTATTTCAAACTGAATCACATCTTAGATGATGAGACTCAGCTTATGTTGGCGAGCATGTACTTGGACAATAAAAGGTGGCGATGGTGGGAATGGCATCAACGTTGCACTGGACCTTTTAGGACTTGGACCAAATTCACCAAAGCTCTTCAAGACCGCTTTGACCAGGAATCATCTTTTTTGGGTCGTCTTACTAAGCTCCGACAGACTGGTACAGTGGATGAATATATTACAGCTTTTGAAGCCTTAGCCTTCCGCACTTGGGGTCTCTCAGATGTGTTCTACATGGAATGTTTTATCAGTAGTCTTAAAGAAGCCATCAAAGCTCAAGTCCTACTGCACCACCCTCCCACATGGACGGAGGCTTTCAAGGTAGCTCGTAATGTGGAACGTGCATTAGCAGCCCAATACAGTCGCCTAAATTTCTCCG
The DNA here is from genome assembly GCA_031772625.1 of Pinus tabuliformis. NCBI lineage: Eukaryota > Viridiplantae > Streptophyta > Pinopsida > Pinales > Pinaceae > Pinus > Pinus tabuliformis. The sequence continues at coordinate 1,441,831,212 of CM062817.1, read as the reverse complement.
CTAAAGGTCGCCCCCCACAGGCTCACAACACGACTCAAACACTTAAGGTCCAAAAGGTGTCCCCTGTGGAAATGGCCGACAGAAGAAAGCAAGGACTATGTTACTACTGTGATGAAAAATACTCCCCAGGTCATAAATGCAAGGAGCCCAAATTTTTTCAAATTGATGCCACTGACTACAGCTCAACAGAGGAAGATCCACCACTTGAGGAACATGAGCCGCTAGAAGAAGACAACCAAAAGGACAATGTCTCTGACGAACCAGTTATTTCGTTGCATGCTTTGGCAGGGATTTCTTCCCCTCAAACTCTCAAAATCAGAGGTTTTATTAAACATCGCCCAGTAGTAGTCTTGATTGATAGTGGAAGTACACATAATTTCATCCATCAAAAAGTCGCAGAAGCAGTGCATTGTTTTGTACGAGCAGTTTCTAACTTCCAAGTTCAAATTGCGGATGGAGGCACAATGAAATGTGAAGGCCGCTGTGAAAATGTCAAACTTCAAATGGGGGATTATCAGTTGAAAACCCACATGTTTGCCATACACATGGGGGGTTGCGACATTGTCCTCGACGCTGAATGGCTCCACACTCTTGGGCCAATCACAATGGATATCCAGGAGTTATATATGAGTTTTAAGCAGAACAACTACACACATACCCTCCGTGGACTCTAGGCGGGAGCCCCCTCTATCATCAGCTTGCATAGGATGGAAAAATTGTTAAGAAAGGGCAATCATGGAGTGGTAGCTCAATTTAATGCCATCCAGGAAGTCGAAACCAAGCCTCTGCCAATTCATCCTGAGGTGCAACAGATTTTAAATAACCATCTGCCGGTCTTTGACAAGCCTCATGAGCTTCCACCCTCGCGAGGAGAACATGATCATAGCATCACCTTGGTTCCAGGGGCCCAACCCCCAAATGTTCACCCATACAGATATCAGTTCACCCAAAAGAATGAAATAGAAAAAATCATCAAGGAAATTTTGGAAGCAGGTGTCATTCGTCCCAGCATTAGTTCTTATTCATCCCCAGTGGTCATGGTGCTCAAGAAAGATGGGGAGTGGTGGATGTGTCCCGACTTTAAGGCCCTCAATGTTGGCATTATGTTATCTGGTATGACTGTATGTTACAGATGTTGTACTTGATGGCAACTCCAGTGGTAAGGCTCTCAGTTTGTTGAAAAATTAAGAAGGACGCAGGCAATCGGTTCAGAAAGTGCGTCCCCGCAGGTATACCATGCAGAACCCGCGTCCAGGGACGCCGGCCAGCCGTTCAGGGGGTGCGTCTACCCAGTGCACACATTTCAAGGCAGAGAAAAGCACGTGGGGGTTTCTTGTGTGGTATCTAGCCGACAGTTTTATGTTTCTATGGTGTCAGCTCGTGGTACTGTTCCAAGTTTTGGGGAGGAGCTTGCCTATATAAAGCAAAGGAGTTCATTTGGATTGTGCAATTGTCTTGGGTTGAATATCTTATTTGGTGAGATCTAGTCCAGATCTAAGAGGGCGAATCTTCTAATGGACTGTGATCTCTATGGCGCATGATCAGATCTGTAGATCTGACTGTTTGGGTTTGTCCTGAAGCCTTCATATCATTTATATCTAAAGGGTCACAGGTTCAGTGAAGGGAAAGTGCGCCGGGACGCAGGTACTATAAAGGGCAAGTGCGCCGAGACGCAGCACAGTAGAGAGAGACCTGCGTGGGGACGCAGGGCGATCAAGGTTCAGGTGCGTCTCTGAAGCAGAAGGACGCGGCGCTATAGTGTTTTCAGGTGCGTCTCTGTAGCGAAGGACGCGGCGCGATAGTATCTTTGGGTGCGTCCCTGAAGCAACAGAACGCAGAGCAGTCAAAGGAACAGTGCGTGGGCACGCAGCGGAGCAGAAGGATATCTGCGTGTGGACGCAGAGTAGCAGAAGGTTAACGGCGTCTGGTCGCAGGCCACAGAAAGAAAAACTGCGTCTCTGTTTTAAGATGTTCTGTTGATTGAATTTCTCTATTGATAAGGTGTTCTGGGTTAGTTCTGTTGTTGCTGATCTGATATCTGTAGTGATCTATATCTGTTATGTACTTGTTGATAATCTGATGCTTTATGAAAAGAAGTAGGGGGTTGTAGCTCCCTTCCAGGAGTAAACTGGAAAACGAGAGAGAGAGAGAGTTGTAGCTCTCTGCAGGTTGTAGCCTGCGTACTGGTAAAGGACTGCACCAGTACAAAATCATTGTAAAAGAAGTTTCTAAATTGAAAGAAGATAGAGACATATTGCAGCAGGTGGTTTTCACCCACATTGGGTTTCCACCTTACATCTTGTGTTCTTTGGTGTGACTATCTGTTTTTCATGCTCATTATTTTATGGTACTGACATGCTAAAATAATTCAAAGATCAAATAAGGAAGATTTATTAAATTGCTAGATAATACTGATTCACCCCCCCTCTCAGTATTATTTCCAACAATTGGTATCAGAGCAGGTCCTTCAGAGAAGCTTGATCGCTTGAAGGTAGATCGTTCATCATGAGCAACTACGAGAGAGAAGCATCAATCAGGCCACCGATTTTTGATGGGACAAACTTCAATTATTGGAAGGTAAGAGTTACTGCATATCTTCAATCTCTTGGTACAGAAGTTTGGGACATTGTAGAAACAGGCTATGCTTTTCCTTCAGCTACTCCTACAGATCCAGCTGAGAAAAAGAAGTATGAAACAAATGCAAAAGCAGTCAGTACTCTATTAGGAAGTATATCCCAAATAGAATTCATGAAGGTAATGCACTTCAAATCAGCAAAAGAGATATGGGACAAAATGGTCACGAGCTATGAAGGAGATGAACAGGTAAAACAAGCTAAACTTCAAACTCTCAGGATTCAATATGAGACTCTCAAGATGTATAATGATGAAAGTGTGGCTAATTATTTTCTTCGGGTAGATGAGATTGTTAATTGTATGAAAAATTTGGGTGAAGAAATAAAAGAGGCTATAGTAGTTCAAAAGATTCTAAGATCATTATCCCCCAAGTTTGAATCTAAAGTATCTGCAATAGAAGAAAAGGAAAATCTCCGTGTTCTCACTATGTCTCAGCTACATGGAATTCTAACTGCTTATGAAATGAGAAAGGGAGGTCCATCAGACAGAAGGGAAGCTGCTTTTAAGGCATCAGGCAAAGAAGATTACTATGAAGCAAGCCATGTTCCAGAAGAAGAGGAAGAAGAATCAAATTTTGTCAGAAATCTTCAAAGGGGTTCTGGAAGTTTCAGAGGTAAGCTACCTTTCAAATGCTTTGCTTGTGGAAGAGTAGGTCATTATGCTGCAAAATGTCCTTATAAGGATAAAGGAAAGGAACCTGCTAGATGGAACAAGAAACAAAGTGCAAATAAGAAAAGCTACTACACCCATGAAGATAGTGATGGTTTATCAAACAGTGATGAAGATGAACAAGGTAATAAATATAAGTTGTTAATGGCATTTGAAGATGATGATTATGAGGATGCTGTAGATGTGAATAACCTCTATGATGAAATTACTAGACTCAAGAGATGTATAGAAGAAAAGAATGTGATCATTGATACTCTACAATTTCAAATTGATGAAAAAGAAAAACATCTTGAAAAACTAGAAGGTGAAATTTTTGGTCTCAGAAAAGAAATTGAGAAAACAAAAGCTATTAATCTTAAGTTTGTCAAAGGATCTGAAACTTTGGATGAGATTATCAATGTGCAGCAGTCTCCTCTAAACAAGACAGGTTTGGGTTACAATGGAGAAACCTCTCAAGCATCCACCTCAAAAAGTTATCTTGATGCGGCAAGAAGAAATGAGCAGAAGAACAATGAAGATAATCAGGTAAAGCAGGGACAAGATACAAACAGAAACTATCAGGGGCAATCCATCTTAAGGGTGAACAAAAGCTACAACCAGCCACAGGTAAAATCTTCTCAGTTTGGTTCAAGAATAGATGAAAATAGAAATTACAATCAGTTGGCAAGTAGATTCAATAACCGCAGAAGCTTCTTCAATGGACAATGCTTTTCTTGCCATAATTTTGGTCACAAAGCAGCTCAATGTGTTGCATATAAAACAATCATGACTAGGGAAGCTCAAAAACAAAGAAGTATGACAGGGATGACAAAAAGGACCTATAACAACTTTTCGGTTCTTGAAAATGAAGTCGAATGTTCTATTTGCAATAACTTTGGTCATGAAGAATCTGAATGCAGGAGCAGGTTTCAGCAGAAAAAGGAGCAAGCCTCAAGCACCAAAACATGGAGAATAAAGGAACCTCAAACAGAAAGATGTGGAATAGCATTTTATGCAGAGGGACAGGAAAATCTATGGTACATTGACAGTGGATGTTCGAAGCATATGACAGGTGATAAAGAAAAACTTGAATCTTATTCTGTTCTAGAAAAAGGAAAGAAAGTCTCTTTTGGAAACGATACTCCTGCAACTATAAAAGGAAAAGGCATTGCTCAGTTAAAAGGAAAGGTCAAAGCTGGAAATGTTTTGTATGTTGATGGATTGAAGCATAATCTTCTAAGTGTCAGCCAGATGTGTGATCAAAGAACCGAGGTTATTTTCAGATCAAATGGATGTTTTGTTCGTGATCTTGATACAGGTAAAACAGTACTCAAAGGCAAAAGAACTCCAAATAATCTGTACATATTTGAAGAAGGACAACAACAATGCTATCTAAGCAAGGATGAAGAGCACTGGTTATGGCATCGAAGGTTGGGACATCTAAGCTTCTCACAAATAAGGAAAGCATGCAAATATTAGGCAGTTCGCGATCTTCCAGATATCAAAATTCCTGACAACACCATATGCAGATCATGTCAGTTTGGAAAACAAATCAGGACTAACTTTCCAGAGAAAGAAGTATCAGCTAGCATGCCTCTTGAGCTAGTACATACAGATACATGTGGTCCATTCAGGAAAAGAACACCTAGAGGAGAGGAATACTTGATATTATTTATTGACGATTTCTCCAGGTTTGTCTGGTTAGGACTTATGAAGCACAAAGATGAAGCATTCGAAAAATTCAAATCCTTCAAAACCTTGGTTGAAAATGAATCAGGTCACAAAATTAAGTGCCTCAGATCCGACAGAGGTGGGGAATTTACTTCAAATGAATTTTTCGATTTCTGTGATGAACATGGGATAAGGAGAGAATTCTCTACAGCTAGAACTCCTCAGCAAAATGGAGTTGTTGAAAGAATGAACAGAACAATCCAACAAATGGCTCGTGCTATGCTTGATGAATCAGGAACTCCCGCAACTTTCTGGGGTGAAGCTGCACATGCTGCTGTTGTTATTCTCAACAAAACAAATGTCCGGGTGAACAACACTCAAACTCCTCATGAGCTTTGGAGTGGCAGGACTCCTTCAGTAAAGCACTTCAAAATCTTTGGGAGCAAATGCTATATCAAGAATACTGATGAGCAGCTTGGCAAACTTGAACCTAGAGCAGATGAAGGCATTCTTCTTGGCTATTCTCCACATAGCAAAGCATACAAATGCTACAATAAAAGACTTGGCAGAATTGTTGACAGCATTGATGTAGTGGTTGATGAGAAGGGATATATTCCTAGGCAAGTACATCATGAAGATATAGAAGAAGATGAAGGCTACCCTCAAAGACAGAATAATGAAGAAGAAGAACCCCAAGGAGAACCTCAAGAAGAACCAGAGGAGCAGACAAGAATAGAAGAGAAAACTCCATCCAGATATGTTCAGAAGAATCATCCAGAATCTCAGATTGTGGGGCAGAAAGAAGCAGGTGTACAAACAAGAAGAACAGTTGCAGAAGCCTCAAGCTATTTGGCATTACTCTCCTCTACTGAACCAAAAAATGTGAAAGAAGCATGCAAAGATGAATGTTGGGTGAAAGCAATGGATGAAGAACTTGAGCAAATCGAAAAGAACAACACTTGGGAGCTGGTTCCTAGACCAAAGGATAAGAATGTTATCGGAACAAAATGGGTCTTCAAAAATAAATTGAATGAAAATGGAGAAGTAATTAGAAACAAAGCCAGACTTGTTTGTAAAGGGTATGCGCAGCAAGAAGGAATAGACTTTGAAGAAACTTTTGCTCCTGTTGCAAGACTTGAGGCCATCCGAATGTTCCTTGCTCTCTCAAGTTTTCAAAACTTCAAAGTATTTCAAATGGACGTGAAATCAGCCTTTCTGAATGGAGACTTGGAAGAAGAAGTGTACATTGAACAGCCAGATGGGTTCATTCTTGGAAATGATCCAAATCTTGTATGCCGATTGAAAAAGGCTCTCTATGGTCTCAAACAAGCTCCAAGGGCTTGGTACTACCGGTTGGACAAATATCTTCATCAACAAGGTTTCTCAAAAGGTTCAGCAGATAGCAATCTGTATATAAAAGTTGAAAATGACAAATTGCTAATACTTGTTGTGTATGTAGATGACATTATTTTTGGCAGCAATGAAGAAGCTATGAGTCAAAGCTTTGCCTCGGTCATGCAGAAAGAATTTGAAATGTCCTTGCTAGGAGAACTGACATATTTCCTTGGTTTGCAAATCCAACAAAAGGAAGGAGGAATCTTTTTATCTCAAACCAAGTATCTCAAGCAGATTTTGAAGAAATATGGCATGGAAGATGCAAAACCAGTATGTACACCCATGGTCACAGGATGTAGTCTCAGTGCAAATGATGAATCTGCAGCAGTACATCAACCAACCTACAGATCTATGATTGGAAGTTTACTATATTTGACAGGTACCCGACCGGACATCATGCATGCAGTTGGAATAGTTGGAAGATTTCAGGCAAATCCGAAGGAGACTCATCTTCAGGCAGTAAAGAGAATTTTCAAATATCTTCAAGGGACTCAAAATTATGGCTTATGGTATCCTAGAGATATAGATCTTACTCTTCATGCTTATACAGATGCAGATTGGGCCGGAAGCGTGGATGACAGGAAAAGCACAAGTGGTGGTGCGTTCTTTATGGGTTCCAGACTGGTATCTTGGTTCAGCAAGAAACAGAGTTCCATTGCCTTATCTACAGCTGAAGCAGAATATGTTGCTGCTGCATCTTGTTGCACCCAACTCCTTTGGATGATGCAGACTTTGCAGGATTTTCAAATCACTTGTACTCCACCAATCCCCATCTTATGTGATAATACAAGTGCAATCAGCATCTCAAAGAACCCTGTTATGCATTCAAAAACCAAGCACATACCAATCAAGTACCATTTTCTCCGGGAACAAGTGCTTGAACAGAAAGTCAAGTTGGAGTATGTTCCTTCCAAGGAACAAGTTGCTGATATTCTCACCAAACCATTGCCTAGGGACACATTTGAATACCTCAGGCAAAAGCTGGGGGTTGTTGATGCATCATCTTATTGTTGAACATCTTCTTATTGGTGGTACAAGGCTCAGGGGGAGCACATAATGCATTGTTGGCATTATGGAGAAGGAGATCTTGGAATAGCTGCAATATGTCTCTATCTCTTTCATGGTGGATTTCTGGTTATTTGTTGCAGATCTGGAGGAGCATGAGCTAAGGGGGAGCATACCCTTTGCCCTTGATGTCAAAGGGGGAGAATGAAGCTGAAGCTTGTAAGGTTGAGGTTGCCAGGTTGAGGTTGCCATCAAGTCCAAAGGGGGAGATTGTTGGCATTATGTTATCTGGTATGACTGTATGTTACAGATGTTGTACTTGATGGCAACTCCAGTGGTAAGGCTCTCAGTTTGTTGAAAAATTAAGAAGGACGCAAGCAATCGGTTCAGAAAGTGCGTCCCCGTAGGTATACCATGCAGAACCCGCGTCCAGGGACGCCGGCCAGCCGTTCAGGGGGTGCGTCTACCCAGTGCACACATTTCAAGGCAGAGAAAAGCACGTGGGGGTTTCTTGTGTGGTATCTAGCCGACGGTTTTATGTTTCTATGGTGTCGGCTCGTGGTACTGTTCCATGTTTTGGGGAGGAGCTTGCCTATATAAAGCAAAGGAGTTCATTTGGATTGTGCAATTGTCTTGGGTTGAATATCTTATTTGGTGAGATCTAGTCCAGATCTAAGAGGGCGAATCTTCTAATGGACTGTGATCTCTATGGCGCATGATCAGATCTGTAGATCTGACTGTTTGGGTTTGTCCTGAAGCCTTCATATCATTTATATCTAAAGGGTCGCAGGTTCAGTGAAGGGAAAGTGCGCCGGGACGCAGGTACTGTAAAGGGCAAGTGCGCCGAGACGTAGCACAGTAGAGAGAGACCTGCGTGGGGACGCAGGGCGATCAAGGTTCAGGTGCGTCTCTGAAGCAGAAGGACGCGGCGCGATAGTGTTTTCAGGTGCGTCTCTGTAGCGAAGGACGCGGCGCGATAGTATCTTTGGGTGCGTCCCTGAAGCAACAGAACGCAGAGCAGTCAAAGGAACAGTGCGTGGGCACGCAGCGGAGCAGAAGGATATCTGCGTGTGGACGCAGAGTAGCAGAAGGTTAACGGCGTCTGGTCGCAGGCCACAGAAAGAAACACTGCGTCTCTGTTTTAAGATGTTCTGTTGATTGAATTTCTCTATTGATAAGGTGTTCTGGGTTAGTTCTGTTGTTGCTGATCTGATATCTGTAGTGATCTATATCTGTTATGTACTTGTTGATCATCTGATGCTTTATGAAAAGAAGTAGGGGGTTGTAGCTCCCTTCCAGGAGTAAATTGGAAAACGAGAGAGAGAGAGAGTTGTAGCTCTCTGCAGGTTGCAGCCTGCGTACTGGTAAAGGACTGCACCAGTACAAAATCATTGTAAAAGAAGTTTCTAAATTGAAAGAAGATAGAGACATATTGCAGCAGGTGGTTTTCACCCACATTGGGTTTCCACCTTACATCTTGTGTTCTTTGGTGTGACTATCTGTTTTTCATGCTCATTATTTTATGGTACTGACATGCTAAAATAATTCAAAGATAAAATAAGGAAGATTTATTAAATTGCTAGATAATACTGATTCACCCCCCCTCTCAGTATTATTTCCAACACTCAATAAGTTGACAGTCAAAGATAAATTTCCCATCCCGGTGGTTGATGATTTGCTGGATGAACTCAATGGGCCTCAATTTGTTGGGTCCCTATAATACTAGTGATTACCCCATTACTATTGTAGTTATACCCCTTATTTATATTGTTGTGCCCCTATTACTCCCATATTGTTATTTCTGTGCCCCATAGAATCCCTCTATTGTTATTTTTGTGGCTTTATATTATTATTGTTAGGTCGGCTAGATTATATTGTGACTTCTTAGACTCCTATATATAGAAAGGAGGTTTTGTCATTTGAATCATCCAAGAATTGTTCATTAATGTAATGTAAAGGAAGTTGCCCCCTCGAAGAGGCTGAATTATAAGGCGTTGATCTCTCTTTTCTATCTTTTCTTGAGCTGGTTTCATAACATTTGGTATCAGAGCTTTGGATTCTAGGGTTTCGCTGCTCCAAACAGGTCATCGTGGAAATTTCGCTATAACTTTTTTTCTGTGACGTTTCAAAAGTCGCAAACAAAACCCATTTGAGAAGAAATCGCGTTGAACCTTGGGTCCGAATTTCAGAGATTTTTGCGAGATATTTTCGGAGATATGATCTGAGGAAGTTGGTCTTTTTGCAGACTCCTGAATTACATTCAAAACAGGTGACCTGAGGAAAATTGTCATAACTTTCTCTCTGGGAATCAGATTGAAATTTCGTAAGAAGGTACAGAAAGAGAACGGACTGTAGTTTCTTGTATATCATTTTCAGAACCAAATATCGAACATTGTACACGTGGCACTTCATACAACCTCGCTCTTCTGGAAAGGTCTATAATCAGGTCATCTTGGGAGATTGTGCATAACTCTTTCTTGGAGAATCCAATTTGGATCAAACTGGTGGCATTGGAAAGAGGACACAGAGAGCTACTATAGGTCACAAATGCAGAACTAGATGATTGGAAAGTACAGAGATACATCAGAGGCAATATCTAGCTCCTGCAAAGTGAAAAAAGGTGTGTAGATTTTTTTAAATTTTTGCTTAAGCTTGGTTTGAAAATGTATTTTGAAGGAATTCAAAGGGCATAGTAGAGAATTATTATCGGTAACTGATGCCCCGAGGAAAGAAAATGCAAACACCTAGTAAGGAACCTGAAAGCTCTAGCATGACTCATGAAGAAGAGGAAGAAATGCTACATGATATATCAAAATTACAAGAACAAGTGCAACAAATGTCACGCTCACAAAAGTTAACAGATGCTAAGATAAATGGCGTGGAAGCTAAGATAAATGGCGTGGAAGCTAAGATGAATGGCATGGAAGCTAAGATAGACAATTTGAAGATAGATTTGAACACAAATTTGAAGACAGGCATGGCAGATTTGAAGACAGATTTGACAAATTTTCTACAAGAAATACTTACTAATGGTGAAAAGGTAGTAAAGGAAACTCATGATGAGAACAAAAGAAATGTTAATCATGATTCCATAGATGCTAATGTTGGATCGAAGAATCACCATATTCCAAAAATCGATATGAGGAAGTTTGATGGCAAGGATCCCGCCACATGGATATTATAGATGGAGCAATTCTTCGATCTCAATAATGTGCAAAACGCACAAAAGGTATGTATGGCAACTGTATATTTGGAACCAAATCAGTTTGTATGGTATCAATGACTTTGTTCTCGTAAACAATTTATCACTTGGGCAATTTTTACGGAAGAATTGATAGCACATTATGAGGATACAAAAAGCAACACTTTTTTTAGCCAATTGATAAGTCTCAAACAAAAGGGTTCAATAATGGAGCACATTGAGGAGTTCCAAAAATTGAACATAAGGGTAAAAGATATTCCAGAGGAGCATAGGATTGATGTGTTCATAGGGTCTTTAAAGGATAATCACCAACATGATGTTCGCCTTTGGGAACCTGATTCATTAGAGAAGGCATTCAGGTTAGCAGGAAAAATGGAAAGAAAAATTATGGCAACTAGGAAGCATACCACTCACTACTATAAAGACGGAAGTGTTGTTGCCCCTAGTCTTCCACAACCTACAAGGTTGACACCACAACAATTGGAAGAAAAAAGAGCAAAAGGGATTTGTTACAATTGTGATAGCAAATACACAAAAGGTCATAAGTGTGTTGAGAAGAAATTATTCTACATAGATTGTGAAGAGGAAGAAGAAAAGGAGCAAGAAAGGTCAAAAGAAGAGGATATATTCCAGGAACAAAGCCTAGATGAAGAACAAATAAATCTGACCATATCTTGTAATGCATTGGCGGGAATTACCACTCCTCAAACCATCAAGATAGAAGGACAAATCAAGAAGAAAAAGGTAATAGTGTTGATTGATTCAGGAAGCACCCACAATTTTATTCATTGTAGGGTAGCAAAAGAATTGAATTTCTTCCTATATCCAGCACCAAAGTGTCAAGTGATGATTGCAAATGGAGGAACAATAAATTGCTCTGGAAAGTGCCATAATATCAAGCTATCCATGGGAGAATATGTATTGACTAGCCCAATGCTTTCCATTCCAATGGGAGGTGCTGATGTTGTACTAGGAGTCCAATGGCTACAATCCTTGGGTACAATAGCTTTTAATTTTCAAGAACTTTTCATCAAATTTTCTATGGAAGGAAAGGAAGTTGAATTAAGGGGTATTGCAGGGAAACCAGGAAAGATAATAAGCTCTAATGGCATGACAAAGCTTCTAAAAAAGGAGCAAAGAGGTGTAATTGCACAATTATGTTCGCTAGATGTTTCCACATTGGAATCATCTATTTCTCCAGATCTCCAAAAAGTCCTGGACAATCATTCCAAGGTATTTGAGACTCCCAAAGGTCTCCCACCTATGCGTGATCATGATCATGCTATTCATCTGATTCCAGGAAGTGTTCCTCCAAACATCAGGCCGTACAGATATCCCTATGTCCAAAAAAGTGAAATTGAACGTATGGTTGCAGAAATGCTAGAGGCTGGTATAATTCAACCGAGTCAAAGTTATTTCTCAGCTCCAGTAGTATTGGTGCACAAGAAGGATGGATCATGGCACATGTGTCCGGATTATAGGGAGCTCAACAAGCTCACTATTAAAGATAAGTTCCCCATTCCTGTCATTGATGAATTACTGGATGAATTGCATGGATCAATTTACTTCCAAGTTGGATCTTCGTTCGGGATATCATCAAATCAGAATGAAGATTGAAGACATTCCGAAAACGGCATTTAGAACTCATGAGGGTCATTATGAATTTTTGGTCATGCCTTTTGGCCTTACCAATGCACCTTCAACATTTCAAGGTTTGATGAATTCAATTTTCAAACCATTCCTTAGAAAATTTGTGTTAGTATTTTTTGATGATATACTAATCTACAGCAATTCTTGGAAGGATCATGTTGAACATGTTGACAAGGGTGCTACAACTATTGGAGGAGAAACAATTATATGCAAAAAGATCCAAATGTTTCTTTGGAGTCCAGGAGGTGGAATATTTGGGTCATATTGTATCTCATGAAGGAGTTAAGGTAGACCCTAGCAAAATTAAAGCCATTAAGGAATGGAAAATCCCCACATCCATAAAGCATCTGCGAGGATTTCTTGGGTTGACAGGGTATTATCGCAAGTTTGTTAAGAATTATGGGATAATAGCATCACCTCTAACAACATTATTGAAGAAATATTCATTTTCATGGACTCTGGAAGCAACAAAGGCCTTTGAACATCTTAAAGAGGCAATGTGCCAAGCACGGGTCTTAGCTACACCGGACTTCACAAAAACCTTTATTGTGGAATGTGATGCTTCAGGAAATGGAATTGGTGCTGTTCTAATGCAAGATGAAAGACCCATTGCTTTTGAAAGTCGTCCAATCAAGGGAAAGTTTTTAAGAAAAGCTATTTATGAGAAGGAAATGTTGGCAATACTCCATGCACTTAAGAAATGGCGACCCTACCTAATGGGAAGACACTTCAAGGTAAAAATGGATCATGATAGCCTTAAATACTTTTTAGAACAAAGATTATCCTCTGAAGAGCAACAAAAGTGGGTCACAAAGATGTTGGGTTATGACTTTGAAATCATCTACAAAAAGGGGAAGCAAAATGTGGTGGCAGATGCACTCTCAAGAAAGGATGAGGATGTGGAAGCATTGTTGTGTGCCATTTCTATTATCCAACCAGATTGGATAAACGAAGCAAGGGAGGAATGGAAGAATGATGAAGAAGTGTGGGCACTTATTCGAAAGCTACAACAAGATTCCAGTACTTCTGATACATTTAGCTGGAAAAATGATTCGTTATGGTACAAAGATCGCATATACCTCTGTAAGAATTCCTAGCTAAAACAAAAGATTCTTATGGAATTGCACACTTCTCCCTTAGGAGGGCACTCAGGATTTTTAAAAACTTACCACAGGGTTAAGAAGGAATTTTTTTGGGATGGCCTTAAATTAGATATTCAAAAGTTTGTGGCGAAATGTTTGGTTTGCCAACAAAATAAAGTTGAAACGATTAAGACACCAGGTCTATTACAACCTTTATCCATTCCAAGCCAACGTTGGGAGGAGGTTTCAATGGATTTTATCACAGGTTTACCCAAGTCTGAGGGAAAGAGTGTCATCATGGTGGTAGTTGACAGACTTACCAAGTATGCCTTTTGTGCATTATCACACCCATTTAAAGCCAGTACAGTTTCTACTGCATTTATGGAAACAGTTCAAAAGCTACATGGAAACCCAAAGATTATTGTAAGTGACAGAGATCCCATTTTCACTGGAAATTTTTGGACAGAATTATTTTCTTGTCTTGGTACTTAGTTAGCTCATAGCTCATCTTATCATCCTCAATCTAATGGGCAAGATGAGATAGTAAACAAATGTTTGGAAGGATATCTTCGTTGCTTTGTATCTGATAAACAGACACAATGGGTCAAATGGTTGCCTTTGGCTGAATGGTGGTATAACACTTCCTTCCATACAGCAACAAAAATGACCCCATTTATGGCACTTTATGGGTATCAACCACCATCCATCACATCATATTTAAGAGAAAATTCTAAGGTTCAAGCAGTGGAACATCACATCGAACATCAACAACAAGTCCTCCAACTCTTAAAGGATAACCTTGTGTTGGCACAAAATAGAATGAAACAACAGGCAGATCAACATCGCAGTGAAAGAAGTTTTGGTGTAGGTGATTGGGTATTCCTACGGCTACAACCATATAAGCAAATGCCCCTAAAGCAAGCTAAGAAGGATAATAAATTATCACCAAAGTATTATGGTCCGTACAAGGTGTTGCAAAAGATTGGTACTATGGCATACAAATTGGAACTTCCTGCAGCTTCTCGATTGCACCCAGTTTTCCATGTTTCATGTTTAAAGAAGGTTATAGGCGACAAGATCCCAATTCAAACAATATTGCCAGAACTTGACAAGGAAGGAAAAATTATATTGGAACCGGAAGCAGTCACAGAAACAAGAACTCGACAGCTACGAAATCGATCAATTTCAGAGTATCTTATCAAGTGGAAGAACTTATCCGCTGAAGATTCCACATGGGAGGATGAGAATTTTATGCAAAAGTATCCAGAATTACTCAAGCGTTGAGGACAACACTTTTTTGAAGGAGAGGGGCATGTTGGGTCCCTATAATACTAGTGATTACCCCATTACTATTGTAGTTATACCCCTTATTTATATTGTTGTGCCCCTATTACCCCCATATTGTTATTTCTGTGCCCCATAGAATCCTTCTATTGTTATTTTTGTGGCTTTATATTATTATTGTTAGGTCGGCTGGATTATATTGTGACTCCTTAGACTCCTATATATAGAAAGGAGGTTTTTTCATTTGAATCATCCAAGAATTGTTCATTTATGTAATGTAAAGGAGGTTGCCCCCTCGAAGACGCTGAATTCTAAGGCGTTGATCTATCTTTTCTATCTTTTCTTGAGCTGGTTTCATAACACAATTCTTCACTAAGCTGGATCTTCGCTCAGGCTACCACCAAATTCGCATGAAGGAAGTCGACATTCCCAAGACTGCTTTCAGAACTCATGAAGGCCATTATGAATTCCTGGTCATGCCATTTGGTCTTTGTAATTCCCCCTCTACTTTTTAGAGCCTTATGAACCACATTCTCAAACCATATCTCAGGAAATTTGTCCTTGTCTTCTTCGATGACATCCTCATCTATAGTTGCACTTGGGCCGCACATCTTCAGCATGTAGATCTACTCTTGCAACTGCTCCGCAAGCATAAATTATTTGTCAAGATGTCCAAGTGTTCGTTTGGCATGGCAGAAGTAGAGTATTTGGGCCACATTGTGGGGCGTGATGGTGTCAAGGTGGACCCCAAAAAGATCCAGGCAATGCAGGAATGGCCTCAACCTAAGATCTTGAAGAGCTTGAGAGGATTTTTGGGTCTCACAGGTTATTATCGTAAATTTGTCTGAAACTATGGTCGCATAGCGAAGCCCCTCACCCAACTCCTAAAGAAAAATTCATTCTTCTGGAATGAGGAAGCACAACAGGCCTTTACAGCTCTAAAAAATGCCATGTGTTCCACTCCAGTCTTAGCACTACCTGACTTCACCAAATCTTTTGTCATTGAATGTGATGCTTTGGGTACAGGTATTGGGGCAGTCTTAATGCAGGAAGGGCGACCGTTGGCCTTCACAAGCCAACAACTAAGTGGGAGGAATCTGGGCCAATCTACCTACGAGAAGGAAATGATGGCCATCTTACATGCAGTCGAGACCTGGCGACCTTACTTATTGGGGCGACGTTTCCAAATCCGCACAGATCATCACAGTCTTAAATATTTTTTGGAGCAACGCCTATCCTCCCCACAACAAAATAAATGGCTCACCAAAATACTGGGATATGATTATGAGATCATTTACAAGAAAGGGAAATAAAATAGTGTAGCAGATGCATTATCTCGCCAATTTGAGGAGGAAAGTACCCTGCTAGCAATTTCCCTCCCCATTCCAGAATGAATTGAAGAGGCTCGCAGGGAATGGTTTTCACACCCTGGGCTCTCCCAACTCATTTCTCAAATGCAGATATATCCAAATTCCACCAAGGGCTACTCGTGGTAGGATGATATTCTTCGCTACAAGGACCGAGTCGTAATATCACCAACATCCACCCTCAAACATCGCATTTTGGTAGAATTGCACTCATCTCCCATTACAGGCCATTCGGGCTTTAAGAAGACGTATGCTCACACCAGAAGATCATTTTTTTGGACAGGCATGAAAAAGGACATCCTTACTTTCGTAGCAGAATGCGATGTTTGTCAACACCACAAAGGGGAAACCGTCAACACACCAGGCACATTACAACCATTGCCCATTCCGGCATCAATTTGGATGGAGGTTTCTATGGATTTCATTACAGGTCTTCCAAAGTCAGGGAACAAGTCAGTCATCATGGTGGTTGTGGACCGATTGTCGAAGTATGCTCATTTCTGCGCCCTACCCCACCCGTTTACACCAACTTTGGTCTCTCAATCTTTCATGGATCAGATCTTCAAATTGCATGGCATGCCCACTTCTATCGTGTCCGACCGCGACCCGATCTTCACCAGTAATTTTTGGCAGGAACTCTTCAGAATACAAGGCACTCAACTAAAACTCAGTACTTCCTATCATCTGCAAACAGATGGTCAAACCGAAGCTATCAACAAATGTCTAGAAACCTACGTTAGGTGTTTCACTTTAGAAAAGAAACACCTTTGGGTACAGTGGTTACCTCTGGTTGAATGGTGGTATAATACCAACTATCATGCCACCACCAAAATGACTCCCTATGAAGCAGTATATGGTCAACTCCCGCCTTCACCTACTTCGTATCTCAAGGGGTGCTCAAAAGTACAAGCAGTGGATCAACTCCTACAACATCGCGCAACCATGCTCGCCCATCTTCGAGAGAATCTTCATCAAGCTCAGAACCGCATGAAGCAACAAGTAGACCAGCATCGCTCCGAGCGCCAATTTCAAGAAGGGGATCAGGTCTTTTTACGACTACAAACATATAAGCAAACACCACTCAAAGACAAGGGGTGTCAGAAACTATCTCCCAAATTCTACGGACCATATCAAGTACTTCAGCGAATTGGAGAAGTGGCTTACAAGTTGGCCTTGCCACCTACTGCAAAAATCCATCCAGTTTTCCATGTCTCATGCCTCAAGAAAGTGATTGGGAACAATTGCAGAATTCAGACCAGTCTACCTGAATTGGACGAAGAAGGGTCCATCTGGCTTCAACCTGAACAGGTCCTAGACGCACGAGACAAGCAACTGTGCGACCACATGATTAAGGAAGTCCTCTTCAAATGGAAAGACACCTCTCCAGAAGATGCAACTTGGGAACCAGCCACTATTCTTCAGCAGTTTCCGCAGCTTTAGCCTTGAGGACAAGGCTAGTCTTAAGGGGGAGGGCATGTTAGGGTCCCACCCTAACCCCCTTATTTATGTAATGGGATCACGTCATAGTCAAGAGTCAATAAAGTCCATATTAATAATTGTAAGTGGTTAATACACAATTAATGACGGAACCAAAGTTAGTTGCAAATGGGTCGTAGTATTAGATAGATGGTATTAATAAAACCCACGGTATTGGTCCGTGGTATTGCATGTATGAGTCATATATAAAGGATAGAGACTCCCTGCGAGGAGCATCGTGTCTTATTTTGTAATCGAGCTCTGCTCTATTGGAGGTTGCCCCCTCGAAAAGGCAAGTGAACATTACATTTTGAATAATAAAATCATTGCTATTCTGTGTTCTGGGTATCTTTTCTTCGCATATTCTGTATTTGGGTATCATTTTGCAGGTTAAGAGCATAACATTTGCTCTCCAGATAGAAAGTATATCGGCATTGTGAATATTCAATCTTTCATCATTGCGAGCAGGGATGTAGGTGTTATGACCTTTATCGTCAATGAAAAGTGAAGATGTGGAGTTTAACTCCCACGGTACTCCATACCGACAGCTAAGTACATTGTCTTTCTTGCGAAGACAAGAAGATTCATGACACTTTGTATGACGTTGAACGCAGTTGACGAGCTCTGTATAGTCTTTAGACTGGTTGGACTTGAATATTGATGTTGTGTCAAGAAGACATGGGTTATGAATTGTTGATTGGTGAAGCGGAAGATTTCGGTGTTCTGCCTGACGTGGATTCCAGGCAGTTACGTAGTGGTCAAAATACTTCTGTGCATCAACAACTTCTAATGCATTGTTCCAGTCAATTGTGTCCATATTTGGTGCATTTTGCAACCAGAGGAAGCCATGAATGTGTGCGGATCCTCTATGTTGCCATTCGTATCTGAATATAATATGAAGGTAAAATTTGGTTAAAACATATATGCAGCGTAGAAAATTAATGTAGAGGGAAATGGATATTAAAAAAATACCTGCACCAGTAGTCTATTGCGTGGAGGCCTTTTTGCAGGATTTCTTCGAGGAAAATTGTAAATCTACAATGCATATATTGGGATGTTAGATGTGGGTTTTTAATTATGTTTTGAATTCTCCATTGGAAGTGGTTGTCTGAACTGGAAGGAACACTGGTAGGCATGATCATGTGCAAGTCATGCCATTTAGTATCAGCTGCACTGAGAGTGAAAAAGAATGTCGAACTTCCTATTTGCATGATCATGTCAGTCAGCTCAGATCGTCGTTTGTTCCAGAAAGACCGTATTCCTTGTAGGCCTGAATCGAACCGCATTATTTGCTCTGGCAATCTTGAATCTGGAGAGTCACGAAGACACTGTCGTAGGTCCGAAACCATTGTTGGCAAGTTGTTTTCAATGTACTTCTTCACAAAAACACTAGCAGTTGTTTGGCTATGATGGCGCATTAGAATGTTATAAAGATAGTAGCGGAATCTTGGGTGTTGGCCAAATCGGTTATCATGGTAGTGCAGCAAGTGCAAAGCATATTCATGCATCTCAACTTTTGTAAGTCTTGGTTGCATGATCATGGCAATGCCTGTAGGGAAGAGTGTGGGGAATGCCATGGCAAAGAGGCCTACGGTGTTGTATTCATTCATAGCTGTTAAAGATATTGGAGGCCAATCAATAGAGCTTGTTGAATTTGAATGGGTCAAGTGCAAATAATCACAAATGTGCTCAAGTTCAGTACATGAATTTGGGAGTATTGGAACGAAAGAAGAGGGTTGGATTTCTAATGGAGGTAGCATGACATCAGTATCATAAGTAGAATCAATAGTGGTTTGATGGGGTTCAAAAGAGGAGGTGGTTACATTATGGAGAAGAGAAGAAATATCTGTAGGGTGATCTGGTAGTGCAGAAATTGCAGATGAACTAAATTGAACATCACTGTAGTAAGGGTCATTTTTTATTTTGTATTCAAGTGCTGCAAGGACACGTGATTTGTAAACAAATAATTCATAAGCCTTTTTAGATGGATTGTTCCTTTTCACAATGAGGATGTCTAAGTCAGAAATCATTTAAGGTAAGTATTTGGAAATAGTAGTGATGTCTTGAGGGAAGCTAATTGTATGGCCACTATATTTGTATTGACCACCACGGGCATGAGTGACTTGTAGAATGGGGTTTACACGTGCAATGAGCATTTCTTCAACTTGTGTTAAATGTTGAAGGACATATGGTTGTTCACCAGGGTTCATGTTGTTCAGTTCAGAAAAACGATTGGTAGAATTAGATGATGCACAACGAAAAACAAGAAAGGCTACCGTGTAAAAGTTTTGTTTTCATTCCTGGGTATGATTCTTTGCATATTGTGCAAACATGCATGGTAGAAAGTTCATCTATCCTTTGTCAAAAGCGACGATGTTCTTCATTAAGGGGAGGGTTATATTGGATTTGATGAAGGTGAGGTGGGTTGGTTTGTATAGTTGGGAGAGCATTTGAGGTGGGAAGGGATGTAGAGGAAGTAGTAGG
Organism: Pinus tabuliformis; assembly: GCA_031772625.1. Taxonomy (NCBI): domain Eukaryota; kingdom Viridiplantae; phylum Streptophyta; class Pinopsida; order Pinales; family Pinaceae; genus Pinus; species Pinus tabuliformis. Next base: position 1,441,811,314 of record CM062817.1, on the reverse strand, counting down.
GTTGTTGCGGTTTTTGTAAAGAAGTCGTCGACGTGCATTTATTTTATCCTTGTGCTATGCATAAATAAGATGGCACCTCTCATTTTTATTTGCATTTTGAGTGTTTTTTGGCATATCTAAACAAGTACAGATAATTATTGTTAGTTTTCATAAACGAGTATTGCATGTTTGGAGAATGTATTACAAGTTTTAGAATTAATTTTTTTTATTTGAACATCGGTGAAGTGTAGGTAGAATAGGTAAAAGGAAAAACATGAAATTAGGAGTATTACAAAAACATATGTTATTATGGCATCTATTATTGAGAGGAGAAGAGCAAGATAACCAATATTTTGCTTTCTTCTTCTTCATTTTTTTTTGACAAGATTGAACGATAGCATGAATAGATTAGCAAGCAAGAGATCAATGTATAGCCATGTAAACAACGAATGAAAAACTCATGTAGTAAGTCTTTACAAATGTTGATATCTATATTATGTAAAATGCAAAGGGGTAAACATACATATTTTGGAATAACTGAAAGAGAGTATTTGCAGCGAAAGTGTGCATCACAATAACATGGGCGTAATTTACAACAATATGAAACAATGAGCTATGCAGAAATGTCAATTTATGTACAAACAATAGTGTTTGAAGAAACCCTAAAAAAAATTTCAAAGGCGGCGAACAACAGGTCATTTTGAAGTGGACATTGCTTGAATGTCATTGAGGGCTTCTTTGCATGCAGAGGCATATTGAATTTCTTCTAAATTTATCAATATTGGTTGCAAGCACTCAACACTGTTGAAGTAATCTGTTTTAATGGAAAGTGTTAGCAGGAAGCGACATCTTGAAATTCAGCCACAAATTTCTTGTAGATCACTTGGTTCGATAGAAAGAAGGAACAGGTCTTTTTTCATGATGCCCATGAGCTCGTTTCCTGCGTCATTGAAAGTTGTGACGTTTTGTAGGTGCCCGGTGTGGTCATGTAGCTCAATTTTAAGTTTGTAACGATAGTCACATTCTGGGAAGTTGCCGTTACATTTTGTACAATGCCAAAGATTGTTAGAATGCTCCACAACCTTTTTCATGCATTGTTTTCCATTGAAATCTAATGGACATGCTAGAAAGTAGAAGTCATCCATGTGAAGAGCAGTTATCATTGCACAAACTGAAACCCATATTGCTTTATCGGAGGTTTGCATGTAAGCAATTTCATGAAACGTCTTTCGTGGTAGGGCACGTTTCGAAGCAACACCATAGTTTCTACTCAAAGATGGAGAAGAAGAGCTATAACCTGTTTCACGGAACCATGCATGTAGTTGATGAGTTTCTTCAACTTGTGGATTTATGATGAGAGTTCTCATTAATATCGTCCCTATTGTGGTGCCATTAAATTCAGATACACGACCTCCTTTGATTGCAAGGATTGGTGGGTTGTCAAAAGAGTAGAATTTAGCAAGGTTTTGTCCTATAGAGTCACAATGGTCTCCCCATAATGTTACATCAATGCTAAAACCCAACTTGTCTTTTAATATGAGTGTTTTCCTTAATGTTTCACTTCCGTCTTTTCGTCGAATTGTTGATGCAGGTGAGGTGGAGGTAACAACACCAATGACATCCACATTCGTATTTGGACTTGCATTTTTTATTTCAGCAATAGTTTTGAAGTGAAAGCTCTGATAAGGAAACATTGGATCATCTATGGGACATGGATTGACAGTGGAAGCAACAAACAAGTAAATTAACCATTTTTTCTTGAGGTGGTTGTAGTTTGGGTTTGCTTCTTTCACTGTGCCATTTGAAACAATGTATAGCTGGCCAACTTGAATTAGATTGTAAAGATATTCGACCAATTCAGCGAATGCAAAAAGGTGGATCTCTTCCTTATCACGATTGATAAGGTCAAATCCAAAAACTTTTCCTGAGCCTCGCACATTGTTGTAAGTCTTCAATGCTATTTTTGTAGATGCTCTACCTTGGATTGACCAATACTTTCGGTAAGGATTGAGTGCCTTGAATGGAATAGTCGTAGTTGTCGCTGTAATTAGTGGAGTAACTATAGAGGGCAAGTTATCTTGTGCTGATGAAGAGCTATACTGGGATGTACCTGCCTTTGCATGTAGTAGTGTTGATGAGTCCTTGGTCAATGTTGTTGTACACATCACAACTTCAAGCTCAACCACTCGGATGGACCTTATGTAAACAAATGAGAAATGAATTAATGAAGATTCCATTTTTTTTTTGTAATGCAAGAAGTGTATAAAAGACAAAAAATAAAAGAGGGTAAATTCAAATGTTGGGCCTTACGAGGAGTTTTGAAGCACCGTGCAAGCTTCTTTTTTAAGCATAATTATTGAGCCAATTTGGATGTCTTCAGATGCAACTTGTGGGCTATATGCAGATGGTAGCAAAGTCTTGTGTTGATGTGTTCCATCAGATAGAGTAATGTGGAAGTGTGAGGATGTTGTTTTTAATGAGGTAACAGAACCAATATCAATTATCTGGAGTAGTGGTTGAATCTCAGTGGAACCATTCAGCAACAGAGGAATGGCATTCGTAGTCAAGGCTGGCTCCATAATATTAACAGAGGGATTCTTTTTTCCATGATAGTAGTACCTGTAATTCATCAAATTCACCACAACACAAAATTCTAATAAAGAAAGATGTGATGTGAATGCGGAATCTAATCTAACAAGGCTAACTTTTGATGGTGAAACAATAATAAGGGCACAAGATATGAGAGTGAATTGTCATTCACACCACTATTAAAGATGAGCTGACCTTGTAGAACAAAATTTTTTAACATGTTTTGGCATAAATTAAAAATGTTTTACGTAAATTCCATGCTATGTATGTAAGGTACGTGTCTAAACCTTCTAGAAACTGTAACGATGTTTCTAAAACTCTTATAACGTGCTCAGAATCTACCTAAACATGTCGACTGATGGAAAGCTATGCTTTGTGCATGTGCCCAACATGGGTTAAACTGAATACTGATCACTCTCAACTTTAAAGTACTTCATATCATACTTTCAAGTATAGGAATATTTCACTTACTTGTGTGATACCATCAGGTAGTCACAATGTGTCCAAAATTGCCTGATTAAACTTGTCCAAATTTTCTCCCTGATCCCAATCAAGGTCATGAAGCTTCAAACCTATTATAGATATTTTCTTGCGTAGAGGAAAAAATGCATTTTTTTTGGACACAACCAAGACCTCGGGATCACTCCGAGGTAAGAAATATGATTTAAGTATTCTTTCAAGTGATGATAACATAGTATGCCCTTCAGCAAAACCATTTTTAGATTTATGGTAGGCATATTTAAGCAAAGAATAGGACAGTTTTATAGAATCTTCCAAAAACTCTCTGCTACGAACCAACTCTATCAAATACAGATATGCTACCTAAACACTTATAAACAAACATCAAAAGTTGTCTTCTATAATATATTCATAGTGCCTAGTCCTCTCAAAGTTATATCATATTTCAAGGAACCTATTTGGGAAACCCTGTCCTTGATCAAACTCATTATATCTACCTGATTAACATGTAGAGTACAAAGCTTTTTCAGGTCTGGAAATGTATCTACTATTCTTTTTATCTCATTATCTAACTCATAAACCATTTCATAATCCGTTCGAATGAAATCAATAATGTATATGACAGATTTGGACATCTCAATATGATGACGTTGTATCATGTTCTTTTGACAATAAAAATCGGATGAAATAGTATTTGAGAATTCATTGAGATCGGTATGCAAAGAATTTTGCATGCTACTTGTTTCTTGGATCTCCACATCTTACAGAACTTCTTTTCACATTCAAGTAAAATGACAGATCACTGGATACAAACGTAGAGTTGAACAATAAAGAGACCTTCTTAGTTCTTGACTGAAGTGCATTTTGCAGATTATCCTGTGTTTTCATGTCAATGTTGTTAGGTACCCCACCCAGAACAGTCTCATACTTGAACCTTGGAATATTTGATATACCAACACTTTCAGAGAGCTTTGGACCATTATTTTCAGGTTGATTATCCCGGTGCTTATCAAAATACTCCATTATATTAAAAAAAGTTGAAGTCACTTTCAAAGAAGGATCTGTAAAATTAATCAATTTGCAATTGTCTTCATCTTGTATATTTTTTTGAAGAGGAAAACAACTATGATTGTTGCAGGCCCCCCTTGTGAGTGATGGAAATCCAAATAAATCCATTCACTTGCAGATGTAGAATGCTCCTTTTGTTGATGGAGAAGAATTTTTGTAAAAAATAAGGTTATAAGTTATTTTTTAGCATCATAAAACATGGGAGTTGGTAATGACTTGTAGGTGTTTTCAGTTAAGGTTAGCTTAGGTACAACTACTAGTTCATCAAAAGATCCATGTGATATTAATTTGGACTCATCTGATTTTTCCATAGTAACATCTATTGCTTCCATCAATTCTGAGAAGATTTCAAATGTTTGTATATAGCTGCCATCAAGTATGTCTGACACCTCAATGAACTCTATTTGTGTTGTAGTAGTCGATTCCCATTTAATTATACCAGACAGTTTTGGCAAACTCCAACACTTGATACCACTTAATATGGAAAAAAAACCCTTAACTGGTACCATTCTGGGGCCATACAAAATCTCAGGGGAGTCTTCTAAAATGGTGGTTTCTTCATCACAGCAAGCTCATCTTCCTACGGATATAATGGACAAAGAAAAGACTCTTTGCTGACACTGATTAAAGAAGGGAAATTTAGATCTCTAGTTCCATGTCATCCCAACAGGGAAACTTTACGAATCAAGAAAACATCTCATTGCCAGTGCAAAGTCTGGAGTGCCAAAAGAATGACCAAGACACATGGTAACTGAAATTCCCCAGAATGGCACCTGCTAAAAATAGCAGTGACCTCCTAAAAAGACAGGAAGTATCAAAACCTGAAGTTCTGCCACTAAGAAGTAAGCATGAATGGTCCCAGCTAAAAACAGAAACTTGTTATCAATAGAAAAATCTAAAAATAGGCTTTACTAAAATAGGAAGTCCTAAACGTACATAGCATGCATTATCTTATCTTGTGAAGATAAGAAAAAAAATCTTGTGTACATGATTGGCAGACCAAAACTGGAAAATAGAAAACACAATAAACATATGACCATATTACCATATTACCATATTCTTGAGTTGAATTTCAATAACAAGAATGTATAATTTGGCACCCAACACATCATATGCTATTAAGAAGAGTACTTGCATAATTGAACCGGGATTGGTCTGGAGAAAAGGCAACCAGTACCGACATCCATTCCGCCATGGAAACTTTGAGGCAATGCTGCATGAAAATATGGAATGAATTTTGAAATAAGCTGGAAAGTGTTATGAACTCCAAGTTCCACCAACTCAAGTAAGTATTCAAGAAGGAACTCTAACAAGAGGCACATGTAGCATATTAAACATACAAAGAACTCAGCCCAAAACCTAGGCCTTGATCTTTCTCGTTATCATAACTTCAACCTTGAGTAACCATACCTAAAACACACTTTTAGCTAGCAGAAGAAGGTGAATATCAGCAAAACTTGAACTACTCCCCTGAAACATCACTGCAAAAGTTACCTATGTGCTACTACACCATTTGGCATTAACCCAGTGGAATGCTGGAGGTACCAATTCAAACCTTGATATCAAACTGGTAAAGATGCCCATCATCAAAAGGCCAGGGAGCTCATTGGTAGAGCAGGTCCTGCATTAAATTCCTAGCAAGCCCAATTTTCACCAGAATGGGTTTGTAGACAATGCAATAAAATCACAGAAGACAAAGAACACTCTGCATTGAGGCCACACTCAAAAACTACTCACATCAACCACAAAAATAGCTAACAACCACTTTAGTCCACAGCAACTGTAATGAGGCCAGTTCATCCCCTTACAAATTACTGGAATTCGATGCTCCATCTACCTTCAAAACTAAAAAAAATTATATTCCCATTCCCAATTACAGTCACTTTAATGAAGTGAAGGAAAAATTTCACTCTTTTTTATTAGAGCTCAACTCAGCCTTTTGATACAAACCTAAGATATATCATTCATAATGAGCTTTATTTTGTAAATAGGGTTTGGAAGCAAGACAAGGGTTCTGCTCCTGTTATGCCATTTATTAATTCCAATAACACCCTCCCCCAAAACCTTTTGGCTATCAGTTTGTCGTGTTTCACAGATGTAGATCCAAACACGGCTTCTGGAAAAATGGTGAATGTGAGTGGGGTATTAAAGTTGGCCATGTGCCCAGATAGAAGTATCTCTTTTATGGGTAGAAACTCTAAGGCTTTTGAGATTTATCCTAGGTTCTCTTTTCTCAGCATTCGTTTTGAAGGAGTCTACTTACAATTGAAAAACCCACAAAAAGAGCGGTTTCTATGTATGTTGTGTAGTACGTATTTTACCCTCCTGTGGGGAGAATGCTGCAAATCCTTGGATCTAGTCAGAGTCGTTGTCGCCAAATCTGCTAGAAGATGATAACATTTTTCTACTATTGCACTATCCAAGAAAACTTTCTCTAACTACCAGAGAAATTTGGGGAAAGCTGACAAGCTTCAACCAACACTCTAATCCTGGGTACTTTGATGGAATTGACATCTATTCACAATCAGCCGCTTATTCGAATTATGGATTTGATTTCGGGAACCTGGTGGCAAAGGCTTGTGATCCTTACCCATATGCCGACAATTTCCGGTCAAAATGTATTGAAATATATAGAATACAAAGTGTTTTCAGGTTTGGAAATGTATTTACTATTCTTTTTAGCTCATTATCTAACTCATAAATCATTTATGAGAATATTTCAAATACAATTTTTAATACATGTTTTAATAACTGTTTTAATACCTGTTTTAATATGAATTCTGAGAAGATTTCAAATGTTTGTATATAGCTGCCATCAAGTATGTTTGACACCTCAATGAACTCTATTTGTGTTGCAGTAGTCGATTCCCATTTAATTATACCAGACAACTTTGGCAAACTCCAACACTTGATACCAATTAATATGGCAAAAAAATCCCCTAACTGGTACCATTTTGGGGCCATACAAAATCTCGAGGGAGTCTTCTAAAATGGTGGTTTCTTCGTCACAGTAACCTCATCTTCCTACTGATATAATGGACAAAGAAAAGACTCTTTACTGACACTGATTAAAGAAGGGAAATTTAGATCTCTAATTCCATTTCATCCCAACAATGAAACTTTACGAATCAAGAAAACATCTCATTGCCAGTGCAAACACATGGTAACTGAAATTCCCTAGAATGGCACCTGCTAAAAATAGCAGTGACCTCCTAAAAAGACAGGAAGTATCAAAACCTGAATGCCTGGGGCTGAGAGGACTTGGCTAGGTAATCCCAGGGGAGCCCAAGTACTATTTACCATATCTCTTCTGTAGCATCCAGGGATATAGAAAAACCTAACTGAACTGGCAATATTAAAGCAATTACAATTTTTAATACCTGTTTTAATATGAATCAGGCATTTTGAACGCAATGAGAATTTTAAATACCTATTAACATTCAATGAGGCTCTTCTGCCTCTTCTCCCGTCACCATGCCGAGACAAATTTGTATATATAATGCATATATATCAAGATTCTTAAACCACGATGATATTTAATATTTTTTGGACAGCTAGAAAGGAAATAAAAAACACCATTCCATTAATTATCATTAAGCCAAGCAAGAACTTAATACAACCAGGAAAATGGGTTACACTGGTACCTGCAAGGCTTACAGATTCGAGGCAGAAAACTGATTTAACCTGTACCTGTCATAAAAAACCCACAACAAAACCCTGGACTGAGATTATAACGGTGTAAGCAAAATGAGAAAGAATGGGATCAGAAAAGCCAGTCTTGAGAGCACTAACCACTGAACTTTGAACAGAACAACCACTGAACTCTGAGCACCTGAACGAACAACTTCTGAACAGAACAACCGAGCTGTAAACAGGGTATAGCAGAATCGAGCTGTAAACAGGGTATAACAGAATAGAACATGTATAGCAGAATAGTGAATCAACACTGAATAACCGAGAGCTAAATTCATTGTTATGGCAGCAAGGCAGGTCGTGCACAGCAGAAACCGGAAGCATTATGGTAGCAGGTCGTGGAAGAGCAGAAAGCGGAAAGCAGGTCGTCGTGGAGGAGCAGAAATCAGAAAGCAGTTTTGGTGAGGGAGAAATAGTCTGAGATAGTTAACCTGAATAGATGTCAATCAGACCATATAAACATATGCCAAATGTCAATTAAACCAGATGCCAGTTTGACGCCAGATGTCAATCAGAGAATCAAAAGGTAGACTACTAAACTCATTCACAGGAAGGCCTATCAGCCTAATTAAATATATATATTATTATTGTGTATTATCTGTCACACAATAGAGATTGAAAAAAATGGAGTCTTAGGGAGTAATTGCCAGGACGGTCAAAAGTGATCGGAGTCTTGGTAAAAAAATTCAAAAAATCTTGTAGACGTAGTTTTTGAATCAAGTTTTTTATGGTGGAAATAGATTTAGCACCATCAAAAACTTTTAGGGCAGACTGTTTTTACTTCGATTTACAAAAATAATTTTTCAAAATATAACCAGAATTCCCATAATTTTCAGAACAAGAAAACATAATTGTTAAACTAAATATACAACCATTATACATTAACAACAGCCCAACAAGCTAAATAATTGCTCCCTGTTGCTTATGGCTCACATCTATTTACAACAAGTCAAACAAACCCAATCAAACCTCTCATGGCTTAAGGTGGTGCCCACTGGCCACCTCGAGCCATCGATGGTGTCCCACTCAAATTTAAGCCTTCCCTGTACATGTTCCAGCTCATGGAATCCGCAACTTTTTGGGGGCCGGCTCATGGAATAAACAACTCTTTCATAACCATTATGAAACCAAGTACATATTGCATGGATTTATTAAAGAATGGAGTCGTCTAATGAGGCAGAGGAATTGCTAGCACTGTCAAAAGCGACTCGAATCCGGGCAAAAAAATTCAAAAAACCTTGTAGAGGCAGTGCCTGAATTGTGTTTTTGATGATGGAAATGGATTCAGCACCATCAAAAACGTCTAATACACCTAAAATTTTGAAGTTTAACAACTATAACTTGGATTTACAAAAATCCTTGCCAGATTTTGTTTAAATATGTCTCGAATTTCCATAACTTTCCAAACAACTCCTCCGCTTAGTTAAACTATGCGTTAAAGAATAGGAGAATCGAATTTTTCTTCGTATGACGAACTTTTTTTTTTAAATCAAGAATTTGTTTTATAATATTATAAATTTAATGCCTAGAATATTATAAAATTGGAGTACTAATCTCTCAATTAACTACATTGTGTAATCTTGGAGGATAGAATCTTGACATCATTAACAGCTACATCTTAGAGCAATGAACCTTAAAAAGGCATTTCCCGAAAGGTGAAGACATTTTCTATATCTCAAATGTATTATATGACATAATTTAATACTTTTTTCTTTTCCTTATAATTACTTTGAAATTGGTTTACCAAATACTTCTTAAAAATTAAATTCACATTGTCGATAACTATATTGCTCAAATCAATCTATACCCAACACCATGCCATCCACATACTCATTATCTCATTGTCCTTATGCAACACCATTCCATGCACATACTCATTATCTCATTGTCCTTACCCAACACCATTCCATCCACATATTATCTCACTGTCCTTATATTTCAAGAGTTCGTGGACTTGTGACTTCAACCTTTATGATGTAAACAGTAGTCCATTATTAATAGGAATGAAAATACATTATTATTATTTTAAATAATAAAATATTTGTAATTAGATATATATATTAAAAAAATGTTGTGTTCACTCACAAGGATTTTGCTAAGTAAATAATATATTTATACATATCTTCATAAAAGTGGTTAAAAATTATGAAAATTTAAAGTAGTATTAAGGCTAAGTAAATAATATATTTACTATGTTCATAAAGTTGTTAAGAATTATGAAAATCTAAAGTAGTATTAAGGGTGGGTGAATATATTATTGTGTATTAAGGGTGAAGTGAGATTTTTAATCTTATATATATATATATATGAAAATTGGTCAGGGGTGGGGTTGGTGGTTAGAAATTGTAAGTGGAAAAGGGGAAGGTAAAAATATAAACGGATGGAAAGTTACAAAGCATTTTCAAATCTATTGTCAAGCCTCCAAAATTGTCTTTTTTTTGTCAATTTATCTTATATATTTCACTCATTTTTGTCACTCATCTTCACATCACCATAACTCTATTTTAAATTAAAAGTCATCAAAGCCATACAAATGAAATAATAAGATAAAAGTCCATTGTTGTCTCAAAGCTATATGTTTTTCTTTATGAAATTGATTTGATTAAGCATAGGTTACTAAATCTTTCATATACCACAACTCCACTAACATTCAACAGCCAATTCAAAGGTCCTATAAGATGACATAAGTTACAATTAGCCAAAGCATATAGGAAGTTGCCAAATAGTGCCCAGATCGTGATCCACCTATCAGACACAAATGGAAGTCCATGGATCAACCACAACATTAAAGTCAAACTCTCTGTCAAAGCACTGCCTAGTGCATCTTTAGAAGGTTGAACATCAAGCAAGTGAGATTTTGGTCAAGCAAGTGAGATCTTATGATTTGAAGAAAGTACAATATATGAATATTGATGATGTGTTCCTTTCACGATTTGATTCTTTGATAGTGAATCGTGAAAAGGAAGAACTTTTTTAGGAATAAACTACTTAGATGTCGCTTTATGTATCTAGTTTCTTGCCAATAGACTCTCAAAATTGTTATTTGAAAACCTTATAAATTTCTTCACTTAGAAGCGAGCAAGTAGTCATGAAAGCCAAGTTAAATTCCAAACTTATTATTATTTTGCAAAACTTTGTGTATGCACTTCCAGTAATATAATCTCAGTTATGGTTGCGCTTTTATGAGTATTGGTGGTGATTAAAATTCGTGATCTAAGTTTTACAATTACTCGTGCATCTCAGGAGGTGATCCGGATTTAAACAGGAACACAACAAATTACAGAGATAACCATAAATACAAATATGCAATAGAAATAATACTTCATTTCATTAATGTAAAATACTGAAATATGCTTACAAACATAAATGAAAATAAACTAGCTCGGGCGATGGTAGTATATCTCTAAGGAGAGATGTGGCGGATACATGCCTCTAAAATGACTTACAATGAGGCTCGAAGGCCTATTTATTGTTGAGAAACAATGGAAAACCCTAAAAATCCAAAAACCTAACCCTAGGAGATGAAGCACCAATCCATGGGCCCCGTTTGGGTAAATTGGTACATCAACTTCTCGGGGTAACTTTGGCATACGATCTCTGTTTGGCGTGCACAATACCTCATTAGAAAGATCTATCTGAAGAATACAACTTTGGGATGAGAAACATCAATCCATGGACCCATGTTGCTCCCATTTTTCCCACAAAACGTCGTTTAGGGCCTCAAAATGGCTCTGGAAGTTCAAGACCTGAAAAAACTGCTAAAAATAGTAAATTGTGCTATAATTAAGGAAACTGAAAAACTGAAAGAAACAATGGTGGGGGTCCAAGTGGAATTGGCGGGTGGCCACCAATATCCACCTGGATCATTCCTCCCCCCTTAGGAAGCAATGTCCCCATTTCATTGAGTTCCTCCATGAGATGAGGAAACTTCTGCTGAACTTGGTCCCTGGTGAGCCATTTTCCCTGGTGAAGGAGTTGGCCTGCTTTGACAAATCGATATAGTTGGATCTTCTGCTGGCGAGTGTGCTTGATCTGCGTGTCCATGATCCGATCAGTTGCAGCTTGTTCCATGCAATCTGGATTTAACTTTGTTGGTGTGAGTTGTTCTGCAATGTTGGATGTGTCTAGTAATGGTGGAAAGTATGGTTGAAGGCAGTCCACATTGAACACTGGGTGCAAGCCAAGGAATGAGGGAATGCTGAGCTCAAATTCATTGTCTCCCATAGCCTTGGTAATGGTGTAAGGACCATATCGGAGTCGTCTGAGTTTCCGATAGGCTCTGGTAAGGTGTTCCTTTTGCAAATGCAACCAGACTTTGTCGCCCACCTGAAACTTGTGTGGCACCCGATGTTGATCATGTCGTTGCTTGTACTTGGCATTTGATTTCTCCAGAATGTTGTGAACTTGCTGGAGGATATGTTGGATGTTCTCAATTTCCTTATCTGTTTCAGACTGGACATGAGCCGAATCTGCCTGAGTAACTGCAAATGGCATGGCCACATCAATGGGACATAGTGGCTAGAATCCAAAGCCCACCTGAAAAGGGTTGTGGCCAGTCAAGCTGTGGAGAACTCGATTATAGTTGTGTTGAAAATAGGGGAGGCTCTCATCCCATGTGCGTGGATGCTTTGATTTGTGCATGCGCAGAATGTGTACAATCATCCTATTGACAACCTCTATCTGGCCATTAATTTGGGGATGAAAACATGTGGACTTAGTGAGTTTGGTGTCCAACATCGACCAAAGACTGGCACAAAATTTACTGAGGAACTTGTTGTCCTGATCTGAGATGATAGACTGTGGGATTCCAAAGTGTACCCACACTCGTTCAAAGAAGAGTTTAGCAGTGGCTTCTGCTGTGATATTGTTCTGGCAGGCCGCCATAATGTCGATCTTCAAGAACCTATCAACAACCACAAAAACACAGTCATTTCCATGCTTAGTAGAAGGAAGGCCTGACATGTAATCCATGGATATGGATTCCCAAGGCCGACTAAAGGTAGGTGATGAGCCCCAATTTTGGTACAATTTGGGCTCATTTTTGGCCTATTTTGCTTGCTCAAACCATTCATTTTTATTGTTTATGCATACACTTCTTAGTTTATTCATGTTGTTTGTAGGAGAAAGGATAGGCACTTTATCCACGTAGCTAATGCATTGTGATTCCAGGTTTTGGCATTAAAAGGGAGCAAAAGACAACGAAAAGGTGGCAAGGAGACAACGAGTTGGCATTGCTGACATAAGGAGAGGTTGTCCACGGTTTTGGGGGACATTCCTCGTGATCCTCACCAAGAACTCCGAGCCCACTTCAGCCTCCCTCCGAGCTTAATACACGGCCAGCTGTTCTACAGGAACAACAGTTCAAAACTGCTCTACAGGAAACAGCATTTATGACCATCCTACAGGATCAGCAGTTAAACTATAGATTGAACAGCCGAGCTCCTAGAATCATGGATATCTGTTGGAGCATCGTTTTGTATAAGTATAGAAGCCTTAGCCTTGGTTAGGTTGTTGAAACTCTCGTATTACTATTGTAATTTTGGAGCACAGCTCAAGTTTCGTTCTCTTTTGTAAGCCAATTTGGCATGATATCAGTTATGAATAAAGAAGACAGTTTGTGATCTAGTTCTGAGTTCCTTAAGGAGACTATAGCTCTCAGGTTAGGGCCCAACCTGAGAGCCATAGATCCCCTCTGTTGTAGTGTTATTTCCATTTCATTGCAGCATTGTGAGCTTTCCATTTACACATGCAATTCGAATTACAAGTTGATGAGTTGGTCTTTTTCATGAGTAGATAGGATTTGCTTATGGTGAGTTTGTTTACAGTCATTTAGTGTAGCAGAGGATAGATAGAGTCCATTGGAGCTCCAACAAAAAGGCTGTTAGGACTCACTGCCATCTTTCTTGAAGATTGGGGTGCAGCCCAAAGCTAGCCACCAAAAACACGCATTTCTTCACTTGATGATTGCTGCAATACAGTCACTGTTACGTTAGATGCTTCCTTGTCATCCACTCATGCACTGCACTTCCTTACCACAGCTTCATGCACGTTCTCTTGCACATTTCGATTGCTGCTCATTGAATTTACAAGCACAAGTAGTTTAGGTTGATGCATTTTTGGTTAAGTAACAGTCATAATCATTTGTTTCACTTACACTGCTCTCTCTCTCTCTCTCTCTCGTTCCATCACTTTGTCCTCCATCTTGATCACGCATGCAGACATCTCTTTGACCCCTGCTCCGCTCTGTTACCTCATCAAGTCTTGCATTCCTCACATGTCTCCATTCTCTAGCCTTTCGTTGACATAGCCCTTCACCTTCCATCCTCTTTCCTACACTCACCTCCCATCCTAATCTTTCGCTTCTAAGGCCATCCCCAACCTCATCCCTACCTTCCACATCTCCCTCTACCATTTCACCATCCCTCCATCACTCCAAACATTCACAGTAGGTCATCCTGTAGCCATTTCTCGACATCCTGTAGAAAACAGAGTATCCTGTAGGATTCTCCACAGCCATCCTGTAGGAGGCCACTCTCTCGGTTGCTGAGCATCTGAATGCGAGGAACCTCTGTGGATGGGTGCTAAGGATCCTTAGGAACCTCTCCAAGCCTCCCCAACCTGTCCCACACTTTCCTTCCATCTCCATCCCACCTGCACAATCAAACCCTAGTTAGGCCAAGGTCACAATCATTCCACACACTTAAAGGAAAAACACAAAAACACATTTCTCATGATGCCAGTAGCTTAGACCCATGCATTCATACTTTTTAGAGGCAATGACAGCATTCGTAAGAGTTGCACCCACATTCTTTGCATTATAGAGGATAGACTAGTTAAATTAGGGTTTCATAGATTTACATGCTTTAAGTTGCTTTTGATTCAGCTTGTCAAGTAGAGTAGCCTTTCTTGGGAGTTAACTTTCGTCCATCATTGATAAAGCTTCTTCTGTGAGCCTATAGAAGTTGGCTTAAGCCCTAGCGGACTTGTGCCAGCTGACCAAGTGACAGCTGCGACAAGGGCTAGTACTTGTGCATACAGCACCGTCGCTTCCAAGTTTGTACGAACTACCGGGTTGATAAAATTAAGAGACAGGAAGCCCCAGGAGTTGTAGCATTATTGCTACAATACTGGAGCCCACCATCTTTTTGGCGCCGTTGCCGGGGAAGCGTCAGAGTATTAGCACCTGTTGCTTTTCCTCTACTTTCCTACTCTTACCTTCTGCCAAGTAGTTTGCTTCATTTCCATTCTGCAAAAGTAGCATAGACTTTCCTGCTTTCTTAGACTAGTATTTCCTGCTTTCTTAGTATTTCCTGCTTTCCTAGATTAGTATTTCCTGCTTTCCTAGATTAATATTTCCAATTCCGCAAATTTCATTTGAGCAATCTAGTTAGTTGTAGATCACTTTGTTTCAGTTTTGCAGGTACAAGAAAAAAGCAAAAGCACTAAAAACAGAGAAGAGTCCTTTCCCTTTCATGCCTCGTAGGAATCGAGATAGATCAGGCAAATTCCTACCAAACACCCCCACCACATCACTAAGTCACCCTTCTCTCTTCTTTGGTGACAGTGACCCAGAGGAACCTATAGGTGAACATCCCGAGATATACCAAGACCCTATAGACGAAGAAGAGTTAGAAACCACTCCATCTGAAGCCATGGCTGATAATGGGAGAGAAGATGAGAGAATAGAAGGAGCTTTCCCCATCCGAGAAACCAATGGGGATATGAAAATGAAAAACATTAGCCCCTCTGCCTTGCCTCACTTCCATGGACTGACCACTGAGGATCCGGATACCTTCTTGTTTGATTTTGCTGTCCTTTGTCGAACCTATGACTATACTGAGGATGAGCAAAAGTTGAAGCTTTTCCCTTCCACTCTCAAGGATGCAGCACTACGTTGGTTCATGGGATTACCTGGGAATAGCATCACCACTTGGGCTCAGATGCAGCAAGCCTTCAATACCAAGTATAGGGATTATTGTAGGTCCAAGGAAACCAAGGGAGAAATCTTTCGAATGACCATGGGGAATGATGAGTCTTTAGAGGACTATGAGGAGAGGTTCCAACTTAGCTATAAACGGGCCAGGTGCACACTTGACCCTGAATCCCTCAAGTTGGTTCTACTCCGAGGAGTCCCTGAAGATCTCCTAGACACCCTTCACATGTTAGCTGGGGGGGACATTTACCAACTGCCTTATGAGGACATCAAAACTGTGTTTCGAAATCATTCCAGGGCAGCTAGAAAACGAGGTAGAGGAAACCTCCTCTCCACCGGTGTCCCTTTCTCTAAACATGAGCTTACAAACCAATTAGAAGATCTTAAGAGTGAGGTGAGACATACCATTGCCATGCAGCTGGACACATTCAGGATCCAGCAAAAGAAAGAGGAAGCTGAGAGAGCCTTGGCTGTCTTCTGCCCTAGGTGCACCAGAAGACACCCTAAGAACGAATGTCCATTGCATTCGGTTGAAGTGTGTTTCGTTTGTGAGGAGGACCACCCAACAAATCAGTGTCCAACCTTGCCTGGGTTTAAAGCTATGTACCAAGGGACTGAAGCCCCCACTGAACCTCTCTACTTCATCAACCAAAGGAGGCCTCAAGGATCTAGACCTTATCAGCAGGGGATGCAAGGGGCATCTCAAGCTTATTACAACCCCAACCACTTGACTCCCATGCCTTCCTGGGGTCCCCCTGCTCATCCTTCCTGGTCAATGCCTCCTCCATGGTCTTATCTACCTCAGTACCCTACTCAACCTACTTCTCATCCATATCACTCACATACCCAGTCGCAGCCTCAATGGAGTGCACCTCAGTCGGGGTGGAGGCCTCAATACAACAATCCTCCCGCCATTCTGCCTCCACCTCCAGTTCAGCCACAACCATTACCTCCTGCTCCTCCAAGGCAACCTCAAATGCCTGCTCAACCGAACCCGAACCCCAATAATAGACAGGCTCAGCAGGTATATACTGGGGAGACCTCATGCCCTACCTATGCTGTGGAGATCCAGGAGATCAATCTGAGATCTGGAAAGACTCTTCCAGATCGCCAACCTCCTCCCCTAGAGGAGGAGGAAGACCATCAGGAAAGTGAACCAAAGCCTATTCCACCCTTTCCTGAGAGACTTACAGCCACCACACAACCCAACCCGGAGGAAGATGAGCTTTTGGGTGAGCTCAAACAGTTGTGTGTTAAAATCCCACTTCTCCAAGCCATCAAGGATGTGCCAATATATAACAAGCTGATTAAGGAGAAGTGTTTCAAACACCCAGGCAGACGGAAGAAAGATGCCTCAACTATCAACGTCATAGGACAACTGTCTGACCTTATGCTAGGACAAGTCATCTGCCCAAAATACCTAGATCCTGGAAGTCCTGTAGTAGATGTACACATCAATGGCACCATTATCCCCCACACCTTGATTGATCTGGGGGCAGCCATCAATGTGATGACCAGGGATACCATGCTTAAACTCAATCTTCAGGGTTCCTTGAGAAAGACTTCGACAGTACTGCAGTTAGCAGATCGCTCCACCGTGACTCCCGAAGGGATTGTGGAGGATGTCTTGGTCTCTATTGACTCTTGGGAGTATCCTGCAGACTTCCTGGTTCTGCAACCAAAGGCAAAGCTTACTGGATATCCCCTCATTTTGGGAAGGCCTTGGTTAGCCACTGCAGATGCCTATATCAGTTGTCGTGCTGGAAATATGACCATAAAAAATGGTCCTATGTCCAAGCAACTTGTCCTATACCCTCCTGCCCAACCCTCTTTAGAGCATGACTTACCACTCTGGTTGGAAGAAGGAGAAGAAGACGAGGTGTATTCAGCACCTCTATGTACCATAGAAACCAATAGAAGAAATCCCCCAACCGAGGATGATTTGATCGAGAACTTGATCCAAAACCCACCTACCAGTGCACTACCTTTAGAAAAATTGGTGGAGGATGCCCAAGCCAGCACCTTAGTGGATCTTTGTACAACCAACCCTGTCACTCCCAGAGTTAAGAATGTGGAGTTCGGCCCTAAGAGAGCATTGAAGATCAGCTCCTCCCTATCTCCTTCCCAGGAGAAGGAGTTGTGTAGCCTATTGTCCAGCCACTTAGATGCCTTTGCTTGGAGCTATAAGGAGATGAAAGGAGTCCATCCCTCGGTCTGTACCCATCATATATACATCAAAGAGGATTGTAAACCAGTTAGGCAACCCCAGAGGAGAATGAATCCAGCCCTTAAGGACATTGTCAAGGAAGAATTGCAAAAACTATTGGACGCCGGATTCATTTACCCCATCTCAGATAGTGAATGGGTGTCCCCTCTGGTGTTGGTTCCCAAGAAGAATGGGAAGTGGAGGATCTGTGTAGATTACCGGGAGCTGAACAAAGCTACCAAGAAGGACCATTTCCCTCTACCCTTCATAGATCAAGTGTTGGATGGACTGGTAGGAAAGAAGTTCTTCTCTTTCCTGGATGGGTTCAGCGGGTACAATCAAATCCAAATCAGCCCGGAAGACCAAGATAAGACCACCTTCACTTGTCCTTGGGGTACCTTTGCCTACCAAGTCCTTCCCTTTGGGCTATGCAATGCTCCTGCTACTTTTCAGAGAGCTGTCTTGAGCATCTTCTCGGCGTTTGTCCATGATGCAGTGGAAATCTACATGGATGACTTTACCCCTTATGGGGCCAACTTCCAGGAAGCATTGTCCAACTTGGGAAAGGTCCTAACCAAGTGCATCGAGATGAACTTGTCCCTTACCCCTGAGAAATGTGAATTCCTAATGACTGAAGGGACAGTGCTAGGCCATACCATTTCTTCTCAAGGATTGCAGGTGGATCCTAACAAAATTGCTCTCATCAAGAGGGTTCCACCTCCTCAAAAAGTAAGGGATGTCCGGAGTTTCTTGGGATTAGCAGGATACTACCGGAGGTTCATTAAAGACTTCAGCAAGTTAGCCTCACCATTGTTTGGTTTGTTGGCAAAAGATGTGGAGTTTAATTGGACTGACGATTGTCAGAAGAGTTTGAATGAATTAAAAGACAAGTTAGTGTCAGCTCCAATCCTAAGAGGTCCAAACTGGGCCCTACCTTTCCACATCCACACTGATGCCTCGAACAAAGCCATAGGTGCAGCCTTAGGACAAGTTGAGCAAAAACTTCCATATGCCATTTACTTCGTTAGCAAAAACTTGTCCAAAGCAGAGCTGAATTACACTGTAACCGAGAAGGAATTCTTAGCTGTGGTTCATGCACTGAACAAGTTCCGACATTACATTACCGGTTACCAGACTTTTGTACATACTGACCATGCTGCTATTAGATACTTGATGAATAAACCAGATGTGAATGCTCGTATTATTAGATGGTTACTTTTATTGCAGCAGTTTGATCTAACCATTGTTGATAAACCAGGAAAAGAAAATGTTGTTGCTGACTTCTTGTCTAGATTGGATTTGTCTGCAGATGAAGATGGGACGGTGGATGACCAGATGCCTGATGAGCATCTGTTTGCTATCTCAGTACTCTCTCCATGGTTTGCTGACATAGCAAACTACCTTGTTTCAGCTCAGTTTCCTCCGCACCTCTCTTCAAAAGAGAAGAGCAAAATCATCAGAAAGAGTGCCTCCTTTACATGGATTGGGGGCAACCTGTTCAAGCTTGGCCCCGATCAGATCTTAAGGCGTTGTGTAAGGGAGGAGGAAGTCTTTGACATTCTCCTCACCTGTCATGATGGGCCTTGTGGAGGACACTTTGCGGCAAAGAGAACTGCCTTCAAGATCCTGCAGGCAGGCTACTATTGGCCCACACTTCATCAAGATGTCAGAAGATATGTTAGCCAGTGTGACCAATGCCAAAGAATGGGGAAACCGACCCAAAGGGATGAGATGCCTCTCCAACCTCAAGTGACTCTCGAGCCATTTGAGAAGTGGGGCATGGACTTTGTGGGCCCAATCAATCCCTCTTCGAGGCAAAGATCCTACATCATAGTGTGTACTGACTACTTGACAAAATGGGCAGAGACTAAAGCAATCAAAGCAGCAACTGAAGAAAAGGTGGTTGAGTTCTTAAGAGAGAACATCTTCTACAAGTTTGGCTACCCAAGAGAGCTGGTGACCGATCAAGGGAGCCAGTTCACCTCTAACTTGGTTGAAGATCTATTGGCTCATCACAAGATCAAGCATAGGACTTCCACCCCTTATCATCCTCAAGCCAATGGGCAGGTGGAAGTCACCAATAGAGCTCTAGAAGGGATCTTGACCAAAGTGGTAGACAGCAGCAGAAAAGACTGGGCAGATCGCCTAGTTGAAGCCACATGGGCTTACAACACCACTTGGAAGACCACCACCGGTTTCACACCTTATGAGCTGGTCTATGGGAAGAAAGCTTTGCTGTCCATTGAATTTGAGTATAACACTTTGAGGTTGGCAGCTCAGCTGGACCTAGATCTCAGCCATGCACAGCAAGAAAGGCTATTGCAGCTGAATGGACTGGATGAACACCGCATGCAGGCCCTCCTTCACTCAGAGGTGGTTCAACTTCAGAGGAAGGTGTGGCATGACCAACATCTCCATGACAAGCAATTTCAGCCGGGAGATTGGGCTTTGTTGTATGATTCCAGATTCAAAGATTTCAAGGGGAAGTTGAGAACCAGATGGCTAGGACCATATGTGGTGGAACAGTGCCATGACAATGGATCTGTCCTCATTCGAACCATTGATGAGGAATCCATTCCCATGCTTGTAAATGGGCACCGATTGAAGATCTATAGAAGACCTCTCTCAAGACAAGAGTTTATCAACACTATGGAGAAATCTGTTTTGGTCATAGAGAAGGGTTCTGCATCCACTTTGGGCATACCCTGAAGGATCTAAAACACAAAAAAAAAAAAAAAAAAAAAAAAAGATCCTTGGGTGAAAACCTCTCTGAGGCGCCCAAGGCAGGCAGTAGGGGTGAAAACCTCATTGAGGCGCTCCTATTGTCTTTCAAGAAAAAAGAGGAAAATAAAGATCCTTGGGTGAAAACCTCTCTGAGGCACCCAAGGCAGGCAGTGGGGGTGAAAACCTCATCGAGGCGCTCCTATTGTCTTTCTAAAAAAAAAAAAAAAAAAAAAGAAAAAAGAGAAAAAAAACAATCAGCACAATAAAAAGGTTTGCATGCAGATGTTCTATGGAGGAGAAGAAGCCTCTCCACTCCAAGCCAGGGGCCTTCATCATGCTAGCAAAGGATGTCATCAGCACCTCCTCCAAGAACAGCAATGTTTTTAAGGTATGTGCAGTTATTATCATGCTTTGGATCTTCTACAGGAGGATACAGTTTTTCTACAAGAACAGACAGTCTTCCTACAGGAAGACGTGGATCTTCTACAGGAAAGTGCCAAATTTCTACAGGAAGCTCTGTGTTCTACAGGAAACTTCCTGTAGAAGGTTACGATGGCCGAAATGTGTTTCAAATGAAGATCTAGCGACTGAGGAGTGGATTGAATGCATGCATGTCAATGATGGCACCCCTGAACATTGCCATTATCGTCCTCCACCACCCTCGTCGCCATGCAACCCAGATCCCTGCAGCAGCACACCAAAGTAATCAGTTCTCGTGAGAAAGCACCTGTCAAAGAGAAACTAAGCACCAAGAACCATACCACATCCATGTTGATACATCAGAAGCGCTGGGATCATGATCGAGAAGCCAGAACCGCCAGCATGCAGCATACACCCGAGAAGAAAGAACGGTGACAAGACCCCTCGCGGGGATCTTGTAACAGTTCGACCTGCTCAAGTGAAGACCGTTCACAGCACCGCCATCTGAGATCAAACACGGGCGCATGAACGCAGATCCATCCACTCCATCGCCAGCATCCTGTAACCACGAGCCTACAGGAATGTGCAGTCACATGCGGCAGGTGGATCCATCGCTAAAAAAATCTGGAAATCATGTGCAGCCGCGCGCAGGTAAGTGTTCTAATCCTTTTCTCCATCAAACTGCATGATTATTACTTCGATTTGTTTTGCATGGCATAAAGGTGAATGGTTGAGCGGCCTAAAGGCCAGTGATGAGCCACGTCGGTTAGTAAAGGGATAGTCAGAGGACGAGGTGGCAGCCACGACGAGAGACACACGCAGCAAGCATGTGAAGATCAGTCCCGTCAACCGAGAAGTGAAGTTTAACCGAAAAGGGCGGCGGCAGATCTATGGGAATGAATGCGGCAACAAACGAATGTGCAGGCGGATGAGGGGTGACGTCACCCAACGGTCCGGCGGGGAGAGCTCACCTCCGCGCCACGAGCTGCGCCGATTCAAAATATAATCGGCTCGATTAAGTGTGTATCTCCATCAACCTCACTTCAAAACTCGAGTAGATCCTCTGCTTACCTCTGCATGTTGACACGCCGAGCTCTCGGCCACCTGAACGCTGGTAAAGCACCTCTCGACCGCCAGCCAGCTAAAAGCTCTTCCTGAAGCCTGCACACTGCTCCTACAGGAACAGTTTCTACAGGAACGCCGTCCTACAGGAAGCAGTTTCTACAGGCACGCGGCTCTACAGGAAGGTGAAGTCTTCACGTAAAAAAAAAGGTGGCAGAAAAGAGGTAACCCTGCAACTCCTTCCGCAATTGGTTTTTAAAAGGTGGCAAGGCAATTAGTCACAGTGTGGTCATAAAAAATTTTGGTTTGCCGTGCCTATACTATCGCTCCTACAGGATAGCTGTATAATCACACTGTGGTCTGAAAATTCATTGCATGTTCTGTCTTTAAGACCGAATTTCCTGTGTATCCACCACCTCTGGTACAAACACTGTGTTCATCATGCCTGGCGGGTTTATCAGGCGAGAGCCCACTAATTCAAATGCATTAAGGAGAAACCCGGCAGTGGTTGAGCTCTTCACTAGAGCACAATGGATGCCTTTCTGTGATAAACTACAGGGCTACGATGAGGAAGTAGCCGAGGAATTTTTGCAGGCTCTGCAGCCTAAATCACAGACGTTGGCCACGGTAACCTTCAGAGGTCTCAGCGTCAAACTCACCCCCGAGCATATCAGTCGGATTACAGAATTGCCCATGGGTCTGCCGTGGGACAAAGAAGAGCGGAAGCAGAGCCAGCAAGCAAAGAAGGAGTTCTTCCCACCGGAAGAGTCATTCACCGAAGACAAAAATGGAGTCAAAAGGGCAAGCCTGTTGCCGCCATGGAACGAAGTCAGTCTACAAATTATGAAATATATCACCTGTGAGGGCCGATATAGCATTGTATATGCGTATCACTTCAGGCTGCTTAACGAACTAAGACACCAGATTGACCTCCCTGCAGCACAGAGGTTGAGCATTCCTTACTTTCTACTACAATCCTTAATGGAGTGTTCCACCAAGCTCAAGGACGGAATTCCAGACCAGATAGCCCACCATGGGCTAGTCAAGCTCCTCGTGGAGGATGCTCTCCGCTCATATAAAGTTCCCCTCGCTTGGGAATCATTTAGGAACTTATCAAGAACGGGGAACATAAAAATGTTGCTTGAAGAAGCGGAACCCTCTAATGGAGAAGAAGACGAGCCGGCAGCTGGGAGTAAGAAAGGAAAAAGCCAAAAAGTTCCGGCTCCAGCACAGAAAAAGGAACGAAAGAAGAAGGAGGAGGGAGAAGATGACAAAGTCAAAGAGGACACCCTCATCCTATCAGCAAGAGAACAGAGGTTGAAGAGCAGGGCAGTCAAAGCTGAGGTGGCCCCTGCCAGCCCAAGCACCTCGTCAGCTTCTGCAGTCAAAGCCAAACGCAAAAGCCACGCAACAAGGCAAGAGAAGGTGGTGAGAATTGCATCTGCAGGAACGCAATCACAGGCTTCTACAGGAAGCCCGAAAACGCAAACTCAGGCTTCTATAGGAAACCCAAAAACAAAGGCAAAGGTTTCTACAGGAAGCCCGAAGATCAGTAAGGAGCAGGCTTCTACAGGAAGCCCAAGAGCAACGACCAAGGCTTCTACAGGAAGCCCGGAAATTGCTGGGAAACAGGCTTCTACAGGAGGCCCAAAGATGGAGATAAAGGCTTCTACAGGAAGCCCGACAGTACAACCATAGGCTTCTACAGGAAGCCCGAAGACAGAGACAGGGGCTCCTACAAGAATCACTAGGCTGGAAAGAGGGGTTCCTACAAGAGGCCCGAAGGTCATTGAAAAACAGCCTCCTCTAGAGAGCCCGAAGACAAAGAAGGAATCTTCTACAGGAGGCCCGAAAGCGGGCAAAGCAGGGTCTTCCACAGGAAGCCTGAAATTTAAAAAGGAGGGACCCTCTACAAGGAGCTCCGAGAAAGCAAAACACAAGAAAGAGAAGGCTGACATCCTCGATAAGGAGGCAGCAGCGGCACTGGCTGTCCTCAGCACTCCTCCAAAACCGAAAGAGAAAAGGGAGAGGGAGACCCCTCTGCCACCTGAAGCCACGAGAAGCAAGAGGATGTCCCCAAGCAAGCCACAGCCTTCACCCAGTGGCCATACCACTTCAGGGGATGTACCTACTTCACCCATTGCAAGAACCCCCTCTAAACAATCAGCTACCCCCGAAAAAGGGAGCCCAAAAATAACTTCCTGGACACGAAAGATAGGCCAGTCGCCTTCTGAAGCCCGACTCAAGGAAATAGAAAAAGGGAAGGAAGTATCACCCTCATCACCATCAGGGGCAGAAAAGGCAGGACCATCAAAAGCAGAAAAGAAACAGCCTGTTCCGGTCCCGAGTCCTCGGCCAAGGACAAGGAGCAGGGGCAAGGTTGCTCAAGGATGAGCAAATGGTTCAGCTGGGGGGTGATGATGAGCCCCAATTTTGGTACAATTTGGGCTCATTTTTGGCCTATTTTGCTTGCTCAAACCATTCATTTTTATTGTTTATGCATACACTTCTTAGTTTATTCATGTTGTTTGTAGGAGAAAGGATAGGCACTTTATCCACGTAGCTAATGCATTGTGATTCCAGGTTTTGGCATTAAAAGGGAGCAAAAGACAATGAAAAGGTGGCAAGGAGACAACGAGTTGGCATTGCTGACATAAGGAG
The DNA here is from genome assembly GCA_031772625.1 of Pinus tabuliformis. NCBI lineage: Eukaryota > Viridiplantae > Streptophyta > Pinopsida > Pinales > Pinaceae > Pinus > Pinus tabuliformis. Next base: position 1,441,786,520 of record CM062817.1, on the reverse strand, counting down.
AGGTTGTCCACGGTTTTGGGGGACATTCCTCATGATCCTCACCAAGAACTCTGAGCTCACTTCAGCCTCCCTCCGAGCTTAATACACGGCCAGCTGTTCTACAGGAACAACAGTTCAAAACTGCTCTACAGGAAACAACATTTATGACCATCCTACAGGATCAACAGTTAAACTATAGATTGAACAGCCGAGCTCCTAGAATCATGGATATCTGTTGGAGCATCGTTTTGTATAAGTATAGAAGCCTTAGCCTTGGTTAGGTTGTTGAAACTCTCGTATTACTATTGTAATTTTGGAGCACAGCTCAAGTTTCGTTCTCTTTTGTAAGCCAATTTGGCATGATATCAGTTATGAATAAAGAAGACAGTTTGTGATCTAGTTCTGAGTTCCTTAAGGAGACTATAGCTCTCAGGTTAGGGCCCAACCTGAGAGCCATAGATCCCCTCTGTTGTAGTGTTATTTCCATTTCATTGCAGCATTGTGAGCTTTCCATTTACACATGCAATTCGAATTACAAGTTGATGAGTTGGTCTTTTTCATGAGTAGATAGGATTTGCTTATGGTGAGTTTGTTTACAGTCATTTAGTGTAGCAGAGGATAGATAGAGTCCATTGGAGCTCCAACAAAAAGGCTGTTAGGACTCACTGCCATCTTTCTTGAAGATTGGGGTGCAGCCCAAAGCTAGCCACCAAAAACACGCATTTCTTCACTTGATGATTGCTGCAATACAGTCACTGTTACGTTAGATGCTTCCTTGTCATCCACTCATGCACTGCACTTCCTTACCACAGCTTCATGCACGTTCTCTTGCACATTTCGATTGCTGCTCATTGAATTTACAAGCACAAGTAGTTTAGGTTGATGCATTTTTGGTTAAGTAACAGTCATAATCATTTGTTTCACTTACACTGCTCTCTCTCTCTCTCTCTCTCGTTCCATCACTTTGTCCTCCATCTTGATCACGCATGCAGACATCTCTTTGACCCCTGCTCCGCTCTGTTACCTCATCAAGTCTTGCATTCCTCACATGTCTCCATTCTCTAGCCTTTCGTTGACATAGCCCTTCACCTTCCATCCTCTTTCCTACACTCACCTCCCATCCTAATCTTTCGCTTCTAAGGCCATCCCCAACCTCATCCCTACCTTCCACATCTCCCTCTACCATTTCACCATCCCTCCATCACTCCAAACATTCACAGTAGGTCATCCTGTAGCCATTTCTCGACATCCTGTAGAAAACAGAGTATCCTGTAGGATTCTCCACAGCCATCCTGTAGGAGGCCACTCTCTCGGTTGCTGAGCATCTGAATGCGAGGAACCTCTGTGGATGGGTGCTAAGGATCCTTAGGAACCTCTCCAAGCCTCCCCAACCTGTCCCACACTTTCCTTCCATCTCCATCCCACCTGCACAATCAAACCCTAGTTAGGCCAAGGTCACAATCATTCCACACACTTAAAGGAAAAACACAAAAACACATTTCTCATGATGCCAGTAGCTTAGACCCATGCATTCATACTTGTTAGAGGCAATGACAGCATTCGTAAGAGTTGCACCCACATTCTTTGCATTATAGAGGATAGACTAGTTAAATTAGGGTTTCATAGATTTACATGCTTTAAGTTGCTTTTGATTCAGCTTGTCAAGTAGAGTAGCCTTTCTTGGGAGTTAACTTTCGTCCATCATTGATAAAGCTTCTTCTGTGAGCCTATAGAAGTTGGCTTAAGCCCTAGCGGACTTGTGCCAGCTGACCAAGTGACAGCTGCGACAAGGGCTAGTACTTGTGCATACAGCACCGTCGCTTCCAAGTTTGTACGAACTACCGGGTTGATAAAATTAAGAGATAGGAAGCCCCAGGAGTTGTAGCATTATTGCTACAATACTGGAGCCCACCAGTAGGCAGCGGAGTATATAGGCCTTGCTTATTGATGGTCGGTTTGGTAATGGCGCAGGCAATGAAGGACCTGATGTACTTCCCGACATCATGTCAAGATTCGGCCAATATAAATACTTCTGCAGTACTACCACCATTTTCTTGACCCCGAAATGCCCAACAGCCCGACTGTAGTGTGCTTCCCAAATCATCTTGGCATGCTCGCCTGAAGGAACATAAAGGTGACCCAGGTGGCATAACAATGCATCCTAGAGGTGAAAATCTTGAACATGTGGACCCTTCAAGAGTGTCTGGTATGTGAGGCCGAATTCTGGGTCAATTTTGTAGAGAAGTGGCCAATTAGAAGTCTTGTGCCCACAAGAGTTGAGAACAGTGGTTAATGACATGATCGGTGGTCGACCAAGGCAATCGACAACATTATTGGTGCTACCCTTCTTATACTTGATATTCAAATGGAACTGTTGTAGGTATGTGGACCACTTCTGATGGCGATAATTCTGCAACTTCCCTTGGGTCTGTATGAACTGCAGGGTCCGGTGGTCTGTGTGGATGATCGTTTCCCTCCCCAAAATGTAATTCTTCAATTGTCAGCAGGTTTGGAAAATGGAATACATCTCTTTGTCATAAGTTAGATACTTCCAGACTGTGTCTGAAAGTGTCTCACTGTGTTATGCCACTAGATGCTCGTGTTGAGTGAGGGCTGCCCCAATAGCATAGTCAGAGGCATCTGTCTCGATCTCAAATAGTTGTTGTAAGTCTGGTAGTGCGAGCACTAGTGCTGCGCATAGGCGATTTTTCAACTCTGTGAATGCCCTCTGTTGAGATTCAGACCAAAATAATTTTGCTTTCGCTCCTCCCTTGGTGACTTGACTGAAGGACCAAGTGATATGAGAAAATCCCAACATGAACCTGTAGTAGAAGTTGGCAAGACCTAGAAAGTTGCGAAGCTCTGTCAGAGTGGTTGGAGATGGCCAATCTTGAATGACTTGGATCTTGGCTGGATACACATGCACCCCTCATTCATCAATAATGCATCCTAGATACTGAACTTGGGTCATACCAAAAGTGACTTTCTCCAAATTGGCACGTAACTTGTGTTGCCGTAGTGTTTGGAGAACTTGTCGGATGTGGTGGAGGTTCTCTTCCCAACTCTGGGTGAAGATCAGGATGTCATCCAAGTATACCACTACAAATGAGTTGGTGAATGGCCACAAGATGTCATCCATTAGCCTCATGAAGGTTGCAGGAGGATTCGTCAAACCCGAAAGGAATAACCAACCATTTGAAAAGGCCCTCCTTGGCTTTGAAGGCAGTCTTCCACACATCGGAGGGTTTGATTGGTACCTAGTGATATCTTGACTTCAAATCGATCTTGCTTATATATTTTTCCCGCTTCAGTTGGTCCAAAAGGTCATTAATCCATGGGATCGGGTACCTATTCTAGACAATGATCTTGTTCAGTGTCTAATAGTCAATACATAGTCTCCAAGTCCCATCCTTCTTCTGTACCAACACGATTGGGCTCCCACAGGGCAATGAACTCGGTCGGATGTGACCTTTCTACAGTAGATCCTAAACCTGCCTCTTGATTTCATCATTCTTCAGAAAAGAGCACCAATAGATTGGTCCATTGGGCAGCGGTGCACCTGGGATCAAATCGTTGGAATGCTTGACCTGTCAGTGCAGAGGAACCCCTGCGAGTGAGGTGAAGATGTCCTCATAATCCTCCATGATCTTGTCCATCTGTAGTTGTCGTGTGGAGGGGCCTTATATGGAGGTCATGGCCACCGTCTTCTTCTTTCCTTGAGGGCGTATCATCAGGAAAACAAATTTCTTGATTTTGGAAATGAGCTTACTGCATTGTTTTGCAGTAACGAAAGAGATGGCGGTAGGCGGTGCTACCTCTAGTATCATGTACAACTTATTTCCCAAAGTAACAATAACAACACAAGGCCTTGACTCATACACAACATGTCGCTTCCATAAGTATGGTTGGCCTAATAATACATCACAAAAATCAAGGGGTGTTGGTCTGGTAAATCCGCTCTGCGGACAGAGGCGATCCCACTAGCATATAACAGAACTAGCCACAAACAAACCATGCTGCTACACAAGTTCCTAGTTATGCATCAAAGGTGAATCAAGAATACTAACCTGGAGTCCAACGCTATGATTGAAGCAGAGTTGATATCCTCGCTCCCTTGCTCCAACAGCTCACAAGCGAACACCTGCACATGCAAAGGAAGAGACAGATACCAACATAAAAACTACCAAGGCACAACTATATTTCAGTCAGAAAGGAAATAAATCAACACATCACCATGATAGATAATGAGATTGGAACTATAATAGCAGTCTCTCATCAATTAATAAACAGGAAAAGTTACAACCGTTGTTCTGACGTCGACCCTTCTCCTGGCTGGGCGAATAACTATATGTGTCTTGCCATGCATCTCCTATCTGGCAGCATAACCTCTCTAGCACTCACTAGCATTCCTCCAAGAACTCAAGAACTCAACATCTAACACTCCATGACCAATAATCATCACTACTATCACTCAATCACTAAATCACTAGCACTAACACTCTCCAACACTCGCCAACACTAGCTTGTCCAATGCATAATGACAAGCTTATATAGATGAAGAAGGGAGGAGGATGCGTTGAACCGGGACACCTTTCGCGGATTAGCAAAAGCCATAAAGATGGATAAAGCTCGACAAAAGACTGATTTTTTATCCTCAGAAAAGCTCCATGTAATGAAGGAAACAACAGTTGGACGTGCATTAAGGCAAAAAGCACGACTAAATTTGGTTGGCGCGACTGTTGCTCTAAGACAGAGTGCCAATGGTCGCGCCCTCTTTTGAGGATCTCCACCATTGGCGCGGGTAGAATACTGTGGACTTGCGCCAATGGAAAAAGATCACTTTTCAGGGATAATCTGCAGAAGATGTCTTCAGGGAACATGGAGTACATACTCAGGGGAACATAATGCAAGTGTTTTTAGCCTTTGTCACTTCTTATAACTCCCGGGATGGGTCCTCCAAGGTACGAAAAGAGGAGTAACAGGGATGGTGACAAATTACTGTGTAACAGATGCCCCCTAAAGCATGAAGTCCGAGAGGTGGAGAGGGGTGAAATGCTTTACAAGAACACATAAGAGCACATATAGTTACTGCCGCCGAGGAGCTGTATTAAGAGACATGACTGATAGTTCAATTACATGATGTACGTGGTATGGTCGTAGCCATCCATAAGAGAGTACATAAACAATCTGGATCCATAGTATGGACGCAGCCATCTGGTTAGGATCAATGAATTGACTCAGGTATGGTCGCAGCCATCCAGTGAATGAGTCAAGTACCAAGAATCACGCCTGGATTACAACATACACAATCTAGGGTCTTGCGCTCCATCTCGACCCAAACAAGAGTACAAGTCCAAGCATGTGAATATATGAGCTGAAGTCGAACATGCATGAACATCGTCTGATTACCAGTCAATAATGGAAACTGTTAACAGACGCGAGAGGTACCACCAATAATGACAATGGCCCTCAAGGTACTATAGGTACAATCTACGACGTGTGAATCAATGATCTGAAGTCGAACACCCGTAGAATCATTCGATCAGAGGCCAATGATGAAAACCTCACGTCGAACACGAAGAACCTGCCATTGAGGCATGCAGGCTCCAAGGCACCGGAAAGGAGTCTCTAGATCAATTCCCTGGATAATGAGTTGAAGTCGAAAGGGAGTGACCTTGATCGAAGGTGGGTCATAATGTTTCCCACATCATCGACACGAGACAGAGAGATGAAGTTGTGAATCAAGATTGTGCGAACTATCAGAGGGAGGTTGTTTTGCAGAGGTCAACTTCTCTTGAACATATCGGCAGCACATTAACGGAATTGGCAGTATTTGACATCAATGTATCAAAGGTCATGATGACGAGGCAATGAGTGAATGAGAGGTCAAATAGGGTATCCAAGTCCATGGAAGCAAGTGAAATATATTAGATGAAATATCCCCACCCCGGACACGAAAGCAAAAAGTGCCATGTTCAAGAGCGACATACTGCCGTTACGGTAATAATTATGGTTCAAAAATTTTCTTTTCCCCCCCGCCATTTCTGGCGAGTACCACAGTTATTTTTAACAAGCTTGATGGGGATAGCATATGCTTGTGCTATGACAAAATCCGATGTCATTAATTTTTAACGAGTCTGACAAAGGAAGAACTCGACGTCTTTTCATGTTTAGAGAGTTTGAAAAGACAGCAGAAAAGGAAACTCCAGGGATGTCCTTTTTCGTAAAGTTGTGTCTCTCGGGCCCGAAAAAGTATAAAATAATACCCGAAAGAACCGCCCGATCATTACGATCGAGGAGTACTTTTCATGATTAGTGACTTCGACCTGAAAAAGTAAAAAAGCGGTCAAAACCACGTCGTTTCGTAACCACTAACGAGTTTGAAACGAAAAAAAACCCGGTAATCTTTTTATGTTTTAACGGTCGACAAAAAGAACTTAAAACGACCGCCCCTTATCACCATTTAACGAGTCAAGAGGAGCGACTCGGCAATCTTTTCCTCTTTAAATGGTCAGAAAAGAGCTGAAAGCAGACCTCCATTTTTATTTTCTTGAACGAGTCAAAAAGGGAAAAATACTCGGCAATCTTTTCATATTTTACGAGTCAGAAAAGAGCGTAAAGGCGACTCGTCCTGAAGGAACGAGTGGTATAAGGGATAGCAACTGGTTCCGGTAATGGTGGAACTCACTTGAAACACGTAAAGGTTAAGAGGCTGGCTAATAAAACCACTCATCGCTGCAGTTCCTCAGGAAAGGAGAAACAACCAAGTGAAAGCATATGATCGGCCAAAAAGATGGTGGCGATGGAATGAAACAACCAAGGCTCATCTAGCAAGATTTAGCAGATAAAAGGCAATCACGGGATGTAAATGGGTTCATTTTTACACAAGCTTGAACCATGGAGAACTTTGCTTGTTAAAATTTTTTGTTGCATGCCCCCAGCATGATCATACAAATCGAGGTACATGCCCCCAAGCTTCATGGCATTCACGGAGTGGATGGAATGAAGGTTTACTTGGAAAGACTCGATTTTGAAGGAGGATGCATGCCCCCCGGGCTTCAGTCACGCGCCCGGGTGAGCTGCCATCATCAGAATGACGGGGTGGGTGCTAGGGCATTTCCTGTGGAAATAAGACCATTTAGGAATGGCAGATGACTATATGTGAAGTGTGAACCGGGGAATGAAAGTTGGTCTACGACTTTGATCGTTCTTCCTTCATGCGGAAAACACATCACTCTGAAGAGTGAGGACACAATAGCATGTATGCGATAAATATAGTCTCGTCCAAGGAGTAAATTGTAATCTAACGGACCTTGGACTACCATGAGACCCATTTGGATAGTCTTCCCTTCTAACGTGATAGGTACATTGGGAAGAATTCCTAAAGGTCGAGTGATTTCTCGATGGAAACCTATAAGGTTTCTCATCTCAGGCAGAAGCAGTGGGGAACCAAGTGCTTCCCAAGCCGTTGAAGAAAGGATACTCACAGGAGATCCCTCATCAATAAGTGTACCAGCCATAACCATGCGATAGACTTGGAATTTAATTCGAAATGGTATGGAGGCTGGTAACCGAGGATTGACTAGTTGATCCCAATTAAAGGAAACAACTAGGTTGCTTGGAGGTGGGACTAGATAGACAGCCGGGTATGATTCTAATGGACTTTCTTCCTGGTGTGAAGGAATGAGAGGGACGCTCACTTGATCATTAACGTCTATGTCAATGAATAGAATTTGAACGGTGGGTTCTTCATTCTTGGCAGTGATAACATCATCTAAGGAGGTAACTTCTGAAGGCGAAACCGGGTCACTTGTAATCCGGACCGTTTGACTGTTGTCTGGTTTGGATTCAGATGTAGGATCATCTAGGGTTGGAAATTCTGAAAGCAAAACCGGGTCACTTGTAAGCCGGACCTTTTGACTTTTGTCTGGTTTGGATTCAGGTGTAAGAGCATCTAAGGATGGAACTTCTGTAGGCAAAACCGGGTCACTTGTAAGCTGGACCTTTTGAAAGACCGGGTCACTTGTAAGCTGGAACTGTGGACTTTCGTTTGGTTTGGACTCAGATAGTTCATCTTTGATGATCAAGTGGTGCGTAGATGATGAACATAAATCACTCGTTCCGACCAGGGACTGGTCTGGAGCAGGCGGAGCACAGGTAGGTTTAGGAAGAGAAAGCTGGACCAAAGAGGAATCATGTTTGATCACTTGGTTAGTGGAGAGATGCTCTGCAGTTGTAAAAAGACGTTGATATCCAGCGGGTAGTTGGGGTAAGGGATCCGACAGACTTGCCAAAAGACGGGAAGCTTCATCCATAAGTGGACAAAGGCAAAGGAGATGATTAGCTTCACAAAGTCGACAAGGGAAACGAACCTTCCCTTTTCTGTTACCAACTAGTAAGGTATCGTCGATTTGCGACAGTAAGGGGTGAGTCGGGTCACGGGACCATATGTCTAGGATCCTGGGAATGCTAGGACAATCAGAAAGAAAATGGTCCCCTTTGCATAATCGACAAGGAGACCGAAGCTTCCACGGAGGAGCAGAAGGTGGTTCCACTTCTGATAGCTTCGTGGTAGATACGACCTTTCCCTTAGGAGACTTCTTCTTTTTGGTCTTCTTCTTCTTCTTCTTAGCCACCTGGTTAGTGAAATCCAAGGTTTCACCAGGCGAAGTAGAAGATGAGGACGCAGCAATAGGCGAAGAAGGGAAGGGGTCCACCTTAGAATCAACATGGTGTTGTTCGGGTGGAGGAGGTGGTGGTGGGACATGAGTCATCACACTTGAGACCACCGAGTTTGAAAACAACCATATGGGTAAACCAATGGTCAACCCAGGCAAAGACAATGTTGCGATATACTGAACACCAACATTTCCAACAGAAGGAAATGGGTGAGGGTTCCCATCAGGAGGAACACCTTGGCCGGTGGGCACCGGAAAGGCTGCCATTGAACGAGAAATAACCCTACTCAAGCTAACGCAAACAAAATTTAATTGGGTAATGTTATCGTGGCCAATAATTTTTAAGACACTGAACTTAACCTTTTCATTTTTTAAGAGTCGAGAAAAGGATAAAAGATGACTCTAGTCTCCTTCGAATATTTAATGAGCACGAAGTGACAAGACGCTCACAGGCACCTTTTCGTTTAGGGAGTCCGAAAAGGATCAAAAGTGACTGCTCTGGAATTCTAGGTAGAGGGTGTGCCAAACTTTTCGCAAAACCACAGAATACTTTTTTAGGGTACGGGTGGTCGATCTTCGTGAATGCTGTGTTCACTGCATTGCGAATCGTAGGGCGGCTAACACGGCTTCCTATGGATAAAGGCTTTATTCCTATAGGGGTCTCCCAATATATACTCGACGGTACGTGGGAGCACAGTCCGTATTGGCACCTATCGTTTCACCGTGGAGGAATCACCCAACCACTCGACGATAAACTACCAGGTTTAAAGACGCCGGAACACGTCTCTAACCTAGACCTCTAGAGTGTTTGCGTTATGTTCCAATGCGTTGTTATGTTCATTGAGTTCATTTTAAAGTTTATCTTTGATTATGTTTCAGTTTTTTGGTCCTACCGTATGTGATATCTCAAAAACTTTTTACATGCAAACTATATGCCAAAATTAAATCATTTGATTCGATGAATTCTATCTACATGAGGGTTGAGATCTTTTTCACAAACGGAACGATCATTTCAACAAACAACAAAGATCCTAATGCAGCTAATAACAAGAAACGAAATTTTGTCTTTTTCTTTTTAATAGCAACAAATAACAATAAATGCTAACTACTATGATGCAAGAAATTTTTTGTTTTTCTTTCCTTTAAGATGGCACGATGCACGTAAACAAATGCTAAGAGATATATACAATCCAAGTTCAGTCAATGAAATAGAACCAATTCTGAAACACTAAAATGAACCATGCAAGCAAGGAAAAACACAAAGACTAGTGAACTCCAACGAGGCTAGAAGTGAAGTATTCAGAGTATAGAAGATCAAGCTTTAACAAAGCACTGGATAGGTGCAGAACACAACCAACAAGCTAACTGGATAATCAAGAGATCGAAACTTCCCACAGAAGGCTAGACATGCAAAGTCACTAGATATCCTAGGGCTGAGACGAAAATCAATAGAAATGAGAAAATAGCTGAGGGATACAGGCTAAGACCAGTCAAGCAGAGGTTCAACACAGTTCCAGAGGCTGAGAGAGATATATAAAGAGACTGAATGAGCTTTCCACCCACACACAGGCAAAATTTACAGAGCTGGCGCGACTGTCAGCCTGCAACTTTCGCTACCACAGGATTGGCGCGAGTTGCTTTTGAGCAACATGCGCCAACTGGCGCGACTGTTAGAGAAATAACCGCGCCAATTAAGCTTGCCAACTAGAAAAATAAATGATACGACCTCATGTCGGGTTGACAGTAAAGAATAAACTCAAAACTGACTCAGGAAGCTCATTCACTCAAGCAAGCAGAAGAAAATCAACATGCAAGACAAAAATCAAATAGTTATTCCCCAGTGGAGTCGCCAATTTGTTGGTCAGGTAAATCCCCTCTGCGGACAGAGGCGATCCCACTAGCCTATAACAGAACTAGCCACAAACAAACCACGCTGCTACGCAAGTTCCTAGTTATGCATCAAAGGTGAATCAAGAAGACTAACCTGGAGTCCAACGCTATGATTGAAGCAGAGTTGATATCCTTGCTCCCTTGCTCCAACATCTCACAAGCGAACACCTGCACATGCAAAGGAAGAGACAGATACCAACATAAAAACTACCAAGGCACAACTATATTTCAGTCAGAAAGGAAATAAATCAACACATCACCATGATAGATAATGAGATTGGAACTATAATAGCAGTCGCTCATCAATTAATAAACAGGAAAAGTTACAACCGTCGTTCTGATGTCGACCCTTCTCCTGGCTGGGCGAATAACTATATGTGTCTTGCCATGCATCTCCTCTCCGGCAGCATAACCTCTCTAGCACTCACTAGCATTCCTCCAAGAACTCAAGAACTCAACATCTAACACTCCATGACCAATAATCATCACTACTATCACTCAATCACTAAATCACTAGCACTAACACTCTCCAACACTAGCCAACACTAGCTTGTCCAATGCATAATGACAAGCTTATATAGATGAAGAAGGGAGGAGGATGCGATGAACCGGGACACCTTTCGCGGATTAGCAAAAGCCATAAAGATGGATAAAGCTCGACAAAAGACTGATTTTTTATCCTCAGAAAAGCTCCATGTAATGAAGGAAACAACAGTCGGACGTGCATTAAGGCAAAAAGCACGACTAAATTTGGTTGGCGCGACTGTTGCTCTAAGACAGAGTGCCAATGGTCGCGCCCTCTTTTGAGGATCTCCACCATTGGCGCGGGTAGAATACTGTGGACTTACGCCAATGGAAAAAGATCACTTTTCAGGGATAATCTGCAGAAGATGTCTTCAGGGAACATGGAGTACATACTCAGGGGAACATAATGCAAGTGTTTTTAGCCTTTGTCACTTCTTATAACTCCCGGGATGGGTCCTCCAAGGTACGACAAGAGGAGTAACAGGGATGGTGACAAATTACTGTGTAACAAGGGGAGCAACGACACACAATACCTCATTCGTGAAGGGCTTGATGTTGTATGGAAGGCGACACTGCTAGCTCACACGAAGATCCCGTCCTTGGTAAAGCCACCCGATGGTGTATGGTTGTGGATGTGTTGAGGTTGGTAAGCCTATTTGCTTCACGACCTCTGTCGAAATGAGGTTCTTTTAGCTCCCATTGTCGACAATGAACTGTAGCGGGGAGCCCTTTACCCATATCTAGGAGTGGAAGAGGCGCTCCTCCTCCTCTGGATCTTCGGGTTCCTCCTTTTGGATCTTCGTGGTGGCAACGATGGCATTAGGCTCTGCATCAATAATCTGCTTCCCTTTATCATTCCCCTTATTGGATTCTGGCTCAGAGTAAGAACATGCATCTGATTCCCAAGACTTTAGTTCGGTCACCAGTGGCTGCTTGGCCCGACACTCACTCGTGTTGTGAGTGGCACTCTTATGGAACTCACACCACTTTCCCGTGTCCTTCTTCGGCTTCGTGGTGTTGTTCTTTGCTTGTGGCTTTAGTGGGTTGTCCTGGGCCACCCCGCATTGGCTTTATCCTTTGTTCAACAGTTTGGGGGAGCCTTTCCCTTGCTTCGGATTTGCAGATCCAAAGTCTCGCTTCTTTTGCTTAAACTTCTGCTCGATCTTGACAGTGTATCGGTACACCGTGCCGAGCGAGGAGATGTCCAGGAACTCCATCTCATCCTGGATGTACCTGTGTAGGCAACCATGGTATTTGAGTACCAAATGCAGCTTAGAATCCTTGATACCCAACTTTGTGCGAAGGGTATGAAAAATATTGGTAAACTCCGGCACGTCTTGGTCCCTTCCCTGCCACAGCGTGGTCCACTTTATGTATTTATCCTCATAGCTTCTGACAGGGTAGTACTGCTCCTTGATGGAATTCCAGAATGAATTCCAAGTGGGTGCGGATGAAAACAATGAGGCCATACTTTCATCCTTCTGCTTGCAGTAGGTTTCCCACCAGTCCTTGATGTGGGGGGCAGCTTTGAGAAGAGCGAAAGTAATATTTTCTCGGACGGAAAAATCATGAACAAAAAAATACCCTTCTAGTAGATTTAACCATTTATCTATAGAATCTACATTAAATCTAGGAATGTCAAAGTTAACTTGTACCGTAAAGGGTGTGGCGCTTTCAGAGTAGCTGCTGGAAGTAGATGTGTCACCCCTGGGTAGCCACTGGAGGATCTGGGAAAATTTGCGCATCATCGTGTTCCTTTGTCGCTCGAGGGCCTCTTTGAGAAATATTTTGATAGGATTTCCTGCCCCCTTGTCTTTCTTTTCATATGCCATGGGAGGTCGTCTGGATTTGCAAGGTTTGTCTTGCAAAGTTTCGACCAGTTCAAGCCCTAACTCCTTATATCCCAACCTCATTGGGGACTTGCAAGGGAAAATAGAGAAAGAGCAGGCCAATCTAATACCACTAATCTTGATTTAAACATGAATGCAACAAATTATAGAGATAACCATAAATACAGAGATGCAACAGAAATAATACTTCATTTCATTAATGTAAAATACTGAAATATGCTTACAAATAGAAATGGAAATAAACTAGCTCGGGCGATGGTAGCTTATCTCTGAGGAGAGATGTGGTGGCTACATGCCTCTAAATTGTCTTACAATGAGGCTTGAAGGTCTATTTATTGTTGAGAAACAATGGAAAACACTAAAAATCCAAAAACCTAACCCTAGGAGATGAAGTGCCAAACTATGGGCCCCGTTTGGGTAAATTGTTACTTCAACTTCCCAGGGTCGTAACTTTGGCATACGATCACCGTTTGACGTGCATAATACCTCATTAGAAAGATTTATCCGAGGACTACAACTTTGGGATGAGCAATAAGTGTTTCCCAGTTTTCCCAAAAGATGTCGTTTAGGGCCTCAAAACGGCTCTGAAAGTTCAGGACCTGAAAAACTGCTAAAAATAGTAATATGTGCTACAATTAAGGAAACTGGAGAATTGAGAGAAACAATGGTGGGGGTCCAAGTGGAATTGGCGGGTGGCCACCAATATCCACTTGGATCAGGAGGGCCCCTGAGGAAGTACAAGCTAGATTAGTTTGATTTTCATTTAGAATTTGCTTGATTTCTGATGCTTTGTTTTATTTAAAGCTTTAGATTTAAATGTTTTTCTTTTATGCACTATTTTCATACTCTTTCTATGCTCATTCATTTCTTGTTCTTTTGTAGATCAAGCACTTGAATAAAAAATGAAAACAACCAAAATATTTATTTAGTTACTTTTATTTAAATAGTCTCATATTTATAGATAATAAACAAACATGAATGGTTCTAAATTTTGAACATGCACACCAGTAATCTCAATTTGCCTTGTTAGATGCAATTTTAGTTCAATCCTTTGATTATTGTCATAGAATAGACTACCTTTACTTTCCATAGCACGGAGTTCATTTGCTTTCTTAGAAATATAATTTATTTCTTTCCTAGAAATGAGGTTTTATTGCTTTCTAGAATAGAAATGACAATTGAATTTTCATAGAATAAACTTTATGATTTTCGTAGAATATATTGATTTTCATGGTTAATTAGACTAGAATTTAGAATAAGAACTTAGAACTTTAAAAATATTTCATAGCATAGAATTGGTTTCATAAAATTGCATTTATTCTTCCTAGAATAGAATTGTCATTTCAATTCAATAGATTAAAAATTCCATTGCTTTCTAGTTCAAAATTTACTGCTTTTCCTAGATATTGCCTTTTGAGAAGTTTTGTCTTGCTTTATTAGAAATTGGGTGTGCTCATTTTATCTATATTCATGGATATGATTTCATTCTAGTCTTGCAATTCCTTTCAATACATTAAATTTCCTTTTAAATTGAAAGTCAAATTCCTCACATATATTTTGCAAGTTTACTTCACAAGCGTACAACCCTGTATTGATCATTTAATTTTAAGCAATTTAACCAACAATCAAATTACCCAACATCCACCTGATTTTTTCTGCATTTCTCCTCATGCACTACTGAAATTGAAACCATAACATTGCTTACCACAAAATCCTAACTACAAATTTGAATCCACTCTAAAGAACAATGTGCTCAATCTGTAGCATTTTGCACTTCACAACTCATACTTGGCAATGGTAGTGATTTGGGTTTGTATTTCTAGTACTACATCTATGAGTGAAAACAAAAAATAAAATGATACATATTCTTTCCTTTAGAAACATTGCTTGATAAGAAAACTTTATCACAATTATTTGTTTTGGGCACTTGCTTTTTTCATTTTTTTTGAGGAATTACATGGATTCCATCAGTGTAGATATTTATTTTAGGAACTCACTTTTTCTATTTTATGAGGAATTAGAAGGATTTTCATAGTTTTATATTTCATTGGTACTTGAAAATCTATGAAATTGTAGTGAAACTCTAATCCTAAGAGGGGTTTCAAATTTTGATATGAACAATTTTTATCAAGACCCACTTAAACTAAGTTGTCGTTTGATGTAATAAATAGTTGTAATGGTTAAGTGTTTGTATATGACCATATTAAACTATGTTTTCATTTGATGTAATGAATAGTTGTAATGGTTAAGTGTTTATGTAAGACCATGCAAAATTATGCTTGATTATACGAATTGATTAATTATTTCTATGGAGTTTAGGCGAAACTCCAATCCCCATGAAGAGTTTCAAATTTTATAAGAATAATTTCTACTAATACCCATGCATACATAAGTTATGATATGTCAATTGGGTTTATCTAACATGGTTTGGAAGAATGATTGTTATCCTTCACACCCAAGTTTGATTCATGCAACTAATATGTAGATCCCATATTGAATATATTGTTGTAATGGATTTAAAAATTATCATTGAATGGCACCTACAAAATTCTATCCAAGGGCCTAAAAACCCAAAAAAATTAGCATAACTACATTCCATAACCTAACATAAACATGTGTTTCCATTCTAAATTGAACCCACCTCACCTGTTGTGTGTGGAGCATGATTGTTTAGAGGTCTTTGTTTCAGCCGGATGTATACCCCAGGAAGTTTGTACAACCCTCCACGTAGGGGGGTGCGGGGGGGGGGGACCCCTGCGGGGGTCCAGGGGGGGCTGATCCCCCGCCGGCTGGGGTGTCTGGGGGCCAGCGGTCCCCTGGCAGGGGCTCGGGGGCAGCGCCTCTGAAGCCAAAAATAGATGTAAAATTGCCTTGTAAAAGTATAGTAATTTCTAGTCAATCTGGGTCGTTCATTAGGCGGATGATCTGACGGTAGAACTTAGTTTAATTTAGGGTCTTTTTGCCCTAGAAGGCAACCCCTCTCTTTGTATGAGGGCATTGTATTTGAGGTTGAGATATAGATGTGTATTCTCTGAGCAAGAAACAGAGAGGCGAGACTGTGAGAGAACACAGAGGATATTACAACGAATTTGTTGTAGGTTGTGTCTCTTCATTTTGTTGGATAATAGAAAGGAAGGACTGGCTGTTCAGGTTGGACGTAGCCCAAACTGGGTGAACCACATATATCTGTGTCTCTCTTGTCTTATGTGTTTTTGTGTTTATATTTTTGCAATATTTTGTGTGCTCCATTGCTCCGTAATATATAATTTTCTAACAACTAGTATCAGAGCCGAAGGTCTATTTGGCTGATAAACTCGCAGGAAAGAAGGTTTCCTCGTTCGAGTGGGAGAAATGGCGGAAGATGGTAAGTTTAGGGTCGAGAAATTTAACAGCCAAAACTTCTCGCTATGGAGGATGCATATGGAAGAATATTTGTATTAGAAATATCTGTACCTACCATTGAGCGGAAAAACTAAGAAGTCGATGGCTATGACAGATGAAGAATGGAACCTTCTAGATAGAAAGGCACTCGGAACAATACAGTTGTGCCTCGCTGCATCAGTCGCCTTCAACATTTCAAAGGAAACAAAGACAGAGAGTTTGATTCAGGCGTTGTCGAAACTATATGAAAAACCCTTGGCCTCCAACAAGGTATTTCTTATGAAACGATTATTTAATATGAAGATGTCGGAAGGTGGATCCGTTGTAGATCATTTAAATGATTTTAATATAGTTACAAGTTAGTTAAGTTCTATAGGGGTAAACTTTGAAGATGAAGTTAGAGCTCTGTTATTCTTGTGTTCATTGCCAGAAAGTTGGAATGGTTTAGTAATGGCCATTAGTAACTCTATCTCTAGATCTAGTACTTTAAAGTTTGATGATGTTGTCGGTGCTATCCTTAGTGAGGAAATGCGACGAAAAAGATCCGGTGAGACATCGGGTAATGCTTTGAGTGCAGAGTCTAGGGGAAGAAAAATGGAAAGAGGAAAGGGCTCAGGATATCGCAGTAAATCAAGGATAGGCAGATCCAAGTCCAGATCGGGGATAGTGTGCTGGAAATGCGAAATAAAGGACACCTAAAGAAAGACTGTAGATCTCAGAAGGGAAAAGAAGGAGATGCACAGCAAGAAAACAATCATGAAGCAAATGTGACAGGTGAGGTGTTACAAGATGCTTTAATTCTTTCTTTCAAAAATATTACTGATTCCTGGGTGGTAGATTCAGGGGCCTCATTCCATGCCACACCTGATAAGAAATACTTTCATGACTATGTTCGAGGAGATTTTGGAAAAGTTCGTTTAGGTGATGATAAACCCTGTAAAATTGTTGGAATGGGTAAGGTTCTTGTAAAACAGCAGAATGGAAACCAATGGCTACTAAAGGAGGTAAGGCATGTTCCAGATCTGAAGAAAAATCTGATTTCAACAAGGCAGTTAGGCAGTGAAGGTTGTGTGACAACTTTCACAGATAAAGCTTGGAAGGTCACCAAAGGAGCCCTGGTAATATAAAAAGGCGAAAAGGTTGGTACATTGTATTTATGCAATGGTATTTCTAACTCTGTTAATGCTTTAACTTCCAAAGGAGAAGATGCAACATTATGGCATCATAGGCTCGGACACATGAGTGAAAAGGGGATGAAGATTCTTCACTCAAGGAATTTGTTGCCGGGTTTGAAGAATGTTGATTTGGACTTCTGTGAGAATTGCATTTATGGAAAACAGAAGAGAGTCAGATTTCTCAGAGTTGGGAAAGAAAAGAAGAGCGGAAAATTAGAGCTTGTGCATATAGATGTATGGGGACTTGTTCAGGTATCATCTCTCGGTGGCTCTCGTTATTATGTTACCTTTATTGATGATGCAACTAGAAAAACTTGGATTTATTGTATTAAGAATAAATCTGATGTATTTGATACTTTCAAGAAATGGAAAGCTTTGGTTGGGATTGAGACAGGAAAGAGATTGAAGTGTCTTAGATAAGACAATGGAGGTGAATATTGCAGCAAAGAGTTTGATAGGTGCTATTCAGAGCATGGAATTCGCAGAGAGAAGACAGTTCCAAGAACACCACAAGAAAATGGTGTGTCAGAAAGGATGAATAGAAAAATCATGGAGCGTGCAAGGTGCATGAGATTGCATGTAGGATTGCCTTTACAGTTTTGGGTAGATGCTGTAGATACTGCTGTTTATCTAATAAACAGAGGGCCTTCAAGTTCGTTGGATGGTGGTGTTCCAGAGGAAGAATGGATAGGTAAAAAGGTAAACTACTCCTTTTTAAAGCCTTTTGGTTGTGAGGCCTTTGTCCATATTGATAAAGAAAATAGAACAAAGCTTGAGGCAAATTCAAATAAACGTACCTTTATTGGATATGGTGTTAATGATTTTGGTTATCGCTTATATGATTATGAAAATCACAGAATCATTAGGAGCAAAGATTTAATATTCAATGAAAAGGTCTTGTATAAGAATCAGTTGCAGGAAAAGAAACAGGAAAAATAAAACAAGGAATACGCAGTTCTTGATGAAATCACTGAAAAAGTAAAGGTGCCTGAAAATAATAATAATCAACAACCACTACAACAGCAACAGGTACCCCAAACACCTGAAAGTGGTGTTAGAAGATCTACTAGGATAAGTAGACCCCCTGAACGATACTCTCCTTCATTATATTATTTATTGTTGACTGAATCTGGTGAACCCGAATGTTATGAAGAAGCAATGCAGGTCGAAAGTAGGAAGAAGTGGGAGCTAGCCATGAAAGAAGAGATGGACTCCTTAATGCATAACCAGACTTGGGACTTAGTCAGGTTGCCTGCAGGAAAAACTACATTGAAGAATAAATGGGTTTACAGGCTGAAGGAAGAAGATGGAGGAAAATGGAGGTACAAAGCTAGACTTGTGGTGAAGGGGTTTGCACAGAAGAAAGGTATTGATTTTGATGGAATATTTTCTCCTGTTGCTAAAATGACTTCAATCAGAACTATTTTAAGTCTAGTAGCCACTGAAGATTTGCATCTTGAGCAGTTAGATGTAAAGATAGCCTTTCTCCATGGGGATTTGGAGGAAGAGATATATATGTAGCAACCACAAGGATATGAGGTGAAAGGGAAGGAGAAACTAGTGTGCAGGTTGAAGAAGAGATTGTATGGCTTAAAATAGGCTCCAAGGCAGTGGTATCTAAAATTTGACAAGTTTATGTCTGAACAAGGTTATACTAGATGTCACTCTGATCATTGTGTTTATCTAAAAAAGCAAAATGATGGCAGCTATATTATATTGTTATTGCATGTAGATGACATGCTTGTTGCAGGGTCTAACATGCAGGAAATAAATGTGCTCAAAAGAAAATTGGAAATTTCATTTGCAATGAAGGATTTGGGAGCTGCAAAACAAATCCTTGGTATGAGAATCACTAGAGACAGGAAAAATCACAAATTAACATTGTCTCATAATGAGTACATACAAAAGGTGTTGAAAAGATTTAATATGCACAATGCAAAACCAGTTAGTACACCTTTTTCTAGCCATTTCAAACTTAGTAAGGAAATGTGCCTAAAGACCCAAGAATACATGGATTATATGTCTAAAGTTCCATATGCATCAATAGTTGGAAGCTTAATGTATGCAATGGTCTGCACAAGGCCTGATATTGCACATGCAGTGGGAGTTGTAAGCAGGTACATGAACAATCCAGGAAAGGAACATTGGATGGCAGTGAAATGGATTCTCAGATATTTGAAAGGTACCACAAATCAAGCATTATGCTTTGGTGGTTCAAACATTTCTCTACAGGGATATGTTGATGCAGATATGGCAGGTGACAAAGATAACAGGAGGAGCACTACAGGATATGTATTTACTATTGGTGGAACAATTGTCAGTTGGGTTTCAAAATCCAAAGTGTTGTTGCGCTTTCAACAATAGAAGCAGAGTATGTTGCTGCTACAGAGGCTAGTAAAGAAATGATTTCGTTACAAAGGTTTATGGATGAATTGGGTAAGGAGCATGATATGGGCACATTATACAGTGATAGCCAAAGTGCCATTCATCTTGCAAAGAACTCAACATTTCATTCCAGGACTAAACACATACAGCTCAAGTACCATTTCATATGATCAGTGTTGGAAGATGGAGAGTTGAAGCTGGAAAAGATACACACTAGCCAGAATCCTGCAGATATGCTAACAAAAGTTGTAACCAGGGAGAAACTGAGAATATGCTCAGTTTCAATTGGCCTTCAAGGATGATGATGAAGATGAGAAACAACCAGGTCCAAAGAGGAGTCATTGTCCAGCAAATGAAGCAGCGGTGGAGTTGCTACAATCATTCTCCAAGTGGGAGATTGTTGTGTGTGGAGCATGATTGTTCAGAGGTCTTTGTTTCAGCTGGATGTATACCCCAGGAAGTTTGTACAACCCTCCACAACGGGGGTCTGGGGGCTAGTGGTCCCCCAGAGGGGGCTCAGGGGCAGCGCCCCCGAAGCCAAAAATAGATGTAAAATTTCCTTGTAAAAGTATAGTAATTTCTAGTCAATCTGGGCCGTTCATTAGGCGGATGATCTGACGGTAGAACTTATGTTTAGTTTAGGGTTTTTTGCCCTAGAAGGTAACCCCTCTCTTTGTATGAGGGCATTGTATTTGAGGCTGAGATATAGATGTGTATTCTCTGAGCGAGAAACAGAGAGGCGAGACTGTGAGAGAAAACAGAGGATATTACAGCGAATCTGCTATAGGTTGTGTAATAGAAAGGGAGGATTGGTTGTTCGGGGTGGACGTAGCCCAAACTGGGTGAACCATGTATATCTGTGTCTCTCTTGTCTTATGCGTTTTTGTGTTTATATTTCTTCAATATTTTATGTGTTCCATTGCTCTGTAATATATAATTTTATAACATCACCCTCAATTAATATCCAATGTAGGATTTGCAAAGTTGACCACTAATGTTAACTTTTTGCATTGCATCCCATTGAATGAAACCATAGCTCTACAACTCATTCAAGAAAACACATGATGGAGTGTGTGACTAGTGGAAGAAAGATTCCCTTAGCATAATTTTGATATAAAAAGTCCAATGGAATAGATATTTCATAAATATAATGCACGGTTTCCATTTTATCATGAATTGCAACTATCATTCAAATGACATTTAGGGGTGCTTACAAAATTGGTCTTAGTGGAGTAAAAACCAAACAAATTAATGGAAGTTCATTAGTGGATTTTTCAATTTCAAATCCCATCACACCCTCCTTCAATTCCCTTAGTAGATATTTGCAATGTTGAACCCCAAACATAAACTTTGTGGGATTAACAGAGGAAGGATGCCCCTAATCCAATTACGATCCCCATAATGCAATGGAATAAGCATTTTTTTAATCATATGAATTACTTATATTTTATCTTGAGCTACAAATAACATATAATTAGAAATTAGGGACACTTACAAAATTGGCCTTGAAAACACTAAAACAAAATAGATTATTAGAACTATAGTGTGTCACCTTACACATGTATTTTGTAACTCCTCCTCCCACATTTACCCACTTTGACAAGCTATCTAGGGTAAACATGAGTTGATCGTCACTATGATATGACTCGATCTCGAGGTTCCAGTTATGGAAGTAGAGCCTATAAACCAGAAGTAAACTGACATCCCTAAGAGACTACAGATCACTAAGGATCTTGCCAACCTCCCCAGGTGATCAATCCTAGATTTAGAACTCTTTTTCATGAGGTTTAATTCCCAAGTGCACCCTTGGCACATTGTGCATGTGGTTATTAGGCTCCAACCGCAACCGTAAGCCTTCTTGCATTCGTTTATGACCCAATTTCCTTTGTTCTATACATGCAGTTGTGAGATCTGTGCCACTTTTTCATGATAACCTCTAGACCACCACCCAAAACTTCCTGTAACTTTCCAAAATCATGAAAATGATGATAAAAATGTTAACCATTCAAAGCTTGAGAAAGATCTTGATCAATACATGCCTAATGCAAGATAGACATTTCATCAAATAGATAGTAAGCATATAAGCTACAAGTCATGAATGCAGATGATCATTAACATCTGAACTTCATCTAAGAATCACCAAGAAGGCTATATGCCCTATTAAGCTAGTTGCATCAACACTTGTTAGCCCATGCATTCATCAACCATCCAGTCACTTATGAAAATCATGAACAAAAGTCATAGCTAGGGAACATTATAAAAACCATGAATATAACTAGTATATAACCAGAATAGATACTATGACAAATCAACCATAAGATCACAATAATAACCAATAAAACTGCTCATAGATCACAATAGCGAAATAGCTCATATTAACATAAGAAAATTTCAACCAAGTGAGGGACTTCCACATACCAGCGTGTTGTGGGGAAAAGTATCCGACTCGGAATGACCCTATCCCTACTCTAAGGGCGATAGTTCCTTAGCAACAACTGAAAGTAAAGCTTCGATATTTTCCTTTATGAAAGTACAGAGAAGGAAGAAAAGATTGACCAACCGATATCCTTCGCTTTTGTCGATCTTGTCTTCTCTCTTCGTCCCTTGCTCCCAGCTCCTTGTTCCCTTGCCGGCCCAGCTACACAAAGATCCTGCACAAACAAGAGATGGAAACTACAAGAAACATGTACTCATAACTGATGCATGGATTAGAGTGAATCAGATATACAAGTAAATACAATACATCAATGCAATACAAGTATATAGGAGAACATTCAAAGCTTTATTGATAGAAGTAAAAGGTTCTGAGAAGGTTACAACCATCAATGGCTCCAATCCAGCAGCACCTCCCCAGCAGCAAGAAATCTCCTCTTCCCCTCTATAAAAGCAATCACCCAATAGCTCTAACTGTAAACCAACAGCACTTCCTTACTTTGCACAAAATTCCAGCCTCCTTAGACCTCATAGAAGAGCTCTATATATAGGAGATTTGGAGAAAGGATGAGTCAGCTTGAGGCTGGCATAAAGCTGACTAGTGTCCTCTCCCACTTTAGTTAATCTTCAGTTCTTGAGTCCACTTGGAGAATCTTGCTTCCACTTGGAGATCAAGACCTTCTTACTCATCATAGGGCGAATCCCCTGAACCAAGTGTCAGTTTGGAAGCTTCCTGGGCAATTGACACCTTGCAGAATGACTGTGCCACTTGGCCAATCTCGCCCAGCGCAGGTAGCCTTCATTAGATTTGACTTTCAGTGCAGGTACAAGGAGGAGCAGTTGCATTCCAGCGCAGATGCTCAGTGGAGCAGCTGACATGATCCAAAAATAACCTGTTTCTGAGTGTTTTCAGGTGGAGAACTGATGGGAAGTGCTGTGGTTTGCTGACCTTGTTCTTCTAGGGGTAAGAACAACATGTTTAGGGACTGAGCATCCCTGTAATTATTGACATTTCATGCTCCATGCTGCGAGGCACAAAAATGTCTATAACAGTTGCCCCCTAAAGTATGAGGCCGTTTATCGGGTGAAATGCTTTATCTAGAGGGTCCGAAGTTCATTCCAGTGCTGAGGAGGCGCCCTGTAATACAATACAATACAATACATTATTTTTCATTTTGTTTTCATGATCTAGCTGAGGCGGGCATTCCCATGCTCAGCTTTATAAATACATTTTGGTACATAGAACAGACGATCGTCTGATGGTAGACTGATAATTCTCTGCTGAAATTATCATCCTTTGAGTAGGATGATCATCTGCTGCAATGATGTACATGACAAATGCTTTTATATTTCCTGAATATGTATCGCAGCCCGGATGGATGAAACTAGATCCGGGGTCTTCAAACTCGTTCGATCTTCACTCTAAGTACAAGTCGATCCATGTGAGAATTTCGCTGAAGTCGAACATGGAAAGACATCGCTTGATTACCGGTCAATGATGAAAACCGTTAACAAGCGCGAGAGGAATCACCGATAATGATAATGACCCTCAAGGTACTGCAGTACAATTCACGTGGCGTGAATAAAGGACTTGGCGTCGAACGCCATGCAAAATCTTCTGGTCGAAGGTCATTGATGTATACCTGTCGCCGTAAGTGAGAAACTTGCCATTGAGGCATGCAAGCTTCAAAGTACTGATGGGGTTGTTCCTAGATCAACTTCTTGGATAATGAGCTGAAGTCAACAAGAAGCGATCCGTCAAAGGAGGGCCTTAATGAATCCCACATAAATGACACGGAACGGAGCTAATGATTTTAGTGGAGGTGAAAACAAACTGTGATATATGATTCAGGGTGGCGATCATGAATGGATGAAGGATAATGTATGGCAGTGGATGGGACACGGTTGACACTTTCAGAATGACCTCTCTTGAACATATAACGACACTGATGCGATGGATCGGTAGCATTACCCCAAAAGTGGACGGTTTGGCGAAGACCATGGTGATGAGACCGGTGAATGAAACAACCCAACCCGATGTGGTACGGAAGAAAAGTGTCATGTTCAAGAGCGACTTGCTACCATTAAGCTTTGATGTTCTCCCAATTTTTCCCCAGTCATTTCTGACCAGTACCTCTTTATTTTTGTCAAGCTTGAGGAGGATAACATATGCTTGTTCTATAACCTGCCCTTCGGGCAAGCCCATCGCTATGATTTAACGTGCTTAGCGATAGGGAAACTCGTTCTCGTCTAAAGACAAGTTTGTCGCTATTTAATCATTTTAACGAGTCTAACGACAAGGAAAACTCGGTCCTTTTCATTTTTAGAGAGTCTGAAAAGGCACGAAAAGTTAACTCCAAAATTCCTTTTTCGTCATCTAATCCCTTAAGTCCGAAAAAGTATAAAACAATACAGAAGGGATGGGTGTTCGGTACTTTTAACGAGCCGAACAAGACAAGCGCTCGATCTTTTTGTGTAATAATCCCTCAGGTCCAAAAATATTAAAATCTAGAGGAGGGATAGCGTTCCGGTAGTTTAACGAGCTGGAAGGCCAAAACTCGGCAAACTTTTCATATTTTACGAGTCAGTGAAAAGAGCTCAAAGAAGACTCGTCTTTTGAGGAACGAGTGATAAACAGGGATAGCAGCAGATTCCAGGTACAGGTTGGAATTTTCCAATCACGGCAGTGTCACAAGGATGGCTAGGTGAAATCACTCTTCACAGCTGTTTCTCAAAAGAGGTAAACACACAAATGGAGGTGAATGATCGGCCAAATGAACAGTGGAGGTGACGGTGCACAAACACGACCAAGGCTTTTATGGCTGATGAATTTACGATCTCAAAAGGTTATTTACCGGTTCATTTTTTCTGAATGAGCTTGAACTCTGAAGGGAAGCCTGCTCATAAACTTATGTTTATTTTTTAACGAGCATGAACTATGCGCTAAAACTGCTCGGATCTTGCGTTTATTTTTTAACGAGCATGAACTATGTGCTAAAACTGCTCGATATACCAGTCATAAGAACGCCTCCTGTGAGATAGCTATTTTTTAAGGAGCTTTACCTCACGAAGCTATGCTCCAATTTTGGCAAGTTTTTACTTTTGCCCCACAGACTTTCTTCGTGCAAGGTCGGAATCGGCTAATCCTACGAGTTTAAAGGGTTAGACCTACAGGTTTAAAGGGAGGACCTAAAAATTTAAAAAAATAAATAGTCGTCCCTCGCTCACATTCCAAAAGTTTGCATGCCCCCAGACATAGGATAGAATTTCGAGGCTGCCCCTCCTCTCCCCTACCTCTGCTTTTCTTTGGGTGTTCACAGCTACTTGTCATCTTGCCAATCTAATGTTAACGATACTAGTCTTCTCGTTATTTTAAGGGGTCTTACGCGGTACTCAGTCTTCCCGTCGGCCCAACTTTTAACGAACAGCTATTTGTGACAAGAGAAGAACACTACTCAAAGACAAAACATTGGTATTATTGAGGGAGGCTTGTCTCTTTCTTATTATCCGAAGAGGGTTCTATTTGCTGCCGCAAATCAATCTCTTTCTTCGGCGATGTCTATCATTGGGTTACTCAAAGATGGTTACCCTTTGTCACAACAACAGAATCTCCTTCTTTGGAGGCTGCCCCTACTTATCCTTCAAAACATTTGTTTTAATGGGTGAGGCTTGCTTTTCCCCAAAGATGGTTACTGCTTGTCGCAATAAGGGAATTCCTACTTGGGCAGTGCCCACCTCTTTAGACAAAGGTGAATGACTCTTTTGCCAAACACATAACTTTAACAAAAGAATACTATTCCAGAACAACCCCTCTTCCATCCACGGACGGGGTACGGACTAGTCATATTCTTCTGCGGAAATTCTACCTTATACCCGGGGTTTCTTCTGCCCGAAGCAGACCAGGGTGCATGCCCCCTGGGTTCCAGTCTTTCTTTCCGAATCACTCGCACTCATCGGGAAGGAGGACTGGGGGTGGAGGCGAATCTTGAGTGAACAGACCATTTAGGAATGGTATTTGACTATTTGCGATGCGAGATCCCGGAAACGAAAGTTGGTCTACGAGCTTGACCATCCTTCCTTCGTGTGGAAAACACATTACTCTAAAGAGTGAGGAGACTATCGCTCCCATGCAATAAATATAGTCACGTCCAAGGAGTAGGTTATAATCCAAGGGTCCCTGGACGACCATCACGTTCAAATTGACGGTCTTCCCTTTCAATGTAACAGGCACATTGGGGAGGATTCCTAATGGTCGACTGGTTCCTTTATCAAAACCTGAGAGATTTCTTAACTCAGGTAAAAGCGCCGGGGAACCCAGTGCTTTCCAAGCAACAGAGGAAAGGATACTCACAGACGCCCCCTCATCAATGATAGTACCAGCCATAATCATTCTATAGATCTGGACAATGATTCTGAACGGTATACTGGCTGGTAACCGGGGTCTGCCTAGTTGATTCCAATCAAAGGATACAACCAGGTTGCTTGGTGGTGGGACCGAATATACGGCCGGATATGACCCTGATGATGTTCCTTCCTGCGATAAAGGAATGGGCGCATTGCCCTGACGCTCATCAGAGTCGGTGCTGATGAAAAGAACCTGGATGGTGTCATCCTTATTCTCTTCAGTGAGGGTGTCGCATGAAGATGACTCTTCGGCGACGATGTCATTTGAAGATGGGTCTTCAATGACAGAGTCATTGGACGATGAAACCTCTGAAGGAAGAACCGGGTCAACTGCCGTTTCGACCTCTAGACTTTCGTCTGGTCTGGATTCAGTGGGTTCATTCTCAATGACTAACACTTCAGCTGACCACTTGGGCGGGTCAGCTGGATTTTCAACTATCAAGGGATTAGGCGCGAGTTTTTGGTATCCAGGAGGAAGTCGTAACGGTGAAACCGGACGATCTTCCAAAACTCTCTTTGCCTCATCTAAGAATGGACATTTGTGGATGGCATGCTTGCCTTCACACAATACACAGGGTGATCTTGATCTCCCTCTTCGTCCTTCACTCTCGCTAGTCGACGGATTGCAATCAACATGACTATCAGAGGTTGATGCTACCGGATTGTGCAACCTCGGGGACCAGTCCCTTAGTATCCGGGGAATACAAGGACAATCACGATGGAAGTGGGTCCCTTTGCAAATGACACATGGCGATTTAGGCCCGGTCGGTGCAGTGTGTGGGTTTTTGTCAGCTGTCTTTTGCCTGCCCCCAGCTGCCTTCGCCATAGGCTCCTTCTGCTTCTTTTCTTTCTTCTTCTTTTCCTTCTTCTCCTTGGGAGGTTGACTTTTGCCAGCTCTACCTTGCGAAGATGAAGGATCAGAGGAAGTATTGTAAGAAGTGGAAGACTGGTGGGTAGTTCTAGACTGTTCTGACTGTTGATTCGACTGCTCAGGATTAGTGGCGATCTGGACTACATTAGTTGAAAAGAGCCATACAGGTAGGCCAATTGTCAATCCTGGAAGTGACAATGTCGCCATATGAGGCGCACCAACATCTCCCCAAGAGGAGAAGGGATTTGGACTTCCGCCAAGGTTGCCTCCTTGGTTGGTGGGCTCCATACTTTTCAACTGAAAGATCAACGTGGGAATAACAGGTGATTTTGTTCCGCTTAAAATAAATTTTATTAACGACGCTTTTAGACACAAACTTGCTTTTTCATGTTTTAAGAGTCGAGAAAAAGCTAAAGATGACTCTAGTCGCCTTCGATGTATTAACGAGCCCGAAGTGACAAACGCTCGGTTGGACTTTTTCAGTTATAGAGTTTGAAAAAGGCCAAAAGAAACTGCTCTGGAGATCTAGGCAGAGGGTGTGCCAAACCTTTCGCGAAACCACAGAATACGTTTTACGGTACGGGTGGTCGATCTTCGTGAATGCTGTGTTCACTGCATCACGATCAGTAGGGCGGCCGACACGGCTTCCTAAGGATAAAGGATAAATGCCTATAGGGGTCTCCCAATATACGCGACGGTACGCGGGAGCACAAGTCCGTATTAGTGCCACCGACTCTCAGGAGGAATCACCCACCTTCGTAGAGATCGACAGTCACTATGTTTAACGACGCCGGAACACGTCTCTACCTAGACCTCTAGATGTTTGCGTTATGTTACAAAGCGTTGTTATGTAAATTGGATTTATTTTAATGTTGATCTTGCTTAGCAGTTTGCCTTTAAGGATCACCATGAGATGTATATATACAACTTCCTACATGCAATCTAAGATGAGAAGCAAAACTTTTCGATCTTTCAACTTTGAAAACCTTAATCTACTGAGGGAAAAGAGGATATCAACTTTTCTCACAGATCATAGAACACACACTAAAATGCAAATTTTCCTAAATCATCAAGCACACAGTCAAATGCAAAATGCACAATGCAGATATTTCTTTTCGTTATCCTTAATGTTGATGTAAGACAAAAAGGAAACTGTTGTATAACTTTGAATCTAATTTCGAGCGAAAGTAAACAAGCTTGTCCAAAATCAAAAGACACCTTAAGATCGACTTGTTTAGACACTGGAAATGTATAGATTCAAACCACAAAATGGAAAACACACAAACTCAAACAACCATGAACAGTAACAAAACTAGCTCTTAAGATCACAACGACACTTATACAGCTCAGGATCTAAGAGGCCACAGCTATATTGGTTTGCTTTTCACAATGGGAAACTGTAACTGAGACAAGAAATACTGAAAGAACAATCACAGTTTCATCACACAACTGAGGCGGAATAATGTCAAGGAAAGTTGGTTTACAGCAAGTACAATGACAAGCAATCAGCAGCAAAATAACAGTGAAAACAGGGCTCAGACACAATGGGAAACCTCAGGAAGACATAGCCTAACTGGATCAGCGCAGGCTCTGGTCTGTCAAATTGACTCTCAGCGCAGTTCCCGAAGGGAGTACCTGCGCTGGAATGCAGACTGCCTGTGGACAGCCTGCACTGAGACACGAGAGTTGCGTTTACAAGGATTTCCGGGTCATAAAAAGCTCAAAAATTCACTGTTTTTGCTGAAATAAAAAGCTATAGGTCAAGTACAAGCTAAGGGATGATCAAGAGGATGAAAAGCTATCACAAAGAGTACAAGAGTCTTTTGTAGATCAGCTCTTCAAATCATGAATCTGCTCAGAAAATGAGCAAGAGTAGCAGCCCTTCTACTTCGCTTTTGATATAGTCAAAAGCTTTTCGATTTGGTACTCTTTGGTTCAGGAAATGAATAGCAAAGATACTACAAACACCAACAAGATACTAGGCTCCCCAGTGGAGTCGCCATATCCTTTGCTTTTGTCGATCTTGTCTTCTCTCTTCGTCCCTTGCTCCCAGCTCCTTGTTCCCTTGCCGGCCCAGCTACACAAAGATCCTGCACAAACAAGAGATGGAAACTACAAGAAACATGTACTCATAACTGATGCATGGATTAGAGTGAATCAGATATACAAGTAAATACAATACATCAATGCAATACAAGTATATAGGAGAACATTCAAAGCTTTATTGATAGAAGTAAAAGGTTCTGAGAAGGTTACAACCATCAATGGCTCCAATCCAGCAGCACCTCCCCAGCAGCAAGAAATCTCCTCTTCCCCTCTATAAAAGCAATCACCCAATAGCTCTAACTGTAAACCAACAGCACTTCCTTACTTTGCACAAAATTCCAGCCTCCTTAGACCTCATAGAAGAGCTCTATATATAGGAGATTTGGAGAAAGGATGAGTCAGCTTGAGGCTGGCATAAAGCTGACTAGTGTCCTCTCCCACTTTAGTTAATCTTCAGTTCTTGAGTCCACTTGGAGAATCTTGCTTCCACTTGGAGATCAAGACCTTCTTACTCATCATAGGGCGAATCCCCTGAACCAAGTGTCAGTTTGGAAGCTTCCTGGGCAATTGACACCTTGCAGAATGACTGTGCCACTTGGCCAATCTCGCCCAGCGCAGGTAGCCTTCATTAGATTTGACTTTCAGCGCAGGTACAAGGAGGAGCAGTTGCATTCCAGCACAGATGCTCAGTGGAGCAGCTGACATGATCCAAAAATAGCCTGTTTCTGAGTGTTTTCAGGTGGAGAACTGATGGGAAGTGCTGTGGTTTGCTGACCTTGTTCTTCTAGGGGTAAGAACAACATGTTTAGGGACTGAGGATCCCTGTAATTATTGACATTTCATGCTCCATGCTGCGAGGCAAAAAAATGTCTATAACACAGCGGACCATAAATTGGGCTGAACCAAATCTCTCTTTCAACCAATCACCCTCGCTCCATATTCCAAGAATGAATGTGAGATAATAAGGGTTAAACCAAAATAAACTAACGAGGGCTTCTAAAGGTCAAACCACCTCAACCCTCAAGCACATTGATCTCACTTATACGGTCCAAAAATCACCAACATCAACCAAATCGGTCTCTACCCAAGTTGTTTAGGGCTCCAGGAACTAGTAACTCAACCCATAGCCTCCAGGGAACCCGAGCTGGTTCAGGGCTCCATATAATTTGTCCCAACCCACTGGCTCCAAGGACTAGTAACTCAACCCATAACCTCTAGGGAACCCAAGTTGTTTCAGGGCTCTAGAGAATTTTCCCCAACCCATAGCTAATCAAAAAACCAAATGGGGAACCCAATGCATCATGGATATCCAGGAAATGACAAGGAAAGGTTGAAATTACTATCAATTTGTTGAAAAATGTAGCAATAAAATCAATTTGATTTTCCTTGATTAAATTGAGAAAATTCGAATTTCCACATCAACAAACAACTTGGATGTAGTTAAATTGTATGACATGTCTTGTGTCACCTAGTTTAATCAGTAAATTCAAGTTGGAGGAGTTAGAGTTAAGTTAAGAATGTTTGATTGCTAATTTTTAGCAATCAAGATTAGTTATCTCCAGTTGTTTTCAGTTAAACTAGTTCCAATTGTTAGAGGAACTAGTGGAAGGTCAGTTGTGCAGTGGGACTTCAATCAAACTTAGTGGTCATGCAGTTAACTGATCAATCAGCCCAAAATAGCTAGTGCATGCAGATAATTTGAGTTCCCCAAAATTGGTGGAGATTGCAATGCATTGTAACATTAGTTGTAAACGAGACTTGAGTCTATAGGTGTTTCATCCAGTCAGATGATAAACCTTGGGAATTGCACAATCCATTTTGGAGAAATTCCTAAATAATAGGGGCCTAATTTCTCAAGGAATTTTGCAAGGAAATAGGGGCTCAAGCAAAGGCTGAAATTGACTAAGTTTGGGTCAAAGCTTCTATAGGTCATTCACTTGTACGTTGTGCTCAGTGGAGAAAATAAATTGCAATACATATATATATTCATCAAATTAATGGAAGTAGGCAATGGGGTTTTTAGCAGATTACTTTCCACTAGAAAAATATTGTGTGCATGTGTGTTATTTCTCATTGCATGTTTGTGATTGATGTTCTAAATTGTGAATTGAATTTTGTAGAGTAATAGAATAATTTTGTGTCTTGTGATTTTGATTAAAACTTCATGAGAATTTGTAAATATACACCATAATTTCTACATGGTATCAACGTAGGATTCACGTTAGAGTAGGAATTTTGAAGTTGTTCCTTAGGAGGTTTGAATTTTCAATTTAGTGTAAAAGGATCTCTTCAGAGCTGAGAAGATGACCTTCAATGGGATGAGGCTAGAGTATGCCTTAGAAGGAAGCTCTAATTTCATCGCATGGAAGGATCGTATGGAGGAGGTATTGGATGAAAATGGATTGTTAGAATACATCAAGAGAGTTGTTGCAAAACCAGCGGAATCTGATGTCTAGAACCTTTCTTGGTGGAAGAAATATGTAGCCAAGTCGAGGAGAATATTATTGGAGGTTGTACAGGACCACATTGTCATCAATATCCATGGGAAACAAACTCCTTATGCAATGTGGAAGGTACTGACAGATCTGTTCAAGAATAATAGTGACCACAGCAAGTTGATGCTCAAGGATAAACTTTGAAATATCATGATGTAGAAGAATGGCACTATTCAACAGTATCTAAGCAGGTTCAGACAAGTTCGTGATGAGCTTACATGAGCTGGTGTTATTGTTTCATATGATGATTTGGTAAACATATCCCTTCTAGGTTTGCCAAAGTGTTGGCATAACTACTAAGATTTAGTGAACGGCAGGTAGAAATTATCAAATTGGGAACGCTTATGGGATGATTTGGTATAGGAAGTAATAAGGTAGAGTACCATAGATGGTACTTCATCCAAGGGAGAGGATGAATAAAAAATTGCATTGGTTGGAAAGGGAAAGAAAGGAAAAGGGAAGAAATCTCAAACCAAACTATAATCCATCCAAGGGGGAAAGAAGAAAGATTTGTCCAAAATTAAATGCTTCCATTGTCATGAATTTGAACACTATGCCACGAAGTGTCCATAGAAAAATGAAAGCAAGAAGACCTCAGGAGGAGAAGTAGGTGAATCCTTGGCTTCACTGTTTGAGCTTGACTTTACCCTTATCACATGCATGACTAGCACAGTGATGGGGAGTGTGTGCTGCTTGACTCAGGTGCCTCGTTCCACATGGCAGGGTGTAGAGACATTTTCAATGACCTAGAGGAGAAATATTTGTAGATGCACATCGAGTTAGGGGACGACAGAAGGTATAACACAACCAGGGTTGGTACAGTCACCTTTTAGAGGGAGTCACGATCCCCTCTCAGACTCAAGGATGTCATGTTCATTCTGGGCATAAAGAAAAATATCATCTTTGTTGCAGTTTTGGAAGATAGTGGTTATGATATGATCTTTAACAAAGGGAAATCATTCATGAGACACATAGGCACGGGACATGTGAAGCGAATTAGGGTTCTTGTGGAAAACATGTATAAGCTAGATGTGGAAGATGGTGTTGCATTACCCACTAAGTTAGAGAAAGTGCATGGTCGCAATGTCGGTGAACTTTGGCACAGAAGACTTGGCCATTTTCATCATAATTTTGTTGACGGTGTTGGACCCACCGAAATTCAGAGGATCTCCCTGACATGAAGTCCCAATTAGACCTCACACCATTTGGTGTAGGAATCCCATCTGGAATATGTCCTGGTTGCCGATGTAGTGGGTTTTAATGATGTGCCTTGGCTGCAATAAAGCATAGAGTGATGTATGGTGACTTTGGTGGGAACAAGTGTGTGACTCTGCGGAAATTCAAGCACATTGCATGGAGGTTCTAACACACGAAGGGTAAATGAGTGAGGCACTTAGAAGCCTGTAATTGTACGCAGCTTGAAAGGAACACACGAGCATAAAGACATCATAGGCTAATCTCCGAAATAGTTCACAAGTTAACAGTAATGGAATTAAACAATAACACGCATTCAACAAGATTCATACCAATGAAAAAGAAATAGTTCATAAGAATAAGCGTAAGTTAAATAACATACATTGTAAACATAAAAAGAATAGTCCTACTATATTAAAAAAATATGCATGAAAATGTGTCAGATCTAAGCTTTTATTAAGAGAAAGTTCCAATCATACATATACCATTAATGGACCACTAGCCCCAATAGTGGAACATGAAGCCAATGCCTTCTCCCCTAAAGATATATACTCCATCTATGTTATGGATAAGCCAAGGATCTCACAAACTATTATTCTCTTGACCTGCTAGAACTTCCAAAATGCCAAATATGCAAAGAAATACAACCCAGAACACAAAATAAATGAGAAAAACAACAAGTATTTTATT
Source organism: Pinus tabuliformis (assembly GCA_031772625.1). Classification (NCBI taxonomy): domain Eukaryota; kingdom Viridiplantae; phylum Streptophyta; class Pinopsida; order Pinales; family Pinaceae; genus Pinus; species Pinus tabuliformis. The sequence goes on along the minus strand of CM062817.1, from coordinate 1,441,752,524 downwards.
ATTCAGAGATAAAAGCAATGTTCACTTGCCTCTTCAAGGGGGAAACCTCCAGCAGAGCAGAGCTCGATTAAAAAATAATCCTTGATATTTCTCAATGGGTAGTCTCTAACCTCTATATAGGATTCATACATACAATACCATGGGTCATTACCATGGTTCTGTCAATATCTTATATATAATACAATGGGATTATCACATTATTTCTAACTACTTGTGGTCCCTTATATGATGCGGGTTAACCACTTTATTTATTAACTATGGCCCGTTTGAAACTAACTTTGGTCCCTTTCTTAAATGAGGGTCAACCACTTACAATTATTAATATGGGCTTTATTGACTCTTTAAATAACTATGACTATGACTCGACCCTATTGGGTTTATTACATAAATAAAGGGGTTAAAGTTGGACCCTAACATGCCCTCCCCCGTCAAAAGCAACCTTGTCCTCAAGGCTGAAGTTGTGGAAATTGCTGAAGAATAGTGGCTGGTTTCCAGGTTGCATATTCTGGAGAGGTGTCTTTCCACTTGACAAGGACCAAGGACATGTTCAAGTTGGAGCCAAAGTGAATCTTCCTCATCCAATTCAGGTAGACTGGTTTGAATTCTGCAATTGTTCCCCACAACTTTCTTGAGGCATGATACATGGAAGACTAGATGGATTTTTGAAGTTGGTGGAAATGCCAGCTTGTAGGCTACTGCTCCAATGCGCTGAATTATTTGATAAGGTCCATAGAATTTGGGAGCTAATTTATGGCAACCCTTTTCTTTGAGCGATGTTTTCTTATATGGTTGCAACCACAGGAATACCTGATCCCCTTCTTGAAATGTGCCCTCTAAATGATGTTGGTCTGCCTGTTGCTTCATTCAATTCTAATCTTGATGGAGATTATCTTTGAGACAAGTTATCATGGCAGCACAATTCTGTAGGTGTTAATCAACTGCTTGCACCTTAGAGCATCCAGGGATATGAGAAATAAGTGAAGGTGGGAGTTGGCCATACACTGCTTCATATGGAGTTGTCTTGGTGGCTTCATGATAGTTAGTATTACACCACCATTCAGCTAAAGGTAGCCATTGTACCCATTGATGCTGCTTTTCTGATGTGAAGCACCTTAGGTATGTCTCCAAAAATTTGTTGACTACTTCAGTTTGAACATCAGTTTGGGGATGATAGGCAATACTTAGTTGGAGTTGGGTGCCTTGTAGCTTGAAAGGTTCTTAGCAAAATTTGCTGGTGAAAGTCGGGTCACACTCAGACACAATAGAAGTTGGCATGCCATGCAGTTTGAAGATCCGGTCCATGAAAGCTTGAGCCACCAAAGTGGAGGTAAATGGGTGGGGTAGAGCACAAAAATGAACATATTTAGAAAGTCTATCCACAACCACCATGATGACTGATTTGTTGCCCGACTTTGGTAGACCAGTAATGAAATCCATAGAAACATCCGTCCAGACGGAGACAAGTATTGGCAATGGTTGTAAGGTTCCTGGTAACTTGATTATTTCTCCTTTATGGCATTGACACACATCACATTCAGCTACAAAGGTAAGAATGTCATTCTTCATTCTTGTCTAAAATAAAGAACAACGAGTGCAAGCATAAGTCTTATAAAAGCCTACATGCTTGATAGTGGGAGATGAGTGCAACTCTGCCAAAATGCGAGTTTTGAGGGTGGATGTCAACGATATCACTACTCGATCCTTGTAGTGAAGAATCTCATCCTTCCAAGAGTAGCCAACTAAGGAATTAGGATATGCTCTCAAGTTATTAATGAGTTGGGAGAGAGGGGTGTGAAAACCATTCCTTGCAGGTTTCTTCAATCTAATCTAGTATGGGAAGAGATATTGATAACAGGGTGCTCTCATCCTCAAATTGGAACGGTAAAGCATCTACTACTACATTGTCACACCCTTTCTTGTAAATTATCTCATAATAATATCCCAACATTTTGGTCAGCCATTTGTTTTGTTGTGGCGATGATAGACGTTGCTCAAAAAAATATTTGAGGCTTTGATGGTCTGTATGGATTTGGAAACGACGTCCCAATAAGTATGGTCGTCAAGTCTCTACTGCATCCAAGATGGCCATCATATCTTTCTCATAGGTAGATTGTCCCAGATGTTTCCCACTCAGTTGTTGGCTGGTGAAAACCAAGGGTCGACCTTCCTGCATTAAGACAACACCAATACTAGTACCTAAAGAATCACATTCAATCACAAAAGATTCGGTGAAGTCGGGTAGTTCCAATACTGGAGTGGAACACATGGCCCGTTTGAGAGCCACAAATGCCTGTTGTGCTACATCAGTATAGAGGAATGGATTTTTCTTGAGAAGGTTAGTGAGGGGTCAAGCAATGCGACCATAATTGCGGACAAATTTACGATAGTAGCCAGTGAGACACAAGAATTCCTTCAGACTCTTCAAGGTTTTTTGTTGTGGCCAATATTGCATTTCCTGTATCTTTTTGGGATCAACCCTGACACATTCACAACCCAAAATGTGTCCCAAATACTCAACTTCTTCCACACCAAAAGAGCACTTGGACAATTTGACAAATAATTTGTGATTCCGGAGTAGTTGCAAGATCAGGTCTACATGATGGAGATGTTTTTCCCATGTTAGGCTGTAGATGAGAATGTCATCAAAGAACACGAGGACAAATTTTCAGAGATATGGTACCCCATCCTGCTCTTGGTGAATTGTTCAAGCATTTTTGTAATGTTGCCTAGTTGTTCCTTGAACAACTCCAATGTTGTTTTAAGGCGCTTGATCTTCTCATTGGCCATGACTTGATCTTTGGTTTTTATCATGCACAAATCTCGGTTACTTGAAGTCACGCCGAAAAAAATTGGGACCACCCAAAAATTGAGGTTGACAAGTGGATGGTACCACTGCGATCAGCTCGTCGTCCAGAATATTATGGGCTAAGTCTCTTGTAAGCGTCCCAGGGAGGACTCACTATTTTTTGTTACGTCGAACAGAGTTTTACTCCCCACGGATCAATACTGCAGTGGCCAAATTCTAGAAATCTTGATCCTGCCTAATGTCCTGCGAAAATCAGGCCCAAACTTTAACAACAACAAGCCTCACTACGCAGAGAGTTAGATCTGCCTGCGAAACCCCAACTGTTGAATGTGTGTTGTACTACGGTAGTAGAACCCCAACTGGTGGATCTGATTGGTGCGGCGGCAACAGAACCCCAACTACTAGATCTGAATTGAACTGCGGTGGTAGAACCCCAACTGGTGGATCGGATCTTTAGAGAGCTGAGGGAACTATGGTCACAAAGGAGTGTCAGGTGCTACAGATCGCAATATACATATGGGTCCAACAATAGTACTCGGACAAATCTTTCAGGGCACTAACTAAGGAGGATCAACCGTACCCTTAGCTGTACTACTCGACAACCCTATCACATGTGCGAGTAATCTCCCCGAGCGTTGTTCTTAGTGTAGTGTATCAGCAAGATGGCCGACGGCTTATCTACGACAAGGTTTCAGGTGAGCCTAGGGGGCTTCTGATATACCCAGAGGGTACGTGGAAGTGCAGTCCGTGCGCGGTTTTGTCTAATGCGCTACTACTCGAAGGGGTACCCATAGGGGTTACAAGGGAGTCCAACAAGCATGACCAAACTCCCAATCTTCTGATCCTTGTTGAGATTGCAACAAGATGATGGAGCTTAGTGAAAAGAGTCGCCTTCACTAAGTGGGCCCGCAGGCTATTTTTGGCGCAAGTCTACTTTTAGACTATGTCTATTTTTAGACATATGGATCATGTCTATGGATTGCAGGTTGTTGTTTATGGATGATTGATCGAGTTGGGAAAAAATAGATGGAATTCTATTTTTGATGAAAGTGTGAGTGATCACAGTGTGAGTGATTACAGTGTGAGTGATCAAAGTCAAAAATAGAAAAGTCAAATATTATTATCTCACAATAATATTTGGACTATAAACTTAATCTTATTCTCTTGGAGCACTTCAGTTTGAGCTACAGAAGTGGCACATGCAGCTGTCAGAAGGAAATACGCTTTTCTTATGAGTCAGTTGAGTTGTTGCATGCATGACTTCAGTTAGAACTCAATCAGTTGAGTTTGGTGGAGTTGATTGTGGAGTTGATGGAGTTGTGTTCAGTTTAGCTTTGTTAAACTAGTTGTATTTAATCTAACTGGAAAATAGACTAGAGATGAGTTGGGTGAATTAGTTATTAATTAATTCACAAGTTATTAACTCATAATACAACTAATGAATACATCAGTTAACTCAGTTGCATGTCAGTGCATGTTCAATTCAACAGGGACAGGTGGTAGAGAATCAGATTGCTATCAGTTGTGACTATAGTTGTGCACCAGATCTTGCACAATCAAAGGATTGAGTATGCCAATGAGTTTGCTCACGTATTTGCCCACATTATAGCTTGTTCTCACGTCCAACAAAGAGTGAGTGACTATTTTGCAGGTGAAAAACGAGTTTGGTAAGCCATTCTCATCAGTTCTTGAGCAGGTATTGAGCAGTGGAGGCAGGCAAGCAGTGGAAGAGATTTGGAGATCAGATCTGAGCTGTATTGTGTGTAACAGAGGTGGAGATACTTGTGAGAAGTATTATGTTGTGTAATTTTACATGACTCAATCATTAATATACAGATAGTTGGGGTTTTTAGCGAGATGCTTTCCCCGGGATACATACTGTGTTAATGTGTGAATGCTCTTGATGTTTTATTGTTTTTGATGCTGCTATATTGATGATCAACATAGAGGAGCTTATGTATTGTGTATGTATTCTGCAATAGTACATGATCAGGATAATCTCTGTTGAATATGTGTTAAATTATTCAAAATTTCTACATGGTATCAGAGCGAGCTAGATAATTGTAGAAAGAGTTTCTACATGGTATCGGAGCTGTTGATCTTCAGATCTACTATTCAGGAAGTGTTTACATTCTATTTCTTCAGGCAGAGTCTGTAATCGGGCCAGGTAGCCTCTGGATTCATCCTTCCTTTGGAAGGTGAGATATCTAGTAAAAGCCCATACAGTCAATCTCTGTACGAGAAATATTTTGTTCTCACGAATCTTAGATCAGAGGCGGTTGAGTTTGGAGCTGGTGGAAAATCGAATTTGTAGCAGTGTTGTTGAAATGTCTTTCAACGGATTACAAATGTTGTTCCAAAGCAAGAGCGACCTGGCGCTCAAGGATAAACTCAGTAACAATAAAGGTGAGAATGGATCTTCATCAAAGGTATCTGATGAAGAGAATTGTGCTTTGGCTACCAAAGCAAAGAAAGGGAAGAGCAAGAAAGCTTCTCAGTCTGGTGCGAAAGGCAAGAAGCAGGATATGTCCAAGGTGAAGTGTTTTCACTGTCACCAACATGGACATTATGCCACAAATTGTCCGCAGAAGAAGAAGAACAAGCAAGCTGCTGGATCTGCAGGGGGAGAGGCCTTAGCTTCTCAGTTTGAGCTTGATTTTTCATTGATCGCATGCTTGGTTTCAAGTGTGATGGGATCAGTGTGGTTCTTGGACAGTGGTGCGTCTTTTCACATGACGGGAGATAGAGATTTTTTCTCTGATCTGGAGGACAAAGATCTTGGAGTGCACATCGAGATGGGCGATGATGGTAGATACAGTGCAACCGGTATCGGTACCATTTCCTTTGAGAGGGAGTCTGGTAAACCCTTTGTATTGAAGGAAGTCATGCATGTTCCAGGATTGAAGAAGAATCTCATCGCAGTGGCGATGTTAGAAGACAAGGGGTATGATGTTGTTTTCATCGAGGGAAAGGCCTTCCTGCGTAGCAAGACAACTGGTGAGACCCGGAAGATAGGGGTTCGAGTGAGGAACCTTTATCAGTTGCATGTAGATGGATGCCCAGCAATGGCAGGCAACGCAGAAGGATTGGTGAGCCGGGATGATGGCGAGTTGTGGCACAGGAGATTGGGTCACCTTCACCATGGAGCCTTGAAAATACTGCAACAGATCACTACAGGGCTTCCTAAAGGCACACTTGCGCAGTCAGATCAGTGCAAGGGGTGTACTTTGGGGAAGTTTGTGAAAGCCACCTTTCACGAGAAGGATAGTCGCGCCATGACGATCCTTGAGAGAATTCACACAGACGTGTGTGGACCTTTCTCAGTTGCTTCGACAACAAAACACAGGTATTATGTGATTTTTGTTGATGATTTCTCTCATAAGTGTTGGATCTTCTTCATGCAGAAGAAGAGCGAGACATATTCAAAGTTCTATGAATTCAAAGCATTGGTCGAGAAGGATTCGGGGAAGAAGGTGAAGGTTCTTAGGAGCGATAATGGTGGTGAATACATCTCGGATGAGTTCAAGGATTTCTGCAAGGCAGAAGGGATTCGTAGAGAGCTCATAGCTCCCCATAACCCACAGCAGAACGGGGTAGCTGAGCGGAAGAACAGAATGATTGTGGGTGTTGCACGGGCAATGTTGCATGATCAGGGCCTACCCCTTCACTTGTGGGCGGAAGCATGCAATACAGCAGTTTATGTGCAGAATCGTTGTCCTCATAGGATACTTGGCATGAGTACACCTGAGGAGACTTATTCTGGTAAGAAGCCTGATCTTTCTCATTTGAGGATTTTTGGTGCTAACGTTTACATGCATGTGACGAAGGATGCCAGGAAGAAGTTGGAGCCGACCGCAGAGGTTGGGATATTTGTGGGGTACACTGATACGCCCCACAACTATCGTGTATATTTGCCAGACAGTGGTAAAACTGTTGTGCGATGGGATATAAAATTTCAGGAGGAGAAAGCCATGAAGTGTTCGCTTGAGAGGGAGCTACACTTGCATGCATATGAGGAGCTATTAGTTCCTAAGGATGAGCTTCAGGACGTGGATCAGCCACAGGACGAGGTTCATGGAGTGGAAGAGACCACTCATGCAGCGCCACCCATCAGAGGGCGAAAGCGCTTGACAGAAGCTGAGCGACTGGCTCAAAATGCAGAGAAAGTTGTAGGACCACCTACAGCCCAACGCAGGTAGAGACAGTCACCTGATCGGTACACTGGATACATGGCTCTTATGAGCAAGTGTGTTGTGACTGAGCCATCCTCTTTCGAGGAAGCTGTGGAGGATCCCGCATGGGTAGACGCCATGGTGGAAGAGTATGATTCTATTGTCAGAAATAGTGCATGGGAGATTGTTCCTAGACCGGAAGGGAAATCAGTGGTGGGTTCGAGATGGATCTACAAAGTTAAGCAGGCAGCTGACGGGAGTGTGGAGAAGTACAAGGCAAGATTTGTTGCCCGAGGCTTTTCACAGATTGAGGGGATCGATTATGAGGAGACCTTTGCACCTGTCGCAAGGTATTCTTCCATACGGACGATTCTTGCTCTCTCAGCGCAGATGGGATGGCACATTCATCATATGGATGTGAAGACTGCGTTCCTCAACGGAGTCATTGAGGAGGAGGTGTACATTGAGCAACCCGAAGGCTTTGAAGTCTTCAGCAGCGATTCGCATGTGTGCAGGCTCAAGAGAGCATTGTATGGGTTGAAGCAAGCACCACGTGCTTGGTACACACGGATAGACAGCTATTTCACAGGACTTGGATTCTCCAAGAGCGAGGCGGATCCGAACCTATACCAGATTGTGGTGGAGGGTAAGTTTCTTATCATTGTACTGTATGTTGATGATTTGATTCTAACGGGTGATGAGCTGTTGATACTGTCATGCAAGAAGGATCTTGCTACAGAGTTTGAGATGAAGGATTTGGGCCTCCTTCACTATTTCCTAGGATTGGAAATATGGCAGCGCAGTGGTGGACTGTTTGTTTCTCAGGGCAAGTATGCTCGGGAGATACTGGAGAAGTTCAACATGCATGGCTGCAAGCCTGTTGATACTCCTCTTCCTGGAGGTTGGAGGAAGGAGGATGCCACTTCGAGAGAAGAAGTGGATGCCACTGTTTATCGACAGTTGGTGGGGTCGCGATGTATTTGGTCAATACACAACCTGATATATGCTATGCAGTTAACCAGCTTTCACAAGCTATGGTTAAGCCTACCAAGCTCTTCTGGAAGGCGGGCAAGCATGTATTGCGCTACTTGAGAGGCACATCGGGATATGGTTTGTGGTACAGACAGGAGGATGAGGTGAAGCTATGTGGCTTCACGGATGCAGATTGGGCAGGGAGCCCAACAGATAGAAAGAGCACATCAGGAGGGTTCTTCAGTATTGGATCGACAACAGTTTCTTGGTACAGTAGGAAACAGAGATCTGTGGCACTCAGTTCAGCGGAGGCCGAGTATATGGCAGCAAGTTTGGCTGCATGCGAGGCTATATGGATGAGGAAGATCCTGGTTGGTTTGTTCGGTTCTCATTTGGATCCTACTGTGATTTACTGTGATAACTAGAGTTGCATTAAACTCTCGGCTAATCCTGTATTTCATGATAGATCTAAACATATTAACATCAGGTACCATCATATCAAAGATTGTGTGCAGCAGAGGATCATGTTACTTTCGTACATTCCAACGGAGGATCAGGATGCTGATATTCTAACGAAGGCTCTCACCAGGAGCAAATTCGAGTACCACCGAGGCAGGATAGGGGTTGCTGATAATCCATATCTTATTGAGAGGAAGTGTTGAGATTGCAACAAGATGATGGAGCTTAGTGAAAAGAGTCGCCTTCACTAAGTGGGCCCGCAGGCTATTTTTGGCGCAAGTCTATTTTTAGACTATGTCTATTTTTAGACATATGGATCATGTCTATGGATTGCAGGTTGTTGTTTATGGATGATTGATCAAGTTGGGAAAAAATAGATGGACTTCTATTTTTGATGAAAGTGTGAGTGATCACAGTGTGAGTGATCAAAGTCAAAAATAGAAAAGTCAAATATTATTATCTCACAATAATATTTGGACTATAAACTTAATCTTATTCTCTTGGAGCACTTCAGTTTGAGCTACAGAAGTGGCACATGCAGCTGTCAGAAGGAAATACGCTTTTCTTATGAGTCAGTTGAGTTGTTGCATGCATGACTTCAGTTAGAACTCAATCAGTTGAGTTTGGTGGAGTTGATTGTGGAGTTGATGGAGTTGTGTTCAGTTTAGCTTTGTTAAACTAGTTGTATTTAGTCTAACTGGCAAATAGACTAGAGATGAGTTGGGTGAATTAGTTATTAATTAATTCACAAGTTATTAACTCATAATACAAATAATGAATACATCAGTTAACTCAGTTGCATGTCAGTGCATGTTCAGTTCAACAGGGACAGGTGGTAGAGAATCAGATTGCTATCAGTTGTGACTATAGTTGTGCACCAGATCTTGCACAATCAAAGGATTGAGTATGCCAATGAGTTTGCTCATGTATTTGCCCACATTATAGCTTGTGCTCACGTCCAACAAAGAGTGAGTGACTATTTTGCAGGTGAAAAACGAGTTTGGTAAGCCATTCTCATCAGTTCTTGAGCAGGTATTGAGCAGTGGAGGCAGGCAAGCAGTGGAAGAGATTTGGAGATCAGATCTGAGCTGTATTGTGTGTAACAGAGGTGGAGATACTTGTGAGAAGTATTATGCTGTGTAATGTTACATGACTCAATCATTAATATACAGATAGTTGGGGTTTTTAGCGAGATGCTTTCCCTGGGATACATACTGTGTTAATGTGTGAATGCTCTTGATGTTTTATTGTTTTTGATGCTGCTATATTGATGATCAATGTAGAGGAGCTTATGTATTGTGTATGTATTCCGCAATAGTACATGATCAGGATAATCTCTGTTGAATATGTGTTAAATTATTAAAAATTTCTACAATCCTAAGCCTAAGCCTATCCAAAATCTGGGCTCCCGAGAGCCCTTTACATGAGTTAAGTGGGTCTATTTATAACAAAAGGGGTGCCTATTCACTTCCCCTTGTGACTCTTGGACTTCTCTCATGACTCTTCAACTTATTTACAAAATGTCTCATTACATTCATCAGATCATGACTCTTAACATCCCAATATTGACACTTGGAATTCCACTTACAAATTAATTACAAAAGAATATTATAATACACTAGTGCCCATATAAGACAAAATTGGGTAGAGCCAACTAGACAGCCTAATAAGACAAAATTTTGGAGGGTGGTTGTAGCCACTACAACACCACCATAGAACCAAATTTCAGACCTTGGAGATTTGAAATTATAGATATACAACAGATTCAATATCGAGCTCCTACAAAGTGAGAAAAAAGGTGTGTAGTTTTTTAAAATTTGCATAAATTTTGTTTGAAAAATTAGTTTGAAGTGATTCAAAGGGCATAATGAAGCACAATTATCATTAATTGATGATCCAAAGAAATAAAATGGAAACACTTATTAAGCAACCTAAAATATCTACCATGACACATGAAGAAGAGGAAGAAATGCAATATGATATATCAAAATTACGAGACCACGTGCAACAAATTTCGCTCTCACAAAAAGTAATTGAGGCTAAGATGGATGGTTTGAATAATGGAATAAAAGCTAATATCAGGGCTTTTAAGAATGGAATGGAAGCTAAGATCGATGGTATAGAAGAAAAATGAAAGGCAACATGGAAGATTTGAAGAAAGACATGGAAGGTTTGAAGGAAGGTTTGACCAAATTGCTACAAGAAAGGTTTCCTAATGGTGAAAAGGTAGTAGAGGAAACTCATGATGAGAACAAAAGAAATGTTAATCATGATTTCATAGACTCCAACGTTGGATTGAAGACCCACCATATTCCCAAGATTAATATGAGGAAGTTTGATGGTAAGGATCCTGTAACATGGATACTACAGATATAGCAATATTTTGATCTCCATAATATGCAAAACACACAAAAGGTACACATTGAAACTTTATATTTAGAACCCAATTAGTTTGTATGGTATCGATGGTTTGTGTTCGTAAACAAATTGTCACTTGATCAATTTTTAAAGAGGAAATGATAGCACATTATGAGGATACAAAGACCAACACCTTCTTTAGCCAATTGATAAATCTCAAACAAAAAGGTTCAATGGTGGATCACATTGATGACTTCCAAAAATTCAATATAAGGGTAAATGATATTCTAGAGAAGCATATGATTGATGTCTTTATAGGGAATTTAAAGGATAATCCAACACTAGGTACGCCTTTGGGAACCTGATTCATTAGAGAAGGCATTCAGGGTGGCCAGAAAAGTGGAAAGCAGAATTATGGAAACAAGGAAGTCTACCACTCACAATTATAAAGACGAAAGTGTTATTGCTCCTAGCCTTCCACAACCTACAAGGTTGACACCACAAAAGTTGGAGGAAAAAAGAGAAAAAGGGCTTTGTTACAGTTGTGATAGAAAATACACTAAAGGTCATAAGTGTGCTGAGAAGAAGTTATTTTACATATATTTTGAAGAGGAGGAAGAAAAGGATCAAGAAACGTCAAAAGAAGATGATATACACCAGGAATCAACCCGAGAGATAGAATAAATGAATCTAACCATATCTTGGAATTCATTGGCAGGAATTACCGCTCCTCAAACTCTCAATATAGAAGGACACTCATTCAAAATTTTGGAAGGATATATTCGTTGCTTTGTATATGATAAAAAAACACAATGGATCAAGTGGTTACCTCTGTCTGAATGGTGGTATAACACTTCCTTCCATACTGCAACAAAAATGACCCCATTTATGGCACTTTATGGATATCATCCACCATCCATCACATCATTTTTAAGAGAAACTTCTAAGGTTCAAGCAGGATAATATCACATCGAGCATTAACAACAAGTTCTCCAAATCTTAAAGGATAACCTCACTTTGGTGCAAAATTGAATGAAACAATAGGAAGATCAACATCACAGTGAAAGAAGTTTTGATGTAGGTGACTAGGTATTTTTACGGCTACAACCATAAAAAAAAATGTCCCTCAAGCAAGCTAAGAAGGATCATAAATTATCACCAAAGTACTATGGTAATTACAAAGTGTTGCAAAAGATTAGTACTATGGCATACAAATTGGAGCTTCTGGCATCTTCCCGAGTGCACCTAGTTTTCCATGTTTCATGCTTAAAGAAGGCTATAGGTGAAAACCTCCTTGTTATCACCCAATAATTTCCCAAGGTTCAAGAAAGAGATCACCGGGGTAACCACAAACCACTTTTGGAGATCAGGGCCTAGCATTCCTGATGCTCGGAGAGGGTTCTCTCTATATGATTTAGCTTTGTTTGATGGGATTTTAGGCTAGTTATGAAAGTTTAAGGGGGTTTTTGATTTGTATTAAAGATTGGGTGGTGGAATCCTTGAAACAGATGGATAGAATGATGTCTCTAGACCATTGGGCTATAGAGTCAAAAGAAGGGCAACAGAACTGGATCAACTCACTAAAGGGAATGTTCAAATGACAAGATAGTAGAGTAGAGTGCAGGTATTTGGGCCAGAGGGGTGAATTGGTTTAAACCACAGTGAGAGAGAAATTAAGAATTCTTAGACTGAGATCCGAACGAGGAATAAAGGGTAATCGGAAACAAAGGAAAATTAAGAATCCTTTGCTATAGATTATAAAGAGACAACCTAAACTAAGGAGCAATTAAGAATTCCTTAACTTAGATATCAGTAGAAAACATGTATTTGCCTAACTGTTATAACAGAGTGTAATTAAACAAATTATGAGATAATACTCTAGTTATGGCATTCAGATTCAGATAAACATTATTGGAAAACTTTAAGAAAAGTAACAAAAATGTGAGAAAATACTTGTCTGCACTTCGCTCAACACATGAATCCTTTGAAATATCTGGTCTTTATTCACCAATCAAGCTTGTTGGCTCAGTCTATTCTCCAATAGCTTTACAGTCTTTTGATCAAGAAGTCTATAGAAATGTCTAAGAATCCACCCTACATACTTCGAATTGTGAAGTATTTATACTAAGGTTTTATTACAAAATATCCCAAACTAACTTGAGATTTAATCTAGGAAATACAAATATATTCTTGCAGGAAGATAGAGACAGCTATTGAACTACTTTCATACTGTCCCTTTTATTGTGGTATTGTTGGATTTTATGGTTTTATTTTATCCTTTTATGCTCTTTTCTATTTGGATCTTTCACGCTAGAGGTTTCATTTACTTTAGGCTTTCCTCTGATACTTCACTATGATGACCTGTTTTTATCCTTACTGTGTCTTTACCTTTACTGTACAATTTAACCTTTTACTGTGTGTTTCAACAATAAATTCTTTTGTTTTTATGTGTATCAGCATCGGGTAGAGGATATTGATGAAGTCTCTGAATGTTTATATGTTTGTCTTCTAACTGCATATTCGGTCTGGTTCCTCTATTTTGACTGTCAATGCTCTGTGTGACTGTTTTCTTCTTGGCTCTGTGTGTAATTGTATTTTTATTTTTTCCTTGTATAATTGTGTTCTTCTTCTGAATATAGGCTTTTCAATAGGTTTCTTATCGAGTCTTTGAGTAAACAAGTTCCGTGACTAGTATCAAAATTGTTTATCCAAGCTCTGGTATTCTGCGGCTTACCTGTAAAATTCAACAATTACTAAGACAACCTCGGTCGGTAGGAAAGGCATCTGGTAGCTTTTATGACACAGGGATGTCCGAGGAAGGAGTCATGGAAACATTCTAAACGTAAATGGAGTTCAAATGATGTTATAGAGGTTCAGGGTGGCGTTGAAGGGTTTAATTGTTTTAACTGTGAAATGGGCAAAAGGCACGAAAACGAAGGTTTTCGGGGTTTTAAGCTTAACGGACAACTTTTTGAATATGGCGCAAAAATTCATATTACAAATAATAGGTGGTTTTTCGAGTTGGTGGGGAGGTGGTTTTAGAGGTCGTCGCACCGCTTATGAGGCGAAGGTGGTTTTTAGGAGGGGTCACCCGATATAGTCCATAGCTTGACACGTAGCCTTCGGGGGGTCGGGGAAAACCACTTTATCGGGTGGGTATCGTTCGGCCATCGGGCACAACCAATATGCTTGTGGAGCATTGGATGAAGCAGATGTTGATCTAACGGTAGTCAGGCGAGGGAAGCGAGTAGGAGATAAAGCATGGGCTTAGGGAGGGGCCCAACGCTTTAAACCTTGGCAGTATGGGTTTATTTAAGGTTTAATCATAGGTTTAAAATGATCGAGCATAGCTTAATAACGGGGTTCAACTCTTTGGGTAAAGGCCGGGCATCGGGTGAGGCCGATACAACTATGCATCGTTGGATTAGGGCGCAGTTGATCGGACAATGGTTGGGTTGTGAAATAACACGGAGGAAATGTACAGAGGCTTGGGGGGGGGGGCGATGCTTTAATCACAAGTGATTTGTGATTATTTAAGGTTAATGAGGGGATTTATATGTTTTGTCGAGATAAGGGGTAAAATATAGTTTTTATTAAAACTAAGGGTTGGGGGTATTACATAGGGATTTAGTTAATATGCGGGGAAAACGTTTCATCGGGGAGTTATATAATAAAGTTAATAATTAATATGAAATGTGGCGGAGTGGGTTTTTCCTTAAGTAATAAGGTAAAATGTAGTTTTTGCGCACATACGCTTAATACTTAGGATAAAAGGTTTTTTGTGGGTTTTTGAGTGAAAAGGGATTTACATGGGGGGTTTTCACTTTTCCTAGGCAAATGGTGTTTAACTTTAAGAAAAGAGGTTTTATTGGGGTAGTGAGGAGGGAATGGATTTTATGAATGGGATTCTAGCACTTGTGTCCATAAGTCATTAAGCTGAGGGTCCGGTCCCACCAAAAGTCACAGAATTGCTCTAAGCCTTTTTGACTTGAAGGATTCAGAGTACTAGAACTTGCATGTGGATAGGGAATTAGTAAGTAAAGGGGAAAAATGAATGAGGGGGAGTTAATCACATGAACTTGTAAACCTTTGTTTGCTTTCATAATGAATCATACATATATTAGCACATATGTCTAAGCATGATGAATGTGTTTTGATCCAATCAACTTTGTAGTTCAACAACCTTTCTTCTACTTACCCATTTCTTACCCTAACATGTTTTCTTCATTTCTTTGGGTGCATTTAGGCTAGCAAACCCTTATTCTATCTTTTTTTTGAAAAGTAATCTATCTAATTCTAAACTTATATCATCCAAGGACTCAGATTAAGCTTATGAGCTCCTTTTATTTTCTTTACCTATCTATGATATGTCAAGATTAAACTATTTGTTCAGATTTTATTCTCTAACTATAAACACAAAATTCAAAGCATGAAATAACCAAGATTAAACAGTTTGATTACCATGGATTGTGGCATGAATAACAAGTTGCACACAATCATTATTATGCATAAAAGTAAATAGTAGTGGCATTTAGACTTTCACACTTTCATGGTCTCTTTTGTTTTTGGGGTTCATATATTTTCATTTTTTTGAGCTTCTATTATTCTTTTGTCCTTTGATTTTTATTTTAGGACATACCCTCTTTACATTTTTTAATTCTAACATGGAGAAAATTTGCAAAAAGCAAAGGTATGCACAATATTACAAGGCTTAACTTTAGTCATTCAAAATTATGACTCCTATTAGTATAAGAACCTAACAGTGGCTCCACATGCAGATGGCATTTCCTTGTGAGATGTCAAGAACACCGTCGACTAGTAGCCTGATCTATTGGGCCAATCCCAAACATGTATATGCTTTGTTGTATAGTCTCTATGACTAAAACTCTTGAACTGAAAATACACCTTTTTCTGCAAACTAAAATCTGATCTAACATACACTTGTTGCTGAAAAACTGAATTTATTCAAACTAAAATCCTACCTACTTACTCCAATCAGTTGTCCAACTGCTGGTTAGGTAAAATGAAACAGCCAATGCAACCATTCAAGCATCATATACATTGGTGGATTTTGCTGCTTGGGCTTGTTTGTGATTAAAACCGAGACTCTAAAGCCAAATATAACCTTGTCAACCCATGAGAAGATAAGGAAATACTTGATTTCCTTTGTAGATTCTAAAAATTGTACAAAATGATATTCCAAAATATATACACTATTGTTCAACTGATTGAAGAAATTGTATAGTTGTTCTGAATGGCCTCCATGCCATGAAACTGAAATGTCATTTTTATCTTTAACACCCTGCAGACTTTCAGATAAGCTTTGTGATGATATTTCTACTGATTGAAATGTCTGTCTGGTGAAACCTTTATCATCTTGATTTTGACTCTCATAGTCGATTAATGGAGAAAATTTCTGATTGCATTCATCACCCAACCTATCAGTTATGGGATCATGAACAGCTTGAAAGGATTGCTGCAACTTATTACATATAGGTTTGAATGGAACTTCATAGTTTTCTACAAGCTGCTCATCCTTTTCTTTAGAGATTTTATACCATATTTCCTTTAAAAACTGAAACGATTCAAAACAAAGAGGTAAAGAAGCTACACTGATTTCCAAGTTTTCTCCACTTTCTACCTTACTTTCATAGCTAATATGGATTAGATGATCACCGTTTTCAAGTTGCTGAAACCGAATTTCCTTATTCCCCAAACTAGCTTCTAATTGCTCTGTAAAGTTAGTTTGGATTTGAAAAAGATAACTATCATCATACTGATCATATTTAGGAAAATCATTAAAAGAAGTAATGTCATCAAACATACATATTAGATCAAGAGATTGTTCCTCCACATATTGCTCTATGAATCTATCTTCTGAACTATGGTAGTTGGAAATAGCAGGAATTTGTTCATGGCTATCAACCTCTTCCTTTTGTGAAATAAATGTGTCATGGTGATTTTGAGCAAAAAAATTATCTTTCATGGTGATCTTTTGTATCCTTTCCTCTATATTTCTTACCAAAATGTTGAGTTTTACCTTTGAAATGTTGTTTTCCTCTTCTTCTGCTTTCAAATTTTCTCTTCTAATTTGCAGATTAACTTCTACATCTACTGCAATGTTCTACATCTGTTCCAGCATTGAGGGGTTTCTTTCTCTTAGCTGAAATTCTATCTCTGGATCAAATGCTTTTGGATAATGCAAAAGAGCTGATTCAAGAGGAGGTCTTATATTTGATGGCATTGAATAATAGACTTGATTAAATCTATAAGAAAATTGTTGTATTGTTTCATTTGGTTGTCTTTTTAACTGATTATATTCTTATATGATCATAATAAGATTGACTTTGATTATCCATCTATCTAGGAAAAATTTGAAAAACTGTTGGAAATTTGAGATGCTTGCAATAGGTAAATTCTTGAACCAACTCTTTACTCTACTTTGCAAAGAAAGAGCAAAAAGCTTGATAATAACATCATCGTCATCAATTTCAAATAAGTCTAGATAATTCTCAAAACCTTGAATATGTTTTTGGGTAGTGATACCATTCTCTCCATCAAACCTAGGGAGATACTTGTAATAATTGTTAGGGAAAGCATGGAGTGTAGGAGGTAAGATGAGTGGCTTATATCTACCAGGAACTTTATAAGGTACAGGAATATGTACATGGATTGTATGATTAGTCTTGATTGTTTGATGCTCCTCAATTGGAAAATGATCTTCATAAGAGTTAGAAGAACGCTGCTCAAATGAGTAAGGAGACTTTATAATTACAAATTTCAAAGGGAAATAATAAAAAATTAATCTAAAATATTCTCTAAAATACAATATACATTGAAAAACTTTATTGATGAGAAAGAACATAATGTCTTGGATAACAATCCAAGTTAAAAGCTTGATATTTTCATATTGTTCTTTCAGGTTCATTCCTTTAGTGGAGTCTTAATTGTGAAATTGATTTGGAGTTACCAGGTGGATGATTTTAACCTTTGTGTGTCTGATCATTGTCCACCATCATAGATCAGAGCTAAACATGTAAGACATTTCTGAAGAAAATGTTAGTCTTCCCCAGTGTATCGCCACTATGTTATCACCCAGTAATTTCCCAAGGTTAAAGAATGAGATCACCGGGGTAGCCACAAACCACTTTTGGAGATCAGGACCTAGCCTTCCTAATGCTCAGAGAGGGCTCTCTCTATATGATTTAGCTTTGTTTGATGGGATTTTAGTATAGTTATGAGAGTTCAAGGGGGTTTTTTATTTGTATTGAAGATTGGGTGGTGGAATCCTTGAAACAGATGGATATAATGATGTCTCTAGACCATTAGGCTATGGAGTCAAAAGAAGGGCAACAGAATTGGATCAACTCACTAAAGGGAATGTTCAAAGGGCAAGATAGTAGAGTAGAGTGTAGGTCTTTGGGCCAGAGGGGTGAAATAGTTTAAACCAAGGTGAGAAAGCAATTAAGAATTCTCAAACCGGGATCCAAACGAGGAATAAAGGGTAATCAGAAACAAAGGGAAATTAAGAATCCTTTGCTATAGATTATAAAGAGACAACCTAAACTAAGGAGCAATTAAGAATTCCCTAACTTAGATATCAATAGAAAACATTTATTTGCCTAACTGTTATAACAAAGTGTAATTAAACAAATTATGAGATAATACCCTAGTTATGGCATTCAGATTCAGATAAACATTATGGAAAAAATTTAAGAAAGGTAACAATAATGTGAGAAAATACTTGTATGCACTTTGCTTAACACATGAATCCTTTGAAATATCTAGTCTTGATTCACCAATCAAGCTTGCTGGCTCAGTTTATGCTCCAATAGCTTTGCAGTGCTTTGATCAAGAAGTCTATAGAAATGTCTAAGAATCCACCCTACATACTTCGAATTGTGAAGTATTTATACTAAGGTTTTATTACAAAATATCCCAAATTAACTTGAGATTTAATCTAGGAAATACAAATATATTCTTGTAGGGAGTTAGAGACATCTATTGAACTGCTTTCATGATGTCCCTTTTATTGTGGTATTGCTAGCTTTTATGGTTTGATTTTAGCCTTTTATGCTATTTATTTTTTGGATCTTTCACGTTGAGGCTTCATTTACTTTAGGCTTTCTTATGATACTCTTTGACTCTGATACTCTTTCACTTTGATGACCTGTTTTTATCCTTACTATGTCTTTACCTTTTACTGTACAATTTAACCTTTTACTGTGTGTTTCAATAGCAAATTATTTTGTTTTTATGTGTATCAGCATTGGGTAGAGGATATTGATCAAGTCTTTGCATGTTTTATATGTTTGTCTTCTAACTACATATTCGGCCTGGTTCCTCTGTTTTGATTGTCAATGCTCAATGTGAATGTTTTCTTCTCAGCTCTGTGTGTAATTGTCTTCTTCTCTATTCCTTGTATAATTGTGTTTTTCTTCTGAATATAGGCTTTTCAATAGGTTTCTTATTGAGTCTTGGAGTAAACAAGTTCTATTACTAGTATCAGAATTGTTTATCCAAGCTCTGGTCTTCTGTGGATTACCTGTAAAATTCAACAATTATTAAGAAAACCTCGGTTGGCAGGAAAGGAAACTGATAGCTTTTATGGCACAGGGATGTCGGGGGAGGGAGTTGTGGCAACGTTCTGAATGTAAATGGAGGTCAAATGATATTACATAGGTTCAGGGTGGCGTTGAAGGGTTTAACAGTTTTAACTGTGAAACGGGCAAAAGGCACGAAAACAAAGGTTTTCAGGGTTTTAAGCTTAATAGACAACTTTTTGATTATGGCGCAAAAATTCATATTACGGATAATAGGTGGTTTTTCGTGTTGGCAGGGAGGCAGTTTTAGAGGTCGTCACACCACTTATGAGGCGAAGGCAATTTTTAGGAGGGGTCACCCAATATAGTCCATAACTTGATACGTAGTCTTCAGGGGGTTGGGGAAAAACACTTTATCGGGTGGGTATCGTTTGGCCATCGGGCGCGGTTAATATGCATGTGGATTGTTGGATGAAGTGGATGTTGATCTAACAGTAATCAGGCGAGGGAAGCGAGCGGGAGATAAAGCATGGGCTTAAGGAGGGGCCTAGCGCTTTAAACCTAGGCGGTATGGGTTTATTTAAGGTTTAATCTTAGGTTTAAAATGATTGGGTAGAGCTTAATAACGAGGTTTAACTCTTCGGGTAAAGGTCGGGCATCGGGTGAGGTCGATACGACTGTGCATCGTTGGATTAGGGAACAATTAATCGGACGGTGGTTGGGTTGTGAAATAGCACAGAGGAAATGTACGAAGGCTTGGGGGGGGGGCCGATGCTTTAAGCACAAGTGATTTGTGATTATTTAAGGTTAATGAGGAAATTTATATGTTTTGTCAGGATAAGGCATAAAGTATAGCTTTTATTAAAACTAAGGGTTGGGGGTATTATATAGCGATTTAGTTAATATACGAGGAAAAGGTTTCATCGGGGAGTTATATAATAAAGTTAATAATTAATATGAAATGTGGCGGAGTGGGTTTTTCCTTAAGTAAAAAGGTAAAATGTAGTTTTTGCACACATACGTTCAATACTTAGGATAAAAGGTTTCTTGTGGGTTTTTGAGTGAAAAGGGATTTACATGGGGGGCTTCCACTTTTCCTAAGAAAATGGTGTTTAACCTTAGGAAAATGGGTTTTATTGGGGTAGTGAGGGGGGAATGGATTTTATGAAGGGGATTCTAGTACTTGTGTCCATAAGTCATTAAGCCGAGGGTTCGGTCCCACCAAAAGTCAGAGAAATGCTCTAAGCCTCTTTGACTTGAAGGATTCTGAGTACTAGAACTTTCTTGTGGATAGAAAATTAGCAAGTAAAGGGGGAAATTGAATGAGAAGGAGTTAATCACATGAACTTGTAAACCTTTCTTTGCTTCCATAGTGAATCATACATATATTAGCACATATTCAGCTAATATAATTCATTTTCTTCACGAAATTCTTATCCGTATTATCAGTAAACCCTACCTTATAATTTATTCTACCTTTTGAGGTGCCACTACTACTTTCACCCTTTGGAGGCATTTTCGTGACTGGGTATTTTTACGGTGACAACCATAAAAACAAATGTCCCTCAAGCAAGCTAAGAAGGATAATAAATTATCACTAAAGTACTATGGTAATTACGAAGTGTTACAAAAGATTGGTACTATAACAGACAAATTGGAGCTTCCTGCATCTCCCCGAGTGCACCTAGTTTTCCATGTTTCATGCTTAAAGAAGGTTATAGGTGACAACCTCCAAATTCAAACAATATTGCTAGAACTTGACTAGGAAGTAAAAATCATATTGGAACCTGAAGCAGTCATGGAAATAGGAACCCAACAGCTACAAAATAGATCAATTTCAGAGTATCTCATCAAGTGGAAGAACTTACTCGGTGAAGATTCCACATGAGAGGATGATAATTTTATACAAAAGGATACAGAACTACTCAAGCATTGAGAACAACACTTTTTTGAAGGAGAGGGGCATGCTATGTCTCTATACTACTAGTGTAGCCCCTTATTTTGATTAATGCAACCCCCTTATTGTATTTTGTGCCCATGTAGTCCCCATGTTGTTATTATTGTGCCCCATAGAAGCCCACTATTGTTATTGTTGTGTCCTTACAATGTTATTGCTATGTAGGCTCTGATTATATTGTGACCCCTTAGACTCCTATATATAGAAAGGAGTTCTTGTCATTTGTATCATCCAGGAATTGTTCATCTGTGTAATGTAAAGGAGGTTTCCCCGTCGAAGAGGCTAATTTTGAAGTTGTTGATCTATCTTTTATTCTATTTTGTAAGCTAAGTGCATAACAAAATTGTATGAAGTATATACACATTATACATTAATTTTTATTATAGCGCGAGTTAGTATACCTAAATTACCCACACTGTACACATATGTAAGTGTTTTAATCTTTAGAAACTAACTTCTAGCAATGTAATATGCAATTAAGTGTATTTATAATGGAAAATATAATTTTCATAAAAAAAGGACTACATTGACTTTTGACCTACTAGTATAGGTGGATGTGGTTTTCCATTTAAGCTTTTTTATGTGATTTGGTGGGAGTAGAGGCTAGCCATACATAATAGAATGTAAAATATAATTAACTATATTTATTATAGAAAATATATTTTTCATAAAAAAAACCAAGGACTACATTGACTTTCTAGTATAGGTGAATGTAACTGCTTTCCTTTTAAGCTCTTTTATATGAATATGAGGCTACTCATACATAATAGAGTCTCTCATAGTGATGGTCATACTAATATATTTATAATATTTTGTAAATTGAATCAATGTTTTATATGAAACCAATAAGATATTGAAAAATTATATTGTTCACATTTTGTTCCATTACATTTCACAAGTATAAGCTCAAAATATCTTTTTCTCACTCCTCTTTAATGAACTAATAAAACATTTTACAACTTTACTTAATCTTCTCAATTTTTTTTATTTTTATTTTTTTATAAGTTACAAAACGCTAAAACTTCTTCGAAAGTATTATTTAAAAGGAGTTTTAAGGAAAGTTTGATTAGTGGAAATATCATCATGGCTAGTAAACTTAGAACATAAAAATATTATATTTGAATTTACATTATGGAGTGTAAAAAGATCATGTGATATTATAATTAGATTTCTCAAGAGCAGGCAGACTCGTTCTGGTAAAAGCTGTCCTGGAAGCTACCCTTGTCTTTTGGATGGCATTAGCCTGGATCCCGCGCAGCATCTTGGCCAGGCTACAGCAAACTTGCAATAGATACCTGTGGAATGGGAATCAGGAAAAGCGCATATTTGCTTGGGTTGGATGGAAGAAGATCGCTACTCCAAAGAAATGGGGTGGATGGGGTCTAAAATATCTCCCTACTTTCGCGCAAGCCCGTGCGGCTAAAATGGGGTGGACCTTACTCACTGGGAACAACCTCTGGACCAATATCTCTTATCACAAATATATCTGGCCTCTCCATATCTTGGATTGGATTCGCCTCCCTACCTGGCCTAAATCTGGTATATCATCCGTTTGGAAAGCGCTTCTTAACTCTATGACACTTATCAGGGATAATCTGGTATGGAAAATCAATGATGGAACACAGGCTCGTATTGGTCTGGATCCTTGGAATGGAAGCGGCGGTAGGCACATTCTTCCTGAAGGCCTCATCCGACATCTTCACTCACAGGGGATTAAAGTTCTGGCTGACATTGTTGATCCACAAAACACTTCCATTTTTGAACAGCGTTGGAAAAATGCAATTCAGATCAATATACCACCACTCTGGCATCAGGATTGGTTGGCATATATCAATGCATTATCAGAATCGCATATAAGGATCAAACAAGGGCAGGACGAGCTCGTATGGTATCATTCGGAGAACGGAGCATACACCCCAAAGGCTGGCTACCACACTCTGATATCGCATAAGGTTCCGGACACAATCTCTTTTTGGTGGAACTCTATTTGGAAACTCACCGCTCCCCCCAGGCAGAAGCTATTTTTCTGGTGTATCTTAAAGGGTGTTGTCCCTACTGGGGAATATCTCATGCGTCGTGCAGTCTATGGACCGACCTGGTGCACCCTGTGCAAACATACCTCCGAAACGAGCGTTCATTTGTTCTTAAACTGTTCTGCGTTAACGTCTTTATGGCAATCTATATCATCCACAATACAACACACTGGCAAATGGGAGGGCGATAATATTAATCGAACCTGGGAATCATGGTTTAACCATCACAAAAACTCCAAACTCCAAAGTCTGCCTATCATTATTTGTTGGTACCTATGGCTTGCACGAAACCGAATGATCTTCGAAGATAAACCAGTGCACTGGCCGCATCTTACTGCCAAAATCATATCGGCTTATAATGAAACGCCTGAGCCGCCGCAGCCTAAGGTTCGAAGACCCTGTGACCCTCCACATATAGATCATAACACCCCATGGGCTTTCTTCGATGGCGCAGCCCAACAGCAGGGTTGTGGGGGAGGTTTTCTACTATTCATCAATGATTAGCATTTCTACAAAGCAAAACTGGGGTTGGGAGCTGGCACAAATAATTTTGCTGAGATTATCACCCTTCGTCATCTCTTGCATTTTGCATTGGGGCACAATTGCATGCATATTCATATATATGGAGATTCGAAGATTGTCATTGATTGGTTCAACAATATTACTGTTTGCCACACACACACTCTCAGCAACATTTTGGATGATATTAATTTACTGAAGGCACAATTTATTGACATCACTTGTCAACATATCTACAGGGAACACAACAGCAGTGCCGACCAACTATCCAAGGAGGCCACGACACTTCCCAGAGGAGAGTGGATGATACAGGAGCAGCGAGGAACAAATGCATACCAATACTACCACCGCCCATACATAGATGCACACTATCACAGGGCAGCCAGCCCATGAGATACAGATCTGAAAATGATACTTTTTTGGAACTTTTTTGTACATAGATGATAAAAATTACAAAACTAAAGCCCTGCGTGGCAATATGTATATATATAACTGATAACAAAGAACATCCTGTGTGATGATTTTTGCTTTTGAACAGACAGAATAGATAAATTGCTACCCACATGTGGCAGAAGAACATACAGCATATGCAAAATGCATCTTTGCTTTTGAACAAACAGAATAGATAAATTGCTACCCACATGTGGCAGAAGAACATACAGCATATGCAAAATGCATCTACAATATGTAATTTTTCTAAGTTAATGAAAGATTACGATTTTTCCAGTGAAAAAAAAAAATAGATTTAGAACTCTATTGTGAAAAATAGCGTATAAATTTTTTCTAAAAAAAGTAATTATAGTGTATACATTTTTTCTAAATAAAGTAATTATTCATATTGACAAAGGTTTAATATTTAAAACATTTTGGGAAGAAACCACATTATAAGATCTTGATGACAAAGGTTGTTTTGACATATCAATTCATAGGAACAAGTAGATGCGTTGCTAAATAAATAATATATAATGTTTACAAGAATAACTATGTTTGTCAACCACTATATAATATAAACTTTAGAAAAATTTGAAATAACTATATATTGTCAATAAATTTATCAGAAATAATCAATAAATATATATATTGATGGACAATAAAATAACATATTGAAAATCAAAATTATACATAATGGAAAAATACATTATTATAATTTGATCTGTTAAAGATAATTAATTTATATAGATTTTTCTAAAATTTCAAAAAAATTATATAATAAAAAGATCTTAATTACATTATATTATTTTATTTACATTTTATATATAAAATATGAATATTAACTATATTTTTGATAAGATAAAAACAAATTTACAAATTCATATATTTTTTCCTTACTTTCCATTTATATATCTATATATATATATATAAACATTTAAACTACCCAAAATTAAAAAAATCCTCGGTAAAAAAAACTGGAAAACATCCACCATAAAAAAAAATTGGAATAACATAAAAACTGAAGCAAATACTTATATCAAAGTATGTTTATTATTTCACTCAATGTTGTGGGGAAAAGTATCCAACACGGAATGACCCTATCCCACTCTAAGGGTGATAGTTCCTTAGCAACAGCTGAAGCAAAGCTATCTAAAGTTACTTCTTTATGACATGCAAGAGATGAAAGGAAGAGATCCACTTACCGATTTCTTGCGCAAATGGTCGATCCAATCTCCTCTATTTGCCGCTCGCTCCCAGCTCCAAGTCTTCTCACGGGCCCAGCTACACGAGATCCTGCGAACAAGACAAGAAAAGGAAACTACAAGAAGCATGCATTCATAATTGATTCAAGGATTAGCATAAATCAAATACGCAAGTAAGACAATACACCATTGAAACACATGCGAATAGAAGAACCTCAAATGATTTATTAATATAAGGAAGTAAGGTTCAGGCGGTGATACAACCGTGAGAGGTCCAATCCAGCATCACCTTCCCGACGGAAAGAAATCTCCTCTTCACCTCCCTCAAGCAATCACCCAATACTCACAACTGTAAACCAACAACAATTCTTTGCACAAAATTCCGGCCTCCAGATCCCATGGGATAAGATCCTTATATAGAGTTTTGGAGTGAAGATAAGTCAGCTTGATGTGTGACTTGTTTTCCTCTTCAACTCCAGTTGTTCTTCAGTCCTTGAGTCCACTCGGAGTTTCTACCTTCCACTTGGAGTTTTAGAAGCTCTTAACTCATCATTAGGCGAATCTTATGATCCAAGTGTCATTTTGGAAGCTTCCTGGGCACTGGCACATTGAGAAAAGATTCCTCCACATGTCAAAGTACGCCCAGCGCAGGTAGCCTTTGTTGCACTTGCTATGCAGCGCAGGTACACCATAGAGCTTTTGACATTCAGCGCAGATGCTTAGTGGAGCAGCTGCTTTGATCCAAAATTGACCTGTTTTTTGAGTGTTTTTCAGTGGAGAACTGATCTGAAGTGCTGTGGTTTGCTGACCTTGTTCCTCTAGGGGTAGGAACAACATGTTTAGGGACTTTGGATCCCTTAGATTATTGACATTTCATGCTCCATGCTGTAAGGCACAAAAATGTCTATAACAGTTGCCCCCTAAAGTATGAGGTCGTTTATCGGGTGAAATGCTTTATTAGGAGGATCCGAAGTTCATTCAATCGTCGGGAGGTGACCTGTAACAAAATACAATACAATACATTATCTTTTCATACTTTCTTTTCATGATCTAGCTGATGCGGGCATTTCCCATGCTCAGCTTTATAAATACATTTGCTGTACATAAACAGACGATCGTCTGATAATAGACTGATAATTCTCTGCTTTTAATTATCATCCTTTTAGTAGGATGATCATCTGCTGCACATGTCTATGTTTTTATCTCCTGAATATATATCGCAGCCTGGATGGATGAAACTAGATCCGGGGTCTTCAAACTTGTCCGATCTTCACTCTAGTACAAGTCGATCCATGTGAGAATTTCTTGAAGTCGAACATGGAAAGACATCGCTTGATTACCAGTCAATAATGTAAACTGTTAACAAGCGCGAGAGGAATCACCGATAATGATGATGACCCTCAAGGTACTGCAGCACAATTCACGTGGCGTGAATATAGGATCTGACGTCGAACACCACGCAAAGTCTCCTGGTCGAAGGTCATTAATGTATACCTATCGCCGGAAGTGAGAAACTTGCCATTGAGGCATGCAAGCTTCAAAGTACTGAGGGGGTGTTCCTAGATCAACTTCTTGGATAATGAGCTGATGTCGACAAGAAGTGATCCGTCAAAGGAGGGCCTTAATGAATCCCACATCAGTGACACGGAACGGAGCTAGTGATGATGGTGAAAATGATCTGTGAAATATGATTCAGGGTGGCGGTCATGGAAGGATGAAAGATGATGTATGGTAGTGGATGGGACCCGGTTGACACTTTCTGAATGACATCTCTTGAACATATAACGACACTGATGTGATGGATCGGTAGCATTACCCCATGTATGGATGGTATGGCGAGACCATGGTGAAGGGACCGGTGAATGATAATAACCCAACCCGATATTTACGGAGGCAAAAGTGTCATGTTCAAGAGCGACTTGCTACCATTAAGCTTTGAGGTTCTCCCAATTTTTCCCCAGTCATTTCTAACCAGTACCTCTTTATTTTTGTCAAGCTTGAGGAGGATAACATATGCTTGTTCTATAACCTACCCTTCGGGCAAGCCCATCGCTATGTTTTAACGAGCCTAGCGATAGGGAAACTCGTTCTCGTCTAAAGACAAGTTTGTCGCTATTTAATGTATTTAACGAGTCTAGCGACAAAGACAACTCGGTCCTTTTCATTTTTAGAGAGTCTAAAAAGGTACATAAAGTTAACTCCAAAGTTCCTTTTTCGTCATCTAATCCCTTAAGTCCGAAAAAGTATAAAACAATACAGAAGGGATGAATGTTCGATAGTTTTATCGAGCCGAACCAGACAAGCGCTCGATCTTTTTGTGCAATAATCCCTCAGGTCCAAAAAGATTAAAATCTAGAGGAGGGATAGCTCTTCCGGTCTTTTTAACGAGCTGGAAGGCCAAAACTCGACAAACTTTTCATATTTTACGAGTCAGTGAAAAGAGCTCAAAGAAGACTCGTATTTTGAGGAACGAGTGATAAACAGGGATAGCAGTAGATTCCAGGTACAGGTTGGAATTTTCCAATCACGGCAGTATTACAAGGATGGCTAGGTGGGATCACTCTTCGCAGCTGTTCCTCAAAATAGGTAAACAATCAAGTGGATGTGAATGATCGGCCAAATGAAAAGTGGAGGTGACAGTGCACAAACACGACCAAGGCTTTTATGGCTGATGAATTTACGGTCTCAAATGGTTATTTACCAGTTCATTTTTTCTGGATGAGCTTGAACTCTGGGGGAAGCTTGCTCACATGCTTATGTTTATTTTTTAACGAGCATGAAGTCCGCGTTAAAACTGCTCGGTTTTGCGTTTATTTTTTAACGAGCATGAACTATGCCAAAACTGCTTGTTTTTACCAGTCATAACGTAGGAAGGTCTCCTGGTAGGTTGCTCGCTATTTTTTAAGGAGCTTCATCTCGCTATGCTTTGCTCCATATCCTCTCTTTATGCAAGCTGGGTATCGGCTAATCCTACGAGTTTAACGGGTTAGACCTACAGGTTTAAAGGGGGGACCTAAAAAACTAAAAAACAAAATAGCCGCCCGTGCTTGCATTCCAAGAGGTTTGCATGCCCCCAGGTGTAAGTCTAATTTCAAGGTCGCCCCTACTTGTCCGTCAAAAACCCTTGTTTTCAACGGGTGAGGCTTACCTCTTTCTGGTTACCCAAAGAATGGTTTTGTTTGCTGCCGCAAATGAAACTTTTTCTTCGGCGATGTCTATCATTAGGTTACACAAAGATGGTTACAATTTGTTGCAGCAATAGAATCTCTTTCTTTGGAGGCTGCCCCTACTTATCCTTTAAATCATTTGTTTTAATGGGTGAGGCTTGCCTTTTACCCAAAGATGGTTACTACTTGCTGCCGCAAACGGATCCCCTTCTTTGGCAGAGCCTACTTATTTAGACAAAGGTGAATGACCTTTGTCAAACAAGTAACCTTGAAAAAAGAATCCTTTTCCAGAACAACCCCACTTCCATCAACACCTTCTTCTTCATGGGGCCTTGGCACTTTGCCGGCTCTTCCTTTCGAAGAAGAAGGAGGGGACGGGGTACGGACTAGTCATATTCTCCCGCGGAAATTCTACTTTACACCCAAGGTTTTTTCTGCCTCCAGAGCAGACCAGGATGCATGCCCCCTGGGTTCCAGCCTTTCTTTCCCGAATCACTCGCACTCATCAGGAAGAAGAACCGGAGGGAGAGACCTTTCTTGATCGAAAAGACCATTGAGGATAGGTATGTGACTACTTGCGATGCGTGATCCCGGAAGTGAAAGTTGGTCTACGAGCTTGACCATTCTTCCTTCGTATGGAAAACACATTATTCGAAAGAGTGAGGAGACTATTGCTTCCATGCAATATATGTAGTCTCGTCCAAGGAGTAGGTTATAATCCAAGGGTCCTTGGACGACCATCAAATTCATCTTGACAGCCTTCCCTTTCAATGTAATAGGCACATTAGGTAGAATCCCTAATGGTCGACTGGTTCCTTTGTCAAAACCCGAGAGATTTCTTATCTCAGGCAAAAGCGCCGGGCAACCCAGTGCTTTCCAAGCAATAGAGGACAGGATACTCACAGATGCCCCTTCATCAATGATAGTCCCAGCCATCACCATTTTGTATATTTGGACTATAATTCTAAATGGTATACTGGCTGGTAACCGGGGTCTGCCTAGTTGGTTCCAATCAAAGGACACAACCAGGTTGCTTGGTGGTGGGACCAAATATACGGCCGGGTATGATCCTGACGATGCTCCTTCCTGCGATAAAGGAGTGGGCACATTGCCCTGATGTTCATCAGAATCGGTGTTGATGAAAAGAATCTGGACGGTGTCGTCCTTACTCTCTCCGGTAGGGGTGTCAGCTGAAGATGAATCCTCAGTGACTGTGGTATTTGAAGATGAAACTTCTGAAGGGAGAACCGGGTCAACTGCCGTTTCGACCTTTGGACTTTCGTCTGGTCCGGATTCAGTAGGTTCACTTTCAGTGACTGACACTTCAGCTGGCCCTATGAGCGGGGCAGCTGTATTTTCGACCAACGAAGGACTTGGCGCGAGTTTTTGGTATCCAGGAGGAAGTAGCAACGGTGCAACCGGTTGATCTTCCAAAACTCTCTTTGCTTCGTCTAAAAAGGGACAACGGCGGAGGGTGTGATTGCCTTCACACAGTTTGCAGGGGAATCTCATTCCCCTTCGTTGTCTAGAACCTTCACTTTCGTTGGTTGACGGTAAGCATTCCACCTGGTTGTCAGAGGTTGACGCTTCCAAACTGTGCAAACGAGGGGACCAGTCCCTTAGTATCCGGGGAATACCGGGACAATCACGGTGGAGGTGGTCCCCTCTACATATGACACATGGCGATTTGGGCCCGGTCCGTGCTGTGTGTGGATTTCTGTTAGATGCCTTTTGCTTGCCCCCAGGCGCCTTTGGCTCCTTCTGCTTCTTTTCTTTCTTCTTCTTTTCCTTCTTCTTTTCTATGGGAGCTCCGCTTTTGGCGGCTTGACCTTTCGAAGAAGAAGGATCGGAGGAAGGCTTATAAGAAGTGGAAGGCTGGAGGGTAGCTCTAGACTGGTCTAACTGTTGACTCGACTGTTCAGGAACCGTGGTGGTCTGAACTACAGTGGTTGAGAATAGCCAAACTGGCAGGCCAATTGTCAGTCCTGGAAGCGACAACGTGGCCATGTGGGGCGCACCAACTTCTCCCCAAGAGGAGAAAGGGCTAGGGGTCCCATCATGTGGAATCCCTTGGTTGGTGTGTTCCATGTTCTCAACCTAAAGATCAACGTAGGAATAAGGGGTGATTATGTTCCGTTTAGAATGAATTTTATATGACGACGCTTTAGACACAACTTGCTTTTTCACTTTTTAAGAGTCGAGAAAAAGCTAAAGATGACTCTAGTCTCCTTCGATGTATTAACGAGCCCGAAGTGACAAATGCTCGGATGGACTTTTTCAGTTATAGAGTTTGAAAAAGGCCAAAAGAAACTACTCTGGAGTTCTAGGCAGAGGGTGTGCCAAACCTTTCGCGAAACCACAGAATACGTTTTACAGTACGAGTGGTCGATCTTCGTGAATGCTGTGTTCACTGCATCACGATCAGTAGGGCGGCCGACACGGCTTCCTATGGATAAAGGCTTTGTTCCTATAGGGGTCTCCCAATATACGCGACGGTACGCGGGAGCACAAATCCGTATTAGTGCTATCGTCCCTCAGGAGGAATCACCCACCTTCGTAGAGATCGACAGTCACTATGTTTAACGACGCCGGTTCACGTCTCTACCTAGACCTCTACTGTGTTTCGTTATGTTTCAAAGCGTTGTTAGATAAATTCAGTTCTTTTTAGGTTGATCTTGCTTAGCAGTTTGCCTTTATGGATCACCACGTGATGTATGATACAAATCCTAAATGCAGTCTAAGAATGATAAGCAAGCTTTTTCAATTCTTTCAACTTATGAAAATCTTAACTACTGAAGGAAAAGAAAGACATCATCTTTTCAAACAGATCATAGAGCACACACTGATGCACCTTCCTAAATCGACATGCAAACTGTCAAAATGCACATGCACAATGCAAGTATTTCTTTTCTTCTTCCTTAATGTTGATGTATTACAAAAAGAAAGTTGTTGTATAATTTCGAATTCAATTTCACGCGAAAGCAAACAAGTTTTTGTCCAATAATCAAAAGAACACCTTAAGATTCACTCGTTTCAACACAAGAAATACCGAAATTCGAACCATATAACGAAAGCAAATCTTCAAGCAGCTATGAACAGCAATAAACTAGCTCTTAGAATCACAACGACACTTTCTTACAGGCCTAGATCCAAGAGGTCACAGCGAGACTAGTTCACTTTCGCTACGGGAAACTGTGAATGAAAGCAAGAAATACAATAAGAACAATCACGGTTTCTTCATACAACTGAGGCGGAATGAAGGCAAAGAAAGGTAGTTTCAGCTGGGTATACAGGTTGACAACAGGCTGCAAAAACAATATTGAAAACTGGGCAACAGACAGTAGGGAACCCCAGTTGCACAAGGCAAAACTGGATCAGCGCAGGTACTGCACTGTCAATCTGACATGCAGCGCAGGTAGCCTTTGCTGCAGCTGCACTGAAGAGACAACTCTCGTCTCTCTCAGATTCCGGGTCACAGTTTGCTCAAAAATCAATGGTTTTTTGGCCAAATCAGAGGTTATCAGCCAAGTATACACTAGAGGATGATTAAGGAAGATGAACACTATCACAAAGAGCTAAAAAGAGTCCTTGTGGATCCGCTCTTCAAATCATAAACATGCCCAACACTGAGCTAGAGTAGCTGCCCTCTACTTTGCATTCGAAGGATTCGAATGCAGTTCGATTCGGTACTCCCTTCGTTTAGGAAATGAATAGCAAGAAACACAAGCTACCAACAAGACACAATCCCCAGTGGAGTCGCCAGTCTGTTGTGGGGAAAAGTATCCAACACGGAATGACCCTATCCAACTCTAAGGGTGATAGTTCCTTAGCAACAGCTGAAGCAAAGCTATCTAAAGTTACTTCTTTATGACATGCAAGAGATGAAAGGAAGAGATCCACTTACCGATGTTTTGCGCAAATGGTCGATCCAATCTCCTCTATTTGCCGCTCGCTCCCAGCTCCAAGTCTTCTCACGGGCCCAGCTACACGAGATCCTGCGAACAAGACAAGAAAAGGAAACTACAAGAAGCATGCATTCATAATTGATTCAAGGATTAGCATAAATCAAATACGCAAGTAAGACAATACACCATTGAAACACATGCGAATAGAAGAACCTAAAATGCTTTATTAATATAAGGAAGTAAGGTTCAGGCGGTGATACAACCGTGAGAGGTCCAATCCAGCATCACCTTCCCGACGGAAAGAAATCTCCTCTTCACCTCCCTCAAGCAATCACCCAATACTCACAACTGTAAACCAACAACAATTCTTTGCACAAAATTCCGGCCTCCAGATCCCATGGGATGAGATCCTTATATAGAGTTTTGGAGTGAAGATAAGTCAGCTTGATGTGTGACTTGTTGTCCTCTTCAACTCCAGTTGTTCTTCAGTCCTTGAGTCCACTCGGAGTTTCTACCTTCCACTTGGAGTTTTAGAAGCTCTTAACTCATCATTAGGTGAATCTTCTGATCCAAGTGTCATTTTGGAAGCTTCCTGGGCACTGGCACATTGAGAAAAGATTCTTCCACATGTCAAAGTACGCCCAGCGCAGGTAGCCTTTGTTGCACTTGCTATGCAGCGCAGGTACACCATAGAGCTTTTGACATTCAGCGCAGATGCTTAGTGGAGCAGCTGCTTTGATCCAAAATTGACCTGTTTTTTGAGTGTTTTTCAGTGGAGAACTGATCTGAAGTGCTGTGGTTTGCTGACCTTGTTCCTCTAGGGGTAGGAACAACATGTTTAGGGACTTTGGATCCCTTAGATTATTGACATTTCATGCTCCATGCTGTAAGGCACAAAAATGTCTATAACACTCAAACACAAGAAGTAGCTTCTAAGTAAACAAAAGCAAGTGAAGCTTCTAAGAAAACGAAAGCATATAAGAAGGAAGTTGGGGAGATAATACATAGAAATATTTACCACAGTAAATGAAACTGCACACAAATCAGGCTTCTCAGAAAACAACAGCACATGAGGGGGAAGGTAATGAGAAAGTGCATAGAAATATGAACTACAATACCCTAGTTATTGACTGTGGCATTAGTTAATTATTTACTTATACTGGATACCATGCTCTACTCAAGCGCGGACTTTAGACAATGAATAATAAACTAAGATTAGGTGTTATGGATAAGATAAGTTTGATGGAATGTAATATAAGTTAGAGTCACATGATATATATATACTGAGGTCAAACCTACTCCTCCGACTCAAACTTTTGTTCAATTAATTATTAACAATCGTATTTACGAGCAGTGCATTTAATGAAACTGCTGAGATAGTCTAATCCCAAGAAGAGCATTGGATGCGCTGCTCCAGTTTGCATAATGTTCGGGTCAAACCGACATCCATACATGTATACGTTGTCTGTGGGAGTAACAATTTTTTTTTTCCCGGAAATGGAAGAAGCGATATATTCAATCCTAAAAGTTACATTTGCTTCATGGTGAAGCTTCCAAAACAGTTACATATCAGTGATTGTAACAGGTGCATTCCTATGAGCAAATAATCATACACGTTTATTCTTATAACTGATTCATGTAGCAAGATCAAGGTCTATATAATATAGAAGATATCAGAAATATCTGATGTACAGGATAAAATTATGTAGGGCTGACAATAGACAATATATGGAATTCAGAAATGATGTAGCTAAATAGACAAAAAAAGAGAAGGTGTATCTGATAATCAAAAAAAAATATCTCTGAGGGAGTAGATTTATCTTGGTAGTGGTAGCATCCCCGCCTCCATGCATGTGTCTCTCATTTTAATCTCAATGTGTAAGCTATCTACGTTGTCCCTTTTTGGAGAGACTGTCCCCATCTTGATTGAACTCCTGCAAATACATTGAATCAAGGAGTGATGTAGTGAACTCCAAAGTGATGTGATCTTTTGTAACAAGTCTTCAAGTGTGGGCTTAATCAATGATGATTTTGGAGTCACTGAATATGTGAATAGAAGGTATATTTAGGGAATTAGAGAACCATAGTAGGCCCCATAATGCCATTTCCTCTGCCTTTGTGTTAGTGCCTTACCTGCACCCCAGTGAACATGATATGCCTGCTCAGGTGAAAATAGGATCAAGAAACCACATCTGCATGTGTTGCTTTGTGATGCACCGTCAAAAAACCCCGCAGGGTATATGATCTCTAAGCCTGTTTGTGTTTTTTAGACTTTTTAGTGTTCATGCTCATTTGTAGTTCAGAAGAGAATGTGCTTCCAATTCTCTCTGTCACCAATGCATTGTTTTCTATATAGTTGTTGAAGATAATGTTGTTCCTCCATCTCTAGATCTCCCAAAGGAAAATAGGAGGAATATAGCGCCAGGTGATGTGTTGCTGACTCCACCATTCAAGGCAGTCAGACATGCAAGTGAACTGTGGGAGTTGGAGACCATATATGACAGCCATATTTTACCAGATTTTAGAAACAACACGACACATAATGAACAGATGCAAATTATCTTTTTCCACCCTCCTGAAGATGTATGATGTGTCCCAACAGTAGAGGGGTAACAATTATCCAGTGAAGTAGTTAATGGGCACTAGTGTATATATATATTTTTTTATTGACAGAATGTATATGTATATTTTTGGATCTAAGCTAGTGTATTTGTTGTGAAATTTAATTAGACAAATATATGGAGTTGTCTTTAGTGCGACTTTTTGGAGATTCTGGTGACGGAATCAGACGAAAAATAATTGAGGTTAAATCTTGACTTGTATTATTTAAAATGGTTTTTTAACTGCATATTTGGATTCAACACCTTGAAAAACCCCTACGACTCTTTGATTATGCAGAAATTAGCTATCAAACTTGCGATTTCAATAAATTGCTACCTGATTTTAGAGAAATTTGACTGGAAAAACCCATCGAAAAAACTTTCAAAAAATCTCACTAAAAACAACTCCCAAATATATAACCATTGTACATTCATTATATATTAAATGCCATGCAACACAATAAATAAATAATTATTGGATGTCGCCTATGTCTCACGTCTAGATTTAAGGCACGTCAAACAAACCCCGTCTAACCTATGAGGGTTGGCCTTACCGTGCCGTAAGGCGGTGCCTACTGCCAACCCCGAGCCATCGATATTGATATTGTCCCACTCAATTTTAATCCTAATGGTGTAGCTCATGGAGTCCACAATTTTTTGGGGGCTAGTTCATGGAACTAAGAGCATGTGTTTTTTTTTTTTAAATTCACAGGGTCGAAATTAAGAGGTAAAATATGTATGTAGGGATGGTTTTATAAATTTAACAATTAAATTAAATAGTTGTGAAGAGATAGATTTTTTATGATAAAAATATTTAATGTTTAATTTGATTGTGACTTTAAAATTAAAAAAATAATAAAAAAATAACTTTTTTTTATAACCATTATTAAAGGAAGTACATTTATCACATAGATCTATTTTTTTTTTTCATAAATGTTAATTCTATTAAAAAAAGTAAAAAGATATATACAATGAGGTCAAGGCCTCAGAGGAGGCCGAGGCCATTCCTCAACCAAAAACTCAGAGACATTACAGTTCAGGCTTCCTGCCAAATTTACAGTACAGACTACAAAATTTTGTATTTGGGCCTTGACACACTGAAAGAGATTACCAGGACTGATTCCGTCATGCCCTTCATTGACCAAAAAAACAGAAAAGCAACTAGCATAGCCATATTTATAACAAAAAGCAGAATCTATATTGGCATT
Organism: Pinus tabuliformis; assembly: GCA_031772625.1. Taxonomy (NCBI): domain Eukaryota; kingdom Viridiplantae; phylum Streptophyta; class Pinopsida; order Pinales; family Pinaceae; genus Pinus; species Pinus tabuliformis. The sequence continues at coordinate 1,441,716,191 of CM062817.1, read as the reverse complement.
TGCCACAACCTGTAACCAGAGTGTGAACCAGACAGAGACACCTAACCTCAAAATCAACGACACAAAACCAAAATTGCATAGGCCACCCGGCAGTGAGGAGACAGGTTTAATCTGCATGCTTTGGTGAATCCGGCGTGTCCCTATCCACCTGGCTGGAAGAAGCTACCCAGGTAACAAAACCGCTTTCATCAACTGCCGCTGCGCCACCATCAGGAGTGGTCACCAGATTTAAAATACCACCTGCACTCTGAGACGGCCCACAGGCCAGAATATCGCTCTGAGTCGGAACCACGGGCTGCTGAGGCGTTTCCGAGACAGGGGCATCCTCTTGCATGTTGTCCGCTTGGAACACAATCCCTGTCATGTCCCCTAGAAGCACACTGTCTTCCTGAGAGTGGGAGGAGGTAGTTGGAGCCGAGCTGACGTGATTGCTTTCTTCCTCCGCGAGAATGATGGTGATACTTGCTGTCAAAACAGGTCTGTTGAGCCGGCTTTGAAAAGTGAAACTAGAGGTCTGGAATGAATTATTTGGGATAGGCCTAGCTTGTTCCAGAGGCGGAGAAGAAGGGGATGCTGAGGCGATAGGGATAACATTCTGTGGAGCAAGGCGAAAAGGGCAGCCTCTGTTCCGGTATGGCTGCCTCTGCGAGGGATACCTCGGCGTTGAGGCATACTCAGAAATGCAAATTGACTGAGAGAAGGATTGAGGCAGAGAAGTTTCAGGGAACTTACAAATCCAGGCTAACAACCAAATTCGAAATGCCAAGCACGGGTGCTGAAGCGGTTCTGCTCCACCATAAAAAGAACCAGTAGCTCAGACACGCACATTGATCAGATCCATACCTATAAACCAATCTGTCTGCCGATCAACCATACTCGCATTAATTCCTGACTACAAGACCAACATTCGAGACTGCCCAATATTGATTTCACCTGCTCTTAAATCCATTTGCAATCCTGCTACGCGTACCATAAGGGCCATCCGCCTGCCATCTGCCAGGCCAGCTGCCTATGTAGTGCAGCTCCTCATTAATAACTGTTAATGCCACCCGCATTCGGGTCTATCACATAGATCTATTAAAGAATAGGAGAACGGAAATTTACTTAGTATGACCTGCTCTTCTTAATTTTTTTACATGAAGAATTCGTTTTTCAATATTATAAATTTCATGCCTGGAATATTATATGAATGTATAGTAATCTCTCAAATTTCTTACTATCACGTGCTCTTCTTATTTTTTACATTAACAATTCGTATTTTAATATTGTAAATTTCATGCCTAGAATACATTATAAATCTCATGCCTGGAATATTATAAGAATGTAGTAGTAATCTCTCAAATTTCTTACTATCACGTGCTCCTCTTATTTTTTTACATTAACAATTCGTATTTTAATATTGTAAATTTCATGCCTAGAATATTATAAGACTGTAGTAGTGATCTCTCAGATTAAGTACATCGCGTAATGCTGGAGGATAGAATCTGGACATTATAGACAACTGCATCTTTGCTCTGATACAGTGAACCTTGTAAAAGGTATTTCTATACCCAACCCCCTTCCATCCACATACTCATTATCTCATTGTCCTTATTTTTAAAGAGTTTGTGGATTTCAGACTTCAACTTTTATGAAGTAAATAGAAGTTGATGATTAATAGTGAATGAAAAGATATTATTATTATTATTTAAAATAATAAAATATTTGTAATTAAATAAATTTAAAGTAATATATTATTGTGTATTAAGGGTGGGTGAATATATTATTGTGTATTAAAAGTGGGTAAATGTGGGAGGAAGCATTACAAAATACATGTGTGAGGTGACACACTATAGTTCTAATAATCTATTTTGTTTTACTGCTTTGAGGACCAATTTTGTAAGTGTCCCTAATTACTAATTAGATGTGATTTGTAGCTCAAGATAAAATAGAAGTAATGCATATGATTACTAATATATTAAGTAATATATTACTTTGTATTAAGTATGGGTTGAATATATTGTTGTGTATTAACGGTGGGGTGAATATATTATTGTGTATTAGGGGCAAGGTGAAGTTTTTAATCTTAGGCACATATATATATGTATGAAAACATGTTTAGGGGGTGGGGGGTTAGTGGTTAGAGATTGCAAGTAGAAAAGGGGAGGGTGGAAATATAAAAGGACGAAAAGTTACAAAGCACTTTCAAATCCATTGTCAAGCCTCCAAAATTGTTCTTTTCTGACAATTTGTTTTATATATTTCACTCATTTTTGTCACTCATCTTCATATCGACATACCTCTATATTAAATTAAAAGTCATCAAAGTCATACAAATGAAATAATAAGGTAGAATTCCATTCTTGTCTCAAATCTATACGATTTACTTTATGAAATTGATTTGATTAAGCATAAGTTACTGAATCTTGCATATACCACAACTCCACTAACATTCGACAACCAATTCAAATGTCCTATAAGATTCCATATGCTACAATAAGCCAAACCATATAGGAAGTTGCCAAATGGTGTCGAGATTGTGATACTCCTATCAAACGCATATGGAAGTAAATAGATCAACCGCAACATTAAAGTCAAACTCTCAGCCAAAATGCTACTTGGCACATCTTTAGTAGGTTGAACATCAAGCGAGCAAGATTCTGGTCAAGCGAGCGAGATCTTGTGATTTTAAGAAGGCACAATATATGAATATTGATGATGTGTTCCTTTCACGATTAGATTCTCTGATAGCAAATAGTGAAAATGAAGAACTCCATTAGGAATAAAGTACTTAGATATCGCTTTATGTATCTAGTTTCTAGCCAATAGACTCTCATAACTGTTATTTGAAAACCTTATAAATTGCTTCACTTGGAAGCAAGCAAGTAGTCTTGACGGCCAAGTTAAATTCCAAACTTATTATTATTTTTCAAAACTTTGTGTATGCACTTCCAGTAATATAATCTCAGTTATGGTTGCGGTTTTATAAGTATTGGTGGTTGATTAAAATTTTTTATCTAAGTTTTTTAAGTACTTATGCATCTCATGAGGGCCCCCTAAGGAAGTATGAGCTAGATCAGTTCAATTTTACTTCAGAATTTGCTTGATTTCTAATGCTTTGTTTTATTTAAAACATTAGATCTAAATGCTTTGTTTTTATGCACTATTTTCGTACTCTTTCTATACTCATTTCTTTCTTGTTCTTTTTTAGATCAAGCACTTGAATAAAAACTGAAAACAACCAACATATTACTTAGTTGATTTTATTTAAAGAGTCTCATATTTATAGATAATAAACAACCATGAATGGTTCTAAATTTTGAACATGCACACCAGTAATATCAATTTTCCTTGGTAGATGCAATTTCAATTCAACCCTTTGATTATTTTCATAGAATAAACTATCATCATAGCACATAGTTCATTTGCTTTCTTAGAAATAGAATTTTATTTCTTTCCTAGAAATGAGGTTTTATTGCTTTCTAGAATAGAATTGACAATTGAATTTTCATATAATAAACTTTATTATTTTCGTAGAATATATTGCTTTTCATGGTTCATTAGACTAGACTTTAGAATAAGAACATATACCTTTAAAAAGATTTCATAGCATAAAACTGGTTTCATAAAATCGCATTTATTCTTCCTAGATTAGAATCGTCATTTCAATTAAATAGATTAAATATTCCATTGCTTTCTAGTTCACAATTCACTATTTTTCCTAGATATTACCTTTTGAGAAGTTTTGTCTTGCTGTCTTAGAAAGTGTGTGTGCTAATTTTAGATATATTCATGGATATGATTTCATTCTAGTCCTACAATTCCTTTCAATAGGTTAAATTTCCTTTTAAATTGACAATGAAATTCCTCCACTACTTTACCTGAAGTAACATATTTCTTCCTCCAATTTCCTGTTAGAGGAGTTTCCATGGGTTTGCTTCTCTCCATGTGGAACTTCTTTAGTATCTCGTTGGCATACTTTCCCCGAGAGACAAACAATTCCTCATATCCTTGCCATACTTCCATACCAAGGAAATAATGCATGAGCCCCATGTCCTTCATCTTAAATTCTCTTGCAAGATCCTCTTTGCAATATTTTACCAGCTTCTCATCACTTGTTAGAATTAAATCATCAACATATAATACTATAATCAACAATTTACTTCAATTTTGCTTCAATTTTGGTGAAGCCCAACCTAGTGAAATAGATGTCAATCCTAGTGTACCAAGCATGGTGTTCTTGTTTCAATCCATACAACGCTCACTTGAGTATGCACACATGCAACTCTCTGTTGAAGGTCTCAAATCCTTCTAACTTCTCAATGTACACCTCTTCCTCAATTACACCGTTGAAGAATTTTGTCTTCAACATCTAGTTGATGTATCTTCTATCCCATCTATGTTGAAAGTGATAGAGTAGATTTGATTTAAGAGTAGCTTGCTACTAGAGAAAAGGTCTCCTCATAATCAATTACCTCCAGCTGAGAGAACCCTTTGGCCACAAATATGGCCTTGTGTTTCTCCACACTCCCATTTGTTGCTTTCTTTACCTTGTATATCCATCTGGAACTCACCATTGACTAGTCTAGAGGTCTTGGGCCACTTCCCAAACATTGTTTATGATAATGGAGTCATACTCCTCAACCATGGCATCAAACCACACTCGTTGCTGCATTGCTTCCTGTAGAAATTCCTTGTAGATTCAAACTATAGATTGTAATATGCTAAAACAATTGAATTGAATCTACTCTACTCATAATTGGAAACAATAAATGATTGATGAAATCATGAAGCATAAAAGAATAAGAATTCAATCACACATAACACGATAATTTTTTGGGGAAAGATACAACTAAAATCCCCTGCTATCTATATATTGCATTAATAAGAAAATATGAGAATATTACAATGCTTTTCTCAAGCCCGAGCAGCCTCTGCACTATCTCTATCTATCCCACTACTTCATAGATAAGCTCAAGCCAATACTTATCCAATGTTGCTACCTGCCAAGCTCCTATTTCCTTGCGCAATTTCTTATGGAAATAGCCCATAATTAATTGGGAAATTCCACAAATATGAATTGTGAAATCCTCATATGCCTGCCTCTTATTGCATGCACCACCTGTACAATTCATATGACTATACAATTGATAGTATATTATCCTTGAACTCCAATCTCAATTGGGTCTCTCTTTGATCTGACATTCATGAGTTAATTATGATTGAATCTTCAGTTTATTGGTTTATTAGTGTTGGTTACACTCCACCACTACAGGTTACACCCCACTACTGGATCTCCTACTAATTTCACCATCAATTGGAACTAGTTTAACTGAATATAACTCAGTTAAAATGAATTAAATAATTACAACTCAAAATAAAATCAACTAGGGCTCCTAAAAAGTAGGAGACACTCTTTAGACCCTCAACTCGAATGAATTGAGCCAACTAAGTCAAATAACTAAGCTTAGTTAACTATTACATTTGTCATGAGATATGGAATTACAATTTAAATCCTAATTTAACTCAAGGTCAAAATTAAATTAGGATTTTCTTGTTGCACTTTCAACACTCCCTCTCAAGAAGAAAGGCATTATCTTCTACCCTACTCTTGCCTCTATGAAACTCGAATTTTCATCTTGATAATGCCTTTGTCAAAATATATGCATCCTGCTTCTTTGTAGGAATGTACTCCAACAACATGATTCTCCTCTGCACACAATCTTGTAGATGGTGATACCAGATGTCAATATGCTTGTACCGATCATGAAAAACTAGATTCTCAAAGAGTTTGATACAACTCTGGTTGTCACAGTAAATGACTGCAAGATCCATCTGTTGGAAAAATAACCCACCAACGATCTTCCTCATCCATATAGCCTGACAAGCTACTTAACTAGTAGTCATGTACTCTGCTTCTGCTAAACTGAGTGAAACTAATCTTTGCTTCCCGTTGTACAAAGAAACTATTGCTAACACAATACTTAATATCCTCCCTGATGTTCTCTTCCTGTCAGATGGACTCCCTGTCCAATATGCATTTGTGAAGCCTTAAAGCGTCACTCCCTATGTCTACCTGTACCAAAGACCAAGTTGAATGGTGCCTCTGAGGTATCTCAACACATGATTAGCTGCCTTCCAATAAAGTTTGGTTGGCTTAACCATGCCTTGACTAAGTTGGTTAATTGAAAAACACATGTTCGGTTGTGTGTTCACCAAATACATGAGTGAACCCACAAGTTGTCTGTAAAAAGTAGCTTCCACTACTTCACCTAAAGTAACATCTTCCTTCCTCCAATGACCTGCTAGAGGAGTCTCCATGGGTTTGCTGCTCTCCATGTGGAACTTCTTAAGTATCTAGTTGGGATAATTACCTTGGGAGACAAACAATTCCTCATCTCCTTGCCATAGTTCCATACCAAGAAAGTAATCCATGAGCCCCAGGTCCTTCATCTTGAATTCTCTTCCAAGATCATCTTTGCAAGATTTTATCAGCTTCTCATAACCTGTTAGAATCAAATCATCGACATATAATACTATAACCAATAATTTACCTTCAACCACAATATGGTAAAGGTTCGCATCTGCTTCACTTTTGGTGAAGCCCAACCCAGTGAAATAGTTATTAATCTTGGTGTACCAAGCATGAGGTGCTTGTTTTAGTCTGTACAACGCTCACTTGAGTATACACACATGTGACTCTCTATTGAAGGTCTCAAATCCTTTCGGCTACTCAATATACACCTCTTCCTCAATCATGTCATTGAGGAATATTGTCTTCACATCCATCTGATCTATCTTCTATCCCATCTGCATTGACAGTGCTAGAATATATTCGATTGAAGAGTACCTTTCTACTGGAGAAAAGGTATTATTGTAATCAATTCCCTCCACTTGAGCGAATCATATGGCCACAAATCTAGCCTTTTATTTCTCCACACTCCCATCTACTACTTTCTTTACCTTGTAAAGCCATTTGAAACTCACCACTGACTTGTCTAGTTGGTCTTGGAACCACTTCCCAAACACTATTTTTGATAATGCAATCATACTGCTAAACCATGGCATCAACCCATAATGGTTACTACACTATTTCCTCGAATGAGGATGGCTCAACCTCTAGACTCTCACTCATCAAAGCCATGTAGATAGTGTACCAATTTGGTGACCTCTTCTACTTACGTTGTGATGTGGGTGCTCCCACATTCTCTCTAGCATCATGCATCAATCTGTCAGCCTCTCTGGTGCACTTCCTTCCATCTCTATAAGTCTCTGCATGGGTGGGCGCTTCCACTCTCGGCTCTTCTACATGTGGCTGCTCCACATCATCCCGAGACTCCTCCTTTGTAGATAAAAGCTCCTCATCTACATGTAACTGGAGCTCCCTCTCAAGAGAACATTTCATGGCCTTCTCTTCATCAAACTTCACATCTCTACAAACCACTATCATCCTGTTGGATGGCAGGTACACCCGATAGTTGTGAGGTGTATCAGTGTACCCCAAAAATACGCCCAACTCAACTATTGGATCTATATTTTTCCGTGCATCCTTGGTGACATGATATCATATTGATGAACCAAATATTTTGAAGTGTGCTAGATCTGGTTTCTTACTAGAAAAATCTTCTTTTGGTGTAGTCATCTCGAGAATTTGATGAGGGATTCTATTATGCAAATAAACAACTGTGTTGCATGCTTCAACCCATAAGTGCAACTGTAGGCCCTAATCATGTAACATTTCCCCTGCATCTCCCACACTACTTATTCTCTTCCTTTCATCCACCCCATTATGTTGTGGGTTATGAGGTGTTATTAACTCTCATCAAATGCCTTCTGATGCACAAAACTTCTTGAATTCATTCAACACATATTCTTCACCATTATCGCTTTTGAGAGCTTTAACTTTCCTGCCAGTATCTTTCTCGACAAGTGCTTTAAATTCAAAAAATTTAGTGACTGTATTATATTTCTTTTGTATGAAGAAAATCCAACACTTACAAGAAAAAATATAAAAAAATATTACATAATACGTGTGTTTGGCCATGGATTTTGTCAAGAATAGTCCACACACATCTGAGTGAACTCTGTCATGGATCGCTTGCACTCGAATGTATTTATCATGAAAAGAAGCTTTGGTCTAATTCCCCAATGTACACCCTTTTCATGTGTCTCTATGCTCTAGTGTACCCTTGGGAAGTCATGTAGAATTTTGCTACATGATATTCAAAGCTTGGTGATGCAAGTGACCCAATCTTGTATGCCAAAACTCACCGATGTCTCGGCTCTGCACCTTCTTTTATTTTTTGCTCAAAGCAACACAATATTCTACATCCAATTTGTAGAGGTTATTCACCCAAACCCCGATCCTCTTCACCTATCCTGAGGCTATGTGATGAAGGAAAGAATTTCCCTTGCTAAATATCATATCATATCCATGGTCCTCCAACATGGAAACTAAAACCAAATTCTTCTTCAAACTAGGAACATACATGACATCTTTAATGTTAGAGGAGAATCAAACTACCTATGAAAGATAATAGTACCAATGTTGGTCATGCTATACCTCCCATCATACCCGATCTCAATGTGCATCTAGAGGTCTTTCTCCTCCAAGTCACTGAATAAATATTTGTTGTTGGTCATATGGAATGAGGCTCCACTATCCAGGTACCAAAAACTACCCATCACCGATGTCACCATGCAAGCGATGAGGGTGAAATCTAGTTTTAATTTTGAAGTAAGAGCTTCACCTACCACTTGTGGTGAAGTAAAATTATAAGTGCATACACAAACAAATTCCTCTATCCTGATGATGGGTTTAGCCACAAAAGATACATTCTATGGAATATTTCCTTAGGTTAGAACCAATTAAGAGGGCCTACCTCTTAGTACGCTTATCTCATTTGATGATGTCCTTGCTTGCTTGCTCCAGCTATCTCTCACTTCCTTCTTCAAGCACCTAAAACAAGTAAACAACAGAAAACAACAACCGTGATAATAGACAAATTGTAATTCAACCTACTTAAAAAGTCAAGAAACATTAAGCCATGAATATGTAAGATGACAAAACATGTAGGAAATCAATCGATAGTTGCATATATATTGATATCAAAGAGAGATTACAACCATTGTCTTGACATTGCGGTTCTCCTCTGACAAGACCAGGTTCCCACACACTTTTGCTAGCATTCCATGATGGCCTCAATCAACAATATTTTTAAGGCTCTTCCCTTTAGGCTTCACTCCAAACCAAATCACACTTCTCCCTCACACAACTAGATAGCTACAATTATGAATAGCTTGTTGTTTACTCCAAACCAAAATAGCACTAGCACACCAACATTAACACTAGCTTGTGCTTGGGAAGAAGGGAGGTTTATATAAGATGAATGGATGGGAGATGGATCCTCTTCTCATGGGAGAAGGTCTCATCCCTTGAGGTAGTTCTGTCATTATAGGGGAAAGGAGCCCAAACTGACATCCTCGATCCCATCCAGCTAAACCATTTACCAGACTTTCGTTACAAAGCTTCTAGAGCTGGAAGCTTCGACTCCTAATTTAAAAAGCTTTCCATAACAAGACCAGCGCGACTAGAACACAGCTCAATTTCTCCGGTCGGCAATAGGGATAGTGCTAATCTCTGCACATCAGCGCGGGGGAGACAAATATAATTAGCGTCAATCTTGTAAACTGGGCAAAACAGAAGTTTCAGGGGAAATGGTGCAATAGGGAATTGATCTGCTCATGAAGAGGGACACAATGGGAGTTTCTTCATGAAGGGAAAGCATGTGGGATTCACTGTAGAGGTCCTCCAGGATCAAGGAATGGGGAGTACAGGGACAGTGACAAAATGATGTGTAACAGATGCCCCTAAAGCATGAAGGTCGAACTAGAGTGAGGGATGAAATGCTTTATGAATCAGTGCGGGGAACCGTAGTCTGCTATCAGAAAACCTACAAGAAAGTAAAAATGCATATACATAACTTAAAACTTTTCCAAATGATACATGAATCATGGCATGCATGCAACCATCCAGAGAATGATCATGTAAATGGATCCAGGCATGGGCATAGCCATCCGTCAAAGAGGATCATAATGAAACCAAGGTATGGTCGCATCCATCCAATAATGAGAAGGATCACATATGATAACTCATGGTATGGTCACAACCATCCATCTGAAAGAGACATGCATATCAACATAACCATGCCACATCACTTTGCAACCTGGACTTTTGTGATCTAAGTCCAGGGTCTTGCGCTCCAACACAACTTGATCAAAGTACAAATTTTAACATGTGAATAGATGTGTTGACGTCGAGCATGCTAGAAAGTCACTTGATTACCAGTCATTGATGTAAATTGTGAACAAGCACGAGAGAAACCACCAATAATGACAATGGTTTTCAAGGTACTATCAGCACAATCCACGGAATGTGAATAGAGGAACTGATGTCGAACACCCGTGAAATCACTCGATCGAAAGCCAATGATTTGAACTTGTCATCGAGTGTGAAGAACTTTCCATTAGGGCATGCAAGCTCTAAGGTACTGGAAGGGAGTTCCTCGGTCAACTTCCCGGATAATGAGTTGAAGTCGACGGAAAGTGACCATGTCGAAGGAGGGCCATAATGTTTCCCACATCATTGACATGAGACGAAAGGATGCAAAATGATTTTGGATGATACAGAGAATTAGAGGCAAATGTAACTGTAGAAGGACAACTCTTGAACATATCGGCGACATATATTGGAAGTTTGGTAGCTTTTGGATCCATAGGATCGGTGGTCATGATGACGTGGCAAAGATAAAATGGAATGCAAAAATGAATGACCCAAACCCAAGAAATTCAACGATATAGAGGAGGATATCCCAACCCAACACGAAGCAGAAAGTGTCATGTTCAAGAGTGAGCTGCCAACACAACTGATAGATTTCCAAATTTTCCCCCACCATTTTTGGCAGGTACCCCAATTATTTTTTAATCGCAAGCTTGAAGGGGATATCATATGCTTGCACTGTAATTTCATCATTTGGATGAATCCAACCTAGTAAGTTTAACGAGCCCTAGGAAGGAGAAGCTCATGTTCGTCATGGCGACGAATCCGATGTTGTTTAATATTTTAACGAGTTCGACAAAGGTGCAACTCGGTATCTTTTTCATGTTTAGAGAGTTTGAAAAAGACACGTAGAAGAAAAATCCACATGGTCCCTTTTCGTACGTTTGTGTCTCTTGAGCCCGAAAAGGTAGAAAATGATACTTGAGAGAACCGCTTGACCATTTCAGTCAAGGAGTATTTTTTTCATAAATAGTGCCTCCCAGCCCGAAAAATGGGTAAACTTAGACTGGGTGCACGATGTTTCGAATCCATTAATGAGTTCGAAACGACAAGGGCTCGACCATATTTTCACTTTTAGAGGGCCGGAAAAGAGCTTGAAAGTAGACCCCCCATTTTATTTTCTTTTTACGAGTCAAAAGTGGAAAACAATCGGCAATCTTTTCATAGGAGCTTAGCGAGTCAAGAAAAGAGCTGAAACATGACTTGTCACCATCGTTGAACATCCATCACCTATCACTGCGCAAAAAGGTAAAGTGTATTATCTAGTTCTTGAGGTAAAATAGATTAACCTATTTACAAAAACCTGATATTTTCATGAAAAAATGAATAAAAAGGAAAAAAGTAAATATATTTTTACCATTTACCATTTTACCTTGTTGTGAAAACTTTTTTACTCACTTTTTCCCTAATTGTTCCGAAGCAGATTGCGAGAGATCCAGGAGGTCAATTGCTGAGCTGCCAGTTATAGGTAAAAGCCAAAGTCTTGAGCTTCATTTCCATGTCTTTTATTTATGTTTTTAACCATTTTTTTATTTTTTATTTTTTAAGGGGGTTTTTGAAAAACTTTTTTTCGCCCTCGGTCGATGCGACTTCCGAACACGAAATTGTGTCGACCGAGGGTGATTAACAAAGCCAACCACACTATTTGGCGCAACTATTTTTAAAACAGGCACACTAGCACCGTGAATAGGGCAAAACCCTATTTCCTCAAAAAATCACCGTTTAAACTCAAATTTTATGGGCCAAGCATGATTGTTGACTCAAATTAATGGCTTTTGCAGGAAAGAATCACTGAAAATGGTGGACTGGAAAGAATAGGAACATGAGGATGTTGACACCCAGGCAATGAATGACCCAAATTGCCTAGAAGCTTTGAGGGCTTGCGAGCTCCTCAAATTCTTTCTCACGCTAGGGATGCGGCCCAACCCGAGTTACTTCAGTACCTAATTAGTCTTTGGGACATTAATCGAGAGATATTTGTCATTGGTGACCAGGAGTTGGAGTTGGAAACTTCAGATATATACTTCATCATTGGACTGTCCTGCTGAGGGGAACCAGTGAACTTGTATGGGTCATGACCGATTGGGGCAAGCATATCTTCATTGCTTGTTGAACACTGCCCTGAGGCCCTAAAATTCAAAAGTGGGAAGATATAGATTTCTAGTGTTTGAGATCTGAAACTGAGAGTGCTTTTGCTAAACATCAACAGAGTGGTCCAGTGCCAGGCAGAACATGAGACTAACAAGTCGAAGTTTCTTTATGTTATCGACTGTACAACTCCTACGATCTTCAACTGGGCTGAAGCCATGAAGATCAATATTAAGCGCCAACTATCCAAAGCCAAGGCAGGGAATCTGAAGCAATTTTTCTTTAGATCGGTGCTTGTGACCTTCTTCTTGGAATGGGTATGAGTGTTCTAGTATCAGTTGACTGAGATAGATCCTCCTATGCCACACGATCCGCGAATGGCTTGCTAGAGTCATTTGATGCCCATGATCGCTGGGGGTTAGCACATGTCATGCCGACTTGCATTCTTTTCATGGCTACGACGATAGAAAATCGTTGTGGAGGACTGGCCATACAGTGGCATCGACTTCTGTGGAGATCCAGATATGCCCTTACCAGATGGAGAGGATTTTGATGATGAAGGTAAAAAATCAACTTTTAATTTTGAGATTTTTTAATTGTTTTTGGTATATATGTGCTTATAACATTTCTCTTGTTAATGCAGACGTTGGACTAGAGCGACCTGTTGGGATGTCCCCAATAGCCAGGTGCATCCCCCGTCCTATTGATGTTGTTGCTCCTTATTAGGAAGGGAGTGACAATGAGGAGGAGATCACGAGGAACCTTGAGGGGTTGACTCATGGCATCCCAGAGTATGCTCGGGTAGGAGACATTCCTCGTTAGTACCAGAGACACACGGTGGGAGTCTCAGATCGAATTTTCCAATTTCTTATTCGTGTTGCTTGAGCCGTATCATGCTACCATGACCACCATTCTGATTAGTTCCTAGGTCCATCATTTACATTTTTTGGGGCTTGCATGCCACGGATATATGAGGCCTGCGAGCTGCCGATGTTATTTTGGACACACATATTATTTTTTGGGGTTCCAATGTATCAAACATTATCACCATATATATTATAGTAGATATATATTTATGAAACATGTGAAAAGATAAAACAAACCATTTGTATTATAGTAGACAAGAAAATACAACATATATATCTATATCTATATATATATATATATATATATATATATATATATATATATATATATATATATATATATATATATATATATATATATATATATATATATATATATATATATATATATATATATAGATATATGTTTTATTTTCTTCTCTACTATAATACAAATGGTTTGTTTTATCTTTTCACATGTTTCGTAAATGCCAATCCAACACATGATTATCTAATGCATCTGTCAATGTATTCATGTGTCTAGGAATATGATGATATGTAATATAATCAAAATATCTTTCCAATAGACATATACGGAGATACATTCTCAATATTTGAGAGTTTCTGATGGAATATTTCCCATTGAGTTGAAGTGATTCAAGAGCATCTAGCTCAGCAATTTCATTGTATTCTAGTTAACTTAAGGGGTCTTGTGTTTTCAAGGAAGTTGGATTCCTATGTAACAAATTAACGTAATTATTAATGTCTTGAGTGATTTGGAATAGGAATTAATTAAATATTGGGAGGATTTTGTAAATGTTCTCGAATGTTGGAGAGCATGAGAGAATTAGGACAGTTGAGAGTTCATAGGGATTGATAAAGCTTAGATTAGGAATTAGTTGATGATTTTGTGGATTAGAGAGGATCCTTAGAGATAAAGAAGAAATTTAGGATTTTGTTGAGAAGGTTATGGATCTAAACGAGGAAATGGGTTACAAAACCTTTTGTATAAATGTAAGCCTAAAAGGCATAGAGAGAGTTAGTTAGTTAGAGAGTTAATGAGTTAGAGATTTAGAGTTCAGAGATTAGATAGGGTTGACTGTAAGCCTACGGGCAGGAAAGGAAAAGGCCACTGATTAGAAAATCAGGCCAGAGAGAGAGAGAGAGACTCATTATGTAATTATTTGTTTATATATACACAAAGATTTTAATTCTAAATTGTGCAAGTGTTGATTGCGTAATTGAATTATAAATTGTGTGTGGATTAGTATAAATCTGCGTAACATAGGTTTGTAGGTATGCAGAACCAGAGACGAAATACAGAGAAGAGTGTTATGGGCTTGCACATAGACAGTATTAGAGAAAACCTTTAATGTTACAGCAAAGGTATAACTGCAAGGTTTCCTAAAAACCTAAGGATTTACGAAGGAAGCGTAAAGGAGCGAAGTAGTGAAGTACTGTAGCTGAAGATCGGGATCAAAACAATTGAAGACCATAAGGTGAGAGTAAATATACAGACAGAGAAGTGAGACGACTATTACATGGTGAGATGCAGAAGAATGTAGCAGCGAAGCACAGTCGTTGGATCAATCAGATCAACGAACGAGAGTGAGGGAGATAGATGGCTAGGATTAAGTTGCGCAAAATGAATTCAAGAGAGAATGGATCAGATTAAAACCACTTGTTAACAGAAGGATGGAGCGGTCTTCGCAAGGGGTAAGTTGTATCTCGCGCGCCCTAAAAGCTGTAAATGGTATTCTATGATTTCACATGATTAACGTGACGGGTTGACACGTAGCAGGGGAAAACCACTTTTCTCATGCACACTCCACCTGATATTGGTCGTGCAAGTTTTTACGCAAGATTACACGATCACCGTTGGATTGAGGTAGGAGAAATAACCGGTAGAGATCAGCCGGGCTAGTTGGTGTTAGTTATTGTGCGATAGCCATTGGGTCGGATGAGACAGATCGAAGGTGGAGATTTGGGGTGCATAAAAGTCCAACGTTGAAATAAATACATTAGATATGTGGCACACAGTTAACGATGATTGGTCAGGTTTGTTGTGAATCGGGCAGTAAGAAAAATCTGCGGGGATAATTTGATGAAGATGTGATTTATTAGATTCCACTTAAGCATTTAATTAAAGAGAGTTAAACCTTGGGTTATGGAAGGTTTTACTAAATAGGAATATTAAAATTCTTGGGACATGTATATGACATGCATTTTATATGCATACTGTGGGTATGTGTGGCTTAGGCTGCATCATTTGGTTTCAGAGCAAAGCATTCTTTGAAAATAGAGTAACAAATACATAAATTGATTTCCTCATTTAGATAGAGATTGATAGTTCCAACAACGAATTAAGTGAGTTGCAGAAAGGATGATCATAGTAAAGAAGGTTGTATCCAGTAGAAGGAAGAAAAAGCATGATGAAGATTGATCACAGGTGGTAGGCTGTGATAATGAAGGAATATTGTTTTCTACTAGGAAGGGAACTTTTTAGGAAGTTTGAAGTGACCTTTATACTATATTTACGCAGATTGCATGAGGAAGAGATGACTTGTTATGTTTGCAGAGCATTGTATTGTTGACATTCAAACCATTAACGCAGAATTATGAATTGTGTTATGATTGGATATTGTTGGTGAAATAGATGCTTAGAAAGAAATAAAGCTCTGTGTAAATTCTAATTTGTTGAGGTTCATATTCAAAGCATTATTCAAAGGCAAGGATGCATTTTGATCATTATAGGAATGAGATCCAAATTGATGTGAATGGAAGTCTTGTTCAAGATTGATTGTGTTGGCAGTAGTTGTATGTTGAAAGAATGTGTAGTGGAAGCACGGGGATTAGAGAGAACTATAGAATCAAATTCACAGGAATGGTAAAGACCAGTAGATAAGGAGATCCTAAAGACAATTGATGTTAAGAAGAGGGAATCCATAAGTTTTGATTAATTAATGATATTTTACAGATTGGAACAAATCAAGGGGGTGAAAAAGTTGCATGTTTGCAGGAGACAACCAGTAGAGACATAAATTGATTACAATGGTATGAAAGTTTGTAGCAGTTGAATGAATGGCAAAGTTTGGCAAAAGACTACAGCAATGAAATTGTAGGAAGAACTTTTGGAAGTTCTTAGAGATTGTAGCAGAGCCTTATTCCAGCTGAGGCTTGGAAGAGATAGGGCTAGAGGAGTCCTTAAGAGAAGTGAGTGTAGAAACCAGAGAGAAGCAAGAGTGCTCAGTGCAAGATATAAGGAAAAGAGGACATGGAAAACAGACAGAGGAGAAGCTTGGTGAGAATATCAACTCAGAAGATAGTTAATTGGTTGCAGGTGTAGAAGCTCAGATAGAAGAGAAGGTGACTATGAAAAGTCATATGGAAGGTTCAGGAGAAGGCTACAAGATGAAGGAAAAGGGTGGATGAGTTAAGAGGAGCTTGACAAAGAGATGGTTCTAGAGGTATAGAACCATAGATCAAGTTAAGGGGAAAAGCTTGATGAAGGGTAGGTAGAGAGACTTGCTAGAAAAGAAGTTTAGGTGCAGTTCACAAGTGAATAGATAAAGTTCACATAACAGGAAAGGATGACTACTGAAGGTCAATGTAGAAGAGAGAAATTTGAGATAAGTTTCCATCTTGAGTTGTTGATGGAGATGTTGCAGATGAATAAGGAAGAACAAAGGCATGGATGGATCATGAAAAGGAGAGTCAAATGGCGTAAATTGCAAGTAAAATGGGAGCAAAGAGTGAATGTTCAAATACAGGAAGAGTTACTCAGATCAAATGAGTATGTATGTGAACCCGAAAATGGTCCATTACTTTCTGGAATTAATGAAGAGATAGAGAAGGAATCTATAGAGGGGCCGAATTAGATAAAGGATTCAGAACAACAAGGAGATATGATCACTGAAGAATCAAGTGAGACCACAAGGTCTTATGTTTTTAAAACTGATAATTTGTGTATGATTGCAGTTATTACAGGAGAAAAGCAACTTTGCGAAGACGTCTTCAGGATGAATGAAGGTCTTGAAGTAAAAGGTGAGAAAGAAAATTTCTCAGAAGAGGAAGAATTTGACTGGTTATAGTAGAAAGAGCCTATGGATGAGTTACTTAGTGAGAGAAGACAGTCATTTAAAGCTGTCATAGTGATGGAAGATCAGGATCTTATTCTATTGAAGAACGAAGGAATATTGTCTCAGAGAGGTAATCTAATGAATTTGGGTAATGTTTTTGCTGAAGAAAAAATGCAGGAGAATATTAATTCAAATGATGGGGCAAGGATAGCTCTTGAAGAAGTTTTACAGAGAGACAACAAGGCAAAGTGTATTGAAGAAGAAGTGAAGGCAGATTTGTCTCTAGAAAAAGTAAAGACAATCACAGAATTGAAGAAAGAAGAAGTCTATGCAAGAGATTTAGCAAAGGGAGAAAGGACATTTGATGATTGGTCAATAACAAAGGAAGGTATGGAAAATTGTGTAAATTTTCCAAATTCTATTCCAATTGAAATGATTGAGCTATATAGAAAATTATACGTTCAAAGAAGAAATTTGGAAAAACAGAGGATGTATACTCAGGATAAATTGCTGGAAAAGGAAGACAAAGAAATTGTCATGAATGACAATCATAAGGAAAATATAATGGTAATAGAAGTTCAGCAAATTGACATTATAGAAGAAGGAGTTCATTATTGTGAACCAGAGAAGAGAGATAACATTGAAACATATGGTATGGAGGAGAGTTTAAATCAATATACTGATGTGTTAACAAAGGAATTGAAGGAAAACTCAGAGCAACATACTAAAATGTTGCCAGAAAAGGAAAAGGTAATGAGGCCTTATATTTTTAATTCTAATGATTTTTTTATGATTACATGATTTGATGAATATGAGACAAACATGTTTCAGGTTCAAGAGTCAGTTTTGGAATTGAAGACTGGAAGTTGCCAGGTCAGACATACTGATGAGGAAAATGAAAAGCATGAATATATCATGCTTGAAAAAGTTAAATTGATTGTCAAAATTAGTTAAGGAAGTGAAGGACAATTACTGAGAGTTTTCAAGGAAGAGAAAGGAAAATATGTTGGAATTAATGAACAACATAATGATGTATTTGAGAGGAATCAAGTACAAAGGGAATTGGAGGATAATTTATTTCTTGAAAGTAAATATGCAGATATTGAATAGGGGTTGTTTGGAAAGTCACAAGAGGGTGAGGATGAAAGGGTGGTAGTAAGTGTTATCGCTCTAGGAAACTCTCATAGGTTGTAGATACGAGATGCCTGGTAATATAATCTTCAATATTGTTCTAGGAACTTTTGGAATGGGTGATGGTTTGGTTCAAGCTAGATAACCACTTCAACTCTGTTTTCACTCGAGTGATGCATGAACACCCTCAAAATACAAGGCTTTAGACCACTAATGCTCAATAGTTTGCAGATTAAGTGAATGAATGGAGAATACTAGCCACACCAGTAGATGCATACATAATATATGATGGCCAGTTGCCTCCAATAAATGAATCTTGCAAATCTAATCTATCAATGTAGAGATAAGATGACAGTTATCTAGTGTTAGGTATAGAAGAAACATGGATGACCTATTCAATAGCAAACCCAATTTACCAATGCAGAGATAAGATGACAGTTATCAAGCATTAGACATAGGAGAAAACATGAATAAACCAATCCAGGTGCAAGTTTAGAATAGAAGGGAAATGGACATTGAACATGTAACAACAAAAGAAGCTTGTATTACTGAAAATGAAGATGAGATGCTGCAAGGAACTAAGTATCTACAGTATCCAGAAGTTGAACCATGATTACATCTTACTTTCAACTATTTATAGCTCTTTACAATGCTCTCTAGACCTTTAGGGTTGGAGCTATCTTAATCTATCCCCTACTGTCTTTAACTGCCTGATTGCGTATAAGGACAATTCTCCTTCCTTCACAAAAACGGTAATTAATTCTAGTACAGCACTGCCCTGTTAGGTGGCCAGTTTGATTGTGTTAGTGGAGCTCCATGACTGTTTAATTATATTTGTTGGATCGTGCTATGTCCTTCTTCCTTCGGCCATGCTTTCTGTTAATTTGGTTCAGTGGTTGGATTGTCACCATACTATTAGAGTTGACCAGCTTGTTCAACGGGTAACTGATAGGGAGTTAAGTACAAGGTGCATGGGCAGAGGGACATGCCAAATTGGACAGATGGGGAAATGACAGAGTGGAGGAGGACAAGTGGGAGCGATCATGAACAAGGGCCATTGGATCACGGGGAATGCACGGTGGAGATCGAGCGCAGGGGGCTTGTGGTCGTGGTGGGAGTGGAACAGGTCCGGGCCATTAGATCTCGAGTGAGGAGATCAGACAACTATTGGGTGGAGGAGGTGTGCAGACAATAACCCTCGTGGGTTGGTTTTGTTTGGGCGGTTATGGTTTCTATCAGAAGGGCATCGGGCGGTAAGTGGTAAATGGTGGAGTCTGCCCGATTCCATTTAGTGGCTGACACATAATAGCGGAGGAGAGAGAAAAACTACCTTTATCAGGTGGGTATTGTTTGCGCTTGTTGCTCACGCGATATGAGTGACAATCGTTAGATCTGGTGGGGGTGATTTAACGGCAGGGTGCGATCGGGCATATTTCGTTGATCGGGTGAAATGTGGGCCGTGAAATCAGCGGGGGGGAAATCAATGGTGGAGGGACACAGAGGTACGAGATGTCCTCGGGAAATGCGTAGAGGGCACATATGGCGGAAAGGTAAGGTTGTGCGGGGGTTTGGGTTAGTTTTCTTAAGGCCAGGGTGAAAGAGGGTTTCGTCAGGATGTGAGGGTTGGCTTAGGAAATGAGTGGAATGAAATGTAAGTGGAAGAGTGAGAAAGGTGGGGTAATGTCCCGTATGCGTCCCCTTTTAGGATAGCAAAGCAGCCCATGTCTTTCCTTTAGCGTGTAAAAGGTCAGCTCTGCATCTCAGGGCTAACACTGGCTCCTTCTGGGGATGAAAGCCTCCCTGTGAGGTTTCAAGAACTGTAGACCACCACCTTTCCAGTAAACAACAAGATCAAATCTATTACATAGTGTTCCATTGGGCATTGATCTGATATTCACCCTATGAGTGACATCAGTTAAAGAATTATTAAACAAAGGTATTACAGACTCATGTGCTGGTGTTTGTTCTGTGTTATTGAAGCAACGGATCGATCAGATTGCCAATACACAGACAATAAAATGGAAAGACAACAGAGAAATACAGTAAGAAACACAAAGACACAAGAAATTTAATAAGGAGTTAACCCTATTCTCTAGGGCTATGTCTCCGATCCAACTTTCAATGGTGGCCTTGTTTTATTGTGCCTTTAAACAGATAAATTACAATACAGGGACTCAATGTGAGTTCTCCTGAAGCAGGTTTGCTTGGTAGGGTGGTTCTTGGATTCCCTAAGCCACTGAAGTGCATAGAATCTTCTTCTTCCTACCAACTCTGTGACCTTCTGGTCTACAGTGGAAAGAGCCAAACGTGATGCTCAGTCTAGACATATTCCTCTATGGGATGGCTTGAATCTTCAATCTCTCTATTGCTCAATGTTGTCGTTGGTCAGCTCGGCCCTCTGTCTCTTCTGATTCGCTTTACTATTCTCTGTGTTCACTGTTCCACTTCTTCTGTCTCTCGACTTCGACTAACTATCTAACTTCATCTCTGATTTGACTGTCTCTGTTCATGGATTTTAGCCATTCATTCCAATGCTTGTTTGGTTCCTCTTCCGCCTCTGTCAATTCACCTTCTGCAACTGTGCTTGGAGTTCCCTGTTCGGCGTCATCATGAATGCTCAGGGAGTGGCCACTTGTCCTCCTCTAAACGGTGCCAGCCTGCTTCGTCAGTTCATTTCTTCAGTTATGTCATGGATGTGTTCTTCCTCCACCGTGGCGGTCAAATGGATTCCAAATCTTTCTAAAACGTGTCTTAATTCCCCGTCGATTCCACTTCCCCCATTGGGCGCGATCTTAGTCATCTAATATGAGTCCCCTAGATCCAATGCCATACGCACGTTTCGCGCGGTTGACTTGCTCGACCGATAGCGCACGATCATCGGCGGTTTTCTCTCACCTCCGCCTGCCACACGTCGATCAATGTATGGAATCGCTCCGCTCTCATCCAAAACCTCTTACTGTTTAAGGGTGCCCTAATCAAAACCGCCAGTTTCCAGAGTGTGGGTCTCGCCTTGTACTTTCAGCGCTTTTTCCTTTTCCGCCAGTAGTTCTCTAGCTCCCCCACACGACTAAGTGCTCAGGATTTTCCTTCACGGCCTTGTTTTCCCAGTGATGCAAAATTAGGCGCTAATCGCGCATCAAAAACCACCTCTATTTCCCGATCCGGGGCTCCCAGGGGCTACTTTGACCTCCTGTGCAGTCTCCATGGGCCTCAGTCAGCGTGCTTTGACTAAGGTCCTCGTCGTTCCACGTTCGCTACCATTGCCACTAGTTTAGGGTGTTTTGGATCACTGTTTTGTATTTCTTTAGAGACTTGTTCCCACCTTATACAGTCATGGTTCCCAACAGTCTTCTGTGGATCCCATTCGGATCACAACCTTCCCACTTAAAAAGCTTTTGGACCACCAAAAGTTGGCTTTCAAGCATCGACTAAGTGAGGATACTGTTTCTTCACTTGTCTAATCTCAATCCACTTTTCATTGCTTGGCTTCGAACCTTTGAGCCCAATCCTGAGGTATTCAATATCTCCCCTGCGCGTCGTTCTCACCTTCTTGTCCAGCACTGTTTCCTCCTACAACTCATTGAGGTATTCAGGTAGCAAGTCATCAATAGAAGGCAACTGACTTTTCTCTTCAGGGTCCTCAATCATTGAAGGTTCAAACAATCTCAAGCAATCTATATTTACGACTGAGTAGATGTGCATGTAAGCTGGTAAATCAAGGCGAAAATCATTTTCACCAATCTTCTCAAGTATCCTAAAAGGTCCATACTTGATAGGCTTTAGCTTTTTACCTTCACCTTACATCCTGTCCTTGTTGATATACAGCCAGACTTGGTCTCCAACTTGGAAACTATGCTCCATCCGATGCTTATCATGCCTAGCCTTGTACTTGGCATGGCTCTTTTCCAGTTGTTCTTGTACTGTCTGGTGGATCTCCTGGATATGTTCAATGAACCTAGTTGCCTTGTCCACATCACTATGTCCATCAACCATGGTATCTTTACCAAAGACAAAATCCAAAGGAGACCTTGGTGTGAAACCAAAGCAGGTCTCAAAAGGAGATCTCTGTGTAGAAGAGTGTTTGGCTCTGTTGTAAGCATGCTGCACATAACACAAGTGTCCATCCCAAAGCTTAGGATGTTTGTTGCAATAACCTCTCAGTAATTGGATCACTGTCCTGTTTACTACTTCTGTCTGGCCATCTGTTTGTGGATGAAAAGTTGTGCTTTTCTTCAGTTTAGTGTCCATCAGTTCCCAAGGACTCGACCAAAACTTCCCCATAAATCGGGTGTCTCGATCAGATTCAACGAAAGTGGGTAATCCAAAATGAACCCATACATGTTCAAAGAATAATTTTTTTGTTTGTTTAGTTGTGATCTGTTTATTACAAGGTATCAAAACACACATTTTGTTGAACCTATCCACAACAACATATAGATAGTCATGACCTTTCCTAAGTTTAGGCAGTCCTCCCACAAAATCCATGGAAACACTTGCCCAAGGGTGAGAAGGAACTGGCAACGGAGTGTACAAGCCTAGTTTTCTATTGCTGGGCTTGCCTTTGGCATACATGGCTCACCCTCTTACATATCTAGAAACTGTCTCATTCATTTTCGACCAATAGTAGAATCTTTGCAGCTGTGCAACTGTTTTACTTACCCCAAAGTGACCTGATATTAGAAAAGTGTGTGCTTCCCTAATTATCTTTATCCTCTCAGTTTGTGGAATACAAAGTTTCCCACAATGATATGAGAGTCGGTCCTTTATATGATAGTCCAATTCTTCTACTCTTTTTCCTTGACTCAAAGTTGCATATACATCTTTAAAGTCCATGTCCTGAGCATATTGTTCTATGTAGCTTTCATGTAGCACATAATTATGCTTAAGTATGGTAGATGCATTTATAATGGGTCTAGATAACATGTCTGCAACCTTGTTATGTGTGCCATTTTTATATCTGATGACTAAATGAAACTATTGTAGAAAACCCATCCATCTGTAATGTCTTGATTGCTGCAACTTAGTTTGGGAGTGTAGATATTGAAGTGGTTGATGATCAGTATGTATTACTGTCTCTTTGCCCATTAAGTAATGTTTCCACTTTTTCACATTCTGAAATAATGCATACAATTCTTTATCATATGTAAGGATAGTTAACTACTACAGGATTAAAAGTCTTAGAATGATAACATATGGGTTTGCCATGCTATGTCAACACTGCTCCCATGGCATAGTTATCGGCATCAGTTTGGATCTAAAATGGTCTTTGTAGATCTGGCAGTGCTAGTACAGGTGTTGTACTAATTTTCTCTTTCAAGGTGTCGAAGGCTTTCTGATGTTTGCCTCCCCACTGAAACACCTTATTCAATCTTGTTAAAGCATGTAAGGGAGCTGCAATTGAGGAGAAGTTAGAAATGAACTTCCTCCAATATTGTGCTACTCCTAAGAAGCTTCTCACTTCTGTAGCAGACCTGGGTTTAGGCCAGTTCACAATGACTGCCACTTTAGAGGGATCTATTTTCAATTCACCTCCCCCTACTATATGACCCAAGTAATTTAGATATGTTTTGCCAAATTCACATTTTGAGAGTTTAACATAATGTTTTTCTCTTCTCAAAACGTCTAATGTCTGCTTAACATGCTTTAAATGTTTTTCCCATGTTTTACTAAAAATTAGAATGTCATCCAGATACACAATAACAAAATCATCAAGAAAAGGTCTGAGTACATCATTCATTAATCTCATGAAAGTAGTAGGAGCATTAGTTAAGCCAAAAGGCATAACCAGCCATTCATACAATCCCTGCTTTGTTTTGAAAGCAGTCTTCCATGCATCTTGCTCTGCAACTCTGACTTGATGGTATCCACTGTGCAAATCTAGCTTGGTTAAATAAACAACCTCTTTCAATTGATCTAAAAGATCATCTATGTGAGGAAGGGGATAACGATTTTTGATTGTTATCTTATTCAGTGCTCAGTAATCAATGCACATTCTCCAAGAGCCATCTTTCTTTCTCACCAAAACGATTGGTGACCCACATGGTGATGTGCTAGGCCTGATGAAGCCCTTCTTGAGCAACTCCTGCACCTGCTTCTTGATTTCAGCATTCTCTAAAGAAGACAACTTGTACATCCCAATGTTAGGCAATGTAACATCTTGCTGCAAAATAATATCATGTACTATTCCCTTTTTGGGTGACAGGCCTTTAGGTTCTTGAAACAAGACATCATATTCTGAAGCAACCTTTTCTATATCAGCTTGCTTTTCATCATTAGAGCCCTCAAATATATTGGTTTGATTAGGTTTCTTTTCCTTTACAACCATCAGTAAGAATTGTTTACATGAATTTATCATTCTTTTCATCTGTCCTGAGTTTATGAGAGTATAATTATTCTTGAGCTTATGAGCTCTTACAAAGTATTCGATTCCATCTTTAACAAGTAGATACTTGTTCTCAGCTTTATAGAAAATAGCCTTTCTATCATACAAGTAAGGACTTCCTAAAACAATTCCACATATATCCAAAGGAATTATGTCTAACTCAACCTCATCTATAAACGCTGACCCAAAAGAAAACTTGAGTTTGCACTGTCTAGTCACTTGTAGTTGTGCTTTATCAATCAACCATCCTAATGGGTATGGTTTCTTGTGAGGTGTAGTTTTTAATCCCAATTTCTTTACAATTGCTTCAGAAATTAGATTTACTTGTGAGCCACTATCAAACAAAGTATCAATCTTCTGATTTTTGGAAATAACTCAAATATGGAAAAGCTCATGTCTTTTTCTCTCATTTTCTTCATCGATAATAGATTGAGCAGAATTACTAGTAGATGCTTCAGAATTCTTACCTTTTATACCTGTGGCTGCTATGGTTGTTTCATCTCCCGAGTCTGACCCCAAATCTTTCTGAATAGCTACAACTGTCTTCTTCTTCTTGCCCTCGGACTTCTTAGGTCTCAACTCTGGATGCAGAATCCAACAATGCTCATCATCATGCCCCTCCTTTTTACAGTAAGTGCATGAAGCTTTGGCTTTCTGTGCAGTGTTAGCCTTCCTTGCTTTCTTTTCTCCTTGCTCTTGCTTACTGTGGGTTGGGATGGTCCCCCAACTTCTAGATTGCCATTCTTTCGTCTAGCTTCTAGATGAGTAGCTTGTACAGATACCTCATCTATACTAGTGGGATTAAACATGAGGATCGTATGCCTCATGTAGCTGTGTAGACCACCAATGTACTTTAAAAGAGTCTCTGGTGAATCTAATGAGATACCCAACATCAATTCTCTCTTTCTAAACTCTTGAGTATACCGTTGCACACTTTTCCCTTTCAACTGTCAAAGAGTTTGCCAACTCATCATGGCTTGTTGCATGTAGGCCAATGGATAGAACTTCTTTTTTATTGCAAAAACAAATTCACTCCAGACAGAGATGGTCTTACCATGTCTTTTCATGTCAGCTTGGGTTCCGCCTTCAAAACCAAACCAAGGCAGTGCCTCCTAGGCATAGGTTTGCTAGCTGAATCTTACTCTTGTCTGAGTTTATGTTCTGTACACTGCAATACACATCAATTTGTCTAATCCAATTGTCCAATTTTTCAGCATTTAGCTCTCCATCATATATAGGCAAATCAAATTTAACATCTAGCTTAATCACATATGCTTTCTTATTATGCACAGGGCTATTAGGAGGTGTGAGAAAGCTTTCCTCTTTACCCTTTCCTTTGGAGTGGTCATGGAAGTGAGACTCATCTTCTTCCTTATCTTGTTTAGAGCCTGATGAATCTTCCACCTTTTGCTTTCTAAAGTCTCTGTACATTTCTTCAACCATAGACTTTATAGCTAGGAAACTCTCTATGAGTTGAGGGTCTGGCCTTACAGAACCTTCCTCTGACATTGTCTTCCAAGGATAGACTCTTCCAATTTCAGGATTAGTTTCCACGAACTCTCCTTTTCCTAATTTGAGCTTTGATCTTGTGAGAATTCACAGCTAAAACCAACACAATCTTGTCTAACCTTACAACCTAGAGCTTTGATACCACTTGATCTGATATTCACCCTATGAGTGACATCAGTTAAAGATTTATTAAAAAAAGGTATTACAACTCATGCATTGGTGTGTGTTCTGTGTTATTGAAGTAATGGATCGATTAGATTGCCAATACACAGACAATAAAATGAAAAGATAGCAGAGAAATACAGTGAGCAACATAAAGACACAAGAAATTTAATAAGTTCACCCTATTCTCCAGGGCTACGTCTCCGGTCCAGCTTTCAGTGGTGGCCTTGTTTTATTGTGCCTTTAAGTAGAGAAATTACAATACAGGGACTTAGTGTGAGTTATCCTAAAGCAGGTTTGCTTGGCAGGGTGGTTCTTGGATTCCCCAAGCCACTGGAGTGCACAAACTCTTCTTCTTCCTACCAGCTCTGTGACCTTCTGGTCTACAGTGGAAAGAGACAAATGTGATGCTCAGTCTGGAAAAATTCCTCTATTGGAAGGCTTGAATCTTCAAGCTCTCTAGTGCTCGATGCTGCCGCTGGTCAGCTTGGCCCTCTGTCTCTTCTGCTTTGCTCTACTATTCTCTGTGTTCAGTCCTCCTCTATGGGTTCATTATTCCACTTCTTCCGTCTCTCGACTTCGACTAACTATCTAACTTCCTCTCTGATTTGACTATCTCTGTACATGGCTTTTAGCCATTCATTCCAATGCTTGTTTGGTTCCTCTTCCACCTCTGTCGATTCGCCTTCTGCAACTGCGCTTGGAGTTCCCTATTCAGCGTCATCATGAATGCTCAGGGAGTGGCCACTTGTCCTCCTCTAAATGGCGCCAGCTTGCTTTCCTTGGTTTGTTTCTTCAGTTACGTCATGGATGCGTTCTTCCTCCACGTTGGCATCAAACGAATTCCAAATCCTTCTAAGACGCGACTTAATTCCCTGTTGATTTCACTTCCTCCATTGGGCGCAATCTCAGCCGTTCGATCTGAGTCCCCCAGATCCAACGCCATACGCACGTTTCACGCGGTTGACTTGATCGACCGATAGCACGTGATCATTAGCGGTTTTCTCTCACCTCCGCCTGCCATGCATTGATCGATGCATGGAATCTCTCCGCTCTCGTCCAAAACCTCTTACTGTTTAAGGGCGCCCCAATCAAAACCACCGGTTTCCAGAGCGCGAGTCTCGCCTTGTACTTTCAACACTTTTTCCTTTTCCACTAGCGGTTCTACGGCTCCCCCACATGACCGAGTGCTCAGGCTTTTCCTTCACAGCCATGTTCGCCCAACGATGCGCGATTATCAAAGACCACCTCTGTTTCCTGATTTGGGGCTCCTAGGGGCTACTTTGACCTCCTGCGCAGTCTCCATGGGCCTCGGTCAGCACGCTTTGACCGAGGTCCTCGTCGTTCCACATTGGCTACCATTGCCACTAGTTCAGGGTGTTTTTGATCGTTGTTTTGGATTTCTTTAAAGACTTGTTCCCACCTGATACAGTCATGGTTCCCGACAGTTTTCTATGGATCCAATTCAGATAAGGCATGGAGTCTAATTGGCATGAAATAAAACTGAAAACATATTTACAATACCAAGGCTTTAAAGCCTTAAATGAAATAGTGTTTCAAAAACCACCCATTGACTAGGCCATCAAAAACACCTTCCCCCTCTAAACTTTGCAAAGTGAAAGTATTGGTCATCTGAGCTCGAGCGATGACAAACGGTCTTGTCCATAAGGCATCAAATTTACTATGGTTTCCCTTCTTTTCCTTCACTGCATCCCATTTGAGAACCTAGTCGCCAACCTGAAAACTGTCCATTTTTGTTTTTTTATCAAAGACCTATTTGATCTTATTTTGATGCACTACTGACTTCTCAATCACTTTATATCTGATCTGGTGAACTTCAACCAAGTCACTCATTCTCCTTGCCATGTCACCTTCCTCATCCTGCTCCTCTTGCAAGAATTTGGCCACAGGGAGGGTCAATTGGATTGGAAAAACCACCTCAGTACCATACATCAGCATAAATGGAGAGAGTTCCATATGGATTTCTAGTTCGTAACCCTGTCAACCCATAATGCGAACTTCAGCTTGGAATCCCAGCTCCTTTTGTAGTCTTCCAACAATTTTTTGATTATTCTTACCAGGCTCTTATTGTATGATTCTGCCAAGCCATTTCCTTGAGGATAGTATGAGGTAGAATGCATTAATTGAATGCCCATTGATTCATACATGTCCACCATTTCCTTTGCTCTGAAAGCTGCTACATTATAAGTGACTAGCGTGGTTGGGCAGCCGAACCTAGTGAAAATGTTCTCGATTAGGAACTTCATGACAACTTGGTGATCAACCTTCTTAGTTGGTATAACTTCAATCCATTTGGTAAAATAGTCAGTGGCTACTAAAATCCACCTGTGTTGGCCACTGGAATGTGGATTGATCTCCCCTATGAAGTCTAAGCCCCACTGCTGGAAGGGACCACTACAGTGTATTGGCTTCAAGGGCAGATATTTCAGCTGTTGTCTTCCTGGAAACCTCTTTCATTTGTCACAAGACTTCACAAATGAAAACACATCAGAGAATAGAGTAGGCCAATAATACCCAGCCCTTAGGATCTTGTGGGCTGTGGTTTTCCAATAATGATGTCCTCCATAGATGCTATAATGAAACTGGTGCATGACTTCCACAGATTGTTCTTTGTCCAGACATCTTAAGAGGATTCGAGATGGGTCTCTTTAATAAGGCAGGTTCTTATTAATACAAAAGTTGGCTGCTTTGAGCTTGATGGTCCTAGCCTAACTTGAGCTAAGCCCCGGAGGGACTTCTAGCTTCAACAAGAAATGAGATATACTGGAATACCACTTACAAGTAGCCAAATTTTTAGCCAATGACTGGTTTTGCCCTTGTTCTTCTGTTTCCTCCTCTGTTGGTTCAACACCTGGATCTGCACCTATGCAATTTATATCCAGCAGGCTGCAATTTTCCTCAGCCATAAGCTGAGCCAGGTGCTGGCCTTTAACAAGCTTGGTGGGCTTTACCTCTATGCTGAACTCTATGATTTTTGCAATCCATTTGGCCCTTCTTCCATCAACATCTGGCTGTGTTAGAACATCCTTTACTGAAGCTGAAGGTACATAGGAAACCACTTTGGATTGTATAATGTAAATTCAGAACGCCTTTAAAGACTTTATGAGGGCATATGACTATTTTTCAATGAGGTCATACCTTAATTCAGCATCCCTCAAAGTTTTGCTGAAGAATGCCACTGGGTGCTCTACACATTTGCCATTTTTCTGCAACAAGACTGTTGCAAGTGTATCATAAGAAGCAAAAGAGAAAATATAAAACTCCTTGGTGTAGTTTGGGCTAACTAAGGTGGGAGCCTCCATGATATCTCTTTTGATGGCTTCGAAAGACCTTCTTGCAGCCTTTGTCCATCTTAGCTCTGACCCCTTCTTTGGCATGGAGGTTATGTTCTTCACTAGTTCTGCAAAATTTGGAATAAACCTCCTCACAAAGTTAATCTTACCTAGAAAATATTGAATGTCCTTTTTTGAACTTGGGATGGACAATGTATGTATTGCTTGAAACCTTTCTGGATCAATCTTGACACCTGCAGTAGAAACAATATGTCCTAAAAGTGTGCCTTCTTCTAGAGCAAACTGTTACTTCTTGGGATTTACTAAGATTCCAAACCTTCTGCACTTCAGAAACACTTTCTTCAAATGCTGCAAATGTCCCATGTCTAGAAAAAACTGTTATGTCATCAAGGTAAATAAGGACAAACTTGTCCTTCTCTCCCACAAAGGCTATGTCCATGGCCCTCTGAAAGGTATCCCCAGCATTCATCAGTTCAAAAGGCATCTTGGCATACATGAAAGTGACCCAAGGAGTAGTGAAGACAGTCTTCTCTTGATCCTCTGGGTGTACAACAACCTGATTGTAACTTGAGAAACCATCTAAGAAAGACATGACTCTAGCCCCTGAAACTTTTTGCAGCAAATGTTCCATCTTGGGTAGGGGGTAGTTGTCTTTCTTAGAGCACTTGTTCAGATTTTTGAAGTCAACACAAAGCCTGATTTCTCCATTTTTCTTCCTTACTACCACCAAGTTAGCTATCCATTTTGAATACCTTAGGGGAACTATGATCTTGGCAGCCAACAGTTTCTTAATTTCTTTTTCAATCAAAGGTAGTAATAGAGGGCTGATAGGTCTCAGCTTCTGCTTAAAAGGGATGGTGTCTTTCTCCAGTGGAATCTTATGCTGGATGATGTTTTTTCATAAGTCTTAAGGTCACTGTACTCCCAGGCAAAGACATCAGCAAATTGCTTCATCAGGGTGCAATATTTAGAACTTTGGGCAGCAGACAAGTGGGTGGACAAATTTATGTACTTTGGATGATCTAGACTCCCTATATTATGTCTATGGACTGCAGGCTCATCCTCTTTTTGGGCAGGTTTATAAGGTACATCATTATGATCAAATAGCCTCTCTAGAGGCACCAACCCTTTGGGTATATGGTTATTAGGCAGTTGTATGATGTTGTCTTGACCAATTTTATTTCTCAGCTGGGACTGATGGCATTCTTCCATGGCTTGATTCTTTTGATCAATTTGCATTTCAGAGAATTCATCAATGACTTGTAGAAACCTATTGACTTCATCATCATCTTCAAAAACTTTCCAATACTTGACATTATCAAGCAATGACGATCTGTATTTTACTTGGACTTCATAAGTCAATCTAGGGGGTAAAGGAGGAACAAACATACTAGCAGACATAGCAAGGGAATCACAAGTTGATTCTTAGCCCTAGGGATGTATGAAATACTAAAGCTATTGAACGAATCCTTGAGCTTCCATACCTCATCTCTGTATGCTTTCAGCCTGGGGTGCCTCGCCTGGAATGTCTTATTCACCTGTTGAATAGTAATTTTTGCATCTCCAAACACCTTCAGATGTTTGATGCTCATCTCTTTAGCGACGTTCAAGCCTGAGATCAAAGCCTTGTATTCTTCTATATTATTTGTGACTTGAAAAGTCAGCTTGAAAGATAAATGTATGCATTCTTGTGTGGGAGATACCAGAACTACACCTGCTCCTGCAGCTTCCCTAGAGCAAGCTCCATCAAAGAACATGTCCCAAATTTGTGGGCCTTCTTCCTCTGTGATCTAGCAAACTGGTTTCCTGAGCTGCATGGAGGCCAACTAGGATTCTTCTATTTGGAGGATATAGGCTCCAAAATCAGTGTCAACAACATAGATGGGATGATTAGTGGGATGCTTCTCATCACTGATGATATAATCTAACTGAGCTTCCCTGTATAATCTCCTACTCTCACCTCCAAAAACTGGGACAGTGGCATAGGACAGGTCATTCTGCAATGTCCCACCTAATCTTTTAATCCATCCCCTGGAAAGAAGCATGCCAAACTTAGGGGGAACATCTGCTACCACAATATCCATCATCATGCTCTTCATAGGCAGCTGAGACAGGGTGATGGCTAAGTCTTTGATTAACCCCAAACATTTCACCTTTCTAGAATCAAAATAAAACAAATCATGATAAGGCCTAGTGATGTCAAGGCCTAACTCGTCCATGATGGCCTTAGGCATTAGATTATGGCTGGCACCTGTGTCGAGCAGGTAGTTGTGAAGGATTTTGTCGTGGATAGTCAAGGAGACATAAAATGATGGGGAATTGTCATCAGAAGGTTCAGTCATTGGGTTGAGGACAACGACTGGCTTGTCATCTTGAAAATTCACATAGTCATTGGAGGCTTGTGTGGCTTTAAGCTCAAGGGCCTCAAAGATGGGTCTTTTAAGGGATTCATTCTTCACTAGTTCCACCAAAGGTATAGATATTTTCAGCTTCTGGATTTCTGATTCAAAACTGAAAGGAGAAGGGAACTTTTCAGGACCTCTTACCTCTTGAACTGGAGCTTTGAGAATGATGGGATCAGCTGCTGGTCCCTTTTGCTTGTTAGTTTGTTGTATTGTAGGGACAACAACTCTTTGGACAGGGGTTTCCTTGGCACTGTTCATCTTTGACCTCAGATTATATCTTTGCTGATCTTCAATTTGTAGAATAGCTTCACCGTCCCACTCTTGGCTGATTTGGTCATTGGATAATGACTTCTCATAGGCAGCTAAGGTAAAAAAGGAGGCACTGCCTTTGTCTTCCATGCAATGGATCTCATCATCTTCATCAAACTGTTCCTCTTCCATGACTACATTCTGGAAAGGGGTCTTCACCCTTTGATCTTCATTGGCATCTTTGCTCCTTTGCATAATCTGCAACTGCTCATTGGCTCTTCTATATGGATTGGGATTTCTAGGAGCAAAGGTATTAGGAACTCTTCCTTTCCCTGGGTGCTGCTCAACTTTTAATTTGGAGATTTCAGAGGCTAGTGACTCTATCATCTTGGTCATTTTATCTATCTTGGGGTTTGAAGATGAAGAAGACTCACCCCTCTGTCTCCTTCGATCAACATGTCCCTTGAGTTTCTCTACAACCATGTTGTTGGAATCTACCTCCAAGGCTGCATCGTGCATTTCAACCAAAGAAGCACATCTTATCTCCCTCAATACTAGGCAAAAAATAGAATCGAAGGCATTGGCATAAGTGAGCTTAGCAGAGGTAGGGGTGGGTTTCACTTCAGCTGGTATCTTGCTGTACATGTGGTTAAATCATTTATTGAAATCAAAAAGTGACTCCCCATTTTCCCTTTTCAGGTTCCCAAACTCAGTATGATAGTAGAGCAAATCTTTCTTATCCCCCCATTGCTTTAGGAATACATCATCTAAGGCCTCAATATCTGTTATAAATCTAGGGGTCAATTCTCTGAACTATTTGCTAGCCTCTACATCTAGGCTTTGGACAAATACTCTCATCCACACATCATCTTCACTAATGTCTAGATTATCAGCATAGCTATAAAAGGACTCAAGATGTTCTTCAGCTGTAACTCCTTTGGTCCCAGTGAACTTAGGCATGTATTTCTGATATTCTCTAGTAGGCATTGCATTCAAAGTAGTGGGCAGTACTAGAGCTCCATACCTAGTAGCTATGATTCTTTCCATTTTGGTGAGTGCTTGTGGACCTGCCATGGATATGGTGGATAGAAGAGTATTGGTAGTCTAAATGATAAAAAGCTGAGGAGTGACTGACAGGACTAAAGGAGTATGAGGGATAAGAGGTGAGGTTTCCTTCGGGCTTAAAGCAAGAGGAGAACCTAAAGAATAAGGAGCTTTATGAATCTCTGAAATTTTTTCTTCACTGCTAGTGTTAGAGGCTATACTCTCAATATGTATTTGTTTTGTTACAGTCCTCTCTTGCAGAGACATAGAAGACTATTTAGGTTTACCTGATCCTGATGCTCCTTTCTATGATACCGTTCTTTCTTCGATGATCTTTTCAGGGTCAGGTATTGGGTCAACTGGTGACTTCGTAGGATTTCTCTGAGTAGGCCTTCCAAACTGAGCCAGAATTATGGAGTGGAGACGTCGCGAGGTTCGCCCTCCAGTAGAGTCGCCAGATAGATGATTACAACCAGAATAGTGTCTAGACTTTGTCTATCATCAAATTTGGATCTGTGTCATC
Organism: Pinus tabuliformis; assembly: GCA_031772625.1. NCBI lineage: Eukaryota > Viridiplantae > Streptophyta > Pinopsida > Pinales > Pinaceae > Pinus > Pinus tabuliformis. Next base: position 1,441,682,142 of record CM062817.1, on the reverse strand, counting down.
TCCCAGGGAAGCTGAGCTTCAATCTTCGATCCCCGACAACGACGCCAAGTTGTGTTATCGATCTAGGAAACTCTCCTAGGTTGTAGCTTGGAGATTCCTGGTAACATATAATCTTCAATATTGTTCTAGGAACTATTGGAATGGATGATGGTTTGGTTCAAGCCAGATAACCACTTCAACTTTGTTTTCACTCAAATCATGCATGAACACACTCAAAATACAAGGCTTTAGACCACTAATGCTCAATAGTTTGCAGATTAAGTGAATGAATGGAGAATACTAGCCACACCAGCAGATGCATACATAATATATGATGGCCAACTGCCGCCAGTAAATGAAGCTTGAAAATCTAATCTATCAACGCAGAGATAAGGTGATAGTTATCTAGCGTTAGATACAGAAGAAACATGGATGACATGTTCAATAGCAAACCCAATTTACCAAAGTAGAGATAAGATGAGAGTTATCAAGCATTAGACATAGGAGAAAATATGAATAAACCAATCCAGGTGCAAGTTTCGAACAGAAGGGAAATGGACATTGAACATGTAACAACAAAAGAAGCTTGTATTACTAAAAATGAAGATGAGATGCTACAAGGAACAGAGTATCTATAGTCTCCAGAAGTTGAACCCTGATTACATTTTACTTTCAGCTATTTATAGCTCTTTACAATGCTCTCTAGACCTTTAGGGTTGGAGCTATCTTAATCTATCCCCTGTTGTCTTTAGCTGCTTGATTGCATAAAAGGACAATTCTCATTCCATCATGAAAATGGTAATTAATTCTGGTATAGCGCTGCCCTGTTAGGTGGCTGGTTTGATTATGTCAGTGGAGCTCCATGACTGTTTAATTCTGTTTGCTGGATCGTGTTGTGTCCTTCTTCCTTCGGCCATGCTTTCTGTTAATTCGGTTCAATGGTCCGACTGTCACCATACTGTCAGAGTCGACCACCTTCTTCCTCAAGTAATTGATAAGGAGTGGAGTAAGAGGTGCATGGGTAAAGGAACGTGCCAAATCAGATGGATGGGGAAATGACAGAGTGGAGGAGGACAAGTGGGAGCGATCATGAACGAAGGCCATTAGATCACGGGGAATGCACGGGGGAGATCGAGCACAGGGGGCCTGCGGTCGTGGTGGGAGTGGAACAAGTTTGGGTCATTAGATCTTGGGTGAGCAGATCGGACGACTATTGGGAGGAGGAGGTGCGCGGACAATAACCCCCTGGGGCTAGTTTTGTTTGGGCGGTTATGGTTTCTATCGGAAGGGCATCAGCCGGTAAGTGGTAAATGGTAGAGTCCGCCTGATTCCATTTAGTGGATGACACGTAATAGCGGAGGATAGAGAAAAACCGCCTTTATCGGGTGGGTATTCTTTGCGCTTGTTGCTCGCACGATATGAGTGACAACTGTTAGATCTTGCAGGGGTGATCTAACGGTGGGGAGCGATCAGGCATGTTTCGTTGATCAGGTGAAATGTGGGCCATCAGATAGGTGAGGGGAAATCGACGACGGAGGGACACGGAGGTATGAGATGTCCTCGGGAAATGTGTAGAGGGCACGCATGGTGGAAAGGTAAGGTTGTGCGGGGGTTTTGGGTTAATTTGCTTAAGGCCAAGGCGAAAGAGGGTTTCGTCGGGATGTGAGGGTTGGGTTAGGAAATGAGCGGAATGAAATGTAAGTGGAAGAGTGAGAAAGGTGGGGTAATGACCTGTGTGGGGCCCCTTTTAGGATAACAAAGCAGTCCATGTCTTTCTTTAGCCTACAAAAGGTCAGTGCTGCATCTCAGGGCTAACAATAAGAATCTGATAACTTTAAAGAGAAGACAGTAAACATCAGTTTGAAGATGAGTGGATAGAGTAAAACAAAAAATGGCAGAGTAATTATCAGTCAGAATATAAAGTGGACATAGAGATTGAAAGAATAATAAGATTGATGATGAAGGTGCATCAGAAGAAATCAGTAGTAAGAAGGCCAAGCAACAATAAGAGGAAGACATCAGCAGACTATGAAAGCATAGCTAGTGGGGCAAAGCAACATAAAGTGTGGAGATGTGGAGAACAATAGAAAACAACAACAACAACCAAAGACAAATTACAAAACAAAGTATGGGATCCAAGAGGACAAAGGTTGTGAGCACATGTTCTAAAGATCATGATTATTTTAACCTTGGGAGTCTGATGTAGGAGCATCCAGCTCAACAATTTCATTGTATTCTAGTTAACTTAAGGGGTTTTGTGTTTTCAAGGAAGTTGGATTCCTATGTATCAAATTAATGTAATTAGTAATGTCTTGAGTGATTTGGAATAGGAACTAATTAAATATTGGGAGGATTTTGTAAATGTTCTCGAATGTTGGAGAACATGAGAGAATTAGGACAATTGAGAGTTCATAGGGATTGATAAAGCTTAGATTAGGAACTAGTTGATGATTTTGTGGATTAGAGAGGATCCTTAGAGATAAAGAATAAATTTTAGGATTTTGTTGAGAAGGTTATGGATCTAAACTAGGAAACGGGTTACAGAACCTTTTGTATAAATGTAAGCCTAAAAGGCATAGAGAGAGTTAGTTAGTTAGAGAATTAACGAGTTAGAGATATAAAGTTCAAAGATTAGATAGGGTTGACTGTAAGCCTACAGGAAAGAAAGGAAAAGGCCACTAATTAGAAAATCAGGCCAGAGAGAAAGGGAGATTCATTATGTAATTATTTTTTTATATATACACAAATATTTTAATTCTAAATAGTGCAAGTGTGGATTAGAATAAATCTGTGTAACATAGGTTTTTAGAACCAGAGATGAAATACAGAGAGGAGTGTTATGGGCTTGCACACAAATGGTATTGGAGAAAGCCTTTAATGTTACAACGAAGGTATAACTGCAAGGTTTCCTAAAAACCTAAGGATTTATGAAGGAAGCGTAAAGGTGCGAAGGAGTGAAGTAACCGAGTTTAATATTGGGATCAAAACGATTGAAGACCATAAGGGGAGAATAAATACACAGAGAGAGAAGCAAGACGATTATTACATGGTGAGATGCAAAATAATGTAGCAGTGAAGCACAGTCGTTGGATCAATCAGATCAACGACGAGAGTGAGGAAGATAGACGGCTAGGATTAAGTCATGCAAAATGAAGTCAAGAGAGAATTGAACAGATTAAAACCACTTGTTAGCAGAAGGATGGAGTGGTCTTCGCAAGGGGTAAGCGGTATCTTGTGCACCCTAAAAGCTATAAATGGTATTCTACGATTTCACGCGATTAAGCCGAGGGGTTGACACGTAGCACGGGAAAACCACTTTTCTCACGCGCTGTCATCCTGATATCGCTCATGCAAGTTTTCACGTGAGATTACGTGATCACCATTGGATTGAGGTAGGTGAAAAAAATAGTAGAGTTTGGTTAAGCCAGTTGGTGCGATTTATTACGCGATAGTTGTTGGATCATATGAGATAGATCGATGATGGAGATTTGGGGCGCACAAAAGTCCAACATTGAAACAAATATGTTAGCTATGTGGCACACGGTTGACAATGATTGGTGAGGTTTGTTGTGAATTAGACAGTAAGTAAAATCCGCGAATATAATATGATTAAGATGTGATTTATTATGTTCCAATTAAGTATTTAATTAAAGAGAGTTAAACATTGGGTTATCGAAGGGTTTACTAAATAGGAATATTAAAATTCCTAGGACATGTATATGACATGCATTTTATATGCATATTGTGGGTATGTGCGACTTAGGCTGCATCATTTGGTATCAGAGTAGAGCATTCTTTGAAAATTGAGTAACAAATACATAAATTATTTTCCTCATTTAGACAGAGATTGATAGTTCCAATAGTGAATTAAGTGAGTTGTAGAAAGGATGATCATAGTAAAGCAGGTTTTATCTAGTAGAAGGAAGAACAAGCATGATGAAGATTGATCACAGGTGGTAGGCTGTGATAACAAAGGAATATTGTTTTCTACTAGGAAGGGAACTTTTGAGGAAGTTTGAAGTGACCTTTATACTGTATGTATGCAGATTGCATGAGGAAGAGATGACTTGTTATGTTTGCAGGGTATTGTATTGTTGAAATTCAAACCATTAATGCAGAATTATGAACTGTGTTATGATTGGATATTGCTGGTGAAATAGATGCTTAGAAAGAAAATAAAGTTCTGTGTAAATTCTAATTTGTTGAGGTTCAGATTCAAAGCATTATTCAAAGGCAAGGACGCATTTTGATAATTCTAGGAATGAGATCCAAATTGATGTGAATGGAAGTCTTGTTCAAGATTGATTGTTGTGGCAGCAATTGTATGTTGAAAGAATGCATAGTAGAAGCATGGGGATCAGAGACTGAACTGCAAAATCAGATTCACAGGAATGGTAAAGACTAGCAGATAAGGAGATCCTAAAGACAAGTGATGTTAAGAAGAGGGAATCCATAAGTTTTGACTAATTAATGATATTTTACAGATTGAAACAAATCAAGGGGGTGCAAAAGTTGCATGTTTGCAGGAGATAACCAACAGAGACATAAATTGACTACAAAGGTATGAAGGTTTGCAGCAGTTGAATGAATGGCAAAGTTTGGCAAAAGACTACAACAATGAAATTGTAGTAAGAAATTTTGGAAGTTCTTAGAGATTGTAGCAGAACCTTATTCCAGTTGAGTCTTGGAAGAGATAGGGCCAGAGGGGTCCTTAAGTGAAGTGAGTGTAGCAACCAGAGAGAAGCAAGAGTGCTTAGTGCAATTTCTAAGGAAAACGGATAGAGGAGAAGCTTGGTGAGAATATCAACTCAGAAGGAAAATGGTTGGTTGCAGGTGTAGAAGGTCACATAGAAGAGAAGGTGAACATGAAAAGTCATATGGAAGGTTCAGGAGAAGGCTACAAGATGAAGGAAAAGAGTGGATGAGTCAAGAGGAGCTTGACAAGGAGATGGTTCCAGAGGTATAGAACCATAGATCAATTTAAGGGGAAAAGCTTGATGAAGCGTAGGTACAGAGACTTGATAAAAAGGGAAGTTTAGGTGCAGTTCACAAGTGAACAGATAAAGTTCATAGAACATGAAAGGATGACTACTGAAGGTCATTGCAAAAGAGAGAAAGCTGAGATAAGTTTCCATCATGAGTTGTTGATGGAGATGTTGTAGATGAATAAGGAAGACCAGAAGCATGGATGGATCATGAAAAGGAGAGTCAAATGGCGTAGATTGCAAGTAAAATGGGTGCAAAGAGTGAATTCTCAAATAGAGGAAGAGTTACTCAGATTAAATGAGTATGTATGTGAACCCAATATGGTCCATTACTTTTTGAAAGTAATGAAGAGACAAAGAAGGAATCTACAGAGGGGCCAAATCATATGAAGGATTCAGAACAACAAGGAGATATGATCACTGAAGCATCAAGTGAGACCATAAGGTCTTATGTTTTTAAAACTGATAATTTGTGTATGATTGCAGGTATTACAGGAGAAAAGAAACTTTGTGAAGATGTCTTTAGGATGAATGAAGGTATTGAAGTAAAAGGTGAGAAAGAAAATTTCTCAGAAGAGGAAGAATTTGACTGGTTACAGCAAAAAGAGTCTATGGATGAGTTACTTAGTGAGAGAAGACAATCATTTAAAGCTGTCATAGAGATGGAAGATCAGGATCTTATTCTGCTGAAGAATGAAGGAATATTGTCTCAGAGAGGTAATCTAATGAATTTGGTTAATGTTATTGTTGATGAACAAATGTGGGAGAATATTAATGCAGATGATGGGGCAAGGATAGCTCTTGAAGAAGGTTTATAGAGAGACAGCAAGGAAAAGTGTATTGAAGAAGAAGGGGAGGCAGATTTGTCTCAAGACAAAGAAAAGACAATCATAGAATTGAAGAAAGAAGAAGTCTATGCAAAAGATTTAGCAAAGGGAGAAAGGACATTTGATGATTGGTCAATAACAAAGGAAGGTATGGAAAATTGTGTAAAATTTCCAAATTCTATTCCAATTGAAATTATTGAGTTATATAGAAAATTATACTTTCAAAGAAGAAAGTTGGAAAAGCAGAGGATGTATACTTAGGATAAATTGTTGGAAAAGGAAGACAAAGAAATTGTCATGAATGACAATCATAAGGAAAAGAGAATGGTAATAAAAGTTTCAGCAAATTGACATTACAGAAGAAGGAGTTCATTATTGTGAACCAGAGCAGAGAGATATCATTGAAATAGATGATATGGAGGAGAGTTTAAATCAACATACTGATGTGTTGACAAAGGAATTGAAGGAAAACTCAGAGCAGCATACTGAGATGTTGCCAGAAAAGGAAAAGGTAATGAGGCCTTATATTTTTAATTCTGATAATTGTTTTATGATTACAGGATTTGATGAAGATGAGACAGACATGTTTCAAGTTGAAGAGTCAGTTTTAGAACTAAAGAATACTGGAAGTTTCTAGGTCAGACATACTGATGAGGAAAATGAAAAGCATGAAGATACCGTGGTTGAAAAAGTTAAATTGATGGTCAGAATCTGTGAAGGAACTGAAGGACAATTACTGAGAGTTGTCAAGGAAGAGAAAGGAAAATATGTAGGAATTAATGAACAACATAGTGAAGTATTTGAGAGGAATCAAGTACAAAGGGAATTGGAGGATAATTTATTTCTTGAAAGTAAATATACAGATATTGAATAGAGGTTATTTGGAAAGTCACAAGAGGGTAAGGATGAAAGGGCGGTAGTAAGAATCTGACAACTTCAAAGAGAAGATAGTAAACAACAATTTGAAGATGAGTGGATAGAGTACAACAACAAATGGCAGAGTAATTATCTGTCAGAAGAAAAAGTGGACATAAAGATTGAAAGAATAATAAGATTGATGATGAAGGTGCCTTAGAAGAAAGTAGCAGTAAGAAGGCCAAGAAGCAGTAAGAGGAAGACAACAACATACTATGAAAGCATAGCTGGTGGGGCAAAGCAACATAAAGTGTGGAGACCTCGCGAATAACAACAAACAACAACAACAACCAAAGACAAATTACAAAACAAAGTATGGGATCCATGAAGACAAAGGTTGGGAGCACATGATCTAGAGATCATTATTATTTTAACCTTTGGAGTCTGATGCAAGAGCATCCAGCTCAGAAATTTCATTGTATTCTAGTTAACTTAAGGGGTCTTGTGTTTTCAAGGAAGTTGGATTCCTATGTATCAAATTAATGTAATTATTAATGTCTTGAGTGATTTGGAATAGGAATTAATTAAATATTGGGAGGATTTTGTAAATTTTCTCGAATGTTGGAGAACATGAGAGAATGAGGATAGTTGAGAGTTCATAGGGATTGATAAATCTTAGATTAGGAATTAGTTGATGATTTTGTGGATTAGAGAGGATCCTTAAAGATAAAGAAGAAATTTTAGGATTTTGTTGAGAAGGTTATGGATCTAAACCAGGAAATGGGTTACAAAACCTTTTGTATAAATGTAAGCCTAAAAGGCATAGAGAGAGTTAGTTAGTTAGAGAGTTAAAGAGTTAGAGATTTAGAGTTTAGAGATTATATAGGGTTGACTGTAAGTCTACAAGCAGCAAAGGAAGAGGCCATTGATTAGAAAATCAGGCCAAAGAGAGAGAGAGACTCATTATATAATTATTTGTCTATATTTACACAGAGATTTTAATTCTAAATTTTGAAAGTGTGGATTGAGTAATTGAATTATAAGTTGTGTGTGGATTAGATTAAATCTGCGTAACATAGGTTTGTAGGTGTGCAGAACTAGAGATGAAATACAGAGAGGAGTGTTATGGGCTTGCATACAGACAGTATTGGAGAAAACCTTTAATGTTACAGCAAAGGTATAACTACAAGGTTTCCTAAAAACCTAAGGATTTATGAAGGAAGCATAAAGGAGCGAAGGAGTGAAGTAACGGAGCTAAAGATCAGGATCAGAACAATTGAAGACCGTAAGGTGAGAACAAATACATAGATAGAGAAGCAGACGATTATTACATGGTGAGATGCAGAAGAATGTAGCAGCGAAGCACAGTCGTTGGATCAATTAGATCAACAAATGAGAGTGAGGGAGATAGATGGCTAGGATTAAGTTGCACAAAATGAAGTCAAAAGAGAATGGATCATATTAAAACCACATGTTAGCAGAAGGATGGAGTGGTCTTTGCAAGGGGTAAGCGGTATCTCGCGTGCCCTAAAAGATGTAAATGGTATTCTACGATTTCATGTGATTAACTTGAGGGGTTGACATGTAGCACGGGAAAACCACTCTTCTCACGTGCACTCGACCTGATATCGGTCATGCAAGTTTTCACGTGAAATTACACAATCACCGTTGGATTGAGGTAGGAGAAATAAGCGGTGGAGATCGACCGGACTAGTTGGTGTGAGTTATTGCGCGATAGTTGTTGGGTCGAATGAGACAGATCGAAGGTGGAGATTTGTGGTGCACAAAATTCCAACGTTGAAATAAATACGTTAGCTATCCGGCACATGCTTGACGATGATTGGTTAGGTTTGTTGTGAATCGGACGGTAAGAAAAATCCGCGTGTATAATCTGATTAAGATGTGATTTATTAGATTCCACTTAGGAATTTAATTAAAGAGAGTTAAACCTTGGGTTATGGAAGGTTTTACTAAACAGGAATATTAAAATTCCTGGGACATGTATATGACATGCATTTTATATGCATACTGTGGGTATGTGCGGCTTAGGCTGCATCATTTGGTATCAGAGCAGAGCATTCTTTGAAAATTCAGTAACAAATACATAAATTATTTTCCTCAATTATGTTAGTGTCGGTCTTTGAAGCCTTCCATCAGTGATCAAATATACTCTTACAGAGTGGTTTTAAGGTGTCAAGGTCAAATTTTGTCATTTCAGTGAGTCTTCAAGCAAAATTTGGTGACTAGGTATAGGGTCTAAGGTTTGCTTTTACTCCTGTCAAAGTTGTCCAAATGTCGGTCCATGTCACCATTTTGCTGAGTGTAACATCATTCAGAGGGTTTTCATCATCATGTCAGGTTCCAATGGGTCATTTTACACCTTGTTCATGCTTCAGTTGTGCCTAGGTAAGGTTCATTTCCCTCTCTTAGGGTTTTGAAGGTAATTCCTCTTGGATGGTCAAATCATCAGCAAAAATTGTATCCTGATGTTCATACACCTTCCCCTATCCTTAATGTACCTTATTAAACACTTCCCATCATTGATATCCCTCAAATTCCTCATTTTCGCACAAACCCTAGTTTCTTGCTACAACTTGACAATTTTCTAGGTTAGGCCTGTGTTTTGCCCTTTTGGACCTCTTCCCCTCACTCAATATCTGAAATTCCACTTTCCCCTACTTCGTAACATCCCTCCCTACTTCCCAAAATTTTCTTAAGAATTTAGAAGCCCCTTATCCCCTTCATTTCGCTTCATTTCGACAAATCCCTGTTCCACACATCGGGATAGGTTTTACTTCAATGGTGTTTTTGAGCAAGAAAATATGAATTTTGGAAACTTGAGAGATATTTTTGTCCAAAATAGGCCAAGGAAGAAAAACCTCCTTCACTTTTTACACAGGTGTCATGGTTTTAGAGAAATGTCAAAAATGTAGTTGCCTCAGGAGAATTGATGCACCTCTGAAGTGACCTTGGGAAAATCAAGTTTTCTTCTAGCTTGGTTGGAAAAATAACTTTATTGATGAGTGAAATGATAACTAGACACAAATATATTTCCAATGAGCTATCATGAGCTCAATTTGGAGTTAAGGAAGACCTTCAAAATCTGACTACAACAGCACTCTGCCTTGAGGCAGCCTAATTTTGCACATTTTGACCAGTCTTAGGAGATTTGAATTTTGATAGGGCAAATGAAATCCAAATTGAAAAATTCAAGTTGGGTTAGAAATTAGACTCAATAAGTTTTCCAACAAGCTATTTCGTGCCCAATTTGGACACTGGGAAGGCCTCTAAAAGTCTCCTGAAAAAAGGCGCTATGCATTGAGATGGTGCGGCGCATTGGGCAGCCCTCTGCAGTGTAAAAAATGAACTGGCGTGATGCATTGGGCTAAAAAGCCTGAAATCCATTCAAATATTCCTCCAAAGACTCTAAACTTGCTAAATTCTTCATTTCCCACGTAAGTTAACATCCCTCCATGACCAATAAATGAATTTCTCTTGGTGCTTATGGTGATTTAATGGATAAAAATTAAAACCCTACCTCACTTTTTTTGTCAAAAACAATTGCATTGGGTTTATGAGTTGTATTTCTTGCTGCTAATTCCACTCCTAGCCATTTCTCACTCCCTCACTCCTTCATTCCCTCAATCATTTTCTCCCTCTATTTACATTCTCATCTACCCATTCCACATTTCCCATATCCCTAATCAACTAGCCCTAAATCCCTAATCCCACTATCCCAAACCCTAGTCAACATGGAAAATTTTAGGGGCGAATGTTCGCCCTTTGGCGAAATTAAGGGGTTTTAAATTTTTAGTGGGTGAATATTTTGTATCATAGTACATTTTTACAAATCACCTCAAATAGCCCACCTTATTTTAAGGGAGAGGGTAAAAAAGGTAAATTTAGCCCTTGAAATTAGGAGTTACAACCTTCCATTTGCCCTAATTTTCAAGAATAGGTTTTATTTAAGTGAATCCCATGGGCCAAATACCAGATTTATAAAAGAGGTATGGTAAATTAATAAAAATATAAATAAATGAGAGGTATGGTAAATAAATAAAACATTTTTTATATTTACTCCATAAGTTACCTTATACACATGCAAGGGTGTAAACAAATAAAAATATAAGTAAAGTGGAGGTATGGTAAATAAATAAAAATATAAATAAACTAGACGTATGGTAAATAAATAAAACCTCTTTTTATATTTAGTCCATAACCCTCGTTCTATTTATGAAGGCTCAAAAAAGAGGTTTTATTTAAGTGAATCTTATGGGCCAAATACCATATTTGTAAAAGAGGTATGGTAAATTAATAAAAATATAAATAAACGAGAGGTATGGTAAACAAATAAAACATTTTTTTATGTTTACTCCATAAGTCACCTTATATTTACGAACACTAAAAAAATGCGTTATATTTAGGTGAAACCTATGGGAAAAATACTATGGCACAAATACCATGGGCTAGATTATTATTAATACCATGCAAAAAAACATTATTAACCCTAATATTAGTATTAATAAAAATAAAAATGGCACATGGTATTGACCCATGGTATTCACTTGGAATGTAGCCTATTTAAATGGGGGAATTAAACCAGCATAGATCCATCTTTACTTTGGATCTACTAACCCCCGAGAGCTATCAAATATCGTGATATGCAAACTAGCATAGAGTGAAAAAATATTTGATCCCTCTCGTGGCTTGGTGGATCAAGTGTAAAAATGGATGTTGTAATTTAATGTATGTTAAACATTTTAGCTTGGTTAAAATTAAAAATAAAATAAAAATCAACTATTAAATTTATTAATTTTTATAAACTACTAACAATAATTTTTAAGCTCCAGGTCTATGATAACCCATGGTAATACCATGGTATTCATGTGAGCATAAGCTATTTAAAGGGGAAATTCTATCATCTTAGATCTATCTTAATTCTGGGTCTACCAAGTGCTCAGAGGGATAAATAGATTTCATCCCCGTAAGAGTGGTAGATGTGGAGTTAAGATGGATATAGGTTGGTTTTTATGATAATGAAGATATTAAATAGACTTAGGAAATTATATTGTAAAAACATCTTAAGGTGAATGGTTAAAGCATAGACATTAGACAAGTATATTTATATACTTTTGTTTTAACTTGAAACAAATCTGGGGCTAAAAGGAATGGATTGATTGCACTAGTCATCCTTCTATAACTTTCCAACATAGGCTGGAGTAAACAGATTGTAATTTGGGTAATTTTTCTAATTGCAAACATGAACATACTTGTGTATTTGCAGGGTGGTTACGAGGTCCCTAGAAGTGATGAATTTGAATTTTTCTTGGTTTTATATATAGTATTAGATTTTTCTCATGCTTTCTGTGAATGACACGGGTGAATTTTATCCTACACCCACTAGGTTATCGATATGTAATTTCGGTAATTTTGATTTCAAAAGATATTTTAAAGAAATGCAATGATTTCATTTGTGTATTCAATAAACACAATATTTTAATGGAATTCTGCATTTGTGGTTTACTTATACAGATTCCATGGAGAAGTATTAGTGGTGTGACATCAATTGTCCTCAAGCAGAGGCTTTAGTTTTACTTTTTTCTGGAAGCAAATACTTTCTTTCAACATTTTTGAGTTCCATGAAAAATTTGAAAGTCCTAATAGTATTCAATTATGGGTTCAAGAGAGACATAGTATTCAATTATGGGTTAAAGAGATCCACACTGAATGATCTATCAACCTTATCTTCACTTAGTTTAAGACTATTCACTTGGAGAGGCTGCATGTGCCCCCACTTCAAGAGCATAGTAAAGTCATCTAGAACTTAGAGAAGCTATCTTTAAGCTTTTAGTGAAGATTGGAAAAATGTTTGGGTTCAATAACACCCAGTCGAGCATTAAGCTTCCAATAATGCTAGCTTTTAACCTGGAGCACTTTTGTGATTTGGATTAGATTCCCCCTCGTATTTGTGACACATCTTTAGTTGTGAATTGGACTATTACTAACTGTCATTTCCTTCGAAAGTTACCTAATGATTTGGGGAACCTCAACTCTTTAAGAATGTTAAGGAAGGAAAGAAAGTACATTATGCTAAGTTCTCTTATGCTTTTCAAGTTTTTCTTGGATATCTACAATGTTTCAGGTAGGAAAGTACATTCTGTTAATGAAAATTTGTCTTGATAGAAAGGCCCAATTTCAAATTCTAATGCTTTCAAAAAACATTGTATAACTGTAATGTTTCTAAAAGGAAAGAATATTTTTTAATTTAAGTATCATGATCCCATATTCCAACTTATTTTTCAGTAACACATTAGGCTTTGTAGCTTTGAATAAATCCATGTCTTTTGATAAGATCCTCTTCCAAATTAGAACGTAGTTTCCTTATGGCAATAACCACATACAATGTCTTGATTTTGTTATTGAGAAAATAGAGGTTGTGAAACAAGCCTGTGCCATACAAGGACTTGATTCATTGATTATGTATCAATTATGGCTCTTGATGTAACAATGTCTTGATTTTGTTGCTTGAAAATAGAGGTTATGCTTTACTATTTCACAGAATTTCTTACAATATTTCCATAAGTATTGATTTGTAATCTCAGTCATTGAGGGATGATAGTAATGACAAAGGTAATATTCCATGGTTTGAAGTTCCCCTCTTACTAAATATTTAAATATATCACCACAATTTAACTATTAGTTAAAGGAATTGTATTTGATTTGTAAACAATTCATTGCTTGATTTATAGATTTTGATTTTTTCCCTTCTTTATTTTTTTCTTAGATTTGGTATGAGATATCTTCCAAGATTTGGGTTCCCTAGTTTCCCCACCATAGCTACGAGGTTCAGATGCTATCATTAAATATTCTCAAAACGTTACAACTTGTCCAGTAAGTGTGCTTTGAAACATTGTTGTTGCTTTTCCATGGTGTTAATGCAAATAAGCACTGCAACTAGTGCCATTATTTAGATTAAGTGCCGAAATCTAGATGGTATTGTAATGATGGAGTGATTGTTTTCTAGCTACTAAGGCCATATGCATTTTTATCTCTTATGTTGTTCTGAGATATTCAAATTTAGAATAAGAATTGAGGTCTCGTTTCCACTGTAGATTGCAGTCATTTTCTTGAAAATAATATATAGTAGATTATCTTTTACTAATCAACTGTGGATGTGATCCCTCGCAGGAAAGGAAATTCAAAGTGACTTTGATTTCAAATTGATTTGTCAAAACATCCACACAGGAAAGGAGATTCAAAGTGACACTGATTTCACACTGATTTGTCAAAATGGAGGCAAGAGAAAAGGAAACTTTCTATTCAGCAATGCTCTTAATTTCATATGTACATGCACAGACATATTAGTAGAAAATATTGAAGGGTTGCCTAAGTAATATTTTCCATTCTAGTACATTCTTTACAGCTTGTAAATAAATAACTCGGAACAATTCATTATACTACTTGTTATTCTTTATTAATCAGTGGTTAAGATTTTGATATTGACTAGCTAAGATTTTTCTTCCTTCTGTGAAATTGTGTGTTCTATAATGCTTCTTTTCCATTCACTATGTATAGCATATAAAGTGTGTCTAATGTAGTAGGAATATTGGAAAGTCTTGTGATCCTTGAACTATGTTACAAGGCAGAAACCCAACGGGGTAGGGTAGGTGCATCCCCACAAAGGGGTCACAAATACCAAAGTTGGTATTGGCTAGTGCTTTGAGCTAGAAAATTTCCTTTACCCTTGTATTAACAGTGAATCTAGAGAGGATTCTAATATTATCTTCATAAGATTTATATCAGTTAATATTGATGAATAAAATTCATGAGACATGAGCTAGGATGTCATTGCAAGGTGGTTGTTGATTATTGGAAGCTATGATGGCCATTATGTTAGGCCAGGTGGTCGCACTCCCTTGATCGTGAGCACGATTTTGATCAAGATAGAAGACTTCATAGTCTAGATTGATTGTTTAGTAGTGATAGTTAGTGGGCTCATTCACAAAAGCTTCTATTTCACTAATCCTTTTTATAGAGTTGTCAGATTCAATTTCCAAAGGTTTTAATTACACTATAGAGTTGAGTTCTGAGAGAGTTGTGATTCACAGTGTTAAGTATAGTAGCTATGACACTTGAATGAAGACAAGCATAGTAGAGGTATCAGACTCTGTTATAAGCTTACCTGCATATTATAAGGGACTTGGTTGGCTTTTTATAATTTTATAAACAAGTTCCATGTCGTGGAAATGTGAAAAAAAAATAGTGATATTGCCACCATCTGGCTCTTGTCATATATGGTTTTATACTTTTTCAAAAAATTCTCTAAGAGTTCACAATGCTAAGATTCACTAGGACTTTACAAAGTTTTATTATTTATTGAAAGACTCGCCAAGATCTTACAAGATTTTATAATTGAGTAAAATATTCGCCATGCCTGGTGAGAGATTCACCAAAAAATTATATATACATATTATATTATTGATAAAATCGCCTTCCATTTTTCCTATATACCATGGAGATTCGCCCATTTATTATACATATAAATTTAGGGGGGGTTCTTAAAATTTACCCTGCTAGTAAAATATCCGCAAAACCATAATTGTCATCCCAAACCCTAAATATCATCCCCTAAACCCTTTCATTCTTTAAAACCCTACAGCTAGCATCAAATCCTCTCATCATCAGTCCCACTCATCCATGGAGCTCAAAAACATGAAGGCAAAACCGGTAAGCTGCCAAGACGAGGAAAATCAAATTGACCACACTTGAGCAAGAAATTCAAGCTGATCGTGAATATTGGCTTGAGAGAACAAAAATTCACCTAGAAAGGATGCTAGATAAGGCCAACAATAAGAAAAACATGTTGAGCAACATGGCATATCATTACTTGGTGAGAAACAAAGTGTACAAGGCAAGAATCAGGAACTTGAAGGCCAAGTTGAAGAAGGCATGAAGGAGGCAAAAAGAGCAACATAGACTTTAAATCTTGGCTGAGGCTTCCTTGGCCCAACACAACACTTAATGGAGGAAACTCAACCCAAATTTCAAAAAATTTGGGACACTTTTTGCAATTTTTGCCTTAAAAAACAGGGTTTTCTGCCCGATGCGCCACGCCACCTGGCACTCACTTTTGATGGGGACATCCTTTTGAGGAAAACTCAACATATTTGGATTTTTCATGAAAAAATATGCATGCTTACAAATGGCCAAGAAATTTTGACAGGTTTTGAGCCTCCAAAAAGGTCAAAAACACCTCAAAAATGACCTTTCTGCCCCTTTTTTGACACACGGGAAGCAGTGTTGGGAGAACTCAGTTTTGGAGGGGCAAATGGATGCCAAATTCAAACATTCCACTTGTGCTGAAAATTATACAGGTAGACCTTTTTGGAAAGCCCACTTGGAGCAAATTTTCACACTGGGAAGGCCTCCAAAATTAGCTGCAAAAAGGCGCTACGCATAGGGAAATCAGCGCGACGCATTGGAGGAATTTTGCTCAGTTTAACCAAAAATACTCTGTCTTTTGCCTAGTTTCTTGACAATTTGACTTTTCTCTTTCTAATTTTCAAAATCGTGATGTAATTCAATATGACTTGATGGATTTTGATGTAATTATGCTAAATTTTCACTCATAGAGGTAGATTCATCCATCAAAAGGTAGTTTGCAACTGAATGAATCAGTTTCCTAGTTTTTAGAGGCAAGTTGTTCCACTGCCTACTTTTTAGTTCTCAGTTTAGATTTTGTTGGAACAACTCCTAATCTTATGAGCTCGACCCCTAGAGGCTAGGATGAGTTTTTGGTTGCCTATATCTTGTAATTTTTCAGTCATTAGCATGGTTGGACTTTTGGGAAAGCTTGGAGCTTCATTATATATTCATTTCAGCAGTTTGGCTAAGGAATAGACCAGTGGTTTGCAGCACTTTATGGGATTCATGTGGCATCTTGCTTTGGTATTGTGTTTTCTTCTGTAATTGTAAGTCTACATGTGTTTTATGTATGCCATATCTCTCTTTATTTCATCTTAACTAAATCAAACAAGGATAAAGGTAGAATACATTGAAAGTGCAGTGCTCTACCTAGGGTTTGCTTAGTTATCTATGTTTTCAGCTGTTTGAAAAGGATCCCTGAGTTTTTCATGCCCTTTTCAACTCCTCATCTATCTAAAACCTCTCCATCTCACTCAATTTGAAGTACCAAATCACTTGCCTACCTTGCCCCATAGAGATCTCTGCAAAACTGAGCCTCATTCCCCAGACCCAAATCTGCCTTTCACATTTGAGCCAACAAAACATCATTAAATTCAATCAAACACCTCTGTACACATACCTAGCCTAAAATTAGTCATTACATCAACCATCTGAAGCTTTATTAGCCATATTTTCCTAATATTGACAATGAGAGAGCCCTCTCCCGGCTTGGTAGGGCTAGCTACCAGGTTAAGCGTGGTTTATGTTACCCTAGATCCTACCTTTCTCAGCCTGAGGTAGATTTAGGTGCTAACATAGAGGCAACCGTACCGGGGAAGAAAAGCTTATTTGTTTGTTAGTGTTCTTACATTATAAACTACAGACGTAGCCTGAATTTATTCTAGGAAGCCTTCAAACTGCACATTGCTTTGCGAGTGCATAAGTAGATAAGAGTTGCTTCAGTCAATCTACGATCTAGTCTTATAAGCTGAACATCTGACTTGTAAATTGCCCCAGTATATGTATCAAATTAGATCTGATTGTTGATGGTGGAAAACGATCAGACACCGCAAGGCTGAAATCATTCACCTGGCGACTCTAAATCAATTTCGAGATTAGATCCAAGGACTCCACTGGAGGATGAACCTGACCAGCAGAAACATGAAAGGAAAATATGGAAAGATCAGGTATTCAAGTTGGAATTTAATCCAAGAAATTTTGTTCTTTGTTATAAATTATTTCTTCTCTTTTCCCAAGAATGTCAAGAAGGCTTTGTAAAGTATATTGTATTTGAGAAAACATCCTCAGCCTGCATTTGATTCCTTCCCTTTGAAGATTGTGAATACCAAAGATTTGCATGCCCTTGAGCTTGATCAAGACCCTTTTTCTGAATCTTGTGATGACCGTATTCAAACTGATGAGCCTAAAGAGACCAAGACTGATTCTACAGCTTCTGTACATACCTCTATACCTTGTAAAATTCCAGATCAATACAAGCCTCTGATTTTACCTCCCATATTCCATGCTTTCCCTAAAAATCATGATCTATATCTACCAAGATTTGATGGTGAACGCAAAAACATCACTGCTGAGAGACATGTATTGAATTTTGAGTCTTTTCTCGACCTTTTTGAAGTTGATGAAGAAGATGTCAGTATTAGGATTTTTGCTCTTTCTTTGCAAGGCAAAGTCAAGAGTTGGTTCAAAAGCCTGCTTGATGCAAGCATCTTAGATTTCAAACAGTTCAACAAAGTTTTCCTCGATAGGTGGGTGGTTAGAAAGAACCCTTTCTTGATTATAGAAGAATATAACTAGCTGAAAAGATTGCCAGGGGAGACAGTACAACAATTTTCTGCCAGATTTAACCAAGTTTATTATTCGATGCTGGTTAATATAAGACCTCCTCCTGGATCTGCTCTCTTGCACTACCTGGGTGCCTTTGATCTAGAAATGGAGTTTCAGCTGAGAGAAAGGAATCCTGCAACACTTGAAGAGATGCAGAACAATGCAGTAGATGTAGAGGCTCATTTGCTTATCTGAAGGGAAAATTTGAAGGAAGAAGAGATGAAAAGCATAGATCCAGAGGAATTGACATCTCTATAGGTAAAGCTTGACATTTTGGTAAGTGCAGTGGAAGAGACGATGTAGAAAATCACTAAAAGGAATGAGTGTAATGTTCAAGCCCATGGCTCACTGATTGAAGAAGAACAAGTTGCTGATCCAAAACATCTTCTTCCTTATCCCAGTTGTCATAGATCTAATAATGATTGTTTTATAGATCATCTTGGAGAAGAGAGATCTGTTGATATGACATGTATGCTTGATGATGTCTTTTTTACTGACAATTTGCCTTAGTTTGATCAGTATGATGATGATTATGTTCTCCAAATAGAAGCTAATCTTGCAGACAAAACAACAACTAGTTTGTGGGAGGAAGAAGTTCACTTTTAGCAGTTTGAATACAGTGATCATCCATCGCATATCAGCTATGGAAATGACGAGGAAAGCGTAGCAAATTTTGAAATAAGTGAAGGATCTTTGCCTTTTTGTTTTGCTTGGTTTTAGTTCATCAGAGACAACATTCATGCAATCAGAAGTCAATCATCGATAAGTCTTGATCTGGACCATCTTGAGAGAAATTAAAACCTTGTTCAAGACTTTTCATATCTAGAGTTGCAACCCCCGAATCCCATTGATTGTCAAGTTGTAGATGAAGACTTGGGAGCTGGAACATATGATCAAATGATGCATGATGATTCCGTACCATTTTGTTTTGAATCATTTCAATTTTTGAAGGGAAAATTGCATAGTATATCTTCAAATGAGTAGCCTGTAGGAAATCATGTAATCTCATCGGAACCAATAGAAAATGGGTTGCAGCAGTCTTTTCAAGTTTTTCATGATCCAATAGCTGATGTTTTGGATGATGTTTGCAGTCAAAGTCCTTCTCCTATCTGTGAGCTTGACAAAAGTATTGATATAAACTTGATCCGACAGCCGGTTTCTTTGTCATTTTCAGCATGAGTCTCGTCACAAAGCTCAGATCAAAGTTTTCATTCATGGTATGAGGAGAAGAGAAGTAATCCATTGGATGAGCTAAGTCCCAGTTTGCATGAATTTCGAGATCCTTATCCAGTGTTTTTGGAGTCAGATAGAGAATCCATATTATTCAATGGATCTATTTCCAAGTTATCTTGGGAGTTGCCTTTCACTAGTTCTCTCTTGTTGTTCATAAGCAAGCACTTGCGGAGAAATCAAATAGCAGCTGGAATACTTACTTGGTTGCATTGGTTGTTTCATTTCACTTGATCAGGTGATGAATGAAACTGTTAGAGTAGGTTTTGATGAATAAGATCTACTTTGAGCATCATTTCTAGTTTGTCGGTTGTGTTTAAGTATCAAGTCAGTTTTTAGTTGAGTGAGAGTCAGTTTGTGTCGTCAAGTCATCAGTTTTCAGTCATGCATTTCAGCTTGAGTTTTTGACTCCATTGCCCAATGGATGAAGGCACTGTCTGCTTTCCAAAGATCTGTAGTTCTTGGCACCTCCAAGGAGTTACCATCCCCATTGGAGCCAATGCTAGTTTCAGCCTTTGAATCCTTCCATCAGTGGTCAAATATACTCTTACAAAGTGGTTTTAAGGTGTCAAGGTCAAATTTTGTCATTTCAGTGAGTCTTCAAGCAAAATTTGGTCACCAGGTATATGGTCTAGGGTTTTCTTTTACTCCTGTCAAAGTTGTCCAAATTTTGGTCCATCTCACCATTCTGCTAAGTCTACCATCATTCATAGGGTTGTCATCATCATGTCAGGTTCCAATGGGTCATTTTACACCTTGTTCATGCTTCAGTTGTGCTTAGGTAAGGTTCATTTCCCTCTCCTAGGGTTTTGAAGGTAATTCCTCTTGGATGGTCAAATCATTAGAAAAACTTGTATCCTAATGTTCATACACCTTCCCCTATCCTTAATGTACCTTATTAAACACTTCCTATCACTGATATCCCTAAAATTCCTCATTTTTGCACAAACCCTAGTTTCTTGCTAAACTTGACAATTTTCTAGGTTCGGCCTGTGTTTTGCCCTTTTTCACCTCTTCCCCTCACTAAATTTTTGAAATTCCACTTTCCCTTGCTTCCTAACATCCCTCCCTACTTCCAAAAAATTTCTCAAGAATTTAGAAGCCCCTTATCCCCTTCATTTCGCTTCATTTCGACAAATCCCCTGTTCCACACATCGGGATAGGTTTTACTTCAATGGTGTTTTTGAGCAAGAAAATATGAATTTTGGAAACTTGAGAGAGGTTTTTGTCCAAAATAGGCCAAGGAAGAAAATCCTCCTTCACTTTTTACACAGGTGTCATGCTTTTAGAGAAATTTCAAAAATATAGTTGCCTCGGGAGAATTGATGCACCTCTGAAGTGACCTTGGGAAAATCAAGTTTTCTCCTAGCTTGGTTGGCCAAATGACTTGCTTGATGAGTGAAATGATAACTAGACACAAATATATTTTCAATGAACTATCATGAGCTCAGTTTGGAGTTAAGGAATACCTTCAAAGGCTGACTACAACAACACTTTTCCTTGAAGCAACCTCATTTTGCACATTTTGACCAGTCTTGGGAGATTTGACTTTTGACAGGGCAAATGAACTCCAAATTGAAACATTCAAGTTGGGTTTGAAAGTAGACTCAATAAGATTTCCAATGAAATATCCCACTCCGAATTTTGACACCGGGAAGCTCTCCAAAAGTATCATGCAAAAAGGCGCTACACATTGAGATGGCGCGGTGCATTGGGCAGCCCTCTATAGTGTAAAAAATGAACTGGCGCGACGCATTGAGATGGCGCAGCGTATTGGGATAAAAAGCTTGAAATCCATTCAAATATTCCTCCAGAGACTCTCAAATTTCTAAATTCTTCATTTCCCAAGTAAGTTAGTAGCCCTCCATGACCAATGAATGAATTTCTCTTGGTGCTTATGGTGATTTAATGGATAAAAATTAAAACCCTACCTCCTTGCATTTTTTGTCAAAAAACAATTGCATAGGGTTTATGAGTTGTATTTCTTGTTGCTAATTCCACTCCTAGCCATTTCTCACTTCCTCACTCCTTCATTCCCTCAATCATTTTTTCCATCTCTTTACATTCTTATTTACCCATTTCACATTTCCCATATCCCTAATCAACTAGCCCTAAATCCCTAATCCCACTATCCCAAACCCTAGTCAAATATCCACAAAACCCTAATTGCCATCCCAAACCATAAATATCATCCCCTAAACCCTTTCATTCCCTAAAATCCTACAGCTAGCATCAAATCCTCCCCTCATCAGTCCCACTCATCCATGGAGCTCAAAAACATGAAGGCAAAACTGACAAGCTGCCAAGAGGAGGAAAATCAAATTGACCACACTTGAGCAAGAAATTCAAGCTGATCGTGAATCTTGGCTTGAGATAACAAATGTGCACCTAGAAAGGATGCTAGAGAAGGCCAAAAATGATAAAAACATGTTGAGGAACATGGCATATCATTACTTGGCGAGAAACAAAGTGTGCAAGGCAAGAATAAGGAACTTGAAGGCCAAGTTGAAGAAGGCATCAAGGAGGAAAAAAGAGAAAGATAGACTTCAGATCTTGGCTTAGGCTTCCTTGACCCAACACAACACTTAATGGAGGACACTCAGCCCAAATTTCAAAAAATTTGGGACACTTTTTGCAATTTTTGCCTTAAAAAACAGGGTTTTCTGCCTGATGCGCCTCACCACCTGGCGCTTGCTTTTGATGGGGACCTCCTTTCGAGGAAAACTCAGCATATTTAGATTTTTCATGAAAAAATATGCATGCTCACAAATGGCCAAGAAATTTTGATAGGTTTTGAGCCTCCAAAAAAGGTCAAAAACATCTCAAAAATGACCTTTCTGCCCCTTTTTTGACACACAAGAAGCAATGTTGGGAGAACTCAGCTTTAGAGGGGCAAATGGAGGCTAAATTCAAAAATTCCACTTGTGTTGGAAAGTAGACAGGTATACCTTTCCAAAAATCCCACTTGGAGCAAATTTGGACACTGGGAAGGCCTCCAAAATCAGCTACAAAAAGGCGCTACGCATAGGGAAATCAGCGCGGTGCATTGGAGGAATTTTGCTTAGTTTGACCAAAAATACTCTGTTTTTCGCCTAGTTTCTTGACAGTTTGACTTTTCTCTTTCTAATTGTCAAACTCATGATGTAATTTAATATGAATTGATGGATTTTGATGTAATTATGCTAAATTTTCACTCATAGAGGTAGATTCATCCATCAAAATGTAGTTTGCAACTGAATGAATCAGTTTCCTAGTTTTTAAAGGCAAGCTGTTCCACTGCCTACTTTTTAGTTCTCAGTTTAGATTTTGTTGGAACAGCTCCTAATCTTATGAGATCGACCCCTAGAGGCTAGTATGAGTTTTTGGTTGCCTATATCTTGCAATTTTTTAGTCATTAGCATGGTTTTCCTTTTGGGAAAGCTTGGAGCTTCATTGTATATTCATTTCAGCAGTTTGGCTAAGGAATAGACCAGTGGTTTGCAGCACTTTATGGGATTCATGTGGCATCTTGCTTTGGTATTGTGTTTTCTTTTGTAATTGTAAGTCTACATGTGTTTTATGTATGCCATATCTCTCTTTGTTTCATCTTAACTAAATCAAACAAGGATAAAGGTAGAATACATTGAAAGTGCAGTGCTCTACTTAGGGTTTGCTTAGTTATCTATGTTTTCAGCTATTTGAAAAGGATCCCTGAGTTTTTCATGCCATTTTCAACTCCTCATCTGTCTAAAACCTCTACAGCTCACTCAATTTGAAGTGCCAAATCACTTGCCTACCTTACCCCATAGAGATCTCTGCAAAACTGAGCCTCATTCCCTAGACCCAAATCTGCCTTTCGCATTTGAGCCAACAAAACATCATTAAATTCAATCAAACACCTTTGTACACATACCTAGCCTAAAATCAGTCATTACATCAGTCATCTTAAGCTTTATTGGCCATATTTTCCTGAGATTGATAAGGAGAGAGCCCTCTCCCGGCTTGGTAGGGCTAGCTACCAGGTTAAGTGTGGTTTGATGTTACCCTAGATCCTACCTTTCTCAGCCTGAGGTAGATTTAGGAACTAACAAATTATATAGAGATTGATAGTTCCAACAATGAATAACGTGAGTTGCAGAAAGGATGATCATAGTAAGGAAGGTTTTTTCCAGTAGAAGGAAGAACAAGCATGTTGAAGATTGATCATAGGTGGTAGGCTGTGATAACAAAGGAATATTGTTTTCTACTAGGAAGGGAACTTTTGAGGAAGTTTGAAGTGACCTTTATACTGTATTTACGCAGATTGCATGAGGAAGAAATGACTTGTTATGTTTGCAGGGTATTGTAATGTTGAAATTCAAACCATTAATGCAAAATTATGAACTGTGTTATGATTGGATATTGCTGGTGAAATAGATGCTTAGAAAGAAAATAAAGCTCTTTGTAAATTCTAATTTGTTGAGGTTCAGATTCAAATCATCATTCATAGGCAAGGACACATTTTGATCATTATAGGAATGAGATCCAATTTGATGTGAATGGAAGTCTTGCTCAAGATTGATTGTTGTGGCAACAGTTGTATGTTTAAGGAATGCACAGTGGAAGCATGGGGATCAAAGATAGAACTGCAAAATCAGATTCACAGGAATGGTAAAGACCAGCAGATAAGGAGATCCTAAAGACAGGTGATGTTAAGAAGAGGGAATCCATAAGTTTTGATTAATTAATGATATTTTACAGATTGGAACAGATCAAGGGGGTGCAAAACTTGCATGTTTTCAGGAGACAACCAGCAGAGATAGAAATTGATTACAAAGGTATGAAATTTTGCAGCAGTTGAATGAATGGCAAAGTTTGGCAAAAGGCTACAACAATGAAATTGTAGGAAGAACTTTTGGAAGTTCTTAGAGATTGTAGCAGAGCCTTATTCCAGCTGAGGCTTGGAAGAGATAGGGCTAGAGGAGTCCTTAAGAGAAGTGAGTGTAGCAACTAGATAGAAGCAAGAGTGCTCAGTGCAAGTTCTAAGGAAAAGAGGACATGGAAAACAGACAGAAGAGAAGCTTGGTGAGAATATCAACTCAGAAGAAATTTGATTGGTTGCAGGTGTAGAAGCTCAGATAGAAGAGAAGGTGACTATGAAAAGTCATATGGA
Source organism: Pinus tabuliformis (assembly GCA_031772625.1). Lineage (NCBI taxonomy): Eukaryota > Viridiplantae > Streptophyta > Pinopsida > Pinales > Pinaceae > Pinus > Pinus tabuliformis. The sequence continues at coordinate 1,441,657,606 of CM062817.1, read as the reverse complement.
AGGTTCAGGAGAAGGCTACAAGATGAAGGAAAAGGGTGGATGAGTCAAGAGGAGCTTGAAAAGGAGATGGTTCCAGAGGTATAGAACCATAGATCAAGTTAAGGGGAAAAGCATGATGAAGGGTAGGTAGAGATACTTGCTAAAAAAAGGAAGTTTAGGTGCAGTTCACAAGTGAACAGATAAAGTTCACAGAACAAGCAAGGATGACTACTGAAGGTCAGTGCAAAAGAGAGAAAGATGAGATAAGTTTCCATCTTGAGTTGTTGATGGAGATGTTGCAGATGAATAAGGAGGACTAGAGGCATGGATGGATCATGAAAAGGAGAGTCAAATGGCGTAGATTGCAAGTAAAATGGGAGCAAAGAGTGAATGCTCAAATAGAGGAAGAGTTACTCAAATCAAATGAGTATGTATGTGAACCCGAATATGGTCCATTACTTTCTAAAAGTAATGAAGAGACAGAGAAGGAATCTACAGAGGGGTCGAATCATATGAAGGATTCAGAACAACAAGGAGATATGATCACTAAAGAATCAAGTGAGACCACAAGGTCTTATGTTTTTAAAACTGATAATTTGTGTATGATTGCAGTTATTATAGGAGAAAAGCAACTTTGTGAAGATGTCTTCAAGATGAATGAAGGTCTTGAGTAAAAGGTGAGAAAGAAAATTTCTCAAAAGAGGAAGAATTTGACTGGTTATAGTAGAAAGAGTCTATGGATGAGTTACTTAGTGAGAGAAGACAATCATTTAAAGCTATCATAGAGATGGAAGATCAGGATCTTATTATGATGAAGAACAAAGGAATATTGTCTCAGAGAGGTAATATAAAGAATTTTGTTAATGTTATTACTGAACAACAAATGCAGGAGAATATTAATGCAGATGATGGGGCAAGGATAGCTCTTGAAGAAAGTTTACAGAGAGACAACAAGGCAAAGTGTATTGAAGAAGGGGAGGCAGATTTGTCTCAAGACAAAGAAAAGACAATCACAAAATTGAAGAAAGAAGAAGTCTATGCAAAATATTTAGCAAAGGGAGAAATGACATCTGATGATTGGTCAATAACAAAGGAAGGTATGGAAAATCGTGTAAAATTTCCAGATTATATTCCAATTGAAATGATTAAGTTATATAGAAAATTATACTTTCAAATAAGAAAGTTGGAAAAGCAGAGGATGTATACTCAAGATAAATTGTTGGAAAAGGAAGACAAAGAAATTGTCATGAATGACAATCATAAGGAAAATATAATGGTAATAGAAGTTCAACAAATTGACATTATAGAAGAGGAGTTCATTATTGTGAACCAGAGCAGAGAGATATCATTAAACAGATGATATGGAGGAGAGTTTAAATCAATATACTGATGTGTTGACAAAGGAATTGAAGGAAAACTTAGAGTAGCATACTAAGATGTTGCGAGAAAAGGAAAAGGTAATGAGGCCTTATATTTTTAATTTTGATAATTGTTTTATGATCACAAGATTTGATTAAGATGAGATAGACATGTTTCAGGTTGAAGAGTCAGTTTTAGAACTAAATAAGACTGGAAGTTTCCAGGTCAAACATACTGATGAGGAAAATGAAAAGCATGAATATATCATGCTTGAAAAAGTTAAATTGATTGTCAAAATTAGTCAAGGAAGTGAAGGACAATTACTGAGAGTTGTCAAGGAAGAGAAAGGAAAATATGATGGAATTAATGAACAACATAGTGATGTATTTGAGAGGAATCAAGTACAAAGGGAATCAGAGGATAATTTATTTCTTGAAAGTAAATATACAGATATTGAACAAATATTGTTTGGAAAGTCACAAGAGGGTAAGGATGAAAGGGCGGTAGTAAGAATCCGACAAATTTAAAGAGAAGATAGTAAACAGTAGTTTGAAGATGAGTGGATAGAGTACAACAACAAATGGTAGAGTAATTATCAGTCAGAAGATAAAGTGGACATAGAGATTGAAAGATAATAAGATTGATGATGAAGGTGCCTTAGAAGAAATCAGTAGTGAGAAGGCCAAGCAACAACAAGAGGAGGACAACAACAGACTGTGAAAGCATAGCTAGTGGGGCAAAGCAACATAAAGTGTGGAGACCTTGAGAACAACAACAAACAACAACATCAACCAAAGAAAAATTACAAACCAAAGTATGGGATCCATGAGGACAAAGGTTGGGAGCACATGATCTGGAGATCATGATTATTTTAACCTTGGGAGTCTGATGCAAGAGCATCCGCTCAGAAATTTCAATGTATTCTAGTTAACTTAAGGGGTCTTGTGTTTTCAAGGAAGTTGGATTCCTATCTATCAAATTAATGTAATTATTAATGTCTTGAGTGATTTGGAATAGGAATTAATTAAATATTGGGAGGATTTTGTAAATGTTCTCGAATGTTGGAGAACATGAGAGAATTAGGACAATTGAGAGTTCACGGGGATTGATAAATATTAGATTAGGAATTAGTTGATGATTTTGTAGATTAGAGAGGATCCTTAGAGATAAAGAAGAAATTTTAGGATTTTGTTGAGAAGGTTATGGATCTAAACTAGGAAATGGGTTATAGAACCTTTTGTATAAATGTAAGCCTAAAAGGCATAGAGAGAGTTAGTTAGAGAGTTAACGAGTTAGAGATATAGAGTTCAAAGATTAGATAGGGTTGACTGTAAGCCTACGAGCAGGAAAGGAAAATTCCACTGATTATAAACTCAGGCCAGAGAGAGATAGAGACTCATTATGTAATTATTTATTTATATATACACAGAGATTTTAATTCTATTTTGTGCAAGGGTGGATTGAGTAATTGAATTATAAATTGTGTGTGGATTAGAATAATTCTGCGTAGCATAGGTTTGTAGAACCAGAGACAAAATACAGAGAGGAGTGTTATGGGCTTGCACACAGACAGTATTGGAGAAAACCTTTAATGTTACAACAAAGGTATAACTGCAAGGTTTCCTAAAAACCTAAGGATTTACGAAGGAAGCATAAAGGTGCGAAGGAGTGAAGTAATGGAGCTGAAGATTGGGATCAGAACAATTGAAGACCGTAAGGTGAGAATAAATACACAGACAGAGAAGCGAGACGATTATTACATGGTGAGATGCAGAAGAATGTAGTAGCGAAGCATAGTAGTTGGATCAATCAGATCAACGAAAGAGAGTAAGGGAGATAGATGGCTAGGATTAAGTCGCACAAAATGAAGTCAAGAGAGAATGGATCAAATTAAATCCATGTGTTAGAAGAAGGATGGAGCAGTCTTCGCAAGTGGTATGCATTATCTCACGTGCGCTACAAGCTGTAAATGGTATTCTACGATTTCATGAGATTAACCTGAGGGGTTGGCATGTAGCATGAGAAAACCACTTTTCTCGCACGCTCTTGATCTGATACCAGTCGTACAAGTTTTGACACGAGATTACGCAATCACTGCTGGATTGAGGTAGGAGAAATAGATGGTGGAGATCGTCGGACTAGCTGGTGCGAGTTATTGGACGATGGTTGTTGGATCGAACGAGGTAGATCAACGGTGGAGATTTGGGGCGCACAAAAGTTCAACGTTGAAATAAATACGTCAGATGTGCAGCACACGGTTGAGGGTGATTGGTCAGGTTTGTTGTGAATCGGACGGTAAGAAAAATCCACGGGTATAATCTGATTAAGATGTGATTTATTAGATTCCTCTTAAGCATTTAATTAAAGAGAGTTAAACCTTGGGTTATGGAAGGTTTTACTAAACAGGAATATTAAAATTCCTGGGACATGTATATGACATGAATTTTATATGCATATTGTGGGTATGTGCGGCTTTGGCTGCATCATGAAGGATGACAAGCTGTGAATCCAGGTTGACAACCAACTCTCTAATGTCAAGAGCAATGGCTTCTGACAACAGTTCGATGACCACATTGTATTTAGCAATGTTGTTAGTTGTGCGACCTAGATAGATACCTTAAAGGTCAATCAACTCACTGTTAGGGTTATAAATAGCCCATGTCATGGATGACAGGTTTCGAGTACTACAACAAGCACCATTAGTGAAACCAATGTGGGGAGTCAAAGACATCTGCAAAGCAAGAAAAGCATAGTAAATAGGAAAGTTGTTTGAAAACTACCAGACAAAACCACACTGTAAAAAAATTAATGACACACTAATGTACATAAGTAACCATGCAAGATGACTTAAGCATAGTACTTCTTGAGGTAAAGCTCATTTCGAGGCTTATCGAGAGGATTTCCTTCATAATCAATAAGTTCACAAGCTCCTTTCTGCAAAACGTGGTTCACAATGTAGGGCCCATGCCACATGTGGTCGAACTTGCCTGCCCCCAACTTATCGTTAGCTTGGTCGTATAGTAAGACCAAGTCACCCTTAGAGAACGTGTGAGGGGAGACCGACTGGTCAAAATGGGATTTAACCCATTTCTTTTGTGCTTCAATGACCAAGGCAGCGAGACAACAAGTCTCATCCAGTCGTTCTAGATATAAGAGGCATTCCTCTTGAGATGACGTTTCTGGGAGGAGTTCAACAGCTAACTTTAGTGAAGGAATCTTGCATTCGATCGACAATGTTGCTTCCAGATCATAGATGAACTGGAATGGTGTGAAACCAGTTGCGTCTTTGGTTGAGGTTCGGTAGGCCCATAGAGCTAAAAAGAGCATGAGATGCCAATTTGACTTGTGCATCCCAATAGTACGCTGAAGCATTATGACCAAGAATTTGTTCACGGCTTCAACTTAGCCATTGGCCTAAGGGTAATATGGGGTCGAGCCATCGTGGCACAAGCAGAATGCAGATGTCAGCTTAGCCATCATGTAATATTTGAAATGGGAGCCATGGTCTGTGACAATAGCTTGAGGTACATTGAACCTAGAAATAACGTGGTTGAAAAGGAATTGAGCCATCGTATTACCGTCTGCAGAGTATGTAGGCATCGCTTCAGCCCATTTGGTGAAATAATCTGTAGGTTTTAACTCCATACAGAAATTACCGACATATGAATTCTAAAACATAGAAAAATAAACAATGTGAGAGTATAACACATAAAACACATATACACAGAGATTTTCCCACTGGATCCCAAAACTGGGACTCCCAGCTTGATTTTTCATTATGTTCCTTTCAATGTAATAATACATATTTATACATGCCGAAGCATCCAATACCATGGACCGAAAACCATCGCGTCCAATACCATGGACCAAAAACCATCGCGTCCAATACCATGGACCGAAAACCAACGCATCCAAAAAACATGTGTGAAAATCATGCACAAAACCATAGGTGGGTCCACCCAACCTCACATAGGGTCCAAAAACAAAATTTTCTAGGGCACTGCCCCAGACCTCATAAAGTGGGGTTACGGGTGCCCTTCAAACCCCCTGTTAACTATGTGGAAAGAATATAACACAACCCAACATTCTCCCACTTGTTGTTTTCTTTCCACAGGGGGCCACAGGAGAGCTTAGTCATTTTTCCAGCCCACAAACGCCCATTGTTTCTCTACACTAGGAGAACTTCTCAGAGCTCACATATTTTGTCAATGCATCTGTAGTATTCTTCAAAGTGTCCACCTTTACCAGCAACACCTTTTTTTCTTCTATCATATCCCTCACAAAGTGATACTGAACATCAATGTGCTTTGTCTTTGAATGATATGCAGGGTTCTTTGCCAATAAAATTTCACTTTGGCTGTCACAGTCTATCCTTATAACTTCCTGTACTAACCCCATACTTGAACACAATCTCTGCAACCAAAATGCTTCCTTGCTTGCATGAATGGCTGCCATGTATTCCGCCTCTATAGTTGATAGTGCCACTACAGATTGTTTCTTACTCATCCAACTGACTACACCTCCAAATAGGTTAAACACATACCCACTTGTAGATCTTCTCTGATCCAGATCTCCAGCCCACTCTGCATCAACAAAGCCACAAATATCCAACACTCTGTCCAATCCTAGTCTTCCTTGGTAGCACAGACCATAATCACTAGTGCCACGCAAATACCTAAAAACCCACTTCACTGCTATCCAATGCTCCTTTCCTGGTTTTGACATAAACTTGCTCAATACTCCCACTGCATGTGCAATGTCTGGTCTAATATAGACCATTGCATACATCCAGCACCAACTGCACTTGCATATGGAACACGAGACATGTCCTCTTCCTCTTCTTGTGTCTTGGGACAATGCTCAGCAGGTAACCTCACACCTACAGGAATAGGAACCTTCACCAGTTTACTATCCTGCATATTAAACCTTTGCAGTATTGTCTCGACATACTTCCTCTGGTTTAACCAGAGCTTCCTCTTTTCCCTATCTCATTTAATTTCCATGCCCAAAATATAGTTTGCAGCACCAAGATCTTTCATGTCGAATTTGGAGGACAATTGGGTCTTCAAATCTTGGATAATTTCTTTGTCATTTCCAACCAGCAACATATCATCCACATACAAGACCAGATAAATAAAACGGTCACCAATTAATTTAAAATACACACAATGATCTGCTTTGCTTCTGGTGAAGCCAAGTCCCCGTATAAATGTATCAAATTTCTGATACCACATCCTTGGTGACTGTTTTAACCCATACAGGGATTTCTTTAACTTGCATACCAGTTCTTTCTTACCCTTCACTGCAAAGCCTTCAGGTTGTTTCATGTAGATCTCCTCTTCTAGATCCCCGTGAAGAAATGTTGTCTTCACATCCATCTGTTCTACCTCAAAATCAAAAGCAGTAGCAACAGATAAAAGTAATCTAATATAAGTTACCTTGGCAACAGGAGAAAAAATATCACCAAAATCAATTCCTAGCACCTGGGAATAACCTTTTGCTACCAACCGAGCTTTGTATTTCTCCACTTTTCCTTTTGCATTTGTCTTCTTTTTGAACACCCATTTGCTGCCAATGGGTTTTCTTCCAGCCAGCAAGTCCACCAGATCCCAAGCCTCATTTTTGTGCAAAGATGCCATTTCATCAACTGTGGCCTCTTTCCAGAGTTTTCCATCCTCTGAATCCACTGCTTCCTTCACAGTTCTGGGATCATCATCAGTAGCAAACAAAGCAAAATTTGAACAGAAAGTAGATGGACTATACCTTTATGGATGTCTTCTTTCTCGAACTGATCTTCTCACAGCCGGAGTTTGTGGCTCTTCATCTTTGATTCCTCCTTTGTTGTAGAGTCTGATTCTTCCTCCTTTAGCTCAAACTTTATCTTCTCAGGTTCCTTTGGTTAGACTTCATGTTTAATAACAAATTTCACCTCTCTGAACACCACATCTCAGTTGTACACAACCTTCCTTGTTACTGGGTTCCAAAGCTTATAACCCTTTAAACCATCCTTATACCCAACAAAGATGCACTTTTCAGATTTACTATCCAACTTGGTTCTTTTCTCCTTTAGAACATGTACATATGCATCACATCCAAATACCGTTAGATGTGAAAGAGAGGGTTTCTTACCAGTCCATACCTCTTGTGGAGTCTTATCCTCCAACACTGATGAAGGTGACCTGTTGACCAGGTAACATGCAATATCCACCGCCTCTACCCAGAATTCATGTCCTAACCCGGCACCACTGAGCATGCTTCTTGCCCTTTACATCAACGTCTTGTTCATTCTTTCTGTAACTCCATTTTTCCAAGGTGCATATGGAGTAGTCTTCTGCCGTGCTATACCACACTTATTGCAGAATTCTTCAAATTCCTTACTGCAAAACTCTCCACCATTATCTGTCCTCAGCACCTTTATCTTCTTCTCTGTCTGGTTTTCCACCAGAGCCTTAAATTATTTAAACCTGTCAAAGACTTACATAGTACACAGACTTACCCAGTGATGGAACCTTCACAGGTCCAAACACATCACTGTGCATAAGCTCTAATATCTGTTTCGCCCTCTTATTTCCAGAGGGGAAACTCACCCGATTCTGCTTCCCATATACACAATTTTCACAGAAATCAAAATCTAGAGAGCTATTACTCATACCTTCTACCATACCTTTACCATGAAGTATCCGAAGGCCCTTTTCTCCAATATGTCCAAGCCTTTGATGCCATAGCATGGTCTTCTCTCTAGAGACCACTAGATTTTCTGCTCCACTTTTAGGAACCATAGAACTATTGCACCCATCAATAACAGTGCTACCTTGCAGCTTGTACAGAGTTCCAATCCAAACTCCCCGCATCAATACCAATGCTCCTCGAACCATCTTGTAGGCATCCTTCTCGAACACTGTTTTTACACCTGCATCATCCAGCTTGCTTACAGAAATCAGATTTCTTGCCAATGCAGGAATATGTAGAACACCCGAAAGTTTTCTAAACCTTCCATCTTGCAACTTCAATTTTACTTTTCCGCGACAAATGATTCTAGCCTTCCTATCATTCCCTAAGAAGAAATCACCACCATCATATTTCTCATACTGGCAGAACCACTCTCTATGGGGAGTGAAGTGAAAGGATGCACCTGAGTCAATCAACCATGCTTCATGATCTACATGTGTACTTGAACAAGCCAAGTACACATCCCCACCTTCATCTGAGGTGGTTTTTGCATCTGTAGAAGGAGCATCATCAGATCCCTTTCCTTTATCAAGAGCTTTAGATTTACATTCCCTTTTGAAGTGCCCTTCCTTTCCACATTTCGAGCACACCACCTTTACAGGTTTTCCTGGAGATTTAGATCTCCCTCTAGATTTAGATCTCCCACTCGATGACTTATTTTTGTTTTTGTTCTGGGACTGTCCTCATACAGACAAGGCATCACCATTCTAGCCCTCCATATTTTTCCATCTCATCTCCTCCATCAACAAGGATGAGATTATTTCATCAAAATGCAAGGCAGTTGCAATGCTACCTATTGCAATAACCAGACTATCCCACGAATTTGGTAGAGAGCACAACAAACCGATGCACTTATCTTCATCTGAAATTTTAATATCAACAGATGCTAACTGAATTACCACAGTATTAAATGCATTCAGATGCTCTGTCACCGAGTCTCCATCTTTCATCCTCAGGTTATACAGTTTTTTCCGTAGGAACAGTTTATTCACTAGAGACTTAGATTGGTACAAAGTCCCTAACTTGTCCCACAAAGCCTTCTCCATAGCTTCCCTTGATACAATCAGCAATACTGAATTTGAGACACACAATCATATTGTGCTCTTTGCCTTTCGATCCAACTTCTTCCATTCTTCATTGGACACTCTCGTTGGTTTAGTACCCAGATCTACCGCGATCCACTGGTCTTTATCCACCAACAGATCCTCCATCTTGAGTTTCCACAACTCAAAAGTCTAACCATTAAATTTCTCAATCTCTATCTTTCCACTGCTCGCCCTATTCTTTCACCACCAGAATTGATCTCGCAGATCTCCCACTAAACAGGGTCTACCATAGGTCCGAGCGGAACCCCTCAGCAACAAAGGCATCCCCTTGAAGCCAAAAACAACTCTGATACCAAATGTACCCCATACAGAAATTACCTGCATAAAAATTTTAAAACACAGAAAAATAAACAATGTGAGAGCATAACACATAAAACACATATACACAGAGATTTTCCCACTGGATCCCAAAACCGAGACTACCAGCTTGATTTTTCATTATGTTCCTTTCAATGTAATAATACATGTAACATATTTATACATGCCAAAGCATCCAATACCATGGACCAAAAACCATCTTGTCCAACACCATGGACCAAAAACCATCGCATCCAATACCATGGAACAAAAACCATCGCGTCCAAAAAACATGTGCGAAAATCATGCACAAAACCATAGGTGGGTCCGCCCAACCTCACATAGGGTCCAAAACCAAAATTTTTCGGGGTGCTGCCCTGGACCCCATAAAGTGGGGTTATGGGTGCCCTTCAAACCCCCTATTAGCCACGTGGAAAGAATATAACATAACCCAACATAATCCACAACGATGATAATATAGCCATGCTCCCCAGACAAATGAGGGTTACATGTCATATAATCGATGCCCCATTTGGCAAAAGGACCAATGGTAATGACGGGGTGTAGGTGAGTGGGTGGGGAACGCATCTTGCATTAGTAAATTTGGAATTCATGGCACTTGCGAACAACAAGATTGCAGTCCTTGAAGATAGACGGCTAGAAATAACCAACGCGAAGGTTTTTTCAGCGGTAGCGTAACTAGAAATATGACCATCACATGCCCCAGAGTGGCAATCATTGAGAACTCTTTCAACTTCCTCGATCATAAGGCATCAACGAAGAACTCAATTGACACCAACACAACATAAAGTATCTCCAATAATACAGTAGGGTTGGGAGTGATGCCAAATCCTGCGGCGATAATCCTTAGTCAACACGGACCGAAACATGGACGTTTGGAGATACACGATGATATCACCGTACCATGTATCAAGGGTGCTAATCAAAAAGAGGGTCTCATTTGGGAGCTATTCATCTACACCAGCAAGAAGAGGCTTAGAGGGAAGGGAACAAATCAATTCGGCAAAAACCAGTGACTTCTTAGATTTGGCAGTGGTAAATACAAAATCAAATTCTTGCAGGATCACAGTCCATTTAGAATATTTGCTCCCCAGCAACTAACGAGTCAAGATATAGGTCATGGAGTTTCATTCAGAAATCACTGTAGTCATGCACAGAAGGATATAGTGCTGAAAGCGTTGAACAACCTCAACGACAGCCAAAGCCAACTTCTCGACATGTGCATAATGCGTTTTAGTGTCAAGGAGATTCCGACTAAGGTAGTAGATTACATGTTCGTTGCCTTCGTCATCATCTTGGACCAAGACCATAGCAATGGTGCTAGGGGCCACGGCTATGTAAAAGAAGTAATCTCGATAATAATTTAGTGGGTGCAATAGAGGAGCACTCACGAGGACGACCTTGAGAGTATCGAAAGATTTTTGGGCCACCTCGTCCCATACAAAGAGCGTTCCTTGTTTTAGAAACTGAGTAAATCCTGTGGCTAACTTGGCATAGTTGGGTATAAAACGACGGAGAAAGTTGGTCTTTCCTTGCAGGCTTTGGAGTTGGTGCAGTGAAAATGGAGGAGGTAAATTTACAATGGCCTCGAATTTTAATAGATCAAGGTGAATACCGTCCTTGGAAACGATGAAGCTGAGGAGTCATTCAGATTCTACATAGAAAACACATTTGTGTGGGTTCAACTGAATGTTGTAGTGTTTGCAGCACAAAAAAATCTTCCGAAGATGGCCTGGGTGGTCTTGGCACCGATGAAAATGAGTGGGAAGGTCATCCAAGTAACGCTAGACAATGTTGTGAATATCATGAAACACATTGGACATTGCCCTCTGAAATGTAGCCACAACATTTTTGAGGTCAAAAGGGAGCTTTTTGTAAGCGAATTTACCCCACAGATAGATAAAAGTTGTCTTTTCTTGATCATATGGTGCAATGTTGATCTGGTTGTAACCAGAAAAACCATCCACGAAAGAAAAGATCTCACTCTCGGCACATTCATCAATGATTTGATCAATGAAGGGATTAGTAAAGTTATCTTTAGGACAGGCACGATTGAGATCTCGATAATCAATGCAAACATGGATCGTGCCCTATTGTTTAGTCACTGGGACAATATTGGACACCCAGTCTGTAAGGGGAATGGGGTAGATGAACCCAACTTTAAGAAGTTTTTCAACTTCACCCTTAATCACGGTGGCCTTCCTAGGGTGCATCGGGCGAAGCCTTTGACAAACGAGCTTCATGTGCGAATAAGTTGGGATTTCGTGCACTACAATGCTAGGATCAATGTCATGCATTTATTTGCAGGACCACACAAACACATCGCGGAATTCCTGAAATAGACGAGTATATGTCTTGATCTCATCCGGAGAACAAGATACCCCAATATGAACTTGTTCAACGATACCGGGTTTGATATAAATGTCAATCGACATTGTTTGGGTAATATTACCCAAATTTCCTTCCGACCATACTTCGCTAGTGACGATCTGTAGTAGAAACGGAGAAGAGGACTCTTCGAAAATGGTAGACATGACCATTGGACGAGGCAAGAACAAGGAGCGATGATGAGTATCGATCCAAGGTGGTTCCTCGAGAGACATGAATTCCATGATACCTTCATCAGCAAGGAAGGTCTCGGATAAGGGATCAGGTGATTTCAAAGTGCCAAGCCACAGGGATTGAGAGTACGTATCGAGAGAGGTCTTCGACATAAAAGAATCAGAGGATGTAGAACTCAAAGCCGAAACAATTTCCATGTAATTGACTTCGGTGGGACTAAGTGGCATAACCTCACCCTAGGTATCAACAAGATCTGGTGAAGGTATGACCCAAGGATCATATTTGACCGAGATCATGTTGACAGAGGCAACATGAGGAGGTGGGAGTGGAAAAATTCCCATTAAGGCAGAATATTTGAAAAGACTTTCCCCCACACTCTCATAGGGAGCACCAGTGTGCTTGACGTACAGAACATTGCCATCTGAGGAGGAAGAGGAAAAGAAAGGCAGCTGGTCGATAGTGACAATCTTCCGTTGATGGGGAAAACGAATCATGCAAAATAAATAAGAGGCCACGACATGCATGGCATGGGTCCAGCTTCAGCTGAGTAAAAGATTATAATTGAGAGCGTCAACAATTTCTACCTTGACTTTCACTGTCTTGCCTTCCGGAGTGATAACAAGGTTACGTAAGACATTGAAGGGTCACAAATTGTGCCCATCGAAAGCTTCTAGAGTGTTCGGAGATTGGTTCAAAGCAGGAGAACCAATAGCCTTCCAACATGTGGTTGACATGATGCAGGTGGAGGCACCTTCATCGATGACAGTTTGGTGGATGGTCTTCTCATTGATGATTACCTGAATAAGAAAGGAAATATGATGAGGAAGACGGGGAACATGGTTCTCTAGATCAAAACATATCAAATTGGAATCAGTGGGATCAATGCCCCTGATAGCTAACAACAAAGATTTCCACTGTGATGGGCATCTTTGGAGCACCTCGAGGGCTGACATAGCTGATGACGCCTGAGCCAAATCCTCAACAATATTATAGTGCTAAGTGGCTCAGGCATTGGGATTATACGAGGATTTCCATAGCACACCTCGAGAGGGTGGCCATATAGCGGAATCAGGGTTAGGGTGCTCAATATGAAGAGGGTTAGAACTCGAGGCAAAAGAAGAAGGTGCGACTTCTTTCTCCTTCCCAGCTGTTGAAGTAGGAGTTTGATAATCTTTCGATCTAGTAGCCACATTAATAGGAGTACTGATCATGAACACTTGAGATATGGAGGAAGCAGATTGGGATTGGTCTACCATTTGGGTTTGTTGAGATGGAAATGTCTGTTTGAGGACAACAGGGGTCCCTTTGACCAAGTGGATAACTTCTGATCATCGCGGACAATCCTTAGTGTAGTGATCTTCCTTGCAAATGAGGCAAGGATACTTAGGTTTTTGTTGCGAAGATTCGCCAGTAGATGATTTGGGAGGACCCTGTTTCGGGGCATTGACTTTACCCTTGCCTTTGTCTTTCTTCTTTCCTTTCAAGGATTTGTCCGCTACGGTAGACTGGACAGTGTGGACCTCTGAGCGTTTACTAGGGCCAGGTGGATTCTGAGATGAACTATTAGGAACAGTATTTGAAACCGACTTCTGTTTGGAAGAAGTTTTAGTAGGGTTCTAGGATACCGAACCAATAACTCCATTAACGGGAGGTACAGCTTGTGACTTCAATGTTGTGGGATCGGATGATGGTCATGGAGCATTGGGTAATAACTCATACAAAGTGCTAGACTCAGAGTAAACTAGATCTAAGTATTGGGCATGAGTAATGGCTTGTTCTTCAGTAACGCATCCACCCATAGCTATATCACGAGCAATTGGGGATATGAATGATTTGGTGAACCATTCAATGAGCAGCTGATGAACAATCTCAAATTTGATCAGGCGACATCTACATCTCCATTCATGGATGTGATTAGAGATGTGTGTCGCAGTATCTTGCTTAAGCGATGTGAGCAAATAGGTGTCAGTTTCATAGCGAACTGGCAACTAAAAATGCGTGAGGAAAGCCATGGCTAAAGAGTTAAAGTCATGGTAAGTACTTCGAGGCAGATCGATGTACCACTTAGCTGCGGTGCCTGTGAGGGTTTGTTGGAAAAGATAGAGATGAATGGAATCTTCAACGTATGAGTTCGATGAGCGCAAGAGGTGATATGTCATCACATGGGCCTAAGGATCTTCTTTAGCTTTCCCATCGAACTTTGGACAATCACTTGGTATCTTGGACGACATCAGAGGCTAGTATGACGAATGAAGGATTGGATCATTCGTAAGGAAAGATACATCTGGCAACTTGAGTGTAGCCAATAATGGCAATTGAGTGTTGAAAGGCATGGGAGGTCGATAAGCGGGTCTGAACAAAGGAGCTCATCCCTACTGGTAAGGATTTTGATCCTATAGTGGGGGATTTTGGCCATATGGCATCTGAGGCTGCCCTCATTGTGGATTACCTTGACCATAGAGGGGATTTTGACCTTGAATACCTTGGAACTGTCTGGCCATAGGTTGTTGATAAGCAACATACGGGTTAAAAGGCTGTTGAGCTTGTTGACCTTGGACATATGGATATTGCACCTATTGTCCTTGAACATATGGGTGGTGAGTCTGTTGCCCTGAACAAGAGGAGTTTGGACCTATTGTCCTTGGGCATAAGGTTGATACACTTGTTGCCCTTGGACATAGGGATTCTGTACCTGTTTCCCTTGACTAAAAGGATTTTGAACCTGGTGACCTAAGGCATTAGGGTTTTGTACTTGATTCCCTTGGCTGACATGATTATGGACCTGTTGGCCTAGGACATTAGGATTTTGAGCTTGTTGCTACAGAACTTGACTTTGACCCTGCCCTTGCAAGGGTTGACCCTGTTTATATGTATACAAGGGTTTTTGTTGCCCTGGTCGGTTTTGTTGTTGCAAAGGTAAACCTTGCAGTTGCAAAATTTGTCCCTGAGGCTATAGAGGTTGGCCCTGAGAGGACATGGGTTGGGAGGTGTGCGGAGCATATTGCATCTTCTGCTGATCTAGATCTTGGGGGGAGGCCCCCAAGATCTAAAATATTGAAATGGATCTTGTGGGGGTGGCCCCCAATATCTGAAGAACTATAATGCTAGAAAGAAAATGACAGAACACATAGTAAATAAAACCAAAAAGAAACTTTTTATTAAAGCCGATAATAATAATAAAGGCTACATTATGGCATGCCATCTGTCCTTTTACAAAATGTGACTTGTTACTTATAGTCTTTTTCAGTTACAATACCACGGGTCAATTCCATGGGTGGATGTCACAATACCACAGGTCAATTCCATGTGTGAATGAATACCATGGGTGGATGTCATAATAACATGGGAAAATACCATGGGTGAATGAATACCATGTGTGGATGTCATAATACCATGGGAAAATACCATGGGTGAATGAATACCATGGGTGGATGTGACTTACAATACCATGGGTTGATGCCATTTTCTATTCGGATCATTCCTCCCTACTTAAGAAGCAATGGTCTCCATTGTGTGAAGTTCCCTCCTACGAAGCCTTTGTTGAATATGAAGAGCCACTAAAGAGAAGGGTTTTATGTGGTTAAACCATAACTATGATGAATGAAGATCTGAGGATTGAGATACCTTGTAATGCTTGTGACCAACTATGATAATGTCAGTGTGCGGCGTAGCAAATGGACTTCGATGAAGTGTGGGTTTATGGATGACCCATAACCATGATGAATGAAGATCTGAGGATAAAGATACCCTGTAATGCTTGTGACCAACTATGATACTGACAGTGTGCGGCCTAGCAAATGGACTTTGATGAAGTGTGGGTTTGTGGATGACCCATAACCATGACAAACAAAGATCCAAAGATAGAGATACCCTGTAATTCTTGTGACCAACTGTGATGCTAATAGTGTGCGGCCTAGTAAATGGACTTCGATGACAAGGATTTTGTGATGTTGACCCATAACCATGATGTAGGGCACGTCTCCAAAGAACCCGAGCCAAATGCTGCTATGCTGAAATTGATGAATGTAAGTAAGTGCCTACTAAAGCGGGGTGGGAGGGCACGTCTCCAAAGGGAACCCGCTTCGAATGTTGCTCCGGAATTAAAATGGACATAACTCGGTCAATATAAATCAAAATATTTATTATAACCTATTTTTGGAAATAGAAGGACCATCTTGCATCTTCCCATGTGTTGGAAATCCTTATCTGGACAATCTATAATCTCATATTTGCACTGCAACTTTTTCGCTGTCACAAAAGTTCTGAAAAAAATAACTAATTTTAAATAAGCGATATCTCCCACATCTGAACTCCGATTCAACCCTTTATTTTTGAAACGGAGCATTTTTTCAAGAGGAGATCAAATCTATAATCGTTTTTCTGAAATTTTGCACCAAAATTGCAAAAAAAAATATAGGAGAGCCGCCGTCCATGAATTGCCATCAGAAACATTTCTGCAACATAGCCGATTTTAAATCAGCGATATCTCCCTCATCCAGACTCCGATTTAGCCGATTTTGTTTTGAAATTTAGGTATTTTTTCACAAGGAATCCAGCTTTGTTATTTGGTTTTGTAAAATTTTCACCAAAAATTTCAGATGTGATCTGTAATATCGCCGCCCAAAAACATTCCTGCAAAAAAGAAAACAAAAAAAATTCTTCCTGCTTGGCCCAAGAACATGCTCTGTGGAGGACATAGCACATGCTTGAAGTTTGTTGAATATTGTTGAAAATTTTGAAACTGAAATATGCATCAAACCCTCATTCCCATGGAATCATAACTTGCTCCGATACCACTGATCTGGATCTTGGGGGGAGGCCCCCAAGATCTAAAAGATTGAAATGGATCTTGTGGGGGAGGCCCCCAATATTTGAAGAACTACAATGCTAGAAAGAAAATGAAAGAACACACAGTAAATAAAACCACAAAGAAACTTTTTATTAAAACCGATAATAACAATAAAGGCTACATTATGGCGGACCATTTGTCCTTTTACAAAATGCGGCTTGTTACTTATAGTCTTTTTTAGTTACAATACCACGAGTCAATTCCATGGGTGAATGAATACCATGGGTGGATGAATACCATGGGTGGATGTCACAATACCGTGGGTCAATTCCATGTGTGAATGAATACCATGGGTGGATGTCACAATACCATGGGAAAATACCATGGGTGAATGAATACCATGGGTGGATGTCACTTACAATACCATGGTTGGATGAACAACATGGGTGGATGAATACCATGGGTTGATGCCATTTTCTATTCAGATTAGCTGCTGCACGGTTTGTTGCAACTGTTGCAAGGGTTGACCTTGCGGTTGTTGCAGTTGACCTTGTTGTGGGATCATTTGCCCTTGCGGTTGCGCGGAGAGCCCTTGCTATAACAAAGGTTTCCCTTGTGGTAACAAAGGTTGCCCTTGTTGTTGTAGAGGCTGTCCTTGTTGTTGTAAGGGTACTTGAACGGTGCCCGAGAAATTTCCGAACTGAATCTGGCCATAGCCAAGCTGAATGTACTATCCAGATTGGAGGGTGTAAGGTTGATTAACCATTCCTTGAGAACCATATGGAATGTAAGGAGTTTTGTATTGGACCTAAGCCCCATAGGGATGCTGATACTAAACATTGCTTGATCCAGACGGACCAACGAGATTTTGAATCTGTTGGTACTGGACATTGCTTGATCCAATAGGGTCAGCAGGGTTGTGAATAATACCAGAAGATGGATGGTTCATACCAAGCATGTGAGCTTGTGAGCCACTCACATTGGTGGCACCTGATACCATAGAAACATTCAAGTTTTGCCCCCCAGGAAGTGGCACAGCCTGGCCACAGACTAGAGGGATGGAGGAACTGATAGATACATTCTTCGAAACTTCCGGTTGTGCCTGATAGGTAACTGTGATTGATGATACAAGGGTATTCCGAACGGTGGGCTGCACCGGGACTGAGGTAATAGCCTATTGGGAAGTCGTGTTCACAATGAACAGACCTAACGTGCCCAAACAAGATTATGGTAAAGTGATGAGGCACTAGGTGTACCTGAAAGCAACTGTGCCAAAGACACATAGTTGGGTGGCAAACTGGCGGGAATACCCCCCGAATAGGGGAAACCCTCAGGAAGAAAAGGAAACTCTTCCTCCTCAACAGTGTGTGGAGTAGAAACTTCAGACTCTTCTGGAGAGGTGACTGGAGCATCACCTTAAGGTTCCATGTCTGGAAACAAACAATGGCGAATGACCGAACAAGTACAGGGGGATAGTTCCAATGGAACACCCGGCTGGTGGTACACACTGTAAGGATGTTGCAGTGATATCACAACAGGGTCAAATAGAGGATTCGGAGGATAAATAACCAATCCAAGCTGACCTTCAGTGCTCGGCAAGTCCTTAGGAGTTTGAATGGGATTGTTTGGAGATTCTGGGCCAAGATCAACAAATGACCTAGTATCGAAAGTAGGTGGAGGACGAGATGACAAAGGTTGAATACTTAGAACAATTCTGAGTTCAACACCTTGGTCCTCAAGTGACTCTTGTAACTCAGGAAACGACTCCTCAAACAATCTTTCAAATGAAGGAGAGGAAGGGGAACTAGGTGAACCAGATGGTTCAGCCACGATGACCTTGTCTTAGTTGATTGTAAAATTAACTTCAAGGCTTTAAAATGTTTTTTAAGGGGAACTCATAATTTGGTCTCACAAATACTAACAGGGTGTTTTCAGATCATGGGAAATCAATTATTAAGATACATAAAAGATTGGTGCTCTTTCATTTTTTAAGAGTTGAGAAAGAAAAAAATATGACTCTATCTCTTTCGATTGGAAACGAGCTCGAAAGGGTAAGTGCTAAAATTATATTTTAAGTTTAATGAATCAAAAAGATCAAATGACTACTCTGGATGATCTAGGTAAATAGGATTACCAGGCAACCGTGAACTGCAGAATACCTCCCAGCGAACCGAGAAGTACGAGCAGGCAATCTCCCCGAATGCTGTGTTCGGTGTATCACATTTGCAAGGTGGCCAACTCGGCTTCCTAAGGATAAAGGATTGCAGCCCTAAGGGGTCTCTCGTTATATTCTTGATGGTATGGGGAGCACAAATCCATACTAGCATTGTCTAATGCCGAAGCTAACGACAGCTGCTAGCTTTAAAGATGTTGGAACACGTCTCTAGCCTAGACCTTCTAGATATGATCGTTAAATGTCAAATGTGCCTTAGGTTAATTGAGTTCATTTTAAATTTTATCTTGAGTTATGTTTCAGTTTTCAGGTCTTAGCGATGCGACTCGAAAAAAACCTCAAATGCAACTAAATGAGACAAGATCCTTGCAATTAGAAACTACTCAATCAAATGCAAACAAATAAGAAACTCAAACTGAAATGATCTTTCACTACCTTACTTTCGAAAAATAAACTAATGAAAAATGCATTCCAATTACTAATTTCCTGAAAAGCACATATCTAAGAGTCATTTTGAAAGCAAAAAGAGTTCTTTTCCTTTTCCAAATGCCAATGTAATTATAGTCTTTCAATGATGAAAGCTATCGTAGTACAATGATGCAACAAACTATAATTTCAAACTTTTTCATGAAACAATGAAATAAACTTTTCGCATACAATCCTTTGATGAAAAAGTTTTTGAGACAATAAGCTCTTCAAGTAGATGAAAATATGAAAAGAGAAACTCATTTAGATCACTGAAACATCGAATTTACCAACCACAAGACAAGCAACGTAATCCATGCTGGAAAAGAAACATTTAGACAAGAAAACAAAAAATTTTCAAACTTGTGTAATAGAGGTCAAAGTCGTAAAAGGACCGAAAATGAAAATGCAAGGAGTAAGTACACCTACAACCTAACTTACTGAGTTCACAAACAGTTGAATGGATGAAAAACTAGATTCCCTAGTGTCGCTGACCACCCAATGACTCAAGCAATCAAGCAGAAGGATGATAAGCCAACAAGCAAACAAAACCAAATGAAAAGCAGCTTTCTAGTCAGGGAGAAAATGGTCTAAAAGGCTTACGGGGTCAAAATCATAAGAGCAGAACACACTGGCCAAGATTGGGGTGAAACCCTAATCTTCACTTACAGGCATCGGCACAACTTCCTAACTGACAACAAGCACCAGAGGCTGGTTGGCGCGACTGTTCCTCAGCATATCGCACTGATCGGTGCGACTGTCAGTGGATTAAGCGTGTTGATCAAGGAAGTTAAGAAAAAAATAAAAAAAATTAAAAGTAGGGACCAGATCTACTACTATGAATTTCAAACTCAGGCCGACAAGCAGGAGAAAAGAAACAAAACAAAAGGGAAAAAGTGGAACTAGAAAAGTTCTCACGAAATCATGAAATCCAAGATAAACAAAAGGATTGGTTCCCTAGTATAGTCGCCAATTTGTAGTGAAGTAAAATTATAAGTGCGGACACAAACAAATTCCTCTATCATGATGATGGGTTTAGCCACAACATATACATTCAATGGAAGATTTCCTTAGGTTAGAACCAATTAAGAGGGCCTACCTCTTAGTACGCTTATCCTATTTGATAATGTCCTTCCTTGCTTGCTCCAACTATCTCTCGCTTCCTTCTTCAAGCACCTGAAACAAGTAAACAACAACCGTGATAATAGACAAATTTTAATTTAGCCTACTTAACAAGTCAAGAAACATTAAGCCATGAATATGTAAGATGAAAAAACATGTAGGAAATCAATTTATAGTTGCATATATATTGATATCAAAGAGAGATTACAACCATTGTCTTGACGTTGCGGTTCTCCTCTGACAAGACCAGGTTTCCACACACTTTTGCTAGCATTCCATGATGGCCTCAATCAATAATAGTTTTAAGGCTCTCCCCTTTAGGCTTCACTCCAAACCAAATCATACTTCTTCCTCACACAACTAGATAGCTACAATTATGAATATCTTGTTGTTTAGTCCAAACCAAAATAGCATTAGCACACCAACATTAACACTAGCTTGTGCTTGGGAAGAAGGGAGGTTTATATAGGATGAATGGATGGAATATGGATCCTCTTCTCATGGGACAAGGTCTCATCCCTTGAGGTAGTTCCATAATTATAGGAGAAAGGAGCCCAAACTAACATCCTCAACCCCATCCAATCAAACCATTTACCAGACTTCGGTTACAAAGCTTCTAGAGATGGAAGCTTCGACTCGTAATTTAAAAAAATTTCCATAACAGGACTGGCAAGACTGGAACACAGCTTAGTCGCTTCGGTCGGCGCTTGGGATAGTGCTAATCTCTCCACATCAGCACGGGGGAGACAAAGGTCATTAGCATCGGTCTTGTAAATTGGGAAAAATAGAAGTTTTATGGGAAATGGTGCAAAAGGGTATTGATTTGCTCATGAAGAGGGACATAATGGGAGTTTCTTCATGAAGGGAAAGCTTGTGGGATTCACTGTAGAGGTCCTCCAGGATCAAGGAACAGGGAGTACAGGGACAGTGACAAAATGTTGTGTAACACCACTCCTCCTAAGGGCTTCTTACCAGCCTTCTTTCGTAGACACTTTGTAGCACAATGTCCTAGCTCATGACAATGAAAACATTCAATCTTCAACATGTCCTTCTTCTTTCCACCCTGACTGGAATCTGATTTGGAATGGGATGGATTCCCCTTCCCTTTCTTCACTTTTATAGCTAAGGCATATTTATCCTCATCATCATGCTTAGATGAGGATCCATCTCTAGTGTTCTGCCAAATCTCTTCTTGTACCAAGTCGGACCATAATCGCTCCCACTCTAGTAGCTTCTCCCTCCCATTAACTGAGTCCTGGTAGATGTGACAAATTTTGGGAAGGCCTAGAAGTTTTAGGCTCACCAAATCATCTTCAAAAACTATAACACTGACACTTCAAAGCTCATCCCAACATTGGGTGAACTTGGTCATGTACTTCGGTATTATGTCGCCCTTCTTCATCTTGATCTTTCTAAGCTTGTCATTTAGTTTCAACTTCATGTGGTCATTGTTGTTTTGAAACATGTATGTCAAGGCCTTCCACATTGAAAATGGAGTTTCCTTACCCTGGAGGTTTGAGGCAATATGATCTCGAACTCCTTCTAGGATAATCCTTCTCACCTTTGTCACAAACTTTCTCCACATTGCCAGATCTTGAGCACCAGCTAGCTTAGGAATATCTTTGTCTATGAATTCCTTAAGATTTTTTTTCTTCCAACACTACCTCCATCCTATCCTTCCAAGAAATATAGTTTGAAATATCCTCAAGGGCATATTCAAGTCTCAATCCGTAGAACGACATCCTGCTCATTCTAAAGTATGATACTGCAAATTCGATTTCTCCTACAAAAGACAAACTCGTATTTGGCTCTTCTAGAGTGATTTCAGCTCTAATACCATGTAGAAATTCCTTGTAGATTCAAACTTCATATTTTAATATGCTAAAACAATTGACTTGAATATAATCTACTCATCAACAGAAAAAATAAATGATCGATGAAGTCGCGAAGCATAAAAGAAAAAGAATTAAATAACACAATAATTTTCTGGGGAAAACCATAGCTAAAAACCCCTACTATATATATATTTCATTATTAATAAGAAAATATGAGAAGATTACAATGCTTTTCTCAAGCTCGAGGAACCTCTACATTATCTTTATTTATCTCACTACTTCCCAGACAAGCTGAAGCCAATACTTATCCAATTTTGCTGCTTGCCAAGCTCATATTTCCTTGTGTAGTTTCCTAGGGAATTAGCCCATATTTAATTGGGAAATTCCACAAACATGAACTGCATAATCCTCATAGGCCTTCCTCTGATTGCATGCACCACTTATACAATTCGGATGATTATACAACTGATAGTATACTATCCCTAAACTCCAATCTCAACTGGGTATTTCTTTGATCTGACATGCATGAGTTAATTATGAGTGAATCTTGAGTTTACTAGTTGATCAGAGTTGGTTATGCCCCACTAATGGATCTCCCACTAAATCCTCCATCAGTTGGAACTAGTTTAACTAAATTTAATTCAGTTAAAATGAATTAAATAATTACAACTCAAAATAGACACAACCATGGGCTCCTAAAAAGTAGGAGACACTCTACATGACTCTATTTAGACCCTCAACCTGAATCAACTTATACAACTAAGTCAAATCAACCTAGTTAACTATTACAATTTGTCATGAGATATGGAATTACAATTTAATTCCTAATTTAATCAAGGAAAATTTTGAATTAGGATTTTCTTCTTGCATTTTCAACACTTCCTCGAATGAGGATGGCTCAATTTCTACACTCTCGCTCATCAGAGCCATGTAGCTAGTGTACTGATCTAGTGACCTCCTCTGCCTGCATTGTGATGTGAGTTCTTCCACATTCTCTCTATCATCATGCTTCAATCTATTAGCCTCTATTGTGCATTTCCTTCCATCTCTGGAAGTCTCTGCATGAGTGGGTGCTCCATTCTTTTCTCCTCTCCATGCGGATACTCCACATCATCTTGAGGTTCTTCCTTTGGAGCTAAAGCTCCTCTTCTCCATGCAATTGAAACTCCCTCTCAAGGGAACATCTCATGGCATTCTCTTCATCGAACTTCAAATCTCTCATCATGTGAGATGGCGGGTACACCCAATAGTTGTGAGGTGTGTCAGTGTACCCCACAAATATGTCCAACTCATCTGTTGGTTCTAGCTTTTTCCTTGCATTCTTGGTATCATGATGGTAAAATGATGGACTAAAGATCCTGAATCGTGCCACATCTAGTTTCTTACCTAAAAGAGATTCTTCTGGTGTACTCATCCTGAGAATTCGATGAGGACTCTTGTTCTACACATATACAACATCGTTGCATGCTTCATCCCAAAAGTGCAACGGTAGACCCTGATCATGTAACATTTCTCATGTAGCTCCCACAATAATTTTGTTCTTCCTTTTAGCCACCCCATTCTGTTGGGGATTATGGGGCTTTATTAACTCTCATTGAATGCCTTCTACTACATAGACGTTCTTGAATTCATTCGACACATATTCTCCACTAGTATTTCTCCTAATAGCTTTAACTTTCTATTGAAGCCCCGAAAATCGGGTCTACAACAAGGGGGATACCCACCCGGTCCAGACCTTGGTTAGCAACTCCTTTTTCGTTTGGTATAGTGGGTCTGACCAGGGATATGGGACCAATTTCCCAATTTATGTGTGTGTGTGTTGAGAATTCATATTTCCTTCCTAATAATTTCTAAGTAAAATACTTTTATTCTAAATCTAATTTAACAACATGCAATTGTATTCTAATGAACAAAAATATCTAATTCTAAACTAACCCGGGATTTAATTTTTCAATTATGCAATCTAAAATAGTTTCTATAGCAATTGGTATAAATATCATTCAATTGCTATAGGAAAAGAATTCAATAAAGATGAGCTGTTTCATATAAAAAGTTAGCCGAACAGTCATGAAAAACATATCGCATAATAAGTTACTCATATATTAAGCATAAATAAATAGCTGTCACCGTACAGAAGTGCCAAATGATAACTCGAGCATTCAAGAATTCATACATAAAGAACTGAATATGAATATCACATTAACACACAAGCATAAATTGTTAAGAGATAAAAGTACCATTTATAACGAGTTTTACTCATGGGCTCCAGCAATAATGATTTATCTCTTCTTAATTCAAAATATACTAAGAGTACAAAAGTGCAATTTCAGTAGCAGATATTAAACACAGATATCAATAAATCTTGTTCCATTCATTCATCAAAACCTTCTCGGAGGGTGCAGAAGTGCTTGTTCTATGGACAAGTTTTTGATAAATTTCAGGACCCTTCTCTAAATGCATGAGAAGGGTTTAAATACTACTAGATAAATCTAAAATTATTTTATTACAAAAATATAGGAGGCGATTTAAATGACCATCCTCATTTCAGGCAAAAATAAAGCAAAACTAAAACTAAAACTGAATCTAAAAGTAAAACTGGCAATTAACTATCTATGTATTTGATCTTTGTAGTCGCAAGCATCCAGCATCGACTTAAGGAGAGCTGGCTAGCCAACCTCCAACTTTAACTCTCCTGCGAAAACGGAATCGACAAGTGTTGGCGCCATCTTCTCAGCAGAGTTAGTGAGACACTTGAGAGTCATGCACTGACTGTATGGTTTAACCAAGTACTGCCAGTAAGAATCCCAATTTAACTTGGCTAACCTTTTGATGGAATTTGCTCTTTCTTGAGCCTTTTGTATCCATCTTGTCTGTAGATGCTACACATTTGGTAGAAATCCTGGAGTGTTCTCTGATAAATACCATTGGTTTTTAGAGCTCGGGTTTTTCCTTTCGCCTTTAGCACTTTTTCCTACAATTTTCCGGGCTTACAGGCAACTGGGTGATTATAGGCTTTCCTTTTCAAGAGGGTTTTCCTGGTGATGTGTGATTAGAGCCATCGGAAACTGCCTCCATTTCTTGATCCGGGCTTCCCTGGTGCTTTTTTTCGCCTCTTGCGTGCTTTTTGTTAGAGGATGTAAACCTTAAATTTTGTGGAAAGAATGACTCCATGAGTTCTTAGCTCCGAGTCTTAAACTATCGGTCTGTTATCTTAGCACTATCCAGTACCCATTTGACCATGTCTATGTATGGAGGAATCTTGGGCCTTGCCGCTATCCAGTGCAAGAGCGAGCATGCTAGTTCTGTAATTGATGCCTCAAATGATCCACGTGAGTCAGCAGTAGTTGTAACCTCCATTATTCTGGGATTTTCTTCCTCGAGTAGACTGTGCATTCCTTCCCAAGTAGTAATGCCGGCATCTCTGTTACAAGTGGTGTCTGTGTATAGGGGCGTCATCTCTTTGTCTTCAGAACTTGGAGCCTTTCCTTTCTTTCCCATAATATTCTGAACACTGCTATGTATACCTCTCTACTTTTCGCTCTACAATTTGCAAATGAGGAAAGAGTAATGATAAGAAAAAGGTGACGGGAAAGCTTTAAATTCTGAAATCATATAAAATATATCACCTTACATGAAATGGCTCTTCGATTAGATCAAAACCATATTTCATTAATGATTGCCAACTAACTCATTAAATTAACATTAACACGCATGACTGGGCATCGGTTTGTGGAAAAGCTTTTTCGAATGATGAGCCCTGCAGATCTGCGATAAGGCGATTTGATCTGTTACATGTGGCAATTATCTATTACCATATGTTTTCTGCGCAATGCGATTTGCGAGACGCGCCATTGCATATCGGCGGTTTGAGGTATTTCACTTTAAGTGATACTTGAAGCATGCGATGCAATGAGTGTTTTTAGTGCGTGATTTCGCATCGCGATTTCGCAATCTTAGGATTCCATTTGTAGGATGGCATTCATTACCTTTTTGCGATGCAACGCCTTTTATTGAGAGAATGGTTTTGTTCGAACTTATCATAAAACTTAAGTCTTTTTAGATTTTCGGGTATTTTCCTAAGTTTATGATAGTAAGATTTATTCAAAAAGGAATACAAGTCCTAATTTAATTTTTTAAATTTTTGGATAAGGGTCCCCACTTATTTAGTATTGGTGAGAAAACTAAATAAGAAGGGGGGTTGTTGCTGGCCACAACAATTAGCGATTCACTTGGAAGAACCAGTTGTCTCTGCTTTTCTTTTGAATTTTCTAAACTTCCAAAACAGAAGGTTTTTTTAGAGAATCAAGCTTTATTATAGAAAGATAAAGTACACCATGCTTTTAGCTGTTAAGGATAGTTTGTTTCTTCTATGTTAACTTTGGTTATTTACTTCCTAGAGCTAGTCATTATATTTACATCAAAGATTACTTGGTTTATAAAGATAAAAACAAAATATTCTCTGTAAATCAGTTTTAAATATGCTCATTTGTCGTAGGTAGAGCCTCTGTTTCTAGCAGGCTTTTATAGCCTCGACAGGGTTACCTGTTACATAGCAATGATCCTGTATCCTACTTGGAGAAATATACGATTTTCAAAGGGAAATCCATGTCCACACTTATTGCTTTTATTTTCTTTTAATCCTTAAAGAACAATGCCTTGGTTTGGTAGCCAAATTATGACAGTGCCACTCACTTGATTTATAACTTTGCTGAAAAAGATGGCTCATGATGAGACCCCTTTTCTTTTGATTGCAATAATCTCGAGTCATTGCCCTGTTGTGATATGAAGTTTTGGCAAAGTCAGCAAGCTATAATATCTATGATCATGATAAGTCGGCTTGTGATGAGACCTCTTATTCTTTAAGTTAAAGTGTATTGCTGGATTATTCTTTGAAGCTCGTAATTCCCTAGGTGGGGAGGAAGTCATTATTTCCTTAAGAATAGTTATGGACAACAATGGTAGAGTTTTTGGAAAGAGCTTTTCTACAGAGAATCTTCGTTTTGTTATTGATACTTTTCATTTAAATGATATAAAACAAATTCCCACTAAAGGTCGTTTTTTATCAAAATTTACAAGGTTGAAACTAGTATCATTTTCAAGCTTATAGCCTTTGACTGTATCTTTCAATAATAATATCCAATTTTCTAAATCAGTCCTATTTATACAAGCGAAAAAAAAAAAATTTAAAAGAAATTCTAGTCTTTTTCATGAAGTCCAAATGTAACCATTTACAACTGGTTTTATTATTAAAATAAAAGGAAAGCTAATTTACAAAAATAGAAGAATGATCTCCTATGGAAAGTATTTTTTGAGGATCTGACCGTTAATAGGTAAATATTCTATTTTTCCTATTAAATCCTGTAACATAAAAGTAGATGGACCTATGATTTCTGTGATTTGGAAAGGGCCAAGCCACATTCGTTGAAATTTCGTATGTTTGCCCTTTTCCTTGTGAGCCTTATCCCATTTTAAAACTAGGTCTCCAATATGAAAGTCCTTTCTAGATATCATGTTTGAATCAAAAGAAGCTTTTACTAATGCTTGGTGATGCGCATGAGTTATTTTAGCATGTTCTCGTTGCTCTTCTAGCTTAAGGATTTGTAGTTGCCTTAGTTGTAAGGAAGAAGTTGGTGTTTCGTCAATAAATTGAACTAAGGCCAATGAGGGAATCGCTAGATGAGTTGGAAGGACCACTTCTTTCCCATAAACCAAATTAAAGGGAGAAGTGCCAATGGAGGCTTTCTGTGTTATTCGGTCTGCCCATAGAGCATATGTTAAGGATTTGTGCCAATTCTTATGAGTTTGATCAATGGTTCGCTTAATGATTCTGATTAAGTTTTTATTTATTGATTCGGCTAACCGATTCCCCTGTGGGTAATAATTGGCAGAGTATTTAAGCTTAAAACCTCTTTTGAGCACAAATTCAGTCATAGCATTGCCAGAAAAATACGATGCATTATCAAACATTAAAGTAGAGGGTAAACCAAACCTGGTGATTATGAACTGATCTATGAAATCAATGATGTGTTCAGCATTAGTTGTCTTGAGGGGAACTGCTTCTACCCATTTAGTAAAATAATCTGTAGCTGTAAGGATATACCTATGTTGTTTAGAAGAGTGAGGAACGATCTCACCTATTATATCATATCCCCATTGATCAAAAGGTTGATCGATATTGACTGGTTTTAAAGGCAATGATGGTTTCTTTTGTCTCCCAGCAGTAGTTTGACAAACTTGACATTTCCTTACGTGGCTATGCACATATTTGAATAGTGTAGGCCAATAGTACCCTGCGCGCAAGATTTTAAGTGCTGTAGTATCTCCAATATAATGTCCACCTGCTAGTCCATCATGGAGTTCCTGCAACACCTTTTCAGTGTCAGATTTCTCAAGACATCGAAGGAGAACAGAACCATAATTCATCCTAAAAAGTGCATCGTTTACGAGTTGATATTGCTTAGCCTTCAACCTTAGGGCTCTTTTCTTTGTATAATCTAGGTTTGAAGGAGCATATCCATTCTTTAGATAAAATATGATATCAGCGTATAATGATTCAATATCGTTTAGGCTTACCTCATACATTTGTACTTCTGAAGACGGTATTTCGGAAATAAGCGATGCTCCAGCGAGCATTTTACAAAAGCCTTAACCTTTTACAATATTTGCTGGTTTAATTTCAATGTCATATTCTTGTAAAGTAGTAACCCAATTTGCTCTCTTTTCACCCACATGTTTTTGTATTAAAAGATTTCTTACCGCTGGAAACGACACAATGATTTTTGTATGGGTTTTAAGTAAGAAGGGTCTAAAATGTTTGATTTCTTTGAAAACAGCATAAGCTTGCTTCTCAACGTCAGAATAATTTAATTCGCCCCCTTGTAGATTTGAACTAAAAAAGGAAATTAGGGCTTCTGCCTTATCTTGATTTGCTTGAGTGAGTATCGCAACATATGATTTATCAGAGGCAAATGTATACAAAATGAAAGGATCGAAAAAATTTGGAGTGGCTAAAGTTGGGGCATTTACAATCGCTTGTTTAATCAGATTGAATGCTTCATATTCTTCTTGGCCCCATTTAAATATTGAATTATTTTTAATCATTGCTTGTAAAGGAGATACGATCCTTGAAAAGTCTAGAGCAAATCTCTTTACAAAATTAATCTGGCCAAGGAAGGATTGCATAGCTTTCTTGTTGTGAGGCAAGGGTATTTCGGAAATCTCCTTGATTCTGTTGGGGTCAATATGAATTCCAGATTTTGACACTATGAATCCAAGAAGTTTTCCTTCACTTAATGCAAAAGATGAATTTTTTTTGGATTAAGTGAAATTCCATGCCTTTGGCAACATTGGAAGATCTTTTTCAAATCTCTGAGATGATTACCTCATTTCTTGGAATATATAGTTATATCATCCAAGTATATTACTACTAATTTGTTTACTAATCCCTTAAATGCGATGTCCATGTCCCTTTGAAATGTGGCACCAACGTTGATCATACCAAAAGGCATCTTTTGATATGCGTAAGTACCCCATTTGGTTCTAAACATGGTCTTTAATTGATCATCAGGGTGGACCAAAACTTGGTTGTAGCCAGAGAAACCATCCAAAAAGGACATTAATTTTGATCCTGCAACTGCTTGTAATATTTGCTCCATGGGAGGCAAAGGAAAATTATCTTTTTTGCAGGCTTTATTAAGATTTCGAAAGTCAATGCAAATTCTAATGTCTCCGTTTTTCTTTCTAACGGGAACCATATTGGAAACCCAGTTAGAATGTCGAACGGGAAAAATGATTTTGGCTTTCAATAATTTATTGAGCTCAGACTTAATCTGATTTTCGAAATTAGGGTAGATCTTTCTCAAATTTTGTTGGATAGGTTTTTCATCGTCTATCATTAGGATAGTATGTTGAATGATAGAAGTTTCGTAAGTCTTAAGTTCATCATAGTTCCAGGCAAAGACACTTTTGTATTGTTTCAGGAGATGAACACACGCTAATCTTTCTTTAGGGGCTAGGCCAAGACCTAGATTGATATTTTGCGGCTTGGTATTAGTTCCTAGATTTACTAATTCATAGTTCAGAGTTGAACTTTGAAGTTTTGAATTGGTAGATCTTTTGAATCGGTCTTTCAAATCATATAGGTCTTCCAATTTGACTACTGATTTTGGCATAACATTATTAGTTCTATCTTGTTGCAACTCTTTGTCATGTTGGTCTTCATCTATAATTTAATTTTTCTAAGATCCCTCTGATGTGAGGAAGCTTACAATATCAGGATCATCATTGAAAATTCTCCAATTGGTGATGTGATCAGGAATCGAGGGTCTAAAGATCAATTCAATTGAGAATCTATCCAGGCTATAGTCTTCTAAGGGAATGAGCTTGGAAGCTACGTTTGCCAAGAGGTCAGCACTAGCATTTTGGAGCCTGGGAATTGATGAAATATTGAATGCTATAAAATGTTTAGTTAGTTATTGTACTAAAGATTGATAATGTTTTAAATGACCTGATAGACAATGTATAGTATTTCGTACCTGTCTAATTACAATTTCAGAATCTCCAAAAACTTGTAGATACTTGATATCTAGTCTGATTGCTTTGTATAATCCTTGGATTAAAGCCTCGCATTCTGCAGTATTATTGGTGCAATCAAACTCAAGTCTACAAGTTAGCATAGTTTTGTTTCCCTTTGGGCTAACTAATACACATCCTACTCCTGCTCCATCATTAGACTTAGAACCGTCAAAAAATAACTTCCAAATTAAAGATTTATTTACAGGACTATCTATGAAATTAACACATTTAGAACTATTTGTTTGAGAAAATTTTTCTACTTGAGATAAAATAGAATGTTCTAAATAAGGTGAAGTATGAGCATTGAAATTTCCTAAGAAAGAGTCAACAGAATAGTTGCCAATTATATTGTTGTTGTACGCTATAGGTTCATTTTCTCCTTCCAATTATGTTACTATGTATTTTTTATGCCTTTCTCGCCCAACCTTTATTTGATTTGGTTTACCATTGTAAGGGAGCCACATATGTGACCAATCGGTTGCAAAATATCCATGAATCTTTTCAGACCAATCCCTGCTAAGAATTGAGCCATAAAATTATGGAATGTCTACAACTAAAATATCAATAACTTGGCATACCTTTGGATTAGATGACAGCCTTATGGTAACCTGATTTAGTTCATCGATCACTTCAACCTGCAACCGGTCTAGCTGAACTATGCGTACTGCAGATTTTTGAGGTTGAACATTCAGCTTTGCACATATTGATTTAGGTAAGATATTGGATGAAGCTCTTGAATCAACTAAAAAAATATGCAATTTTTTGTTTAAAACTTCATAAGTAAGAAGAAATGGAGGAGTATGAGATCTTGACCTTCCTCTAATTAGAGCGATATCGTTTGGATCAACTTTACTAGTCACAGTAGTTGGAGGTCTTCCCATCTCGTGAGAAGCTTGCGAGATTACAACGGTAGGCAAAGGTGCAACTGGTATTGCGTGTAACTCTTTCAAAAGCAGCTTTTGTTGATGTTTTAACTTGCTCAATTCATAAAAAGTAATGTTAGCCCTAGTCTTCTTCATGTATTCTACGATATTATACTCCATTTCATCAGAAACAATTAATGTTTTAGATGGAGTTGGTGAATTTGTTTGGACTGGGCTTGTTTGAGTCGCTTTGGGTGACGTTTTCTTTCCTGTGACTTTATCCTTAGACATTGAGCTTGTGCTCTTTGGCTTAGGAGTAGGTTGAGGAGGATCGAGTTGATTTCTACTTCTAGTACTGACTGGTGATGCCTCTTGATCCTCTTCATCTAGGAGGATGAAATCCCACATTCCCTGTACTTCTACAACTTCTTCTTCATCAGTAGGCTCCTCATTGGAAATTTCCTCTTCTTCTTCTGATTCAGCATTTGTGATAGCATTGGGAGGCTTTGAATCAGTTGAAGGATTTCTTCAATAAGACTTGTAACGCTTTTTAGAAGAAGTCTCTGCTACTTGTTTCTTAATGTCAACCATTTCGTTAGACATGGTTTTCAAAACTTTCTGCAATCCTTCTAAATCGAATGGGTCTTTCGATTGTTTTTTCTTTGGATCTTCTTTAAAAGTAACCTTCTTATATTTTCGTTCGTCGACAACATTTTTCTTTACTAAGGCTATGATACGTTTCTCTACCGCTATTGCTTCCTTCATATTGTTAGCTAAAGTTGTTCGTTAGCTCTATCAACGAATATTGCTATGTTTGATGGTAGAGAAAATATGTACCATTCACTTCGAACTTCTTCGCTAGGCTTAGAGGTGGTAGGAATTTTGTTCAAAAGTTTATTGAAACACGAGTTAAAATATTTGATAGGTTCCCTTGATTCAGCCCTAAGGTTAGACAGGTCATTGATTAGTGTCGCAGTAGACTTGTCATCACCAAACTTAGTCAAGAATTGTTCTTGGAAAATATCGCAACTCGTGATAGATCTGGATGGTAATGAGAAATACCATGATCTGGCTGCTCCTTGCAAAGTGTAAGGAAAGAGTCGGACAACAACGTCTTCATTAGTAACCCCATTGAGATTTATAGATAACATAAAGTTGTTTATGTGTTCTTCTGCTAGCATGCTTGCTTCAGGATTAAACTTAGGCAGCCATTTTTTAGGATGGGCCGGTAATTGACTCAAGGGTGCAGGCATTAAGACTACCCTTGGGTTATTCCATGGAGTTTGGGCCATCGTTGAACTACTAACAGAGGAAAGCACAGAAGATGATCCTTGTGGTTGGGAAGATGAGGATATTACAGTTCCAGATGATTGAGAAGGAGATGTTGAAGTTCCAGTGGTCTGGTGGACGATAATTTGAAGTGGAGGAGTGGATGGTTGACTTCGCAATGGAGAGGTTGAGATGGATGATGATGACGAAAGAGTCTCGCTATCAAACCCTTTAGGTGATTTCCTTGCTCTCTTCCTTGTAGGTAGAGGTAATTCAGTTGGTTCGATACCAAACTTTTCACTCTTCAATCTGGTAAGGGGATGAGAAGGATTATATTGCAAAGTCACACTACCTTGAGATTTTTCAGATTTTTGGGGTGATATAGAAAATCGCTGAAGTTTATGGATCAAAGATTCAACTTCAGGAGGTTCAATAGTATATTTCTCTGAAATATTCGGGTTTGTGGCAGTGGTTGTTGTTTTATTGACTTCTCGCTCAAGATTTAAAGATTCTAAATGCGATGGAGAAGTCGAGGGAGATGGTGAGGGTGATTTACTCTCAGAATGGTATTTAGATTTAGATTTACTTGCCATTCATAGTTCGGGCCCTCCTTCTAGCGCCAAATATGTTGAAGCCCCGAAAATCGGGTCTACAACAAGGGGGATACCCATTCGGTCCAGAACTTGGTTAGTAGTTCCTTTTCCGTTTGGTATAGTGGGTCCGACTAGGGATATGGGACCAGTTTCCCAATTTATGTGTGTGTGTGTTGAGAATTGATATTTCCTTCCTAATAATTTCTAAGTAAAATGCTTTTATTCTAAATCTAATTTAACAACATGCAATTGTATTCTAATGAATAGAAATATTTAATTCTAAACTAACTCGGGATTTAATTTTTCAATTATGCAATCTAAAATAGTTTCTACAACAATTGGTAATAAAGATCATTCAATTTCTATAAGAAAATAATTCAATAAAGATGAACCGTTTCGTATAAAAAGTTAGTCGAACGGTCATGAAAAACATATCACATAATAAGTCACTCATATATTAAGCATAAATAAATAGCTATCACCGTACAAAAATGCCAAATGATAACTCAAGAATTAAAGCATTCATACATAAATAACTGAACATGAATATCACCTTAACACATAAGCAGAAATTGTTAAGAGATAAAAGTACCATTTATAACGAGTTCTACTCATGAGCTCCAACAATAATGATTTATCTCTTCTTAATTCAACATCTACTAAGAGTACAAAAGTGCAATTTCAGTAGCAGATATTAAACACAGATATCAATAAATCTTGTTCCATTCATTCATCAAAACCTCCTCGGAGGGTGCAAAAGTGCATGTTCTAAGGACAAGTTTTTGATAAATTTTAGGACCCTTCTCTAAATGCATGAGAAGGGTTTAAATACTACTAGCTAAATCTAAAAATAGTTTATTACAAAAATATAGGAGGCAGTTTAAATGACCGTCCTCATTTTAGGAAAAAATAAAGAAAAACTAAAACTAAAACTGAATCTAAAAGTAAAACTGGCAATTAACTATCTATGTATTTGATCTTTGTAGTCGCAAGCATCCAGCATCGGCTTGAGGAGAGTTGGCTGGCTGACCTTCGACTTTAACTGTCCTACAAAAATGCAATTGACAAGTGTTGGCGCCATCTTCTCGACAGAGTTAGTGAGACACTTGAGAGTCATGCACTGACTGTGTGGTTTAACCAAGTACTGCCAGTAAGAATCCCAATTTAACTTGGTTAACCTTTTGATGGAATCTGCTCTTTCTTGAGCCTTTTGTCTCCAGCTTGTCTGTAGATGCTACACATTTGGTAGAAATCCTGGAGTGTTCTCTGATAAATACCATTGGTTTTTAGAGCTCGGGTTTTGCCTTTTGCCTTTAGCACTTTTTCCTAAAATTTTCTGGGCTTACAAGCGACTCAGTGATTATAGGCTTTCCTTTTCAAGAGGTTTTTCCTGGCGATGCGTGATCAGTGCCATCGAAAACTGCCTCCATTTCTTCATTCGGGCTTCCCTGGTGCTATTTTTCGCCTCTTGCGTGCTTTTTGTTAGAGGATGTAAACCTTAAATTTTGTGGAAAGAATGACTCCATGAGTTCTTAGCTCTGAGTCTTAAACTATCGGTCTGTTATCTTAGCACTATCCAGTACCCATTTGACCATGTCTGTGTATGGAAGAATCTTGGGCCTTGCCGCTATCTGGTGGAAGAACGAGCATGTTAGTTCTATAATTGATGCCTTAGATGATCCATGTGAGTCTACAGTAGCTGTAACCTCTATTATTCTGGGATTTTCTTCCTTGAGTAGACTGTGCATGCCTTCCCAAGTAGTAAAGCTGGCATCTCTGTTACGGGTGGTGTTTGTGTATAAGGACGTCATCTCTTTGCCTTCAGAACTTGGAGCCTTTCCTTTCTTTCCCATAATATTCTGAACACTGCTATGTATACCCCTCTGCTTTTCGCTCTGCAATTTGCAAATGAGGAAAGAGTAATGATAAGAAAAAGGTGTCGGGAAAGATTTAAATGCCGAAATCATATAAAATATATCACCTTACATGAAATGGCTCTTTGATCAGATCAAAACCATATTTCATTAATGATTGGCAACTAATTCATTAAATTAACATTAATGTGCATGACTGGGCATCGGTTTGTGGAAAAGATTTTTCAAACAACGAGCCCTTTAGATATGCGATAAGGCGATTTTGCAATTTGCTTTGCAATATTGCAGATCACAATATCACTGATCCGTTACGTGTGGCAATCATCTATTACCATATGTTTTCTATGCAATGTGATTTGCGAGACGCGCCATCGCATATCGGCGGTTTGAGGTATTTCACTTTAAGTGATACTTGAAGCGTGCGATGCGATGAGTGTTTTTAGTGCGTGATTTCGCATCGCGATTTCGAAATCTTAGGATTCCGTTTGTAGGATGGCGTTCATTACCTTTTTGCGATTCGACACATTTTATTGAGAGAACGGATTTGTTCGAACCTATCATAAAACTTAAGTCTTTTTAGATTTTCGGGTATTTTCCTAGGTTTATGATAGTAAGATTTATTCAAAAGGGACTACAAGTCCTAATTTAATTTTTTAAATTTTTGGATAAGGGTCCCCACTTATTTAGTATTGGTGAGAAAACTAAATAAGAAGGGGGGTTGTTGCTAGCCACAACACTTTCCTACCAGTGTCTTTCTCAACAAGTATTTTAAATTCACAAAATTTAGCGAACGATTGATCTTTCTTTTGCATGAATAAAATCCAGCACTTATGAGAAAAATCTTCTACAAATATTACATAATCCTCGTGCTTGGCCATGGAGGTTGTTGAGAAAGGTGCACACACATCTGAGTGAACTCTTTCAAGGATCTCTTGCACTCGAACATCCTTATCATGAAAGGTATATTTGTTGTACTTCCCTAATGTACACCCTTTTTCACGTGTCTCTCTACTCCAGTCTACCCTTGGGAAGTCCTACAAAAATTTGTTGCATGATCTTCTAAGCTCCATGGTGCAAGTGACCCAATCTTCTATGCCACAACTCACTAATGTATCAGCTCTGCACCTTCTTTGCTTTTGTGCTCAAAGCATCACAATCTTCTATATCCAATTTGCAGAGGTTCTTCACCTTAACCCCGATCTGCTTCACTTGTCCTGCGTCTATGACTAAGGAAATCCTTTCCTTTGCTAAATATCACATTGTAGCCACGGTCCTCCAACATGATATCTGAAGCCAAATTCTCTTCAAACCGGGAACAAACATGACATATTTTAATGTGAGAGGAGAACCAGACTCCCTCTAAAAGGTAACAATATTAATGTCAGTCACACTATAACTCCCATTATCTCCCATTTCGATGTGCATCTGGAGTTCCTTCTCCTTAGAGTCACTGAAGAATTATTTTTTGTCGGTCATATGGAATGAGGCTCCACTATCTAGATACCACACACTACGCATCACCAATGCCACCATGCAAGCAATGAGGGTGAAATCCAGCTTGAATTATGAAGCAAGATCTTCACCTTCCGCTCCTCTTGAGGGCTTCTTACTGAACTTCTTGTGTGGACACTTCATGGCATAGTGTCCCAGTTCATGACAGTGAAAACATTTAATCTTCGAAAAGTCCTTCTTGTCACTCTGACTGGAATTTGATTTGGAATGGGATGACTTCCATTTCCCTTTCTTCTCCTTTCTAGCTAAGGCACAATTCTCCTCATCATCATTCTTGGA
The DNA here is from genome assembly GCA_031772625.1 of Pinus tabuliformis. NCBI lineage: Eukaryota > Viridiplantae > Streptophyta > Pinopsida > Pinales > Pinaceae > Pinus > Pinus tabuliformis. The sequence continues at coordinate 1,441,620,205 of CM062817.1, read as the reverse complement.
TGAGGATCCATCTTTGGTGTTCCTCCGAATCTCTTCTTGCACCAAGTTAGACGACAAAAGCTCCCACTCTAGTAGCTTCTCCCTCCCATTTACTGATTCTTGGTAGTTGTGTCAGCTCTTGGGAAAGCCTAGGAGTGTTAGGCTGACTAGATCATCTTCAACAACTGTAACATCGACACTTCCAAGCTCATCCTGACATTGGGTGAACTTGGTCAAGTAGTTTGTTATTGCTTTTCCCTTCTCCATCTTGATTTTCCTGAGCTTGTCCTTCAGTGCCAGCTTCTTGTGGTCACTATTGTTTTGAAACAAGTATGTCAAGGCCTTCCACATTGCTTATGGAGTCTCCTTACCATGGAGGTTCGAGACAATATGATCTCAAACTCCTTCTAGGATAATCCTTCTCACCTTTGCAACATATTTTCACCACTCTGTTAGATCTTGAGCATCATTTATTGGAAGGTTAGGAATTTCTTTGTCTATGAATTCGTTAAGCTCATTGTCTCAAATCTATATGTTTTTCTTTATGAAATTGATTTTCTTAAGCATAAGTTACTGAATCTTGCATATACCACAACTCCACTAACATTCAACAACTAATTCAAAGGTCCTATAAGATTCCATAAGCTACAATCAACCAAAGCATATAGGAAGTTTCCAAATGGTATCGATATTGTGATCCACCTATCACGAAAAAATGGAAGTCCATGGATCAACCACAACATTAAAGTCAAACTCTTGGTCAAAGCACTACCCCACTCATCTTTATAAGGTTGAACATCAAGCGAGCGAGATTTTGGTCAAGCGAGTGAGATCTTGTGATTTGAAGAAGGCACAATATATGAATATTGATGATGTGTTCCTTCCACTATTCGATTCTCTAATATCGAATCATAAAAATGAAGAACTCTGTTAGGAATAAACTACTTAGATGTCGCTTTATGTATCTAGTTTCTAGCTAGTAGAATCTCAAAACTGTTATTTGAAAACCTTATAAATTGCTTCACTTGGAAGCGAGCAATAGTCTTGAAAGCCAATTTAAATTCCAAACTTATTATTATTTTGCAAAACTGTGTCTTTTCTTCCAATAATATAATCTCAGTTATGGCTACACTTTTATAAGTATCGGTGGTTGATTAAAATTCATGATCTAATTTTTACAACTAGTTGTGCATCTCAGGAGTCCCCTTGAGGAAGTATGAGCTAGATTAGTTTGAATCTCATTCAGAATTTTTTGTTTTATTTAAAGCTTTATAATTGAATGATTTGTTTTTATGCACTATTTTCATACTCTTTCTATGCTCATTTATTTCTTGTTATTTTGTAGATCAAGCACTTGAATAAAAATTGAAAAAAACAAAAATATTTATGTAGTTTATTTTATTTAAATAGTCCCATATTTATAGATAATAAAAAAACATGAACGGTTCTAAATTTTGAACACATGCACCAGTAATCTCAATTTGCCTTGTTAAATGCAATTTCAGTTAAATCCTTAGATTATTGTCATGGAGTAGATTTCTTTTACTTTCCATAGCACAAAGTTCATTTTCTCTCTTATAAATATAATTTTATTTCTTTTCTAGAAAAAAGCTTTTATTGCTTTCTACAATAGAATTGACAATTGAATTTTCATAGAATAACCTTTATGATTTTCATAGAATATATTGATTTTCATGGTTCATTAGACTAGAATTTAGAATAAGAACATATAACTTTAAAAATATTTCATAGCATAGAATTGGTTTCATAAAATCACATTTATTCTTCCTAGAATAGAATTGTCATTTCAATTTAATATATTAAAAATGCCATTGCTTTCTAGTTCATAATTTACAACTTTCCCTAGATATTTCCTTTTGAGAAGTTTTGTCTTGCTTTCTTAGAAAGTGTGTGCTCATTTTAGATATATTGATGGATATGATTTCATTCTAGTCCCGCAATTCTTTTCAATAGGTTAAATTTACTTTTAAATGAAAGTCAAATTCCTTGCATATCTTGTGCAAGTGTACTTCACAAATGTACAAACATGTATTCATAATTTAATGTTAAGTAATTTAACCAACAATTAAATTATCCAACATCTACATCATTTTTTCCACATTTCTCCTTATGCACTACTCAAATCGAAACCATAACATTGCTTACAACAAAATCCTAACTACAAATTTGAATTCACTCTAAAGAAAAATGTTCTCAATTTGTAGCATTTTTCACTTCACAACTCACTCTTGGGAATGGTAGTGATTTGTGTTTCTAGTCCCGCCACTACATCTATGAGTGAAAATAAAAAAGAAAATGATACATATCCTTTCATTTAGAAACATTGCTTGATAACAAAACTTTATCACAATTATCTATTTTGGGCACTTGTTTCTTTCATTTTTTATGAGGAATTACAGGGATTCCGCTAGTGTAGATATTTATTTTAGGCACTCACTTTTTCTACTTTATGAGGAATTAGAAGGATTTTCATAGTTTTATATTTCATTGAGACTTGGAAATCTATGAAATTGTAGTGAAACTCTAATCCTAAGAGGGATTCAAAATTTCATATGAACATTTTTTTATCAAAACCCACTTAAACTAAGTTGTGGTTTGATGTAATGAATAGTTTTAATGGTTAAGTGTTTGTATATGACCATATTTAACTAAGTTGTCATTTGATGTAATGAATAGTTGTAATGTTTAAGTGTTTATATATGACAATGAAAAATTATGCTTGATTATATGAATTGATTAATTAATTCTATGGAGTTATGCTTGATTATATGAATTGATTAATTAATTCTATGGAGTTATGCTTGATTATAGCCTCGACAGGGTTATCTTTTAACCAATAATGATTCATTGTCCCATCCGAAGCAATTTTGAGAATTCAAAATGATATTCATTTGCTTTATTTCTCATTTGTACCTTGTTTTTTCCTTTCATGTAATTTTCTTTTCAAGTTTCTTAAAAGACATTATCTAGGCTTGGTAACCCAATAATGACAATGCCATTCACTGGTTGTAACTAAATTGAACAAGTTGTCTCTTGATGAGACCCCTTGTCCTTTGATTGATTAGATCATTGGCTATTACCCTATTTTGATATGCAGTTTTGGTAATATTAGTTTAACTATTCCCTATGATCATGGTAACAAGCTCGTAATGAGACTTATTATATTTTAAGTTTTGAATATTTTAGAATTACACTCTCAAAAAAGAAATTTTATCATATGGGGTGAATCATTGGCTTTTTAAAGAGTTTTGGATGATAATAATAGAGTTTTGAGATACTCATCTGTAGAAAGTCCTTACTAGGTTAAAGATTCTTTTCTTGACTGATAACAAAACATCTATACGTTATAAAGATAAGAGCTTTTTGATATAATAAGTGTTTTTAGCAAGGTCAAGTTTTTCCAAAGAAATAAGATTCACTTTGATACTCAAATGCTCTAATTACTTCTTTAACTTTTCCTATTTATAGAAGTGAAAAATCAAAATATTATCAGAGACTTTGTTTTGAGATGCCAAAAGTAAATACTACTTAACCTTTATTTTCCTACGAATCTTAAAGACAATATGATACAAAATTAGAAGAGGTTGTCTTCTAGGAAAAGTATCTTTTCAAAATTTGCCCATTAATGGGCAAGGAATCAATTCTACCTGACAGATATTGTAAAAGAAATGTTGATGGACCAATTTTCTCAATGATTTGGAATGGTCCAAGCTGCAGTCTTTGGAATTTGGTGTGTTTTCCTTTTTCCTCATGTGATTTGTCCCATTTCAAAGCCAGATTGCCTACTTCAAAGGTTTTATGACTGACATAGGTTGTATCAAAAGATGCTTTCGATAATTGTTGATGATGGGAATGGGTGGCTTTAGCTTTTTCTCTTTTTTCTTCAAGCTTAAGGATCTGAAATTGTCTTGCTCGAAGATAAGAGGAAGGATATTCATTAATAAATTTCACTAGGGCAAGAGATGGGATTGCTATGTTTGTGTGGAGAACTACTCCTTTTCCATAAACTAAAGCAAAAGGAGACGAACCGATTGAGGCATTATGTGTTATTCTATCTGCCCAAAGAGAAAATTTCAATGCTTTGTGCCAATTCCTATCATTTTGGTCTATAGTCCGCTTGATGATTTTGATAAGGTTTTTGTTTATTGATTTGGCTAATCCATTACCTTGTGGATAATAGTTGGCTAAATACTTCAATTTGAAACCTCTTTTTAAGGAAAATTCTACCATAGTCTTTCCAGAAAAATAAGATGCATTATCAAACATTAAAGTTGTGGGTAAGCCAAACCTGGTGATTATGTACTAATCAATAAAGTCTGTAATACTTTCTATATTAGCTACCTTTAGTGGGATAGCTTCTACACATTTTGTGAAATAATCAGTAGCTATAAGGATGTACTTGTGCTTCTTGGAAGAGTTAGGAGAAATCTCACCAATTATATATAATCCCCATTGTTCAAATGGTTGTTGGATATTCACTCGCTGTAAAGGGAATGCTGGTTTCTTGTCTCTTCCACCTTGAGTTTGACAAGTTTTGAATTTTCTTGCATATTCATGTGCATCCTTAAATCGTGTCGGCCAATAATAACCTACATGCAGGATTTTGGAGCTGTGATGTTTCCTCTGAAATGACCTCCAGCTGGTCCATCATCTAGCTCCTGCATAACCTTTTTAGCTTCAGGTTTTCCTAGGCATCTTAATAATAATGAATCATAATTTTTTCTAAATAATACATCATCAATTAATTCATATTGATTTGATTTCAACCTTAAAGCACACTTTTTTTTGTAATTAAGATGCATAGGACCATATCCATTCTTTAAATAAAACTTCAAATAAACATACTATGATTGTGCATCGTTGAGGCTTACCTCTGATATTTTCACTCCATTACCTTGGTCTTCTTCTGTTGATAAGTGGAAAGCTCTAGTTAGCATCCTGCAAAAACCTTGGCCTCTAACAATTTTAGCTGGTTGGATTTCTACATCATACTCTTGAAGTGTAGTGACCCAATTGCCTCTTTCCTCCCCCACTTCTCTTTGAATCAACAATTGCCTTATTGCAGGGTAAGGTACTACTATTTTTGTATTAGTTTTGATGAGAAAATGTCTAAAATGTTTCAAGGTTTTAAAGACAGCAAAAGCTTGTTCCTCAACAATTGAGTAGTTTAGCTTGTCACCTTCTAAATTGGAACTGAAAAAAGATATAGGTGCCTCAATGTTTTGATCATTCAACGGTGTAAAAATTGCTGCATATGATGTATCAGATGAAAACGTGTACAATACAAAAGGTTTAAGGAAGTCTAGAGTTGTTAAAGAAGGAGCATTGATAATGGCTTTTTTGATTAACTCAAATGATTCTCTTTCATATTTCCCCCATTTGAACACTGCATTCTTTCTTATCATTGATTGAAGGGGTAGAACAATCTGTGAAAAATATGGAACAAATCTTTTTACAAAATTAATTTGGCCCATGAATGATTGCATGGTCTTTTTATTATGTGGGACAAGAATCTTTTCAATTTCTTGGATTCGATCAAGATCAATATAAATTCCTTTCTTGGACACTATGAATCCAAGAAGCTTGCTTTCTACTAAAACAAAGTATCACTTTTTGGGATTTAAAGAAATGCCATATTTCTTGCATCTTTCAAAAATATGCTTTAGGTCATTCAATTGATTGTTTCTATTCCTATAGTAGAATGTGATGTCATCTAGGTAAATAACAACTGATTTATTAATCAGACCTTTAAAAGCAATATCCATGGCGCGTTGAAATGTAGCACCTACATTGATGAATCCAAAATGCATCTTCTAATAAGCATATGTCCCCCACTTGGTCCTTAATTTTGTCTTTAGTCTGTCGTCTAGATATACAAGAATCTGATTATATCCTGAGAATCCATCTAGAAAAGACATTAACTCAGAACCTACAACTGATTGCAATATTTGCTCCATGGTAGGCAAAGGAAAGTTATCCTTTTGACAAGCTTTGTTTAATTTCCTAAAATCAATACAAATCCTAATATCTCCTTTATTTTTCCTAACAGGAACCATATTTGATACCCATTTTGAGTGTCTAATAGGAAAGATTATCTTTGCCTTCAGAAGCTTGTTTAATTCAGATTTGATTCGACTTTCAAGGTTTGGATGAATCTTTCTAAGCTTTTGTTGAACTGGTTTCTCATTAGAGGTCATTGGTATAGTATGTTTAATTACAGAGGTACCATAGGCCTTGAGATCTGAATAATCCTAGGCAAAGACACCTTTATATGTTTTCAATAACTTGATGAATGATATCCTTTCTTCAGATGATAAACCAATACCTAGGTTGACATTTTGAGGTTTTTCACTTGTGCCTAGGTTTACCACTTCAAATCTCAAAGTAGAACTTCGAGTCTTGGAGTTGGTAATATTTTTTAATCTACCTTTCAAATCATAGAGATCTTCCATTTTGACTACAGACTTCAGAATTAGGATTTGATCTTGTTTATGGTTGATTTGCAAGTCATGTTCATGTTCATCTATGATTTGTTCCTCATAAGATCCTTCTGATGTAAGAAAATCGATTGTATCAGCATCATTATTAAACACTCTCAAGTTTGTTAAATTATCAGGGATGGATGGTCTAAAAATTAACTCTATAGAAAATCTGTTTGGACTAAATTCCTCTGAAGGTATAAGCTTAAATGCTACATTGGCAAGTAAATCAACACTTGCATTTTGTAATCTGGGCACTGAAGAAATGTTAAAAGTAGTGAAATTAAAATTAAGATTCTGGGCTAGGGATTGATAATGTTTGAGGTGCCCATACACACAATGGATTATGTTTCTTACCTGTTTAATGACTATTTTAGAGTCTCCATATACTTGCAAATACTTGACATCAAGGCCAATGGCTTTGTACAACCCTTGAATCAATGCTTCATATTCTGCAGTATTGTTAGTACATTCAAATTCAAGACTACAAGCTAACATGGTTTTCTCTCCTTGTGGGCTGATTAAGATACACCCAGCACCTACACCATCTTCAGACTTGGAACCATTGAAATAAAGAGTCCAGAATAATGTATTATCTACAAGTTTATCGACTACATTTATACACTTGGAAGCATCTGTTTGTGAAAATTTTTCTATCTGAGATACTACAACATTATTCGAAAAGGGAGATCTTTGTGCATTAAAGGATCCCAATAATGACTCAATTGAGTAATTTCCAATGATATTATTGGTGAAAGCTACATGTTCATTGCTTCCTTCGAGATCAGTGACTATGTACTTCATAAATTTCTCACAGTCTACTCTGATTTGGTTAGGCTTACCATTGTATGGTAACCACATATGAGACCAATTAGTTGCAAAGTATCCATGTAACTTTTCGGACCAATCCCTACTCAGAATTAAACCATAAAATTCAGGGATATCAGCCACTAGAATATCGATTATCTGTGAAACTTTTGGGTTAGAGGAAATCCTGATTGAAACTGATATCATTTCTCCAAGTACCTCTACTTTTGTCCTGTCCAGTTGAACTATGTGTACAATAGATTTTTGAGGTGTAATATTTAATTTGGTGCACACAGTTCTTGGCATGATGTTTGAGGAGGCTCCTGAATCAACAAGGAAATTATGGACATTTCTATTGAAAATCTCATAAGTAAGAAGAAATGGAGGAGTATGAGAAATAGATCTATCACCTATCAAAACTAGGTCTGTGGGATTTACTTTGTTTGAAGATGAAGGAGGTTTTCCCATATCTTTAGCAGCTTGAGTAACTACAGCGGATGGTAAAGGAGCTACAGGAACTGCTTTTAATTCTCTAAGTAAGATTGCATGTTTTTTTTTGAGTTTAGTCAATTCATGCAATGAAATATTTTCTCTCGTCTTTTTCATATCTTCGACTATATTATATTCCACTGTATCCGAGATTACTAAAGTTTTGGAAGCAGTTGGAGGATCTAATGGAATAGAATCAGTTTGAGTAGTCTTAGATTTCTTACTTACTATCTTCTCCTTTACAGGAGTAGCAACTTTCTGTTTCTGATTTGTTGTAAACCTATCAATAAAGTTTTTTCTTCTTGTAGTTACTGACATAGCTTGTGCTTCCTCTTCAGTTGGAACAATAAAGTCCCACATTCCATTTAACTCAACTTCTTCTTCAGTTTCTGGTTCTTCTTTGGTTTCTGAGTCTTCTTCAGTTTCTTGATCAGATTCAATGTTTGAAATAGTATTTGGTGGTTGGGATGTAGAAGAAGGATTTCTCTTGAATGGTCAAAAAGCTTTCTTGGGAGCAGATGATTCTACAACTTGTTTCTTGATTTCAACCATTTCATTTGACATGGCCTTTAACACTTTTTGAAGGCCTTCAAGGTTGAAATGGTCCTTTGGAGCTTTCTTTTTCGAATCTTCGTTGAAAGTTGCTTTCTTTGATTTCCTTTCTTCTATATGTGACCTCTTTTCTAAGGAAATAATTCTTCTTTCTACAAACAACACTTATAATTTCATGTTTTCTATGAGGGTAACATTATTGGCTTTATCTACAAAAATTGTGATATTAGAGGGAAGGGAGGATATGTACCAGTATCTCGTAAAAGGGAAGTGACACTTTCTTTATAAGCTTCGGGCTTTTTAGGTTTCTCCACAGAAATGGATATCTATTCCAATTTCTATATTAAGGAGTGAACTTCGGGAGACTCAAGAGTGTAATCTGAAGAAGGTGGTTGTCTTAATACTTCAAGAGATGAGGGAGATGTTTCTACAACTTCAGATTTCTGATTCAGAGATTTTGAACAAGATCTAGAAGAAGTAGAAGTTGTGGAGGGGTTTTGACTCGTATGAAAGTTTTTCAATTGATATTTATATTTATATGCCATTCATAGTCGGATTTCCCTCCTTCTAGCACCAAAATGTTGAAGCCTCGGAATTCTGCTGCTCCAACATGGGGGATAACCACCCAGTCTAGACCTTGAAGACAACTCCTTTTCCATTTGATGTGGTGGTTCCAACTGGGGATGATGGGACTAGTTTCCTAGAGTGGGTTTGAAAATGAGACTGGGTGGTTTTCAAGCGATTGCAATAAGAATAATGATAACTAAATGACCTATTCTAGCATGAAAATCTCTAGCAAACTTAATCTAATATAAACTCGGGGTATTCTGTGAGATATGTGATCTAAAAAGATATATGTTTGGTATGTGATAATAAAGATCATTCACGTATTAAACAAAGATGATAACATGTAAAAATAATTTCTTTGACTAAATAGTTAGTCAAAGAAATATATAAACTATATTGCAATATATATTAATGATCATATATGAAAATAAATACTTTGAGTGAGGCATCATATAGTAGTGCAATTAACACATAACATAAAGAACATATTCCATATATAATTCATGAAAATGAAATGTTATCAGTAATTAAACAAAACAGAACTAATCATACAAGATAAAAGTACCATATGTGTGAGGTTCTGCTCATTTGACTAGTGACATAGATCAACTCCTTTCTTCAAATCAAATTATTCTCCAAGCATAAAGTAGTGCATCAAAAAAGGAAAATAGTTTGATATTCAAAAGTAATGACCATGTTCCATAATTTCATCAAGGCATTCACAAACTTACAGAAGTGCATCGTTTGCAAATGTTTTTGATAAAATTTTGGACCCTTCTCAAAATGCATGAGAAGGGTATAAATACTATCTAGCTAAAGTTCAAAAATAGATTATACAAAATATCTGAGGAGTTTTCAAACAACCTTCCTCCTAACTAGCAACTAACTCTAAAAATAAAAGTGATTTGATGACGAAAGGCTATAAAGAGGTCTTCCTGTTTGCCAACTTTTCCTTTAGGTCGCATATATCGACCATTGGTTTCACTTGAGGAGGTGCCCCAAATTGTGTTTTGATCTGTCCTGCGGAGATGGCATGTGTGAGGTGGCATCATCCTTTGTGTTGAATTGAGTGAACAATTAAACGTCACAATTTGGTTGTGAGGTTTGACAAGGAATTTCCAATATGCCTCCCAGTCAGTCTTTGATAATTTTTTGATCGCCTCCCTTTGGATTTTCACCTTTGCCTTCTAGTTTTTATCCAAGTCATTCAAATCTGGTAGTGACTTTGGGTTACCTTCTTTTATAAAGTTGGTAGTGTGCAAAGGGTGATTGACTGTTTTTATTATATTTTTAGCAACTCCTGCTGCTATTTCTACTGCCAATTCTGCCTGCTTGATCCACGCATCCCAATCTGTGAACAATATATCTTTGTGTGTCTCGTTTATTTATGGCAGATTAGCGCTTCTTCCTTCTTTAGATTCTTGCCATTCCATGTAGTCAGAGATTTTAGTATTTAAGTCATTAAACTTGGTTCTTTGATCAATTGCCTTATATATTAATTGATCACTGGTAATCAGATAAGGGGTGATATGGGACATTCTCTGGCATAATAGATCTTGTTGTTTTGAAAGAATGGAGTTTAGCTCCAATGCTTCTTTGATGAAGTCATCAATATTAGGGACATCTTTATACTTCACTGTGGCCTCTTGCAACTCTTGGATTTGCATGTTCTTTGCAGAGATGGTTGCTTTGTTACTTATCTTTAGGACTTCCATGCTCTGCTACAATTGGACTATTTGTTCAGTGGCTTGCTTGTTCACATTTGCTTTCTCGTTTTCTAGTTGTTACTCAAGATGCGCTATCCTTTCTTCCCTTTCCCTTAACAAAATATATACTTCGGTGGCTTTATCCATGGTGGCAATAGTATATGCCCCTATAAATTGTGACAACCTGGTTAAATTTTTAGCTGGGTTCGAAGGAATATCCCTCCAGACTATATCCATTGGTTCATTCCTTGGTGGGTTTTCAGGTGTTTCTACTCTCCTTCTTTTTCTCTATCTTCTTACTATATCCTTATGTAGTGGGTTGTAGAATACATTTATGGGAAGTATATCTGTAACCTTTAGAATAATTTCAGATGTCGGAAGTGTAGGGATGATTTCTATATTTTGTGAACTTGTCCCTACTCATTCATTGGCTCCTACCCTGAAATTTTCTGAGTTTGCTGTGGAGTATGATATTCCATGGTTTCTGGGACATCTCTTGTCTTGGGAGTATCTTGAAATTTTTTATTAAATTGGTCCCATTCTTGCTCAAAATTGGTGCTTTTTGCTTCGAGAGTGATATCCTTAATTAGGTCACTTATGACCTGTTTTTCAGTTGACCTTCTACTGGATTCCACTGTAGTCTCTATCTCTTGTGTCTTACCTATATCCTAGGCCGTGTTCACTGGAGATTGTATATAAAAATTTGGACCTTCGCTGTTAATAGTTACACTAGGTGTAGGTTTGTCATTAGCTCTTAACAAATGCAATGGGATTGTTTCGAGCCTCTGATTTCTAAATTCCTGAAACCTTTCAAAGTCACCAGGATTTGAATTCACCTTTTCCCAATCGAACGCTTGTTCGAATGATTTAGTTGATTGTAAAAGATCTTTGAATTCATGAAATTCATGGACATAGGGTTTGACCTTTAGTGTTGTAGTAACATTTTGTGCTACTGTTTCTGGGTCAAATTTCCATTTTGGTAGAGTATGGATCCTAAGGCTCTCTAAGTTTAATAATTCTTTATTTGCATGGTTGAACTTTGTTAATGAAAAAGAACCACACCGGATGGGAAAGGGTGGCCATAATGATTTTTAGTATCTTTCAAGGTCTTGGTTAAGCCCTTCCCAACAGTTTGGTGAGATATTTCTTTCGCTAACAGTTTGTCGAAGATATACAAAGGGAGTACATGAGGGTCCGTTGTACTACAATAAACTCTGATATATGTGAACCATTTTTCAGCAAAATACTTGCCTACTATGAGAAGGTCTATAGCGGTTTCTTTAGAAAATATGGGGGCTTTCTTATTAAAAATGAGTTGATGTAATGGTAAAATAACACCATGACATATTTTGTAAAAATGTGGAATAAAATGGGATTACCACATCTGTTTGTGACTGAGATGGATGGGGTAGGGATTTTGCAAAGTCCATTTCCAACCCATGATTGGAAACTTAGTACAGAAACAGATGGCATCCATGATATAGGCACTCAAATAAAATGGAGGAAGGTTCTCTGTGGAGGTGGATCTCTTTTGACGATATTCAAAAATAGCAGTAGCTAGGTTATTAGATAGGATAGTGGCCCAATTCATTATATGGGAATTGACACAAGCATCGATTAAAGGGACCCATTCTATAGAGAACTTGGTATTATTAAGAAATCCATATAATCTACATAACATAGAAGCTGCATAGTTATGGGGATTTGCTAAAGAAGCTATGGGGTACATACCCGTCTTATCATATTTGAATTTTTTCTCTAGGACTCTCCAACCCTGAATCATCTTGAAGGGTTCTTCATTTTTTCCTTGCGAACTTGGCCAGGAATGATTTGTCATATATATCTTGAGGGTCAGGAAGATGATACATTTGTTTCAAATCTTCAGCTTTGAATGACCCCATCAGCTCCATCTTTGAGTTCCTGAATTTTCTATCTTCAATACTGAGATTTTCCACCACCCATCTAATCATATCAGTGTATGGGAGTATCTTGGTTCTTGCTCCTATTCTGTGAAGAAAAGAGAAAGAAACATCTTTGAATTGAACTCCTGAGGGTTTTATTGAGTCTGTTATTTCCTTGTTGATAGTAATTTTAGGCCTCCCATCTTCAAGTCTGTTGTAGATGACTTCCCATGCTGTTTCTCCTCCATCGTTACTACAAACTGTATCAGCAAATACAAGCGACATTTCTGAAACTTCTGACTCTGAAATGCTATGTTGCTTCTAATTTGCATTACCTTCCGTGATGACATCTCTTTTGAAGCTTGCCTAAAACAAAAGAGATATATCAATGCACATAATAGAGGGCAATTAAGGCTAAGAGCCCTTTGAAATGACTTTGAATTGTGGGGAGATTTTGAATGCGATTTCTATGTTAAATAGCCATAACTTGAAAAAAATCAATTTCTCTCCTCGAGCTGCTAAATATTAATTACTCTATCAAACCACTTACTATTTCATTAAAAATCAGTAACTTCCCATGCTTCATGCCTTATTTACCTTATCACAACTTTCAAATGTTGCAATATAGAATTGCGTGGAGGTATGCGAAATGCGATTGCGAAAATCACAATATTGCATTTCGCAATTTTTTAAGGGGTGACACAATGGCATGCTTTATTAATTTGCGACTTGCGAAGTGTGATAGTGTGTTCTTAAAGTGTTGTGATCAGAAAATCAGAGAGGGGGCTTTATCGCATATCGCACTTCGATATTTTCTTTAGGATGTTTATAATTGTCACATGGAAAATTGTGAAATGCGATTTGTGATAAAAGTTCTAAATATGGCTTGTATTCTAAATGTTTTAAGGAAATTTGTAGAGTTAGCATTTATTTTCAAAGGATAAAAATTTAAAAGGGTCCCCATTTATATGTCAAATATTAACTATTACTCTGTATAAATGGAGGGGGGTGTTGTTACATAGTACAACTGGACCACAGGAAGTTGGCTATCAAGGATAAATTTTGAAATATCAAGATGCAGAAGAATTACACTATTAAATAGTATCTGAGTATGTTTAGACAAGTTTATGAGGAGCTTGTAGGAGTTGGTGTTACTGTTTCAGATGATTATTTGGTAAGCCTAGCCCTTCTAGGTCTTCCGAAGAGTTGGTATAGTTACAAATATTCGGTGAAATGGAGGGAGAAATTACCGCAATGGGAATGCTTATGGTCTGATTTGGTACAAGAGGAAATAAGATAGAATACCAAAGATGGTACTTCATTCAAGGGTGAGGATGAAGAAAAATTTGCATTGGTTGGAAAGGGAAATAAAGGAAAAGGGACGAAATATCAAACCAAACTAGAATCAAACCAAGGGGGCAAGAAGAAAGATTTGTACAAAATTAAATGCTTCCATTGTCATGAATTTGGGCACTCTACCATGAAGTGTCCACACAAAAAGGCAAGAAATAAGACCTCGGGAGCAGTAGTAGGTGAATCCTTGGCTTCACAGTTCGATCTTGACTTTACCGTTATCCCATCCACGACCAACACAATGATGGGGAGCATGTGGTACTTGTACTCAGGTGCCTTGTTCCACATGGCAGGGTGTAGAGACTTTTTTAGTGACCCGAAGGAGAAAGATTTGTTGATGCACATCGAGCTAGGGGACGATGGAAGGTACAATGTGACTGGGGTTGGTATAATCACCTTTCAGAGGGAGTCAGGATCCCATCTAAGACTCAAGGATGTCATGTTCGTTCTGGGCCTAAAGAAAAATCTCATCTTTATTATAGTTTTGGAAGACCATGGTTATGATGTGATCCTATCATAGACATATAGCCATGGGACAGGTGAAGCAAATTGGGGTTCATGTGAAGAAATTTTATAAGATAGATGTGGAAGATTGTGCTACATTAAGCATTAAGGCATAGAAAGTGCAAGTTTGCGATGTCAGTGAAATTTGACACATAAGACTTGGCCATTTGAATCATGGCACCTTGAAGATTATAGAACAAATAACCATTGGCCTCCCCAAATGAGCACTTGAGCAACAATATGTATGCAAGGGATGTACTTTGGGGAAGTACACAAAATCCACATTCCATGATCGAGACAACAAAACAAATGTAGCCCTAGAAAGGATACACTCTGATGTATATGGAACTTTCTCTATAGCTTCCACTGCTAGACACAAATATTTTGTCATTTTTATTGATGACTTCTCATAGAAGTGCTAGATCTTCTTCATGCAGAATAAAAATGAAACATTCCTCAAGTTTGTAGAATTCAAGGCACTAGTTGAGAAAGAAACTGACAAGAAGGTGAAGGCATTCGATGAGAGTTGACAACACCCCACAACCCACAACAGAATGGGGTGGCTAAGAGAAAGAACCTTAACATTGTGGGAGAAGCAAGGCCAATGTTGCATGACCAAGGCATACCTCTACATTTGTGGGTTGAACCATGCAACACAATAGTCTATTTGTAGAACCGGAGTCCTCATCATATTTTGGGCATGATTACACAAGAGGAGGCTTTCTCTGGGATAAATCCATATGTGTCGAACTTCAAAATTTTTGGATCCTCTATTTACTGTCATGTCTCCAAAGAATCAATGTAGAAGCTTAAGTTGACAACATAATTGGGAGTATTTGTGGGTTACACAAAAACTCCCACAACTATCATGTGTAACTTCCATCTATCATAGTTGTGCGAAGGGATGTAAAATTTGACGAGGAGAAAGAGATGCGATGCTCTCTTAAGAGGGAGCTTCAGATCCCACCAAAAGAGGAGATTTTAGCTCCAAAGGAGGAGCCTCAGGAAGTTATGGAGTGGCCACAAGTAGAGGAGTAGAGAGTGGAGACATCCACTCAAGTAGAACCATCTAGAGAAGGCATGAAAAGGACCAGGGAAGTTGATAGACTTGTGTAGGATGAAAGGGAGAATGTGGGAGCTCCTTTAAATTTTTGCAGGTAGAGAAGGTCACCTAATTGGTACACTGGCTACATGGCTCTAATGATTGAGCTTATAGATGCTTAGCCATTCTCTTTCAAGAAAGAAATAGAGAAACTTGTATGGGTTGATGCAATGGTGGAGGAATACAAATCCATTGTAAATAATAATGTTTGGGAAGTGATCCCAAGACCCACAGATAAACCAGTTAGGGTTTCGAGATGGATCTTCAAGGTTAAGCATGTATCAGATGGTGACATAGAGAAGCATAAGGCCATATTTGTGTCCAAGGGGTAATCTCAAGTTGAGGAATTTACTATGAGGAGATCTTTCCTCCTATAGTAAGGTATTGATCCATTAGATCAATTCTTGGACTAGTCGTGCAGAGGGGGTGGAAGATCCACAAAATGATGTAAAAAAAACATTTCTAAATGGAGTTCTAGAGGAGGAGGTGTACATTGAGCAACCAAAAGGTTTTGATACATTTGATTGAGAGTCTCATGTATGTAGACTGAAGTGAGCCTTGTATAGTCTCAAACAAGCACCCTATGCTTGGTACACCAGGATCGATAGCTATCTCCCTGGTTTGGGCTTCACTCAAAGTGAAGTGAATGGAAACCTCTATCATATTTTGGTAGAAGGTAAATTTCTTATTATTTTCTTATATGTTGATTATTTTATTTTAACTGGTGATGAGACGCTGATCAGATCTTTCAAGGACCTTGAAAGGGAATTTGAAATGAAGGACATGGGTCTCATGCACTACTTCCTTAGGTTGGAAGTATGGAAATATGATGGGGAACTACTTGTCTATCAAGGAAAGTACGCAAATGAGTTACGACAGAAGTTCCACATGGAGAGTTGCAAACCCATGGAGACACCTCTAGTGATTAACAAGAGGAAGGAGGATGTCACTTCAGATGAGGAAATGGAAGCTACCATTTATCGGTAGCTAGCGGGTTCACTGATGTATCTTGTGAACACATGACTGGATATGTTCTATGCAGTCAACCAGCTGAGCCAAGCTATGGTTAGGCCAACCAAATTATATTGGGAGGAAGCTAAGCATGTTTTATGGTACCTCATAGATACTACCCAGTTTGAACTATGGTACAGATGGACAGTGGGAGTGAATTTGTGTGGCTTCACATATGTACATTGGGAAGGGAGTCCATCAAACCAAGAGATTAAATCATGTGGAATTTTCAATGTTGGGTCTACAATTGTTTCTTGGTATAGAAGGAAGCAAATATTTGTGATGCTTAGCTCACTAGAAGCAAAATACATGGCTACAAGTCAAGAAGCATGTGAGGCGATCTGGATGAGAAAGATACTTGTTAGACTATTTGGTCACATGATGGATCCAACTGTGATCTACTGTGATAATCAGAGTTGCATCAAGCTCTTTGAGAATCTTGTATTTCACGGTCGATACAAGCATATAAATATTTGGTATCACCATTTTCGGGATTGTGTGCAGATTCAGATAATGTTGCTACAAGACATTCTGACAGAGGAAGAAGATATTTACATCTTGACAAAGGCCTTATCGAGAGGGAAGTTCAAGTTCTAGATGTGCAGGATAGGGGTGGTTGATAATACCTTTCTTGCTGACAGGGAATGTTGAAAAATGCAACAAGAAATTCTTTATTTGATTTTTCCTTGATTAAATTGAGAAAATTCAAATTTCCACATCAGTAGACATCTTGGATGCAATTAACTTGTGTTACATGGATTGTGTCACCCAATTTACTCAATAAATTTGAGTTGGAGGAGTTATAGCTTATTTAATCACATGTCATTTCTAATTTGTAGGAATCAAGGTTAGTTATCTCAAGTTGTTTTTAGTTAAACTAGTTCCAATTGTTGGAGGAACTAGTGGAAGGTCAGTTGTACTATGGGACTTCATTCAAACTCAGTGATCATCTAGTTAACTAATAAATCAACCCAAAATAGCTAGTGCATGTCAATAATTCAATTTTCTCAGCTGTGGTGGAGATTCCAAGGTAGTGTAACATCAATTGTAGGCTAGTCTTGAGTGTACATGTGTTGCATGCAGTTAGATGATCAACCTTGGGAATTGCACAATCCATTTTGGAGAAATTCCTAAATAATAGGGGCCTAATTTCTCAAATAATTGTGCAAGGAAATAGGGGCTGAAGCAAAGGAAAAAATTGACTAAGTCTAGGTTAGATCTTCTTAGTGAGAAGAGAGATAGGTTATTCACTTGAAATTTGTGCTTAGTTGAGAAAAGAAATTGCAATACACCTCTATTCATGGGATTAATGCAAGAGCTAGAGGGTTTTTTAGCATATTTCTTTCCCCTAGAAAAATACTGTGTGCATGTGTATTATTTATCATTGCATTTTTATGATTTATGTTCTAAATTATGAATTGAATTCCATAGAGCAATAGAGTAGGTTTGTGTCTTGTCATTTTGATTAAAACTTCTTGATAAATTGCAAATCTACACCATAATTTCTACATAGCCTAGGAAAATATCCATGCCAATGACAAGACATAACCAAGGAACCACATGCTTATACCATGCATCCAAAAACCATCAAGGAGATTATACATGTGCACTGATAACTGCAAAGTAAGCCTATTGTAGTTGCTGATCCAACTATGTCCTTGTGCTTCCTTTCTTTCCTTTGCTTGTTGTCTCCAAATCCAAGTGAATGCTAGAGTGCTCCAAGAACAATCTAAGTGTGCAAGCGTATGAGAGAATGAGAGTGTGGAAGGAGAGAACCAAAATTGAACTAACAAAAGATATAATGACCAAGAGTTGTCACAAGGTAACAATTGATTCTCTGGTTCCTTTTTATCATCGATGTCTCCTTTTTCTTCACTTTCCTCTAATTTCCCTTGCATGAAAATTTGTGTGTCTTCACCTTCGTTTTCTACTATTTTATTTTATTTTCATAATTAAATGTCATTTATTACATCTTTTCCTTTTCCAATGCCTTTGCCAATTTTCATGGCCATTAATAAACCAGAAGTGATTCCCACTATAATGTATTCCCACTATTCAACTTGGAATACATGTGCCATGGCCTTGGTCTTATTTTATTTACATGGAAAATCAACCAGGGGTTGTTACAAACCCCTCCCCCTTTGGGGAACACCATCCTCAGTGTTCAATGACACTTAGAACAATAAAAACATGTTTCCTATGGACATTTGTAACATAGCTTGATGTAACATTTACATAATACCAAATTGTTGAAACCATGAACACCATACTACTTATTGGAGCTTTAAAACACAACCCATTGTAGTATTTAAAATGTACTGCTTAGTGGATACTTATAACACAACTCATTGCAATATTTATAGTACAAATTTGCATATATAAATATAAACTAAAAAAATATACTCAACCAGCAAATAAGAAAGGATACAAAACCTACATTTGATCAGCCATCTCCCATGTAGCTTCATCGGGCCCAAAGTGATTCCACTATAATTTAACTTTCTCAATTTCTCAGTTCTGGAACATGAGTTGTTTTCGCTGCAAAATGCACTAAGGTTCTGGCTATAATCCTCCCTCTAGTTACAATTGCAATACAAACTAATAAATCACATGATCAACATCCTACACATATCTCTTGGGCAATGAAACATGGAAAACATCACAAAATTTGTTGGGTCCCTATAATACTAGTGATTACCCTATTACTATTGTAGTTATACCGCTTATTTATATTGTTGTGTCCCTATTACCCCCATGTTGTTATTTCTGTTCCCCATAGAATCCCTCTATTGTTAATTTTGTGGCTTTATATTATTATTGTTAGGTCGGCTGAATTATATTGTGACTCATTGACTCCTATATGTAGAAAGGAGGTTTTGTCATTTATATCATCCAAGAATTGTTCATTTACGTAATGTAAAGGAGGTTTCCCCCTCGAAGAGGCTGAAATCTAAGGCATTGATCTATCTTTTCTATCTTTTCTTGAGCTGGTTTCATAACATTTGGTATCAGAGCTTTGGATTCTAGGGTTTCGCTGCTCCAAACAGGTCATCGTGGCATTTTCACTATAACTTTTTTTCTGTGACGTTTCGGAAGTCGTAAAAAAAACCCATTTGAGAAGAAATCGCACTGAACCTTGGATCCGAATTTCAGAGCTTCTCGCACAATATTTGCGGAGATATGATCTGAGGAAGTTGGTCTTTTTGCAGACTCCTGGATTACATTCAAAACAGGTGACCTGGGAAAAATCGTCATAACTTTCTCTCTGGGGATCGGATTGAAATTTCGTAAAAAGGTACAGAAAGAGGACAAACTTTAGTTTCTTTTATGTGTGTTTCAGATTCAAAGGTTGAAACAGTGACTCGTGGCACGTCGTACAAGTTCGCTTTACTGAACTAGTCTAAAAGCAAGTCACTGTGGGAGATTTCACATAACGCTTCCTTGGAGAATCCAATTTGGGTCAGACTTGTGGCATTGGAAAGAGGACGCAGAAGGCTACTACAGGTCACCATTTCAGAATTGGATGATCTGAAATTACAGAGATACATCAGATTCAATATCATGCTTCTATAAAGTGAAAAAAGGTGTGTAGTTTTTTTTTTAATTTTTGTGTAAGCTTGGTTTAACGGAATTCAAAGGGCATAGTAAAGCATTATTATCGATAACTGATGCCCCAAGGAAAGAAAATGCAAACACCTAGTAAGGAACCTGAAAGCTCTAGCATGACTCATGAAGAAGAGGAAGAAATGCTACATGATATATCAAAATTACAAGAACAAGTGCAACAAATGTCACACTCACAAAAGCTAACAGATGCTAAGATAAATGGCGTGGAATCTAAGATAAAGGGCATGGAAGCTAAGATGGGTGATTTGAAGACAGATTTGAAGACAGACATGGACGAATTGAAGATAAATATGAATAAGTTGCTACAAGAAATGGGACTAAGGATGAAAGGGTACTAAAGGAAACTCATGATGAGAATAAAAGAAATGTTAATCACGATTCCATAGATGTTAATGTTGGATCAAAGACTCACCATATTCCAAAAATTGATATGAGGAAGTTTGATGGCAAGGATCCTTCCACATGGATATTACAGATGGAGCAATTCTTCGATCTCAATAATGTGCAAAACACACAAAAGGTACGTATGGCAACTGTATATTTGGAACCAAATCAGTTTGTATGGTATCAATGGCTTTGCTCTCGTAAAAAATTTATCACTTGGGCAATTTTTACGGAAGAATTGATAGCACATTATGAAGATACAAAAAGCAACACTTTTTTTAGCCAATTGATAAGTCTCAAAAAAAAGGGTTCAGTAATGGAGCACATTGAGGAGTTCCAAAAATTGAACATAAGGGTAAAAGATATTCCAGAGGAGCATAGGATTGATGTGTTCATAGGGTCTTTAAAGGATAATATCCAACATGATGTTCGCCTTTGGGAACCTGATTCATTAGAGAAGGCATTCAGGTTAGCAAGAAAAATGGAAAGCAAAATTATGGCAACCAGGAAGCATACCACTCACAACTATAAAGACGGAAGTGTGGTTGCCCCTAGTCTTCCACAACCTATAAGGTTGACACCACAAAAATTGGAAGAAAAAAGAGCAAAAGGGCTTTGTTACAGTTGTGATAGTAAATACACTAAAGGTCATAAGTGTGCTGAGAAGAAATTATTCTACATAGATTGTGAAGAGGAAGAAGAAAAGGAGCAAGAAAGGTCAAAAGAAGAAGATATACTCCAGGAACAAAGCCTAGATGGAGAAAAAATAAATCAAACCATATCTTGTAATGCATTGGCGGGAATTACCACTCCTCAAACCATCAAGATAGAAGGACAAATCAAGAAGAAAAAGGTAATAGTGTTGATTGATTCAGGAAGCACCCACAATTTTATTCATTGTAGGGTAGCAAAAGAATTGAATTGCTTCCTATATCCAGCACCAGAGTGTCAAGTGATGATTGCAAATGGAGGAACAATAAATTTCTCTGGAAGGTGCCATAATATCAAGCTATCCATGGGAGAATATGTATTGACTAGCCCAATGCTTTCCATTCCAATGGGAGGTGCTGATGTTGTACTAGGAGTCCAATGGCTACAATCCTTGGGTACAATAGCTTTTAATTTTCAAGAACTTTTCATCAAATTTTGTACGGAAGGAAAGGAAGTTGAATTAAGGGGTATTGCAGGGAAACCAGGAAAGATAATCAGCTCTAATGGTATGACAAAGCTTCTAAAAAAGGAGAAAAGAGGTGTAATTGCACAATTATGTTCGCTAGATGTTTCCACATCGGAATCATCTATTTCTCCAGATCTCCAAAAAGTCCTGGACAATCATTCCAAGGTATTTGAGACTCCCAAAGGTCTCCCACCTATGTGTGATCATGATCATGCTATTCATCTGATTCCAGGAAGTGTTCCTCCAAACATCAGGCCGTACAGATATCCCTATGTCCAAAAAAGTGAAATTGAACGTATGGTTGCAGAAATGCTAGAGGCTGGTATAATTCAACCAAGTCAAAGTTCTTTCTCTGCTCCAGTAGTATTGGTGCACAAGAAGGATGGATCATGGCGCATGTGTCCGGATTATAGGGAGCTCAACAAGCTCACTATTAAAGATAAGTTCCCCATTCCTGTCATTGATGAATTACTGGATGAATTGCATGGATCAATTTACTTCACCAAGTTGGATCTTCATTCAGGATATCATCAAATCAGAATGAAGATTGAAGACATTCCGAAAATGGCATTTAGAACTCATGAGGGTCATTATGAATTTTTGGTCATGCCTTTTGGCCTTACCAATGCACCTTCAACATTTCAAGGTTTGATGAATTCAATTTTCAAACCATTCCTTAGAAAATTTGTGTTAGTATTTTTTGATGATATACTAATCTACAACAAGTCTTGGAAGGATCATGTTGAACATGTTGACAGGGTGCTACAACTATTGGAGGAGAAACAATTATATGCAAAAAGATCCAAATGTTTCTTTGGAGTCCAGGAGGTGGAATATTTGGGTCATATTGTATCTCATGAAGGAGTTAAGGTAGACCCTAGCAAAATTAAAGCCATTAAGGAATGGAAAATCCCCACATCCATAAAGCATCTGCGAGGATTTCTTGGGTTGACAGGGTATTATCGCAAGTTTGTTAAGAATTATGGGAGAATAGTAGCACCTCTAACAACATTATTGAAGAAAGATGCATTTTCATGGACTCCGGAAGCAACAAAGGCCTTTGAACATCTTAAAGAGGCAATGTGCCAAGCACCAGTCTTAGCTACAATGAACTTCACAAAAACCTTTATTGTGGAATGTGATGCTTCAGGAAATGGAATTGGTGTTGTTCTAATGCAAGATGAAAGACCCATTGCTTTTGAAAGTCGTCCAATCAAGGGAAAGTTTTTAAGCAAAGCTATTTATGAGAAGGAAATGTTGGCAATACTCCATGCACTTAAGAAATGGCGACCCTACCTAATGGGAAGACACTTCAAGGTAAAAACGGATCATGATAGCCTTAAATACTTTTTAGAACAAAGATTATCCTCTGAAGAGCAACAAAAGTGGGTCACAAAGATGTTGGGTTATGACTTTGAAATCATCTACAAAAAAGGGAAGCAAAATGTGGTGGCAGATGCACTCTCAAGAAAGGATGAGGATGTGGAAGCATTGTTGTGCGCCATTTCTATTATCCAACCAGATTGGATAAACGAAGCAAGGGAGGAATGGAAGAATGATGAAGAAGTGTGGGCACTTATTTGAAAGCTACAACAAGATTCCAGTACGTCTGATACATTTAGCTGGCAAAATGATTCATTATGGTACAAAGATCGCTTATACCTCTGTAAGAATTCCCAGCTAAAACAAAAGATTCTTATGGAATTGCACACTTCTCCCTTAGGAGGGCACTCGGGATTTTTAAAAACTTACCACAGGGTTAAGAAGGAATTTTTTTGGGATGGCCTTAAATCAGATATTCAAAAGTTTGTGGCAGAATGTTTGGTTTGCCAACAAAATAAAGTTGAAACAATTAAGACATCGGGTCTATTACAACCTTTATCCATTCCAAGCCAACGTTGGGAGGAGGTTTCAATGGATTTTATCATAGGTTTACCCAAGTCTGAGGGAAAGAGTGTCATCATGGTGGTAGTTGACAGACTTACCAAGTATGCACACTTTTGTGCATTATCACATCCATTTAAAGCCAGTACAGTTTCTACTGCATTTATGGAAACAATTCAAAAGCTACATGGAAACCCAAAGATTATTGTAAGTGACAGAGATCCCATTTTCACTGGAAATTTTTGGACAGAATTATTTTCTTGTCTTGGTACTCAGTTAGCTCATAGCTCATCTTATCATCCTCAATCTGATGGGCAAACTGAGATAGTAAACAAATGTTTGGAAGGATATCTTCGTTGCTTTGTATCTGATAAACAGACACAATGGGTCAAATGGTTGCCTCTGGCTGAATGGTGGTATAACACTTCCTTCCATACAACAACAAAAATGACCCCATTTATGGCACTTTATGGGTATCAACCACCATCCATCACATCATATTTAAGAGAAAATTCTAAGGTTCAGGCAGTGGAACATCACATCGAACATCAACAACAAGTCCTCCAACTCTTAAAGGATAACCTCGTGTTGGCACAAAATAGAATGAAACAACAGGCAGATCAACATCGCAGTGAAAGAAGTTTTGATGTAGGTGATTGGGTATTCCTATGGCTACAACCATATAAGCAAATGTCTCTAAAGCAAGCTAAGAAGGATAATAAATTATCACCAAAGTATTATGGTCCGTACAAGGTGTTGCAAAAGATTGGTACTATGGCATACAAATTGGAGCTTCCTGCAGCTTCTCGATTGCACCCAGTTTTCCATGTTTCATGTTTAAAGAAGGTTTCAGGCGACAAGCTCCCAGTTCAAACAATATTGCCAGAACTTGACGAGGAAGGAAAAATTATATTGGAACCGGAAGTAATCATAGAAACAAGAACTCGACAGCTACGAAATCGATCAATTTCAGAGTATCTTATCAAGTGGAAGAACTTATCCGCTGAAGATTCCACAGGGGAGGATGAGAATTTTATGCAGAAGTATCCAGAACTACTCAAGCGTTGAGGACAACACTTTTTTTGAAGGAGAGGGGCATGTTGGTTCCCTATAATACTAGTGATTACCCCATTACTATTGTAGTTGTACCGCTTATTTATATTGTTGTGCCCCTATTACCCCCATGTTGTTATTTCTGTGCCCCATAGAATCCCTCTATTGTTAATTTTGTGGCTTTATATTATTATTGTTAGGTCGGCTGGATTATATTGTGACTCCTTGACTCCTATATATAGAAAGGAGGTTTTGTCATTTGTATCATCCAAGAATTGTTCATTTATGTAATGTAAAGGAGGTTTCCCCCTCGAAGAGGCTGAAATCTAAGGCGTTGATCTATGTTTTCTATATTTTCTTGAGCTGGTTTCATAACATTCTCATATAGCTTCATCGGGCCCAAAGTGATTCCACTATAATTTAACTTTCTCAATTTCTCAGTTCTGGAACATGAGTTGTTTTCGCTGCAAAATGCACTAAGGTTCTGGCTATAATCCTCCCTCTAGTTACAACTGCAATACAAACTAATAAATCACATGATCAACATCCTACACATATATCTTGGGAAATGAAACATGGAAAACATCACAAAATTTCACTGTTGGCTGAAATGCAAGTCGATATGCCACTGGTCCAAACCTCTCAAGGATCTCAAAATGTCCACAATACTGAGGTGTCAGCTTGGCACATGACCCAATCCTCAAGGATCCCTTCTTAGGCTTGCTGCACAAGTACACATGCTGCCCAAACTGAAACTCCTTAAATGCTCTATGTTGATATGTATAACTCTTCTCATATCCTGTGTTGCCTTTAAATTCCTCTCCATAACCTGCATATCCCGCTCCATATCAGCCAACATATATGGTCCAACAGATTGTTAACTCGATCACTCCAACTGATAGGAGTATTGCAACTCCACCCTTAAAGAGCCTCAAATGGACTCATCTCGAAGGATTCCTGATACCCATGATTATATGCAAACTATACTAGTGGAAGATACTCCTCCTACTTCCATTGCTAATGCATGACATACATCCTCAACATTTCCTCAAGAATCTTGTTAACCCTCTCTATTTTTCCATTTGACTGTGGATGATAAGCTGTACAAAAATCTAACTTTGTCCCCAAGCCTACAAACAGCTCCTTCTAAAACTTGGAAGTGAACTTAACATCTATGTCTGAAATAATATTCCTGGGAACACTAGGCAATCTCATTATCTCTCTAATGAAGAACT
This sequence comes from Pinus tabuliformis, assembly GCA_031772625.1. Classification (NCBI taxonomy): domain Eukaryota; kingdom Viridiplantae; phylum Streptophyta; class Pinopsida; order Pinales; family Pinaceae; genus Pinus; species Pinus tabuliformis. The sequence goes on along the minus strand of CM062817.1, from coordinate 1,441,594,374 downwards.
GAGCTACCTCACTAGCTAGACTAGTGGACTTCACTGCAATGAAGTGAGCTACATTGCTCAACTTGTCAACCACAACCATGATGGAATCATGTTGCTTTGATGTCCTCAGAAATCCTATAATGAAGTCCATGGAAATGACCTTCCTTTTCCATTCTAAAATCAGAATAGGTTGCAACAAACCATCTGGATGCTTACACTCTTCTTTCACTATTATGAAACCAGCTCAAGAAAAGATAAATCAACACCTTAGAATTCAGCCTCTTCGAGGGGGAAACCTCCTTTACATTACATAAATGAACAATTCTTGGATGATTCAAATGACAAAACCTCCTTTCTATATATAGGATTCTAAGGAGTCACAATATAACCCAGCCGACCTAACAATAATAATATAAAGCCACAAAAATAACAATAGAGGGATTCTATGGGGCATAGTAATAACAATATGGGGATAATAGGGGCACAACAAATATTAATAAGGGATGCAACTACAATAGTAATGGGGTAATCACTAGTATTATAGGGACCCAACATGCCCCTCTCCTTCAAAAAAGTGTTGTCCTCAATGCTTGAGTAGTTCTGGATGCTTCTGTATAAAATTCTCATCCTCCCATGTGGAATCTTCAGCGGATAAGTTCTTCCACTTGATAAGATACTCTGAAATTGATCGATTTCGTAGCTGTCGAGTTCTTGTTTCTACAAATGCTTCTGGTTCCAATATAATTTTTCCTTCCTCGTCAAGTTCTGGCAATATCTTTTGAACTGGGAGCTTGTCGCCTATAACCTTCTTTAAACATGAAACATGGAAAACTAGGTGCAATCGAGAAGCTGCAGGAAGCTCCAATTTGTATGCCATAGTACCAATATTTTGCGACACCTTTTACGGACCATAATACTTTGGTGATAATTTATTATCCTTCTTAGCTTGCTTGAGGGACATTTTCTTATATGGTTGTAGCCGTAGGAATACAATCACCTACATCAAAACTTCTTTCGCTGCGATGTTGATCTGCCTGTTGTTTCATTCTATTCTGTGCCAACACGAGGTTATCCTTTAAGAGTTGGAGGAATTGTTGTTGATGTTTGATGTGATGTTCCACTACTTGAACCTTAGAATTTTCTCTTAAATATGATGTGATGGAGGGTGGCTGATGTTAGTTCCAGTCTTCGCAACCTGTCACCAGGGATCAACATGAGCTCTTATTATGTCTGGTTTTGTTAGATGTTTTGCACATGATGTTCAGCACAAAACATGTTACAAGTGTGTCCATCAGAAGAAGCTCGGAAAAATATTTCCAACTGTATATCACACTCTCGTAACCAGTTCCTGGATTAGAATAAATGAATGAGCGATTCTTGGTTATGCATGTTTTGAGGTCAGTTGCTGCACACAATGACAAGTTTAGTACAAAATCAGTTTCTGAAATAATGGTAAGGAATTTTTCAAAAGTGAAAGAGGATTTTGTTCATCACATACTAAATAACAAAAACCTCCTTCATTTTATGCACAGGTGCTACTATGTGGGAGATATATGGTGATATTTGGAGCCTACATTAAAACAAAGCAAATTTTTCATATTTTTTACTGTTTTAGTCATTTCAGTACGGGGCTATTTTACAACCGATGGAAAGTAATTTTGCAAAACCCAAGGATGTTTTTGTTAAGTAAGATCCATATAAAAAAACCTATTTCATTTTATTCACAGGTTTCATGGATTGGGATATGTGACTAGATCTTTACAGCTCATTTTCATAGATTTAAATTTTTAATGATTTTCTGTTTTAGAGATGATTTTGTGGAACAGATTGCGAGCTACTGGAAACTAATTTCCAAAATTTGAGAGAGGTTTTTCTCTAAAATGGCCTTATATACAAAACCTCTTTCATTTTTTTAATAGGTACTATGGTTTGGGAGGTACAAGTTCATCTTCAACACCTATTTTTCAGAAATTCGGCCCAAGTTTAATGTAACTAATTCTATTTTGAAGAAAATGGTTGAGCTCAATCCCTTAGTACAAGGATGAGAAAATGTATATATTTTATGAATTTAATAGTGTAGGGGTTGGATTTTGGTAGAATTTTGGACCCTTGAGAAAGAATTGAGCTTCATTGTACACTCATATTTTCATTTTGGCTAAGGAATTGAGACCAGGATTTGCAGCACTCTTTGGGATTCATGTGGCAATGTGTATTGGTACAATGCTTCTCTTTGTAATTGTGAATTTGTTTATATGATTACATGCCATTACTTATCTTATTTCTTATAAACTAAACAAACAAGAGTGTAAGTAGAATTCATTGAAAGTGCAATGCTCTACTTGAAGTTTGCTTTAGTTATTTGATGTTTTCAGCTGTTTGGGGAGGATTCATGATTTCCCTTGCCCTCTTCAACACCTCACCTATCTTTTCCCTCCATCTCATTAAAATTGAAGTGCCAAAACGATTGCCTACCTTGCCCCATCGAGATCTCTGTAGAACTGAGCCTCAATCCCCGCACCCCAAAATGTGTCTTTCCCTTTGAGCCAACAAATCATCATTTAATCAAATCAACTCTTTTGTACATATACCTATAGCCTAAAATCAGAAGATATTTCAGTCATCTCAAGCCCCATAGATCATAAATTGCCGAGATTAACCCAGAGAGAGCCCTCTCCTGACCTGGTAGGGCTAGCTACCAGGCTGAGCGTGGTTTGATGTTGGCCCTAGATCCTACCTTTTCAGCTTGAGGTAAATCTAGGCACTAACATAGTGGCGACCATACTGGGGAAGAGATTGTTTGTTTGTTAGTGTTCTTCATTTTATAGACTACAGACGGAGCCTGAAGTTAGCCAGGCAGCCTTCAACACGCTCTTTCTTTGCATTAGCGAAAGTAGATAAAAGCTGCTTCAGTCAATCTCCGGTCTAGTCTTATAAACGGAATATCTAACATGAAAATTTCCCCAGTAACATGTATCAAGTTTAGATCTGATTGTTGATGGTGGACAACGATCAGACACATATGAAGGCTAAAATCATCTACCTTGCGACTTCACTGTTCGAAGTCCCGAGTTTCAAAGTATTGATGGTGGCTCCACTAGCTAAATGAAGGACTCAGATGTTGCTTCTATTTGTTCATGGTATTCATGTATCGATTTTTCTAATCTTCTTGGTTTTCCTAATCAATTACCAAAGGATGCATGCATTTTAAGTAATGGCCCCAAATTCAATGGGGAAGTTCTGACTTTGACTCTAGAACATATAGAAAAATTTAAAACATTTGTGGACATTCTTAGAGTTAAAAAGGAATATGTCTTCATCAGATTGTTCTTTGATTCGTTTCAAGGCAAATGTAGAAAATGGATTGAAGGTTTTCCTATCAGATCTATTAAGTCCTTTGCAGATTTTTGGCATATCTTTCTTGAAACATGGATGGAGAAAGAGGAAGAATCCAAAATAGAGGTGCCCTCTATTCAAGGTTTTAGAGAATGGGAAGATATGTGCACGGATGATGAGGTAGATGAGAACTTTGCTTCATCTCTTTCTTCCTATCTGAAATCCTGTTGATGCAGCCATGAAGTTAAGCTTGATTTTTTGCAAGAGTTTGCCATCAAAATTGAAGGAGATCTAACTGAATTGGAGACCCAAATACAGTCCCAAGATTGGATTGTGGAGTCCCATTCTTTGGGGACCTTTTTCAGCAGAAGGAATAGAAGGCAAGGCTGCCCGTGGATATTTGCATTAATAGTTTGCAGCTGGAAGCATGTATTGAGGAGTTGGGGCAGCAAATAGAGTTTGGTTTCTTTGATCCTATTGCAGTGTACATGGAAAATTTTTCAGTTTGAATGATAGATCAGATTGCCTTTTACACAACCAGACTCGTTATGTGCATGTATGGCTGTCATCCTTTACATTTGTGTCATGGTTGAAGCACTTTCAAGCAAAATCCTTGTCACAGTTACTTGATTGGTTGATATGGAATTACAGCATTACTTGATCTATCAATTTTGCAGCAAAGTGGGTTAGATTTGTACATAAATAAGCTTCTTGAGGCATCATTTCAATTTGTGGTATTTGTTTATGTACATGTTGTAGTATGTATATGTTTTTGGATTGGTACGAGTTGTTTTGGGTTTGCAGTTGTTTGACCATCCATGCCCAATGGAAGAGGCACTGTCTGATTTCCAGAGATCTGTAGTTCTTGGCAGCTCCAAGGAGCTACCATGCCCATTGGAGACGATGTTAGTTCCAGTCTTCGCAGCCTGTCACCAAGGATCAACATGAGCTGTTACTATGTCTGGTTTTGTTAGATGTTTTGCACATGATGTTCAGCACAAAACATGTTACAAGTGTTTCCATCAGAAGAAGCTCGGAAAAATATTTCCAATTGTATATCACACTCCCATAACCGGTTCCTGGATTAGAAGAAATGAATGAGTGATTCTTGGTTATGCATGTTTTGAGGTCAGTTGTTGCACACAATGACAAGTTTAGTACAAAATCAGTTTCTAAAATAATGGTAAGGAATTTTTCAAAAGTGAAAGAGATTTTTGTTCATCACATACTAAATAACAAAAACCTCCTTCATTTTATGCACATGTGCTACTATGTGGGAGACATATTGTGATATTTGGTGCCTACATTAAAACAAAGCAAATTTTTCATATTTTTTACTGTTTTAGTCATTTTAGTGCGGGGCCATTTTACAACATATGGAAATTAATTTTGCAAAGCCCAAGGAATTTTTTGTTAAGAATGATCCATATAACAAAAACCTCTTTCAATTTATTCACAGGTGTCATGGATTGGGATATGTGACTAGATCTTTACAACTCATTTCCCAGATTTAAATTTTTAATGATGTTTTGTTTTAGAGATGATTTTGTGGAACATATTGCGAGCTACTGGAAACGAATTTCCAAAATTTGAGAGAGGTTTTTCTCCAAAATGATCTTATATACAAAAACCACTTTCAGTTTTGTAACAGGTTCTATGGTTTGGGAGATACGAGTTCATCTTCAACACCTACTTTCATAAATTCGGCCCAAGTTTAATGTAACTAATTCTATTTTGAAGAAAATGGTTGAGCTCAATCCCTTAGTACAAGGATGAGAAAATGTATATATTTTATGAATTTCATAGTGTAGGGGTTGGATTTTGGTAGAAGGTTGGACTCTTGAGAAAGCATTGAGCTTCATTGTACACTCATATTTTCATTTTGGCTAAGGAATTGAGACCAGGATTTGCAGCACTCTTTGGGATTCATGTGGCAATGTGTATTGGTACAGTTCTTCTCTTTGTAATTGTGAATTTTTTATGTGATTACATGCCATTACCTATCTTATTTCTTCTGAACTAAACGAACAAGAGTGTAAGTAGAATTCATTGAAAGTGCAATGCTCTACTTGAAGTTTGATTTAGTTATTTGATGTTTTCAGTTGTTTGGGGAGGATTCATGATATCCTTTGCCCTCTTCAACACCTCACTTATCTTTTTCGTCCATCTCATTAAAATTGAAGTGCCAAAATGATTGCCTACCTTGTCCCATCGATATCTCTGCAGAACTGAGCCTCAATCCCCGCACCCCAAAATGTTTCTTTTCCTTTGAGCCCACAAATCATCATTTGATCAAATCAACTCTTTTGTACATATACCTAGCCTAAAATCAGAAGATATTTCAGTCATCTCAAGCCCCATAGATCATCATTTGCTGAGATTGACCCGGAGAGAGCCCTCTCCTGACCTGGTAGGGCTAGTTACCAGGCTGAGCGTGGTTTGATGTTGGCTCTAGATCCTACCTTTTCAGCCTAAGGTAAATTTAGGCTCTAACAGCTGATATCCATAAAGTGCCATACATGGGGTCATTTTTGATGCTGTATGGAAGGAAGTGTTATACCACCATTCAGCCAGAGGCAACCATTTGACCCATTGTGTCTGTTTATCAGATACAAAGCAACGAAGATATCCTTCCAAACATTTGTTTACTATCTCAGTTTGCCCATTAGATTGAGGATGATAAGATGAGCTATGAGCTAACTGAGTACCAAGACAAGAAAATAATTCTATCCAAAAAATTCCAGTGAAAATGGGATCTCTGTCACTTACAATAATCTTTGGGTTTCCATGTAGCTTTTGAATTGTTTCCATAAATGCAGTAGAAACTGTATTGGCTTTAAATGGATGTGATAATGCACAAAAGTGTGCATACTTGGTAAGTCTGTCAACTACCACTATGATGACACTCTTTCCCTCAGACTTGGGTAAACTTGTGATAAAATCCATTGAAACCTCCTCCCAATGTTGGCTTGGAATGGATAAAGGTTGTAATAGACCCGATGTCTTAATTGTTTCAACTTTATTTTGTTGGAAAACCAAACATTCCGCCACAATTTTTTTTAATCTGATTTAAGGCCATCCCAAAAAAATTCCTTCTTAATCCTGTGGTAAGTTTTTAAAAATCCTGAGTGCCCTCCTAAGGGAGAAGTGTGCAATTCCATAAGAATCTTTTGTTTTAATTGGGAATTCTTGCAGAAGTATAAGCGATCTTTGTACCATAAAGAATCATTTTGCCAACTAACTGTATTAGACGTACTAGAATCTTGTTGTAACTTTCGAATAACTGCCCACCATTCTTCGTCATTCTTCCATTCCTCCCTTGCTTCATTTATCCAATATGGTTGGATAATAGAAATGGCGCACAACAATGCTTCCACATCCTCATCCTTTCTTGAGAGTGCATCTGCCACCACATTTTTCTTCCCTTTTTTGTAGATGATTTCAAAGTCATAACCCAACATCTTTGTGACCCACTTTTGTTGCTCTTCAAAGGATAATCTTTGTTCTAAAAAGTATTTAAGGCTATCATGATCCGTTTTTACCTTGAAGTGTCCTCCCATTAGGTAGGGTCACCATTTCTTAAGTGCATGGAGTATTGCCAACATTTCCTTCTCATAAATAGCTTTGTGTAAAAGCTTTCCCTTGATTGGATGACTTTCAAAAGCAATGGGTCTTTCATCTTGCATTATAACAACACCAATTCCATTTCCTGAAGCATCACATTCCACAATAAAGGTTTTTGTGAAGTCTAGTGTAGCTAAGACCGGTGCTTGGCACATTGCCTCTTTAAGATGTTTGAAGGTCTTTGTGGCTTCTGGAGTCCATGGAAATGCATCTTTCTTCAATAATGTTGTTAGAGGTGCTGCTATTCTCCCATAATTCTTAAAAAACTTGTGATAACACCTTGTCAACCTGAGAAATCCTCGCAGATGATTTATGGATGTGGGGATTTTCCATTCCTTAATAGCTTTAATTTTACTAGGGTCTACCTTAACTCCTTCATGAGTTACAATATGACCCAGATATTCCACCTCTTGTACTCCAAAGAAACATTTGGATCTTTTTGCATATAATTGTTTCTCCTCTAATAGTTGTAGCACCCTGTCAACATGTTCAACATGATCCTTCCAAGACTTGTTGTAGATTAGTATATCATCAAAAAATACTAACACAAATTTTCTAAGGAATGGTTTGAAAATGGAATTCATCAAACCTTGAAATGTTGAATGTGCATTGGTAAGGCCAAAAGGCATGACCAAAAATTCATAATGACCCTCATGAGTTCTAAATGCTATTTTCGGAATTTCTTCAGTCTTCATTCTGATTTGATGATATCCTGAATGAAGATCCAACTTGGTGAAGTAAATTGATCCATGCAATTCATCCAGTAATTCATCAATGACGGGAATGGGAAACTTATCTTTAATAGTGAGCTTGTTGAGCTCCCTATAATCCAGACACATGCGCCATGATCCATCCTTCTTGTGCACTAATATTACTGGAGCAAAGAAAGAACTTTGACTTGGTTGAATTATACCAGCCTCTAGCATTTCTACAACCATACGTTCAATTTCACTCTTTTGGGCATAGGGATATCTGTACAGCCTGATGTTTGGAGGAACAATTCTTGGAATCAGATGAATAGCATGATCATGATCACGAATAGGTGGGAGACCTTTGGGAGTCTCAAATACCTTGGAATGATTGTCCAAGACTTTTTGGAGATCTGGAGAAATAGATGATTGCAATGTGGAAACATCTAGCGAACATAATTGTGCAATTACACCCCTTTGTTCTCTTTTTAGATGCTTTGTCATATCGTTAGAGCTTATTATCTTTCCTGGTTTCTCTGCAATACCCCTTAATTCAACTTCATTTCCTTCCACAGAAAATTTCATGAAAATTTCTTGAAAATTAAAAGCTATTGTACCCAAGGATTGTAGCCATTGGACTCCTAGTACAACATCAACACCTCCCATTGGAATGGAAAGCATTGGGCTAGTCAATACATATTCTCCCATTGATAGCTTAATATTATGGCACTTTCCAGAGAAATTTATTGTTCCTCCATTTGCAACCATCACTTGACACTCTGGTGCTGGATATAAGAAGCAATTCAATTCTTTTGCTACCTTACAATGAATAAAATTGTGGGTACTTCCTGAATCAATCAACACTATTACATTTTTCTTCTTGATTTGTCCTTCTATCTTGATGGTTTGAGGAGTGGTAATTCCCGCCAATGCATTACAAGATATTTTCAGATTGATTTCTTCTTTATCTAGGCTTTTTTCCTGGAGTATATCCTCTTCTTTTGACCTTTCTTGCTCCTTTTCTTCTTCCTCTTCGCAATCTATGTAGAATAATTTCTTCTCAGCACACTTATGACCTTTAGTGTATTTGCTATCACAACTGTAACAAAGCCCTTTTGCTCTTTTTTCTTCCAATTGTTGTGGTGTCAACCCTATAGGTTATGGAAGACTAGGGGCAACAACACTTCCATCTTTATAGTTGTGAGCGATATGCTTCCTGGTTGCCATAATTTTGCTTTCCATTTTTCTTGCTAACCTGAATGCCTTCTCTAATGAATCAGGTTCCCAAAGGCGAACATCATGTTGGATATTATCCTTTAAACTCCCTATGAACACATCAATCCTATGCTCCTCTGGAATATTTTTTACCCTTCTGTTCAATTTTTGGAACTCCTCAATGTGCTCCATTATTGAACCCTTTCGTTTGAGACTTATCAATTGGCTAAAAAAAGTGTTGCTTTTTGTATCCTCATAATGTGCTATCAATTCTTCCGTAAAAATTGCCCAAGTGATAATTTGTTTATAAGAGAAAAGCCATTGATACCATACAAACTGATTTGGTTCCAAATATAAAGTTGCAATACGTACCTTTTGTGTGTTTTGCACATTATTGAGATTGAAAAATTGCTCCATCTGTAATATCCATGTTGCGGGATCCTTGCCATCAAACTTCCTCATATCGATTTTTGGAATATGGTGGGTCTTCGATCCCACATTAGAGTCTAAGAAATCATGATTAACATTTCTTTTGTTTGCATCATGAGTTTCCTTTACTACCTTTTCACCATTAGTAAGTATTTCTTGTAGAAAATTTGTCAAATTTATCTTCAAATCTGCCATGTATGTCTTCAAATCTACCATGTCTGTCTTCAAATCTACCATGTCTCTCTTCAAATCTATCTTCAAATCATCCATCTTAGCTTCCATGCCCTTTATCTTAGATTCCACGCCATTTATCTTAGCTTTTGTTATCTTTTGTGAGAGGACATTTGTTGCACTTGTTCTTGTAATTTTGATATATCATGTAGCATTTCTTCCACTTCTTCATGAGTCATGCTAGAGATTTTAGGTTGCTTACTAGGTGTTTGCATTTTCTTTCCTCGGGGCATCAATTACCGATAATAATTCTCTACTATACCCTTTGAATTCCTTCAAAATAAATTTTCAAACCAAGCTTAAGCAAAAATTTAAAAAAAACTTTACTACCTTTTTTTCACTTTGTAGGAGCTCGATATTGCCTCTGTTGTATCTCTGTACTTTTTGATCATCCAGTTCTGAAATTGGGACCTGCAGTAGCCCTCTATGTCCTCTTTCCAATGCCACTAGTCTGACCCAAATTGGATTCTCCAAGGAAGAGTTATGAAATCTCCCATAGTGACTTGATTATAGACTAGTTCAGTAGAGTGAACTTGTACGATGTGCCACGAGTCATTGTTTCAACCTTTGGCTCTGAAAAATATCTACAAGAAACTACAGTCCGTCCTCTTTCTATAACTTCTTACGAAATTTCAATCCGATGCTTAGAGTGAAAGTTATGACGATTTTTCCCAGGTCACCTGTTTGGAATGTAATTCAGGAGTCTGCAAAAAGACCAACTTCCTCAGATCATATCTCCGCAAATATAGTGCGAAAAGCTCTGAAATTTGGACCCGAGGTTCAACACGATGCCTTCTCAAATGGGTTTTTTTTTTAGCTTCTGAAAAATCACAGAAAAAAAGTTATAGCGAAAATTCCACGATGACCTATTTTGAGCAGCGAAACCCTAGAATCCAAAGCTATGATTCCAAATGTTATGAAACCAACTCAAGAAAAGATAGATCAATGCCTTAGAATTCAACCTCTTCAAGGGGGAAACCTCCTTTACATTACATAAATGAGCAATTCTTGGATGATTCAAATGACAAAACCTCCTTTCTATATATAGGAGTCTAAGGAGTCACAATATAACCTAGCCGACCTAACAATAACAATATAAAGCCTCAAAAATAACAATAGAGGGATTCTATGGGGCGCAGTAATAACAATATGGGGATAATAGGGGCACAACAATATTAATAAGGGATGCAACTACAATAGTAATGGGGTAATCACTAGTATTATAGGGACCCAACATTCATCTGCTGACAGTCCAAACATCTTGCAACAAACTCAACCACCTCTTTCTTCAAGTTCATCCAATGGTAGAACTTCTTGACTACTGTTAATGTCTTGTGATACCCTGGGTGGACTAAATATGGATTTGCATGAAACTCCCTCAAGATAAGCTTCTTCAACTCACTTCTCTTTTTCACTTAAATCCCATTCCTTAATCTCACCAAGCCATCTTATGTGAGGTGATACTCCTCATCTCTATCACCTTTACCCTGTTTTGGTAATATCTACTTCAGCTATTAGTACATCTCATTATGTTACCCTTCATGCAAGATTCACTCCTGTAAATCTATCCCATAAGAGCTCACAACTAAAATATGATTCACCTGCACTTTCCTACTGAGATCATCTACAACCCTATTCTCCTTTCCCTTGATGTGTCTAATCTCAAAGTCAAACTCACTGAGGGTAGTCAACCATCTAGTGTGCATGGCATTCAGATTGGGTTGGTCAAACAAGTACCTCAACCCAATATTATCACTCATAAAAATGAACCTCTTTCCAAGGAGATAATGTTTCCACGTGAATGATAATTGTCAGCTTAATATCATGAGTCACATAGTTCCACTCATGCTCATTCAACTTCCTTGACTCATAGCATACCACCTTCCCTTCCTACATCAGGACTCCACCAAGTCCTTCCTTGCAAGCATCTGTAAAAACCAAAAACTCCTTATCAGCATGTGTAATCTTCAAGACTAGAGCTTTTGTAAGCAAATGTTTCAACTACGCAAAAATACCTGCACACTCCTGAGTCATTCCATTCAAAATTATTCCCTTTCCTATGCAAAGATGTAATAGGATAGCCAATCCTTGAGAATTTCATGATGAATTGTTTGTAATAACCTACTAGTCCCATAAATTGTATTACCTCATCCACATTCCTAAGAGTTGGCCACTCCATGATAGCTTTAATATTTCCTGGTGTTGAGCCAATTAAGTGTTCCTAAAGGACCAACTAAGTGACTACACATTAAATTGTCAACCCGAGCTCTCGTCTTTTTGTTTGAAGGTTATCATCACAGTTTATGCAATAGAAATGTTGGTATGACTAATCACTACTATCCTAATGGAAAGAAAAGCTAAAATAATGATGGAACCAACTCATAATGCATTTTCTAACTAAACCAAACCATTCAAAACGTCCAATCCTAATTACTTTCTCCCGGAAACAACAAAGGAAAACTATCAAGCATGAAGTTGTTACTTAAGGAACAACAACTACCAAAAGAAAGAACAACACTACAAAATCATATTATCGAAAAGCAGTTGAGTCACGTAAAATAATGATCTTATGGTAATCTACAAGAAGCAATAATAAGCAACAACAATCCCAACGAATTAGCTAAAGTAAATCCACTTTGTAACAACAACTGTAAATTCTATTTAAAACAAAACATGCAATTTAATGAGCGAGAAACAATAAATTGAAAGTGATTAAGAAAATAAATTATTGGAGAAGAAGAACTAAAAAAAGATTAATAATACATGTAAAGACAACGTTGCTTCCAGGATCAGGCCCAAATTACCAAAATCGAACTGCCTTGTAAAAGAAATCAGCACAATAGATTAAGTTTAGATAATAAGCGCTTTCATTAAATTATAGAGGATCAATTACAATCGATGTCTTCTCAAATTCACAACTTATATAAAAAATACTACAATTGAACAACCTCTCTCAAGTCTCAATTCTTAGTCTTCATACTATGTCGGTAGAAGATAAGAACAGTAAATTTATTTTTGATAAATAGAAATCCTGAGAATCAGAAGACTCTCAGGATGCTCATTTTAAGTTACAAGAAGTTTTAATATGTCCAGATGACCAATCTGGAAGCCTATCCTTAACGGATTTACTCCAAACAAGGATCAACATCATCAAGCTATATGATCTTCTATAATCAATCCAAGGAACAACATCAAGTGCCCACTCCTTGATAGATTCTTGTCCAAAATAAGGATCCAACTGTGAGTGAATAACACTTTCGTGATCAAATCAGTTCATAAATGAAATAAAATAATAAGAATACATTCAATGCTCCTACAATCCATATTACATGGATTATCACATCCTAAATGCAAGATATACTTAGGAAAATAATATAAAAACTAAGAAATAAGGTAAGGAAATTATAACAATTATGGGGCCCAACATCACCCCCCAACTGACCTTTTTGCATGACCTCATGCAAACAAATGATTAATATGAAAGGAAGTTAAGGAGTAATCTTCATAAGTTTATTCTCCTCTATGTATAAACCAACTCCTACTTTTGAGTTCTTGAAAGGCCACATACTTACCTGCCTCTAATAAATCATAGTCATATTTATAAAAAGATTGAGGGCACCAGATCATGGGACATCTATACCTGCACCCTATCCAATTGGTAATTTTTTCCAATACCGGGTGAACATAGTCCTATACTCTAGTCATGGCATACTAAAAATATGGAAGCCAAAGGGTTCTATGTTTTTTATTTCATTAGATGATGTCTTTCATCTCACTTTGGCTCCATGAATAGCCTCATCTCTGATATCTCCCAAGTTTTACAAACTTGAATGTAAGACATCATTACGAGTTTGTGCAAGTGTAGAAGAAAAACCATGTTTTTCTATGAAGATACCATGACAAACAAGTGTGTGAAAAGGGTTCTGAGGTTCTCCTTTGACCCAAATATCAAGACCATGCTCTCTCCTCTAGAAGGTGTGGTAAGATTTTTCCCATTTCACCTAGTTCCTAGCAAATGATATGAAGGCGTGGAACTGAATTTCCCCAATAAATGGAACAAGATTCTCCTCCACATAAATGGAGCAAGATTCTCCTCCACATCTTCTTCCAAAAATAAATTGTGCATATATAGTTCACATAAAAGGTACTTTGTGTGCTTATCATGTCTATGGAAAGTAGTGATAAAATCTAGTACATTTTTAAACTCATATGGTTTCCCAGACTGTATAGCTTTAATTTTGAGCAACAAATATCACTCAAACAAATAAAAGGCATAATTCCAAGCTAGGGACCTACATGCCAAGTGTTGTAGGGAAAAGTATCCGACTCGGATGACCCTATCCCACTCTAAGGGTGACAGTTCCTTAGCAACAACTGTAAAACAAACTACTTAAGGTTTACTTCTTTATGAAAGCAAAAGAGAATGGAGAAAGCACTAACCATTGCCTTGCGCTTAATGTCGAATCCAAACTCTTCTCTTTGACCGCTTGCTCCTAGCTTTTTGTCCTTCTGCTCGCCCAGCTACGATGAGATCCTGCAAAATAACAAAGAAGGAAACTACAAGAGGCATGCAATCATAACTGGTTCATGGATTAGTGTAAACCAAACATGCAATCATCACAATATATAATTGAAACAAGAGCACATAGAAGAACCTCAATAGCTTTTATTAATGAAGAAATAAAGGTTCTGAGAGTATTACAACCATTGAAGGCTCCAACCCAGCAACACCTCCCAGCAGAAAGAAATTGCTCTTCTTCACCTCTCTCAAACAATCACCCAATAACTCAATAGTGAAACCAACAACATGTCATTACTTTTCCCAAAATTCCAGCCCCCTGAGCTCATAGGAGAGAGCTCAATATATAGATGAATTGAGAAAGGATGAGTCAGCTTGCAACTGATGTGTAGCTGCCTTGTGTCCTCTCTCTCTTCAGTTAATCTTTAGTTGATCTTCAGTTCTTGAGTCCACTTGGAGAACTTTGCTTCCACTTGGAGAAACAGAGCCTCTGACTCATCACAAGGCGAAATACCTGATCCAAGTGTCATTTTTGGAAGATTCCAAAGCAATGACTCACTGTGCCACTTGTCCCTTTTCGCTCAGCGCAGGTGGCCTTTGTCCCACTTGCTTTGCAACGCAGGTACACCATGGAGCAACTGAGTTTCAGCGCAGAAACCTAGTGGAGCACCTGCTTTGATTTCAGGATTGCTTGTTTTTGAGTGTTTTCAGGTGGAGAACTAATCTGAGAGCTGTTGGTTTGCTGACCTTGTTCCTCTAGGGGTAGGAACATCATGTTTAGGGAACTTTGGATCCCTTGGATTATTGACAATTCATGCTTGTTGCTGTAAGGCACAAAATTGTCTATAACAGATGCCCCCTAAAGTATGAGGTCGTTTATCGGGTGAAATGCTTTATTGAGAGGATCCGAAGTTCATTCAATCTGCTGAGAAGTGTCCTGTAATAAGATACAATACAATACATTATTTTTCATACATTTTTCATGATCTAGCTGAGGCGGGCATTCCCATGCTCAGCTTTATAAATACATTTTGGTACATAGAACAGATGATCGTCTGATTGTAGACTGATAATTCTCTGCTGAAATTATCATCCTTTGAGAAGGATGATCATCTGCTGTAATGATGTACATATCAAATGTCTTTATGTCCTGAATATATATCGCAGCCCGGATGGATGAAACTAGATCCGGGGTCTTCAATCTCTTCCGATCTTCACTCGATGTACAAGTCGATCCATGTGAGAATTTCTTGAAGTCGAACATGGAAAGAGATCGCTTGATTACCGGTCAATGATGTAAACCGTTAACAAGCGCGAGAGGAGTCACCGATAAGGATGATGACCCTCAAGGTACGGCAGTACAATCCACATGGTGGGAATAAAGGACTTGGCGTCGACCACCATGCAAAATCTTCTGGTCGAAGGTCATTGATGTATACCTGTCGCCGGAAGTGAGAAACTTGCCATTGAGGCATGCAAGCTTCAAAGTACTGAGGGGGGTGTTCCTAGATCAACTCCTTGGATAATGAGCTGATGTCAACAAGGAGCGATCCGTCAAAGGAGGGCCTTAATGAATCCCACATCAGTGACATGGAACGGAGCTAGTGATTGTGATGAGGTGAAAACAAACTGTGATGTATGATTCAGGGTGGCGGTCATGAAGTGGATGAAGGATAATGTATGGTAGTGGGTGGAACACGGTTGACTCTTTACAGAACCACATCTCTTGAACATATAACGACACTGATGTGATGGACTGGTAGCATTACCCCAATTGTGGATGGTGTGGCGAGGACCATGGTTATGAGACCGGTGAATGAAACAACCCAACCCGATGTGATACGGAGGACAAAGTGTCATGTTCAAGAGCGACTTGCTACCATTAATGCTGTGAGGTTCTCCCAATTTTTCCCCAGTCATTGCTGACCAGTACCTCTTTATTTTTGTCAAGCTTGAGGAGGATAACATATGCTTGTTCTATAACCTGCGCTTCGGGCAAGCCCATCGCTATTTTTTAACGAGCCTAGCGATAGGGAAACTCATTCTCGTCTAAAGACAAGTTTGTCGCTATTTAATCATTTTAACGAGTCTAACGACAAAGAAAACTCGGTCCTTTTCATTTTTAGAGAGTCTGAAAAAGGTACGAAAAGTTAACTGCAAAATTCCTTTTTCGTCTTCTAATCCCTTAAGTCCGAAAAAGTATAAAACAATACAGAAGGGATGAATTTTCGATTTCTTTAACGAGCCGAACAAAACAAGCGCTCGATCTTTTTGTGTAATAATCCCTCAGGTCCAAAAAGATTAAAATCTAGAGGAGGGATAGCTCTTCCGGTCATTTAACGAGCTGGAAGGCCAAAACTCGGCAAACTTTTCATATTTTAGGAGTCAAGAGAAAAGAGCTCAAAGAAGACTCGTCTTTTGAGGAACGAGTGATAAACAGGGATAGCAGCAGATTCCAGGTACAGGTTGGAATTTTCCAATCACGGCAGTGTCACAAGGATGGCTAAGTGAAATCACTCTTCGTAGCTGTTCCTCAAAATGGGTAAACAAACATATGGAGATGAACGATTGGCCAAGTGAACGGATGGAGGTGATGGCATATAAACACGACCAAGGGCTTTTAACATGGCAGTCAAAGGTTACATTTCTCAAGGTTATTCACCAGTTCATTTTTTCTGGATGAGCTTGAACTGTAGGGAAAGATTGCTCACAATTTATGTTTATTTTTTAACGAGCATGAACTATGTGCTAAAACTGCTCGGATCTTGCGTTTATTTTTTAACGAGCATGAACTGTGTGCTAAAACTGCTCGATTTTTGCGTTTATTTTTTAACGAGCATGAACATTGCTAAAACTGCTCAATGATATGCTTGCATGCCCCCAGCATAATAATGCAAATCGAGGTGCATGCCCCCCAAGCTTCATTGCATTCAACTTTGTTGGTTGGAATGAAGGTTTACCATTGAGATCTGGAAAGGGGATCGTTTCATTTTTTAATGAGGTTGACATAGTAAAGAACTATCCTCTTTTACTCCTTATTTCATTTTTTAAACGAGGTTGACTTGAGAAAGGAACTATCCTCGAAACTTTTAGATCCATTAAAAATAGAAGGCTTCATATCCCGTTGCATCCATATCCACAAGATTACTTGGCGGTGGTGGGGTAAAAGTGCCCATTAAAGAAGGGCCTTTTGGGAAAATTACTCCGATATATTGGAGAGGATGATTGCCTCCATGGATCGATGGAATGCTTCTTGTGTTGTATGGCGGCTCAACTTCTGTCGAAGTTGTTGTCGAACTGCCTGGTCGACCTTTTCTTTCGCCATTCAACGGCTGTGGATTCCCACGGCTTTTGTTTAATGTTGAAATTAAAGCATCATCTTGGCGCTTAAAACTTGACAACATCATAACTTGTGATGGGGAAGCATTTCCACTGTCAACCAGATTCTGACTTGGGTCGGGAAATGGATCATTCAATACGGCTGGAGTGTGCGGATTCTTTACGAATCTCTTAAACTCAGCTTTGTATGGGCAATCTGACGTCCAATGGTCATCGTCACATATGTGACATCTCCTAGGTGTTTTCTCCTTTCTACGAGGATTTTTTCGAGGAGATGACTTTCTTTGATCTTTCTTCCCTTCATTTTGATTCTTCTTGCTTCCTGGTCGATTGGTTTCTTTGCCCTTATATGTCGATACGGCATTTACTTCCGAAGCAAGAACTTCTCCATGCGCATTTTGATTCGAATCCTTACGGGCCTTCTTTTGATTGGTCCTTTTCGGATTCGTGTTTGCCGTGCCAATCACGCCATCACCTGCATGAGAGTCACTGTTTGATTTAGGAGGAGGAGGGATTGAAAATTCTGGTCTAGGGGCGTCTGGTATTTTGTCATAGAGCGTGCCGGACTGAGTATATACTAAATCCAAGTATTGTGCACGAGCGATAACTTGCTCTTCTGTTACGACTCCTCCCTTTGCTACATCTTCCGTTATGGCCGGAAGTAACGACTTTATAAACCACTCAGCTAAAAGTTGATCAGGAACGTATGTTTTAACCATTCTTCGTCGACGTCGCCACTCATGTATATGATCTGATATATGAGTTGCGGTTGTCTGTTTGAAGTTAGTCAATATCTCTGTTCCCGTTTCATACCTTATTGGTAATTGAAAATGGGTCAAGAATGTCGTGGCAAGGGAGCCAAAATTGTCGAACGAAGCTCTAGGTAATTCTATATACCATTTTTCCGCTGGACCTGTCAATGTCCTCTGAAAGAGGCGAAGCCTTATCGAATCGTCATTCAAAGTGTTCGACGAACACCATAGATGAAATGTCATCACATGATTCGACGGGTCTTCACCTGGATTTCCATTGAATTTAGGAATGTCGGATGGGAGTTTGTGCGGAATCACTGGCCACCAAGGGGCGTAAGCAATTGGATCGTTGGTTAACCGATGTAAATCAGGCAACTCTAAAGTCGCCACGAATGGTAACTGCTGGTTCAAGTTAGGTGAAGCGTAACCAGGATACGATGGAATCGCCTGAACAGTCGGTCTTTGCATACCAGCATAATGGAGTTGATGTTGGTATGATGAATACGGTTGATGGACTTGACCACTATAAAGTGGTTGATTTTGACCATTTTGAATATATGGTTGTCCAGTATTCGCAAATATTTGCTGTTCAGAACCTTGGTACACTTGTTGGAATTGCGGCTGTTGGTATTGCATTATCCACGGTTGCGACACCATGGGTTGTTGCGCTACACTAACCATTGGACCAAGATGTGGGGTAGTTGTACCCAACTGTACTTGTGTTGCCCCACCAGTAGGTGATTGTGGTTGGGTCGCAGGGTCAAGGGGCTGTTGCATGAGAACCTGAGAAATCTGAGGTTGACATACAACATGCATTGTTTGAACTTGCGACACGGTCACAATAGCCGGTGTAGTTGGGATGTTTGTCACAGGTACACACTGTTGCATAGAATATACAACTCTCGGTGGCTGGGATAGCATAGGTACCCAACTACTCGTTGCAATTCCGCCATAACTTGAATAAGGTTGAGAACTCCCGTATGGGTACCCTCCCGGAGGGGGTAATGAAAGGGCATACTGCCCCCCATACAGTAGCAACCCAGAACTCAAGGCAATTGATTGTCCTGGAGGACTGGATGGCCTAATTAGATTCCCAAAAGGGTCAATTTGATGAGTCTCACCATGAGAGTTACCAGACATTACTCCGGAACAAACAGGAACAGACCATACTGTCGAGATAGTCTCTTGGTGGACTCCTTCTAGCGATTGAGAGCTATTTGGGACAGATGGTATGCCGGCGAACATTGTTGGATTTGCAGCAGGTAATTCTGCCGTCGCCGTGTCATTCGACACAGTCCTAGATGTCGACGGTTGTTCAGTCATTTTTAGTCTATCCAATTGATCACCTAGTGATTCTACAGGAACTTCCACTGGTGATGGACAAACTTCTGTTGTAGCAGGAAATAGAGTGACCCCTACTCCAAATTGAATTGGAGTGGATACTTGCGGTTCTTCTATAATTTCCTCTATCGCAATCAGACCAGGTGGAAGAGGAAGACCGTCAGGTCCGTAAAATATTTCCGGTGCCGAAGAAGGGGTTGTATCGACCGCGACGGATGTTTGAGGAACAAAACTCTCTGGACCGGTTACAGATGGAACTGGTTCAGTCATACAAGTATTTGCCCCCAGACTAGGATCAGTATTACTGTCCTTCTGTGGCGATCGAACTTCTTCTATAGAGGCAGGGTTTCCGGAAATGTTTGGAGTGACCAGAATCTCAGATGTTGTTGGAACACTTGTTCTAACTTTTAAAGGAGATTTTGAACTGGTTCGACGAGCTCGCTTTGTCCGGATTGTTTTCGATTCCGGAGACAAAGACGGTTGACTCGCAAGCCTCCGAGAACGACGGATATTCAATTGACTTTCTTCCACGATTGCGGATTACTCGATCAACTAAAATATAAAGGGGGAAAATTTGTGTTTCCGATTTGAATGAATTTTATTAGACGCTTTTAAACATAACTTTGCTTTTTCATGTTTTAAGAGTCGAGAAAAAGCTAAAGATGACTCTAGTCTCCTTCGATGTATTAACGAGCCCGAAGTGACAAATGCTCGGTTGGACCTTTTCAGTTATAGAGTTTGAAAAGGGCCAAAAGAAACTGCTCTGGAGATCTAGGCAGAGGGTGTGCCAAACTTTTCGCGAAACCACAGAATACGTTTTACGGTACGGGTGGTCGATCTTCGTGAATGCTGTGTTCACTGCATCGCGATCAGTAGGGCGGCTGACACGGCTTCCTAAGGATAAAGGATAATTGCCTATAGGGGTCTCCCAATATATACGCGACGGTACGTGGGAGCACAAGTCCGTATTAGTGCCACCGACTCTCAGGAGGAATCACCCACCTTCGTAGAGATCGACAGTCACTATGTTTAACGATGCCGGAACACGTCTCTACCTAGACCTCTATGTGTTTGCGTTATGTTTCAAATGCGTTGTTAGGTTCATTCAGTATATTTTAAGTTGATCTTTTTAAAGTTTGCCTTTCAAGGTTCACCACGAGATGTATATAACAAATTCCTAAATGCAGCCTAAGATGAGAAGCAAGCTTTTTCAAATCTTTTTGACTGATGAAAATCTTAACTACTGAGGGAGAAGAAAGGCAAATTCTTTTCACACAGTTCATACAGCACAAACTAATGCACTTTCTCCTAAATCATCATGCAAACTTTTTCAAATGCAAAATTCACAATGCATGTATTTTCTTTTCCCTTTCTTAATGTGGATGGATTATAAAAAGAAAGTGGTCATATAACTTTGATTTCGATTTAAAGCGACAGTAAACAAGTTTGTCCAAAATCAAAAGACACCTTAAGATTCACTTGCTTAATCACTGGAAATACATGAAATCAAACCATACTAACGAAAGTAAAATGACTAATCAGCTATGGACAACAAACAAGCTAACTCTTTAGACCAGCAAAATGCCTAACACAGGTTCAGATCTAAGAGGCCAAAAGCATGACTAGTTTACTTTTCGTTATGGGAAATTGTAAATGAGTAAGAAATACAAAGAACAAGTACAATTTCGTTATATAACAGAGGCAGAATGATGGCAAGTAATATTGGTTTCAAAACAGGCACAAGACTGACACCTAGCAGCAAAACTAAGTGAAAACGGACAAGAGAAAGGAGGAAACCCCAAATGCACTAGGCAAATTTGGGCCAACGCAGGCTCTGCACAGCCAAACTGGCTCTCAGCGCAGGTGGCCCCTTCGGGACCTGCGTTGCAAAGCAGGTAGCCTGTGTACTACCTGCTTTGGAAAACGAGAATTGCGTTTTCACAGTTTTCGGGTCATAATTTTCTCAAAAATGAACGGTTTTTGCTCAAATCAGAAGCAATCAGTCAAGCACACTCAAAGGGATGATTAAGAAGGTGCAAAGCTATCACTAAGAGCTTACAAGGATCCTTGTAGATCAGCTCTTCAAATCATGAATTTGCTCAGAAAATGAGCAAGAGTAGCTGCCCTCTACTTCGCTTTTGATATAGTCAAAAGCTTTTCGATTTGGTACTCTTTTGTTCAGGAAATGAATAGCAAAATACTACAAACACAATCAAACGGATACGATTCCCCAGCGGAGTCGCCAGTTTTTTGTAGGGAAAAGTATCCGACTCGGATGACCCTATCCCACTCTAAGGGTGACAGTTCCTTAGCAACAACTGTAAAACAAACTACTTAAGGTTTACTTCTTTATGAAAGCAAAAGAGAATGGAGAAAGCACTAACCGTTTCCTTGCGCTTAATGTCGAATCCAAACTCTTCTCTTTGACCGCTTGCTCCTAGCTCTTTGTCCTTCTGCTCGCCCAGCTACGATGAGATCCTGCAAAATAACAAAGAAGGAAACTACAAGAGGCATGCAATCATAACTGGTTCATGGATTAGTGTAAACCAAACATGCAATCATCACAATATATAATTGAAACAAGAGCACATAGAAGAACCTCAATAGCTTTTATTAATGAAGAAATAAAGGTTCTGAGAGTATTACAACCATTGAAGGCTCCAACCCAGCAACACCTCCCAGCAGAAAGAAATTGCTCTTCTTCACCTCTCTCAAACAATCACCCAATAACTCAATAGTGAAACCAACAGCATATCATTACTTTGCCCAAAATTCCAGCCCCCTGAGCTCATAGGAGAGAGCTCAATATATAGATGAATTGAGAAAGGATGAGTCAGCTTGCAACTGATGTGTAGCTGCCTTGTGTCCTCTCTCTCTTCAGTTAATCTTTAGTTGATCTTCAGTTCTTGAGTCCACTTGGAGAACTTTGCTTCCACTTGGAGAAACAGAGCCTCTGACTCATCACAAGGCGAAATACCTGATCCAAGTGTCATTTTTGGAAGATTCCAAAGCAATGACTCACTGTGCCACTTGTCCCTTTTCGCTCAGCGCAGGTGGCCTTTGTCCCACTTGCTTTGCAACGCAGGTACACCATGGAGCAACTGAGTTTCAGCGCAGAAACCTAGTGGAGCACCTGCTTTGATTTCAGGATTGCTTGTTTTTGAGTGTTTTCAGGTGGAGAAATGATCTGAGAGCTGTTGGTTTGCTGACCTTGTTCCTCTAGGGGTAGGAACATCATGTTTAGGGAACTTTGGATCCCTTGGATTATTGACAATTCATGCTTGTTGCTGTAAGGCACAAAATTGTCTATAACACCAAGGCATCTAAATAAATGGAGAAAAATTCCTTTGTTTGTTCTGTAACCTTATTAAGGAGATCCTTTAGATTCTGTATTTTCTTCTCATATGATTTTAGTTGTGCATAAGTGTCATCTTCTATTTATTGTCAATGCCCTGAATTGTTGAAGAAATTCTTGATGTTCCTTCTAAGGAACCACTTCTCTCTGGTATCTTTCAAGAGTCTCTTGTTGTCTTTCCATAGTTTTATGAAAGACCTTAAAGGTAGCCTCTACAATTAAGGGAGTATAAAGAGGTGCATCCTCTGTTTGTACTCCTTTGTCAATAAGCATAGATGGTGGATCTACCTGATTTTTTACTTCAACGAGAATAAGAGGAATATCAATCATTTGTATCTCAAAATCAATCTGAGTTCCTACTTCAGTGGAAACAAGGGCAAGATATGTCTGGGAACTTGCTTCAATGGAGACGGGTGTGAGGTCAGTCTAGGTTTCAGTCTCTTAACAATTTGTATTCCTTCTAAACTTCTTCACATGACCTTTATGAGACACCTTACTTCCCAACAACCATTTTTTCAGTTGTCGTACCTTCCTTTGCAATTTCTCTTTTTCTTATTTTAATATATCAACTATTGCGTGGAGTTTACCATTTTCTCTGTTTCTCACAACTCTAGTACTTGTAGTGTTTTGAACAAAACTTCTGGCCAAAGCTTCTAGGGTAAAAGGTGAGGAAACACCAACCATCACCTTAGGATTTTCAAAAATAATGTCCTAAGTATATTCAACTCTTAGAGGATCAATAAATGAATTTTCAACTTCCATTGGTATTGCATCAACTACAGATTTCAAGAATTCATTGATAGGACGATCAACTTGAGGTTCAACTAGAAAATCAGTACCACCATCTCGACCTTCACCAATCAAATCTTCAAGGGGAAAATGTGGATCTATATCTTCTCGATAGGAGGGCTCCAATATAGTAGCAATAGAGTGTTCAAAATTCTCTTGGAAGGGAACAACTTCAGGGTCACTAGATGATTCCAAAATGAGAGTAGCTGAAGAATTGGCGAGGGAAATTGCAACTAGTGAATTAGGCAAAGTCTCCTGGTCAAAAGGGTTTTCAGGATGAGCTACAGATTCTTCTACTAGAGTAGTCATTGTTTCTCCTATGTTCATAATTCCTAATAAGTTCTCTAACCCTTCTAATGTTTGAGCTACTTCCATTTCCTGTTCTTTCTATTCTGGGGCTAGTATGTCTTGAACATGGAAAATTTAAGGGGCTAATATTTGCAGGTGGGCTAATTTTCCATGATTTTTCCACAAAAAAGATTCGCAAATTTAATTTTTTATAAAAATGATTCGCCCAAATTTTACAGTATAAAATTATTTTACCTTAAAAATTTTCCAACATTATATAGAGACTATATATAAAACCATTATAAATTTGAATAGTTTTACAAATATACCAATAAACATTTTATAGTTTACATATTAAGGACTAGTGAGATTTGTCAATGTTTTTAAACTTGAAGACAATATTCCATCCTTAAAATTTTCCATGGTCTTGAGCCGAATTTTATCAAGGGGTTTCTTGCTATATCCCCTCTATATTGGAGAATTCTTGAGTCAAATTTCCTTCTGGTGACTACTCAAGGGGATCCAAAGAACTCTAACCTTGTCGTAACTTGATTAACCTGGCTTACCTTCTTCTTTTCTTTGGTAGCAAAGCTAGAAAATATGCCATTCCTTTCTCCTCTTTAGTGAGTTTTTGAGGATTTAAAGTTTGTGCAGTTTCTTGTGGGGTATCTTCTATTACCAAAATTTCATTCGGATTTTCGTCATTGTATTTTTCTAGCTGCTCATTATTAACTGAAGTGTTTCCAGATGTTTCATTTTCCAAGGGAAGGATTAGCCTAGATTCAAGGTTTCCTAGGAACCCTTCCCAGGTCTATGGTGCTTGATTTAGATTGCTTACAATTACAAATTTGTTAAGACTGTGATTACTAACGACCGAGACTTGGTCTTTTGATCTTCTTAGCCTCGCAGTGGTTTCATGCAACAACAATTTGAGAAAATAAGGAAGGTTTAGTGTTACCTTTCACCTTATAGATGCCATTAATTTGAGATTAAGTCCACTCACCACGTCGTACCTTCCATCACAGGTAATGTATCGTTGGAAAATACCTGGTACTTCTTTCCATGGCTCTGGTAAGGAATTGGGGTTATAACCCTTTCCTTTCCTGACCAATTCTTCACCAGGGTTCTGAAATATGAGGGCTACGTTCTGGAGTGAAGTGTGTATCTCATGCCATTTTTCTCCCTCTGTTAAAAGACCTGTAACTTCTACTATTGTGCCTTCACTCACTTGTATCTATGTGTTTCTTACCATTGCTATGCCATTTTCCAAATTCTTTATGAATTCTAGTGATACCTCATTATCAAAGCTGTGTAATCATCCAAAGTATTCCAACCATTCTACTTGGACCTAAATGTTACACATCTTCTCTGAGGCCTATAATTGCGTAGGTTCATAACATATTGAATGACATCCCATTGTCGACTATTTAACATGAAATAATTTACAGCTGGAAACAATAGAATAAAAATATACATTAATAGTAATTCTGCACAGAGTATAGGGGCTCACCGACCATGACATGCATTGATATTTTTGAAAGTTCTAATAAAAAATCATGTATCAATACCATCTCGCCCCCCCAAATAGAGTTGAAGGTCGATCACAATCATCAATCAGTCTTTTGATAGGTTGGAAAATTTGACACGTTAAAAAGATATGGTGATATTAATTAAGCGTGACAGGGCAACCGTGACAAAAATAAAGAACGTGGGG
The DNA here is from genome assembly GCA_031772625.1 of Pinus tabuliformis. Lineage (NCBI taxonomy): Eukaryota > Viridiplantae > Streptophyta > Pinopsida > Pinales > Pinaceae > Pinus > Pinus tabuliformis. The sequence goes on along the minus strand of CM062817.1, from coordinate 1,441,568,777 downwards.
TATTAGTGACACACGAGATAATCATTAATCCATTTATTAATCATTCCTCGTATAATGATGATGCCAATTATTATAATATGCAGACTATGAGAGCAAAATAAAGGCATGTGGAGATTTCTAGGAACGATAGATGGATGGAAATAGTATTCAAGTAAAGAGTATCATTAGAGAAAAAAAAGAGAGAAATTGGTTAGAATATTGAATTTATGAAAAAATTATATCCTTGATATGTAGAATTATAATGAATTTTTCATGGACAACCAACATCACCACTTTCTATGAGGATTTTATAAAATTCCATAATAAATCTAATGATATTTCCTTTATTAATTTTGAGGAGACAAAATAGGAAACTTAAATTGTAATATTTAAATTTACTTTAATACCAGAGGTATTTCATCTGCTTCTAGGAGGCATCTGTAGCCTTCATAGGGTTTCCTTTTTAACCCATTGAGATTCCAATGTCCCATTTAGTGTGAAAGATTCATAACATTTTTTTTTATAAAGCTTTGATTGAAGGTCATTATTCTGTCGTGGTAACCAGTTAATAACAATGTCATTCATCAGAGCTAATGAGGTGAACAAGACAGATCGTGATGAGACCTCTTGTCCTTTGACCTGAATATCAAAGGCCATTACCCTAGCTTGGTGACCATAAGTGTTAATGTCACTCACTAGATCCTATGATCGTGGTAGGTCGACTCATGATGAGACCTCCTATCCTCTGCTAAATTTTCACTTTAATTTGTTATGATTTTTGTTAATCAAATTACCTAGTGAATGGGGTGGCATATCAACTACTTAAGATTTAGGGATGGTGTGAGAAATATTATAATAATTACTTTTTAGCTTGCTAATTTTGTCTCCAAAGCTTATTTTTCAAAAAGATCGTAGAATCATTAAACAATTGAGTGAAAGAACACTCAAGTGGTGATGGAAGGAATGCATCATGACTATTTTTATAGACTTCTTACAAGAACAGGGGAGTTAAATATTAAGGAAGCTCAAAATTCTGATAATGATTTCTTATAAATCATTCTCCTATGATAATCATTAGGAAAATTAGTTTTCCAACCATCATATCGAAAGGGGGCTTAAAATATTCCTTACCCTAAAGAAATAGAAGTATTAACAAGTTAGGGAAATAGTAGTCACATCTAAGGAAACATCAATTGTGGTTAAGGAAACAACAAGTATGATGACTGGTGCTGTGATTTAGGAAAAAGCAATTGTGACTAAGGAAACAACAACTGCAATTAGAATATTCGCGATGTTTTCCAAAAGTGAAAAAATGGTACATATCATAAAAAAATAAAATTATTTACATTATGTGCAAAATGAAATAGGTTTCGAAAAAAAGTTTACCTGGTTTTAACTACGGGGACGTTTCTCCAATCAACGACAACCTGCAAATTCACATCATTATCAATTTTGTGAAGAAAATATTCTCGTGTAAGTGGATGGTGATACAGACGAAGTCGATGCCCATTGGCAAGGAAAGAAATACCAAAAATATCAAGCATAGTGAGGCACACTGTTCCATTGTTATAAACTTCAGTAACTTCGTAAGGGCCCAACCATCTTGTTTGGAGTTTACCTAGAAAGTTTTGGAATCTGGAGTCATATAACAATGCCCAATACCCTTTCTGAAAGGTTTTCTTTTTCATCAATCGATCATGACATTTAGCCCTATGTTGTTGAACTATGGTTGTCTGTTGTAAGGAAAGGAGGTGCATTTCATCCATTTCTTTGAGTTGTTGTAAGCATTTTTTTTGTGCTTATGTAAGATCTAGTCTGAGTTCCTTAGTAGTTCTCAGATTCTTAACTTCGAACTCGATCGAAAAGATAGGTTCCTTACCAAAAACCAGTTGATATGGTGAATAGCCAATAATGTTGTGCCAAGTTGTCTAATAGGCCCATAACGATTCATGAATCTTAACAGCCTAGTCTCAGTGATTTACATATATTGTTTTAATTTAAGATCACCTCTAAGGCCTTGTTTGTGCTTTCCACTTGCCCATTCACTTGCGGGTGGTAAGGAGATGTAAATTTCTGTTTGATATGGTATTTTTGCAGTGTGGCCAAAATTTTATGAGCAGTGAACTGTGATCCCCCATTAGTATTGAGATCCCATAGTAACCCATATCGAACGAATAGTTCGAATATAAAATTAATAATTGTTTCTTCCATGGCCCTTGAGAGTACTAATTGTTGCAAAAAATATTGTCGCCATGACATTCTTTAATCGGTGTGAGTCTATCACCACTCATACTTTCCTCTGCAAGTCTTAAACCTCAGTTCTTCATGTCAAGCCTTGAAAACAAGAGAAAGCCCTCAAAAGTTTCTAAAACTCTGGTTTCGCACTTTCTCTTAGCATTACCTGCGGTCCCACACCTAATGGTCATGTCCCCTGCGCACCTGACCGCTTTGTCTCTGTGTAATGGGTGCGGACCCCTGTAAAAGTAAAAAATGCGCAAGTACATTCTTAAAAACTCACTTTGAGTCATTTCTGGAAGCTTCTAGAAGGAATCTTGAGGTGGCAAGTTCACTCCTTTAAGGTTCATGCATCCCATACCTTAAAGAGCTAACCCCTTGATGTGAGGAGCTTATCTCTTTGAAGGAGGACTCTATCCCTTCATAGGTGGACCTGTAACCTCCTTCCTTTGCACTATAAAATGAAGCATTGGGCTGGTTATTTGAGAGGTTGAAAGCTAAATATTTTTGAGGTGAAATGCTGCTGGAACTTAGTCTTCCTAATTGATGTTTTGTGAGGAAAGATTACATACCTTGTTGATCTCATTTGGAACAGTATGAGGCTTGTCAAAGTAGAGGAGATTCCTGTTTCGGACCCTAGGAGGAGCTTGTACAACATCAAGGCACCAAAGGTTGTAAAGTTCTTCTATTTTCAAAGTTAATACAATCAAGTTTATTTTTCTCAATAAGCTGTGTTTTATGGTTTATTTCATGGATTCCTTGATCACCATGATGAATATGATTTATTATATTAGCTATGCAGGTGTTATTTGATGTGTGCTTGTTTGTGATTGTAGGTTCTCAAAAGGAAACTCTTTCGGACGGTTGAAGCATGGCTGGTAGCATTGGACTTAAGGTAGGGTCTGAAACACCTCTTTAGTTTTTATTAATGAATCGCAATATGTTTAGAGAAAGGTAGATTTGCTTGTCCTACTTGTTGCTAGATATCTGTTGATACTAGGGAGATCAGTCTTGTCCGCAAGAACGATTTATCTAGCCAACAAATTGGTGACTCCACTAGGGAACTGAATTTGGTTTTTTGGTTTTCCTTTTTCTTTGACTTGAGAAACTTGTTCTTGTTTCTGGTTTTTGCTTGATGTGTGTGGGATTGGGTAGTTTTTAGGATCTGGATTTTTTTTGTTTTTTCCAAAGTTTACAGGGAACCACACTTTCTTTTTACAGACAGTGCGGACCTCTCCACATTTTTCCTTTAGTACACAGAGCGGTACCGCATCTGGTTCTACTGGAAGCCTGCGGACCCTGTTAAATTTTTTGAAAAACCTAAAATGTTTTCGTCCAGTTAAGTTTAGTTTTTTATTTATGACTTTTAGTGTCTACCCAGATCTGCATGTGTTCTGTCAAGAATCTCTTGTGAGTGAGTTCCATTGGCATTTTTGTTTTAGGTTATTTTCTAGAAGTTTTGCGTCCCTGGATTGATTTTCGCCTGGTCTTTGTAGTGACTCAGAGATTAGAAGCCTAAGAAACCTTAGATTACCCTAGTATTTTTTGTCTTCTTGATGAGTCTGAATGATTTGTGAAATTTTCCCTTACTGAGAAATAGATTTCGTTTTCTCTTTGCAAAGCTTTTGAATGAACTTACTTGTAAGTTTTGAATTTCATTTTTATAAAAGAAAACATAGCTGGGTGTTTTTTTGATTGATTTGTTATTCTGAACGAATTAATCCTTAGTTTACTGAATAACTAAGTAAAACTTCCTCGAAAAGAATTTGAAGCTTTTATTTCAATTAGGTTTTTAGATCTCAAGATTAGTTTTTTATAGTTTTTAGTGTTTTCTAGAAATTGTAGAATCTCTTTTGAAAGAAATTGTTTTCTGTAGTTTTTGAGTGTTGAAAAAGAAAAGGATTTTTTGTGAGCATAATTAGTAGTCTCGTTTTGAGTTTATTGAAAAAGAAAAGAAATATTTTCTTTTCATTTACATGTTGAAAGAAAGATTTGTTTTTCAAAGAATTTCATTCTCAACTTTTTCTTTTAGCTAGAAATTCATTGAAGGAAAAAGGATTGTTTATCATCTTACGTGCATTTTTTAGTGTTTTTGGAGTCGAGTCTTCACACCATCAAAGTATCATCTCCATACCTATTGACTTAAGAAACAACCCATAAAAATAACGCTTAATTAAAATTGATCTAGCAATCTTTTTATTTCTATGGCTCTTATCACCAATATAGCTTAGGCTAGTATCTTGGAGTAGGGAGTAATTAACTCTCCAAGATAGTTAAAACAAAAAAGTAGCTATATCTTGCAGTAGGAAATAAATCCAATTGTAATTGATATAATCTGGGAAGCTCCTCTTAAAGGATTCAATCACGAGATCATGTCCGAACCTTTGAGACAATCAAGTCTGTCTCATTGGGAAAGATAGAAGATTTGCACGTATTAAAAACGGTAAACCTTGGATTAACCATTGTCGAGGAGCCTGGGGTCACTTGTTGGTAAACCTTGGATTGATCATGTCGAAGAGCCTTCAAGGGGATTGAGCTTTTTTACTCTACCCTTGCACGTAGATCGGATCATAAATTTGTCCCCCAGTTGTATTTGTTACTATTGGTATCCTTAGTGACCATAACCTTAAGATTCTTTACTAAGGTGACAGTGAAGGATAGGTCTCACTGTACCTAGAGCAGATGTCGACTAGACTCACTTGGACTCTCTGGGGGGTTCTCTTCACTCGAGACAGTTTTGTGAAGAAACTTATGCCACTCTGTTTCATTAAGCAGGTTGTCGGGGTAACTGTTCCAACCGCCCTTTCTGTATTGAATTCTACGACGTTGGATTTCATCACCAACTAGTGTTTTTGGTATGGAAAGTTACTGTTTGTGTGTGGTTTGAACTCTTATATTTTTTAGGCGCGTGATTCAATTGTTTGGTTCTTTAGAGACTTTAGGTGGTTTTATTGAGATTTTCTTTATTTGCGTGTGAAGTAATTACATATTTAATCGTGGCTGAATTAGCGAGACAATCCTGTAGACTTCGAGGGAAACCACCCGAGTATACACCAAGCCAGCTTGAAGGGCTACGAGCTCTTGTATCACCTAGTGACAGTAGAGTTGGGCCACCGGAAGCTAGAGAGTCTTCTTTAATTATTCATCCTGATTATCAAGTTCAAACAACAGAGTATATTTCTGAACCAATTTCATTTTCCAAAGTTACTGGTAGTATTTCTTCTACCATTGCATTAGCTAAAGAACCTGAAATTTCTGAGCTTGAAACTGAACTTTCTACTACTCCATCTTCAGGATTTGCTTCTCCAACTTCTAGTGGTCCTAGTTCACCCAGGGTAGGAAGTATCATTACCCAAAATCTTCCTTCTGGACTCATTTCTATTTAAGAACTTGTTAGTCCAGAAGAAGATACAACTCTCCTTGAAAATCAACCAACTTTAGAACTTAGGGAGCATGAATCAATTTTCTACAGTCCTTTTAGGAGTGACGCTTGGTACGTCTCATTGACCAACTTTTTAGAAAATCCGGGTCTTAGTTTTTCACCACCTCAAATTCCTTTTCATCCAACACCTAGAGGTTATTATTCTCCATTAAATATGCCGAGACAGTCATCCATGTTTTCCCAAACACCAGAAACATTTTTATATGGCGGTCCTTCTATTCCTTCTGGGTATCAGTCACTCACTGGTACTTTTTCAGGAGCATCTCCTCAACCAATTGAACATGGGATATCAACTAGTAATAATGGAACTCAACCGTTGAGCGTAGAAGAAATTCTTATGATGTCTGGTACTATTCCAAATCTGCAACCTCAAGGTAGTCAGTTATCGCCTGGAGGGCAACCTCAAGGTAGTCAGTTACTGCCTGGAGGGCAACCTCAAGGTAGTCAGTTACTGCCTAGGGGCAACCTCAAGGTACTCAGTTACCGCCTGGGGGGCAACCTAAAGGTACTCAATTACCGCCTGGGGGGAAACCTCAAGGTAGTCAGTTACCGCCTGGGGGGCAACCTCAAGGATAGTACATACCTTCGGGACAGTACATACCTCAAGGTCAAACCCAGACTCAGTACTTACCTCAAGGTCAACCCTAGTTTCAGTACGTGACTCAAGGTTATCAACCTAAAGGTCAGTACCCACCTCAAGGTTTCCAACCACCTTCTGGTCAATCATTTGTATAAGGAGCTAGAAATGTACCATTTAATTATCAGCCCTATGCTAAACCCGGTTATGGCCCTTCATATGCTCAATATTTTATGGGTCCATACCCCGGAATGAACATGGTGTGGGATCCATCTCAAACTCAACAGATTTTGCAACCTAACGTGCAGTTCTCAGCTCAATCTGGACAACCTTTGGTTTCCGGTTCAACCCAGCAACCTGTCCAGTCTACTATTCAAACTTCTGCACCTAGTGTAGTTCAGCAGCCTGGCCCTAGTTCGCCTCGAACTCTACCTCAAAATGTTGTTGCAACTACTGCAGCTTCTGTTCAATCTACCCCACCTACTTCTGGAGTATCGGCAGCTCCAGTTTCTACTGTTCCTGCATCAGTGCAGACTCCTCAAGCCTCTTTACCACAGTCGGGACCTACAATTCAGACTTCGGTTCAGATGCCTGTAGGACAACCTGGTCCAAGTACGGTTGTCACAATTCAACCGAAATTCACTTATCAACCATACCAGGGACAATACAAATTCGGTCCTACTGTCCAAATCCCATTTTACCAGTTTCAACTGTACCCTGGATATACTTATCAACAACCTCAACAACCCCAGTTTGGTCCAGTTAATCCTGGTTTTCCGGGAGGATATAATATTCCAAATGCAAATCCAATTCCAATTTATCCTGCATATCCTCCTCCTGAGGCAGGTCTTATGACACAAGGTTTTCGCGACCCTAACCGTCAGTTACCGTTTATTGCAACTTTGGACTTGCCTGATTTGTCGCGCCTTACAAACGATCCAATTAATTATCTTCCGTTTTGGCCGCCAATGCCGAATAATTTGCCCAGTGATATCCTGAAGTTTGAAGGTAAATCAAGAGAGGATCCGTCAAACCATGTGATGACTTATCACCTCTGGTGTGCATCTAATTCCATTATCGATGATTCAATTCGCTTACGCCTTTTTCAACGCACTCTGATTGGTCTTGCTGCCAAGTGGTACATTGAGTTACCACGAGCTTCTTTTTATAATTTTAATTAATTAGCCACTTCTTTCTTAACTCATTTTTAGTTTCCTGTTAGATATGACAGTGGCATGGGATTATTAACTTCATTAAAATAGTCAACGCCCACATATATTTCAGATCATATTCATGAATGGCGACGTATACGATGTTTAGTGAAAGTTTTTATTTTGGATCAAATTTTAGCAGAATGGTTCATTAAATCATTATTACCTCAAATCACTGAAGATGTAGCTAAGGCAGGAGTTGTTACTGAAGAGCAAGTAATTGCTCAAGCTCAGTACCTTGACGTCATTTATACGCAGCCAGGTACTTTACGCAAAAAATCCCCAACCTTCTGAAACAAAATAAAATAACTGCAGCTCCTTCAGGGTCTCATGCCACTGATGGTATGATTGGTTCAGTTAGTACCAAAAGTAAGAAGAAATCTTCAAAGAATTGTTCTCCTATTATAACTTTACCAGATTCCTCGACAGGAGACTCTTCTGCTAAAATTCCTGCCGATATTCATGTCGTAGAATCATCTGCAGCCAAATACAAATCCGATGGTAAAAAGAAGGGGAAGAAGAAAAATAAACAAAACTCAAAAGAGAAATCATATAAAACTGAATCTACTGACGAGAAACATAAACCTCGCTATCCTTGTCTCATTTTTGATGAGGAGTTGTACAAGGGACTGCCCACATCGAGCTGAGGTTTCGAAAATCGTCAAAGGTACTCAAACGCCTGTTGTCTTGAAGGATCCTTTTCCTAGTCAAGATAGTAAGATGATTGGTTCTTCCTCAAATTCCTCAGAAGAACCCATAATGATGATGTCTCATGTCAGGATTACGACGCGATCGCAAGATTATGGTAGTAAAAATCCTTTTGGTGGTAAGGAATCAGAATCTTCTAATTCAAACCCATCAACTTCAACTCCTTCTGGTTCTGATCTGCTACAAATCAAGAAACCTAACCCAGAATTAGTAATCAAACTGCCTGCTAAAGGTATACTTCAGAAGTTAGCTTTCAATCCACATGCGAGAGCTGCTCAAAATTATAACATTGTTGAAGACTTAGCTGCTTCCTCTTCGGCAATGTCGGCTTTGGAGGTGCTGCAATCATGTCCAGCACAACGTAAATTACTATTGTCAGCTATAGGAGCTGTTGATATTCAGGATTCAAACCTTATAATCTTCGATTTAGAGAATAGTACACCTCGCCTACCTCATCAAATGGCTTTCAAGATTCCAGTGTTAGTAAAAAACAGACCTTGCTTTAGGACTGTAATTGATGAGGGAGCTTCTACATGTATTATGTTGATCCAGTGTTGGAGATCGCTTGGTTCTCCTACACTCAATCAATCCCTGACAATTCTAAAGGCTTTTGATGGCCATGGGTTCTAGCCTTTTGGCATTCTACAAGATTTACCTATAGGGGTTTAAGGCAAAACTGTAAATCTATATGTGGAAGTGGTTGATGCCCCTCTAGATTACAACCTTCTCTTGGGTCGCAGTTGGTCTTATGCTATGACTGCTATTGTTTCATCGGTCTTTCGGCTTATCAAGTTTCCTCATAATGGAAAGATCGTTACCATAGACCAGCTGACTTATTTTTCATCTGACCCAGCCTCTTCTAAAAGTATTCAACATGTCGGTAAAATAACTATCCCTTACAAGGATGTTGGGGTAGGATTGATTAAAGATTCTGGTTTACTAAGAACTTTTTCCTTTCCTCCTCCTAACGTATCGCCTTCTACTGCAACTATTCATATGATTTCATTGAACACTATTGCTTTTGATGATCCTTGGATCGTACCTTCCGAGTCTAAGGTGGATTCATTTGGTAGTCCGATGCCTTTGAGTCCCTTTGAAATTGCATATCAGGCAGTACAGTCGTTTTCTGACCCTTTTTCAACCAAAATTGATCCAATGAATGTGGTCCATGGAGAATCACTTTTAATATCAACCTCATATTAAACAACATTTTCTAATCCTGTTCATATTGATGAGCAGATTCGTGAACTTTTGTCTGTTGATGATTTCCCATGGGAAGATCTTCATCATCGATCTTCATTTTTATCTTAGCTTGATCATTTTGAAAATGATTTTTCATCTATTTTTACCACTGATTATGTCAAAGAACCATAGAATCCATTGCAACATCCTGATTCTAAGTTAAATTTGGGAAATATCTCTCGAACGGTTCCTATTGACATTTCAGTTAAACCCGGGATTATTGAAAACATTCATATAGGTGCTTTATGGAAAATGAATTCCAAACTTATAAAGCCCTATTTCAAGAATTCCATGACGTGTTTTCCTAGTCATATGAAGAAATGCTAGGAATCAACCCATCAATTGTCGTCCATGAAATTAAAACTTACTCGGATGCTAAACTTGTCCGGCAACATTTGCGTCAGATACATCCGCAAAAAGCTGCTACTATTAAAGCTGAAGCTGAGAAATTACTTCGAGCAGGTTTCATTTATCCAATTCCCTTAATGGATTGGGTATCGAATATTGTTCCTGTTAACAAAAATAAAGGAATGATAAGAATATGTATCGATTATAGGGATATTAATCGAGATTTTCCTAAAGACAATTACCCAACCCCCTATATCGATCAAATTATTGATGATTGTGTCGGTAGTGAAATGTTCTCCTTTATGGATGGTTTTTCCGGTTACATTCAAATCAACATACTCCCTGCTGATCAACCAAAAACGGCTTTCATTTGTCCATGGGGGACATTTGCTTATTGCAAATTACCTTTTGGATTGAAGAACGTTGGAGCAACTTTTCAAAGAGCTATGTCTTACGCATTTCATGACATCAAGCACATTGTGTAGCCTTATCTCGATGATTTACCTACCCATTCATTACGTAGAGCCGATCATCTCACTCATTTACGAGCAATCTTTATGAGATGTAGGCATTATCGAATTAGGTTGAATCCACAAAAATGTGTTTTCAGTATAGAAACGGGTCGTTTACTGGGATTTGTTGTTTCGAAAGCCGACATTTGTGTTGATCCCTCGAAGGTGGAAGCTATTGTCAAATTACCTCCTCCTTCGACTCTTCGCCAACTCCAAAGTTTGCAAGGGAAAGCAAAATTTTTATGTTGTTTCATTCCTAATTACGCCGAGATAACGAAAGGTTTTACTAGGTTGTTGAAACAGAATACTCCATTCTTTTGGGATGAGATAGCTGACAAATCTTTTGATGCACTTAAACACGCGTTGACCCATGCACCATTATTGCATCCTCCAAACTACAACCATGATTACTTTTTGTACCTCGCCGCTTCTCATTTCACCATGGGGATGGTTTTAGTTCAGGAAGATGAATTCAATAGTGAACATGTGATTTACTATCTTAGTCGAACTGTGAATACGACTGAGCTTAAATATTCGCATGTGGAGAAATTGGCATTGGCAATTGTTCAAGCTGTCCAAAGATTTAGTCATTACATCTTATTACACAAAACTACAGTAATTTCTTATTGTAATCCTATGATCTATATTTTGACCAAACAATTGCTAGGGGAAAAGTATTCCAAATGGATAGTTATCCTGCAGGAATTTGACTTGGAATTTGAAAAATCCAAGGCAAAGAAATCTTTGGTTTTTGTGGAATTGATGTGTGATTTCCTGCATGCTGATACTGAAACTATGGCGGAAGAGCCCATTGCGGACGAATCCTTGTTTCTTATCAGTACTCTTGATCCATGGTATGGAGATATCATTTTTTATCTCCAAACCCAATCTTTTCGGCCTGAAATTTCACGATCTCAGCGACGAAAAATACGTTTCCAATCCCAACAATACAATATTATTGGAGATACACTCTATCGTCATGGGGAAGATTCTGTTTTTCGACGTTTTTTAACTCATGAAGAAGGTGAAAAGGTTCTAAATGACTGTCACTCTGGAGCATGTGGCAGTCATATGTCTGGGTATGCCATAGCCCAAAATATATTGCACGCTGGTTATTTTTGGCCATCTTTATTTAAAGATTATATCTATGCAGTCCAGAAATGCCACAATTGTCAAATTTTTGACCATAAGATGCGTGCTCCACCTGCTCCTCTCCACTCTATAATTGTCGTCAGTCCTTTCGTAAAGTGGTGTATCGACTTTATTACATGTAACCCTCACTCGGTCGGGGGGCATGCGTATATCATCCTTGCGTTAGATTATTTTACTAAGTGGGCTAAGGCGATGCCTACATTTTCGGCAGACGGAAAAACTGCTGCAATTTTCGTTTTCAATCATATAATTACTAGATTCAGTGTTCCTCAAGCGATTATTACTGATCATGGGAGTCATTTTCGAAACATCATGATGACTGAACTAAAAGATCAACTTGGCCTGTGTCACGATAGTTCTACTCCATATTACCCACAGGCTAATGGTCTGGTTGAAGCTATCAATAAGTTCTAGTCACTATGATCCAAAGAATCATTGGAATTCATAGGATGAATTTGCATAACATGTTATTTTCAACACTTTGGGCATATCGAACCTCAGTACAAACATCAACTGGTTTCACTCCTTTTCAACTAGTCTATGGTTTGGAAGCAGTGTTACCCATTGAATGCGAAATTCCGTCATTGCAAATAGCCATAGAATTACTCCCAACCACTTCCCAAGAGGAGAAACGTTTGTTGTACTTAGATCATCTAGATGAGAATCGACGTGATGCTGCATTAGCAATCGAAACTCATGCCAAATGAATTAAAGCTCAGTACTATTGAAAAGTTACACCCTGTAATTTTTCGGAAGGAGACCTAATCTTACTATACGATCAAGCAAACGATAAGCTAGGGGCTAGAAAATTTTTAACTATGTGGCATAGTCCTTATATTGTTAAGCGAAAGCTGGCAAAAGGGGCCTATGAATTGGTAGATTTTGACGGTGTCTCTTTGGGTAAACCCAAAAATGGTCTTTATCTGAAGAGATATTATGCTTAAATCTGGGTGTGGAGATTTTTGTTAGATTAGTTTCTTTCTAGCTGGTGTGTTTATATTAGAAACGTGTGCCTAGTTTAGAGAGTGTTTTTATCATTATTCCTGCTTATCTTGATTTTACTCTTGATATTGCAGATGTCGATGTCTCTTCAAACATACATTGGTTTCACTGATGGTGCTTGTCATATTACAAGGAACATTTCTTCCGAAGCTTGGGTTATCTATTCACTCTCTAATGAGTTAGTATCTATGCATGGGGTAAGCCTCGGTCAAACAATGAACAACATTGCAGAGTATAGTGCAGTGATTAAGTTATTATCTGAATCCATCTCATTTGGGATTCAGATTTTGATTGTTAGGTTAGATTCTAAACTCATTGTATTACAGCTTAACAGAGTTTATGCCATTAGAAATCCAGTGTTATTAAGATTATTTTTGAGATTTTGTCTCTTGGAACGTGAATTTGACTACATTGAATATCAGCATATTCCAAGATATTTAAATACATTAGCAGATGCAGTTGCTTCTCGAATGTTAAATAGACATTTGCAATAATCAAAACAGTAAATTTAAAAACATTCCATAACATGTTATACAAGATAGCCAGTAATAGTGATATATCATAGCATAGAAGTGTGTCAAATATACATCGTCTTCGATCATAGGTTGAAAAACACCTTATGATCGGCAAAAATGATAATACAAAAAGATATAAAATGTCGTGTGAGTCTACAAAAGCGATCGTCCTATCATTGGTGATGATCACGATAAGAAACCACTGCTCAGACCACCCTTAAAGGAACCTCCTGAAAGGTTTTGGGACCCTAATCACATAGCGTTGTAACCTAAGTGGAATATCATCTATACTAGTCTTTGGAATATCTGCTGTCAAATGCTCTAGATGATTTTCCAATTCAGTCAGGGTCTTTGTAGATTGGTCCTGTGGGGCCGGTACTGCTGTAGCTGGGTGTCTCCTCTCATAGGGCTGGAGAGCGGTTGGTCGCCATGGACCCACATTTGCATTTGAAACTTTTTATTATCAGTTTTTGACGATTTACAAACAAAAAAAAATTAGTTAAAACTTAGAAAATGTTGAGAATGATTTTACCTGAATCATCCCACTGCTCTCCTGGTGGAAGAGTCATGTCTGGGTCACCATGATAATCCATCCCAGCATATGGAAAATCCTGAATCACAAAAATTTGGTTCCCCAACCAACGAAAATACTCAGGTAGAAATCAAACAACCTTTGAACCCTCCTCAGGATGACGGTCCATAACTACAACCCAACGCATTATCTTAGGCTCTTGGGGAAGTCCAGCCTCAATGGAAAGCTGCTATGGGACCAACATTGGGACCCTCTCTAGACCAAAGCTCACAACTAGGAAATCATATCCAAAGTTTTTTAGTTGTCTGTTCTTTGCTCTAGTTAGTTGGCCTTTTACATTCGCCAACACAGCTTCGCACCAGTTGAAGATGGTGCCTCGATAACAGTCTACTTCCATTCGCATTTGGGATCTGGTAGCTACATGCAATGCTATGCTTCCGCAGAGTCTGGTGACAGTGAATGTGATAACCTTAAGTTCAGGATAGGTCGTAGTTTTAATATCGATCCGTTTGTTTGCTATTTATTCATTGCAAAACTCCAATTGGAGACTAGCAATAGACTGACCACCTGCCCTAGTCGCGAAAATAGATAATTGTTCGCCTCTCTTGGGCAAACCAGTCAAAAAATATATGTCCTCCAGCTCAATTTCGAGCCGGTGGCCACCAATCATGAAACACTGGTCCTTTATGTTCCACCTGTCTACCAGCCATTGCAAAAAGTCTACTTGGGCCCTCATGTCGGGTATGGCCAAGAATTTAAATAGTCTGCATGCTCTCAATGCATCCAATGTGGGTTGATGATTTATTGCGGCTAGGTCCACATATTCGTTCTCGTGTTCCCTCCAAATAATCATTTTGTATGTCCTACATTGCACAAAAGACATATTATAACAATTTAGTTCAAAAAATTTTGGGCGGAAATGGAAAAAATTGAAGTTTTAAAACCTATTTCGCGAGGTCCACACCCGATAGTTAGGGACAGTGCATAGGTCTGCACTCGTCCTTAGCGATAGGTGTGGAACTCTGACTCTTTCCTTTGTAGAAAACATTCGGGGTCCACAGGCGCCGCATGTTGCACATGCGGACCCTAGCGAGCGGATTTTTAATCAATTTTTCCTTTAAAAAAATAAAATTTAAAGCCCTAAAATGAAATGCAAATGGTTGAAATGCAAGATAAAGATGATGTGGGTTACCTGGAGTTGATGGTTTTCGATTCCAACGGACGGGTTTTCTGCAATCTTCACATGAAGTTTCTTACCTAAAAGCTCTCTCTTCTCATTCTGAATTCAAACAGTAAAAATGAATTTACAAAAGCCCTCTTTATAAGCTTTTTTGAATAAATGAATTTTTAATTTATTTATTTTTTACTTTAAAAAGGTAACTTTTTGATGAATTTTTATTTATCTTAAACAGGTATGAGTAATGTTTTGAGTTTTTGTGCAAAATATTGGATTTTTCAGGGAAAATTGATAATTTTCAACAAAAAACATTGGAGTCCTCTTTAAACTCTTTTCTGACTCGTAAAATATGAAAAGATTGCTGATTTTTTCCTTTTTAAACTCGTTAAAATGGAATTAAAAGGACGGTCCACTTATAGCTCTTTTCTAACCGTATAAAAATGAAAAGATTGTCGGATTTTTGTCATTTCAAGTTCGATATTGGTTATAAAACGATGTGTCTTTGATCACTTTTTTACTCTTTTCGGATCAGGGCCACTAATTATGAAAAGTACTCCTTGATCGTAATGGTCAAGTAGTTCTATCAAGTATTATTTTATACTTTTTCAGGCTTGGGAGACACAAATTTACGAAAAAGGACATCCATGGAGTTTTCTTAAGTTTTTCTTCTGACTCCCTAAAATTGAAAAACACCGAGTTTTTCCTATACTGGACTTGTTAAAATTAAACAGTAAAGGACCTGTTCAATTTTAAACAGGAACGAACCCTTCTTAGGGTTCAAATTTTAAACTAAGTTGGACTCATCCGAAGGATGAGATTATAACCAAGCAAATGTTATCCTCCTCAAGCTTGTCAAAAATAAAGAGGTACTTGCCAGAAATGGTGGGGGAAAAGAGAGAAAAATGAACTTGTTTGTTATGCTTTGTGTCTTAGAAAAGCATATAACCACTCTTGAACATGACACTTTTTGTTCACCTGGGTTGGGAAATCCTTTGCCTAACAATTAATCAAACCATATTGAAATTCTTCAGCCGGTTTCTGGGTATTAGCTTTGGGTCAATTGTCACCAAACCATCTGCAATGTCATTATGTGTTCAAGAGGTCAGTTCAAATAAACCATTCATTTGCAAAATATCTATCATCCATCTTGACCATCCCTGAGTTAGTCCTTGCCAAATATATTTCTTCAAACTTGATCTATGATTTCGTGTTGTGGGCCTGCCTACGACAGATTGCTTTCTATCGACTTCAGCTCATTATCTAGGAAGATGATCTATAAATCATCAGTACCTTGGAATCTGCATGCCCTAATGGCGGGTTTCTCGCCTTTGACGACAGGTTGAATCATTGACCTTCAATCACAGGATTCTATGACATGTTCGACATCAGCTCATCTATTCACATTTCATGGATTGTACTGAGTACTTTGAGAGCCATTGACAATACTGGTGGTTTCTCTCACACCTATTAACAGTTCACATCATTGACTGGTAATCAAGTGGTTTATACCATGTTCGACTTCGACACATTCATTCACATGGATAGAATCGTACTAGTTCGAGAAGCAGAAATCAAGACCCTGGATCTAGTTTCCACCATCCAAGCTGTGAGGAATTTTGTTATTCATTATACATTGGACTATTCATAAACAGATTGTTGTGCCCATACTATGTCTACATATGTCTATACTTGTGATGCATTACAAAATCATTCTTGTATCAAAGCAGTTTAGTTAGTTTTCTAGTCAGTTTTGATCTGAGCATGGGAATGCCTACCTTAGCGATGATATGTTCACACACACACACACACACACACACATATATATATATATGTATATTGAATGTTTTTACAGGTTCCAACTGGGGTGTCCATAGGATGATCCTTGAAATGATAAAGTACTTCACTCTTCTTAGATGACAAATGCTATCCTCATCTATTACAGACTTCGCACTTTAGGGGGCAATCTGTTGCACAAAATATTGTCACCATGACATTCTACAATCGGTGTGAGTCTATCACCACTCATACTTTCCTCCTTTTCAAGTCTTAAACCTCAGTTCTTCATGTCAAGCCTTGAAAATAAGAGAAAGCCCTTAAAAGTCTCTAAAACTCTAGTTCTGCACTTTCTCTTAGCATTACCTGCGGTCCTGCACCTAATGGTCATGTCCCCTGCTCACCTGACCGCTCTGTCTCTGTGTAATGGGTGTGCACCCCAGTAAAAGTCAAAAAGGTGCAAGTACATTCTTAAAAACTCACATTGAGTCATTTCCGGAAGCTTCTAGAAGGAATCTTGAGGTGGCAAGTTCACTCCTTTAAGGTTCATGCATCCCATACCTTAAGGAGCTAACCCCTTGATGTGAGGAGCTTATCCCTTTGAAGGAGGACTCTATCCCTTCATAGGTGGACATGTAACCTCCTTCCTTTGCACTATAAAATGAAGCATTGGGATGGTTACTGGAGAGGTTGAAAACTAAATATTTTTTAGGTGAAATGTTGTTGGAACTTAGTCTTCCTAATTGAGCTTTTGTGAGGAAAGATTGCATACCTTGTTGATCTCATTTGGAAGAGTGTGAGGCTTGTCAAAGTAGAGGAGATTCCTATTTCGGACCCTGGGAGGAGCTTGTACAACATCAAGGCACCAAAGGTTGTAAAGTTCTTCTATTTTCAAAGTTAATACAATCAAGTTTATTTTTCTCAATAAGTTGTGTTTTATGGTTTATTTCATGGATTCCTTGATCACCATGATGAATATGATTTATTATATTAGCTATGCAGGTGTTATTTGATGTGTTCTTGTTTGTGATTACAGGTTCTCAAAAGGAAACTCTTTCGGATGGTTGAAGCATGGCTGCTGCAAACTAGCATTGGACTTAAGGTAGGGTCTAAAACACCTCTTTAGTTTTTATTAATGAATCACAATATGTTTAGAGAAAGGTAGATTTGCTTGTCCTGCTTATTTCTAGATATCCGTTGATACTAGGGAGATCGGTCTTGTCCGCAAGAACGATTTATCCAGCCAACACTAATGCTTCCACCCATTTGGTTACATATTTTGTATAGAATAAGATATATGTCTTCTAATTTGAAGGTGGGTTAACGGGGCCTACAAATTCCATTACCCATATTTCAAATGGTTCCAATACAATCTATGGTTAAATGGGAATTTTTCCATCTTGAATGGGGATAACCCATTCTTTCACAACTATTGCAACTTTGGACATATTTCTTTGCGTCTTTAAATATCGTGGGCCAGAAATAACCCATTTGTAATACCTTATTTCCATTCCTTCAATCGGAAGAAATGACCTCTAAATGGTTCATCATGAAAAGCCCTAAAAATTTTGTCTTCTCTAATGCATCTATGGATTTGAAGATCAGCCCCTATGTGGAAGAGGTAACCATCCATCCATGAAAAGCGTGTGTTGTGTTGGATGATAACCTTTTTTTCCTGGGATGACAAATGCGATGGCAGATTTCCAGCTGCCAGGTAATTTTCAACATCAACATACCACAACGTCTTAATGTTGAGAGAAAATACATATTCATATGGGAATTGGTCTTCGACTGGTAGAGGTTCAATCACAAATGAGATTCTTGACAAGATATCTGCGACAAGGTTATCTTTTCCTAGTCGGTATTTTATAGTAATGTCGAACTCCTGCAATAACAGTAACCCATGAGTTACTCTACCATTGGTAACGAATTTGTTAGCTAAATAGTGAATAACATAAAACAATGTAAACTTTGAAACGGGAACTATAAACTCAAAACGGGAACTCTGGCAAAAAAACCCCAAAAAAACATCAAAAACAGTGCTAAAAACGAAAAGTGTGTATACTGGAACGATGTTTTCTTTTTAGGTGTCAATTTTGAGCGTGTTTTAAAAATGGCAGTGACTACGAAATTTACTACAAAATTTTCGTGCAAAATATAGCTTCAAAACGAAAGTGTTGATACTGGAATAATGATTTTTTTTTTAGGGTCAATTTTCAAACTTTTTAAAAAATGCTAATAAAACCAATTTTTTATGTCTCAAACAAAGTTAAATTTTAAGGAAAAAACACATTAATGTTTCTGGTAGAATATCATTTTTCTTTCCTAAGTACAAATTTAACATGTTTTCAACCACAACATGCTAGATACAAAAGAAATTGAAATTTTTTCAACTATAAAACTAAAAAAACATGACATTATGAACAAATTATATCACTGAATGAATTCAAAAGTCTTTATTTGTATACTGAATAAAACAGACATTATATCTCTAATTTGATATTGCATTGTAGATATTTAAACAATAAAATTTATCATACTTAAGACATAATCCAACAACATAAAAATGCTTCATAACTTCTCATTTAACAAAATATGGAAAACATTAATTTTATTTGAAGATGCGATGCATACATCACTTATATAAACTGTCTTAAACAATTATTCAAACTCAATCACCCAATAACCGTGGGTAGGCCGTCGTCGTGCCCCCTTCCCCCAACCCATTACCGATCTTTCCCATTCACCCATGCCCTCTTCCCCCTTCTGCCCTACCCATGCGCCAGCCCTTGCTACCCCCAACTCACCCACACATGCACCATTTCCCCAACTCTTCCTTCCCTACCCCACAACTCTCCTCCCCATAAGCCCACCCCCTAACTCCCATTCCCCTCCAATATCAACTCCTCCCCCCCTTCCTTAACGCCGGCCCCATGGGCCTCGCGCCCTACCTCCCTCCACCCTACCCTTACCCCTACCCCCTACCTTCCCCCACCCCCCACCCCCCCCCCCCCTACCCCTTACCCTACCCCCCCCAACCCCTACCCCCCACTACCCCCCCCTCCCCCCTGCCCCCCTCCCACCCCCTACCCTTACCCCCCCCCCCCACCAACCCCCTGCCACCCCCTACCCTACCCCTTACCCCACCCCCCCCCCCCCGCACCCCCCTTACCTCCCCCGCCATACCCCTACCCCTACACCCCCCTAACTCCCATTCCCCTCCAATCTCAACTCCTCCCCCCCTTCCTTAACACCGGCCCCATGGGCCTCGCGCCCTACCCCCCTCCACCCTACCCTTACCCCTACCCCCTACCTTCCCCCACGCCCCGCCACCCCCCTACCCCTTACCCTACCCCCCCCCCCCAACACCCCGCCACCCCCTACCCCCCCCCCCCCCCCCCACCCCCACCAACCCCCTGCCACCCACTACCCTACCCCTTACCCCCCCCCCCCCCCCCCCACCAACCCCCTGCCACCCACTACCCCCCACCAACCCCCTGCCACCCCCTACCCCCCCCACCCTTACCCCCCCCCTGCCACCCCCTACCCTAACCCTTACCCCCCCCCCTTACCCCCCCCGCCCTACCCCTACCCCTACACCCCCTCCCCCCCCCACCCCGCCTTACCCCCTACCCCTACCCTCCGCATTCCCCCACCACCCCCTCCCCACCCCGCCCATCCTCGTCCCCCTCCCCGGCCCACCCCACCCCGCCCACCCCCTCTCCCCCTCCCCCTCCCCGCCCCCCCTCCACCGCCACCCCGCCCACCCCTCCACCGCCACCGCCCCCTCCCCGGCCCCCCCGCCCACCCCGCCCACCGCCCCCTGCCCACCCACCGCCACTGCCACCTGCCCGCCGACCCCGCCCATCCATCCCCCGCCATCGCCCCCTCCCCGGCCCCCCCGCCCACCCCTCCCCCGCCACCGCCCCCTCCCCGCCCACCCATCCCCCGCCACTGCCCCCTCCGCGGCAGCGGCACCCACGGGCCGCCCCGCCCACCCCCTCCCCTCCCCTACCCTTACCCATCCCCCCCCCTGCCACCCCCCCTACCCTACCCCTTACCGCCCCCCCCTACCCCTACACCCCCCTCCCCCCCACCCCCCCCCCCCCCCCCCCCCCCTTACCCCCTTACCCCCTTACCCCGCCCCCCCTACCCCCTACCCCTACCCCCTGCATTTCACCTGAGTTTTTGTGATAGATCCAAAAACTCAGGTGAAATAAAATCATTGATTCTATTAGGGATGCTCATAGTTAATTTGTTCATATAAAAAAATAATGCCTCCAACAAATGGTGATTTCCTATCAATGTTCCCAATTAAATTATCTGAAGACAAAGTTAATCTCTCTAATAAATGGAGTTTTACAGTCAATGCTACATTACTCCTAGTTAAAGTGTTTGAAGATAAAGATAATACTCCCAAAGAATGAAGTTTTCCAATGCCTTTCCAAATAGTTCCTTTAAACCCATTGAGATAGTAGAAAATGTTGGAGAGAATGCATATAGACTCAGTGTACTCCCATACATGCACATTTACTTAGAACTGAATGTAGAGAATATGAAACACGAGGGTTTTTGGCCCCTTTGTCAAGAAGGGGGATGTGGCCTGGACTGAGGATATTTAGATAGCCCAAGTCTTTTGGAATAGTCACTCTTGACGGGTTTAAAGGGTTTGTTGGCATTTGGATGTCTTCCTCTTGTAAAGAAAGGAACCATGGAATCCTAAAGTTTCCTATTGTTATATGTACATGAATCCTAAGTTATGTTCTATGTTAAGTATGCTTAGACTACCAGTTAAATAATTAGTAAAATATGATACAAAGAAGAGACACATGTAAATGGTGCTAATAATAAAGGATGAATGATGTTCTCTTCATAAAATGTTGAATGTTCAAGATGCAAACTAAATACTATGGCTAAATTATAAATGCAATTATAATCTAGAATATGAATTATTCTTAATGAGATATATTAAAAACTACAATAATGAAAGCCTTCGATCTTTTAAACAAACACAGTATAATCTAGAGTTGTTTTTAGATTTCACATCAAGAATTACTATCTAGTTGTTATTTCTTGGTGAGGTAAATTAAAAAGACCGCAGTAATAATTTCTATAGTTGAATTATCTTTCCATTATTCATTTATGAAACAATTCAATAAACATATAACCAAATGAAATAATAAATTAAAAACTCCTACAACAATAACGAAATGAAATAATAAATTAAAAACTCCAACACAAGTATTTATTCAATTTGTGTAAAAATAACTTTCTCAATAATCTGAATCAGTGGAAACAATTTACAGGAACCTAAATCAAACCAAATCAGAACACTTACACAAAATTATTTTAGATCAAATAATTCCACAATCATTGTATAATATAATTCAGCATTTGTTTCCCCTCTATTCAGCCTTTCGGTATGTGTGCTACCCTATTCTACAGATATTGATACCCCTTATTACATTTATGGCCCTTTTTATAATAATACAAAATTAATCCAACCAAACCCCAGTTCAACGGTTTTTCTTCAAAAAGAAAACTCAATCTTCTTCAAATATTTGTTGGTCCCCATTAAGCAATGTTCATTTGGTCCTCTTCCAATTTCTAAAGGTCAAAATAGTGCTCCAAATCTCCAGATCGATCTCATCCAACAGACTTACGATCTTCAACAACGAACACTGTCAGGAAGACAAATCGCAAGTTATAACAGATATAGCTGCAAAATAAATCACATAACTCATACACAATTTAAGATTTTGTAGTTGCTCTAAATTTACACTAAATCAAAAGCAAATATAGGTAAAGATTGAATTCTTATGGCAATAGCTTCAAAAATTCCTATCATATGAATTGGACTTTTCCAATCTAACTGAAATAGAACTCAGTGTGACTTTAGGTTTGATAAACGATTATTTTGCATGCCAGCTTTCCGCAGAGCGTGAATCTTTCAATTGCCAGGAAATAACAACTGAATCCGAAGATTAATCTTGTGATTACGACAAAATTGTAGTGATATTCAGAGTTATTATTTCGGCGATCTTGGTGTAACAATCACTAGTAACACAATTGTAGTTGAATGTTTAATCAAACCTGCGGGTCAATTCCGGGAATCGACCCGCCGCCGGTCGGGCGGGGCGGGGCGAGGCGGCCTGGGGGTGCCGCAGCGCCACCCCCGGGCCGCCCCGCCCCGCCCGACCGGCGGCGGGTCGATTCTGGGAATCGACCCGCAGGTTTGATTAAACATTCAAGTCCAATACCTTGCACTCGGTCAATACTGATTGCTTCTGTGATCGGACATGCAATTATTTAGCCATCCAGTGGATTTCATTATGGGGGGATTTAGCCGTACAACCATCCAATGTTCAGCTATTCAGCAGATTTGATATGCAATTATTAGGCAATTTGGTATCCAAGGATCTTATACTATCTATGCAGCGAATTTGAAACGCAGAGATTGCCACGTAAAGTGAAATGGTTAGACCGAGAAATGCTATTTCTTTTTCTTTCTCGAAGAGGAAAATGTAGGGGGGAGGAATCGGGATTTTCCCACCAGCCAGCACCATCCAAACGTGGTCAAAAGAAAAAGGAAGTGCACACAGTCATGATTATCCTTAAGTGTTGAATTTGATTTCGTCCTTTTTAAGATGAAGAAAAGTATTGAGAATTCATTAAATCTTACCGCCTAAGCAAAAACAGAAGTCTTGATCACAAGTAGCATTAGCGTTCTGATGGCAGACTTATACTTTCCGAATAGGATTTATGATTAATGTGTGGGGTCGTAAACAAGTACATTATCCAGCTGTGAGCATATATAACTATTTATTTTAGATTTAAACAAATACATTATCTAAAAATGAACACTAATACATTATCTATATACAGTTCAGCCTATTAATAAATGAACACTGCTATATACAGTTTAGCTTATTAATAAATCATTATACATCCACTAAGATAAATCTATAGAACCTAACCCATTAATAAGTCAATAACACCTTACATATTGGTTACTATAAACAATCATATAATTTGCTGATACATTGGTAAAGACTCGTACACCTCTCTTCGGATGTCAGCTAAGTGCAAGGACAGTCACAAAACAAAGCTGTGATGTAAGGTAGTCCTAAGTCGTATCACGTGCGAAGAATGAATGTTTCAAGCAAACAGTGCTCACTGGCCAGCGAGGCTTCCATGAAAATACATTCCCTGCATGATCTTCCCATACAAGAATATCTTCCCACGGGCATATATACAAGAATATCCTTCAAACTCCTGTTCTTTAATACACAATTAATGTAATATCGCTGGCTATCATATCTGCGTTGTCGTGATAGCTTCAGCATATATATGGAATTTCAAGTAAAATATGGAGAATTCTAAAGTTCATCAGTGCAATGTTGATTTCCAAATTAATTATTTATAATGTTTTCTATTTTGAAATTTGACAAACAAGAGCTAAATTTTTATGGGAAATTTTTCGAAACATACTTAATGATGTTACCAAATTCTTAGCAATATGTTTTTTTATGGCTATAAGATCCGCCCTTCCATTAACCTCATACATAGACAACGGATGGTCTGCAAGAAATCTATTATGCAAGTTATTGACAGGAATTTTGTGCAGGACTTTGACCTGCGATAATGAGCTTCGCCAATCTACGTGCTATCCAAGCACCAACAAATTTAACGAACGTTCAGTAACCTGTGTTTATTTCAGCGTGAGCCCTTTTCAACAAATTCTAACTTTCAACTTCAATAGTTGCAGGTGTTGTCGCCATGCGGGCTTGTTTTCTGTGATATTCATCGTTGCACTGACTTCAGTGGGATTTCATACCGTAAATTCATTACTGAGTTAGCACATCGGATTTGTATGAACCGTGAGAAGATTTAAAACTTCCTTTTCATTTTTCACAGAAGCAATCAGTATTGACCGAGTGCAAGGTATTGGACTTGAATGTTTAATCAAACCTGCGGGTCGATTCCTGGAATCGACCCGCCGCTGGTCGGGCGGGGTGAAGCGGCCTGGGGGTGGCGCTACGCACCGTAGCGCCACCCCCGGGCCGCCCCGCCCCGCCCGACCGGCGGCAGGTTTGATTAAACATTCAACTACAATTGTGTTACTAGTGATTGTTACACCAAGATCACCGAAATAATAACTCTGAATATCACTACAATTTCGTCGTAATCACAAGATTAATCTTCGGATTCAGTTGTTATTTCCTGGCAATTGAAAGATTCACGCTCTGCGGAAAGCTGGCATATAAAATAATCGTTTATCAAACCTGAAGTCACACTGAGTTCTATTTCAGTTAGATTGGAAAAGTCCAATTCATATGATAGGAATTTTTGAAGCTATTGCCATAAGAATTCAATCTTTACCTATATTTGCTTTTGATTTAGTGTCAATTTAGAGCAACTACAAAATCTTAAATTGTGTATGAGTTATGTGATCTATTTTGCAGCTATATCTGTTATAACTTGCGATTTGTCTTCCTGACAGTGTTCGTTGTTGAAGATCGTAAGTCTGTTGGATGAGATCGATCTGGAGATTTGGAGCACTATTTTGACCTTTAGAAATTGGAAGAGGACCAAATGAACATTGCTTAATGGGGACCAACAAATATTTGAAGAAGATTGAGTTTTCTTTTTGAAGAAAAACCGTTGAACTGGGGTTTGGTTGGATTAATTTTGTATTATTATAAAAAGGGCCATAAATGTAATAAGGGGTATCAATATCTGTAGAATAGGGTAGCACACATACCGAAAGGCTGAATAGAGGGGAAACAAATGCTGAATTATATTATACAATGATTGTGGAATTATTTGATCTAAAATAATTTTGTGTAAGTGTTTTGATTTGGTTTGATTTAGGTTCCTGTAAATTGTTTCCACTGATTCAGATTATTGAGAAAGTTATTTTTACACAAATTGAATTAAGATTTGTGTTGGAGTTTTTAATTTATTATTTCATTTCGTTATTGTTGTAGGAGTTTTTAATTTATTATTTCATTTGGTTATATGTTTATTGAATTGTTTCATAAATGAATAATGGAAAGATAATTCAACTATAGAAATTATTACTGCGGTCTTTTTAATTTACCTCACCAAGAAATAACAACTAGATAGTAATTCTTGATGTGAAATCTAAAAACAACTCTAGATTATTCTATGTTTGTTTAAAAGATCGAAGGCTTTCATTATTGTAGTTTTTAATATATCTCATTAAGAATAATTCATATTCTAGATTATAATTGCATTTATAATTTAGCCATAGTATTTAGTTTGCATCTTGAACATTCAACATTTTATGAAGAGAACATCATTCATCCTTTATTATTAGCACCATTTACATGTGTCTCTTCTTTGTATCATATTTTACTAATTATTTAACTGGTAGTCTAGGCATACTTAACATAGAACATAAATTAAGATTCATGTACATATAACAATAGGAAACTTTAGGATTCCATGGTTCCTTTCTTTACAAGAGGAAGACATCCAAATGCCAACAAACCCTTTAAACCCGTCAAGAGTGACTATTCCAAAAGACTTGGGCTATCTAAATATCCTCAATCCAGGGCAAATCCCCCTTCTTGACAAAGGGGCCAAAAACCCTCGTGTTTCATATTCTCTACATTCAGTACTAAGTAAATGTGCATGTATGGGAGTACACTGAGTCTATATGCATTCTCTCCAACATTTTCTACTATCTCAATGGGTTTAAAGGAACTATTTGGAAAGGCATTGGAAAACTTCATTCTTTGGGAGTATTATCTTTATCTTCAAACACTTTAACTAGGAGTAATGTAGCATTGACTGTAAAACTCCATTTATTAGAGAGATTAACTTTGTCTTCGGATAATTTAATTGGGAACATTGATAGGAAATCACCATTTGTTGGAGGCATTATTTTTTTATATGAACAAATTAACTATGAGCATCCCTAATAGAATCAATGATTTTATTTCACCTGAGTTTTTGGATCTATCACAAAATAACCTAAAGGGATTGATTCCTAAGGGTATTGGTAGATGCACTTATTTTTTTCACTTCAAGTTTTAGATCTATCACACAAAAACATAAAGAGACCAATTCCTAAATGTTTTGGTAGTTGCACTTCTTTGAATGATCACTTTTCCAATCTAATAACATCTCTTGGACTTGTACATATTTGGTCCATTATAATTTTGGATTAAAAAAATATATTGATTTGTGAGATTCTTTGATATCTTGCATTTTCATGACTTAAGAGTTTTAGGTGTTGCTTATAATTTTCTTCATGGCGTTAATCCTCAATTTGTTACAAATCTCACTGAGTTGAATATGTTAGATTTGTCCAACAATAATTGCAATGGAAACATGACCTTTAATCTTGATAAAATTCTTGGATATACAATCAATGTGTTTAGGTATGGTTCAAATATTAAGCTATTTCATCAGGAATAAAGTATGATACAAAAGGAAGTGGGTATTCTTCATATATGATGCATGCATAACACCAATTTTGACTTGTCTAGAAAACATATTAATGGAGAGACACTATAAGTATATGATGTATAGGTAGCTTGTGATTGTTGAATTTGTCTAGTAATCAAATGGAATGGTTAATTCCTACATCTCTCAGTAACATATCCACTTTGGAGCACTTAGACTTTCCCAAAAAAGGAAGTGTGAATACTTAATATAATGCATATAAACACCGTATTTGTTTTGTTTTGCAAAAATCTTAATGGAAACATACCCTCAATTATGGGAGTATGAGTAGTTTGTGAATGTTGAATTTCTTTAGTAATAAAGATGAACGGTTAATCCCTATATCTCCTGGTAACATATCCACTTTGGCATAATTGCAATAGTAATAATAATTATAATAATAAAATATAGTTTTAACTACATATCTTTTAAAAAGTATGTCAAATTCACTAACTATAAAATAGAATTATGTGATTTTATTTAATTTCCTTAAACTAACACCAAAACAATTCTTATTTAAACATTATGTGAGGGGGGGGGGCTAGGGGGTAAGGGGGGGTGCGCGGGTAGGGGGTAAGGTGGGGAGGGGGGGTAGGGGGTAGGGGGTGGGCGGGGGTGCGGGGGGGTTAAGGGTAGGGGGTTGGGGGGGGGTGGGGGGGGGCACGGGTAGGGGGTTCGGGGGGGGGGGGGGGGTAAGGTGGGGGGTAGGGGGTGGGCGTAGGGGTGGGGGAGGGGGTAAGGGTAGGGGGTAAGGGGGGGGGGCGGGGAGGGAGGGATAGGGGTAGGGCACGGGGGTAGGGGTGGGTGGGGGCTGGGGAAGGGTACAGTTGGGCGGGGGGTGGGGGGTGGGCGCAATGGCGAGGGGCGGCCGGGGGGATGGGGGTGGGCGGCCGGGGGTTTGGAGGGATGGGGGTGGCGGGGACGAGGGGGGATGGGGCGCGGGAGTGTGGGGGGACGGTAGGGGGTAGGGTGAGGGAAGGGGAGGGGGGCCGGGGAGGGGGGGAAGCTTAGGAAGCTTCGTTCAAACAGAAAATTCAGCTGAAAACAAACATCTAGCGTGGCATGCAAAGGATGGACCACGAAGAAATACAGAGTTGGCGAGCGAAACAAAGAGAAAACACAGATTTGATGGATGCAGGGAGTACAATAACTTGGTAATCATATCGAGGGATTTGTCATCATCATCATTTTCGGAGATTGGATCAGGCATGTTACTTTAATTATTAATGTGTAGTGAATCCAGACAAGAGAACTCTTGTGAGAGGAATAAGTTAATGGGGTCGGGGCTTTAATGTAGTCGTCAGGGGGTTGTGGGGGGCACATGGCTAGGGGCTCGCCCATACTTGCCTAATTGTGCACTTAGCCTCATTATCCCTCACCTCACCTCCCGCTCGCCCATCGACCCGCCTGCCCGTTAGAGGTGGCTGGGCAATTCTGATTATACAAATAAAAAATTTATGGTATATTTTTGTTGTTAATTTAAGTTAATATGTTTTTTTATTTACTAATTTATGTATTTTTTTTTTAGGAAAATGGCATCAAGGAAAATTTCTGTGAATCTTTCTGGACCAAAGAGTCTTAAAGGTGTATCTTCAAAAAACATTGGTGAACGAACTCCACCTGAGCTCATGCCTACAAATATTTCAAGTGCTTTAAGTGATAAGAAGCTAATCTCAGATTGGAAAAGTTCAAAAGAGGTGAAATTTCCATCAAGAGTCTGGTATGTGAAAGAAAAAGAGAGCACAACTGTGATTTTCGCATTGATTTTTAAGTTAATTATTATTTTTTGAAAAAAAAAGTTGTTATTATTATTTTTTTTACATGAAATTCATAAAAAAAACTATTATTTGACCATTTTTAGTTAATATTTTTGTATAAAAATTGTGATTTTGACATGTTAATTCTAGCAAAAAATTATCAAAACATTTAGTTTTTTTGTTATATTTATGTTAAAAATGGTTATTTTTATGTCCATTGTTAAAAAATGTTGTTTTTTAGAAACAATTATTTCATGTGGATTGAAAAATTAATTAAGGATGTATAAATATGTAGATTATCTAAAATTCAAACTATCGACTTTCTAATTTAAAAACGCAAAACAATAAAAACCCCCCTTAAAAAAAAAAAATTAAGATAGAGAACAAGAAAATATGAATAAAATGACGACTTCAAAAACTATCAAATTTAGAAAATAATTTTTTACATTTCACACACTAGAAAATTAAAAGTCAAAAAATAGGTCTTTAAAAAAAGGGTGTGATGCAGAATACTCACTTTTTAAAATCAGCATGAAAATCACTACCATTCTAAAACTTGATTTCATCCTTGAACATGAAAAAAAATTAAAGTTCCAAAAACCATGTTCTAAAAAAAACATGTGTATTCTGCATCACCACTTTTGAAAATCGGGTCATTTTTTTGCTATCTCTACAAAACGGGTAACAATATCAGTTCCCGTTTCAAAGTTTACATTGTTATAATTATTAGTGTACAAAAAAACTGGATATCTTGTTATATAATGACAAAATTTATTTATATTATAAACGACAGCCATAAACTCTTTTTCTGTCACAATATAGTTTAACTTGCAGGTGTGAGTTTTTTACTAATGTAATAAATTACGTAGGGATTCTTATCCTCTTCTTGTTTTATAATTGCTCCTATCACCGTATCTGATGTATATGACAATATATGGAATGATATACTCCAATTTGGTCCCCGCAACACATGATTTGTTGAACCAAAATTTTCAAATTTGCAAAAGGAATATCGCATGTATCAGTCCACTCAAATTCCACATGTCTAGTTAATGCATACAATGGTGTTGTAATTTTTGAAACTGTGCAATGAAATGGTGATAGTAACCAGCATAACCAAGGAAACTATGTACCTCTATCAATGTATGAGGGGTAGGGAGTTTAAGAATTACTTCAATCTTAGCTGGGTCTACCTAAAGTAGTAGAGATAAAATATTCTAGGACTATAACCTCTATCATCATCATGTGGCATTTTTCATGACTAAGGCACAACCTAGTAGCTATACATCATGCAATAACCTTTTCGAGATTATGTAAGGCTTGGTCAAAATCATTACCGTAAAGGGTGAAATCGTCTATATATATTTCAAGCCCTTCATTAATTAGATCAGAAAAATGCTCAGAATTTCCCTTTGAAAAGTGGTTGGCACATTGAACAGCCCAAATGGTAAGACTTTAAATTTTCCCATGGACATGTGAATGTAGTTTTATCTTGGTCTTTAGGGGGAATCTGGATTTGATTATGCCCACTAAATCCATCCAGGAAATAAAAATATTTATTTTCGGCAAGAGTGTCAAGGAATTGGTCTTCAACTGTAAGGAAAAAATAATCATTTTGTGTGGTTTTATTTACTTCTCTACAATTTATGCAAATTATCCATTTTTCATTCATTTTAGGGATTACCGCTAGTGGTGAAACCCACTGACTGTTAGAAATAGGGTATATAAAATTAACATCAATAATTTTTTGAAGTTCTTGTTTCACTATGTCGCTAAGGTGTGGATTTAACCTTCTTTGGGGTTGATGAATGGCTCAGACATCTTTCTCAATATAGATATGGTGTGTTCACAACTGTGGATCATTTCCCTTCATATCAGAGTATTCCCAGGAAAACAATTGTTTATATTTATGAATAAATTGGATCAACTTTTCACACTGAGGGTCAGCAAGACTAGCATTAATATTCAAGGTCTTGCCCAGTTCAATTTCAATGGGTATGTTATTGTAGAGTCTCATGACTGCTTTCTTTTTACACCCTTTCCGTTCATTTTTCCTCTTTTCATCATTGCTATCAACTCAAAAAGCAGTAAACTATATATTTTGACATGGTAAGGTACTCAAATGTCTTATTTTTCATATTTATTAATGTGCCTTATTATTAAGTTAAAATATTGTAATAGCTACAAAATTAATATGATTATGCAATTATTTCATGATTCTACAACTATCTCCATGGTTTGCCAGATTCCAGTATGCCATCCAAGAAAATAAGCACATGGGAAGATGGGGATTTATCTCCTCATGGATCTCCTCCTATTTGCCTGAGCCAAATCATCAAGGAAATCCCCAATGGCACAATCAAAGAAATAGGTCAATACTTGGATAAATGGAGTAGTGAGAGTTCAGATAGATCATGACTCTATGATTTTCTTTCCAAATAGAAAATCGTAGAGAAACGTTATTACTCCATTATAGATTAGAATTCGGATTAAGATTGTTTTAAGTTTTATAAGGCATAAAAGTCTCAATCTATTGAGCCCGAATTTTATATATATATAACTCTGTAAATAGAAAACAGGGGACACATATGTAATATTTGAATGAGTATTTGAAGTTTTATAACTATGTTCCTTTTAGTTGAAGAAGCATTTTCTTCAACCTCATGCACACTTAGTTGTTGAATTAAAGTTCAAAAACCTACTGTTTTTGGGAGGACCCCTGCAGAAAGTTGACGTTAAACATTTTACGTTTAGCTCAATCATTTCGTTTTCATTATTTCCATAAATTCGTTATTGTAGCTTCAGTTTCTTTGTAGTCATTTGTTTAAAGTATTTCGTTTGTTATCTATCAATTAAAAATCATTTATATGCTTTCTAAATAGAACCATGTATATAATCTTCTTCTTTTCATAGCAAACACATTTCATTAGATCACATTCCTTCTGTTTTTGCTTTATAATTTCAAAATTGAATTGTTAATTACAATAGGGAGATTTTTACATAGGATGCTTTATAAATTCATTCTAGAATAGAAGTGATTCTTTTTTAGAGTAGAGATAATTGTCTTTCTATAACATAAGTAGTTTATTCATAGATTTTAGAATAACATTCTTTTTAGTTCTTTTCAAAAATTTATCTTAAAGAAGTTTTCATAGAATCTACAAAGTAGTTTTTCTTTTCCATCACCTTGCATAGTAATTCTTTTAAAACTAATGATAGTCAGTTAAAAAGGATCATGATAGCTTATTTTACTTTCCTTTTCCAGAGTTGATTGTAGGAATTTAATTGTAAATATTCAATTTCATTAGGAACATAAGAATAAATAAGATCCTTAAGAAAAACACAATCATCATCTTAATAAACTCAAAAAGGCTTCCAGCATATATAGTGCACTTGCACTGTTTATCAACTCTGGTCGATACTTTATATAAGCAATTTAAGAACATCAAATTGACTAAACATTTTGGCATCGTTTCCGGAGAAGTGTAAATAGAAGTCTTGATTTCTTTTAGATAAAAAAATATAACAAACAAACAATTAAAAAACATGATATGCATAGGGAAAGAGACTCTAGGGAAAGATCTGTAGGTAGAGGAAAGACTTAATTCCAGCATCACTTACCCCACCACGACCTCATAGTGCCACACCACCCACACAAACTCAAATTTCATCCATAGCAGGAAAGCATAAACTTCCTGAGGTATTAAGATCTGAAGTTCAACCTAGATATTCACCAACTTCATAAAAAAAAGCCATAATAGAAGAAGATCCCATATCCCTAACAACAAGAATAATTTTCCTATCTTCAACTGGAGAACAACTTTTAGTTCAAGAGTTGGAATTTCCTACTAAATAAGAGGAAGAAGAATCCTACTTCAAACCATTCAAACCATTGATAGAAGAACCAGAGGAACTAGAGGAAGTTGAAAACCCAATCTTAGAACTAGAACTAGAACCCTGTGTTAGTTCTGAAGAATCTACAATGGTTGGAGAAGGGGAAGGAGAGGTACATAATTTGAATGGTGAACAACCTAGGATTGGAGGGGGAAGAGGATGTGGAAGAGGAGGTGTAAGAGGTGGAGGAAGAGGAAGAGGAGAAGATATAAATCTAGAACCCTTTCGATTTTCAATTCTTGATGAAGATACAACTGTAACCCTCTATCCTTCCAAACTTTCATGGATTAAGGAGTGAAGATCTTGAGACATTTCTCTTTGAATTTGAAGTCTTGTGTAGATCATATGATTATCTACATGATGCTCAAAAGTTGAAATTATTCCCTGCAACCCTTAAAGATGCAACATTAAAATGGTTTATGAGTTTAGGAATAAACTCCATAAGAACATGGGAACAAATGAAAACTACATTCTTAGAGAAATATAAGGATTATTGTATGCCCCATAACATTAAAGATGAAGTCTTTAAAATGATACAAAAAGAAGATGAAAATCTTGAAGATTTCATCGAAAGATTTGCTTACAATGTAAAAAGGGAAAAAATGAATAATCTAGATGAGGAAACTTTGAAAGCTCTCTTATTGAAATCCATTAGAGATGAGTGGATTGATCTTCTCAATCTAATGGGTAAGGGAGACATTTCTTAGTTGTCACTAGGAGAAATTTGTGAGTTGTGCATACACATTTCAAGAGGCAAAGCAAGAACCGGGAAAAATCCAAGAGATCCTCTTTTATCAAGGATTAATAAATCTGCAGCTGGGATAGTAAGTAGAGTAGAATTAGGAAATTTGCATGAAAGTTTTAAAACAAATATTTTAGGGAGTCTTAGTGAACAAATTAACACCCTTAAAACACAAAACAAGCAAAAAGCTAAAAATGTTGCATTTACCATTTTTTGCCCTAAGTGCAGAAAGAAACATGCCTTGAGAGAATGTCCTATTGATTTAAAAAGTGTAGAAACTTGTATTTTTGGTGTGGAAAATCATGATACAAAATAATGTCCCTCAATACCATGTCTTAAAGTTGTTTATCAAGAATAAGGAGTACCAAATTAGGTAGATCCTCTCTGTTTTATTGCTAAAATACCTTGGCAGAATCCACAGCCAAATACAACTCAAGATTTTAATACTCAACCATTTGCACAATCTTCACAAAGTGGACTACCCCAATGACTTGGAAATCTTGGCCACAACCTTGGACACAAGGATGGCAAAATCCTTATGGAAAATTTCCTCAATATCCTAAATTTTCACAATTTCAACAATCATATCCTACTTTTCCTCCACAATATTATCCTCAGCCTATTCAACAAACTCAACCTCACAATGTGAATCCACAACTTTCATTACCATTTCCTCAAAGACAAAATCAATTGCCTTCCCAACCACTTCCAAATCCAAATAATAATAAAAATTCACAACATGTTTATAATATGGAAGGACAAAATTTTCAAACCTACATGATAACTCCACTAGATCTAAACAATGTTCAACTTAGATCTGGTAGAATATTAGAAAATAAGTTCCCCTCAATTGTTATTCAATAAATTGAAAAAGAAAATATCTTCAAAGAAGAAAAGTCTCTTAATTAAAAAAAAAACTCAAAAACAAGTTACTCCAACACATTCAAATAACTCAACTCCTATTATGGAACAATCTTCAATATTATGAGAGATTTTTCGGCGTAAATCACATGAAATTTTATGTGATTTATGCCAAAAAATCTCTTATAAAATTGATATGGATCACAGAAGTCTCAATTCAACAATCTTCAATATCCGTTTCAAAATTACCTTTCCCTGAAAGATTAAAAATTGATGAAGGGGTAGAAAAACAAATTTGATTGCCTGATAACGACATGTTAGATGAACTGAAAACTGTTTTGATAAATATTCCTTTGCTTCAAGCCATTAAGGAAATACCAATACTCGCAAAAACAATTAGGGACTTGAGCATAAAAAGACCTGGAAGAAAAAGAAAATAAATCAAAAGAATGAAACTTGTTGGAAAAATTGAAAATATCATGATGGGCAGGGAAAATTTTAGGGGCTAATAAATGCAAGTGGGCTAATTTTCCTTTCCTTTTTCCAAAAAAATGATTCGCTAATTCCATTTTTCCTAAAAAAAGATTCACCCAAATTTTATAGTATAAAACTATTTTACCTTAAAAATCGTCAAATTTTTATATAGATACTATATAAAATTATTATACATTTGAATATTTTTACAAAAGTATCATAAATTGTTTTAAAAATTGCATATTATGGACTAGTGAGATTTGCCAAGGTTTATAAACTTTAAGATAAATTTCTATCCTTAAAATTTTCCGTAATGATGGGTAAAACAATAATTCAGAAATATCTGATCCAGGAAGTCCCATTATGAAAACACACATCAATGGTGTAGAGATCCCAAATACATTGATTGATTTAGGAGTAGCCATAAATATCATGAGTAAACAAACTATGAATTAATTAAAACTTTCTAATCTTCAATATACTCCTACAATATTACAATTGGAAAATAGATATGTAATCAAACTTGATGGTGTATTAGAAGACATATATGTATCCTTAGATTCTTAGGAATACCATATTGATTTTTTTATTTTAACACCCAAGAATAACTTAGGAGGACATCCATTGATTCTAGGAAGACCATGGCTAGCTACAGTCAATGTTTTTATAAGCTGTAAATATGGTGATATGTTCATTTCTGATGGGAGTACAACAAAGAAATTCACACTGTATCCACCAACAAAAACAACAATAGAAGTTGAAAATGAAGAATGGATAGATGATGACTTTAATATAAGACCAATATTTGTTACTGCACAGATAGATGAAGAAGATCAAATTTTAAATTTAATGGAAAATAATGAATCTTCATCATATTGTGAATCTAGTTAGAATTTTCAAGAACAATGCAACATTGAATATTTATTATCTCGACAACTATCCTTGCATCCTATGGAAAAATTTGGCAATTCTACAATTGAAATATTCCAAGGAAAATTTCTAAATATCAATAATAATTTGGAAGAATTTCAAAAGAAATAATTAATTAGGATGTTACAAGAACGTTCATCTGCTTATGCATGGGAATATATTAACATGAAGGGAATCAATCCTAATACTTGTGAACATCATATCTACATTGAAGAAAATTCCAAACCAATTCGACAACGTCAAAGAAGAATGAATCCAAATCTAAGGGAGATTGTTAAGAAAGAACTACAAAATGTAGGTTTTAACCCCATATAGAAATTACTTGCATACGAATTCTAAAACATATAAAATAAATAATGCGAGAGCAGAACACATAAAACACATATACACAGAGATTTTCCCCTGGATCCCAAAACCGGGACTACCAGCTTGAATTTTCATTATGTTCCTTTCAATGTTACAATACATATTTATACATGTTGAAGCATCCAATACCATGGACCAAAAACCATCGCATCTAATACCATGGACTGTAAAACCATCGCATCCAAAAAACATGTGCGAAAATCATGCACAAAACCATAGGTGGGTCCACCCAACCTAACATAGGGTCCAAAACCAAAATTTTCGGGGGTGCTGCCCTGGACCCCATAAAGTGGGGTTATAGGTGCCCTTCAAACCCCCTATTAACTACGTAGAAAGAATATAACACAACCCAACATTCTCCCACTTGTTGTTTTCTTTCCACATGGGGGCACAAGAGAGCTTAGTCATTTTCCCAGCCTTGAAATGCCCATTTTCTCTCTACACCAAGAGAACTTCTTAAAGCTCACAAATTTTGTCAATGCATCTGCAGTATTCTTCAAAGTGTCCACCTTTACTAGCAACACCTTTTTGTCTTCTATCATATCCCTCACAAAGTGATACTGAACATCAATGTGCTTTGTCTTTGAATGATATGAGGGGTTCTTTTCCAAGAAAATTGCACTTTGGCTTTCATAGTCTATCCTTATAGCTTCCTGTACTAACCCCATACTTGAACACAATCTCTGCAACCACTCTGCTTCCTTGCTTGCATGAGTGGCTGCCATGTATTCTGCCTCTGTAGTTGACAGTGCCACTACAAATTGTTTCTTACTCATCCAACTGACTGCACCTCCAAATACGTTAAACACATACACACTTGTAGATCTTCTCTGATACGGATCTCCAGCCCAGTCTGCATCAACAAATCCATGAATATCCAACACTCTATCCAATCCTAGTCTTCCTTGGTAGCACAAACCATAATCACTAGTGCCACGCAAATACCTGAAAACCCGCTTCACTGTTTTCCAATGCTCCTTCCCTGGTTTTGACATAAACCTGCTCAATACTCCCACGGCATGTGCAATGTCTGGTCTAGTACAAACCATTGCATACATCAGACTACCGACTGCACTTGCATATGGAACACGGGACATGTCTTCTTCCTCTTCTTGTGTCTTAGGACACTGTTCAGCAGATAACCTCA
The DNA here is from genome assembly GCA_031772625.1 of Pinus tabuliformis. Taxonomy (NCBI): domain Eukaryota; kingdom Viridiplantae; phylum Streptophyta; class Pinopsida; order Pinales; family Pinaceae; genus Pinus; species Pinus tabuliformis. The sequence goes on along the minus strand of CM062817.1, from coordinate 1,441,531,725 downwards.
CACCTATAGGAATAGGAACCTTCATCGGTTTACTATCCTGCATATTAAACCTTTGCAATATTGTCTCGACATACTTCCTCTAGTTTAACCAGAGCTTCCTTTTTGCCCGATCTCTTTTACTTTCCATGCCCAAAATATAGTTTGCAGCACCAAGATCTTTCATGTCGAACTTGAAGGACAATTGCGTCTTCAAATCCTGGATAATTTCTTTGTCATTTCCAACCAACAACATATCATCCAAATACAAGACCAGATAAATAACACGGTCACCAATTAATTTAAAATACACACAGTGATCTGCTTTGCTTCTAGTGAAGCCAAGTCCCCATATAAATGTATCAAATTTCTGATACCACATCCTTGGTGACTGTTTTAACCCATACAAAGACTTCTTTAACTTGCATACCAGTTTTTTCTTACCCTTCACTGCAAAGCCTTCAGGTTGCTTCATGTAGATCTCCTCTTACAGATCCCCATGAAGCAATGTTGTCTTCACATCCATCTATTCTACCTCAAAATCAAAAGCAGCAGCAACAGATAAAAGTAATCTAATAGAAGTTACCTTAGCAACAGGAGAAAAAATATCACCACAATCAATTCCCGACACCTGGGAATAACCTTTTTCTACCAACCAAGCTTTGTATTTCTCCACTTTTCCTTCTGCATTTGTCTTCTTTTTGAACAGATCTTCTCACAGCCAGAATTTGTGGCTCTTCATCTTCTGATTCCTCCTCTGCTGTAGAGTCTGATTCTTCCTCCTTTAGCTCAAACTCTATGTTCTCAAGTTCCTTTCGTTGGACTTCATGTTTAATAACATCTTTCACCTCTTTGAACACCACATCTCGGCTGTAAACAACCTTTTGTGTGACTGGGTTCCAAAGCTTATAACCCTTTAAACCATCCTTATACCCAAAAGATGCACTTTTCAGATTTACTATCCAACTTGGTTCGTTTCTCCTTTGGAACATGTACATATGCATCACATCCAAATACCCTTAGATGTGAAAGAGAGGGTTTCTTACCAGTCCATACCTCTTGTGGAGTCTTATCCTCCAATGTTGATGAAGGTGACCTGTTCACTAGGTAACATGCAGTATCCACCGCCTCTGCCCAGAATTCCTGTCCTAACCAGGCACCACTGAGCATGCTTCTTGCCCTTTCCATCAACGTCTTGTTCATTCTTTCTGCAACTCCATTTGCTGAGGTGTATATGGAGTAGTCTTCTGTCGTGCCATACCACACTTCTTGCAGAATTCTTCAAATTCCTTACTGTAAAACTCTCCACCATTATCTGTCCTCAACACCTTTATCTTTTTATCTGTCTGGTTTTCCACTAGAGGCTTAAATTCTTTAAACCTATCAAAGACTTTAGATTTCTTCTTAAGGAAATATATCCATGCATTCCTTGAGAAGTCATCTATAAATGATACATAGTACATAGATCTACCCAGTGATGGAACCTTCACAGGTCCAAACACATCATTGTGCACAAGCTCTAATATATGTTTCGCCCTCTTACCACTAGAGGGGAAACTCACCCGATTTTTCTTCCCATATACACAATTTTCACAAAAATCAAAATCTAGAGAGCTATTACTCATACCTTCTACCATACCTTTACCATGAAGTATTCAAAGGACATTCTCTCCAATATGTCCAAGCCTTTGATGCCATAGCATGGTATTTTCTCTAGAGACCACTAGATTTTCTGCTCCACTTTCAGGAACCACGGAACTGTTGCACCCATCAACAACAGTGCTACCTTGCAGCTTGTACAAAGTTCCAATCCGAACTCCCCACATCAATACCAGTGCTCCTCAAACCATCTTGCAGGTATCCTACTCGAACACTATTTTTACACCTGCATCATCCAGCTTACTAAAAAAAATTAGATTTCTAGCTAATGCAAGAATATGCAGAACACCCGGAAGTGTTCTAACCCTTCCACCTTGCAACTTCAACTTTACTTTTCCACGACCAATGATTCTAGCCTTCCTATCATCCCCCAAGAAGACATCACCACCATCATATTTCTCATACTCACAGAACCACTCTCTATGGGGAGTGAAGTGAAAGGATGCACCTAAGTCAATCAACCATGCCTCATGATCTACATGTGTACTTGAAGAAGCCAAGTACACATCCCCACCTTCATCTAAGGTGGTTTTCGCCTCTGCAGAAGGAGTCTCATCAGATCCCTTTCCTTTGTTAGGAGCTTTATATTTACAGTCCCTTTTGAAGTGGCCTTCCTTTCCACATTTCCAGCACACCACCTTTGCAGGTTTTCCTGGAGATTTAGATCTCCCACTCGATGACTTATTTTTGTTTCTGTTTTGGGACCATCCTCATACAGACAAGGCATCACCATTTTGGCTCTCCATATTTTTCCGTCTCATCTCCTCTGTCAGCAAGGCTGAGACTATTTTATCAAATTGCAAGCCAGTTGCATTGCTACCTATTGCAATAACTAGACTATCCCATGAATCTGGTAGAGAACACAACAAACTGATGCACTTATCTTCATCTAAAATTTTAATATCAATAGATGCTAACTGACTTACCACAGTATTGAATGCGTTCAAATGCTCTGTCACCGAGTCTCCATCTTTCATCCTCAGGTTATACAGCTTTTTCCACAAGAACAGTTTATTCACCAGAGACTTAGATTGGTACAAAGTCCTTAACTTGTCCCACAAAGCCTTTGTTGTAGCTTCCCCTGATACATTTAGCAATACTTAATCTGAGACACACAATCGTATTGTGCTCTTTGCCTTCTGACCCAACTTCTTCCATTCTTCATCGGACACTCCCGTTGGTTTAGTACCCGGATATACTGCGATCCACTGATCTTTATCCACCAACAAATCCTCCATCTTGAGTTTCCACAACTCAAAACTCTGACCATTAAATTTCTTGATCTCTATCATTCCACTGCTCACCATCTTGTTTCACCACCAGAATCGATCTCACAGATCTCCGACTGAACAAGGTCTACTACAGGCCCGAGCAAAACCCCTCAGCAACAAAGGCGTCCCCTTAAAGCCAAATCTACTTTGATACCAAATGTAGGTTTTAAACCCGTACAGAAATTACCTGCATACGAATTCTAAAACATAGAAAGTAAATAATGTGAGAGCAGAACACATAAAACACATATACACAGAGATTTTCCCCTAGATCCCAAAACCGGGGCTACCAGCTTGATTTTTCATTATGTTCCTTTCAATGTTACAATACATATTTATACATGCCAAAGCATCCAATACCATGGACTGAAAACCATCACGTCCAATACCATGGACCGAAAACCATCGCGTCCAATACCATGGACCGAAAAACCATTGTGTCCAAAAAACATGTACGAAAATCATGCACAAAACCATAGGTGGGTTCGCCCAACCTAACATAGGGCCCAAAACCAAAATTTTCCTGGGTGCTGCCCTGGACCCCATAAACTGGGGTTACGGGTGCCCTTCAAACCCCCTATTAACTATGTGGAAATATTATAACACAACCCAACACAAAAACTGTTGAATGTCAATTTTATCTATCCAATATCAGACAATTAGTGGGTTTCACCCTTAGTAATTGTTCCTAAAAAGAATGGAAAATGGAGAGTGTGTATTGACTATAGAGAATTAAAAAAAGCCACTTTAAAATATCACTTTCCACTCCCTTTCATAGATCAAGTTTTAGATGCATTGGCAGGAAAGAAATATTTTTCATTTTTAGATGGTTCTAGTGGGTATAACCAAATCCAAGTAGCCTCAAAAGACCAAGATAAAAATAAATTTATGGGGAACTTATGCTTACTGAGTGCTTTCTTTTGGATTATGTAATGCTTCTGCAACATTCCAAAGAGCAATATTAGGCATTTTTTCTGATCTAATTCATGGTTGTGTGGAAGTGTATATGGATGATTTTATAGTTTATGGAAATTCTTTTGAAGAAACTCTTAAAATTTTGGAAAAAGTTTTCATTAGATGTAAAGAGGAAAATCTCTCATTAAGCCATGGAAAATCTTTTATGATGTTCACTAAGGGAATTGTTTTAGGACACCATATTTCAGAAAATGGAATTAGAGTGGACACATCTAAAGTAGAAGTTATTTCTAAATTAGCAATTCCAACCTGTCAATGAGATGTTAAAAGTTTTCTTGGTTTCACTGGTTATTATAAGATTCATAGAAAACTTTACAAAAATTGCATCTCCACTTTTTAAACTACTCACAAAAGACTGTGAATTCAATTGGAATTCTAATTGCCAAAAGGCCTTTGATTCATTAAAGGAGAAAATATATGAAGCACCCATTCTTAGAGGACCAAATTGGAAATTACATTTTCACGTTTCGACTGATGCTTCATACATCACTTTAGGAGTTGTACTAGGACAAAAATACTTAACTCCATATGCCATTTATTACACCAGCGAAAATTTAACTCCTGTAGAGTTAAATTATACTGTCACAGAGAAGGATTTTTTAGCTGTTGTTCATGCCATCAATAAATTCAGACATTATATTATTGGATATGAAACTTTTGTACATATTGATCATTCTGCAATTAGATACTTAATGAATAAATCAATCACTAATGGCAAAATCACTAGATGGTTGTTATTGTTGCAAGAGTTTAACATTACTATTTTGGATCGACCTAGAAAACAAAATACAATTTCTGAATTTTTATCAAGGATTCAAAATGATAACAATGACATGCATGTAGAATATAATTTTCTTGATGAATATCTTTTTGCAGTATCTACTAAATCTCCATGGTTTGTAGATATTTCTAACTATTTGACCATATGAAAATTACCATCATACTTGTCTCCTCGAGAAAAAAGGAAGGTAATTCAAATTAGTGAATTTTATTCATGGATAAATGAAGAATTGTATAAACAGATCCAAATTTGATCATCCGAAGGTGTGTTAGAGAAGATGAAGTACTAGAGATATTGAAATCTTGTCATGATGAGCCATGTGGAGGACACTTCACTGACAAAAGAACTTCTTACAAAGTCCTCTTATGATACTATTGGCCTTCCCTTTTTAAGGATGACAAAGAGTATGTTAAGAGATGTGACAGTTGTCAAAGGACGGGGAAACATGTTCCTTATGATAAGATGCTCTACAACCTCAGGTACTTATTGAGCCTTTCGAAAAATGGGATATGGATTTTGTTGGTCCAATCAATCCACCTTCGAGACAAAAGAGGTACATTCTTGTTTTCACTAAGTATGTTACAAAATGGGTAGAAGCTAAAACACTTCTTTTTGTTACTCAAAATGTTGTATTTTCATTTCTTTTTGAGGATATCTTTACTTTTTTTGGTGTCCCAAGAGAAATTGTAATAGATCAAGGTACTCAATTCACATCTAAGTTGGTACAGAAGATAATGGAGGAATACAAAATCAAACATCGGAAGTCGACTCCATATCATCCTCAAGCATATGGATAGGTGGAGTCCACCAATAAAATCATTGAAGTGATTTCACCAAAAAAAGCTTCCAGAAGCTTTATGGGCATACCATACCACATGGAGAAATACTATATGGCAAACTCATGATTTTTTTATGGAAAAAAAGTCATGTTTTCTATTGAGTTTCAAGTCAAAACTTTCAAGACAATATTCAAATTGGGTCTTTATCTCTCAGAGGCACAAAAACAAAGAATGGAGCAACTGAATGAACTTGATGAGATAAGACAAGATGCAATCCAAAGAACCAATCTAGTTCAACAATAGAGATCTAGATGGCATGACAAATATATCAAAGAGAGAAAGTTCCAGCCAGGAGATTGGGCATTACTGTTTGATTCAAAGTTCAAAGATTTCCAAGGGAAATTTCAAACTCATTGGCTTGGGCCTTATGAGATTGAAACAATCTTTGATAATGGTGCAGTTAGGATTAGAACTATTGATGAAGAAAGGACCACTTTTCTTGTGAATGGTCATCAACTGAGAATCTATCATAAGCCATTGACCAAGGAAGAATTTATCAAATATTTGCAAGATAATATTGATTTAAAGTTGGTGAAGAAGGATTTTCCTTCTTCTCCAGCATGATCTTCAAAAGTTTTTTTTTCTTTCTAAAAATAAAATAAAATATAATTAATAATAATAATAATAATAATAATAATAATAAATACAAATGTATAAACTGAAAACCAACAATGGTTGGCATGTTTATACCGAAAATCTAAGGCAAAAATCAATTTTTGACACCTTAAATTTTCCTCACATCTGTTCTAAACCCATTTTCTTTATATCACACTCTTTTATTTTCAAGAATAAAATACCTACAGAATTATTGAGTTTCTGCAACTCTAACACATTTTTGCAGCTAATTTGATAGAAATTTTTGATTGAATAATTGAAAGAGTGACTGATTCCCTCCACTTGCAAAGCACCTGAAGACAATACAAAAGGACAACATCCAAAGGTTAGGAAGAAATAATTCAAAGGTACACAACTCTTTAATTTGATAATAGGGATCACAAACATTAAATGTATGAATTATATAGACATCGTACTACCAAAATTCAAAATCATTATGACCAAGAGTTGATAGTATCATGTCAAATCAGATCTAATCCGTCATTCACTCCTTATCATTATACTTACACTCCAACCCACATCCTGGTTATATTGATCTGATCACCCAAATCATGCTCATTAATGCTCTCAATTGTTATATTTTGTCACACTTCTTTAAACCCTTACCACTTACACTCCCATCATTCACACTCTCATCCTCATCGCGTTGAAACCCTTTGAATCCCTCATACCCTGTCAAATAAAATAGTCTTAAGACAAAACTTCTCATCCATGGGGGTTATAGTCATAATAGAATTAGCAGGGAGAAAATTTAAAAGGATATCCACAGACAACAGAATTATTGCAGAAAGTGCAGTGGCTAGAGTTTGTGGAGAAATTTGATGGTTTCCACGAAGAAGTAACCAAATCCTTCGCCAAATCCTTTGATGGGGTAGAATTCAAAATAGGGGACATAAAATTTATAGTAACAAAGTCCTTTGTTTCTGAAGCTACTGGATTGCCTCAAATTAGAGAAAGATGGTTTAAAAATAGAGGTATTGAGAGGGAGGAATGTAAGGTTTTTTTGAAGAACCCTAGCATGGACACCACCATTTCCAATAAGGGGATTCTAAGAATAGCATTGAAAATCAAGTGGAGAGTTTTACTTTTGATAATTCAAAAAATTGTTACTTGCGAAGGGAGTTTAGATGCATGTTCTTCTATCATATTCGACTGCTGCTGAATTTTATTGAGGATAATGAAATAAATCTTCCATATTTCTTACTTAATAGTCTAAGAAAGATGTTAGGGAATGTTCAAAGGAAAATTTAGTTTATAGAAAATACCATGTATCACCATGGTCTTGTTAAAATCCTTGTTGAATTTCATCTTAAAAATATGGGTGATAATTGGGAAAGCTTTTTAGTGAGGAATCATTTTAAGGAATATACTCAAGAACAACCAAGTAGTAGCAAAGCCAAGAGAGGGAAAAAAAAAAGAAATTGAAGAACCAGTGGAACAAGAACAACAACAGTCACAGGAGCCGTCAGAGGATGACATTCCTCTTGCATAAATTTCAGAGAATATAAACAAAAAATGTTAGAAGGAAGAAAGCCAGCCAAAAGATAGAGAGAACACCCAAAACAGAGAAGTCTAATATAGAAAGAAAGAAAGAAAGAAAAAATTCAAATGCCTATTGTGACAAGCTTAAGAAGAAGTACCAGACTCAATCCAGCAACAAAAGAACAACCTTCAAAAAGTAAGGAGCATATTGACTTAGAAGCAGAGTAAGATTCAAGGATTTCTCTGCCAACTTTCATCTCACCTCCTTAGAGCCTAGGCCGAAAAACACTTGAAATTGATCCTGTACAATAAGAGATTTATGATTATATCAAGTCCATGGAGAAAAGAGATGCGACAAGAACATCAACTTTAAATCAAGAAGAAGTCCAGTTTAGTAAACCACAAGAACCTCCAGCGATAAATGTTTTAAAACAAGAAATTTTCGAGCTGGAGACACTAAACAGGTACATTCAGAAGGAGAATCAAACCGTAAAGGCACAAAGTGAAATCCAAATATCTAAGAGTGATAATCTCCTTTTACACCTAAGTTTGTGGTATAAGAAAAATAAGAATTTGAAGTAGAAAAATAGAGCTCTACAAAGGCAAGTCATAAACCTGAAGTACAAGATTCTCATGAAAAAGCCAAGGATGGCAGTGATCGAAAAGAAAGGGAAAAAGATGAAGTTATATGTACTTGCAGAGGTCTCAAACGAAATGTGGTAATCAGTTTTGTGTTTTGCATGAGGACATGCAAAAACCTCAGGATGGGGGAATGTAGAGTCTCATTACTATTTTTCTTTTGATACCCTTTCCATCCACTTTTCGTCTTTTCATCATTGCTATCAACTCAAATAAGCAATAAACTATAGATTTTGATATGGTAAGGTACTCAAATGTCTTATTTTTCATATTTATTAATGTGCCTTATTATTAAGTTAAAATATTGTAATAGCTATAGAATTAATACGATTCTACAGTTGGTTCATGATTCTACATCTATCTCCATGATTTTGTTGGATTCTAGTACACCAGCCAAACAGAGAAGCACATGGGAAGATGAGGATTGATCTCCTCATGGATCTCCTCCTATTCGCCCAAGCCAAATCAACAAGGAAATCACTCACTAGCGCAGTCAAATAAACAGGTTAATACGTGGATAAACGGAGCAACAAGAGTTCAAATAGATCACGACTCTCTGATTTCCTTTCCAAATAGCAAATTGTAGAGAGATTTTATTACTCTGTTATAGATTATAATTCAAATTAGGATTGTTCTAAGTTTTATAAGGCATAAAATTCTCAATCCGTTGAGCACGAATTCTATATATATAACTCTGTAAACAGAAAGCGGGGGACACATATGTAATCTTTGAATGACTGTTTGAAGTTTTATAATTATGTTCCTTTTAACTGAAGAAGTATTTTCTTCAACCTCATGCATAGTTATTTGTTGAATTAAAGTTCCAAAACCTACTGTTTTGTGGAGGGCCCCTACAGACAGTCGAGGTTCAATCTTTACGTTTAGGTCAATCATTTTATTTTCATTATTTCCATAAATTTTTTTATCGTTGCTTCAGTTTCTTTGTAGTCATTTGTTTAGAGTATTTCATTTGTTTTCTATCAATTTCAAATCATTTATTCGCTTTCTAACTAGAACCATGTATATAATCTTCTTCTTTTCATAGAAAATACATTTGATTAGATCACATTCCTTCTGTTTTTCCTGTATCATTTCAAAATTGAATTGTTAGTTACAATATGGAGAATTTTACATAGGATGCTTTATAAATTTATTCTAGAGTATAAGTGATTCTTTTTTAGAGAAGAGATAATTGTCTTTCTAGAACATAAGTAGTTTATTCATAGATTTTAGAATAGCATTCTTTTTAGTTATTTTCAAAATTTGATCTTAAATAAGTTTTCATAGAATTTACAATGTAGTTTTGCTTTTCCATCACCTTGCACAATAACTCTTATAAAACTAATGATAGTCAGTAAAAAAGGATCATGATAGCTTATTTTAATTTCCTTTTCCAGAGTTGATTGTAGGAATTTAATTGTAAATCTTAAATTTCATTAGGAACATATGAATAAAGAAGATCCTCAAAACAAACGCAGTCATCATCTTAATAAACTCAAAAAGGCTTCTAGCATATATAATGAACTTGCACTTGACAAGTTTGCTAACTCCGGTCGATAATTTATGTAAGCAATTTAAGAACATTAAATTGACTAAACAGTTATTGTGAATTGTAGTCATATTTATATGCTCACAGTTCAAATCCTCCAGTGAATCTCCTTGGGCTTCATTGTCAAGTACAAATTTTATCATCTAATAGGTTGGGTTTCATATGGTGGAAGGTTGGATAATAAATCCATTAATTATGTCATCCTAAATCTATCTTTTAAAGATAATAGCTTTATCGATAGTGAGGGGAGAACGTAAATTTCTTTCCTGATATTCAAGAGGGAACCATCTAGAATTTTCAGTTGGCATGTTAGGTCTAGTGGGTGGGTACAAAATGAAATTCTTGATAGCAGGTCCATTGGCGATTGTCATACTTATAGTTCAACAACCAATGTATGCGTATGAAGTGGCAAGCCATGGTCTTGTTAATATCAGAGGGTGTTCCTCCACCTTATTTTTAGAATTGAGGACTACAAAATCCACTCGATGTTCTGAGGAGTCTATAGACACGATGATATCATCTAAGGTTCCTTCCAGTTTCATTACAGGTCTGTTAGCTAGTTCCAGTATGGTTGAGTCGATTTAAATCTAGTTATTCCAAGGATGCCACACGTTTCGAGTGTTATAATATTTATAACATCTCCTAAGTCCACTAACATGTTTAGGATTTTATGCCCTTGAATATGGACAATGACTATAGGGTTTCCAGGATCATCACATTTGATAGGTATATGTTTTGCTAGGATAATATTAGAGAGTTTCCCAAGAGCATGGGCTATAGGATAATATTTTGATTTCCTTCCATGATTATTAATGCACAAATCTTTAATTTATTTAGCATAGATAGTATTTCTCTGATAACATGAAGGAGAGGGATTTTGATACATAAATTTTGTAGTTCCCCTATGAGATCAATATAAGGATATACAGGTGATTTCACTATGGCTAATCTCTCAGGGAACGGGGCAGAAACATCCATAATCTTAATAGATTCTTGTTTTTTAATCGGTTTACTAGATGATTATGTTTTAGTAATAATTACAGTAGGAGGAGAATGTTTTGTCAAAGGATGCTCCTTAGTAGGATTTTTGTTTTCCGGTTTCTCTTGATTCTTTGGATGATCTTCTGGAGAGATGGTCCTCCCATATATTAGACATAATTCATTTCATTCCATAGAGGAAGGAGAACGGTTCAGAGTTTCCAGAATCTCTAAAAATTGCACAGGATTTTTATTTGGGTTCGGATTTGGCTATGCAAGAAAATGAGGGTGTAATGGAGGTGGAGCATTTAAGGGTAGTTGAAGTGGAGGTTGTAATTGTGGTTGATTTTGTGACTGAGGCAACATTCCCATTGATTGATTAATCGGTCTAGTGGGGTGTTGCCAATTTTGGGACCACATTGGCCCCTAGGTAGGTTGATTTTCCCATTGCAAATGGTATGAATTATTTGGTAAATTCTTCCATGAGGATGTAGGATATTGTTGATTTGGCCAAGAAGGACTAGAGAATGACTAGTTTGTCTAGGGTGATGAAGTGTATGGTTGAGGCTACTAGGTAGTAGTAGAATGTTTCTTACCATGCCAATTTAATCCAGGAAACTGTTGTTAAGCAAATTGTCCAGAAAAAAACATAGAAGGGTCTTGCATCATACCTAATGAGCGATTCTTCCATTGTCATCGTTGTGCATTGATATATATTTTCTCTAGTTATTCCTTCCTTGAATACAACTTTCAATTCGGGAAGCAAAGGAAAATGGTTGGTCGAGTGATATTTGGTACAAATAACGCATATCTCGACTATATCCAGTGGGTATTCTTTATAGCTATGATTCCTCCGATAACAAGGGATGAAAATGGATGATTCCTACTCTGCTTCAACCTGATTATGTTTTAGTTGTAAAAAATCCAATTGTGTTGTGAGTGTACTTAGGATATCAGATTTAAAATCTTCTAAAATATTACCAATCTCTTCTCGTTTAGCTCCCCCCCCTACAACTCTATTAGATTTGTTGATAGGATCATGAGTTCCAAGCTTAGTTTGTGTACTCCCACATGAACATATGATACACATGTGGAAAATGGCAACAAGAAATGCTAAAAATAGCATTTCAGGATATACTCCAACTCTGTTGGAAATAGAAAAAAATATAAATGCTAAAAATAACATTGCTATAAATAGCATTTTGGGATATATTCCAATTTTAATTTGTCCTTGAATTAAAATTCGAATTTAGTCTCACTAGTTGTTTGAAAAATAATTAATTAATTCATCTTGAGTTAATTAGTTGTAGAAAATCAAACATGAAGTCTATGTGAAGACATGCAACAGTTTCCCCTTTGATTGAGGAAGTTATCCCTTGATTAAGGAGATCAAGATGAGTTGTACTTTGAGTTGTAATTAGTTAGCTCAGTTAACTGAGTTAAGTCCAGTTAAATTAGTTCCAAACAGTTGGAGGAACTAATTGTGAGTTTAGTCAGTTAATGCATGCATGCATGCAACTAGTGTTCTCCAAATAATTGAATATTCTCTCATAAATAACCAATGCATGTCATTTTAGAGAAAGACCTAGTGGATATTAATGATAGGGACATTGTACTATCAGTTGGAGGATTTTTCCTATAAAGGAAACTCATCCATGCAGAAGGAATTATCTCCTTCAGGATTGCACAGTTATTTCTGAGTTTGGTGAGTTGTGTGAGAGGTGAATTCACACAGGTGGAAGCCAGAGGACCTTGAAGAAACTACGCAAGGAAATAGGAGTCTTGGAGGATTGAGGGAAGGCATATGTTGTGTCTATTTAGTCTATGAGTAGCAGTGAGGGATTGTACTAAGAGCTGGATAGCTTGTGAGCTAAAGCTTTGTGTAATCTGGACATATTTCCACTGGTATGATAATACAGAGATCGAGGTTTTTTAGCTGAGGCTTTCCCCAGAGTAGTCTTCTGTGTTTCATGTGTATGATTTCTTCTTCTCTGTTATATGTGTTATGATTGATCTAGCTCAAATTGATTAAGCTTCCGCAAAGTTTGATTGTAGAAGTAGATCTAGTATTTTGCTTTAGTATATTGCATTATCAGGTGATCTACAGTGGGAATTTCTACATGGTATACGAGCAAAGGTGATCAAAGGTGAAGAACAATATACAAGAAGGGAGAAGTTCGAAGTTTGAGGTTCCTGAATATAGAAATCGAGTTTTTATCACATCTCAATTTCACCAATGGCATTCAACGATTTAAGACTCGAGTATGCCCTTGATGGCAGCTCAAATTATATAGCCTGGAAGGATCGCATGGAAGCATTATTAGAGGATAACGGTCTATAGGACTTCATTGATCAAGAAGTCCCCAAGCCCGCAACATCTGATGCTACAGATGGAATGGAAGAAATGTGTGGCTAGAGCAAGGAGAATCCTCCTAGAGGGAGTTTGAGACCACATTGTCTCGAGCCTCCATGGGAAGGAGACATCATTTTTGATGTGGAAAAAATTGAAATATCTATATCAGAACAACATTGATCAGAGGAATCTGGTGATGAAAGACAAGCTTCAGAAAATCAAGTGTGAAAGGGGTGACACGATCTCTACATATTTGAACAAGCTCACCACCTGAAGGGATGAGCTTGGAAGTGTAGGGATCATGATAACTGATGATGACATGGTGAGTCTTGCACTCCTTGGTCTTCCTAAGAGCTAGCATAACTACCAAGACTCGGTAAACGGAAGAGATAAACTGCCAGATTGGGAACGACTTTGATCGGATTTGATGCAGGAGGAGATATGGAGAAGCACTAGAGATGGATCTTCTTCATCCAAGGAGGATGAAGAAAATTTCACCTTATCAAGTAAGGCGAAGAAAGGGAAGGAGAAGGATTCTCATCCCAAATCGAGTTCTTACTATGGTGGGAAGAAATTTGACAAATAGAAAGTGCGATGCTTTCATTGTCATGAGGTGGGACATTTTGCTACAAATTGTCCATTGAATAAATCCAAGATGGGATCCAAGGAAGGATCTGAAGGTGAGGCATTGGCCTCATAGTTTGAGTTGGATTTCACCCTCTTCGCGTGCATGGTTTCATCCATGTTGGGATGTGGTTGGTTTCTTGACAGTGGAGATTCTTTCCACATGATTGGCGACAAGAGTTTGTTCAGTACCTTGGAGGAGAAGGATCTCCAAATACTCATAGTGATGGGTAGTGATGAAAAGTATAGTGTCTCAGGTGTAGGCATGGTTTTTTCAGAGGGAGCATGGATCTCGCATTACCTTGACCGATGTCAAGCATGTACCAGGACTGAGGAAAACTTTGGTGTTGATCACAATGTTGGAAGACAAAGGCTATGATGTAGTCTTCAGTAAGGGAAAGGTTCTCCTTAGACACATCACCATGATACAAGTGAAGCAAATCGGTTCACGAGTCAAGAACTTGTATGCTCTTGAGGTTAAAGATGCATGCAAAGCCTTGAGGAGCAAGGCAACTGTTGGAGACTTGGTGGTTGAGAGGGAGAGTACATTACCTCTCAACATGCGGTGCCTGAAGAAGTCTCAGACAATTGTGGAGGAGCCACAATTGGTGAAGAAGCTTCAGGAGGTTGTGGAACAACCACAACTAGAGAAGCTGAGAGGAGATCAAGTGGAGGCATCCACTCATGCAGAGACCTCCAGTAGGTGGAAATTTCAAGCCAAGTCGGCAGAGGGATCACATGCAGCCATACCTCCAGGTGTGAGGTGAGGCGATGTGAACTTATAGTCCCAAGAAGGCTGAAATAGGGGCAGGATCCTTGAGGTACCCAGCCTCGTTGATTAGACCTTGCTACAGGAGCCCCGATGAGGAGTAGTAGGACTGGCTGAGTGGGTAGAGATGGATTCTAATGGAGCAACAGAGAGAGCTACAATGCAGGAGTACCAAGACATCATAGAGCTGGCATAATGCCGCAATGCGAGAGGCACATGAGTGTTGCACCAGTGCAGGATGGCACAGAGAGGTGTGCAACGGTGCGAGATGCAGGGATTTGTTGCAGCAGCACAGAGGTCAGGGAGGGAGCACTTGTCAGCAACAAAGATAGCTTCAGCATCAGAGGGTGTTCCTAGCCCAACAGGGAGGCCAGTTGGGAGATAAGTTAATTACTTCTTAGTAACTGAGTTGCAGTGCAACAGTGGGAAACACGATGCAACATGATGAGAGGAGGTGTAGTGAAGATGTAGTGCTTGGAGACAGGACCAACAACAGCACGGACGCAACAGGAGGAATCAGTGTGATTGATGCAGTTCGAGATCAAAATGACAGATGCTAGAGCAGTTAGATACTAAAGAGCATAGAGGTGCAGAGCTTTCAGTCGACAAAGGCAATAACAGTCAGAGACTTTGATGATAGAGGAATCATTCTAATTCAGGTTGGATATTTTTTGTGTTCCTAGAGTTGCTGGAGCAACAACACTTGAGAGAAGTGTTGCATGCAAAACATTCCAAAGGTTCAGGATCAGGTTCGAGTTGAATGCCTTTCTTGTTGAGAGGGAGTGTTGAAAATGGAAACAAGAAATGTTAAAAATAGAAATGCTAAAAATATCATTTCATGATATATTCCAACTCTATTGGAAATAACAAAAAATAGAAATTCTAAAAATAGCATTGCTATAAATAGCATTTCGGGATATATTCCAATTTTAATTGTTCCTTGAATTAAAATTGAGAATTAAAATTCGAATTTAGTCTCACTAGCTGTTTGAAAAATAATTAATTAATTCATCGAGTTAATTAGTTGTAGAAAATCAAACATGAAGTCTATGTGAAGACATGCAACAGTTTCCCCTTTGATTGAGGAAGTTATCCCTTGATTAAGGAGATCAGGATGACTTGTACTTTGAGTTGTAATTAGTTAGCTCAATTAACTGAGTTAAGTCCAGTTAAATTAGTTCCAAATACTTGGAGGAACTAATTGTTAGTTCAGTCAGTTAATGCATGCATGCATGCAACTAGTGTTCTCTAGATAACTGAATATTCTCTCATAAATAACCAATGCATATCAGTTCAGAGAAAGACCCAATTGATATTAAAGACAGGGACATTGTACTATCAATTGGAGGATTTTCCCATAAAGGAAACTCATCCATGCAGAAGGAATTATCTCCTTTAGGATTGCGCAGTTATTTCTAAGTTTGGTGAGTTGCGTGAGAGGTGAATTCACACAGGTGGCAGTCAGAGGACCTTGGAGAAACTGCGCAAGGAAATAGGAGGCTTGGAGGACTGAGGGAAGGCATATGTTGTGTCTATTCATTCTATGAGTAGCAGTGAGGGATTGTACTAAGAGCTGGATAGCTTGTGAGCTAAAGCTTTGTGTAATCCAGACATATTTCCACTTGTATGATAATACAGAGATCGGGGTTTTTTAACTAAGGCTTTCATGTGTATGATTTCTTCTTCTCTGTTGTATGTGTTATCATTGATCTAGCTCAAATTGATTAAGCTTCAGCGAAGTTTGATTGTAGAAGTAGATCTAGTATTTTGCTTTAGTATATTGCATTATCAGGTGATATATAATGGGAATTTCTACAACACAGTTTTACAATATTGTCATATTCTTCTTTAGAAATATCACCCTGCCTTATTAAATTAATAATTTCTATCCATTCGTCTTTCATACCTCTAATTAAGGTATTTTTCAACGCATCCCTAGGTAAAGTGGTATATGGTGATATTTGTAAATTATATTGAAATCTTTCAATATTCCTTCTAAAGTTTCATCTTCTTTTGATGTCATCTTAAATATTTCCTCCCTTAGATCTCTAGATCGATAGTAATCCTAGTACTTAGTAAGGAAAGTTTTTTTCATTTGATCCCATGAATTGATAGTATCACCCCCCAATCCCATAAACCATTATAATTCTGCTCCCTTTAAAGTAGAGGGAAACAATTTTTATTTTTGGGGGTCAATAGTGTAATCATATCCCCGACATAAGACATCGAATTCAAAAAAATGCATCGGGATCTTCAGAGGCCATCCCATGAAAAATTGGGAGGTTTTGTTGTGGGATAGCCTTCATTGGTGCATTAGCCTGCAGATCAATAATGGGATATTATATGGTTGAGGTTTACGTCCGTGTTACCAGATTTTTCATTTGATCAAAGTTCTGCCAAAAACCTTCGGGAATCTCATAATCATGACGTACTAAATGAAAATATTGATAGGTTGACAGGGTTCTAGGACTTTACCAAGTCTCACAGCACTGCTCAAGTTAGGAATTTTGGTTTCTCCTTGAAATCGATGTCACAGGAGATTCCTTCTCAAAAGGTTGAGGATATGTTTCAATTGTCTCGCCTCTTCCTTTCCTTAGGTTACAAGAGTGCCCCTCACCCTTGTTAAAAGGACTGAGATTCCGATCAGGTGTGTCTTTGAAGCTCTACTTAGATCCTAAATTTTTATCATGAATCTCAGCATTAGCTGCAACAGATGATTGTTCTACTCGAGGGGAAATAATAGTATATTCTTGGATACTGTTCGAGGACCTACCAATGCTTGAGACTCTGCCTTTCGAATGATTTCATTTATGAAGGTCGTTCTTCCAAGGCCAACTTGACCTTGGATTTTGGTATTTTTTGGGGTGGATTTTTTATCTATCTCTACCTGATTCCTAGTCCTAGGTTTATTTTTAGTCATACACACTAAAAAACCTAAATGTATCATTTGAGATAAGACACCACCACAAACCTTGGTTTTTTTACTAGAGTGCATGCACAGGTTCTTACCTTCCGTCTTTAATGCCCAAATCTTAGGGATACAACTAACACTCTTTTTGACAAACCCCATGGAAATGGTGCCAAAATGTCGAGCCAATTAATTGTTCCTAAAGGACCAACTAACCAATGCACATTAAATTGTCAACCCAAGGTCTCATCTTTATGTTTCAAGGTTATTTGCATATTTTATGCAAGATAAATGTTGGTATGATTAATCAATACTATCCTAATGGAAAGAAAATCTGCAATGATGATGGAACTAACTCATAACACAATTTATAACTAAATCAAACCATTCAAAACGTCAAATCCTAAATATTTTCTGCAGGAAATAGCAAAGGAAAACTATCAAGCATCAATTTGTTACGTAAGGAACAACATCTACAAAAAAAAAGAACAACACTACAAAATTATATTATCAAAATAAATTGAGTCATGTAAAATAATGATCCTATGATAATCTACAAGAAACAACAATAAGCAGTGGCAATCCCAATGAATTAGCTAAAGAAAATCCACTCTATAACAACCAATGTAAATTATATTTAAAAAATAAAATGCAATTTAATGATCGAGAAATGATAAATTGAAAGAAATTAAGAAAATAAATTACTAGAGCAAAAGATCCGAACAAAAATTTAATAATACACGTAAAGATAACATTGCTTCCAAGATCAATTCCAAATCATTGGAATCGAACTTCCTTGTAAAAGGAATTAGCAAAACATGTTAACTTTGGATAATAAGTGCTTTCATTAAATTATAGAGGATTAATTACAATCAATGTCTTCTCAAATTCACAACTTATGTCAAAAATATAAAAATTGAACAACCTCTCTCAAGGCTCAATTCCTAGTCTTTATACTATGTCGATAGAAGATAAGAATAATAAACATGTTCCTGATAAAGATAAATCCTAAGAATATGAAGATTCTCAGGATGCTCATCTTAATTTACAAGAAGTCTTAATAAGTCTAAATGACCAAGTCGGAAGCTTGTCCTTAACTAATTCACTCCAATTACAAGGATCAATAACTTCAAGCTATACGATCTTGTATGATCAATCCAAGGAACAACATCAGGTGCCATCTCATCGATAGATTCCTATCCAAAATAAGGATCCAACCATGAGTGAATAACACTTTTGTGATCATATCTGTTCATAAAGGAAATAAAATAATAAGAATACATTAAATGCTTCTAGAATCCATATTACATGGATTATCATGTCCTAAATGCAAGAAAGACTTAGGAAAATAATATAAAAACTAAGAAATAAGGTAAGGAAATTATAACAATTATGGGACCCAACATCTGGGTCCACTGCAATCCCCTCTCTGGAAACAAATATGTCACAAGTAGTGAATATGAGACTAAACAAAACTGTGTTTGTTGAGCTTGGCATGCAACTTATGCTCTCTCAACAATCTCAACATGGCCACCAGGTGCTCTACATGCTCTTCCTTATTCTTGGAATACATCAATATATCATCAATAAACACTATCACAAACTTGTCTAGGTAAGGAAAGAAAACATTGTTCATCAATCACATGAAGGTGGTTGGATAATTGGTAAGACCAAAAGGAACCACCACAAACTCATAATGTTCATACCTTGTACCGAATGTGGTCTTGTAGATGTCTTCTTCTTTGATGCACACTTGATGATATCCTGATGTCAAATAAATATTTGATAACATTGCTGGTCCCTTCAACTGATCAAACAAATCATCAATCCGCGAAAATGGATACATGTTCTTGATAGTCACCTTATTCAACTATCGATAATCAATGCACAACTTGAGAGTACCATCCTTCTTCTTTACAAACAATACAAGTGCACCCTAAGGCGAGACACTTGGCCTTATGTATACTTTATCAAAGATCTCCTTAAGCTGCAATTTTAATTCCACCAACTTCAGAGTACTCATCCTGTACGCTTCCTTAGATGCTGGTGCTACTCCTGCATCAACTCAATAGAAAGGTCCACTTCCCTATGAGGAGGAAACTCTAAAATATTTTTAGGGAACACATCCTAGAACTGCTACAAAACATGATACCTCTTCAAAACATCAACATCCTCAACATACTTCTCTTTATTACTAGAAATATGAACTATAAACAATATGCATCCCTTCTAGAAACTACACTTTACCTACATAGATCTAATTGTTCTCATTGATATAGGCTTCTTTTTTCCATGCAAGACTCTCCTTTCCCCATCATCATCCACACACTCAATAGTCTTATCATAGCATTCCACTTTAGTCTTGTGAATTAACAACTAATCCATACCCAAAAGCATACTATATGGTCCTAAAGGAATCACATTTATATGTGCTGATGTAGGCATACAATTCAGCTCAAATGCACAAGATCTCACCTAATCATGAACTCTTCTCTTGGTTCTTGTATCTAGCTTCACTAACTAATAATCTACATGCACTTCTTTATCCAAACAACACTTATCCAAAAGGTCAAGATTGATATAACTATAATTAGATCAAGGATCAATCAAAATGGAAACAACTTGATCATGGAGCTTACCTTCCATCTCAATAATGGATGCCTGATGATCAACCTGTCTATTATCTATTGCTGCATAAATCCGAGGAATACTCTTATCAACATCTGCAACTATATGTGCCTCCTTAGCACTATAAATATGAGGCCTGCCACCTTGACACGATGGGTACTCACTCTTGTGATCCTCTCCACCACAATTCGAACACCTCAAAAGATTTTTGCCACCACCCTTATTCCGCTCCTCAGGCTGAGATCCATGTCCTTTCTCAACTGCATTGAAATTCTTATAAGGTGCTACATTTTCCTTGTCAATTCTGAGGCAACTTCCCTTTAGTATTCTCATTACCTTTCCAATCCCACTTGAACTCAGGCTTGCACTTAGACTTCTCATAACAATGTTTTAGCATCCTGATGACTTCCTCCAATGACTGAGGCTCATCATACTCAATATGATCTTTAAATGCTAGAGAAAATCCGTTGATGAACCTTTGGAACTTTGTCTTCTCATCCTTAAGGTAGGGAACATACCTCAACAAGTCTAGAAACTTGTTCATGTACTCTTCATCTGTCATGGAACTCATCTCAATCTCATATAATTCCTTTCCCTTTCCGTCATAATATCTCTCAAACAAGTACTTCTTCCTATAGAGTATTTTAAACTCATGCTAACTAAATCCTCTAACCTAATGCCTCTGACATGCTTCATATCTTCCCACGAGATATCTTCTTTTCCCTTGAAGCTAAAGATAGTGATCTTTTCTTTCATATTCTCTGAATAATCATGCAATCCAAAAAATTTCTTCATCCCAAGAAACCACAGTTCTACATCTTCTGACTTCTTCATGTTACCATCAAAAGTAGGAGGCTTGGATTTATTGAACTCTTCTGGAAAACACCACTACTCACTCCTCCTATAAGGATGCTGACAGTAATGATGATGATGTTTCTCAGAACTAGAATGAGAATAAAATCCATGAGTGTTAGCCTACCTGTCAGGTGTATCCAAATATATGCCACCTCTAATTGTGTCATCCTTGTCCAACTTGTGTCCTCTGTGAGACCTATTTCCATATGCCCCATTTGAATTTTCTTCATATCCATAATTGATCCTCAGTTATCCTTGCTTCTACAAATCAGAAAGGATTTCAAGGATGATTGCATTAACTTCTACTTGATTTTCCTTAGCTTTGGCAAGTATTTCATGTGCCTCAATCGGCTTATTATTATCTTCCTTGAAAATTTTGATCCTTGCCTTCAAACTTCTCAGTGTATCTGATAAATCAAGAGAGTACTCTTCTCCTTTCTACCCAACTGACCTTTCCCATCCCATATAATTCACATCAGGATTGTAAGGGGAGTCATGTGAATTATTTTCCACCATTATGTTCTTCATCTCTGATCTTCTATCTCATGCAGACATATCATGTTAGATAAACCAAATATAGATATAATCAAAACCATACCTCAATGTATTTCAGAGGAGGCTATCTCATTTGCACAATCAATCTGCATTAGCACAATATAGATACATAATGACATCAACATATCAACATCATGCATGATAACACAAAACTACAACAATGACCACCACAATGCATAAATAGTAGACACATATACAATTAACATGCATGCAAAACAATCAAATTTACCCCACCCAGTCCAAGTGATTGAACTTGGAAGCTCTTATACCACCCTGTAACACCTCCTGCCACATTTACCCACTTTGAAAACCTCTCTGGGTTAAACAATAGTTGAGTGTGACTATGATATAATCCAACCTCCAAGTTCTAGTTATGGAAGTAGGGACTATAAACTGGAAGTAAACCGAAATACCTTAGAGACTACAGACCACTCAAGATCCTACCAACCACCCTAGGAGATCAATCTCTGAGATAGAACTCTGTTTCACTAGGTTTACTTTGAAACTACACCCTTGGCACACTATGCATGCAGTTATGAGGCTTCAACTTCACCCATAAGCATTCATGTGGTTACAACCCAATTTCCTCTATTTTGTGCATTTGGATGTGAGATCTATACCACTTTTTTAGGATAGCCTCTAGATCACTACCCATAACTACATATAACTTTCCAGAATCGTGACAAAGATTATAACAATGCTAAACAATAAAATCTTGAGAAAGCTCTTAACCAATACATGCCTAATGAAATATGGCCATTTTGTCAAACAAATAATAAACATATAAGCTATAGTTCATGAATGCATATCTGATCATAAAATATTGAACTTCATCTGAGAATCACTAAGAAGGCTCTATCCCCTCTTAAGTTAGCTACAACAAAACTTGTTAGCCCATGCACTCATCAACCATCTAGTAACTTATGAAATCATAAACAAGAGCCATAACTAGAGAACATTATAAAACCAGACATATAACTAGAATAGATACTATGACAAGTCATCCATAAGATCACCATAATAACCAGTACAAATGCTCATAGATCACAATAGGCAAAATAACTCATATTAACATAAGAAAAGATTGGGTTGAACGAAATATCTCTTTCAACCAATCACCCTTGTGCCATATTCCAAGTATGAATTTGGTATCATAAGGTTTAAACCAAAATAAAACCAACTAGGGCTTCCAAAAGCCAAACCATCTCAACCCTCAAGCATAGTGATATCACATATACAGTCCAGAAAGCATTAACATCAACTAGATTGGTCTATATGCAAGTTATCCAAGGCTCCAAGAACTAGTAACTCAACCCACAACCTCCAAGGAACCCAAGTTGTTTCAAGGCTCTAGAGAATTTGTCCCAACCCATAGCCATGAGAACCAATCAAAAACCAAATAGGGAACCGACTACATCATGCCTATCCAAGAAATGGAAAGGAAAGGCTGAAACCATTATCAATCCAGGCGCATATCCATGCCAATGACAACACAACCAAATAACCACATGCATATAGCATGCATCCAAAAACCAGCAAGGATATCACACAAGCAAACTATTACGTGCAAGGTAATCTTGTTGTAGTTATTGATCCAACTGTTCCCTTGCACTTCGTTACTTACCTTTGCTTTTTGTCTCCAAATCCAAGTGAATGCTAGAGTGCTCCAAGAATACTTAGTGTGCAAGAGTATGAGAGAACAAGAGCGTGGAAGGAGAGAGCCAAAACCGAATTGACAAAAAGTTATCAAAATCTAGCAACTGATTCTATGATGCCTTTTTATCAAAGATGTCTCATTTTTCTTCATTTTCCTCTAATTTCCCTTGCATGAAAATTTGTGTCTCTTCATCTTCGTTTTCTCCTATTTTCCTTTATTTTCATAATTAAATGTCCTTTATTGTCTCTTTTCCTTTGCAAATGTCTTTTCCAATTTCCATAGCCATTAATAAATCACAATTGATTTCCACTATAATGTTTTCCCACAATTCAACTTTGAATATGTGTCCCCTGACCTTGGTCTTATTTTATTTACATGGAAAATCAACTGGGGGATGTTACATATTTTTCCATTTTAGATACCGCCACACCCTTTATCAATGTTCAAGGTAGTGAATTGCAAGTTTACCCCATGTATGAATTTTTTGGTTTGCATCCCACTAAACAAAGCCCTAGTTCCCAAACTCATCCTAATAAACACATGTTGGGGTGTGTGACCACTAGGGGAAGGGTTTTTTTAGCTTAATTATTATATCTAAAATGTGATCAAATTGACAACCCACTGATTTGAGGCATGGTTTCCATTTTATGATGAGTTGAAATTGACATAAAAAACAGAATGAAAGACACGTATAAAAATGGTCATTGGGGAAAAACCCAAATGAATCAATAAATCTTTAATTTTTTTTAGCCTCACAAACAAGTGTTTTTCCATTATAGATTGCACCATCCTCTCCATATATGTTTAGAGTAGCCATTTGTATAAGAGAGTAGCTATGATCTATCAAATAAGTACATCTTGGAGGATAGAATATTAACATTAATGATAGCTACATAATTTTTCAAATGCAATGAATGTTCAAAGATGTATTTCTTAAATGTTAGAGAGCCCCTTGAAGGTTAAGATTCTTAAATTCGAAGGTTCTTGTGGTGAATAAATTTATACTTTCTCAAAACACAATCCTTGATCACAATTACTTCAACAGTAATTCCACTAAGAAATTCTAGGAACTAAATCCACATGGTCTGATCACTATCATCGCTAAAATTAGACCCTTCCTATCACCTTTCCACCCCATTTACTATCATCACATTCTCCTTCTGCTTCATAGGTTTATTGATACGTGGTCTCATCCTTTATGCAACAATTGGAGGTTGATTATTAATAGTGAATTAAAAGATGCCATTATTGTGCCAAATATAAAATTGTTTATGGTTAACTAAATAAACAGAAAGTGAAATTTTTTTTTCTTCACTCGTGAAGTCAATTAATAGATTTTTTCACTGAAAACAACCACGTCTATCCTTTCATTTAAAAATATTACTTGATAACACAACCTTATCAGAAATATCTATTTTGGGCACTTATTTTTCTCATTTTTTAGGATTCACATGGATTCCACTAGTGTAGATATCTAATTTGGAGACTTTATTTTTTTTAATGAGGAATTAGAAGAATTTGAGTGTTTTTATAGTTCATGGGACTTAGAATTTTATGAAGGAGGGATTTTAGATTTGATATGAATAATTTATACTGATACTTGTGAAATAATAAGTTGTGATTTGATGTAATGATTAATTGTAATGGTTGAGTGTTTAAAAATGACCATGCAAAAACATGCTTGATTATATGAATCAATTATTTAAGTCTATGGAGTTTGGGTGAAGCTTCAATCCCATGAGGGGTATAAGATTTCATATTGTTAATTTTTCATAGGCTACATTGTTCTTTGCTTTGATAATTGCATTTCATCATTAATGCATTAATTTCACCCCATATCATCATTACACTATTCATATCTAAACCATTATTCATTAACATATGCAATTATATCGAAATAACAACATCATCATCATCATCAATGCAACGGAACAGGAAGGAACAATAAAAGAAAAGCATGCACATACATAGAGACACCAAGATTGGTCTGAGACCAAGGAAAAACCCACTATGGGGAAAACCCTTGACAATATTATTCTTCTTAAATCATCATCAAATGATTCAGCAAAAGAGAGTACAATGATCCATAACTGTATCTAAGCCAAAAAACAACTATGATATCCATGAAACAAATCTAATCATTCTTGAAGACAAAACCCTGATTTTGATGGTTGAATTGTGTTGTCACTGACTATAATCAACTGCTCGATACTAATGAACATTGTTTTCACTAAGTGGAATCTTAGAAATACAAAAATCTCATCCAGAAGTCCCGAACGCAATGAGGAGGAGCTATGGGAGTGTCTATAGAATATTTAGACGCTCTCTGCATAACTGGATGACTGCATCCAGAACAGATCTGGATGCTCTCAGGTGAACTAGGTGAGGGCATCCGGGGTCAAAAAATACCATGACCTACTTCAAGTACTAGACACTCTCATAAGGTTGTTGTGTAAGCATTTATGGCATCTCAAATCCTCCCAGGACCACTCTGTGTGAGCGTCTGGGGACTAATACATCCCGATCTAACACTCAAGCCCTCGACGCTCCCATAACTCAATGTGCCAGCGTCTAAGGCTCCCTGGATTCTCCCATAAGCTTGTGTGTCGGCTTCTAGGGCCTAAAATGTCCATTTTTGTGCCAGTGTTTGGGGATCAGAAAATCATAAGCCAGAGTGAAGCTTACGCCTGCGACTTTGGACCCTTACGCCAACTCTTTTCGACGAACCTGTGCGAACCAAGACAATAAGAGAAGAGAAGATATCTTGATCGAATATGTCTAAATGAACTTGAGGTGTATTCCATTTATAGTATTTCATGAGGGTACACTTGGGGTTAAGGCCGACCTAAGAAGTTACCCATGTGGTTAGGGCCGACCCATTCCATAATACATGTATGAATAAAATAGTTCAAAACTCAATTCCCTCTTGACCAAATTGGGTGATCTTTAGGTCGATTTTGGTCCTCTTGAAAATAGGGATCTAATGAAATCATTATCTCATTCATTTGATCTATCCAAGCTGAAATTTGACTGTAGTTGAAAAAATTAACACTCCCTCTCAACTAGGGAGAATTCCACCTGCCAATATTTGTCCATCGATCAATATGTCACTCTGGAATCTTCAAATGTCACCATGTATAATCATGTATCATATCTATCATGTGGTCATCATGCCATGTCCATCTCAATTGTCTCACCATCACAAATAATCATTGTACATCTCAATCTATCCTTTTCTTAATTTTACTTATCTCTTTATTTTTCTTGCTCGTATGTTGAACATTCTTGGATCTAGAAGAAGAAGAATTTGTTACCGTATATAAGATCAAGCTACCACCCTCTATCCATCATCCTGCTACCTGGAATCTCTACCAATGTCCTACTACCTAGAATCTCATGGGGGAGATATACATCTACAAACCCATATCGAGCAATAGGATAACTCATCGTATAGGGGAGAAAATCCTCAACCCTGGAATCTCATCGAGGAGCTTCCCCTCAACTGGGAATCTCAAAAGGGGAGTAAATCTCAACCCAATCCTATTGCTTATCAATCTTCCCAATAGTGACTCTCAGTATTCATGTGGTAGAACATTTGCATCATAATCGCCTTGGGTTGTACACCCCAATTACACTCTCAACTCGTTGGCCAGACGAGGAGCGGTATTCCCAATAAGCCCTGCTTGTCAGTATGATGCCAACTGGGGTATACTCTGTAAAGAACAGACATGGGAGTAACACCCTCAATCCTATGGGTAACAGATAGATGTCATGCCCTATTGCCCAGAAGGGCTCATGGGGTTTAGGTTCTATGCACATCATACATATATATATGGATGTTCGAAATAGAACATCAATGCTTCAATCAAATGTCGAGTACCATGTCAAGTTCAACAACATCTTGAACTTCAAATCATAGTATCCAAGAATTTGCATTTTCATTATTCAAAAACATTTTCCAATAGTTTTGCAATATGGAATTTCTTTCCCAAATTCCAGAAATCAATTCAACATGCCATGATACATCATTTTGATCTTAAGAAGCTATCTCCCTCTGATTTAGATCATCAGGGTCTCATCACCTATCAAGAGTAGATCATCAGGATATAAATCAAAGCCATACCTTGGAACTCATCATCACGAATTCATCAGATAACTGTCAAATATAGACATATCTGGATTCTAGATCAAGGAGCTTTCTTCATGCAATTCTTTAAGCATAATGTCTTGCTAAGATATCATAATAATCATTACATAAATCACATCAACAAAGTCAGCTCATCATAGTTTAGAAGCCAGATCACGACTATTATCAAAGTGATCATTATTACAGTATCAATTCTTTCAACCAAGAGATAGGTTGTGCTCATATCAAATCTTGACTTAATTTATTATCATGCCAAAAAGTTTTCATCAACCATGCATTATCAATTTGAACTTTATCAAGTCATTCTCATAATCATAATGCAAGTCATTTATATCACTAGGTGCAAATGCATACACCAAGGATGAGTCATGCAGGTTCCATTTTCATGTTGAATCACAAATATCAATATCTAAACCATTGTTATAGGAATGAGGAGGCCAATACAAAATAAGTTTTATGAATACCCACATAAGTCATTATGCCTACATAGCATAAACATCAGGGAAAATTAACAATCATCAAATCAGATCATTAGACATCAGGTCAAGTCCAAATTATCTATCTTAGAGATATCTATCGTCAAGGCATATCTCAATCATCAGTTCAAATTTATTTTCAAGCATCATGAAAAAACATTGTTCATCTATATCAATCAGCCAAATCATGCCAACATCTTGTAGCACAAACATAGTGACATATCTATATGTATGTCCTGGTCACCTGCAAACATATGTTAAACCTGCATGCTCATGTTATGGAAAACATTCAAAATTTTCCTGCTTGCAGATCTTGTTATCTGAAACACATTTGTGACCATCCAATTTCATGCACAATACTTCATTTTTATGTGATCAACAATTTAACTCACAAAGTTTAGAAATCAAATTACAATGGAAGAATATGTCAGAAACATCTTGATTCAAATTTCAGACAACTTCAGAAAGCTTTAAATGATGGTTAGTTGTAGTCAAACCTCTGGATGCTCCCTTCAGGTTAGCATGGGATTGTCTTTAGTTGCCTAAACGCTCTCTGGGCCTTAGCATGCATGCATCCAGGGATGAGATCTCCTAGATTTGTGACTTCATCCAGAGAAGAAACCCTAATTTTTGTATGGGATTCAAATCTTATATTTTTTTGTAGATCAATACTATCATATGCACATAAATCATACTTTAGTAGCACAAAATGAAAATAATATGAGTAATTCTTAAGAAGAGATTATACCTCTGACTGGGGATCTACATCATTCATCTTCATTCATGTCATCAACATGTCTCTACTAGAGTCAAACAACAATAGATCTGTTGGATCATAAATATATATCTATCACAGCTATTAGCATCATGACATCAATCTTTCATCAAATGTTAGACTCAAAGGAGCAGATAGATGCAACATCATATCTTAAAGATTATGAACAAAATAAAACTTTCCATCAAGTCACTTCATCAAGTTATGACATCCAGTTTAACCATTTTCCATCAAGACAAGACCATATTAAGTAAGAGATATACTTATCAATCATACACTTATACTTCTCACATCAAGGTTACCATGCTCTTCATGACCAATAAGACCAAGTTAGGTCATTCAATAAAACTTTACCAAAATTACAAGAGTGTCAATCTCTCTTTACATATGCTTTCATCATGTTTATCATAAGCATTACCAATAGACTCATGTATAGGAGTCAATGAGCTATCCTTCTATATGAAATCCATCATGACAAGTATCAAGAGTATCATTTACTAGAGTCAAGGTGTTGTACTTCTTTATATGATCAAGATATCCAACAGATAGATCATAGATGTTAGCCAAACATCAAGTGTATCAATGTATCAACATTATATAGCCTCATAGAATTCAAGAAGATCAAAATGTTCAACACGATGTGAATCATTTCATCATAGGAAACATAAATTCAATTCACTTTCATATGCATGCATGCGCCATTAAAGACAGAGAAATTCTCATCATACCTTAGGGCTTACCGAGCCAATAACCGAAACACAACACACCATTCATACCTTGTGGTATTCAAATACCTACAGGTGACATAGGTTGCTTGAAGAAATTTGTCATCTTTTCATCAAGTACCTCTTTATCTCTTTCCAAATATGCATCTCAAATGATCCTCAAGAAGGATTTACTCATTACATCTTATCAAGGAGGTTAGAAACATCCATATACTCAAATACATATGCAGGATGTATAATCAATAAATAAAATCATCAGATCCATAAGTCTAAATAGAAGTAATAGGCATCATAAGTCAAGAAATAGCTATCTTCAATGAGAAGTGATCCTGTCCCTCTTAAACCAATATTTAATATCCATGAGTGTCCATGGTCCATATACTAATGTTTCCTTCAATTGTCCAACCAGTTTTTCTAGGGATTATCCCATCTAGGGCTTCATCAAATCTCCCACAAGTGCTTGAGCATCTTTACATTGACCAGATCGATTTCATATCTCATATTGTTCCATAATACATGGTTTCTCTCAAAACCTAACCTCATAGAATCCATCAAACCCTAATAATCAAGTTTCCTGCGGTTTTCTTCAAACCTTAGAATTATTTTATGTCTCCACCATCCTCTTCTTGCTTCCATCAAAGTTGTCATCATTAGGTTGATCTCCATGGATTTTCTTCATCCCACCTTTGATACCATGTTAATTTTTCATAGGGCTACATTGTTCTTTGCTTTGATAATTGCATTTCATCATTAATACATTAAGTTCACCCCATATCGTCATTACATTATTCAGATCTAAACTGTTATTCATCAGTGTATGAAATTATATAGAAAGAACAACATCATCATCATCATCAATGGAGTGGCACATAAAGGACCAATAGAAGAAAAGCATGCACACACATAGAGACACCAGGATTGGTCCGAGACCAGGGAAAAACCCACTATGGGGAAAACCCTTGCAAATCTTCTTCTTCTTAGATCGGCATTAAATGATTCATCAAAAGAGAGTACGATTCTCCATAACTTTATCTAAGTGAAAAAATAACTATGATATCCATGAAACAGATCTAATCATACTTGAAGGCAAAACCCTGATTCTGATGGATGAACTGTGTTATCACTGGCTGTAATCAATTTTTGGATATTTTTGAACAATGTTGTCACTAAGCAGAATATTTGAAATACATAAATCTCATCTAGGAGTCCCAGATGCAGGGAGGAGGAGCTTTGCGAGCATCTATAACATATTCGGACGCTCTCTGCATAACTTGATGACTGTGTTCGGAACAGATCTGGAGGCTCTCAGGTAAACTCAGTGAGGGTGTCTGGGGTCAAACCTACCCTAACCTGCTTCAAGCCCTGGATATTCCCATAAGGTTGTTGTGTGAGCGTCTATGGCATCCTGGATTCTCTCTGGACCACTCTGTGTGAACGTCCAGGGACTAATACAACTCGATTTGACACTCAAGCCCTGGACACTCCCATAACTCACTCTTCCAATGTCCAAGGCTCCCTATACGATCCAACAAGCCTATGTATCAACGTTTAGGGACTAAAATGTCTAGTTATATGCTAGTGTATGGGGATCATAAAACTCTAAGTCAGAGCAAACCTTATGCCTGTGATTTCGGACCCTTGCGTGAACTCTTTCTGAAGAACTTGTGCGAACTAAGGCAATAACATAAGAGAATATATCTTGATCAAATATGTCTAAATGAGTTTGAGGTCTCTTCTTTTTTAGGCTTTCATGAGCATCCACTTGGGGTTTATTCCGATCTAAGTAGTTACCCATGTGGTTAGGGCCGATCCATTCTAAAATAGTTCAAAACTCAACTTCCTCTTGACCAAATTGGGTGATCTTTAGGTCGATTATGGTCCTCTCAAAAATAAGAATCTAATGCAATAATTACCTCAGTCATTTGAGCTGCCCAAGGTGGAATTTGACTGTAGTTGTAAAAATTAACACATATGAATAATTTCTACTAATACCCATGCAAATATAGATTTTTATATGTCAATCAAGTTTATCTTGGGTGGTTATGAGGAATGATTGTTATCCTTCCCACTTAGGTTTATTTTCCACAAATGAAATATTGAGCTCATATTGATTTTATTGTTGTAATGGCTTCAAAGCTTGTTGCGATTGGTCACATTAAAAAAAAGCTTGTAATGTGATGTAATGAATAGTTGTAATGTTTGACTATGTAGACCTGGATGACCATTTGAAAGAAAGCTTGATTTGATGAATCGATAAATTATGTAAGATATGAGGTAACAAAGTATTGGAGAATCCAATAGGTGGCCTTAACATAACTATAACATAACTTTATCTTTAGACCATCTCACATGTCTTATTCTAGCTCCAATATCCAATGCTTTTATATGGGCAAGTTTTATAATTAAGAAGGAGGGACTCAAGAGGCCAATAGGTGTTTATGGGGATTGTGAAAATGAGTTTTACAAAGAATTATACATAACATGTGGGATATGACAAGATATGATATGTATTGTTGAGATAAATTAGGATTATTGGTTTAGACTTTTTTTAAGGTTTTGTGTGGTTAAATGCTTTTTAAAAATAAAATTTTCCGTCTTTTTAAGTTCTTTTCTATGATTTGATAGGAGTAAAAGACTATTCATACTTAGCATAGCCTCTACGGTGGATGGATATGGTTATTAGTAAGTTTTCATTATATTTTTAAATGATTCAAAACCCATAAAACCCTAAAAAATATTATTTATATTTTGTTTTATTATGCTTCAAAATTATTAGTAGGCGGTGAGTACCTTTTTGGCACTTCCTCTTCGACAAGCTAATTGAATCGTCTTAGAATATTTCTTAATCTTCTTTTTTTCTATTTTAAATTGTCCTTTCTAATAAAATACTAAAATTACTTTGATACTATAATTCCAAAGGAATCATAAGTATTTTTCAAGTCCCACTAGCACAACTAGTCACAGATGGGCCTCGTTAGCAAGGCGACCAAAGATCAAACCTCATGGGGGGTGGTTGTGCCCTGTGAGAGGGGAGGAGACATGCTAAAAAACATAGTCAGCTTAGGGTTGGTGTGGACTAGGGCGGGTGCGAACCCCGGGTGACTTTGACGGATTAGATGCCCCTGGGTTGTAGCTCCTCAAGCCACAAGTCAAGCCTAGAGGATGATAGATAACTTGGCAATAAAAAAAAGGAATCATAAGGATTCTGCTAGTGTAGAGATATATTTTGGCATTTAGATTTTTTTTTCTTCATGAGAAATTAGAAGGATTTGAGTGTCGTTATATTTCGACTTAGAAGTCTATGGTGTTGGGTGAAACTTCAATATTAGGAGGGGAACTTCATAATTCATATGAGTAATTTTTACTAATACCCATGCAAACATAAGTTGCAATATATCAATTGGGTTTAATATTGGGTTGTTGGGAGGAATGATTATTATTCTTCCCACCTATGTTCCATTTCCACAACTAACGTACTGAGCTCATATTCAGTATATTATTGTAATGACTTCCAATTTTATTTTTTTAACACCCTTTATCCAAGAAGAATATACCCTTTTCTATGGAATGGAAGGTGGGTGATTGGTTATATAAAACAAAAAAAATACACCGCATAAGTTGTGATTTCATTTAATGAATAGATGTAATGGTTAAATGTTTAGAGATGACCATGTGAAAGGATGATTGATCTTATGAA
This sequence comes from Pinus tabuliformis, assembly GCA_031772625.1. Classification (NCBI taxonomy): domain Eukaryota; kingdom Viridiplantae; phylum Streptophyta; class Pinopsida; order Pinales; family Pinaceae; genus Pinus; species Pinus tabuliformis. Next base: position 1,441,498,792 of record CM062817.1, on the reverse strand, counting down.
TCAATTAATTATGTAAAGTATGAGGTAACATGGTATGAGTTAGACAATCTCACTAAGTTTTATTGTGGCTTCACTATCCAATGCTTTTACATGAGCAAGTGTTATAATTGAGAAAGGACTTATGAGGCCAACACATGCTTATGAGGTTTGCACAAATGAATTTTGCAAAGAATTATACATAACATGTGGGATATGATAGGATACAATATGTATTATGGAGGTAAATTAGGATTATTAGCCTTGATTTTTGGTTAAGTGTTGTTTAAAGATAAATTTTTCTTTTCAATTAAATTATTTTCAATGATTTGGAAAGAATAGGAGCTATTCAGATTTAAGAAAGCCTCTATGGTGGATAGGCATGGTCACTAGCAAATTTGCATTGTATTTTCAAATAATTTAATGCTCTATATAAAACCCATCAAACACTAAAAATTTGTATTATTTACATTTGTTTCTATAATATTTCATAAATATTATTACATGGTAACTTTTTGGCACTTCCTCTTCATAGAGCTAATTGAATCATCATCTCATAACATTGCTTTATTTTCTCCTAGTCCAACTTAAGTTTTTTTCTAGTACAAAATACTAAAAGTACTCCCAAACTTGTATTCCAAAAGAACTTTACAGAAATATCGGTTCGCAAGAAAAACATAGTTCTTAATAATTTTAAAGAAAAATGTTATATTTGAGCATATACTATAAAATGCAAAAAGATATTGATTTTTTTGTTAGAATGAGATTTGGAACGTCATTGTGAAAATCAGTTTATAAATATTCCGTAAGAAAGGTAAACATTCATATGGACAAAGGTTGTTTTGATATATTAATGCATAGGAACATGCACATATATTTTTAAAGGAATTATATATAATGTGCACAAGAATTATTATGTTATGTGTCAATTACCAGGTGAAATAGATTTTGGCGTTTTCCTAGAAAATATATGTGAAAATGTGGTTTAATTGGCGTTTTCCTAGAAAATATATGTGAAAATTTGGTTTAATGAATATACTTTTGGCTCTTTTCCCTAAAAGATAGTAATAAAAATGTTATTGAAATCACAATATGCCATTGTTTAAATTATATTTTTGAATGTAAAAGTAGATACAACAGTTTAGAAAAACTCCCTATAGCTCTCAAATTGTGCAAAGTCAACAACTTAAAACTATGATTTTATCAATTTTCGACAAGATTTTGAGCAAAATGATGAAGACTATGCTCCCAAAAGAAAAAGAGTTTCAATCATTAAACTATTGTTATCTGAAAATTGCAAAAGATAAAATATTATGATAATTCTACCTATTATTCAATCAAATATTCAATAAATAAATCAATTAATGGATGATAAAAGTGACATGTTGAAAGTCAAGCACATACACAAATTTAGAGATACATTGCTCTAACTTGGTGTATCCAATATGATGGGTTTACATTGACTTTTATAAATTTTGAAAAAATCCATGTTATAAAACACCTTAAATACATGTTATTTTATTTACATTTTGTACTTGCAACCTGAAAATTAATAACTATTATCGTGTTCCTCTCAATATGATAAGAGAATAAATATACAAATTCACTTTTATTTTATTTTACATTATATATACATCCAAACTCTCAATATAAACTACCATCTTATCTGAGCATTTAGATTACATAATAATCTCAAAAATTCCCCAATAATATTATATTTACAGCTCAATTTTCAACTTATTTGAATTATTGGTTATTGATTAAACATAAGCAACATTCTAATCTCCATACAATTTTTTATCATTAACTGGCAAATAATAACTATATTAAAATTAATTCTAAAACTATAAACTATAGGATACACAAAATACCAAATATATCTAATAAAACGATTTGAATTATTGGTTATTGATTAAACATAAGCAACATTCTAATCTCCATATAATTTTTTATCATTAATTGGCGAATAATAACTATATTAAAATTAATTCTAAAATTATAAACTATAGGATACACCAAATATCAAATATATCTAATAAAACGTATTACAATGTTTTCAAAATCAATTATATATATATATATATATATATATAAATAAATAATGTGATACAATACCTTTATTATTGTGTATAAGGCTCCACAACTTCCATAAATAGTTGTGAAGCCAAAATCCAATCCAATTTAAAAATGCATATATTAATAACAATATCTAAGTCTTTATAGATCTGATGAATAATCAATAAAATTATTTTTTATAGTAATTTTTAATTATTTTGATTAAAGTATATATAGGAAATATATAAATTAAATTTTATTATATTATATATATATGATTTTATTATTTGTTATTTAATTTCAAAATTATTGGAAAATAAATAAACTCAAAAATTATAATAAATAAATTTTGATATTAATTAATATAAATATAATTAAAAAAATCTCATCAAACTTATTAATAATATAATATAATAGAACAATGAGAAAATATAGAAAATATACTTATTAAAATATAAAATAAAGAGAGTAAAATAATTGTCTAAAGAATATAGACATTATAGGCTTATCTTTTTATAATTTGAGTAAATAAATTTAAACTATTTGTGTTTTAATTATTAAAAATTATATTGTATAGATAATATGGAATCTCATAATGCAAAAATGAGTAGAACCCTTAGTGTCTTTCTCTAATAAATTTACATTGCCCAGGTTTTTCATGGATGTAATAGTCTTTTTTTTAGATTTGTTGTTAGTTTCCTTGAATTGAGATGGCTGAGTGGGTCTATGAAATGAAAATTATCAACCCAATGGCCAAGCTCCTATTTACTATGAAATGAAAATTGTAAACCCAATGGTTAGGCTCCCATTTCATCAACAAATTGAAGATTATCTGGACAACTTGTCTTATCCCACGAAAAAGATCTTTCAAACTATTCCCCTCCTCGAGCTTTAAAGATCGAGGAGATTCCATAGATCATTAATGACTTTCATCTTGCTTCTAGAAATGTTATCAAATCAGGTAACTGTTCTTAAAAAAATCATAAATTTGGCATTTAGATATTTGTGCATATATTACATAGGCTATAGGAACTAGTTTTATCCAGGAGAGAAGATATTTTTTTCTTCATAGATCATGGGGCTTTTCCTTTCATAAGAAGCACTCTTTCTTCATCTTCTCTTTTCTATATATGGTTCATTAATAATGCTGAATATAATTTTCATCAAATAAATAGGGAAGTTCCACCTCTCCCATTTATAGGTTTGATGGAATTGTGTTCCACCTCTCATCAAATAAATAGGGATGTTCCACCTCTACCAATTTATGAAAGAAAGTGTAAATAACATGACTGAGGATTGTGGTGGGACACTAGAAAACCGGTAAATGTTTCCTCTGGAATTTGTTGAAGAAGTGGCATATGAAATTGGCGCAGACCGAGTGGGAATACGACTCTCTCCATTAGCAAAATATCTAGAATCTAGCGACTTAGATCCTGAGGCACTGGGTCTTTACATGGTTGAGGCTTTAAATAGATATATAGATCCAAGACTAGTAACTACATTCAACACATTTGGAATCTAAAAAATTGATAAGGAAAGTGCATACACTATGTAGATCCCAGACTGGTAACTACATTCAACGCATTTGGTATCTAACAAATTGATAAGGAAAGCATCACTTGAGGTCCCCACAGCTACAAATGAATTGGAGAGAAGATTGAGCAATGAGGTCGTTTCTTTTTCTGCAAAACCATTGAAAGTTTCAAAAGATGAGGAGGATATCAGTGGTGCTATTAATAGCTCCCCATGGTCATATTCCAAACAATGTTTAGCTTCTAAATTTGAATTGTTTGGTGACAGATTGCTCAAATTGGAAGATGGAAATGAAGAGTATGTCATTATGCAGAACCATTTCCTCTCTAGTTTCGGTAAAATTGTAGTTGCAACAACTGCTACAGGTATTTATTGAAATACCCATACAAGTGTGATGGGTCAGGCTCAACTGCAGGCTTTTCACAGGAAGATGGTTGAGTTCACTAGAATGTCCCATGGTAATGCAAATGTTAGGGGAGCTTGGCATGACACATTGAGCATTGACAGGTTTCAACACCAGATGTAGAGTTGGACAACTGACTCAAAGACTTCAGCCTTGCTTGCCTATATAAGCATCGGAAAAATCCTCAAACGATTGAACCCGTCCGTGACCTTTTCAATGTGTCGAACTTTTCAACATATCATATTTTCACAAAAAAACTAGAGCTCATATGCCTTGGTCAATGGATTACTTTTCCACATGTTGGTTTATAACTTAATGGAGGACGATGAAAATGGTGCGTTGTGATTGGCTAGGGTGAACAGTGTCTACTCACCCCAACCCTGCAAAGAAAAGGCCTTTGGTGTAAATATGTAATTAAGTATATTTATAATGTAAAATATAATTTTCATTAAAAAAAAAAGAGGGACTACATTAACCTATTATTATATATAACTGATTTTAGTTTAAGCTCTTTTATGTGATTTGGTAGGAGCAAGAGACTATGCTAAAGCTTGTAATAGCTTTGAAAGCTCTTTTGAATAAGTTTGGTGTCTTAGCATGTAGAACTTGAGTTATTGTCTCTTTAGGTGCTTGCTTGGTGGAGTAAGTGGTTTATGTCTTCTTTCCTAAGTCTAACTTGGAAAAATTACTATATTTAAAGTCAATTAATTATTATGGACTATTAAGTCAATTTATAAGAATAAATAATGAAATTCTTTAAGTGACTTAGAAAAGATCTCAACCATTGATCTCCTAGATATACTAGAAGGGACATTAGGGTTAAGGATTTGGGCTTGATGGAGATTATAAAATAAGCCTAAGGGAGAGGTAAATACAATAAAGGAGAGAGAAATTTTTATCTAGAGTGAATGGCTCTGCTAAACTATAGCATAAGGGAGGAAGAGTGCAAGTGGATTCAAGAGAATTTCTAGGAGGCTGAATAGATGGAGATTATAAGGTAAAATTGGTGAAGCGAGAAGGAGGTCAATTTGTTGGAGAGGTTGAATTTCCAAGGCCAAATTTCCTGAGGTGCATAGGTTGTGTAAGAGGAAGCTGCAGGTCCAATTTGCTGGTGAAGGGTTGGGTCAAATTTTCTAGGATGAATTTCTTCAGACGTTGATTTCCAATGGGTTGAAATTCCTAGGGTCGAATTCTTGTAGTGGGGTTAAGTTGCAAGTTCTAGTCAATGTGTATTTCCTTGGAGTTTCTCTATGGGTTGAAACCCTACTTTTCCTAAGATTAATTAATGAAGGAGAATTGGTGTGGGTGTTTATCTATTGTAATGTGTGATTGGTCTATCTCTGATTTCATTTAAGCTACATATAAATTTTTGGAAGTTAAAAGAATAGTGATTTTATTTTCAACAATTTAGAATTTAATGGATTTCAGACTTCTGCGATGGATCCGGAAGATATAACCACACATAATTTAGAATTTGTTTACATAATAAAATAAATTGTTGGGAATAAATAATTGTAGTGAGAAAATAAGACTAAGAGAGAGGAGAAGAAACAACAAGGAGAAAAACTAATTTTTCTCTAGAGCATGTGGCTGTAACCACCCTCCTCCAACATTTACCCAAGTTATCGACCTACCGAGGTAAACAAGAGATGAAGAGTTCATATGATATGATTCAATGTCCTAGATCACCTTAAGGAAGTGGAATCGACAAACCAAACACATTAATGACTTCCCTATTAGGTGCTATAGGACCCCCAAGGGATAAACCACCCTTCCAGGTGCCCAGACCTTGAATTAAACCTCTTTTTTTAGTGGCCCGATCTCCTATACGTTGGCACAACACTACTTGATTTTGACTAAAACCCTCCAGTCGCACGCATGATGCCTATAAGGGAGTGATTGTAGTCTTTTTCACCTAGTTATGTGCTTGCAACCACAAGATTTAAGCTACCTTTTTAGGCTAGGATCCAGAGCTCTGCTTAGAACTTAATGAAACTTTCCATAACCATGAATGAGATAAGGACAAATCCTTCCATACAAATCTTAGACAAGAACTTGACCTAACAAGGCCTAGCCATGACAGTCATTCTTTCAAACATATCATGAATCATGAAATCTATGGGTCATAAATACACATATGAACATAGGGGTCTCATACTTTTCTGAGAATCATAATGAAAGTCTAATGCCCTCCCATATTAGTTTCAATAACATCTATTAGGGCATGCATTCGATAACCAATGATCCAAACTTATGCAGCAATGAAACGAAATATAGATATACACATAAACACAAAGATACAGCATAAATAAAACTTCATTTCATTAATATCAAAGAACTAAAATATGATTACATACAAAAATGGAAATAAACTAGCTTGAGTGATGGTAGCTCATCTCTGAGAAGAGATACGACAGCTACATGCCTCTGAATTGTATTACAATGAGGCTCAAAGGCCTATTTATTATTGAGAAATAATGGAAAACCCTAAACATCCAAAAACCTAACCCTAGGAGATGAAGCACCAAAATTGTGGACCCCATTTGGGTAAATTGGTACATCAACTTCCTGATGTTGTAAATTGGGCATACGATCTCTGATTGCTTATCATAAAACCTTGTTTTGAAGATCTCGAAGTTGAGGCTAAAGACAAGTTAATAAATGAGTTTAGGACCTTTTTGGTCTCTTTGTTTTCCCTAAAAACGTCTTTTAGTCCCTCAAAATGGATTTGGAAGTTTAGGACCCAAAAAATTGCCAAAAATAGTAATTTGTGATACAGTTAAGGAAATTGAAAAGAAACAACGGTGGTAGTTCAAGGGAAATAGGCGGGTGGCCACCAATATCCACTTGGATAAGTCCTCCCCCCTTAGCAAGCAATGGTCCTCATTGCGTTGAGTGCCTCCATGAGATGGGGAAATTATGCCGAACTTGGTCCCTTGTGAGCCACTTGCCTTGATGCAGAAGTTGACCAACTTTGACAACCCGATATACTTGGATCTTCTGCTAGCGATTGTTCTTCATATGCGTGTCCATGATATGATTAGTTGTGGCATGTTCCATGCAGTCTGGGTTTAATTTTGTTGGTGTGAGTTGTTCTGCAATGTTTGATGTGTCCAATAATGGTGGAAAGTATGGTAGAAGGTGGTCCACATTGAACACTAAGTGCAGGCTAAGAAATGGTGGAACGCAGAGCTCAAAATCATTTTCCCCTGTAGCCTTAGTGATGGTGTAAGGCCCATATCATAGTAGGAAAAGATTGTGGTGGGGCCCAACGAGATGCTCCTTTTGCAAATGTAACCAAACTTTGTTGCCCACCTGGACTTGTGTGGCACCTGATGCTGATCATTACGTTGCTTGTACTTAGCATTGGCTCGGTTCAATATGTCATGGACCTACTAGTAGATGTGTTGAATGCGCTCAATGAATTTGTTATCCATGTCAGCTTCAGATTGGACATGAGTCGAATCTTCTTGAGTAGCTGCAAATGGTATGGCCACATTAATGGGACATAGTGGCTAGAATCCCAAACCCACTTGAAAGGGGTTATTTCCAGTTGAGCTATGGAGAGCTATGTTGTAGTTGTGCTAGACATAGGGGAGGCATTCATCCCATGTACGTGGATGCTTCAAGTTTCACATATGCATAATGTATGATCATCCTGTTGAAGAACTTTGTTTGATCATCACTTTGAGGGTGGAAAGTCATGGACATAGTGAGCTGGGTATCCAACTTCGATCAGAGACTTGACCAAAATTTACTTAGGAACCTGGTGTCTTGATCCGAGATAATGGACTGTGGGATCCCAAAATGTACCCACGCTTATTTAAAGAAGAGCTTAACATTGGCTTTTGTTGTGATATTCTTCTTGTAGGCTACTAGAATAACCATCTTAGAGAACTGATTGACGACCATGAAAACACAGTTGTTTCCATGCTTAGTAGAAGGTAGGCCCGACATATAATTCATTGAGATGGATCCCCAACGTTGACTTGGAGTAGTAAAGGGAGTATATAGGACTTTCTTCTTGATGGTTGGTTTGGCAATGATGCAAGAAGTGTAGGATCTGATGTACTTCCCAACATCCTATCAAAGGCACGACCAAAAAAAATACTTATGCAACATTGCCACTATTTTCTCTACCCTGAAATATCCAATGACCTAAATGTAGTGTGCCTCCAAATCATCTTTTCATGCTTGCTTGAGGGAACACATAGGTGTCCCAGGTGGCATAACAATGGATCTTGTAGGTGAAAATTTGGAACTTGCTTGCCTTCTAGGAGTGTCTGGAATGTGTTTCTGAATTTTGGATCACTCTTGTAAAGATGCAGCCACCCTGCAGTCTCATGCCAAGAAGAGTCGAGCACAGTGGTCAGCGGAATGACCAGTGGTTGGCTGAGGAAGTTTGCAACATTATTGATGTTGTACGTCTTGTACATAATGTTCAAGTGGAACTGTTGTAGGTATGTGGACCATTTCTGATGGCGATCATTCTACAACTTCCCTTGTATCTGTATGAATTGCAGGGGTAGGTGGTCTGTGTGGATGATTGTTTCCTCCCCATAATGTAATTCTTCTAGTTTTGGTAGACATGCACAATGGAATACATCTATTTTTTCATATGTGGGATACTTTTGGACTATTTCTGAAAGTGTCTCATTGTTGAATTGATGGGCCCTAACCCAGGTTCAATGTTAGCTACACGAACCAACAAAACCCTAAACTGTTGGCCCTTTCGGCAACAACCCGCGTACGCAGGTTGCAAACTCACCCAAAGCAATATTAGGGGATGAAAAAACTAGGTTTTTCCATCCAAAGGTATGTATGATGGGTTCCTGTGGCTTCTAGGGTTAAGTTCTATCTTTGTGAACCCTAACCCTTCTAGAATAGTTAATAACAATAAATATCATCAACAACAATTATATCTTCGCGAAGGTCATTAACTAGTCATAACATGCATAATTTATACTGATCTACCACTTTCGCGCATTAGATAAAAATTTATTCATATACTTTCAGATATAGAGCAAACACACATAATTGCAGAAATAAACACAGATGAATAGATATGAAAAGTATGGATCAAAATTGTCTTTATTAGATGTCATCTTCAAAATACATACTCTTCTTCCCTGCACACTGAGCTGGAGGGGGCTGCACACTTAGCTTGCGGACTTACCAAGGTCTTCGCGCACTCAGCTGCAGGATCCTTCCCCTTCACTTAAGTACATGAAAGAAACCTTCTTGTCTTAGCTTACTTTCGCAAAACACTAATCTTCTATTCTTCGATGATTTCCTAGACTTGTTATGACTCTTCTAGTTATAGCCTTTCCTTTTACAATACCATGGTCTACGGACCATGGGCGGCTCTCAAAAAAATTTTAACACCTAAAAACCTAAGGGACTAAAGCCCCTTTGACTCTTATTATATTCACGCTCTGCTTCCATAAATCGTAGAGACTTTACATTATACAAAAAGGAAATACAAAATTTGACCCCAAGGGCCCCATCTCAATATGTCCCCAACACAATTTGGTGACATGTCCTCGAGTCACTCAATTGGAGCTTCAATATTGGCTTGGAGTTCGTGAAACTCCAACTTCAGAACTTGCAGATCAGTTGTTCCCTATGTAGTTTCCTTCTGTGCTTCCTCGATTAATTTCTCTGTAGTGGGGCCTTCCACCGCGAGGCCCATGGTCCTTTGAGTTTCTTGCATGCCCTTAATATTTCTTTGCACTGACAGAGTTAGATGATTGACCTCCTCTGTCCAAGGTTATGTTCTTTCCATAAGAATGGCCTCTTTCTGGTGTATCTCTTCAATTTCATTCTGAAGCTACTTCCCTTCCTGTAGTCTCGCGAATCGTTGCACTGGCGCCAACATTCACGCAACTGATCTAATTTCATCAAACTATGTTTGTTTTTCTCTCAGGGCTGCATCAATATTCTACAGAGTGGGGTCCTCCTGTAGTGAAGTCCATTGCTCCATGGCATGCTCGAACAACTCTGTGTAGTCCTTGACTGCTGCTTCTAGTGTGGCCATTCCTTCCTTTATAGCAGCTCTGCGCTTCTCTCAAACCTTAGGCAGAGTTATCGGTTGCAGCTCCGAAATTTACAGTTGTAACTCAAATCAAACTCGGCCAACTTCATCTTTGGACTCTTTGAACACTGCGGCCAACTTCTGTATCTTTTTTGTCGATGCTGCATCAGCTGCAATGTTAAGTTCAAGTAGCTCATTACATGCCTGTGTAATTGTTGCTTCTAAGTGTTGGTTGCACGTAGAAACCTCTTCTTTTTCCTTCAATTCCTGTGCCTTTTCTTCAAAGATCTGTTGATTTTTTATTTTTACTTCATTAATCACGGACAACACGTGCTTCTCTCTAACCCTCAGCTCACCCAATACTCCTTGGTGTAACTCATGCAGGGTTTGGATAGGGAGTGCCACGAGGTTGATGCCTAGATCCTTGATCTGCAAAAGCTAGGCATTGGGTTTGTCTGAGTCGGTGCACAGGGCCTTGTTTGGCAATTGAATCATATAGAGATCCAAATTCCGATCCATTTCAAACATTGTCATGCTCGCTTGATGCAGTTTCGCCTGAATCTCACTCGTTTGACCTACTCTCACTTGTAGTCATCTTGTCTGGATCTACAACTCGCGCAGATCCTCTCACACATTTCCCAGCACTTGTTGGTATTGCTTCTCAAACTGGGTCCATAATTTTGTTGTAGTGTCCCGGACTCGCTCGCCAATTTCTTCTAAGTCCCCTAAGGACTAACAATTCCACATGGGTGAATTTATCCAACTTTTGTTTCTTCCGCGGCCCCGAGATTGCCTTATTTTTTCTTTTCCTGACCACAAAGGCAGTTTGCTGCTCCGCACCCCCACCCTCTTCTACATCTAACCCTTCTTGGTCTTGTGTGTGCTAAGGGTCGGACTCTCCAAGATTGATTGTGGTTTCCTGGGCCGCTTTCTCTTTGTCAACAGTTTCCTTGGAAACAACTTCCTTAGAATCAACTTCCTTAGCTACAACCTCTTTCCACTGCGCAAATTTCTCTTGAGCTGCAGCCTTCTAGGCTTCCTTCTATTTCTCTATTGCTGATGTCTACACAGTGGTACCTTTTTTTCCTTGCTTTTTCCTGCACTTGGATATGATGGGTAAAGCCACTCTCCTAGCCATTTATCTACAATCTCTACGACATTCACCTATTCAACAAGATAAGGAAACTTGTGCCATATCTTCTTCGGATCACTTATGGCACAAACATACACTTTATGATAGTCATCCTTGAAGTTGGCATAAGGCTCATACTGATCATATAAGGTAGGTGATAGCCTTGGCCTTTGGTTGATCACCATGCGCAGATCCATCTCCACCAGCACCCAGAACATCTTGGTCTCCATGACCCGCGCAAGGTCCTTTGCTGCCCAAAGCGAAGTGAACTTCGCTGCCTCTGGAAGGTATGATTCTTGAGGAGGAAACTAGCTGTCCTCCAGTGTCCTCTATGCCATTAATGCTACCAAGAGTGATAACCAAGGATAATGAAATGCCTTGCGCTCATCTTGGGCCTCCTGACAGTTCTCCAAGAACTCTTTGCACAAGTACTGAGCCCAGTTGTACTGGACTCCTTTAGCACATTGTGCAGCCAAAGAAATCATGGGTGCTAGAACCTCGTCTGCGACACTTCCGTATGATCTTGCATGGAAATATTTGTGTGGTGAACTACACCACAAGATCTGAAATGGAGCAGATGGAATATCCACGCAACTTTTTAATCAACCTGAACTCACTGTTCATCTGATCTGTGAGTTGCTTCTCCTTCATTTTCCCTCCAAACCTTCTGTTGGATCCACACCTTGATAGGGTAGTAAGGTGATCTAGTGGATCAACATATCTATAATTAGGATGGGTTCTCCCAGCCAAAGACACCCATCGTGCACCAAAGTGAGTAACTGCCAAACACATACAATGTTAATGATGGTGTGACTGAAGTGCGCACCCAAAGCATGTTCAGGAGGCTCGCTTTCTCAACACCCGCGACCCACTTCATAGGTTCCAATCACATAGATCTTTGACAGGTATTTGGCCAGCACAAGATGAGGGAACTTCTCATGATCTCCCAAATCCCAATCCTCCAGCTTGAGCGTTAGAATGCGACCCAATAGCACGCCCTCAAACACCACCTTTTTTGGCAACAATGGTATAAAAACCATAAATTTGGTATTGTCCAGGACCTTAGGCACCTTAGTTGTGCCTCTATGCGATGGGACATGCTTTGGGAGTCGAGTCATAGGCTCATCCTCCTCAGAATCCATCTCCTCAATGCCTCTACGCAGTTCTTCTTCATCCAATTGAAGGGGCTCATTTGGCTGTTGTGCTCTGTCTATCTTCCCATTTTAGGGGATTTCCATGGGAATTTTTTTTCGTGATTGCCTCACTGGAACCTATTGTGGTTTCTTCTACTTCTTGTCAGTTGCAGAGGGCTTAGGTCTAGGATACCTAGGTGCCGCAATCGGAAATCCAGTAGGAACATAGCATGTTTATTTAACTGAGGGTGCTGCTTCAGAGGGTGCTACTTCTAATGCGGGGGGAGTTGCAGTCATTACCTCAAATATGACCTTAAGGTGCCAATCAGGAAAGTTGGAGAACTCTGGTTTTGCTATAATTTCCTACCAAACCTTCTCAGACATACAACACTCTTCCTGGCAACAAATTTTAAGGAAAACTTGTTGGAAGCAAAGTGTTCGAATGCAGGGAAGCATGCCTAATTTATAGGAAAATTCGAATTTGAATCCAATCGTTCCCTCCAAATTCTATCATTAATAGATCCTTGGCAGAAAATTTCCAAATATTTTCCCCATAAATGCGCCATCCCCGCTCCTTCTAACAGAAAATTTTCCATCCAATTATCTATAGTGCTTCCAACGAATCTTTTTTGACTAGGATGCGTGGCACCAACCTTTGTGGCGTAGCTCCCCTTGAAGCCCGACTTTCTTCCATCATGCGACCCTCTTACTTCGCCTTTCCCATTTTTGGGTAGTGTAGTTTATAGTCTCGTAATTTCTTGCAGCTGCCTAAAGTACTAAGACTATCCTGCCATCATATTCAGGAGAAATTTTAGGGGCTAATATTCGCAAGTGGGCTAATTTTCCATGCTTTTTCCAAAAAAAGATTTGTTATTTTCCATTTTTCTAAAAATTATTCGCGTAAATTTTATAGTATAAAATTGTTTTACCTTAAAAATTGCCAAAATTTTATATAGAGACTATATAATAATATTAGAAATTTGAATACTTTTACAAAAACATTGCCAAACATTTTACAAATTGAAAATTATGTACTAGTGAGATTCGCCAAGGTTTCTAAACTTAAAAAAATAAATTCCATCCTTAAAATTTTCCCTGCATATAGTCATTGCACACGGGCGGGATCACCCTTGTACAACTTTAATTGGTTTCCATTAACTCAGCTGGGAAATAATTCTCCATTCAGCTTCGCGAGATGCACTACGCCACCATCTGTAATTTCTTGTACCACATAGGGTCCCAACCAATGCATTTGAAAGTTTCCAGGAAATTTCTTAAATTTTCTGTCATATAATAATACTAAATCATTAACCTGGACATTGTGCTACTTTATATGTCAATCATGCCATGCCTTTTCATGCTCCTGTTTCACATGTTGGTGAAATCCTGCTAAGAACCGATCCTCTTGCAATTCCATCAGCTACGCAAGACGCTCCTCCATAGTATCGTGATCAGCCATATCGGTTAGTGTTGCAATCCGCAGACTTGGCACAATAGATTCCATGGGAATCAAAACCTCCTGCCCATAGACCAACCTAAAAGGAGTTTGGTCCATCAACTTTTTACAAGTGGTTCTATATGCCCACAGGACTGTTGACATGCATAGATCCCATTCATTTCGCTTCGTATTACAAAAATTCGTTAAAGCACTCTCCAGGATTTTATTGAAAGCTTCTATTGTACCATTAGCTTGAGGGTGGTAGGGTGTACTCTTCTGATGATAAACCTGGAATTCTTCAAGCATCGCAACAATTGTTTCATTTAAGAAGTGTGTGCCCCTATCACTCATTAATATCTTAGGGCAGCCAAACTGGGACAAGATAAACTCAAAAATAAACTTCACATCGGTCGCTACGCTATAGTCCTTTACCAGTTGCGATTCCACCCATCGCATCAAGTATTTAGTCGCTGTAATAATATATCGCGCTCTAGTCTTTTTCTTTGGTGGTTGGATCGGACCCACAAAATCAATCACCCACTTATCAAAGACTTGCAAAGTTATTTGTGGATTTAAGGGAAATTTGTCCCTCTACGATGCTCTCCCCGTCCTTTGGCAAGCATCGCATGCCCTACAATACGCTTTTGAATCCTTATGCACCATTGGCCACCAAAGTCCTGCACACAGGATCTTCTACATGGTTGCTCTGCCTGCATAGTGTCCTCCTGCCACTTGTCTAGTCAATTTAATGTCTTAAATTGCTCTACATAAATTATCAATCCGGATATCGTAAACTGATGAAGTGTGGTGCACCATATGTGCTTATTTAACCTTTCTCTTACTTCGTTGTTTTATAGTTTATGTTGTTTTTGGGGTTTTGTTCTTGTTGGTTTTCTAAAGTGTTTAATACAAATGGAAATCCTATTCTAAGGTCTTAAGAGTACTTTTAAAGGACAAGTATGGATAAAGATTTCAAGACAAGGCCTATGTCCATAATAGTAATTTCCAAAACTTAGCACTTCAAAAGAACTTAAAACATGTTATTGATGGAGTTAGTATTTAAACAAAAGTGTAAATATACAACTAGTTAAATCAAAATAAAATGCAATAACCAAATAATGAGCCAATGACTATGAGACCCAGTATCCTTGCTGCTTCAGCAAAAGGACAAGATGATTCTATCACGTCATTAGTTCATTAAAAGGTTATGTGCATCACTAATCTACAATCAACTTGAAAGCAATTTATGTACAGCTAATATACATGAGAAAAATGTAAAACAACAGTAATCAAAACAACTTGTTATGTACAGCTAATATACATGAGAAAAATGTAAAACAACAGTAATCAAAAAGCTTTGTTATGTACAACTAATATACATGGTGAAATAAAATGCAAAATTAAATGACAACTATACAAGGTAGGGGCCCTCTACCACCTATGAAATCAAAGCAAAATTAAACACACTTGCATGAATTAAAATTGCATGAATGAAAAATATAATCTACCTTACATTCTACAAAGCAATATTTACAAAATGAAATCTACTCTACCTTACATTCTACAAAGCAATATTTACAAAATGAAATCTACTCTACCTTACATTCTACAAAGCAATATTTACAAAATGAAATCTACTCTACCTTACATCCTAATATGCTCCATGACATCTACTTCACATCTCCTTCCATGTTGAGAACATCAAAGCTTTATTCAATTTCTTCAAAAGTACAAAGTACAACAAAGTTCTCCAAAGCTTTCAAAAGCCATCAAGGAAGAACTACAAACTTAAGAACTAGGGACTAAAAGACTAACAAATGAAGGAGAGAGATCTCCTATTTATACAAAAAGATGAGAGCCATCTCATTAATGATAGTCCATGAATCTCTCCCTCTACCTCTAGAGTCCTAATCAAAATAGGAACTAATAAGACACATGTCTTTTTAGAGTTACAATACAATTAGGAGATGTGACACATATCCTCATGATCCCATGATTCTTTCCAACCAAATTCGAATTTGGCCTTAGAGTGCCACATAAGGGTCTTCTAGAAGCCTCCTTTCAACCTACACATGTCAGCAATCTCAACCCATTTGTTAGGTATAAGCATATGCACATTATTTTCTAATGTTTAACCACAAATTCACTTAAAAGGCTTAGAAATAATAAAGATTGGAAAAACATAAAGGTGGCCCAATGATAATGAAAGTGGGATGAATGTGGTGACATAGTAGTGAAATGGAGATGAAATGGAGGTGATATAATGGACATAATAGTGAAAGTGTAATGGAAATGAATGACATTTTCAAGGCTCAACATACCCCCCAACTGAAGCCATTGCATGTCCTCATGCAATATATATTACATTAACTCTTTTGATCCTTGAGCTTTGGCTTAACTTTGCATGATATCATTTGATAACTTCATATTTCTGCAAAGTGTTTCACTTGAATTGCAACATGGTTGGTTCTTGTGTTACAACCATTTTTTTTTTTTTGTTGCCTTCTATTTTGATCTTTGAACTTTGCATAATGATATTTTGATTATTGTTGCAAAGTATATCTTTATTGGATTGCATGATGGTTGGTTCTTGTGTGACAACCATGATTTTGTTTGTATCCAATTTATCCTTTAAGCACTTTTTCAAAAGCCATTGTATGCTCATAATAGCAATGTAATAGTTAATATATGTTGGAAGTATGTGGGCTCCTGAATATGATATGGACATGGCAATATATGAATATGAATGTATTCCCCCCCCCCAACTGATGGTATTGGCAATTTTATGAAATGAGGAAGAGAAATGTTTTTCCAACAATTATCATTCTAGCTTTTTATGGAATTCTATGGTCAAAAGTTAGAAAATGTCGTACCTTCACTTACCCTTTGGAATGGATGAGTTGTATGTGTAGTGGCTGAAAATTTCTGATCATATTCTTCTTCAAGTGGCTGAACAAGAGGAGTCATGGATAGAGAGATAAGATGACTTTTTATTGCTTCTACTAAAACTTGCTGAATCTGCTCCAAAATGCTGAAAATAATAGTCTTCATGTCTTCAAAACTCATTGGCACAATTCCTACTATGTGAAAAGATGTTCTGATGTCGAACATAGTAGGAAATTGTTGGCTTAGTGGCCATTAATGGATGCCACTAGTCAACACGAGAACTATCACCATTGATGACAATGAGAGTCAAGATGCCCAAACACATCTTGCTAGATACGAATGAATTTGCTGATGTCGAGGCACCTAGAAGATCTAACGAACAAGGGACATTAATGTATTCCCATTGTTTGCCAGCATGAGGACTTGCCATTAAGGCATGCAAGCCTCAAGGTGTTTTTACAAAGAATTTAGGCTCAAAGGACTATGGACTCAATAATTTGCATTGAAGCAGGGCTTATTTGCGGAATGAAAATGACAAGGAATGGAAAATGAAAATGGAAGATGGCAATGGAGAGTAGAAATGGCAATGGGCAATAAGCATATGAATGAGCCTCTTGCTTTTATTTGTGGGTTATGAATGGACAAAAAGAGATGGAAAGTGTATGTGAATGTAAGTGGAAAGTATGGAGTGGAATAAGGTGAATGGTTTATTATGAAGTATGGATGTGATGGAGACAATAGTATCTGAAAGTTTTTCAAGTGTTTGGATCTGAATTTGCATCAACATATTTCCTCTTTGTTGCTGATCATCCTCTTATGAAACAAATTGGTCTCTTAGAGAGACACCATTCTCTTGTAGTCATTTGTCCTTCCTCCTAGAACCTGCAAAAAAACTAATACTTCTTCTGCAATGGAATGTAAGATTATCAAAGGAGAGAGGTGATCAATCTCTCTAGTTATGATATTTACACACAAAACTAAGAATTTGTATTAATGAAACAAGTTCTCAAAGGAAAAATCAAAAGAATTTATACCTGCTTTGAAATTGGTGCCCAAGTTGAATGTTGCTTCTTTCCAGCAATTTATTTCATTATTTGTCATTTCAAACTCTAATGATAGATTTCTCATTGTATAGATCTTGTTGAGATCTTTCCAATGCTAGTTAAATCATCAAAATCTGATTTTGTATGAGAAAGATAGGCTGATTTGAACAATGAGGTTTTTCTGGCTGCGGAATTGGAGAACAGCTGCGGAATTGGACTTTAGCTGCGGAATGTGCACAATTCTGTAGCTAAAAATCTTGGATACAAAATTAGCCATTCATTTTTCATCATCAATCCAAAATTAATCAATACCTTCAGAAAAGTGAGAAAATAACTTGTTCATTTCATTGATTCAAAATTATTATTTTTTCTTGACATGCAGCGACTCAGTGTGGCGACTTAGTGATAACACACAATTTGACTTCCCTTTGACCGGGGTCTTTTTCATCAAATTTGACCGAATGAATAGGACACCATCCATGTACTGACATTCCCCTAGCTACCCATGTGGCTTGTTTTGCTTGATGACACCTGCAACCTAGAGTTTAACAAAACAGCTGCGGAAAGTTGGGCTAGCTGCGGAAAGTTGGGCTGGCTGCGGAAAGTGGCTAAAACAGTCGATCATCAATTTTGAAATTTTTTTTCATTGTCTGCATGTAGGAACTCTGTGAATGGAGCAAAACAGTTTTATTGATGAATTTATAGTTGATGAACAGCCTATAACCATGATCATAACTATTTGGCCCTTTCATAGACTTAAGCCCTTCCGGTTCTGCCTTTAGTAATCGACCCATCCTTTACTCTGTTTAAAATTTGTCTGCCTGTGAGGGTTTAACAGAGGTAAGACAGCTGGGTTATGTTGTAAGGTTTATGGAAGAACAGTGGCTGAAAATGGAAGATGGATACGGGGGTGTTCAAGAACTGTAAGCGGAAACAGAGGATGAGCAGCCAAGATGAATTCACAAGAAGATACAAATGCATGCGAATATGGTATGAGTAGAGTAACGGCTGAGTCTTGTTGGATCGGATGACTTGCGCACATCTCAGCAGATGGATGGTGAAGGAGAGCCGTATTTGATTGGGTTACTGTTAAATGGGCAGACGGGTGGCGGAAAATGTATGACTTCAAACACCCAAAACGTGCCGTGTTTGAATTGTCCTCTGTTCAATTAATAAAAATCTTTTTTTTTTTCCTCATATTCAGTGACACGGTGGATGATCTGGCCGCCAAGGAGATAGGACCTGAGCGGATTTCTCTTCCTCAGGCACGCGAAATTGAATCACGCATTCAAACTACCAGTTAATTAACTCAATTTCTGTTTTTCTTCACGCGACGGCAAAAAAGAGGCTCTAAAGAACCGAAGATTTCTCCCAGGCCGCCAAAAATTTCTTCAAACGGTTTCTGGGTTATCTAATTAACCCACCTGGAAAAAAAAACCCATGTTTTAGTTTTTTAAAATTCGTCTCCATTTCGGAAAATCGAACGTTTGAAGTTAGATGTTTTTTTAGCTGTTTACGCATTTTCCCTGAGTTAATTTTTCTTTCTATATTGTTCTGCGTTCGGCCTGTGAAATTTTGGAATTATCATGGTGGTGCAGGATACTTTGATGTAAGAGATAGTAATGACAGATGGATTCGATTTTGGTTAAAGAAAGGGGACTTGATTGTTTTACCCACAGGCATCTATCATCGTTTCACCCTGGATACATCCAACTACATCAAGGTCTACTGTGCAGATTCACCCTAGTGTCATATATGTTGCATATTTTTAGGACAGTGGTTTTTAACTGCAGAAAATGAAGTGCTTATCTATTCCATTGTTGCAATGGTTATGAGCACATTTTAGTGAAACCTCTTCTCTTATTTGCTGAAGGTGAATTATTTGATTAATCTGACGCTAAATATCATCTTCCTCACTGTCGGCTTCCTACAATAATCTCATGACCAGGACTACAAGGGATGTGTTAAACACTATATCAATACCATAAGTAAGACAGTACGCCATTGTTTGATGGTGGTAGTTTCACACTGTTGATCCTTATCAGAGATCTATGTGGGAGACAAGAAATTCCAATCCAACCACAGGAAAGACACACCAATAAAGAGCACACTATTTGAAGAGTCACGAAGCCACAGCGAAAACTAGGAATGGAGATAGCCATAGATTGTTTTTCTTCTCTTTTTTTTCTCCGAATTTTTGAATTTTTATATTGCTTAGTCATACCTGCATTTTCATTTTATTGCACTAACATCTTTGACTGTAAATTTGAAAAACAGAGTGGTGGCTGCGGAAACTTGGCACAACAACCACTTAGCTAAATAGAGATAGTTAGGCAATCCTAATGGAAATGATCATGGGGAAATAACTTTTATTGATGAAATGAAATGGATGGCATGGTGTGAAAATGGAAATGAAGTTTATTTATCTCTTCTTCTTTTTTTTCTTTTTTTTTTCTTGAATCAATTGAAGTGATGAAGTTTATTTTGTCTCCTATTTTTTCTTAACAATTATTTTTCTGATCCTCCAGATCACACAAAGTGCAAGAGGAGAGCATACTCAAGAATTATTAACCTTTTTTTTCAGATGTAAGAAATAAGGTCTCCTAATTACACTTCCCCGGCAACGGCGCCAAAATGTCTAGTCAATTTAATGTCTTAAATTGCTCTACATAAATTATCAATCCGGATATCGTAAACTGATGAAGTGTGGTGCACCATATGTGCTTAGTTAACCTTTCTCTTACTTCGTTGTTTTATAGTTCATGTTGTTTTTGGGGTTTTGTTCTTGTTGGTTTTCTAAAGTGTTTAATGCAAATGGAAATCCTATTCTAAGGTCTTAAGAGTACATTTAAAGGACAAGTATGGATAAAGATTTCAAGACAAGGCCTATGTCCCTAATAGTAATTTCCAAAACTTAGCACTTCAAAAGAACTTAAAACATGTTATTGATGGAGTTAGTATTTAAACAAAAGTGTAAATATACAACTAGTTCAATCAAAATAAAATGCAATAACCAAATAATGAGCTAATGACTATGAGACCCAGTATCCTTGCTGCTTCAGCAAAAGGACAAGATGATTCTATCACGTCATTAGTTCATTAAAAGGCTATGTGCATCACTAATCTACAATCAACTTGAAAGCAATTTATGTACAGCTAATATACATGAGAAAAATGTAAAACAACAGTAATCAAAACAACTTGTTATGTACAGCTAAAATACATGAGAAAAATGTAGAACAACAGTAATCAAAAAGCTTTGTTATGTACAGCTAATATACATGGTGAAATAAAATGCAAAATTAAATGACAACTATACAAGGCAGGGGCCCTCTACCACCTATGAAATCAAAGCAAAATTAAACACACTTGCATGAATGAAAAATCTAATCTACCTTACATTCTACAAAGCAATATTTACAAAATGAAATCTACTCTACCTTACATTCTACAAAGCAATATTTACAAAATGAAATCTACTCTACCTTACATCCTAATATGCTCCATGACATCTACTTCACATCTCCTTCCATGTTGAGAACATCAAAGCTTTATTCAATTTCTTCAAAAGTACAAAGTACAACAAAGTTCTCCAAAGCTTTCAAAAGCCATCAAGGAAGAACTACAAACTTAAGAACTAGGGACTAAAAGACTAACAAATGAAGGAGAGAGATCTCCTATTTATACAAAAAGATGAGAGCCATCTCATTAATGATAGTCCATGAATCTCTCCCTCTACCTCTAGAGTCCTAATCAAAATAGGAACTGATAAGACAAATGTCTTTTTAGAGTTACAATACAATTAGGAGATGTGACACATATCCTCATGATCCCATGATTCTTTCCAACCAAATTCGAATTTGGCTTTAGAGTGCCACATAAGGGTCTTCTAGAAACCTCCTTTCAACCTACACATGTCAACAATCTCAACCCATTTGTTAGGTATAAGCATATGCACATTATTTTCTAATGTTTAACCACAAATTCACTTGAAAGGCTTAGAAATAATAAAGATTGGAAAAACATAAAGGTGGCCCAATGATAATGAAAGTGGGATGAATGTTGTGACATAGTAGTGAAATGGAGGTGATATAATGGACATAATAGTGAAAGTGTAATGGAAATGAATGACGTTTTCAAGGCTCAACACCACTTCTCCATGTGCTTCTGCAAGGATGCTTGGGCATTCAAACTCTGAGACATATCAACACAATATTTCATTGGAGCCCATTTTATATAGGTGTCTAGCAATCATAGAAAAATCAGTCATGTGAACCACCAAATCCTTCTTATGCAATATAGAATATCCCTTCGGGGTTGCGCCCGTTGTTAAAAAATGGATTATATCAACAACGTGATCGTCTACGACACGAAAAACAAAGAGTTTCACATCAGGAAAACCTTCTTCCAAACTAGTAGGCTCATCACCAATCTCAATCTGGGATAGATGATCAGGACCAACATTCAAGCATCCAGGCTTCACAATCACCTCAAAATCGTACTCCTGAAAGAGAAACAACCATCTGCAGATCTTCTCCCCCAACATAGGCTTATTGACAAGGTATTTTATATAAGAATGGTCTATATACATCTTGATGTGTGAGCCTAATAGATAGTGCCGAAATTTATGTAGTGTGTACACCATTTCTAGTCCTTCGTGCTCTGTAGTTGAGTAGTTCTTCTCTGCCTTAGACAACTTCCTACTCGCAAACACTATAGGATGATCAATATCACCTTCGCCGAGTTGGGTCAACACTACACCTAGCGCAATACAAGAGGCATAAACATGAACATGAAATTCCTTTTTCCAGTTTAGGAACACTAGATTGGGTGTGGTGACCATTTTCTTCTTCAAAATGTCTAAACTTCTCTGGCACTCTTCATTCCAATAGAATTTCGTGTCCTTCTTCAATAGTTTCTCCATTGGTGTAGTTATTTGTGCATATGCCTTGATAAACTTTCTATAATACCCAGTGTGGCCCAGTGCTGTGCATAACTGTTTTACATTCTTCGGGGCCTCCAAATTGATAATGACAACTATCTTTGTAGGGTCTACCATTAACCCCTAGTTGAAAACCACATGACCTAGCAATATTCCATAAGGGACACAAAAGATGCATTTTTTCAGATTTAGGGCGATCTAATATTTGTGATAGGTATCCAATGTAAGGCGTAGACTTGCAATGTGGCACTTTACCAACCCAAAGACAATCCAATCATCAAAGTAGACTTCTAATAACTTATGGATAAAATCCTTAAAAGTTGTAATTACTACCCTTGAGAAGATCGTAAGTGCATTCTTTAGTCAAAATAGAATTACTGTGTATTAAAAACACCCCCATTCCATCGTGAAGGTGGTCATGCTACCATCCTTCGACACGATATTGATATGATGGTACCCTGAGAACCCTTCAGTGAATGAGTAGGCTTCCCGCCCTCCAACATTCTCCAGGACTACATCTGTAAATAGTGTAGGAAACGGGTCATGGACGCATGCATCATTGAGCTTCCTCAAATCTATGGATATCTAGATTTCATCCTGTTGCTTCTTTTCTTGGACTACCATAGGACTTACCTAGTCTGATTCCTCCACCAGCTCAATGATCCCAGCCTCTAGCATTTTTTCCAACTCCTTGCGCACCTTTTCCTTATATTTTGGATTCAAACGGTAGGGTCGTTGTTTCACAGGCTTCACGTCTACCTTTAAAGTAATCTTCATCATGCCCAGGTCCCCTACTATCCCCTTTAGATTTGAGAACTTGGTGGGAAAAAAGTCCTGGTATTCGTGCAGCAGTTCCGCAACCTTATCAAATGCATCCTCATCCCAATTGTCACCTTTTTATAAAACTTCATGTGCACGTACGATCCAATGTTTACCTGTCTAGTCTTCAAAGGCTCTGTTATGTCGGGGATGGCTTCTTTGGGTTCTCCAACTTCGCGTTGTCCCTCAGACTCTAGGATGTTGATATTTATAGGATCATCTTCTTCTTCTTCTACGATCACGTTATAGAATTCCAGCACATGGTGCAGTTGTGTATTCCAATTTGGTTGAACCAATTCTACCGGTATTGAAAATAGCAACAAGAAATGCTAAACATAGAAGCGCTAAAAATAGCACTGCTATAAATAGCATTTCGGGATACATTCCTATTTTAGTTAGTCCCTAAACTAAAATTGAGAATTAAAATTCGAATTTGATCTTAGCAGCTATTTGTAAATAATAAATTAATTCATCTTGAGTTAATTAGTTGTAGAAAATCAAACATGAAGTCTATGTGAAGGCATGCAATAGTTTCCCCTTTGATTGAGGAAGTTATCCCTTGATTAAAGGAGATCAAGGTGAGTTGTACTTTGAGTTGTAATTAGTTAGCTCAGTTAACTGAGTTAAGTCCAGTTAGATTACTTCAAACAGTTTGTTAAATAGATTGTGAGTTCAGTTAGTTAATGCATGCATGCATGTAATTGCTGCACTTCAGATAACTGAATATTCTCTCCTAAATAACTCATGCATGTCAGTTCAGTCAGAGACCCAGTTGAGATCAGATGATGGGATAGTGACTATCAATTGTAGGAAAATTCCATTGGGGATATATCTTGCATGAAAAAGGAATTCATTCCTTGGAGATTGTGCAATTACTTCTAAGTTTGATGAGTGTGTGATGAGGCCAATTCACACAGGTGGCAACATTGGACCCCAAGGGAAACTGTGCAAGGAAATAGGAGGCTTGGAAGATTGGAGGAAGACATATCTTGTGTCTATTTAGTCTGTGAACTGTATTGAGGGATTGTACTGAGAGTTGGATAGCTTGTGAGCTAAAACTTTGTGTAATCCGGAGATATTTCCACTTGTATGATAATACAGAGATCAGGATTTTTAGTTGAGGTTTTCCCAAGAGTATTCTTCTATCTTCATGTGTGATTGATTTCTCATTCTTTGTTATATGTGTTCTATTTGATATTGCTCAAAATCGATTAAGATTCCACAAGTTTGTTTGTAGAAGTAGATCAAGTATTTTGCTTTAGTATATTGCATTATCAGGTGATCTACAGTGGGAAATTCTACAACTGGTTCCTCAGACATTCTAAAGATTGCAGCCTTAATTCTTGGAGTGCTTCATCAATACATTCAAATCTGTCCTCAAAGTTGAAGGTCAACATGAAACTTTCCTTGAGGATATCCCACTTGGCCATTCCATGGCGTAGCTCAATTTCAAGGTACCAATGGTATCCAAAGCGTGACAAAAGATGTGCAAACATTCAGGTTGGGGTTCCTCTACCCATGCTTTAATCCACCACACCAGATGCTCGCGCAGATCATGTTTTCCAGTGTACTTCTCCATTATACAAGTATTGGCGTACCTGAACCTCAGTTTCATCATTTGCTGGTATTTCTTCTAGTCAGCGAAGCTGTCCTTATGTGTACCCCACCAACGGGCAGGCGTGGCATGCAGTGCTAGATCTAGTGCCTAGAACCGATGTTCTTCTAGCACCTCCCTGTCAAACTTATCCAAAAGCAATTTAACATCATCTAAAACATCACAGTAAGGTAAATTTAGTACCTCCGTGGATACGCAGTGAAGCGATCTTTTCAATATGTTGCAGTGTAATGAGGAGACTTCGTGTAATCTATTCTGCCAATGCTCAAGCTCCTCATCAGAGTTTGAAGTGCAGGAGCTATCTCTATCCCAAGTGATTCTTCCATTGGTTGTATGATTAATCCAGTCCTCATCACATGCAGTGATATTATATATCTAATCAAGATCGTACCCTTCTTCATAATCGCTGACGTGTTCCGTGTATCGTGCACCTTTAGTTGGATCCAATGGAACAATAACTTGGAGCACCTTCCTCTCAAATGTCATCCTACGCTTCTTAAGATTAATGACCGCATCCATGTCGAAGGCCCAATCAATGCCTAATAGCGCAGGGTAAGGATTACTATCATCCACTATCTCGATCACTTCAAAGTCGGCCAAGGCACTCGCTCCTTCAATATCCACCATAACCCCATACAGGCGCCCCATAGGAATGATCTTCTATTGATTTTCCATGCATATCTAGATAGGAGACCACTGCAGCATAGGTCTTCCCATTATTTCCTAACTTTGTTTTGGTAGCACATTTGCATCAGATCCTAGATCATGAATTACCTGATCCATTTTGTACTCTCTGATCTGCATAGTTAGCCTCATTTTGTGACCTGTTCGTTTCTTGATTTTTCCCACTTTTTGTACGAAGTGCTGTTCTGGAGGAGTCTTGACCTTACCTGTATAGTTATCAATTAACTCTTGGAGCCCTTCTACCACCTTTCTATCCCGCAACAACTTCATACAAGTCTTCAGAAAGGTAGATAATAACGAAGGGTCTATGTCCCGCACTTCATTGTTTCTGCCATGTTTCTCTTGACTTCCTAAGGTAGAGGCCTCAACGAAGCTCTTTTTGGCTTCCATAAAAGTTTCCTTAGCCCGGTTTAGATCGAATCCAACTTCCTTTTCAGCAGCCTTTCACACCCACCCTTCAGTTTCCGACTTCTTTCCTTTATCTTCTCTAGTGGAAATACCACTTTGCGCCACTATATTAATGTTAGGCTCTTCTTCACGCGGCTCTGCCCTCATCATCTGAATATTCTGCATAGGTATTTGAGCCTTTTTCTCCTGCATCCTGGCTATTAGTACCGAGAAATCTTCTATAACATGATCAAACTGTCGACAATATTAACAAGAGGAATGTGTTGGGTTCTGTAAGTTGCACGCAAAATGAACTGATTCTCCATAATTACAACAAATGACTTGTTCGTGACCCCTTCCATCCCCTCCTCCTCTTCCTCTTCCTCGCTCCTGGAATCCTCCGCGTGCTGCACCTACACCCTGATCCTGAGGCTAATTTTCCGCCTGCATTCTATAGGTAGGAGTCGTCTCCATCATCAGTTCATAGCTTTGGCAGTTGCGCTCATCATGCCCAACTTATTTACAGATAGTACAAAATAACTATTGTGGATTTTGCACAAACTTCTGTAGGAGATGACAGTTGTCAGTCACGTGCTTCCCAGCTATCTGACAAATAGTGCACCATAAGACTACCCCTACGCTTTGTCCAACTATATTTTCTGGCTTTAGAGGAATAAGACCTCCCCTAATGAGGTAGTTTTGATAATTAGGACAATGGTCCTTGTCATGACCATGGCCTTTACACTTCAAGCATAAAACTTCTACACGCACCTTGGGTTGGACTTCCTTTCCCTTCTTCAGGCTCTTCAACTGCATGTGCAAGATTTTGTTGGAAATAATACTGAGAGGGGGGTTGAATCAGTATTATCTAATTATTTTTCAATATATTTATACTTTGAATTATTGTATGTCAGTACCATAAAATAATGAGCATGAACAAGAAAAACAGATAGTCACACCAAAGAACACCAGATATAAGGTGGAAATCCAATGTGGGTGAAAACCACCTGCTGCAATATGTCTCTATCTTCTTTCAATTAGAAATTCCTTTTACAATGATTTTGTACTGGTGCAGTCCTTTACCAGTACGCAGGCTGCAACCTGCAGAGAGCTACAACTCTCTCTCCTAGAAGGGAGTTACAACCCCCTACTTCTTTTCTTTCAAGGACCAATTTTCATAAATTTTCAAACTGGATCCATGAACATCAATCAATCATCAAGTATATCTGCATCAAACAATCTCCTTTTCCCAATTAGCACTGAATCAAGTAAACACTTCTCTGACAGCGGTACCCGGAACACAGTAACAGTAACCACACACCAAATTCTGAACCCAGAATACTGCAGCAATAGACAGAGGCAGCTAGATCATAATTTAAAGATATACGCTACTTCAACAACCTGAAACCTGCGTGCAGATCTATAAAGGATAATTCCTTCTTTCAAATATTCAGACACTAATTTACCCAGATTGTCAGATTTATAGATCAAGCATGCGCCTCATATAACATATCAAAATCATACAAAGATACTATTATTCAAGCATAAAGATTATGACCCATCAATAGAACTTATCCTTCTTTATGCGCTAAGGTTCCTCCTTCATTCAGATCCAGATCTGCACCATAACCCAATCACAAATATTTCAGATCTAGCACTTATTAGATATTCAATTCATTCGATGATACTTTCCCAAATGATCTCCTTCATCTTTTATAGTCTTATGCCTTCCACAATACCACAGTCCAAAACCATAGGATCAAAAAACTGTTGGACTAATACCATGAACCAACCATGAAAGTGTGTGAGATCAACACTTTTGGATGCAATACCACGGACCAAAACCATAATAAACCAATACCACGAACCCAATACTTGGGATCAACACTTCTGATGAGGTACCATGGTCCAAAACCATAGGTTCAAATACCAAGTACTAACTACCATGGACCAAAGGTAAGTTCTCCAACATATACGCGCTTTTTCTTGCATGAAAGTGCGTGAACTTTTTCTCTACATGCAATACCACGGACCAAAACCATAATAAACCAATACCACGAACCCAATACTTGGGATCAACACTTCTGACGAGGTACCATGGTCCAAAACCATAGGTTCAAATACCAAGGACTAACTACCATGGACCAAAGGTAAGTTCTCCAACATATACGCGCTTTTCCTTGCATGAAAGTGCGTGAACTTTTTCTCTACATGAAATAAAATTTTCTCTGCATAAAAGTGCGTGAACTTTTCTCTACATGAAATAAACTTTTCTCTGCATAAAAGTGCGTGAACTTTTCTCTACATGAAATAAACTTTTCTCTGCATAAAAGTGCGTGAACTTTTCTCTACATGAAATAAACTTTTCTCTGCATATAAGTGCATGAACTTTTCTCTACATTATAATTTATTATCTGAGATGAGTGGGTTGCCATCAAGTACAACATATGTATCATAATGCCAAAAATCTCCCCCTTTGGACTTGATGGCAACAACAACCAATCACTCTCCCCCTTTGACGTCAAGGGCAAAGGGTTATGCTCCCCCTCAGAACATGCTCCCCCTGACTATAAACCAGATCTGCAAAGAAGAACCATAATTCATGACCATGAAAGAGATAGAGACGTATTGCAGAAATATTCAGACCAGCATCCATGATCTCCTTCTGTACTTCCTCCATAATGCCAACAATGCATGATATGCTCCCCCTGAACCTGTGCCATTCGATCTTTGACCAATCCGCAACCCAGCACATGTACGCATATACTTCAGATGAACCTTGCGTACAACCAACAATTAGAAGAGATTCAACAACAAGATGATGCATCAACAACCCCCAGCTTTTGCCTGAGGTATTCAAAGGTCTCCCTAGGCAATGGTTTGGTGAGTATATCAGCAACCTGTTCCTTAGAAGGAACATACTCCAACTTGACCTTTTGTTCAAGCACTTGTTCCCGGAGAAAGTGATACTTGATTGGTATGTGCTTGGTTTTTGAATGCATGACTAGGTTCTTTGAAATGCTGATTGCACTTGTATTATCACATAAGATGGAGATGGGTGGTGTACAAGTGATTTGAAAATCCTGCAAGGTCTGCATCATCCAAAGGAGTTGAGTGCAGCAAGATGCAGCAACAACATATTCTGCTTCAGCTGTAGACAAGGCAATCGAACTCTGTTTCTTGCTGAACCAAGATACTAATCTAGAACCCACAAAGAATGCACCACCACTTGTGCTCTTCCTATCATCCACGCTTCCGGCCCAATCTGCATCTGTATAAGCATGAAGTGTGAGATCTGTATCTCTAGGATACCATAAGTCATAGTTTTGAGTCCCTTGAAGATATTTGAAGATTCTCTTCACTGCCTGAAGATGAGTTTCCTTTGGATTTGCCTGAAATCTTCCAACTATTCCCACTGCATGCATGATGTCTGGTCGGGTACCTGTCAAATAAAGTAGACTTCCAATCATAGATTTGTAAGTTGGTTGATGCACTGCTACTGATTCATCATTTTCACTGAGGTTACATCCTGTGACCATGGGTGTACATACTGCTTCTTCCATACCATATTTCTTCAAAATATGCTTGAGATACTTGGTTTGAGACAAGAAGATCCCTCCTTCATTTTGTTGGATTTGCAAACCAAAAAAATATGTCAATTCTCCAAGCAAGGACATTTCGAATTCTTTTTGCATCACTAAGGCAAAGCTTTAACTCATAGATTCTTCATTGCTACCAAAGATAATGTCATATACATACACAACAAGTATTAGCAATTTGTCATTTTCAATTTTTATATAAAGATTGGTATCTGCTGATCCTTTTGAAAAACCTTGTTGATGAAGATATTTGTCCAAACAATAGTACCAAGCCCTTGGAGCTTGTTTAAGACCATAGAGAGCCTTTTTCAATCTGCATACAAGATTTGGATCATTTCCAAGAATGAAACCATCTGGCTGCTCAATGTATACTTCTTCTTCTAAGTCTCCATTCAGAAAGGTTGATTTCACGTCCATTTGAAATACTTTGAACTTTTGAAAGCTTGAGAGAGCAAGGAACATTCGGATGGGCTCAAGTCTTGCAACAGGAGCAAAAGTTTCTTCAAAATCTATTCCTTCTTGTTGCACATACCCTTTACAAACAAGTCTGGCCTTGTTTCTAATTACTTCCCCATTTTCATTCAACTTATTTTTGAAGACCCATTTTGTTCCTATAACATTCTTATCCTTTGGTCTAGGAACCAACTCCCAAGTGTTGTTCTTTTCGATCTGCTCAAGTTCTTCATCCATTGCTTTGACCCAACATTCATATTTGCATGCCTCTTTTACATTTTGTGGTTCAGTGGATGAGAGTAATACCAAATAGCTTGGAGCTTCTGCAATTGCTCTTCTTGTTTGTACACCTGCTTCTTTTTGCCCCAAAATCCGAGATTCTGGATGATTCTTCTGAACGTACCTGGATGGAGTCTTCTCTTCTACCCTTATCTGTTCCTCTAGTGCTTCTTGA
This sequence comes from Pinus tabuliformis, assembly GCA_031772625.1. Taxonomy (NCBI): domain Eukaryota; kingdom Viridiplantae; phylum Streptophyta; class Pinopsida; order Pinales; family Pinaceae; genus Pinus; species Pinus tabuliformis. The sequence continues at coordinate 1,441,468,206 of CM062817.1, read as the reverse complement.
GGTTCTTCTTCTTAATCATTCTGTCTTTGAGGGTAGTCTTCATCTTCTTCGATATTTTCATGATTTATTTGCCTAGGAATGTATCCTTTTTCATCAACCACTACATCAATGCTGTCAACAATTCTTCCAAGTCTTTTATTATAGCACTTATATGCTTTGTTGTGTGGAGAATAACCAAGAAGAATGCCTTCATCTGCTCTAGGTTTAAGTTTGCCAAGTTGCTCATCAGTATTCTTAATATAGCATTTGCTCCCAAAGATTTTGAAGTGTTTTACTGAAGGAGTCTCACCATACCAGAGTTCATGAGGAGTTTGAGTGCTGTTCACTCGGACATTTGTTTTATTGAGAATAACAACCGCAGCATATGCAGCTTCACCCCAGAAAGTTGCGGGAGTTCCGGACTCATCAAGCATAGCACGGGCCATTTGTTGGACTGTTCTGTTCATCCTTTCCACCACTCCATTTTGCTGAGGAGTTCTAGCTATAGAGAATTCCCTTCTTATCCCATGTTCTTCACAGAAATCGAAAAATTCATTTGAGGTAAACTCCCCACCTCTGTCGGACCTGAGGCACTTAATTTTGTAAGCTGATTCATTTTCAACCAAGGCTTTGAAGGATTTGAATTTTTCGAATGCTTCGTCTTTGTGCTTCAAAATTCCTAACCAAACAAACCTGGAGAAATCGTCAATGAATAATATCAAGTATTCTTCTCCTCGAGGTGACCTCGTCCTGAAAGGACCACATACATCTGTATGGACTAGTTCAAGAGGCCTGCTGGCTGATCCTTCCTTCTCTGGGAAGTTGGTTCTGGTTTGCTTACCAAACTGACATGATTTGCATATAGTGTTGTCTGGAATTTTGATATCTGGAAGACCACGAACTGCCTGATATTTGCATGCCTTCCTTATTTGTGAAAATCTTAGATGCCCCAACCTCCGGTGCCATAACCAATGTTCATCATCTTTGCTCAAATAGCATTTTTGTCGTCCTTCTTCAAATATGTATAGATTATTTGGAGTTCTTCTACCTTTGATCATTGTTTTCCCTGTATCAAGATCACGAACGCTACATCCATTTGATCGAAATATTACCTCGGTTCCTTGATCGCACATCTGACTGACACTCAGAAGGTTATGCTTCAAGCCATCAACATACAAAACATTTCCAGCTTTGACCTTTTCTTTTAACTGAGCTGTGCCTTTTCCTTTTATAGCTGCTGGAGTATCATTTCCAAAAGAAACTTTCTTCCCCTTTTCTAAAGCAGAATATGATTCAAGTTTTTCTTTATCACCTGTCATATGCTTCGAACATCCACTGTCGATGTACCATAGATTTTCCTATCCCTCTGCATAAAAGGCTGTCCCACATCTTTTTGATTGTGGTTCCTTTATTCTCCATGTTCTGGTGCTTGAGGCTTGTTCCTTTGTCTGCTGAAATCTGCTCCTGCATTCAGAATCTTCATGACCGAAGTTATTACAAATAGAACATTCAATTTCATTTTCAAGAGCCGAAAAGTTGTTATAGGTCCTTTTTGTAATCCTTGTCATACTTCTTTGTTTTTGAGCTTCTCTAGTCATGATTGTTTTATATGCAACACATTGAACTGCTTTGTGACCAAAGTTATGGCAAGAGAAACATTGGCCATTGAAGAAACTTCTGCGGTTATCAAATCTACCACCCAAATGATTGTAATTCTTATTGTCATCCATTCTTGAAGCAAATTGAGAAGATTTTACCTGTGGCTGGTTGTAGCTTTTGTTCATCCTTAAGACAGATTGCCCCTGGTTTACCTGGTAGTCTTTGTTAGTTCTTGATGTAATTCGTCCCTGCTTTACCTGTTGATCTCCATTGTGCTTTTGCTCATTCCTTCTTGCTGCATCAAGATAACTCTTTGAGGTGGATTCTTGAGATGTTTCTCCATTATACCCCAGACCTGTCTTGTTTAACGGAGAACGCTGTACATTGATGATCTCATCCAAAGTTTCAGATCCTTTGACAAACTTAAGATTAATAGCCTTTGTTTTCTCAATTTCTTTTCTAAAGCCAACAATTTCACCTTCTAACTTTTCAAGATATTTTTCTTTTTCATCAATTTGAAATTGTAGAGTATCAATGATCATATTCTTTTCTTCTATACATGTCTTAAGTCTAGAAATCTCTTCATAAAAACTATCCACATCTATAGCATCCATGTAATCATCATCTTCAAATGCCATTAAAAGTTTATAGTCATTACCTCATTCATCTTCATCACTATTTGATAGACCATCACTGTCTTCATGAGTGTAGTATCTTTTCTTATTTGCATTCTGTTTCTTCTTCCATCTGGCAGGTTCCTTTCCTTTGTCAATCTTATCCTTATGAGGACATTTGGCAGCATAATGACCTACTCTTCCACAAGCAAAACATTTAAAAGGTAGCTTACCTCTGAACCTTCCAGTACCCCGTTGAAGATTTCTGACAAAATTTGATTCTTCTTCTTCTTTTGGCATGTGACTTGATTCATAGTAGTCTCCTTTTCCTGAAGCCTTAAAAGCAGCTTCTCTCCTGTCTGATGGACCTCCTTTTCTCATTTCATAAGCAATTAGAATTCCGTGTAGCTGAGACATAGTAAGAGTTCGTAGATTTTCTTTTTCTTCTATTGCAGACACTTTAGATTCAAACTTGGGGGACAATGATCTTAGGACTTTTTCAACCACAACAGCCTCTTTTATTTCTTCACCCAAGTTTTTCATACAATTAACAATCTCATCTACCCGAAGGAAATAGTTAGCCACAGTTTCATCATTATACATTCTGAGATTCTCATACTGAATCGTGAGGGTTTGAAGTTTTGCACGTTTTACCTGTTCATCTCCTTCGTAGCTCAAAACAATCTTGTCCCATATTTCTTTTGCGGATTTATATTGCATAACCTTCACGAATTCAGATTGAGATAGACATCCTAGAAGAGTATTAACCGCCTTTGCATTTGTTTCATATTTCTTCTTCTCAGTTGAATCTGTAGGAGTAGATGATGGAAAAGTATACCCTATTTCTATAATGTCCCATACTTCTGTACCCAAAGATTGAAGATAGGCAGTAACTCTTACCTTCCAATATACGAAGTTTGTTCCATAAAAAATCGGTGGCCTGATTGATGCTTCCCTCTCGTAGTTGCTCATGATGTTAGATCTTCCTTCAAGCGATCAAGCTTCTTTAGAAGGACCTGCTCTTATACCAATTGTTGGCAATAATACTGAGAGGGGGGGTGAATCAGTATTATCTAATTCTTTTTCAATATATTTATACTTTGAATTATTGTATGTCAGTACCATAAAATAATGAGCATGAACAAGAAAAACAGATAGTCACACCAAAGAACACCAGATATAAGGTGGAAACCCAATGTGGGTGTTTGGTCAATTTAGTGAAGTCTAAATTGCAACTTTTAAATGTCAACCCGGGGCTCGTAAGCTGATGAAGTGAGGTGTACTATATGTACTTAGATAACCGCTTTCTTAATCTTTTGTCGTTTTTAGCTTTTTAAGTTTGTTTTCGAATGTATCTTTCCTACTGTGATGTGATGGAAGTAATAAAGCAAGTGAAATGTGGATGATTGTGGTGATCTCTAAGTGATTTCTCAAAACTTAAAAAGTATTCTACAAGAAAGCTTGAACAACAACTACAATAAAATCAAAGCTTAAAATCAAATAAATGACTAATGGCATCGGCCCAGTATCTCTGCTGCTGATGAAAATGAAAATGAAATCTATATTAACTCAATTAAAAGCAAGAACAACTACTTTACACTACTTTACACTATTTTAACTCTTCATTTAAATCTAATCAATGTGAAATTTAAGTGAGACAAATCACACTATTTTAACCTTTTCTTAATCATGTGAGAACAATTATGAACAGGTCAGTAATGTGAGTCTTAAAGCAAAATAAACCAAGCTGCACTAAGTGATATTTTGGCTCCAATAAAGTTAGTTGATTATAGAAAAAGAACCATCAATAAATGAACAACTTGATAACTACTGAGCAGAAAGTAAAGTGCAAGTTAAAGAAATGATACTAATGAAAATCAAACTGCAGAAAAATAAAGGTCAGCAGCCTAGACAAGATGATCACACACGCCACTAGTTATGAAAAGAAAAGAAAGAAAATTGTCCCGGGCTTGCCTAAGAAACCTGCATAACACACTGATCAGTCATGAACAAAAGTGCAGAAATGTAAATCAGCAGAATTCAAAGTTTATGTACAACTAATATACATGTCGAAAAGAAATAAAAACGCAGCAATTAAAAGACATCTGTACGGCTATTATACATGAAACAAGAAAGAAAAATGCAGGAAATTAAAGATTACTATACAGGGCTTCAGCAAACAGGGGCCCTCTGCCTACTTCAGCCGGTTCAAGGAGCAGTTATACGCTTAAGTGTAAAACAGTCTTCTCATGTATTGACAGCAAATGTAAAAGTACAGTGGGGAGCTCAAAATTACAAAGCGATTACAACAACGACTAACTATCCAGCGTTCAAAGACGCTTTATTTATAACAGAGGAAAGCAAACTAACTTAACGAAAACTAAGTTATTCAAGCAGCTGTGTAAAAACACGTAATCTTGTTGCGTCCTCGGATTTAGGCAACAATCGTTGTGAGCATTCAATCTGCTGTTGGATTCATGTTTCCCACTATCTTCGTGGCTGAGGAAGATGCCACCTGTTCTTCACGTGCTCCAAAACAGAACACGCAGAGCCGTGCCACCGCCAATGACTTCTGTTGACCGTATTTGCCTCCTCATTGACCATGGGTTTTTATGACCGGTTTGGGTGAGCTGAAAGGACACACACCATGTCCTTGGTTCCACGAACTTGCCCATGTGGCTCTTCTTCCCGGAGGACACCTGGAACATATCATTTAATAAAACAGCTGCAGAATCCGGGGTTGGCTGCGGAAACCGGGATCAGCTGCGGAAACCCTGTGTGAGCTGCGGAAACGCAGCACTTTGAACCAAAATTCTAAACCAACAACAGTCATTAGCATAATTAGCAAACCATGTAAAAAGTCCTAAAATACAATGATTTGAGCAATTTGATGGAGGGAATGAGTAGCAAAAAAAAGGAAATGAATAGGAAAAGGAGGCTGAGAGGATGTGTAAAGAAGTGCAGGTTTGAGGCTCAACATACCCCCACTGTGAAGGTGTTGCATGTCCTCATGCAACCAAAACTTTGTCATTGTTTTTCAATCCATGTGCTCATATGCTTCTGCCAAAACATCTAGCCTTCTTCTCTTTCTCCTTGCTGCCAAAATTGTCCTTGGTTTTCTGACTAAACACCTGAATTTCAAATTGATCCATGCCCTGCTCAGGTTCTTACATTTTCTCTTCAGTTTTCTGTTCTTCTTCTGCCAGAGTCCTAAGTGAAGCATGGTATTGTCATGGACAATTTTGTCCACCTTGCTTTGTTCTTTCAATGCTTCGTTTTCTTGTTTAATATGTCGGTTCAGGACTTCTAGCTCAAACACCTCCTGTTTTAAAGATTGGACCTGTTCATCAAGAGGCAATATAGTGCTTGGACCTGCAACTGATTGCTCCAAGGTCTCCAAATAATTGTATACCTCCTGCTGGTCAGGGTCAATTTCAGGTGTTCTTCTTGGGCTATGTTCAAAATCAAATTCTGTTTGAGGTTCTAGCTGAAAGGGACTCTCTTCACGTGGAGGACTCGACTCAAGGTCAAGCTGAGTTGGAGCCTTTTCAGGTGTACCTTCTCCAAAATCAATGAAATGTGATTGTTTTTCTTTAGTCACACTCATTTTTTCTTTAAGTCTACTGCTTCTTCTCACTTGTGCACTAGTGCTCTTTTGCTGGGCACTCTGTTTTTCTTTCTGTTTCTTCTTTGAGAGGGCAGCAGCTTGAAGTTGTGCTAGTCTATCAGCCAAGGTTTGAGAATCTTCTTCTACTGAAGGTTCAGGTGATGGATATGATTCTTGAACAATTGTTTTCCCTTTATCCTTTTTATGTTTCTTGGTTTTATCTCCCTCTTCCTCTTCTTCTTGAGCAATTTCTTGAGTTTCTACTGTAGGAGGATCTTGGGCTGCAACATCTCTTTCTCTTCTCCTACTTCTTTTTGGGATTCTAGGGGAACTGCTAGAGGCTTCAGTCACCTCTTGGAAATGGTTTCTGATTAGAAAATTTTCCCATGTATCCTTGTTATTCTTCAATTGCTCTTCTATGAGAATTCTAATGAACCCGTGATGACACAAGTGGGGTTCAATATGGCCTACATGATTTTGGACAGTGGAACTCATTTTCTTTAGGCTTGCTAACAGAAAGTAGGGTAAATTGAGGGCATGGCCTTCCATGAAATTCATCATAATCCTTGCATGGTACATATACATAGTGCCAAAGTGGCCCTCACATGTGATAAACTTTTGAACAAGTAATAACAATGCAGTCCATTCTTCCTTAATTACATGCACAGGAATCCCTTTAGTGAATATTGAAGTGTCCATACTTGGGTTCTTAAGCATGTCTTTCCATCCCTGATCTTCCAGCCCTCTGTTCTTAAACCATCTGTCTCCCTGTTGTGGTAAACTGGTTGCTGCTACTATTGTATCCTCTGTTATTGTGAATTTCAGGTCCCCTACTTCCACGGTGTGTCCATTGAAGGATCGAGCAAATGCTTTCGTTACCTCCTTATTATACTCTCTGAATTTTTGAATAAACTTCAACCACTTTGCTTTCTTTAATGCTTCCTTCGTCTGTGGATACCCTTCTAAATACTTCGGACCCTCAGGTTCAGCTCTAAGCAGCTTCCCCATCTTCGGCTCTCAACTTCGGCTGAAGCTTTAACTGTGTGTGGATGCTCAAGGAGGATGCTCACGGGAAAAAACAGGTGGATTACGGCTGTAAGTGGAGTAGCCGTAACGTAATGCAAGGCATATTGCAGAACTGTAATCGGGGTTTGAAACAGAGTTGTGGAGTTTGCAGCGGAAATGAGAGTGGAAATGGTGTGAGTACGAGGGAGTAGAAGACAAACATGAGAAATGAGTTCAATGCATGCGGAAATGGAGTGATAAGTGGACGGAATAACGGCCGAATCCTTTATAATCGGGTGGCTTACGCACACGTCTCAGTGTTGGCTACAGAAATGATGGTAAGGAGAGCCGTGGTACATTGGGTTACGTCACAAAGGTACGACCAGTAATGGAGGAGCAGCCCCGTTTCAAGTTTTGAATTAATGATGATTAGGGGACCGTTAGAAAGGTATGAAGTGGATGAAGCATTATCGTGGAGGAGGAGTGGGATGATCTTGCCGAATCATTGCATTTAGTGGCTCTTTCCACGATTTAATAACTATGCATAAAATGACATTAAATTGTTGTTTGGAAAAGATTTTGATCATACCTTCATAAGTTTGCCATTTGTTGATTAAGGTTGCTGACCCATTATTGCTTTCTGATCTTGCAGATGCCTCATATCCTTGTTGCCTTTGGTGATGATGATGTTAACCTTTGACTGAGATTTTTTTCTTTGAAAACAGAGTGCTGCTGTAGAGACAGAGTGATGCTGGCTGCGGAAATCGTTTCTGGCTGCGGAAACTGGTGCGAGCTGCGGAAACGGTTTCCAGCTGCGGAAACTAAGACAACTCCCCTTTAACTGCACAAAGTTAGTTAGGAAAAAGAACTAACTGAATGAAATAGTCCTGAGAGGGACTTTTATTGGTGATATGAGATGGAATGAATGGAATGAAGTGATGATGAAATGGAATGAAGTGGAATGGAGATGAAAAGATGATGAAGGTGAAGTGAAATGAAGTGAATAATGGAAAGAGAAAGAGATTTTTTTTTTTTGGAAAATATAGAGTGTCAGGTGTCCCTGATTTTCACTCCATATTTTCTGTATAAGACCGCCAATCTGAGATTGGTTTTCAGGCTTATACACAATTTTTTTTTTTTTAATTATATAAAAAATTCAGAAAGAAACAAAGACTAGGCTAATGGAGGAGAAGAATTCTTCTCCACCAGCCTCATTGCAGAATTCTCTTGAAACATTTTGACAAAGTCCTCTTTTGAAAGTGGCTTATGATAAATTTTCAATCGGTGGCCATTCACAATGAGAGGAGTTTGAAACTCATCAATAGTCTTGATTCGAACTGCTCCATTGCTAAAGACTTCATCAATCTCATATGGCCCAAGCCAATGAGTTTGAAATTTTCCTTTGAAGTCTTTAAACTTTGAATCAAACAGTAACGCCCAATCTCCCTTTTGAAACTTCTTCTCTTTGATATATCTGTCATGCCACTTAGTTCTTTGGTGCTGAACTAGATCGGTCCTTAAAATTGCATCTTGTCTTATTTCATCTAGCTCATTCAACTGCTCCATTTTGTGCTTTTGGGCTTCTGATAGACTCATCCCCAACTGAACTGCCATCTTGAAGGTCTTGACTTGGAACTCATTGGGGAGCAAGACTTCTTTCCCATAAACAAGTTCATAGGGAGAATGTCCTGTTGTGTTCCTCCATGTAGTTCTATAGGCCCATAAGGCTTCAGGAAGCCTTTCTGCCCAATCTCTTCTATGGAGATGAACAGTTTTGGTGATGATGCTCTCAAGAACTTTGTTTGTGGATTCCACTTGACCATTTGCTTGCAGATGGTATTGAGTAGATTTTCTGTGCTTGATTTTGTATTCTTCCATCAGCTTCTCCATCAAGTTAGATGTAAATTGACTTCCCTGATCTGTCACAATTTCTCTTGGGACACCAAAACGAGTAAAAATATCCTCAAAAAGAAATTGAACAACTGAATTTTCAGTGGCAGAAGGCAATGCCTTGGCTTCTACCCATTTAATAACATAATCAGTGCAAACCAATATATACTTCTTTTGTTTAGATGGTGGATTAACAGGTCCAACAAAATCTAAAGCCCATTTCTCAAAGGGTTCGATGAGTACCTGTGGCTGTAATGGCATTTCATTTGAAAGAGTTGGTCTCCCAACTCTTTGGCAGCTGTCACACCTTCTAACATATTGTTTTGCATCTTTGAAGAGAGAAGGCCAATAATATCCTAAAGAAAGGATTTTATAGGCCGTCCTCTTGTCAGCAAAGTGTCCACCGCACGGTTCATCATGACATGCCTTAAGGATATCAGGCATTTCATCTTCCCGAACACATCTTCTGATCACACAATCTAGCCCTGTTTTAAACAATTCATTAGAAATCCATGAATACTTTGAACTCTCCTGAATGATTTTTCTTTTCTCATTAGGAAATAAGTGTGGAGGTAGCTTCCCTGTAACCAAATAGTTAGCAATATCTGCATACCAAGGATTTTTAGTAGTTACTGCAAACAGATATTCATCTGGAAACTTATCCTCTACGGGAGAATCTTCGTTAGTATTTTGGATTCTAGACAAGAAATCAACTACTGTATTTTGTTTTCTTGGTCTATCTAACACAGTAATATTGAATTCTTCTAAAAGTAAAAGCCATCTTGTAACTCTGCCATTAGTAACAGGTTTGTTCATGAGATATCTAATTGCAGAATGATCAGTATGGACAAAAGTTTCATAGCCTGTTATGTAATGTCTAAACTTGTTAATTGCATGAACAACGGCTAAGAACTCTTTTTCAGTCACAGTATAAGTTAACTCAGTGGGAGTCAAATTTTTACTGGTGTAATAAATGGCATAAGGAACTAAATCTTTTTGACCCAACACAGCTCCTAGAGCTGTATCTGAAGCATCTGTAGAAATATGGAAAGGAAGTTTCCAATTTGGCCCTCTCAAAATGGGTGCTTCAGATATTCTTGTTTTTAAAGTTTCAAATGCAGATTGACAGTCAAGATCCCAATTGAATTCACAGTCTTTTGTAAGTAATTTGAAAAGCGGAGATGCTATCTTAGTGAAGTTTTCAATAAATCTTCTATAATATCCAGTAAATCCAAGAAAACTTCTAACATCTTTTTGACAATTTGGAATAGGTAACTTGGAGATGACTTCAACTTTTGATCTATCAACTTTAATTCCATCTCCTGAAATATGATGTCCTAAAACAATCCCTTCAGTAAACATCATAAAGCATTTTTCATGACTTAATGAAAGATTTGTTTCTTTACATCTTATAAGGACTTTTTCCAAATTTTCTAATGCCTCTTCAAATGAATTACCATAGACTGTAAAATTATCCATATAGACCTCTACACAATCATGAATTAGATCAGAAAAGATTCCTAGTACTGCCCTTTGAAATGTTGTAGGTGCATTACATAATCCAAAAGGAAGTACTCGGTAAGCAAAAGTTCCCCAAGGACAGGTAAATGTGGTCTTGTCCTGATCTTTAGGTGCTACCTGAATCTGATTGTAACCACTAAAACCATCCAAAAATGAGAAGTACTTTTTGCTTGCTAAAGTATCTAATACTTGATCAATAAAGGGCAAAGGAAAGTGATCCTTCAAATTTGCTTTGTTCAATTCCCTGTAATCAATGCAAACCCTCCATTTACCATTCTTTTTAGGTACTATAACCAAAAGAGAAACCCACTGGCTATCTGAAATGGGGTAAATGAAGTTTACATTAAGTAACTTTTGGAGCTCTTCTTTCACTATCTCCCTAAGGTTTGGATTCATCCTTCTTTGAGGTTGTCTGATTGGTTTACTGTTTTCCTCAATGTAGATGTGATGAATGCAAGTCTTAGGATCAATACCTTTCATATCGGTATACTCCCATGCAAATGCAGTAGAATGTTTTTGTAAGATTTTGGTTAGCTCCCCTTGTTGTGATTTTTCCAAGTTTTTGTTTATATTCAATGTTTTTCCTGGAAAAATCTCAATGGCAGAACTACCAAACTCTTCCATAGAGAAAAGAGACATTTGTCTAGATGATAGACACTCAATGTCAGAATCCAAATGAAATTGTGTGTGGTCATATTCGGAAGATGGTTCGAAGTTTTCTAATGTGTTCAGGATTTGACTATCTTCACTAATCTCAGAAATGGTAAAGACAGGTTGTATAGTATCTTCATCATCAACCCACTCATTATCTCCTATTTCTGTAATTGCTTTTGCTGGAGGATACAGATTGAACTTCTTTGTTGAATTACCATCAGAAATATACATATCCCCAGACCTACAACTTATGAAAGCATCAGCTGTTGCTAGCCAAGGTCTTCCTAAAATAAGAGGATGTCCTCCTAGATTACTCTTGGGAGTTAAAATCATGAAATCCACTGGATATTCCCAAGAGTATAGGGAGACTGGAATGTCTTCTAATACACCATCTGGTTTAATAATTGATCGATCTTCCAATTGTAATAAAGTAGGTGTAAAAAGAAGATTAGGAAGTTTTAGCTGTTTCATAGTCTGTCTACTCATGATGTTGATAGCAGCCCCTAAATCAATCAAAGTATTTGGTATTTCTACCCCATTGATATGTGTTTTGAAAATTGGACTACCAGGGTCTACATATTTCTGCATAGTAATTTTTCCCATCATGATATCTGCAATTTTCCCTACCAGGTGGATCCTTCTGGTATCTCTTGGTTTCTTTCCTGGTCTTTTAAGGCTCAACTCCTTTATTGTTTTTGCTAGAATAGGAATTTACTTAATGGCTTGTAACAAGGGAATCTTGATACAGACATTCTTCAATTCATCTAGAAAATTATAGTCAGGCAACCAAATTTGTTTTTCCACTCCTTTGTCAATTTGTAATCTTTCAGGAAAAGGAGGTGTGGATAAAGATGCAGGTTGCTCAACTATGGGAGTTGTGGGGGTTAATTCTTTTTCTTTTTCTTTTTGAGTTTTGGGCTTTGAAGAGATGCTTCAGAACCCTTATTAGCTTGAAGAGACTCTTCCTCAAAAATGCTTTGCTTTTGAGCATTTATGGAAGGTTTATCTAGGACTCTACCTGATCTGAGTTGTACTTCATTGAGAGGAACAATCATATAGGTAGGAAATTGTTGACCTTCCATCATGTAAGCACTTTGAGGGTTTTTATTATTGGGGTTTGGAAATGGCTGAGAAGGAAGTTGATTTGACTTCTGTTGGAATGGAAGCAAGAGTTGAGAATTTGGATTCTGTTGAGAAGGTTGTTGTTGTTGTGGAAATGGCAATGATAGTCGTGGATTTTGATTTGGAAGTTGTGGAGCTTGTTGGTTTTGAAAAGATGGAGGATATTGGTAAAATTGAGCAAATCTCCCATAAGGATTTTGCATACCTTGTACCCATGATTGAAAAGGATTTTGAGGTTGGGACCAAGGTTGCTGCCAAGGATTCCAATTTGGTTGGGGTTGAAAATTCATAGAGTTGTTAAACCCTTGATTTTGTTGCCCCTACCAAGGTCTCCTTGCAACAAAACAGAGAGATTCGATTGTATTTGGATCTTCTTGAAAGACAGCTTTGAGCCCAGGAATTGAAGGACAATCCTTGGTCTCATGATTCTCTGAACAAATTACACATGTTTCTACAACTTTTGCATCCAAGGGACATTCCCTTAGAGCATGTTTCTTCCTACACTTTGGGCAAAAGATGGCCAAAGCCTCATCTTCTGCTTTCTGCTTATTATGAATCTTAAGGGTGTCTAGTTGCTCACTAAGACTCCCTAAGATGTCAATTTTAAATTCATCAAGCATATTGCCAATCTCAGCCCTACTTACTGATCCAGTTGCAGATTTGTTTGCTCTGATGTGAGAAGGATCTCTAGGCCCTTTTTGAGTTTTAGATTTCCCCCTTGAGAGATGGACACATAGTTCTGCTATATCATTAAGTGAAAGTTGAGATATATCTCCCTTCCCCATCATGTTCAAAATATCTATCCATTCATCTCTAATGGCTTTTAATAGAAGGGCTTTCAAGGTCTCCTCATCTAAGTTGTTCATTTTTGCTCTTTTCAAGTTGTATTGAAATCTTTCAAGCAAATCCTCCAAATTTTCATCCTCTTTTTGCATCATTTTGAATACCTCATCCTTGTGATTGGTGGGCATACAATAGTCTAGGTACCTATCCAAAAATGTTTGTTTCATATCATTCCAAGACCTAATGGATTGAGTGAGTAATCCCATGAACCACTTCAAGGCTACTCCTTTCAATGTTGAAGGGAATAGTTTGAGTTTTTGAGAGTCTTCCAGATAATCATAAGTTCGACAAACGACTTCAAACTCAAATAGAAATGTTTCAGGGTCCTCATTCCTCATCCCATGGAAGTTTGGGAGGACAGATGGTGAGATGTTTTTCATGGTGGCTCGGGAGTCCTCATCAACTATAGGAAATCCAAATGAGTTGTCTCCATCCCTATTTCCCCCAATGTTACCTCTACCTCCTCCATTGTTTCCTCCTCCTCCTCCTCTACCTGTACCTCTACCCAATCCAGTTGCTCCTTCCTCTATCATAGTAGTTTCCCTAGAGACTTCAGAGTCTTTTGGTTCTTCTACAAAGGGTGAACGAGAAGGAATTTATCCCTCTTCTTCAGATGATTCTACTTCTTCTATTACAATTTGTCTCTCTGTAGAAGGAAGGAAAGGATCTCTTTCTAATTCAGATTCGATGGAAGGTGTGGGAGAGTCAACTCCTGCCTCTTGAATTCCAGGAATCCTAGGGCTAGGAGTGTAAGTTGGAGATGATGGAGGTGTCTCTTGTCTATTCCTTGAAGTAGATGGACTTGTAAAAATCGAACTCTTAGCTCTAGCTAAAAACCTTCCCCCAGAATCTCCTGCTCTATGCATGTCATTTTTTTTGTTTTTCTTCAAGTCGGGGTAATAATTCTCTTTCTGATCTTCCAGATCACTCTAGGTGCAAGAAGAGAGCATACTCAAGAAACTATTAAACCAATAAATTTCTCTTTTTTGATCCTCCAGATCACTCTAGGTGCAAGAGGAGAGCATACTTTGAGAGGTTATTGATTTTCCTTCCTTGAAATTTTCTTGTTTTTTTTTTTTTTTTTTTAGGAATTGGCTACCTAATTTCACTTCCCCGACAACGACGCCAAAATGTTTGGTCAATTTAGTGAAGTCTAAATTGAAACTTTTAAATGTCAACCTGGGGCTCGTAAGCTGATGAAGTGAGGTGTACTATATGTACTTAGATAACCGTTTTCTTAATCTTTTGTCGTTTTTAGCTTTTTAAGTTTGTTTTCGAATGTATCTTTCCTACTGTGATGTGATGGAAGTAATAAAGCAAGTGAAATGTGGATGATTGTGGTGATCTCTAAGTGATTTCTCAAAACTTAAAAAGTATTCTACAAGAAAGCTTGAACAACAACTGCAATAAAATCAAAGCTTAAAATCAAATAAAGGACTAATGGCATCGGCCCAGTATCTCTGCTGCTGATGAAAATGAAAATGAAATCTATATTAACTCAATTAAAAGAAAGAACAACTACTTTACACTACTTTACACTATTTTAACTCTTCATTTAAATCTAATCAATGTGAAATTTAAGTGAGACAAATCACACTATTTTAACCTTTTCTTAATCATGTGAGAACAATTATGAACAGGTCAGTAATGTGAGTCTTAAAGAAAAATAAACCAAGCTGCACTAAGTGATATTTTGGCTCCAATAAAGTTAGTTGATTATAGAAAAAGAACCATCAATAAATGAACAACTTGATAAATACTGAGCAGAAAGTAAAGTGCAAGTTAAAGAAATGATACTAATGAAAATCAAACTGCAGAAAAATAAAGGTCAACAGCCTAGACAAGATGATCACACATGCCACTAGTTATGAAAAGAAAAGAAAGAAAATTGTCCCGGGCTTGCCTAAGAAACCTGCATAACACACTGATCAGTCATGAACAAAAGTGCAGAAATGTAAATCAGAAGAATTCAAAGTTTATATACAACTAATATACATGTCGAAAAGAAATAAAAACGCAGCAATTAAAAGACATCTGTACAGCTATTATACATGAAACAAGAAAGAAAAATGCAGGAAATTAAAGATTACTATACAGGGCTTCAGCAAACAGGGGCCCTCTGCCTACTTCAGCCGGTTCAAGGAGCAGTTATACGCTTAAGTGTAAAACAGTCTTCTCATGTATTGACAGCAAATGTAAAAGTATAGTGGGGAGCTCAAAATTACAAAGCGATTACAACAACGACTAACTATCCAACGTTCAAAGACGCTTTATTTATTTATTTATAATCTTGTTGCGTCCTTGGATTTAGGCAACGGTCGTTGTGGGCATTCAATCTACTGTTGGATTCATGTTTCCCACTGTCTTCGTGGCTGAGGAAGATGCCACCTGTTCTTCACGTGCTCCAAAACAGAACACGCAGAGCCGTGCCACCGCCAATGACTTCTGTTGACCGTATTTGCCTCCTCGTTGACCACGGGTTTTTATGACCGGTTTGGGTGAGCTGGAAGGACACACACCATGTCCTTGGTTCCATGAACTTGCCCATGTGGCTCTTCTTCCCGGAGGACACCTGGAACATATCATTTAATAAAACAGCTGCGGAATCTGGAGTTGGCTGCGGAAACTGGGATTAGCTGCGGAAACTGGGATTAGCTGCGGAAACCCTGTGTGAGCTGCGGAAACGCAGCACTTTGAACCAAAATTCTAAACCAACAACAGTCATTAGCATAATTAGCAAACCATGTAAAAAGTCCTAAAATACAATGATTTGAGCAATTTGATGGAGGGAATGAGTGGCAAAAAAAGGAAATGAATAGGAAAAGGAGGCTGAGAGGATGTGTAAAGAAGTGCAGGTTTGAGGCTCAACAGTGGGTGAAAACCACCTGCTACAATATGTCTCTATCTTCTTTCAATTAGAAATTCCTTTTACAATGATTTTGTATTGGTGCAATCCTTTACCAGTACGCAGGCTGCAACCTGCAGAGAGCTACAACTCTCTCTCCTGGAAGGGAGTTACAACCCCCTACTTCTTTTCTTTCAAGAACCAATTTTCATAAATTTTCAAACTGGATCCATGAACATCAATCAATCATCAAGTATATCTGCATCAAACAATCTCCTTTTCCCAATTAGCACTGAATCAAGTAAACACTTCTCTGACACCTGTACCCAGAACACAGTAACAGTAACCACACACCAAATTCTGAACCCAGAATACTGCAGCAATAGATAGAGGCAGCTAGATCATAATTTAAAGATATATGCTACTTCAACAACCTAAAACCTGCGTGCAGATCTATAAAGGATAATTCCTTCTTTCAAATATTCAGACACTAATTTACCCAGATTGTCAGATTTATAGATCAAGCATGCGCCTCATATAACAGATCAAAATCATACAAAGATACTATTATTCAAGCATAAAGATTATGACCCATCAATAGAACTTATCCTTCTTTATGCGCTAAGGTTCCTCCTTCATTCATATCCAGATCTGCACCATAACCCAATCACAAATATTTCAGATCTAGCACTTATTAGATATTCAATTCATTCGATGATACTTTTCTAAATGATCTCCTTCCTCTTTTATAGTCTTAGGCCTTCCACAATACCACGGTCCAAAACCATAGGATCAAAAAACTGTTGGACTAATACCATGAACCAACCATGAAAGTGCGTGAGATCAACACTTTTGGATGCAATACCACAGACCAAAACCATAATAAACCAATACCACGAACCCAATACTTGGGATCAACACTTCTGACGAGGTACCATGGTCCAAAACCATAGGTTCAAATACCAAGGACTAACTACCATGGACCAAAGGTAAGTTCTCCAACATATACGCGCTTTTTCTTGCATGAAAGTGCGTGAACTTTTTCTCTACATGCAATACCACGGACCAAAACCATAATAAACCAATACCACGAACCCAATACTTGGGATCAACACTTATGACAAGGTACCATGGTCCAAAACCATAGGTTCAAATACCAAGGACTAACTACCATGGACCAAAGGTAAGTTCTCCAACATATACGCGCTTTTCCTTGCATGAAAGTGCGTGAACTTTTTCTCTACATGAAATAAACTTTTCTCTGCATAAAAGTGCGTGAACGTTTCTCTACATGAAATAAACTTTTCTCTGCATAAAAGTGCGTGAACTTTTCTCTACATGAAATAAACTTTTCTCTGCATAAAAGTGCATGAACTTTTCTCTACATGAAATAAACTTTTCTCTGCATATAAGTGCGTGAACTTTTCTCTACATTATAATTTATTATCTGAGATGAGTGGGTTGCCATCAAGTACAACATATGTATCATAATGCCAACAGATTTCCAGCTGTGACTGAATTTGTTGTACCCCTATATTCACATCCTTCACAACTGAAGCTTCTAATCTCATGGCGATCTCCATAGCTTCTACTTGCATCCCTATTTTGTGCTGTGACAATGGTAATCTCATATGAGGTAGGAGCGAAGCAATATACCAGTCTCTATGTTGGGTATCTGTAATTCTCATATTAGCTTGTTGAATCTGACACTTTAATCTTTGATGGAAGTCCCACGAGGACTCATTTACCTTTTTTTGAATCTCCTTAAGCTCTATTACAGACTTGGCCTAAGATTTGGGCTTCTTGAACTCCCTATTCAGTGCTTGTTGGGTTTCTAGCATAGTCACATTGGGTTTATTTGTGAAAATTTTGAGGTACCAACTCGGCACTCTATCCTGCAATGCTATGACTAGCTATGCTTTCTTCATATTATCATCAATGATCTATTGTGCCTTCCATACAACATCTACAATGAACCAAAATTGTCCAGGGTATTCAGTTCCTAAGCCCCTAAACACAGGCATCTTCATCGTATTCACCATGTTAAATGGTTGGGGTGGAGGTGGAGGTGGAGCCATAAGTGTAGGTGTCTGAGGCGGAGGTGGAGGCAGAGGCAGAGTGTATGGATGAGGTATCCTTGCAATACCTTGACTTACGATTTGTAGTGTGCTTTGCGATGTTCTCATAATATTACCTTCGTCATCGCTATTAGATGATCCTAACAGTTGACTGTATTTAGACCCTGATTCTTCGTTCTTTTTTAATGCTCTCCCACTTCGAGTAGTCCCAAATATCAATTTAAAGGCATGACCCACCTTTCACACAATAAATTTTTAATCCAGGTCTTTAGATATTTCAAGTACTTACCTCTTAGTCCCTTGAAGAACCTGCACTCTATTTCACTGTAGCTAGTGGATGTATCAATCGCAAACTCAGTGATGAATCCTCCTAGAATATGATTGATCCAGTGGTCGACGGCCTACATGATGTTATTATTTAAAGCCTCCAAGCACTTCACACGTTCTGGGGTCCACACAATAGGGCTATCAAGCTTCCACGTACCCTGACTATTTGCCAATTTGGACAGCTACTCGTGCAATTGAAGGGGGAAAGAGCAGAAGAATATTTCGTGTTCATCTGTGAATAGGTATCTATTCATCCACTCTAACTTCGACAAGCACAATTTTTTTTTTCCTGGGCTACAAATGCGTGCAAATTTTGGTTGATCCACTTTTCAATCTCTTTCTTAGTGGGGAACCATTTATCACACATTCCTTAGCAAGATCCCAGTCCTGGCAATTGAACCATTTGTTGGCTTGATGGGCCCTGACCCAGGTTCAATGTTAGTTGTACCAACCAACAAATCCCTAAACAGCTGGCCCTTTGGGCAACAACCCGCATAGCACAGGTTGTAGTCTTACCCGAAGTAGTATTGGGGGAGGACAGAACCAGGTTTCTCCATCCAGAGGTCTGTGTGATGGGTTCCTGTGGCTTCTAGGGACACGTTCTGTCTTCGCGAACCCTAACCCTTCTGGAACAGTTAATAACAATAAATCTCATCAACAAAAAGTATATCTTCGCGAAGGTCATTAAATAGTCATAACATGCATAATTTAGATTGATCTACCACTTTCACACATTAGATAAACATTTATTCATTTACTTTCAGATACAGAGCGAACACACATAATTGCATAAATAAACATAAATGAACAGATATGCAAATTATGGATCAAAACTGTCTTTATTAAATGTGATCTTCAAAGTATAGACTCTTATTCCTTGTGCACTCAGCTGCAGGGGCCCGCGCAATCAGCTTGCGGACTTACCAAGGTCTCCACGCCCTCAGTTGTAGGAGCCTTCCCCTTCATCTAAGTACAGGAATTCCCAAAATACTAATCTTCTATGCTTTTATGATTTCCTAGATTCGCTATGACTCTTCTATTTATAGCCTTTCCTTTTACAATACCATGGTCCGTGGACCATGGGTGGGTCTCAAAACCTTTTTAACACCTAACGACCTAAGGGACTAATGCGCCTTTGACTCTTATTATCTTCGCGCTCCACTTCCATAAATTGTGGAGACTTTACATTATACAAAAAAGGAAATACAAAATCTAACACCAGGGGCCCCATCCCAACACTCACTGTGATATGCCACTAGATGCCCCTGCTAAGTAATAATTGCATAAATAGCATATTTGAAGGCATCTGTCTCGATCTCAAATGGTTATTGCAGGTATAATAATGTGATCACTCGTGTAGAGCACAGGCGATGCTTCAACTTGGAAAATTCCTTTTGTTGGGATTCAATCCAAAAGAACTTTGTTTTCGCTCCTCCCTTGGTGACTTGACTCAAAGGCCAAGTTTTATGAGAGAACCCCAACATGAACCTGCGGTAGAATTTGGCAAGACTGAGAAAGTTACAGAGCTCTTTTAGAGTGGTTGGGGCTGGAAAATCCTGAATGCCTTGTATATTGGTTGGGTCCACATGAACACCCCGCTCATCAATGATTTACCCTAGATATTAAACCTGGGTCATACCAAAATTGTGTTTCTCCAAATTGGCACACAACTTTTGTTGCCGCAGGGTCTGGAGGACCTATCAAATATGGGCGAGGTGTTCTTCCTAGCACTGGTTGAAGATCATAATGGCATCCAAATACACCACCACAAATAAGTTGGCGAAGGGTCATAATATGTCGTCCATCAGAGTCATGAAGGTTGTGGGGGAATTTGTCAACCTGAAAGGCATCACCAGATATTCAAAAAGGCCCTCCTTGGATTTGAAGGCATTCTTTCACACATCGGAGGGTTCGATCAGTACTTGGTGATAATCGAAATTCAAGTCAATATTGCTGAAATATTTGGCCCGCTTGAGCTAGTCTAGAAGGTCATCAATCAATGGGATTGGATACCTATTCCAGACAATGATCTTGTTCATCACCTGATAGTCAATATAGAGTCTCCAATTCCTGTCCTTATTTTGTACCAACACGATCGGGCTCCCAAAGGGCGATGAACTTGACCTGATGTGCCCTTTCTACAACAGCTCCTAAATCTGCCTCTTGATTTCATCATTCTCAATAACAGAGCGTCGATAGATTAGTCCATTGTGTAGCGGCATGCCTGGGGTCACATCAATAGAGTGCTTTACCTAACAGTGTAGAGGTACCCTTGTGGGTGAGGTGAAGATTTCCCTGTACTCCTCTAGAACCTTATCCATCTGTTGATACAATTCAAAGGAGCCTTGTTTGGAGGCCGTAGCCATAATCTTCTTCTTTCCATGAGGGCGAATCATAAGGAAAACAAATTTCCCAGTCTAGGAAATGATCTTATTGCATTGCTTCGCAATTATCAAAGAAGCAATGGTAGGTGCTGCTACCCTAGTATCCTATACAACATATTTGCCAAAGTAATAATAACAATGTGAGGCCTAGACTGTTACATAGTAATTTGTCACCGACCCTGCATTCCCTGGTCCCGAACACTTCCGGTCCAAGTGATTGACATCTGCCTTGTGTCATTTTGCAAGTTATTTGTCAATGTCATCCTTGTCATCTCAAGAAGAATACCTCAGTTTATTACTCTAGAGAAGACCCTTTTTTACCTATGTTTTTGGGTCATCGTGGGTCAGTAGTTGTTCCACCAGCGAAGATGGCTAAGATTGAACTAGCCTTAGTGACATCGTCGCTCTGTCTCTGTGTTGCACTCGCGACGATTTACTTTTGGCAAGTTTTTTAAACAAATTGTCAAAGCTTAGAAGTGTAACAACTTCATGGGTGGTCCTAGGGTTGGTTTTTGGATCAGATGAGCTTGCTTCTCTCCTTTGGGATGGTTGCTCCACCTTTTGTGCAACCTTCCAAAGGGATAAGCTCTTTCTCCCATCTCTTATGGAAGCTCCTCCTCCTATAAATACCTCCTCCATGGCTAAGATTAGCTAGCTTCAGATAGTTGGAAAGTAGCTTCAGAGTTCAAGAGTTCAAATAGTAAAAGTAGAGAGTTTGTCTAGAGTGTGGAAGTAGCCTCTTAAGTAAGTTAGCCTGGGATAGTTTTGAGTGGAGTTGGCTTGATTGTAAGAGTGTTCTAGCATCAACCTTTTGGGTAGGAAAGAGAGTTATTAGACCTTTCGGGAGACAGTTCATGAGTGAATGCTTGTGGAGACATGATGACAGGACCCTTCAAGGAGACTTACAATGTCAAGGCTTGGTTGTAAGTTTTACTTCAGTTTATATTAATACAAATCAATGGCTTATTTCCTATATCTTATGTCTAATTGCATATTGATAGCTTGAAGCTCCTTGACTCTTTAAGTAGATTGTTTTTGTAGTATTATTATGTTCATGGTTGTTCTCTGTATGTGGTTTTCAGGTACAAGTGATTAGAAGAACAAGAGCTGGAGAAACACAACAGGGACTTCATCAAATGAACATTTGAAGGTAAGCCTTCACGACATCAAATTTCTAAGGAAATTTGCTTTGGTATTGTCTTTGCTATGAGTAGACCCACTCTAGGGCTAGATGGGTTGCCTTTGTCCACAGAGGGAACTTGCCTGCATCACAAATTGGTGACTCCACTGTGGAGACCTCTGTCTTTTGTCTCTTAATTTGATTTTATTTTGCTTGTTTATTTTCTCCTTTACTTTTGGGTTGAATACTTCATGTTATGGGTTGTTTGACTACTCTTGGTAGTCTTCCCTCTGTCATAAGTGATAGGTCTGGCCTTCCCTTAGCTGGATTTTGAAAATTTTCCTTTGATTTAGGGTCGTCGCAGTTTATTTTATGACAATCGCGAAGATAGTCACGCCTACGCTCTCTGATTATTTGCACCTTATACTGTTTGGCACGATTAAATCGCCTCACAGTCACGAAGAGCTCTGAAATCAGCTCGGAACTGTTAACTGGTGTAATTCTGCGATGATGTCGCAAAGTGGCTAGTTAGGGAGGTGCGACATTTCATTGTCGGCGCATGTTGTCAATTTTATGCTCGCGAATATTCCTATAGGTTTCGGTTTTGAAGTTTTGTTTGCTGATTGGCCAGTGTGTCCTATCCTTTTGAGCTTGTCTTTTGTCTATTTATTATGTGTCAAATTTTTGATTGCTAGAATATTTGACTCCGTGTTTCATTCCCTTGAAAATTCTCCTTTTGAACTGTATGACCTGTTTACCTTAGGGTTTCTTGAAGCATTAGTTTTTCTTGGGTTACTTGTTCATTTGGACCTTTGATCTGTGTTCGGAATGCTCCCTTGCTTTATTTGAGGCTTTTCTTTATTGATTGTTCTTTCATCTTCATTATTGGTACGTGACGTTTGGTTATCAAACTTGGAAGTCTTGTTTGTTTGGTTTCCTTCCATCACTTTGGCATAGATCACATTTCTTCCTGGTTAGTGAGAAAGCTTTCCAGTTTTTGCAAAAAGAAACATATTCTTGGTTTTGAGTCTTTGATTCGTTTTAGAGTGGAATGTTTCTCTTTACTTATTGAATGATTTCATTCGAAAAGGGCTTAAAACTAGAATTGTTTTGAGTTTTGCATTTGGTTGCTTGTCATTTATTTGAAAAATAAAAATATCACATTCATTTTGCATTAGGAAATGAGAACAATCTTTTGCATTAGTAAATTCGTGACATTTAGAAGTTGAAAAGCAAAGGATGTATTTTTCATTTTCTTAATTAGATTGCTTGCAAGTTAGTGAAATATAGAAATATAACTCTTTCCTCTTGAATGGTTTGCTTGAGAGATAACAAAAAGTACCATTCTTGCATTTGCTTAATTTTAAATGAACTTCTCACTTTTCTTTAGTTAGTTGTTCATTGAAAAGGAATGGTTTCTTTTCTCATTTAGTTTCATTTTAGGAGTTTTGGAAGATGCATTCAGTAGGGCCTTGGAACTAGGACCTAATTCAAGATCAACTTTTAAAATTTATTGAATTAACCTAAGGAAGCATTGAAACTTAACGCTCATATATCTAGAGGTCTAGGTTAGAGACGTGTTCCGGCGTCTTTAAACCTAGTGGTTTTTGTTTTCACAAAGGTTGGGTGATTCCTCCTTTTGTGATTCAATAAGTGCTAGTACAGACTTGTGCTCCCTGTACCATCACGTATATGATGGGAGACCCCACTAGGTTGCAATCCTGTTCTCCATAGGAAACCAAGTCAGCCGCCTTATAGACATGATACACCGAACACAGCATTTGGGGAGATTACCTACTCGTACTTTTTGGTTCACTGAGAGGTTTTCTGCAATTCACACTTGCCTGGTAAACCTTTTGCCTAGAGTTCCAGAGCAGTCACTTTCGCTCCTTTTCAACTCTCTAAAAGTAAAAGGATCATCTAAGCACTTGTCCTTTCGAGTTCGTTTCCAATCGAAAGTGATAGAGTCACCTTTCATCCTTTTCTCGACTCTTAAAACATGAAAAGGCAAAGTTTTGTTTCAGTGTTCTAAAATTAACTTCCCACGAAATATTCCTGGTAAAAGTTATCTTCCTTAGTAATTCTTTAGGGCCGATTCCAATGGCAACATTTCCAGAGTCTACCAGTCAAGGATTCCCCTCGGGGAAATCTTGGTCCTTTTCCTTCTTTTGGAAACACTAGTGCTCCTTATATGGCAACGTTGTCCGTTCCTAGGTTAACCATTGGTTTACCTGTCTGGTTATTTTCAACCTTAGTGATCCCAAGTGTCTCAACTCCTGCCCCGCCGTCTCCTTCATTCGAATCATGGCATGATGATTCTAAGGTTGACCCCTCGCCTTCTTCCCCTATTTCTTCACCTTCCTCTTCTACTTCGCCTGGTGAAAGTTTCAAATCTAGTAACCAGGAGGCTAAGAAGAAGAAGAAGAAGATGAAGAAGAAGAAGTCAACTAAGCAAGGGGCTGACCGTGCGGTTGTTACTCCAAATGCACCTCCTATAAGCAAACCTTTTGATCCTCCACGGAAGTTCAAATTCCCTTACAAGTTGTGTAAGGGTGACCATCTCCTCCAAGACTATCCTGGCATTCCCAGAATTTTAAAGCTATGGTCTCAAAATCTGGCTCGACCATCCCCATCGATCTCTGGAGATCATGTTGATTCTGCACTTTTAGTTAGTGATGGTAAGAAGAAAGGGAAGATTAGATTTCCTTGTAGGTTATGTGAAAGAGAACATCTTCTTCACCTTTGTCCTCTGATGGATAAAGCTTCCAAAGTTTTGGAAAACCTTATAGCCTCTCAACCCCAACTCCTTGTTGGTTATCAGAGGCTTTATTCTAACCCTCCCCCAGTTGGTAAAGAGATTGACTTGGATTCATCTCTTACCCATCTTGCTCTTCCTGAGCATGACTCTCTTGCATCTATTCCCAACCAACCATTGGTTGAAAAGAGTGTCAACTTGGCTTCACCTCCAGTTGCTCACTCTGTTCCGGAAGAGCGTGGTGATCATACTACTCATGTTCTTCTCGTCTCCTTAGATTCTCATGAATTGAAGAGTGACCCTCTCGTCCCAGTTTTTCAGGGGAGTCCTTCTTCTATTCCTGCCGAGCATGGGGGCAATCATATAATTCCCCCACCAAGTAGTTCTGTCATTTCTTTCGATTGGAGTCACTTGACTGCTTTCCGCCTCCCATCTTATATGTCTTTCCAGATTACAGTACAAGCCTATAATATGGCACTACCGGGCACTATATTAGATGAAGGTGCGTATATTAGCATCATGTCTTCCACTACTTGGCAAGCTTTGGGTTCCCCACAGCTTGTGCCTGTCACCCAAGATCTGTTAGCTTTCAACAGAGGAACCAGTCAACCCTTAGGGATCCTTCCGCAATTCCCTATTACTTTGGGAGGAAATACCGTCTATATAGACGTGATGGTAGTCCAAGGTTTGTTAGATTTCAATCTCCTCCTTGGACGTGACTATGTTTATGTCATGGGAGCTCTTGTTTCTTCACTTTTCCGTGTGGTTTGTTTTCTGCATGAAGGGAGAATAGTGACCATTGATCAACTGTCGTTCATTGGTCACCAGGCACCTCCTTTGCAACCATCATCCCCTATCGACTCTTGTTTGCAAGAAGTACCTTCCCTACCACAGGTTAATTATGTGGCTACCCATTCCGTCTCCACATCTGTTGATGATCACACAGATGGTATAGTACATTATGTACTGGGGGCATTGGAACCCAATCTGTCTTTGGTACCAAATGACATGTATTCCTCCCAGAGTGTGGTTCTTCCATCTAGTGAGGATCTCTTGGGAGCCATGTGCTCGTATGGTCCATGAATAGATGTGAAGAGGATGGTTCCTTCTCTTGTGTCAACCTCGTTAAAAAATGAATCAAGATGTTTGAGGCTAGTTTGTTCCTATGTCAACCTCGTTAAAAAATGAATCAAGATGTCCGAGGATAGTTTGTTCCTGTGTCAACCTCGTTAAAAAATGAACCAAAGGTTATGAGGATAGTTCCTGGTCTTGTGTCAACCTCATTAAAAAATGAAACAAGGGGTGATGAGGATAGTTCCTTGTCTTGTGTCAACCTCGTTAAAAAAATGAAACAAGGGATGATGAGGATAGTTTGTTCCTGTATCAACCTCGTTAAAAAATGAAACAACGGATGAGCATAGTTCTTTGTCTTGTGTCAAGCTCATTAACAAATGAAACAAGGGTCTTGAGGATAGTTATTTTACTGTGTCAACCTCATTAAAAAATGAAACCGCTCCTTTTCCAAATTGAGTCTTTGATTAAGATCTCGTAAAATCCTATTCGAGTCTTTCCAAGATCTCGCAAGTGAACCTTCATTCCATCCACCTAGTTGAATGAAATGAAGCTTGGGGGGCATGTAACTTGATTTTAATCATTACACTAAGGACATTCAAACTTATAGCAAGCATAGTTTTTCATTTCAAGCTTGTGTAAACATGAAACCGAATCCAAGCAGAGTTCTCCATGGTTCAAGCTTATGTAAAAATGAACCCACACTCGATTTACATCTCGTGATTGCTATTTTTATCAGCCGATTTTTGCTAGATGAGCCTTGGTTGTTTCATTCCATCGCCAACATCTCTTTGGCTGATCATATGCTTTCACTTGGTTGTTTTTCCTTTCCTGAGGGACCGCAACGATGAGTGGTTTTATTAGCCAGCCTCTTGACCATTACATGTTTTGAGTAGTTCCACCATTTCAGGAACCGGTTGCTACCCTTTATACCACTCATTCCTCTAGGATGAGTCACCTTTAATCTCTTTTCTGACTCATAAAAGATGAAAATATTGCCGAGTATTTTTCCTTTTTGACTCGTTAAAAAGAATAAAAATGGGGGGTCCGCTTTCAGCTCTTTTCCAACCCTTTTAAAAACGAAAAGATTGTCGAGCTCTTGTCACTTTGAACTTGTTAAAGGCTGTGAAGCGTCATCTACAATATAATTTTACCCCTTTTATGGACTGGGATAGATTATTTACAAAAAAGGTATACATTGATCTATCATGGTCAATAGGTTCCCTTGGGTATTGTTTTCTACCTTTTTGGATTCGAGGGACAAATTTACGAAAAGGGACCTTTGGAGTTTTCTTTTCCATGTCTTTTTCAAACTCTCTAAATATGAAAAAGACTCCGAGTTTTACCTATGTCGGACTCATTAAACCCTGACAACATTGGACTTGTCATCATGACGAGACCGAGCTTCTCCTTCCTAGGGCTCGTTAAAATTTACTAGGTTGGATTTGTCTGAAGGACAAACTTATATTACAAGCATATGCTATCCCCTTCAAGCTTGTGTTTCAAAAATAATTGGGGTACTCGCCAGAAATGGTGGGGGAAAATTTGGAAGTATTCCGTTGGTTGTATTAATTATTATGGCAGCTTGTCGCTCTTGAACATCGACACTCTTTCTGCTTCGTGTCGGGTTGGGATATCCTCACTTTATCGTTGGCCTTCCAAGTTTTGGGTTATCCATTTTTCCTCATTCCACTTGATCGTTGCTACATCATCATGACCTTTGATCCCTTGGTACCAAAATGCTTCTAAACTCCAGAGTTGTGTCGCCGATATGTTCAAGAGCTTAATCCTTATACAATTTTTATCCTTACACACCTTCCTCAGATTCTCTGTCTCATCCACATTCATCTTGTTCCTTTGCCTCGCATCGATGATGTGGGAAATATTATGGCCCTCCTTAGACTGGTCGCTTCCTGTCGACTTCAGCAAATTATCTAGGAAGTTGATCTAGAGACTCCTTTCTGGTACCATAGAGCTTGCATGCCTTAATGGCAAGTTCTTCACATTCGATGACAGGCTTTCATTATTGGCCTTCGATCAAGTGATTTCATGGGTGTTCGACTTCAGTCCCTGGTCGGGTTAAGATTCAAGACCCTGGGCTCAGATTACACAAGTCCAAGTTGCGTGGATTGATTCATGATTGGATACATGACTCTTTTGATGGGATGGATACGACCATACCTGAGTATTTTATATGGTCCTTTTGATTGGATGGTTGCATCCATACCATAGATCATCTATGGATGGCTATGCCCATGCCTTATGCACATGTATTTCCTTTCACTATATACTCATGTATCAGAGATATCAGTTGTACTTGCATTTGTAGGTTCTCTGCAGTGGCATTTTGTTTCAGTTATGGATTTGTAAAGCATTTCACCCTTTCCACTCTCTCGGCCTTCATGCTTTAGGGGGCATTTGTTACACAGTAATTTGTCACCGACCCCGCATTCCCTGATCCCGGACACTGTTGGTCCATGTTATTGACATTTGCCTTGTTTCATGTTGCAAATTATGTGTCGATGTCTTCCTTGTCATCTCAGGAAGAATACCTTAGCTCATTACACCTGGAGCAGACCCTTTTTTACCTATGTTTTTGGGTCATCACGAGTCAGCAGTTGTTCCACCCGTGAAGATGACCAAGATTGAACTAGCCCTAGCAATGTTGTCACTCTGTCTCTGTTTTGCACTCACAATGATCTACTTTTCACAAGTTTTTAACAAATTTTCAAAGTTTAGAGGTGTAACAACTTCGTGGGCAGTCCTAGGGTTGGTTTTTGGATCAAATGAGCTTGCATCTCTCCTTTGGGATAGTTGTTCCACCTTTTCTACAACCTCCCAAAGGGATAAGCTCTTTCTCCCATCTCTTGTGGAAGCTCCTCCTCCTATAAATACCTCCTCCATGGCTGAGATCAACTAGCTTCAGATAGTTGGAAAATAGCTTCAGAGTTCAAGAGTTCAAATAGTAAAAGTAGAGAGTTTTTCTAGAGTGTGGAAGTAGCCTCTTATGTAACTTAGCCTGGGATAGTTTTGAGTGGAGTTGGCTTGATTGTAAGAGTGTTCTAGCATCAACATTTTGGGTAGGAGAGAGAGTTATTCGTCCTTTTGGGAGATAGTTCATGAGTGAATGCTTGTAGAGACATGCTGACAGGACCCTTCAAGGAGACTTACGATGTCAAGGCTTGGTTGTAATTTTTACTTCAGTTTATATTAATAAAAATCAATGGCTTATTTCCTATATCTTATGTCGAATTGAATATTGATAGCTTGAAGCTCCTTGACTCTTTAAGTAGATCATTTTTGTCGTATTCTATTATGTTCATGGTTGTTCTCTGTATGTTGTTTTTAGGTACAAGTGATTAGAAGAATGAGAGCTAGAGCAACACAACAGGGACTTCTTCAAACGGAAATTTGAAGGTAAGCCTTCATGACATCAAATTTCTAAGGAAATTTGCTTTGGTATTGTCTTTGCTGTGACTAGACCCACTCTAGGGCTAGAGGGTTTGCCTCTGTCCACAGAGGGAACTTTCCTGCATCACATAGACTCATACACATCATGTCACTTCCATAAGTATGGTTGGCCTAATAAAATATCACAAACTTCAAGAGGAGAAACATCACACAATACCTCATCTATGAAGGCCTTGATGTTGTAGGGAAGGCGGTACTGTTGTTTGACCCAAATATCTCGCCCTTGGTGAAGCCACTTGATGGTGTAAGGTTGCAGGTGTGGTGTGGTTGGTAGGCCCAACCACTTCACGACCTCTGCTGAAATGAGGTTCTTTTGGCTCTTGTTGTCGACAATGAACTGCAATGGAGAACCCTTCACCCACATCTGTGAGTGGAAGATCCACTCCCCCTCACCTAGATCTTCAGGTTCATCCTTTTGGATATTGGTGGTGGCAACAGTGGCACTAGGCTTCACATCGATAATCTGCTTCCCTTTTTCATTCCCCTTGTCAGTTTCTAACACAGAGTTGGAACATGCATCTGATTTAGGAGCCTTCAACTCAGCCACTGGTGACTGCTGCTCGACACTGACTTGTGTTGTGAGTGGGGCTCTTATGCAACTCACACCATTTCCTTGTGTCCTTCTTTGTCCTCATGGTGTTTTTCTTTCCTTACAGCTTTGGCGGGTTGTGTTGGGTCACTCTGCCTTGGATTTTCATTTGTTCTGGGGTTTAGGGGAGCGTTTCCCTTTCTTTGGTTTCACAAATCCAAAGTCTCACTTCTTCTATTTAAATGTGTGCTTGATCTTGATAGCATATCGATAGGTGGTGCTAAGCGAGGAGATGTCCAGGAACTCCATATTGTCTTGGATGCACTTGTGTAGACATCAACGGTACTTGAGTACTAAATGTTGCTCAGAAACCTTGATACCTAGCTTCATGTGAAGGGTATGGAAAATATTTTTTAATTTTGATACATCTTGGTTCCTTCCCTGCCGTAGTGTGGTCCACTCTATGTATTTATCTTCATATCTCTTGACAAGGTAATATTGTTCCTTGATGGAATCTCAGAAAGAATTCCAAGTGGGTGCAGTTGAAAACAGTGAGGATTCCCTCTCGTCCTTTTGTTCATAGTAGGTTTCCCACCAGTCCTTGACATGTGGGGTGGCTTTGAGGAGTGCAAAAGTAATATTTTCTCGATTGGAAAATTCATGAACTGAAAAATATCCTTCCAACATATTTAACCATTTATCTACGATGTCTACATCTATCTATCCTTCAAATATGGGAATGTCAAAGTCAACTTGTACCTTAAAAGGAGTGGTGCCTCCAAAGTGGCTGCTAGATGAATATGTGTCACCTTTGGGTATCCGCCAAAGGATCTGGGTAAGGTTATCCATCATAGCATTCCTTTGTCACTCGAGGGCTTCCTCAAGAAGTATTTTGAAGGGAGGCCATTAGGGTTTGCGTGGTTGGTCTCGCAAAGGTTCTACCAGTTTGAGTCCTAACTCCTTATACCCTAACATTATTGGGGACATGCAAATAAAAATATAGAAAGAGTAGACCACTCTGATACCACTGATCCATACTTATGCAGGAACACAAAAAAATAAATATATACACATAAACACATAGATGTAGGAGAAACAAAACTTTATTTCATTAATATCAAATAACTGAAATATGCTTACATACAGAAATGGAAATAAACTAGATCGAGTGATGGTACTTATCTCTAAGAAGAGATGTGGTGGCTTCATGTCTCTAAACTATTTTACAAAGAGGCTTAAAGGCCTATTTATTATTGATAAATAATGGAAAGCCCTAAACATCCAAAAACCTAACCCTAGGAGATGAAGCACCAAAAGTGTGGGCCCCATTTGGGTAAATTAGTACATCAACTTCCCGGGGTCGTAACTTTTTTATACGATCTTTGTTTGGCAATCATAATATCTCGTTTCGAACATCTAGAATAGAAGGCTGAAAATAAACTCATAAATTAGTTTGGGACTTTTTCGGTCTCTCAGTTTTCCCTAGACACATCTTTGAGTCCCTCAAAACAGCTCCAGAAGTTTAGGACCTGAAAATCTACCAAAAATAGTAAGTTGTGCTAGAATTAAGGAAACTGAAAAGAAACAACAATGGGGGCCCAAGTGGAATAGGCAGGTGTCCACCAATATCCACCTAGATCAACCAATAACATATTCATCAAACATGTCAAGAGCCATTAAAAAATATACATCATATAACCAACATATAAATCAATAATAACCAACATATAAACCATACAAAGTCAACCATAATGTGACCATCATAATCAGTACATATTCTCATAGATCACAATAGAAAATATCTCTTATTAATAAATGAAAATTCCAAGCAAGTTAGGGACTTCCACGTACCACCGTACCATAGACTAGGCTGAACCAAATATTTATTTCATGGAATAAACCAAGCAAAACCAAACTAGGGCTTCCAAAGGTCAAATCACCTCAACCCTTAACCAGTGATTCCACCTCATGGTTGGACATCACTAACCATCACCATATCAGTGTCTACCCAAGATGTTCGAGGTTTTAGAGTCTTTATTCCAACCAAGGCTTATAGGATTAGTAACTCAACCCATAGTTGCTACCAAGCTCTAGAGAATTTTTCCAACCAGGGATTCCAAGACTAGTAACTTAGTCCACCAAGGGCTCCAGAATGTTTTTCCAACCAAGGCTTACAGGACTAGTAAATCAACCCAAGTTGTTACAAGTATTCCAGAGTGTCTGTACAACCAAGGCTCCAGGAACTAGTAACTCAACCCGTAGCCATAAGGAACATGAGAACCAACAAAAAGAATGGAAAGAAACCCACAACACCATGGCTATCTAGGAAAAGGGAAGGCTAGGCAAAATCACAATCAATCTAGGCAATCCTCCATGCCAATGACATTTCATAACCAAGAAAACACATGCATGTTCCATCCATGCCAAAACTAGCAAGGGCAATCATACATGCAACTCGGTACCTACAAGAAAAACCCATTGTAGTTGTTGATCCAATGTCCTCTTGTGCTTTCCTGCTCTTCCTTTTCCTCCTTGCTCCAAATCCCAAGTATGCCACTCTCCTCTGAGAGTGCTCTAAGAAAACTCTAAGTGTCCAAGAGTAGGAGAGAGAGAGTAAAATGAGAGCTCTAAAGAACTGACAAAAGCTAACACTAACAAAAGCCATGATCTCATCCTCAAAAGACTTTTTATCATTGAGGCCTCTATTTTCTTCAATTTCCATTATTTTTCCTTCAATTTCCTCCTCACGTGAAACCTATGATGTTTCACCTTCATTTTCTCCCAATTTCCTTTATTTTCATAAATGAAATATCAATTAATTCCTCTTGCCTTATCAAATTCCTTTGCCAATTTCCTCAGCCATAATAAACTAAAATGAACACCCACTAGGCTTTTTTTCCCACCACTTAGCTTGGAATACATGTCCCGTGACCTTGGTCTGAATTTTTTTTCCTTTATTAACTTTATGACATGGATTTCTTTATCAGGGTTGTTACAGAACCCTCCCCCTTAGGGGAACACCATCCGCGGTGTTCAATGACACCTACAACTAGAAAGATCGTTGAAAAGAAAAACATATTGTCCATGGAGCTTTATAACTTAGCTCGTTTCAACATTTACAATGATCATCATGCTAAGAAGAAAACCAAAATTATAAGCATATCAACATGACAACCATAATGACATGACACCCATATTGCTTATTAGAAATTTATAACACAACTCATGGCGGTATTTACAATCACAATGACATATACTTAAGCACATTTTATTCAACCAGAAAATAACCATATTGTCTATGGAGCTTTATAAATCCAGCTTGATACTGTATTTACAACAGTATACACATATGCATATTTTCTCAACCAACAAATAAAATGATATTATGCCTGCATCCACAACAAGGGAATCCAGAGGATCACACCTCCACCCTCAAAGTAATACCAAGATTCACCACCTTCCCAGGAAATCCATAATCCATTTCCAAAGTGAAAGTTGCATCCAATGTCTAACGCTACAATCCTGTGCCACTTGTCCTCTCTGTGAATAGTTAATGACTCGTTGTTCCAGGGCACACTCCCAATGTGCATATGATTCTATCTGGAAAATCTAA
The DNA here is from genome assembly GCA_031772625.1 of Pinus tabuliformis. Taxonomy (NCBI): domain Eukaryota; kingdom Viridiplantae; phylum Streptophyta; class Pinopsida; order Pinales; family Pinaceae; genus Pinus; species Pinus tabuliformis. The sequence continues at coordinate 1,441,435,179 of CM062817.1, read as the reverse complement.
TGACCAAAACAGATTCATTCCCCGACCTTCCCTTCTTTTCTATACAATCCCTCAGGCTATCCAGACACCCCATTCCATGCAGTCACACACCTTCCAAGTTTCATAGACATCCCCTTCTTTGCTACATAGTCCCTTGGGTGACCCCTCCCTTAGAAAGGTTTCCTCACATCAAAAGGTCCAAAAACCAAGGAATACCCTTGCCTCAAACTATCATACTAGTCATAACATGCTCATGGCAATCAATGGACACTATTGGGTACTAGTGTCACACAATGGCCCTGTTCCTAAAGTGCTTTATAGTGTCACACAATGGCCCTGTTCCTAAAGTGCTTTACCAACATATTGCTTCTTGTTCCATTTCATTTCACTGATGTTGCTAATTCTTGCAATCAGTTTCAACCACCCAGTGAGGGCATTTCCATGCTTTCCTGTACCAAGCACATAATTCCCAATAGATTCAAAACGAATTGAAATAAATCAAAATCACACCTCATTACTGGCCTGTCAATAAGGTACACTTGCACTTATGTTCATTTCCTATCACAACAAGCCAAACCAACTCTTGACCAAATCATCATGTATAAACATATCACATCTAGTTAGTTCAAAACACAACCATCATAGATAAAAATCATGAATCACATGAAATCATCATAAACCAAAATCATAGATCACATGTAACCATCATAAATCACATGCATAACAAAAATGAAATAAATACTGATACTTATCCATTAATTGGTCCTTTGCTTCTACCTTTGTCCTTTATCACTTCTGTACACACACCAAATTGGTTGCCACACCCAGCAAGCATCTAATGCCTTTTCTTATCTTCAATCATGTAAACATACACACAACATACAACATCAATAAATACATGCACCTACTCCCGACATACAACAAAATACATACACCTACATCCGGTGTACAATGCAATGCATACACCTACACCCGGTGCACATCACAACACAATACATATACGTACATAGAGTACAACACAATGAATACACATGTCACAACACCACGACTACACAATGCACATACGTAGTACCACATGTCCACAACACAACATGTATGACATGCACACAATACCACATGTACACCAGTACAACATGTATGACATGTAGACAATACCACCTTTATACAACACCACTTGCAAAACGTGTACACAACATCACATGTACATGGAACCACCTGCAAAACATGTACACATCACCACATCTACACCGAACCACATGCACAATGTGTACACAATACCACATGTACAAAACACCACATGCATGACATGTACACAACACCACATGTACACAACACCACATGCATGACATGTACACAACACCACTTTCACACAACACCACATGTACAACATGTACACAACACCACATGTAAAATCCTACACACAACACCATATGTACATAGCACCACATGTACAACATACACAACACCATATGTACATATCACTTCATATACATCATGTACATATCACCATATGTTCATAGCACTGCATATCCAACATGCGCAGAACACCATATGCACACAACACCGCATATCCGACATGTGCGCAATACGATATGTACACAACACTGCATATCCAACATGTACATAGCACCATATATGCCCATCACTGCATGTGCAATATACACACAACACCATATATACAACAGGCACAAAAAATCGTGTGAATGCAATACTACATATGCTACATGTTCACAACACCAATATTGCACATCCTAATACCACTGTCCATACCAAATGACCTTACTTCTAGTGTCTTATCCATTCTTGTCCCAACATGCTTCAGATCAAATTTCTTTCATTCCATTGATGTATCCCTCAGGATTACCTACCATAGCATAAACATAGACATAGTATAATCACCTAATATCAATTTATATCCACATTATACTGACCTCATAGATTTGTCGGGGTTACTCTGCCCACTTGATTCCTTGTAGCCATGAACCTCTTCATGTCATTCACCTTCATAAGAAATCATTCCTCCATAAGCATGATCCCTGACAACCTTGTCAGAAATACATACATATAAACATTAGCATAAAACAATCACGATATCTGATGACCCTGTTAGACAAGAACATACATACATACATGTATACATATAGAGACATCAACATAATCACGATCACAACATAATTACCGGATATCATAAGGTCAAGGTTAAGAGAACCCCTTTATCCATGCACACCATGCACAACATTGAAAACAATAGTTCCCAACTTAGCCAACGCATCTGATGCCTCAAATCCATTTAGTTTAATTTTCCTAATTAATTTTCTCATGATTGTCCTACCACCATCCATTTACCTCAATGGATCCAACAAATCCAACTAGTTGTCATACTCTTGCCTTCAACTTCCCTTATAAATGCACCGAGCTTCATTTAGGTTTTACATTGCCTGCTAGGTTTCATTCATCTCTTCCTAAGCTTAATTAAATTTCCTCTTTCCAAAACAAATTCCCAAGACCCTCAAAACATGAGAGATAATAACCAAAAACAAGCAAGAAGAAAACCATGAAACACCAATAGCAACATGCCACCACAAACAAAGTGGAAAGGCCTTGCACCAGATGCAATCAAAACCCATAAACCAAGCTCAAACAAATCACAAAATATAGAAGGCACAAAACTAGCAATAAACACTATGACTCAATCCCCATGGTTCCCAGTGCTTCCAAAGGAAATCTCAACTTGAGCCTTCTCCAAGATTTCATGGAAGTCTCCTTGCCATGCAATTCCCTATATCATACTACCATAAACATGTAATTGTCAATGTATAAACAAGTATAACAATACTTCAGTTCCTTTCCATGTTGTGTCAAGCACGTTGCCTTGAAATTGGACACATCCACACCATCTCTCAAGGGAATCCAATCCTTAGATGAATCCAACTACAGCTAGAAGCTAGCTAATATACCTATCAAATAAATGTTCATGAATATAGCACATATCCACATAATATCAAACAAAATAAAGGTTAACAAGACTTCCTAGATGAAAATCACTCATTCATTTGAAACTTTGGTTTCCAAACATATCCAATGGAATTCTCGCCCAATTCCTTTCTTTTACCTTCTACCTTGATGCAATTGAGTCTTATTATATGGTATCACATCACCTAGTTGTTAATTATATAGACAAATCATCTATTACCTTGTCATGCTAATGCCAAGTATGTTGCCCTACAATTGTTCACACGTCAGGCACATGTTCCAAAAATCAAGAAATCATGTCAACCTTTACCAAGACTAAAAACCATGTCATAATCAACTAACAAACATTAATAATATTATTACAACTAGCAACCACTTGCACTCAAGTATATATTACTTATCTCAGCCCATAATGTGTTAGTATAATCATCTTAAAACAAGATAATTTATTCATGCAATATCATAGACATATACTCATATCATGTAATTCTTCAAACATTCAAATGACCTATAAATATACCATGTTAGGTAACCAAATAGATAACATAATCAAACTCATACCTTAGGGTATCTCAAGGGGGGCTATCACATCTGCACAATCAGTCCAGATTAGTATGACACACTATCACAAGTATATCGACTTATACCTAAATATCATGACCACAATCATCTGTATAGATCAATCTACATTAACATGATATATATAACATCAAGTTATAAAATGCAATGAGCATACTCATCATGCATATGACTACAATGCATACAACAACAAGTTATTATCCTTCATGACTAACAGATGCATGTGCATATAACCACATTGATTAACTAGCATCTATCATGCATGTAACCATAACAACAATAGAATGACAGGAATGTACATAAACCTAATGTGTATAAAAACCATTAACCAACATAGCTACATACCCAACATACAAACCTATACAATGATCTACTCTTACCCTGAGGTTTAGTGTTGCAATATTTCTCTAATAGTCTGCATCTCCTGCTCTATCTCAACCAACACATCAACATTAGAACATGCCAATAGCATCATGATGACAAAATACCACAAAAATTACCATCAAAATGCATCTCTTACCTACTATACATGCATAACCATGACCATGACAATGCATGCATAACAACATATAGACATTGACATGCATAACAAATGCATATACAACTGATATGCATTCATGACTAACATCACCCAAAGAGAACAAAACCCGCTATGATACCACTCTAAAACCATCCTCATCCCACATTTACCCAAATTACTGGCCTACCAAGGTAAACATGTGATGAATATTTACTATGATATGATTCAACCTCCTAGATCACCTTAAGGAAGTGGAATCGACAAACCAAACATCTTAATAACTTCCCTATTAGGTGTTATAGGACCCCCAAGGGCTAAACCACCCTTCTAGGTGCCCAGAACTTAAGTTAAATCTCTTTTTTCAGTACCTTGATCTCCCATATGTTGGCACAATACTACCTGATTTTGACTGGAACCCTCTAGTCACATGCATGATGCCTACAAGGGAGCGACTGCAATATTTTTCATCCAATTTTGTGCCCGTGACCGCAGGATTTAAGCCACGTTTTAGGCTAGGATCCATACCTCTTCCAGAACTTAATAAAACCTTCACTAATCATGAATTACACAAGGACAAAGCCTTCCATACAAATCTTAGACAAGAACTTAACCTAACAAGGCCTAGCCATGACAGTCATTCCGTAAAACATATGATGAATCATGAAATCTATAGGTCATAAAAACACATATGAACATAGGGGTCTCATACTTATCTAATAATAATCAAGAAGGTATAATTCCCTCTCATATTATCTACAATAACATCTATTAGGTCATGCATTCAATAACCAATCACATATTCAACAAACATGTTAATAACCATAAACAATATGCGTCATATAACCAACATATAACCATCATATAAACCAGCAATAAGCAACATATAAACCATGGAAACTCAACCAAAATGTCACCATCGTAATCAATACATAATCTCATAGATCACAATAGAAAAATCCTCTTATTAATCTATGAAAATTTCAACCAAGTCAGGCACTTCCATGTACCACCCGACCATAGACTACGTGTAACAACCCTGGTGACAATTTCATGTAATAAAATTTAATAAAGGAAAAATAAGACCACAGGTAAGGGAAACGTATTCCAAGTTGAACTCTGGGTAAATATATCCTAGTGGGCATCACTGGATGTGTGTTTTGGCTAAGGAAAATTGGCAAAGGCTAAGGCAAAGGCATTAAAAGGCAAAAAGGCATTTTTGGCACATTTATTTATGAAAACAAAGGAAATTAGGAGAAAAATAAGGTGAAAGGTCACAGGTTGCATGTGTGAGATGAAGGAAAATAACAGAAAATGAAGAAATTAGAGGCATCATTAATAAAAAGGCTTCTGAGGATCAATTGGCAAGCTCTTGGCTCAAACTTGGTAATTGTAACCTTTTTTCAGTACAAGTTTGGAGCTCTCTCATATTCTCTCTCTCTCTCTCACTCTTGGGCACTTAGAGTTTTCTTGGAAAACTCTAGTTTAGAGCAAGGAAAGGAACAACAAGCAAAGAAAAGGAAAATCAAGCAAGGATCAAGGAAAGTAAAAGCAAGAAATGATCAAGGAAAGGAAAGCAAGATCAAGCAACTTCAGCAGGAATACTTGCAGGTAACCTTTTGCATGTGTGATTTCCTCACTGGTTTGGACATGCATGGATTTTCATGTTGGTGCATGGTTCTCTTATTGTCAGTGGCATGGTTTTGTTGGGTTATGGCAGTGGTTTTTAGCCTACCCTTGATTTGTTTCTAGATGCCATGGTGTGTTGGGATGTTGATATCGGTTTTGAGCTTTGGAATTTCTGGATGGATTTCGAAATCCAGGGAGGAGGTGGTCTCAAGGATCATTCCCAAAGGCATAGGAATCCCTTGACTAGTTTTGGCGGGATACATAGTAAAGCCTGGAGGAGAAGTCTCAATTTAGGACCTAGTGATATGGTTTTGGATTGTGGTAAAGCCTGAGGGAGCAATCTCAGTTTAGGACCTAGTGACCCTGGTTTGGATTGTGGTAAAGCTTGAGAGATAGGGAGACAAAAAATTCCTCAAGGAGAGTGATGGAATCCAGATGGAATTCCAATTTTAGTTCAGTTGTGATCGACCAACATCGGTTTTTATGTGATCATGGTTTGATGAGGGTGGAGGTGGTTTAACCTATGGATTCCCTTGGTTGTTATATGAGATCCCACATTCATGCTTGGAATATGACACGGGGGTGACTAAATGAAAGAGAGATTTGGTTCAACCATGTCTATGGTCGAGTGGTACGTGGAAGTCCCAAACCTGGTTGGATTTTCCTATGAGTAGTGAAAGCTAAGTTCTCTTACTTTTGAATTGATTTATATGTGGATTTAATGGTTTTCATATCTCTGATATTTATATGGTTTTATGATGGTTATACACATGGTTGATTGACTGGTTTATGTCATGGTTATTTCATATATTTACTTGTAATTGTTAAATGGATAGATGCAAGACATAATTGATGATGTATTAGTTCAATAGAGAAAGAGGTGATCCTTTTGGTTATGTTTCATAAGTGGTTTCAGTCGTTTATGCTCTGTCTTGTATCCTAGACCTGTAGGTTGCATATTTACTAAGTGTTTGAAAAAATATCTGTCATGGTTAGGCTTGGTTAGGTCAAAACCTTGATCATGTTTTGTATTAGAGGCTTTGCCCTAGTGTAATTTATTGTCTTGGAAAGTCTCATCAAGTTTCTAGGCATTGGTTTGGAGACTAGCACTGAAAAAGTGGCTTAAATCTCACAGTCTCTGGCACATAACTGGCTGAGAGAGACTACAGTCTCTCCCTTGCAGGCACTATGGGAGCGACTATAGATTTACAGTCACATGCATTCCTTGTCATGGGAGTGACTTTGGGTCTAATTCATTGAAATGCTAGGTTAACTTAGGGATGGGCACTTGGAGTGGTGGATTCGCTCCTAGGGGTCCTGAAGCACCCGAGGGAGGCCTTGTTTTATTGATTCCACTTCCTTAAGGTCACATAGGAGGTCGAATTTGATCATAGTAGTCTCTCTTCTCATGTTTACCCCAGTTTCCATGGTTACTTTGGGTAGACCTAAGAGGGAGGTGTATGGTCTTGGTTATAATTATTCATGAATAGTAGTTCAGACATTCCTTGTGAAGTCATGGTATGCGATTTAGGTCATCAGGGTGATATTGGTATATTATGATGCTAATGTGTTGGTTGAGATAGAGCAAGAGATGCAGAGCATCATAATGAGGTTGCAAAATTGAACATTGGGGTAAGTGTAGATCGTCATACAAGTATTTTATGTTTGGCATTCATTTATGTAAGTTAATGATTGTTATATGCATTAGGTTTATATACATTAGGGTTATGTACATGTCTTTTGATGTTATGGTTACATTCATGATAGATTTTAGTTGATTAGTGTAGTTATATGCACATGTCAGATAGTCAAGAATGATAGTATCATGTAGTTGTATGCATTTCTATTGGTTTTTTATATGAGATAACCTAATGATTATGTTATATGTTGTTGATGAGTATGTTATAGGTTAACTTGTTGTTGTTATATGACAGTTAGCTTGATGATTAGGTTATATGTTGTTGATGAGAATGATAGTTAGCTTGATGATTAGGGTTATAGAATTTATACCTTGATGTTATATGTATCATGCTAAATTGGATTGGCCTATGTAGATGGTTATGGTTACGATATTCAGGTATGAGCCGACATATTTGTGATATGGTGTTGTACTAATCTAGATTGACTTTGCATATGTGTGAATGATAATTGTGTATGAGTTATGATGTAAACATGTTAGCTAGTGACTATTATCGATGTCATGATCTTATTTATGTTTGAGTTGATATGTTGAAAAGTTACTGTTGGGTTGCGTTATATTCTTTCCACGACTAACCCACATAGTGAACCGGGGGGTTAGAGGGGGGCGAGTAGCCCCCCTCTACAAGGTTCGGGGCAGCGCCCTAGGAAATTTTTTTTGAACACTATATTAGGTTGGGTGAATCTACCTATGGTTTTTGGTCCATGGTATTGGATGCTTCGACATGTATAAATATGTATTGTAAAATTGAAAGGAACATAATGAAAAATCAAGCTGGTAGTCCCAGTTTTGGGATCCAGTGGGAAAATCTCTATGTATATGTGTTTTATGTGTTATGCTCTCACATTGTTTATTTTTCTGTGTTTTAGAATTCATATGCAGGTAATTCTGTATGGGGTTAAAACCTACATTTGGTATCAGAGCTGTTTTGGCTTCAAGGGGACTCCTTTTTTGCTGAGGGGTTTCGCTCGGGCCTATGGTAGACCCTGTTCAGCGGGAGATCTACGAGATCGATTCTAGTGGTAAAAGAAGATGGCGAGAAGTGGAAAGATAGAGATCGAGAAATTTAATGGTCAGAGTTTTGAGTTGTGGAAACTCAAGATGGAGTATTTGTTGGTGGATAAAGATCAGTGGATCGTGGTAGATCCGAGTACTAAACCAATGGGACTGACCGATGAAGAATGGAAGAAGTTGGATCGAAAGGCAAAGAGCACAATACGATTGTGTGTCTCAGATTTAATATTTCTGAATGTATCAGGGGAAGCTACGGTGAAGGCTTTGTGGGACAAGTTAGGGACTTTGTACCAATCTAAGTCTCTGGTGAATATACTGTTCCTGCGGAAAAAGCTATATAACCTGAGGATGAAGGATGGAGACTTGGTGACTGAAGTGAACAAAGTTCCTTCTACAGATTAATTACTCCAAAAAGACTTGGAATGTCCCAATATCCATTTAGGATATAAATATTATATTAAATAAAATGAATAAGAATGAATGATGATGAATTATAAATGAGAACAAGAGGGTTGCTTATATACCAAGCAAGTGTCTCTTCATGAAGAGTCATGTCCTATTAGACATGCCTCTTCAACCTAATTACTAGCTTAACTAACTATTATTTATGATTATTATCTTTTACATTATATTTATATTATTTATATATTTTATTCATTACATTGCTTCCTTCCTCAAAAAGCTTTGTCCTCAAAGCTTGTCGATGAAAAAAGGCATGATCTCTTTTTTGACTTCGACATCTTTCTCTCTTGGAATAGTCATCCTTGTTGATACAAGTTGATATGATCTTCTTAGTGACAAACAAAATTGTCGCACTGAGAAGGAATCAGACCATCCTAGATTAATCTTCTGTATAGTATTCTGATCACTAGAACTTTGTAACGACTTGGTATCATAAGATGATACTGATTTTACATCATTATTCTCTGAAACATCAATTTGTTGTTTCTGGTCTGAATGGTACCGATATGTAGCATGGTTGATTGGTTTACTCTCGTGATTCGAATGTCGATATGGAGTTTTTAGATTTTCTTCTGGCGAAGATGTTGTTGAATTGGTTATGGAACATTCACCTGGGATGTCCATTGTCTGAACTGCAACATCTACGTGTGTCATTTCTTCAACTAGCTTGACTTCTTGAGTTGTCATATTCACTAGATCGGTATTCGTTCCCTTACTTTCAACTTGGACTGCTACGACTGGAGATTCCGATGCTTCTTCTTGAATGAATTGTTCCAACTTATCTTTTAATGTTTTCTTATCATCCTTAAGCTTCTTAATTTGAGTGAGTAGACTTTGATTATGGTTTTTTAGTCCTAAAAGTTCTTTGATTTCTAATTTATCAACCTTATTTTCAGCGTTTTTAATTTTAAAATTTTCATCTTTTAGATCTTTGATTTGTTCTAATAAATTTTTATTAAGGTTCTTTAAATGCAAAGTTTCCTCTTCTTGTTCTGATAAGTGCTCCTTGAGTTCCTTCTTTGATGCTTTAGCTTTCTTGACTTGTTCGAGTAGCTTTTCTTGGTGATCTCTTAGGCGCGAAATTTCTTTGTCTCTGTTGCAGATGACTTCTTCAAGCTCTTTTTGCTTCTTTGATATAGTTTTTTCGTTATCTTGACACATCAAATCTGAGATATCCTTAAGGTCTTGTAATGAAAATTTTATTGATTTTGATTTACTTGTTATCTCTCGAAACATGACCATCTTCCCTTTATAAGGAAACGTCAAAACTTGTTTCTTTATGTTTAACATGAATGTACCCAAATCCTTAAACCAGGGTTGACCGAGTATGATGTCAGTGTTTCTATCCATCTTTACAACATGAAATTGAGATATGTAGTCATAATGACCTATTGCCACTTGTAAATCACTAATTTTATACTTGTTTTGGTCAAAAATATTTTTCTTTACACTAATGCTTAGCTCTGGAATTAATAGTTGATTTGCCAAGTTGATGTTGATATAATTTTTCCCATTGCTTAGGTTGATGGCGACATTAAATTCTCTTCCTTGGATATTTCCTTTTAATGTAATTACTCTATGATATGTAACTGAAAGACCATTATAGGAAAACCTTTCTTCCTTCATCATTTTAACTTTGTATGGAAATATTTGCTTATTTATTTATTTTTTTTGTAACTTTTTTTATCTCCCTTTATAATATATCTATATATATATATATATATCTATATATATATATATATATATCTATATATATATATATATATATATATATATATATATATATATTTCCAATATTCTCCGTTAATGTGGATTGTTAAAAACTTGAATACCTTTTTATTAAAAAAAAATACTCCTTTATATTGTTGCCTTCTATATATGTATGTATTTCTTTATATTAAGACCCCTTTTAAAAATAACTTTATTATCTTATAATAATAATAGTTTCACTTCCCTTATTTTTAATAATAAATTGGTCCCTTTTTTATATACTTAATTACTCACTTGATAACTTTTAATGACACCCCACTTAATATAAAATTCACACTTAATATAAACTTTTATGATGTCACCACACTTAATAAATATAAAGGTCACGTCTTTTCATATGACAGGGTCACAATGTTCACAATACTTTTTAAGTAAAAAGTATTATTTATCTTTCACGTAAGAGCTTTTGTATCCCTTTTTTTCTTTAACTTTTAAAATACCATGGGCTATTACCATGGGTTGTTTTTAAAACCTCTTGTAAAAAGTAATATTTACCTTTCACGTAAGAGCTTTTGTATCCCTGTTTTTCTTTAACTTTTAAAATACCATGGGCTATTACCATGGGTTGTTTTGAAAACCTCCGTTAAAATGTTCTCCACGTAAAAAGTAAATTGTTTTTTGTTTCTATTTTTTTTTTTAACTTTTTAAAATACCATGGGCAATTGCCATGGGTTTTTTTTAAAACCACGGGCTTCTACCAAGTGATTTTAAATATTTTTTTTTTATATTATTTGATTTGTTTATGTTCTTTTATTTTTTATTTTTTTACTTTTTCTTCTTATTCTTCTTCTTTTATTTATTTACTTATAGTTTTTTTGGTTTATTTTTTTTATTTTTTTTATGGCCAAAGGTCAACTAGCAAATTTTCTTTTAATTTTACTTTTAATGGCCAAAGGCCTAGAAAAACGGAGAAAAGGAGAAACTCCCAAATTTTGAGCAAAATGATTTGATTGTACGGCAACATGGTTGACGAATTTCGATAGCCAAGGACCTGGATAGGAGAACGAGCTCTGTGCACCGGTTAAGCAACCTAGAGGACCGAACTGCTCTGATACCAAATGAAGCGAGCAAAGTTCCTTCTACAGATTAATTACTCCAAAAAGACTTGGAATGTGAAGATATCCATTTAGGATATAAATATTATATTAAATAAAATGAATAAGAATGAATGATGATGAATTATAAATGAGAACGAGAGGGTTGCTTATATACCAACTAAGTGTCTCTTCATGAAGAGTCATGTCCTATTAGACATGCCTCTTCAACCTAATTACTAGCTTAACTAACTATTATTTATGATTATTATCTTTTACATTATATTTATATTATTTATATATTTTATTCGTTACAGTGACAGAGAATCCGAATGCGTTTAACATTGTGGTAAGTCAGTTATCATCTATTGATATCAAAATTTCAGATGGAGATAAGTGCATTAGTTTGTTGTGTTCTCTACCAGATTCATGGGATAGTCTGGTTATTGCAATAGGTAGCAATGCAACTGCCTTGCAGTTTGATGAAATAGTGCCATCCTTGCTGATGAAGGAGATGAGACGAAAAAATATGGAGAGCCAGAATGGTGATGCCTTGTCTGTAGGAGGACAGTTCCAGAACAGAAACAAAAATAAGTCATCGAGTGGGAGATTTAAATCTCCAAGAAAACCTGTAAATGTGGTGTGCTGGAAATGCAGAAAGGAAGGGAACTACAAAAGGGACTATAAATATAAATCTCCTAACAAAGGAAAGGGATCTAATGATGCTCCTTTTGTAGAAGTGAAAACCACCTCAGATGAAGGTGGGGATGTGTACTTGGCTTCTTCAAGTACACATGTAGATCATGAGGCATGTTGATTGACTTAGGTTCATCCTTTCACTTCACTCCCCATAGAGAGTGGTTCTGCAAGTATGAGAAATACGATGGTGGTGATGTCTTCTTGGGGGATGACAGGAAGGCTAGAATTGTTGGCTGCGGAAAAGTAAAGTTGAAGTTGCAAGGTGGAAGAGTTAGAACACTTCCAGGTGTTTTGCATATTCCTGCATTAGCCATAAATTTGATTTCTGTAAACAAGTTGGATGATGCAGGTGTAAAAACAATGTTCAAGAAAGATACCTACAAGATGGTTCGGGGGGCACTAGTATTCATGCAGGGAGTTCAGACTGGAACTCTGTAGAAGCTGCAAGGTAGCATTGTTGTTGATGGGTGCAACAGTTTTGTGGTTCCTGAAAGTGGAGCAGAAAATCTAGTGGTCTCTGGAGAGAAGACGATGTTGTGGCATCAAAGGCTTGGACATATTGGAGAGAAGGGCCTTCGAATACTTCATGGTAAAGGTATGGTAGAAGGTATGAGTAATAGCTCTCTGGATTTTGATTTTTGTGAAAATTGTGTATATGGGAAGCAAAATCAGGTGAGTTTCCCCTTTGGTGGTAAGAGGGCAAAACAAATATTAGAGCTTGTGCACAGTGATGTGTTTGGACCTGTGAAGGTTCCTTCATTGGGTAAGTCTATGTACTATGTATCATTTATAGATGACTTCTCAAGGAATACGTGGATATATTTCCTTAAGAAGAAATCTGAAGTCTTTGACAGGTTTAAAGAATTTAAGGCTCTGGTGGAAAACCAGACAGAGAAGAATATAAAGGTGTTGAGGTCAGATAACGGTGGAGAGTTTTGCAGCAAGGAATTTGAAGAATTCTGTAAGAAGTGTGGTATAGCATGACAGAATACTACTCCATATACACCTCAGCAAAATGGAGTCACAGAAAGAATGAACAAGACGTTGATGGAAAGGGAAAGAAGCATGCTCAGTGGTGCTGGGTTAGGATAGGAATTCTGGACAGAGGCGGTGGAGACAACATTTTACCTGGTCAACAGATCACCTTCATCGGTATTGGAGGATAAGACTCCACAAGAGGTATGGACTGGTAAGAAACCATCTCTTTCACATCTGAGGGTATTCGGATGTGATGCATATGTACATGTTCCAAGGAGAAATGAACCAAGTTAGATAGTAAATTTGAAAAGTGCATCTTTATTGGGTATAAGGATGGTTTAAAGGGTTATAAGCTTTGGAACCTAGTAACAAGGAAAGTTGTCTACAACCGAGATGTGGTGTTCAGAGAGGTGAAAGATGTTATTAAACATGAAGTCCAACCAAAGGAACTTGAGAAGATAGAGTTTGAGATAAAGGAGAAATAACCAAACTCTACAGCACAGGAGGAATCAGAAGATGAAGAGCCACAAACTCCGGGTGTAAGAAGATCAGCTCAAGAAAGAAGGTAGCAAGAAAGGTATAGTCCATCTGCTTCTGTTCAAATTTTGATTTATCTATTACTGATGATGATCCCAAAACTATGAAGGAAGCAATAGATTCAGAGGATGGAAAACTCTGGAAAGAGGCCATGGTTGATGAAATGGCATCTTTTCACAAAAATGAGGCCTAGGATCTGGTGGAGTTGCCCGCTGGAAGGAAACCCATTAGCAGCAAATTGGTGTTCAAGAAGAATACAAATGCAGAAAGAAATGTGGAGAAATACAAAGTTCGGTTGGTAGCAAAAGGTTATTCCCAGGTGCCGGGAATTGATTTTGGTGATATTTTTTCTCTTGTTGCCAAGGTAACTTCTATTAGATTACTTTTATCTGTTGCTGCTACTTTTGATTTTGAGGTAGAACAGATGGATCTGAAGATAGCATTTCTTCACAGGGATCTAGAAAAGGAAATCTACATGAAGCAACCTAAAGGCTTTGCGGTGAAGGGTAAGAAAGAACTGGTATGCAAGTTAAAGAAGTCTCTATATGGGTTAAAACAGTCACCAAGGATGTGGTATCAAAAATTTGATACATTTATACAAGGACTTGGCTTCACCAGAAGCAAAGCAGATCGTTGTGTGTATTTTAAATTAATTGGTGACCGTGTTATTTATCTGGTCTTGTATGTGGATGATATATTGCAGGTTGGAAATGACAAAGAAATTATCCAGGATTTGAAGACCCAATTGTCCTCCAAATTCGAGATGAAAGATCTTGGTGCTACAAACTATATTTTTGGCATGGAAATTAAAAGAGATCGAGAAAAGAGGAAGCTCTAGTTAAACCAGAGGAAGTATATCGAGACAATACTGCAGATGTTTAATATGCAGGATAGTAAACCGGTGAAGGTTCCTATTCCTATAGGTGTAAAGCTATTTGTTGAACAGTGTCCCAAGACACAAGAAGAGGAAGAGGATATGTCCTGTGTTCCATATGCAAGTGTAGTCGGTAGCCTGATGTATGCAATGGTCTGTACTAGACCAAACATTGCACATGCAGTGGGAGTATTGAGCAGGTTTATGTCAAAACTAGGGAAGGAGCATTGGACAACAGTGAAGCAGGTTTTCAGGTATTTGTGTGGCACTAGTGATTATGGTTTGTGCTACCAAGGAAGACCAAGATTGGACAAAGTTTTAGATATTCGTGGCTTTGTTGATGCAGACTCGGTTGGAGATTTGGATCAGAGAAGATCTACAAGTGGGTATGTTTTTAACCTATTTGGAAGAGTAGTCAGTTGGATGAGTAAGAAACAATTTGTAGTGGCACTATCAACTACAGAGGCAGAATACATGGTAGCCACTCATGCAAGCAAGGAAGCAGTTTGGTTGCAAAGATTGTGTTCAAGGATTGGGTTAGTATAGGGAGCTATAAGGATATATTGTGACAGCCAAAGTGCAATTTTCCTAGCAAAGAACCCTACTTATCATCAAAGACAAAGCACATTAATGTTCAGTATCACTTTGTGAGGGATATGATAGAAGACAAAAAGGTGTTGCTGGTAAAGGTGGACACTTTGAAGAATATTGCAGATGCATTAACAAAATCTGTGAGCTCTGAGAAGTTCTCCTGGTGTAGAGAAACAATGGGAGTTTCAGGGGTGTAAAAATGACTAAGCTCTCATGTGGCCCCCTATGGAAAGAAAACAACAAGTGGGAGAATGTTGGGTTGTGTTATATTCTTTCGACGACTAACCCACGTAGTGAACCAGGGGGTTATAGGGGGGGTGGATCCCCCCTTCGTCGCGCCAATTGCATAGCGGGAGGGTCACAGGGGGGATTTGAGGGGGGTGGGTAGACCCCCTCTACGGGGTCCGGGGCAGCGCCCCGAGAAAATTTTTTTTGGACCCTATATTAGGTTGGGCGAACCTACCTATGGTTTTTGGTCCATGGTATTCGATGCTTCGGTATGTATAAATATGTATTGTAACATTGAAAGGAACATAATGAAAAATCAAGCTGGTAGTCCCGGTTTTGGGATCCAGTGGGGAAATCTTTGTGTATATGAGTTTTATGTGTTATGCTCTCGCATTGTTTATTTGTCTATGTTTTAGAATTCGTATGCAAGTAATTTCTGTACGGGGTTAAAACCTACGGTTATATCATGTTAACTAGATTGATTGTGCAGACAGGTTGGCCTCCCTTGAGACACAATAAAGTACGAGTTTGCTTATGTTATATATTTCGTGCTTGACTGTTTGATTATGTCGTCTAATTGATTTATTTAACATGGTGTGTTGCAAGTTGGTTGAATGTTTGATGAATTACATAATATGAGTATGTTTTCAAATGATCTTGTTTTAAGATGATTGTGCCAATACATATGAGTTGAGATTGCTGAAAATTACTTGAGTATGATAGGTGATAGTTGTAGTATTATGTATTATGACTAATGACTATGAGTTGACTATGGATTATGACATGATTATTAGTCCTGGTAAAGGTTGATTTCAAATTGATAGATATGATTGTCTTGATATGTGGTTGACATGTGTGAGCAGTTGTAGGAAACATGCTTGGTATTAATATGACAAGGTAATAGTTGATGTGTTTATATAACTAATAGTTGGGTGATGCACCAGCACATACTAAGCCTTAATAACAGCAAGGAAAAAGGTAAAAGAAAGGAATTGGGCAAGAATTTATTTGGCTAGGTTTGGAAACCCCAATTCCAAACAAATGAGTGCTTTGCATACTTGGAGTCTTATTAACCTTGATTTTTTTGACATTATGTGGATATGTGCTAGATTCATTAACATGTACTTGACAGGTATATTAGCTAGTCTCTAGTTATAGGTGGATCTGTCAAGATAATTGGAATCCATTGAGAGATGCTATGGATGTGTTCATTTCCAAGAAACATGCTTGGCACAACAAGATAAGGTAATTGATGTATTGTTATGTTTATTTATACACTGACAACTATGTGTTTATGGAAATATGATATAGGGAACTACATGGAAAGAGAGATTGCCACAAAATCTTGAAGAAGGCTCGGGTTGAGCTTTCCTTGGGAACCATGGGGATTGATTCATGGTGTTTGTTGCTAGTCTTGTGCTTTTGTTATTTTATGAATTTTTGAGCTTGATTCGTGGTTTTTTTATGTCTAGTGCAAGACCTTGCCACTTTGGTTGTGGTGTCAATTATTTTTATGGGTTTTCATGATCTTCTTCTAATTTGTTTCTTGGGTTGCCTTTCATGTTTTGAGCCTTGGGAATTGGTTTGGAAAGAGGAAAGTTGATGGAGCTTGGGGAGAGGACTGTGGTACCCGAAATGAAATGTAAGACTCAGATGAAGCTATGTGCATGAGTAAGCGTAGTGGAAGGTAATACTATGATAGTTGGTTGGACTAGCTAGGGCCATTGTGGTAAATAGGCGGTGGCAGTATAGACATGAGAAAGACAACTAGAAAAGGTAAAGTGAATGGATCAGAGGTGTCAGATTCCTTGGCTATGTTGAGAATGATTGTTCTCAATGTTGTGCATGAATACGGAAGTTCTCTTAACCTATACCTTATGTTATCTAGTGATTATGTCATGATCATGATTATGTTGATGTTTATATATGTATGCATGTATGTATGTATTTCGTTGTCTGACAGGATGATGATTGTTTAATGCTAATGATTATATATGTATGTATGTATGTTTTCACTATCTGACAGGGTTTTCAAGGATCGTTCTTGTGGAGGAATGAATTCTTATGCAGGTGAATGGCATGAAGAGATTCTTGGTTCATGAGGAATCAAGTGGGAAGAGTAGTCACGAAAAATATACGAGGTTAGTATCATGTGGATATGAATTGATATTTTATACTTGTATTATGCCTATGTTTATGAAAGGTAATGTGGAAGGATACATCAATGAAATGAAAAAAGTATGGTCTGCGACATGCTAGGAAAAGTATGGATAAGATGCTGAAATCAAGGTTGCTTGGTAGAGGTAGTGTGGTTTCAGATGTGTGGTATTACTATTGTGCATATGTCACACATTTTGTACATGTTTCATCTGTGATGATTGTGCACATGGAGTATTGTGCATATGTAGTATGTGTACATGTTGTTTGTGCAATATTATGTACAAGGTGTTAGTACAGATAATGTTGTATGAATGTTGCATATTTAGTGTTGGGTATATATGGTGCTATGTACATGTTGGATATATGGTGATGTGTACATATTGTACTGTTTGCATGATGGAAATGCAGTTTTTTATGCATAAGCTGCTTTGCACGTCTTGGATATGTGATGTTGTGTACAAATGATACTATGTACATGTTGGATATGCAGTGTTATGTACATGTACAAGTGGTGTTGTGTGCGTGTTGTACATGTGGCGCTATGTACATATGGTGTTGTGTGCATGATTATACAAGAGGTGTTGTGTATATGTTGCACATGTGGTGTTATGTGCATGTGGTGCTCTGTACATGTTGTGAATGTGATGCTATGTACATGTGGTGTCATGCACATGTTGTGCATGTGATGCTGTGTACATTTTATATTGTGTACACATTGTATAGTGGTGCAATGTACATGTGGCGTTGTGTACACATTGTGAAGGTGGTGTCATGTACATGTGATGTTGTGCACACATTGTGCAGGTGGTTTCAGTGTACAGGTGGTACTATGTACATGTGGTACATCTGCTAATGGTGTAGATGCATGTATTGCATGGTGTTGTATAACGCATTGTAGTTGTATGTGTGTGATGCACACTATGTGTATGTGCACATGGTTGAGGAGAAGGCACTGGGTGTTTGTCTGGTGTGGCTACTGATCCGAAGTATGTATGGAATAAAGACAATGGTAGAAGCTAAGGATTGATTAAAGGATAAGTATCAACATTCTATTTCATTTTATCATGCATGTGATTTATGATTATGGTATATGATGATTATATGTGATCTATGATTTTAGTTATGATGGTTACATGTGATTTATGATTTGATGGTTATGTTGTGAGCTAACCTGATGTGATATTTTTATATGTGTTGATTTGGTCAAATATGCGAATTTGACTTGTTATGACAAGAAACGAACATAATTGCAAGTGTACCTTATTGACGAGCTACCAATGAGGTATGGTTTGAGGTTAATTCAATTTATTTGAATCTAATGGAAATTATGTTCTTGAAACAAGAATGAATGAACATGCTTGATTTGGTGGTTGAAATCGACCACAAGAATTAGCAGCAACAATAGAAGAAATTGGAACATGCAGTAGTATGCTGGTAAAACACTTTAGGAGCAGGGCCATTTTGGGACACTATTACCCAATAGTGTCCCTTGATTTCCAAGAGCATGCTATGATCAATATGATGGTTTTGAGGTAGGTATATGCCTTGGTTTTATATATTCTGATGCGAGGAAGCCTTTCCAAGGGATGGATCGCTCGGGATCGGGGATTCCGGGGAAATTGGAAGGTGAGTGACTACATAGAAGGGGGTGACCGGATTTCCCGAAGGACTATGTAGTAGAGAAGGGAAGGTCACATATATATTGGTTTTGGTCATTAGCATTGCTAGATGGAATCAGGTACACATTGGGAGTGTGCCCTGGAACAATGAGTCAATAACTATTCACTGAGAGGACAAGTGGCGCAGGATTGTAGCGCTGGACATTAGATGCAACTTTAACTATGGAAGTGGATTTTGAACCTCCTAGGAAGGAGGTGAATCCTGGTATTAATTTGAGGGTGGAGGTGTGATCCTCTAGATTCCCTTGTTGATTGATACGGGCATCGTATCCTTTTATTTGCTGGTTTAGCAAATGTGCATATGTGTATATGTGGTTATTGTAAATACCATAATGAGTTGTGTTATAAAGCTCCAGTAAGTGGTATGGTTATTATCTTGTCATGTTGTCATGATGTTTTTATTTTGAGCAGGTTATTCATTGTAAATACTGCAACGAGCTAAGTTATAAAACTCCATGGGAAGTATGTTTACTTTTCAGTGGTTTTGTTGAGGTCATGGTGTGGTTTAACACCAATGACAATGTTCCCCTAGGGGGAGGGTTCTGTAACAGCCCTGGTGAAAAGTTCATGTAGTAAAAGTTAATAAAGGGAAAATAAGACCATGGGTAAGGGACACATATTCCAAGATGAATGGTTGGAAAAGATATCCTAGTGGGCATCACTGGATGTGTGTTTTGGCTAAGGAAAATTGGCAAAGGCTAAGGCAAAGGAATTAAAAGGGAAAAAGGCATTTTTGGCACATTTATTTATGAAAATAAAGGAAATTAGGAGAAAAGTAAGGTGAAAGGTCATAGGTTGCATGTGAGGAGTGAAATGAAGGAAAATAATGGAAAATGAAGAAATTAGAGGCCCCATTAATAAAAAGGCTTATGAGGATCAATTGGCAAGATCTTGGATCAAACTTGGTAATTGTAACCTTTTTTCAGTACAAGTTTGGAGCTCTCTCATATTCTCTCTCTCTATCTCACTCTTGGTTACTTAGAGTTTTCTTGGAGCACTCTATTTTTGAGCAAGGAAAGGAACAACAAGTAAAGAAAAGGAAAAGAAAGCAAGGACGAAGGAAAGGAAAAGCAAGCAAGGATCAAGGAAAGGAAAGAATGATCAAGAAACTTCAGCAGGAATACTTGCAGATAACCTTTTTCATGTGTGATTTCCTAGATCGTTTAGGCATGCATGGTTTTTAATGTTGGTGTATGGTTCTCTTGCTTTTGGTGGCATGGGTTTTCTGGGTTATGACAGTGTTTTTCAGCCTAGCCTTGCCTTTTTCTGGATGCCATGGTGTGTTGGGATGTTGATCTTTGTTTTGAGCTTTGGAATTACCGGATGGATTTCAGAATTCGGGGCAGAGGTGGTCTCAATGTTCATTCCCAAAGGCCTAGGAATCCCTTGACCATTTTTGGCAGGATATATGGTAAAGCCTGAGGGAGCAATCTCAGTTTAGGGCCTAGTGATCTGGGTTTGGATTGTTGTAAAGCTGAAGAGACAGGGAGACAGAAAATTCTTCAAGGATAGTGATGGATTCCAGATGGAATTCCAAGTTTGGTTCAGTTGTGATTGGAGCACCAGTTTTGGTGTGATCACGGTTTGATGAGGGTGGAGGTGGTTTAACCTCTAGATTCCCTTGGTTGTTCTTGGATTGGTTGTTCTATGAGATCCCACATTCATGCTTCAAATATGGAACAGGCATGACTGGCTGAAAGAGAGATTGGGTTCAGCCATGTCTATGGTCGGGTGGTACGTGGAAGTCCTGAACCTAGTCAGATTTTCCTATGAGTAATAAAAGCTAAGTTCACTTACTTTTGTACTGATTTCTATGTGGATTTAATGGTTTTCATATATCTGATATTTATATGGTTTTATGCTAGTTATAAGCATGGTTGAATGACTGGTTTATGTCATGGTTATTTCATATAGTTACTTGTAACTGTTAAATGGATGGATGCAAGACCTAATTGATGATGTAATAGTTCAGTGGAGAAGGAGGTGATCCTTTTTGTTATGTTTCATAAATGGTTTAAATCATTTATGCTTGGTCTTGTATCCTAGACCTATATGTTGCATATTTACTAAGTGTTTGAAAAAATTTCTATCATAGTTAGGCTTGGTTAGGTCATGTTGAGGCCTTGAAAATCACTGCTTCAACACAAGGGGGAAACCACGCAGTGCAGACTTAAGACAACTCCTTTTCCGTTTAGGTAGTGGCTCTAACTGTGGATAATGGGACCAATCTCCCAATGAAAGGTTATTGAATGGATGTATAATGCTTATATTGAAGTGAAATAGATGTATTTGTAGTAATGGATTAAATGGGAAAGCATATGCATTAATCTAGTCTATAACCCGGGATTGTTTAAAAATTTATCTAGATGTGATCTATAATTATTTTCCTTAGTAAATGACAATATATATTGCTCAAACACCAATGGAAATGAAAATATTTCAAGATGATTACTTTGATTAAATAGTTAATCAAAATAATGTGTATAACTCATATCACATTCAGATTATCAAGGAAAATTACTTAACATGTATCTTAGATTTCAGGTTTCTGCGAACCTCATCTTTGTGTAAATCATTTTCTGAATTCATATCACATTAGGTTTGTTGTTGTGATCGACGTTTTGAACCAACAATGGTGGTTCTCACTAGGATTAGAAGAATTTATGAAACACTGGTCTACCATTTAGTTCAATAAATAGATGTTCGAGATGCAAAGCCGACAGTAATCTTAAGGAGTAGTAGTTTAATTATTAAATTAAAGTTTACCTTTTGCATTTAAAATTCATTAAATTAATTATTCAGTTTATTAAATTAATTTTTTTATTAAAATAAAGTTTAATTATAGTTTTTTTCATTAATGTTAATTAATTACAAATTAAATTAAATTTTTTCATTAAAGTTAAATAATTACAAGTTAAATTAAAAATTTTAGAGGGGTATTTTAAAGTTTAACATTATGAGTATAATTATTATTATTTTTTTTAATAAATTCTATCTTGACTTAAAGTTCACTAAGATTAATTATAAATCTAATTATTAAATTAAAACTTTTATTGATGATGATGACGATGATGGTTAACGTCCACTGAGACCAAAATTTGGTCTATCGGACCTAAAGAAATGAATTATTTAGTTTGATTTAAGATTTTACTCCTATGCTAAAAAAGCTTGGAGAGAAGCCTCTCGAGCTCACTATAATTTTGACAACGTAAAAGGCTAGGAAGGTCAGTATTGCAACAAATATTTTGAAACTGAGATCTAATGTGGTTATACGCAGGGCACTCTAAGAGGAAGCAATTTTCATCCTCGATGTTCGTATTCTCACAGAGATGGCAAAACCTTTCCATCCATGGTGTTTTAGGAACTGCCCAATGACCTATTTCACTATGGAGCTTATGAGAGTTCGTTCCAATCTTGGCTATATTAATTTTCTTCTTTGATCTAGTTAGAACAAAGAGATACTTTTGATCTTCTAGGGTGGGGTTGATGACCTCCTTATAATATCGTAATTTTCTTTTAGCTGCTAAATATTTCTCACACCACATTTTTTCTTTGAACTTAGAAGTAACAATATTTTTAATGTTATTAATGTTTTGCAATGCAACAGTTGTTGGAAATAATACTGAGGGGGGGGGGGGGGGGGGGGGGTGAATCAGTATTATCAAGTCAAATATTGATTTTCCAAAATCAAATGATATACGCTACTTCAGTTAATTAAACCCGCGTATATACGCAACTATTCAGAAGGAAACCCGCATATATAATGCAAACTTTTTACTTTATCTTTCTGATGTTGATTGTTAATCTGTGTTTCAGAAGCAAATAACCAGTAACCAGAAATACTAAAACAGAGCAGAAAGACAATCGCACACAAGAACACAAGATATAAGGTGGAAACCCAACGTGGGTGAAAACCACCTGCTGCAATTCGTCTCTATCTTCTCTTTAATTAGAAACTTCTTTTTACAATTGTACTGGTGCAGTCCTTTACCAGTACGCAGGCTGCAACCTGCAGAGAGCTACAACCCTCTCTCGTTTTCCAGCTTCTCTTGGAAGGGAGCTACAACCCCCTTAGCTCTTGCACTAGCCAAGATACTAGTACGTAGGTGCTGGCCTACAGAAGGCTACAACCTTCTCTTTCTTTCAGGGACCACATTTCATAAATTTTCAGACTGAAACGTGCGTGCATACGCTTCTGCGTATGGAACAAACTATGTATACGCTTCTTCGATTCACTGAACCAGCGTGTATATGCGCCTTCGATTCACTGAACCTGCGTACAGATCTATAAAGGATAATTCGCTCTTTCAGATATTCAAACACTAATTAACCCAGATTATCATACTTATAGATCAAGCAAGCGCCACATATAACAAATCAAAATCATACAAAGATACTATCATTCAAGCTTAAAGATTATGACCCATCAATAGAACTTATCCTTCTCTTTAAGCTAAGGTTCCTCCTTCATTCAGATCCAGATCTGCACCATAACCCAATTACCAGTATTCCTGATCTAGCACTTTATCAGATATTCAATAATAATTCAGATGATACTTTGCCACTTGATCTCCTTCCTCTTTTATAGTTTTAGGCCTTCCATAATACCACGGTCCAAAACCATAATAAACAATACCAAGGACCCAATACCTGGGGTCAACACTTTTGACAAGATACCATGGTCCAAAACCATAGGTTCAAATACCGAGGACTAACTACCATGGACCAAAAGTAAGTTCTCCAGCATATACGCGCTTTTCCTTGCATGAAAGTGCGTGTATACGCATACGAGCCTTTAAAATGTCTAACCCACGTGTATACGCGTCTTCATCTAGATGAACCTGCGTATATGTATTTTCCTTCATTTTGAAAGCCTGAACTGAGATCTGTTACCAAAGAGAGTTGCCATCAAGGACAACACCTGTGCCATAGCTCCAACTGCCATAATGCCAACAATCTCCCCCTTTGGACTTGATGGCAACCCAAAATCCTCAAAGTCATTCTCCCCCTTTGTCATCAAGGGCAAAGGGTTGTGCTCCCCCTAAGTACATGCTGAAATTTCTGCCCTGCTATGCTGACCATGCTCCCCTTGACTGCAGGCAAGATCTGCAAAAGATGTTCTTCAAGAAGAACCATGACTTTTACATCATAAAAGACCTTCCTATCACCAAAAGACTCAATACATACATCCATCACCCAACCAAGTGGGGATCATCCTCCCAACCAAGTGGGGATACATCAGAAATTTACATATGACAACCAAGTTCATTACATGTTCATCCTAGGCATAATGGGGAAACCAAAATAGGTCGTTACATGACCTTGACACCACAAAAGAGATACATGACATAGAGACGAAATATCTAGAATGAGACTTATGAAAGTCACCAATAACTGATAGCAGCAACATTTGTCAATCACCACCAAGATTTCCTTTTGTTCTCCCTCAGCCTCTGTTCCACCTGAAACCAAAAAAAGTTGTGAACTAGAGTCAAAAGCTTCTAAGATAATATGCATTGTTAGAATATTATCTTATCCCCATGAATCTGTGCCGGATGGTCTCTGTCAGACCCATATCAGAATATCTTCAACCAGAGCCTGTCCATACTGATATCCATCAAAACTCCATATACGCGATTGTCTCTGCACAAACCGACGTATGTACGCGGATCCTCCTCAGGAAACTCGCGTACACCCATTTTTCTCTGAAACAGACAGGTTTTAACAGCAAGATGATGCATCAACTACTCCCAGCTTCTGTCTGAGGTATTCAAATGTCTCCCTGGGCAGTGGTTTGGTGAGAATATCAGCAACTTGTCCCTTAGAAGGAACATACTCCAATTTGACCTTTTGTTCCAACACTTGTTCCCGGAGAAAGTGATACTTGATTGGTATGTGCTTGGTCTTTGAATGCATGACTCGGTTCTTTGAAATGTTGATTGCACTTGTATTATCACATAAGATGGAGATAGGTGGTGTACAAGTGATTTGAAAGTCCTGCAAGGTTTTCATCATCCAAAGAAGTTGAGTTCAGCAAGATGCAGCAGCCACATATTCCGCTTCAGCTGTCGATAAAGCAATCGAACTCTGTTTCTTACTGAACCGAGATACTAATCTGGAACCCATAAAGAATGCACCACCACTTGTGCTCTTCCCGTCATCCACGCTTCCGGCCCAATCTGCATCTGTATAAGCATGAAGTGTGAGATCTGTATCTCTAGGATACCATAAGCCATAGTTTTGAGTTCCTTGAAGGTACTTGAAGATTCTCTTTACTGCCTAAAGATGAGTTTCCTTTGGATTTTCCTAAAATCTCCCAACTATTCCCACTGCATGCATGATGTCTGGTCGGGTACCTGTCAAATAAAGTAGACTTCCAATCATAGATCTATAGGTTGGTTGATGCACTGCTGTTGATTCATAATTTGCACTAAGGCTGCATCCTGTAACCATGGGGGTACATACTGGTTTCGAATCTTCCATGCCATGCTTCTTCAGAATCTGCTTGAGGTACTTGGTTTGAGACAAGAAGATACCACCTTCATTTTGTTGGATTTGCAATCCAAGAAAGTATGTCAGTTCTCCAAGCAAGGACATTTCGAATTCTTTCTGCATCACCAAGGCAAAGCTTTGACTCATAGCTTCTTCATTGCTTCCAAAGATAATATCATCTACATACACAACAAGTATTAGCAATTTGTCATTTTCAATTTTTATATAGAGATTGCTATCTGTTGATCCTTTTGAAAAACCTTGTTGATGAAGATATTTGTCCAACCAGTAGTACCAAGCCCTTGGAGCCTGTTTAAGACCATATAGAGCCTTTTTTAGTCTGCATACAAGATTTGGATCATTCCCAAGAATGAAACCATCTGGTTGTTAAATGTACACTTCTTCTTCTAAGTTTCCATTCAGAAAGGATGATTTCACGTCCATTCGAAATACTTTGAACTTCTGAAAGCTTGAGAGAGCAAGGAACATCCGGATGGCCTCTAGTCTAGCAACGGGAGCAAAATTGTCTTCAAAGTCTACTCCTTCTTGTTGAGCATACGCTTTACACACAAGTCTGGCCTTGTTTCTGATTACTTCTCCATTTTTATTCAACTTATTTTTAAAGATCCATTTTGTCCCTATGACATTCTTATATTTTGGTCTAGGAACCAACTCCCAAGTGTTGTTCTTTTCGATCTTCTCAAGTTCTTCATACATTTCCTTGACCCAGCATTCATCATTGCATGCGTCTTTTACATTTTGTGGCTCAGTGGAGGAGAGCGATGCCAAATACCTTGAGGCTTCTGCAATTGTTCTTCTTGTTTGTACACCTGCCTCTTTCTGCCCCAAAATCTGAGATTCTGGATGATTCTTCTGAACGTACCTGGATGGAATCTTTTCTTCTATCCTTATCTGTTCCTCTGATGCCTCTTGAGGTTCTTCTTCATCATTAGTTTGATTTGGAGAGTAGTCTTCATCCTCTTCGATATTTTCATAATTTACTTGCCTAGGAATGTATCCTTTTTCATCAACCACTACATCAATGCTGTCAACAATTCTTCCAAGTCTTTTATTGTAACACTTATATGCCTTGCTGTGGGGAGAATAACCAAGGAGAATGCCTTCATCTGCTCTAGGTTCAAGTTTGCCAAGCTGTTCATCATTGTTCTTAATATACCATTTGCTTCCAAAAATTTTGAAATGCTTTACCGAAGGAGTCTCACCATACCAGAGCTCAAGAGGAGTTTGTGCGTTGTTCACTCAGACATTTGTTTTGTTGAGAATAACAACCGCAGCAAATGCAGCTTCACCCCAGAAGGTTGCGGGAGTTCCAGATTCATCAAGCATAGCACGAGCCATTTGTTGGACTGTTCTGTTCATCCTTTCCACCAATCCATTTTGCTAAGGAGTCCTAGCTGTAGAGAATTCCCTTCTTATTCCATGTTCTTCATAGAAATAAAAAAATTCATTTGGGGTAAACTCCCCACCTCTGTCGGACCTGAGGCACTTAATTTTGTGATCTTGAAGGATTTGAATTTTTCGAATGCTTCGTCTTTGTGCTTCATAAGTCCTAACCAAACCATCGTAGATAAGTCGTCAATGAATAATATAAAGTATTCTTCTCCTCGAGGTGACCTTGTCCTAAATGGACCACATACATCTGTATGGACTAGCTCAAGAGGCCTACTTGCTGATCCTTCCTTCTCAGGGAAGTTAGTTCTGGTTTGCTTACCAAACTGACATGATTTGCATATTGTGTTGTCTGGAATTTTGATATCTGGAAGACCACGAACTGCCTATTATTTGCATGCTTTCCTTACTTGTGAAAAGCTTAGATGCCCTAACCTCCAGTGCCATAACCAATGTTCATCGTCATTGCTCAAATAGCATTGTTGTTGTCCTTCTTCAAATATGTATAAATTATTTGGAGTTCTTCTACCTTTGATCACTGTTTTTCCTGTATCAAGATCACGAACACTACATCCAATTGATCGAAATATTACCTCGGTTCCTTGATCACACATCTGGCTGACACTTAGTAGATTATGCTTCAAGCCATCAAGATACAAAACATTTCCAGCTTTGACCTTTTCTTTCAACTGAGCAGTGCCTTTTCCTTTTATGGCTGCAGGGGTATCATTTCCAAAAGAAACTTTCTTTCCTTTTTCTAAAGCAGTATAAGATTCAAGTTTTTCTTTATCACTTGTCATATGCTTCGAGCATCCACTATCGATGTACCATAGATTTTCCTGTCCTTCTGCATAAAAAGCTATCCCACATCTTTCTGGTTGTGGTTCCTTTATTCTCCATGTTCTGGTGCTTGAGACTTGTTCCTTTGTCTGCCGAAACCTGCTCCTGCATTCAGAATCTTCATGACCGAAGTTATTACAAATAGAGCATTCAATTTCATTTTCAAGTGCCGAAAAGTTGTTATAGGTCCTTTCGTAATCCCAGTCATACTTCTTTTTTTTTTAGCTTCTCTAGTCATGATTGTCTTATAGGCAACACATTGAGTTGCTTTGTGACCAAAGTTATGGCAAGAGAAACATTGGCCATTGAAGAAACTTCCGCGATTATCAAATCTACCAGCCAAATGATTGTAATTTCTATTGTCATCCATTCTTGAAGCAAATTGAGAAGTTTTTACCTGTGGCTGGTTGTAGCTTTTGTTCACCCTTAAGATGGATTGCCCCTGGTTTACCTGGTAGTCTTTGTTTGTTCTTGATGTAATTTGTCCCTGCTTTACCTGGTGATCTCCATTGGGCTTTTGCTCATTCGTCCTTGCTGCAATCCATATAAATCTTTGAGGTGGATGCTTGAGATGTTTCTCCATTATAACCCAGACCTGTCTTGATTAGTGGAGAACGATGTACATTGATAATCTCATCCAGAGTTTCAGATCCTTTAACGAATTTAATATTAAGAGCCTTTGTTTTCCCAATTTCTTTTCTAAGGCCAACAATTTCACATTCTAACTTCTCAAGAAATTTTTCTTTTTCATCAAGTTGAAATTGCAGAGTATCAATGATCACATTCTTTTCTTCTAAACATGTCTTGAGTCTAGAAATCTCTTCATAAAATCTGTCCACATCTATAGCATCCATGTAATCATCATCTTCAAAAGCCATTAAAAGTTTATAGTCATTACCTCGTTCATCTTCATCACTATTTGATAGTCCATCACTGTCTTCATGAGTGTAATAGCTTTTCTTATTTGCATTCTGTTTCTTGTTCCATCTAATAGGTTCCTTTCCCTTGTCAATCTTATCCTTATGGGGACATTTCGCAGCATAGTGACCTACTCTTCCACAAGCAAAGAATTTGAAAGGTAACTTACCTCTGAATCTTCCAGTACCCCATTGAATATTTCTGACAAAATTTGATTCTTCTTCTTCTTCTGACACGTGTCCTGACTCATAGTACTCTCCTTTGCCTGAAGCCTTGAAGGAAGCTTCTCTCCTGTTTGATGGACCTCCTTTCCTCATTTCATAAGAAATTATAATTCCGTGCAGCTGTGACATTTTAAGGTTTTGTAGATTCTCTTTTTCTTCTATTGCAGAAACTTTAGATTCAAACCTGGGGGACAAAGATCTTAGAACTTTTTCAACCACAACAGCCTCTTTATTTCTTCACCCAAATTTTTCATACAATTAACAATCTCATCTACACGAAGAAAATAGTTAGCCACACTTTCATCATTATACATCCTGAGATTTTCATACTGAATCATGAGGGTTTGAATTTTTTCTCGTTTTAGCTGATCATCTCCTTCATAGCTCAGAACAATCTTGTCCCATATCTCTTTTGCGGATTTAAACTGCATTACCTTGACAAATTCTGATACAGATAGGCATCCTAATAGAGTATTGACTGCGTTTTCATTTGTTTCATATTTCTTCATCTCTGCCGGATCTGTAGGAGTTGCTGATGGAAAAGTATACCCTGTATCTATGATCTCCCAGACTTCTGTACCAAGAGATTGAAGATAGGCAGTAACTCTTACCTTCCAATAAACGAAGTTTGTCCCATCAAAAATTGGTGGCTTGATTGATGCTTCCCTCTCGTAGTTGCTCATGATGAAAGATCTTTCTTCAAGCGATCAAGATTCTTCTGAAGAACCTGATCTGATACCAATTGTTGGAAATAATACCGAGAGGGGGGGTGAATCAGTATTATCAAGTCAAATATTCCTTTTTCAAAATCAAATGATATACTCTACTTCAGTTAATTAAACCCGCGTATATACGCAACTATTCAGAAGGAAACCCGCATATATAATGCAAACTTTTTACTTTATCTTTCTGATGTTGATTGTTAATCTGTGTTTCAGAAGCAAATAACCAGTAACTAGAAATAGTAAAACAGAGCAGAAAGACAATCACACACAAGAACACAAGATATAAGGTGGAAATCCAATGTGGGTGAAAACCACCTGCTGCAATTCGTCTCTATGTTCTCTTTAATTAGAAACTTATTTTTACAATTGTACTGGTGCAGTCCTTTACCAGTACACAGGCTGCAACCTGCAGAGAGCTACAACCCTCTCTCGTTTTCCAGCTTCTCCTGGAAGGGAGCTACAACCCCCTTAGCTCTTGCACTAGCCAAGATACTAGTACGTAGGTGCTGGCCTACAGAAGGCTACAACCTTATCTTTCTTTCAGGGACCATGTTTCATAAATTTTCAGACTGAAGCCTGCGTGCATACGCTTCTGTGTATGGAACAAACTGCGTATACGCTTCTTCGATTCACTAAACCAACGTGTATACGCGCCTTCGATTCACTGAAACTGTGTACAGATCTATAAAGGATAATTCGCTCTTTCAGATATTCAAACACTAATTAACCCAGATTATCAGACTTATAGATCAAGAAAGTGCCACATATAGCAGATCAAAATCATACAAAGATACTATCATTCAAGCTTAAAGATTATGACCCATCAATGAACTTATCCTTCTCTTTGCGCTAAGGTTCCTCCTTCATTCAGATCCAGATCTGCACCATAACCCAATTACCAGTATTCCAGATCTAGCACTTTATCAGATATTCAATAATAATTTAGATGATACTTTGCCACTTGATCTCCTTCCTCTTTTATAGTTTTAGACCTTCCACAATACAACGGTCCAAAACCATAATAAACAATACCAAGGACCCAATACCTGGGGTCAACACTTCTGACGAGATACCATGGTCCAAAACCATAGGTTCAAATACCGAGGACTAACTACCATGGACCAAAAGTAAGTTCTCCAACATATACGCGCTTTTCCTTGCATGAAAGTGCGTGTATACGCATACGCGCCTTTGAAACGTCTAACCTGCGTGTATACGCATCTTCATCTAGATGAACCTGCGTATATGTATTTTCCTTCATTTTGAAAGCCTGAACTGAGATCTGTTACCAAAGAGAGTTGCCATCAAGGACAACACTTGTGCCATAGCTCCAAACCTGTGCCATAATGCCAACAATCTCCCCCTTTGGACTTGATGGCAACCCAAAATCCTCAAAGTCATTCTCCCCCTTTGTCATCAAGGGCAAAGGGTTGTGCTCCCCCTGAGTACATGCTGAAATTTCTGCCTTGCTGTGCTGACCATGCTCCCCCTGACTGTAGGCAAGATCTACAAAAGATCTTCTTCAAGAAGAACCATGACTGTTACATCATAAAAAACCTTCCTATCACCAAAATACTCAATACATACATCCATCACCCAACCAAGTGGGCATCATCCACCCAACCAAGTGAGGATACATTATAAATTTACATATGACAACCAAGTTCATTACATGTTCATCCCAGGCATAGTGGGGAAACCAAAATAGGCCGTTACATGAACTTGACACCATAAAAGAGATACCACAAAAGAGATACATGACATAGAGATGAAATATCTAGAACAAGACTTATGAAAGTCACCAATAACTGATAGCAGCAGCATCTATCAATCACCACCAAGATTTCTTTCTATTCTCCCTCAGCCTCTGTTCCACCTGAAACCAACAACAGTTGTGAACTAGAGCCAAAAGCTTCTAAGATAATGCCAACAATGCATTATTAGAAGATTATCTGCTCCCCCTGAATCTGTGCCGGATGGTCTCTGTCAGACCCATATCAAAATATCTTCAACTAGAGCCTGTCCCTACTGATATCCATCAAACCTCCATATACCCGACTGTCTCTGCACAAACTGGCGTATGTACGCAGATCCTCCTCAGGAAACTCGCGTACACCCATTTTTCTCTGAAACAGACAAGTTTTAATAGCAAGATGATGCATCAACTACTCCCAGCTTCTGTCTGAGGTATTCAAATGTCTCCCTGGGCAGTGGTTTGGTGAGAATATCAGCAACTTGTTCCTTAGAAGGAACATACTCCAATTTGACCTTTTGTTCCAACACTTGTTCCCGGAGAAAGTAATACTTGATCGGTATGTGCTTGGTATTTGAATGCATGACTGGGTTCTTTGAAATGTTGATTGCACTTGTATTATCACATAAGATGGAGATAGGTGGTGTACAAGTGATTTGAAAGTCCTGCAAGGTTTGCATCATCCAAAGAAGTTGAGTGCAGCAAGATGCAGCAGCCACATATTCCGCTTCAGCTGTAGATAAAGCAATCGAACTCTGTTTCGTACTGAACCAAGATACTAATCTGGAACCCATAAAGAATGCACCACCACTTGTGCTCAGCCTGTCATCCACGCTTCCGGCCCAATCTGCATCTGTATAAGCATGAAGTGTGAGATCTGTATCTCTAGGATACCATAAGCCATAGTTTTTAGTTCCTTGAAGGTACTTGAAGATTCTCTTTACTGCCTAAAGATGAGTTTCCTTTGGATTTTCCTGAAATCTCCCAACTATTCCCACTGCATGCATGATGTATAGTCGGGTACCTGTCAAATAAAGTAGAATTCCAATCATAGATCTATAGGTGGGTTGATGCACTGTTGTTGATTCATCATTTGCACTGAGGCTACATCCTGTAACCATGGGGGTACATACTGGTTTCGAATCTTCCATGCCATACTTCTTCAGAATCTGCTTGAGGTACTTGGTTTGAGACAAGCAGATACCACCTTCATTTTTTTGGATTTGCAATCCAAGAAAGTATGTCAGTTCTCCAAGCAAGGACACTTCGAAGTCTTTCTGCATCATTAAGGCAAAGCTTTGACTCATAGCTTCTTCATTGCTTCCAAAGATAATATCATCTACATACACAACAAGTATTAGAAATTTGTCATTTTCAATTTTTATATAGAGATTGCTATCTGTTGATCCTTTTGAAAAACCTTGTTGATGAAGATATTTGTCCAACCAGTAGTACCAAGCCCTTGGAGCCTGTTTAAGACCATAAAGAGCCTTTTTTAGTTTGCATACAAGATTTGGATCATTCCCAAGAATGAAACCATCTGGTTGCTCACTGTACTCTTTTTCTTCTAAGTCTCCATTCAGAAAGGCTGATTTCACGTCCATTTGAAATACTTTGAACTTCTGAAAGCTTGAGAGAGCAAGGAACATTCGGATGGCCTCTAGTCTAGCAACGGGAGCAAAAGTTTCTTCAAAGTCTACTCCTTATTGTTGAGCATACCCTTTACACACAAGTCTGGCCTTGTTTCTGATTACTTCTCCATTTTCATTCAACTTATTTTTAAAGATCCATTTTGTCCCTATGACATTCTTATCTTTTGGTCTAGGAACCAACTTCCAAGTGTTTTTCTTTTCGATCTGCTCAAGTTATTCATCCATTGCCTTGACCCAGCATTCATATTTGCATGCCTCTTTTACATTTTGTGTCTCAGTGGAGGAGAGAAATGACAAATAGCTTGAGGCTTCTGCAATTGTTCTTCTTGTTTGTACACCTACCTCTTTCTGCCCCAAAATCTGAGATTCTGGATGATTCTTCTGAACGTACCTGGATGGAGTCTTTTCTTCTATCCTTATCTGTTCCTCTGATGCCTCTTGAGGTTCTTCTTCATCATTAGTCTGACTTGGAGAGTAGTCTTCATCCTCTTCGATATTTTCATAATTTACTTGCCTAGGAATGTATCCTTTTTCATCAACCACTACACCATTGATGTCAACAATTCTTCCAAGTCTTTTATTGTAACACTTATATGCCTTGCTGTGGGGA
This sequence comes from Pinus tabuliformis, assembly GCA_031772625.1. Taxonomy (NCBI): domain Eukaryota; kingdom Viridiplantae; phylum Streptophyta; class Pinopsida; order Pinales; family Pinaceae; genus Pinus; species Pinus tabuliformis. The sequence goes on along the minus strand of CM062817.1, from coordinate 1,441,401,153 downwards.
GAATAACCAAGGAGAATGCCTTCATCTGCTCTAGGTTCAAGTTTTCCAAGCTGTTCATCATTGTTCTTAATATAGAATTTGCTTCCAAAAATTTTGAAATGCTTACCGAAGGAGTCTCACCATACCAGAGCTCATGAGGAGTTTGTGTGTTGTTCACTCAGACATTTGTTTTGTTGAGAATAACAACCGCAGCAAATGCAGCTTCACCCCAGAAGGTTGCGGGAGTTCCAGATTCATCAAGCATAGCACGAGCCATTTGTTGGATTGTTTAGTTCATCCTTTCCACCACTCCATTTTGCTGAGGAGTCCTAGCTGTAGAGAATTCCCTTCTTATTCCATGTTCTTCACAGAAATCGAAAAATTAATTTGAGGTAAACTCCCCACCTCTGTCGGACCTGAGGCACTTAATTTTGTGATCTGATTCGTTTTCAGCCAAGGCTTTGAAGGATTTGAATTTTTCGAATGCTTCGTCTTTGTGCTTCATAAGTCCTAACCAAACCATCCTGGAGAAGTCATCAATGAATAATATAAAGTATTCTTCTCCTCGAGATGACCTTGTCCTAAATGGACCACATACATCTGTATGGACTAGCTCAAGAGGCCTGCTCGTTGATCCTTCCTTCTCAGGGAAGTTAGTTCTGGTTTTCTTACCAAACTGACATGATTTGCATATTGTGTTGTTTGGAATTTTGATATCTGGAATATGATGAACTGCCTGGTATTTGCATGCTTTCCTTATTTTTGAAAAGCTTAGATGCCCTAACCTCCGGTGCCATAACCAGTGTTCATCATCCTTGCTCAAATAGCATTGTTGTTATCCTTCTCCAAATATGTATAAATTATTTGGATTTCTTCTACCTTTGATCACTGTTTTTCCTATATCAAGATCACGAACACTACATCCATTTGATCGAAATATTACCTCGGTTCCTTGATCACACATCTGACTGACACTTAGTAGATTATGCTTCAAGCCATCAACATACAAAACATTTCCAGCTTTGACCTTTTCTTTCAACTGAGTAGTGCCTTTTCCTTCTATGGCTGGAGGGGTATCATTTCCAAAAGAAACTTTCTTTCCTTTTTCTAAAGCAGTATAAGATTCAAGTTCTTCTTTATCACCTGTCATATGCTTCGAACATCCACTATCGATGTACCATAGATTTTCCTGTCCTTCTGCATAAAAAGCTATCCCACATCTTTCCAGTTGTGGTTCCTTTATTCTCCATGTTCTGGTGCTTGAGGCTTGTTCCTTTGTCTGCCGAAACTTGCTCCTGCATTCAGAATCTTCATGACTGAAGTTATTACAAATAGAACATTCAATTTCATTTTCAAGTGCCGAAAAGTTGTTATAGGTCCTTTTCGTAATCCCAGTCATACTTCTTTGTTTTTGAGCTTCTCTAGTCATGATTGTCTTATAGGCAATACATTGAGTTGTTTTGTGACCAAAGTTATGGCAAGAGAAACATTGGCCATTGAATAAACTTTTGCGATTATCAAATCTACCAGCCAAATGATTGTAATTTCTATTGTCATCCATTCTTGAAGCAAATTGAGAAGTTTTTACCTGTGGCTGGTTGTAGCTTTTGTTCACCCTTAAGATGGATTTCCCCTGGTTTACCTGGTATTCTTTGTTTGTCCTTGATTTAATTCGTCCCTGCTTTACCTGGTGATCTCCATTGGGCTTTTTCTCATTCCTCCTTGCTGCATCAAGATAACTCTTTAAGGTGGATGCTTGAGATGTTTCTCCATTATAACCCAGACCTGTCTTGATTAGTGGAGAATGTTGTACATTGATAATCTCATCCAGAGTTTCAGATCCTTTAACAAATTTAAGATTAAGAGCCTTTGTTTTCTCAATTTCTTTTCTAAGGCCAAAAATTTCACATTCTAACTTCTCAAGAAATTTTTCTTTTTCATCAAGTTGAAATTGCAGAGTATCAATGATCACATTCTTTTCTTCTAAACATGTCTTGAGTCTAGAAATCTCTTCGTAAAATCTATCCACATCTATAGCATCCATGTAATCATCATCTTCAAAAGCCATTAAAAGTTTATAGTCATTACCTCGTTCATCTTCATCACTATTTGATAGTCCATCACTGTCTTCATGAGTGTAATAGCTTTTCTTATTTGCATTCTGTTTCTTGTTCCATCTAACAGGTTCCTTTCCCTTGTCAATCTTATCCTTATGAGGACATTTGGCAGCATAGTGACCTACTCTTCCACAAGAAAAGCATTTGAAAGGTAACTTACCTCTGAATCTTCCAGTACCCCGTTGAAGATTTTTGACAAAATTTGATTCTTCTTCTTCTTCTGACACGTGTCCTGACTCATAGTACTCTCCTTTGCCCGAAGCCTTGAAGGCAGCTTCTCTCCTGTTTGATGGACCTCCTTTCCTCATCTCATAAGTAGTTAGAATTCCGTGCAGCTGTGACATTTTAAGGTTTTGTAGATTCTCTTTTTCTTCTATTGCAGAAACTTTAGATTCAAACCTGGGGGACAAAGATCTTAGAACTTTTTCAACCACAATAGCCTCTTTTATTTCTTCACCCAATTTTTTCATACAATTAACAATCTCATCTACACGAAGAAAATAGTTAGCCACACTTTCATCATTATACATCTTGAGATTTTCATATTGAATCCTGAGGGTTTGAAGTTTTGCTCGTTTTACCTGATCATCTCCTTCATAGCTCATAACAATCTTGTCCCATATCTCTTTTGCGGATTTAAACTGCATTAACTTGACAGATTCTGATTGAGATAGGCATCCTAATAGAGTATTGACCAACTTTGCATTTGTTTCATATTTCTTCTTCTCAGCCGGATCTGTAGGAGTTGCTGATGGAAAAGTATACCCTGTATCTATGATATCCCATACTTCTGTACCAAGAGATTGAAGATAGGCAGTAACTCTTACCTTCCAATAAACGAAGTTTGTCCCATCAAAAATCGGAGGCCTGATTGATGCTTCCCTCTCATAGTTGCTCATGATGAAAGATCTTTCTTCAAGCGATCAAGCTTCTTCTGAAGAACCTACTCTGATACCAATTGTTGGAAATAATACTGAGAGGGGGGGTGAATCAGTATTATCAAGTCAAATATTCCTTTTTCAAAATCAAATGATATATGCTACTTCAGTTAATTAAACCCGCATATATACGCAACTATTCAGAAGGAAACCCGCATATATAATGCAAACTTTTTACTTTATCTTTCTGATGTTGATTATTAATCTGTGTTTCAGAAGCAAATAACCAGTAACCAGAAATAATAAAACAGAGAAAAAAGACAATCGCACACAAGAACACAAGATATAAGGTGGAAACCCAATTTGGGTGAAAACCAACTGCTGCAATTCATCTCTATCTTCTCTTTAATTAGAAACTTCTTTTTACAATTGTACTGGTGTAGTCCTTTACCAGTACGTTGGCTGCAACCTGCAGAGAGCTACAACCCTCTCTCGTTTTCTAGCTTCTCCTGGAAGGGAGCTACAACCCCCTTAGCTCTTACACTAGCCAAGATACTAGTACGTAGGTGCTAGCCTACAGAAGGCTACAACCTTCTCTTTCTTTCAGGGACCACGTTTCATAAATTTTCAGACTGAAACCTACGTGCATACGTTTCTGTGTATGGAAAAAACTGTGTATACGCTTCTTCAATTCACTGAACCAGCGTGTATACACGCCTTCGATTCACTGAACATGCGTACATATCTATAAAGGATAATTCGCTCTTTCAGATATTCAAACACTAATTAACCCAGATTATCAGACTTATAGATCAAGCAAGCGCCACATATAGCAGATCAAAATCATACAAATATACTATCATTCAAGCTTAAAGATTATGACCCATCAATAGAACTTATCCTTCTCTTTGCGCTAAGGTTCCTCCTTCATTTAGATCCAGATCTGCACCATAACCCAATTACCAGTATTCTAGATCTAGCACTTTATCAGATATTCAATAATAATTCAGATGATACTTTGCCACTTGATCTCCTTTTTTATAGTTTTAGGCCTTCCACAATACCACGATCCAAAACCATAATAACCAAGGACCCAATACCTGGGGTCAACACTTCTGACGAGATACCATGGTCCAAAACCATAGGTTCAAATACCGAGGACTAACTACCACGGACCAAAAGTAAGTTCTCCAACATATACGCGCTTTTCCTTGCATGAAAGTGCGTGTATACACATACGCGCCTTTGAAACGTCTAACCCGCGTGTATACGCGTCTTCGTCTAGATGAACCTACGTATATGTCTTTTCCTTCATTTTGAAAGCCTAAACTAAGATCTATTACCAAAGAGAGTTGCCATCAAGGACAACATCTGTGCCATAGCTCCAAACCTGTGCCATAATGCCAACAATAGTCTCATCGATCTCCCAATGGTTTAACCAGGCCCTGGTGTCTTTATACCAACCTCGTTTGAGCCTTAGGTGGTTTTGGCTGGAATTTAAAGCTAGCTTAGGAAGTCTATGGTCTCCTATGTTATTGAGTTTGTGCTTGTACAATAGAAGCCTAGTCATAGCTAGGCTCTCGATAGGGGAAAGACCCACTTCTATAAGGAGAATAGGATAGGGTGTGTTGCTTTTAATTTTGAGGTTCTACGTTATAAAAGGCTTCTGTATTTTCTCAATCTTTCTCCAGGATTCTCTAGAGATGCTACAACCCCAAATCTCACATCCATATAAGATAACCAGAGTGGCTAAAGTTTCAAAGAGGAATTTCTTTCTATCCCACATTACGAGGTTTGTCATTTTACAATTATTTTCGAGACCAAAATAAGCTTTCCATCCCCCATTAATCCTTTTCTTAATTCTAAAGTTCTAGTTGAGTTTGTGATGAATATCAATTCCTAAGTACTTGTAGGAAGATACTTCCTCCAAGTTACTATTGTCATACATAAAATTATCGTAAGTGTCCTTCTTGGATTTGAGAATCATAACTTTTGTTTTGTTAGTGTTAACAATCATACCCATGGAAGAGCATAAATCCTTAAGAAGTATAAGTTGTTTATCAAGATCAGATGGACACCTTGTGAGAAGAACAATATCGTCAACGTAGAGAAGAAGGATGATGACTATCTTAGCTAAGATTGTGCCAGCACATCCTGCTTCCTCTAAACAACCTTCTAGCTTGTTGACGTAAATGCCAAATAGGGTAGGGGAGAGGGGGCAACCTTGTTTAACTCTGATATTACACTTAATATCTTTCGACCACCCCTCATTTCTCTTTAACTTGGAAATTACATTCTCATATAACCTTATAGTGGCAGCTCTCAACTCAAAAGGAACCTTTAGCTCTTCTAATCTGTTCCAAAGGTTGTTTCTAGGAACCGTATCGAAAGCCTTTCTAAAGTCCACAAAGCAACAAAAGAGATTGGATTTATCATTGCGACATTCCTCCATAATGATCCTAAGCATAATGAGGTGGTCTGTTGTTGAGTGCTTCTTTCTAAAACCCGCTTGGCCTTTAGCTCGCTTACCTTCACTTTCAAGCCATATGTTCAACTTCCTTTCCAAAATAATACCATATAACTTGGCTAGGAGAGGGCTGATCATAATTGTCCGATAATTAGAGGGGTTATTTGTATCCCCACTTTTAAAAATAGGGATAATAAGGTTTTGAGTCCATGGTTTAGGGAACCCTTGCTCGATCACTTCATTGAAAAGCTTGTGAATGTGGGGGATGAGGATAGGACCTTCAATTTTTAAGATTTCTGCCTGGTAACCTTCAATGTCCTTAGCTTTCCCATTAGCCAAGCAATTAACCCCAAAATCAATGTCTTCTAATGAGAAAACTTCTTTCGTTGTGAGCAGCGTTTCAAAGTTATCCATGACATTTGGAGATTCATAAAGCTCTTTAATATAGGAATTCTAGTTGTGTAAATAAATTTTATTATTATATTTAGTTTTCCTAGTTAGAATCTGCCTCCAGAATTTCTTAGGATCTACCTTAGAGAGGTGTAGGAGATTCTCTTGTCTTTTACGAATATACTGCTTTTTTTCCCTTTTAGTTAGGGCTTTGTATATTTTTATCTTGCCAATTTTAAGATATTCATCAACAACTTCCTTAATTTCTCTCCTCGCACTTTTACAATCTTTGTCATACCATGGGTTGGTTTTGCTATTTATTTTATTACTTGAAACTTCAATTGAGAACTTGTTAATAGAATATGAGAGGGTTGCAGTAAAATTATGATAGAGATCTTCTCTGTTGTCTATACTAGATAAAGGAAGAAAATTAGTTTTTAATTCATTTAGAAAGAGATCTTTTTTATTTCTATCAAAGATTAACTTCTTTTGGCCATAAGGATTATCTTCTATGTCATCTCTATGCATGACAAAATTGAGAGTTATAAGTAAAGACCTATGATCAGAGTCAGGCTCGTGGTCGTTTAAGATGTCAAAATTTGTTATTTCATTGTATAGAGGTAGATCAGAGATAACATAGTCTACCACGCTGCTACCAAGCCCATGGATGCAGGTCATCTAGCTAGAATTGGGCCACTTCTTTAGACTGTTGCAAATTATGAGATCCTGAGCACAACAGAGCTTGACTAGCTCCGACCCAAAAAAATTATCCTTAAGGTCTTCAAAGCTCCTTTTGTACCGGCTAGCCAGAGGAAGGTCTTCGTCTAACCACAGAGGATTAGGGTTGGAATGATTGCTTAGAAGAATAGCTTGGTTGCTTGAAGTTTGAGCATTAAAGTCACCCATTAAAAGGATATTTCCTTCATTCGTTAGGCTAGAAATATCATTCTCTAAACCATTGTAAGGACTATTTTTATCTAGATTCTTTTTCTTATAGAAGTTAGAATTGATGGGGGGGAATAGCAGATTGCTATGTAGGTCTTTTTGTCATAAATGTCAGTAATTTCTATCCAACTATATTGGTTGTAAGTGTCAGTTTTATAAATCCTAGCACGGGGAGAGATGTTCTTCTTAATGTAACAAGCTATACCCCAATGCATCTACGGGAAGATCACTGATTCCAGGCAGACCATAATGTAAAGCCATATATGTTAGGGACCTTAGATTCTTCGTGCTCCCAAGTTTCAACAAGCAAAAAAATATCAACACCATTTGAGATCCAACTTAGCTTAGGGCCTTTGTTCCATGGAAAGCCCCGACAGTTCCAAGAAAGAATCTAGAGCATGCTGAATTGCTATTTATTATTATCTTTTTGGTTTCTTTCTCGAATAACGGCTTTTCTATTTCTGATTATTGCCCATTTTCCTTCCTTCCTAGCTTCCTTTACCTTTTGAACCTCCTTTGTCAATTTTGCTTGATCTTCTAGAATGAGATCTTCACTTATAAATATTCGCGTTCCTTTTAGACTTGAGGTTTTACTAAGTGTGTCATACTTATGGTCAATAGAGCTCACCTTTATTCAAATCAACCTTCCTTTATTCTCAGTTAGTTTCCCCAACCTTGTTGCTTCTGTGAGACACATTGTTTCAATTTGTATTATGTTATGTAATTATGTCTGAGCTATGGCTAAAGTATCCTCATCTACCTCCTCTTTCAAACTGAAGATTATAAGATTCAAGGCCCTTTTGTTACGCTCATGGCCTAATTCTATCAATTTTTTCATTTCATCTTTAATTGGTTTGATATCTAATTTACCTGCCACACTATTTAGGGTGAGGCAACTATTAACTTTTTCTTCTAGCTCTTTAATCATGTCCTTCATTTTAAGACTCTCTAAAGTATCAACATCTACTCGCTGGGATGTTTGATTCATATCTTGGTTTTGTTTTTCTATAACCTGCAACCTAGTCTCCATTGCCTCCATCTTATTCTCCAATAGTCCTATTTTATTTTCTATTTGTTTTTGGAACTTGTCTTCAAGAGATGTGAATTTATTTTCCACCATGGCTTCTAACTCTGTTTGTAGCTTGACTTTTCTTTCTTCCGTACGTTTCTCTAAAGACTCTATATACTCATAGAGGCTCTGTAGAGTAACTGTGTTAGGTCTACCTTTGGTAATATTTGGTAATTGTGGTGAATTATTCATACTTGAAAATATATGAGCAGATATGTATTAGAAAAATATAAGGAATGTGTGCACCTAATATCAGCAAGCCAAACCGCAGACGCACGTGCCCCAAATTGATTTCTATTACCACAAAAAGATCGTGAATTATTACCGCAAAGAGATTGTAAATTATGACCACAAAGACCATAAATTATTACCGCAGAGAGATTGTAAATTATTACCGCAGAGAGATCGTAAATACATCACCCTAAATTATTACCGTAGAGAGATCGTAAATACATCACCCTAAATTATTACCACAGAGATGGTAAATACATCACCCTAAATTAAAATAATTTTAATTTTTATTATTTATTATAAATATAATTATTAAATTAAAACTTTTATTATTAAATTATAACTCATTAAAATTATAATTAATTTTTATTATTATTTTAGAATTCATTAAAATTAATTATAAATATAATTATTAAATTAAAATTAAATTAATTATGAAATTAGTTATAAAGTTAAACATTATATAAATTTGATTATTAAATTAATTTTTTTTATTAAATTAAAGTTTGATTACTAAATTAAAATTCATTCGAATTAATTATGAATATAATTATTAAGTTAAAATTCATTAAAATTAATTGTAAATATACTTATTAAATTAAAAAAAATTAGAGGGGGAATTATATAAATCTATATTGATTTAAATTGATGTTTAAGTGATAAATGGATATAAATGAACAAGAATGTAATGTGATGAGAGTAATGAATTAATGTGTTGAGATTTATTTAATTAATAAATGATAAGTAATATTAAATTCTATAAAGATTATTATATTAAATTATGATTGAGAGAGATAGGAGAGTATTAGAATCTGAGATGGTGTTGATTCTAAGATAGTAATGGGAATTAGTTGATTAAGAAATTAGTTGTACTAGGGATATGATATTAAATATAAGGTTAATAATTGGTGTAAACCAACAAAGATGGGGAATGATAAATTGTTGAAGACATGAATCATTATGGTGGTTGGAGAGAGTTTTAAGGAGGGGTTAGAGTGGATGATAAAGTGGGAATCCAATTCTCACTTATGGTCCATCCATCATCTCTATTGAGGTTATTAGGGTTCTTTTCTATTTCTATGGCTTCTCTGAATTTCCTCAGGAAGTAGTGATCACTTCTAGCTAAGATGCAGGTATTTTCAATACAAATTTGATGCTTGGTTTTATCAGAATGTTCTACTAAAGTTGATGTTTTGGATCGATTATGTTTAATATCAGCAGAGTGTTCCTGGATTCTGGTGTTAAAGGATCTGCCAGTTTCACCTACATAGGGTTTGCCACATGAACAAGGAATTAAATAGACACCCTTATGACACTTAGGATCAATTCGATCTTTTACCGGATTGAGGCAACTTCGGATGGTGTTTAAAGGTTTGAAGGTGGTTAAAATCTTATTCTTTTTTAGGATGCAGGAGATTTTATCAGTGGTCCCTAGAATGTAAGGGAGGTTAACTTTACCTACAATATTATCAAAAATTTTATTATTCTTATGTCTAGTGTTTGCTTTGTTTATGGCTTTAATAGCTTGACGTTTGTTGTACCCATTTTTTAGGAAAACTTTTATAAGATGTTCTTTTTCTTTTTCTAGGTGTTCCTTGTCAGAGATTCTCAGAGCCCTGGTGGCTAAGGTGTTGAGGACCCTGAGTTTATGGGTGGGATGATGATGCGTGGACGCATGTAAATTTTTTTCAGTGTGAATCTTCTCACGATACACCTCGTGACATATAGAGCCACCATCATTCCTGGTGATGAGAATATCAAGGAAGGGGAGGCTATTGTTGACCTCAACTTCCATAGTGAATTTAATGGAAGAGGATAAACTATTTAGGTGTTGCTTGAAAGTTTCTAGGTTTCTCTTCCATGAGGCCATATGATAAATGTGTTATCGACATATATTTTCCACAATTTAACATGTATTTAAAATATCAATGACAACATGATCAGAAATGAATACATGTAACACTGTTCTTTAAATACCATGTAACAAGCAATCTGAAAAGATAAATTCACTATTTATTTACGAAGAAGATATAGTTACAACGATAGAAATACTAGATGCATGTTTCTCAAATCATAAAAGAAATAGCAGCGGTTTATTCCTTCTCAGAAATATGATTCCAAGAGTACAGTAATGCAACTTCTCGAAATTATTTATGAAAATTCCTAAACAATGTTCCAGTCGTTCTATTGAGAAAAGTATGAAAGTACAATAGTGCGTGATTTGGTAATCCTTTCTTCATAAAATTCAGGACCTTTATTTGATACAAAAATTAAGTTTAAATAACATAAAACAACTGAATCTATTGCGCAAAGCGTTGAGGGCATTTAAACAGATCCCTTCAATAACGCTTAAAGGAAAACAATTTTTGGGTAGAAGTTTCTGAAAGTGATTTATTGTCTTCATCAACTTCGTTTGTTCCATCAAATTCTCTGGATGTTTGTCTACCTATTTGAACTAATCTACCACTTATCAGCACAAAATTCTTCCTCTGTCATGAACCTGAACAAGAAAAACAGGAATCAATAAGTTGGAAATAAATGAAACTGATAAGTGAGTTTTATTTGAAACAAATCACTTTTGTAGGAAATCAGGAAAAATGTAGAGTTGCAATAAATTCTGAATACAACCATCATGGAGAGGAATAGAGAGTAATGCCTATGATAAGACAAGTTGGAGCTTTACTGTTTTAACGTAATTCGCAATCGCTTTTAGACCGGGGTAGAACTTAGAATAATCACAATCGTTTTAAAGCCTAGAGTATTCTAAACAAAATCCAAAAGGGGGCTTTCTTAAGACATATTACAATCGGCATTGGGAAGGTGGATGGCTTGTTTATAAACCGTGTCCTTTTAAAATTTGTGATTGCGAAGTGCGGGATGATGTCATGGTGACATGGTGGATGATGTGGCAAATCCACGTGGAGGATGATGTGGTGAATGATGTGTTATCGCATATCACAAAACAGGTGGGAGGCTTAGTGGTTTTTCAGAGGGGGTTCGAAGTGGTAAGTGGTTTGTGAAGGGGGGAGTCCGAAAGAATGGAGGAGTGACACGTAGAGATAGGGTTTAGATGGGAAAACCACTTTTTGGACCCCCCCTGTGAGAAACTTAAAATTGAGCGTAGGGGGTCCGAAACCATTATCTGCCATTGATCTGGGTAGATCTAATCCATTTATTAAATCAAGGCGAGTCAGGTTTTTATATCGCAATTAGTGTTCAGAGCAGAGGAAAAGGTACGGGTAGGGTTATGAAAGTTGTAATAAGCTTGAATGTTAAATCATTCATATCCATTTAAATATCGTGTCGGTTCTGGGTGGCTTAATCGCAATCGCAAATCGGCTGGGGTGAAAAATTTGTTATAAGTTGTGTCCCTTTGAAACTTGTGATTGCAAGGTCCCGGGGTGATGTGGCAGTGATGTCACGAATGACATCATGATGTGATGTGGCGGGTGATGTGGCGATGACATGGAGGATGACGTCACATCGGAATCGGCATGAGGAAGGATATCACAATTGCATTCAAATGAGGCATGACTCTTGAAGCTTTGCGATTGCATGGACGCGATATTTAATTTAATTACATTGTATAATCCCGACGGGTCTAGTTATATCGCATATCACAATCGACGGTGTGTAGCAGGGCATGGACTTTTGGAACTACGATAGCTCCGGATGCAGGGGATTTATGGAATGGATTTTATAATCCCGTCGGGTTCGGGCTTAATCACATATCACAATTATTTAAGGTATGATACTTAAGTTTTGTGGTTTATTGCGATAGCCAAGTAGGGAATCATAGAATTGTATTAATATTTTCGTCGGGTTCGGTCTAATCGCAATGGATAATGGCGAAGGGGGCTTGATCCTTTGGAAACTTTGCGATGTGGGAAGCAGGGTGAGTTAGGGTTTATGAAGAATAAAACCTTTGGGAATTAAAACTTCGATTATTTTGTTTTTTTAATTAAATAACCCATTTTATTTATTACTTAAGGTTTTTTAAAGCCTAAGTATAAGTCTTGGATCTGGGGGATATTTAATTTGGTTTTTTGGGATAATCAAGGTTTAATACTTGGGTTTTAATTAAAAATCATAAGTATTAAACTTTGTTTATAAGATTTTTCTAAAATTGAAGGGTCCCTATTTTAATATAATAAATTTTATATGAAATTTATAATTTATTAAAATGGGGGGACGTTGAATAGTACAACAGGTCAAACCCTTGATCAAGTTTTGTGTTAGAGGCTTTTCATTGGTGTAATTTATTTTCTTGGAAAGGCTCATCAAGTTCTAGGCATTGGTTTGGAGACTAGCACTGAAAAAGTGGCTTAAATCTCACCGTCTCTAGCACAAAATTGGCTTAGAGAGACTGCAGTCTCTCCCTTGCAGGCATTGTGGGAGCGACTATAGCTTTACAATCACATGAATTCCTTTTCATCGGAGTGAATCTGGGTCTAATTCATTTAAATACTAGATTAACTTAGGGGATGGGAACCTAGAGTGGTAGATTAGCTCCTAGGGGTCTTGAAGCACCTAAGGGAGGTCTATAAAGGCTTGTTTTGTCAATTCTGCTTCCTTAAGGTCATATAGGAGGTCAAATATGATCATAGTAACCTCTCTTCTCATGTTTACCCTGTTTGGCATGGTTACTTTGGGTAGACTTGGGAAGGGGGTGTTACACTAGGCTAAACCAAATATTTCTCTTAGTCAATCACCCTCGTGCCATATGCCAAGCGTGAACGTGGGATCTCATTGAATAAACCAAGAAAAACCAAACCAGGGTTTCTAGAGGCCAAACCAACTCAACCCTCAACCAGTGATTCCACCTCACATTCGGACATTGCTAACCATCACCAGATCGGTCTCTACCTAGGATGTTCAAGGCTCCAGAGTGTTTGTTCCAACCAAGGTTTCTAGGGCTAGTAACTCAACCCACAACTGTTGTCGGGCTCTAGATAATTTATCCAACCATGGCTTCCAATACTAGTAACTAAACCCAACAAGGGCTTCATAGAATTTGTCTAACCAAGGCTTCTAGGACTAGTAACTCAACCGAAGCTATTACAAGGCCTCCAAAGTGTTTGTCCAACCCAGGCTCTAGGAAATAGTAACTCAAACCACATCCATAAAGAACATAAGAACCAACCAGAAAACAAAAGGAAAGAAACCCACAACACCATGGCTATTTAGGAAATGGAAAGGCTAGGAAAAACTGTTGATAATCCAGGAAATCCTCCATGCCAATGACAGGTCATAACCAAGAAACCACATGCATGTGGCATGCATGCCAAAACTAGCAAGGAAATCGTACATAAAACTCGGTACCTACAATCAAAACCCACTATAGTTATTGATCCTGATGTCCTCTTGCACTTTCCTGCCCTTCCTCTTCCTCCTTGCTCCAAATCCCAAGTATGCCACACTCCTCCAAGAGTGCTCCAAGAAAACTTTAAGCATCCAAGAGTAGGAGAGAGAGAGAATAGAATGAGAGCTCCAAAAATAACTGACAAAATCCATGAACTTATCCTTAGAAGCCTTTTTAACATTGAGGCCTCTATTTTCTTAAATTTCCATTATTTTTCCTTGATTTTCCTCCTCACATGAAACTTGTGACCGTTCACCTTCCTTTTCTCCTAATTTCATTTATTTTCATAAATAAAATTCCAATTAATGCTTCTTTCCTTATAAAATTGCTTTGCCAATTTCCTCAGCCATAATAAATCAAAATGAACACCCACTAGGATGTTTTTCCCACCATTCAACTTGGAATATGTGTCTCATTACCTCTTATATTTTTTTCCTTTATTAACTTTATTACATGGAATTTTTACCATGGCTATTACAGTGGCTTAGCTACACTGCAGTGTAGAGGAAGAAGAGTTTTGGTGGATGCAAATGTGTTTATTGGAGACCAAATTGTAGGAGATTGTAGGGCCTATTTGTTGAAGCGAGAAGGAGGTAAATCATTAGAGGGGTTAATTTTTTAGGGCCAAATTTCCTAAGGTGCAAAGGCTGTGTGAGGAGAAGGAACAAGGTTGAGTTGTTGGTGAAGAGGTGGGTCAAATTCTCTAGGAAGAATTTCTTCATAGTATAATTTCTAGTGGGCCAAAATTCATAAGTTCAAATTCTTCTAGTGAGGCCGAGCTGCAATATAATGTACTTCAATTTACTCAACAATATATTTTTTTTCTCTTGTAATAAAGTAGCTAATGCTTACTCTATGCAAGGTGAATACAGGGTTTTACCACATGTCTTTGACTATACCAATACATACATCTCATTCGTGACCATTTTCCCTATAACAAGATTTCCTTGTCTCTACAGAATATTCATCTCCCATAGCCCAGAGAAAATGGTTGAATATGACTTCTTGCTAATTCACCTAGTTAAAATATGGTATTTACCCTAGGTCATAAGGTGGGTTCCAACCTACTTGCACTTATATATTTTATGTCTTAACACCATATACAATATTTATATTGATCTTCCCTAAGTCAACCTCATGTAGGGACTTAGGCTTATATTTTATGATTTATGTCCTTTGAGAAACTTATACCATGGCACTTGGGTTCCATTGTTAGACATACGCATTGGGGTTTTACACTCTATAATTGTTCTAGTCAATTTTACATGGTTCAAACTTAAGGTTAATGTAATAGTTTATGGGTACCATGCCTCGACCCATATGCGATCGATGCTACTTTGCATCCTTACTATTTTCCACCTCACCACCCTCATGTGATAGTCATATTGAATGGCTAAGATATTTTTCTCTGATCCAACAAAGGTTATGTGGTTTCACTATTTTGGCTAGGGTTATTTATGATTTTCCCTTTTCATTTGTTTTGTTGTGTTTTTTAGTCATTGTGGATCCATTTATATGAAGTGGGTAAGGGTTCGACCTTGTCCATTCTCACTCAAGTGTTACCCCAACTCCTCTACACGCAAGTTTCTGCCTCTTTCATAGGAATTTAGGTTCCACATGACGGGGTCTGTTGAGTAAGAATGGTTTACAATATGGGTTTTTCCTTTCAATGCTAGTCCCATTTACCTTTGTTTGCTTTCATGGATTATGTTATCTAACTAGCCACTCTATATATTATGCAGGTCACAAGAATGGTTAATTTCATTATGACAGGGCAAAGACTTGTCCAAAATCTCTACTCTTTCTAAATTTACCCTACTTGTTGCATATTTTTGTTAGGCGTGGCTTTAGATGGCTTCTTTGAAGTACTAATTATTCCATGGTAAAGTTTCTACCCTTTCTTGTACGCATTTTTTTTTGTCTGTAAGTTATTGTTCATTTAGATTGCCATTAACCACTTCTTATACAACCAATTCCTACACAAGGGAATGATTTTTCTAAGGGAAATTCTCCTTGGTGAGGTTTATTGTGTACTAAAGGTAAATTTCCTCTTTACCCTAATTATTTATCTTTGAAACCCTAGGTTTTTTGTATAGATTCATTTTAGTCCATGTGTCATGTATATAGCTAAACTATGGTGTTTTGAATCATGACTCAAACATTTGAGCATAGCCAAGAGTTAACGCTTCCATCCAAATTTCAAATAGAGTTTGTCCTTTAAGGGTTTTTGCCTTGTTCACATATTCCAGGGTTTAACCTTAAAACTACTTACCAATATGTGTATATTGTTATATTTTTTGTATCTCATTTTCTTTCTTTATTTTGAGTTTGGATAAAAAAATTAACCATAATCATGTGTCCATTTGTTCCATAGATTGACCAAATGATCCCCATGGAACCCCTTTATATGTATTATAAAACACCCTTACCTCTGTTGCTTTGGCAAGCTTGGTAGAGGTTATTATTAATGTCATGGTTTCTCTTGGTTTACTAACAATATCTTTGTTGCCCTATCATAGGTATGAAGTGAACCCTAACCTAGCTTTTGAGTGTTCTGCCAAATTTTGCTCCGTTTCAAAGGAGACCCCTAACTCTTCTCGGAATTTTGGAGATTCTGAGATAATTTCTAGACATGTAAAAAATTATATTCATTGGCTTTCAGCTCACCTGAAGGCTTACCAATCATAGGTATGGGATTTAATATTAAAATTTTCAACTTTCGATATTAGTTTTGTTTCTAGAATTGTGAATCAAGAAGTAGATTTGTTAGCTAATGTAGCTTCTAGATTGATTCTCACTGAAATTTTTGAACTTGATTATTTTTCAGTTGAATTGATTTTTAGGCTATCCATACCTGACAACATCACTAATTGGCGTGTCTTTTACGATGAAAAATATATAATTTATTTTCGACGTATGGAGGGAACTTTTAAAGATGTAGTTATTGACGATACCACTCGTGATGAAAATTTGTGGGATTTTTCTTAGATAAGTGAACATCGATCATCATATGAGCTCTTCGAGATGGTAAAACTGATACTTAAATATTATATTAAATAAAAACATTTATATGACTTGCATGACAGATTTAAAAGGGAAAAAAATTCCAAAACTCAATTTTACTATGGAAATTGAAGTCATAAAACTGGGGTCAAAAGATAATCCACAATTTTGGATTTAAGACATTTTCATTATGCATATGCCCGCTTTCTAAAACTAGGTAATGCATATTACCCTCATTATTGATGTAGTCACTGACTAAACCGTTTTCATTGCCCTCTGCACTGTGTGTATTATCAATTTTTCACATCCTCCAAATTTCATTATTAGAATGACATCCATCGTTCTACGTTTCTGTAAGATCATTTGTGCTCAGCTTTGTAGACTGCGCAAAGCTAGATATTTCTGAGCTTGTCGAATTCCCAATGGCAATGTTCAGTTTGTCATATTTATGATGCGACTTGTTTAATAGATTGGATAATTTCTTGCGCTGTCTTGTTTGGGCAATGATTCCTTCATTGTTGGCTTTCAGAGTAGCCCTGGCATCAATAATAGACTAGAGATCCTTGTTGATGTTGCTGGCTAGTTTCAGGTGAGCTGAGAGTGCTAAGCGACCCAGATTATCTAGAGAAGCCCTAATCCTCTTAATTTCTGCTCGTATTAGAGAAATTATTGCTTTCTTCACTCTAAATTTTTCGAGTAAAATAATTTCACTCCATGTATCCCCTCCGTATAGGGAAACGATTCTGGATTTAAGACATTTTCATTATGCATATGGTCGCTTTCTAAAACTAGGTAATGTGTATTACCCTGATTATTGATGCAGTCACTGACTAAACCATTGCCATTGCCCTCTGCGCTGTGCGTATTATCAGTTTTTGACGTCCTCCTGATTTCATTGTTAGAATGACGTCCATCGTTCTGCGTTTCTGTAAGATCATTTGTGCTCAATTTTGTAGACTATGCAGAGCTAGATATTTCTGAGCATGTCGAATTCCCAATGGCAATGTTCATTTTGTCATATTTATGATGCGTCTTGCTTACAGTCACTGACTAAACCATTGTCATTTCCCTCTGCGCTATGTGTATTATGAGTTTTTTATGTCCTCCTGATTTCATTGTTAGAATGATGTCCATCGTTTTGCGTCTCTGTAAGATCATTTGTGCTCAGTTTTGTAGACTGCGCAGAGCTAGACATTTCTGAGCCTGTCAAATTCCCAATGGCAATGTTCATTTTTTCATATTTATGATGCGACTTGTTTACAGTCACTGACTAAACCGTTGTCATTGCCCCTCTGCACTATGCGTATTATCAGTTTTAATCTAGGAGTAAACTATTCTCCTAAGGAAATTTATGATTTCATTATTCAATTCAAGGAGTACAAAGATGTATTTTCTTGTACTTATGATGATCTCAAGACTTTGATCCAAATACCATGAAACATGTTATTCCTATGAAACCCCAAACCAAACCCTTTCAGCAGAAACTCAGGAAACTGCACCCAAGTCTCGAATCTGTAGTTAAAGAAGAATTAAGTAAACTCTTGACAGCTTAAATCATATTTCTATTGTGACACACTCAATGGAGTGCAAATTTAGTACCTATTAGAAATAAAAATGGTGACATCCATCTTTGTGTCAACTTTAGGAATCTAAAAAAAGCCTCTAAAAAATACCATTAGCGAGTACCACCCATGGAGAAAATTCTCTAGCGTGTCTCAGGATCTGAGATTTTATCCTTCTTGGATTGTTTCTCGAGATACAATTAGATTATGGTAGCACCTATTGATCAATTAAAGACCACCTTTTGAACTCCTTGGGGTACCTTTGCCTACAAGAAAATGTCCTTTGGATTGATACATGCAGGGGAAACTTTCCAACGGGTAATGGATATTGCTTTTAGATGTCTAATTAATGATTCAATTTGTAGTTATATACTTGAATGATATTATTATTTTCTAAAAACATAGGTCTGACCATTTGTTACACTTAAAAAATGTGTTTGAAAGATGTAGAAACTTGGAATCTCCCTTAATCCTAAAAAAACTATTTTTGCAGTTACCGAAGGGAAATTACTAGGATGTATTGTATCTAAAGATGGAATTAGAATCGATATTTAAAGGATTTAGGTCATTGGTGCTTTAACCTTGCCAAAATCCAAAAAGGCCATGCAATCATTCATGGGAAAGATCAATTTTGTCAGGCGTTTTGTTCCTAGCTTTTAGAAATTATAAAACCTATTCAAGACTAAGGAAAATTTTTGTTTTTAAATGTGGAGAATAAAAAGACAAACTTTAAACACTATTAAACAAACTACCATGGAGGCTCCTATATTATTAGTCCCGATTTTTCGAAAGGGTTTATTTTGTATATATTTTCTTCGGATTCTGCCTATGCTGATGTGCTCATGCAAAAGGCTGATCCTAATATTGAAATCCTTGTTTCTTTCATGGTATCCACTTCTAAGGGAACAAAGGTTAATTATGCACCAGTGGAAAAACAATCATTTTTTGTGTACAAAGCATTTAGGCATTTATGTTTCTATTAGCTTAAGTCTAAATCTAGAGTTATAGTCTCATACCCAACAGTTAGAAACCTTTTAATTCAAGAGGAACTTGGAGAGAAAATGGCTCATTGGATGACAACCTTATAACAATTTGACCTTAAAAGTAAACCTACATAAATCATCAAAGGTCAGGCTCTTTGTAAACTAGTTATTGAATCAGTTTCTTCCCATATTGACTATTATGCTTTTCTAGATGATTCCTCTCCAAACAATGAAGTATATTCATATAAAATGAAGTCTTGTGTCAAGATCAAAATCCTAATTCATGTTATTTAGACATTAGATTTTTTTAGAACGAGGTACAACCCCCTCTCACCTAAATGCAACTCAAAGAAGAGCGTTAAGGTTAAAATCAACACCTTATAAACTCAGCAATAATGTTCTTTTTCGAAAAAAATTACAATGGGGCATTACTTCACTATCTAGATAAGGAAGATGCTTCAAAAATACTTTGTGAACTCCACTTTGGCCCTACTGGTGGGAATTTTGGTGGAGATACCACCACACACAAGGTTCTAAGGGCAGGATATTATTGGCCCACTCTATTTAAAGATGCCCATGCCCTTTTTAGAAAATGCGAAACCTGCCAAAAGACACTTGTAGGCTTAAAAAAACTACCTTTCCCCTACAACATTGATATAGGGATTAATGCATAGGTGGTTGTGGTTGGAATACCCTCAAGGATCTTCCCAGGATCCAAGGCAGACCATTCAGATTAACTGTAGCGAGCACAAAGAATCATATACATATCTGTATCAATGCATGATAATCAAAGTAGAAAAGGAGAGATTATCTCAGATCTTGATGCAGTCTTGCTGGAGAACCCAATGTAGCAAAGTGAAAAACCTCTTTGCTAGCTCCTAGATCAACACCTGCATATAAACAAGATGAAGAGTAATACTACAACATATGAACTCTGATAATCAAAACATTAATACATAAAGATATGGAACAACATGCATCTAAGCTACTCATAAACAATGGTACTGAATCAACATGTAAATAAACACGACATTAGCACCATTGAGTAGACAACATAATAGCAGGTCTATATTATTAGATAGGAAAGAATGATTACAACCATCTGGTGAATCAAGCTTCCCTTAATCCTCCATCTCCTTTATCTCTCTCTCTTCTTAATCGCTTGGTAACAAAATAACTATATCTCATACAAAGTTTCGACAATTAGTTGACAATCCTTCAACCTCTTTCACAATGCCCAAGCCTCTAATATATAGATGATGAGAGGCTTATCCTTGCCAACTCTCTCATGAGTTCCCTTAGGAAAAATCTAGGATGTTTCCTTGCTTTATTTCTCTTTCCCCTTCCATTAGAATCCGTTAGGAATAGAAATATCCTTAGACAGGTCGAAGGTAGATGTTTCCTTCTTTTCAGACTGAAATTTGAGTGAAAAGTGGAATGCTAGTCAATCAACCCACTCTTTGACCTTCGGAATCTCACAAAACTTGGGTAATGTTGTCCCTTGGGAAAAATAATGAGTTACCCTAGGGACTAACACCCCTGGCTCATGCATAGGGAGCATGCTAACTCTTCTTGCTAGTTCCTGGGGAGTGTTACCTTGGAAAATAGGCTTGTGAATTAGGTCATGTCTTTAACTAGTCTGTCTTTCTCCTCTAAGCTGATGAGGAGGTCATTTTCCTATATAACAGATGCCCCCTACAGTGTGAGGTAAAAGATGAAGATGATGGCTGAAATACTTTATAAATTGTTGGAAAAAAGAGAGAAAGGATCATAGCTTTGGGATTACGGGAAACCTGATACAACCCACATATGTTAAAAATCTACAATTATGTCCTGAGTCGGGCATTCCCATGCTCAGTAGGTCTGCCAGAGTGATTTCTCAAAAGAGGTATGACAATCATGTCCACCAATAAGCACAAGGTGGAACTATGTCATAATATGATCATCATGATGTGTTCTCTCCAAGAACAATATGCATAGCTTGAGAGAGGAAACAAGGCTCAGTGATGTACGCCTCTACCCAAGGTCTTGGTTGCCTCTTTATCTGAACAACATATTTCTACACGTGAGTAAAGGACTTGATTTCGAACATGTGAGAAATTGTCTGATAACCAGTCAATGATGAAAACTGTTAACAGATGCGAGGATAGCCACCGATAATTATGATGGTCTCCAAGATGCACTGTACAATCTAACGAGTGTGAATAATGATGTTGTTGTCGAACACTCATAGAATCATTCAACTAGGATCCAATAATGAAAACCCCCAATTAAACACAAGGTAACCTGCCACTAATGACTGCAAGTTCCAGGGTACTGATATGTTTCTGGATTTGCTTCCTAGATAGAGTGTTGAAGTCAATAGGAAGAGACCTGTCAAAAGGTAGGAAATAATGTGTCCTACATCAATCGACACGAAACGAGACAAGAATGATTGTTTTTGAAGATAAATTTTGAGCAATGGGTCAAACAAACAGAGGGCATGATGGAAGTATATGAGCGATGGTTGATACAGGAAGCAAAGGATAAAGGAATTCCTTGAACAATAGAAGGCATGAAACAATAGTTTACCAGGTAGTTTTAGACTCATGAACACCAAAAGTGTTAAGATACAGGGATGCAGGAACATCAGAGTATATAGGCTAAACTCATAGGATGGTAAGGTTCGTTTGAGAGGCTGACAAAAAAGAGGTTTGCTAGGGGAGTGCCATGTTCAAGGGAATGACTGCTACCAAAAAATATTTCCGAATATAGATATTGATCCACTATGTTGTGCAATTTTCCACATTTGATTAATTTTAATGAGTCCAGACAGGTAAACTCTGTGGTATTTTCATATTTAGAGAGTCTGAAAATATCTTAAAGGGAAACTCCAGGGGGTGCCCTTTGTCATGGTTGATAACCGGGTGTGAAAAAGGTCTAATAGTATACCTAAAACAATTCCTTTTCTATAAGTTAGTCTATTGAGTCCAGATAAAGTGATAAACCTATGCTCAATAAATGCTTGCCTCATTTTGTTATGAGTACGAGGGGATGGAGTAAACTCAATACTCTTCATGAAATTTTAATGATTCACACGAAGACAAACTCAATAGATCTTCATCAAATTTTAACGAGTAAAATGAAGAAAACTCGATAGATCTTCATCAAATTTTAACGAGTTAAATGAAGAAAACTCAATATGTCTTTTTCAATTTAAGGAGCGAGGAAAAATATAAAATAATTTCTCATGTCTTCTTCGTAAATGTTTTATGAGTCCCAAGAAAGAAATAATTCATATCATCTTCGTAGGAGTTTTATGAGCCTGAAGACAGTAACTCGGGGATTTTTCAATTCAAGAGCAAGAAAAGGTCCCAAAAAAGAACATGCTTGTATCTTCATTGTAGTATTTTAACAAGCCCAAAGAATTAGACTCAAGGTTTTTCAGATTAACGAGCAAGAAAAATACCATAAAAGGAATGCTCGGTCTCCTTTGTGGTAGTTTAACAAGCCTGAAGAGTGAAAATCAATGTTTTTTAGACTAATGAGCAAGAAAAATACCATAAAAGAATGCTCGGCTTCTTGATCTTATGGTTGATAGTAGAAGGATCTATGTCAAGGATTTCCTCATAAGACCAAGGGAAAATATTGCGGAAGTCCTTAATAGGGCAGGTGAAGTTCGTAATTTCCTCAAGATTGTAGTTAACTTCATTCTGAATGTTTTCCATGATACCAGTTTTGATTGAGATATCAATGAGAATCATCTTTGAAAGGTTTCTCATGTTCCCTTCCGAATCCAAAGTTTGGACAGTCGTGTAAATTGAGGGAACAACCTCAAGTGGCTCAAAAGACAAGATTTTTATAGGGGTTGCATTTGAATCAGATATTGTAGAGAAATGGTGAGAGGTTTCCCAAGGTCTCTCCTCTAAAGACAAGATCCCTTGAATAGCTTCGTCTGTAGGTAGGAACTCATCGACGAGATCATTAGAGTTAGCTATGATGGGAGAGGTTTCCCAATGTTGCTCTTCTAAAGACAATATCTCACGAATAGCTTTGTCTGTACATAGGACTTCATCAAGGAGATCATTAGAGGGATTTGTTATGGGAGGGGATATGGTACCGTTGGTCATAACCAAAGCGATGGAAGAATCAAATGCAAATTGAATGGATTGGTAAGCCAATTCGACTGGTGACAACAGAAATTGTTCTCCATAAGAGTAAATGTCTAAAGGGGCTTGGAGGATCCAGGGATTAGTTGGGTCATGAGGAATGATGGAGACCATAGAAATCATCTGTGGAACCTCGGGTGACAGAAGAGGAAAATAGCCCATTAGGGAAGAAGCCTTCGAAAGACCGGTGCTAATACTGAGATAAGAGTCAGGTATGCCACCTAGTAAAGGTACAATGCCGCTAGGCAACGGGGAGTAATCTGGGGTGCAAAAGGACAGTTGGTCCACTGTGACAATTCTCCCATCAAATGAAAAGAGCTTGAGGTAGAAGACTGAAGACACAATGGAAGTCATGGCATAAGACCAACTACGGCCCAAAAGTAGATTATAGTCGAGATGATGATCTACGACTTCAATGTCCACTGTTACCATTTTCCCACTCAGAGTGATGGGGTAGTTGACAAGGTAACCTTTTGGGATGAATGTATGGAAATCGAATGCTTTAAGGAATTCAATGGTGGAGAGAGGGTTGGAGAACCCAAGGTGAGCCAACATGAAGTAGACATGACGCAGTTCGAAGCGCCTTCATCAATGATTGTTCTATGTACACCTCGGCCTTTCGAAAAAATCTACACCTAAAATGAAAGTTGGTGGGAAAGGTGAGGTTTACATTTCTCCATGTTGAATATTGCTAGCATGGAATCATAAGGGTCAAGCACACCAATGGTCAAAAGAAAAGCTTTCTATTGTGCTAAACAAGTTTGCAATACTTTGAGTGTAGACATAATTGTCGGTCCTTGCGCCATGTCTTTATAATACTATAGTTTTGGGCAACACATGCAGATGTATTATGTGTTGTGCAACGAAGTACCCCTTTTGGGGGGTGAATCACAACATGAACAACAAGCCTTTCGATATGAATATCGTTAGGCAACAATGGGTTTGCATTCGAGGTAGTGTCCTAAGCATTAGTGACTGGAGCTCCATACATTTTGGCTTGTGTTTGAAGATCAACAATTTCCAAGGTGTAAATGGTTGATGAACCTTCACCAGAGGAAGGATTATTTGAATTGTCATTGCCCCCTTGTGGGGTTGAGGCGGGTTCATAATAAGATGTTGTTGCAACTGAGCAGGGAAAGTGTTATGTAGGACCGCAGGGGTTCGGCCAATGTCCTTTTGAACAAGAATATCTATGCATTCTTGGAGATGCAGAGATTGATGTGTCATATGGTCTTCCACATAGATTTTTCAAGGGAGATTGATAAATTTTTCCTTTCCACTGTCAGGTGGTGTAACAAATTTTTGCCTGGGTTTGGATTGCTTGGCTAGCTTCTCTTCAGAAGGAAAGTTCTTTTTCTTATTCTTCTTGTTCTTCTCACTGGGTTTTTGCGTAGACAACATAGACTTTACCGTAGCAGTAGGAAGAGCAGCCGATTGGGTAGAAGTGGAGGGATAAACATACAACTGGGTAATGTTCCCACTAATTTACTTTACAGTAGCATTAGAGGTAGCACCGAGGATACCATCAGCATGTGTGTCGGGTTGCTGAGTAGTGGGAGCATTGGAAGTTCTGTGGGAAATGGGGATTTCGTCGTATAATGTGCCATACTGCGAATAAATCAAATCTAAGTGATGGGCATGACGAATGGATTGGTATTCAGTGACTACACCACCTAAGGCAACTTCCTTGACAATTTGGGGAAGAAGAGATTTATAGAACCAATCTATTAACAGATATCTGAAATGGGGGCTTTGACTAGCCTCTGCCTATGTCTCCTTTCATGAATGTGATTGGAGATGTGGGTGGAGGTGTCTTGGTGCATAGGCCACTGAAAGTTCTTTAAAAATTCCATTACCAAGGCACCAAAGGTATTAACTGACGTGTGTGGTAACTCAATGTACCACTTGCTAGCATTGCCAGTATGGTAGTGGGGAAAGAGACAGAGTTGGATACTGTCATCCACCATGGAGCTTGATACACACCATAAATGATAGGTGGTGACATGTGTACCTGAATCATCCCCTTGTTTTCCTTCAAACATCGAGATGTTAGCAGGTATTTTGTGTGGGATTGGGGGCCAATGTAAGTTATGGTAGATGGGGTCATTAGTCAATTTATATAGATGAGGGATATCGAGTGTTGCCAAAAAAGGAAAAGTATTTGGTGCCCCCAAGTCTGACCAGGGTGATGTCGAATGACTTGAAGGACCCTAGGGTCTGCCCATGATATTGTTACCAACATGATACATAGGGTTTGCTGGATAATAGTTTCCTTCTAGTGGTGGAACATTCATATAGGGTGGCTATCCATATGGGATCTTAGGTTAGGGGATATAAGCTTGATTTCCACCTGGATAAAAATTGCCCCCTTGGCTCAATTGAGGTTGAGGAGGGGGTGCCCAAATGGATTGAATAGTATTGGGTTGAGGGGTCCCACCAGCCATGTATTTAGCCATAGGCACATGATTAACACTAGGGTAGTGTCTACTTGGAGGATTTATGTCAATTAATGATGGTCCAGCTTGTCCTATAGGCGGAGGGGGTATGGTAATGCCCCCTACCAGTATGTGCATGTTGGGAACATTTCCCCCCTGACATTTGTGCCTAGTGGTTTGAACTTAACAGAGGATTCCAACCAAATGGATTACTAAAGGGACCCATGCTAACAATGTTATTTGGAGCGATAACTGAAGGTCTAGGAGCATACATAAAAGGGGTAAAAACCGGCATGTACTAGGTTCCACTCATAGTAGGTGTAACTAAGTTGATCGGACATGGCATAGTTTGTATAAAAGGGTAACCAGTCATTTTTGTATTACTAACTATTGGTGGGGGAATTGAGGGTGGACCAAAGTTGTCCAGAAAATCCCATGGCTCATTAGTCACCGGGGGAATGGTGGATGTAGTTATAGTCGAAGACATGGTAGGTACAAGTGTTACTTGAATCAATATTGGTCCTAAAGGATCAGCGAGGGGAGGATTATAAGGAGGTACAAATCCTTTAGTGAAAAATTCCTCCAGCAGTATAATGTCCTGGGATGTATTATTTGACTCAGTGTTAGATAATGGAGATTGATTACCCGAAGAGGGGTAATCCAAATCATCGAGGGTCGGTTGATCCTCTATAGTTAGTAGAGGAAGACCTTGTTGTTGCTCAGATTGACGACGAGGGTCATATGTAGCCATGGCGACCGATATATTTTATCAAAAAAATTTATAGTGATATTGATTATAGTCTCCGTAATAACAAACCAACAACTAAAAAATAAAAAATACTCTAAAATTCAATCAACAAGAAGTCAAGGGATATGACTCCATCTGATAAACACTATTTTCTGGAGATGAAACCCAATATCACAATGGCTAAAAGAGAGAGTTGGCCCAATGTACATTATGATTACTCTTGAGCTTCACCGGAACCTCAGATTAAGGGGCCAAGTACTCTTGTGAAGATAAGCACCCCTCCCAAAAGTCAAAGACATAGTAGCTTCGTCTGTTTATGTACCAGGATAGCCCGCCCCAGTCACCTTATGCTCATCCCTACAAAATTCTGGCCACTATGGTTACCTCAAATCACAAACACTACCGAGGGGGACATGTTCATTGATAATACACTATGTGGGTAGGATACTTGAGTCCCTGACTTAGCTCTGATATCCCCGAAGGGATCCCCAATACACAGAATACCCAATGGAGATGCAATCGAAGGTGGGCTATCTTCTCTCACATTCCAGTATTGTCTTGCATTTAACTCCCCTTTCACTGGAGTGGTCCCAGATAGTATGAGTGCAGCAGGATTTTACCTTCTTTAATGGCACTAGCCTCAACTTTACGATCTTGGGCAATTAAATCACAACTTCCTAGCCCAAGATCCTAGCCTAGACTAATATGTGTGTATACTAAAAAAAGAGTTGCTAATTGCTTTTATTACGAGATAGATTTTAGAGGTAATTTATTAATGTCTTCGGAAGGGGTGTTGATGTATGGAGTTTTGTGAGACTCTGACACAAACCATGTAGAAAATGCTTTTCAATTTCAATTCGATGAATGAATTATTTCTAAAAGGAGAGAATCATTTATAAATCAATCAGCACCATCCATCCAATGCAGTAAACACACACATAACTTGCAGACATGAAATGATCTCTAACAACTAACCCAATATATAGATGCAGAATCTAACCAACTAATATATATATATATATATATATATATATATATATATATATATATTCTTTTCTTGAAAAACATAAGCACTAAAGCTATTTTCCTAAAAAGAAAAAATGCTCAGGAAATAGGCAACCAAACACAGTGCACAACTGTAGATCCTTAAACACACTATAGGTAGCTTCCCCAACCCAAGAATTCACAGAAAATGTTGTTCATCAAGCTATTGGCTGGCTAATGCACTTCAGGAGAGGATATAGGGAGTTAATGAAAGGACTAACGCTCTGCCTGCAATCTAGTAGAGCATTATAACTCACTGATTTGCACAAATGGAGTGCGTTAGGGGGGAAAAAGTTTTAAAAAGAGTCTTTCATGGTAAGATCAAAGGCTGAGCAAAGCACAAAAGGTTATGAAGAGTCCTGAGCAGTCAGAAAGGAAACCAAGAATAACATGAGGGCTTGGAAAGAAAGAGAGATCAAGGAACTTGGAAGGAGAAAATCGGAAACTAAGTATAGTCCCCAGTGGAGTGGCAAATTCTGATATAGGGATTAACGCATGGGTGGTTGTGGCTGGAATACCCTCAAGGATCTTCCTGGGATCCAAGGAATATTGTTCAGATTAACTGTAGTTGGCACAAAGAAGCATATACATATCTATATCAATGCATTATAATCAAAGCATAAAAGGAGAGATTACCTCAGATCTTGATGCATTCTTGCTAGAGAACCCAATGTAGTAGAGCGAAAGACCCCTTTGCTAGCTCATAGATCAAAACCTTCATATAAACAATACAAAGAGTAATACTACAACATATGGACTCTGATAATGAAAACATTAATACATAAATATATGGAACAACATTCATCTAATCTACTCATAAACAATGGTACTCAATCAACATGTAAATAAACATGACATTAGCACCATTGAGTAGACAACACAATAGCAAGTCTATATTATTAGATAGGAAAGAATGATTACAACCATTTAGTGAATCAAGCTTCCCTTAATCCTCCAACTTCTTTCTCTCTCTTTCTTCTTAACCTCTTGGTATCAAATCAACTATATCTCATACAAAGTTTCGACAATCAGTTGACAATCCTTTGACCTCTTTCACAATTCCCAAGCCTCCAATATATATATGATGAGAGTCTTATCCTTGCCAACTCTCTCATGAGTTCCCTTATGAAAAATCTAGGATGTTTCCTTGCTTTATTGCTCTTTC
Organism: Pinus tabuliformis; assembly: GCA_031772625.1. Classification (NCBI taxonomy): domain Eukaryota; kingdom Viridiplantae; phylum Streptophyta; class Pinopsida; order Pinales; family Pinaceae; genus Pinus; species Pinus tabuliformis. The sequence continues at coordinate 1,441,372,627 of CM062817.1, read as the reverse complement.
CCCTTCCATCAGACTCTGTTAGGAATAACAATATTCTTAGATAGGTCAAAGGTAGATGTTTCCTTCTTTTTGGGTTGACCTTTGAGTGAAAAGAGGAATGTCAGTCAACCAACCCGCTCTTTGACCTCCGGAATCTCACAAAACTTGGGTAACATTGTCCCTTGGGAAAAATAGTGAGTTGCCCTAGGGATTAACACCCATGTCTCATGCATGGGAGCGTGCTAACTCTTCTTGCTAATTCATGGGGAGCGTTACCTTGGAAAATAGGCATGTGAATTAGGTCATGTCTTTAACTAGTCTTTCTTTCTTCTCTGAGCTAATGAGGAGGTCATTTTCCTGTATAGAAAACATGTCACTATTGAAGCTCCAGTTCAACAATGGGGCTTAGCAATTATTGGACCTATTAACTCTTCCTCTTCCCAGTCGCATAAATTCATCATAACAACTACAAATTATTTCACCAGATGGGTTGTGGCAACACCATTGCATGTGGTAAATGCTAATTGAGTCATTAATTTTCTTAAATCTCAAATTATCACTTGCTTTGGTTTTCTTGAGTCATTGGTATTTGATAATGCATCTTATTTCTCATCTCATGAGTTAGATGCATATGCCATAAAAATATGGATTAAGGTTAAGTACTCAACAAACTATTATATGTAAGGAAAGGGTCTTGTTGAATCTTCTAGCAAGAATTTTGCTAAAAATACTTAAAAGAACAATTTCAGAAAATCATAAAAACATACATATTGTGCTTTATAATGCATTATGGGCTAATAGGGTCACACCAAAAGTTGTTATTGGCAACTCACCCGTTTTCCTCATTTATGGCTGAGAAGCCATATTACCCCCTCACATCTTTCTTCATTCTCTAAAATTGTCCCAAAGTGTCCAAGAAATTAAGTCATCATCTATGGAAAATAGAATTAATGCTTTGTTAAATTTAGAAGAAGAAAGGTGGAAAGCTAAAACCAAGTTAAATCAACATCAACAACTAGTTAAACAATGGTTTGATAGCAAGTCTTCTTTTAACATAGATTTTGAAGTTGGTGACCTAGTTCCAAAATGGGATAAGGCCCATGAGGACAAAGGGGAACACATTAAGTTTAATAAGTTATGGTTGGGACCCTTCATTGTTACAGAAAATATCGTACCTAAGACATTTTGACTGCAGACTTTGGAATGTCAACCTGAGCCACTCCTAGACAATGGGCAACTTTTAAAAAGATACTTTTACATGATCTCCTTTGAGATATTTTTTGTACATATTTTTGTTATGATTTTATTTGATTTTGTATGCTTGAGTTTTCTCTTTTTATTTTCTTGAGTATGATTTTTCCTTGGTTTGGATATATATATATATATATATATATATATATATATATATATATATATATATATATATATATATATATATATATATATATATATATTCCACAGTAAAATATGCCTGAAAATAACTTTTAAAGGGAAACTTTATTAGATTATTTACTAATACATTTGTTAACTACTAAATCAATTCCTTTAGTTTGATCTCAATAAATAGTTCATTTGTTCAAAGATATCTTCAAATCTAGTATTAATTACAAAATTTATCTTAGCCCACTATTATTGAAGAAAAATTTATGTTTTAGAAAAATAGATTACTTTTAACAACATTATTAATACAAAGTTGGAAAGGTAAAATTTTCATGCCATCCTTTCTCTTAAGGAGCATATTTTCCTCCCCATCTATTAAGTAATCCATTAAGGGTTAATATTAAATCAGATTTAATTTTAGCATAAAATAATTAACTAAGAGATATGAGGTCTCATTATGAGTTGACCTACTATGATCATAGGTCCTAACAAAAGTTACATTAATCCTAATGATCACCAAGCCATCATAATGGCTTTTGGTCATAAGGCTGAAAGACAAGAGGTCTCATCATGAGCCATATTGTTTGATTTTGTTAGTTATTGTGAATGGCACTGTCACTATCTGGTTACCAAGGTGGGACAACAAATTTCGATTAATTACTAAGAAAACTCTTAAGTAAATATTTTTAATAGCTCTGAATCTATATCTAATGGGTGGGATACAAGCATATCATTGGTTAAAAGGTACCCCTGTCGAGGCTATGGACGTTTGCTGGCAGTAGTGGCTCTACCTGTGGTATTAAAGTTATGATTATGCCAACTTTCACAATTCGTTGTTTATCTTTTCCAATCTGTTTTCTTCAAAATATTCTTCTAAAAAGTTTAGTAATTTTTACTGTAATTTATGTATTTGTTTTATTCTTTTTGATGAAGATATTGATGGAAATTCATACTCTACATGTTTAACTGAAAGATATTATTTCTCAGTATGTTGTACATGTCGATATAACGTATGACTTTTATATCTTTCATTTTGTGATTCCAGGTAGAGAAAATTGGTTCAACCCAACAAGTCGCGAATTGTTGGTAGGCCAACCTACTCCCTTTTATTTTTGACAAAATAAAGGGCCCCTCCTTGAAACAATACTCATGTTGTTATTTAGATTTGATTGGATTGGTATTTGATTGATTTTTGCATCTTTTCATCTAACCATCATTCTAATGTTTATGACGAATTTCATTTTTGTTCATGATGCATATGGCCCATTATTTCAATCATCGATGATCTAAGGGTTATTTTCTTTTCTTGTTATTATTAGTGAATTTATCATTACTCTTAATATAAACAAAATATTTATGTTTAAGTGTCGCTACAGATTCAAAGATTATGTAGTAGCCCTAATTGAGTTTCTAATGCTAATAGGATGACTTCTACAAACTACCATATTGATTGTTATACTAATCCTTTAATCTTTGTGAGATGTTTCATTTTAAATGTTTTAATGATTTGAACTAATGGTGGTAACTAAGGTATACACATATAATGGTGGTGTTGTATTTTTTTAAACATTTAATTTACATTATTGAATAATGTAATCATGTCACATCCAATGATTCATCATATGTTGGTCTCGAATTAAATGTTGGATTTTCGATCATTTGCTTCATGGATTTGCAATTATGGAAAATGTTGGTTTCAAGTGATGTGTTATATTATCATGTCTTTCATCGACTGATCTGGAATCCAAAGTCCCGAATATCAATATCTGGTGATGCCAGTTTTAATATGGCTCGTTATTCCATGAACACCACTCATTTCTCATATCCCTATGCCATCATGGCCCTGACTCGAGCTAGTACTTGACAGTTGTTGAATTCATTACTTGGGTTTTTCAAGAGGGTTATCCAAAAAAAACCCATTTCACCTCTTCTCGTTTTGGTCCCGAGGGCTCTGCAACTTAGGGTTTAATTGTTGATTTTTGCATTTTCCTAAACTTCATTTCACTCTATTTCTAGCCTTATCCCTAACATCTAGCCCGTAATGTGAATTGACTTCATTGGCACAAAACTTTTTGAAGCGAATGAAGAATGTTTCGCTCTGCTCCTAAGTTGTCTAGTAGAAATTTTTATAATTGTTTTAGGGACATAGTAATGAGGTCATCAAATATTTTTCTTCCTCCCTTAATGGGCGAAGAGCCCATGTGGGTGACCTAGAAATCAAAGTCAATTTGGAATTCACAGTAGAACCCATGCACCTTCCTCTTAAATGTGGATGTTGCTCTAAGAATGTTGCAATATGAAATGTTTTATGGAGAAAGTTGCTTGCTAGTAAGGACTATGAGTACCATTTCTAAGGTATGCATGTATCATATTTGAAACCCAAATGACATTACTTGTTGCATTTTATTCGTAGGTATATAACCTATTTAGGGTGATATAGCATATTTTTCATCTATCATATCAGTATTTTAATGGTTTTCTTAGGCCGAAATCTTAACTTGCTCTATTATTTGTTGAAGATTTAATGAAAATGTCTAGGGTCTGGGTAAAAATGTGAATTTGGGTAACACTTTTCCTTCTTTTTTTTTATGTTTTCAATTTTTAAGTATGCATCAACATTTTCATAGTTAGCAATCATTTTTCTCTAAACATTTTTTAGATAGAAAAGTATAGTATTACATGTAGTTTGTACTATTTTTTCATAATTTTTTATATTAATATTAGTTCTCCAAACACTTATTAACAATAAAAACCTAATTCCAAAAAGTGTTTCCCATTTTCGTGTTTACACCCACTTATCAATCCAACCATAAGAATCCTGAAAGGTCCTTGTTCCACCATAGTTTGATCTGCATGTTAGTTAAACATCATTTGGCTCAAATGGGGTATAATTGGGATTATGTTCCTGCTCAAAATGGCTATGATAATCCTTTGTCATTTACTCCTACTCAGTCTTCTATTACAATGCCCCCTGACCCCTCTAATATTGGTTCAAATGCATCATTGGTTGATGAATGCTGATAGGAGGAGTGTTAGGCATCTATACAAGCTCTAGGGTCACCTCTTTTAGATGATAGTGAGGTTAAAATTTTGAAAATTTTAACTTCTTTTTACTTTACTAGAAGTGTGGCAAGATCCCATGATATAAAACTCTCCATAGAGTCTCCTCAACCTGAACCAAAGTCTTCCTAACATGCACAAAAATAAATAATTGGTCATATTAATCGGGATATGGTTAAAATGAAGCAAATTTAAAGAATAATTTTTTGATCCATAAGGACAAGGCATAAAATTCCCATTTAGAAGTTCCCTTGGTTGATTTGGAAACTAATCCTAAACCATTGCCAAAAAAGAACACGCCCCAATCTGAGGGAGCTCACGATAACACAGACAATTGTGATGATCCATCCTCAAGTACTCCTCATTCAGATGAATTAATTTCCAATATGTATTGGAAACATAAATAGATGGTTATCATCCCTTATTTGGAACATCATATAACTAATCTATGATAATAACTAATTGAGATCCATGTTCAAGGAAAAGGATGAACCCAATGAACAAAAGTCATCCAGTGTCGAGGGTAAAACCTAGTCAAAGGACACTCACATTGTGATTAATCTCAGAATCTCAAAGTCACTATGTCCTCAAAATTAGAGGGATCGAAGGAATACAAATAGTGAAATTTTTATTATCTATACATGTGAAGTGTTTCGAGTATGCTTTGTTTCAATCTATTTTTATATTTTTAAATAAAAGGCAACTACAAAATAAAAAAATTTGTAGCAAACTCATTTTAATGATATTATTAATTTGTTTAATTTTAGTTTTCTTATGTGGGAGGTATTCCACTTGTGCAAGACATTTGTATTGGATATAAAAACCTGGGATACTCTTTATCACCATCTAACTGATCTTAGTTCTATATGGGAACTCAGTCTACCATGTGTTTCATTTCAATTTGGTCATTCGAATGAAAGGTCTTAAATTGCAATAATTTTTATTTTATTTTTGTAACTCACTATTGAAAAGACAATTTTTAGTTTTTATTTGATCTCGAAAGGATGTGAGCCTGTGTATGTATACCCCTCATTATGAAAAGGGGGATACAAAAGGAACTTTTTTGGGACAAGGAAATGTTGGTTAAACTTTGACTGTGGAATACTTTTAAACAAATTCATTGATTAGAATGCATTCAATCTAGTTCTTTTGTCATTATGTTCCATGTCATATGAATATCTTCTTTATTCTTGCGCACTTTATTTTAGAGATCTAGAAGATATGTTATTTTCTTGATGATTTTATTCTTAAAGAAAACAACTGCACTTATCACATTTCTTTGTTGATAAAACATTATTCAATTTGTGATTGTTTCATATGATACATATTCTTCTTTAGCGACGTGTGTCCTAAGTAGTATTGATCTTGGCATTATTTTCATTTTAATTTTGGTGAATATTTTCCAGACATTCAAGTTGACAGAAAATGTCATTTCTTCTTTACAAAATGATAGTAATGATTTTGTTATAGATGATTGTCTCATTTGTATCATTACTTTAGGTAGTAAGTTTTATTGATTGTTTTCATAAAGCCAATGATTATATTATATGGATTTACAAGAGATTATTTACATTTTTCCCTTTTATCTATCTTGGCCAAGCAGTAATTTGACTTATATATTAGTTTTCCTTTGCATTCATTCTTAATTTAAAATATGAAAGTAACATAGTTTATCTGTGTTTGTCTTCTAGGACAAGGAACCTATAAATTTGTAGTTACTTGTTCTGTTATTATTTACATTGAGAAATAGTTTTGAAATGTAATTGCATTAGGAATATAATTTGATTCTATTTCATAATATTGTTTGCAAATTCTATTATTAGAGCATCCTTCTTTTTGAGTCAATTATGTTATGTTCTAGCCTAGTATATTTGTTGTAATATAAATCTTGTATATCATGTACCATAGTTTAAATTTTGTGTTATAGAATTCATTTTCTGATTTTGTAGCTATTGTCGTCCTGTGTTTTTTAGGTTGAGGGAGTAAAGACATAGGACAACATCAAAACCACTTTGGGAGTTCGGATCTAGCCTTGCTAGCTTCAGAGAGGCATCTCTCTGTAAAATTTAGCTATGTTTGATGTGAATTTTAGGCTAGTCATGACTGTACTTATTTTTTTTATTGGATTTCTTGGTTGATTAAATTGTTATAATTCCATTGGGCTATGGAGTCTAAAGATTAATTGGATTTGCATCAAATTTTGAAGGAGTTTCATAGGGAAAGCTAGGTTGCACTAGTTGGATATTTCAGAATTTTAAATGGATTATGAAACAGAAGAAATATAAGATTCAGTAGAAATGAAGGAGCAATGAATCATTCCTTAATTTGACTTCAGCAGAAAACATACAAATTACTAACAACCAGAATAGGGCATTCTGTATAGCATATCTTATTCATCACAGTTTCTGTTATGTAATTAAGCTTTTCAAAAATGACAGAGAAAGGAGACAATGATTAAACACATGAACAGAATAAAAACATCACCAATTCGTACACCACATGAATCTTGTAAAAATGTCCTTGTATTATTGATGCTTCCAGCAAATTAGAAAATTACAATTCGCAGAGGAAATTATATTCAACAATCAACATCTATTACTTCAAACTATGAAGTATTTATACAAATTCTAAACTAAAATATCTTGAAAAAATATCAAGATTTGTTTACAAATATCTCAAATTGCCTTACACAAATATAACTAAAATATAGGACATTCAAAACTAATGAATCTACTTGGAACTATCTTTGTGGATTTCTGATGACAAAGAAGATAAATTCGAATTTGATAGCAACTCTTATTTGATGAGGTGGCCTCCAAGTCACTAACTGTCTTTGATCTTTTTCCTCCCGAAATTTTGAAAAATAAGGTCCATTCATATCTTTGAAGATATCAATCCGAGCTAGCTGATCGAAATCTGACAGAGGTTTTTGTAGCTTAGCATTTGAGGAACAAAAAATTCCTCCATTTTACCAAAATTCATTTCTTATTATCCAAAATATGCTCTAAAAAAACGTGACTAAAACAGGACATTGTGTAGTTAGAAAAAATAGGATAAAATGATGAGAGTGAATCTCCCAATCCTTGATAGACGTGTGAAAAATGAGATAGGATTTTGCATATTGGAATATTAGGAACCAAAACCTCATCCAGTTTCCCAATATTCATCTCTTATTATCCACAATATTCTCTGCAAACAGGTGACTGAAACATGAAATTTATGGAAAATATGCCTTCAAAGAATCATTAGCATCTCCCAAACCATAACATCTGTTAGAAAATTGAGAGAGGTTGTCGTATAAGAGGATGTTAGAAACAAAAACCTCTTTCAATATTTGAAAATACGTTCTCAGTTGTTTGCAAACCATGTTTGAAAGTACTGTTCTGTATAGGGAAAAAACATAGTTTACTTGGCCATGAAACAAACATATGACGTGGAGGCGGGAGGTGAAATGGAGGTGGGGAATAATGTGGAGACACATGGTTGAAGGAAATATGATTAGGTGGAAAAATAGGAGTGTAGGATGAGGAGGGACATGGTGGGTGGACGTTGGCACGAAGGAGATATGTGGCAGTAGGGGAGTGAAGGTGGAGCGGAAGTGGAGGGTAACGTAACCGGGAGCGTGGATTATGGCGGGAAAAGGTGAGGAGGTTGGTGGTTTTCGGAGGGGGGTCAAAGTGGTAAGCGGGTTGTGAAGGGGGGGGGTCCAAAATGGCGAGGTGATGACACGTAGAGTGGGTCCGACAGGGAGGAGAACAGCTTTTCGGACCTCCCCTCGCCAATAAAGGTAGGATGGCAAGGAGGGGCGTAAAATCCCTGTTGACCATTGATCTGATGGATGATCAGGCAGCTTGATGGTGCACGAGATTTAACCATAAGAGGAAAACTCCTTTTGTCATTTTCGACCCTTATGACATGAAAAAAAACATTGGTTATAATACATAATGTCTTCGAACTTTGGATAGAGACATAATGAACTCAAATATAAGGATTTCATGTAAAATTAACCATATTTTATCTTTTTTACCCCTTCTTGGAAATAATTTGGAGGATGAAATATTATTTACAACATTTCAAATATAATAATCATCAGCTATAATCAAGTGACCCTATAAAAATTATAGGACCCTAGCAGTAGCAATAGTTACTGTATTATGTTTCTTAATTATAATTTCTAAACAAAATATATAAATTTGAATTACTTAGGATATCATATTTTATTAACATTGAAAGAATTAGCCTTTTCTTTAATGCTCATTTTAGATTTAGGTTGTTTGATTCCCATCATTTCATCTGTATAGCTAACTTGGTAATTTAATTGTTTCTTATTTTAACCATAATTTAGTGTAAGATTGATTTAGATTAGTATAGGATAACTATAGTTTAGAATAGGATTCTTTTTTCCTAGGATTCACTCATTCATAAGAAGAAAGGATCCAAGGCCAACAGAGCCTATTAACCTGTCAGGGGTGACTACTCCAAATGGCATGGGCTATTAAAGAGCCTCGATCTTGTCACTTCCTCCTTGTTGACTTAGGTGTACAACGCTCGCTTGATCCATTGCCTAATAAATTATGTTGTATGGTATTCATGTTATACCATGTTTGGTTTTCTTTGTTCCTTGTTTCAACTTGTAACCTAATATGTCATGGATTTGGTCAATGTACAAGTTTAGGTAGATCTACTAAAAAAAGTTAGATTATATAATTTTATCTAAAAGAAGTTTAAATGTTTCGTCGTAGGACTTTCTTTTCAATTGGAGTTGGGTCTCTATATATTTTGTAGAGTTACCCTTAGTCCAACTTCACTCTTTACATGGATTCTCCCATAACTATTTCCTACATATATAAGGATTTATTCTCTTTATGTATTTATAACTTTAATAAGAAAAAATCAATTTTTAGATCATATAAACTCGTTAGCTTTTGTACCTTCAAACTACAATACAAGGTCAAATATGTTATAACCATAACTCACCTAGGAAACATAGCCATATAATAGTTCTAATAAGGTATATTAACACTTTCATTCTTATTAATAAATTTGTAGGCCCAAATCAGTCTAGGTTATTAGGTTCTAACTCCCTCACTACAACCATTTACCAAGTTTTCTTTAATAAACTAATACTAGATAATTACACCACCTATGACTCATAATAGATTGGAAATTAAAATAATTATTAGTAGAATAGGTTCAAATGTCTTTTCCTGCACTCCACACATGCATCCTTACTGTCCAAGTTTTAATTACATCTACTTTAACATCACATATTAGCACAATCATTAATTCATTCATATTTACCACTTTTGTTACATAATATCCTGCATGCATATCAATAGTTCACTTTGGTTCTATATTGCATGTCATTCACTGAATCATTTTTATACATGATTACAATTAAATAAAAATACTTTCTACATTAACCATCTCCATCAGACAAAAAATTAGTCTCCCTGTGCCACAACTAGATAATTCCTTACTCATCCTTTTAATCTACTAGCATAATATTCATTCATATATACTATAACTTTTTCATAAGTATTTTGCAACAATCATTAATAATTAGATTTCATCAACCTAAGTAAATCCATAACTAGGAAACCAATTATTGTAATTAAACCATTCTGTAATGAATGAAAGAGTTACTCAAAATTCAATCACAAATAACTCTTTATCTGACCAACACTAAATTTTTTTTGTGTGAATGTTATAGGAAATAACATATTCCTCCCAACCAATGAACCACACTCCAAGCAACTCCCCCCAAGCTTAGAACTTTTTCCTCCTGACTCCTTTTTAGCACCAAACTGTTCCCACGTAGTGGTTTTTATTTTTTTCATCCCAATATATTTTTCCTAGTAGCATCTCATTTTTAAGGTTTTCCCGCCTTTTTTCTTTACTTGTCCTTTTTATTTTAATTAGGAAAACATCTTTCCTTTTTCCTCTTAAGCATTCCATTCTCTCCCACTATGATTTTCTTAACCTTTTACCCAACCTAGGATTTCTCTCCAACTAAGCTTATCTTTCCACCCAACATATTATCTCTCCAATTATGTTGTTTCCCATGTGGCTTCCAAGAATTTTAGAAGAATTTAGGAAGGTCCACAATGTTGAATTAACTACTTATTAATTCCTAGGACAATAAGAATTCTATATTACTCATGTACACTTTGTTAAAATATGAAAATACGATCAAATTCCACCTTAGACAACTCATATGATGGAGATAATGATGGAATTGAATTCCTCTTCTCGATAGGACCAAAATCAACCTAAAGATCACCTCATTTGGACAAGAGGAAGTTGGTTTTTGAATTTATGTACCCATACATGCACATTTGGTTAAGTCAGCCTCAACATTAAATGGACATTACTGGACATCCATGAAAGGTTATAAATACAAGTGACCTAGAGCTCATTTGGACACCAACCAAGCATCTTCTTCTCTTCTTTCTGAATTGGCTCACATAGGTTTGACAGACAAAGCTTGAACAGGGTCCGAAGTTTCAGGTTTGTAGATCGTACGGATTAGGGTTTTTATTTTCGGTCACACGCATGTCACTAGGCTAAATCGATCACATTCGCATGCATACAAAGGCCATGAGAGAGATTGAGAGGCTATAGTCATTCACATGTCAACCTGAAAGGAGCGACTAGGGTTTTTAGCTAGGGTTTCACATTTGACTAAAGTTGACCACAGTCGACCGAAAGTTGAAGGGCTTCTCTCTATACCACAGTGACTTTCGAAGTCTGTTTCAGATTTGTATTGGGTTATTTTTCTAATATTATATTGGGCTCATTGTACTCTCTGCTGAACATTTTATGACAATCTAATAGAAGAAGAATTTCAAATGGTTTTTCCCCTTGTGGGGTTTTTCCCTGGCCTTTAACCAAACATAGTGTCCCTTGTTGATGTGTTGATTGTCTCCTTTGTCATTGCATTTATTTTTCTATCTTCAATTGTTATTTTTTTTATCAAGTAAGAATAGGACCTTCTATTAAGCTAGCCAAATATACATAATTTACATGAAGCAACACCCGCTCTGTGAGAGTTCAATAGTCAGCAGGGCAGGCAGAACCGAACCATTCACCCAAAACCAAGAGAAACCTAAACAGGAAAACCAGGGAGAAACCGCCAAACAATTAAGGCACAAGGCCATCTGGTAGTGATGTCGTGCACCAAAAGAACCTAGACTTCCTTGGAAGACAAGTCCATCAAATTGGGGGCCTCAAAAGGCCACAAAAGACCAACCGAGGGTCCATACGAGGTCCCACCACAAACCAAACTTAAAAGTATCAAAAAAACTCAACGAAAATTAAAAGCATAACACTTTAATCTTTGTTCAGGTTTGACCAACTAGCACAAACAAATTGCCATTGTTGAATAACAAACTAAGATCCAACGGTCTTAGTGAATATCGGGAGGATGAGAAGCGCGAGAGTTAACTGCCCGATGAGGGTGGTTTTCTCTCACCTCGCTCTGCAACGTGTCGCATGAAGAGTGGAATCAGAGCCAATCTCAAAAAAACCAGAAACCATTTGAACCTTTCCCGATATACCACTTGTGGTTTTGAAATGGTTATTTCACGGAAAATACAAACACATCCTTTCGCCACATGATGTCCTTCAATTATGTCCAACAGGTGTTTCTTGAGCCAATCCAGTCCACCTCGATTCTCTGTCAAACACCAGCTAAGCAATATGAAAGTGGACACCCCAACCTAAGGTGCTCTCCGGGTCAATTCTTTCATCATTCAATCAAAAGTATGCCAAACTTTGGAAAACTGCCAAACCATAGAGGGTTAGACTGTATAGGGTTCTCCATCCTCCCGCCAGTCTTTTGAGTCCCTTCAATCCATCCTATTAGTCCATAGTTCCATATCCTAGGTTGCCTGATAGAGACAGTCCTCCCATAATTTTCCTGGAGGTAACGAATCCCAGGCATACCTAGAATCCCTGTCCCTATTGGTGACTCCTTCATTCGCCAACCGATCTGCTAACATGTTAGCTTTCCTTTTCACATGAACAAATATGATAGTTTTAAGGGTTCGCAGGTGAGAGTAGATGTGGTAAAAAACCTGCAGAAGCTTCCAGTGCTTCATCACTTTATCTGGAGAGGTTCCATTGCATATTTTCTTAGTCACTCTGATAATCAATTCCAAATCTGCTTCAAGTATAACATTGTATGAATTTGAATCCACCAGGATTTCCAAGCATTGCTCTAATTCCATGAGCTTGGCCATGTTATTAGTGGCCTTCCCCAAGTGGCCATGGAAGATTTGCTGTATTTTCCCCTAATCATCTCTTATGGCACCCCCAAAGCCCGCTAATCCTGGGTTGCCCTTAGATGCTCCATCAATATTAACCTTTAAGAAACCATAAGGAGGGGGCTTCCAAATGTTAACACCTTTATTTATTAGGCTCACTTCCTTTATTATTCCTAGAGGACTAATGGACTGGAGACCCAAGTGAAGTACAATTCTCTCCTCTTGGGGCAGAGGAGGATCTTTAGGAAGGGTCCTCAACAAGCTCCTTACTTTGTCTTTGAGCTGCCTTAGAATTTGATCAATTATGTATTGGGGCATGCTTGTTTTGTTTTTGAAGATCTGACTGTTGCGCTCTTTCCAAACATTCCAGATGACAAAGCCTAGAACTAGAACCTAGGCTTTATTAACAATCTCATTCCCTGAGAAGTTCTTCCTCCAGTTCTTCAGAGTGTTGGATATGCTGAGACTATCCCTATCAGTTTGTCTAAAAATAGAGACCACTCAATCCCACACCTTTGAAGTGAAAGGACAGAGGTTGAGAAGGTGTTCAATCATCTCCTCATGTGCGCCACATAGGTAACATTTGGAAGGACCAATGAAGCCTTTCTTAAGGATATTCTCCCAAGTTAAGATCTTCCTTTGATGCACTAGCCAGATGAATAACTTTATTTTCATCCAATGAGGGCTTTGCCAAAGTTTCTTCCAGACTTGATCAGGATTCAGAAAGTTAAATCCTGTGACTTCCTGCTTAGCCTCTTTGAGGTTAAACTTACCTTCGGTGTTCTTTCCCCATCTTAATTGGTCCGATGAGGAGGAAACTAGAATCCTTATATGTTCTAGATCCTGGGTAAGAGCGTCTGCCTTGGTCTTTAGTGGGCTTTCATCCCTGTATCCTAGATCCTTCCACTTCCTCCAATTTCCATTATTCCTTCCCTGGTCCCAGAAATATTTTACCAAAACCATACCTTTGCTATCTGTGTCACTTTTGAGAGCTGCAAGTTCATCCCTATAAAGGTTGGGTTCCTGTTGCCAGTTGTCCTCCCAAAATCGAGCTAGGTCCCCTGCTCAGATTTCCCAAAAACAATGTTGCTGAACAATAATTTTATTATCCCAGGCAAGGTTCCAAATGTGGGAGCCCCTTACTTGCCCTGACATTCTAATGTGATCCTTCTCCTGTCAATACTTGGCATACTTTTGTTTCCAAAGCTTAGCCCAGGGGGCATTCGGTTCCTTGATCCATCTCCACCAAAGCTTAGCTCCCAAAACTCTACTGAGGGTCTCAGGATCATGGAGCCCCAAGCCACCATGGCTCTTAGGCTTGTAGAGCTTGTCCCAGGCTACTAAAGCACACTTCTTTTTCTCTTCCCCTCTGCCCCACAGAAAGTCCCTTTTTATGCTTTTTATCTGCTGCTTAATACTTTAAGGAGCGGGAAGAGCTGAAAACATGTAAATAGGAATGGCCTACAAGATCGCTTGTGTGAGCACGAGGTGCCCTGCCAAATTTAGTGACCTACATATCCATTTTCTGACCTTGTCTTGAAGTTTATTTAATATTAGCTCCCACACTTTCTTGCTTAGAGGTTTGTCAATAAGAGGAATGCCAAGATATTTGGAAGGTAGTTGTTCCCTTTGAAATCCAAGAATTCAGGTGATGTTTCTTTGAATAGCAATATTAGTGTTAAAGAAAAAAACTTTGGACTTGTTGAGGCTTACCTCTGTGCCTGTTGCCATAGCAAGATGTTTTTGATTGCTCTGGCTTCCCTAACTATGGGTATGCCCTGCAACATTGTATCATCCACAAATTGTTGATGAGTGTTTGCCTCTCCATCCATGGTGAGTTTGATACCCTGTATTCGTCCTTCAGCATTTGCCATTTTGATCGCTCTACCTAGCCCTTCAATCATGAGGATGAAGAGGAACGGTGAGAGCGGATCTCCTTGTCTGAGCCCTCTGGAGGGTGTGAAGGTCCTTAATGGAGCTCCATTAAGCAGTATGGAAAAGTTGGTCGTGGTAACTAATTCCATAACCCATCTTATCCAATTTTGGTCAAAGCCATAGGCTTTTAGAATTTCTCTTATGTAAGACCAGCTTAGTTTGTCATAGGCTTTCGCTAGGTCTCACTGAATGATTATACCAGCTTGTTTGTTGCTTTTGAGAGAGTGTACCACCTCATGAGCTTGGATTTTCCAATAGATCCAATACAACCACCCAACTGTACGGAAATGTCTTTGTGCTCTCTTGACCATATAGGCAGCATGCAAAGATGATCAAGCATTGGTAGGCCTTCCTTAGTGACTTAGTCTTGTAGACCTGATTGGGTGTCGACCTGAACTTCGATGGATATTTTACCCAACGCTTCATGATGTCTCTAGTGTTCACATTTATGTTGGGAGTAAACAAGAGAGCATCCATGTGGTTCACCAATTGTGGTAAGTGATACATCTGATGATAATGTTCTATCCCAAAGGTTAGCAAGTTATGTTCCACTAGAACTACTCAATGTCATCGTCTCAGGATTGGTATGTGAGACAACCCAGTGATGATGTTTGCACATGGGAAGGTCATGTACCTGCAACCTTGTACAAGCCTGACTTGTGGATCTTGACATAGACTTGTCTATCTTCCAAATATTCCTTGAAGTTGCCTACAAATCTGTCCTTTATTTTTTTCCATGTAATATTCATGTCCTTCTCTATGAACAGTTGTGTGTCTGCATAGACTGGCAAGTTCATTGACACCTATTCAACAATATCCTTTGATTCAGATCTCTTGGAAACCATGTTACCTATACTACTGATAAGTTTCTCAACAACTATTGTACCTGGAGACAGAGAGGGCACTCATGGCAAGAAAATGTTATCTTAAAATCAAAAGAACTTCAAGAACCGATCACACAACAAACTGGGAAACTACTGGGAAAGATTGCACAATTATGACTTTAAGAGGTGGGGGACTGTCAGCTGGATCTATGCAATGCAAATTCCCAGCTGCTAGTGAGAGGTGTTGATGATTGGAACTATGCAATGCGCAGTCCAGTCGTCTTGCTGATGACTGGAACAGCGCAATGTGCAGTTCAGTCTGGCTTTGATGCTGGTTAGGACTGCACATTATGTAATACCAGAGGGAAAGACTCCATGAGTGTCTCTTGGAACGACGTAGAGCACAGCTAGAGCAAGTCACTAGTAGCTTCTGTGTAATTCATGGAGCCAAGGCAGAGCCTTGAGATCTAGAAATGCGTAGTGCATGCCGAGAAAACCTAGATCCTAGACAAGGTAGCCCAAATCTGGCCAAGGGAAAATTGTAAATGAGAAGATCTGAATTCATGAGCGAAGGATGGTGCAGGACTGAGTGAATGGTGATGCATGTAATAAAAACAAATTTAGGAATTAGTCAAATAGAAGAGCAATGAAGCTTGTGGGGAGAGTTGTCGCAACGACGATTGTTAGTGAAAAAACTGGGTTATGCATGTGACGCTTAGGAAAGGAAATGTAAAACATAAAAAAATGCTTCTACAATCTAAAAAAACCAAAATGCTAGTGTTCATTCAATAAAACAGGCAAAAGAACACTCACACAATCCAAGGAAACAAAAGTGACAGAAAAAGCTGCAAAAGACAAGAAAATCATGACTTACCCGAAAAATTTGTGCTGACTGTGCCTAAGATTCCTAGATGCCTCGGGAATGCCAGAGCACTAAGATCGAATGTGAAAATGAGATTTGGTAGCATCCAATAAATAGATTTGATTGATTTAGGGCTTATGACATGAAGGCCAAACTCTAGGAAAAAGTGACAAGTGTTAGCAGTTTCTAAAATTAACTCAACTGTAACTCCCACTGTTAAAAATAGATCTGTAATTTTTAGGGATTCTTTTTGCTTTTTGCTTTTTATTTTTTCCTGAAGGACTACCATGCATGCAAGGAGAAATTCTACATCCCTAGGGGAACCGGGAAACTTACAAGCACATGCATCGGGAAACACCTAAGGGAATGCTTTGTTGCAATTCCTGGGCTGAGTGGCTCTGGTTACCTCTCATGCTTTGCATAATTTCCTAGATGAAGACAAGCTTCCAACTAGGTCTGCACATTTCTGGATCCAAAGCTCACTATCAGGTTGAACTACGCATTTCCTAAGAGCAAGGGTGGTTTCCCTCTAGGACTGCACAAATTTACAAGACAGTGCAATAACCGGATTGTAACCAAGTCACGGGGAGGTCAGCCTATGGTTAATCTGCAAAGAAAGTAAGGAAAAGCAAGTTGTAAGGCAAAAGATCAACTAAAATTAAAGCACAAGTACCTAGGCAATACAAGACAAGCTACTGATATTTTAGTAGGGAGGTTCGAAAATGAAGCAAAGGAAAAAAATTTAGGGTGGTTGTAGCCGCTACAACATTGGAAATACACTGGTAGAACTCCAACTCTCTTTATGGACCTTGTCCTGTGTAAAGTGAGTCTAACTCCTACGAAAGTATTGTTTGATTCTTTCATCGTCATGGCTTCTTCACTAGCTTGAGTTAAAGGCATAGTCCCTGCCATTCTCTTGATCGTTCAGCACACATACCAAGCCAAGTCAACTAAGTTGTTTCAATTGGGTTTGAGGGGTATATTGATGCATAAGTAATATAGACTGTCAGATTTTTAGTTTCATCTTTGGTGTTGTTTCATTGCCAAAAGGCCTGGACAGTACCCTAGTGGAATCACTTCAAAAACACAAGCATCACTCCACTGCCAGTGAGCCTGGACAATACCTTGACATATTTATTTTCTTCACCTACCTGCGTAGGAAGCCTTTATCTTCTTTCGCCTTTATTTTATTTTTTATTTTTCATTTTTTCAAAGAACTGTGCATATGCACTTATTAATTTTCATGAAGCAGAAGAGGGATTCCGACTTATTGATAGTCGAAGAGGTTATCCATTCAAAGAAGGATGTTATATATACCTTTGACATACTTATTTAGGTTTCCCCCCTCACCTTACTCTCCTTAACTAAGTTGAAAAGGGTTAACCAAAAATAGAAAACTGATTAGAGTAGGCGGTACTTGTTAAAAGTGCAAGTGTTGTGTTTTCACCAGGAGTCACTCTAAACAGAACATATTTTCCATCAGGGTATCGTCGACTAAAATAACACAAGATATTCACAAAGAGATGGAATAGACAGATAACCAAATGTTGATATTTTTACAAGTCCTCTCATGTTTGACCCTGCTTGTCTCAAGAGGCCAACACAGTTTCATGGGAAGTTGATCCTACATGTGCGTAAACAAGAAAACAAATAAGAAAGAAAATGGCAGAAGTAAAACGAAATAAAAGCAAGTAAGTAAAGAAAAACATGAAAGCAAATAAAACAATAAAGAAAAGAAGACAAGAAATCAAACGCTACTCCTACTCCTAAGTTAAAAAATGCATGGGCCTTCTCACGTGAAGTGATATTTCTAATGCAACCACCGGTGCATTGGTTGGCCCATGTAGGTGAAGGCATGGTTAACAAGAAAGATATTCAGGAAAACTAGCAAGCAAGAAAGATAAAACAATGAAGACTAACAAGCTCAAAGTTTAAATGCATCCACATAAAATAAAAGAGTAAAAGCACATGAAAGACACTCTATGGGCGTACCATGGTGTTGCATCACACTGTGCACAGATGACAAACATGAAAACTCTTTTGATCTTGAAAAACGAGAAAACATGCAGAAAGAAGAAAATTTTTGCTTAGAAACATGACTTTATATGTATGACTCCTCCAATGCATGAGTGATAGGATCATGAGATTCTGGTGGAGGATGTGAAATCCATGGATCAGATTGATTTTCAATGTGCACAAGAGAGTGATGAGGACCCTCGGATGTTTCGATTTCTGATCAGTAGTGGAACTGACCTCAAGACTGTGAGAACCTGACATAACCATCAGCTCGGGCTGAAGTGTCTTGATAGCTTGAGGGGTTTCCACTTCATCAACAAGTATATCATCTTGATCGAATGAAGGAGTGAAGAGATCACAACAGCCACAATAGAAAAATTCAAGATGTACATCGTTATCCTCAAGATCTGATAAATCATACAGAGGGGTTGATGAGAAATATAATTTTTCACCCTCTAAATTTCTAGAAAGAAAATATGACAGATTGGGTCGATCTGGAAGTAAATATTGGTCCACTCCGCAATCAAATGATGAACTAACATCCTGTGTGTCCTGCGAGTGATCAGAAGTAGAAACATCCAAGGATGAATTTTCACAAGAAAAATAAAAAATGGTAAAATTACAAATATGTTAGGACAAAGAATATGAGGTGCGAACGTAAGGATATCATCCGTCATCGTGAATTCTTCTTCAGACTCCCACACATACTCATAAAAAATGACAGAATAGGTTGGCTTCTCAACACCAACTCCGTCAACAACTTGATCCCCGTGAACAACATATGTGGAGTCTGGAACAGATGAACAAAACACAATACAATCTGGAGGATCAAAGGAACTAGAGGACGAAGGTTGAGAAGACAAGACCTTATGACAATCATCAGGGTTGCGATCCAAATCTGTGCATATATCCAGAGTAGGTGGGGTGGGAGAATGTGATAGTTCAACAGATGGGTTCACAACTTTTCCCACCTCGTCCTATGGAGCTAGAGTTATTTGATGAGAAGAGGATGGAGGGTCACGTATGACAACAACCTATCCATGTTAGATTTGGAAGCTCTAACACCAAGGTATGTTGAGAGGGGTTCAAATGATTCTAACTCATGTGGATTTTCAGGCACGTGAAGAAGATAATGAAATGTTTCTTTAAGAAATTTCCAATCAATTTCATCTTCAGGGGTTTGAAAAGTGAGAATACAGAAGCGGTCCCAAAATTGCGCAATAGATTCATTAGGTGCTTTCCATAAATTTACAATTTTTTATTGAGTGATTTACGGTCATAACGATAGAAAGAACAGATTAACTCTCTGATCATGTGATCATACGAGTGAATAGAAGTTGCGGGAAATGTGCGACATTATTACTCAACATGCCCTTCAAATGGGTAATCGAACAACCCACAAGCAACGTCATACGAGGGGACTTCATTCCTCTCACATAAGCCTAAGAAGGCAACTTTGTGTCTCAACAGGGCTGCTTTGCCTTCACTGTTATACTTGAGTCATGACAAGGCATCAATGACATCCTCTGGTGCTTCAAAATCATTTGCATGAGAAAAGAATGCCACAGTAGAGATTGTAATGTAAGTCATGAGTGATGTGTAGATATTCAAAGCAGACTTTGAAGGCTCATCTTGTCATATGGTCCTCCTTCTAGCACAACAAATGTTGATGGTGTTGGACTCACCACCATGTTAGGGGATCTCCTCGATAAGAAGTCCCAACTAGACCTTAGACTGTTTGGAGAAGGAGTCCTAGTAGTGGGTAGTAAAGTTGTGCCTTACCCGCGGTAGTGCATAGAAGTAAGTTTGATAAATTTGTTGGAAGCAAGTGTGTGACCTTGCAACAAGTGAAGTGAGATGCATGGGGGTTCAAACACACCGAGGGGAAAAGGAAATGTGTCCCTTAGAATCCTATAATAGAACACAACTTGAAAGGAACACATGAGCGGAATGACATCACAGGATGGAAGTGGAAGAGTCCACAATCCAAAGTGATGAGTTAATACAAAAACAAGTCTTTAGTAGGATTCGTACAATTGCATACAAAATAGTTAATACACAAATGCATAAGTTAAATAACATACATTGCTAAAGTAACCATAATAGTTGAACTACAATAACAACATATGCATGAAAACGTGTTGGCTCATTTATATTATTAAGTGAAAGTTCCATCCATACATACACCATTGACAACCACTAGCCCCAATAGTAGAACATTACAATCAACAGCGCCTGCTCCTCCAAAGAGATGTACTCGTCCTACGCTGTGGAGAAGCCAAGGCTCGTCACAATACTCTCCAAGCCTTCTCTAAGAAATGCTTACCAAAATCTTGGCTCCCAAAATCCTGTCCTATGAGTTATGAGGTTCTATATATAACAAAGGGTGGGGTGATCCTTGAAATTTCCCTTTGACTCTTTGACTACCATCATGACTCTTCACATTACATAGTGATTTTCCACATTCCACCAATGACCTAGGAATCTCACTTACAATATATTTACAAATAATCATACAATTTCTACATATACCCATGGGGGACAAAATAGGCTTGAGTCAACTTAACAAGACAAACATCATCACTCAGGGTCTTGGGGAAAGACAAACTCGGCTGCATCCTCTTGATGGTCTTCGGTGACGAATTGATACAAAGGTTGGTACTGTGCTATTGTGTGTTCAAGGAAATGTAACTAGTTTCGGTATTCATAAATGTACTTTTGATATTTGTATTTATTCAAGAAAAAAAATATTATTTTTATTATATATGTCAATTAGTTTCTTGCTCATGGAAATAGGTCTAGCACTAGTTAAAGTGTTATAGGTGAGTCAAATAGTGAAAAGAAAAAGTTGAAGACCTTAGGGGCATGTTACACCTTTTACAAATATGTATTAAAGTCAAGAGAATACCTCCAAGAAAAGTCAAGTCTCCTCCTATGCTAAGGCACCACCAAGAAGCTCCTTCAACCATGCAATACCACCAAAGAAACCATCCGAAGTATGCTCTTCAAGTCAAGCTTCTAGTCGACCTCCATGAAGGGATAATCCTCTATATATAAAGGTTTTCCTCTCCTATATAACACATTCAATCATCTCTCAAATCTGTAAAGGAAAGGAGGAAAAATAAGAATGAAGGAAGATGAAGTAAAGGGTATACAAGGGCAACAAAGTAAGGAGGAAGAACAACGAAGGTAGGGGACTGTTTCTAGGGCTAGAAATAGTCACACATGTGAGGAGAATGAGGAAAAATATGCAGATATGACAGTAGGGACAAGAAATCCATAATATTGTGTTGTTCGGGTTTGAAACTATGCCTACAAGGCCTCCCAATACAAGGGAAGAATCCTATCTATCTAGCGAAGGAAAAAAACCCTAATTCTCTAGGGTACATCTCACACATGCGAAAATTAGGGTTGCAATGCTGTCATAACAACCCTCCCTTGATAGCCATAAGAGTTCATTGGTTGGCTAAGAGAGTGAAGGGATCACCATAAGGGAATTGTGTCATGAAAGGCATGTCTTCTAGAGCAAGTATAACAAGAATTACCAACAATTGAAAGAAGAATGAAGTGTTGGAAGAAGGAAGATGAAGTGTCATAAAACGAAGTGTCGGAGAAAATTTTTTCAGGAAACAAGGTGCAGAAAGAGGGAAGGACTTGACTTGTTCTTGGAGGATATTCTTGTCAAGGGTCTAGGGTTTGGCATTAATCAATAGAAGCTTCAATAAGAGAAATTCACTAAATGGTTTTCCTCTCAAGAGAAGAGAGGTTTTGGCCCTGGTAAAGAGCCAACATCTTGTGTTCTTGTTTTTATGTTTTGGCACCAGTTTGATGAAGTACACACATATGCACTAATAACAAGAATAATAAGAATAAGCTAATAAGGATTAGTGAAAATACTCCACAAATTGTTATCAAGTAACAAAGAATCACACTACAGTTATTTTCCCTTAGATTCTTCAACATTGTGTCCCCGTACTGTTTAATGATGTCTTCCTCGAAATGGACTCTTGCCTCCATGGCTTCCAAGTATATGGTTTTGGAACCTCTGTCGAGATCATCTTGAAGCAGGCACAACATTTTTCTGAGTGTGGTTGGACTACTAATGTACCTCTGGATGTTTCCTATGCTCAGCTACAAATCATCGCTGGTGGCCTCTCGCATCAACTGCTCTATGTACCTGTTGACCTCCAGCAATACTTGGTTCTTCTTCATGGCTTGAGTGAGGGTTCTTATTGAAGGGAACCTATGTTTCCTCACTATGACATCTAGAGTCTTCAAAAAAATGTGCATAGGAAGCCTCAATGCTGGTGATGGGTGGAGGGAGCAGCGCATAATTCTGAATCAACACCTGAATTCATGCTTTGTCTAACTCTGCCTACAACTTCATTATATTATGCAAGTAAAGTAGGGCTCCCTTGTACCTCATTGTCCATTCTTGCACATCCGTAATAGCAGTGTGGATTTGTTTGAGAGTTTGGGCTATCTTCACGCACTGCTATTGAGAATCATATAGATGTACAACCACCTTGTGCACGGTGACAAATTTTCCCTACAATTTCCGCATGGTGGTCTGAAGAGTCGATACTTCAACAAGCATCGCTTTTATCATCTTTGCCATAGCGGATCCTGCAAACTATTCTATTCTCTACCTGGCCTCTTGTAAGTCCTTTTCCATTCAATCATTCTCTACCAGGGAAGAGTTTAAGGATGGAAAATTATCTTGAAGTTTAGAAACATTGGCGAATATCACTAATCCCTAATATGCAAACTATAAAATGCTTATTGATGTATTTGTAAAAAAAAATTAATTTATAACGATTTTATATATACTCTCTATATAATGTTGGCGATTCTTAAGGTAAAATAATTTTATATTGTAAAATTTGGGCAAATCATTTTTATAAAAAATGGAAATTGGCAAATATTTTTTTTTGGAAGAATCATGGGAAATTAGCCCACTTACGAATATTATCCCCTAAAATTCTCCATGTTCTCTACTATCAAGAACTTGACCATTGAACTCGTGGCTTCTACATAAGCCTTGGAAGCATCAGCCATGAGAGCTAGATGTCTTCTAACATCTGCAACAATCACCCTTTCCTCTATGTGTGCAAGTGACATGTGATCATCCAGAAGATGATTTCTTCATGCCTGTACAATCCTTTGTCGTGACTCATCAAATGAAATTTTTTACACATCCATCTCTAGATCATCATCAAGGAGGACAACCTCTCCTTGTGTGCTCAGGATTGATACTAGTTCTGGAGGTGGCGGAGACTGAGGTGAGACCTCAGATGTTCTCGACATGAGGTCGGTGTCTTGGTCCTGTGGTTCTTGTTCCAAATCCATGTTTATTGCTTCAACCATCTGATCAACCTACTGAGAAATTTCCCAAACCTGCACCTGCTCACCCTCTTCTTCATCTACTACCTGCCCTGATTCCTCTACCTATATGGGCACAGTTTTCTCTATCATTACGCCTTGCCTTTCCTCCTATTCCTGCTTCTGCTTCTCTTCCCTTTCTCTCCTCCTTAGCTCCTACTCTTTTTTCAACTTATTTTCTGTTTCCTCCAACTTTCTCTCTACATCCTCCAAACTTTTCTTATCTCTCTTCCTCTATTCTACTCTCCTTTCATGATGTCACCTCTTCGCCTCTATCTCCAAATTTACTTTCTCAACAAGAGGCTCTTCTATGGACTTGTAGATTTGCTTAGCCTCTATGCTCTCGACAACCTTCCTCTTGCGCGTCGGTTTGCTACTCACTCGTTGTTGTTGCCTCCTTTGGTGCTACTTCCTGCAGAGCATCTTTCCATTCTATAGTCATGCTGGCAGTTCATTAAGCATAGAGGAGTTGTAGCAATGCCTCCAATGGTCTTCCTTTGGCCAATGGCATGCCCCGTGGATCCATGGATAATACACCTTTGCATAATGGTTCTTGCATATGCATTGGGGATCATATAGATTTAAACCCTTGGTGTCAAACTCAAACTTCTTCAAGTCCTTGGCCTCGGCATCCACATCCTTCAAGCTCAAGATCTCATACAATCTAACTCACAAAGGAAGAGCAGGCCATGGTGCCTTCTTCCTCCTGTGCATTCATGTTGGTAACCCTGTGGAGATGTGATATGAAACCTCTTGCATGACCAATGTATCTGTAGAAAACCTTGGTAGCACATGCGGAGGCCTCTCTCCCTAAAGATCTTGATAAAGGTGCCATCGGGTCAGGCATAACAATCTGCAATGATAAGCAATGCCCACATCGCTTCTTGGGACATGCAAGGTGGATCCTGTTTGAATATCATCATGTAAACCGGGTTGATGAAGTGATTAGATAGCATTGCCATGACTCCTTGGAAGCTACACTCAAAGAGCAACTTGCGATAGATTTTCACAACATCATCTGATGGTGTCCATGTCAAAAACATGCAAGGAAACTGTTGTTGGGCACAAATTGCATCAAGCAGGTACACAGATATATAGAATCTCGCTTTCTCGTCCTTAGGTAGATTCCAAGAATTAGACAAATGCACTTTCAGCTGAAGTGCCAACATGTTCGGCTAGTTGAATGGCCTTCCTTCATTTGCCAATAGATCCAACACAACCACCCAACTCTACGAAAATGTCTTCACGATCTCTTGACCATATAGGGAACATGCAAAGATGATCAAGAGTTGGTAGGCCTTCCTGAGTGACTTATTCTTGTAGACCTCATTGGGTGTTGACCTGAACTTAGATGGCTCTTTTACCCAATGCTTCATGATGTCTCTAGTGTTCACATTTCTATTAGGAGTAAAGAAGAGTGCATCCATGCGGTTCACCAGTTGTGGTAAGTGATACATTTGATGATAATTTTCCATCCTAAAGGTAGCAATTTGTGTTCCACTGGCACTACTCAATGTCATTGTCTCGGGATTTATATGTGAGACAATCTAGTGAATGATGTCTACACATGGGAAGGCAGGGTACCTACATGCGACCTTATACAAGCCTAACTTGTGGATGTTGACATGGACCTATCAATATTCTAGATCTTCCTTGAAGATACCTACAAATATGTCCTTTATTTCCTGCCATGTAATCTTCATGTCCTTCTCTATGAACAATTTTGTGTCTGCATAGACTAGCAAGTTCATTAACACTTGTTCAACTACATCTCCAATGCTACTCTCTACAATATCCTTTGATCCGAATCTCTTGGGAACCATGTTACCTGTACTGCTGAGAAGTTTCTCAAAAACTGTTGTACCTGGAGACATAGAAGACACTCATGGAAAGAAAATGTTAGATTAAAATCAAAAGCACTTCAAGGACCGATTATGAAAAAAATTGGGCAACTGGTGGGAAATATTTCACAATTATGACTTTCAAAGGTGAGGAATTGTCAGCTGGATATATGCAATGTGCAGTCCTAACTACCAGTGAGAGGTGTTGATGAATGGAACTGCGAAATGTGCAATCCAATGGGCTTGTTGATGACTGGAACCGCACAATGCACAATTCAGTCCACCTTTGATGCTGGATGGGACTGCGCATTGTGTAATCACAGAGGGTAAGACTCCGAGACTATCTCTTGGAACCGCGTAGAGCGCAGCTAGGGCCAGTCACTGGTACCCTCTACAAAATTCCTGGAGCCAAGGCAGAGCCTTGAGATCCAGAAATGCATACTGCATGCCAAGAAGAGCTAGATTTGGGCCAAGGCAACCCAAGTATACCCAAGGGAAACTTGTAAATGAGCATATCTGAATGCATGAGCGAAGGTCGATGGTGCATATCTAAGTGAATGATGATGCATGTAATAAAAAAAAATTCAATAATTAGTCAAACAGAATAACAACAAATCTTGTGGGGAGAGTCACCGCAACGATGACTATTAGTGCAAAAATTGGGTTATGCATGTGACGCTTAGGAAAGGAAATGAAAAACTTAAAAAAACACTTCTAAAAGCTAAAAAAGGTCAAAAATCTAGTGGTTGTTCAATAAAATAGGAAAACCAGCACTCTCACAAGCCAAGGAAACAAAAGTGACAGAAAAAGTTGTAAAAGATAATAAAACCATGACTTACCCAGAAACGTTGTGCCGATTGTATTGAAGGTTTATAGATGCCTCAGGAATGCCAGAGATCCAAGATTGAATGTGAAAATGAGCTCTGGCAGTGTCCACTAAATATATTTGATTGATTTAGGGTTTATGACATGAAGGCCAAAACTCTAGGAAAAAGAGACAAGTGCCAAGAATTTATAAAATTAACTCAAGTATAACTCCCACTGCTAAAAATAGATCCGTATTTTTTAGGGATGTTTTTTTTTCTTCAGGAAGGGCTGCCATGAATGCATGGAGAAATTTTGCAGTCCTGGGGGGAACTTGGAAACTTACTGGCACATGCATCAGGCATCACCTAAGGGAATGCTTCTACGCAATTCCTGGGTTGAGTGGCTTTGGCTACCTATCATGCTCTGCGCAATTTCCCAGCTAAAGACAAGATTCCAGCTGGGTCTGTGCATTTCTAGCGTCGAAGCTCACTGTCAGGTTGAACTGTGAATTTCCTAAGAGTAAGGTTGGTTTCCCTCTAGGACTGCATAGATTTCCAAGAGAGTGCAAGAACAGGATTGTAACCAAGTCACAAGGAGGTCAACCTATGGTTAATATACAAATAAAGTAAGCAAAGAAAAGTTGTAAAGCAAAAGATCAACTCAAATGAAATCACAAGTACTTAGGAAGTACAAGACAAGCTACTGATATTTTAGTAGGGAGGTTCCAAAACGAAGAGAAGGAAAAAAATTTAGGGTGGTTGTAGCCGCTACAACATTGGCGAAACACTGGTAGAACTCCAACTCTCTGTATGGACCTTGTCTCATGTAAAGTGATTCTAAATCCTCCAGAAGTAGTGTTCAATTCTTTGATCGTCATGGCTTCTTCACTAGCTTGAGTTAAAGGTATAGTCCATTCCATTCTCTTGATCGGTTAGCACACATACCAAGCTAAGTCAACTGAGTTGTTTCGATTGGGAATGAGGGGTATATTGATGCACAAGTAATATAGACTGTCAGAGTTTTAGTTTCATCTTTGGTGTTGCTCCGTTGCTAGTAGGCCTGGACAATACCCTGGTAGAGTCACTTCAAACTCACAAGCATCGCTCCACTGCTAGTGAGCCTAGACAATACCCCAATGGAGTTATTTGCTTCACCTCACTATGCAACAATCCTTTCTCTTCTTGTTTATTTTATTTTTCATTTTTCACTTTGTCAAAGAACAATGCATAGGCACTTATTAATTTTCATGAGGCCGAAGAGGGATCCTGACTTATTGAGAGCAGAAAAGGTTGTCCCTTCAGAGAAGGATGTTATTTATACCTCTGACATACTTTTTAAGGTTTTCTGCCTCACATTAGTCTACTTGATTGAGTTGACCAGGGTTAACCAAAAATAGAAAACCAATTAGAGTAGGCAGTACTAGTTAAAAGTGCAAGTGTTGCGTTTTCACTAGGACTCACTCTTAACATAATGTGTTTTCCATCAAGGTATCATTGACTGAAAGAATGCAAGATATTCACAAAGAGAGGGAATATATAGATAACCACGGTTTCATGGGAAGCTAATACTACGGGTGCGTAAACAAGAAAAAAAAACAAGAAAGCAAAGTGTAGAAGTAAAATGAAATCAAAGCAGGTAAGCAAAGAAAAACATGAAATTAGAGAAAACAACAAAGAAAATCAGACAAGAAAGCAAACACTACTCTTACTCCTAAGCTAAACAGTGCATGGGACTTCTCACATGAAGTGATATTTCTAATGAAGCCACCAACGCATTGATTGGCCCATGTAGGTGAAGGCATGGTTAACAAGAAATATATTTAGGCAAACCAGCAAGAAAGAAAGATAAAACAATGAAAACCAAGATGTCGAACCTTAAATGCATCCATAGAAGAGAAAATAGTAAAATCACATGACAGGCATTCTGCGGCCATACCATGGTCTTGCATCACACTGTGCACAGATGACAAACATGCACACTCTTTTGATCTTGACAAATGAGAAAACATGCAGAAAGAAGAAAACTTTCGCTTAGCAACATGACTTGCTATGTATGAATCCTCCAATGCATGAGTGATAGGATCATGAGATTTTGGTGGAGGATGTGAAATCTGTGGATTATATTGATTTTCAATGTGCACAAGAGAGTGATGAGGAGCTTGGGGTGTTTCGACAAATTTCTAATCCGTAGTGGAATTGACCTCAAGACTTCAAGAACCAGACATAACCATCAGCTTAGGCTGAAGTGTCTTGACAGCTTGAGGGGTTTCCACTTCATCAACTGGTATATCATCGTGAATGAATGAAGGAGTGAAGAGATCACGATAGCCAAGATCACAAAATTCAAGATGTACATCGACATCCTCATGATCTGATGAATCATACAGAGGGGTTGATGAGAAACAACATTTTTGACCCTCTGAATTTCTAGAAAGAAAAGATGACAGATTGGGTGGATCCTAAAAGAAATATTGGTCCTCTTCGCAATCAAATGATGAACTGACATCCTATGTGTCTTGTGAATGATCGGAAGTAGAAACATCTGGGGATGAATTTTCACAAGAAAAATCAGAAATGGAAAAATCACAAAAGATGTGAGATAAAAGCGGACGAGGTGCGAATGGAAGGAGGTCATCCTTCACCATGACTTCTTCTTCAAACTCCCACACATACTCATAAAAAATGACAGTGAATGGTTGGATTCTCAACACCAAATCCATCGACAAGTTGATCCTCATGAAAAATAGATGTGGAGTCTAGAATGGATGAACACAACATAGTACAATCTGGATGATCAAAGGAACTGGAGGATGGAGGCTAAGAAGACAAGACCTCGTGACAATCATCAGGGTTGCAGCCCAAATCTGTGCATATATCTAGAGAGAGTGGGGTGGAGGATGTGACAGTTCAATAGATGGGGTCGCAACTTCTCCCACCTCGTCCTTTGCAGCTAGAGTTGTTTTATGAGAAGAGGACGGAGGGTCACTTGTGACAGCAACCCTATCCATCTTAGATTTTGAAGCTCTAACACTGAGGTATGTTGGGAGGGGTTCGAATGATTCTAGCTCATGTTGATTTTTAGGCATGTGAAGAAGATACTGAAACCTTTCTTTGAGAAATTTGTAATCAATTTCATCTTCAGGGATTTGAAAAGCGACATTCGAGAAGCAGTCCCAAAATTCCCAAATAGATTAATCAGGTGCTTTCCGTAATTTCAAAAATTTTTATTGAGTGATTTACGGTCATAATGATAGAAAGCACGGGCTAACTCACTGATCATGTGAGCATACGAGTGAATAGAGGTTGCGGGTAATGTGTGACACTATTTCTCAACATTCCCTTTGAATGGGTAATCGAACAACCCACAAGCAATGTCGTCCGAGGGGACTTCATTCCTCTCACTTAAGCCTAAGGAGGCAAAGCTGTGTCTCAACAGGGATGCTTTACCTTCACTGTTGTACTTTAGTCATGACAAGTCATCAATGACATCCTCCGGTGCTTCAAAATCATGTGCAAGAGAAAAACATGTCGGAGTTGAGATTGTAATGTAAGTCATGAACGATGTGTAGATATTCAAAGCATACCTTGACGGCTCAGCTTGTCATCTAGCCCTCCTAGCGCAAGAAATGTTGACGGTGTTGGACCCGCAAACATGTGAGGGGATCTCCCCGGTAATAAGTCCCAACTAGACCTCAAATTGTTTGG
Source organism: Pinus tabuliformis (assembly GCA_031772625.1). Taxonomy (NCBI): domain Eukaryota; kingdom Viridiplantae; phylum Streptophyta; class Pinopsida; order Pinales; family Pinaceae; genus Pinus; species Pinus tabuliformis. The sequence goes on along the minus strand of CM062817.1, from coordinate 1,441,342,570 downwards.
AGTAGGAGTCCTAGCAGTGGGTAGTAAATTTGTGCCTTGACCATGGTAGCGAACAAAGGTAAGGTTGATAAATTTGTCGGAAGCAAGTGTGTGACCTTGCAATGAGTCAAGTGAGATGTGTGGGGGTTTTAACACACAAAGGGGAAAGGAAGTGTGCCCCTTTGAATCCCGTAATAGAATGGAACCTGAAAGGAACACGTGAGCCGAATGACATCACAGGATGGAAGCAGAACAGTCCACAATCCAAATTGACGAGTTAATACAACAACAAGTCTTCAACATGATTCATACAATTGCATACAAAATAGTTCATACACAAATACATAAGTTAAATAACATACATTGGTAAAGAAACCAAAATAGTCGAACTACAATAACAACATATGCATGAAAATGTGATGGCTCGGTTATATTATTAAGTGAAAGTTCCATCCATACATACACCATTGACAACCACTAACCCCAATAGTGGAACATTACAGTCAACACTGCCTACTCCTTCAAAGAGATTTACTCGCTCTATGCTATGGAGAAGCCAAGGTTGGTCACAATACTCTCCAAGCCTTCTCTAAGCAATGCCTAGCCAAAAGCTTGGCTCCAAAAATCCTATCCTATGAGTTATGAGGTTCTATATATAACAAAGTGTGGGGTGACCCTTGACATTCCCCTTCGACTCTTTGACTACCCTCATGACTCTTCACATTACATAGTGATTGTTCACATTCCACTAATTGTTGGCATTATGGTACATGTGTTTTCCTTGATGGAAACCCATACACAAGTCAATTCATAATTGATAAAGGGAAACTCACATTGTAACAGGTCAATTCTATAGAAATTTTGAATAATTTAACACATATTCAATGGAGATTATCCTGATCATGTACTATTGCGGAAAACATACACAATACATAAGCTCCTCTACGTTGATCATCAATATAGCAGCATCAATAACAATAAAACATCAAGAGCATTCACACATTAACACAGTATGTATCCCGGGGAAAGCATCTCGCTAAAAACCCCAACTATCTGTATATTAATGATTGAGTCATGTAACATTACACAGCATAATACTTCTCACAAGTATCTCCACCTCTGTTACACACAATACAGCTCAGATCTGATCTCCAAATCTCTTCCACTGCTTGCCTGCCTCCACTGCTCAATACCTGCTTAAGAACTGATGAGAATGGCTTACCAAACTCGTTTTTCACCTGCAAAATAGTCACTCACACTTTTTTGGACGTGAGCACAAGCTATAATGTGGGAAAATACGTGAGCAAACTCATTGGCATACTCAATCCCTTGATTGTGCAAGATCTGGTGCACAACTATAGTCACAACTGATAGCAATCTGATTCTCTACCACCTGTCCCTGTTGAACTGAACATGCACTGACATGCAACTGAGTTAACTGATGTATTCATTAGTTGTATTATGAGTTAATAACTTGTGAATTAATTAATAACTAATTCACCCAACTCATCTCTAGTCTATTTGCCAGTTAGACTAAATACAACCAGTTTAACAAAGCTAAACTAAACACAACTCCATCAACTCCACCAAACTCAACTGATTGAGTTCTAACTGAATTCATGCATGCAACAACTCAACTGACTCATAAGAAAAGCGTATTTCCTTCTGACAGCTGCATGTGCCACCTCTGTAGCTCAAACTGAAGTGCTCCAAGAGAATAAGATTAAGTTTATAGTCCAAATATTATTGTGAGATAATAATATTTGACTTTTCTATTTTTGACAGCCAGTCTAAAAATAGACTTTGATCACTCACACTATGATCACTCACACTTTCATCAAAAATAGAACTCCATCTATTTTTTCCCAACTTGATCAATCATCCATAAAAAGCAACCTGCAATCCGTAGACATGATCCATATGTCTAAAAATAGACATAGTCTAAAAATAGACTTGCGCCAAAAATAGCCTGCGGGCCCACTTAGTGAAGGCGACTCTTTTCACTAAGCTCCATAATCTTGTTGTAATCTCAACACTCCCTCTCGACAAGATATGGATTATCAGCAACCCCTATCCTGCCTCGGTGGTACTCGAATTTGCTCCTGGTGAGAGCCTTCGTCAGAATATCAGCATCCTGATCCTCCATTGGAATGTACGAAAGTAACATGATCCTCCGCTGCACACAATCTCTGATATGATGGTACCTGATGTGCTTGGACCCGAACAACCCAACTAGGATCATCCTCATTCACACAGATCTCTGCTTCCAGAAACTGCTGTCGATCTGATACTGAAGACCCCTCCTGATGTGCTCTTTCTGTCCGTTGGGCTCCCTGCCCAATCTGCATCCGTGAAGCCACATAGCTTCACCTCATCCTCCTGTCTGTACCACAAACCATATCCCGATGTGCCTCTCAAGTAGCACAATACATGCTTGCCCGCCTTCCAAAATAGCTTGGTAGGCTTAACCATAGCTTGTGAAAGCTGGTTAACTGCATAGCATATATCAGGTCGTGTATTGACCAAATACATCAGCGACCCCACCAACTGTCGATAAACAGTGGCATCCACTTCTTCTCCCGAAGTGGCATCCTCCTTCCTCCAACCTCCAGGAAGAGGAGTATCAACAGGCTTGCAGCCATGCATGTTGAACTTCTCCAGTATCTCCCGAGCATACTTGCCCTGAGAAACAAACAGTCCACCACTGCGCTGCCATATTTCCAATCCCAGGAAATAGTGAAGGAGGCCCAAATCCTTCATCTCAAACTCTGTAGCAAGATCCTTCTTGCATGATAGTATCAACAGCTCATCACCCGTTAGAATCAAATAATCAACATACAGTACAATGATAAGCAACTTACCCTCCACCACAATCTGGTATAGGTTCGGATCCGCCTCGCTCTTCGAGAATCCAAGTCCTGTGAAATAGTTGTCTATCCGTGTGTACCAAGCACGTGGTGCTTGCTTCAACCCATACAGCGCTCTCTTGAGCCTGCACACATGCGACTCGCTGCTGAAGACTTCAAAGCCTTCGGGTTGCTCAATATACACCTCCTCCTCAATGACTCCGTTGAGGAACGCAGTCTTCACATCCATCTGATGAATGTGCCATCCCATCTGTGCTGAGAGAGCAAGAATCGTCCGTATGGAAGAATACCTTGCGACAGGTGCAAAGGTCTCCTCATAATCGATCCCCTCAATCTGTGAAAAGCCTCGGGCAACAAATCTTGCCTTGTACTTCTCCACACTCCCGTCAGCTGTCTGCTTAACTTTGTAGATCCATCTCGAACCCACCACTGATTTCCCTTCCGGTCTAGGAACAATCTCCCATGCACTGTTTCTGACAATAGAATCATACTCTTCCACCATGGCGTCTACCCATGAGGGATCCTCCACAGCTTCCTCGAAAGAGGATGGCTCAGTCACAACACACTTGCTCATAAGAGCCATGTATCCAGTGTACCGATCAGGTGACTGTCTCTGCCTGCGTTGGGCTGTAGGTGGTCCTACAACTTTCTCTGCATCTTGAGACAGTCGCTCAACTTCTGTCAAGCGCTTTCGCCCTCTGATGGTTGGCGCTGCATGAGTGGTCTCTTCCACTCCATGAACCTCGTCCTGTGGCTGATCCACGTCCTGAAGCTCATCCTTAGGAACTAATAGCTCCTCATCTGCATGCAAGTGTAGCTCCCTCTCAAGCGAACACTTCATGGCTTTCTCCTCCTGAAATTTTATATCCCATCGCACAACAGTTTTACCACTGTCTGGCAAATAGACACGATAGTTGTGGGGTATATCAGTGTACCCCACAAATATCCCAACCTCTGCGGTCGGCTCCAACTTTTTCCTGGCATCCTTCGTCACATGCATGTAAACGTTAGCACCAAAAATCCTCAAATGAGAAAGATCAGGCTTCTTACCAGAATAAGTCTCCTCAGGTGTACTCATGCCAAGTATCCTATGAGGACAACGGTTCTGCACATAAACTGTTGTATTGCATGCTTCCGCCCACAAGTGAAGGGGTAGGCCCTGATCATGCAACATTGCCCGTGCAGCACCCACAATCGTTCTGTTCTTCCGCTCAGCTACCCCGTTCTGCTGTGGGTTATGGGGAGCTATGAGCTCTCTACGAATCCCTTCTATCTTGTAGAAATCCTTGAACTCGTCCAAGATGTATTCACCACCATTATCGCTCCTAAGAGCCTTCACCTTCTTCCCCGACTCCTTCTCGACCAGTGCTTTGAATTCACAGAACTTTGAATATGTCTCGCTCTTCTTCTGCATGAAGAAGATCCGGCACTTACGAGAGAAATCATCAACAAAAATCACATAATACCTGTGTTTTGCTGTCGAAGCAACTGAGAAAGGTCCACACATGTCTGTGTGAATTCTCTCAAGGATCGTCGTGGCACGACTATCCTTCTCGTGAAAGGTGGCTTTCACAAACTTCCCCAAAGTACACCCCTTGCACTGATCTGACTGCGCAAGTGTGCCTTTAGGAAGCCCTGTAGTGATCTGCTGCAGTATCTTCAAGGCTCCATGGTGAAGGTGACCCAATCTCCTGTGCCACAACTCGCCATCATCCCGGCTCACCAATCCTTCTGCCTTGCCTGCCATTGTTGCGCATCCATCAACATGCAACTGATAAAGGTTCCTCACTCGAACCCCTATCTTCCGGGTCTCACCAGTTGTCTTACTGCGCAGGAAGGCCTTTCCCTCGCTAAAAACAACATCATACCCCTTGTCTTCTAACATCGCCACTGAGATGAGATTCTTCTTCAATCCTGGAACATGCATGACTTCCTTCAATACAAAGGGTTTACCAGAATCCCTCTCAAAGGAAATGGTACTGATACCGATCGCACTGTATCTACCATCATTGCCCATATTGATGTGCACTCCAAGATCTTTGTCCTCCAGATCAGAGAAAAAATCTTTATCTCCCGTCATGTGAAAAGACGCACCACTGTCCAATAACCACACTGATCCCATCACACTTGAAACCAAGCATGCGATCAATGAAAAATCAAGCTCAAACTGAGAAGCTAAGGCCTCTCCCCCTGCAGATCCAGCAGCTTGCTTGTTCTTCTTCTTTTGCGGACAATTTGTGGCATAGTGTCCGTGCTGGTGACAGTGAAAACACTTCACCTTGGACATATCCTGCTTCTTGCCTTTCGCACCGGAATGAGAAGCTTTCTTGTTCTTCCCCTTCTTTGCTTTGGCAGCCAAAGCGCAATTCTCTTCATCAAATACCTTTGATGAAGATCCATTCTCACCTTTATTGTTACTGAGTTTATCCTTGAGCACCAGGTCGCTCTTGCTTTGGAATAACATTTGCAATCCGTTGAAAGACATTTCAACAACACTACTGCAAATTCGATTTCCACCAGCTCAAACTCAACCGCTTCCGATCTAGAATTCGTGAGAACACAATATTTCTCGTACAGAGATTGACTGTATGGGATTTTACCGGATATTTCACCTTCCAAAGGAAGGATGAATCCAGAGGCTACCTGGCCCGATTACAGACTTTGCCTGAAGAAATAGAATGTAAACACTTCCTGAATAGTAGATCTGATGATCAACAGCTTTGATACCATGTAGAAACTTTTTCTACAATTATCTAGCTCGCTTTGATACCATGTAGAAATTTTGAATAATTTAACACATATTCAATGGAGATTATCCTGATCATGTACTATTGTGGAAAACATACACAATACATAAGCTCCTCTATGTTGATCATCAATATAGTAGCATCAATAACAATAAAACATCAAGAGCATTCACACATTAACACAGTATGTATCCCGGGGAAAGCATCTCACTAAAAACCCCAACTATCTGTATATTAATGATTGAGTCATGTAACATTACACAGCATAATACTTCTCACAAGTATCTCCACCTCTGTTACACACAATACAGCTCAGATCTGATCTCCAAATCTCTTCCACTGCTTGCCTGCCTCCACTGCTCAATACCTGCTTAAGAACTGATGAAAATGGCTTACCAAACTCGTTTTTCACCTGCAAAATAGTCACTCAAACTTTGTTGGACGTGAGCAAAAGCTATAATGTGGGCAAATACGTGAGCAAACTCATTGGCATACTCAATCCCTTGATTGTGCAAGATCTGGTGCACAACTATAGTCACAACTGATAGCAATCTGATTCTCTACCACCTGTCCCTGTTGAACTGAACATGCACTGACATGCAACTGAGTTAACTGATGTATTCATTAGTTGTATTATGAGTTAATAACTTGTGAATTAATTAATAACTAATTCACCCAACTCATCTCTAGTCTATTTGCCAGTTAGACTAAATACAACCAGTTTAACAAAGCTACACTGAACACAACTCCATCAACTCCACAATCAACTCCACCAAACTCAACTGATTGAGTTCTAACTGAAGTCATGCATGCAACAACTCAACTGACTCATAAGAAAAGCTTATTTCCTTCTGACAGCTGCATGTGCCACCTCTATAGCTCAAACTGAAGTGCTCCAAGAGAATAAGATTAAGTTTATAGTCCAAATATTATTGTGAGATAATAATATTTGACTTTTCTATTTTTGACAGCCAGTCTAGAAATAGACTTTGATCACTCACACTGTGATCACTCACACTTTCATCAAAAATAGAAGTCCATCTATTTTTTCCCAACTTGATCAACATCCATAAACAGCAACCTGCAATCCATAGACATGATCCATATGTCTAAAAATAGACTTGCGCCAAAAATAGCCTGCGGGCCCACTTAGTGAAGGCGACTCTTTTCACTAAGCTCCATCATCTTGTTGCAATCTCAACAAATTCAGAGGTAACAGAGTAATGGCACAAAAGAACATGATGATGGAACAAAGGATTACATATCAGAAGCAAGCAATTGAAGAAAAAGAATGTTTTAAGTTGTATTAAGTTGTATACGTTGGTTCACCTAGTCCAAGTAGCGTATACAAGTTGGTTCACAAAACAAAAGGAATGTATACGCATGCACACACTTTCACAAGAGGAAAAGCACATATCGGATGGAAAATTAAGGTTAAAGAATACCAAGGGTCGATACCAGGGTATTAGCCCATAATAATGAGCAGAATTATGGTTACTTGATTCCGTCTAAGAGTACCACAAGTTCTAAATGTTTTTTTGGTCTGAGGTATTGAAAATGGCTCTAAGTATATAAGTAGGAGAAGATCAAAGGGCTAAGTGTGCAAGTGAAAGGGTTTTTCATGGATACTTCTATCTGAAGTATATTTTTGGTTGTAAGGGCTATGGTTATGATATAGATCAAAAATATCTTGTACACCCTTGGATAGAATGTTGGATCAAGATCATGCAACCTGAAATGACTTATCATTGTATAATCTGATAATGGACAATCTAGATCTGATTGCTAATTCATGTTTAATCCCTTATATGCTATGATCTAGGTATATCTGAAGTCTAGAATATCTGCGAAGTTATAAGTTATTATTTGCGGATCTATACGTTGGTTTGCCTTTTTGAAGGCGTGTATACATGCTGGTTCAACACTTCTAAGTAGGGTATGCAAAAGAAAAGTTCATTGTTCATAGATGAATGCTATATCTGATCAATGTTGTTGTTTCACTGTTGTTTGTCAATAATGTCTTCATTATATCTGAAAGTAAAACTGATTGTATAAAGAGATTCAGTCTATTTTATTGATTGATTGAGTAAGAAGGGTGATCTTTGCTGGTATCTATTTTGAACTCTGTAAAATGACATTAGATCTTCATAATGTCATTGGTTGGTACAAGTTTTGGTTCAGAGGTTTTAGGATTCAGTATCTTTAGAGGTATATGCAGGTTGGGTTACAGAAAATAGCGTATACATGAAGGTTGGTTTCATTCAAGTAGCATATGCATTCTGACATATGATTTTTGAGGTTGCAGTTGGCTCTGGTTGTTGATGCAGTGTTCTGGGTTCAGCACTGTGTTCTAATGAGAATGATCTGATTGTTCAGATTGACTGATTGTTGATAGATGCAGTTGTATTTGGTAGTTGTATTGCAATGGTGATTTATTTTGACCTTCAATGTTACTGATGGGTCCAGTATGAAAATTTGATGAAACGTGGCCTACATATTATGTTGTTGTGTACTAGAAGTATCCAGTCTAAAAATTTATGAAACGTGGGCCCTAGAGGAAGAGTGAAGGTAGTAGCCTTCTATAGGTAGGTGCCTACGTACTGGTAAACATATCATCTAGTACAACCACTATGGGGTTGGAGCTCCTTTCCAGTAGAAGTTGGAAAATGAGTGAAGGTAGTAGCCTTCAATAGGTAGATGCCTCTATACTAGAAAAAGACTGCACGAGTACAAAAATTGTAAACACTTTTTATTAGAAGAAGTTTGAAGAATGAGACGACAACAGCAGTGTTTTTTTCCCACTGGGTTTCCACCTGAAAAATCATGGTGTTCATGTGTGCTTCTTATATGTGTTGATTTTTTATGTTCTTACAGCATCTATTTACTACTTCGTAAATGCATCACACTCTAATTTAAGACAATGAATTAGTTGTTTATCAAATTTTATTATCTATACACTGGTTCGATTCTTTATAGACGCGGACATACGCTGGTTGGTTTCAGTAAAATAGCATATATAGTTTGAGAAAGAAAACATTATTGTGAAAGTTTAAAATAATGATTCACCCCTCCGCCCTCTTAGTATTCTTCCCAACAATTGGTATTAGAGCAGGTCCTTCAGAAGAATCTTGATCACTTGAAGGAAGATCTCTCAAGATGAGAAATCATGAAGGAATGGGATCTATCAGACCACCAATCTTCAACGAAAATAACTTAACATTTTGGAAGACAAGAACCAAAGCATATCTTCAATCACTTGGAGCTAATGTTTGGGCAATAATTGTGGAAGGAGGATACCAATATCCAGCAACAGTCCCCACAGATCCAGCAGAAAATAAAGCATATGAAAACAATGCCAAAGCTGTCAATGCATTATTGGGAAGTCTATCAAAATCAAAGCTCATCAAATTCATGTAGCTCAACACAACCAAAGCAATATGGGACAAAATCATTTAGAGCTACAAAGGAGACTCCCAGGTAAAATGTGCTAAGCTCCAAACTCTTCGAATTCAATATGAAACTCTCAAGATGCATAGTGATGAATGTATTGCTAGTTACCTTTTACGAGTAGATGAGATTGTAAATCGTATGAATAATCTGGGTGAAGAAATAAAGGAGGCTACTATAGTAGAGAAAATTTTAAGATCTCTATCTTCTAAATTTGAGTCAAAAGTATCTGCCATTGAAGAGAAGCAAGATCTACAATCTGTTACTGTTTTTCAACTTCATGGAATTTTAATTGCCTTTGAAATGAGAAAAGGAGGTCCATCAAAAATTAGAGAAGTTGCTTTCAAAGCCTCTACAAAGGGAAAAGAAAAGGAAGATCTCAAGGAATCAGGATATATATCAGAAGAAGACGAGGTAAAATTTGTGAAGAAACTTCAACTGGGTACCAAAAGATTCAAAGGTAAGCTTCCCTTCAAATGTTTTTCTTGTGGTAGATTTGGTCATTACGCTGCCAAATGTCCTCATAAAGATAACCATGACAAAGGAAAGGATTTCGCAAAAGGTAATAGGAAACAATTTTTTAATAGAAGAAGTTATTATACTCACAAAGATAGTGATGGCTTGTCTAATAGTCATGAAGATGAATCTGAACAACATATTAAACAACTCATGGCTTATGAAAATGATGAGTTTATGGATGCCTTAGAAGAAGAAGATTTTCTTGAAGAAATCACTCATCTTAAAATCTGTTTGGAAGAAAAGAATATGCTCATATACACTTTGACACATCAACTCACTAAAAGGGAAAAACACAATGAGAAATTAGAATGTGAAGTAGTGGGTCTAAGAAAAGAACTTGAGAAGACAAAATCTCTAAATCTTAGATTTTCTAAAGGATCAGAAACCTTAGATGAAATCATCAAGGTTCAGCCTTCTCCTCTTATAAAAACTGGTCTTGGATATGTTGGAGAAACATCCCAACTAGAAAATCCTTCAACCATCACCAAAAGCTATCTTGATGCAACAAAAACCAGTGAACAATGCGTCAATCCTCAGCAAAAGCCTAAAGGTACCCCCCAGGTAAATCATGCTAATTTTACTCCAAAGGTGAACATCAATAGAAGCACCAACCAAAATGTGAACAATACCAAAATATTTTACGATCACAAAAAATTCTTCTTTAATAAACAATGTTTTTCATGCCATAACTTTGGTCATAAGGTTTCTCAATGTGTTTCTTACAAAACTATCGTGACTAGAGAAGCAAGAAAACAATGGAGCGTGACCGGAATCAAGAAGAGATCATATAATAGCTTTTCTCCTGTTGAAGATGAAATTGAATGTTCATTTTGCAATAACTTTGGTCATAAAGAATGTAAATGTAGGAGCAAAGTTTGGCCAACATATCAAAAGGAGAAAACATCATCCAACTCCATGGTATGGAAAAAGAAGGAACTACATTTATAAAGATGTGGCATAGCTCTATTTTCAGAAGGACAAGAAAATCAGTGGTACATTGGTAGCAGATGCTCAAAACACATGACAGGAGATAAAGATAAACTCATTTCATACAATGCTTTAGAAAAGGAAAAGAATGTCTCTTTTGTAAATGACACACCAGCTATCATTGAGGGTAAAGGTTCTGTTTATCTAAAAGAAAAGGTTAAAGCTAGAAATGTTATGTATGTTGATGGTTTAAAGCATAACTTATTGAGTGTTAGTCAAATGTGTGAGCAAGGAAATGAAGTTGTGTTTCGATCAAAAGAATGTGTGGTTCATGAGCTTGACACAGGAAAGACCATAATTAAAGGTACAAGAACTCTAAGCAACCTATATATACTAAAAGGAGGTCAAGAACAATGTTATCTAAGTAAACCAAAGGAGAACTGGTTATGGAACAAAAGAGTTGGGCATCTAAGATTTTCTCAAATAAGAAAATCATGCAGGCTCAAGGCGGTTCATGATCTTCCAGATATCATCATCCTAGAAAATACCATCTGCAAACCATGTCAATTCGGTAAGAAAACTAGAGTTCAATTCAATGCCAAAGAAGGATCAGAAAGTAAGCCTCTTGAACTCATTCATACTGATTTGTGTGGGCCAACAAGGAAAAATTCACCTCGTGGAGAAGAATACTACATTTTATTCATTGATGATTTTTCTAGAATGTGTTGGATTGGTTTACTAAAGCATAAAGATGAAGCATTTGAAAAGTTTAAGGTCTTCAAAGATTTAGTTGAAAATGAATTAGATATAAAAATCAAATGTCTCAGATTTGATTGGGGAGGAGAATTCATATCAGATGAATTTTTTGAATTTTGTGAACAACATGGAATAAAGAGACAATTCTCTGTTGCCAAAACTCCTCAACAAAATGGTGTAGTGGAAAGAATGAATAGAATAGTTCAACAAATGGCTCAAGCTATGATTGATGAGTCTAGAACTCCTGACACCTTCTAGGGTGAAGCTGCACATACTGCAGTAAATATTCTCAACAAATCTCATGTACGTGTAAATAGTGATCAAACTCCATATGAACTTTGGTATGGTAAGCCTCCTACTGTAAAACACTTCAGAGTTTTTGGAAGAAAATGTTTCATCAAAAGGACTAATGAAAAACTTGGTAAGTTTGAACCTAGAATAGGAAGGAATATTTCTTGTTAATTCATCTATAGGTAAAGGATACAAATTTTATAATAAGAGACTTCGAAAAATTGTTGAATACATTGATGTTGTAATCCATGAAGCATGCACAAATCCAAAACAGGTGACATCATCAAAGGAAGATGATAATGATGAAGACGGTGAATGCTTTCCCGTATCGAATCAAAATGGTATAGAGGAAGAAACCAATGAAGCAACAGAAGAAGATACATCTGAAAGGGAAAAGGCTCCATCCAGGTATGTTCAAAAGAATCACCCAGAATCTCAAATTCTAGGAGACAAAGGGTCTAGAGTACAGACAAGAATAACTCTTGTAGGATCTTCCAGTTATCTAGCATTACTATCCTCCATAGAACCACAAAATGTAAATGAAACTAGCAGAGATGAATGTTGGGTTAAGGCCATGGATGAAGAACTTCACCAAATTGAAAAGAATGATACCTGGGAATTAGTTCCTAGACCTCATGATAAAAATGTTATAGGAACAAAATGGATATTCAAGAATAAGTTGAATGAAAATGGAGAGGTTATTAGGAATAAAGCAAGACTTGTTTGTAAAGGGTATGCTCAACAAGAAGGTATAGACTTTGAAGAAACTTTTGCACCTGTTGCTAGACTTGAAGCCATAAGAATGTTTCTTGCTCTTTCAAGTTTTCGAAAATTCAAAGTTTATCAAATGGATGTAAAATATGAATTTCTTAATGGAGATTTAGAAGAAGAAGTATGCATTGAACAACCAGAAGGATTCATTCTGGGAAATGATGCAAAGCTTGTATGAAAACTTAAAAAGGCTTTATATGGACTAAAACAAGCTCTGAGGGCATGGTATTATTGTCTTGACAAATATCTTCAACAACAAGTTTTAAAAAAACGATATGCAGACAACAACTTATATACACAAACTGAGAATGATAAACTGCTAATTATTGTTGTTTATGTTGATGATATCATCTTTGGCAATAATGAAGAATCCATGAGTCAAAACTTTGCTTCAGTTATGCAGCAAGAATTTGAAATGTCTTTACTTGGAGAACTAACTTACTTTCTTGGTCTACAAGTGTGATAAACAAAAGATGACATCTCTCTTTCACAAACTAAATATCTCAAGAAGATTCTGAAGAAGTATGGAATGGAAGATTCCAAACCAGTATGTACTCCAATGGTAACAGGATATAGTCTCAGTTCTAATTATTAATCTCCTATTGTGAATCAAGTGCATATCTATGTTTGGAAGTCTACTTTATCTAACAGGTACCAGACCGGATATCATGCATGCAGTAGGAATTGCTAGAAGATTCCAAGCCAATCCAAAGTAATCACGTCTTCAGGCTGTAAAAGAATATTCAAATATCTCCAAGGAACTCAAGGCTTTGATCCATGGTATCCTAAAGATACAAATCTCACTCTTCATGCATATACAGAGGCAGATTGGGCTGGAAATGTTGATGACCGAAAACAAACTAGTGGAGTTGCATTCTATATGGGATTACGATTAGTATCTTGGTTCAGAAAGAAACAAAGTTTAATTGCCTTATCTATAACTGAAGAAGAATATGTGGCTGATGCATCTTGTTACACACAACTACTCTGGATGATGCAAACATTACAAGATATTCAAATCACATGTTCTCCACCCATCTCCATTCTATGTGATAATACAAGTGCTATTAGTATTTCGAAAAATCTAGTCATGCACTCCAAGACCAAGTACATACCCATTAAGTGCCAATTTCTATGAGAACAAGTGCTTGAACAAAAGGTTAAATTGGAGTATGTTCCCTCCAAAGAACAGGTTGTTGATATATTTACGAAACCTCTTCCTAGAGTATAATTTGAATATCTCAAACAAAATCTAGGATTTGTTTCTGCCTCATCCTGCTGTTAAAACTAGTTTTCAGAGGAATGTTTCCTATACGTGGATTTCATGAAGCAAAGTTGCATATATATGCGAGTTTCAGTGCCTGCAGTGGCGTATATGTTTTTCTAATAGAAAAGCAATGGGTTAGACTCAAAATCTGTTTTTGACATGGGTGTTCAGTCTGATATTGATGGTTACAGTCTGCCGATATGTTTTTCTCATTGATGTTTATTTCATTGATGAAGATGCCTTGATGAATGAATTGTTGACAATGCACAGGTAGCATAGGTTCAGGGGGAGCATTAGCCTTCAAAACATTATGCATTGTTGGCATCATGGTTGTTGAATTCAGCTATGGTCTCAGTTATTAATATCATTTGTTGTAAAGGTCATGTAAAGACCTATGGTGTAATAATATGTCTCTTTTTGTCATAGTCTATTATGAATGAGTCCTTTTGGACATATGATATAATTTGTACCCCCACTTTGCATGGGAAGGATGATATCATTTGTGCAATTTTATTTGTCATGTATGAACATTTTCTATATCCCCACTTGGTTGGGTGATTGATGTCTGTATGAATCATTGGTGATAGGAAGGTCATACTCACATAGTTGAGTTATAGAGTCATGTTATTATTTTGAAAATATTTCTACAGGCTCTGCATGTGATCAGGGGAAGCATGGACAGTATAGTGCATCTCAACATGTACTAAGGGGGAGAATATATTGGTTCACCCTTTTCCCTTGATGTCAAAGGGGAAGAGTATCTTGGTGTTGATTGATGTATCTAATAGGTTCTACAACTTGAAGTGATCAACACTAATATGGTTGCATTCAAGTCCAAAGAGGGAGATTGTTAGCATTATGGTACATGTGTTGTCCTTGATGGAAACCCACACACAAGTCAGTTCAGAATTGATAAGGGGAAACTCACATTGTAACAAGTCCATTCAGAGGTAACAAAGTAATGGCACAAAAGAACAGGATGATGGAATAAAGGATTATAGATCATAATCAAGAAATTGAAGAAAAAGAATGTTTTAAGTTGTATCAAGTTGTATATGCTGGTTCACCTAGTCCAAGTAGCGTATATAAGTGGGTTCATAGAACAAAAGGAGCCTATACGCATGCACGCACTTTCACAAGAGGAAAATCACATATGGGATGGAAAATTAAGGTTAAAGAATACCAAGGGTCCATACCATGGTATTAGCCCACAGTATTGTGCGTAATTACAGCTGCTTGATCATGTCTAAGAATACCACAAGTTCTAAATGTTGTTATGGTCTGAGGTATTGAAAAATTCTCTAAGTATATAAGGAGGAGAAGATCAAAGGGCTAAGTGTGCAAGTGAAATGGTATTTCATGAATACTTCTATCTGAAGTATATTTTGGGTTGTAATGGTTATGGTTATGATATAGATCTTAAATATCTTGTGCACCCTTGGATACAATGTTGGATCAAGATCATGCGACCTGAAATGACTTATCATTGCATGATCTGATAATGGATAGTCTAGATCTGATTGCTAATTCATGTTTTATCCTTTATATGCTATGATCTGGGTATATCTGAAGTCTAGAATAGCTGCGAAGTTATAAGTTATTATTTGTAGATCTATATGCTGGTTTGCCTTGGTGAAGGCGCGTATACACATTGGTTCAAAACTTCCAAGTAGCGTATGCAGAAGGAAAGCTTGTTGTTCAGAGATGACGGATCTATTTGATCAGTGTTGTTGTTTCATTATTGTTTGTCAATGATGTCTTCATTAGATCTAAAAGTAAAATTGACTGTATAAGGAGATTGAGTCTAGTTGATTGATTGATTGAGTAAGAAGGGTGATGTTTGCTAGTATTTGTTTAAAACTCTGTAATATGACATTAGATCTTTATAATGTCATTGGTTGGTACAGTTTTTGGTTCAGATATTTTATGATTCAGTATCTTTAGAGGGAAAAGTAGGATGGGTTACAAAAATGAGCATATAGATGTAGGTTGGCTTCATTGAAGTAGCATATACATTCTAACATTATTTTTGAGGTTGTAGTTGGTTCTGGTTGTTGATGCAATGTTCTGGGTTCAGCTTTGTGTTATGATGAGAGTGATCTGATTGTTGATGGATGCAGTTGTATTTGATAGTTGTATTGTGGTGGTGATTGATTTTGATCTTCAATTTTATTGATGGGTCCAGTATGAAAATTTCATGAAACATGGCCTACATATTGTGTTCTTGTGTACCAGGAGTATCTAGTCTGAAAATTTATGAAGCGTGGTCCCTGGACGAAGAGTGAAGGTAGTATCCTTTTGTAGGTTGGCACCTTCGTACTGGTAAACATATCAACCAGTACAAGAGCTAGGGGGTTGGAGCTCCCTTCCAGTAGAAGCTGGAAAACCAGTGAAGGTTGTAGCCTTCAGCAAGTAGATTCCTGCGTACTGGAAAAATTTTGCACCAATACAAAACTTGTAAACACTTTTTACTATAAGAAGAT
Organism: Pinus tabuliformis; assembly: GCA_031772625.1. Taxonomy (NCBI): domain Eukaryota; kingdom Viridiplantae; phylum Streptophyta; class Pinopsida; order Pinales; family Pinaceae; genus Pinus; species Pinus tabuliformis. The sequence goes on along the minus strand of CM062817.1, from coordinate 1,441,326,516 downwards.
TGAAGATAGAGATGACAACAGCGGTGGTTTTTTACCACACTAGGTTTCCACCTGAAAAATCTTGGTGTTCATGTGTGCTTATTATGTGTGTTGACTTATTATGTTATTACTGCATATGTTTATTGTTTAGTAAATGCATCACACTCTGATTTAAGACAATGAATTAGTTGTTTATCAAAGTTTATTATCTATACGTTGGTTTCATTCTTTATAGACACATACATACGCTGGTTGGTTTCAATAAAATAACATATACAGTTTGAAAAAAAATCATTATTGTGAAAGTTTAAAATATTGATTGACCCCCACACCCCCCCACCCCCCCGCCCTCTCAATACTTTTCCCAACAATTGGTATCAGAGCAGGTCCTTCAGAAGAAGCTTGATCGCTTGAAGGAAGATCTCTCAAGATGAGAAATCACGAAGGAATGGGATATATCAGACCACCAATATTCAATGGAAATAACTTAACATTTTGGAAGATAAGAACCAGAGCCTATCTTCAGTCACTTGGAGCTGATGTTTGGGAAATTGTGGAAGGAGGATACCAATATCCAGCAACAGTCCCCACATATCCAGTAGAAAAGAAAGCATATGAAAACAATGCCAAAGTCGTCAATGCATTATTGGGAATTCTATCATAATCAGAGTTTGTCAAAGTCAAGAAGCTCAACATAGCGAAAGAAATATGGACAAAATCATTCAAAGCTACGAAGGAGACTCCCAAGTAAAATGTGCTAAGCTCCAAACTCTTAGAATTCAATATGAAACTCTCAAGATGCATAGTGATGAAAGTATTGCTAGTTACTTTTTATGAGTATATGAGATTGTAAATCGTATGAATAATCTGGGTGAAGAAATAAAGGAGGCTACTATAGTAGAGAAAACTTTAAGACCTCTATCTTCTAAATTTGAGTCAAAAGTATATGCCATTGAAGAGAAGCAGGATCTACAATATATTACTGTTTTTCAACTTCATGGGATTTTAACTTCCTTTGAAATGAGAAAAGGAGGTCCATCAAAAATCAGGGAAGCTAATTTCAAAGCCTCTGCAAAGGGAAAAGAAGAGGAATATCTCAAGGAATCAAGATATATATCAGAAGAAGACGAGGTAAACTTTGTGAAGAAACTTCAACTAGGTACCAGAAGATTCAAAGGTAATATTCCCTTCAAATATTTTTCTTGTGGTAGAGTTGGTCATTATGCTGCCAAATGTCCTCATAAAGGTAACCATGACAAAGGAAAGGCTTCTAAAAAAGGTAATAGGAAACAATTTGTTAACTGAATAAGTTATTTACTCATGAAGATAGTGATGGCTTGTCTAATAGTGATGAAGGTGAATCTGAACAAGATATTAAACTACCCATGGCTTATGAAAATGATGGGTTTATGGATGCCTTAGAAGAATAAGATTTTCTTGAAGAAATCACTCATCTTATAATCTATTTGGAAGGAAAGAATATGGTCATAGACACTTTGACACATCAACTCACTGAAAGGGAAAATCACAATGAGAAATTAGAATGTGAAGTAGTGGGTCTAAGAAAAGAACTTGAGAAGACAAAATCTCTGAATCTTAGATTTTCTAAAGGATCAGAAACCTTAGATGAAATCATCAAGGTTCAACATTCTCCTCTTATAAAAACTGGTCTTGGATACACTGGAGAAACATCCCAATCAGAAAAGCCTTCAGATATCACCAAAATCTATATTGATGTAGAAAACACCAATGAAAAATGCCTCAATCCTCAGCAAAAGCCTAAAGGTACTCCCCAGGTAAATCATGCTCATTTTACTCCAAAGGTGAACATCAATAGAAGCACCAACCAAAAGGTGAACAATACCAAAAGATTTTATGATCACAAAAACTTCTTCTTTAATTGATAATGTTTTTCATTCCAGAACTTTTGTCATAAGGTTGTTCAATGTGTTGCTTACAAAACTAACATGTCTAAAAAAGAAATATAACAAAGGAGCGTGACTGGAATCAAGAAGAGCTCTTATAATAAAATTTCTCCTCTTGAAGATGAAATTGAATGTTCATTTTGCAGTAACTTTGGTCATAAAGAATTTGAATGCAGGAGAAAATTTTGGTCAACATATCAAAAGGAGCAAACATCATCCAACTGCAAGGTATGGAAAAAGAAGGAACTACAGTCAGAAAGATATGGCATGGCTCTGTTTCTAGAAGGACAAGAAAATCAGTGGTACATTGATAGTGGATGCTAAAAACACATGACAAGTGATAAAGATAAACTCATTTCATACAATGCTTTAGAAAAGAAAAAGAAAGTCTCTTTTGGAAATGACATACCAGTTGTCATTAAGGGTAAAGGTTTTGTTTATCGAAAATAAAAGGTTAAATTTGGAAATGTTATGTATGTTGATGGTTTAAAGCATAACTTATTGGTTGTTAGTCAAATGTGTGAGAAAGGAAATGAAGTTGTGTTTCGATCAAAAGAATGTGTGGTTCATGAGCTTAACATAGGAAAGACCATAATCAAATGTACAAGAACTCAAAGAAATCTATATATACTAAAAGAAGGTCAAGAACAATCTTATCTAAGAAAAATAGAAGATAAATGGTTATGGCATAGAATATTGGGGCATTTAAGCTTTTCTCAAATAAGAAAATCATGCAGGCTCAAGGCAGTTCTTGATCTTCCAGATATCATCATCCCAGAAAATACCATCTGCAAACCATGTCAATTCGGTAAGAACACTAGAGTTCAATTAAATTCCAAAGGAGGATAAGTAAGTAAACCTCTTGAACTCATTCATACTGATTTGTGTGGACCAACAAGGAAAAATTCATGTTGTGGAGAAGAATACTACATTTTATTCATTGATGATTTTTCTAAAATGTGCTGGATTGGTTTACTAAAGCATAAAGATGAAGCATTTGAAAATTTTAAGGTCTTCAAATCTTTAGTTGAAAATGAATTAGATCTAAAAACAAAATGTTTCAGATCTGATCGGGGAGGAGAATTCATATCAGATGAATTTTTTGAATTTTGTGAACAACATGGAATAAAGAGATCTTGGGATAAGGACCCCTAAGGTCAAGTTTTGGGACTGAAAGCCCAAGTTTTTGTGATGTAAAGTGTAAAGTCTCTACAAGTTATGATCACGGAGAACATGGATGTAAAGTTTCATAAAAGGGTTTTACCCTTTGTTTATGTACACTGTGTTGGCTTTAGTAGACCTACCCATGGTCCGCGAACCATGTGATTGTATAAAAAGGAAAGTCTTAGAAGAGTATAATGCAGTAGTTTTTATCGAAGAATGAATGTAATGGGTCAGTAGAAGTGACGAGTGAAGAATATTAGAGTAGAAGAGAGGCTCTGTAGCTGTCTATGCAAAGGCCTAGAGTAGATTCTACAACTGAGTGCGCGTCCCCCTGCAGCTGAGTGTGCAGGGTAGTTTTGTGTCTGTAAGCAAACCTAAAGTATCAATAAAGAGAATATTCCTGAAATATCTAAGTTTTGTCCATTTATTTTTGTTATGAATAAATGTGTTTGTGTTATGATGAATAATGGGTTTATGATTTATTGTTGTATTTATGCGTGAATCTGTATGTTTTACATTGTTATATGAACGTAAGTAATAATATCTGTTTACAAGAAGAATATCGTAATACATGATAAAGATATCAGACACTTAAGCCGATTTGGGTAATAACAGACTTAAGAGTGATTACAGAGGTGTGGAAGTGTTTGATTCGCCTGTTGAGGGTCCGCAAAAGACAGTCGTAGACCTTCGCGAAGGTCTGGCGGCTGGTAAAAGGAAGTTATATCGATAAGCCTCAAGGGCTTATAGATCTACGCAAGATAGGTTTAGGGCATAAAACAACATCATAACCATCTCTGGGTGCGGAAACATGGTTCCAATATCCCCCCATACTGCTTTAGGTGAGACTTGAGTCCGCGCTCCGCAGATTGATTCCGAAAGGGCTAGTAGTGTAGGGATTTGTTTGGCAAACTTAACTCTAAACCTAGGTCAAGACCCACTAAGCCAACAAATGGTTCTGTTTCCAGGACCAGGATCTGCATAAAGAGATGTGTGATGTCGCATCACTGGAATCCAATTAAGAAGGAAATTGAAGATTGGTTGGATAGGAAGATCCACGAATTCGTGGTGCAAGAGAATAGGAACCTGCGATTGACGAAAGAAGAGTGGTTGGATAGGTATTCGTACACAGAGATACACAAAAATTTCTTTTGTTCCTTCCCGGTCAAATTATACGAGTGGATCGCTAAATTGGAAGACGACTAAGGAAGGTGGAGGCTTGACAGTCCGATAGTGTGGACCCTGGAGTTAGTGCAGAGATTGGAAGCCTCTAAAGATAATATCACACGTGTTGTTTATCACTGGCTTGATCATATCATAGGAGGATTTATGACAGATTTCATGGTTGATACCTTGGTTAGCTACAGCAAAGCAGAGCGACACTTCTTCAAAGGACCGTGAGGTAAGTATTTAAGGTCTTTGAATACTTGGATTAAAATGTTCTTGTGTGAAAAGAGGGTTATGCAATTACCTTGATGTTTGGAGCTACACGAAGTGGAAAGTTATTCAGGGATAGAAAAGGAACAGGACCTAAATATAGCCCACTGATTGAGCCTCCTCTGAGTGATGACGAAGAAGCAGAACAAGCTTCTTTGTAGAGCGCTGTCAAGTTAATAAGGCGAGGGTTCCCGTGAATACCACATCCACCCACACCACCTCCATCTTCACCTCCACCGCATACACCTTCGCCCACACCGCCACCACCTCCACCACCATTCAATATGGTGAATTCAATCAAATTGTTTGTTTTCAAGGGCTTGGGGAATGAGGACCCGGAATAGTTTTGGTTCATTGCAAAGGCTGTGTGGGAAGCCCAGGGCATTACGGATGAAGAAAGTTATGTTGTTTACTGCTTTACAAGAATGCACGCTAACATGGTACATTAAGTACTACACTGATAACTCGATGACTGTGTTGGCAGACATTCAGACTGCACTAAATAAGGAATTCAGTAGACCCAAGTCTGAAGCAAAATCGATCGTTGGATTCAAGGAGATCATGATGAAGCCTAGAAAGACACCCTGAGAGATGGATCAGAGATTGAAGTTCAAGATCCACAAAGCTAACATGAATCTTATGGATGGGCAGCACTGCAAATGGTTTGTGGCTTCGCTCTTGCCTCATCTAAGGGTTGCTTTATCACAGCAAAAGATTGGGACCCAGGCAGAGGCCTTGGAAATTGCGATGAGACTACATGAGACACCAATTCAAGATGCTTCTTTGGGAGTTCAGTAGATTCATGTGGAGTTGCAGAACCTTTGCCTAGAATTCCAAAGTCTGAAGAAGGATAGAGCGGCTTGGCCAGAGGTGCACGAAGAGGTTTGGTGTTTGAAATGTAAGAGTCAAGGGCATGATAAAGATCATTGCCCTGTCTTCGTGAATTATGTTGCAGGAGGAGGGAAAATGCCTCTGAGGTTGGAAGCTCAAGCAAGGCTAAGTGCAGGACCCGCGATGTGGTGTGCTATCTATCAGGTAGCTGGAAACATGCGACAGATAATTGCCACTTGCTGCAGAAATTTGTACAAACACCGCAACAACTCTTCTGCAACTTCTGCCAATCAGTAGGCCACAATGAGTGCAATTGTCGTAGTTATGAGTTAATGATGGAGAGAACGCCCACGTATCGAATGCAGACAGAAACTAGACCTCTGTATCAAGGTGCTGGGGGGACGCAAAGAGGATATCAGGGGCGCAGTCGAGGCTGAGATGAAGGAGGACCTGCGAGAGGTCGGGGGCAAGTTATTTGCTATAATTGTGGAGGTCCAGGACACTACACATGAGAATGAACGAACCCAATGCACCTGTCGTACCGATACTATACCCTGTTTGACCACACAATAGAAGACTACCCTATATTAATAGCTAAGATGCGTGAAAAGGGGATGTAGCCTTTGTAGAACCTACAGATGATGAGGGCTGAACCCCGCGAAGAGGACCGAATGTGAATATTATGCTGCGAAGTGGAATGACAACTAGCAAGGATAAGGGAAAGTGACCTAAAGAAGGTGAATGGGTCCGCAAAGCTCTATAAAAAGAGGTTGGCTTTGATCTAGAGCACGCAAAAGAAACCTTCATGGAAGCGAAGAAAAGATTCGTTGAAGCTTCTACCTTAGGAAGTCAGGATAAGAAGTCTGAAGAAATGGACCCATCCATGCTTACTACCTTTTTGGAGACCTGTATGAAGTTGCTACGCAATACCAAGGCCGTAAAGGGATTACAGGAGTTGATCAATAAATGTGATGGTAATGCTCCTGAGGGATCATGCGTGGTCAGGAAAATTGGTAAGCATAAGGCAAGAACAGGGAGTGAGATGAGGCTCATCGTACAAATAGGAGAGTATGAAATGGACCAAGTTATTATGGATCTTGGGTCAGATGTGAATGTTTTGCTGAAATAGACATGGGAGAGAATGGGGAGACCTATGCTGTAGTGGTCTCCTATTCAATTGAGGATGGCGAATCAACAAAAGATTATCCCCATGGGAAGATTACAGGGAGTGACAGTCGATATTGAAGGCACAAGTGCATTGGCGGATTTTGAAGTAATAGAGATTGTCGATGAAATCAATCCCTACCCCACACTCCATGGGATCGACTGGGCTATCGACATTAACATGGTAATCAATTTGAAGAAGCGGATGATGTCATTTGAAAGGAAATTGCTCCATGTAGTAGTACCGTTGGACCCTATGCAAGGACCGCACTATATTGAACTGGTCCGCGATTACAAAAGTGATGATGATTTGGACCAGATTTATAAGATAATGGTGCAAGATGAAGGTTGGGTGAATCCAACAGCAGATGGACGTATTTCATGGGACCGTGAAAGCTCCTGCACATCAGATTCATATGAAGAATTGGAACACTAGCAGAATAGATTGCACGAAGTGTCTATGCTACGATGTAACATGATGACCAAATCGCTCTATTGCATATCGTCGGAGGTAAGAAGTCTACCTTATTATGATGGTTTAACTGACATTGATAAATTTCTGGATGCATTTGAAAGGGAAGTGCCAAAGAAGCATCACTTCCAAGCCTTGGACTTGGTGTTGCGCACTACGCCTGCAAGATGGTGGGGTATGCATAAAGACAATTTCGATGGATGGTGTGAATATAGAAGACTGATGAGGGTGCGGTTTGGTCACCCAAAGGTGTGATTGACAGATAAATATGATGGGAGGAGTGATCTGTGCAATCACTTTACCAAATGGAATGATGCTTATAGAGTATAACCGCAACCGGAGTGGGTGCATTTGTTCTATCGCACCTTGGATGTAATACCAATGAATTAGTACTTGGAGACAGAGCTCCACCATGGCATGGACAAATGGGATATTTTAAGACAAGGATTCTTGATAACGTTCCACTTTGAGGATGGATTCGAGTGGATTTTTGAAGCACTACAGGAGGTCAAGGCAGCAATCTTCTGAATCCCGCAGGATCCCTTAGATTTGATTCAACGAGATTGGACCACCCAACTGCGCCATGCACTGGAGTGCTACAATGTGACTGCTAAAGAAGAAGAGGAGGATCCAAGGAACATTAATATCCTAGAGACAGAAGGTCACCACGAAGTTGAGGGGCTACAGATAGAGAATCCAGATATCTCCACGCCGCTCAAGACAGGTGAACATTGGGACAGAGGTGAAGCCGAAGTTTGCGAAGATAGGGAACTACTGGAATGATGCCACGTTGGATAAGGTCACTGAGTTTCTCCACGAGTACCAGGACTTGTTCCCTACAAATTTTTCAGACCTGAAAGGGATAATAGACAATTTAGGAGTGATGAGGATAACATTGAAACTAGACGCGAAGCCTGTGAAACAGAGGCCATATCGCCTCAATCCTAAGTACAAAGAAAGGGTCTGCTTAGAATTGGACAAAATGTTGGCAGCAGGAATCATTGAACAAGTGGAGGAATCCAATTGGGTCATTCCTATGGTAGTTCAAGAAAAGAAGCAGAAGGATGAAATAAGGATATGCATAGATCTCAAGAAGCTGAATGACGCTTGCGTGCATGATAATTCTACAACTCTGTTCACTGATGAAGTGTTGGAAAATGTAGGAGGACAGGAAGCATATTCATTCACCGATGGGTTCTTGGGGTACCATGAGATCAAGATCGCGCCGATATATAGAAGTAAGATGACCTTCGTGAATGAATGGGGATGCTTTCAATATACTATAATGACTTTTGGACTAAAGAATGCGTCGGTGATCTTTCGCGCGTAGTCATCGCGGCGTTCAAGGACTTCATTCACAAGTTCTTCGAGGTATACTTTGATGATTGGACGATGTTTGGGCTCATAAAATGCCATGTAGCTAGTCTACACTTGATGTTGGATACATGCCAGAGGTATTAAATCGTGCTAAATTTGAAGAAATGTTTGTTCTGTGTTTCCTTCGGAATCTTGTTGGGTCATGTAGTATGCAGACAAGGATTAATGGTGGACCCAGTTAAGGTCGCAATTATAATCAATTTGGAGGCACCAAGTAGTGTCAAACAGTTGCGCGCAATGCTGGGGCATACTGGTTATTACCGAAAGTTCACCAAGAGTTATGCCCAAATTACCGCGTCGATGGAAAAACTGTTGAAGGATGCTACATTCTGTTGGAATGAAAAATGTCAACGGAGCTTAGATGTTTTAAAAGAAAAGATGGTCATCACACCGATCCTAGTCTTCCTAGATTGGAAGAAGGAATTTCATGTGCATGTGGATGCGTCATGTATTGCACTGGGAGCAGTATTGACATGGGCCAATGAGGGAGAGTTGGATCACCCTATCGCGTTTGCAAGTAGGAAATTATCTAAGGATGAGAAGAATTATTCAATGACAAAGCGCGAAGGTTTGGCTATGGTGTACGCACTACAAAAGTTTAGATACTACTTGTTAGGCGGACACTTTAAGGTGTGTATAGACCATTCATCATTAAAGTACCTGGTCAACAAGCCTGCGTTGGGGGGGAAATATGCAGATGGTTGCTGTTGTTTCAAGAATATGATTTCGAAGTCATTGTGAAGCCAGGGCGATTGAATGCGGGACCAGATCATTTGTCACACATTGAAACAGGTGAGGAACCCACTAATTTGGAGGAAGGACTGCCTGATGCATAGCTCTTTACAGTGTGTGTAGTAGATAATCATTTTGCAGACATCATACACTTCTTGACTACAGGAATGACTCTAGAAATATACACGAGCCAAAAAAAGAAGGAATTGGTAGTGCATGCGGCAAATTTTTCTCTTATTGCAGGTCACTTGTATAACATGGGAGCATATGGGATATTGTGACATTACGTGACTGAGTTTGAATGAAGCAGCATCCTAGCCAAATCTCATGGAGGGGCTGCGAGAGGCTACTATGCAGGAAAAGCAACAGTGCAAAATATTTTACACATTGGGTTGTGGTGGTCGACACTACATATGTATTCCAAAGCTTATTATAGCGAATGCGATGCATGTCAGAGGACGGGTAGGCCATCGCGGAGGGATGAGCTGCCTCTGAATCTATAAGTTTCACTGTAGCCATTTGAAAAATGGGCAATTGATTTTGTAGGACCAATTCAGCCTCCAAGGAAGAAGACGGGTGCGCGGTATATCATCATCGCGATTGAGTATTTGACCAGATGGGAAGAGGCACAGCCTGTAAACGATTGTACAGGGGAAACAATAGCGAAGTTCCTATTTGAATATGTGCTGACTAGGTTTGGTTACCAGGATGTTTTGATGAGTAATCGCAGTACACATTTCCTTAATGAAATGATCAGCGCACTGATGGAGGAATTCCAAGTTTTTTATCAAAAGAGCATGCCATATCACCCAAAAGCTAATGGGATGGTGGAAGCGTTTAATAAGATTTTGGAGAATGTGCTGACAAAGGTTTGCAATGTGCGAGGACTGATTGGGATGCACATGTACCAACTGTGTTATGGGCTTATAGAACTACTTGTAAGAATCTGATTGGACAGACCCCTTTTTGACTGGTCTATGGCGTAGAAGTTGTGATGCTAATGGATTACATTATGCCTAGTCTACGGATATTAGTGTTCAAAGGAATGGTGGACCACAAAGCCTTAAAAGAAAGCCTCGCACAACTGACAGAGCTAGAAGAAGATAGATTCTTGGATGGATTCCATCAAGAAGTTCAGAAGGAGCACGAAAAGGCATGGCACAATCGACACATCAAGCTGTGCACCTTCAAGGTAAACGATTTAGTTTTATTATATGACAACAAGTTTGATAAATTTCTAGGAAAATTTCAGATGCATTGGCTTGACCCATATGTGATCTAGGAGATTACCGATGGTGGAGCAGTTCAGCTTGTGAAATTGAATGGAGATCCATTTCCCGAAAAGGTAAATGGCAGTTGATTGAAGCCATACATTGATGATCCGACTAGATGAATATATGATGGTAGCACAGTCTTAACGCTCCCGAAGCTGCAAGGAGGTGCGGGACCATAAACTACACTGCCCGGGTTGTAGAGCTGTGGGATGAGGGGCCTGCGCGGGATAGATGGGTGTCACAGTGTCAGCAGACACGTGAAGGGAGCTGTGCAATAGGACGAGAGACCGTGCAACGTAGCCAGAAAGTGACCGTTACCATCATTGTTCATGATTTAACAGTGAGAAAATGGCTAAGAGGAGGACGGGCAGGTGGGATTTAAGGTTGAATTTAAGAGCTAGATCTTTGAAAATCTGCCGCCAATCTAGCATTTATGAGCGGATTTTGGGGTAACGGTCGAATCTGAATTTGAATTTCCCTATAAATTACAGATGGACATCCAACGAGAGACAATTTTCCTTCTGAGATTTTATGTGTTGCAATTTTTTTTGTGCATGAACCATGCATTCTTTAAGGACTAGGTGGTTAGTTCTGTGTTTGACAGTTTACCTAAGGAAACCCAGAAGCTTATTAATAGCTTCATGTCTGAACCTGTGGAAACTGCAAGCGCTGGAGGGTATATTTCCTCTGAGGGAGCTACCCCTGAGGTCGTAAGTATGGAGGTACCCGCAGCAGTTCCAAAATTGCTGAGGTTGCCTAGGCCGAAGGCTACACCTGCAGGAGAGGTTCCCAAGCCGAAGAAGGATAAATAGAAGAAGACATTGTCAGTGTGCAAGTCACCAAGGAAACATCAGAGAAAAGAAAATCTAACCGCACAAGAAAAGGCCAAAGCGGTCGACCATGAGGGTGATGACGGTGTAGAGGATACTGATATTGAGGGGGTAGACCCTATTTCGAAGCTTCCAGAATACATCCCTCCATGTCAGGGAAAGGTTAAGGTCCCAAAGGAACTAAATAAGGGAAAGTTTCTCCTTCATACACCCCTGCTACCAGAGAATATCACGTTTGAAGGTTCGCGCTTGGCGTGTGTCCCACATCTGAAGCTTGAAGATTGGGACTTGGGGGAGACTGAGCGGTTCCCCCAACTAGTTATTGATAATTTCATGCAGTGAGTATTCAACAAGAAGTCTGGTGTCACCGCGTTGGAGTTGGTGAATTGGATTCGTGGGGTGGAAAAGGAAGGATTATTGAATCTGCTATGGGTGTCGCATTACCACCATGCTCCCATAAATTTGATTGTTATCAAATAGTTGTTGTGTCTGGTGCAAGACGGGTGCCTCTGGCTGGAGGATTCGATCCCTATAACCGACATGCTGATCCATAGGATCACCTTACTACCACATTCAAGACTAAATATAGCAAAGGAATTTGGCAGAAAGAAAAGTGAGTGCAACCTTGTCGAGCAGATGAAGGACAAGTTTAAGCTTTTCAAGAAGCCATGTGGGTATTCGATTTCAAGCATAACTGACCCCACGGTGAAGGTGGCCACCCAGATTTTGGCTAGCAAAATAATGAGAAAGTGCCACGTGAGTGAGGTGCCGACACCAGTTGTTTCACTAGAAAACTAGTGTGTGGAGGGCATACAATTCAACTGGGCGCGCTACCTGTGCAACGAGTTCCTCTCGAACTACAGGGAGGAACAGGACCAGAGTAAGACGTTTCACTACTCATGGCTCTTACTTTGGATAATGTTGGTCATGTGGTAGTTGTCGGAGGATAGCCAACTTCCTCCGATCACGCCAAATTTTCCAGAAGTAGCAAAGTTTGCTTCACTATGGAACACAAATGACGTTGACCAGGTCCGCGAGAGCAAGGTATTTTGGGTATTGATGGAGATGATCATTAATATGGCCATCAACCAAAAGCCATCGTTGTCTCCAACCATCTTCGAGCAACTTTCTGGGTACACGAAGTTCAAAGAAGACTTCCACTGTATCTCCATCCAGGCGCGAAAGGACCCAGAACAGAAGTGGTATGATTTACCATACCTCACGACAGATGATTCCATTGCAGTGGTCCTCGATCGGTGGCCAGCAGACTAGCACACAACATCAGAATTTTCCGTTAGAACTAGTAAGTCCACGAAAAAGAAGAAAAAATAAGCAGCCCGATTGAAAGTTCAGTAGTTCGTTGAAAAGCGAAAGAAGGAGACTAGGGAGAATGCATGTGCAAAAGCGAAGCACGCTGCCAAGGAACAAGCGGAGAAGGAAGAGCGTGGCTTTGACAAGAGCCAGAAATCCCCTTCACCACCGATGAAGGATGACGAGCAATCAAAACAGGGCAGTGGAGATCTGGAAAGAACTCCCTTCCGGGTGAAGAGGAACAGTGAACATGAAAAAGAGGGACCACGGAAGAAGACCAAGGCCACTAAGTTGTCACTAGACCCAATCACCTTCACAGAGGGTGACTTGGATGATATTAGGGATAAGGTAAGGGATACAACAGTGGAACTGTTGCAACAGTTTGAGCAGCAGTAGAAGCAGGCATTAAGTTCCATTCAGACGGGTCTATGCAAGTTGTAGATCCAAGCAACTAGACTACAGATAGGTGTAGGACAAAGCAGCGCGGAATCAACTAGTTTGGCGTCAAGGACCACTCAAGCTGTAGAGTTGGTTCGATCCTTGGAGATCCAGGCAGTTGTGTTGCCGGATGGAGCTTTGAGCGTGGAGGAGGAAGCTAACAAGGCTACTGTCAGCGTGGTGAGGAATGTTGGCCTCAACTTGGCCGCAATCCCCAATGAATTCCTTCACATCTGTTATACAGCACATTGACCTCCTCATCAACTCAGAGAGGAAAGACATGACAGCTAGAGCAAAGACCAAGATCACATGCCTTGTTTCCACATTAACGCTAGCTATGCACTGACAACCTACTTTATAAAGCTTCTCTCCAAGCCTAAGGGTGCGCTAGTGACCCAACTAACTCAAGTTTCTAGTTCGGGAACATCGTTAGTGGATCCTAGTGAAGTTCTAACGGTCAAAGGAACAAATTGACTCATAAATATCTAGATATTTGTTCTTAAAATCACTCAAGAAAAGCAAGGAAACATCCAAATTCAACCTATTTGGAGGATTTCTAATCCTAATGAAGGAGGCAAATGGGAAAGAGCTAAAAAGCATGGCAACTTCATTGCTTTTACCCTAGGGAACTCAAGGAGGAACTTGGCAACCCTAACTCAATTGCTACATAAGCAAAGCTAGGGCTATGGTGATAGGGGTCAGAGCATTTGAAAGGATAGCATACTTTATTGTTGAGCATTGTCTCAAATCATAAGAAGTTGGTAAGAAGGGAGAGAGAGAGAGAAGTTGGAGAGGTAAGGGAAGGATGATACAATAGATGGTTGTAATCATTCTTCCAACATTAATATAGAACTGTAGTTGTACTTTCTACTCTGTGGTGTTGGTACTATCATTCATTCATTTGTCTATCCAATACCTTTTAGCATAAGTAGCTTAGTTATGTGTAACTAGATGTTCTTTTATGTATTCATGTATTAGTTATCAAAGTTGTATGTTGTGATTATGATTGTCTCTTCTATGTGCAGGACTTGATCTGGAGCCAGCTCAGGAGACTTCTACCTCGTTGCACTATGCTCTCCAGCAAATCTACACGGAGGCTTGAGGTAATCTACTTCTCCTACTTTGACAATTAGTTATTGTTTATGAACATGCATGTAACTTTGTGACAGTTGCAGATAATCTTACAATCTGCCGAAGGTCCCAGGAAGACCTTTGAAGGTATCTTAATTCTCCATACACTGTGCATTTTATCCTATAGCAGAATTGGCGACTCCATTGGGGACTATACATCTAGTTCCCGGTTTACCTGGACAGATCTCAGTTTTCTCCTCCTTCTAAGAGCTCCCTATACTTCTGCATTCCCTTTCTGACCCACCAAAAACCTTGTTGCATCTTGCCTACATGTATTCATCACTGAATCTGATCTAAGAAGCCCTATTTTTTACTGTTTTCCCACACTAACGTAGGTTAGTAGACTACACAGTGCTTTATAAAGCACTGTGTCTGCTCACAGGGAGCATTAGTGGACCTATTAACTCTCTGTGGCCACTGCTACAGAGTGTTAGTCTCCCAAAACCTTGATTTCCAACTGTGTCTGCAAACCAAAAGGGATAGGAAGCTTGCTCATGGACTGAAAGAGGATCTGTTACTGAATTTTGTTAGCAAAATAGGTGTCCTAAAAGTTTTTTTGGGGAAACAAGTTTTGTTTTTCTTTCTTAAAAGAATTTTTTTGAAAGAAAGATCCACATTTTTTATTCACTCTTCTGTTTAGCTGGTTAAAAGCTACTCTATTTTTGGTTTCAAGTAGTTGTTAAGAAAACATTGGAAATAAGTCTGTTGGTTATGAATGTGTTAAATGACTAAGATGCATGGAAAGAATATGAATATGTGAAAAACTCTCACGTGTAGAATACAGCTTGTTTTCATTGAATTGTAATTTTTTTAAAGCATTGTCTTGTGCATGATTTTTGAGTCAGAGTCTCATCACATTTCATACCATCAACTCCCCTACCGAAGACAATCAAAAAGTAAAATTTACCTAAAATAAATCAGTAACTCTTTATTGAGAAAACAAACATTAGTTTAGGTTAGGATCTTGCAATAGGCAGTGTGAGTAAACTGCCCAAGATTGAAAACCAAACTAGCGTCATTAAAAGAGAGAAAATTCCTTCTGCACTCATACTACCAGGACCACTCCAGTAAAAGTAGAGCTAAATACGAGACAACATCGGACTGTAAGTGAAGGTAGCCCGCCTTCTCTTACAACTCCTTTGGGTATTCTGTGTATTGGGGATCCCTTCAAGGATTTCGGAGCTGAGTCAGGGACTCAGGTATCCTGCCCACATAGCGTATTTTCTGCAACTATGTCCCCCCCGGTGGTGTCTGTGATCTGAGGTATCCTTAATGTACAAACTTTTAGGGACTTACACAAGGTGACTGGGGCGGGCTGCCCTAGTACCTAACACAAACAGACCTACTTTGTCTTCAATTTTTGGGAGGGTGCTCATCTTCACGAGAGTACTTGGCCCCTCAATCTAAGGTTCGAGCGAAGCTCTAGAGTAACTGTAACTGTACATCTGGCCAGCCTTCTCTATTATTCATTGTGATACTGGGTTTCATCTCCAGTGATCGGTGCTTATCATACAGGTTCATTTCCCTCTGTTTGCTAATTGATCAACTTAGTGTATTTTTTATATTTTTTAGGTACTCGTGTGTTATCATTTGAGACTTTAACAAATATCACGATAAATTTATTGATAAAAATTAATGGTCACCATGGATACATTGACCCTCGTCGTCAATCTAGACGATTGCTAGGACTTCCTCCACTCATTGTGGAAGATCTGCCAAGCTCCAGTGAACTAGATTCCCCATCTTCGGGGAATCTGTCTCTCAGATCTCACATGGAATCTGTTTGGACAACTGATGATTCAAGTTTGCCAGAGGATTTCTTTACTGAAGGATTTCTTCCTCACTTTAACCCTCCAGCCACAAATCCGTTGGACCCACTCTTGATTCCAACGGCACCTGTACTCCCTGTTTCTTTAGTTGGAGAATTTCCATCCATCCCTTTAACGACTAACGGGTCGTAGAACTTTGTGGACACTTTTAGTCCTCCACCACTTCCCCAATCAACAGTCACGACTACACCATTGATGGTGAACCCTGCTATCCCATTTTTCCTAGGTACAAACACTCACATGACACCCTCCACGAGTGGAACCCAGCCGATCCCAGGTTTCCACCCCTTTAGTGTCAAATTGTATAGATCCGACTAATGCTACATACAGTGCTCCTTATAACGCTCAATATAGCACTATTAGCTTGGTTCCCATCAACCAACAATATGGTCAGTAGCCATTTTACTGTTCCATCCCCCAGATTCAAGTATCTGGGGGCATTCCCAATATGCACATACCAGTCGAGAATGTAACAGTTCCCCCTCCATTCTCAAGCATGCATGGTCATTCATTTATAGACATGAGCGTTCCTTATGTCAATCAAGGACATATGGTTAGTTTTGTGGCAAGTGGGAATCCTCAAGGAGGTCCCAACCAATCCATGGGGGCACCCTAATCACAAATTTAAATGAGTCAAGGGGGCACTGCTTATCCTAGGGGAAATTCTATACCCCAACATCATATTCCCCATGGAAATCCACACTACAACACCATACCCCAAGGCAACTACTATACCACGCAACCTATGTATAATATTGGGACTCAAACGATGGGAGGACCGCAAGGTTCGTCAATTCATATGTCATTGCCTTGGTCTAAGTTGGGGGCACCACAAACTTTGCCTTTCTTGGAAACATTGGATATCCCTGACTTGTATAATCTTACAAATGAACCCATCTATCATAACTTACTTTGGCCACCGTGTTATCACAAAACCATCACAGAGGGTTGCAACTAAGCATGATCTCATGTAACTATTTCAACCTATCTTTAGACCAAAGATCAGCCTCTTTGATCAGAGAGGGCTCTCTCAAAACTCTTAATGAAATTCTTCACACACTAGAGGGTTAACTCTTTGTCTTTTTATGAAAACATAAATGGTTGGAAACACACCAAAATGAATCCCATTGGGCTATGGAGTCTACAATATCCAGTGAACAAGAAAAAACACAGTGATCTCATAGAAATCAAGGCTCTAAACATCACAAGTCAAACAAATTCCACCACATATAGTCGGCTGTATACACAGGAAATCAGAGCATATAATCATGAGTTCTGAGTGATTGCATACAACAAAACCATAAAATAACATAAAACATAAACCATCATTACTTCATTTGACCATGATAACACTTCGAGAATCTTGAGAAGAGTATAACTCTGTTTTTACTATTACTGTCAAAAAAGGTCTTACAGTGGCCCAAAACAACACACTTTTTCTATTAAGTATCCAACCTTTTTTACATATCAATTCTTCCTATATATAGCCTATCAAAAACTACTGTACGAGGCTCCTCAACGAGCATGAAGGGAGCTCGTGTTTTTTACATAAATGACCTTAACTATGACATAAACCAACTGATTAATTACAAAAGTTATGATGGTACGAAAACAGGGGATTCCATCATACTGGCCCTTTAAGTCTCCTTCCTTGTATACCCTGCTATGTTCTTCAAAGCTCACCACCTGTATCATTGCCATAACAACCATATCCAAACTAGAAGCATGTTCAATGTATATACAGCTTCGGATTCTTGATGCAGAGATGATTCAAACAACCGAAAAGAAAATGAAGCCTATATTCTTGGTTGTTGCCCCCCTCGGTGTCCACATATTAATGATCCATATTTGAGCCTCTTACACCTTGGATAACCTCGTCTGATTGAAAAGAATTCATGAACCAGCCATCCCAGAGCTAGACAAGTGTATTATCTTACACCTCAGCAGCGCTATCCAAACCCTAAATTCTCGGAGATAAAGTGACTTTTTAGCAAAAAACAAAACTTCGCCCTTTTTTTTTAAATATTTACCCTTGGCCTCTTTAACAAAATATCTGACTGATCTTCTATACTCCCCAGGCTTAGTATTTGACCATTTGTTAAAATATATGCTGACCTCAGCATTCCATTTCAAGCTTTAATCATAACCAGTCATCTACAGCAGTTTCGTAGCGCGCTACGAAACTGCTGTAGGTCATTAAAATCAATTTTATGAACCTCAAAACAGTATCACTTCAAATTTAAAATTCTTCAGTCATTCCATACAAGCAAAAAGACACAAAAAGTCTCAAAAACTTTTGACAAGATAATGACCCAAAATATATCAAAATTTGAGAATACACAATCCTTCTTGAATCATTTAGCTAGCCTGTCTAGCTTTTCTCTCAGACTGATGACCTCCTTCTTCAACTTCTTATTCTCTGCTTTCAGACTTATATTCACTTGTTTCATAGTTTTTGCTTGTTTTAAAGCTGGTACTGTCCATACATAGGCATCAGACACCGAACTAGCTTGACTGATCATTCTTGCTTTACCTTTCATCACAGCTTTCCTATAATTGGTATACCTTACTGCCTTCTCTTTAAAAACATTTGAGACCTGAGGTATCTCCTTACTTACTCCAACTTGTTTTTTGATGGCAATCACATTGCCACTTTGACTTATAACCACCTTTTTGTCCTTACTCTTGTTTTTAGCTGCTTGGACCATTTCAGAGAAAATTTCAAGTGCCTCTGTCCTAGGCAAGTCTGAAGAGACTTTCTCTTTTTGAACCTTTTCTGCTTCCTTCATTTGCCTCCTAGTCATTGGTCTACGGGGTTTAAAAGCATACTCTACCCCTGGTTCTTCAAACTTTAATTTTTTAGAAGCCTTTGACTTCTTTGAACTTTCAGGAGAAGACAGTGTTAAATCAATATGCATTGGCGATACCAATTGATCTTGTTCAATTTCAAGGGGTTCAACTTGAATTGGGTGCTCTTGTTCTAATTCAATAGCTTCCAACAAATCATTTAAACTACCCCTAGACACAGGACTTTCTTCCACAGGAGCTAACTTTCCCTTTTCTTTATTTAGCTGTCCTCTAGTTCTTACTCTTGAAACCCTTTCCACTTTACTAGACTCAAATTCATCTTTTCCTTTGTGAGTCTTCTGTTTAGATGATTCTGGTGTTTCTTTAAGAGATAACTTAGAAGCTTCCTTTTCAGATACTTTGGATGACTTTGAAGTTTTGATTATTGATGCTTCAGGAGCTTTTTCAACTGCTAACTTAGGAGTCTTCTTTGTTTTAGCTTCAGGTGTGTCTTTGACTGTTGCAGACCTCTCTGGCTTCTTTGTTTTAGCTTTGGACTTGCTATGGTCTGTTATTTCTTTTCTTAACTCAGCCAAAGTAGTACCCTCACTCCTATCTTCTTTTTCTCTTACAGGTAAAGGAGTTAGGCCCGTTTTACTAGGGAAACCGGCCATGAATACAAACGAGTCCCAGTCCTTACCAATTTTATGTAGGCTATCCAACACCAGTAATTTAACCAGACCATGATGGAAAAGAGAAGTTTCATAGGCTTCCTTCTTCAACTGAATTTTATCACACATCTTAGAAATACTCCTGAATAAGTAAAAGGGTATGTCTATGGAGCTCTTACCAGTAAAGTGTAGCAACAGCTTGAAATGATATGAGTAAACTTTGTTGTATCGGCCTTCACACGTCAAATACTTCTGAATGCATGACAATAATGTAGCATAATTCTCCTTAAGATAACTCCTTGGGACAGCTCTGGAGAGATCTTCATTCACATATGGTGCCTTTAAGAACTCCTTACACGGACCCATATCAAACTTGAAATTCTTGAACCACTCTTGACCACCTCTTGGGATTTCTGTGACTTTAGAAATAACTTCAGGTGAAACCGGGAACTCCAGCATGGCCACTTTTGAATTTAATCCCGTAAAATTCACTGCAAATGCCTTGGTAACTTCTGCATGTCCACCTTTGAGCTTTTCACAAAACCGCCAACAACCAGTAGCTCTGAATGCCTTTGCTATTTCCTCATCCCTGAGGGTTACATCTAATCCCTCCGGTTCTGTTCTCACACATCTCCCTGAACGATGCTCTTTTTTCTCCATATTTCTTAGCACAATTCTTCACGAGGGAATGACAATGGTTTGCAGCACAATAACAGATTTTACGCTGTAGAAATCAGGCTCGCTTGCAGAAGTCTATTTAGGATAAAGCTCAAGCTTTCATCAAGCAGAGGACATTCATTTGTTATGAAAAACATATTATGACACGACCACTTTCTATAACGTCCCCCAAACTGACACCTAACTCAATGAGATCAAACCTGATGGCAAAGTAATGGCTAATCATGACAGACAAATGGTGTGAGGAAACAATCATGACCGGACACGTGACTCATCACCTCTCGGATTAGACAGTTAAGGAAAAACGCTGCATAAAAACCCGAAACCCCGATTTCGTAGCGCGGGCAGTTCAAATTTAAGGGAATGCGCTACGAAATCGCTGACAAACAAGCCGCTACGAAAACGCGCAAACAGATTTGAGCAACAGACTTGACCAATCATACCCGCGCTGCGAAACTGCGCAAGTACCTAAGACATGACACCCGCGCTGCGAAACTGCGCAAGTACTTTTGACAAGACATGACATAACTAACTATGATGAAAGATGACCAATGCCCTTGCCTTTACACGAATTTCATTCATAACTCTTGCATTTTCAAAATTTGAAATTGACACAAGTTAACAAAGCTATTTACAAGACCACAAGACTCTTCAAAATTTATGGACAATTATCATATACATGGACTATAGTTTCTGGTGATAACACACCGATCTCGCATAAAATACCAACATACATCCCCAAGTTTGAAGGGAAACAAGGGGATGATCCGGTCACCCATATCACCACCTATCATCTTTGGTGTGTTTCCAACTCCATGGTGGACGATAGTGTTCGGTTACGTATTTTTCCCCGCACCCTCATTGGAAAAGCAGCTAAGTGGTACATTGAGTTACCACGCACGTCAATAAATACCTTCGACGCTCTAGCAATGGAATTCCTAAAGCACTTCCAGCTACCCATCCGCTATGAGACTGGGACAAAGCTCCTTAATTCTCTACATCAGGATACCACCACCCACATCTCTGATCATATACATGAATGGAGACGTAGGCAAAGGTTAGTCAAAGCTCCCCTCCCAGACTATCTCATAGCAGACTGGTTCTACAAGTCCCTACTCCCCCAAATCGCTAAGGATATCGCCTTAGGTGGTGCAGTCACAGAAGACCAATCCATACATCGTACCCAGCACTTAGATTTGATATATTTGTAGTCTGGCACTCTTTATGACATGATACCCAATGCCCCTCGCAACTCCAATGCTTCCGCTACTCAGCACCCCAAAGCGCACGCCGATGGGATTATCGGTGCAACCTCTGGGACTGTTGTAAAACAACTCAGCGGTCACATTGCCCAGATGTTAGTGGACCCCTCTACCAAATCAACTGCTCTTCCTACCACCGCGATAAACTCTATGCAGTCTACACAAAATCCCAGTGGCAAGAACAAGAAGAATAAGAAAAAGACCGCTCCTTCTGAAGAGAAGTCAACAAAGAAGTACAACCCAAAGCAAAAGGCCGTTGAGTCCTCTGATGATGGAAAGGATAAACCTGCCCGATTCCCTTGCAAAATCTGTGTTGAATACCACATGACATATCTGTGTCTGCATCTTCAGGAATGCACACTTTTCATTGCTAACAAGGACACTGGTAGGACCCTCACTATCCTTAATAATCCTTTCCCCACTCAGCAGCAGCAACACCTCATTGCAAACAAACCCCAACCCCCACAAGGGGGCAATCGTGGTTTGAAACATCCTTCAGCTGGTGAAGGATCTTCTACCGTTTACACCTTTGAAATGGTATATCTACAAACCAGAGCCAAATCTTATGGAGCTCCTTTCACTCATGCAGTGGAACCTTCCTTAAGTCAAAACCCACAGTCGTCCAACGATTTGCATATCAAAAATTTGGTTGCTAACCTTGTAATTTCCCCCCCCAAAGGGTCACTTCGACGCACAACACACAATACATCTTCACGTGCCGCCCAAAACTACAACATTGTAGAAGACTTGGCGCAAGCGTCATTGGCTATGTCAGCGCTCGAAGTATTACAAACATGTCCAGCACAAAGGAAAGCTTTGCTTTCAGCTATTGGTGGTATCAACCCACAAGATTCCATGCTTGCAATTTTCAACATGGAAAAGTGTAAACCTCCCCTTTCCAACCAGCTTACATTTCAAGTGAAAATTTTTTCAAAAGGTAAAGGTATACATAGAACTGTCATCGATGGAGGTGCTTCTACCTGCGCCATGTTGGCTCACTTTGGGTTCTCCAACCCTATCCCCATCGTTGAATTGAGGCTTCTGTGATCCATATCAAGTTTAAGAGAAATTCTTCGGCGTAAATCACAAGATAAAACATTTGTCGACGCGTTTCGAACCAACTAGTGTGGTCGATGAACCACACTAGTTGGTTCGAAACGCGTCGACAAATGTTTTACCTATCCCCATCGTCGAATTCCCTTAAATCTTTCGACGGCCACACTTTCATCCCAAAAGGTTACCTAGCTATCTATCCCATCACCTTGAGTGGGAAAACAATAATGGTAGATATTGAAGTCATGGATCATAAAATTGATTATAATCTGCTTTTGGGCCACACTTGGACTTATGACATGAAGGCTGTTGTGTCTTTGGTCTTCCATATCATCCTGTTTCCCTTGGATGGAAAGATAGTCAAAGTGGACCAGCTATCCTTTTTCACCCCAGATTACTCTCTGTTACCTAGTAGCTCTATACCCTTAGTGGGTGGTGTACCTGACTCTTATGTCAGTATCGGTACCAGTCTACTGAAGGCTTCTTCCCTGATGGGTTGTTTCCCTTTTCAGCTGCCCAAGGTTTCACAGACGATCAACATGCTTTCATACATTCATCATGAATAGACCGATCCATGTATGCTACTGTATCCTTTAGACATTGACACTTACAAAGAAAAATTCCACTATCACCAACTGAATTGGCCTACCAAGCCATTCAATCTGCATCCGAATCTCTGGTCACTTTGGTTACGGCCAACGGTACCACTACCCCTCCCATAATGGCTCCTTCTTTCGATCCACTCAATCAAGTCCTACCTATGGATGAAGCTATTAGAGAAATCATGAGTTTAGAAGAGCAACCTTGGGAGGACTCGCACCATCGTGTTTCGATATTTGATTCGGACATGATGCCTCTTCAAATCCTGTCATCTAACGCATCTGAAATCATTTCCTCACCTTATACGACTATCCAAACTTTGGACTCGAAAGGAAACATGGGCAATATTTCAAAGACATTTCCCATCAATATTTCAGTCAAGACAGGCATCGCAGAAAACATACAGATTGGAGCCAATCGCAATCCTGAGGAAACTGCGAACTTCACCTACCCTTTTAAGGACTTTTGTGATGTTTTCCCTTGGTCTTATGAGGAAATTCATGGCATAGACCCTTCTATTGTCAAGCATGAGATCAAGAAGTATCGAGCATCCTTTTTATGGTATTTTTCTTGCTCGTTAATCTGAAAAATCCTCAAGTCTCCTTCTTCAGGCTTATTAAACTACCATGAAGAAGATTGAGCATTCACATCCTTTTTATGGTATTTTTCTTGCTCGTTAATCTGAAAAACTTCGAGTCTCATTCTTTGGGCTCATTAAACTACTACAAACAAGATATGAACATATTCTTTTATGGGATACTTTTTCGCTCTCAAAACAGAAAAATCCTCGAGTTTGTCATCGTTGGGCTCGTTAAACACATGTGACAATGGTCTGAGCAACTCTTTTTTGCTCTTTTTCTAGCTCATTAAACTGAAAAAGACCATCCGAGCATTCTTTTAGGTACTTTTCTCGCTTGTTAAACTAAAAAATCTCGAGTTTTTTCTTTAGGCTCGTTAAACATTTATAAATATGACCCAAGCATTCTTTTAGGTACTTTTCTTGCTCGTTAAACTGAAAATCCCCAAGTTTTTGTCACCAAGCTTGTTAAAAATCTATGGCAGCAACAAGAGCACTTTCTTTTTTGGGACCATTTCTCACTCTTAAATCAAAAAATCCCTAAGTTTTTCCCCTCCTTCGGGCTAGTTAAATCTACGAAGGAGGAATGAGCAGTTCTTTTACCTTTGTTTCCTCGCTCACTAAACTGAAAAAGATACCTTGAGTTTCCTTCATTTGACTCGTTAAAATTTGATGAAGACATTGAGTTTGTCATCGCATGACTCATTAAAAATTCACGACAAAAAAAGAGTTTATTCTGTCTCCTCGTATTCGTAGCAGAATGAGGTCGACATCTATTGATCATAGGTTTCTCTTTATCCAAATTCAATAGATTAACTCATGGAAAAGTAACCGATCCGGGTATACTATTAACCTTTTGTCGCACCCGGTTAACAACTATGACAAAGGGACCACCATGGAGTCGTTCTTTACAATATTTTTAGACTCTCTAAATATGAAAAGACCATCAAGTTGTGTAGTCTGGACTCATTAAACTACACAGACAAGATATAGAGTCGCTCTTTTTACGATCCTTTTCAAACTCTCAAAACATGAAAAGATCGACGAGTTTGCCTATCTGAACTCATTAAACTAATCAGATAGGGCATAGAATATCTCTTTTTGTGGTCCTTTTTAGACTCTTAAAATATGAAAAGATCGACGAGTTTACCCATCTGGACTCACTAAACTAATCAAACGGGGAAAGTAGACAATACAACTACATTCAGTATTAGAAAGCGTGGTTTGGCAGCAGTCGTTCCCTTGAACATGGCATTCCCTTAGATAAACCTTCCTTGTGATGGCCTCTCAATTTGAATCGTACAATCCTATGAGTTTAGCCTAAATACCCCGATGTTCTTGCATCTCTGTATCCTAACACTCTTTCGTGTTCATGAGTCTAGTGCTGCATGGTTAAAACCATTGTCGTGCCTTCTATTGTTCAAGGGGTAACCTTTTGTTTCCTCCATCAACCCATCAATCATATCCTTTCATCATGCCCTCTGTTGTTTAGACCCAATGCTCAAAGATTCCTTAAAAAACAAATCATTCTTGTCCTATTTCGTGTTTATTGATGTAGGACACATTATTGCCTACCTTTTCACAGGTATCTTCCTATAAACTTCAACACTCTATCTAGGAAGACAACCCAGAAACACATTCAGTGCCTTGGTACTTGCAGACATTAGTGGCAGGTTGCCTTGTGTTTGGTCAGGGGTTCTCATTATTGGCTCCTGGTTAAGTGATTCTATGGGTGTTCGACAACAAAAACATCTTTCACACTCATTAGATTATACTGTGCATCTTGGAGACCATCACCATTATTGGTGGCCTTTGTCGCGTCTGTTAACGGTCTCCATTATTGACTGGTAATCAAATGATTTTGTGCATGTTCGACATTAACACATATATTCACATGTATCGATCTATGATGTTTGGTGAAGTGGAAATCAAGAGCTTGGGTAGAGGCTTGCATCACTCAGCCTTGTTTCCTCTACCAAGTTGCATATATTGTTTTTTGGAGATAGCTCATCAGAATGATTCTATTATGACACCGGATCTACATTGTGCTTATCGGCAACCAACATTGTCATATCTCTTTTATGAGAAAATCACTCTGACATAGCTACTGAGCATGGGAATGCCCGACTCAGGACATGATTTTAGTAGTTTTATATATATGTGTTGTATCAGGTTTCCCGTACCACCCGAAGTTCCAATCCTCTCTCTCTTTTTTGTCGAAGAAGGAAACTTACAGTTAAGTAAAGTATTTTGGCCATCATCATAGCCTCTGATCTCATACTTTAGGGCGCATCTGTTATACAGCAAATTGACCTTCTCATCAACTCAAAGGAGAAAGACATGATAGCTGAAGCAAATACCAAGATCACATGCCTTGTTTCCACACTAACGTTGGCTATGCACTGACAACCTACTTTATAAAGCTTCTCTGCAAGCCTAAGGGTGTGTTAGTGACCCAACTAACTCAAGTTGCTAGTTCGGGAACAGCATTAGTGGATCCTAGTGAAGTTCTAAGGGTCAAAGGAATGAATTGACTCATAAATATCTAGATATTTGTTCCTAAAATCACTCAAGAAAAGCAAGGAAACATCCAGATTCGACCTATTTGGAGGATTTATAATCCTAATGAAGGAGGCAAATGGGAAAGAGCTAAAAAGCATGGCAACTTCATTGCTTTTACCCTAGGGAACTCAAGGAGGAACTTGGCAACCCTAACTCAATTGCTACATAAGCAAAGCTAGGGCTATGGTGATAGGGGTTAGAGCATTTGAAAGGATAGCATACTTGATTGTTGAGCATTGTCTCAAATCATAAGAAGTTGGTAAGAAGGGAGAGAGAGAGAGAAGTTGGAGGGGTAAGGGAAGGTTGATACAACAGATGGTTGTAATCACTCTTCCAACATTAATATAGAACTGCAGTTGTACTGTCTACTCCGTGGTGTTGGTACTATCATTCATTCATTTGTTTGTCCAATACCTTTTAGCATGAGTAGCTTAGTTATGTGTAACTAGATGTTCTTTTATGTATTCATGTATTAGTTATCAGAGTTGTATGTTGTGATTATGCTTGTCTCTTCTATGTGCAGGACTTGATCTGGAGCTGGCTTAGGAGACTTCTACCTAGCTGTATTGTGCTCTCTAGCAAATCTACACGGAGGCTTGAGGTAATCTACTTCTCCTACTTTGATAGTTAGTTATTGTTTATGAACATGCATGTAACTTTGTGACAGTTGTAGATAATATTACAGTCTGCCGAAGGTTCTGAGAAGACCTTTGAGGGTATCTTCATTCTCCATACACCGTGCATTTTATCCTATAGCAACACCTTACAAGCAGGCGTCATTGAAGAGCTTAAGGCTCGAGAGTAGCACGCGTTGCACATGATCAATGAGTAGAAAATAAAAAATCAACATATATTGAGAAGATAGTCACGCTAGAAGCCTGGAAGAAGGTTCAGGAGAATAATGAGCACACTGCCGCAGTAGTAGCCGAAGCATGCAGAACCGTTTCAGAATTTCATATCCCAAAAGAAGCACCAATGGAAGCTAAGAGTCAGAAGTTCGTTGCAGGTGTGCACGACGTGAAGACCAAGATGGAAAAGGTTCAGCTTGAGCTAAACCTAAAAACTACAGATCTTGAGTTGAAGACACAGCCTTCAACTCCACCAGAGGTCAAAGAACAGCGTGAAGCTACTATGAGGGATGGAGTCGCTGCAATAGATGTCGCGGTGGCGAAATGAACTGCGCTCTTCAAGTAGTCTATGGAGCTAATCACGAGTCTGCAGGAAGATCCTAACCTACAAAGGTTGAACATAGAGGCCTGAGAACTGCAGCAGCGGGATGACGAAGCAAAGGTGACAACACGCACCATCGTTGTCACATACATATTGGCAAAGCTACAAGAGGCAAAACAACTGCAAGAACAAGTGGAAGCAGCGCAATGGAAAGAGGCAATCCTCAAGGCCAGATTGGGGCCTTGGCTAGATGAGGCCTATGTCATATCCACCACCATTGGGGAGAAGTTGGTCATCCTGCAGAGATCACAGCAGAAGATCCAGGAAGATATCACAGCACCGACAACTGAGTAGCTAGTGGAGCAGGTCAAGCAAGTAGCTACGTAATGCACAACTGAAGTTGCAATAGTGCAAGTGGAGTTGGGAGGTCTTCTTAATAAGATCTCCACGCTAGCAGAGTGAATCAGAGGCAAGTCATGATATTGGTGTTGGGGGCCTGTTGGGACACGGTCCCCTAAGGTCAAGTTTTGGAGCTGAAAGCCCAAGTTTTTGTGATGTAATGTGTAAAGTCTCTGCAAGTTATGATCGTGGAGCATGTGGACGTAAAATGTCATAAAAGGGTTGTACCCTTTTTTTATGTAAGTTGTGTCGGCTTTAGTAGGCCTACCCATGGTCCGCAGACCATGGGATTGTATAAAAAGGAAAGTCTTAAAATAGTCTAAGGCAGTAGTTTTTTGTGAAGAAATAAAGTAATGGGTCAGTAGAAGTGATGATCGAAGATTCTTAGAGTAGAAGAGAGGCTTTGCAGCTACGTGCGTAGAGGCTTAGAGTAGAGTTTGTAGTTGAGTGCGTGAACCCCTGCTGCTGAGTTCACAGGGTAATTTTCAGTCTGTAAGAAAACCTGAAGTATCAATAAAGAGATTATTCCAGAAATATCTGTGTTTTTTCCATTTACTTCTTTTATGAATGAATGCATTTATGTTATGCTGAATAATGGGTTTATGATTTAATGTTGAATTGATGTGCAAATCTGTATGTTTTACATTGTTATATGAATGTAAGTAATAATATATGTTTACATAAAGAATATCGTAATGCATGATAAAGATATCAGACACTTAACCTGATCTGGGTAATAAAAGACTTAGGAGTGATTACAGAGGTGCGTAAGTGGTTGATTCGCCTGTTTAGGGTCCACAAAAGACAGTCATAGACCTTCGCGAAGGTCTAGGGGCTGTTAAAAGGAAGTTATATCGATAAGCCTCAAGGGCATATTGTTCTTTTCGAAGACAATTTTAGGGCATAAAATGACATCATAACCATATCTGGGTGCAGAAATTTGGTTCTAGCATCCCCCCATACTGCTTCAGGTGAGACTTCAGTCTGCTCTCCGCGGATTGATGCTGAAAGAGCCAGTAGTGTAGGGATTTGTTTGGAAAACTTAAGTCTGAACTTGGGTTAAGACCCACTAAGCCAACAAGAGACAATTCTTTGTTTCCAGAACTCCTCAACAAAATGGTCTGGTGGAAAGAATGAATAGAACAATTCAACAAATGGCTCGAGCTATGCTTAATGAGTCTGGAACTCCTGACATTTTCTGGGGTGAAGCTGCACATACTGCAGTAAATATTCTCAAAAAAAGTCATGTACGTGTAAATAGTGATAAAACTCCATATGAACTTTGCTATGGTAAGCCTCCTACTATAAAACACTTCAAAGTTTTCGGAAGCAAATGTTTCATCAAAAGGACTCATGAAAAACTTGGTAAGTTTGAACCCAAAGCAGACAAAGGAATATTTCTTGTTTATTCATCTAGAAGTAAAGGATACAATTGTTATAATAAGAGACTTCGAAAAATTGTTGAATGCATTGGTGTTGTAATTGATGAAGCATGCAGAAATCCAAAACATGTGACATCGGCAAAGGAAGACGATAATGATGAAGATAGCGAATGCTTTACCATATCAAATCAAAATCATATAGAGGAAGAAACCAATGAAGCATAATAATAAGATACATCTGAAAGGGAAAAGGCTCCATCCAGGTATGTTCAAAAGAATCATCCAGAATCTCAAATTCTAGGAGAAAAAGGGTCTGGAATACAGACAATAAGAACTCTTGTAGGATCTTCCAAATATCTAGCATTACTATTCTACATAGAATCACAAAATGTGAATGAAGACATCAGAGATGTATGTTGGGTTAAAGCCATGGATGAATAACTAGACCAAATTGAAAAGAATGATACTTGGGAATTAGTTCCTAGACCTCATGATAAAAATGTTATAGAAACAAAATGGATATTCAAGAATACGTTGAATGAAAATGGAGAGGCTATTATGAATAAAGCAAGGCTTCTTTGTAAAGGGTATGCTCAACAAGAAGGTATAGACTTTGAAGAAAATTTTGCACCTATTGCTAGAATTGAAGCCATAAGAATGTTTCTTACTCTTTCATGTTTTTGGAAATTCAGATTTTATAAAATGGACGTAAAATATGAATTTCTTAATGGAGATTTAGAAGAAGAAGTATACGTTGAACAACCAGAAGGATTCATTCTAGGAAATGATGAAAATCTTGTATGCAAACTTAAAAAGGCTTTATATGGACTAAAACAAGCTCTGATGGCATGGTATTATTGTCTCGAGAAATATCTTCAACAACAAGGTTTCACAAAAGGATTTGCAGACAACAACTTATATACAAAAATTGAGAATCATAAACTGCGAATTATTGTTTTTTATGTTGATGATATCATCTTTGGCAATAATGAAGAATCTATGAGTCAAAATTTTGCTTCAGTTATGCAACAAGAATTTGAAATGTCTTTACTTGGAGAACTAACTTATTTTCTTGGTCTACAATTGCAACAAACAAAAGATGGCATATTTCTTTCACAAACTAAATATCTCAAGCATATTCTGAAGACGTACAAAACAAAAGATTACAAACCAGTATGTACTCCAATGGTAACAGAATGTAGTCTCAATTCTAATGATGAATCTCCTACAGTGAATCAACCAGAGTACAAATCTATGATTGTAAGTCTACTTTATCTAATAGGTACCATACCGGATATCATGCATGCGGTAGGAATTATTGGAATATTCCAAGCCAATCCAAAGGAATAACATCTTCAAGATATAAAAATAATATTCAAATATATCCAAGTAAATCAAGACTTTGGTCTATGGTATCCTAAAGATACAGATCCGACTCTTCATGCATATACAGATGCAGATTGGGCTGGAAATGTTGATGACCGAAAAAGAACTAGTGGAGGTGCATTCTATATGAGATCACGATTAGTATCCTGGTTCAGCAAGAAACAGATTGTGATTGCCTTATCTACAGATGAAGCAGAATATGTGTTTGTTGCATCTTTCTGCACACAACTACTCTGGATGATGAAAACATTACAAGATATTCAAATCACATGTTCTCCACCCATCTCGATTCTATGTGACAATATAAGTGCTATTAGTATTTTGAAAAATCTAGTCATGCACTCTAAGACCAAGCACATACCCATTAAGTACCACTTTATACGAGAACAAGTGCTTCGACAAAAGGTTAAATTGGAGTATGTTCCCTCCAAAGAACATGTTGCTAATATATTTACCAAAGCTCTTCCCATAGAAGCATTTGAATATCTCAGACAAAAGTTGGGAGTTGTTTCTGCCTCATCCTGTTGCTAAAACCATTTTTTAGAGGAACGTTTCCTATATGTTGATTTCATGAAGTAGAGTCACATATATACACGAGTTTCGGTGCCTGCAGTGGTGTATGTGTTTTTCTAATAGAGAAAACAATGGGTTAGACTCAAAATCTATTTCTAACATGGGTGTTCAACCTGATATTGATGGTTACAATTTACTGATATACTTTTCTCATTGATGTTTATTTCATTGATGAAGATTCCTTTATGAATGAATTATTGACAATGCACAGGTAGCACAGGTTCAAGGGGAGCATTAGCCTTCAAAACATTATGCACTGTTGGCATCATGGTTGCTGAATTCAGCTATGGTCTCAATTATTAATATCATTTGTTGTAAAGGTTGTGTAAAGACCTATCGTGTAATAATGTGTCTCTTTTTGTCGTAGTCTATTATGAATGAGTCCTTTTGGACATATGATGTAATTTGTACCCCCACTCTGCATGGGAAGGATGATGTCATAATTGCAATTTTTTCTATCATGTATGAACATTTGGTATATCCCCACTTGGTTGGGTGATTAATGTATGCATGAATCATTGGTGATAGGAAGGTCATACTCACATAGTTGAGTTATAGAGTCATGTTATTCTTTTGAAAAACATTTCTGCAGACTCTGCATGTGCTCAGGGGGGAGCATGGATAGTATAGTTCATCTCAGCATGTACTAAGGGGAGAATATATTGGTCCGCTCTTTGCCCTTGATGTCAAAGGGCTAGAGTATCTTGGTGTTTCTTGATATATCTAACAGGTTCTACAGCTTGAAGTGATCACACCAATATGGTTGCCATCAAGTCCAAAGGGGGAGATTGTTGGCATTATGGTACATGTGTTGTCCTTGATGGCAACCCACACACAGGTTAGTTCAGAATTGATAAAGGACAACTCACATTGTAACAAGTCAATTCATAGGTAACAGAGTAATGGCATAGAATAACAGGATGATGGAACAAATGATTATAAATCAGAATCATGAAATGAAGAAAAAGAATGTTTTAAGTTGTATTAAGTTGTATATGCTGGTTCATCTAGTCCAAGTACTGTATACAAGCGAGTTCACGGAACAAAAGGAGCATATATGCATGAACACACTTTCACAAGAGGGAAAGTGCCTATGGGATGTAAAATTAAGGTTAAAGAATAGCAAGGTTCCACACCATGGTATTAGCCCACAATATTAAGTGGAATTACAGTTACTTGATCCCGTCTAAGAATACCATAGGTCCTAAATGTTGTTTTGGTCTGAGTTATTGAAAAAGTCTCTTAGTATATAAGGAGGCGAAGATCGAAGGGCTAAGTGTGCAAGTGAAAGGGTTTTTCATGAATACTTCTATCTAAAGTATATTTTGGGTTGTAAGGGCTATGGTTATGATATAGATCTTAAATATATTGTGCACCCTTGGATACAATGTTGGATTAGGATCATCAAAACTGAAATGACTTATCATTGTATGATCTGATAATGGATAGGCTAGATCTGATTGCTAATTCATGTTTTATCCTTTATATTTTATGATTTGGGTATATCTAAACTCTGAAATAGCTGCAAAGTTATAAGTTATTATTTTCAGATCTATAAGTTGGTTCGCCTTAGTGAAGGCGCATATACATGTTGGTTCAACACTTCCAAGTAGTGTATCCAGAAGAAACACTTGTTGTTCAGAGATGACTCGTCTATCTGATCAGTGCTTCTGTTTGATTGTTGTTTGTCAATGATGTCTTCATTAGATCTAAAAGTAAAACTAATTGTATAAGCAGATTGAGTCTGGTTGATTGATTGATTGAGTAAAAAGGGTGATCTTTGCTGGTATCTATTTAGAACTCATGAATATGACATTAGATCTTTAGAATGTCATTGGTTGGTACAGTTTTTGGTTCAGAGGTTTTATGATTCAGTATCTTTAGAGGTATATGCAGGTTGGGTTACATAAAGTAGTGTATACATGTAGGTTGGCTTCATTGAAGTAGCATATACATTCTGACATATGATTTTTGAGGTTGCAGTTGGTTCTGGTTGTTGATGCAGTGTTCTGGGTTTAACTCTGTGTTCTAATGATAGTGATCTGATTGTTCAGATTGATTGATTATTGATAGATGTAGTTGTATTTGATAGTACAATGGTGATTGATTTTGAGCTTCAATGTTACTGATGGGTCCTGTATGAAAATTTGATAAAACGTGGCCTACATATTGTGTTGTTGTGTACTAGGAGTATCTAGACTGAAAATTTATGAAACGTGGTCCCTGGAGGAAGAGTGAAGGTAATATCCTTCTGTAGGCCGACACCTACATACTGGTAAACATATCATCTAGTACAAGAGCTAGGGGATTGGAGCTCCCTTCCAGTAGAAGCTGGAAAATGAGTGAAGGTTGTAGCCTTCAACAGGTAGATGCCTGTGTACTAGAAAAAGTATGCACTAGTACAAAACTTGTAAACACTTTTTATTATAAGAAGATTGAATACTGATACGACAACAATGGTGGTTTTTTCCCACATTGGGTTTCCACCTGAAAATCGTGGTGTTCATGTGTGTTGTTATGTGTGTTGATTTATTCTTTTCTTATTACATCTATTTACTGCTTAGTAAATGCATCACACTCTAATTTAAGACAATGAATTAGTTGTTTATCAACGTTTATTATCTATACGCTAGTTTCATTCTTTATAGACACAAACATACGCTGGTTGGTTTCAATAAAATAGCGTATACAATTTGAAAAATAAAATCATTATTGTGAAAGTTTAAAATATTGATTCACCCCGCCCCCATCTCAGTATTTTTCCCAACACTAATGACACTTTGAATTTCACTTACAATATATTTACAAATAATCATACAATTTCCACATATACCCATGTGGGACAAAATAGGCTTGAGTTAGCCTAACAAGAAAAACATCATCACTCGGAGTCTTGGGGAAAGACCAACTCGGTGACAACCTCTTGATATTTTCAGTGATGAACTGATACCAAGCTTGGTACTGCGCTATTGTGTCCCCATACTATTTGGTGATGTCTTTCTCGAAATAGACTATTGCCTCCATGGTTTCCAGGTATATGGTTCTCGAACCTTTGTCCAGCTCATCTTGCAACATGTGCAACATTTCTCTGAGTGTGGTTGGACCACCAATGTACTTCTGCATGTTTTCTTTACTCTACTACAAGTCATTGCTAGTGGCCTCTTGCATCAATTGCTTTATGTACCTGCCGACCTCCAACAGGACATGGTTCTTCTTCATGGCTTGAGTGAGGGTTCTAATTGAAGGGATCCATTGTGTCCTCACTATGACATCCAGACTCTTGAAAAACCATGCATAGGAAGCCTCAATGCTAGTGATGAGTAGACGGATCTCCTCATAATTCTGGATCAACATCCGAATTCATGGTTTGTCTAACTCTTCCTGTGGCTTCATTATCTTCTGCAAGTAAAGCAGGGTTCCCTTGTACCTTATTTTCCATTCATGTACATCCGTAATAGCAGCATGGATGTCTTTGAGATTTTGGGCTACCTTCGTGTATTTCTGTTGAGAACCATATCGATGGACAACCTCTTTGTGCATGGTGACAGATATGCCATATAGTTTCCGCATGGTGGTCTCAATTGTTGATACTTCAACAAGAATCACTTTTCTCATCTCTGCCATAGCAGATACTGCAGATTCTTCTATTCTTTGCATGGCCTCCTGGAAGTCCTTTGCCATCTGATCATTCTCTACTATCAAGAACTTTACCGTTGAACTTGTGGCTTTTGCATAAGCCTTAGAAGCATCAACCATGGTAGCTAGATGTCTTCTACTATCTGGAACAATCACCCTTTCCTCTATGTGTGTAAGTGTCGTGTGATCATCTAGAAGCTTCTTTCTTCATGCCTATACAATCCTTTGTTGTGACTCATCAAATGACAAATTATACACATCCATCTCCAGATCATCATCAAGGAGGAAAACTGTTGGGTTCCTATAATACTATTGATTACCCCATTACTATTGTAGTTGTACCCCTTATTAATATTGTTGTGCCCCTATTATCCCCATATTGTTATTACTGTGCCCCATAGAATCCCTCTATTTTTATTACTATGCCCCATAGAATTACAAGACCAAGTGCAAAAACTGTCCCTTGCACAAAAAGGAACGGAATCTAAGATGGATATTACAGATGGAGAAATTGTTCGATCTCAATAATGTGAAAAACACACAAAAGGTACGTATTGCAACTTTATATTTGGAACCAAATCAGTTTGTATGGTATCAATGGCTTTGCTCTCGTAAACAATTTATCACTTGGGCAATTTTTACGGAAGAATTGATAGCACATTATGAGGATACAAAAAGCAACACTTTTTTTAGCCAATTGATAAGTCTCAAACAAAAGGGTTCAATAATGGAGCACATTGAGGAGTTCCAAAAATTGAACATAAGGGTAAAAGATATTCCAGAGGAGCATAGAATTGATGTGTTCATAGGGTCTTTAAAGGATAATATCCAACATGATGTTCGCCTTTCGGAACCGGATTCATTAGAGAAGGCATTCAGGTTAGCAAGAAAAATGGAAAGCAAAATTATGGCAACCAGGAAGCATACCACTCACAACTATAAAGACGGAAGTGTTGTTGCCGCTAGTCTTCCACAACCTATAAGGTTGACACCACAACAATTGGAAGAAAAAAGAGCAAAAGGGCTTTGTTACAGTTGTGATAGCAAATACACTAAAGGTCATAAGTGTGTTGAGAAGAAATTATTCTACATAGATTGTGAAGAGGAAGAAGAAAAGGAGCAAGAAAGGTCAAAAGAAGAGGATATACTCCAGGAACAAAGCCTAGATAAAGAAGAAATGAATCCGACCATATCTTGTAATGCATTGGCGGAAATTACCACTCCACAAACCATCAAGATAGAAGGACAAATCAAGAAGAAAAAGGTAACAGTGTTGATTGATTCAGGAAGTACCCACAATTTTATTCATTGTAAGGTAGCAAGAGAATTGAATTGCTTCTTATATCCAGCACCAGAGTGTCAAGTGATGGTTGCAAATGGAGGAACAATAAATTGCTCGGGAAAGTGCCATAATATCAAGCTATCCATGGTAGAATATGTATTGACTAGCCCAATGCTTTCCATTCCAATGGGAGGTGTCGATGTTGTACTAGGAGTCCAATGGCTACAATCCTTGGGTACAATAGATTTTAATTTTCAAGAACTTTTCATCAAATTTTCTGTGGAATGAAAGGAAGTTGAATTAAGGGGTATTGCAAGGAAACCGGGAAAGATAATCAGCTCTAACGGTATGACAAAGCTTCTAAAAAAGTAACAAAGAGGTGTAATTGCACAATTATGTTGCCTAGATGTGTCCACAGTGGAATCATCTATTTCTTCAAATCTCCAAAAAGACTTGGACAATCATTCCAAGGTATTTGAGACTCCCAAAGGTCTCCCACCTATTCGTGATCATGATCATGCTATTCATCTGATTCCAGAAAGTGTTCCTCCAAACATTAGGTCGTACAGATATCCCTATGCCCAAAAGAGTGAAATTGAACGTATGGTTGCAGAAATGCTAGAGGCTGGTATAATTAAACCAAGTCAAATTTCTTTCTCTGCTCCAGTCGTATTGGTGCACAAGAAGGATGGATCATGGCGCATGTGTCCAGATTATAGGGAACTCAACAAGCTCACCAAGTTGGATATTCGTTCATGATATCATCAAATCAGAATGAAGATTGAAGACATTCTGAAAACAACATTTAGAACTCATGAGGGTCATTATGAATTTTTGGTCATGCCTTTTGGCCTTACCAATGCACCTTCAACATTTCAAGGTTTGATGAATTCAATTTTCAAACCATTCCTTAGAAAATTTGTGTTAGTATTTTTTGATGATATACTAATCTACAGCAAGTCTTGGAAGGATCATGTTGAACATGTTGACAGGGTGCTACAACTATTGGAGGAGAAACAATTATATGCAAAAAGATCCAAATGTTTCTTTGGAGTACAAGAGGTGGAATATCTGGGTCATATTGTATCTCATGAAGGAGTTAAGGTAGACCCTAGCAAAATTAAAGCCATTAAGGAATGAAAAATTCCCACATCCATAAAGCATCTGCGAGGATTTCTCGAGTTGACAGGGTATTATCACAAGTTTGTTAAGAATTATGGGAGAATAGCAGCACCTCTAACAAAATTATTGAAGAAAGATGCATTTTCATGGACTCCAAAAGCAACAAAGGCATTTGAACATCTTAAAGAGGCAATGTGCCAAGCACTGGTCTTAGCTACACCGGACTTCACAAAAACCTTTATTGTGGAATGTGATGCTTCAGGAAATGGAATTGGTGCTGTTTTAATGCAAGATGAAAGACCCATTGCTTTTGAAAGTCGTCCAATCAAGGGAAAGATTTTACACAAAGCTATTTATGAGAAGGAAATGTTGGCAATACTCCATGCACTTAAGAAATGGCGACCCTACCTAATGGGAAGACACTTCAAGGTAAAAACGGATCATGATAGCCTTAAATACTTTTTAAAACAAAGATTATCCTCTGAAGAGCAACAAAAGTGGGTCACAAAGATGTTGGGTTATGACTTTGAAATCATCTACAAAAAGGGGAAACAAAATTTGGTGGCAGATGCACTCTCAAGAAAGGATGAGGATGTGGAAGCATTGTTGTGCAGTATTTCTATTATCCAACCAGATTGGATAAATGAAGTAAGGGAGGAATGGAAGAATGACGAAGAAGTGTGGGCACTTATTCGAAAGTTACAACAAGATTCTAGTATGTCTAATACATTTAGCTGGCAAAATGATTCGTTATGGTACAAGGATCGCTTATACCTCTGTAAGAATTCCCAGCTATAACAAAAAATTCTTATGGAATTGCACACTTCTCCCTTAGGAGGGCACTCAGGATTTTTAAAAACTTACCACAGGATTAAGAAGGAGTTTTTTTGGGATGGCCTTAAATCAAATATTCAAAAGTTTGTGGCGGAATGTTTGGTTTTCCAACAAAATAAAGTTGAAACAAATAAGACACTGGGTCTATTACAACCTTTATCCATTCCAAGCCAACGTTGGGAGGAGGTTTCAATGGATTTTATCACAGGTTTACCCAAGTCTGAGGGAAAGAGTGTCATCATGGTGGTAGTTGACAGACTTACCATGTATGCACACTTTTGTGCATTATCACATCTATTTAAAGCCAGTACAGTTTCTACTGCATTTATGGAAACAATTCAAAAGCTACATGGAAACCCAAAGATTATTGTAAGTGACAGAGATCCCATTTTCACTGGAAATTTTTGGACAGAATTATTTTCTTGTCTTGGTACTCAGTTAGCTCATAGCTCATCTTATCATCCTCAATCTGATGGGCAAACTGAGATAGTAAAAAAATGTTTGGAAGGATATCTTCGTTGCTTTGTATTTGATAAACAGACACAATGGGTCAAATGGTTGCCTCTGGCTGAATGGTGGTATAACACTTCCTTCCATACAGCAACAAAAATGACCCCATTTATGGCACTTTATTGGTATCAGCCACCATCCATCACATCATATTTAAGAGAAAATTCTAAGGTTCAAGCAGTGTAACATCACATTGAACATCAACAACAAGTCCTCCAATTCTTAAAGGATAACCTCGTGTTGGCACAGAATAGAATGAAACAACAGGCAGATCAACATCGTAGCGAAAGAAGTTTTGATGTAGGTGATTGGGTATTCCTACAGCTACAACCATATAAGAAAATGTCCCTCAAGCAAGCTAAGAAGGATAATAAATTATCACCAAAGTATTATGGTCCATACAAGGTGTTGCAAAAGATTGGTACTATGGCATACAAATTGGAGCTTCCTGCAGCTTCTCGATTGCACCCAGTTTTCCATGTTTCATGTTTAAAGAAGGTTATAGGCGACAAGCTCCTAGTTCAAACAATATTGCCAGAACTTGACGAGGAAGGAAAAATTATATTGGAACCGGAAGCAGTCACAGAAACAAGAACTCGACAGCTACAAAATCGATCAATTTTGGAGTATCTTATCAAGTGGAATAACTTATCTACTGAAGATTCCACATGGGAGGATGAGAATTTTATACAGAAGTATCCAGAACTTCTCAAGCGTTGAGGACAACACTTTTTTGAAGGAGAGGGGCATGTTGGGTCCCTATAATACTAGTGATTACCCCATTACTATTGTAGTTGTACCCCTTATTAATATTGTTGTGCCCATATTATCCCCATATTGTTATTACTATGCCCCATAGAATCCCTCTATTGTTATTTTGTGGCTTTATATTATTATTGTTAGGTCGACTGGGTTATATTATGACTCCTCAGAATCCTATATATAGAAAGGAGGTTTTGTCATTTGAATCATCCAAGAATTATTCATTTATGTAATGTAAAGGAGGTTGCCCCCTCGAAGAGGCTGAATTCTAAGGCGTTGATGTATCTTTTCTATCTTTCTTGAAGCTGGTTTCATAACAAAAACCTCTCCTTGCTCGCTCGGGACTGATTCTGGTTCTAGAGGTGGTGGAGAATGAGGTGCGACCTTGGATGTTCTTAGCATGAGGTTGTTGTCTTGGTCCTGTGGCTCCTATTCCAACTCCATGTTTGTCGCTTCAACCATCTGCTCAATTTGTTGAGCAAGTTCCTAAACCTGCACCTTCTCACCCTCTTCTTCATCTGTTGGTTGCTCTGACTCCTCAACCTATATATGCACAATTTTATCTGTCGTTGTGCCTTGTCTTTCCTCTTGTTCCTGCTACTTCTTCTCTTCCCTTTCTCTCCTCCTTAGCTCCTTCTCTTCATTCAGCCTCTTTTCTGTTTCCTGCAACTTTCTCTCTGCATCCTCCAACCTTTGCTTATCTCTCTTCCTCCATTCTATTCTCCTTTCATGTTGTTGCATCTTCGCCTCTATCTCCAAAGCTACTTTTTCAATAAGAGGATATTCTCTGAACTTGTAGATTTTCTCAGCCTCTCCACTCTCGACAATATTCCTCTTGCCTTTGGCCTGTGTCGATTTGCTACTCACTGTTGTTGTTTTTGCTAATTCCTGTGGTGCTGCTACCTACAGAGTTTTTTTCCATTATATAGCCATGTTGAATGGTTCATTAAGCATAGAGGATTTGTAGCAATACCTCCAAGAGTCTTCCTCTTGCCAATGACATGCCCTGTGGATCCATGGATAATAGACCTTCACACAGTGGTTCTTGCATATGCAGTGGGTATCATGTGGAATGAAACTCTTGGTTCTGAAATCAAACTTCTTCAAGTCCTCATCCTCAGCATCCACATCCTTCAAGCTCAGGATCTTGTACAATCCAATCCATAAAGGAAGAGCATGACATGGTGCCTTCTTCTTCCTATCCAGTCCCGTTGATAACCCTGTGGAGATGTGATATGCAACCTCTTGCATGACCAACTTGTCTGTGGAAAACCTTGGTAGCACATGCAAAGGCTTCTCTCCACCAAACATCTTGATAAAGGTGCCACTGGGTGAGGCATACCAATCTGTAATGTTAAGAAATGCCTGCATCACTTCTTGGAACATGCAAGGTGGATACGTTCGAATATCATCTTGTAAAATGGGGTGATGGAGAGGTTAGATAGCCTCTCCATGACTCCTCGGTAGCTGCACTCAGAGAGAAAATTGCAATAGATGTTGACAACATCATCTGATGGTGTCCATGTCCAACCCATGCCAGGAAACTATTTTTGGGTATATATTGCATCAAGTATACACTTGGACATATAGAATCTTTCTTGCTCTTCCTTAGGTGGATTTTGAGCATTAGACACATGAACTTTCAGCTGAAGAGACAACATTTCTAACCAGTTGAATGGTCATCCTTCATTTTCCAACTGATCCAACACAACCACCCAACTCTGTGGAAAGGTCTCCATGCTCTATTGACCATACATGCGACATGCAAAGATGATCAAGAGTTGGTAGGCCTTCTTGAGTGACTTAGTCTTGTAGACCTGATTGGGTGTCAACCTAAACTTTGATGACTCTTTTACCCAACACTTCATGATGTCTCTAGTGTTCACATTGTTGTTGGGAGTAAAGAAGAGTGCATCCATGTCGTTTACCGGTTGTGGTACATGATACATCTGATGATAACTTTCTATATTGAAGGTAGAAAGTTGTGTTCCACTAGCACTGCTCAGTTTCATCATCTCGGGATCGCTATGTGAGACAATCCATGAATGATGTTTCCACATGGGAAGGCGGGGCACCTGCATGCAACCCTATACAAGCCTGA
The DNA here is from genome assembly GCA_031772625.1 of Pinus tabuliformis. Lineage (NCBI taxonomy): Eukaryota > Viridiplantae > Streptophyta > Pinopsida > Pinales > Pinaceae > Pinus > Pinus tabuliformis. The sequence goes on along the minus strand of CM062817.1, from coordinate 1,441,285,275 downwards.
CTTATGGATTTTGGCATAGATCTGTCGATCTTCCAGATCTTCCTTGAAGCTACCTACAAATATCTCCTTTATTTCCTACCATGTAATCTTCATGTCCTTCTCTATGAATGGTTTTGTGTTTGCATATATTGGAAATTTCATTGACACCTGTTCAACTACATCTCCAGTGTTACTCTCTACAATATCCTTTGATTTGGCTCTCTTGGAAACCATGTTACCTGTACTGCTGAGAAGCTACTCAACAACTATTGTACCTGGTGTTATAGGTCAATTTGGGCACATCAATCCCGACTTCCAGATCAGTACTATTAGGGTCCATCAATCCCTAATTCAATTGTTTTCATTCCCTAATGAGGTCAACCTACATCATGCTTTCCTCCCAAGAGTTTCCATGACACCATTCATCCAAAAAGTGTCCCTAAGGAGATCAACATAGGTAGCCTTCTATCAGGCTGCATTGCAATGCAGAAACTGCACTGACTAGGTGCACTGTAGCGCACTTAGCCTTTGTTTCACCTGCGCTAAGTGAGATTCATCGAATTTTTTAAATGAATCCATTGGATTCCTCATCCATGTGGACACTTCTGGAATTTTCTAGGTTGATTGAGCTCGCATTTGGATGAGGAATAGGGTGAATGAACCTCAATCCATTATCCCTTCCTCCATGGAACCACCTCCCAATTTTGGCAGAGCATTCATGAGGGCCATTAATGGCTTAACCTCCTCCATTCAGGAATAAATTGACCAAGCATTCAAAGACTGGTCTAGGTTGAAATTTCTTGAGCTAAGGAAATGTTGTTTGAATGAGATTAGTAAGAGTATTGTAATGATGTTGAATTGTTGCTTCATGAGGAGAGAAGGGAACAAAACTGGAAGGAAGACACTGAATCAAGCATGAACATTCATGGGTTGTAATCTTTCCTTTTATCAATAAATAATTCAAAGCTTTTTCCATTCATGTTCTTATGTGATGTATATCGTATTTTGGATTCTATGATATGTTTAATTAACAAATCTTTATTGTATGCTTTGATGGATTTCTGTCTTCGCTTGTGTGCAGGTACTTTCCAAGCGAGTTAAGTACGGAAAGGAGCAGCGGAATCAGTCAAAGGAGAGAGGGAGCAAGCAAAAGCTATAGGTTGGTTTCTCCTCTTACCTCTCTTATCTGTTGATTAAAGAAAAGGTAGCAAATTACTTTGGCTGTTGTTTCTAGACTAGCTACTAAGTCTAGAGGGTTAGGCGTTTGATAAAACACTAAATTTTCCCAAAACAAATTGGTGACTCCACTGGGGAAGAAACTTAACCCTTTTAGTAGCTTATCCACCTCCTTAGACACCTTGACATACTTTACTTGTTGTAATTCAGCCTTTTGCATTGAATTTTGGTCAAAATTTGAGATTAGATGACTCTTGAGTGGCCGCACAGGAATCAGTGCAGGCTAGCCTTAGAGACAGTGCGCTGTAGTGCACTTAGGCCCTCTTTGACCTGCACTGATCAACAAAGGAATATTTTAATCAGCACAATTTTTCCCTCTTTGGCTTGCGCTGATCAATGCAGATTGGCCCTCTTTAACCTGCACTGATCAATTTTGAAATCATTGAAATCAGTGTAGTTTTTAGTGAGAGAAAATGCTCTGTAGTGCAGTTAGCCCCTCTTTGACCTGCACTGACCAACCTTAGGTTAATTTCCCACCTTTGGATTGAGTTTTGCCAAAATTCTTCTGATTGCTTGCTTGCTGAAAATCAATAATATGTTATCTCTGAAAACAGTCTTTTCATCTCCTTAGCTAACCAGCCCTACTTTGATTGGATTGATTAATGTTTCTTTAATGTTTTCTTTGTCATTATCAATCTATAGTCAAAGTTAGTTTTTGGTCGATTGATCTTTGTCGAAAGAAAGTGTCGTAAAGTCGTCTTTTCCTTTGAAAGCTGAATTGTCGTAAAGTCTTCATTCATAAAAGATCGATTGATTTATATGTGCATTTGATTTGTATTTTCATTTAAAGTGTCAAAAATCTTCATTTCTTTAAAATTGAAAGTGTCGTACAGTCTTCCTTTCCCTTTTAAAAGAATTTATCACAAATCGTCATTTTTTATGAAAAGAGTTATGAATCGTTTGTGCATTAGTTTTTCTTATTGCATCATTCACATTCAGAGAAACTGAAAAGAAAAACATGCAATTTGCATTTTGTAGTTTGTGAATGCTTGAAAGGAATAGTAGAAGGAATTGCATTAGTTTGTGCTCTTTGTTACTTGTTCAAAAAGAACTTGTATGCTCTATCCCTCATAGCTAGGATTTTCATTGTTGAAATTAAATGGAAAGAGTGCTTCTCATTCTAGTTGCAGTCTTAGGAATTTTGGAAAACATCTCGTGTTGAACCTTCAAAGGCAAATTTTAAGTAAGATCAACCTACAATTTACGTCAATTAATCTAATAATGCATTGGAAATTAACAAAAAACATCTAGAGGTCTAGGCTAGAGACGTGTTCCGACGTCTTTAAACCTAGTGACTATAGTTTTCACTGAGGTTGGGTGATTCCTCCTCTCTGATTCGATAAGTGCTAGTATGGACTTGTGCTCCCTGTACCATCGAGTATATTGTGGAAGACCCCAATAGGTTGAAATCCTTTATCCTTAGGAAGCCGAGTCTGCTGCCTTACCAAGCACAACGCACTGAACATAGCATTCAGGAAGATTGACTGCCATACGTAAAATCCTTGGTAATTTCTCTTTCATTTATCACCAAGGTGTATATTGCAGTTTTGCGATTTGTTTGGTAAACCCTCTTGTCTAGAATCTCCAGAGAAGTCTCTTTTGTTCCTTTTCAACTCTTTAAAAGTAAAAGGATCATCTGAGCACTTGTCCCTTTAGATCATTAAACATCGAAAGCGACTAGAGTCATATTTTGTTTTTTCTCGACTCTTTAAAAATGAAAAAGCGAAGTTGTGTTCCAATGTCGTAAAAATTAATTGACCATGGATAACATCCTCCACGCTCGCTCCTTAGTTGATCTTAGGTTGAAACATATGGTGACAAATCTGGAGTCCACCAATCAAGGAATTCCTTTTGATGGGAATCCTAGTCCTTTTCCTCCATTTGGAAATATTGGTGCTCCATATATGGCTACATTGTCCCTTCCAGGATTTACCATTGGCTTGCCAGTATGGTTGTTTTCAACCTCCTTGGTTCAAAATTTCGTGATTTCTCTGCAATCGAGTATTCCTCCAACTGGAAAAAATCAAACTCTAGTTGATCCTAAAGTTGACCCTTTGCCTTCTTCCTCGGTTTTTTCTTCCTCCCATTCTTCCTCTTCGCCTGGTGAAAGTATTGGTACTAGTAACCAGGTGGCTAAGAAGAAGAAGAAAGGGAAGAAGAAGAAGAAGAAGCAAATTTAGCAGAGGGGAAACCAAGCAACCATTGCTTTGAATGCAACATCTGATGAGAAACCATCCATCAAGCCTCACAAAGTTTGATATCCATGTGAAATTTTTGTGGGAGACCATATTCTTCGAAATTTTCCTAATATTCCTCAGATCTTAGAAGAATGGTCCTCCCATTCACATCATCCCGTGTCATCAACCTCTAGAGATGGTGTTGGTGGCACACCATCAACTAGTGGCAGTCAAGGTCATGGAAAGAAGGGAAAAGTTAAGTTTCCATGTAGGTTATGTGAAGGGCATCACCCCATTCACCTTTGTCCCTATCTGGACGAAGCCAAAAAAGTGTTGGATAACTGTCCTGCTTCACTGCAGCGACTTCCATCTAGTTACGGAAACTTTCCCTTAATCCTTCATTAGTTGATGAATTGACTGACCAAAATCAACCATCGATCAAACCCACTCTCTCTGAAAGTGAATCCTATGAGTCTATATCGGACCCAAATCAACATGCCGAGGTAACAGTTGACCCAATTTCACCTTCAATAAATCGTACCTTTCCCGAAGAGAGTGAATATGATACCACTCAAGTTATTTTTGTTTCTTCAGATTCTAAGGAGATTGGGGGTAGTCCTCCTGTTCCATCAAGACAATAGGAAAATCATCCCGCTCTTGTAACTCAAGGGGTTAATTCTCCCGTTTCTACGATACCCCCTCCAAGTAGTCTAGTCACTTCCTTTGATTGGAAACGACTGGTAGGATTCTGCCTTCCTTCTTATGTGTCTTTCCAGATCATAGTACAAGTTTGTAATATGATTGTATCTGGCACTATTATAGATGAAGGTGCATCTGTGAGTATCCTTTCCTCAACTGCTTGGCAAGCGCTTGGTTCGCCACCGCTTGTGCCAATTACCCAGAATCTGTTGGGTTTTAACAGAGGAACTAGTCAACCATTAGGGATCATCCCTCAGTTACCTATTACTTTGTGAGGAAAAAGCATTTATCTGAATGTGATGGTAGTCCCAGGCCCATTAGATTACAATTTACTTCTTGGGCGCGATTATGTTTATGACATGGGAGCTATTGTTTCAACACTCTTTCGAGTGATTTGTTTCCCACATGAAGGCAGAATTGTCACCGTTGACTAGATTTCATTTCCTAGTCCAAATATGGCTCCTACTCAACCATCTTCCGTAAGTGGTCCTTTTGTACCAATGGTATCATCCCCGCCACGAGTTAATTATGTGGCAACCTGTTCTGTACCTACATCAATTGATAATCAATTCAGTGATGTTGTACATCATGTACTGGGGGCATTGGAACCAGATCTCTCCTTCATGACCTCTTATGAGTTGTGATTGAAAGGTCTCTCGAGGAAAGTTCCTGGTCTTGTGTCAACCTCATTTAAAAAATGAAACAAGGGTCCATGAGGATAGTTCTTTTACTGTGTCAACCTTGTTAAAAAATGAAACAGCTCCCATGAGGATAGTTCCTTGTCTTGTGTCAACCTTGTTAAAAAATGAAATAAGGAGTCAAGGATAGTTCATTTACTGTATCAACCTCATTAAAAAAATGAAATAGTTTCTATGAGAAGAGTTCCTTGTCTTGTGTCAAGCTCATTAAAAAATGAAACAAGGTCCCAAGTTTCAAGTCAAGTCTTTGAGTAGATCTCGTAAAATCCCAGTCGAGTATTGCACTTGAACTCGTAAATGAACCTTCATTACATCCACCTAATAGCCATGAGTAGTCTACTTAGGTGAATATAATGAAGCTTGTGGGACATGCAACTAATGGTAAAGCTTAAGTTTCCCTGTAGGTTATGTGAAAGGAATCACCCCATTCACCTTTGTCCCTATCTGGGCGAAGCCAAAAAGGTGTTGGATAACTGTCCTACTTTACCGCAGTGACTTCCATCTGGTTACAAGAGACTCTCCCTTTCATCATGCTGGGGGCATGTAAACCAATCCAAGCATAGTTCCCTATGGTTCAAGCTTGTGTAAAAATGAACCCATTTCCATCTTTAACCTTGGCAATTGCCATTCTATCAGCCTCTTTCATCAGATGAACCTTGGTTGTTTCTTTCCATCACCACCATCTCTTTGGCCGATCATATGCTTTCACTTGGTTGTTTTACCTTTTTGAGGAATAGTTGCAATGAGTGGTCTTATTAGCCAGCCTCTTCACATAAATCAACATGTTTTGAGAAGTTCCAACATCATCAGAACCAGTTGCTACCATAGACACCACTCATTCCTCAAAATTGGATTCCGCTTTAAGCTCTTTTCAAACTCTCTAAACATGAAAATATTTCCGAGCGCTTGTCATTTCTAGCTCGTTAATGGATTAGGATCGTTATCTACTCAGTATAGTTTTACCCCTTCTTCGGGCTAAGATAGACTAACTATGAAAAAGGTACTCGTTGATCAAACATGATCAATAGGTTCTCCCTTGTATTATTTTATGTTTTTTCAGTCTTGAGAGACGAATTTATAACTTGTGGAGTTTCCTTTTAATCCCTTTTCAGACTCTCTAAATGTGAAAAGGATCGAACTATCTTTGTTGTTAAACTCGTTAAAAACATTAAATAGTGACAAACTTGTCCATCTAGACAAGACCGAGTTTCACCTTCGCTAGACTCGTTAAAACATCAAATAGCGATGGATTCACCCGAAGGGTGGAATTATACAACAAGCTGTTGGCATTATGGCTAAAGTGTTGTCCTTGATGGCAACCCATTCAGGTGATAGATCACAGTACTTCATGTCAGCAGCAGAGACTGATGAACAGCTATCAAATATTGAAGAAAATAAGGGGTACGCAGGTACACCTTACATAAGGTGCGTACACGCAGGTCAGTGTTACATAAAGTGCGTACATACCCGCAGTTATCCCGTTTCAGGAGGTGCGTACCCCCAGTGCACACATTTCAAGGCAAAGAAATTCACATGTGGGGTTTTCTTATGTTTTACTCTTGGTATTTAGCCGACGGTATTGGGTTATTATGGTGTCGGCTCGTGGTATTGATCCATGTTTTAAGGAAGAGCTTTCCTATATAAAGCAAAGGAGATCACTTGGCTAAGTATCTTTTTGCAATTGAATATCTTTAGATCTGAAATATTGGGTTATGGTCTTAAAAGCTTGATCTATATGAAAGGGAAGTTGAAGGCGAATCTGTGAAGGGTGATCTCTCGAGCGCATGATCAGATCTGAGCAACTGTGCCACTCTGGTGGACTGCCTATTCGGCCCTAATCAGAAGTACGCAGAGCAGAAACAGGAGATCTGCGTGGGTATGCAGAGCAGAAACAGGAGATCTGCGTGGGTACGTAGAGTAGAAACAGGAGATCTGCGTGGGTACGCAGAGCAGAAGAAGGAGAACTGCGTGGGTACGCAGAGCGACTAAGGTTCAGGTGCGTACGCATAGTAAAAGTACGCGGCGCGATAGTATCTCTGTGTGCGTACCTGCAGTAACAGTACGCGGCGCGATAATGTCTCTGGGTGCGTACCTGCAGTAACAGTACGCAGTGCGGTTGAAGGAACAGTGCGTGGGCACGCAGTGCGGCAGAAGGATCTCTGCGGGTATACGCAGGGAGGCAGAAGGTGAACTGCGTAGCGACGCAGGCCACAGAAGGGAAAACTGCGTATCTGTCTTAAGATGTTCTGTTGATTGAATTTTTCAGTTGATAAGGTGTTCTGGGTTAATTCTGTTATTGCTGATCTGATAACTGTAGTGGACTGTAACTTTTATATACTTGATGATCATTTGATGCTTTATGAAAAGAAGTAGGGGGTTGTAGCTCCCTTCCAGGAGAGACTGGAAAACGAGAGAGAGAGAGAGTTGTAGCTCTCTGCAGGTTGCAGCCTGCGTGCTGGTAAAGGACTGCACCAGTACAAAACCATTGTAAAAGGAGTTTCTAATTTGAAAGAAGATAGAGACATATTGCAGCAGGTGGTTTTCACCCACATTGGGTTTCCACCTTACATCTTGTGTTCTTTGGTGTGACTATCTGTTTTCCTTGTTCATTCTCATTATTTTATGGTACTGACATGCAAAAATAATTCAAAGAACAAATAAGGAAGATTTATTAAAAGAATTAGATAATACTGATTCACCCCCCCTCTTAGTATTATTTCCAACAATTGGTATCGGAGCCGGTCCTTCAGAGAAGCTTGATCGCTTGAAGGTATATCGTTCATCATGAGCAACTACGAGAGAGAAGCATCAATCAGGCCACCGGTTTTTGATGGGACAAACTTCAATTATTGGAAGGTAAGAGTTACTGCCTATCTTCAATCTCTTGGTACAGAAGTTTGGGACATCGTAGAGACAGGCTACGCTTTTCCTTCAGCTACTCCTACAGATGCTGCCGAGAAAAAGAAGTATGAAACAAATGCGAAAGCAGTCAGTACTCTATTAGGATGTATATCTCAATCAGAATTCATGAAGGTAATGCACTATAAATCCGCAAAAGAGATATGGGACAAAATTGTCACGAGCTATGAAGGAGATGAACAGGTAAAGCGTGCTAAACTTCAAACTCTCAGAATTCAGTATGAGACTCTCAAAATGTATAATGATGAAAGTGTGGCTAACTATTTTCTTCGGGTAGATGAGGTTGTTAATTGTATGAAAAATTTGGGTGAAGAAATAAAAGAGGCTATTGTGGTTGAAAAGGTTCTAAGATCATTGTCCCCCAAGTTTGAATCTAAAGTATCTGCAATAGAAGAAAAGGAAAATCTACGAATTCTTACTATGTCTCAGCTACATGGAATTCTAACTGCTTATGAAATGAGAAAGGGAGGTCCATCAGACAGAAGAGAAGCTGCTTTCAAGGCATCAGGCAAAGGAGATTATTATGAAGCAAGCCACGTCCCAGAAGAAGAGGAAGAAGAATCAAATTTTGTCAGAAATCTTCAAAGGGGTTCTGGAAGGTTCAGAGGTAAGTTACCTTTTAAATGCTTTGCTTGTGGAAGAGTAGGTCATTATGCTGCAAAATGTCCTTATAAGGATAAAGGAAAGGAACCTGCTAGATGGAACAAGAAACAGAACGCAAATAAGAAAAGCTACTACACTCATGAAGATAGTGATGGTCTATCAAACAGTGATGAAGATGAACAAGGTAATGAATATAAGTTGTTAATGGCATTTGAAGATGATGATTATATGGATGCTATAGATGTGGATAACCTTTATGATGAAATTACTAGACTCAAGAGATGTATAGAAGAAAAGAACATGATCATTGATACTCTACAATTTCAAATTGATGAAAAGGAAAAACATCTTGAAAAATTAGAAGGTGAAATTGTTGGTCTTAGAAAAGAGATTGAGAAAACAAAAGCTATTAATATCAAGTTTGTCAAAGGATCTGAAACTTTGGATGAGATTATCAATGTGCAGCGGTCTCCACTAAACAAGACAGGTCTGGGCTATAATGGAGAAACTTCTCAAGCATCCACCTCAAAAAGTTATCTTGATGCAGCAAGAAGAAATGAGCAAAAGCACAATGAAGATCATCAGGTAAAGCAGGGACGAATTACAAACAGAAACTATCAGGGGCAATCCATCTTAAGGGTGAACAAAAGCTACAACCAGCCACAGGTAAAATCTTCTCAATTTGGTTCAAGAATAGATGACAATAGAAACTATAATCAATTGGCTGGTAGATTCGATAACCGCAGAAGTTTCTTCAATGGACAATGCTTTTCTTGCCATAACTTTGGTCACAAAGCAGCTCAATGTGTTGCATATAAAACAATCATGACTAGGGAAGCTCAAAAACAAAGAAGTATGACCGGGATTACAAAAAGGACCTATAACAACTTTTCGGTTCTTGAAAATGAAGTTGAATGTTCTATTTGCAATAACTTTGGTCATGAAGACTCTGAATGCAGGAGCAGGTTTCAGCAGAAAAAGGAACAAGCCTCAAGCACCAAAACATGGAGAATAAAGGAACCACAGACAGAAAGATGTGGGATAGCATTTTATGCAGAGGGACAGGAAAATCTATGGTACATTGACAGTGGATGTTCGAAGCATATGACAGGTGATAAAGAAAAACTTGAGTCATATTCTGCTCTAGAAAAGGGAAAGAAAGTCTCTTTTGGAAATGATACTCCTGCAACTATAAAAGGAAAAGGCATTGCTCAGTTAAAAGAAAAGGTCAAGGCTGGAAATGTTTTGTATGTTGATGGATTGAAGCATAATCTTCTAAGTGTCAGCCAGATGTGTGATCAAAGAACCGAGGTTATATTCAGATCAAATGGATGTCTTGTTCGTGATCTTGATACAGGTAAAACAGTGATCAAAGGCAAAAGAACTGCAAATAATCTGTACATATTTGAAGAAGGACAACAACAATGCTATCTGAGCAAGGATGATGAGCACTGGTTATGGCATCGGAGGTTGGGACATCTAAGCTTTTCACAAATAAGGAAAGCATGCAAATATCAGGCAGTTCGCGATCTTCCAGATATCAAAATTCCTGACAACACCATATGCAAATCATGTCAGTTTGGAAAACAAACCAGAACTAACTTTCCAGAGAAAGAAGGTTCAGCTAGCATGCCTCTTGAGCTAGTACATACAGATACATGCGGCCCTTTCAAGAAAAGAACACCTCGAGGAGAAGAATACTTGATATTATTCATTGACGATTTCTCCAGGTTTGTCTGGTTAGGACTTATGAAGCACAAAGATGAAGCATTCGAAAAATTCAAATCCTTCAAAGCCTTGGTTGAAAATGAATCAGGTCACAAAATTAAGTGCCTCAGATCCGACAGAGGTGGGGAATTTACTTCAAATGAATTTTTCGATTTCTGTGAAGAACATGGGATAAGAAGAGAATTCTCTACAGCAAGAACCCCTCAGCAAAATGGAGTTGTGGAAAGAATGAACAGAACAGTCCAACAAATGGCTCGTGCTATGCTTGATGAGTCAGGAACTCCCGCAACTTTCTGGGGTGAAGCTACACATGCTGCGGTTGTTATTCTCAACAAAACAAATGTCCGGGTGAACAGCACTCAAACTCCTCATGAGCTCTGGAGTGGTAGGACTCCTTCGGTAAAGCACTTCAAAATCTTTGGGAGCAAATGCTATATCAAGAATACTGATGAGCAGCTTGGCAAACTTGAACCTAGAGCAGATGAAGGCATTCTTCTTGGTTACTCTCCACATAGCAAAGCATACAAATGCTACAATAAAAGACTTGGCAGAATTGTTGACAGCATTGATGTAGTGGTTGATGAGAAGGGATACATTCCTAGGCAAGTACATCATGAAGAAGAAGATGAAGGCTACCCCCAACGACAGAATGATGAAGAAGAAGAACCTCAAGAAGAACCAGAGGAGAAAACAAGAATAGAAGAAAAGACTCCATCCAGATATGTTCAGAAGAATCATCCAGAATCTCAGATTATGGGGCAGAAAGAAGCAGGTGTACAAACAAGAAGAACAATTGCAGAAGCTTCAAGCTATTTGGCATTACTCTCCTCTACTGAACCACAAAATGTGAAAGAGGCATGCAAAGATGAATGTTGGGTGAAAGCAATGGATGAAGAACTTGAGCAGATCGAAAAGAACAACACTTGGGAGCTGGTTCCTAGACCAAAAGATAAGAATGTTATCGGGGCAAAATGGGTCTTCAAAAACAAATTGAATGAAAATGGAGAAGTAATTAGAAACAAAGCCAGACTTGTTTGTAAAGGGTATGCGCAGCAAGAAGGAATAGACTTTGAAGGAACCTTTGCTCCTGTTGCAAGACTTGAGGCCATCCGAATGTTCCTTGCTCTCTCAAGTTTTCAAAACTTCAAAGTATTTCAAATGGACGTGAAATCAGCCTTTCTGAATGGAGACTTGGAAGAAGAAGTGTACATTGAACAGCCAGATGGGTTCATTCTTGGAAATGATCCAAATCTTGTATGCAGATTGAAAAAGGCTCTCTATGGTCTCAAACAAGCTCCAAGGGCTTGGTACTACCGTTTGGACAAATATCTTCATCAACAAGGCTTTTCAAAAGGATCGGCAGATAGCAATCTTTATATAAAAGTTGAAAATGACAAATTGCTAATACTTGTTGTGTATGTAGATGACATTATTTTTGGGAGCAATGAAGAAGCTATGAGTCAAAACTTTGCCTTGGTCATGCAAAAAGAATTTGAAATGTCCTTGCTAGGAGAACTGACATATTTCCTTGGTTTGCAAATCCAACAAAAAGAAGGAGGAATCTTTTTATCTCAAACCAAGTATCTCAAACAGATTTTGAAGAAATATGGTATGGAAGATGCAAAACCAGTATGTACACCCATGGTCACAGGATGTAGCCTCAGTGCAAATGATGAATCTGCAGCAGTACATCAACCAACCTACAGATCTATGATTGGAAGTTTACTTTATTTGACAGGTACCCGACCGGACATCATGCATGCAGTTGGAATAGTTGGAAGATTTCAGGAAAATCCGAAGGAGACTCATCTTCAGGCAGTGAAGAGAATTTTTAAATATCTTCAAGGGACTCAAAATTATGGCTTATGGTATCCTAGAGATACAGATCTTACACTTCATGCTTATACAGATGCAGATTGGGCCGGAAGCGTGGATGACAGGAAAAGCACAAGTGGTGGTGCGTTCTTTATGGGTTCCAGACTGGTATCTTGGTTCAGCAAGAAACAGAGTTCAATTGCCTTGTCTATAGCTGAAGCGGAATATGTTGTTGCTGCATCTTGTTGCACCCAACTCCTTTGGATGATGCAGACTTTGCAGGATTTTCAAATCACTTGTACACCACCAATCCCCATCTTATGTGATAACACAAGTGCAATCAGCATCTCAAAGAATCCTGTTATGCATTCAAAAACCAAGCACATACCAATCAAGTATCATTTTCTCAGGGAACAAGTGCTTGAACAGAAGGTCAAGTTGGAGTATGTTCCTTATAAGGAACAAGTTGCTGACATTCTCACCAAACCATTGCCCAGGGACACTTTTGAATACCTCAGGCAAAAGCTGGGGGTTGTTGATTCATCATCTTATTGTTGAACCCCTTCTCATTGATGGTACAGGTTTAGGGGGAGCATATAATGCATTGTTGGCATTATGGAGGATGTGCAGAAGGAGATCTTGGAAGTAGTTGCAATATGTCTCTATCTCTTTCATGGTGGATTATGGTTCTTCGTTGCAGATCTGGTTCATATTCAGGGGGAGCATGTTCTTAGGGGGAGCATAACCCTTTGCCCTTGATGTCAAAGGGGGAGAATGAAGCTAAAGTTTTGAGGTTGCCATCAAGTCCAAAGGGGGAGATTGTTGGCATTATGGCTAAAGTGTTGTCCTTGATGGCAACCCATTCAGGTGATAGATCACAGTACTTCATGTCAGCAGCAGAGACTGATGAACAGCTATCAAATATTGAAGAAAATAAGGGGTACGCAGGTACACCTTACATAAGGTTCATACACGCAGGTCAGTGTTACATAAAGTGCGTACATACCCGCAGTTATCCCGTTTCAGGAGGTGCGTACCCCCAGTGCACACATTTCAAGGCAAAGAAATTCACATGTGGGGTTTTCTTATGTTTTACTCTTGGTATTTAGCCGACGGTATTGGGTTATTATGGTGTCGGCTCGTGGTATTGATCCATGTTTTAAGGAAGAGCTTTCCTATATAAAGCAAAGGAGATCACTTGGCTAAGTATCTTTTTGCAATTGAATATCTTTAGATCTGAAATATTGGGTTATGGTCTTAAAAGCTCGATCTATATGAAAGGGAAGTTGAAGGCGAATCTGTGAAGGGTGATCTCTCGAGCGCATGATCAGATCTGAGAAACTGTGCCACTCTGGTGGACTGCCTATTCGGCCCTAATCAGAAGTACGCAGAGTAGAAATAGGAGATCTGCGTGGGTACGCAGAGCAGAAACAGGAGATTTGCGTGGGTACGCAGAGCAGAAACAGGAGATCTGTGTGGGTACGCAGAGCAGAAGAAGGAGAACTGTGTGGGTACGCAGAGCGACTAAGGTTCAGGTGCGTACGCATAGTAAAAGTACGCGGCGCAATAGTATCTCTGTGTGCGTACCTGCAGTAACAGTACGCGGCACGATAATGTCTCTGGGTGCGTACCTGCAGTAACAGTACGCAGTGCAGTTGAAGGAACAGTGCGTGGGCACGCAGTGCGGCAGAAGGATCTCTGCGGGTATATGCAGGGAGGCAGAAGGTGAACTGCGTAGCGACGCAGGCCACAGAAGGGAAAACTGCATATCTGTCTTAAGATGTTCTGTTGATTGAATTTTTCAGTTGATAAGGTGTTCTGGGTTAATTCTGTTATTGCTGATCTGATAACTGTAGTGGACTGTAACTTTTATATACTTGATGATCATTTGATGCTTTATGAAAAGAAGTAGGGGGTTGTAGCTCCCTTCCAGGAGAGACTGGAAAACGAGAGAGAGAGAGTTGTAGCTCTCTGCAGGTTGCAGCCTGCGTGCTGGTAAAGGACTGCACCAATACAAAACCATTGTAAAAGGAGTTTCTAATTTGAAAGAAGATAGAGACATATTGCAGCAGGTGGTTTTCACCCACATTGGGTTTCCACCTTACATCTTGTGTTCTTTGGTGTGACTATCTGTTTTCCTTGTTCATGCTCATTATTTTATGGTACTGACATGCAAAAATAATTCAAAGAACAAATAAGGAAGATTTATTAAAAGAATTAGATAATACTAATTCACCCCCCCCTCTCAGTATTATTTCCAACACAAGCATATGTTATGTGAGGACCATACCTAGACTGTATACATTTTTTTTTTTTTTTATTTAGCAATGACAACCAGAAAAGAAACGCATTGAATTTAAAATTTATTTAGCACACACATTCCTGCCACTCACTTCAGGAAACATACCATAACATTTTCATACCTTTAACTAAGATCAATAGTAATGAAATACATATGTACCGTTCACCAGAAGGCGAGACTCCGCTTGCTCTGCTGTTGCTGGTATTCCCTTGTAGCTAGTCACCTCCGGGAGTGAATGATGACGCACTTGATCCGAATGCGAAGACTCACCGATTAACCTCCCAGCCTACTCCTTGGGTATTCTTCTTCCCTGCGGACCCTCAAGCTGCAATGGGGTTGTACAATGGAGACAAACACTAGCTAGTAGAGGAGAGCACACCTTGGCTCAAGAGTCCCCTCTCTAAATCCTCTACCTCACCAAATTCACTATAGCTTCGTAATCACTGCTCTCACAACATCTCATCCATCCAACAATAGGGTTTCCCCCCCAAAAAAGGTCCTTTCTTCCATGGCTTGCCCCTTCTTTTATAGGAGTCCTCATAGGTGACACTTGTCATGTCATGCATAATTAATTATTTTTTTTATAATTCAATAGCTTGATTATTCACCCACCCATGTGTCATTCTCACATCAAGGGTCTCCCAAATTATTTACTTAAATTTTTATTTAAAACTAATATTTTCCTCACCTCAACAAGATTCCTATTTCTTCTCCTAGATGTCTCTTTATTCCCCCCTTTTATTCCTTAATTTGTGTTCATTACTTGAAGTCAACTAATGAGTCAAGATTTTATCCCCAATCTACTCCCTACTTTAACTCAGGTTATCTCCCAGATGGATATTCTTATGTTGATTGTTGACACATGGAACTTTTCTACATTTCTCTAAATTAGTTTATTATTCTCATTTTAATTCACCTTCCCCTTTTCTTAATTAGGTTTAAATTAGTTTAGGATTAATCTTTATCCTTACCATTATGTTTGTCTTTCCCCTTTTTCCTAATTTAACCACATAATCTTCCTAGTATTTTCTAAAATGGGAAGGGTAGAGTTTTTAAGGTATTCTATTTTAATTCTTCCTATGATCCTCCTTATTCCAAGTTTTATTTTTGATTTAATTACATTGGTTTCTAATCATCATTTACCCTTGATGTAAATTTACCTAGTTTTCATTCCTTGCTTATATTTATTTATTATTATTTATTTTTAATGATTCCAAGGATGCCAAGCTTTGGTTGTGCCCTTCAAGAACTTCCCTAGAAATTCCAAGGGTGCCACACCTAATAGCTTATTTGTGATGTCAAGGGTGCCAGTTTGGTTGTGCCCTTCAAGAACTTCCCTAAAAGTTCCAAGGGTGCCACACCTAATAGTTTATTTGTGATGTCAAGGGTGCCAGTTTGGTTGTGCCCTTCAAGAACTTCCCTGGAAGTTCCAAGGGTGCCACACCTAATAGTTTATTTGTGATGCCAAGGGTGCCAAGTTGGTCGTGCCCTTCAAGAAATTCCCTTGAAGTTCCAAGGGTGCCACACCACTTGCCCTTCAAGCATCTAGTGATTACGAGGGGAAAATATAGTGCAATGTCATAGACCAATATCATCTCTTATGTTGCCTGCTATAGTGAGACTAATGGTGTCGGGGATCAAGGAATCCGCCTTGATGCGCGCCCCCCGGTAAAGTCCTCATGAGCGAACCAACTTTGGAACCTGCCCTCATGGCATCGTGATCTTCAAGGCGAAGGTGTTTCAACCCTTCCAGCCCAAGTCACGGCGAGAGTGCTAGTGGGTGAGATCAGGGACTCTGTCCCACCCCTCCCATGTAGTTCCATCCACTTGTACAACCCCATCACCCATATGTGAGTCATTCAGTCAAGCAACTAATCTGTGCCTACAACCATTAATATATCATCAGAATATAGTTAAACATATATGGCAGATTCCAAGATCGACTTAGACTTTCACAGATAAAGTAATATAAATTTTCATCAAACCAGGTGTCATCGACATGTCATATGCGGGTGCCTCTGATGGTTCCCTGCCATACTCAATAATCATCAGTAACACGGTTTCTCAATGTTAGTCGATTATCATAATAGCATCATTAACAATTCCTGGTCATTCACATCATTGTCCACTGTAAGTCTGAACTAAAGGAAGTGGGTAACATAGGGGACACATCCCTCATGGCTATTATCAATAATCATCAATGGAAACATACATATTCATTAAGCTATCACATCGTAACATCGTCGAAATATACCTATCCATAAAATTTATCCTCATTATGCTTTTAGTAGAGTGCATACATATTCTTTACTACCCTCATCATAATTTCAAATAGAGATCAACTTAACTATTGATATTGCAATCATCAGAATACTGATAGATAAGATACATAACCATTCCTGCTACCATAATATCAATGGAAAGCATTCATAAACATCACAACCATGAATATCTCAATCGCTAATAATAGTGTCATGGGTCTAGATTCTCAATCTGAGGTCCTCGAAGAATAGAGTGTCTAAGATAATGTCGTATTAGGGTCAGCAAACTAGAGTGGGAACTACATGTTATCCTCCTCAAGCTTGATAAAAAATAAAGAGGTACTGGTCAGAAATGACTGGGGAAAATGGGAAAAAGCTGGGAATACTTTATGGTAGCATGTCGCTCTTGAACATGACACTTTCACCGCATCACTGTGACTCTGTGGGTTGGGTTATTCAGCTTGATGGTTATCACACTGTTGGTCTATCATACCATCCATCACTTTGTTTTGGGTCAATGCTACCAATTCATTTCAGTGTCGCCGATATTTTCAAGAGAAGTCATTTAGTTCAAAACTTCATCCTCTACAATACAATAAACCTTCATTTTCATGCCCGCCATTCCTAAACCTTGTGTTGTCAGTCGATATTAAATCTCCAAAATCATTTATCTCGTTTTGTGTCGTTGATGTGGGATACATCAAGGCTCTCCTGCAATGAGTCACTTCTCGTCGACATTAGCACATCATCCAAGAAGTTGACTTAGAAACACCCCTTCAATACCTTGAGGCTTGCATACATCAATGGTAGGTTTCTCACTTCCAGCGATAGGTTGATATCACTGGCCTTCGACCAAAATACTTCGTATGGTGTTCGACATCAAATCATTTATTCACACCATGTGAAATGTACTGCAATACCTTGAGGTTCATTATCATTATCAGTGATTCCTCTTATGTTTGTTAATGGCTTACATCATTGGCTGGTAATCAGACGATGTCTCTCCATGTTCGACTTCAGATCATTTATTCACATGGTTAGACTTGTACATCAAGTGAAGAATGAACGAGATTAAAGACCCTAGATCTAGTTTCATCCATCCGGGCTACGATATATTTTTAGGAGTACTATGTCAAATGTACAAATGGCCTTACATTCATGGTCATCCATTCATGGGTCTATATCTGTAGACGACTATATTTGTACATGTAATGAAAGTTTATAAGCTGAGCATGGGTATGCCTTCCCTCAGCTAGTTCGTGAGAAAAAATCAAATTATCATGATATTTGTATTGTAACTGATGCAGGTCACCTTCCACTTCGAAAACGTCTCTCCAAATGATAAAGGATATCACTCAACATGTTTATTTTTGACTTCATGCTTTAGGGGGCAACTGTTATAGGTCAATTTGGGCACATCAATCCCGACTTCCAGATCAGTACTATTAGGGTCCATCAATCCCTAATTCAGTTGTTTTCATTCCCTAATGAGGTCAACCTACGTCATTCTTGCCTCCCAAGAGTTTCCATGACACCATTCATCTAAAAAGTGTCCCTAACGAGATCAGCACAGGTGGCCTTCTATCACGCTGCATTGCAATGCAGAAACTGCACTGACTGGGTGCACTGCAGTGCACTTACCCTTTGTTTCACCTGCTCTGAGTGAGATTCATCGAATTTTTTAAATGAATCCATTGGATTCCTCATCCAATGGATACTTCTAGAAGTTTCCATTTTGATTGAGCTCGCATTTGGATGAGGAAGAGGGTGAATGAGCCTCAATCCACTATCCCTTCCTCCATGGAACCACCTTCCAATTTTGGTAGAGCATTCATGAGGGCCATTAATGGCTTAACCTCCTCCATTCAACTATAAATTGACCAAGCATTCAAAGGCTGGTCTAGGTTGGAATTTCTTGAGCTAAGGAAATGTTGTTTGAATGAGATTAGTAAGAGTATTGTAATGATGTCGAATTGTTGCTTCATGAGGAGAGAAGGGATTGAAACTGGAAGGAAGACACTGAATCAAGCATGAACATTCATGGGTTGTAATCTTTCCTTTTATCAATAAAGAATTCAAAGATTTTTCCATTCATGTTCTTATGTGTTGTATATCGTATTCTGGATTCTATGATATGTTTAATTAACATATCTTTATTGTATGCTTTGATGGATTTCTGTCTCAGCTTGTGTGCAAGTACTTTCCAAGTGATTTAAGTACAGAAAGGAGTGGCGGAATCGGTCAAAGGAGAGAGGGAACAAGTGAAAGATATAGGTTGGTTTCTCCTCTTACCTCTCCTATCTGTTGATTAAAGAAAAGGTAGTGAATTACTTTGGCTTTTGTTTCTAGACTAGCGATTAAGTCTAGACGGTTAGGCATTTGATAAAACACTAAATTTGCCCAAAACACCTAGAGACAAAGAGGACACTCATGGCATGCAAATGTTAGCTTAAAATCAAAAGCACTTCAAGGACCGATCATGCAACAAACTGGGAAACTACTGTGCAAGATTGCACAATCCTTACTTTCAGAGGTGAGGGACTATTTGCTGGATCTACACAATGTGTAGTCCCAGATTCCAGTGAGAGGTGCTGATGACTGGAATACGCAATGTGCAGTCCAATGGGCTTGCTGATGGTTGAAACTGTGTAATGCGCAGTTAAGTCTCGCTTTGATGCTGGTTTGGAATGTGCGTTGCACAATCCTAGAGGGTAATGCTTCAAGGCTATCTCTTGGAACTATGCAGAGTGCAGCTAGAGATAGTCCCTAACAACCTCTACACAATTCCTGGAGCCAAGGTAGAGCCTTGAGATCCAGAAATGTGTATTGCAAGAGGGGAAGAGCTAGATCCGGGCCAAGGAAGCCCAGATATTCCCAAGGGCAACTTGTAAATGAGAAGATCTGAATGCATGAGCGAAGGATGGTGTAGATATGAGTGAATAGTGATGCATGTAATCAAAAGCATGTAATCAAAACAAATGCAAGAATCAGTCAAATAGAAGAACAATGAAGCTTGTGGGGAGAGTCCCCGCAACGACAAACATTAGTTCAAAACATGGGTTATGCATGCAATACTTAGGAAATGAAATGAAAGACTTAAAAAAGAACTTATACAAGCTATAACAAATCAAAAGCTAGCAGTCTATCAATAAAAAAAGGAAAAACAACACTCACACAATCCAAGGAAACAAAAGCAACAAAAAAATCTGCAAAAGACAAGAAAAGCAAGACTTACCTGGTTGTGCCGACTGTGCTAAAGGTTCCTAGATGCCTTGGGAATGTCAGAGCTCTAAGATCGAATGTGAAAATGATCTCTAGCAATGTCCATTAAATAGATTTGATTGATTTACAGTTTATGACACGAAGGCCAAAAATTTAGTAAAAAGCAACAAGTGGGATGCTTTTTCTTGCAGACTTTTTCTTCTTTCGGGAAGGGCTTCCATGCATGCATGGAGAAATTGCGCAGTCCTGGGGGGAATTGAGCAACTTACCGGCACATGCATCAAGCAGTAGCTGAGGGAATGCTTCTACAAAATTCCTGGGCTAAATGGTTCTAGTTGCCTCTCATGCTCTGTGCAATTTCCTAGCTGAAGACAAACTGCCAGCTGGGTCTGCACATTTCAGGAGTCGAAGCTCACTGTCAAGTTCAACTGCACATTTCTTGAAGCAAGGTTGGTTTCCCTCTATGACTATGGAGATTACCAAGGTAGTGCAAGAACCAGATTGTAACCAAGTCACGGGGAGGTCAACATGTGGTTAATTTGCAAAGAAAGTAAGCAAACACAAACTGTAAAGAAAAAGATAAACTCAAACGAAATCACAAGTACCTGGGCAGTGCAAGGAAAATTGTTGATATTTTAGTAGGGAGGCTCCAAAACAAAGAGAAGGCAAATTTTTTTAGGGTGGTTTTATTCGCTACAATAGGATGTTCTCTCTAATTTGGTAGAGTGGGAGTCAAATTTGAAAATCAGTCTTGCAGACAACTCCACCCATCTTGTTAAAGCTTTTGGGTCCATAAAATATCATTTGAATTTTGGGGAATCTATTTTGCTATATGATGTGATGTATGTGCTTGGGATGAAGAAGAATTTGGTATCAATATCTGCTTTGGAAGACAAAGGGATGAGGGTTTCCTTCATCAAGGGAAAGGTTCTTAATTGGCCTGTTGGATCACCTATTAAATATGCATTCACATTAGGATCAAGGTATGAAGGACTCTATAGTGTCATTGGGAAATCACTACTAGCATTGGTTCATAATACCAATCATCTAAGTGAATTATGGCATTGAAGGTTGGCTCATATACATTATGATGCTCTTCTGAAATTGGAGAAATTGGTCTATGGGATTCCAAAGGTTCAAGCCCAATATGAAGGAGTATATCCAAGTTGTGAAAGTGTAAAGAAGATAAGGGGACCATTCCCCTCTATTGATAACATGAAAAATGACATCCTCCATCTTGTAGTGCCCACTCTAGTCTCCTGACCCTGATACGACATTATCTTAGACACTCTATTCTTCGAGGACCTCAGATTGAGGATCTGGACCCATGACACTATTATTAGTGATTGAGATATTCATGGTTGTGATGTTTATGAATGCTTTCGATTGATATTATGGTAGCATGAATGGTTATGTATCTTATCTATCAGTATTCTAATGATTGCAATATTAAGTAATTAAGTTTGTCTCTATTTGGAATTATGATGAGGGTAGTAAAGAATATGTATGTGCTCTACTAAAAGCATAATGAGGATAAATTTTATGGATAGGTATATTTCTACGATGTTACGATGTTGATAGCTTAATGAATATGTATGTTTCCATTGATGATTATTGATGATAGCCATGAGGGATGTGTCCCCTATGTTACCTACTTCCTTTAGTTTAGACTTACAATGGACAATGATGTGAATGACCAGGAATTGTTAATGATGCTAGTATGATAATTGACTAACATTGAGAAACCTTATTACTGATGATGATTGAGTATGGCAGGACACCATCAGAGGCACTCGCATATGACATGTCGATGACACCTGGTTTGATGAAAATTTATATTACTTTATCTTTGAAAGTCTAAGTCGATCTTGGAATCTGCCATATATGTTTAACTATATTCTGATGATATATTAATGGTTGCAGGCACAGATTAGTTGCTTGACCGAATGACTCACATATGGGTGATGGGGTTGTACAAGTGGATGGAACTACATGGGAGGGGTGGGACAGAGTCCCTGATCCCACCCACTAGCACTCCCGCCGTGACTTGGGCTGGAAGGGTTGAAGCACCTTCGCCTTGAAGATCACGATGCCATGAGGGCAGGTTCCAAAGTTGGGCCGCTCATGAGGACTTTACCGGGGGGCGCGCATCAAGGCGGATTCCTTGATCCCCGACACCATTAGTCTCACTATAGCAGGCAACATAAGAGATGATAGTGGTCTATGACGTTGCACTATATTTTCCCCTCGTAATCACTAGATGCTTGAAGGGCAAGTGGTGTGGCACCCTTGGAACTTCAAGGGAATTTCTTGAAGGGCACGACCAACTTGGCACCCTTGGCATCACAAATAAACTATTAGGTGTGGCACCCTTGGAACTTCCAGGGAAGTTCTTGAAGGGCACAACCAAACTGGCCCCCTTGACATCACAAATAAGCTATTAGGTGTGGCACCCTTGGAACTTCTAGGGAAGTTCTTGAAGGGCACAACCAAACTGGCCCCCTTGACATCACAAATAAGCTATTAGGTGTGGCACCCTTGGAACTTCTAGGGAAGTTCTTGAAGGGCACAACCAAACTTGGCATCCTTGGAATCATTAAAAATAAATAATAATAAATAAATATAAGCAAGGAATGAAAACTAGGTAAATTTACATCAAGGGTAAATGATGATTAGAAACCAATGTAATTAAATCAAAAACAAAACTTGGAATAAGGAGGATCATAGGAAGAATTAAAATAGAGTACCTTAAAAACTGTACCCTTCCCATTTTGGAAAATACTA
Source organism: Pinus tabuliformis (assembly GCA_031772625.1). Taxonomy (NCBI): domain Eukaryota; kingdom Viridiplantae; phylum Streptophyta; class Pinopsida; order Pinales; family Pinaceae; genus Pinus; species Pinus tabuliformis. The sequence continues at coordinate 1,441,262,852 of CM062817.1, read as the reverse complement.
GGAAGATTATGTGGTTTAATTAGGAAAAAGGGGAAAGACAAACATAATGGTAAGGATAAATATTAATCCTAAACTAATTTAAACCTAATTAAGAAAAGGGGAAGGTGAATTAAAATGAGAATAATAAATTAAATTTAGAGAAATGTAGAGAAGCTCCATGTGTCAACAACCATCATAAGAATATCCATCTAGGAGATAACTTGAGTTAAATTAGCGAGTAGATTGGGGATAAAATCTTGACTCATTAATTGACTTCAAGTAATGAACACAAATTAAGGAATAAAAGGGGGGAATAAAGAGACAACTAGGAGAAGAAATAGGAATCATGTTGAGGTGAGGAAAATATTAGTTTTAAATAAAAATTTAAGTAAATAATTTTGGGAGACCCTTGATGTGATAATGACACATGTGTGGGTGAATAATCAAGCTATTGAATTATAAAAAAAAATAACTAATTATGCATGACATGACAAGTGTCACCTATAAGGACTCCTATAAAATAAGGGACAAGCCATGGAAGAAGAGACTTTTTGGGGACCCTATTCTTGGATGGATGAGATGTTGTGAGAGCAGTGATTACGAAGCTATAGTGCATTTGGTGAGGTAGAGGATTTAGAGAGGGGACTCTTGAGCCAAGGTGTGCTCTCCTCTACTAGCTAGTGCTTGTCTCCATTGTACAACCCCATTGCAGCTCGGGGGTCCGCGGGGAAGAAGAGTACCCAAGGAGTAGGCTGGGAGGTTAACCGGTGAGTCTTCACTTTCGGATCAAATGCGTCATCATTCACTCGCGGAGGTGACCAGCTACAAGGGAATACCAGCAATAGCAGAGCAAGCGGAGTCTCGACTTCTGGTGAACGGTACATATGTATTTCATTACTATTGATCTTAGTTAAAGGTATGAAAATGTTATGATATGTTTCCTGAAAGGAGTGGCAGAAATGTGTGTGCAAAATAAATTTGAATCTCAATGCGTTTCTTTTTGGTTGTATTTGCTACAAAAAAAAATAAAAAAAATAAATAAATAAATAATTATATAGTCTGGATGTGATCCTCACACATCTCATTCATTCTGATATATGTGGTATGATGCTCATGCATTCTATTGGTGTCCATATCTGCTATATCACATTCATTGATGACTTTTCAAGGAATATATGGATATACTATTTGAAGCATAAGGATGAAGCCTTCGAAACATTCAAGGAGTTCAAAGCATTGGTTGAAAATCAAACAGGAAGGAAGACCAAAATATTTAGGTCTGATATTAGTGGAGAATACATGTCAAACGAGTTTATTGACTTTTGGAAGAAGGAAGGTGTCAAGATGGAAACAATTGTGTCATATACTCTCAAACAAAATGGTCTAGCTGAAAGGAAGAATAGCTCTATAGTAGAAGCTACATAAGTGATGCTCCATGATCAAACGTTTCCTAAGTTCCTTTAGGATGAAGCTTCACATGTTGTTGTATATGTTCAAAATAGGGTGCCTCATCATACTTTGGAAAACAAGAGCCCCAAAGAAATTTTTATAGGTGTCAAGCCCGACATTGGTCATATCTGCATATTTGGATGTCCCATCTATTTCCATGTGCCAAAGGACAAAAGGAACAAATTGGAAGTTACAAGAAGAAAAAGTACGTTTGTAGGATATTGTGAAAACTATAAAGCATTTAAAATATATATTCTTGGTCAAATGAAGGTTGAAATTAATAGCGATGTTACATTCAATGAAGATGTCACCCTAAGAAAAAAAAAGGAACCTTCCTCTGCCTCCTCCTCCTAAGAAGAATGATGATATGGATATTCTAGATGGTCCTTCCATGCCTGAGTTTGAGACTGATATTATTAATGATCCCATGGATCCTATGGATCCCTTAGATCCTCCCCCAAGTGATTCGCCTACTAGTAAGAGACCACTCTACCTATGTGACACTCTTCAGGATTTTGAGAAATAGGTTCCCATTTAGAGATCATTTAGAGAAAGGAAGAAGCCTCGTAGGTACCAGGTATATGTTGCAACCATGTGTACTATGATTCAAGTTGAACCCTCCACATTCGAAGAATCCGTAAAAGAATAAGTTTGGAAAGATGTTATGGCTCAAGCATATGAATCAATTATGAAGAATAATGTATGGGATGTTGTGTCGAGACCGAAGGGGAAATTTGTGGTGACTTTGAAGTGGTCATTCAAGATAAAACATGGAGTTGATGGTAGCATTGAAAAATAAAAGGAAAGTTTTGTGGCTTGAGGTTTCTCTCAGAAAGAGGGAGAATATTATGATGATATATTTTCACATGTGACTCAATATACAACCATTTGTTCGATAGTTTCCCTTGACAAAAGTCAAGGATGGACCCTTCATCAGATGGAAGTGAAGACTGCATTCCTCCATGGCATGTTACAAGAAGAAGTGTATGTGGAGCAACCACAGGGATTTGAAGTAGAAGATCAAAAGAAACATGTTTTTATATTAAAGAAGGCATTGTATGGTTTGAAGAAAGCCCCCAAAGTTTAGTACGCTCGCATAAACAATTATTTGGTGAAGTTGGGATTCACAAGAAGTAATGATGATACCAACCTCTACTTCAAGGTAGTCCAAGGTATGTTGTTGACTTTGTTTTATATGTTGACGATCTATTCTTGGCAGGTAGTGAGCCTCTAATAATCGAGTGTAAGAGGGAGCTAGCCTCTGAATTCAAGATGAATGACATTGGACTCATGCACTACTTTTTAGGCCTTGAGTTGTGGAAAAGGCCCAAAGATATTTTCCTTTCACAAGGAAAATATGTTGTGAAGCTATTAGAAATATTTGGAATGAAAAGATGCAAGTCCATGGCCACACCAATGGAAATGAACTTCAAGAATTTATGTGGATAAGATGCATGACCGAATTTGTCAAATCCATCTGAGTATAGACAGTCGATTGAGGATTTGATGTTCCTTGTGAACACCCATCTAAACATATGTTATGCAGTGAACACATTGAGTCAATTCATGACCGTGCCTCTCAATGCACATTGGATGACTGCCAAACACATTTTGAGATATTTGCATGGGACGATCACACTTGGTCTGATATATTCTACCAGATATGTTCAACTTCATGGATACACCGATGTTGATTGGGTAGGAAACATTATCGACAAAAATATTATGTCTGGATTTTGTTTTAGTCTTGGATCTTCCATGATATCTTGGATGAGAAGGAAGCAGAATTCGATAGCATTGAGTACTGTCGAGGCAGAATATATTTCCGCTAGCATGGATAGTTGCGAAGCAATTTGGTTTAGAAAGCTATTTGGTTAGCTATTTGAGCAGGTCCTAGACACTACAGTGGTATATTGCAACAATAAGAGTGTCGTTCATCTGGCATATAATCCCATATTTCATGACAAGTCCAAGCACATTATTCGGTATCACTTCATTTGAGACATGGTGCAAAGAGGAGTCATATGTCTTCATCACATATCATCATATGAGTAGATTGCAGACATTCTCACTAAGGCTTTACTGAAAGGGAAGTTCTTGCTTTTCAGAGAGCAGCTTGGACTGATGGATGTGACTCCTCCTAATAAGGGGCATCACTAATCAAGGACACTAAGCCAACTCTTCCCCCCTGTTTCAGCTTCCAGGTTGAGGAATTTAGATAGAGGGCTCCTAGGGTTGAGGGATCTCTGGAAAATAGGGTTTCACCCATATTTGTTACCCATAGGGTTGGAGTAGTAGCCAACTTTATCTTAGTCTTTGCAGAGTATACCCCAATTGGCATCATACCCACAAGATAGGCTTGCTGGGATTTTCCCTTCCCGTCTGACCAACGTGATGAGGAGGCTTGGAGGTGTGTGATCCTTACCTCTTGGTAAGTCAGGTATCTAGTCCAAGCTCACATTATGATGCAGGTGTTCTACCACATGACTCTTGAGGGTCATTGTTGGGAATATCAATAGTAAATAGGATGGGTTGTGTATTATCTCCGATATATCATATATTTCTCGATATGGGGTCATAGTAGTATCTCCCCCATGATATTTTGGGTTAAGTATTACATCCCCGATGTGATTGAGATGTGGTCTCCAACGAGATAGATGGAGCTAGATTTTTCTCCCCAATGATTCTTCTTCTTTATATTCGAGAATATTTCATCATATAGAGTTGTGCAGAGATGGGAGATATGATGACATTGTGACATATTGATCGATGGACAGATTTTGAAAGGTGGAATCCTCCCTCGTTGAGAGGGAGTGTTAAAATATGAAACTATGGTCAAATTCCACCTTGGACAGCTCATATGATGGAGATAATGATGGAATTGAATTCCTCTTCTCTAGTGGACCAAAATTGACCTAAATATCACCTCATTTGGACAAGCAGAAGTTGGTTTTTGAATTTATGTACCCACACATGCACATTTGGTCAGGTCAGCCTCAACATCAAATGGACATTATTGGACACCCATGAAAGCCTATAAATACAAGTGACCTAGAGCTCATTTTAACACCAAACAAGCATCTTCTTCTCTTCTTTCTAAATTGGCTCACACAGGTTTGATGAAGAAAGCTCGCATAGGGTCCAAAGTTTCAGCTTTGTAACTCGTACGGATTAGGGTTTTTTTCTTTGGTCACACGCATGTCACTGGGCTAAATCAACCACATTCACTCGCATATAGAGGCCAGTAGATCAACTAGGAGGCTATATTCGCTTGCATATCGACCTGAAGGGAGTGACTATGGTTTTTAGCTTGGGTTTTTCATTTCACTGAAGTTAACCACAGTTAACCGAAAGATGAAGGGTTTCTCTTTATACCACAGTGACTCTGGAATTTTGTTTCAGATTTGTATTGGGTTCTTTTGATGATATTGTATTGGGCTCATTGTAATATCTGCTGAACATTTTATGAAAATCTAATAGAAGAATAATTTCAAAGGGTTTTCCCTCATGTGGGATTTTTCCTTGGTCTTTAACCAAACCTGGTGTCTCTTGTTTATGTGTCGATTGTCTCCTTTATCATTTCATTTATTGTTCTATCTTCAATTTCTATTGATGAATGGAAAGGCTAGTAATTGGAAATATTTCTAAATGAAGTGTGGAATTGGGCTAAAGTAATTGATACAACATAGGACAATAAGAAAAATTAACACTCTTTCCCATAACTTTTCCCAAAAGAAAACATTTCTTCATCATAAAATTTATTTACATCAATCAATCAACTTAAGTCATGGCCCCACGGACAAGTAGTCAAACAATATTTACAAATAAATATCAAATAATAATGTTTATAAAAGAAACTGAACCAAGAGTGTTACATCCTCCCCCCTGCCCCCTGAAGTGAACACCATACTTAGAGTTTCTTCGTCAATATCCATCACTTTTTGAACATTGAAGGGAATGCTTCTCACATATTTTCTTCTATTTCCCATGTTTCCTCCTCTGGGCTGAAGTTCTTCCATTTTAGTTTAACCTAGGAAATGACTTAATTCCAGAGTGAATTTTCCCTCCAATCTAAAATTTTTAGAGGTTCAACATGAAACTCGCCTTATGGTTCGACCTGCACTACATTACAATCAATCATATGAGTGGGATCATGAACATATTTCTTCAACTATTAAACATGAAACACATTATGTACTCTAATGTGACCTGGTAATATTAGTCGTTAGGCTATTTGTCCTACTCTATCTAGTATCTCAAATTGCCCATAAAACCTGAGTGTTATCTTAGCACATGTTCCCAATTTCAGTGTACTTTTCCTTGGCCTAACTTTATTATAGACATGATCCCCCACTATGTATTATTTATACAATATTTTATAATATAAATAAATTTTTTTCCTATCTTGGGCCACATTTAAGTTATGTCTCACTTGCTTAAAGAGTTGTTCCATTTCTTTCAGAAGATCAAGTCATAAAGTTAGCCTATCTTCTATTTGACTCTAGCTCAATGGAGTATGACACTTACCTCCATACATAACTTCAAATTGACTCATCTTAATGGATGTTTGGTAACCGTTGTTATAGGAAAATTATACCAATTGAAATTAGGCCTCCCACTTCATGGGTTGGTCTATCACATACATATGCAGCATATCTGCAACCAGATGATTACTCCTTTATGTTTTCCCGTATGTTTGATGATGGTAGGTTGTGTTGAAATTTAGCTATGTACGCATTTGTGCAAATAATTTTTTCCAGAATTCGGAAGTAAAATTTACATCTCAGTCTGATATGACCATTTTTGTACTCCATGTAACTGAAAAATATCCCTCATAAAAACTTCTACTATCTGCATTGCTTTATATGTGGGGTGGAATGGTATAAAGTGAGCTTCCTTTCTTAATTTATCCACCACCACCATGATTGAATCATGTTTCTTTATAGTTCTAGGGAGCTAAATAATGAATTTCAACAAGATAATTTCCCATTTCCATTCTGGAATGGGCAAAGGGTTTAACAACCTAGTGAGGTGTCGGTGTGCTACTTTAACTTACTAGCACTCTAAACAATTTTCCAAGTATTCGAGCACTTCTCCTTTCATTTTTTGCTACTAGAAGCCTCTTCCTAAGTGTTGTGATTATCTTCAGGTACCCTGAATGAGCTAAAAAAGGATTTTGGTGGTGCTAATCTAAAATCAGTTGTTTGAGTGTAGGCACATTGGGAATATATACTCTATTTTTGAAGGCTAGCAACTCATATTTATTTATTACATATTCATATTGCTCTATTTCAAGATGATGACAAGGAATCATGCATAGGAGGTTGTCAACACGTAAGCCCTCACAACTGAGATTGACAAATTATACATAGAAGTAGCAGAGGTACCTCTCATGTTACGCCTGCTACAACACACAAGAAAATCACAACAGTTAAAAGATAATATACATTAATTTTTCATACCAATCTTTTCTAATCATAAAACCATAAGATTCTGGGATGTCTGTAACAATTATATCAATAATATGATTTTTTTAGTATTGGAAGCAAATCTTATAAACACATATTTTATTTCTCCAAAAACTTCAACACTTGACCTGTCTAGTTGTACAATCTGAGTATAAGACTGTATGGGAGAAATGTTTAATCGTTTAACCACTGATAAAGGCATCACATTTGATGAGGCCCCTAAATCCACTAGGCAATAGTGTAGATTTCAATCACAAATCTCAAAGGTTAAGATAAAAGGATGAGTTTTAGAAGATGATATATCTCCGATGAGAGATGCATTTATATTAGATATTCTTTTTGTAAGGTATTTTTGGGTATTATTTGAATTAGAAGTTTGTGGTTGAGGTGAATCAGTTCCTGAGGTTTTAAAAAGCATATTCCTTTCCTGAGTTAATTTTGATAACTCAAACATAGAAATATTTTCCCTCTTTTTCTTCATATATTCCACTAAATCATACTCAATGTGTTCATTTTGAGGAGTTGTTGGAAATAATACTGAGAGGGGGGGTGAATCAGTGTTAGCAAGTCAATAATTTTTCATTTCCATAATCAGATTCATATACACTACTTCAGTTAATGAAACTTGCATGTATACGCAACTATGTTTAAGGCAACTAGCGTATATCCTGCAGACTTAAGATTCAGTTAATTCTTCATATGTTGATCTTTAATCAGTGCATCAGAACCATATAAATAGTAACCAAGTGCAATAAAAACAAAACAGACAATCACACACAAGAACACAAGATATAAGGTGGAAACCCAATGTGGGTGAAAACCACCTACTGCAATCGTCTCTATCTTCTTTTTAAATTAGAAACTTCTTTTTACAATTTTTGTATTGGTGCAGTCTTATACCAGTACGTAGGCTTCTACCTGCAAAAAGCTATAACCTTCTCTCGTTCTCCAGCTTCTCCTGGAAGGGAGCTACAACCCCCTAGCTCTTGTACTAGCTGAAATGTTTACTAGTACGTAGGTGCTGGCCTACAGAAGGCTCCAACCTTCTCTTTTCTTCCAGGGACCATGTTTCATAAATTTTCAAATTGGATCCATCAATAGCATCATTCAATCATCTGCATCAACCAATCTCCTTTTGCACCAACCAAACTAAATCAACCAATCACTTTGACAAATCTTCAGAATGTTGTAACCAGAATACAGTAACCAGAACCCAAGCTAGAACCCAGAACACTGCAACAACAAAAAAAAGTAGCTAAAATATATTTTGTGAGATATACACTACTTCCTTTTGTTGAACCTATGTGTATACACACTTTTCTCAAGGCGAACCTGCATACAGATCTGCAAATCAAATTTAAGATGTATTCGTTGTTTTGATATGATGAACCAGCGTGTATACGTGTCTTTTCCAAAGTGAACCTGTGTACAGATCTGTAAATGATGATTTAAACTCTATAACAAATTCAGACTAAATTATACCAAGATCATCGTATTTACAGACTATAACATGCACCAGTTATATAGATAAATGATCAGTGTCATAATGCCAACAATCTCCCCCTTTGGACTTGATGGCAACCCCATGTCATTCTCCCCCTTTGTCATCAAGGGCAAAGGGTTATGCTCCCCCAGAGTTCATGCTAAATTCTATGATATGCTGAAGTGTGCTGATTGAGCTCCATGCTCCCCCTGAATATAAGTAAGGTCTGCAAAAAGATGTTCTAAAAGAAGAACATGACTCTATACATACATCATAAATGACCTTCTTATCACTAATGACTCATACATACATCCATCGCCCAACCAAGTGGGGATATACCAAGTTTGACTCATCCACCCAACCAAGTGGGGATATACCAATTATTTATACATGTCAAAACAAGAACATTACATTATCCATCCCATGCATAGTGGGGTAACAAAATAGGTCGTTTCATGACCTTTACATTAAAAGATATACATGACATATATAACAGAGACCAAATATCTGAAACAAGACCATGATAGTCATCAACAACTAGCAGCATCTGTCAATCAGCATCCAGACCAGCAACCATGTTCTCCCCCTGAACCTGTTCCACCTGAATAAAAAACAACTATGTGAATTCATACCAAGATCTTCTAAGATAATGCCAACACTGCATTATTAGAAGTATATGCTCCCCCTGAACCTGTGCCAGATGATCACTGTCAGACCCATATCAGACTCCTTTCATCCTGGTTCTGGCCCACTTCTTTTCTTCAAATCAACATATATGCGACTGTAACCACAAAAACCAGTGTATGTACATGACTACGCTTTAGGAAACTCACGTATAACCACTTTTCTCTTAAACATAGAAGTTTTAACAGCAGGATGATGCATCAACTACTCCTAGCTTCTGTTTGAGATATTCAAATGTCTCTCTGGGCAGTGGTTTGGTGAATATATCAGCAGCCTGTTCTTTGGAGGGAACATACTCCAATTTGACCTTCTGTTCAAGCACTTGTTCACGTAGAAAATGATATTTGATGGGTATGTTCTTGGTCTTGGAATGCATGAATGGATTTTTTGAAATACTGATGGCACTTGTATTATCACATAGAATGGAAATGGGTTGAGTACATGTGATCTGAATGTCTTGCAATGTTTGCATCATCCAAAGGAGTTGTGTGCAGCAAGATGCAGCAGCCACATATTCTGCTTTAGCTGTAGATAATGCAATTGAACTTTGTTTCTTGCTGAACCAAGACACTAATCTGGAACCCATATAGAATGCACCACCACTGTTGCTTTTTCTGTAGTCAACACTTCCTTCCCAATCTGCATCTGTATATGCATGAAGTGTAAGATCTGTATCTTTATGATACCATAAACCAAAATTCTGTGTACCTTGAAGATATTTGAAAATCCTTTTGACTGCCTGAAGGTGTGATTCCTTTGGATTTGCTTGGAATCTTCCAACTATTCCTACTACATGCATGATGTCTGGTTGGGTACTTGTTAGATAAAGCAGACTACCAATCATGGATCTGTAAGTTGGTTGATGTACTGCTGTTGATTCATCATTTGAGCTGAGGCTGCATCCTGTTACCATTGGGGTACATACTGTTTTAGAATCTTCCATGCCATACTTTTTCAAGATCTGTTTGAGATATTTGGTTTGTGACAAAAAAATACCATCTTTATGTTGTTGAACTTGTAAACCAAGAAAATATGTAAGCTCACCAAGCAGGGACATTTCAATTCTTGCTACATTACCGAAGCAAAATTCTGACTCATGGCTTCTTTATTGTTTCCAAAAATGATATCATTAACATACACAACAAGTATTAGCAATTTATTATTGTCAATCTCTGTATATAGATTGCTATTAGCTGACCCTTTTGAAAAACCTTGTTGATGGAGATATTTGTCAAGACGGTAATACCAGGCCCTTGGAGCTTGTTTTAGACCATAGAGAGCTTTTCTGAGTCTGCATACAAGTTTTGCATCATTTCCAAGAATGAACCCGTCTGGTTGCTCAATATAGACTTCTTCTTCTAAGTCTCCATTAAGAAAGGCAGATTTTACATCCATTTGGTATACTTTGAATTTCTGAAAGCTAGAAAGAGAAAGGAACATTCTTATAGCTTCAAGTCTAGCAACAGGTGCAAAAGTTTCTTCAAAATATATACCTTCTTGTTGAGCATATCCTTTACAAACAAGTCTAGCCTTGTTTCTAATAACTTCTCCATTTTCATTCAGCTTGTTTTTGAATATCCATTTAGTTCCTATGATATTCTTATCATGAGGTCTAGGAACTAATTCCCAAGTATTATTCTTTTCAATTTGCTCAAGTTCTTCATTCATGGCTTTGACCCAACATTCATCTTTACATGCTTCACTTACATTTTATGGTTCGATGGAGGATAGTAATGCTAGATATCTTGAAGCTTCTGAAATAGTTCTTATTGTCTGCACACCTACCTCTTTCTGTCCCAAAATTTGAGTCTCTGGATGATTTTTATGAACATACCTAGACGGAGTCTTTTCTTCTACTGTTATCTCTTCTTCTGGTGCTTCATTGGTTTCTTCTTCATAATTAGTCTGATTTGATGTGGAAGGATAATCCTCATCTTCTTCACACTCTTCGGTTTTTATTTGCCTTGGATTTTTGTATGTTTCATCAACCACAACATCAATACTTTCAATAATTTTCCCAAATCTTTTATTATAACATTTATATCCTTTACTTCAGGAAGAGTAACCAAGGAGAATACCTTCATCTAATCTGGGTTCAAACTTACCAAGCTTTTCATCAATCCTTTTGATGTAACATTTGCTTCCAAAAACTTTGAAGTATTTTACAGTAGGAGTATTACCATACCAAAGTTCATGAGGAGTTTGAGTGTTGTTTACCCAAATGTTTGTTTTGTTGAGAATAGTGACGACAGCGAATGCAGCTTCACCCCAGAAGGTTGCAGGAGTTCTAGACTCATCTAGCATAGCACGAGCCATTTTTTGAAAAATTATGTTCATCCTTTCTACCACTCCATTTTGCTGAGGAGTTCTTGCAGTGGAGAATTCCATTTTTATTCCATGTTCTTCACAAAATTCAAAGAATTCATCCGAGGTAAATTCCCCTCCTCGATCAGATCTGAGGCATTTGATTTTACGATCTGATCCATTCTCAACCAAAGCTTTGAAGGCTTTGAATTTTTCAAATGATTCATCTTTATGCTTTAGAAGTCCTATCCAACACATTCTGTAAAAATCATCAATTAACAATATAAAGTATTCTTCTCCACGAGGTGACGTTTTCCTTGATGGACCACATAAATCAGTATGAACAAGTTCAAGAGGCTTACTAGCTAATCCTTCCTTTTCAGGGAAATGCGACCTGGTTTTCTTACCAAATTGACATGATTTGCATATTGTATTTTCTGGAATGTTGATATCAGGAAGATCACAAACAGCCTGGAATTTGCATGCTTTCCTTATTTGAGAGAAGCTTAGATTCCCCAATCTTCTGTGCCATAGCCAATGTTCATCATTTTTGCTTAGATAGCATTGTTGTTGTCCTCCCTTGAGTATGTATAAGTTATTTGGAGTTCTTATACCTTTGATCACTATTTCACCTGTATCAAGCTCACGAACAACACATCCATTTGATTGAAATACTTCTTCATTTCCTTAATCACACATTTGACTGACACTCAACAGGTTATGCTTTAGACCATCAACATACATAACATTTCTAGCTTTAACCTTTTCTTTTAAGAGAACAGATCCCTTACCTTTTATGGCAGCAGGAGTGTCATTTCCAAATGAGAGCTTCTTTTCCTTTTCTAAGGCATTATATGATTGAATTTTTTCTTTGTCACCTGTCATGTGTTTTGAGCATCCACTGTCGATATACCACTAATTTTCTTGTCCTTCTACATACAAGGCTATACCACATCTTTCTGGTTGCGGCTCTTTCTTTTTCCATATTTTAGGACTTAATGAAGTTTGCTCCTTCTGAGATGTTTGCCAAAATTTACTCCTGCATTGAGATTCTTCATGACCGAATTTGTTGCAGATAGAGCATTCTATTTCATTTTCAAGAAGAGAAAAGGTATTGTAAGTCTGTTTCATGATCCCTGTCACATTCCTTTGATTTCGTGCTTCTCTATTCATGATGGTTTTGTAAGCAACACATTGTGTAGCTTTGTGTCCAAAGTTATGACATGAAAAACATTGGTCATTAAAGAAGTTCCTACGATTATCGAATCTACTGACTTGGTGATTGTAGTTTCTATTGATATTCATTCTTGAAGCAGATTAAGTATGATTTACCTGAGGTTTGTTGTAGCTTTTGTTCATCCTTGAAGTAAATTGAGCCTAATTTACCTGGTGATCTTCTTTATGCCTTTTCTGACGATTGTCAAACTGTTCATTGATCTTTGCTGCATCAAGATAGCTTTTAGTGGAGGTTGATGGCTTCTATGATTGAGATGCTTCTTCAGTATATCCAAGACCTGTATTTATCATAGGAGAATGCTGCACTTTGATAATTTCATTTAATGTTTCTGGTCCTTCAGCAAATCTAAGATTGAGAGCTTTTGTTTTCTCAATATCCTTTCTTGAACCCATAATTTCACATTCCAGTTTTTCATTGTGTTTTTCTCTTTCCGCAAGTTGGAATGTCAAAGTATCTATAATCATATTCTTTTCTTCTAAACAAATTTTGAGTTTAGATATTTCTTCATAAATATCATCTTCATCTAAAGCATCCAAGAAATTATCATCTTCAAAAGCCATCAAAAGTCTATAGTCATTACTATTTTCATCTTCATCGATATTGGATAGACCATCACTATCTTCATGTGTATAGTAGCTTTTCTTACTTATACTTTGTTTTCTATTCCATTTTGTTGATTCTTTACCTTTATCAAGCTTATCTTTATGAGGACATTTGGCAGCATCATGACTGACTCTTCCACAAGCAAAACATTTGAAAGGTAGTTTACCTTTGAATCTTCTGGAACCTCGTTGAAGTTTTTTGAAAAAGTTTGCTTCTTCCTCTTCTTCTAAAATATGTCCTGATTCATTGAGTTCTTCTCTTCCTAAAGCTTTAAATGCAGCTTCTCTCATATCTGATGGATCTCCTTTTCTCATTTCGAAAGTAGTTAAGATTTCGTGCAGTTGTGTCATAGTAATAGTCTGAAGATCCTGCTTTTCTTCTATGGCAGGTACTTTTGATTCAAACTTAGTAGACAAGGATCTTAAAACCTTTTCAACTAAAGTGACTTCTTTTATCTCTTCACCCAAATTCTTCATGAAATTAACAATCTCATCTATACGTAAGAAGTAACTAGCTATACTTTCATCATTGTGCATTTTTAGAGTTTCATATTGAATTCTGAGAGTTTGTAGTTTTGCACATTTTACCTGAGTGTCTCCTTCATAGCTTAGAAAGATCTTGTCCCATATTTCTTTGGTGGATTTGAGATGCATAACTTTGACAAAATTCTGATTGTGATAGACTCCCCAATAATGTATTTCCAATATCTTATTATGTAATAATTCAAGAGGAAGATGAATAACACCACAATTAGAAGTCTCTTCCTCAAGGGCTTGAGGTTGTTCCAGATTTAGATAGCTAGGCAAAAAAAAATTATGGGTAGAATCTGAACACTTTGTAATCTGCAAATTATGATGATACTCATGCAAAACAAGACTTGTTTCTAATTGAAAATGTTGAAAAGAAATGAGAACCAATCGTTGAAAATTTATATTCAAATACACCCAATCGGCATCACTTTTACGAAATTCAAAACAAAGATGCATAAATCTGAAAGCAAAATCCTCTAAAGATTCTTCAAGTTTCATCCTAAGGTCATTTATCCTCTTTAACACATCTTGAAAATCGTACATGTCAAATGCTTGTTGTAGCTTACCAATGAGTTGCTCAAACAAAAGGATGGACGTTTTTGGCAATGTGTGGCACCATTGCTTGGAATGACCTTGAAGTGTGAGGGAGAAGAACACACAAGAAAACTCTTCATCGTCAATCTCAAAAGATTCAGAAAACTCGAGGAAATCAGAAATGTGCTCAATTATGGGTGTTCCATCCTCACCATCAAACTTTATCTGAGACAAGTGATGGAGCTACTCCTGGGGGATTCAAAATTGAAAAATAGACAAACCAGATAAACACCCTGGGAGAAAAATGTTGGTCAGAGCCATGAACAAATATGAGACTAAATTGCAGGCTCCAAGGGCTCAACTTGCTATCTAGCCCTCCTTCTAGCGCCAATTTGTTGACGAGCCAAAATGTACTACCAATGACTAAGGGGTCTCCCCGATGTAAAGTCCCAATTAGACCTCACACCATTTGGGATAGGAGCCCCATCCTTATGTGGGACCGGCTGCCACCATGAAAGTTTTCTGCTCTTGGTTATAAAATGAGAAGGTACCTGTCAGGCCAGGGTAACTCCAGAATAGGCAGAAGAAAACTGATTGCATAATTCATTAGCTAACTATCATTTATATACAGAAATAGGACAGATCAGTTCATCTTCTTGATGACTGATCGCATTCCAGTTCACCCATCCGTTGAGGATTAGGTGTCAACATTCCCCCCCTTAATCTGAAGGGATGTTGGTGAGTCCAAGCATCGTTCTGAATCTTTCAAGCTTTTCTCTTTCAAGCGCTTTGGTGAAGATGTCTGCAATTTGCTCGTTTGTGGAACAATGATGGAGATGGATTGTTTTGGCCTCAACATGATGTCGGATCAGAAGATATTTAGTATTGATGTGCTTAGTACGATCATGGAACTTTGGGTTCTTGGCCAACTTTATTGCAGAGGTGTTATCAATCATGAGTGGAGTTGATTGTATTTGTTTTACCTGCAAATCTTCAAGAATTTTCCTGAGCCACACAATTTCTTTCGTTGCTTCAGCTGCTGCCACATATTCTGCTTCTGTTGTGGAATCTGCTGGTATTGATTGTTTGCGTGATCTCCAGGAGACAGCTCCTGATCCAAGACTCATAGCATATCCTGAAGTAGATACCCCAGTTTCTTTGTCTCCATCGAAGCCTGAATCAGAGTATCCAATCAAGTTGAAGTCGTCCACCTGTGTATACTTGATTCCAAGGTCTTGAGTTCCCTTCAAGTACCTTAGAACTCTTTTTGCAGCAGACCAATGTCCTTCACAAAGCTTTTGCATAAACCTGGAGAGGATTCCAACAGCAAATGAAATGTCTGGTCTGGTAGTAGTGAGGCAGATGAGACTTCCTACAAGCTGTCTATACTTTGTTGCATCCTCAAATTCCTTTCCTTCAACAGATGTGAGCTTCAAGTTTTGTTCCATTGGAGTAGAAAGAGGATTGCACTCTGTCATGCCAAATCTGTTTAACAAATCTCCAATGTATTTCTTTTGAGAAAGAAATATGGATTTTGGATGTTGGGTTACTTCAATGCCAAGATAGTAATGAACATAGCCCAAATCAGTCATTTCAAAAAAATTTCCTAATTCTTTCTTTATGGATGCAATATAGCTTTCATTGTTCCCTGTCATTAAAAGATCATCTACATATACCACAAGGTATACAACTGTTTTGCCAACTTTCTTGACAAATAAAGTTGCATCATCAAGATCAAAATGATTGAAGTTGAGTTTCAGAAGATGCTCAGTTAGTTTTTCATACCAGCCTCGTGGTGCTTGTTTGAGGCCATACAAGGACTTCACAAGTTTGCATACTTTATGTTCATGTCATTTCACAGCAAATCCTTCAGGCTGGGACATAAAAACATTCTCTTTTAGATCTCCATTCAAGAATGCAGTTTTTACATCCATTTGATGGACTTTCCAACCGTTCTGAGCAGCTAGTGCAAAGAGTGTTCGGATGGTGGCCCATTTTGCTGTGGGGGAAAAATTTTCCTCATAATCGACCCCTTCCTTCTGTGCAAAACCTTTTGCCACAAGCCTAGCTTTGTGCTTGTCAAGTGAGCCATCAGCTTTGTATTTGTTCTTGTAGACCCACTTGCAGCCAATTGGTTTGGTTCCAAATGGAGGATCAACCAGCTTCCAAGTGCCATTCTTTATGAGAGCATCATACTCCTTCTGCATCACTTCTTTCCATTCATCATGAGAAGCAGCTTCTTTGAAGGAAGTTGGTTCAAAATCTGTAGACAAGTTCAATTCACAATCATAAGTAACATCCATATCAACAGGTGAATTAGAGTTATCTACATCACCTCCATCTTGTCGGTTTGTATTTCTGGTTCCTCTTTTTCCAATTTCATCAGGATGAACACTTTCAAGTGTCTTTGTCAGCCATTTTGGGGGACCTTTCTGAGATGGTCCAGGCTGCTCTGTTGATTGAGTTGGGTCTGAATCAAGATTGAGTCTCCCAATTCTATCAATTACATCACTTAAAGCATCATCCGTTGTTGGAGTGTCATGCAGGAGAGATTGTTCTTCAGAAGAAGATTCCACATGTTGATCTAGTATAAGAATCCCCCCTTCAATATGTGGAATCTGATTATCAAACTCTTGAAATGATTTCGGTTTTGTGAATCTATCCAAGCGATCAAGTTTCCGCTCAACAACACTGTCAGATTTGGATGATTCAATAAAAATGACATCTCTAGATACAACAAACTTTTTATTTACTTCATCATAGAGACGATATGCTTTAGATGTGTTTGAATACCCCAGGAAGATACACTTACGACTTCTAGCACCAAGTTTGTTTCTATGTACTTTTGGTATTAAAGCATAACAGGTGGAACCAAAGATCCTGAGATGTTTTACCGAAGGAACATTGTCCATACCACAATTCATAAGGAGTCTTGTTTCTTATAGCACTAGATGGACATCTATTCTTTATATATGCAGCACATAGAACAGCATCAGCCCAAAACATTATCTTTACATTTTTGAAGAAAAGAATGGATCGTACCATATTCAAAATTGTTCTGTTCATTCTTTCAGCTACACCATTCTATTGAGGATTATAAGGCACAGTTGTTTGATGTTTAATCCCATGTTGGCGAAGATAGTGTTCAAATTCATTTGATGTATATTATTTTCCATTATCAGTGCGAATAGACCCAATATGAGATTGTGCATCATTTTCAATCCATTTATGAAAATTCTTGAATGTTTGAAAAGCATCAGATTTGTTCTTCAATAAATAAACCCAACACATTCTGGTGTAATCATCAATAAATGTCATGATATATTTATTTCCATTTGCAGAAGGAACAGGCATTGGACCACATAAATATGAATGAATGAGTTCAAGCTTCCTGTGTGCTCTTGAATGTGAATCATGAAAAGACTGTTTGCTATGCTTTCCTAGAATGCAAGCATCACATTGCTTATGTTTTCTAGGAATTGTAGGCAAACCAGCAACACCATTTTTCTTCAACAAGCGGAGACTATCATAGTTTAAATGTCCAAATCTAGCATGCCATAATAAACTTGACGGAAGTGTACCTTCTTCATGATGAGAAATATATGAGAAATGTTGTGCATGAGCAGAGGTTCCTTGCAGTTTAAGAAGTCTTTCTTCTTATATACCCCTCATGACAAGTGAGTGGTCAGATGCCTTTCTTACCTCAAGCTTTCCATCAAACATATGAATGGAGTGACCTTGCTGGCGGATGTGGACCAAGGACAGCAAGTTTCTCTTGAGCTGTGGGAGATATAGAACATGATCCAGAAGAAAGTCTGGAAGACCAGGCAGTTTAAGCCTGATTGTGCCAAGCCCTGATGGTTTGATTTTTTACTGATCTGCAAAGTATACTGCTCCATCAACATTGTCAGTGAAATCTTCAAAAAAATCTTTCCTATGACTCATATGACAGGTTGCTCCTGAATCAAGCAACCAGTCATTTTCCGAAGACGCAAGTGAAGCATTAAACAAATCTTCATTTACTCCAATGTTACATTGTGCCTCAATATAGTGAGCGGATTCAGGTGCTTTACCTTTGTCTGTGTCATCAGTTTTACCTTTCTGTTGATTTTTTCTCTGCTCAATTTTGTCCCATGGTAGCTTGCATGTAGAAGCATCATGTGATCCATTTCGTTTGCAGCGAATGCAATGCAGATCTGCCTTTTCTGCTTGAGAATGTCTGCCCCCCCTGCCTCTGAAGTATCTTCCTCTTCCTCTTCGTCCACCTCTTCCTCTTGTAGAATCTTGAGCAGGATGCTTTTCTTTATGAGCAAGGCAAACAGTCTCTTCAGAAGATTCAGGGACTGTTTTCTTTCCAAAGGCTTTCTCTCTTTCAGCAAACTTTTTCACAAGAGAGTCAAAGGTTATATCTTTAAGATTTCCATTTGCTTGTAATGACTCAAGATAATTGGAGTAGGTAGGATAGAGTGCTTTGGGAAAGGCAATAAGAGAGATATCTAGCTCAACCTTAGTGGATTTAATATCATGCATTATAGACTTTATTTCAGATGCAAGAGCAAGAGGATTATTATTTTTTAGTTCAAGAGTGAAGAGTTTAATCATGAGCTGAACAACTTCAAGTGCAGAATGTGTATCATAGAGTTCTTTCAGCTTTTGTAAAGCTTCAAAGGCAGTGGAATAAGATGAAATATGACGACTTACTTCTTCATTTACAGATGCTGCGATCAATGCATAAGCTTTGTTGTTCTTGTTTTCCCAAATGACAAGTTCTTTATCTGATGTAGGCTGCACAGGGTCTTTGTCTTCTTCTCCGACACACACTCCTTTCCACAACTCATTGTAGATGAGGGTGTGTTTTACCATCCGAGACCATTCAGGATAGTTCTCCTTGCCAGTGAGAACTATTCCTACCATAGAGACGATTGAATGCATTCTGTAAAAAAGAAATTACTTCTGCTGATAGAAAACATTATATATGTTATACCTTCCACTTCTCAAGCATATAACATATTGCCAAAAAAGAACTTAATAAAATGTCATGCCTCTCTCACCCCACCAATGTTTTTACATGAAACAACAGCATTTGAAAATGTATTTGACACCATTCTCCATACAACAATTTCACATCTCTGTCATTTAATATATATTGACCAGACTTTAAATAGAGACAGATATGAAAATACACCGGGCACCGTGGACACGATTAATTTGAACACCCACCGTTAATTGAACATCCACCTTTAATTGAAGCATCCACCTTTCAGCGTTTCGCCTTAATACCATATTCAGCTAAGAGTTAATCTAATCGTCCCCACACAAAAACGAAAAAATAAAAATAATCCCTCTAAAGGAGCGGATTCAATTACTACACACTGCGGATAAGTCAGAAACCTTTGTCCAAACAAAATTTTCACTGATTAGACGAAATTCAAGATATCTGCTTAGGAAATCAGCCAAAGACCCTCATAATTTCCACATCTAAGCTTGTGTTGTCGCCAAATTTTTTTTTTAATAACAAATACTAATAGCAACTCCAAAACCCAGTCAGTATCTGAGGAAATCCCAGCATGGATGTAAATATTACGAGCAGGCCGATTCAAGCCCGTGCAGATCTACCTAAAGCCGCTGCCCAATGTAAATACCACACAACTTCCGACCAGACAGAGGGTTTGGTTTTTCGACGATGAGTTCAGAGTAATAACAGAACACTCAGAAATACATATAGCGTATCTCCGCTGGCATTTCCAAATGAAACACCCTGCGAACATATACTTCTAACTCTGAAAAAGAGATAGCGAGAGGGTCTTCGGATGTCTCGCGAATCACAAAACGCCGGGCGAAGCCATTGGGGTCTCCGAACTCCAGACCTTTATCACAGCATGCTCCATGGCGCCGAGTTTTCTCATCAGCGTCTCTTCATCAGTTGCAGGAATAAGCCTTGCAGTGCGGCTCAGCTTCCAGTATTGAAATCGCCAGCAATCGGATAGATTCTATCTGCGTTCAATCGAAAAAGAATGCACATTCTCAACAGCAAACAGAGATTAGGAAAATCGTTCCATCGATTTCTGAAGGAAGCTTCTTTCTACCTCCAACGCCTACTGACAATGTCTAGAAGGTATTACCAGATGTTGGGATGTTTCAGAAGGTGAGCAGCGCAGAGTATTATGAATAAAAATGTCAGTATGGCAGTATGGCAGCGCTAAAAATTAACGTACAACGCTTCATGGACAGATGCGTTATGAGGCAGCACTGAAAGTGAATATGGCAGAGATGCGTTATGAGGTAGCACTGAAAGTGAATATGGCAGAACGACAGAGGACAACAGCAGAAATGAAGGAGTTACGGCTATTTTAAGAACCTGGGACCTGTGCTATGATACCATGTCAGGCCAGGGTAACTCCAGAATAGGCAGAAGAAAACTGATTGCATAATTCATTAGCTAACTATCATTTATATACAAAAATAGGACGGATCAGTTCATCTTCTTGATGACTGATCGCGTTCCAGTTCACCCATCCGTTGAGGATTAGGTGTCAACAGTACCAAAGTGGGGCAAGAATGAAATGCTTGGGCAGCGAAACAAAATTAGCCAAATATTGACAAATTGCAGAAATAGGTGTAAACAACTCTCAACAGCAATAAGAAGAGACAAACGATGAGAGGGATTAGTGAGCTAAATCCCCATCAGACATTATAAACAGGGACATGCCAGAAGTCAATTGCAAAGTAGTTTGTAATAAGTGACCGACATGGAAATGAACAAGACACATATTCAAAAATGAAACATACATGCAACCACTATGTATCAGTACATAACATCTTGTGTATATGAAAGCACACATACAAATATGGTGAGGTACCAAACAGCTAATACATCCACCATGAATAAGCATGGGAATCAATGCCAAAGACTAGAGAAAAAATCTTATTATTATTGCTACAACTTCAAATACATAACATGCAATTGGTCAATACCCAATAGTGGAACATGGGTTGTTCATATCGTTGCCCGATGCCAAAACCCTAGCCCCACTACAAATCCCTTCTACTAGCTACCAAGAGCTGAGTGGCTCTAGATCTCAAGCATAAATCAACTATCTATCTCTACCTCAAATCAAGTGCCAAAGTCCCATAGTAAATAAGGCCTGAGGGAATATTTATAGAGATGAGGTGACTATTCACCTACCGTGACCCTTGGCCTTCCCTGGTGCCTTTTCGGCTTCCCCCGTGACTCTTGAGTTTATCGACTTCTTTCTCAAGCCAAAATTGATTTTTACATGCCCACATCAGTTCCAACATAGTGGTTGCTACAATGGTGGTGATATTTACATTACGATGAAAGAGAGAGGAGATGGATGTAGAGGGTTATTGAAAACCCTAGAATTCTTGATGCCTAAATCTCACAATGATGTGAATGCTTGGTCCTAAAACTGATTTGTTTTCTTGCCACTATGCTTCGCTTCTATTCATCAATCCTCTAGTGATGTGCCTTTGAGTTTACTAAAAGGTTCTTGGAACTTGGGAGGGCCCATCTAGCTTGCTGAAGGAAACCCTAGTTATGCATACTCCATGAGGAACCCTAATCCCTTTGTGTAGACCAACATTATGTGTCCTTCCTTCCACCTGCAGGAAAATAACATAGGTCAAACATAATTTCAAAAGAGTGATAATGGAAATACAACCATCTATTTGAAAGAATGATGTTCATTAATAATTAATCTAGACCCCTACATGGTCAATTGTTGTGCCCCATGTCAATGCATGTGGCCTTGGATGTCCCGTTTGGACCTTCTCGTATATATTCTCACCCATGGGCTTGTTCTCATTTATGAGATCAGTGATGAATGTGGTTTCAAACATATTCAATTCAAGAGGATGCACCAATATAACTCCTTTTAAGAGATCCATAGAGGAGTAGCGCTCTCCTTTGTGTTGTAACTCCTTCAATGGTATCTTATATCCCATGTCATTCTTCATGAGTTTCATCATATAAAACCAAAACCCTAACTTATCTCTTATCATGCCCGACCACCACCAGAATAGAAATCTTCTTGTGGGAACAAACATAAGACATTCTGAATGGATGTTGTCTCCTTAGTTTCAGTTGGTGGGTTTCCCTCATGTCCAAGTGATTGATTGTAATCTGATGTAATAACTCTGATGCTACACCTATCGAATATATGTGCTTCCCTGTCCTCCCAAACAAACACTTCAGCAAGTCTCCTTGTTACTTGCAAATGACACTTTGAAGTTATTTGGGAAAATAAATGGAGTTGTCCTCTTTTCCCAAAATGTAATCTCATGGTTGAAAAACACTGCAATATACTCTCCACTTGCAGAAAACGCAATAACTTTCGCCCATCTCTGACATAGTGCTTTGCACAAGTTGAGT
Source organism: Pinus tabuliformis (assembly GCA_031772625.1). Taxonomy (NCBI): domain Eukaryota; kingdom Viridiplantae; phylum Streptophyta; class Pinopsida; order Pinales; family Pinaceae; genus Pinus; species Pinus tabuliformis. The sequence goes on along the minus strand of CM062817.1, from coordinate 1,441,240,189 downwards.
GGCCAGTGGTAAATAGTTTCATCTCTAAAATTGGAATGCAAGCATCCCCTTTTCGTGTCATGAGTATCACCCATCTTCGAATTTATATTAATCGCTCGATCAGCTGCACAATTTGATCGATTTGGCAATGTAGTGTGACCATGCAGTAGAAGAACCTTTTCAAGAGGCCACCCCGCCAAAGTAGCGACCAGTGAGGTAGTTTGTGATTTACGACAAGTCGCATAGTCACATTTTCGCACAGTGGCATTACTTGGATGCTTTCTTGAGGCATAAGAATGCGATCTCGTGACCTAGGTGGGAGTGCAACTTACTGAAGGTCTCATGGTCACATTTTTGCAAAGTCACATTACTTGGATGCTCTGCTGAGGCATAATCATGTGATCTCGTGACTTGGCTAGAAGTACGACTTCCTGGACGTCGCTCAATCCTAGTGCAGCTAGTCGTACTTCCAACTGGGACTCTTAAGACGTGAGTTCGTGAGGTACATGCTTTCGAAAAGAGTGAAACGTGTTGGAATGTTAGTGTTGGTAGTTTTTCACTCCAAAAAGCCTTATGTAGTATAGAAATAGTTGCCTGAGAGAAACCTCCAAGATCTCCATACCCTAAAGAAAATGTCGAAAGGTGTGATTACATCTTTATGCATATCCTTAGTCATCCTTTCCAACAGCTTGCAAAGTCTTTAACTAAAGGTTCAACTTCATTCCCTGTAACATGTCTTTATAAACTAGAACCAACTCAAGTCTTTATAAATCGGATCTGATAATGAAGTGTTCAAGTGAGAGCTCTTCCACAAAAACAATTGTGTTTCTTTTGAGAAACTCTTCAAATTGCAATTGCGTCTTTCCTCCCTCTGTACCATATTTCTTCAGCACAGCTAAAATCATGTCATAGTTGTTAATAAGAAACAAAGTTTGCTTCTTCGTCTTGTTGAACATCCGAGCAAGCTTAACCAATAAATCATCCATAGCTACCATAATACACTCCATATCCAATTCGAGTTGTCCATCTCCGTAGTTGACATTAAGCTGAAGAAATGAAGCGGTAATTTCATCAAAGTGCCTCATCACGTAATATGGATGAACATCAAAAACCATTTTGAAACGAGGCCACAAAGCGATATTAACCTTGTCCAAAACTTTGTAAACCAAAAGGGTGGATATATGCACATAAAGAACATCCATTCCCATATAATATTAATGTGTGCTACCCAACACATCCTTTCATGAGCTAAGACTTGACACGCATCATTGAAGTAAACTTTACGAGGTCACACAGTCGCAATTTTGGGCAGGTCGCACACCTTGGAGGCTTGCCTGAGGAGTAAAATGTGATCCAATGACTCTGAGTTGGAATGCGACTTACTGGTGGTTTCATAGTCATAATTTTGGGCAGGTCACACACCTTAGAGGCTTTCCTGAGGAGTAAAATGTGATCCAGTGACTCTGAGTTGGAATGCAACTCACTGGTGGTCGCACAGTCGTAGCAAAGCTGGTCGCACCTCCCTGGCTACTCTTAGAGTGTGATTCAGTGACTTATGGGCTTGCCAAAGGGACTGAGACTTGCAGAATGAGTCTAGTTCAGCATTTTACTTCTGCAACAGCTCCTTCTCTAGTGATATGCGCATACCAAGTAACATTACTCCTAGTGCACATTCCTCTATGCGTTGTTCTAGCGTAACCACCCTAACGTAGAACCAAATACCTGGAGGATTCTATTTAGATGTGACTTCAGAAAATAAAAAGACATGCAACGTTTAATTTCAGAAGGTCATTGAATAAATAACTTGGGCTTCAAACTAACGTTGTGAAGCGGTCCTCAATGCCTTTTCATGATTAGCATCGATTATTTTGAGGATCCCCTTTCAAAGTTTTTTTTGGAAAAGATATAGCCACTGCACATATGGAATACATGACCCTTTAGTCGTTCTTGAGGTGTTTCTTCCACCTAGAATCTAAATACCCGAGTTAGGCTCAAACATTCTCTTTTATCTGCACATTCGATGGCACCTTCAATGTCATATGCTTTCCATCCCCTTTATTATTTACGTCCCCATGCCTTGCTTCAGATTGTTTGTTGGATTTTTATGGCTTTTAATTTTTTAAGTACAGAGAGCTCCCATACAACTTTTGGGCGCATTATGATGGCTCGAACTCCAAAACATAACCCATTTATAATTTCAAACATCCACCATGCCACGTATTAAGGAACTCTTGGCATCAAAGCATCTTAGTGAAGTTATGCCAAGGGACTACTTGTGCCATTGTAGCATAGTCCAAGGTACTTCCAAGGCATCCTGAAAAAGAAGATGAGATGAAAATAATCTATTCTGCAATAGTGACATTTTTGTGAGAAAGTAAAATAAATCAATACACTAATTCATTTGAGGAGCCTGAACAATAAATGACACCAACTAAGATGTTATAAATTATATTGGTTGATAAAATCATGTTTAATTTTGGAGGAAAACTTAAAATTCTGATGCTTTCATGGATCTATTAATTACAGTTGATTTTGATATCGCATAATGCCCGAGGGATGATGCACTCATAAAGCGAGTCCCTTAAACATTTATGACGGTTGGACTATTGGTTACCACGATTTAGGGTTTTAAATATACATGGGGACAAAAGACTTGTTAAAAATCCTAATGTGCATGTTGAGATGAGGAACCAACCATCGACCTAGGGTCATATGACATGAAACAATATCTTCCATGATGCCTGACAATGTTGATGGAAACGCACTCTCAATGGGATGCGAGTTAGGTCAAAACAGGAGGGGGGTCACCTTTTCCCATTTAGGGTTTCGCCCAAACCTCAATATTATCAATCGTAAGGAAATCCAAATTTCATGTACGTTTGCTCAAATATAGGACATCTATTGATCACAATGCAAATCATGTGAATATGAGCTTCAAAAATCATGAGAGACTCTTGACGCAGTAATAAAGCCATTAACCTTCAAAACCCTAATGTGATTCTAAGGTATATGTCTAAGATAAAACATGATGTGTGAATGCAATGTATGAAATGTGAGTGGGCACACCAAAGGGGTTGGATAGGCAAGGTCGCGGGAAGAGAAACCAGTTTGGGGTCCTATCAAAACCCTAGAAGCTTGGGGCGAGTGGTGGGGTACCCAAAATTTTGAATATGGCCAAAAATTTGGGTGGTGTTGTACGGCTACAACACTTGCCTATCAGTTAGAACGATGATGATTATCTACCTTCCTAGATCTTGTAGATGGGATCTCATGAAGATATCCTACATCCTTGATACCCTTTTACTTTCATGAACAATATGTGACCTTCTTCATTGCATATTTAGAGAATGAGTTTATCACCTACATCACTTTGATGTCTCCAATATTGTTATGTGAGGGGATCTTTCATAAGGATCCCTTTCCATAAATTTAGAGGAGACCTATTGATATTTTTAATGACTTCAGCTACTTAGAGAAGTATGTCCATCCTCCTTCTTCATGCAAGGAATATTGATGGCCCATCCAACCTATAGATGTCCTTGCAATCATGAAGTCATTTAACCAAATATATAAATTGAGAATATACTTACTTGTCATGTGAAGATGAAATCTTCACCTTGATTACTTTGATGATGGTGGAATCAGATGCTTTGATGCTTCCTCTGGATGAGATCCTTGATGTAATGGTATGAAGCTTGCCTTATTGCCTTCAAGTTTCTTCGACTTATACATCCGATTCTTATGATTCGCAACCTGTTGATGAACTTGAGATAGCATTGTCTTTCTATCACATAAGTGGATTATGGAACCTTGTAATATGCAACATTATGTAGAACCATAGAGTCTTGATGTTGCTTGCCATGATGATCATTTTATGGGATTTAGATCCATCAATGAAAAACTTCATTCTATATTTAGATCCACGTGGTATGACATACACTAAGACTGTGAGAGGCATCGAAACTATTGCCATGAACCCGATTTCTAAGTACTTGTGATCGAAACTTCATTCTTTGACAAAATCCTTTGCTGTCATAGACTGTTGTTGTGGGCTAATCCTTTAATCTTGACAAGGCTCTTGCTTTGATGCCCTTCTTGAAGACTGTTCCTTGTATGTCTCTTTTGTTTCCCTTCCTTTGACTTTAGCACCTTAGCTCTAATACCATGTTGAGGAATTTAGGGAAATTAGAGTTACAAAGATTCTTCTAGTCATGATAGCTACTTGTGAGGTGTTTTTAACTTTTTCACCTTAGCACAATCCTCACTTGTTATTATTAGAGTGTGTCTTCTTAGTTCGTCAAATAGCTACCAAATCAAAAGAGACAAGAACACAAGATATTGGCTTTTTACAAGGCCAAAACCTCTCACTCTTTGAGAGGAAAACCTGCACAAATTCTTCTTATAGAGATTCCAATTGATGAATAACAAGACCAAGAACCCTCACCTAATAGCCACTCCATGACCAAGACACCAATCCTATTCTTTTTCATTGTTGAGATGATCATCACTGCTACAACACCGAGATCATCACTCCTACACCAAGATCATTACTGCTGCATCCTCACCGAGATAACAACAAGATCTGAGATATATGAGAGTTGCACTTAGATTCACTGAGATAATGATCTTCTCCATCAAGGTCATGACTATATCTATTATACTAATACCATATTTACATCTATGACTTCTTCTGGACTTTATCCAAGATAGAGTGTGTCATTATGAGATCACTGACATCCTCCTTATCAAAAGTATGTCGAGACCATAAGGAGACAGGTCTGAGACTCACAGTGAGAACACCGAGATCCTTTCCATCATAGATATGTCAAGACTATAAGGAGACAGATCTGAGCCCTTGGATGTGGCATCTGAGGCTGCTTCTGTAGGCCAATACTGTGATCACCAAGAAAAACTTCTGAAACTTCTTCATTGTGACCTCTGAAATACCTCCTATGACTGCCCTCTGAAAATATGAACTTCTTGTACCATCCGAAAATTACATGTAATCCAAGTTCTGTACCTCCTGCTCCCATCTAAATTTTAGAGAAGAATCTAAAATCTTACTTTTCTATGGTGACCCTAACTACGTATATATAGTAGTTAGGTCTCTGCATTTGAGCCGACATGACAGTGTGAAGTGTTGTGTCATTTTATTAAGCCGACATGACTTTCTCTTTATCATTTTGCTTGATGTCTTCTTCATGAGGATTGTGTTGGTCTTAGAGTGCTAATCTAGTCACTAGGTAGACTTATATATATTACATATATGCTCAAGAAGAGCTCTTTGACTCTGACTTTCCTAGACCTATGAAATGAGCAAGAAACTCATTCTCATAATTTAAAAATAATATTTCTTTTTCTTGACAAGTAAAAATATCAAAATTATATCTATAAATACCGAACCTAGTTACACTTTCTTCAACACTCCCTCTTAACAAGGGAGGTATTTAAAATACTTGGTCATTCTCAATCTGAAGAATTTCTCATAAGAAGAATCAGATTGGTAATCCCATTTGTATAGCTTCATATCAATCAGAATTGTCATATTGCAAGGCCTTGACTAATAGCTCCATCTCTCCATGAGACCATGAGCTACAATGCAGGCGAGACCAATGATTTATAGACACCTTCATCATTTTCTCTCAAGGAACATACCCACCCGGGTGTTCACTGAGTATGACCTTCTAGGACTATTCTTATCTTGGGTTCCCAACCCTCAAATAATATTGTTCCTCTTTCCTACTCTTGTCTTGGATGCCCTACACATCCGTAAAGTGTATCAGATGCTAGATGATTACCCAATCCTCCCATTATTTCTTCCCAAGTGAATACAAGAATGTTGTGTCTACCATGTGTCTACATTTCCATTCATGGCCTTCATCTATACTTATAATTGTTAGTCCTGGTCTAGTGCATGACACATGACATGGAAAAACACAATTGTCACTCCTTTGTAATCAAGGGTGATCTTAATTCAAACTCCCTCTTGATCAAGGACCTGTTAGAGCTCCCTCTTAGCTAGGGACTCTTCTATATATCAGCAACTTTTTCTTTGTGGGTCCTTTAGCTGCTTGATCAACTTCTCTCCTTGATTTCATAAAATTCAATTGAGCTTCTTTCTTGTAGGGCATCATCCATCGATTACTTTCCTTCTTAGTTTTTCATGTCATTCCTTTCTTTATGGAAATTCACCTTCTTGATACATATCTATAACCTTTGTCATATAGCTACTTCTTTCCCATCATGCTTCTTTCAGGAATTTCCATCCAACACATGAATTCCAGTTGTAATTGTGCTTACAAATCTTGTTCTAGTAGCCCTACATGCACTCATCAAACTGTTACCAAAACATAAGAACAAGAACACAAGATGTTGGCTCTCTGCCAGAGTCAAAACCTCTCTTCTCTTGAGAGGAAAACCCTTCGATAATTTTTCTAGAGCCAAAACCTCTCTTCTCTTGAGAGGAAAACCATTTGATAATTTTTTTAGAACCAAAACCTCCCATCTCTTGAGAGGAAAATCTTTTTGTATGTTTTCTCTTATTGAAGCTTATTTCTTGATCAATGCCAAACCCTAGACCCTTTACTAGAAGAACCTCCAAGCACAAGTCAAGTCCTCCCATTTCTCTGCACTATGTTTTCTCTAGAGCATTGTATACCTCTTTCCGGCACTTCATTCTTCCTTCCATTGTAAGTATATCTTCTAGAAGAGATACTTTTCCTTAGTGATATCCTTCACCTAAGGATACTCATTCCTTCTCTTGATCATTTGATTTCCTTCTTGCGGTATGGTGGAAGGCTTAGTGTGACAACATTGTACCCCTAATTCTTGCACATGTGGGAGGTACCCTAGAGAATTAGGGTCCTTTTTCCTTTCATAGAGAGATAATTTTCTTTTCTTGACTTGGGAGGCCTTGTAGGCCTAATTAGAAACCTAAACAACACAAATTCATGAATTTGTATATTATGGTGGAAGGCTTAGTGTTGTCACACTAAGCCATCCACCAAACACTAAGAAGGAACTTGGATGATCAAGAGAAGGAATTAGTATCCTTGGGTGAAGGATATCACTAATGAAATTTATCTCTTCTAGAAGATCTACTTACAGTGGAAGGAAGAACGAAGTGCCAGAAGAAGGAAAAAGTGTCGGGGAATGAAGTTCCGGAAGGAGGTAGACAAAGTGTCGAGAAAACATAGTGCAGAGAAAAGGAAGGACTTGACTTGTGCTTGGAGGTTCTTCTAGTCAAGTGTCTAGGGTTTGGAATTAATCAAGAAAGAATCTTCAATAAGAGAAAACTTACCGAAGGGTTTTCCTCTCAAGAGAAGAGAGGTTTTGGCCCTGGCAGAGAGCCAACATCTTGTGTTGTTGTTCTTATGTTTTGGTAGCAGTTTGATGAAGTACACACTCATGCATTAATAAGAAGAAGAAGAAGATTAAGCTAACAATAAAAATTAAAAATACTCTATAAATTGTTATCAAGTAACGAAGAATCCTACTATACCTTATTTCCCTAGATTCTTCAACATGGTAGTGGAGCTAAGGTGACACATCAAGGAGGTGGAAACTCAAGAACATCGTCAAGGAAATACATCTACATGGTTGAAGAATCAAGCCAAATCTACTCATAGCAAGAAGAAGAGCCTTACATAAAGGCACCTAAAAAGAAGAGAAGATGAAAGAAGGACCTACATCAAGCTAAAATTCATCAAGAAAATCTTCGAGGAAGAAAATCCACTACATCTCAAAATCAATCAAGTAAGTATATGACTCCTTATGAATATACATCAATGTCTTTTTGCAAGGAAAGTAACAAATTGGTAGGTACCAATAACTTTCTTGCATGGAAGAAGAGGACTGGTGTACTTCTTAAAGAGAATGAACTCCTATAACATGTCAAACGGAATATCATTATCCCTACTAAGGAACAAACTCAAGCCTTAGCCAAGTACAATAAGGATGGCACAAGAGCTCAAAAGATTCTAATAGAATCAATCAAAGACTCTCTCTTTCCTTTTGTCTCCAAATTTGAAACATCAAAAGATATTTAGGATAAGCTAGTAGAGCTATTCTCGGTATCCACAACAGGAGAAGTAATATCTCTAAGGAATGAATTGTAAGAGATGAATATAACAAAGGAAGGAATAGATCCCTAATTCATGAAAATCTCTTAAATGAGAGATCAACTTCAAGAGCTTCGGTAAGTCATGTCGGACAGAGAGATGACAATTGTAGTACTCAATGCTCTACCTGAGGATTGGGGCAACTTCACATCAAGCATATATGCCAAGAAGGAAGCAACCACACTTAGTGAAATGTGGTCTCTATGGAGGACAAAGGAAACTAAACTTAAAGCAAAGGAAGATGTGGGATCAAAGGAGCAAGAATTTTCTACCACGGCCAAGAGAAAGGGAAAATTTTGCAAATTTGGTCCATGAAGAACAAACAACAAAGACACATCCAAAATCCAATGTTTTGGATTCCAAGAATATGGACACTACAAAAGGAATTGTCTAAGATTAAGGACAACAATAAAAAAAGTAAGAGGGAAGAATCTCACATGACTCAAGAGATGAAAGAAGAAGAAAAGAAGCAAAAGAAGGAAGATCCTCTGGATCTCTGCTATGACTAGGTCAAACTCTTTACTTCAAGTCTTCTTTCAAAGTTTTGAGTAGGATAGGAGCATGTAGGAATAAAATAAAATTGCATGGTTAGAAACATCATCTAGAATCTAGAAGCATGAAGTACATAGAGTTCTAGATACTCATGAATATGTAGCATTTATAATGAGAATAAACATGCATGGGAAGAAATATCTTCTAGAATATAGGAGCATAGTAGATATAGCTCAAGATATTCATATAGAAGGAGCATACCTAGTATAGGACCTCATCCACGATGAAAGAAAAATTGATCATGATCAAGAATCTTAGAAGACCTCCATCATCAAAAGAAAAGGAACATTCACAAGGCAAGGGTCTTTAAGATCCTATGATGGAATCTTCAAAAGAAGGTTCATAAACCAAAGCATATGTCTCATTGGGAATCCCATTCATGGGATTCAAGAAAAGGATGATATGCAGGAAAGCTAAGATGAAGCAAGAAGGGCCACACAAAGAAGACAATATGATCAAAGGAGAATCAAGATGAGGTATGTATGCATTAAAGTTTATTCATGTTATCATTTGTATATTATTGAGTCATGGGAATACTTCTATAACATGATAAAGTATGAAAGAATATCTTTCACCAAGAAAATGCTCGAAAGAATGTACTACAATGCAATGAAGGTCAACAAAATAATATGTTGACATAAGGAGTATAATACTTTTGACAAAGAAGAAAGAAGAAATGATGACTAGTCCAGGATGCAATGAATGAAGAAATTCTCTTACAAGAAGCATAAGATGGTTGACCTTGTTGAAATATGGCAACAAGAATATTCCAATTTATTATTTCCTTGAATTAAATTGTGAATTAAAATTGAATTTAGTCTTAACAGCTACTTGGAAATAATTAATTAATTTATTTTAAATTAATTGGTTGGAGAAATTCAAGTTAGAAGTATTTCTGAAGTCATGCAAGAGTTATCCCTTAAATTAAGGAGATAAGATTGAGTTATATTTGAGTTGTAATTAGTTAACTCGGTTTACTAAGTTAAGTCCAATTAAATTAGTTCCAAATTGTTTGAGGAACTAATAGTGAGTTAACAGTCAGTTGATGCATTAATGCACTCAACTAGTGCTACTCCAGTTAACTGAAGATTCCCTCATCAGAAACTCATGCATGTCTATTCTGAGAAAGACCTAGTTGAGATTAATGTTCAAGGATAGTGTAGTATCAGTTGCACGTGTTTTCTCATGGAGAAAACTCATGCATGTAGTCAAGGATTTATCCTTGAGGATTGCGCAATTTTGAAGGCTTGGTTTTCCACTTGGTAAAAGGCTAATAATCCACAAGGAATAGCGCAAGGAAATAGGAGCTTGGAGGGCAGAGAGGAAGGCTAGAGAGAAGCCAAGATTGCCTGTGAGCATCTGTGAGGATTGTACTAAGAGCTGGCTAACTGTGAGAGCTAAGGCTTTGTATAATTCCTATGTATTTCCACCATGTATGATAATAAAATAGTGTGGGGTTTTTAGCTAAGGATTTCCCCAAAGTATTTTCATGTGTATTGTGAAATTGATTCTTATTCTTCTGGTTATATTGTTCAGCTCGATCTTTAAGCTTCCGCAAATTGATAGTAGAAGTAGTTTATAGTACTTTGCTTTGATTTATATTGCATTATCGGGTTAACCTATCACATATTTTATACAGACCTATCTATCTAAGAAGAAGTGAATGAAGAAAGAGATCAAGCATGTGAAGAACACCATGGCCACCGAGAATCACTATTTGAAAAGATACTCTGAAGGTATCTCCTGAAATAAGGCAGGACAACTCTAACAAAGGAAGGAAGGACCATTGACACCTATGAAGGCCTTGGGGATATGAAATATATAGATAATTGATTCTACTATACAAAGATGTCATGATGAAGAAGCCATCCAGTAAAAGAAAAAGCAATGTTGAAGCAATACCAGGATGAAGTCAAAGCATGTAAACAAACAAGTACAACAAAGCATCCATGAGAAGAGTATTTCGAAGCATGGAAAAGACGACGAAGGAGTAGCCTAATGACAAGAAAACTTGATGTATGACAAGAAAGCCACTTTCCAATTACATGACAAACCAGGAAGGAAAGTGATCGATGGATGGTGCCCTACCTCGAAAAGGTTCGAACAAAGACTTCAAGACATCAAATCAAAGAAGGATATCAAGCAGTTGAAGGACCCACGAAGAAGAATTTGTTGATGAATTAAAAAGTCCCTAGTTAAGAGGGAGATCTGCCAAGTCCCTGATCAAGAGGGAGTTTTGGATCACCCCTGATTACAAAGGAGTGACATTTGTGTTTTTCCATCTCATGGGTCATGCACTAGACCAGGACTAACAACCGTATGTCTAGATGAAGGCCATGAATGGAAATGTAGACACATGATAGACACAACGTTCTTGTCTTCATTTGGAAGAAATAATGGGAGGATTAGGTAATCATCCGACATCTGATACTCTTTGAGGATGTGTAGGGCCTCCAAGACAAGAGTAGGCAAGAGGACTAGTATTATTTGAGGGTTGGGAACCCAAGATAAGAATAGTGCTATAAGGTCATACTTAGAGAAAGCTTGTGTGGGTATGTACCTTGAGATACAATGATGAAGGTATCTATAAATCATTGGTCTCGCCAGCATTGTAGCTCATGATCTCATTAAGAGATGGAGTTGTTAGTCAAGGCCTTGCACTATGACAATTTTGACTGATGTGATGCTATAACAAATGGATTGCAAATATAGTTTCTCTTATGTGAATTCTTCAAATATTGAAACATAGCCAAACACCTTATAATGTTGTATGAATACCTCCTTAGTTAAGAGGAGTGTTGAAGAAAGTGTAACTAGGTTCAGTCTTCATAAATATAAGTTTGACTTTTGTATTTATTCAAGGAAAGAGAATTTATTTTTATAATATTTGTCAATGAGTTTCTTGCTCATTGAATTAGGTCAAGCACACGTTTAAGTGCTTCTAGGAAGTCAAGAGTCAATGTATTTATGTAAGACCCTTTGAGGGCATGTTACACTATGTATAAAATAGTATATGAATACCTCCAAGACAAGTACAAGTCCTCTCCATGCAACAACGTCCTCCTCAAGAAGAAAAATAAAGAAAATAAATGAATAAATAGTCAAGTTGGCGTAAGGACAGCTAGTCTTCCTAAAGGAGGGACAGACCTCTATATATAGAGGTTGTCCAATTCCTCTCAACATCATCCATATCTCTGAAATCAACAAAGGTAGTCGAGAAAAAGGGTGAAGAATGACAAAGAAAGGGTCTATAAGTATAGTGAAAAAGGAGGAATAAATACCAAAGCCTTGGAAGTTTGTTCTAGGGCTGAAAGACAGTCACAAGTGTGAAGAAGGAGAGGGTTTCTCTACTATCACAAAAGCCCTCTATTACAGTCACACAAACTTCATTATTTGGGATAAGAACAAAATCCTAAAGGGTTTCCAAGACAATCGACGGAAGGAGGAAGAAGGCCGAAGTGAAGAGTATTGTTTCTAGGGCTAGAAATAGTCACACATGTGAAGAAGAGGTGGGTAATTTTGCGGGTATAATAGCAGCATCAAATAGTTCATGAATTAGTGTTGGTTGGGTTTTAAATTATGCCTACAAGGCCTCCCAATTCAAGCGAAGAAGCCTATCTCTCTAGCAAAGGAAAAATGACCCTAATTCTCTAGGGTACCTCCCACACATGCAAGAATTAGGGTTGCAGTGCTGTCACACTAAGCCTTCCACCATACACCATGAAGGAATTCAGATGATCAAGAGAAGGAATGAGTATGCTTAGGTGAAGGATATCACTAAGGAAAATTATCTCTTATAGAATATCTATTTATAGTGGAAGGAAGAACGAAGTGTCGAAAGAAGGACAAAGTGTTGGGGAACGAAGTGTCGGAAGGAGGTAGACAAAGTGCCGGGGAAAATATAGTGCAGAGAAAAGGAAGGAATTGACTTGTGCTTGTAGGTGATTCTAGTCAAGGGTCTAGGGTTTGGAATTTATCAAGAAAGAATCTTAAATAAGAGAAAATTTATCGAAGGGTTTTCCTCTCAAGAGAAGAGAGGTTTTGGCCCTGGCAGAGAGCCAACATCTTGTGTTCTTGTTCTTATGTTTTGGTAGCAGTTTGATGAAGTACACACACATGCATTAATAAGAAGAAGAAGAATATTAAGCTAACAAGAAAAAGTAAAAAGACCACAAATTATTATCAAGTAACGAAGAATCCTACTATACCTTATTGCCATGGATTCTTCAACAGCTTCTTGGTGTATGGTGGAAGGCTTAGTGTGACAAAATTACAACCCTAATTCTCGCACATGTGGGAGGTACCCTAGAGAATTAGAGTCCTTTTTCCTTTGATAGAGAGATAGGCTTCTTCACTTGACTTGGGAGACCTTGTAGGCCTAATTTCAAACCCAACCAACACTAATTCATGAACTGTTTGATCCTGCTGTTATACCCGCAATTAGAGTTACAGAGATTCTTCTGGTCATGATAACTATTTGTGAGGTGTTTTTAACTTTTTCATCTTAGCACAATATTCACTTGTTATTATTAGAGTGTGTCTTCTTATTTCATCAAATAGCTACCAAATCAAAAGAGACAAGAACACAAGATATTGGCTTTTTTCCAGGGCCAAAACCTCTCACTCTTTGAGAGGAAAACCCACACAAATTCTTCTTATAAATATTCCAATTGACGAATACCAAGACCCCTAACCTAATAGCTAGGGGTCTTCCTACTATATCGTATTGCCCTAGATTCTTAGTTATTGGTACCTACCAATTTGTTTCTTTCCTTGCAAAAATACATTGATGTATATTCAGAAGCAGACATATACTTACTTGATAGATTTTTAGATGTAGTGGATTTGCTTTCTCCTTGAAGACTTGATGGCTTCCCTTCCTAAGATCTTGATGTTCTTCAAGTGGCCTTCTCCAAGTGGACTTGCTTAATGATGATATTTTCTCGGTGACTTGTAGATGATGTAGGTCCTTCTTTGATCTGCTCTTCTTTGTAGGTGCTTTTATGTAAGGCTCTTCTGCTTGCTTTGTAGTCTTCCTTGATGAATGATATATGGTATACCTTCTTGTGCTTCAAGTGATTGATACTTCTTGGCTATATGCTTCAAATTTTGTAGATGTCCTTCCTTAATGATTTTTTTGTAGATGCCCTTTCCTTGATGTGTCACCTTAGCTCTGATTCCATGTTGAATGATCTAGGGCAATTAGGTGTGTGATTCTTCTTGACTTGATAAAAATTTGTGGAGTCTTTTACTTTTATTGTTAGCTTAATCTTCTTCTTCTTATTAATTCATGTGTTTGTACTTCATCAAACTGCTACCAAAACATAAGAACAAGAAAATGAGATGTTGCCTCTCTGCTAGAGCTAAAACCTCTCTTCTCTTGAGAGGAAAACCTTTTAGTAAGTTTATCTTATTGAAGCTTGTTATTGATCAATGCCAAACCCTGGACCCTTGACTAGAATGTCCTCCAAGCACAAGTCAAGTCCTTTCTCCTTTCTGCACTTAGTTCCCTAGCACTTAGAGTTCCTTCTTCTGGCACTTCATTCCCTGGCACCTCGTCCTCCTTCTTCTTTCAGCAGTTCGCTCTTCTTTCAACTGTTGTTAGACCTTATTGCACTTGATATAGAAGAGTTGTTTTATCCTTTATCCTTAGTACACATAAGGAGGCCTTTCTCTCTTGCCCAACTAAGCTCTTACTTGAGATATAGTTGCAAACCTGTTATTACAGTAATGCTTCCCTATTTCTTCACACATGTGAGGAGGTTTCTTGTGATATTTCACCTCTTCCTTCTTCACTTGAGTGTGATCCTTCTTTAATTGAGTGAGGGGCCTTATATTCCTAATTATCTAGCCTAAACCATGAAGTTTATGTGACTGTGATAGAGGGTTGTTATGACTGCAAGGAGACCCTCTCCTTTTCACACGTGTGACTGTATTCGACCCTAGAATAGACTTCCAAGGCTCTGTATTTCGTCTTCCTCCTTCGCTGCACTAGAGGCTCCTTTTCTTCTCTCTTCCTTCAACTTAACTCATCTATTATACTCGTTGATTTCAAAGGAATAGATGCTTGATGTTGGAGGAGTGGAGATCCTCTCTATATAGAGGATTATCCCTCCTTTTAGTTCGACTTGAAGACTAACTAGAAGACTATAGACCGACTTGACTTATTTAATTCGGATTGCTTATTTTGATGGTGCCACATGCTTGGAGGAGACTTGACTTTGCTTGGAGGTGTCTTATTTAACTCTCATACATAATTATACCTATTGTAACATGCCCTTAAGGTCTTCAACATTTTCTTTGACCATTTGACTTACCTATAGAACTTTAACATGTGCTAGACCTATTTAAATGAGCAAGAAACTCATTGTCATATATTACAAAAATAATATTTCTTTTCTTGAATAAATACAAATATCAAAAGTATATTTACGAAGAATGAACCTACTTACATTTCCTTCTACACGAAGCACACAAAAAGAGGGTCAAAGACTCATTCAATCGCAACATCACCCCTCAAACATTTACCAAAGGTTAGTTAGTCATTCGCTACGATGTTTCCAAGAAGCGGTAGGACCTAGGAAGTGTGAAACACTATGGAAGGTCACATACATTATCAAACATTGTCTCCTCAAGGCGGAATACATCTTATCAAATCCCGATGGGACTTGCCTAAAAAATCTCATCAATGGTCTCTACCTCAAAAAATTTCACCCATAAAAAGGGTCAAGTAGCCCTAGAATGTATATGTATGCACCATGACTTAATTTTTGTATGATGATCACCTTATTGTGTACCAACTCTAAAATCACTCTCTCATCATGTGTCACAAATGGATCATCCACCATCCTATCATCACAGATTTGTTGATGGTGCCTCTCGATGGTCACAAAACCTCGTTGTCGCAACCTATGCCATATACTCTCATGACCTTTCACCTCGTCTCTTTAATGGAATGTGTATCAAGTTAGCCACTAACAATCAAGTTGAATATGACATCGGCATAGGTCTCTTGGCCAATGCCTCCCACTTAAGTATCTTTCACCTGCATGTATTCCTTGACTCCCAGTTGGTTGTATCACAGTTGAACAAGCCCTTTCAAGTTCGTGATTTACACCTTTTTCGGAAGTTGTAGAAATTTTGAATAATATGACACTTATTCACAGAGATTATCATGATTATACACTATTACGGAATACATGCATAATACATAACCTCCTCTACGTTGATCATCAATTTTGCGGAATTAAAAACAATGAAACATTAATCGCATGCGCACATTAACACAGTATGTAACCCAGGGAAAGCATACAACTGAAAACCCCACACTATCTGTATATTATAATGATTAAGAACATGTAACAATACATAGTACAATACTCCTCACAAATACTCAGTACTATCTCCACCTGTTACACACAAAACTAGCTCAGATTTGAATCAATCATAGGTTCAAATCTCTTCCACTGCTTGCTTGCCTCCACTGCGCAATCGTGCATGAGAATAGATGAGTATGGCTGATCCAAACTCGTATTTCCCTTGGCTAAACCACGCAATCCTCATTGGCAATATTCAATCCATTGATTGTGAAAATCTCATGCACAACTATAGTCACAACTGATAGCAATCTCAACCTCTAACACCTGTCTCCAATGAATTGTCCATGCACTAAGTTAATTGATGTATTCTTTAGTTGCTTTATGAGTTAATAATTAGTGAATTAATTAACAATTAATTCACATCACTCATCACTAGTGTATTTGCAGTTAAACTAAATACAACTAGTTCAACCAAGTCAAACTAAACACAACTCCATCAACTCCTCAATCAACTCCACCAAACTCAATCACATGAGTTCTAACTGAAGTCCATCATGCAATAGCTCAATTGACCCACAAGAAAAGCATATTTCCTTCTAACAGCTGCATGTGCCACATCTGTAGCTCAAAAAGTGCTCCAAGAGGATAAGATAATGTTTATAGTCCAAATATTGTTATGAGCTAATAATATTTGATTGTTCTATTTTTAGCCTGGCAGTCTAAAAATAGAAACCGCCCATATGTCTAAAAATAGAAGTCCATATATTTTTACCAACATGACCAATCATCCACAAATAGCATCCTACAACTCATAGACCATGATCCATATGTCTAAAAATAGACTTTGCGCTAAAAATAGCCTGCGGGCCCACTCAGTGAAGGTGACTCCTTTCCACTAAGCTCCATCATCTTGTTGCATTCTCAACAGAAGTATCTGCAAGCACAAAGGTTAGCTCAAAATTTTGATCATATCACATTTACACATATACCAAGGGATCAAAATCATACAGCTAATCGCATAGCTAATCAAATCCTAGACTGGCATGCATCACATATAACCATCAAGATACATAAACAATAAGCATACTATCCATCTCAAACAAATGCAAAAATACATCAAAATTATAGACGCATAAGACACATCATAAGAGCCACCAAAATATACCATCTCATATATACATATCAAATTTAATATATCAGTACAAAAAATGGTTGTACATCTACTGACTCATGGCTAGGAAAAATAAGTCCAAAAAATAGGGGAGCATCATCATAATGGGTTCTTTCCCTAGTACATACATCATGTCACATAAATCTAGGGTCGGGGCCCTCCCCCACTCTCCTGAGGACCAATCTCTCCATCGGGTGCTAAAATATAACCAGCTGTGGCCACCGCCATCGCGATGCGCTGAAGAACTTTTATGTGTGCTTGATCGCCCGCCATTGTTGTCTCCACTACCACTTCTCCCAATCCCTCCTATCCATACTCGAGCATCCCCCTCATCAAATCCTCAGCTTGGCCCCAGGCATCCTCATAATCTCGGAATTGTGCCACCACAACTGCTAGTTGAGCCTCTACTGCATTAGCACACTCTCAATGTCTCTTTTCCTCCCTAGCAGCGGATGAGCTTGTCCCCTCACCAGAGGGACCACCAATCTCTAGTCGGCGGCTCTGTGCTGGCCTCTCAAGCTCCTCCTACCAAACATCACGTCATCGTTGTGGCACAACCGGATAACCAGCCACCCTCATGCACCATGGATCATTGCCTACCAAATAGGCAAGTGGTCGCCCACGCAGCCCCACATCTGCAACAACAAAGACATGATATCAGCATCATATAAACAAAAATGCATCATAAAGCATACATGTCAAAAAACTGAAAAGCAAAAATAAAACATGTCACATACCTGTTGGCCCCCAAGCATCACCGAGGGAAGCCCCATATCTAGATCACCCATAAAGTCCACTCCATGATACGGGAACTCCAAAATCATCTAAGGGTTGGAAAGAAACCAACCCTCCACCTCGGTGTTCCAATAACACCCCAGTACACCTCCTCCAACCTGTGACATCACAAGTGCCCACTGTCTCATCCTAGGCTCCATAACCGAACCAAGGGGCATTGTTATAAAGGGTCGTAGCATCACAACCCTCTCGTACAAAATGATATACAATATACTAGCATAATAAAAACTCCCATAAAAACCCTACATCACCTCCATATGCTAGGAGACCATCCCCCTATACACCAAACCAGCCCAATCAAAAAATTCCATGCCTATAACCTCAGCAGCACTGAAACGCGAGCCCCGATAACTAGTGTGGAGCCACTGGACCCACCAAGCGCACGATCATGGAAAGCATCACTTGCTTCGTAAGATCTAAGATGGTTGCTACCGCGATACACCCATCCTATATGGGGTTGGTCCCACAATGAGCCTCTTCCCATCTCTGTATGTTCACCTACCCATTGGGCAAGGGATATGGCAAAACCTCTCCTCGAGGTACCAACCAAGTAAAAAAATAGACGTCCACTTCCGCATTGTTCGGTGGGTCAAACCCTCAAACGATGAAGATCTATCGATCCACGTCCCATAACTGCACTAGAAATCACAAAAACTCATCGTGCGATCTCAAAAGGGAGTTCTGAAGGAACTTCAGCAACCCCTAGTAAGCTAAAGTCTTGCTAACCATAGGATCCTCTACAACTGCCAACCGTAATGGCTGCCAATCTTGCTCTCTCCAGAGCATCCCCATCTTTCCATTAAGGATACAAAAGAAAAATTCATCCTTTTAGGTTGTAAAAAATT